>BSBN01000469.1:5350000-8025000 GCA_027924645.1 Cunninghamia lanceolata
GACATACAATTTGATCAAAGAGAAACACAGTGATGGATTAGCATGACATTTTGGAATTGACAAGATAGTGGCTTTGGTAAGTGAACATTACTTTTGGCCTCAGATATATAAGGATGTAAGGAAGTTTGTGCAGAGTTGTAGAATATGTCAAGTTACAAAAGGAAGTAGTCAGAATACTAGTTTGTACAAATCTTTGACAATACCGAAGATACCTTGGGAAGATGTAAACATGGATTTCATATTAAGATTTCCAAGAACACAGAGAGGACATGATTCTGTATTTGTAGTGGTGTACAAATTTTCAAAGATGGCACATTTCATACCTTGTAAGAAGACAAATGATGCAATGCATGTTGCTGACCTATTTTTCAAGGAGATTGTGAGATTACATGGATTACCTAAGAGCATAATTTTAGATAGGGATACAAGATTCATTGGATACTTTTGGAGGACATTGTGGAAGAAGATGAAGACAGACCTAATATTTAGTTCAACATTTCATCCACAGACAGATGGACAAACATAAGTGGTAAATAGGAGTTTGGGAAACTTGTTGAGATGTTTGGTAGGAGAGAAGGTGGGAAATTGGGATCTAATTCTACCACAAGCAGAGTTTGCATACAATAATTCAGTGAATAGGAGTATAGGGCATACACCATTTGAAATTGTGAATGGAATGAAACCTAGAGGAGTTGCAAAGTTGAGAGACATCAGTATGGAGAATAAGAGAAGTGCAGAGGTAGAATAATTTGTAGGATACATGGAGATAGTACATAATCAGGTCAAGAAGCATTTGGAAGAGATGAATAGTAAGTACAAGGAGCAAGTAGATGAGAAGAGAAAACACAAATAAATTTTAGTTGGAGATGAGGTAATGGTATATCTGAGAAAAGAGAGATTTCCAATGGGGACGTATAACAAGTTGAAGATGAAGAAGTTTGGACAATGTAAGATACTCAGGAAGGTTGATGAAGAAATGCATATGTAGTGGAGCTACCAGAGATATTGGGTATATCACCTATATTCAACATTGCAGACTTATATCAGTATCATGAAGAAAAATCAAGTGAAAACATTGAAGATGGTTTGAACAACAACAACCAGAGTAGATAGAAGACATCTTGAATAGCAGAGTTGGACACAGTACCAAAGGCAAGCAATACAAGAATATTTGGTAAAGTGGAAAGGAAAACCAGAAGAAGATTCATCTTGGATTTCTCACGCTAAGGTGGACTGTCTTGGTTTTCCTCTAGCCCCAACAAAGTGAGGGACTCACTTTTTCAACAACCTTGAGTGTTTGATGCAAGAGCATCCTAGGTTGTAGAGCAATCTTGAATCAACCAAAAACATTTTTCACTTTCTTTTCTTTCATTTTTAGTTTAGTTCAGTCAGTTGTAGTTTCAGCATTTTGTACTACATTTTGCCACATTTTCATTTCAGAGCTCACAGAGCAGGACTTAGCATCTAGACAACATCATCTACATCATATCCAAAATTTGGGTCATTTGGGCTTGTTTGCTGAAAGTTATTGCTATCAGAAGATCACCTGTTTCCACATAACAGAGCACACAGATAGTCAGTTGAAGGAGAAGGTTTGCGGAGCACTTCTGTGACTTACAAAGCTAAATTGAACATCATTCAAGACACACATGGATCAGATAGACCTTCCTTGAGGTTTTGACCAAGTTTCATGCATTTGCGGAGCATTACCAAATGTTTAGGCTTGACCTATTTGTTTCTACACATTAAATTCCTTCATGGGAGTTTGTAACCTTTCTTGGCCAACACAGAGGATCTCTTGAGCTTGGAGATGATATATATAGATCTATAGAATGTATTAGGAAGTCAGTTAGTTGATTATGATAGATTAGAATAGATACTTTTGTTCTGGAAGGCACTTCATTGCCATATCTTGTATATTTGTTGTAACTAAAATTTAGGCATGTGAGCCCTAGATTGTAGCCTACATGTTGCCGGCATACAAGCATTTTGAATATATGATATATTGAGCATTTGAAGCATTCATTGCATTCTATATTTGTGTTTTTTTCATTGTGTTTACTCTTGCTGCACAGCTTGGATAGTTCACCCTATGGACCCTTTGACCGTGACTGTACCAAAATCTCACTCCACCTTGCAATCCAAAAATAAACTACCACTGATAACTCACTACTGCAAGCACAACCAATTCAAAATCTTGCCTTTAATTCCATAAACTCCTAAAACAACATTTGGCAGTTATACAAATCTCCATAACATATCCACACCCCACTTGTGCAATAAAAAATTAATATTTAATATTTAATTATTTCCGGTAAAAGTAATCTCCTGCAATTATAGAAAAAATAATTAAAATATTAAATGAAATATTTTCCCTAATTTTAAATATTAGTCCATGGGAAAAATGGACTAATAATTTCACCACTTAAATTAATTTAGAAAGGGGCAATTACATCCTCCCATCCATTCTTCTATCTTTTATCCTCCAACCATTCTCTGCATCTTTTCATCTATTTCAAGAGCACACTTGTGTTTTTTGAACTTTCCTATCCTCTTGAAGGGTATCATCCTTACCATTGTTCCTCCTTGTCACTCCTCCTTTGAGTGGTTGGGGCATCATCCCTAATGCAATCATTTTCTTCCAAAATCAAATCCTCTCATCAAATCAAGTGCTGTGTTATATTTTTCTTTGAAATGATGCTACTGTTGTAATAGCATCTCAAAGAGGGGCAAAATGTAGACACTTGAAATTGCATCATCACCATTTCAACCATCATCAAGTAATCACTTGACCATTTCTCTATAATTAATTTTAAAAAATCCTATTTTCTTGATTAATTACTCTATTTTTTGTCGAGCATTAATTAAATAAATCAAGACTATTTATTTATTTAATTAATTATTTTTCAGAGTCTAACCTTAAATAATTAAATTTAAATATTTATTTATCTAAGTCCATCTCATTCCCATCCTAAAAATTAAATAAATTCAAATATCTATTTAATTCCCTATTTTATCCACTTTCCATTAGTTGGATAAAAATTAATTAGTCAACTAATTACCCACTAGAATAATTCTAAACATGATTTATCCATTCAAACCTTGCACAACCTTAAAAAATGTGCATGTGTCCTTTGATTTGTACATAGGCATGGGTCAAAGATTTTCCCATAACTCTAATGTATCCTTTTGATCCCACCATCCACTTCTCCCAAGGGAATCCTAAACCATTTGTTTCTCTTGAATCTTTGACCTCTCCACATGCACCTATCACATGGTGCCACTTGGAGGCTCCTCATCAACCCAATCTTGTCAATCATCCTCAACCATTGATCTCTCAAAGCAATCCTAGCCCTTCATCCATCTCTCCAAAAATATATAAATTGGCCTTCACCCAGGACATTATCATCAATCAATGTAATGCAATGTTATGTTGTTGATATGAGCACCACATCCCTCATCAACAATGTCACAATCCTTTGAGCACAACCACCATGGGTTAGTGCAATAAGGATTGGCGTTTGTGAGAAATTATTTGTTTTAATTAGATTTACTAATCATTTTCTTAAACTTGAGGTTGCTTGTAGTTGTGAATAGAGTAGGTTGATTGTATTTAACTTGTTCTTTTATGTTCATTCCTACATGTACATAACTTTCATGCATGTTTTTTATTACCCATTTAGTTGGGACAAAATGTAAAGGAGAAATTTGTATACCCATACCAATTCCCATTTAGTTTTGGGCCCATTTTGAGAGAATGTCTTAATGCAATCACATATTGACAAATGACACAATCTTGTGTGAACTTGGGCTCATTTCTTGATCCTTCACCCATCACCATATACACCCATTCTCACACAATCTATGTTACTAGAAACGAGAAATGAAAATGGCAATAACAATGGCAACATGATAAGAAATACAATATTTAAAGGTTGTGAATAAGAAACAGATGGATATATAAAGTATATATAATTTATATTTAAGGTTGCCAATAAGAAACATATGGATATATAAAGTATATATAAAAAATATTTAAATTTAAAGCAAAATTTAAATTAATTTTAGAAAAAAATATATTTTTTTAAAAATTATGTGATTTAGTTATAATTATAATTTATAATAAAAAATAAAAAACTTAACAAAATATCATTTAAAAAGTTTTAAAAAACAAAAAAAAAGCATACTTAGACATTTCACAATCTTCAGCCCAAAAAAATTATTAAAATTGTAAAGCTTTTTAAACAAGTACCATAACAAATAGAAAAAAATAGAATTTTCTTTGGTCTTTTTCAAAACGCAGTTTAGTGGGATTTTTTAAATGGAAAATAAATATATTATACTATAATATAATACTAATTTTATGTTATATATTAAGGATATTATATAGTGTGTTTTATCTCTTTTTAAAACTTGTAAACTAGCATTCAAATCCTTGTGCACCAACTTCAAGGTATGGGAATTAGGATCTAATATTAATTATTGAAAACCACCCCTATAAATATTATTCTTCCACATCATTATTATTTTGTTGGACTTGATAGGTCTTATTATTATTTTTGAATTCCTTGGGCCTAAAAATTTATATGGATGGCCATTACCACTCTACTTATATATCATCCATTTCAATGGTCAAGTAGTCAATAGCAATTTTACACCTCATTCACAATAAAAAATGGTATATATTTGTCTTATTTTTATTGGTCAAAATTGACCTTTGATTGTTGAAGTGGATGATACTTAAGAATAACACTTTACGAATGGATGGAAAATAAATGAAAAATTTTTGGGGATTATGAGATCATATTTATGCTTTTACAAATGAGGTTTATGGAGGGATATAAAGAAATAAAAGGATAGAAATAAATGGCGGGAATAAGATCAAGTAAGAAATGAGTGTCAGGGGTATTGCCATTTTTTAATATATTTAACTTCGTTTAAACATTGGAGTATCTCAATGGACGAGATTTGTCTCAGTCAAAATCCATGGTCGTGGGGTGTCAATTGGTAAACCTTAACCAACTGGCATGTTATAAAACGACCAGCTGGTCGAAATGTTGCCGACTCAACATCAATCAATCGACAATTTCTTTGACAAATCACAACAGTCGATATATGCAGGAGATTCGATTGATTAGGTCAATTGATTTTGTCGAAGAATTTGAAGGTCGAAAAAATGAATAAACAGTTGGCACACAACGTACCGACTGTTTACGGTGGGCGGTATCAATCAAGGCTGAAGGAAATTGCATCAATCTATTTGTGACACATAACAGGCTTTCCTCACATTCCGTATAGATTGTTATCGTTCCAATGAGCTGTAAAGAGACTGTCCAAGGCAGGGCCCGCAGACCCGTTAGGTAATTGGTCATCAATTGCTTTCAGTATAAACATCTGAGTAATTAGTTGCTGGCGTTCTACCACTGGTTTGTTGTATTCAAACAATCCCAATGACGGCTAAACAAAAAAAAAGCGGAAAGCAAAAACTGCTTTTAAAAAGGCTTTAAAAAAAAACTGAAGTCAGTCAAAATAAACGAACGTCCAAGATCAGTTTCATCGTCTTACATCCTTTAATGACTACTTTCAATCGTTGATAACACACGCCAGGCGGATTCACCTCACATAGGGGAAGGCCTTTAGCCTTTGACGTAACTAAATTATTGTAGAAAAGATATCGTCCTTTGCAAATTATGCGGGCATGAGACAAAACTAAGAGTAAAGAGTCAAGAGTCTGTTTGAAGGATGAAGATGGCTGCACATTTCTCTAATTATCGTGCGTGGAAAAGAGATCGTCCTCCGCTAATTATTCATAGACTTTGTCTGTTGTTAGCTATCTTTTTTCTTCTGCGTGCGAGAACACTCGTTCATAGACTTTGGCTGGCAAGATATTTTGTGTGGAAATTAGAATCGATGATTGCCCTACGTCAATAAAGATGTTTCTCTCTAACTTCCCTCCCATTTTCGCTCTTTATCTGGCAAGATATTTTGTGTAGACTTTGTCCCGCAAGTGGCCGGCAAAAATAAAACGATTTTTGACCATTGCACATGCCTTCGCAGCTTTAAAGCAAAACGATTTTTTATCCCGGAGAGCCTGCGGATACCACAGAGACTTGGATAGTTTTTTATTTCTCAGTTGCTTGTTGTTTCTGAGTTCAATACACAGATGAAGATGGCTTTAGTTTCTGCCCTCCTACTCTTGTTTCTCACAGCACTACCTTCTTACATCTCTTTGCATTCTTCTTCTCCTTCTTATTATTCCGATCAAGAAGCTCTGCTGGCTTTTAAGCATTCCCTCTCCCTCGACCCTCGCAATTCCTTGTTTGATTGGTCTCCTCATCATTCCTTTTGCAACTGGACCGGTATTGTCTGCTCTTCTCGTCATCAACGTGTGGTTTCTTTGAATCTTACAGGTATGTCTTTACAAGGTCCCATCTCTCCTTTCCTTGGCAATCTCTCTTTTCTTAGAGTTCTTGTTCTCAGGGATAATAGCTTCCAAGGCCAAATTCCTCCTCAACTAGGGAAGTTGTTTCGCCTTAGAATACTTAGATTGTCTTATAATAAGTTGGAAGGCTCCATTCCCTCCACTCTAGCAAGTTGTCATTCTTTGCAAGTTCTCAAACTGTCCTATAACCTTTTGAGCGGCAACATTCCTTCCCAACTTGGCCTTCTTTCACAGTTAGAAATCCTTTATTTAGGAATAAACCAACTTACAGGCACAATCCCACCTTCTCTAGGAAACCTGTCCTCTTTAATTGACTTGGACTTAACAGAAAATAGACTCCATGGTGGTATCCCTATTGAATTGGGTATGCTTACTCAACTCCAAGAACTTTATCTTCGCAGCAACAACTTGACAGGTACAATCCCATCTTCCCTAGGAAACCTATCCTCTTTAGTTGACTTGGTATTGGGAGAAAATAGACTCCATGGCAGTATTCCTATTGAATTGGGTATGCTTAATCAACTCCTAGCACTTTATCTTTATAACAACAACTTGACAGGCACAATTCCATCTTCCCTAGGAAACTTGTCCTCTTTATCTTACTTAGAATTGGAAGAAAATAGTCTCCATGGTTGTATCCCTACTGAATTAGGTATGCTTAATCAGCTCAAAGGACTTTATCTTTCCAACAACAACTTGATAGGTACAATCCCATCTTCCTTAGGAAACCTATCCTCTTTAACTGAGTTGGTCTTGGAAGTAAATAGAATCCATGGTGGTATTCCTATTGAATTAGGTATGCTTAATCAGCTCAAAGTAATTCATCTTCGCAATGACAACTTGATAGGTAAAATCCCATCCTCCCTAGGAAACCTATCCTCTTTAACTGTCTTGAACTTGAGAGAAAATAGACTCTATGGTGGTATTCCTATTGAATTGAATATGCTTACTCAACTTGAACAAATTTTTCTTGACAACAATAACTTGATAGGTACAATCCCATCTTTCCTAGGAAACTTGTCCTCTTTAATTTACTTGAACTTGACAGAAAATAGACTCCATGGTGCTATTCCTATTGAATTGGGTATGCTTAATCAACTTGAAGGGCTTTATCTTGGCGACAACAACTTGAATGGCATGTTGGCATAGATAGAGCTGACTTGATAATTCATAATAGATCTAGTCAAAAACCTAAAAGGGTGGCTAATCTATTCCCATTACATTGAAAATTGAAAAGGGTGGCATAATAGAGGCCAATGGTGAAAACCCATAAAGGGCATCAAATACTAAATCAAAAGGATCATTCCATGAAGGTAGAAGGAAGTAGAAGTCACCAAAGACATAACAAATAACATTACATGGTATCTTCAAGTAATTTGTAGTGACTCTGAAAGGGTATAACCATCAAGCAACAAGGCTAGGGACACAACCCTTTGTATAAGAAGGCTAGATAGAGATAGAGAGATATGATGTAAGAGATATGTAATAGAAGATATATGAGAAACATATGGTGATGTATTACTTATATGTATGATTATTATATAGATCAAAAGTTAATGGAGACTTGATTATACGTGGTGTATGGTGTATTTATGTGTTTATCTTTCTTTCATTTATTTGGTAACCCATCACATATTTAATCTTCTCTTTTTACATGACTCTAGAGTGATCACTCCAAAACATAGTTAAATTCAATTCACTAGTTTAGATTTTCTTGTCAACATTTGGTTCCATTAATGGGGCCCCATTTGTTGGTGGACAAGGACAGGACCAAACATAGGATAAATTTTGTAGTGAGTGAGGCCAAAAGGAGAGGATCAAACTAGGGCTAAACAAATAGTTAATGAAAGAATAAGTCAAATTCATGAAGGAGTAAAGTAAACAAGATCCATCAATCATGAAAAATCTTTACCATTCAAGTATAATAAAAACTCACTAATAATTAAGGTGGCATCATTTAAATGTTCATAATTAGTTTATAGAAATGATTTCTTAGTGGTATGTGGTAATTAGTCTTTAATGTTGTGTCAAGAATTTCATTTCTTCTCGTGTAGTCTATCTATTTTGTTGAAACATTGTTATGGTATCAATGAAAGAAAAATGAGGTTCTAGGCATGCTGTCATGAAGTGAATATGAGGGTGTGTTGTTGTTCATTGGTAGGAGCTATGGAGATTGTTGGGTGAGTCCTGAAGGAGTCATAATTAAAGAATTTGTGAAGAAAAAAGACGCCATTCAAAATGAGTCACCTTTTGTTTGCAAAACTAACAAAAAGGGTCATTGTTGTTGTACTTTTAATGTCTTCTTCAAGAAGTTTCCAATAATATGAATTATATTCCACTTGAATATCATTTGCAAGTTTGTGAAATATAACATCCTTAATTGCAAAGACTTAATGGGTAATAGGATTATACATTTTGTAAGCCTTATGGTCAACACAATAACTAATGATAATACATTTGATTGATTTTGCATCATGTTTACTTCTATTTTCTTTTACTTTTGGAATGTGATAAAATTCTTTACTCCCCAAAACTCTAAAATGGTTGACAATTAGTTTATGGCTAATGAAAGCTTCATAAGAAGCTTTATGTTTTAAGGAATTTCTTAGATTTCTAAGTTGAAACTATATAGCTATACTTAGAGCTTCAACCTGCAAACTATTAGGGAGCTTCTTACCTTTGAGAATAATTCTAGCACACTCAACTATGGTTATGTTCTTCCTCTCAATCACTCCATTTTTTTGAGGACTATGTGGAACTTGTATTGTTTCAATTTTTTTATAATACTTCAGGAATTATTTTGAAATGTGTTGTAAACATTGAACTAATCTAAGAATCTTGATATTCTGACATGTATGCTTTTCTTGATCATAGTTATAAACTCTTTGAAGTATGAAAAGCATCACTTTTATTTCTTATGAAATAAACCCATGTAAATCTAGTTTTATCATCAACATGTAATATAAAAAAATGGTAAGTTCCTCTAAGTGATCTAGTCTGCATTGCCCACACACTTTACTATGCACTAAATCAAGAAAATGTCTTTTCCTTTTTCTATCCTTTTAATATTGGAAACTCATTCCTATGTTGTTTCTAAGAACTGAATTCTCTATGATACCTGGCATATCCCTACATGTTACAAACTTTATCTTTCCTAAAGGCTTAGTAAATATATCATGATGTTCTCATTCATGTTAGTATACATCATCTCAATCTCTCTTGGTTGAATATATTCTTTTTGCAAAATGATGTTGAGTCTCAATATATTTTAATATAGCATGATAAATTAGGTTTATTTTCCAACTTTATTGAGCTTTAATTGTCACACTTTTCAATATGTAAATTTATTAAGACACTCTTCCTAAATGAGCATTAAACTAAATGAAAGTGGCATGGGTATGCAAATTTCATGATTACATTTTCCCCCACTTTGAGGTGTATGTGATTTATAGAATTGTCATGCATCTCAATGTATATAGCACTTACATGAATGCATGTTAAAGTAAATATTTAGACATAAAAGGATACAAAAGGGATCTATATAAAGTAATGGACCCTATAAGGTGTCATCATTTAGGTTTATTTGTTGTCATGTACTTTTCATAGGAACCTATAATTAATAGAGGAAAAATATTCCATGAGTATTATATTATTCAAGTAATTCTAACAAATGCAAATTGAATCTCACTATCAACAATCATGAGAGGGAGATGAGAAATTCCACCTATATGAAAAGTGGTAATGATCTACCTCACTTATTAGTCAATGGGTGATAGGATGTACATAGCACAAGCCATGTGACATGCTAAAGATAAGTCTCTGTAGGCACCTGTAACTATTTACAAAACTTAGCAAGTGAGTGTTGGCAACAAAATATGGCCCTACAATTGGTTGCATCCATAGGATACAAGGAATTTTAGGACATGAAAAATAGTATATGAAATGCCAGTGTAAGGCAAGTGTGTAATTTTGTAATTCATGTAAATTAATAGTTGTAAATGTATGCATCATGTAACTAGTAGGTAAATTTCAATAATAGTAAGCACAATCAGAATATGGTTGCCCCTAGCATGGCAAAATAGTGTTGATGTGTTCCCCAATGACTAGAAAAACTTGTATAGATACGGAAGACACTAGAAAGGGATACGCCTCCAATGTGGCTCCGAGAGCACAAGCACATAATGGTTGAGGTAAAGCAATAGGTCCATAGTGGTGATTAAGACGTTAGTACATGGTATAACAAGTAACTATAATTTTAGGAAGGCTCATAGTTTCCCTAGTGCAACTCTTAAACATGGTTAGATCATGCAAAAACATAGTGTGATAGGGAAGGTATAACTCCTAATTCTACCAATGTGGTAAAATAGTTTCCAAGCATGTGATTAGTTCATGTGAGTGCAATAGGCAAAGTGTAAGCGTGAAATCACATTAAGGGAACTGACCAAATATGGGTGAGATAATGTGATAAAGGTGTATCAAATATAATGGGCAAGGATGATAAACAATGTATAACTACTCAAGTAATGAGATAAATTGGTGCTTGGTGGCTAGATAAATGTCATGTGATAATAATTGATAAGTAGCCATATATATAGATAATCATGAAAGAAAAAAAAGATATTATGTAATGATGTGATTGTGAAGGCACATGTCTAAAGCTAGTTGTCCCCAAATGGGTTGTAAGATAAAGCAATGAAGCTCATGACAGGGAAGGTATGATTCCCCTGATGTAAATATATAGTAATGAATGAATAAGGTGTTAAAAGAGGGAAAACATGATGCCTTTTGATGTAATGGTGTAGTAACTAAAGCATAAGATGTAAAGGGGAAGGCATGAAGCCCCTGATGTAAGGATGTGACAATAAGGAAGCAATTAATAAGGGGGGAATGTATGATGTCCTCAATGTAATGACATAGCAATGGAGGCATAATATTTAAGGGAGAATGAATGGTTCCCTTGATGTAAGAACATGGTAATAGAATTACAATATGCAAGGAAGGCATGATGCCCCTTGCTCTAATGTGGTAACTCTCAAAGTGTGATATGTTAATATATGCTCAATATGCAAGCTCTAAAAGTAAGGTATTGTGATGCAATATCATGGAAAGTAATCAATATTCAAAGAGTAAGGCATAAGCGTCATAATAAGGTAATTTTCATAAGCATAGGCATGATAACAAATGTGGACAAACATAATCAAATTATCATAATAAGCATGTGAATCTATGATAATAAATATGATAAGAAACAATAAGGCCATGTATGAGAAACTAAAATAATAAGGCAAGGGCCATGTAAAATTATGAATAACAAAACACCAATAACCATAAGAATTTGAAAGGTAAAATTGGAAAATAGTAGGTACAAGATCAATCCAAGTGGAAAGTAAAGGTAAAGACAACGGTATATAAAATATAGGCATTTAAAGAAGATGTAAATAAGAACTTGAGGAAATATGTCAAACAATACAAATTGAAACTAAAAGTCCTCCCCAAGTGGAGAAGATAAGCATGAAATGAGTGTGAGAGTACAACATACAAGGTGTAATAAAAAGGGAAAAATGCAGGCACACACAAGGTAAATGAGAAAATATGAGCAAGGGGGATCATAACATAAAGGGAATAAACAAAAAGGCCCAAATATAAATGATAAAAAGAAAAAGGAAGAAGTGACATGAACAATGCAACACATGTTTGTAGGATATGTGTCCATTATGTCAATTAAGAACCTAAATCGCATAGTAAAACTTATCTCTTCTATGTCCTACCTTATTTGAAGGATCTTGTTGTATTATCTATAGGGATCCCTTCCAATGATAAATTACAACCAACCAAAGGGTCATTTACCTTCCATGGGACCAACTAAAGTGTTCATGTTGGTGCAATATTTAAAATTTTGTGCAAAACCCAAAAGGGCCCTTTGCACATTATATCAATCTATCAAGAGGACCCATAGGGTGGATATTGTATGTAGTAAGATCTATTTATTTAAACTCAATATGTTTCTATCTATGAACCTCTTTAGGACAAATAAGTTTAGAAATGTGATCAAATTCTATTGCAAAGCTTGAATAATCACCACATTATGAGATCTTGGTTTGGGACTCAGAATGCACTACAATGGATATTAGGAAAGAAAATTCCTTTGTGGAAATAATTGTCTTCTATATTATCTAACAATTAGAAAATTAATTAAAAAATGTAAAAAAATAGAACATGAAATAAAATATTTTTTTGGCTAATGCAAGATTGATTGACCCTTGAGATGCTCTTGCATCAATAAGCCTAGGTAATTGAGTTTAGAGCATGGTACTCAAAATTGAGAAAGTGATATAGGTTGTGGCAGCCACCCTAATCAGTCCTAGACTTCATCTTCATAAATCCATGAATCATCCTTAGGTCCCCTTGCATTTTATTAGACTAGATATTCTTCACAAATTCCTTCTTCCTAGTTCTTCTAGTTAAATTGTCATCTAGAATCTACTTTATCACATCTCCAGACCTCTCAAGAACCTATTGTTGAACACACAGATATGTTGAGAGGGGGGTGAATCATCAGACACTAAAACTTTAAATACTTCATTTGCAGATCAGATTCATTTACTTAGAGAATAGAAAGTAAAACATCCAACACTTTCATCAACACGACACCAAGATTTTTTACATGGAAAACCCAAAATTGGGAAAAACCATGATGAGTGTTAACTCACAATATAATGCCCACTACTATATAAAAGTTTACAGCATTGTTTTAGGGCTACAACCCAAGGAAGCTACAACTCCATGTTGACTTTGTTTTAGGGATACAACCCATGGAAGATACAACTCCCTACTAACTTTGTTTTAGGGCTACAACCCAAGGAAGTTACTACTCCCTAAAGAATGCTCATTGCTAAAAAGAATTATAATGATAAACAAAACTATGAACTGCTATGAAAGAAGCATATGTCTCATGCTGATATTACAGTCCTCTTTTCTGCACAATTACTCCATCATACTGATTCTGCACACTTCACACTTCTCATTCTATTCTATTACATTCACACTTCCTTATCTAAGTCACAAATGAATATTTTCTTCTATTTATATCCTTGTTATCACCTAGTTTTGCACCCTTGCATACAGCCATGAAGCCTTTGCAAATTGGAGTAACATGGGACTGATCTCTAAGTGTGGGACTTTGCTAAGTGAGATCAGACCTCCGGAGAAGGCCGGCTTCCTTGTCTAGTTGTCACCTAAAACTACTAAATTTTGAGGGGAAAAGGGAGAGAGAAAGCTTGTAATGGAAATGAACTAAAAGCTTGAAAACATAAAAGGGTGATACACTAGACAGATTTAAAGAAACTTCCACAGAACTGAAGGATGCACAATACAATCAAAATATGGCAAGTGGGCATACACAGGTTAGATGACTCTAGCAGAGGTGAGAAGCAATATGATTGAGAGGAATGAAACATTCACAGACAAACCATATGCAGATTCACACAGAACTAGAAAAATCAGTAAAGAGGTAAAATTAACTTGCATATATTCAATGGAAAGGCATGGTTACAACATATGAAAACCCTGTTTGGAAACAGAAAAGCCTTAATGCCCAAATAATTTCCAACCCTATTTACAACATTCGAATGCATACTTATAGCATTCCAAAACTATCCTAAGTCGGTTACAAAAATTCGCTCAAAGAGCTGTCATAGAAAAATATCTCAATCGATGACTGTCCAGCTACAACAGTTATGGCGTCGAAATCTGGAATTGGGCGGATATGGGATATTTTGGAGTCTTGAATGCAAGCAGCTTACTCATCGATCTGTAGTAGAAAGATGAAAATATCTGGAAGAGGAAGGTGGGAAGATATTTCTAACCATCAATGCGAGCTGTATCATCTTTGTGCAGCAATGAATGCCCCAAAAATATCTTCATCTGCTGAAAGTCGTCGCTGAAACGTCCAGTCGCCCAAAATATGCATTTCTAGATCTAAAATTTGAAAAGTGATAAAGCTCCTAAAAAACCCTGCCAAATGAAAGAGGGGACCAAAATATGCAACTTTGCCTCTTACAGCAGGTCGAAATTCGCAAAAATGGAGGAGATACAGGCGGTCAAACTTTCGGTCAACTGCCTGTATATATCGCTTTTGCATCTCTGTGTATATCGCTACATCTTGGCACCTGAATCAGCATTCAAAAATTCATTCTGCAACACCTTTTGTTCATACATGGCGCTTTGCATATCGGGCTCTTCATATGCCTTATATCTCTAAAATTGCATATGCATACAATTTCTCTTGTATGTGCGGGCCCCACCATTTGTCTCTCCTCTTCTGAATATGCAAACATACAAACTGCGGACCTGAAAATGACCATTAGCTGCTTTTCATTGTTCTGTCAGGTCCGACTTGTATCACCTTTCCCTTGTACATTTCTTTGTATATGCAAATATACAAAACATCTATACATACAACCCGGACCTGAAGCCTGAATGTGCCAGGATTGATTTTCACATTGGATCCGTCTTGTATACCTCTTTTGCATCTTTGGCTTGTATATCACAATATACAATTGCCATATACATACATGCCACGGACTTAGCGCTGCATTCCGCCAACCTATACCTGTCTTGAAATCTAGCTTGTACATGCTCTTTTGTATGTCAAGACATACAAACACCTTTTATACAAGGCAGACCCGAGAACAACATAGAATAGATTGAAACTTCTATTCGGGTCTGGATTGTATATGTTTCCTTGTATATCAGCTTGTATGTGCGAACATACAAGTCGATATACATTCCACTGTAGCACTTGAACATTTGCATGTATATGATATACAAACCTCTTTGTATCTTCCTGGGCCCCACCACTTGTATCTCTGAGATATACAAACTCCTTTGTATATTTCTTTGTGTCGACCCTTTGTATCTCCCTTCGCGGCACTATAGCAAATGCACATTTGTTTGTATATGCGGATATACAAACACAATATACAAACCGTCTCACATACAAGTAGGGTATCTTTGATGGAATATACCCGTGATGCATATCTTCATTTGTATATAGCCGATTGTATATTCCAGCCTTTGTATCTTTGGAAAATGTACATCCACTGTAGTACATGTATGTCCACCGGCCTTGTATCTTTTCACTACATATTTCTTTGTATCTCCATTTGTATATCTGAATATACAAGCCCCTATATACATGCAGACCCGATATACATTTAGCGAATAGTCTAGGGATCTGCGATGTATATACCATCCTTGTATCTACCCTTGCATCCTCCAGCGAATGTATATTTGCTTGTCTATAAAAAATACAAAGAGCAAATATACAAAGCTCCCATATACAAACAAGGAATCTTTGAGGAATATGCTATGAATGCACATTATCCTTGTATGTTTCACTTGCATCTCCTGTTTGTATACCTCTAATATACAAACCAGGAATATTTTGAGAATCTGCAAAAGATTCCCAAAATGTATATGCACCTTTGGAGCCCGATATACATTTGGAAAATGCATATAACCTAATTTTTTCATCATTTTCTAAGGCCGATGTAGATTTGCGAGCCCGCCAAATGTACATTTGAACTGTATGTTGACCAAAACTTTGACCATGGATAACTTTTTTATTTAGCCAAATTTCAAAATGATGTAAAAAGCAAACCTGCCTATTTTTTCATCCTCTTTGTAACGGTAGGGTTTCTTAGGCAAGGCTCTTTGGGAAATTTGGCACTTTAAGCTTCATAGGAGCATTTCCAAAGGATTTTCAAGGAAATGCTAGGTTAACCATTTGACTCTGGACAGAGAAAAATGGGATAACATTCTTGGCAACCTCTATGGGGTGTTTGCCTGCTAAACAAAAGACCCCTAGCCTTAAGCATCCATTGGGCATGGGGTCAAGTCTAAAACCTGCTGGAAAACTGGAACCTGCCTCCAAAATACGAAAAGGGAAAAAGGCTTGCATTCTCCTAATGCCAATGCAGCCTGTGCAAAAGCACTTATAGAAAAGGAAAACTAAAATAGAAAGGAAACCTACTCTAATCCTAAACTAACCAATCAGTCATGACTTTAAACAAAGCCATTAACTGGTTCTTGAAAATAACCGCCCTTCCTTAACAATTTACAATGTTCTTCATGTATGTGGGCAGTTAAAAAGAGAGGAGAGGGGAATGGGCATATAACAAATTGATAAAACACCCCCTTCAAAGTGGAGATAAACTCACCTATCCACCTAGACTGATTGTTGATGTTGCTAACTCGTGGTGAATAAATGGGCTGATCCCACTCATTTTGATGCTCAACTTCATGCTTAGAGGTAAGCATGACAAGTGGTGACTCCTCTTGATATGTCTCCAGCTGATCTAGATGCCTGATTGGGCATCCTCTTGAAATGACATGCAAATCATGTTTGATCTCATGTCTCTACTCTGATTCTTTCTCTTCTTGCTCTCCACCTGGCATGATGGTGTCCCCCATTTGACTCTCATGTTCCTGTTGTGTGTAAAACAGCTGACTTGGGACCTCATTTCTTTGTCCTTCCTCCTTCAAGGAAAACAAGAAAATTGATATAATGTCATCATGGCTGCATTCCTCTTCTCGCTGATCTGAATACTCTAGTTCCTGTGATTCTACTACAAATATGGCTACCTGTACCTTATGAACAAGATGTTCATGATTTTCTAATTTAGGCTCGAAAAATGAGCCGTGCACATGTTCAAAAGAGAAAACTTCCCCACCAAGAAGTTGATATCCCTGCTGGATAATAAAGAACAAATCTTCAATTTGCTCTTGTCTATGTTTAGTTTCCTCATTCTTTTCAATAAAGCATGGGAGCTCTTCAAGCATATCAGCATAATCAACCTCTTCATCATCTATCATAGGGCAACATGTTTGGCCTTCTTTATGGTTTGGAACCTCATTGTCATGCTCAGCCCCAAACTGCAGCAATTTGTCATGATTTTTTGTGTTCTCTTGTTGCTGCATATCCACACCTAGCTGCTCACTTTCTTCATCTTCAACATAGTCAAGTAGCTCATGAAGTAGGGCAGCATCATCTATTTCTAATGTGACATTAACAATACTCATAGGTGCAATAGGTTCAAACAATTCTATCCTTGTGAGTGTAGGAACAAACTGCTCATTAGTTTTATCTTCTTCCACCTCCTTTTTTGGCTCATCTTTCCAATTATTTTGATAGACAACAGGTCCACCATTGAGGATCGAAAAAGTATTAGGGAAAGAGGCCTAAATTTCTTCTTGAATTTTTTGGAGGGGAGACGGTTCTAGGAAAATTTGTTCCTGGGGAGTGATAATTTGAGTTTGCACAGGAACAGGGACTTGTGAAGGGATAAAGGCGTTGAAGCTTGGAAACTTGTGGAGTCTAGGCTGCTCTTGGTCAAATATAGGTTCCTTCAGTGGATGAGACCCTCTAAAACTTAGACTATTCAATTTAGGAGATTTAGGAGACTCATCTTGCTTGAAGCTTGGCGTTCTGAAACTGGAAACCTGTTCTTCAAAGAATGGATTTGGAAATAATTGAGTTCCCAACCCCTAAAAAGGAGTCAACAAAAGCCTCCTTTGCTCTTCTTATGATAGATGGATGCTAAAGCATGATTCTGTTTGTGTGTTTGGTGGAGGGTCCTCACAGGGTGGGAAAGATGGCCCTTTCCAACTTGGAACCTTCAAGGCAGAAGGCTACCTGAAACTTGGGATTACGATAGGCCTAGATTATACAACCCTTTCCTCTTCCCGATTCTGAATTGGTATAAGAGGACTGGCCTTCACAAGGTTTGGCATTTTGTAACTAGGATGCTTGATCCAAGAAGGCTTGAGCTCTTGTTCTTAAGCAATCAACTATTTCATTTGTTTCTCCTTAGCTGCAAGTCACATTCTTAAGCATTCTCCCTCATACACTCTTCTATTTTCTGCCTCCTGCTCTGACAAATAAGCTTGATATGCAAGCTCCTCTTGCTGCCTGTTATATTGTGCTTCCTTATCTACCTCTGTAATTTACCTTTGGAAATCCATTAACCAACTCGTAATGCTACCCAAATCAGTAACATTTTGGGACTGACTAGGGAGGCTACATGTTTGATCTAGACTAGATTGGGTTTCACAAGGTTGACTATAGGTATGAATGGGTTGCAAACAAGAATAAGTAGAATTGGCTTGAAAATGCTCCTCCCAGTAATGCTGGTTGTAATGAGGCAAAGAACTATTTGGAGGGCAAAAGTTTGAATCTTCATGGAATGGAAGAGAATAACCATTGTGGTGTTGATAACTAGACATTGCAAGGGTAAATCATGAACATAGGCAAGTCTAGATAATAAATTAGGAATGAATATAGACCACAGGGTCTTGCACACTAAGATGTGAGTTGGAACACTAAATGGAGTCACCAAGTGCTATGAAAACTATCAAATGATAGTAAAACTAACAAGTAGCACCAACCTCATTAGCTGCTTGGAAACTGGACTGCTGTAACCAGCTGATTCGCCATTAGAGTCACCATGGTGTTGTTTGTACTGCCTCCAAAGGCTGATAATACTGGGAGAAACACCAAATATCTCAGTATTTTCATGATAAGTTCATCATACTAGTCCCAGCGGGCATGCCAAAGTTGTTATCACCCAGTTTTGCACCCTTGCATACAGCCGTGAAGCCTCTACAAACTGGAGTAACATGGGACTGATCTCTAAGTGTGGGACTTTGCTAAGTGAGATTAGACCTCTAGAGAAGGCCGGCTTCCTTGTCTAGTTGTCACCTAAAACTACTAAATTTTGAGGGGAAAAGGGAGAGAGAAAGCTTGTAATGGAAATGAACTAAAAGCTTGAAAACATAAAAGGGTGATACACTAGACAGATTTAAAGAAACTTCCACAGAACTGAAGGATGCACAATAGAATCAAAATATGGCAAGTAGGCATACACAGGTTAGATGACTCTAGTAGAGGTGAGAAGCAATATGATTGAGAGGAATGAAACATTCACAGACAAATCATATGCAGATTCACACAGAACTAGAAAAATCAGTAAAGAGGTAAAATTTAACTTGCATATATTCAATGGAAAGGCATGGTTACAGCATATGAAAACCCTGTTTGGAAACAGAAAAGCCTTAATGCCCAAATAATTTCCAACCCTATTTACAACATTCGAATGCATACTTATAGCATTCCAAAACTATCCTAAGTCGGTTACAAAAATTCGCTCAAAGAGCTGTCATAGAAAAATATCTCAATCGATGACTGTCCAACTACAACAGTTATGGCGTTGAAATTTGGAATTGGGCGGATATGAGATATTTTGGAGTCTTGAATGCAAGCAGCTTACTCATCGATCTGCAGTAGAAAGATGAAAATATCTGGAAGAGGAAGGTGGGAAGATATTTCTAACCATCAATGCGAGCTGTATCATCTTTGTGCAGCAATGAATGCCCCAAAAATATCTTCATCTGCTGAAAGTCGTTGCTGAAACGTCCAGTTGCCCAAAATATGCATTTCCAGATCTGAAATTTGAAAAGTGATAAAGCTCCTGAAAAACCCTGCCAAATGAAAGAGGGGACCAAAATATGCAACTTTGCCTCTTACAGCAGGTCAAAATTTGCAAAAATGGAGATACAGGCAGTCAAACTTTTAGTCAACTGCCTGTATATATCGCTTTTGCATCTTTGTGTATATCGCTACATCTTGGTGCCTGAATTGGCATTCAAAAATTCATTCTGCAACACCTTTTGTTCATACATGGTGCTTTGCATATCGGGCTCTTCATATGCCTTGTATCTCTAAAATTGCATATGCATACAATTTCTCTTGTATGTGTGGGCCCCACCATTTGTCTCTCCTCTTCTAAATATGCAAACATACAAACCGCAGACCTGAAAATGACCATTAGCTGCTTTTCATTGTTCTGTCAGGTCTGACTTGTATCACCTTTCCCTTGTACATTTCTTTGTATATGCAAATATACAAAACATCTATACATACAACCCAGACCTGAAGCCTGAATGTGCCAGAATTGATTTTCACATCGGATCCATCTTGTATACCTCTTTTGCATCTTTGGCTTGTATATCACAATATACAATTGCCATATACATACATGCCACGGACTTAGCGCTGCATTCCGCCAACCTATACCTGTCTTGAAATCCAGCTTGTACATGCTCTTTTGTATGTCAAGACATACAAACACCTTTTATACAAGGCGGACCCGAGAACAACATAGAATAGATTGAAACTTCTATTCGGGTCCAGATTGTATATGTTTCCTTGTATATCAGCTTGTATGTGCGAACATACAAGTCGATATACATTCCACTATAGCACTTGAACCTTTGCATGTATATGATATACAAACCTCTTTGTATCTTCTTGGGCCCCACCACTTGTATCTCTGAGATATACAAACTCCTTTGTATATTTCTTTGTGTCGACCCTTTGTATCTCCCTTCGCGGCACTGTAGCAAATGCACATTTGTTTGTATATGCGGATATACAAATGCAATATACAAACTGTCTCACATACAAGCAGGGTATCTTTGATGGAATATACCCGCGATGTATATCTTCATTTGTATATAGCCGATTGTATATTCCAACCTTTGTATCTTTGGCGAATGTACATCCACTGTAGCACATGTATGTCCACCGGCCTTGTATCTTTTCACTGCATATTTCTTTGTATCTCCATTTGTATATCTGAATATACAAGCCCCTATATACATGCAGACCCGATATACATTTAGCGAATATTCTAGGGATCTGCGATGTATATACCATCCTTGTATCTACCCTTGCATCCTCCAGCGAATGTATATTTGCTTGTATATCAAAAATACAAAGGGCAAATATACAAAGCTCCCATATACAAACAAGGAATCTTCGAGGAATATGCGATGAATGCACATTATCCTTGTATGTTTCACTTGCATCTCCTGCTTGTATACCTCCGATATACAAACCGGGAATATTCTGAGAATCTGTGAAAGATTCCCGAAATGTATATGCACCTTTGGAGCCCAATATACATTCGGAAAATGCATATAACCTAATTTTTTCATCATTTTCTAAGGCCGATGTAGATTTGCGAGCCTGCCAAATGTACATTTGAACTGTATGTTGACCAAAACTTTGACCATGGATAACTTTTTTATTTGGCCGAATTTTAGAATGATGTAAAAAGCAAACCTACCTATTTTTTCGTCCTCTTTCCAATGGTAGGGTTTCTTAGGCAAGGCTCTTTGGGAGATTTGGCACTTTAAGCTTCATAGGAGCATTTCCAAAGTATTTTCAAGGAAATGCTAGGTTAACCATTTGACTCTAGACAGAGAAAAATGGGATAACAATCCTTTGCAACCACTTCGGTACATTGATTAGGTCGTCATCATAAAAATCTTTAGATGAAACGTGTAATTCTTCAAGGGTCAGCTTCAACTCATACAATATGTCAAGAAAACAAGTTGCGAACCACAACATCTTATAATAGAATTCAAGGAACATCATTACACACCTTTTAATGTCAAAACAATTGATCAGGATCCACCACACATAATAGAAACTAGACTGTCAGCTCAAACTACACAAACATTGCTGACTGTTCATCTTCACACCACCAGGGAGAAGCAAAAAATATCACGCGGACCAGTGTTTAAGTAATGTATCTTCTTGAAAACATCCATGCACCATTCTCCTGAAATATTTGATCATTCTATGCATATACAAACCAAACAACATACTGAACTGATGAAAATAGGGCATTCCAGGCATCTTGCAACACATCACAACTTAGAATATTGCATTGCAGACTACCAAACCATTTGAAACTTCTTAGGAAGGAATTAATACATCATTATGCATATGTTCCTATATCCTCATATCCTTATTTATTACTTCCAGAGAAAATCAAAGACTTGACTTAAGTAAATTGTAGTCTGGAGGACAGTCATATCCAATTCTTCACTAATTGATTTAAATGCCTTATCCGGTACCGGAGATAAGAAGGATTTGCGTGTGGTTGAAACTTGAGATACATTAAGGCATGTAGAATCTCTATACAAGCTCCTATAATTGATATGTATACTTTCCATCTTCTGCAAGTGCTCAAACCTATGTTCTATAGAGTACTTCTACATCTGGAACTGTCTATGTTACTTCTGTTACTTGAAACCTGACCTTGCAGATCATAAGAACACCTGATACTATGGGGAAGCATGAATTACACATCTTTGAACATATTCCCAAAACTGCATGGGCACAAATTCTTATTTGGAGGAATGCGGAGCATTCCAATAGGTCTCCACCATTGCTTTAGTCTGTCTAAGGACTATCCGGAACTCTATTGCTGATAACTTTCTTTGCTGAAGGTGTAAAGACCTGAAATCTTGGATATAGCATGTTAATACCAATATCAACTTAACTACTAAACCGTAAGACTAAATCTTTCACTACGGAGGAATGCAGACCAAAATACTGTAACTTTGCCTTAGGATATACACTGTGAGAGCCTTAATCAACCTTCTACAACTTTTCTCTAAGTGTGGTACTTCAAACTGATAAGATATCCTTGTAAATATATAGGAAATGTGTTATAACAGGTCTACACACCTCCACAACACATTTAGACATAAGGAAGATTACCATTCTTATACTTGGACAGTCTTTCTCCATTTGCTAAGTCTTCTGGACTGACTTTCCTTAAAAGCATGCCAATTCTACGTCTTCAACTTAGTCAAACCGTCTCTCTCAAATCTTCCATTGTCCTTCAAGTTCACCTATCTTTGACCTTAGGTTGACACATATAGAGTTGACATCAATGACAACACATATTGCCAATAATGTCCCCATTTGTCATTAATGGCAACACCCAAAACAAAATATGTACAACCACTGCCCCTCAGATTTATATTCCTTTCTCTCCCACTTTGACATCAAAGACAAAGGGTCTAATGTCTTCTATTTATAAAATCCTAAAACTGTATAAACTCCCCCTAAGATGGAGATGCCTAAAAAATTGATGCTACGTACATAGTATGACACTACGGGCCTCCACAGGACTATATACATCCAAAATTTTCTAATCTACAAAAACTCTTGCAACTCACTTAGAAGATAGAATGGCTTTGTCTATTACCTTGAGTTGTGTCAGAGTATGAGGCAAGAATATTATTTTTACATTCACATTGTATGTATAAGTCCTCAGCTTCCTCTATACTACTTGGGGTCTTCATCTTTGATCCACCTTCTCAACTTCCCCTAGCAACCTGGACAATGAAGCAATTCTTAAGTTCACTGCTTCCCTCAGTTGACTAAATTATTTCTTCAACTATTCTCTTTGGTCCTGAAGCTGTGATAATTGTGCATGAAGATTTTGAAGTTGAGCCCTTGTTGGTCCATCTTTGTCCTTAGACAAATCATATACTCTAGCCATTTGAATGATTTGTAACTCAATGGTGTCAATTTGAGCTTTGATATTCTTTGTGGAACTTGGCCATTTTAGGAAAAAATAGATACAATGTTGTCTTCATCAATGCAATCCTTAAACTTTTTCAAATTTTCTTTTAGTTTATTATGTGCATTAGCACATTTGTCAGTCATCTTTATCATTTACCTTTCATACTGCCTCATTCTCTACTTTCTTCTCAACATTGGAAGAATGGTCCTTGAAACAATCCATTAATAGCTTAAGTTTTTGCTTTGGAGGCAGAGAGGAATCAATGGTTACCTCTGGTAACCCTTCTTGGACCACCTTTACAGCATCCTCAACTACATCTTCTTCAAGTTTTCTTCTAGAAATGGGTAAGTGTAAGAAGATGGGGGGGCCAAAATGTGGTCTTAAGTGGCCATTTTTTTTCTAAAATCAGGAAATACTGACCTTGGATGAGAAATTGAGCATAGTTACACTCAAAATTTTAAGATGCAACAAAAACAACGTTCGTAGTGCTCCGAGTCTACTTTCTAAACTACTAATTTTTTAAAAATTGGTATAGATTAAGGGGTTCAAAAAAGGGAGCCACAAAAATTGGTGTTGTTCATGTCAAAAAAAACATAACATAGCATGTTTTGTGGCTCCCTCAAAAGGTTTAATTTTTTTAGTATTTTTAAAATCGCTTTGGTGAGAAATTATCTAACAACATGTAGTTTATGCCCAATTTTTCTGATAATTTTTTAATGAATATTTGATTTTTTACTAATTTTCAAAGTGGACACATCTTGAAAAATAGAATTTTGGTTGTGCTACCCCTATAAATTTTGAAAAGTAATTGAATTTTTTTTAAATATGTGTAGAATGGAGTCTGGTTTATAAAAATGTAATTTATTTAAAATTTCAATGAACGGTTAATTTATAAAGAAAAAAAGACCAAACATTGGTTTTTACCAAAAAAGGGACACACAAACAAAAGAAATTAAAGATGAAAGGCTTAACATTGTCAAAATGTGAAAAAAATTACATCGTTAAATAGCTAAGAGAAAACCTAACATTACCTAGGTGTTCGATTTGTTCAACCTTGAAACATGTGCAAATCTGAGGGTTAACACAAACGAAATTATGTGAAATCTTGTAGAATATGCAAAAAACACATCTTTGGACATTGGGAAGGCACTCCAAGCCTTTGGGTTGGAAATCCAAAGCAAATCCTGAGCCTAAGGCTGGGGATTCCCAAAGAAAAATATAACGTGAGCATGTTATAACATGCTCACATTATGTTATGTTTTGTATTTTTTTCTTTTTTGCTAGTTTGCCCAATGTTTGCCCAGTTTATAACATGCTCGCATTATGTCTCACTTGGAATGATTTATGCTTAAGGTTTTAAGGTTGAATGATTTATGTTTATGGTTTAAGGTTGAGGGTATAAGGCATATGGATGAGGGTTGAGGGTTTAGGGCATAAGTATAGGGTTGAGGGTAGAGGGTATAGGGTAGAGGTTTGAAGGTTGAGGGATAGTGTGTTGCAAATATGCGCGTAAGTGGTGTTGTCATTGATGTCAGCATATCCTTGTTGCCATTGGTGTCAACTGTATCCTATTTTGTTGCCTGTATAGAAGACTGGATTGTTGAAGATATTGAGAAAATTAATGAGGATCAATGTATGCAGACCATATGGCTGAGTAGAGGACTGTTTGAAGAAGCTCCAGTTAAGTTTTAAAGGGTTCACATGAAGATTTGACGAAACTATGGCCATGTGAGTTGAACCAATTTTGTAGTGTTTAGAAGAGACAGAGTGATAGGAAAGAGGTCCAGATTATTCCGGATATGTCAAATGATGATCTGCCGATCTAGAGGCATGTTTGGGAAGTTAGTGTGTATCATCCATTCAAGTGGTTCGTGGTTTGGAGGTCCGCAAGTAATTTTTCTAATGTGACAGTCATGGCATATATTATTCTTGAGGTTCCAGAGGAAGATACAAGTGACTCTGATAATTTGGAGGAGTACAGATGTTTTTGTTGAATTCAATGTGCTTGTGGAGGTCTTTGGATCGTGTGACTACTATGTTGGAGGTCCGCATTGAAGTCTGATCTTGTCAAAGAAGATTTCCCTCTTGGTGTTGTTCTTCCTAGTATTGGCCGACCATATGATTCAAGCATGATGCAGATGTTCTAAAAGCAATTCTATGGAGCGAGGCGTGTTTATCAAGGAAGATTTGAGTCCCAGTTATGTTTGGTCAATAGCTTAGTGATTCACACTAAGTTAGTTTTTTGTAGTGCCGACCTTGATGTTCATTCCAAGGTTGATGAAGTGTATAAATACTTGTTGATGAGTTGTGGAAAATTATCCTTGAGAGAATATATAAATCCAAAGAAAGGATCAAAAGCAGAGTAGAGAAGAGAAGGAGTAGAAGAACAAAAGCAGAGTAGAGTGAAGAGTTAGTAAAGAAGACTTTGGAGGTAGAGCAGAAGTTTATGAGCATTCAATGAAACTGAACAAGGCATGAAGTAGATGTTATTTCTTAGTTAAATCTTTTTGTGTTAAACTTAAATTTCTTGTAGGTAGTGAGCCTCTCTTTTGAGTAGTGAGCCCAAAGGCAAGTGTCTTCTCATCCTTTTAAGTACTTTTAATAGGGTACGAATCTTGTGGGCTAACACCCACCGTGGTTTTTCCCTTAACCAAGTTTCCACGTCAAAAATCTTGGTGTCAAATGTGTTGATTATGTTTCTTCTTATGTGATGTTGTTTCATGATTTAATGTTTACATCATTAATCAATTTACAAATTGTGAAAGAAGACTAAAAGTAAGAAAAGGTTGAATTTTGGGACAACTGATTCACCCCCCCTCTCAGTTGTCTGGTCTAATTCGAACAATTGGTATCAGAGCAAAGTACCTCTAAAAGAAGCTTGACCACTTGAGTAGATCCAAGATGTCATCTTACAAGAAGAAAAGTTTAAGATTTGATGGAACAAATTACTCCCTCTGGAAGGTACACATGTAGTGTCATCTGGAATGTATGGGTGATGTATTTTGGTTAATAACCAAGAATGTGTATAAGATTTTGAAGAATGGACCTTCGACTATAGATGAACTCAGAGATGCTGAACACAATATTCGAGCCAAAGAAGCATTGTTGAGTGCCCTGTCTGATACCGAATTGGCAAATGTCCTGGATTTGAAAATTGCTCATGAAATCTGGAATAAGTTGGAAAATCTGTATGAAGGTGACAAATATGTTAAATGTGCCAAGCTACAAAGCCTGAAGGGTAAATATGAAAGATTGGTAATGAGTGAAGATGAAAACATTACTTCCTACATGTAGAAAGTAAATGAACTTGTGACTGGTATCATAAATGTAGGTGGAGTATTGGAAGACTCAGAAATTGTTGCCAAAGTGCTCAGATCCTTACTTGTAGCATACAAGCATAAAGTTGCTGCCATCGAAGAAATCAGGACAGTAACAATTGTCACAAGGGATCAATTAGTTGGTGAGCTTTCAGCATTTGAAATGAGTGAGTTTGGTGATTCTCTCCCTAAGTCTAAATCTGCATTTAAGGCCAGTGTGTATGGAAAGCAAAAATATGATCTAGGTGAAAGTTCTTCAGGAAGATCAAACAGATTTGTGAAGACAAGGAAGGATCTTGAAAATGATGAAATTGAGACTGCAAATCTTGAAGCTCTTATTGCCAAAAGAATTCCAAGAGGATCCAGTAAGTATGAAGGAAAGTTGCCACTCAAATGTTTTGCTTGTAATAAGATTGGTCATTTTGCCTCAAGATGTCTGGAGAGGTTTTCAAAACCAAACCCTAACAGATATAAAGGTCAGAAAAAATGTTACTATGTCCAAGAAGCTGGAGAAGGAGTCACAAATGATGAATCTGATCATGGAGTTTCCACTGAAGATGATTGGGTGTTTATTGCTATCAAGGAAGAAGATCCAGTGTCTACTGAATCTGCTAGCTGTGCAAATATGGAAAGTGCCTTGGCTGCTCAGGTTGTTGAAAAAGATGAATGGGTGATCTATAGTGGATTTTCTCATCATATGACTGGTGATAAAAGCAAGTTTGTAAGCTTTGAAAAATATGAAGGTGGGTTTGTAAAATTTGGAGACAACTCAGCTGGTAGAATCTGTGGCAGAGGATCCATCTCTTTTGATGGTAAGAATAACACCAACGACGTTTTGTATGTGGAAGAATTGAAGCATAATCTTCTTAGTGTTGGACAATTGGTTGCAAGGGTTATGATCTTCAATTCAAGGATGGAAAATGTAGAATCTTGGAAAGCTCCGTAACTGAAATTGCATCTGGTACTCAAACTATAGGTAACATCTTTCATTTAAGTAGTTCTGGTAAAAGTTGTTTGATTGCTCAGTCAAATCAAAGTTGGCTATGGCATAGGAGGATGTGTCATGTAAATTTTGATAACATTGTAAAGATAAGTTCTACTCAGGCTGTAAGAGATCTTCCAAAACTTATGAAACCTAATAACATGTGTAGAGAATATCAATTGGGAAATTAGAACAAAATTTCATTCAAAAGTAAAGAACAATTTTCAAGTGAACGGTTGGAACTTGTGCATACTGATCTATGTGGTCCTACTAGAATTAGGAGTGTGCAAGGAGACAAATATTTTATGTTGCTGATTGATGATTACTCCCAGATGATGTGGGTAACCTTCTTAAAAGAAAAATTAGAAGCTCTTGACAAATTCAAGGTATTCAAGGGTATGGTGGAAAATGAGATTGGTGTGAAGATAAAGTGTCTGAGATCCGACAGAGGTGGACAATTTACCTCTAGTGAGTTTGATTCATTCTGTGCAAAACATGGAATAAAAAGATAGTTATCTGCTCCTAGGACTCCTTAACAAAATGGAGTTGTGGAAAGAAAGAACCGGACTATTCAAGAAGCTATTAGGACCATGATGCTGGAAGCAAATGTTCCTCAAGTCTATTGGAGAGAAGCTGTAAGTACTGTTGTCTACACTCTTAACCAGGTGCAGATCAAAGGAAATTCTGGTAAGACACCTTATGAACTATGGTTTGGACATCCTCCTACTGTAAGATACTTCAAAGTTTTTGGCAGTAAGTGTTATATCAAAAGAGATGAGGATCTAGGCAAGTTTGAAGCAAGAAGTGATGAAGGAATTTTTCTCAATAAGTGCAAGAAGATGGGGGGCCAAAAAGGGGTCTTAAGTGACCACTTTTTTTTTCTGAAATCATGAAATACTGGCCTTGAATGAGAAATTGAGCATAGTTACACTCAAAATTTGGAGATGCAACCAAAACAATGTTCATAGTGCTCCGAGTCTACTTTCTAAACTACTATTTTTTTTTAAAATGGCATAGATTAAGGGGTTCAAAAGAGGGAGCCACAGAAATTGGTGTTGTTTCTGTCAAAAAAACATAACATAGCATGTTTTGTGGCTCCCTCAAAAGGTCAATTTTTTTTTGGTATTTTTAAAATCGCTTCAGTGAGAAATTAGCTAATAGCATGTAGTTTATGCCCAATTTTTCTGATAATGTTTTGATGAATATTTGATTATTTACTAATTTTCAAAGTGGACACATCCTAAAAAATGGAATTTTGGCCGTCCTACCCCTATAAAATTTGAAAACTAATTGAAAATCATTTTTTTCTTTTTTTAATATTTGTAGAATGGAGTCTAGTTTCTAAATATATAATTTTTTTGAAATTTCAATGAAAGGTAATTTACAATGAAAAAAAGACCAAACAGTGGTTTTTGCCCAAAAACGGACACACAAACAAAAGAAATTAAAGATGAAAGGCTTAACATTGTTAAAATGTGAAAAAAATCACATCGTCAAATAGCTAAGAGAAAGCCTAACATTACCCAGGTGTTTGATTTGTTCGACCTTGAAACATGTTCAAATCTGAGGGTTAGCACAAACGAAATTATGTGAAATCTTGAAGAATATGGAAAAACACGTCTGTGACTGTTCAAAAGGCACTCCAAGCCTTTGGGTTGGAAATCTAAAGCAAATCCCAAGCCCAAGGCTTGGGATTCCCAAAGCAAGACATAACGCGAGCGCGTTATAATGCGCTCGCGTTATATTTTGCTTTGCATTTTTCCTTTTTCACAAGTCTGTTGTTTGTCATGTTTGACATAACGCGAGTGCGTTATAACGTGCTCGCTTTATGTTCCCCTTAAATTTTTTTACATTCAAGGCTATTAATCATGTATGTATGTATGTATGCCTATATGTATGTATGTATGTATCTATGTATGCCTATATGTATGTATGTATCTATGTATGCCTATATGTATGTATGTATGTATCTATGTATGCCTATATGTATGTATGTATAGTGTCGAGGGCAGAGGAGGGTAGAGATGGGAGTGAGCTAGATAGGGGAGGAGAGGGGTGGATAAGGATTGAGTGATTAAGGTTGAGGGTTGAGCATTTAGGGATAGGATTTAGAGTTTAGGGATAAGGGATTAGAGTTTAGGACCTTGAGGGATTAGGGTTTAGGGTTGAGGCTTTAGGGATAACATTTAGGGTTAAGGGTCAAGGGATTGGGTTTAAGGTAGAGTATTGAGGGTAGAGGGATTAGGGATAGGGTTTAGGGTTGAAAGTTTAGAGTTGAGGGATTAGGGTTTAAGGTATAGTTTAGTAGTTCTTGTGGATAGAGCCAGTAAACAATGGGAGACTATTTGCATGTTTCATAACAATATACCTTCCCTAAGTGTGGGGTGGACAGCAAGAAACATAGATGTACCCCAATGCAAATCTTTTCTCATAATGATCATCCTTCTGATTTCAACTGTTAATTACTCACTGTGGATGTACCATACACAAAGCTTTTCTCATAGGGTTTAAGGTATAGTGTTGAGGGTTGAGGGTTTATTGATAGTGTTTAGGGTTGAGGGTTGAGGGATTAGGTTTTAGGGTTGATGGATTAGGGTTTAAGGTATAGTGTTGAGGGTTTAGGGTTGACGGATTAGCATTTAATGTCAAGGTTAGGGTTAGAGTGTCAAGGGTAGAGGGATTAGGGATAGGGTTTAGGGTTGAAGGTTTAAGGATTGAGGGTTGAGGCTTTAGGGATGAGGGTTTAAGGCTTAAGATATAGTGTCAAGTGTTGAGCGTGTAGGGATAGGGTTTAAGTTTTAAGGGTTAAGGGTTGAGGGATAGGGATTAGGGTTTAAGGTATAGTGTTGAGGGTTGATGGTTTAGGGATAGGGTTTAGGTTTGAGGGATTAGGGTTTAGGGTTGATGAATTAGGGTTTAATGTTGAGAGTTGAGGGTTGAGGGTTGAGGGTTGAGGTTGAGGGATAGGGTTAATGGTCAAGGGATTAGGGTTAAATAAGAGTGTCGAGGGTAGAGGGATTAGGGATAGGGTTTAGGGTTGAGGCTTTAGGGATGAGGGTTAAGGGATTAGGGTTTAACATATAGTGTCGAGTGTCGGGTGTATAGGGATAGGTTTTAGGGTTGAAGTTTTAAGGGTTAAGGGTCGAGGGATCAGAGTTAAGGGTTGAGGGATTAGGGTTTGACGTTGAGGGTTGAGTACATTAAGGTTCGAGGGTTAAGGGTTTCGAGATAGGGTTGAGGGTCGAGGGATTAGGGTTAAGGGATAGGGTTGGAGGGTTTAGGGATAAGGGATTAGGGTTTAAGGTATAGTATTGAGCCCATTGAGGGTCTAGGAATAGGGATAGTGTTTAGGGTTTAGGGATGAGGGATTAGAGTTGAGGGATGTCAGATGACGGATTAGGGTTTAGGGATAAGGTTTAGGGTTAGGGTTGAGGGATTAGGGTTTAAGGTATAGTGTTGAGGGTTTAGGGTTAAGGGATTAGAATGAAGGGTTGAGGGATTAGGATTTGACATTGAGGGTTGAGGGTTGAGGGTTTAGGGTTTAGGGATAGGATTGAGGGTCGAGGGATTAGAGTTAAGGGTTGAGGGATTAGGGTTTGACATTGAGGGTTGAGGGTTGAGGTTCAAGGGTCAAGGGTTTAGGGATAGGGTTGAGGGTCGAGGGATTAGGGTTAAAGTAGAGTGTGGAGGGTGTAAGGATTAGGGATAGGGTTGGAGGGTTTAGGGATATGGGATTAGGGTTTAAGGTATAGTATCGAGTCTGTTGAGGGTTTAGGAATAGGGATAGAATTTAGGGTTTAGGGATGAGGGATTAGAGTTGAGGGATGATGGATTATGGTTGAGGGTTGAGGGATTAGGGTTTAGGGATACAGTTTAGGGTTTAGGGTTGAGGGATTAGGGTTTAAGGTATAGTGTTGAGGGTTAAGGGTTTAGGGATAGGGTTTAGGGTTGACGGATTAGGGTTTAGGGTTGATAGATTAGCATTTAATGTCAAGGTTAGGGTTAGAGTGTCGAGGGTAGAGGGATTAGGGATAGGGTTTAGGGTTGAAGGTTTAAGGATTGAGGGTTGAGGCTTTAGGGATGAGGGTTTAAGGCTTAAGATATAGTGTCAAGTGTTGAGGGTGTAGGGATAGGGTTTAATTTTTAAGGGTTAAGGTTTGAGGGATAGGGATTAGGGTTTAAGGTATAGTGTTGAGGGTTGATGGTTTAGGGATAGGGTTTAGGTTTGAGGGATTAGGGTTTAGGGTTGATGAATTAGGGTTTAATGTTGAGGGTTGAGGGTTGAGGGTTGAGGTTGAGGGATAGGGTTAATGGTCAAGGGATTAGGGTTAAATAAGAGTGTCAAGGGTAGAGGGATTAGGGATAGGGTTTAGGGTTGAAGGTTTAATGATTTAGGGTTGAGGCTTTAGGGATGAGGGTTAAGGGATTAGGGTTTAAGATATAGTGTCGAGTGTCGAGCGTGTAGGGATAGGTTTTAGGGTTCAAGTTTTAAGGGTTAAGGGTCGAGGGATCAGAGTTAAGGGTTGAGGGATTAGGGTTTGATGTTGAGGGTTGAGTACATTGAGGTTTGAGGGTTAAGGGTTTTGGGATAGGGTTGAGGGTCGAGGGATTAGGGTTAAGGGATAGGGTTGGAGGGTTTAGGGATAAGGGATTAGGGTTTAAGGTATAGTATCGAGTCTGTTGAGGGTTTAGGAATAGGGATAGCATTTAGGGTTTAGGGATGAGGGATTAGAGTTGAGGGATGGCAGATTAGGGTTGAGGGTTAAGGGATTAGGGTTTAGGGATGAGGTTTAGGGTTGAGGGTTGAGGGATTAGGGTTTAAGGTATAGTGTTGAGGGTTTAGGGTTGAGGGATTAGAGTGAAGGGTTGAGGGATTAGGATTTGACATTGAGGGTTGAGGGTTTAGGGTTTAGGGTTTAGGGATAGGGTTGAGGGTCAAGGGATCAGAGTTAAGGGTTGAGGGATTAGGGTTTGACGTTGAGGGTTGAGGGTTGAGATTTGAGGGTCAAGGGTTTATGGATAGGGTTGAGGGTCGAGGGATTAGGGTTAAAGTAGAGTGTGGAGGGTGTAAGGATTAGGGATAGGGTTGGAGGGTTTAGGGATAAGGGATTAGGGTTTAAGGTATAGTATCGAGTTTGTTGAGGGTTTAGGAATAGGGATAGCATTTAGGGTTTAGGGATGAGGGATTAGAGTTGAGGGATGATGTATTAGGGTTGAGGGTTGAGGGATTAGGGTTTAGGGATAAGGTTTAGGGTTGAGGGTTGAGGGATTAGGGTTTAAGGTATAGTGTTGAGGGTTGAGGGTTTAGGAATAGGGCTTAGGGTTGATGGATTAGGGTTTAGGGTTGATGGATTAGGGTTTAGGGTTGACGGATTAGCATTTAATGTCAAGGTTAGGGTTAGAGTGTCGAGGGTAGAGGGATTAGGGATAGGGTTTAGGGTTGAAGGTTTAAGGATTGAGGGTTGAGGCTTTAGGGATGAGGGTTTAAGGCTTAAGATATAGTGTCAAGTGTTGAGGGTGTAGGGATAGGGTTTAAGTTTTAAGGGTTTAGGGTTTAGGGATAGGGATTAGGGTTTAAGGTATAGTGTTGAGGGTTGATGGTTTAGGGATAGGGTTTAGGTTTGAGGGATTAGGGTTTAGGGTTGATGAATTAGGGTTTAATGTTGAGAGTTGAGGGTTGAGGTTTGAGGTTGAGGGATAGGGTTAATGGTCAAGGGATTAGGGTTAAATAAGAGTGTCGAGGGTAGAGGGATTAGGGTTTAAGGTACAGTATCAAGCCCGTTGAGGGTCTAGGAATGGGGATAGTGTTAAGGGTTTAGGGATGAGGGATTAGAGTTGAGGGATGACAAATGATGGATTAGGGTTGAGGGTTGAGGGATTAGGGTTTAGGGATAAGGTTTAGGGTTAGGGTTGAGGGATTAGGGTTTAAGGTATAGTGTTGAGGGTTTAGGGATAGGGTTTAGGGTTGAGGGATTAGAGTGAAGGGTTGAGGGATTAGGATTTGACGTTGAGGGTTGAGGGTTTAGGGATAGGGTTGAGGGTCGAGGGATCAGAGTTAAGTGTTAAAGGATTAGGGTTTGACATTGAGGGTTGAGGGTTGAGGTTCGAGGGTCGAGGGTTTAGGGATAGGGTTGAGGGTCGAGGGATCAGAGTTAAGGGTTGAGGGATTAGGGTTTGACGTTGAAGGTTGAGGGTTGAGGTTCGAGGGTCAAGGGTTTAGGGCTAGGGTTGAGGGTCGAGGGATTAGGGTTAAAGTAGAGTGTGGAGGGTATAAGGATTAGGGATAGGGTTGGAGGGTTTAGGGATAAGGGATTAGGGTTTAAGGTATAGTATCGAGTCTGTTGAGGGTTTAGGAATAGGGATAGCATTTAGGGTTTAGGGATGAGGGATTAGAGTTGAGGGATGATGGATTAGGGTTGAGGGTTGAGGGATTAGGGTTTAGGGATGAGGTTTAGGGTTGAGGGTTGAGGGATTAGGGTTTAAGGTATAGTGTTGAGGGTTTAGGGTTGATGGATTAGAGTGAAGGGTTGAGGGATTAGGATTTGACGTTGAGGGTTGAGGGTTTAGGGTTTAGGGTTTAGGGATAGGGTTGAGGGTCAAGGGATCAGAGTTAAGGGATGAGGGATTAGGGTTTGACGTTGAGGGTTAAGGGTTGAGGTTTGAGGGTCAAGGGTTTAGGGATAGGGTTGAGGGTCAAGGGATTAGGGTTAAAGTAGAGTGTGGAGGGTGTAAGGATTAGGGATAGGGTTGGAGGGTTTAGGGATAAGGGATTAGGGTTTAAGGTATAGTATCAAGTCTGTTGAGGGTTTAGGAATAGGGATAGCATTTAGGGTTTAGGGATGAGGGATTAGAGTTGAGAGATGACAGATTAGGGTTGAGGGTTAAGGGATTAGGGTTTAGGGATAAGGTTTAGGGTTGAGGGTTGAGGGATTAGGGTTTAAGGTACAGTGTTGAGGGTTTCTGTTGTCAAATGTAGATTTATGGGTTCGATTATATTGATTACCTCTCCAGTTTTGGGGTGTGGATGTTTTGGAATCAATCAGGAAGTCTTCAGGAGACTTTGTGGAAGTGGATTGGAAATCGCTTGATAGAACCCCTGCTATTTATGCTTGGATAAGGATTTGTCACAAGCTAGAACTTTTGCTTCCAAAGAAGATCTGTGTTTCTTCCTCGATGGGCATTTTCTATCAAGAAGTTGATTATGAGGGCTTGCCCCTTCATTGTTATGCCTATCATATGGTGGACCATCTGGCAAGCTCTTGCAGGAAACAAGAAAAGTTCTCCCTCAAAAACCTTGTGGTCATTCAAGTCTGAAGGGGATGGTTTGGAAAGAGATGTGATTAATGTAAAGGATGTGATCAATCTATAGTAGGACAAAATGCGAGCGCATTATAACGTGAGCGCGTTATAACGCACTCGCGTTTTGTGTTGCTATAGAAATGGTAAAAAAGTGTTGACCCCTGTGATCCAGGCCCACATGCTCTATTTTCATACTGATTCTGCACGTGCTCTGACAAAAAGAAGTGCTTTCATGCTATTGGGAAGTTCACATGCACATTTGACACATTGTACCACCTTTGCATGATCTTTCCACCACCTTTTCTACTTTGCCAACTTGAGAAGGAGGAAATAACATAGTTTTCACACCAAATTTGATATATATCTATTAAAGTTTCAATTTTTGTAGTGTTGCAATGTTAATTGTGATTCAATTTTAGGAATTTAACATCATAGATTGGTTAATAGTATTGTTGTTAGTAATTATATTTGAGTGTTATTGAATTTAACATTGAAAAGGAAGAAAGTGGTGAAAAACTCAAATTGTTGAGGAGTTTGATGCAAGAAGAAAAAAACACTACATAATTGGGTACTCTCTCCATTCAAATCTTCATTTTTTAGGTATGTCAAGTCTTTACATGCATGTTCTTTACAATTTCCTTATTTCGGATTGAATTAATTTATCATGCTTTATCATACATGTTTAAAATAGACACATTCCCAATCAAGAAAGCAGCCTACAATCTCACATGATGCCATGTATATTTTCTACACTTGGGCTCTTTAATATTTATGTGTAATAAACAGACCTTAACATACCATGATGTCAAACTATACAAGAATAAAACCTTACAACATAATAAAAATACAATCCCACTATTATCTTGTATTCGTTTCTTAGGAACTAATATTGGTCTCTTTATCATGCTACAGACAAATTCTCTGTCATGACGAGGAAACGATCAAGAATTAAACCAACACACAAAGAGATAGAAGCTAAGAATGCAAAGAAAGCAGTGGCTATGAGGGAACTTTGTGAGAAGAGGAAATTAGACATGATAAATGAAGACATACCAATTGAAGAGGAACCACAACCATCACAAAGAGATATGGTATTGGCGGCACAAAGAGAACGAATGAAAAAACTTCATGGTACGAGAGATTTGAATACCATAGTTGGAGACATGTCCTCTACCGCAAGTCAACATGTAGGGACACCATCTACCACATCTCAAGTTGAGAGTACATCATCACTCACATGTGATGAAGGAGGTACGCCATTGTTCCCACCTCAACCTCAAGGTATGTCATTTATTCCATCTTCGATCGAAGGTATGCCATCTAACCCATCTCATTTAAATATTGATGAAATTCCTAATGTTGAGATGAATTTACCTAACTTAACACCACCTAGAATTTTGCATAGAAAGCCAAAGTATTTGATTGATATTGATGAGAATATTTTGTAGCCAATGGAAGGTAAGATTCCAAAACACACTTGTAGAAGATATGCTAATAAGATTTGGAGATTGTTCTTTGAAAAGTTAAATGAGACTGCAAGATGTCAACTATTCGTTGAAATGATGCGAAGTATAAAGTATAGGTCTATCATGAAGATTCTTGGGTTGAGAACATTAGAGGCTTCAAGTGAAAAATCTATTGTCAAGAATATAATGAGTGCATATGAGAGTGTGGGTAACACCTCACGCACAAAAGATAGTAATGCAACATGGCATGTGATTACATCGACTATAGTAAGTAGTCAAATGAGGAAAGCTCATCTCATTAGAAAGATGAGTCAAGAATTGAGAATTAATAGGAAAACTTTATCAAGAGCCATTGGAAGACGCCAAAGAATTGAGGACACTAATGCCAATGAATTATGGGCATTCTCGGGGAGACTACCATGAAAAGATAAACCAATTGTTGAAGCATTGAGATCACTAATTGAAGACTTTTGGAAGAATTACACAAGGGTATTGTTGTGATGTTCACAACACGCCCCATTATGCTCCTTAGCAAAATGGGGACCCCTGCTAATGTTTGCTTTTTGCTTCTGCTTGTGTTTTTTTTTTTTTTTGCTTTCTGGCGGTTTGGTAAAAATGAAGGTCAGGTGCATCATCATCATGATATAGGATGAGGTAGGTCATCATCATGAGGTTAGTTTGTCAAAGTTCATATTTTGTTTCTATGACCTCATATTTAGAAAGAGCTTGAAATTCCATGCAGGTTTGCCTTTTACTTCACTCGAAAATTCTTCCATATGTGAAAGTTATGCACGGTCAAAGTTTTGGTCAAACCTGATATTCGCAGGAGGATCATCATATATTTTTATATCCTAAGTCATGTTGACAACATCATCATGATCTTGGTCTATCACCCGATAAAAATCATGCAGTCGCAATATCCGGACGTCAATCTTAGGTGGTAGTGCCCTTTACCCGTCAAATGGCCTTACGCGCATTGTCAGCATCATGATTTCTTTTAGGAGGGTCATATTTTATAAACTCGGTTTTGGTTACATGAAGAACATCATCATCATCATATTTGAATGCCCCCCCGATAATATCCTGAGGTTCAAATATCATGATGACATCGGCTTTAAGTCAAGGTAAGTTTTCCCCGTCGGGCAGTCTTTGTATCGCGAGCATCATCATGATATTTTTGCATCGCCTAATCTTATCATATCATGCTGATCACCCAGACTTAGAAAATCCACCTTCGGCATATTTGCATGCGCATGCTATAAACCTATCGCAAGGTCATCATCATGATATTTGCTGAAGTTCGAAATATGATGATGACGACTTCATATCATCCTGTTCTTTCACGAGGGTCATTTGCTGAAATTCGCTAAGTGATGGAGACATCATCATCATAATTCGATATAGAGGATCATCATGTTCATATCCTCCTGATCGCCTTTTTTGCAATATCATGATGATCACCCTATCTATTCAGAAGTGGTCGATATTGCATTTCTCAACAGCATGATCATATTTTACAATATCACCCTAGCGTAAATATCATGATGACCTCAACTTATCCTTGTGCTCTGAAAACAAAATATGATGATTACGTCATTATGATAAAACGATGAGGATCATCATCATCATCATATTTTTATCCTGTCCTATTGTCAAGATCATCATGATCTTGTTTGTCCACCTGATATTTCGCAAGGTCCTCCTGCCGATGAAATACAACCTTTTGCAAATATCCTGATGATCCTCATCATCATCACATTTCCCTTCGGCAGGATTTTTTCCCAAACATGATCCGGTTGGCGAAATATCATGATGACGTCATGTTATAAGTTTAACGAAGGCTCCGGATATCATGATGATGTCATCCCGATCTGATAAACGAAGAAGTAAATATCCTGATGATCATCATCATCATTTTTCCTTCAGCAGGATATTTTCCAAAGCACGATTCGGTTCCCAAATATCATGATGACGTCTTATCCCAAGTTCGACAGAAGCCCCAAATATGATGATGATCATCATCATCCTGATCTTTCGAGAGGGTTACCTTGGCCGCAAGAGGATCATATTACATTCATCATCCTGATCATGCTCCTTAGGTGACCCGATATCATAATTATCCCCTGATCTTAACTGAACATCATGATGACGTCACCATCATCTTCCTTTCCTCGGCAGCATGATTATATTCGTATCCTCCTATTCTTCTTCAACATGATCATGATGATGATGTTTTTCTTTTCCCCAATATGCAGAAGCGGAATATCATGATGATGAAGTATATCGACCAACATGTTTTTTTTGACGCACTGACAGCGATGATCATGCCGATGGGCGGGAAATGAGGCGGTCGAATTTTAAAGTGTTTTTTTGGCGCCTCTGGCATTTTTTCGGTCAGCGATGGTTGACCTGATGAATCTTGAGCAGTCTGAACGCATTTTTGACGCGTTTTGAGTGGATTTTGTATCCGATTTCCACAATCTTGCGCAGTCACCTGGATTTAAACGCTTATTTTAATTTCATGTTGTTTTTTGTGATAAATGTGAATCTTATTGCTTGTCTTGTCTTGCAGGCTTGCAGTTGAGGAAGCAGCTGGAAAGTCAACACAGTGACCCCATGGAGGAAGGAAATCTGATCTCAGGAGCAAGAAGATAAGGATAAAGTGCGAGAAGTCAAGGCCATTCAAGTGAAAGACAGAGTTGCAGCTGGCGGCGTTACTACAACAGACAAACAGAAGTTATTACCCAGCTGCCGGAACTTCTCAGAAGGGGCAATATTTCGCCCAGATTTGACACTGCTCAGAGATATTTTTGAGAGCTGGTTCACCTGCATTTATTGCTGTAACCAGGGGTTTGAACCAGGGGTTCAGTTAGGTTTTTGCTGTAGTGAGGACAATCAGAATGTTATATATTGTGCCTCTCTACACTGTAATACTTTACAACAGGGGCTACAACAGGGATTTTTAGGGCCTACAACAGAGATTTTTAGGAAAATACAGATAGCTTAGCATAGTTTAGAAGTAGAAGAAGGAGGTCGCCTGTTTGTCTGCAGTAAGGTGCGCGTGGAATGTCTGGTTGCCTTACTGTATCTGTAAAGCTTGTAAGTTCTCTGTAGTATGATCAATGAAACTAAGAGTCATTCCTACATTGTAAATCATGTATGACTATTCGTTTCTAATACAATAGAATTTGGAGTTCTGCATCTATCTTCTGAGTGTTCTCCTGCTCTTCTTTGTGTTTTGAAATTTCTTCTTTGAGAGCTTGCAATTTTAAATGTATGTTTGTGAAAATGCTCAGAACTTACATTTAGGGTTTTTACTGTGGATTTGATCAAATTACTGTGGAATTTACATAGTGGATAACAGAAACAATTAGATCCTTCGGTAGATTAAGTGAGGTATAGATTAGATCTTTCTAACTTTTCCCAACCCATCTGAAATATTTAGCTGAAAACGTAGAAATCCAAAGGAAATTGTCTCAAATTTGAAGAAGCATGTATAACAGAGTCTAAGTAGACAGTTTTCATAAATAGATAAAGAAGAAAGCTACAATAAATCCAAGAAAACCCTCTGAAACTTGCAGCACAGTATCACCTTTATGCAAATGAACAGAATACTTGTTGAAATCTATGACCTTTTTGCATATTCTTAGGCCAGTAAACCACAGAACAAACCTAAACTACGTAAGGCCCCTTGAACATTACAGCTTCACATTGACCAACTGAACTTGACCAACCGAACCATTGTAGACTTGGGATTAGTTGAATCACCAAATGATTCCTTCTTGTCTTTCAAGTATAGTTACAGTTCATGTCATGTGAATTTTAACTTATTGTTATGATTGCTTCAAAACAGTCATCAACAGTTTTCTGGCGCTAAATAGAGGGCTAGAAGGCTGTATAACGCAATCATCAACAGGTATCTCTAAATCAAAGGGTGTGGTAAGAAGGAGAATCGGTAGTTAGAACCATGAGCCACATCCAAAGCATTTTTTGGATGAGACTCAAACACAGTTTTATGGTAAATTTCTAGAGAAGTATCCTCAAATTAAAATTTGTCAAAGATATTTTGAAATGCTAAAACCTTTCTATGTTAAGATAAATCACACACGCACTACTTGTTGTTGTAGATTACATATTGAATTTTCTAACCATTTTGATGCTTATAGGTCTATATATTTAGATATGCATACTAACAATGATTTGCAGGGTTGTGCCATATGTGCCCCACCAACATCTTCAAGAGACTTCATATCAAGAATTTTATGTGAAAGAGAGGAAGGTGAAATATTCTACAAGAAATTATGCTTGGATGGCACATGTCATCATTGCGGTGGCTTGCAACATTTGCTGATATGTGAACATATGGAAAGAACACATGTGGTTGGAAACAAACTAGTAGAGTTTGGCAAGTATAAAACAGTGGCATACAATACAAAAGATGGTAAAGAAGCAAAGAGGTGTGAATTGGTTATTGAAAAGATTCCAGTGTATCAGTTTATGCCTATATTTCATGATAGCATAGTGTATGAGTATGCAAGACATACCCATAGAGCTCGATGGTTGGACTTGCAATTCAAGTTATGCAAGGACACATTTCCAGTTGGTAGCATTGTTTCAGTTGTCGACTTTGTAGAGAACTACAGTCTATAGCCACAATGTGAGGTGCAATCACAATATTACAACTCCACATAGGTTTCTATATTTATGCACATCACATTCATTCATGCGAATGATAGTACAGAGGATGACAGAAAGATCATAAGGGAGTATACTTTCTATATTAGTGATGATTGCACGCATTCTATGGAGTTCGTGCAAGGTTTCTTTCAGGTGTTCTACAATGATTTGGCTAGAAGGGGCATATCGTTCAGTTAGCATATCATATGGTCAGATTATTGTGCGTCACAATTCAAGAACTCGCAGAATTTCTATTGGCTGAGTAGGAGGCATAATTTTACAGGTATTCAGCATATGTGGAACTTTTGTGAGGCCGGGCATGGAAAGGGGGAGCATGATGGTGTAGGAGCATGTATCAAAAGAGCCATAGCACAAGAAGAGTTAAAGTATAAATACAATGCAAAGTTGACAGATGCAAAATCGATTGTCGAGTGGTGTAATGCTTCCGTGGGTCCAGGTAATGAAGGTAAGTCTTCAGTTTGTAGATTTTTTGGGTTGATAGATGATACCAACATTGCACCATATGAGGACTGTTGTACACTGACAGGATCAAATGAGATGCACTCTTTTAGAAGCTCAATTGCAGGTTCATGGAGTATCGATACACGAAAGATGTCATGCTTTTGTTCTTCTTGTATAATTCAAGTCTAGGATGTGTACGAGTCAAAGGAGTGGGTTGACGAATGGCAGTTAAGTTATCTTAGCCCACTTGACACGTATTGACCCCCAACGGCACTAGAACTAACACAAATGGAATCATCAATTGACTTTGACCACATATCAGATTTAGTTCACCCAGGTAATATAGGGCACGTATATGCATCTAATTTCATCTAGTTCAACCAAGTAATGTCATCTTACTTTCTAGTGTTTTTGTAATGTTGACTAATTTCATCTAATTTGCTACACATATCAATGTAGGGCACGTATATGCAGTTATTGCAGATGAAGATAATGAAGAGGGAACAGATTATTACTTATGTCATTGTGTTGAGGCCAAAAATAAATTGGAGGCCCCTATTACAGATGGAGAAAACATCGAATACCCTACAGGCTTAGTGGTTATTACTGGAACATGGCTTAGAAGGTACCCACATAAGAGTGTTAATATTTGGCTATTTCAGGACTTTGACACACATCGAAAGATTCTTCATTACTCGAACCTTGTCGTGGCATCCAATGTTCATTTGATAAAGTATCAGGGTAGACCTTTGAACAAAATCTTGTGGAAGGTGCGTGAGTTTGACCATGAAGCAATACTTGACACAATAAAGAGTAGAGCAGACCCAGATGGTTCATTGGATTAATTTGTAAGTATTCACATTGATTTTGTAAAGTCATGTTACATTGAGTTGTAAGTATGCACATTAATTTGTAAGGTTTGTCTTTTTTTTATTTCCTCCTGCATTTTTACACATATACACATTTTTACATCATCATGTTATGCATTTTTGGTGTCTTGCTCTTGATGCGACCAAACTCATAACTCACCCTACTTCCTCTAGACACCATTTGATGATCTCTCCAACACTCTGGATCCAGGGTGCCCAATCATGATGATGACTTATATACTATTCTCCCAAGGCACTCATAATGAATGAAAAGAAGACCCAGGGCACCCAAGCTTAATACACTTATTTCTTTCAATTTTGATGATCCAAACTCTTGCAAAATGACATCCACTTTCATGCCTTTAGATCTTCCTTCACATATAGGGCACCAAATCAAGTTGAAAAATCTACATAAGGGTGCCAAAATGGATGAAAGGAGACATGAAATGCACCTTAGGACTCCATGCTAAGGTTTGAGCCATTAAAGTCTCTTGATATTAGGTGCTCATGATGATGAAACTTAGAGTTTTTTCCTTTCCCAAGTGCTCATCTAAGATGTTTGAATGATAAGGAGCACCTAGACCTCTATAATGTACATTGGGCACCAAAATCAAGGTGGTTTTAAGTCACTTTGAGTCATTTGGGGTTAGTTTGAGTCTTTGAGTCATGTTGCAAAAAAGTGTCAATGTTGTCAAGTTGCACAAAGTAACTTTTGCATTTTTGGTGTCATGCTCCTGATGCTACCAAACTGACTATTCCAACGCGTCTGGATGGGTACATTTACACTAGGCATGGTCCTATTTTTCACCCAAACATGTCGAAACAGTCTGAGCTACATTGTACCGATGATATCCCTGAAGAGTCCAAAGTGCAAAAAGGAAGCAATCTTTGACAAGATGTTATTCAAAAATTGTGTCACTTAGAAACATTCCATCTGAGGCAAGGCAATCATGTAGAGTGCCTCTACAATAACCTCTCTCAGTTTTTATATTTCTGAGACATTTGCCCGTGGTGAAAGGTTTTCTGCTGCCCCAAAAATCATCAGAAGGAGGCAGTGTAAAGTTGCAAAGGGGTGTAACTTTCGTCCTGCTCCTGATGTGACCAAACTGATTGTTCTAACGCATCTGGATGGGTACATTTATGCTAGGCATGGTCCTATTTTTCACCCAAACATGTTGAAACAATCCGAGCTACATTGTACCGACGATATCCTTGAAGAGTCCAAAGTGCAAAAAGGTAGCAATCTTTGACGAGATGTTACTCGAAAAATGTGTCACTTAGAAATATTTTGTCTTAGGCAACACGATCACATAGAGTGCCTCTACAATAACCTCTCTCAGTTTTTTATATCTCTGAGGCATTTTCCCGTGGTGAAAGGTTTTCTGCTGCCCCAAAAATCGTCAGAAGGAGGCAGTGTAAAGTTGCAAAGGGGTGTAAATTTTGTCTTGCTCCTGATGTGACCAAACTGACTATTCCAACACATCTGGATGGGTACATTTACGCTAGGTATGGTCCTTTTTTTCACCCAAACATGTCGAAACAATCCAAACTACATTGTACCGACGATATCCCTGAAGAGTCCAAAGTGCAAAAAGGTAGTAATCTTTGACAAGATGTTACTTGAAAACTGTGTCACTTAGAAACATTCCATCTAAGGAAACGTGATCACGTAGAGTGCCTCTACAATAACCTCTCTCAGTTTTTTATATCTCTGAGGCATTTGTCTATGGTTAAAGGTTTTCTGCTGCCCCAAAAATCATCAGAAGGAGGCAGTGTAAAGTTGCAAAGGGGTGTAACTTTTGTCTTGCTCCTGATGTGACCAAACTGACTATTCCAACCTATCCGGATGGGTACATTTACGCTAGGCATGGTCTTTTTTTTCACCCAAACATGTCAAAATAGTCCGAGCTACATTGTACCGATGATATCCCTGAAGAGTCCAAAGTGCAAAAAGGTAGCAATCTTTGACGAGATGTTACTTGAAAACTGTGTCACTTAGAAACATTCTTTCTAAGGCAACGCGATCATGTAGAGTGCTTCTACAATAACCTCTCTTAGTTTTTTATATCTCTAAGGCATTTGCCCATGGTGAAAGGTTTTTTGCTGCCCCAAAAATCGTTAGGAGGCAGTGTAAAGTTGCAAAGGGGTGTAACTTTCATCCAGCTCCTGATGTGACCAAACTAACCTTTCCAACGCATCTGGATGGGTACATTTACGGTAGGCATGGTCCTGTTTTTCACCCAAACATGTCGAAATAGTCTGAGCTACATTGTACTGACGATATCCCTGAAGAGTCCAAAGTGCAAAAAGGTAGCAATCTTTGACGAGATGTTACTCAAAAAATGTGTCACTTAAAAATATTTCGTCTGAGGCAACGTGATCATGTAGAGTGCCTCTACAATAACCTCTCTCAGTTTTTTATATCTCTGAGACATTTGCCCGTGGTGAAAGGTTTTCTGCTACCCCAAAAATCATCAGAAGGAGGTAGTGTATTAAGTCAGGATGAAAGCCTATTCACTCTAGGCACCAATCTGAAGTTGCACAATCATGAATGGGTGAGAGCAATAAGGTACTACATCATGGTTCCAGGACCTTGAAATGGTGCCCAAGCATGTAGGAGGAATTTTCAAGGAGCCAAAATGTTTTTGAAACTCTAAGGAACTAGTCCAAAGACTCTATGACGCCATTTTGATACCATTGAGTCAACTTTGGAACTCAAACATATTAAAACAAGGTCTAGGAAGCTAGGCGACATCTCTTTCCAGTTCAACCTCTCAGATGCGCCAACATTGGAAAGACTCTTAATGAGCACCTAAGTTTGAATTGATCTTGTGATTGAAAGTTTGGTGATGTATTGGTCGAAGATGATCTTCAGTTGAAGCAATCTAAGTTCCAGGAAGGGTTTAGAAGTTATCAACCTCTTCACTAAGTTAGGCGCACTTTACAAGCTTTCTTACCCAAGAGTTGCACCTCATTAAGACAAGGTGCATCTTAACCTCTGGGACTTTTCCAAAGAAGCGCTTCAGTTTATTAGCACCTTTGGACCTTGTTTTGCACTTTGAAAGAGAAGGTGCACTTTGGAGGCATTTCTAACCTAGATTGACACCTAGGTATAGTCATCTCTCTGGAGCATTACAATTTGTTTTAAAATGAAGGAGGACATTTCATAAGTTGGGGAATTGATCACTGAAGACCTTGGAGTGTTTGAATTACTCTAAGCAAGAAGACACATTTCCATGGAGTAGCATACTTTAGATAGCGCCTAATGCCATCAAGGTACAATTCCACCCTCACTTTGGTGCCTATCATTAAGAAGGGGCATTGGGCATTCCTTGAATAGTTATGAGCGTTTGAAGTTCGTGAAATCACCAAGGAATGTTGGGCGCCATGTGTATCCTCAACAAGATTGAGTTTGCACCTAGACAAGTTGGCACTTATTCATGTTTTAACTTCCCTCTTAAAGCACCTAACTTGGGAAAAAGTTATCTTGTTGTTAATCAAGTGTTTGATGTGTTTTGGAGACTCCAAAAGACTTCCTCTTGCTAGGCCCTCTTCTTGGCAACTACAACCTTCAACTGGTGCCTAGATCCTATAGAAAAACACTTGCAAGTGTGGGCGCACTTTCCTTGTGATGGAGCATCAAACTGGTGCCTAGAAATCATAATGCATGAAGTGAGCACCTAGGATCCTATTGGTCCAATAGGTGGTTTTGGGATCCGTGTCAAGTCATTGGATTAGGTTGCCAACTCAAAATGATTTTCATGCACTTAGACTTCAAGGTGCGAAAACTAGTAGGAAAATATTTGGGGGGAAACCACGTTGATAAAAGTTGGGTAAATTTAACCTCCGAGTCTGACTAGGCTCCATATAACAACAATATTTATATCATGTCCCTTTGCTTTATGAAACAAGTAGTATGTGTCAAGTCATAGGGATAACACTATGGTCCTTAGAAATTTCTCTGTGACTTTTGATAAGATTATCTACTATTATGTGGATGCTTGATAGTATTATCCTGATCCATTGGACTAGTGTGGCTATGAGGTTGGAAAGTGTTACAACCTCCATCCTTTAAACTTCTCCACCTTGTTATGGGTTGTTTTGAGTATTTTCACTTGCTTTCTCTTCGAGAATATTTTCTAATGATACATGATGTGTCATAGATCATTCAACTTGATAAACAACATGGACTACACATGAATCATAGTGGTTTAATAAGTTACAACAAATAGTCAGGTAGATAATAGACTATAAGGAACAAGGACTACACATGAATCCAAAACAACACCAGTCAATAAGGACATTGCAAGTAACTCAACATTACTTCCAGAGGCATTCACAAAAACAAAGGGGAGAACACAACTAGAGAATGCTAGACTGTAGTAGGGATGAGTGTCTGATGCAGAGCATACAGTGGAAGCATAGAATTATCAACTTTTGAACCTTCGAACTCACTATTGGCAAGACAACATACCATCGGTGAGCTTAAAATTTCATCGGCCGATAGGCCGATGCGACCATGACTCCATTTGATTTCACTTCTGAGAAACATCCCATCATTGACTCTTATCGGTCAGACAGACCGCTATCGGTGACTTTATATCCTTTCACACTGATGTCTTTGTCACTCCGATACGAGACTCTAAGTCCCTCGCCTATCGATAGGACTTAATACCATTTGCACAATCAAAAACTCTTCTGCTGACACACCGATCTCACCAATGACAACCTTCGGACCACACCCGTCGGTGAGACTCCAAACATCGGTGAACTCTAATCTCGTTGGGCCGATACACTAATGGATTTCGACTGTCGGTGTGACCCCCTTCATCGGTGAATCTCTCAACTTCTCTTTTGATGCACTGATGGGATTGTCTTCTGATACACTGATGTCTTCGACTTCGAACCACACTCGTCGGCAAGACAGACCACTATCGGTGAAGCCTAACCAAGGTCTGCCGATACGACCAACTCTTGACGTCGATACAAGGTTCTTTTGAAGGTAAAGGGCGTCTAGGCTTATGGGGCTCAATCTGATGTATTTATTGAAAGCTCAAGGTGAATTGATGCTTATTGAAAATGCCACTTAGTCCTTCATTTGCATTCTAGGTGCCATTTCCTATTGACTTATATACTCCTCCCCATGCTAGGGTGCCATAATGAAGTGGTTTATACAATAGGTGGGCTTCACTTACTAGAGGCTTGTTCTCCTTCCACCTTAGGCATACTTTTATGGTGGAATAGGTGTCAATGGATGCCTTGTCTTAAATGAATGCTCTCTCTAAGTTGGGTGCCCTTTTGAGGCTTTATGAGTTGCAAATTGCGCCTTAACCCTTCATGCTTGTTGTTCAATGTTTGAATGTTTAAGAAAGTCTCCTTTAGGCGCTCATCTTAATGACTTTTTCTCAAGGCGCAATCATCCTAACGACTTGGATATTCATCCTAGTGTTTCAGGATATCAGGCTACCAGACTTAGTCATTTTCAGGATCTCAAACATAAAGAATAACATAATGATTCATTTTTTTGTATTGCATATAGTTGACATTCTATGCTACTCATAAAGAATATTAATATTTTCTGTTCAACATGATGATTCATTTTTTTTTTAAATACAACTTTTATCTTTTAGTTCCAAAATGAGGTTTAGGTGATACTTGAATAACAATAGCTAGCTTATTGGATATTTGAAGTAGCCATCTACAAATATCCATTCAAATGTGGATTTATAATGCAAGTATGGATGCCATCAATAAAAAAGATTTGTATTAACCAAATATCCATATAGGCATACATCAATATCTGTCGATATAAGTATAACATATATACAAAATAGCCATATAGGCTTATAAGAATGCCATATAGGCATAAAATGTCAACTATATACAATACAAAATATATGTCCACAAATGTCATATAGGCATACAACAAAGGAACATAATAAAAAGTCATTCCCCTTTGGCTGGTGAAGAGAATAGATCATGGGCAGCCTTTGATCTTCTAAGGGATGGAGACGGGCATGTGGGTGGTCTACTATGAACCTGAGGGCTACTATTTAGTTCTTCCTGCATCTTTAGCTGTTACAATAAAAAGTATGGACAATAATATATAGAAATTACATGTTATAAAAAATGAAACATTTAACAAAATAATCACTTACCGCTAACATATAATCTGTCTCCTCACTTGCTTCAGTAGCAGGAATAGGCCATGGTGATGTCATGTCCTATAGAAACCATCCAGATAGAAATTAAACTTCAAATCAATAATCTTTTGATTTTTCAAAAATAGACAACTATAACAATGAATGTAAATTGAAATTTACTAATCTGCCTCATACCCCTGTCAATGCCATGGAGCTATGAATCATAGAGGCCACACCATGCTCCATTGCCCTTTGAACATGAGGAGGTGTCTCCGCAGCCTGCATCATCTGGAAATAAAACAACATTAATCAATTATGAAAACTATAATACTGATGCAAATCATGGCTCCTAACATACACACACGTTCATCTAAACATGGAAGTACACACAATAAAGCACACAAGTCACATACAAAAATCTAGTAAGTACAATTCATTCATTAAACTATTTATTTTATTACCTCCATAAAGCTTTGAAGTCCACCACCGCTAGCAAGTGTTACCGTGAAATCTACAATATTAACCTATTCAACATCCAAAATCAAATATTGGAATACCATTCATATAATGATGCTATTCACATGTAATATTTATAATTGTTTACTAGTTACATACCCTGATAGTAGATGATCTAGTGTAAAATGCAGGTGGCGAACCACTAAAAACTGCATCGACGCTATGACCCTAAAATTTCATTAAAATGATCAATTTAAATTAGTTAATCTTGCATTTCAAAAATGAAATTTAATAAATTAAATTCAATAAACTTGCTAATATTTACCTGAGTATCAAGGTCGAAAGTCTCACTCAGGAGGGTATCTGTCATCACCATCTGCTCAGCTGTAGATGTAGCCTGTGCACCTACGTCCTGACTATCCATGGGGTCATAACCACAGGCTGACCCGCAAGCCTGACAAGCATGGGGTGGGACCCTACTCCTCACACTATCTCCCAACCCACTCTGTGTTGCAGGACCAACATGCTCTATGATGCTCTGGGTCAAGGCACTAATGGACTGAAGTGTATCGACCTCAACACTCTCCTTCACAATGGAAGGGATAGAAACATGCTCATGGGTTGGTCTGCTGATTACTCATCTCACTACCTGCTGTGGGTCAAGATGTGCCCCTGGTCTATCTTGTGCTGACCCCCCACCTCTACCTTGGAAGTCCCGCATATCAAAATAGTTTGGCACTTTATTGAGGACAAACTCGCAGTAGAGTTTCCTCAAAAAGTATTGCGGGACCTCATTATTATTGCATGGAGGATGGTCAAAAACCATCCACCACCTCTGCCCAAAACTGTCCCTTATCGCTTGGTTGTTGCACCAATGGATAGGGAACCTCTTGCATGTAATGGGTAGAGGTTGATTTGTTTGTGGGTTTGTGAAAATCGAACACAAGTCTAATTTTGTGATTTGTAATTTTTTCACATCTTGGTATGATAGCTTTTCTGCATAATAATCTCTAAACTCTCTCCTCTTATCCATCCAACTAATTATTTTCTTGCTAATTGAATCTACATTTGATAACATAGATTCAAGAGATTCAGCAAGCGTGGACCTATGCAAGGTTGAAGTGGAAGGATCTTTCAACCTTGCAATTATATCTTCAATTTCTTTTTTGTTGTTTTCAATTTGCCCCATTATATTTTCTTGTGTTCCAGGGGCATGATGAGGAATGGATGGAGGAGGTTGTTCCGCAGGTATTTCCTCCTTAGGATTTTGTGGATTTTGAGGAGGAGGAGGTGCATTAACATTTCTTGATAATTAATGAAATATACATCAAAAAATAACTCAAACCTACCTATTTAGAAGCAAATTCAAACAAAGAAATAAATAAAACTCACTCCTTTGGTGTGCTCGACGTTGTGGCAGTATTTTGGCGATGAATCAGCAAGATTTTGGTGTTGAATTGTCTTTTCCAAAACGCGAGCATGCTTCCTAGGGTTTGCAAGCTGCGGGGATAGAGGAGAAAAACTAAAATGAAATGAAATGACAAGCCTTTTTTATTTATAATAGTTAATAACGCAAGCGCATTATGTATGATTTTTTGTTTAAAACCATTTGGCCACTTTTTGGCCCCCCATCTTTTTACACTCTACTCAAAGCAAAGCATACCAGTGCTTTAACAAGAGGTTGAAGAAGATTGTTGAAAGTGCTAATGTCATAGTTGATGAGAGCAAAGAAGGACATTCTAGACCTTGCAGATATGATTTAAATGACCAAGATGAAAATCTAAGTCAAGAAAGGCAAGTGCAATCTCAGATTCAGATCTAGATTGATCTGGATAATCCAGTAATTCAAGAAGATAGTGCTGAAGTTGAGGAACAAGCTCAAGAAGCAGAAGCTCAAGCAATTCCCAAAACTCCCAGGTATGTAAGGATGAATCATCCTAAAGATCAAATCATAGGATATAGAAATAAAGGTGTTCGAACTAGGAGAAGAGTTGTTGAAGATTAAGAAGAGATTTGTTTAATTTCAAAGATTGAACCAAAATCAGTAAGTGAAGCCTGTAATGATGAAAATTAGGTAAAAACAAGGGAGGAAGAACTAATGCAAATTGAAAAGAGTCATACTTGGGATCTTGTCTCTAGATCTAAGGACAAAAATGTCATTGGAACTAAATGGGTCTTCTAGAATAAACTAAATGAAGATGGTGAAGTTGTAAGAAATAAAGCAAGGTTGGTATGCAAAGGATATTCTCAAGTGGAAGGAATTGATTTTGAAGAAACCTTTGATCCAGTGGCAAGAATAGAGGCAGTCAGATTGTTTCTTGCTTTTTCTTCTTATAAAGATTTTAAAGTCTATCAGATGGATGTCAAGTTAGCATTTCTAAATGGAGAGTTAGATGAAGAAGTCTACATTGAGCAACCGGAAGGATTTTAGTTGTCTGATCAGAAAGACACAGTCTGTAGATTGAGGAAAGCATTATATAGACTCAAACAAGCCCCAAGAGCTTGGTTATCAAGATTAGATAAGCATCTTCTAAAGCTAGGGTATAACAAAGGCACTGCTGACAGTAATCTTTACTTGATGATTGATCATGAGAATATTTTGATTGTTGAGGTATTTGTTGATGATATCATTTTTGGTAGAAATGAGAGCATGTACAAAACATTTGCTGATTAGATGCAAAGTGAATTTGAGATGTCCATGTTTGTCGAGATGAATTTCTTCTTAGGGCTGCAAATCACTTAGTCAAATAAAGGTATCTTTATATCTCAGTCTAAGTATGTGAAAGAATTGTTTAAGAAGTTTGGAATGAAAGATTCAAAGCCAGTAGGTATGCCTATGGTAACCGGATATAAGCTAAGTAAAGATGATGACTCCCCTAAGGCAAATCAAAAAAGGTATAGATAATTGATTGGAGGACTGCTCTATTTGACTCAGACCAGACCTGATATCATGAATGCAGTTGGGCTTGTAGCTAGATTCCAAGTTGATCCTAAGGAATCCCATGTTGTAGTAGTCAAGAGAATTTTCAGATATCTCAAAGGGACAATTGATTATGGATTATGGTATCCAAAGGATGATGACTTCACTCTTCATGCATATACAGATGTTGATTGGGCAGGAGATGTGGATGACATAAAAAGTATTAGTGGTGGTGCATTCTTCTTGGAAGTAGATTGGTTTGTTGGTTGAGTAAAAAGCATGAGGAAATTTCCCTATCTATAGTAGAGGCTGAGTCTATAGCAACATCAAACAATTGTACTCAAGTCCTGTGCATGAAGTAAATGTTAAAGGACATCATAATTATGTTTAAGGAGCCTTCCACAATCTTCTGTGATAATTCAAGTGTAATAAGTATCTCAAAGAATCCGGGAGGTCTGCATTGAAGTCTGAGCTTGTCAAAGAAGATTTCCCTCTTGGTGTTGTTGTTCTTCCTAGTATTGGCCGACCGGATGATTCAAGCATGATGCGGATGTTCTAAAAGCAATTCTATGGAGTGTGGCATGTTTATCAAGGAAGATTTGAGTCCCAGTTATGTTTGGCTGACAGCTTAGTGATTCGCACTAAGTTAGTTGTTTGTAGTGCCGGCCTTGATGTCCATTCCAAGGTTGATGAAGTGTATAAATACTTGTTGATGAGTTGTGGAAAATTATCCTTGAGCGAAAATATAAATCCGAAGAAGGGATTAGAAGCAGAGCAGAGGAGAGAAGGAGCAGAAGAACAAAAGCAAAGTAGAGTGAAGAGTTAGTGAAGAAGACTTTGGAGGTAGAGCAGAAGTTTATGAGCATTCAATGAAATTGAACCAGGCATGAAGTAGATGCTATTTCTTAGTTAAATCTTTCTGTGTTAAACTTAAATTTCTTGTAGGCAGTGAGCCTCTCTTTTGAGTAGTGATCTCTGGGCAGTGAGCCCTAAGGCAAGTGCCTTCTCATCCTTTTAAGTACTTTTAATAGGGTACGAATCTTGTGGGCTAACACCCACCGTGGTTTTTCCCTTAACCGAGTTTCCACGTCAAAAATCTTGGCATCAAATGTGTTGATTATGTTTCTGCTTATGTGATGTTGTTTCATGCTTTAATGTTTACATCATTAATCAATTTGCAAATTATGAAAGAAGGCTAAAAGTAAGAAAAGGTTGAATTTTGGGACAACTGATTCACCCCCCCTCTTAGTTGTCCGTTCTAATTCCAACATAATGTTCAAGGTTGAGTGTCCAATGTTAAGTGTATAGGGGATAGGGTTTAAGGTTTAAGGGCATCTAGGGGTTGAGATTTTAGGGTTTAATGGTTTAAGGTTTGAGGGATTAGGGATTTAAGGGTTGAGGGATTAGGGTTTAAGGAATAGTATCAAGGGTAGAGGGATTAGGGATAGGGTTTAGGGTTTAAGGTTTAAGGGTTGAGGGTTGAGGCTTTAGGGCTGAGGGTTAAGGGATTAGGGTTTAAGGTATAGTGTCGAGGGTAGAGGGTTTAGGGATAGGGTTTAGGGTTTAAGATTTAAGGGTTGAGGGTTGAGGCTTTAGGGATAGGGTTACGGGATTAGGGTTTAAGGTATAGTGTTGAGGGTTGAGAGTTTAAGGATAGGGTTAAGGATTTAAGGTTTAAGGGTTGAGAGTTGAGGATTTAGGGATAAGGGTTAAGTGAGAGACCTAGATGGCTAAGGACGGATGGAGAGGAAGACAAGGAGTGATTGAGAGACGTAGAGAGGGGAGAGGTAGAGAGGTGAGGGGGAGAAAAAGGTGAGAGATAGAGAGGTGAGGGGAGAGATAGAATAAAATGAGAGAGTGAAGTTTACAACTTGAGGGAAAGATGGGTAAAGAGGAGGGAGAGAGGTGGAGAGGAAGGGAAATATCTAGAGAGCCATGAGAGATATACAAGTGAGAGACCTACAACCTAGGGAGAGAGGGGTGAGAGCGATAGGGGGGAGATGGGGGTGAGGCAAATAGGGGAGGAGAGGGGTGGATAAGGGTTGAGGGTTTAAGGGTCAAGGGTTTAGGGTTTAAGGGTTGAGGTATTAAGGGTTTAATGGTTGAGAAATTAGGGTTTAAGGTATAGTGTTGAGGGTTGAGGGTTTAGGGATAGGGTTTAGGACTTAGGGTTTAAGGGTTGAGGGTTGAGGCTTTAGGCATAGGGTTTAGGGTTTAGGGATAAGGGATTAGGGTTTAAGGTATAGTGTCGAGGGTTGAGGGTTTAGGGATATGGTTTAGGATTTAAGGTTTAAGGGTTGAGGGTTGAGGCTTTAGGGATAGGGTTTAGGGTTTAGGGATAAGGGATTGGGGTTTAGGGTTGAGGGATTAGGGTTTAAGGTATAGTGTTGAGGGTTGAGGGTTGAGGGTTTAGGGATAGGGTTTAGGGTTTAGGGTTGAGGGATTAGGGTTTAAGGTATAGTGTTGAGGGTTGAGAGTTTAGGGATAGGGTTTAGGATTTAAGGTTTAAGGGTTAAGGGTTGAGGCTTTAGGGATAGGGTTTAGGGTTTAGGGATAAGGGATTAGGGTTTAAGGTATAATGTCGAGGGTTGAGGGTTTAGGGATAGGGTTTAGGATTTAAGGTTTAAGGGTTGAGGGTTGAGGCTTTAGGGACAGGGTTTAGGGTTTAGGGTTAATGGATTAGGGTTTAAGGTATAGTGACGAGGGTTGAGGGTTTAGGGATAGGGTTTAGGATTTAAGTTTTAAGGGTTGAGGGTTGAGGCTTTAGGGATAAGTGAGAGACCTAGATGGCTAAGGGTTGAGAGATAGGGGAGATATGAGGGTGAGGTAGATAGGGGAGGAGAGGGGTGGATAAGGGTTGAGGGTTTAAGGTTTTAAGGTTGAGGGATTAGAGTTTAGGGTTGAGGAATTAGGGTTTAAGGTATAGTGTTGAGGGTTGAGGGTTTAGGATTTAAGGCTTAAGGGTTGAGGATTGAGGCTTTAGGGATAGGGTTTAGGGTTTAGGTTGAGTGGGAGACCTAGATGGCTAAGAGTTGATAGATAGGGGAGAGATGGGGGTGAGGCAGATAGGGGAGGAGAGGGGTGGATAAGGGTTGAGGGTTTAAGGCTTTAGGGTTGAGGGATTAGGGTTTAGGGTATAGTGTTGAGGGTTGAGTGTTTAGGGATAGGGTTTAGGATTTAAGGTTTAAGGGTTGAGGGTTGAGGCTTTAGGGATAGTATTTAGGGTTTAGGGATAAGGGATTAGGGTTTAAGGTATAGTGTTGAGGGTTGAGGGTTTAGGGATAGGGTTTAGGATTTAAGGTTTAAGGGTTGAGGGTTAAGGCTTTAGGGATAGGGTTTAGGGTAACTTAGAGCTTAGGGTTTAAGGGTCAAGGGTTTAGGGTTTAAGGGTTGAGGGTTTAAGGGTTGAGGTATTAAGGGTTTAAGGGTTGAGGGATTATGGTTTAGGGTTGAGGAATTAGGGTTTAAGGTATAGTGTCAAGGGTTGAGGGTTTAGGAATAGAGTTTAGGATTTAAGGTTTAAGGGTTGAGGGTTGAGGCTTTAGGGATAGGGTTTAGGGTTTAGGGATAAGGGATACGGGTTTAGGGTTGAGGGTGTATGCACCTAAAAATGGCTAAGTCGAATTAAATAAGTATTTTAATATTTATTTTATTCTCATTCCTCTATCAATTAAATAAATATCCTAATTTATTTAAATGATTCACATTCCTCCAATAATTAAATAAAATCAATTTATTTAATTAAATTACCTAATTCTTCTATAGTCTCATATAATTAAATAATCCTAAATTATTTAATTAATCCTAAATTCCTCTATCCCAAAGTCCTAAAATTCCATAATTCCACATCATCTCATCCATATCATTCTTCAACCTCATCGTCCACCTCACCATGCTGCACACATAATTAAATATTTTAATATTTAATTAGCTAATTTCTCTCACCCACATGTCCTATTTATCCTCCAATCAAGATCAGTTAACTCACCAGTCAAATTAGTTATCTAATCAATCAATTCACTTAACTAGTTAGTCTATTTAGTTAACTCATCAATCTATTCTATTAACTCTCATAACTCATGAAAGGAGCTTGGACACTTGTCCTCTTTTATTCACACACATTCTCTCAAGCTTCCTCAACCGTACACCTCACAGGTAATTCCTCTAGTCATGGATCTATTGACACTTGGATTTGGCCTCTCCTTAGCCTATATAAACAAGGTTCTCACACCCATTTTGCATGATCCAATCTTTAGCAATCTTACTCTGTAGAAATCTTTCTAGCATGCCTTTGGAAATGTATCATCATTGCATTTGCATAACCTCATTATCATTATAATCATCCAACCATGTCTTCATTATCCATCATCCATCTTCATTAGAATTGCATTGTTAGTTTAGTCTTCATTGCATTATCCATCTATAGCCATTCTCCTATTGCCATCTTCAATAGAAAGGAAGTACAACTTCTAAGAGCTAAAATCATACACAAGATCGGTACGAGATAGGCAACAATGGAAGCTATGAGGTAAATTGGTCTATGAAGGTAATATCTTTATTTACTAAATTTGCTTCAATTTCATTGATTTATTGGATATTTAGTCATTTAATACTATTGTTCACATTTTCCTCTAACATTCCTGGTGCCCACCGTGGGGCCTAGTCCTATTTTTAACCTCCATTTGAGTTTTTTTTGTGAAGCTACAGTAACTTTTAACCTCCATTTACAAATCTCTCATCTAGCTTAAATAGGGGAAAGTAACTTGTTTGATTCTTCAAGAACAATCTTCACATAGATTTGTTTAGGAGGGTAAAATTAATTATCTTTTCCAAGTTTTTACTATCTTGTCAATGGATTGTGCTTGGTAGAGTAAAACACACTTAGTTGTTTTGGTTTTTAACTCTAGGAGGATAAAGAACCAGTGTACTCTGTGCGTGAAAATGATGATAGGACTATGCTCTACCCTTCTTGGGTGACCAAACTACCAAACTCATCATTTTATTTGTGTAACCTTTAGAAGAGGCCTGCCCTTGGGATTGCATTTCTTCCAGGTGGGATGACCTCAAGCGATAATGGGCTAAAGCCAAGCCACTTCCTAGTCACTATAAATAAAATGTGTTTGTGGCAAAAGCCACAAACAATGAGTGTTATTGTGTTATACCGATGAATGTTTCCCCCAAAACCCTGTAGAGCGTAACCTCTGTAGGTTGGGAAGCCTCCTTATCGAAGTGAATCGCTACACGTATGACCACCCAAATGGATGTCCAAACTAAAAATCCATTTGTTTTAGAAAGCCAAAACCCCCTATTTGTTGACACAGGAGGAAAATCCTCTGGATCCGTCCAACATCATACACTTATTTAGTGTAGAGACAAAAAAGTTCAACTCCTCAGAGGAACTGTAACTTGGTATGTGTGAGAAGTGAGTGCCATGGAGGGGAGTTGGTGCTACCAAGTTACTAACTATCCACCTTTATGTAAGTGGCTGGAGTAAAATCCAAGTTAGAACTCAACAAATATTGCCCTTGCCATCCTTAGGATCATACTTGTCTATTTTTATATTTTATCAAAAAAATGTATTAAAAAAAGAGAAAATAAAAAAAATCACAACACCTTCTTGTTTACTGTGTTTTCTGGCAATAACTTGAGTCTAAGACAATACTTCAAACTTTAGAGTATCCTAGGAAAATGTACAAACAAGCCAAGATTGACAAACTAAAACAAAATGCAAAATTTTTGCAGTCCTGTGCATACACTGAATCTTGTTGCACATACACCAAATCTTGCTACGTATTTACACAATATTGTTGCACATACACAACATATTGATGCACATACACAAAACTGTGCATTTGAACCATAGAACTGCACTCTTAAAACACAGTCCTATGCATACAGAGCTGCACATACACAATGTAGAGTTGCGCATTTGCCCTTTATTCCTGCGTATTTGACGCTACACATTCACAATAGAGAGTTGTTCTGTACATTTTGAGACAAAACTGAAACCATTTCTGGGTACCCTTTTTGCTCTAGTTTATACTTGGAAAATAAGTTCAACCTTGCAGACTCGCCTTCATACCATTTTCGCAACATCACCTTTGCATACCACTATCTTGCTATCAAAAACATTCAAACCAAGATTTTCATCTAGGCGTTATTGAGACTCTACCAAATTCAAACAAAATCTAGTTAGTTTCATAATAGGATCAATCATCCTTCACCTTGAAACTGTGCTAGTGTAATCTTGATAAAATAATAGTCTATATCAATAGTGGTGATCAACTATCCCTACTTTGACTACCTTTTAGCTCAAGAGCACATTGTTTGGACAACATAGATCAATATAAAACCTTAGCAAAATCTTATAAAAACATATCCAACCAAATTCACCCTCAAATCATTTCCTACCAAAACATCAAACCAAGTCTCACAATCCAACTTCTCTCACATCCAAAAATTGCATGGTTCAAACTAGATCCAAATCTAAACAAAAACAAAAAAATGGGTTCCCTTCACAATAGTGGGCATAATTCTGATGATGAGGAGATTATTCAAGAGGAAATCCTTAAACAACTTCAAGATCCAAAATTCCTAAAGATGATGGATAAGGTCATTGCTACAGATTCTCATAAATATTTTCTCATGCTAGCTCAACAAGAAGCTAAGTTGTCCTCAAATTTTGATGTCTCAAATCTAAGAGAGAACAATTCCTCAAATGAAGCTGAGTCTTCAAAAGATGGCTCCAAAAAATGACAAAGATGCTCCCAAAACTGACAAAGATGCTTCTAAATCATAAAAGGCTAAGGATACACTATATCCCTTGGACACATTAACAACACAAATCCAAGTCTTGCAAAAACAGTTGATGGACATCCAAAGTGGGACAACAACAAACCATTACTCTCTTGAGGATATTTCACCATATCCCTTTGATAAGTCTTTGCTCATGATACCTTTTCCCTCAAGGTTTGAGGTTCCAAAATTTGATAAGTATAGAGGAAAAGGTGATCCAAGAGAGATCATATAAGGGAATTTAGTGCAGCATGCCTGGAAGTCACACACAACAAAACATATCTTATGCGACTATTCCCATGAAGCTTAGGAGGCCAAGCAATGGAATGGTTCTCCCGCCTACCTCCTGGCATTTGTACTTTTGATGAGCTAGTGGATAAATTTGTAAAACATTTCTCATACAATATCAAACACGAAATCTCAATGTTGGAGCTTTGTAATAACAAGAAAAAGGAGCGAGAATCCTTCGCCTCTTTCCTATAAGATGGAGACAACTTGCAAGCAAGTGTCCCTACCACATACCAGAGAAATAGATGATAGAAATGTTTGTTCACAACCTAACCACGGAACTAAGTTATCAATTCCAAACACAATGCCCAACTACTTTTAGTAAGGTCATTGAAATGGGGCTACTCATTGAAAAAGCCTTGATAACAAAGGGGTAAATTAAGCTATACAAAGACACCCCTAGTTCTAACAATAATGTGGACAAGTCACAATTTTGGACCAAGAACAAACCCATTGTAAACAATGGTGTGGTAGATGCTAAAAATGTGGTGCAAAAGCAACCAATCTTCAATCTATCAAAACCACAAAACAATACACCATCTAACAAGCCTCAAAGTAATGAGAAAAGACCTACCAACTTTTCTCCTAGGAGAAAGTTCACACCACTAGGAGAGTCTCTCAAATCCAGGGGCAACCTCATAACACTTCTATCGGTGCGTGATTATGAAAATAAATTTAAACCCTCTTGGTGGAGTGATTTCAACTTTTGCGAATATCACCGAAACAAAGGACATAAAACTAATGATTGTCAAGCACTAAAACTTGGCATTCAAAACTTGTTGGATCAAAAATGGATATCAATTGAAGGGCATACCTCTAATGAAGAGCACATAACATTCAAAAATCCTCTTCCCCACTATGAGAAAGGAGGATCCTCCAAAAAAAAAAAAACAGTGCAGACAAAGCAAGCTATAATAACATTTCTTACGAGTACACTGTTAATCATATCTCACAAAGTGATTCACACATCAATGTAATCACTATGAATAATAGTCCTGACTATAATGTGACCTGGAAACATTACTCTACAAGGAGCTCCACCCAAGTCATCATCCACATCGAACCAATACAGCATCCTTGACCAACTCCATAAAACACCTACACACATATCCATTTTGGAGTTATTGCATCTATCCCCATCTCACAAAGCCATCTTAGAGAAAGCCCTCTTGGAAACAACTATTCCTACAAACCTTGCTCAAGATCAATTCCAAGCTATGGTAGGTCATCTAACCACTCCACATTTCTTATCTTTCATAGAGAAAGATGATATGTCCATCAACCAACCACACAATGCATCCCTCCACATTGAGGCCCAAATCCACAAACATCAAATAAAAAGGGTCCTAATAGATGGAGGTGCTGGTTTAAACATATGCACGTTAAAGTTAATCCTTGCATTGGGGTTTTCATAAAATATCGTTGATCCTAAAAAAAAAATAACTATCAAGGCATATGATGAAGAAGAGAGAACTTCCAAAGGAATTGTAGTCTTGCCAATACGGGTTGGGCCAGTAGAGAGAGATGTTGTGTGCCAAGTTCTAGACATGGAGCTAGCATATAACATTCTTCTAGGTAGACCTTGGATCCATGCAATGAAGGTTGTTCCATCAAAATACCATCAATGTATCAACTTCCCACACAATGGCCAAGAAATTACCATAAAAGGTGACCCTGGTCCATTCCAATACTGCAATTCCATCCAATCCAAGCCCGAAGTGGTAATCCCCACCAACCGTTTAGCTTCACCCTCTACAACCAATGTTGACCCAAACTCAATACCTTCTACATCAAAATCTGTGAAACAAAAAAGCAAGATCAAGGATAAAGGTGTAGGAGAGTATTCCATTGAGCAAACCTTTTGTCTCACACCATTACCTCTTTCACCCAAATCCACCCATCCATTACATCATTCATCTACCCATGCACCTACAAAGGATATGATCTAAAGGCTACTAGCAAGGAGTCAACCATGTCACCAAATTTCTATCCTAGAACCTACAAAAGATTCTTCCAATGCCATGTCCAATCCTACAACCCCTTGAGCCTATTGAAGAATCTCCCCCGATGAATCTAAGCCAAGATCCATCATCCCCTCATGATGATAACCCTTAAGAGCATATCACGCCTATCCAAGATCATATCACTTCTATTTAAGTAACCTAATCCTATGCATGTCAAGAACCTAATCCTAAGCATGTGAAAACATCAAGTCCTAGTCCTAATCAAGATCAAATCACTTTCACTCCACCCATCCATAACATTTATCTTTTCCATGATCAAGATATTACCTATGAAGAAGATATCCATGAGCAACTTGATCCTATACCTATACATGAGAAAGAAATCCAGATCCAACCCATCCATAACCTATATATTTTCTATGATCAAGATATTATCGTTGATGAAGAACCTATACATGAGAAAATTGATCCCATCCATATCACACTTCATCCTATCTATGATCAAGATCCCATCTATGATCAAGATCCTATCTATGATCAAGTGAACCATGATGATCCTCTTAGCCAACTTTATGCATTCCATGGTCACGAGCTTATTACCCCATCTATCCATAACCCCATAACCATCCATGAGAAAGAAACCTCCATTACTCCTATCCATCCTCCACCTAGTCCTATCCATGATCCAACAACACACACTTTCCTTGATGAGACACTTGCCTCCCAAGTGCACAGAGATTATCAAACCAATAACTTAGATCTTAGTGAGCATAATTATAATCAAGATCCTAATGATCCTCCACCATCCATTATTGACCATGTTGCAAATCCCTCGTTGTATCCCCTTGGTTTCACCACCTTCATCCATTAATGTTCTTCCTTAGGTGAGCAGCAACCATTATCTACCACCTCACCTTCCCCCCCAAATAATGAGCACACATCTAGTGTCAAAATCACCCATAATCCCATTTTTCACTGCATAATCCAAAACTAAACTATCAAGGTAAAGGATTAGGCCTTCATGAACAAGGTATTTTGGAGCCTATCCATGTTGAAGTCCCTCCACCCTCTTATGGCCTTGGTTATACCCCCCAAGAAAAGCAATCTCATGATGTTGGTGTTGGCAAGAGACACTGCTATGCATGACCGGTGTTGTCATTGATGGAAACTAAGTTCATTCCACACATCCGCAGTGCAGTATCAGATCATACCGGAAGTTAGTTTCAAGATTTGTCAAGTCTGGATAGACAGGAACAAAGTATATGATAGAGTTCAGTATTTTGGTCAGCGGATTTATCCAGCCAATCATTGTGTGTTGTGTATCTGAGGTAGTGTAGAGGAATGTTAGGACAATCTAAATCCAAGATGTTAGCCTCTGGTGACAAGGGGATTAAAAGCTATGAGCATCTGAGTACTAGGTCCTAATATGACAGAACAGTTCAGTAAAGAACAGGCCGACCTATGTTAGATCCTTATGCGGATCTGGTAAAAGTGTTTTAGTGAGTTGCGTATGGGATATAATGTTAGTGGCCGACATGAATGGTGACCTTCAAGTGTTATTTTTGGTACGCATCAACATTGGTGTATGGATCCATCCGACAAAACAAAGTATTTGTGTTGTTTGCTAAGTTCTTCACTAGGCCAATAGAAAGTGATTGAATTTCTTGAGGTGGATATATATAGCCAATGGATTCAAGTGTATTGGTGTGAGTAATGAGGCTAATATGGAGTAAGTGCGAAAAAGGGAAGATTAGAGTGCAAAAAGGAAGAGATCTAAGGTCTGGATTATGGCAAAGCAATAAATTGGGTAGAACAAAGATGAAGTGTATCAAGTCAATATTCTGTGCTTAACCGAAACTGAATCCTTGCATTGGTAGATTCTAATTATTAGTTCAAACTCATTGTAATGTTCCTTCTGTAGGTAGTGAGCCTTCTTTTGAGTAGTGAGCTCTGGGCAGTGAGCCCAAATGCATGTGCATTCCCCTTTGTAATACTTTTAACAGAGTATAATCTTTGTGGGTTAACCCCCACCGTGGTTTTTCCCTTAACCAGGTTTCCACATCAAAATCTTGGTGTCAAGTGTGTTATTTATGTTTCTACTTGTGTTATTGATTGATGCTGAAATATTTATATCATTAATCTGATTATAAGTTGTAAAAGAAGATTAAAGGTAGAAAAGTTTAAATTGTGTGACAACTGATTCACCCCCCTCTCAGTTGTCTAGACTAATTCCAACAATTGGTATCAGAGCGAGGTTCCTTGAAAGAAGCCTAATAGCTTGAGGAAAGATCTTGGAAGGAGTTTTAATGGGTTCACTCAAAGATCAACTTCGGTTGGCCCTAGAAGATCTTGGTCAGTCCAAAGAAGAAGTATCTAATTTGAAAGATGAGCTTAAAGTTGCTAATGATACCATTGAAATGTTAAAAGATAAATTAAAGAAATCTATGGAAAAGAGAAAGGAGCTACTTCTGCAGTTATCCAGTTTAACTGAAGAAAATGACATGAATGAAACCTTGGAAGAAAAGACAAAGGAGTGTGAAAAGTTGTCAAAAGAAGTTTCTATTCTTAAAGTTGAGATGGAATTTGGGGAAATGAGGCTAACCAAAGAAATTGAGCAAAGGAAGAAGACTGAAGAATATTTGAATCAAACTCTAAAAGAAAGAACTGAAGAATGTTGCAGATTGGATAGAGTAGCTGGTCATCTAGAGTCTGACCTACAAGAAAGCAGAGACAATGAAAGAGAACTTGAAAGGAAAATTGTCATTCTCAGAAATGACCTAGAAGTTGCAAATGAATACAAGGAGAAGTTCAAAATAAGCTCAACTAAACTTGAAGCACTGCTCAAAGGACAAAAAAAGGTTTATGACAAGCATGGTCTTGGATATGAGAAAGGTGAAAGCTTCGGATCTGGACAAAGAAATTCTTAATCAATAAATGGAAGAAATAGACCTAGAAGACCTCTGGTAAGACAACTAAATGCTCAAAGACATCCATCCTTCAATGGAAATTGTTTCAACTACAATAAATTTGTCCATAAAGATACTCAGTGAAGAAGCAAAGTAAATCAAAATGGTCCATCCTTTTCTGGTCAATGCTTCAAGTGCAAGAGGTATGGTCATAGATCCAATGAATGTAGAAGTATGATAATGAATAACTCTAATGGCAATTCTTTCACTGGATATTGTTTTGCTTGCAATGGATTTAGACACATGGCTAATCAGTGCAAATCAAGAGGAAATCAAGTATATAAGCAAAGAAATGTTGTGTGCTTTAATTGCAATAAATTTGGTCATATTGCAAGATTCTGTAGAAGCGGGATTAATGAAATAAGGGGTCTGGTAAACAAAAAATTGGATGAGTAGAGACAAGAAAAAGGCAAAGAAAAAAATAATGTGAATGAGATCCAAAATGAAATGAGTAAGACACGGGTCAAGAAAACAATTGTGAACAATATTAATGGGTCCACATCAGAATCCAGTGTTGATAATTCCTCCACGAATTGAATTAGGAGCTCTGGCTTAGGGGGAGATGCATTGAAAATCAAATTCCCCCAGCCAGTAAGTGGGTGTTTGGATATGACACAATGAGAGAAGATATTTTGATTTGTTTCAGAAACTTTGGAAGGATTTCTAGAAAAAAAGATGTTGATATGGAAATTTGCGGAGTGATTCATGAAGAACTATTCAAAATAGAGTAACCGGATGAAGTTAGGGCAACACATTTATTACAATTCCAAATTAGGTTTTGTGGAGGATAAAATTTCACTTGGTCATGCATTTGAATCACTTTGCATTCGAAGGAAACAAGAAGAAGAGCATCTGAGCTGCAAATCCAAAAATTGAAGCACGAAGAGAAAATTCAACTGGCAATTGATCAACCCTAACCCTGCGAAAGAAAAAGGTACTTCTCTGTAAAGCCTTGAATCTAAAACCTGTTGAGATGGATACACCTCTAGTTTTTGATGTAACTGAAAGGCCTCAACCAATATTTAAAAAGCATCCATACAAATCAGTTGAAGTTGAACCATTAGGTGCATTTTCTGGAGTTTTGTATGGCGTACTGCATGTTGAGGATATTAGGGCATACATCCACTGTAGCATTAATGAATTTGGAAACCTAAAACTCTTGGATTTGTTTAACAACTACCTAAGGGATGATAGCTATAAATTGAAACTGGAATACAAAGCCCTAGAAAGCAAACATTTTCTACAAGTCATTAGATTTCCAACAATTGATGAGAATGAATGGGTTCAATATATCTTGAGCTGAATACATGATGAGTTCATATGGCTATTGAAACCATTTAAGATTACAAAGGATGTTATCAAGATTGTAACTGGGTTAAATTCAACTGGTGGATTACCCATGTTGAAAGCCGTGAAAAACCAGACAGTGATTGATGCTACCAGTGCCAAGTTTGACAAAAGGGCAATGACCATCAATGATATTATAGAACTGGATGTTAAATTTGCCTCCATGGTGATTGGGTACAATATTTACTACTCTAGTAGGGAAAATTATGTCTCCAGAACTGCAATATATGCAGCCTATCAAATGTTGAAGGAGAATGTCGATTATGACTTATGTGAACTACTACAAAATTAGTTGATTGAGAATCTGAGCAAAATAAAGAAAGATAAGAAAAATACCTTCAAGTATAGTTCCTTGATTATATGTTTGTTCTTCTATTTTATGAATGAAGTGTCTGGAGTTCAAGGTGTGCACTGAATAAATAACAGGCCAGTTGCATGGCAAATAAAAGACCATCTACTCAGCCTTGGTGATTCCCAAGCTCAGAAGATAACCATTTGGGGTTACTTCAAAAACTTTCAAAGTATGATGCATGCAAGAGAGAGAATCCCTAAGTCAGTTGTGGAAAAATATGAGAATGAAATATGCTTTATGGTTGACACTGATCAGTGCCTGATGGAGGTTGTGGAACCCAGAACCATATGGATTATGCCAATGGGTTATGAGGTTGATGAGAAAGTTTTGGAAATGTATTCTCAACATCTCCTGAGAAAATCAAAAGACACATATGTGGAAAGGTTTGGAACATACAAGGAGCTAAGTCTAAAATTGCATGTGAAGCTCAGGTAGACAGAGACCAAAAGGAAAGTGCAGAAGCAAGTTGAAAAGTATGCTGAGAGCATTGGACTAACTAAGGAAGCAATGAAGCAAAATAGGGAAAGAATTGAAAAGGTTGAAAAAGAAAGACATGACAAGAAACAAGAAGATGCTTAAGTGGAACCATCCTCCACTTCAAGGACTACTAGAAGCTCTGCTGCTACTTCTGTTCCCCCTAAACCTACAAAACTAGAAGACAAACCATCCAGTGAAGGAAGTAAGAGAAAGAAAATAAAGGCCACAAGAACATATGTGGGCACAAAAGATGATGAAGAGACAGAGACAGATGAAGAAGTTAAAGAGATGAGATCCAAGAAATCCAAAACTTCAAAGGCTTCTGAGGACCAGCCTTTCGAAAGCAAAAAGGAAAGTAAAAAGCAAGAAATTGGTAAGGTTGTTATGACAGTTGATGAATTTGTAAAAACAATTACTGTTCATGGAAATCGAAGACCTATTAAAGTTTATTATGATAATTTTGATCAAGCAAATAAGAAAATCTTGGAAGATGCCACCATCATATACTTAGATAAATTCAATAGAGCTCTACTAGAAATTTTACAAGAACTTCCTAAAAGTTTAAGGAAAATACTGGAAATGAGGAAGGAAGTAGCCAAGGCCAAAGATCTAGAACTCAGAGAATATGTCCTCTCCACCCTATGTCCAGTAATGATCAGAAGGGAAGTAGATAAAAACCTCAAGGGAGTTAAGGAGAAATTCAGAAGCAAGATCCGGATGAACAAGCTAATGCTTGGTGAAACTAAGGAAGTTGCAAAGGAAATAGAGGAAATTTTGAGAAAGGCCCTTGATAAAGATAAATACTATATTGTTTCAGAGGAACAAGTTGAGGAAGACAATCCTTCAGTTCTAGAACAAGAAGCTTTAGAAGAAAAATTTGAAAAAGGAAATGATGACCAAGGTGATACTCTAGATCCTCTAGAGAAAACCTCTGAGGAGACAGATGATATGATTAATTCATCAATTCCAGATGTTGAAAAAGTAAACATCAGTGAGCAACAAACTAAAGTTGATGACTCCTCTATTCTGGAAGAGGAACAAATAAACAAAGATGGCAGACAAAACTGATGATGTGAGAGATACTCTAACTCCACCTAGTCAATCCAGAAAAGAAGATAATATTGCTACTCAAAGCCCTCTAGAATAGGTAAAAAGTGGAGAAGACAAAGAAAAGATTCCCCCTATAGATGATACAGAAAAAGGTGGAGTAGAGGAAGAGAAAGAAGAGGGTAAAGAAGACAAGGTAGAAGAAGATGGTGCAAATGTTAATGTACCCACACAAATAAATTCTGATGCTGAGAAATCTCAAGGGAAGGAAGGTGGTTCAGGAATTGTAGCAAGAGACACTGCAAATGTAGTAAAAGGTCTCCTGAGTAAAGAAATGCTTGAGTTTGATGAACCAGAGTTGTTTCAAGGACCGATCAATCTAGATGCTCTCTCTCTGGTTCAAGTAATGAAGCTAGCATCTTTCACACAAGCCAAGGCAAGAGAAAAGATGTTGAAACCTCACATTGAGGACAGTGAGCTACTGGGCCTTGCAACCAGAGTATTGGAGAAGATAATGCCAACCTTCTAGAAGAATCCATCTGACTCTCCCTTCAGACATCTGAAGAATCTTGTCAATTCAGTAAGTACACATTTTGAGTCTTTTGAGAAGTCTGCAGAGACTAAAGTCATAAATGAATTTTTAGATAAGAAGTTTAGTGAAATAAAGAGCCTAATAAGGAATGATAGGATGATACTTGGTATCAGTATAAAGAGTATTCAAAATGCTCTAAGTGATGGAGGTGATATATACAAATTTTGTGTATCCTGGCCCAAAGTCAGTAAGGATATTGAGAAGAAGATAAAGGAGCAAGAACAAAAATTGTCAAATCTGTCTCAAAATTTTGATCCTCTAACTGTTTCTCCTATAAGTCAGGAATGTCAAGTAATCAGCTTGACCATTGAAATAAAGAAGCTTGTTAAAGAAAAAGGTGATATTGTGAAGAGAATGTGTGAGCTCCAGGGATTGATTGTCCCCAAGTTAGAAACAATGTTTAATGCACTATCAGAAGCTCTAGTTGCAGTTCAGACAAGTGATCCTTCAGATCTGACAAAGGTAGAAGCATATGCATTTCTACTGAGTGGACACATCTCAATTTTGGATGGCATGAAAAGTAGTTGGGCCTCTGAACTTGAGCAATTGAAAATTAGTTTTGTAGATATTCTCAAGTTCATGTAAATATAACTTAAGGATTGGTTGTACATATGCAACACTATATATAGAATTTTTGAGAATTTTGCCTTGCGGACCCCATCCTTTGTCATTGATGTCAAAGGGGGAGTGAAGAGCAATGAAAAATGAGGAATCTAGCAAAGGGGGAGCTTTGGAAACAATGGAGAGCACAAGTGTACAGAGTAAGGGGGAGTAACTTGGACACTTAGTCATTTTTCACTAAGTGTTGCCATCAATGCCAAAGGGGGAGATTGTTGGCAAGAGACACTGCTACGCATGATCGGTGTTGTCATTGATGGCAACTAAGTTCATTCCACACATCCATAGTGTAGCATCAGATCATACTGGAAGTCAGTTTCAAGATTTGTCAAGTTCGGATAGACAGGAACAGAGTATATGATAGAGTTCAGTATTTTGGTCAGCGGATTTCTCCAGCCAATCATTATGTGTTGTGTATCTGAGGTAGTGTAGAGGAATGTTAGGACAATCTAAATCCAAGATGTCAGTCTCCGGAGACAAGGGGATTAAAGGTTATGAGCATCTGAGTACTAGGTCCTAATATGACAAAATAGTTCAGTAAAGAACAGGCTGACCTGTGTTAGATCCTTATGCGGATCTGGTAGAAGTGTTTTGGTGAGTTGCGTATGGAATATAATGTTAGTGGCCGACATGAATGGTGACCTTTAAGTGTTATTTCTGGTACGCATCAACATTGATGTATGGATCCAGCCAATAGAACAAAGTATTTGTGTTGTTTGTTAAGTTCTTCACTAGGCCGACAGAAAGTGATTGAATTTCTTGAGGTGGATATATATAGCTGATGGATTCGAGTGTATTGGTGTGAGTAATGAGGCAAATATGGAGTAAGTGTGAAAAGGGCAAATTGGAGTGCAAAAAGGAAGAGATCTAAGGTCTAGATTATGGCAAAGCAGTAAACTAGGGAGAATAAAAATGAAGTGTATCAAGTCCGTATTCTGTGCTTAAACAGAACTGAATCCTTGCATTGGTAGATGCTAATTATCAGTTCAAACTCATTGTAATCTTCCTTCTGTAGGTAGTAAGCCTTCTTTTGAGTAGTGAGCTCTGGGAAGTGAGCTCGAATGCATGTGCATTCCCCTTTGTAATACTTTTAACAGAGTATAATCTTTGTGGGTTAACCCCCACTGTGGTTTTTCCCTTAACTGGGTTTCCACATCAAAAATCTTGGTGTCAAGTGTGTTATTTATGTTTTGCTCATGTGTTATTGATTGATGCTGAAAGGTTTATATCATTAATTTGATTATAAGTTGTAAAAGAAGATTAAAGGTAGAAAAGTTTAAATTGTGTCACAACTAATTCACCCCCCCCTCTCAATTGTCCAGACTAATTCCAATAGTTGGTACTTCCTCCATGCCTTCTAAATCCACTCATTCCCATCGCACATCCTATCATATCCCCAAAACATATATCACCAATCCCAAAAGCATGTGACCATACACCTTCCACCGTCCAATCTACCTCTGCTACTTCCAACTGCTAACATCCCTCCATTCATTTTACCATCACTTCTCCCAACACCAAATCCATCCATCTACACATTCCCTCACATTTTAAATCATGACCAACAAATTCATACATTGTCTAAACATGAAGCTTTCACTCATTCCATCATACCCATGGGATCCAAAAATAAACATTGGGATGTCTCATGTTATAAATCTAAAAACCCTAAAGGTCCTAATGCCTTAGGGTATAAATGCCAAAATTTAAAGCAAAATCCATCTAAAATGCTATCCAAGCCCATATCTCCAAAAGGGAAGCCCAAAACTAAAATGGTTTGGGTACCTAAGCAAAAGGGACAAAATTCAAATGAAGCATCCACATCTCAAAAATCCCAACAATCTCCTTCCATCCAAAATCCCCATTCCATTCAAAAATCCCAAAAATCCCACAAGCAAAACAAAAAGCATAAAAATACTAAGTCTATGTGGGTACCTAAGTTACTATGTCACCCATCTCCTAATCCAACATTGCCATTGTTTCCTACACCACCTCCCCTTCAAAAGCTTCAATGTTTAACACGGTGTGCGCAACTGTTGGTCATGATGCCTTTCCATACCTTTATCACCCCATCATTTAACTATTATCCCACATATCTTCCCCATCATGTTCCTATGGTCCATGCTTTTGTATAAATATTTTATCCATCTTCCTTGCATAAGTCCTACATAATCCACATCATAATCCACTTTCGTTCCATACATAATCCACATCATAATCCATTATCCACCTACCACATCTCCCTCTCATGCAATCCCTTACCAACATCTATGAGCATAATTGTTAGACTTAGGGCATACAACTGAGAGGGGGGGTGAATCAATTGTACGAAACTTTCCCTTTTTAAACACTTGAATCTTCTTTAGTGATTAGAATAATATTAATCATAAACCATAATGCATTTAAATCAGAAGAAGAAACACATCAACACATATGACATGAAGATTTTGATGTGGAAAACCCGGTTAAGGGAAAAACCACAGGGTGATTAACCCAAGAATGTATTCTCTGTTAGAAGAATAGAAAGAACAAAATGGCACATGCCAATTAGGGCTCACTGCCTACAAGAGACACACTATCTACAAAGGAATAAGTATCACCTTTATGAACTGGAGACTAGTATCTTCAGCATGCTTGAATCAGTTCCATTTAAGCCCAATACTTCTGCTCTGCCTTTCGCACTTCTCTTCACTACCACACACTCATCACCGCAAGACACACTTCAAAATGAATTCTTAATCCCTTATTTATACAAGGCATCGACTTAGGAACAATCATCCAAGTCGGCAAACACCTACAAGAACATCCGCAAGATGTGTAATACATTCGGTCGGCTAGTTTAAAGAAGAACACCAATATCTATGGTTATTCTTCAAACGCAAACTCTAACTTCAATGTGGACCACCAACATTAACTGGACATGATCCAACGATCATCATAACCTTCCCTGAAACACCAAGAACATCCACACTTCATCATCCTACTGGAATTCTTCTCTCCTTCATCCGGAGCTACAAGAACATAGTCTGTCATCACTGTCACAAATGAATAGGCACTTTTGGACCTTCAACCCACGAACTAATCTAGTTGCTACTTCATAGGTACGTCCTCAGCACTCCCTCAGATCCGCAGAACGGGATAATGAGATACCGGATCTCACCGGACCTATCTGTGGTACTCTGTTACCTCTGAACACCTGCCAGAACCGGTTCTACTTGAGTGACCATAACATCTTCAGATCTTCATGCGGACCTCTAAAATCTTGACTGGAGTATCTCAAGACTTATATCTACAAACCCTTTAAACCGCATCCTCTGATCCTCAACCTATTGAGGACTTTTACCTTCTTGTCATCACTATTCTTCACTGTTCCTAATTGAGACTTATTTTCTCAATATCCTCAGCACACAGCTCATCCAATCCTTATGAGTATGTTGGCATCAATGATAACACTGGTTAGGCCCATACTTGCAACAATCTCCCCCTTTGTCATTGATGGCAACATATGATGTGAAAAACCATCAAGACAAGAACTTCTCCTTATTGTCACAACTCCCCCTGTCAACAACAACCATTCACATGTCTTCTCTCCCTTTATTGCTCCCCCTTTGATCAGCAACCACTTGTTTTTCACATGTCTTCTCTCCCCCTTTGACATCAATGGCAAAGGGCTCATACTTGCAATTCCACCACCTCAAACTCATACCTACTGCTCCCCCTGAGTAGCAGCTCCCCAACATCAATCTGGATCACAAGATGTGACTGTGATACTCATTGGACTGATGCACATCAGTGCACCTTAGTTCATCACTAGAGGGGCAATAACCCCTAACTTCTCCCTGAGATACTCAAAAGAGTCCTTGGGAAGAGGTTTAGTAAAAATATCTACAAGTTGATCCTTGGAGGGCACATACTCCAATCTGACTTCATCCTTGTTCACTTGCTCTCTCAGAAAGTGAAACTTGATAGATATATGCTTAGTCTTAGAATGCAACACTGGATTCTTAGAAATACTTATTGTACTTGAATTATCACAGAAAATTGTGATAGGCTCCTCATATTCTACTTGAATATCTCTTAGCATCTGCTTCATCCACAGAACTTGAGTGCAACTACCTGCTGCTGCAATGTATTCTGCTTCAGTAGTAGACAGGGATATTGCCTCTTGTTTCTTGCTGAGCAAAGAAACCAATCTTTTTCCCAAAAAGAATGCTCCTCCACTTGTGCTCCTCCTATCATCCACATCTCTTGTCCAATCTATATCTGTATATGCATGAAGAGAAAAATTATGATCTCTAGGATACCATAGACCATACTCAACTATTCCTTTTAACTACCTAAAAATTCTTTTGATTGCCATGACATGAGATTCTTTGGGATTAGCTTGGAATCTCGCCACAAGACCAACAACCTACATTATATCTGGTCTAGTTTGAGTGAGATACAATAATCCTCCAATCATTGATCTGTACTTTGTCTGATCTATCTTAGGAGAGTCATCATCTTTGCTCAACTTACATCTGGTTGCCATGGGAGTGTTCATTGGCTTTGAATCTTCCATTCCAAATTTCCTCAACAATTCTTTCACATATTTGGTCTGAGAGATAAAGATTCCTTTCTTTGTCTGAGTAATTTGCAGACCCAAGAAGAAATTCATTTCACCGAGCATTGACATTTCAAACTCACTTTTCATTTGATTTGCAAAGGTTTTACACATACTGTCTCTTCCTCCAAAGATGATATCATCAACAAATACTTCAACAATCAAGATGTTTTCATGATCAATTTTGAAATATAGGATACTATCAGCAGTACCTTTGTTAAAACCAATCTTCAAGAGATGTTTGTCCAGTCTTTCATACCATTCGCTTGGGGCTTGCTTTAGACCATACAGTGCCTTCTTTAATTTATAGACCATATCACCATGCTCAGATAACTGAAATTCATCTGGTTGTTCAATGTATACTTCTTCTTCTAAGTCACCATTTAGGAAAGTAGATTTGACATCCATCTGATACACCTTGAAATCCTTGAAGGCAGTAAATGCAAGAAATAGTCTGACTGCTTCAATTCTTGCCATCGGAGCAAAGGTTTCTTCAAAATCAATTCCTTCTATTTGAGAGTAGCCTTTGCAGACCAATCTAGCTTCATTTCTGATTACTTCACCAACTTCATTTAGTTTGTTCTGGAAGAACCATTTGGTTCCAATCACATTCTTGTTTCTAGGTCTGGGAACAAGATCCCAAGTGTGATTTTTCTCAATTTGTATCAACTTTTCCTCTATTGCTTTGGTCCAGTTTTCATCATTGCAAGCTTCATTTATTGTCTTAGGTTCAATCTTTGAAATCAGACAATATTCATCTGAATTTTGAGCAATTTTCCTTCTAGTTTGCACACATTTGCTTTTGTCACCTATGATCTAATCTTTAGAGTGGTTCAGTCTTACATACCTTGGAACTTTGGGAGTTTTTTGCACTTCTGCTTCTTGATCAGGCTCATTCAGACCTACCTCTTCTTCCTGATTTACTGGATCAGTCTGAATCTGACTTTTAGAAGAGGATTGAACTTCTTGAACCAGAACACCATTCTAATCATCTTCATCATATTCATAAAACCTTGAGGGTTTTTCTATTCCTTCATCAACCTTCACATTTGTACTTTCTATCATCTTTCTTAGTCTCTTGTTATAACACCGGTACGCTTTGCTTTGAGTAGAGTAACCCAAGAATATTCCTTCATCACTTGTAGCATCAAACTTGCCTAGATCTTCATCTCTTTTGATGTAACATTTGCTATCAAAGACTCTGAAATATCATACAGTAGGAGTAATGCCAAACCAAAGTTCATAAGGGGTCTTACCGGTATTGCTTTTGATTTGAACTCGATTAAGAGTATAGACTGCAGTGCTGACAGCTTCTCTCCAATAGATCTGAGGAACATTTGCTTCTTAAATGCAAAATGAACAAATGTTTAATACGAAGAACCCTTATATTACTCTGCAAACCCTAATACTAAGTTGCAATAAATGGTCGACCTAAGTCATTCCGGTTTGCCTTATTCAGATGACTTGAAGAACCGGATCAATCTTGATCTAAATATCTTGCGGATCTTCCATATCTTAACCATAGTTTATTTAGATGTTTCTCTTATGAACCCTTTAATCCGCAACTCTCCTTGTGCCAGTTCTGGCACCAATTGACTGGCTGGGGGAAAATGGTTTTCTTTGTGTCTCCCCCTGAGCCAGAGCTCACTTTTTAATTTCTGGAAGGAATATCAGAACCAGAGTTTGGTGCGGATCCATCCCCTACATTCTCTGTACTTTTCTTTACCCAAATCTTGTTCATCTCACTTTGAACTTCATCCGCATTCACTTTATGTTTTCCCTTATCTTGATTCTGATTATGATGTACCATACCTCTTTTGTCCTGATTCTTGCTTCTACAGAATTTTGCAATATGACCGGATCTATTGCAAATTTGGCAAACAACATTTCTTTGCATATTTGATTGATATCCTCTTGATCTGCATTGATTAGCCATATGACTCATTCTATTGCATGCAAAGCATCTACCATTGAATGAATTGTTCATTTGCATATTTCTGCATTCATGAGATTTGTGACCATACCTTTTACAGTTGAAACACTGTCCGGAGAAGAATGTATTAGTCTGATTCATTCTCTTTCTACACTGATTAGCTTTATGACCAAAGTTATTGCAGTTGTGGCAGTATCCATTGAAGGATGGATATCTTTGAGCATTAGGCTGCCTTACCGAAGGTCTTCTAGGCCTGTTCCTTGGATTTTCTGATCCAAAATTCTTCTGACTGGATCCGGACCTTTGACCTTTTTCATACCCCAGGCCACACTTGTCATCTACCCTCTTTTGGCTTTCAAGAAGAACTTCAAGTTGAGCAGAGCTTATCTTGAATTTCTCTTTGTATTCATTTGTTGTTTGAAGATCCCTTTTAAGAGAGACAATTTGATCCTCAAGTTTTTCTTCATTATCTTTAGCATCTTCAAGATTAGATTCAAGATGTCTGATTATTCTATCCATCTTGTGGCAGTCTTCTAATTTTTCCTTGAGAGATTGTCTTAGATCATCTTCAGATTTTCTTCTTTCTTCAATTTCTTGGGTGAACTTCATAACTCTTGATTCCATTTCATGTCTTACCATGATGATTTATTTTGATAACTTTTCACATAACTTGGTTTTCTCTTTCAGATCTCCATTTGTATCATTTGCTTCACCTTGACTTGCCAATTGTTGAAGTACCTCCTTTCTCTTTTTCATAGAGAGACTCAATTTGTCTTTTAGTTCTTTTATGAAATCATCAGCCTGTTTGAGTCTTTCCTTCAATTCATTGACTTCAGAGTTTGACTACTCAAGATCATCAAGGGCAATCTTGAGTTGCTCCCTTATACCATATACATCCATTTGAATTCCCAGATCTTCCTCAAGTTGTTAGGCTCTGTTGGGAGGAACCTTGCTCTAATACCAATTGTTGGACTTAGGGCATACAACTGAGAGGGGGGGTGAATCAGTTGTACGAAACTTTCCCTTTTTAAACACTTGAATCTTCTTTAGTGATTAGCATAATATTAATCATAAACCATAATGCATTTAAATCAGAAGCAGAAACACATCAACACATATGACACCAAGATTTTGACGTGGAAAACCTAGTTAAGGGAAAAACCACGAGGTGATTAACCCAAGAATGTATTCTCTGTTAGAAGAATAGAAAGAACAAAATGGCACATGCCAATTAGGGCTCACTGCCTGAGCACACTGCTCACAAGAGGCTCACTGCCTACAAGAGACACACTGTCTACAAAGGAATAAGTATCACCTTTATGAACTAGAGAATAGCATATTCAGCATGCTTGAATCAGTTCCATTTAAGCCCAATACATCTGCTCTACCTTTCGCACTTCTCTTCGCTACCACACACTCATCACCGTAAGACACACTTCAAAATGAATTCTCAATCCCTTATTTATACAAGGCATCGACTTAGGAACAATCATCCAAGTCGGCAAACACCTACAAGAACATCTGCAAGACATGTAATACATCCGGTCGGCCAGTTTAAAGAAGAACACCAATATCTGTGGTTATTCTTCAAATGCAAACTCTAACTTCAATGTGGACCACCAACATTAACTGGACATGATCCAATGATCATCATAACCTTCCCTGAAACACCAAGAACATTCGCACTTCATCATCCTATTGGAATTCTTCTCTCCTTCATCCGAAGCTACAAGAACACAGTCTGTCATCACTGTCACAAATGAATAGGCACTTCCAGAACTTCAACCCATGAACTAATCTAGTTGATACTTCACAGGGACGTCCTTAGCACTCCCTCAGATCCGTAGAATGGGATAATGAGATACTGGATCTTGTCGGATCTATTTATGGCACTCTGTCACCTCTGAACACCTACCGGAACCGGTTCTACTTGAGCGACCATAACATCTTCAGATCTTCATGCGGACCTCTGAAATCTTGACTGGAGTATCTCAAGACTTATATCTACAAACCCTTTAAATCGCATCCTCTGATCCTCAACCTATTGAGGACTTTTACCTTCTTGTCATCACTGTTCTTCACTGTTCCTGATTGAGACTTATTTTCTCAATATCCTCAGCACACAGCTCATCCAATCCTTATGAGTATGTTGACATCAATGACAACACTGGTTAGGCCCATACTTGCAACAATAATGACATTTGATATGGTCCATTTGATGACATTCATCCCTAGTAGGACTACCACCTTTCATAGAACCAGACACTTGAGTCCCTCTCGTCTGTATTCCACCTATCCTATTCACAAAAAAAAAGAATCAAAATTAAAAAAGTAAAGAAAAATCCCTTCGTCCAACGGTGAAAACCACCCTTGGTGTTGCCTTGATAAGAACCATGATGAAAACCTGGCAAACAGGCAACATGTGTAGGTTGATCTTCTATGTCATTTACCCTTGGGAGCACATTGTCTCATCGAACCTATCATTTTCCATCCTATCATCCTTATCCTACATATACCTATCATATTGAGTCAATTCATTCGACATTCCTCTTTTGATCTTGATAAAGATATGGGGGCAAAATGTCGAAACATGCTTTGGACAAACTCTTGATGTACCTTATCATTTTCAAACCAATCCAATCCTATTACCCTCTTTTCATAAGCGTTGTCATGTCAAATCCTGAGTTATTCCTATGTGACATAGTCCTTGGAGATCACATCCTTGTTTTATTACACGTGCATCCATTCCATCCCTTATCACCCATCCTTTTATCCAATCATCAAATCCTACAAACTCTAATGCAAGAGAATCAAAAATCAATGTTAGTAATAAACCGCTTCCTCCATCTATTAGGATTTTAGTCCTCATCAATCTTTTCTTACCACATCCATCCAATCACATAAGGATACCTATCATGTCTTGTTGGTTGCTCACCCTTATCGCCTTGTCCCATCAAGCTGTCCATCTAATCCTTTGTGCATCTTGTCATCCGTCGTGACCCTATCATTAGTATCATTGTCGAACTACGTCACCTCTGAGCTATCACGTAGGCAAGGCCATCATCGATGAGCCCCTGAGGCTTCCTATCCATCCATACCACTTGTCCTACCATAATAAGTACAGTCCATCCATTTGTCTATCATTAGTGTCAACCTACCATTGTCTAACTATGTCGCCTCTAAGCTATCACGTAGGCAAGGCCATCATTGATGAGCCCCCAAGGTTTCCCATCCATTCCATCCCTTATCACCCATCCTTTTGTCCATCCAATTCCACCCAATTCCCACCCTCTAGGTCTTAAGTACACATGGTCCACACCCTGAACTACGTTGCCTCTGCGTCGTCATGTAGGCAAGGCCATTTATCAATGAGCCCCCAAGGCAAGTGTAGGTCAGTCCCTTAGGGCCCGTTTCTTCATGTCTATTGTCTGTTCAGCCATAATAAATTGATCCTTTACTTGACTGGGGGAAAATCCTCGACCTAGTTAGTGAACTAGATTTTTGAATGCTACAACTCAAAGGATAGCAAATTGGATCGTGGTTTTATCACTAGACAACAAGCAGCACAGCAAAGCAAGCTTTTAAAACATTGTCTTGGCAAGAAGGCATTTAAACTGCACCTGACAAATCCTAGCCTGCCTACAACATCAAACGTGAATCTATCAAGTTATTGCAAGAAAACATACATCTATGGCAAGAAGGTTTTTAATGGTTGTTTGATATCTTATTATTATGATTCTTGTTATTATGTCTCCTATGCTACTCAAGGATGTCAAAAACTAGAGATGCCATGATGGAGCATGATTATTTTATTTGTCTTTTGTTTGTGGGTTTAACTTTAGTAATGTGAAGCCTCGTCTAAAGACACGATCAACATATTGATCATTGAGGACATCAGAGATCTAAACATGAAACATGTGTAATCCTTGTCTGTTGATATGCAAGCAATACTCAGGTCATCTTAGTTCAATTATACTTAGATGATTGTAATAACTTGCTAAATCAAAATCCATGTAAGTAATACTTAGGTCATCATATTTTAATTATACCTAGATGCTTGTATTTTCTTACAACATTTTAAAATCTCAATGATGAAACCAAGTACTTCAAAAACTTGTACAAGAAGATGACAAAATCCACTATCAGACATACCAAATTACATTTCATTTCATTTATAAGCATTTCATACATATCATTTTTCAAGTGGCTTAAGATCCAAGTCCTTTCTTTAGCGCACAAATTCTCCTCTCAAGGGGGGTTTCATCATCATCATTCATCTTGTTTACTAACTTACCATTATCTTTCCTTGTCACCCTTGCTCTTGAGTCACTGGGGCATCACCAATCACCAATCCAATCATTCATATGATCATCAAATCAATCCAAGGAATGATCCAAATACAAGTCCATCCTTAATCCATACCAATCGAGTAAATTAATCTTGTCGAATTATCCAATCACAATCAATGATCTTGATCCTAATCTTGTCGTAAACCAACTCAATTAATCAATCAATTGTCATCATCAGTGGGATATGTCTTTCCCACATCTTTGTGTTGATCTAGGGATATATCATTCCCCACAATGACAACACTATTGTCATCAATCATTATCAATTAATCATTGGTTTACAATTGGATAGGGGCAATACCTTGTTTGTTCTTGTATCATTTGTGCATACTTTCTTTCTTTCTTGTGTGTGTGTTATCATTTTATCTTGCATAACCTGTCATTCAAACTATCTCATTGTGAGACCGTCCATCATCTTGTCATCACATTCTTCCTGACCAATCTCCCGAGGGGGCATCCTATCATCATTTAACCTGTACCAAGGGCAAACTAGGGCATGTATCATAACCATAAAAATTTTATTCTTTGAAGCAACATGATAAAACACATTACATCAAAGAGGGGCAAAATGTATACACCTAAAAATGGCTAAGTCGAATTAAATAAATATTTTAATATTTATTTTATTCTCATTCCTCTATCAATTAAATAAATATCCTAATTTATTTAAATGATTCACATTCCTCCAATAATTAAATAAAATTAATTTATTTAATTAAATTCCCTAATTCTTCTATAGTCTCATATAATTAAATAATCCTAAATTCCTCTATCCCAAAGTCCTAAAATTCCATAATTCTACATCATCTCATCCATATCATTCTTCCACCTCACCATGTTGCACACATAATTAAATATTTTAATATTTAATTAGCTAATTTCGCTTACCCACATGTCCTATTTATCCTCCAATCAAGATCAGTTAACTCACCAGTCAAATCAGTTATCTAATCAATCAATTCACTTAACTGGTTAGTCTATTCAGTTAACTCCTCAATCTATTCTGTTAATTCCCATAACTCATGAAAGGAGCTTGGAGACTTGTCCTCTTTTGATTCATGCACATTCTCTCAAGCTTTCTCAACCATACACCTCACAGGTAATTCCTCCAGTCATGGATCTATTGACACTTGGATTTGGCCTCTCCTCAGCCTATATAAACAAGGTTCTCACACCCATTTTGCATGATCCAAGCTTTAACAATCTTACTCTGCAGAAATCCTACCAGCGTGCCTTTGGCAAAGTATCACCATTGCATTTGCATAACCTCATTATCATCATAATCATCCAACCATGTCTCCATTATCCATCATCCATCTTAATTAGAATTGCATTGTTAGCTTAGTCTTCATTGCATTATCCATCTATAGTCATTCTCCTATTGTCATCTTCAACAACAAGGAAGTACAACTTCTGAGAGCTAAAATCATACACATGATCGATACAAGATAGGCAAAATGGAAGCTACGAGGTAAATCGGTCTATGAAGGTAATATCTTTGTTTACTGTATTTGCATCAATTTCATTGAGTTATTGGATATTTAGTTGTTTAATACTATTGTTCACATTTTCCTCTAATAGAGGGTTTAAGTCTTTTGGGTTGAGGGTTGACGGATCAGGGTTTAGGGTTTAGGGTTTAGGGATTAGGGTTTAAGGTATAGTGTCGAGGGTTGAGTGTTTAGGGATAGGGTTAAGGATTTAAGGTTTAAGGGTTGAGGGTTGAGGCTTTAGGGATAGAGTTTACGGTTTAGGGTGAAGGGATTAGGGTTGATGGTTTAGGGACAGGGTTTAGGGATTAGGTTTAAGTGAGAGACCTAGATGGCTAAGAGTTGAGAGATAGGGGAGAGATGGAGGTGAGGTAGATAGGGGAGGATAGGGGTGGATAAGGGTTGAGGGTTTAAGTCTTGAGGGTTGAGGGATTAGGGTTTATAGTTGAGGGATTAGGGTTTAAGGTATAGTGTCGAGGGTTTACGAATAGGGCTTAGGATTTAAGGTTTAAGGGTTGAGGGTTGAGGCTTTAGGGATAGGGTTTAGGGTTTAGGGTTAATTGAGAGACCTAGATGGCTAAGGATGGATGGTGAGGTAGACTAGGAGTGACTAAGAGACGTAGAGTTGGGAGAGGTAGAGAGGTGAGGGGGAGAGAGAGGTGAGAAATAGAGAGGTGAGGGGAGAGATAGAATAAATACGTGAGAGAGTGAAGTTGACAACTTGAGGGAAATATGGGTAAGGAGGAGGTTGAGAAATGAATAATATAGAGTTTTGTATAGAAAGCTAAAATGCGTTCGTGTTATAACGTGAGCGTGTTATAACATGAGAACATTTTGTATTGCTATTCAAATAGTAAAAAGGCTAGGACACCCGTGATCCAAGCCCACATGCTCTGTTTTCTTCTGGTTATGTGTGTGTTCCTACAAAAAAACTCTTTTTCATGTTGTTGGGAAGTGCACATGCACATTTTTCACATTCTACCACCTTTGCATGAACTTTCCACTACCTTTTTCTAGTTTACCAACTTAAGAACGAGGAAATAACATAGTTTTCACATTGAATTTGATATATATATCAATTCAAGTTTAAATTTTTGTAGTGTTGCAATGTTAATTGTGATTGAATTGTAGGAATTTAACATTATACATTGGTTAATTGTATTGTTGTTAGTAATTCTATTTGAGTGTTATTCAATTGAACATTAAAAAGGAAGCAAGTGGTGAAAAACTCAAATTATTGAGGAGTTTGATGCAAGAAGAAAAAAAGACTACATAATTGGGTACTCTCTCCATTCAAATCTCTATTTTTTAGGTATGTAAAATATTTACAAATGTTCTAAGTTACATTCTCCTTAATTCTATTTGAATTACTTTATCACGCCTTATCATACATGTTCATATCACTTGTATGGTTTATATATTTTGTGTTTATATCAGTTGTGTTTATATTTTGTGTTTATAGTTCATGTGCCTTGTCTATGCTTCCACATTTTACATACATGTCTAATAGGCAATTTGCAATTCAAGCTATTAGGGAATTTGTAGACCATATTTGTGTTGATAGGTAAATGTAACTGTCATCTATTGCTCTAAATTTCTTCCCAAACAACTGTAAGTAAATAGCGCCCATCATGATCCATGGATCATAGTTCTTACTACCCAAAGAGCTTACTCATCACACACAAATCTACCCATCATCCAAACTATTATGTAGAGATCTAGCACTATGCTATTTCATTATAATAGATAATGTTCAATTAGTTCATGGTATGAATAATAAAAGATATCTCAACGGTGAACATTAATTAAAATAGACAGAATCACGATATTATTGTTAAGTCCCTTTGCATAGTGAACCTTATAATACAAACTCATTAATGTCTAGAATGAGATTCAACCTAAAGAACCTCATGTAAATTCCATCATGTGTGTTTCCTTTAAATCTACATAGATAGCCGTAAGTTAAATCTCTAGATTTTATTACTCAAGAATCCATAAAGTGAGCCTACAATCTCTCATGGTGTCATGTATATTTTCTATAGGAGTCAATAAAATCCTTAGCAACATAAACTTGTCATCTTACACTTGGGCTCTTTGATAAGTATGTACAATAATGAATAATACAAACCTTAACATACTGTGATGTCAAATTATACAAGAATAATTCCTTACAACATATAAATATACAATCCCTTAAGCATAATGAAATACTATTATCTTGTCATAACAAGTTACAATACAAATTTATAGGTGCCAAGATCATACAAGTAAATCCCAATAGGCTTAATCCAATCATCATCCATGCTATACTACCTTATTCTTCATGTTGATAGTTCATACAAACCTTGTATACCAAATGTTTCCATTCCCATATCTATGACAATACCAAGTTAAATACTACAAATCAGTCACATTGCCATGGAATTGATATAGGGTCTCAGGATAGTTCAATCACAAAAAAGTGCAAAGATTAAATCATATCATATGAGGAAAAGCTAAATGATCCTCAAGACAACCATGGTTGGTTTTTGATTCAATATGCCTTGGAGAGTTACCTCATATTTTTGAACTTTATCTCTATAATGTCCCTTTCAAAGAAAGGTGACCAACACATGCCAACAATTATATTCACCTCCTCTAATCTATTGTTATAATGTTTACCTTGGACTTCAAAGACTCTTACCATGATACTCCAAGCCTTACCACTTCAAAGATGGCTAGAATCAAATTGTTGGTGGTTTAGAAGGTAGCTATAATAGTCACATTTTACTTGGGATTTCCCCCCAAACAATAATATATCAACTGGAATATTGGCACCTAGTATCCCCAAAGGATGAGACCTCTTACACACAACATCAAGAAAATAAATCTTCTTTATATCTACAAACCTGTAGCTACTCATGAAAGCTATCATCAATCCAAAATATGAATTTATCAAAATGATCAATAGGAACATAGTATCCTAGCTGCAAAACTGAGTTCCTTTATTCAAATTCAAAAATTAAAAGGTGGCAACCACCCTCTACTAGATGAGAACACTTCAACAATGGTAATGGGGTGAAAAGTCCTCCACCATGTGATTGAAAACTCTTCTTTGACTGCAAGGAAAGTTTGGGAAGTGCTAGAAATGTTGAGGGCAACACACCTAAAATTTGGAACCATACTCAAAATGGCCCTTGGCTCATGTCTATTACAACCAATACTCATCTGAGCTATACCAAATTGGTGTTCCTCAGCCAACAAGTCCAATTTAACAATTATCCCCTTGAAGTTCTATCTCTTCTTTTTTGGATTCCAACTCCATAGTGAACTCTCCCATAAAATGCACCCAATGCGAGCTCCATGACATATATTTTAGTTATTTCTATGGATTCACTTCTTAGGAACTAATATTTGTCTCTTTATCATGCTATAGATAAATTCTCTGTCATGCCGAGGAAGCAGTCGAGGATTAAACCAACACAGAAAGAGAAAGAAGCTAAGAATGCAAAGAAAGCAATGATTATGAGGGAACTTCATGAGAAGAGGAAATTGGACATGATTGTCGAAGATATGCCAATTGAAGAGGAACCTCAACCATCAACAAGAGATATGGTATTGGTGGCACAAAGGGAACGAATGCAAAATCTTCATGCTATGAGAGATTTGAATACTGCAATTGGAGACACTTCCTCTTCAAGATGGAGGGACACCATCTACTGCATCTCAAGTTGAGAGTACATCATCACTCAAATGTGAGGAAGGAGGTATGCCATCATTCCCACCTCAACCTCAAGGTATGTCATCTATTCCATCTCCGATCAAAGGTATGCCATCTAGCCCATCTCATTTAAATATTGATGAAATTCCTAATGTTGACCTTTCTTAACACCACCTAGGATTTTGCATAGAAATCCAAAGTATTTGATTGATATTGATGAGAATATTTTGTAGCCAATGGAAGGTAAGATTCCAAAATGCACTTGTAGAAGATATGCTCATAACATTTAGAGAGTGTTCTTTGAAAAGTTAAATGAGATCACAAGATGTCAACTATTCATTGAAATGATGCGAAGTATAAAGTATAGGTCCATCATGAAGATTCTTGGGTTGAGAACATTAGAGGATTCAAGTGAAAAATCTATTGTCAAGAATCTAATGAGTGCATATGAGAGTGTGGGTAACACCTCATGCATAAAAGATAGTAATGTCACACGACGTGTCATTACATCAATAATAGTAAGTAATCAAATGAGGAAAGCTTGTCTCATTAGAAAGACGAGTCAAGCATTGAGAATTAATAGAAAAACTTTATCAAGAGCTGTTGGAAGGCGCCAAAGAATCGAGGACACCGATGCCAATGAATTATGGGCGTTCTCAGGGAGACTACCACAAAAAGATAAACCAATTGTTTAAACATTAAGATCACTAATTGAAGACTTTTGGAAGAATTACACAAGGGTATCTCCAAATCAAAGGGATGTGATAAGAAGGAGAATCGGTAGTCAAAACCATGAGCCACATCCAAAGCATTTTTTGGATATGACTCAAACACAATTTTATGGTAAATTTCTAGAGATGTATCCTCAAATTAAAATTTCTCAAAGATATTTTGAAATGCTGAAACCTTTCTATGTCAAAATAAATCACACACACACTACTTGTTGTTGTAGATTACATATTAAATTTTCTAACAATTTTGATGTTTATCGGTCTATATGTTTAGATTTGCATACTAATAATGTTTTGCAATATTGTGGCATACATGCCCCACCAACATCTTCAAGAGACTTCATATCAACAATTTTATGTGAAAGAGAGGAAGGTCAAATATTCTATAGGAAATTGTGCTTGGATGGCACATGTCAGCATTGTGGTGGCTTGCAATGTATGACAATATGTGAACATATGGAAAGCACACATGCAGTTGGAAATGAATTAGTAGAGTTTGGCGAGTATAAAATAGTGGCCTACAATACAAAATGGTAAAGAAGCAAATAGGTGTGATTTGGTTATTCAAAAGATACAAGTGTATTAGTTTATGTCTACATTTCGTGACAGTATAGCGTATGAGTATGCAAGGCATACCCATAAAGTTCAATGGTTGGACTTGCAATTCAAGTTATGCAAGGACACATTTCCACTTGGTAGCATTGTTTCAATCATCAACTTTGCAGAGAACTACAGTCTATAGCCACAACATGAGGTGCAATCACAATATTACAACTCCACACATGTTTCTATATTTGTGCACATCACATTCATTCATGTGAATGATAGTAGAAAGGATGACAAAAATATCATAAGGGAGTATCATTTTATATTAGTGATGATCACACACATTCTACGGAGTTCATACAAGGTTGCTTTCAGGTGTTCTACAATGATTTGGCTAGAAGGGGCATATCATTCAGTCAGCATATCATACGGTCAGATAATTGTGCATCACAATTCAAGAACTTGCAAATGTTCTAGTGGTTGAGAAGAAGGCATAAGCTTATAGGTGTTCAGCATATGTGGAACTTTTTTGAGGTCGGGCATGGAAAGGGGGAGCATGATGGTGCAGGAGCATGTATCAAAAGAGCCATAGCATGAGAAGAGTTAAATTATAAAGACAATGCAAATTTGATAGATGCAAAATCAATCGTCGAGTGGTGTAATGCTTCGATGGGTCTAGGTAATGAAGGTAAGTCTTCAATTCATATATTTTTTTGGTTGATAGATGATACTAACATTGCACCATATGAGGATTGTTGTACACTGATAGGATCAAGTGAGCTACACTCTTTCAAAAGCTCAATTACAGGTTCATAGAGTATCCATATGCAGAAGATGACATGCTTTTGTTCTTCATGTACAATTCAATCCTAGAATGAGTGCGAGTCAAAGGAGTGGGTTGACAAATGGTGGTTAAGTTATCTTAGCCCACTTGACATGTATCAGCCCCTGAAGACACTAGAACTAACATAGATGGAATCATTAGTTGACTTTGACCACATATCAGATCTAGTTCAACCAGGTAATATATCTACTTGCATAGTTTTTGAAATTCCCAATGTTATCTTACTTTGTATTATTTTTGTAATGTTAACTAATTTCATCTAATTTGTTGCACATATCAATGTAGGGCATGTTTGTGCAGTTATTGTAGATGAAGATAATGAAGAGGGAATAGATTATTACTTGTGTCATTGTGTTGAGGCCAAAAAGAAATTGGAGGCCCCAGTTACAGATGGAGAAAACATTGAATACCCCACAAGCTCGGTGGTTGTTACTGGAACATGGCTTAGAAGGTACCTGGGACATAAGAGTATTAATGTTTGGCTATTTCAAGACTTTGACATGCATCAAAAGATTCTTCATTACTTGAACCTTGTCGTGGCATCCAATGTTCATTTGATACAATATCGAGGTAGACCTTTGAACAAGACCTTGTGGAAGGTGCATGAGTCTGACCATGAGGCAATACTTGACACAATAAAGAGTAGAGCAGACCCAGATGGTTTGTTGGATTAATTTGTAAGTATGCACATTAATTTTGTAAATTCATGTTATTGATATTAATGTATTGTAGTTGATTGTTAGACCTTTTGTTTCTATATTTCAAGTTTACATATGTTTTGGTTCCAAGTTTACATATATTTGTCTTTTTTTGCTGCTACATTTTTACACATATACAATGAATATTGGGCAGATTATATGCATATTTATGGTTTCACCATTTGACCATTTGGAGACCTCAATTTGCAAACTTGACCTTTGCAGCCCTAGATTAGACTTGGGAGACCCATCCTCAACCATCATTTCACCTGAAACACAGTTATGAAAAGGAATAACGAGGGGTGTTAACAGGTAATAGCCCTTAAGAGTCCAAAGTGCAAAAAGACAACAAGCATTAATGAGCTAAGGGGTGTAACTTTCGTTATGCTCCTCATGTGACCAAACTGACAGTTCCAACACATTCGGATGGGTATGTTTAGGGTAGGCATGGTCCTTCTTCATACCCAAACATGATGAAACTATTTGACGTACATTGTACCAGTGATATCCCTTAGGAGACCAAAGTGCAAAAAGGTAACAATGTTTGACAAGCTGTTACTCAAAAACTGTGTCACTTAGAAACATTTTGTCTTAGGCTACAGGATCATATAGGGCCCCTCTACAATAACCTCTCTTAGTTTTTGATATCTCTAGGCATTTTCCCATGGTGAAAGTTTTTCTGTTGCTCCAAAAATCATCAGATGCATGAAGTGTAAAGTTGCAAAGGGGTGTAACTTTTGATTTGCTCCTCATGCAACCAAACTGATAATTGTAACGCATCTGTATGGGTACGTTTATGCTAGGCATGGTCCATTTTCACACCCAAACATGACAAAACAGTCTGAGCTACATTGTACCAGTGATATCCCTTAAGAGACCAAAGTGCAAAAAGACAACAATCTTTAATGAGCTATTACTCAAAAATTATGTCACTTAGAAACATTTTGTCTTAGTATATGGTATCATGTAGGGCCCCTCTACAATAACCTCTCTCAATTTTTGATATCTTTGAGGCATTTTCCCATGGTGAAAGTTTTTCTGCTGCTCTAAAAATTGTTAGATGCATGCAGTGTAAAGTTGTAAAGGGGTGTAACTTTCGTTTTGCTCCTTGTGCAGCCAAACCGACAATTCCAATGCATCTAGATGGGTACATTTAGGCTAGGTATGCTCCTATTTCACACCCAAACATGCTGAAATAGTTTGAGCTGCATTGTACCAATGATATCCCTTAAGAGACCAAAGTGTAAAAAGGCAGCAATCTTTGATGAGCTTTTATTTGAAAACCGTGTCACTTAGAAACATTCCGTCTAAGGCTATGCAATAATGTAGAACCCCTCTACTATAACCTCTCTTAGTTTTTTATATCTTTGAGGCATTTTCCCGTGGTGAAAGATTTTCTGCTGCTCCCAAAATTGTCAGAAGCATGTACTGTAATGTTGCAAATGGGTGTAACTTTAATCCTACTCCTAATGCAACCAAACTGATAGTTCCAATGCATTTGGATGGGTACATTTAGGCTAGGCATGGTCCTTTTTCACACCCAAACGTGCCGAAACAGTCTAAGCTACATTGTACCGGCGATATCCCTTAAGAGACCAAAGTGCAAAAAGACAGCAATCTTTGATGAGTTGTTACTCAAAAACTGTGTCACTTAGAAATATTTTTTCTAAGGCTATGTGATGACATAGAACCCCTCTACTACAACCTCTCTCTGTTTTTGATATCTTGGAGGTGTTTACCTGTGGTGAAAGATTTTTTGCTGCTCCAAAAATCATCAAAAGCATGTAGTGTAAAGTTGCAAAGGGGTGTAACTTTCATCTTGCTCTTGATGTGACCAAACTAATAGTTCCAATGTGTCTAGATGGGTACGTTTAGGCTAGGTATTATCCTTATTCACACCCAAACATGTTGAAACATTCTGAGCTACATTGTACTGGCGATATCCCTTAAGAGTCCAAAGTGCAAAAAGACAACAATCTTTAACGAGTTGTTACTCGCAAACTGTCACTTAGAAACATTTCATCTAAGGCTACACGATCAAGTAAAACCCCTCTACTATAACCTCTCTCAATTTTTGATATTTCTAAGGCGTTTGCCCATGGTGAAATATTTGTTGCTGCTCCAAAAATTATCAGAAGCATGTAGTGTAAAGTTGCAAAGGGGTCTAACTTTCATCTTGCTTCTGATGTGACCAAACTGACAGTTCCAATGCATCTGGATGGGTACATTTAGGCTAGGCATGGTCTTGTTTTGCACCCAAACATGTTGAAATAGTTTAAGCTACATTGTACCAGCGATACCCCTTAAGAGTCCAAAGTGCAAAAAGACAGCAATCTTTCATGAGATGTTACTCAGAAATCGTGTCACTTAGAAACATTCTGTCTGAGGCTACATGACCACATAGAACCCCTCTACAATAACCTCTCTTGGTTTTTGATATATCTGAGGCATTTTCCCTTGGTGAAATATTTTCCGCTACCCCAAAAATCATCAGAAGCATGTAGTGTAAAGTTGCAAGGTAGGCTACTTTTTGTTTTGTTCTTCGTGGGGCCAAACCGTTAGCACCAACATGTCTAGTTGGGCACATATACGCTATGCATGGTCATTGCCCTTCATTATAAAAGGGTCATATCTTTCTATTCAAAGGGTCACAACTTTTCTCCTTTGAAATGTCATCAGTATTCATGAGAACCTAAATTCATTTATTTGCAATATTGCCTAAGGTTGTATTCTTAATTGTATTCTTCAAACATGTTATGGATATCTTTCTTAATGATAAATTGCTCTCCCTTTTATGTTAGTACATATCAACCTAATACACGAAGAATGAGGCATACATATGAATACACATAATACATGAAGTATATACAGGAAGCATGAAGCATACATGTGAATACACGTAATACATGAAGTCTATACAGGACACGTGAAAACATGAAGTATACACAAGAAGCATGAATCATACACGTGAACATGTGAAGTACACACAAGAAGCATGAAGCATACACATGAATGGTAGCATGAAGCATACACGTGGAATGGTAGCATGAAGCATACATGTGGAATGGTAGATATCTTCCTTTATGGAGAGGTATGAGGTTACATGTAATAATGTCTTGCTCATTTTTAGTTGCATACTTCAAAGTGCATTGTATACTTACATGAATTTCATTACCATGCTACAATGGTTCTTATATTCATATGATTGATTTAAGGTTCAAACTTTATATATTTACAATTATATAAAGGAAGAGTGCATGTAATACAATTGGACTTTAAATATTTAAAGTAAACCATCTACAAATATCCATTGAAGCATGGATTTATAATGCAAATATGGACACCATCAACAAAAAAGATTTGTATTAACCAAATATCCATATAGGCATACATCAATATCTATCGATATAAGTATAACATATATACAAAATAGCCATATAGGCTTACAAGAATACCATATAGGCATACAATGTCAACTATATGCAATACAAAATATATGTCCACAACAAAGGAACCCAACAAAAGGAACCCAATAAAAATTCATTCCCCTCTGGGTGAAGAAAATAGATCACGGGCAGCCTTTGATCTTCGAGGGGATGGAGACACATATAAGATTGGTCTACTATGAACCTGAGGGCTACTCCTATTTAGTTCTTCATGGAGCTGTAGCTGTTACAATAAAAAGTATAGACATTAATATATAGAAATTACATTATAAAAAATGAAACATTTAACAAAATAATCACTTACCACTACCAGATAATCTCTCTCCTCACTTGCCACAGTACCAGGATCATGTTGTGGCATTGTAATGTCCTATAAAAACCATCCAGATAGAAATTAAACTTTAAATCAATAATCATTTAATTTTTCAATAATAAACAACTATAACAACGAATGTAATTTGAAATTTACTAATTTGCCTCATACCCCCATCAAAGGCATGGAGCTATCAATCGCGGAAGACACACCATGCTCCATTACCCTATGAACTTTGGGAGGTGTCTGTGCCTGCATCATCTAAAAACAAAACAACATTATTCAATTATGAAAACTAGAATAGTGATGCAAGTCATGGCTCCTAACATACACACACATTCACCTAAACATGGAAGTACACACAATAAAGCACACAAGTCACATGCATATATACAAATTAGACGAAGATTCATATGAGGATTCATGAGTATTGTGTGGTATAAGGGTCAACAAAGGAGGGACTATAGTAGCATCAAATTTTAGGTTTAATAAGTCAGAGAGGTAGTGAAGGTGTTAGTTTAGGTTTAGGTTGGTGGTAGGGTGGGGTAGGGTAGTGCTCAAGTTTTTGTTTGTTTGGTAGTGATGGAGGTAGGACAATGCCTAAGCTAGAGGGTTTTAATATGTCAGGAAAATATTGGTGATGGGAATGAGGGGCAGAACAAGGGATACAAAAATGGCACTAGAAATCACATAAACATTAGGTAAGTTTATGGGTTTATGGGAAGGAGGAATATCAAGAGTTTGTAGGATAATAGGAGGGAGGAAAGATACTAGATAGGATAAGAAAAACCTTATTTTAAAATTTTCTTATCATTTTGTTTGTCTTGAGGTTTGTTAGGGGATGGGTTAGAAGAAAACTAGGTCTGGGACGTCTTGTAGGGGTAGATTAGGAAATAGGTAGGGTAGATATGGGTTGGTTAGTAGGTTGGGTGTAGTGTTGGGGAAGTTTCTTAGGCCTACTTTTAGAAGTGGATGGGGAAAGGTCCTACACTTTTTCTTTTACTTTATCTTGGAGGGGTGTTAGAGGAGAGATAGAAGTCAATGAGGAAGGTGAAGTAGTAATAGGTGGATATATGGTGGGGAAGATAGGGGCATAGCTAGTGGAGTAGGTGAAGTAATAGAAAGAGGTTGTGGGGTTGGGGCAACAATGCATTTAGAGGCATAAGATAGGTAAAGGTGAAAGAGGGAATTTGTATGAGGTTGAGGTGGACTAAAAGGGGTTGAAAAAAAATAATCTAAGGAGAAGTGTCTTAAGGTAACAACTAGTTAGTATGGGCTATGAGAAATGGTGAAGACATTACCATCATGGGGAATTTAAGGCACTAGTGGATGATAGTTCAGGGAAAACCCACATTGCAATGAGCCAAGGATGACCTAAGAGAATGGATAGTGGTATGAGGTGGGGATGATATGACATGAGAAATCTAGGCATTTAGGTCCTACCTAGATTACTAGGATGAGGGAGCCAAAAGTAGGTATAGAAGTGTCATTATGTGTACACTAGGAGATATCTGAGGGGGATAAGAATCTCTTTGCAACCTAGTGATGTATAAGTGTTCCTCTATAACTACATTAATTCCACCTTGATGTATAAGTGTTCCACCTTGATTCAACTATCATTTTATAGTGTACTTGTGCCTCAATCTACAAAGGATCATTATAATCATTAGTAGGCACATTGTCAAGCAAGAAGGTGATGGCAGGTGTAGGAGTGGGTTGAACAATGAAATTATAAGGTTGAATGTCTAATGTGCCTATCATCTCAAAGAATATAGTAGTATTAAAGGAAGGTTCCTCATTAGATTTAGGTGGGTTAGATGTAGGATCAAAAGTAGGGAAGGAAGAAATTGAGCCAATGAGATTGACATAGTTTGTAGGGGAATGTGTTAGTGTAGATTTGAAGATTTTGGTTAGGGGTGACATGTTGCCCCCATAATTAATACCTAAAACCTAGATGATGTTGGAGTCAATCATATGCTATATAAGATGTCATAGGCTCATGCCCCTCTCTAGTGTCATGTCCTGGGGTCTAATTGGTGGTAATTAGATGAGTTTATTAGAGAGAATTTGTCGAAGAATAGTGTGGAGGGGATCAACAAGCTTTGGTAGACATGTATGGAAAATGTGGTAGCATAGATAAGGAAGTGAGTTGTTTGAAAGTGTTGGTAATCATTTATGTTTTGGGTTTTAAGCTTGGGTGTTTGCAGGTTTTCTCATTCGAACCCTCAATTTTGTGAGTCATGGGATCTTGCATTGTTTTGTCTATTTAGGTATTGGCCTTGTGTGGTGGGTTTCTGGTTGATAGGTATCATCCTCATGTTGAGGTTTTCATAAGTTGACCTACCCCCACGCAGTGTTTCATGGTTTATTTTTGTCGCCTTGAGAAAATGTCAAGTTCTATGCATGCAAAGGTGAATTGTATATTGGTGGGCTTGAAAATCTCCATCGGCTTTCAAAAAATGGTGAAAAATGAGTTGTATTCATTTTTAAATGCATATCGGGCTCAAATGCAGAAAATACAAGGGTGGAATATTCCGTGGTGATTCCTTGCTTGTATATAAGGGGTTTGTATGTTTGCATTTGTATATTCGACATACAAAGGAAATGTACATTGAAGAATATACAAGACGGCGCACATACATGTGCTATAGCGCAATGAACAGGTGATCTTTTATGATCGCGAAACATACCAGGAAAAGATATGCATGTGGTGGGGCCCGGGGATATACAAGTAAGAATGTATGTGCGAATATACTTTCAAGGATACGAAGGTGGTTGTAGGGTCGAATGTATTTTGAATTTGTATATCCAAATATACAATGGAAAGTGCAAATGGTCTTGTATGTTCGGCAAAAATACAAAGCAGTAGGAGATGCATTTGGTGGGGTCCGCCTCACATACAAAGGGCTTTGTATCTCATATACAAAGGAGAATGTATATGTGGTATACATTCGAAAATATGTAAGGGAAAAGGATGTAAGGCGGACCCGATGGTGCTTTCATTTTGTTCTATAGGTTCTTGGCATCCGCAAGTTGCATGTATGTGTGAGTTGTTAATCGCGGATATACAAAGATGAAAAAATGTACATTCTGGACCCGATAGAAATTTTAGGTTGCTTCATAAACATTTTGGGGTCCGTGGCGTGCATGTATATAGCATTTGTACATGCTGATATCCAAAAGGTAAGATACAAGCCAGATTTCAAGGTGAATGTAATGTGTTTCATAATTTTTGAGATCCGCCTTGTATGCATGTCGTACTTGTATGTGCAATGAGATAATCATAAGAAGGAGATACAAGGCCCGGATTTGAAAGTTTTTCAAATCCGATGGGTAAATGGCTGGGGTCTGCCTTATATATTAAGCAGTTGTATGTATATCCATTTTGCATATACAAGGGATTTTTGAAAGATGAACAGTGACAATTGTATATGCATTCTTTTTTGCATATACAAAAGTGATCAAGGCGAAATGAAAGGAGAAGGGGTCAGCGATAGAAGGTCAAGGTGCCTACATGGCATGATATTATTGGTTGGTGACTCTTCATGCATGTTTTGAGTCTGTTGATTTCGGCGATGAGTTTTTGATCAACGGTCAGGTTTTGAACCTTCAGCGATGGTTTTTTCCTTGTGTCTGCGGCCATTTTTGAGCGAGAAAATCTCCAAACGCATCTGTTGTTGCATCCCGTGGGTAGTTGAGGTTTTAATGGCGGTCATGCAAAGACATGCGATGGATTGAATGACGGACCAACTACTAGTTTTATGAGGAATGTCCCCAAGCGGTGGCACGGGGCTCGAGTTTTGTTCCTCCTCGCCATTCCTTCTGCCTGTTGCCTGCAGTGTTTTGAACACCATTTTTATGGTGTACAGTCTAACAGAATTTTTGATTTGCCTTGTAATTAATTTTTTTTGGGTACACAGTCTTGGTATATAGGCCAAACTGTGTTACCCATTCTGTGTTTGAAAACTGGACAAATTTCTGGTGCTGTGATAAGATACAACTTCATTGGTGGCCCTGTTTTGGATGTTTTTGTGAGTTTATGAATCTCATGTTGTATGTTTAATGCATAAACTTACTAGTTTCATGTTGTTTTAAATGAGTAATGCTTCATTGCATGTGTTCTATTACTTGTCTCCAAATTGAATGTATTCTTCTTTTGAATCTAAATAGCTAAGGGGTGTCTAAGATTCTTGAATATAGATTGGCTATGTTGAATGCTTGGTCTTTTACTTCTACTCAAGGAGTAGATTAAATGTTTTAGGTTAAAGTGTTAAGAAGAATATATTGCAGTGAGGATCTTCTAAGCAAAGGTAACTGAATACTCAATTCTGGGAGGTATCTGTAAGGCAGATATTAAACAATCCCCTTGAAACTCAGTCATTAATATGGGTTTATGTGTACATTCACATGTGTATGTCTATTGACTCCGAGCCCCTGATAGGCACCGATCCAGTCTTGTATTGAGGTCGCAACCAAAGTCCTAGTTTTGCATCCAAATATAAATCAAACTCAAACTTCAACTTCAAAACTTTTAGGACTTTAGAAGTAGTTTTAGGACCAAAATCCTTTGTCTACAACTGAATATAAGCCCAAAGCTAGCCCCTTTGTTCTTATCTCACAGTTTTGGTCTACATAAAGGAGGATTTATCTGCTTTCTATCAACATTCTAGCTAATTTATGGATGCATTTCATAGATGTTGAATAGGGAATACCCCCCTTGGTTCTGCAAAGCCTAAAGAAGAAGAGGAGATATTTATATAGTCTATCTCCTATACTGTTGGCCCCTGGCCCAGGAATCCTATTGATCAACGTTGGCTACCTTGTAGGGATAACTGGGAATAAGCATCCAGTCTGGGAAAAATACCAACAGAAAGGATGCCTCAAAGAAATATGGTCTCATGGTGATGTCCTTGTCTATGCATTTACTTGTCATTAGTTAAACTGTTTATTTTATTACCTGAGTGAATCTTTGAACTCCACCACCACTAGGAGGTGTTGCCATGAAATATCCAAGATTAACCTATTCAACATCCAAAATCATATATTAGAATACCATTCATATAATAATGCTATTCACATGTAATGTTTATAATTGTTTACTAGTTACATACCTCAGTATTACATGTCGTAGTGTAATATGGAGGTGGAGAACCGCTAAAAATTGAATGAATGCTATGACCCTGAATTTTCATTAAAATCATCAAACTAAATTAGTTAATCTTGCATTTCAAAAATGAAATTTAATAAATTAAATTCAATGAACTTGCTAACATTTACCTAAGTATCAAGGCTGAAAGTCTCACTCAGGAGGGCATCTTCCATCACCATCTGCTTAGCTACAGATGTAGCATGCGCACCTACATCCTGACTATCTATGGGGTCATAACCAAAGGCTAACCCACAAGCCTGACAAGTATGGGGTGGAACCCTACTCCTCAAACTCTCCCTCAGCCCATGCTGTGCTGCAGGACTAGCATGCTCTATGATGCTCTAGGTCAAGGCACTAATGGACTGAAGTCTTTCGACCTCAGCACTCTTCTTCACAATAGAAGGGATAGACATGTGCTCATGGGTTGGTTTGGCGAGTGCTTGTCTCACTGGCCATTGTGGGTCAACATGTGTCCCTAGTCTATCCTATGTTGACCTCCCAACTCTACCCTAGAAGTCCCGCATATCAAAATAGTTTGGCACTTTATTTTTGACAAACTCTTAGTAGAGTTTCATCAAAAAGTATTGTGGGACCTCATTATTGTTGCATGGAGGATGGTCAAAAACCATCCACCACGTTTGCCCAAAATTGTCCCTTATCACTCGGTTATTGCACCAATGGATAGGGAACCTCTTGCATATAAGGGGTAGAGGTTGATTTGTTCGTGGGTCTGTGAAAATGGAACACAAGTCCAATTTTGTAATTTGTTCATTTTTAACTTGTTCATAGGACAACTTGTCTGTATAGAACTCTCCAAATTCTCTCCTCTTTTCTAACCAACTAGAGATTTGCTTGTTAATTAAATCTACATTTGATAACATAGATTCAAGAGATTGAGCAAGTGCGGATCTATGCGAGGTTGAAGTTGTAATGGGGCAAATTGAAAACAATAAAAAATAAATTGAGCAAGCGCGGATCTATGCGAGGTTGAAGTTGTAGGATCTTTCAACCTTCCAATTATGTGCTCAATTTATTTTTTTATTGTTTTCAATTTGCCCCATTAAATTATCTTGTGTTCTGGGGGCATATTGAGGAATGAATGGAGGTGTTTGTTGTTGGGGTTGTTCTTCAACAAGTATTTGTTGTTCAGGTGATGGAGGATTTTGAGGATTTTCAGGAGGAGGAGGTGCATTATCAATTCCTATAAATTAAAGAAATTTACATAAAAAACTACTTAAACCTACCTATTTAGCAACAAATTCACACAAAAATGTAAATAGAACTTACTCCTTCGGCCTCCTCGACATCGTGGCAGTATTTTGATGATGAATCGATGACAAATAGCTGATGATATGCCCTCCAAGAATGCAGGTGTGCTCTCCTTTGTCTGCAAGCCACATGTTTTCTGGAAAATGAAATGAAACAATGAGCATAACGCAAGTTTTTTAAATACTTGAGCATAACATGCTCACGTAATGGATTAGAATTTTTTTATAAAAAAGTTGGCCACTTTTTGGCCCCCCAACTTTTTGCACCTGCCCAAATTCTTTTATTGCTAAAGCATGCAATACATCATGCAATATATCACCAAGTTGTAGTTTGTGAAGAGGTGAGATGTTTGACATATCAATTTGCCCTTCATGTGTAAGAATCTGCAAAAGTTGAGGAGTACTCACTGGTTGAAATTGTATCTGCAAATCCAATAGGTCTTTGAATGAATTAGTCTCTGAGGAACTCTGACCTAAATCTTCCACTCTTTCATCTTCCTTTAATTTTGATTCATCCTTATCCTTTTCATCTTGATCTTTCTCCTTTGTTTTATCTTGATCATATTTGTCTTGTTTCTCCTCATTCAAGATCTCTGGAGTTTTCTCTTCTTGTTCCTCTTCACTATTTTCTTTCTTTTTCTGCTTCTCCTCAAGATTATCTTCTTTCCTTTCCTCATCATTCCCTATATTCTCTGGAGGAGAATTGTCATGTTTTGCACTGGTGTTAGTGTTCGATATGTACTACCTTTATCCTGACCCTCTATATTTTGTGTCTTAGTAGTTTCTAGAGGGAGACAATCATGTATTTCTCTAGTATCATTGTCCTTCGGAGGAGATACATTCTCTTTAACTTGATCTCCTTGTGCTTCTATGTTATCTAGAGGAGGAGTATTTGCTTTTCCTTGATTTTTGTCATCTTGTGCTTCTGGATGAGTTGTCTCCTTATTTTGTTGAGTCATGTCTCCTTTCTCTACTTGGTCATCATAGGCTGACAGATCTATATCCTGAAGAGGTACATTTGGTACATCTGTTACTTTAGCATTCTTCAGCTCTTCAAGAATTTTTGCATTTTTCTCTAAAGTTTCCTTCTCTAGTCTCTCAATTTCTTCTTGGTCTATTCCCATCAGAATATTTATTCTTCTTTTTGTTCTAAACTCTTGTGCTTGTTTTTGAGAGATTTTAACTTTGTCTTCATCAGAGATAGAAGGATCAACTTTTTCAACTGCTTGTTTCCTCATCTTAGCTTCTTTTGCTATGGCTTTATCCCTCTTACCTGTAAGTATGTCTGCAAGACTTGTAGGAAGGTGATCAATAATCTCAATTAGAGCTATATTGAAGCCCATCATGTACATAACTATGTCCTTCTCAATTGTGGCTTTGTCGACATGTGGCATTTCATCATAGAGATCTGTAACTCCTTTCAATGCACCATGCTCAACAATAGCATTTATAGTAGCCTCAAGTTGTAGAGGCACATGTTCAGATACCTCCGAAGGAGTCTTCTTTGATTTTTTTGTCTTTCCTTTCCCTTTAGATGTTCCTTTCTCCTCTCCATGTCTTGTTAATTTCTTCAATATAAATGCTTTCTTCTCTTCCTCTTCATTATCTTCATCATCCTCAACATTCACCAAATTTATCTTTTCTCTTTTTTCTTGCACCTTAGGTCTATGCTTCTTTGTCTTAGCAATCTTGGTTTGTATCGGCACTTCAATGGAAGTTCTTTTCTTACTGGCAGATGTGGGAGCAAATCCGGAGGATATTGAAGAGGTAGCAGTAGCAGGGACAAACCTACTTGTCCTTCTAGGAGTTTGTGAGGCAGGGGTGCTTGGATCTTGTTCTGTTGAGCCCTTAGGAGTATTGAGTATCTCTTCCAATTTAGACTTCATCTTTTCTAACTTTTCTCCTATATATTTATTTGCTTTTTCTTCTACCTCCTTTATGATTTTCTTATTGGTAATTTCATTATAAGTTCCAAATCTTTTAGTAGAAGGATTCTTTGGCTTGCTGCAAAACATATCAGCATATCCAATCAAATCAAATTCAGACACTTCATATGGAAGAGTGGTTATCCAAAAGGTTCTTGGCTCTACAGCCTCCATGTAGCAATTATCTTTGTCCACCATGAATGTAATATCATTCTTATATTTCTCAACAACTTTTCTTTGTATCCTTTCTCTTGCTTGCATATCAATTTGAAAGGTTTTAAAGAAGACACAAAATAGTGTGATATAATTTTTGTGATCAGGAAAACTAAACATATAGTTTTTAATTTAGTGAGCAACAAGGGTATCTATCTTCCACACCATACCCTTCATTGAGGGTAATTCCCTCATAAAATAGAACATAAGAAAAATGATTAGGGAACTATACTAGAATTTGTATTTTGACTCTTTTGTTCTTTTTAGGTTATCCATTAACTGTTGCCACAGGAGCTCACATAGGTCATAATCCTTCCCTTCTTTTACCATTTGATGAGCTATGTATATTGCAGTGGTAGTATCAGAGTTTTCTCTGTTGGTGTAGTATATCTTGTATGCTATGCACATTGTAGCATACCAAACCCCCAAATCTTCAATGTCATTTACCGTTAGGGTTCTTTTATCAAACTTTGCTTTGGTTAGTCTCATCACTTCCTCATTCTTCACTGATTTCAATATAGGCGCAGATATGGAGGAGAACAATCTAGTAACAACCTTGATGGCTTCCTTAGTGATCAAATATGGTTGATCAAGGAAGAAGAAGTCTCCATGGATTCAACTTAGGGCAATCCTAACCCAATCTTCCTTGTATCAGAAATTAGGGAAACCCTTCCAAATATCCAATTGCTTTGCTTCAATATTTGTGAACTCTGGCTTCAATTGAAAATCATCACCTAATAGATGATCATTCCTAAATTGTTCTAGCTTTGGGTGATTGTATTCATCTATCTTAGAATGGATGTAAATCCAGACATCCTCTGTATGAAGTAAATTTGTAGGAAAATGAGAAAATGCACTGTCTTTGTCTATTTCTATGGATTTGTATGGGTGTATTTTGAATTTTGACCTTGGTCTCTCAACAACATTGATTACTACAGGTGTCGCCATGATAATACCTTCATAAACTAGGGTTTAACTAGCGAAAATGAGAAATACTTGATAATAATGTCATTAGGATTTGCACACAATCTCTGCTAAGGATCTTCTTCTCTTTGCTCTTTCACACACTTGAATTCATTCAAATAAGATTAAATTTGATTAGAAATTGACTGAATAGTCTTTTTACCAACCATGACTACTCCACATTAATTGCATTCTCTGTTTTGACCTAATCAACTTTTTATTATGTAGAAACTTGTGATCATTCAACAATCCTCCGTAAGTAGTTCAATTGCTCCAGAAATTTGATCAAACATCTTCATAACATTATCTTAACATATTCAAACCATTTTTAGCCAATATGTTGAGAATTTTAGCATCATGTGCATTCAGGAGTTTTGAAGAAATTTGTAATTGCAAATCCCCTTGAACCAATACTTCCTTTTAGTTTCTGGAGGATCCATTTGCACCTGGCAGAGGTACAAATCCTTCCTTCACTTCATTCTCTTCCTTCTTCCTCCATGTCCTGTACATTTCCTTCTTTTATGGAATATCGACCTTCTTTTGAGGAGCAGAAAACCTTACACTCTTTCCACTGTAGAACTGTTAGTGTAGGTTTTTTATTCCTTATTATAAGGTTTTTCCTACACATCTTTTTTAAGCTTGCTTAGGTAGTTTAATAATGTGAGCTATTTAATAGGCCTTTTATGTTAGTGGGTGCATGTGTGTGTGGTGTCAATCCATTCATGGAAGTTACTCCACCTCCCCCTATTTTTGGAGATGCTGGAGTTACATTTCCTATTGGTCATATTGACACCTCACCCCACTCATCTTGCCTATTAATACTCACACCTTTGCATGTATTTTTCATGGGTTATTCAATGCATTTATCTAATATTTTGCATCAATATTCTCTTAGTTTTTTTCATAACTCTCCCGTAGATGAATGCTTGCAGCTGATCCTGGTTCTAACATGGTATCAGAGCACATCAATCAGCTCTAACATGGTATCAGAGCTCTAGGCTTACAAGTTTCTTCTCGAATCTGTGAGGGTTTTAGCCTTGAGAGTCTAAAAGGTGTGTCCTGGAGAAAAACTAACCCTGCCATTGTGCTCAGAAGGTGTCAAAACCCCTATTTTCATATAAGGCAATCTATATTTTGCTAAAAAAAAAAGTTTTGGGCATTTTTGGGGGTTTGATTTTTTATGTGCAGGGAAAATCTGTACGGCTGCCTCGATTTATGTGTCAAAATTTTTTGAGCTTATTTTGATTTTTGGGCTGCCTCAATTTATGTTCCAAAATTTTTCAAATTTGCCTTGATTTCCATGCCGCTTGATTTTTGTCTGCCTCGATTTCCGTGTCGCTCAATCTCTGAATTTGCCTCGATTTCCGTGCTGCGCTCATGTGCAGGCCTAAAAAGGCATTTTTTTTCTAGAGGCCATAACTTGAGCATACAAACTCAAAAATTGGTAAACGAAAAAGAGTTGGAACGCTGGTTCTAAGCACTATCTATTAATGCTAGTTTTTTTCTTAGATTTTTCTGTTTGACACCTATTTTTGTTGTTTAAAGTCAAGGCATTTTTTTTCTTTCTAGCTCCGTTCTTGCGCGCAGAATCTCTATTTTTTGAAAATGAAAAGGAGTTGGAAAGGTATCAGAGAGCTCTACACAACCACCTATGTACTTTTTTCAAATTCAGCCCTAGGTATCTTTTAATCAGTTTGTCAATTTTGTGGCTTATGTTGGATATCCTAGACATGCTGCCTCTTGGAAAGGTTCTATTTGCTTTGATAGGCTTGATTCATCAGCAATAATCTATTTTTTGGTCTCTCTTGCACTTTCTATAGCATAATGAGGATATCAAATTGTTTGTACTTGTGCTTATGCTTCCTTGGTTTCGCCCTGGAGGCAACCTTCATAGTTTGTTCAGTTTTTTTGAGATCATTGGTACCTTATGTTACCAACCTCTTTGATCCTGATCTTCAATGGGGTTTTCCAATACAACACAGTTCTTATTCAACAGTCATGTACATTAGATCATTTTTAATCCTTTTATCACCTGTTGCTACATCAGAGTTCAATGTTGCATCATCATTGGCTTCCAGTGATTCTATGCAATAGGTCATCTTCTATCCTCTGTTGCTTCATCAGAGTTCAGTGATGCTTCGTCATGAGCTTCCAATAATTGAGAGTTGCTTCTTCATGAGCTTCCAATAATTCAAGATTGCTTCTTCGAATGCTTCTAGTAATTCTTTACAACAGAAACAATCATTGTATATGGGTACCTAACATGGCTTTATTCGTCGGGAACCATCTTTACATCTCCCTAAGTTGTGCTTAAGGGGGGGTGTTAGTGTAGGTTTTTTATTCCTTATTATAAGGTTTTTCCTACACATCTTTTTTAAGCTTGCTTAGGTAGTTTAATAATGTGAGCTATTTAATAGGCCTTTTATGTTAGTGGTGCATGCGTGTGTGGTGTTAATGCATTCATGGAAGTTACTTCACCTCCCCCTATTTTTGGAGATGCTGGAGTTACATTTCCTATTGGTCATATTGACACCTCACCCTAATCACCTTGCCTATAAATACTCACTCCTTTGCATGAATTTTTCATGGGTTATTCAATGCATTTCTCCAATATTTTGCATCAATATTCTCTTATCTTTTTTCATAACTCTCCCGTAGATGAATGCTTGTAGCTGATCTTGGCTCTAACAAGAACCTTGCAATGTGTCCTATTTTATTGCAATTGTAGCATGTGGTATTGGACTACGGAGCATAATCACCTCTTCTAACATTAGATCTACATTCAACAACCTTATGACCATACTTGTTACATGTGTAATAGTAACCATAGAAGAACTGAGAGGTCCTAACATTGTTCTTGTTCATGAAACCATTCCTCATCATTTTGCTTCTGTATCCATTAGCATTATGATTAACTTTGTTGCAAGCATGACACTAACCATGAGAGCTTATAGTGTTGTACCTAGGAAGCCTAAATGAATTATGATTCATCTTGCTTCTACATTCAACAACCTTGTGACCAAATTTATTACAAGCATAGAAATTACCATTGACAGCTTGAGGATACCTGGTAGGAGCAGACTTTCTAAAATTCTTCTTGTTGTTCTTTCTTTCTCTCTAGACAAGAAGGAAATCTTCTTCTTTTGTATCTTTGGAGGCAATATTCTTAGGATCTTCAGTATATGCCTTTTCTTTCTTTGTTTCAGACTTTCCTTACGCTTTGAAGCTATCATACAAGTTTGTGGAAGCATTAACTATAGGAATTTTCCCCTTTTCAAAACCAAGACGAGATTTATCTTTTGATGGCTTTTGAGAATTGATCAATTCATCAAGAATTTCATATCCTCCTTTCAATTTTAATCCTTTGTCAATTTGTTCTTTTGAGTTTTCCAGTTCTTTCCCCAGAGTGATAACTTCTTCCTCAAGTTTTGAACATTCAACTACTTTTTCATTGAGCTTCATATTTAGGCAATCTTCAATCCTTTTGCCTTCTTCAACCATGACCTTCAAATTAGAGATCATATCTTCTGCCTCCTTGAGCTTAATGTCACCTCCTTTATCTCCTTCTATTTGAGATTTTGGTTTGCCAATTTCTTCTTTTGATTGTTTGGCCCTTGTCTTCAATTTCATAATTGTCTCCTTTAATTATTCAAGCATGTCCTCATATTCTTGATTTAGTTCCCTTGCTTCATCTAGATCCTCTAGGACTAACCGGAGTTCTCCTTCAAGGTCAACATCATCTAGGTTGAGATCCCAACCTTCAGGTTCCATAGCTTCTAGATCTAGTTTTGGAACAAATACATCATTCTCCATAGCTTCAAATTCCATGTGTTCAAGTGCAAGATCTACCTCAGTTGTTAGGCTTCTCAAAGGAACTTGGCTCTTATAGCAATTGTTAAACACATAGAGATGTTGAGAGGGGGGTGAATCAACATATACTAAAAGTTTAAATACTTCATTTGCAAATCAGATTAATTTACTTAAAGAACAAAAAGTGAAACATGCAACACATTCATCAACACAATGACACCAAGATTTTTTATGTGGAAAGCCCAAAACTAGGAAAAATCATGATGAGTGTTAACTCACAATATAATCCTCACTGCTATATAAAAGTTTACAACATTATTTTAGGGCTACAACCCAAGGAAGCTACTACTCCCTGAAGAAAGCTCACTGCTACAAAGAATTATAATGATAAACAAAACTATGAACTGCTATGAAAGAAGCATTTGTCTCATGCTAATATTGCAGTCCTCTTTTCTACACAATTACTCCATCATATTGATTCTGCACACTTCATACTTCTCATTCTACTCGATTACATTCACACTTCCTTATCTAAGTCACAAATGAATTTATTCTTCTATTTATATCCTTCACAACCACTTGAGAACATTGATCAAGTCGGCATCATAAAAATCTTTAGATGAAATGGGTAATTCTTCAAGGGTCAGCTTCAACTCATACAATATGTCAAGAAAACAAGTTGTAGACCATAACATATCATAATAGAATCCAAGGAACATCATTACACACCTTGTAATGTCAAAACAGTTGATTAGGATCCACCGCACATAATAGAAACTAGATTGTCAACTCAAACTGCACAAACACTGTTGATTGTTCATCTTCACACCACCAGCAAGAAGCCAAAAATATCATGCGGACCAATGTTTAAGCAATGTATCTTCTTGACAACATCCATACACCATTGTCCTAAAATATATGATCATTTTATGCATGTGCAAACCAAAAAACATAATAAACTAATGAAAACAAGGCATTTCAGGCATCTTGTAACACATCACAACTTACAATATTGCATTGCGGACTACAAAACCATTTGAAAATTCTTAGGAAGAAATTCATACATCATTATGCATATGTTCCTAGATCCGCATATCATTATTTATTACTTTCAAAGAAAATCAAAGACTTGACTTAAGTATACTATAGTCTAGAGGACAGTCATATGCAATTCTTCACTAACTTAAATACCTTATGTGGTACTGGAGATAAGAAGGATTTGCATGTGGTTCAAACTTGAGATACATTAAGGCATGTAGAATCTACGCACAAGCTCCTATAGCTGATATGTATACTTTCCATCTTCCGCAAGTGCTCAAACCTCTATTCTATAGAGTACTTCTACATTCAGAACTGTCGTGTTACTTCTTTTACTTGAAACATGATCTTGTGGATCATAAGAACACCTGATACTATAAGGAAGCATGCATTACACATCTTTGAATATATTCCCAAAACTACATGGCCACAACTTCTTATCTGGAGGAATGCGGAGCATTCCAATAGGTCTCAACCATTGCTTTACTCTATCTAAGGACTATTCAGAACTCTATTACTGATAACTTTCTTTGTTGAAGGTGCAAAGACCTAAAATCTTGGATATAGCATGTTAATATCAATATCAACTTAACTACTAAACCGCAAGACTAAATCTTTCTCTATGGAGGAATGTTGACCAAAATACTGTAACTCTGCCTTAGGATATACACTGTGAGAGCCTTAATCAACCTTCTGTAACTTTTCTCTAAGTGCGGTACTTCAAACTGATAGGATATCATTGTAGATATATAGGAAACATGTTATAACAGGTTTACACACCTCTGCAACACATTTAGACATCAGGAAGATTACCATTCCTGTACTTGGATAGTCTTTCTCCATCTGCTAAGTCTTTCGGATTGACTTCCCTTAAGCATGCCAATTCTATGTCAACTTAGTCAAACCGTCTCTCAAATCTTCCATTGTCCATCAATTTCACCCATCTCTAACCTCAGGTTGACACATATAGAGTTGACATCAATGACAACACCTATTGCCCCCAATCTAGCCCTTATAGTGAGGTTGTATCCTTCTCTATATCTTCATCTCCATGAAATTCATATAGATCAACCACATTCAACACTAGTGAGATATCCAAACCCTCTAGTAATTCAACCCCACAAGAATTTTTAGAAACCCTTCACAGCATTCTACATTAGTCAATCTTCTTTGGATTTAACTTATCATATGTTCCTCGGGGGAAAATTTCCTTCCTCAAGTGTACCATGAATAACTCACCCTCTAAGTAGATCTTTTCTCTTATGTGCTCATCCACACTTGCCTTATACTTGTTATTTCTCTCAATTGTTGCTTCACCTATGCATGCACCTCCTATATGTGTTATGAAAATTCTTCTAAATTTGTGCCAATGTGTTCTTCATTAGGTATTCTCAACAAGATTGTGGCACCATTTAGAGATGTCACATGCATAATTTGAAAAGAGGTCTTGTGTGTAGATTGATTCATTGAGTTGTTGAACATAAATTCCACTTGCACCAACCATGTACCCCATAGTTCTAGTTTTTCTTCCACCAAACTTCTTAGGATATTTTACAAAAACCTATTAACAACCACTATTTGACCATATGTCTATGGATGGTATGCAAAACTATAGTTTAACTATGGATTCAACCTTTTCCACAATGTGCTCTAGAAGTTGCTCAAGAACTTAGTATCCCTATTTGAGGTGATACACTATAGCAAGCCATGTATCCTCATAACTTTCTTGAAAAACACGTTTTCAATCCTAGAAACACCAATCAACTTAAATTGGTAAGGAATGAAATGAGCCATTTTGAAAACATTTCAATAACTACAAAGATGGAGTTATTACACCTCTAAGTCCATGGTAGTCTAAGGACAAAATAAATGGAATGTTCCACTTAAGTCTTCTCCAAAATCGGTAATGGATTATATGACCCTGTATTTTGGGAAACATCCTTCATAATATAACAAATTCTACATGTCTCAACAATTTTTTTAACATTGCAATGCAAACCTATAAAAAAATACTACTCCTTTAAAATGGTTAATGTCTTGTATATACCTATTGGCCTCGTTTCAAATTTGCCAAAATTTAAATTTTTATTTGAAAATTTTCTATGTTGAGTTGCCCCTAGTAACAAATTCTCCTCAAATGTCAAGTTGATTTCTAGTTTGAATGAGGAATTGTTTATCCGTATTAGCTGAAGTCCTGGAAGTGGTTCTACTATGCGACAAAATCACAAAAATAATTAAATTTCAAAATATGCAAGGGATGGAAAGAAATCTTTTTACAGGGATGTTTCTATTGCTATTTCTCCTAATGTGGCAGCTTTTTAGGCTCATACACCTAGTTTGTGAGATTTTAAAACTTCAATTTTTCAGCGGGTAATTTGTGGAAACAATTAAATCACAGTTTATGTAAAGGCTGAAACTAAATCACTTGGTAGGGGATCTCATGGCGCTATTACGGACAATGTGGCAAGATTTTGTAAGAAAATACTATCTTGGTCAAAATTTACGCATCTTTCTCTATCTTCAAGCTTGCAGATTTATTAGGGAAATTTTTATTAAAGTTTCTTCAAGTATTGTTGGGCATTTCCAAGTTATCAAAAATCCATATTTCTCAACAGACACAAAAATTTGCGGGACTCTATACATTAAACACCGCGAGTTATGAGAGCAAAGAGGAAGGAACATATGGGAGAAAAAGGAAGGTTTTGAAACAACCATCAGAGATTTAACAAGTTTCTATAACCACATAAAAACTTGATGACCAAAGATTATAAAAGCAAGAAAGAAATAGTTAGAAAAATCTCATGGGTCACAGATACATTGGTCTCCATAACTACCCAAAGTTTCAATAGACATCAGGATGTATTGAGAAGTTAGAAAAGTTGAATTTCAACATCATTGGGTGTGAGCCGATAAACATTCACTAAAGGCACAAATAACTATTCAAAAGTTACTTAATGGTTGTGAATACCACTTCAAATGCTGAAAAATGAAACTCATGCCTTATTATTGGAGGTTTCCACTAGTTTTGAAAGTATCATTTACTTCCCATGAACTTTTGAAGTCTCGTTCAACTTTCAAAAGTGCATACAACTCTCAAAATACACTACGGCGATACTTTTATAAGGTTTCAAAACCTATTCGGGGAGCTGAAATGCATTGTGTTAGATATTTTGATAGGTTTTGAAACTAGTTCAAATCTTCAAGAGAGGTTGCGGAGTCATCCTAAAGAGCCGAAGACTTAAGGAAAGGAGTGGTTATTATAACCAAAGTAGTTATTATAACTACTTAAGAAACGAAAGCTACACAAAATCGATTCATGGTAAAGGCTTTAGAAACTCTCAATCAAATGCATTCATCTCTAGAACCTTCACCAAAATCCTCTCAGCTTGTGCTCAAAGGAATTCGAAGATCGTAGATTCCCTCAAAGATTTGTCATCTCAAGTTGTGCAATGGTTGCAAGAAATACACAAAATGGGCGTGTTGAAAAGACTTTAGAAGCTTTCGAGTGAATACAATTCACATAGTATGGACCTCTGTCAAAACATAATTGAAGGAAGATTTATAACTGATATTTGGAAATGCTTTGTTAAGACATATCTTCAAAATGTAGAAGGTAGACAATGCACATGAACCATTTGGCAAATGCTTGAAAGAAATGTGGAATGCACTGGTACACACAAGATCCATTTGTTGAAAAGTTCGCAAAAACTTTAAAACCAATCCATTTGGCTGGTATGAAGCTAAATTCCACATCCTTTGCTAGCATCCTTGCAGCCAATACCAAAGTGGGAGCTTTAAAACAAGTCAACAATATCTATCAAAGCACAATGTAAGTGGATTGGGAGCTTTAAAACAAGTCAACAATATCTATCAAAGCACAATGTAAGTGGTTTATCTGTTATAATTGCCCTGGTAGATATATATGCACAAAATGGACATATTGATAAAGCTTTGAAGCCTTTCAAAGAGATGCCTAAGAGGAATGTAGCTGCACAGAATGCAAAGATTATGGGATACACAAAGATTGGATTTGTTGAGTAGGCTTTAGAAGCTTTCAAGCAAATGCACTTGGTAGGTGTAAAGTCAAATTTCACGACTTTTGCTGGCATCCTTCTCATCCCATCCCAAAGAGGAACTTTGGAACAATGTGGATGCATGAATGAATGAAGATTTTTAATAATGTCCATGAGGGCAAACAACCTATGGGACCCATAGATAACAACAATGCTGCAATCACGAAAGCTCTATATGGGACTGCTGCCCAAACATTATTTCTTGTTGCTCTTCTGTTGTGAATCTTAGTCAAATAAATCATTGTATTTGTTATCCTTTCTTCTTTGAACAAGTTATTCAAGAAGACCACATTCAAAATATCAATGTAAATGGCTCGAATATCCTCGTATGTTGGGCATTCCATGATATAGTGCCATTCCATTTCCACAAGCCCCAAAGTACAAAAACAATATAGAACAAGGTTTCTTGGAGGCTATTATAGTTGGAAATCCTCTGGTAGGCCAATATGCAAAATATAGAAGACAAAGTCCGTAAACTATTTGACAGAATGCCTCAAATAAATATCACTTCATGTTATGTAATGATTGCATCATATGCATAAAATGCATTTGTCCAAAAGGCTTCACAAAACCTCCAAACACATTTGAATGGTTTCAAAACCAATGCCCATATGGGAAGATTACATTGATAAATCATAGGATTACAATATCAACGGGATCTCTGCGTCATTTAATTGGAGAGCTAAATTAATGCCCAGGGGAGTAACTCCACAAGATGCAATTGGTAGGTGGTGGTTGACCTAAAAGATAAGTGGAGAAAACTTTCATTGACAAATGTTAGAAATTAATTTTTACTTAGTGAAGATTATATTTGTAATTTATTATTTGGTGTATTATCCCCACACATGTGGGATAATCCACCTCTTTTATTCCCCCTTCACAATCTTGGTCTCCATTGGTGCAATCTGTCATATCTCTTTTATTTTTATTTTATTTACTTTGCATGATTGATTAGTATTATTGATCCTTTAAATATCCTTTACATCATGTATCTGCACTACTAATCTCTCTGTGTGAAGTTGAAGGTTCTTTGCAGGAACATGACCTTTTGATTTTTTCTAATCTAGAGTTTATAGGAAAATATCTATATTCAAAATTTTTGCATGCTTCTATAACATTTCTAATTTTTTTTTTACAAAAAAAATTGACATAGTTTATAAAAAAATTTAGATATGTGAGGAAGAATTTTTTTTATTCTCTTTAAATTTTTTTTTTTTTTTTTCCATGATACTATATTTTTTTTATAGATTAAAATCAAATTTTTTTAAAAAATTTGCAAAGTTTTAAAAATATATATATTTCTATAATTTTTTACAAACTATATATTAAAATTTTAAGTTTTAAAAATTAAACAAACTTTTTTTAAAAATTAAAAACTTAAAAAAAAATTACAAAATTTTTAGGGCTTCACAGGCCCTAAAGGCCTCGGCCCCCTCCTCCTCCTACGGCAACCTGCGGGAGGCTTAGCCCAACCCCGCCGGCCACTGCTACCCGTGGTGCCCTCAGCCTTTATAAAAAACAAACTTTGAAATAGTACCCGCCGCCTCCCATGCCATAAACCCTAGCACTTTCGTACCTGCACATTAAAACAATAAAAATCTTATTTCAAACTTCTTCCGTGCCTTTTTATAATCCTTAAAAAAAGTTTCCTTTTTCGTAAAGAGGTTTCTTTTTTAAATTTTAGTAATAATTTTTTTTTTTAAAGTTTTTCTTTCTTTTATATTAAACTTATCATATATGTTTGTATAATTTTAAATGAAAACTTTTAAAAAACAAAAAAGTTAATTTGTTTTTTTAATTTTTTTTCTTTTTTCAATAAAGTTTTTAGTTATAGTTTTTTAATGTGATTTTTTTTTTTTAGTATTATTCATAACAAAAACTTTGCCCTAGAGTATGTATCAAAGTTTTTTTTTAAAAAAACACAATTTTTTTGTTTTTTAGTTAATTTTTTCAAAAAAAATTTGCCTTTTGTTTAAGCAATTAGGCAATTTTTTTCCTAAATAGATATTAATTTTTTGTACAATGTCTACTATAATTCCTGAAATTAAATTAAACTCGACTAACTATCATTCATGGAAACAACATATTAGTTTTATTTTTCAATTTAAGCATCTTTTGGATGTAGCTACAAATCCAAAGTCAACTTGGTGCTATAGCAACTCAGGATGAAATAGACAAATGGATGGCAAAGAACAACGAAGCTCTCAGCCTGATAGGTATTTCAATGTCACATGAACTATATGTTCACTTAGGGACATGCACAAAAGCCCATTCCGCATGGGAGATTCTTAAAAATATTTACGACAATGCAAATGAATCTAGGAAGATTCAACTTCAAGATCAACTTGAAGATCTCAGGTATACAGATTTCAAAACTATGGATGAATTTCTTCTTAAATTTAATGATATTAATGCTCAATTGACTGATTTAGGAGTTAAGCTTGAACATTTTAGATTGATTCATATCATTCTTAAAAAATGTTTACCTAAACCGTTTCAACAATTTATTACAAATATTCATTCGCAATTAGCTATTCCTACTTTAGCTACTTAATTACCTTTTGACATATTTCAAAATTTGTTAAGGCAAGAAGAAGATAAGTTGATTCAGTTTGGTACTCTTAAAAATAATGAGCATGCTTTTATGTCTAAACATAATAATAAATCTAACAGTACACCTAATAAAAATCACAATTACAATTCAAAGTTTCATAACAATAATACTTATGATAGTCGAAAGAATAATCCTTCTAATAATCGATAGAATAATACTCCTAAGAAGCCTCATTTTAACTATTGTAACAAAGATGTCATTGGACTAGTGATTGTTTCAAAAAGCCAAATGCTAATATGAAGAAAAATTATAGGCACAATAATCAACAAAATCATAAGCCTCAACAAAATAATCAATCGAGGCATGCTTTTACTTGTGCCTTCTTCGGTTCTCAACCACTTGAGTGGATTATTGATTCAGGTGCATCTCAACATGTTACTTCTCATAAAGAGATATTTCAATCAATGCACCCTGATAATACTAATATTCCTCTTCAACTTGCAAATAATCATAGTTGTAAAGTAGAAGCAGTTGGAGATGTGAATGTTCCAAATGGTAAGCTACATGATGTTTTATATGTTCCTAAATTGAAAACAAATTTGCTTTATGTAGCTAAGCTCTGTCAAGATTACAAGATAGAGTTTTACAAAGATATGTGTTATGTCATTGATCCTAATCAAAATGACAAAGTCATTGCTAATGCTAAATTAGACAATGATAATTTATTCAAGTTCTATGAATTTGCTTCTTCTAAATACTCTTTATTCTCTACCATTGATTTCAATATTTGGTATGAAAGACTTGGTCATATCAATGCTGACAAAATTGCCTTGATGCAAAAATGTAATATGGTAGATGGATTGCCTGGTATTGTTCCTTCTAAAATTGTGTGCACATGATGCATGAGTGGTAAGATGCATAGGGAGCCCTTTCTTAAAGGTCAAGCATGGAGGGAAAAACATAAGTTGCACCTCGTTCATAGTGACCTTTTGGGACCCATGGAAAATACATCCATCCAAGGATCAAGGTATGCACTTACTTTCGTTGATGATTTCTCAAGAAGGACTTGGATCTATTTTCTAAAAAGTAAAGATCAAGTTCTTGATACTTTCATTGGTTTTCATAAATTTGTTGAAAGGCAATCTGATTTTAAACTTAAAATTTTAAGGACTAATAATGGTACTGAATATGTGAATAATACTTTCAATAGCTACTTAAAGTCCTTTGGTATTAAGCATGATCTCACCATTCCCTATACACCTCAACAAAATGGTGTAGCGGAAAGGAAACATAGAACCATTGTTGAAATGGCTAGATGCATGTTACATGCTAAAAATATGTCTTATAAATTTTGGGTTGAAGCTATGTATTGTGCTACTTATCTTATTAATAGAACTCCAACCATAGCCCTAAATGATATTACACCTAAAGAGGCTTGGTCAGGTAGAAAACCCAATCTTAAAGATTTAAGAATTTTTGGTTCTATTGCTCTTGTTCATACACCTAAATAAAAATGACAAAAGTTAGATTCTAAATTGTCTTCTCAAATTTTTGTTGGCTATGATGATTATTCTAAATCATATAGAGTTTATGATCCTATTACAAGTAAAGTTGAAGTTGCTAGAGATGTTTGTATTTCTAAAAATGGGGTTCATGATTGTTCTAACGTTGATAATGATTCTTCTTATAAGAATGTTCTTGTTATTGAGGATGATCCTCCTTCAATCAATCCTTAGTTGAACCCTCCTAATCCATCTCTTAGTCAAAGTGATAGTGAACCTTCTCATCATGATTCTTCTTCAAGTGATGATACACCTACCTCTAAAAGAATGCCTAAATGGTATAAAAACTTTATTCAAGAAAGTGATGATATTCTCACTAGAATGAATAGATCTAACACTAGAAAAGAAAATTATTGTAACTATGCCTTAATGTCTAAGATTATGGATAATAATGATCCACAAACTTATGAGCAAGCTAAACATCAACCTCATTGGCAAAAAGTTATGCAAGATGAATATGACATGTTGATTACAAATCAAACTTAGGATCTTGTTCCTCTTCCCCAAGGTAAAAATTTGGTTTCATGCAAATGGTTGTATAAAACCAAATTCAATGCTAACAATGATATTAGCAAATTCAAAGCTAGATTAGTAGCTAGAGGTTTTTCTCAAATAGAAGGCTTAGATTATAAAGAAACTTTTGCTCCTGTGGCCAAAATGCCAACTATTAAATTAGTTTTAGTTTTAGCTTCTCATATGCATTGGCCTATTCATCAAATGGATGTTAAAAGTGCATTCTTAAATGGTGATTTGCATGAAGGGTAAGTGCAAGAAGATGGGGGGCCAAAAAGGGGTCTTAAGTGGCCACTTTTTTTTTCTGAAATAAGGAAATACTGGCCTTGGATGAGAAATTGAGCATAGTTACACTCAAAATTTGGAGATGCAACCAAAACAATGTTCGTAGTGCTCCGAGTCTACTTTCTAAACTACTATTTTGTTTTGAAAATGGCATAGATTAAGCGGTTCAAAAGAGGGAGCCACAGAAATTGGTGTTGTTTATGTCAAAAAAACATAACATAGCATGTTTTGTGGCTCCCTCAAAAGGTCAAATTTTTTTTGGTATTTTTAAAATCACTTCAGTGAGAAATTAGCTAATAGCATGTAGTTTATGCCTGATTTTTTTAATAATTTTTTGATCAATATTTGATTTTTCACTAATTTTCAAAGTGGACACATCCTAAAAAATAGAATTTTGGCCGTGCTACCCCTATAAATTTTGAAAACTAATTGAAAATTATTTTTTTATTTTTTTAATATTTGTAGAATGGAGTCTAGTTTCTAAATATGTATTTTTTTTAAAATTTGAACGAATAGTTAATTTACAATGAAAAAAAGACCAAACAGTGGTTTTTGCCTAAAAATAGACACACAAACAAAAGAAATTAAAGATGAAAGGCTTAACATTGTTAAAATGTGAAAAAAATCACATCCCCAAATAGCTAAGAGAAAGCCTAACATTACCCAAGTGTTTGATTTGTTCAACCTTGAAACACATGCAAATCTGAGGGTTAGCACGAACGAAATTATGTGAAATTTTGAAGAATATAGAAAAACATGTCTGTGACTGTTCATAAGGCACTCCAAGCCTTTGGGTTGGAAATCCAAAGCAAATCCCAAGCCCAAGGCTTGGGATTCCTAGAGCAAGACATAACACGAGTGTGTTATAACGTGCTTGGGTTATGTTTTCTTTGCATTTTTCCTTTCCCGCAAGTCTGTTGTTTGTCATGTTTGACATAATGTGAGCACGTTATAACGCACTCGCGTTATGTTCCCCTTAAATTTTTTTATGTTCAAGGCTATTAATCATGAGGGTTAAGGGATAAGGGATAGGGTTGGAGGGTTTAGGGATAAGGGATTAGCGTTTAAGGTATAGTATCGAGCCCGTTGAGGGTCTAGGAATAGGGATAGCGTTTAGGGTTTAGGGATGAGGGATTAGAGTTGAGGGATGACAGATTAGGGTTGAGGGTTTAGGGTTTAGGGATAGGGTTGACGGTCAAGGGATCAGAGTTAAGGGTTGAGCGATTAGGGTTTGACATTGAGGGTTGAGGGTTGAGGTTCAAGGGTCAAGGGTCAAGGGTTTAGGGATAGGGTTTAGGGTCGAGGAATTAGGGTTAAAGTAGAGTGTGGAGGGTGTAAGGATTAGGGATAGGGTTGGAGGGTTTAGGGATAAGGGATTAGGGTTTAAGGTATAGTATCGAGTCTGTTGAGGGTTTAGGAATAGGGATAGCATTTAGGGTTTAGGGATGAGGGATTAGAGTTGAGGGATGATGGATTAGGGTTGAGGGTTGAGGGATTAGGGTTTAGGGATAAGGTTTAGGGTTGAGGGTTGAGGGATTAGGGTTTAAGGTATAGTGTTGAGGGTTGATGGTTTAGGATTAGGGTTTAGGGTTGACGGATTAGCATTTAATGTCAAGGTTAGGGTTAGAGTGTCAAGGGTAGATGGATTAGGGATAGGGTTTAGGGTTTAAGGTTTAAGGATTGAGGGTTGAGGCTTTAGGGATGAGGGTTTAAGGCTTAAGATATAGTGTCAAGTGTTGAGGGTGTAGGGATAGGGTTTAAGTTTTAAGGGTTAAGGGTTGAGGGATAGGGATTAGGGTTTAAGGTATAGTGTTGAGGGTTGATGGTTTAGGGATAGGGTTTAGGATTGAGGGATTAGGGTTTAGGGTTGATGAATTAGGGTTTAATGTTGAGGGTTGAGGGTTGAGGGTTGAGGTTGAGGGATAGGGTTAACGGTCAAGGGATTAGGGTTAAATAAGAGTGTCGAGGGTAGAGGGATTAGGGTTTAAGGTATAGTATCGAGCCTGTTGAGGGTCTAGGAATAGGGATAGCATTTAGGGTTTAGGGATGAGGGATTAGAGTTGAGGGATGATGGATGACGGATTAGGGTTGAGGGTTGAGGGATTAGGGTTTAGGGACAAGGTTTAGGGTTAGGGTTGAGGGATTAGGGTTTAAGGTATAGTGTTGAGGGTTTAGGGATAGGGTTTAGGGTTGAGGGATTAGAGTGAAGGGTTGAGGGATTAGAATTTGATGTTGAGGGTTGAGGATTGAGGGTTGAGGGTTTAGGGATAGGGTTGAGGGTCAAGGGATCAGAGTTAAGGGTTGAGGGATTAGGGTTTGACATTGAGGGTTGAGGGTTGAGGTTTGAGGGTCAAGGGTTTAGGAATAGGGTTGAGGGTCGAGGAATTAGGGTTAAAGTAGAGTGTGGAGGGTATAATGATTAGGGATAGGGTTGGAGGGTTTAGGGATAAGGGATTAGGGTTTAAGGTATAGTATCGAGTCTGTTGAGGGTGTAGGAATAGGGATAGTATTTAGGGTTTAGGGATGAGGGATTAGAGTTGAGGGATGACAGATTAGGGTTGAGGGTTGAGGGATTAGGGTTTAGGGATAAGGTTTAGGGTTGAGGGCTGAGGGATTGGGGTTTAAGGTATAGTGTTGAGGGTTTAGGGATAGGGTTTAGGGTTGAGGGATTAGAGTGAAGGGTTGAGGAATTAGGATTTGACGTTGAGGGTTGAGGGTTTAGGGTTAGGGTTGAGAGATGAGGGATCCAAGTTAAGGGTTGAGGGATTAGGGTTTGATGTCGAGGGTTGAGGGTTGAGGTTTGAGGGTCAAGGGTTTAGGGATAGGGTTGAGGTTCAAGGGATTAGGGTTAAAGTAGAGTGTGGAGGGTGTAAGGATTAGGGATAGGGTTGGAGGGTTTAGGGATAAGGGATTAGAGTTTAAGGTATAGTATCGAGTCTGTTGAGGGTTTAGGAATAGGGATAGCATTTAGGGTTTAGGGATGAGGGATTAGAGTTGAGGGATGATGGATTAGAGTTGAGGGTTGAGGGATTAGGGTTTAGGGATATTGTTTAGGGTTGAGGGATTAGGGTTTAAGGTATAGTGTTGAGGGTTGAGGGTTTAGGATTAGGGTTTAGGGTTGACGAATTAGCATTTAATGTCGAGGTTAGGGTTAGAGTGTCGAGGGTAGAGGTATTAGGGATAGGGTTTAGGGTTGAAGGTTTAAGGATTGAGGGTTGAGGCTTTAGGGATGAGGATTTAAGGCTTAAGATATAGTGTCAAGTGTTGAGGGTGTCGGGATAGGGTTTAAGTTTTAAGGGTTAAGGGTTGAGGGATATGGATTAGGGTTTAAGGTATAGTGTTGAGGGTTGAGGGTTGAGGGTTGAGGTTGAGGGATAGGATTAATGGTCAAGGGATTAGGGTTAAATAAGAGTGTCGAGGGTAGAGGGAATAGGGTTTAAGGTATAGTATCAAGCCTATTGAGGGTCTAGGAATAGGGATAGCGTTTAGGGTTTAGGGATGAGGGATTAGAGTTGAGGGATGACGGATGACAGATTAGGGTTGAGGGTTGAGGGATTAGGGTTTAGGGATAAGGTTTAGGGTTAGGGTTGAGGGATTAGGGTTTAAGGTATAGTGTTGAGGGTTTAGGGATAGGGTTTAGGGTTGAGGGATTAGAGTGAAGGGTTGAGGGATTAGAATTTGACGTTGAGGGTTGAGGGTTTAGGGATAGGGTTGAGGGTCAAGGGATCAGAGTTAAGGGTTGAGGGATTAGGGTTTGATGTTGAGGGTTGAGGGTTGAGGTTCGAGGGTCAAGGGTTTAGGGATAGGGTTGAGGGTCGAGGAATTAGGGTTAAAGTAGAGTGTGGAGGGTATAAGGATTAGGGATAGGGTTGGAGGGTTTAGGGATAAGGGATTAGGGTTTAAGGTATAGTATCAAGTCTGTTGAGGGTGTAGGAATAGGGATAGTATTTAGGGTTTAGGGATGAGGGATTAGAGTTGAGGGATGACGGATTAGGGTTGAGGGTTGAGGGATTAGGGTTTAGGGTTGACGGCTGAGGGATTAGGGTTTAAGGTATAGTGTTGAGGGTTTAGGGATAGGTTTTAGGGTTGAGGGATTAGAGTGAAGGGTTGAGGGATTAGGATTTGACGTTGAGGGTTGAGGGTTTAGGGTTTAGGGTTAGGGTTGAGAGATGAAGGATCGGAGTTAAGGGTTGAGGGATTAGGGTTTGATGTCGAGGGTCGAGGGTTGAGGTTCAAGGGTCAAGGGTTTAGGGATAGGGTTGAGGTTCAAGGGATTAGGGTTAAAGTAGAGTGTGGAGGGTGTAAGGATTAGGGATAGGGTTGGAGGGTTTAGGGATAAGGGATTAGAGTTTAAGGTATAGTATCGAGTTTGTTGAGGGTTGAGGAATAGGGATAGCATTTAGGGTTTAGGGATGAGGGATTAGATTTGAGGGATGATGGATTAGGGTTGAGGGTTGAGGGATTAGGGTTTAGGGATAAGGTTTAGGGTTGAGGGTTGAGGGATTAGGGTTTAAGGTATAGTGTTGAGGGTTGAGGGTTTAGGATTAGGGTTTAGGGTTGACGGATTAGCATTTAATGTTGAGGTTAGGGTTAGAGTGTTGAGGGTAGAGGGATTAGGGATAGGGTTTAGGGTTGAAGATTTAAGGATCGAGGGTTAAGGCTTTAGGGATGAGGGTTTAAGGCTTAAGATATAGTGTCAAGTGTTGAGGGTGTAGGGATAGGGTTTAAGTTTTAAGGGTTGAGGGTTGAGGGATAGGGATTAGGGTTTAAGGTATAGTGTTGAGGGTTGATGGTTTAGGGATAGGGTTTAGGTTTGAGGGATTAGGGTTTAGGGTTGATGAATTAGGGTTTAATGTTGAGAGTTGAGGGTTGAGGGTTGAGGTTGAGGTATAGGGTTAATGGTCAAGGGATTAGGGTTAAATAAGAGTGTCGAGGGTAGAGGGATTAGGGTTTAAGGTATAGTATCGAGCCTGTTGAGGGTCTAGGAATAGGGATAGTGTTTAGGGTTTAGGGATGAGGGATTAGAGTTGAGGGATGATAGATGACGGATTAGGGTTGAGGGTTGAGGGATTAAGGTTTAAGGACAAGGTTTAGGGTTAGGGTTGAGGGATTAGGGTTTAAGGTATAGTGTTGAGGGTTTAGGGTTGAGGGATTAGAGTGAAGGGTTGAGGGATTAGAATTTGACGTTAAGGGTTGAGGGTTTAGGGATAGGGTTGAGGGTCGAGGGATTAGAGTTAAGGGTTGAGGGATTAGGGTTTGACGTTGAGGGTTAAGGGTTGAGGTTCGAGGGCAAGGGTTTAGGGATAGGGTTGAGGGTTGAGAAATTAGGGTTAAAGTAGAGTGTGGAGGGTATAAGGATTAGGGATAGGGTTGGAGGGTTTAGGGATAAGGGATTAGGGTTTAAGGTATAGTATCGAGTCTGTTGAGGGTGTAGGAATAGGAATAGCATTTAGGGTTTAGGGATGAGGGATTAGAGTTGAGGGATGACGGATTAGGGTTGAGGGTTGAGGGATTAGGGTTTAGGGATAAGGTTTAGGGTTGAGGGCTGAGGGATTATGGTTTAAGGTATAGTGTTGAGGGTTTAGGGATAGGGTTTAGGGTTGAGGGATTAGAGTGAAGGGTTGAGGGATTAGGATTTAACGTTGAGGGTTGAGGGTTTAGGGATAGGGTTGAGGGTTGAGGGATTAGGATTTGACATTGAGGGTTAAGGGTTGAGGGATTAGAGTTAAGGGTTGAGGGATTAGGGTTTGACGTTGAGGGTTGAGGGCATTTTCTGTCAAGAACTTGATTATGAGGGCTTGCCCCTTCATTGTTATGTCTATCATATGGTGGAGCATCTGGCAAGCTCTTGTAGGAAAGAGATGTGATCAATGCAAAGGATGTGATGAATCTATAGCAAGAAAAAATGCGAGCGCGTTATAACGTGCTCACGTTTTGTCTTTCTATTGAAACGGTAAAAAAGTGGTTAGCCCCGTGATCCAGGCCCACATGCTCTATTTTCTTACTGATTCTGCGCGTGCTCCGACAAAAAAAAAGTGCTTTCATGCTGTTGGGAAGTTCACATGCACATTTGACACATTGTACCACCTTTGCATGATCTTTCCACCACCTTTTCTGCTTTGCCAACTTGAGAAGGAGGAAATAACATAGTTTTCACACCAAGTTTGATATATATCTATTCAAGTTTTAATTTTTGTAGTGTTGCAATGTTAATTGTGATTCAATTTTAGGAATTTAACATTATATATTGGTTAATAGTATTGTTGTTAGTAATGATATTTGAGTGTTATTGAATTTAACATTGAAAAGGAAGCAAGTGGTGAAAAACTCAAATTGTTGAGGAGTTTGATGCAAGAAGATAAAAACACTACATAAATGGGTAGTCTCTCCATTCAAATCTTCATTTTTTAGGTATGTCAAGTCTTTACATGCATGTTCTTTACATTTTCCTTATTTCGGATTGAATTACTTTATCATGCTTTATCATACATGTTTAAAATAGACACATTCCCAATCAAGAAAGCAACCTACAATCTCACATGATGCCATGTATATTTTCTACACTTGGGCTCTTTAATAATTATGTGTAATAAACAAACCTTAACATACCATGATGTCAAACTATACAAGAATAAATCCTTACAACATAAAAAAAATACAATCCCACTATTATCTTGTATTCATTTCTTAGGAACTAATATTGGTCTCTTTATCATGCTACAGACAAATTCTCCATCACGCCGAGGAAACGATCAAGAATTAAACCAACACAGGAAGAGATAGAAGCTAAGAATGCAAAGAAAGCAGTGGCTATGAGGGAACTTCGTGAGAAGAGGAAATTGGACACGATAAATGAAGACATACCAATTGAAGAGGAACCACAACCATCACAAAGAGATATGGTATTGGTGGCACAAAGAGAACAAATGCAAAAACTTCGTGGTATGAGAGATTTGAATACCATAGTTGGAGACACGTCCTCTACCGCAAGTCAACATGTAGGGACACCATCTACCACATCTCAAGTTGAGAGTACATCATCACTCACATGTGATGAAGGAGGTACGCCATCATTCCCACCTCAAACTCAAGGTATGTCATCTATTCCATCTTCAATCGAAGGTATGCCATCTAACCCATCTCATTTAAATATTGATGAAATTCCTAATGTTGAGATGAATTTACCTAACTTGACACCACCTAGAATTTTGCATAGAAAGCCAAAGTATTTGATTGATATTGATGAGAATATTTTGCAGCCAATGGAAGGTAAGATTCCAAAACGCACTTGTAGAAGATATGCTAATAAGATTTGGAGATTGTTCTTTGAAAAGTTAAATGAGACTGCAAGATGTCAACTATTCATTGAAATGATGCGAAGTATAAAGTATAGGTCTATCATGAAGATTCTTGGGTTGAGAACATCAGAGGCTTCAAGTGAAAAATCTGTTGTCAAGAATCTAATGAGTGCATATGAGAGTGTGGGTAACACCTCACGCACAAAAGATAGTAATGCAACACGGCGTGTGATTACATCGACTATAGTAAGTAGTCAAACAAGGAAAGCTCATCTCATTAGAAAGACAAGTCAAGAATTGAGAATTAATAGGAAAACTTTATCAAGAGCTGTTGGAAGATGCCAAAGAATTAAGGACACTAATGCCAATGAATTATGGGCATTCTCGGGGAGACTACCACGAAAAGATAAACCAATTGTTGAAGCATTGAGATCACTAATTGAAGACTTTTGGAAGAATTACACAAGGGTATCTCCAAATCAAAGGGATGTGGTAAGAAGGAGAATCGGTAGTCAGAACCGCGAGCCACATCTAAAGCATTTTTTGGATGAGACTCAAACACAGTTTTATGGTAAATTTCTAGAGAAGTATCCTCAAATTAAAATTTGTCAAAGATATTTTAAATTGCTAAAACCTTTCTATGTTAAGATAAATCACACATGCACTACTTGTTGTAGATTACATATTGAATTTTCTAACCATTTTGATGCTTATAGGTCTATATGTTTAGATATGCATACTAACAATGATTTGCAGGGTTATGCCATATGTGCCCCACCAACATCTTTAAGAGACTTCATATCAAGAATTTTATGTGAAAGAGAGGAAGGTCACATATTCTACAAGAAATTATGCTTGGATGGCACATGTCATCATTGCGGTGGCTTGCAACATTTGCCAATATGTGAACATATAGAAATAACACATGCGATTGGAAATGAACTAGTCGAGTTTGGCAAGTATAAAACAGTGGCATACAATACAAAAAATGGTAAAGAAGCAAAGAGGTGTGAATTAGTTATTGAAAAGATTCCAGTGTATCAGTTTATGCCTATATTTTGTGACAGCATAGTGTATGAGTATGCAAGACATGCCCATAGAGCTCGATGGTTGGACTTGCAATTCAATTTATGCAAGGACACATTTTCAATTGGTAGCATTGTTTCAGTCATCGACTTTGCAGAGAACTACAGTCTACAGCCACAGCGTGAGGTGCAATCACAATATTACAACTCCACACAGGTTTCTATATTTGTGCACATCGCATTCATTCATGCGAATAGTATAGAGGATGACAGAAAGATCATAAGGGAGTATAATTTCTATATTAGTGATGATCGCATGCATTCTATGGAGTTTGTGCAAGGTTACTTTTAGGTGTTCTACAATGATTTAGCTAGAAGGGGCATATCGTTCAGTCAGCATATCATATGGTCAGATAACTGTGCGTCACAATTCAAGAACTCACAGAATTTCTATTGGCTGAGTAGGAGGCATAATTTTATAGGTATTCAACATATGTGGAACTTTTGTGAGGCCAGGCATGGAAAGGGGGGGCATGATGGTGCAGGAGCATGTATCAAAAGAGCCATAGCACGAGAAGAGTTAAAGTATAAAGACAATGCAAAGTTGACAAATGCAAAATCGATTGTCGAGTGGTGTAATGCTTCCATGGGTCCAGGTAATGAAGTTAAGTCTTTAGTTCGTAGATTTTTTTGGTTGATAGATGATACTAACATTGCACCATATGAGGATTGTTGTACACTGATAGGATCAAATGAGATGCACTCTTTCAGAAGCTCAATTGCAGGTTCATGGAGTATCCATACACGAAAGATGTCATGCTTTTGTTCTTCCTGTACAATTCAAGTCTGGGATGAGTGTGAGTCAAATGAGTGGGTTGACGAATGACAGTTAAGTTATCTTAGCCCACTTGACACGTATCGACCCCCGACGGCACTGGAACTAACACAGATGGAATCGTCAGTTGACTTTGACCACATATCAGATTTAGTTCAACCAAGTAATATAGGGAATGTATATGCATCTAATTTCATCTAGTTCAACCAGGTAATGTCATCTTACTTTGTAGTGTTTTTGTAATGTTGACTAATTTCATCTAATTTGCTACACATATCAATGTAGGGCATGTATATGCAGTTATTACAGATGAAGATAATGAAGAGGGAACAGATTATTACTTATGTCATTGTGTTGAGGCCAAAAAGAAATTGGAGGCCCCTATTACAGATGGAGAAAACATCAAATACCCTACAGGCTCAGTGGTTAATACTGGAACATGGCTTAGAAGTTACCCACATAAGAGTGTTAATATTTGGCTATTTCAGGACTTTGACACGCATCAGAAGATTCTTCATTACTTGAACCTTGTCGTGGAATCCAATGTTCATTTGATAAAGTATCAGGGTAGACCTTTGAACAAAATATTGTGGAAGGTGCGTGAGTCTGACCATGAAGCAATACTTGACACAATAAAGAGTAGACCAGACCCGGATGGTTCATTGGATTAATTTGTAAGTATTCACATTGATTTTGTAAAGTTATGTTACATTGAGTTGTAAGTATGCACATTAATTTGTAAGGTTTGTCTTTTTTTTATTTCCTCCTGCATTTTTACACATATGTACACATTTTTACATCATCATGTTATGCATTTTTGGTGTCTTGCTCCTGATGCGACCAAACTCATAACTCACCCTACTTCCTCTAGACACCATTTGATGATCTCTCCAACACTCTGGATCTAGGGCACCCAATCATGATGATGGCCTATATACCATTCTCCCAAGGTGCTCATAATGAATGAAAAGAAGACCAAGGGCGCCCAAGCTTAATAGACTTATTTCTTTCAATTTTGATGATCCAAACTCTTGCAATATGACATCCACTTTCATGCCTTTAGATCTTCCTTCACATACAGGGTGCCAAATCAAGTTGAAAAATCTACATAAGGGTGCCAAACTGGATGAAAGGAGACATGAAATGCACCTTAAGACTCCATGCTAAGGTTTGAGCCATTAAAGTCTCTTGATATTAGGTGCTCATGATGATGAAACTTAGAGCTTTTTCCTTTCCTATGCGCATCTAAGATGTTTGAATGATAAGGAGTGCCTTGACCTCTATAATGTACATTGGGCACCAAATCAAGGTGATTTTAAGTCACTTTGAGTCATTTGGGGTCAGTTTGAGTCTTTGAGTCATGTTGCAAAAAAGTGTCAATGTTGTCAAGTTGCACAAAGCAACTTTTGCATTTTTGGTGTCCTGCTCATGATGTGACCAAACTGACTATTCCAACGCATCTGGATGGGTACATTTACGCTAGGCATAGTCCTGTTTTTCACCCAAACATGTCGAAACAGTTTGAGCTACATTGTACCGACGATATCCCTGAAGAGTCCAAAGTGCAAAAAGGCAGCAATCTTTGACGAGATGTTACTCAAAAACTGTCACTTAGAAACATTCTGTCTAAGGCAACATGATCACGTAAAGTGCCTCTACAATAACTCTGAGGCATTTGCTCATGGTGAAAGGTTTTCTGCTGCCCCAAAAATCGTCAGAAGGAGGCAATGTAAAGTTGAAAAGGGGTGTAACTTTTGTCCTGCTCCTGATGCGACCAAACTAACCGTTCCAACACGTCCGGATGGGTACATTTACGCTAGACATTGTCCTTTTTTTCACCCAAACATGTTGAAACAGTCCAAACTACATTGTACCCACGATATCCCTAAAGAGTCCAAAGTTTAAAAAGGCAGCAATCTTTGACGAGATGTTACTCAAAAATTGTGTCACTTAGAAACATTCTGTCTAAGGCAACACAATCATGTAGAGTGCCTCTACAATAACCTCTTTCAATTTTTTATATCTCTGAGGCATTTGCCCGTGGTGAAAGGTTTTTTGCTGCCCCAAAAATCATTAGAAGGAGGCAGTGTAAAGTTGTAAAGGGGTGTAACTTTCGTCCTGCTCCTGATGCGACCAAACTGATTGTTCCAATGCATCTGAATAGGTACATTTACGTTAGGCATGGTCCTGTTTTTCACCCAAACATGTCGAAACAGTCTAAGCTACATTGTACCGAGGGTATCCCTGAAGAGTCCAAAGTGCAAAAAGGTAGCAATCTTTGACGAGATGTTACTCAAAAACTATGTCACTTAGAAACATTCCGTCTAAGGCAACGTGATCATGTAAAGTGCCTCTACAATAACCTCTCTTGGTTTTTATATCTCTGAGGCATTTGCTCGTGGTGAAAGGTTTTCTGCTGCCCCAAAAATCGTCAGAAGGAGGCAGTGTAAAGTTACAAAGGGGTGTAACTTTTGTCCTGCTCCTGATGCGACCAAACTGACTGTTCCAATGTGTCTGGATGGGTACATTTATGCTAGGCATTGTCCTTTTATTCACCCAAACATGTCGAAATAGTCCGAGCTACATTGTACCCACGATATCCCTAAAGAGTCTAAAGTGCAAAAAGGTAGCAATCTTTGACAAGATGTTACTCAAAAATCATGTCACTTAGAAATATTCTGTCTAAGGCAACACGATCACGTAGAGTGCCTCTACAATAACCTCTCTCATTTTTTTATATCTCTGAGGCATTTGCCCATGGTGAAAGGTTTTCTACTACCCCAAAAATTGTCAGAAGGAGGCAGTGTAAAGTTGCAAAGGGGTGTAACTTTCGTCCTGCTTCTGATGCGACCAAACTGACTGTTCCAACGCATCTGAATGGGTACATTTACGCTAGACATGGTCCTGTTTTTCACCCAAACATGTCGAAACAGTCTAAGCTACATTGTACCAAGGATATCCCTGAAGAGTCCAAAGTGCAAAAAGGCAGCAATCTTTGACGAGATGTTACTCAAAAACCGTGTCACTTAGAAACATTCCATCTGAGGCAACGCGATCACGTAAAGAGCCTCTACAATAACCTCTCTTAGTTTTTTATATCTCTGAGGCATTTGCCTGTGGTGAAAGGTTTTCTGCTGCCCCAAAAATCGTCAGAAGGAGGCAGTGTAAAGTTGCAAAGGGGTGTAACTTTTGTCCTGCTCCTGATGCAACCAAACTGACTGTTCCAACGTGTTTGGATGGGTACATTTATGCTAGGCATTGTCTTTTTTTTCACCCAAACATGTCGAAACAGTCTGAGCTACATTGTACCCACGATATCCCTAAAGAGTCCAAAGTGTAAAAAGGTAGCAATCTTTGACGAGATGTTACTCAAAAACTATGTCACTTAGAAACATTCTACTTAAGGCAACACGATCATGTAGAGTGCCTCTACAATAACCTCTCTCAATTTTTTATATCTTTGAGGCATTTGCCCATGGTGAAAGGTTTTCTGCTGCCCCAAAAATCATTAGAAGGAGGTAGTGTAAAGTTGCAAAGGGGTGTAACTTTCGTCCTGCTCCGGATGCGACCAAACTGACTATTCCAACGCGTCCGAATGGGTACATTTACGCTAGGCATGGTCCTGTTTTTCACCCAAACATGTTGAAACAGTTTGAGCTACATTGTATCGACGATATCCCTGAAGAGTCCAAAGTGCAAAAAGGTAGCAATCTTTGACGAGATGTTACTCGAAAATCATGTCACTTACAAACATTTCGTCTGAGGCAACGCGATCATGTAGAGTGCCTCTACAATAACCTCTCTTAGTTTTTTATATTTCTGAGACATTTGCCTGTGGTGAAAGGTTTTCTGCTGCCCCAAAAATCGTCAGAAGGAGTCAGTGTAAAGTTGCAAAGGGGTGTAACTTTTGTCCTGCTCCTGATGCAACCAAACTGACTATTCCAACGCATCTGGATGGGTACATTTACGCTAGGCATTGTCTTTTTTTTCACCCAAACATGTTGAAACAGTCCAAGCTACATTGTACCCACGATATCCCTAAAGAGTCTAAAGTGCCAAAAGGCAGCAATATTTGACGAGATGTTACTCAAAAATTGTGTCACTTAGAAACATTCTGTCTAAGGCAACACGATCATGTAGAGTGCCTCTACAATAACCTCTTTCAATTTTTTATATCTCTGAGGCATTTGCCCGTGGTGAAAGGTTTTCTGCTGCCCCAAAAATCGTCAGAAGGAGGCAGTGTAAAGTTGCAAAGGGGTGTAACTTTTGTCCTGCTCCTGATGCGACCAAACTGATTGTTCCAATGCATCTGAATAGGTACATTTACGCTAGGCATGGTCCTGTTTTTCACCCAAACATGTCGAAACAGTTTGAGCTACATTGTACCGAGGATATCCCTAAAGAGTCCAAAGTGCAAAAAGGCAGCAATCTTTGACGAGATGCTACTCAAAAACTATGTCACTTAGAAATATTCTGTCTAAGGCAACGCGATCATGTAAAGTGCCTCTACAATAACCTCTCTTAGTTTTTTATATCTCTGAGGCATTTGCTCGTGGTGAAAGGTTTTCTGCTGCCCCAAAAATCGTCAGAAGGAGGCAGTGTAAAGTTACAAAGGGGTGTAACTTTTGTCCTGCTCCTGATGTGACCAAACTGACTGTTTCAACGCATCTGGATGGGTACATTTACGCTAGGTATTGTCCTTTTTTTCACCCAAACATGTCAAAATAGTCTGAGCTACATTATACCCACGATATCCCTAAAGAGTCCAAAGTGTAAAAAGGTAGCAATCTTTGACGAGATGTTACTCGAAAACTGTGTCACTTAGAAACATTCTGGCTAAGGCAACACGATCACGTAAAGTGCCTCTACAATAACTTCTCTCAATTTTTTATATCTCTAAGGCATTTGCCTGTGGTGAAAGGTTTTCTGCTGCCCCAAAAATCGTCAGAAGGAGGTAGTGTAAAGTTGCAAAGGGGTATAACTTTCGTCCTGCTCCTGATGCGACCAAATTGACTATTCCAACGCGTCTGAATGGGTACATTTACGCTAGACATGGTCCTATTTTTCACCCAAACATGTCAAAACAGTCTGAGCTACATTATACCGAGGATATCCCTTAAGAGTCCAAAGTGTAAAAAGGCAGCAATCTTTGATGAGATGTTACTCAAAAACCGTGTCACTTAGAAACATTCCATCTGAGGCAACGCGATCATGTAAAGAGCCTCTACAATAACCTCTCTCAGTTTTTATATCTCTGAGGCATTTGCCCGTGGTGAAAGGTTTTCTGCTGCCCCAAAAATTGTCAGGAGGCAGTGTAAAGTTGCAAAGGGGTGTAACTTTTGTCTTGCTCCTGATCCAACCAAACTGACTATTCCAACATGTCTGGATGGGTACATTTACGCTAGGCATTGTCTTTTTTTTCACCCAAACATGTCAAAACAGTCTGAGCTACATTGTACCCACGATATCCCTAAAGAGTCCAAAGTGTAAAAAGGCAGCAATCTTTGACGAGATGTTACTCGAAAACTATGTCACTTAGAAACATTCTGCTTGAGGCAACACGATCATGTAGAGTGCCTCTACAATAACCTCTCTCAATTTTTTATATCTTTGAGGCATTTGCCCGTGGTGAAAGGTTTTCTGCTGCCCCAAAAATCGTTAGAAGGAGGTAGTGTAAAGTTGCAAAGGGGTGTAACTTTCGTCCTGCTCCTGATGCGACCAAACTAACTATTCCAACGCGTTTGAATGCATACATTTACGCTAGGCATGGTCCTATTTTTCGCCTAAACATGTCAAAACAGTCTAAGCTACATTGTATCGACGATATCCCTGAAGAGTCCAAAGTGCAAAAAGGTAGCAATCTTTGACGAGATGTTACTCAAAAACCATGTCACTTACAAACATTCCGTCTGAGGCAACGCGATCACGTAGAGTACCTCTACAATAACCTCAATTTTTTATATCTCTGAGACATTTGCCTATGGTGAAAGGTTTTCTGCTGCCCCAAAAATTATCAGAAGGAGGCAGTGTATTAAGTCAGGATGAAAGCCTATTCACTCTAGGTACCTGTTGTGACCAAATCACACATCGCGTCGGAGAATCCCAAACATGCGCCTTGAACAAGTGATGCTACAAGTGGTGAACAAAATGGGTGCCTTGAAGAATTAAGCCCTCCAAGACATCTTGCAATTGCTTAAAAGTCCAAAATTTACATAAGTGAGTTAAGGCGCCATTTTCCATCTCTAGAGCCTCCTTTGAGTGCCTTAACATGGAGTGAATGTTTTAGTCTATGAAAGATTGCGCCTAAAGAATATAACAACCCCTTGAGTCACTAGGATGAACTAAGTTAACAAAATGAACTTCATTGAGGGAGGCGCACTTGTGCATCTAGACAACTCCAGTTTAGTGCCTGAGAAAAAACATGTTTAGAGACACCCCTCAAATGAACCCTCTAGAACCAATAACCATAGCTCAAGATCCATAACCATGAGAGGATAAAGAATTAAAAAAATTCATCTAAAGGATGGGAAATACCTATTAGATGATAGTCTACCGAGTAGACCAAGAGTGGGGAATGAGAATGCTCCTCGAAGATACACCAAGCCACAATGACTCTCTCCAATAAGAATCTTCTCTAGGTCCATAATTAACTCATGCCCATATCCAAGTGAAAGTCTCCTTGGTCTTCTTGCTAAAACCTCTAAAGGGTAACCATCTCAACAAGTGTCTCTAATCCCAAGAGAACTCTAGCCTCACCCAAGTCTCGAAGTATGTATGAGAACCTACAACCAATCAATCCATGTTAAGCTCCAAATGCAACACCACATTATCATGAAGCTCCCAAGCACATGACCAATGTACTCAATACCAAGAGAACCAACAAGACCACTGTCAAAACTCCAACTACAAAATTAGGTATCCAAACATGACATCATGATCTAACATCTCCTCCTAGAAGATCACATGCACCAATACAGACATCCTAGTCTCAAGAGAACTTGTATCATGCTAATACTCTAATCTAGAATCAAGAGTCCACCAAGACACACTACCAAACACCTCTAAACCAAGGATCAACATCTATAACCACATGAAGATAACCATCTCCTAAAAATAGTAGCCAAGATGTCAAAGCACTGTCACTACAAATAATAATCATAATCCAAGAGTTTGTCCATTACACCCAACCACTATATAAGATCATCCATCACTAGGTGACGAATACACATCACTATCAAAGCTCCCACTGAACCATGATATGAACTACACATGGCATTGTGATAACCATCTCCTAAATGAAGATCACCATGGTCCACACACACTCAACTATAATACTAATAACTCCAAAGTAGAACCAAGATCTCCAATCTAAGAAGATAAACCATCATTACTGTCAAATGCTCACACTAAACTATGCAACTAAGATATCCATGACATCATGATAAACATGCTACAAGTCCCAATAACCAACTATCTAATCATTCTCATCATCCGTCCGCTCATCCCAATGCAACATACCAATGCGCAAATGAGCATAGACAAGGAAAAATAACAAAGTCTACATCAACACTGAATCAATCCCGTGGATATAGGAAATATGCATTCAAGTCATCCCACTACAATCAATGAGGTGTGCATCCCAAAAAAATGCATAACTTGTAGATCCCAACCATTGAAAACATGCAAAATCATCATCACATTAGTAACTTCCAAACTGAGATATCAAATAATATAACGTATAGACTTCACCAAATCAATCATAGATTCAACTTTCCAAACAAGTTTACAAATGAGTAACCATAGTCAAGGAACTAATCAAACATCTAAGAGATAAGAACAATGTGCTAAAAGTAAACCACAACACCACCTGTAATCATGAATCAAACATCATAACCCATACCTATCAACTACAAACATGGTCAAGTCTTGCCAATGCTCAAATGTACCTACATATCCATGACACCATAATTATCATCATTGCTATACCTATGCTCAAATCCCACTGAAACAAGACTCCTAGTCTCACCATGTATCAACCATGTCCTCAAACTAGAATATTGCTGAGCCCATGGAGATTGATACACCCACTTCAATAGAATAGGCAATTAATGTACCTGATGTGTCTTCATTTAATAAACTAGTAAAAATCATTTGCATCCATACTTAAACCAATCTTATTGTTGTGTTTGATGTGTCCTCTTTCAAACAACCATTTAACAAAATTTGAGTCCAAACAATAAACATTTACAACCATAAACATCTCAAAGTCCAAAATTCAAACATTCTATCATCCTTAATCATTTCCATCATAGACCCTTGGTTTGAAAAAATCATTATGCAAGATAAAAACCCTATGCCTATTACCTTGTGCGAGGCTCATGCAAAAACCAAAATCACAATCAAAATAGGTCTCAAACCATGCATCCTTTAAATGAGATCTTTTATCCAAATCAATCAAAAAATCCCTTTAACAATGATGATGATGATAGTCTTATAGATCAAGATGATATCAAGATGACAATAGCATTAACTATGAGATCATTACATGCAAACTTTCCATAAATCTTCATCTCCCACTCATGAACATGCAAGAATATTTCAAACAAGAAATGACTAGTACTAGCTATCATGCCAATCCTAAATACACATCTAATGGTCATCCTTATGGTACCTTTGGTAAGGGAAGAACCACTTTAGACCAAGGTCCTCATATTCAATTCATATCTCCAATCCCAACCTCATGTGAGAACTGTTTATCCTATGTATCCTATTCAAATCCTCCATCTCATAATCCTTACATTCCAACTTATCCCATCAATCCAAACCCACTACATCCAAATCATCCTTTTTAGATTTCCTCCAAGGACTTCTAGTGGAGGAAAAATCTCAAACTAGAAATCACAAATTCAATTAGTGTACCTCTCCCAATCCTATCCAAAAGTCACATAGTACCATGCCTATCCATCAAACACCACAATGCAATCAAAATCCTAACAACATGCCCATGATCCAAGATCAAGTGCAATCATGCAAATATATTATCAATCACAAGCCTATTAAGAATGAACTAGAGTCTTCTAGTACCATACTTTTCCATCAAACACCATCATGTAATCCATGGCCTATCAAGCCTATCAAAGAAAATGCAAACATCCTATGTAATACAATCGGACTTTAAATATTTGAAGTAGCCATCTACAAATATCCATTCAAACGTGGATTTATAATGCAAGTATGGACGCCATCAATAAAAAAGATTTGTATTAACCAAATATCCATATAGGCATACATCAATATCTATCAATATAAATATAACATATATACAAAATAGCCATATAGGCTTACAAGAATGCCATATAGGCATAAAATGTCAACTATGTACAATACAAAATATATGTCCACAAATGCCATATAGGCATACAACAAAGGAACACAATAAAAAGTCATTCCCCTCTGGCTGGTGAAGAGAATAAATCACGAGCAGCCTTTGATCTTCTAGGGGATGGAGACGCGCATGTGGGTGGTCTACTACGAACCCGAGGGCTACTCCTATTTAGGTCTTCCTGCATCTTTACCTATTACAATAAAAAGTATAGACATTAATATATAGAAATTACATGTTATAAAAAATGAAACATTTAACAAAATAATCACTTACCACTAACATATAATCTATCTCCTTTCTTGCCTCAGTAGCAGGAATAGGCCCTGGTGATGTCATGTCCTATAGAAACCATCTAGATAGAAATTAAACTTCAAATCAATAATCTTTTGATTTTTCAAAAATAGACAACTATAACAATGAATGTAAATTAAAATTTACTAATCTGCCTCATACACCTGTCAATGCCATGGAGCTATGAATCGCAGAGGCCACACCCTGCTCCATTGCCCTATGAACATGGGGAGGTGTCTCTGTAACCTGCATCATTTGGAAATAAAACAACATTATTCAATTACGAAAATTATAATAGTGATGCAAATCATGGCTCCTAACATACACACACGTTCATCTAAACATGGAAGTACACATAATAAAGCACACAAATCACATACAAAAAATTAGTAAGTACAATTCATTCATTAAACTATTTATTTTATTACCTCCGTAAAGCTTTGAAGTCCACCACCGCTGGCAGGTGTTGCTGTGAAATCTACAGTATTAACCTATTCAACATCCAAAATCAGATATTAGAATACCATTCATATAACGATGCTATTCACATGTAATATTTATAATTGTTTACTAGTTACATACCTCGACAGTAGATGATCTAGTGAAAAATGCAGGTGGAGAACCACTGAAAATTGCATCAACGCTATGACCCTTAAATTTCATTAAAATCATCAATTTAAATTAGTTAATCTTGTATTTCAAAAATAAAATTTAATAAATTAAATTCAATAAACTTGCTAATATTTACCTGAGTATCAAGGCCGAAAGTCTCACTCAGGAGGGTATCTGTCATCACCATCTGCTCAACTGCACATGTAGCCTGTGCACCTACGTCCTGACTATCCATGGGGTCATAACCACAGGATGACCCGCAAGCCTGGCAAGTATGGGGTGGGACCCTACTCCTTGCACTATCTCCCAACCCACTCTATGTTGCAGGACCGGCATGCTCTATGATGCTTTGGGTCAAGGCACTAATCAACTAAAGTGTATCAACCTCAACACTCTCCTTCACAATGGAAGGGATAGAAACATGCTTGTGGGCTGGTCTGCTGATTACTCGTCTCACTACCCATTGTGGGTCAAGACATGCCCCTTGTCTATCTTGTGCTAACCCCCCACCTCTACCCTGGAAGTCCCGCATATCAAAATAGTTTGGCACTTTATTGAGGACAAACTCGCAGTAGAGTTTCCTCAAAAAGTATTGCAGGACCTCATTATTATTGCATGGAGGATGGTAAAAAACCATCCACCACCTCTGCCTGAAATTGTCCCTTATCACTTGGTTGTTGTACCAATGGATAGGGAACCTCTTGCATGTAATGGGTGGAGGTTGATTTGTTTGTGGGTTTGTGAAAATTGAACACAAGTCTAATTTTGTAATTTGTAATTTTTTCACATCTTGGTATGACAACTTGTCTGCATAGTAATCTCTAAACTCTCTCTTTTTATCCGTCCAACTAGTTATTTGCTTGCTAATTGAATCTACATTTGATAACATAGACTCAAGAGATTCGGCAAGCGTGGACCTATGCAAGGTTGAAGTGGAAGGATCTTTCAACTTTGCAATTATATCTTCAATTTCCTTTTTGTTGTTTTCAATTTGCCCCATTATATTTTCTTGTGTTCCAAGGGCATGTCGAGGAATGAATGGAGGATGTTGTTGTTCTGCAGGTATTTCCTCCTTAGGATTTTGTGGATTTTGAGGAGGAGGAGGAGGAGGTGCATTAACATTTCCTGACAATTAACGAAATATACATAAAAAATCAACAAAAACCTACCTATTTAGAAACAAATTCAAACAAAAAAACAAATATAACTCACCCCTTTGGCGTGCTCGACGTCGTGGCAGCATTTTGGTGATGAATCGATAAACTTTTTGTGTTGAATAGTTTTTTGCAAAACACGAGCGCGCTTTCGAGGGTTTGCAAGCCGTGGGTTGAGAGGAGAAAACAGGAAAATGAAATTGGAAACCTTTTTTTTAATTTATAGGAAGTCATAACGCGAGCGTGTTATAACGCGCTCGCGTTATGACTTAATTTTTTTTGAAATTAATTTGGCCACTTTTTGGCCCCCCATCTTCTTGCACTTACCCTGAAGAAATTTATATGTCTCAACCTAAGGGTTTTGTTCAAAAAGGTAAGGAACATCTTGTATGCAAATTGAAGAAATCTATTTATGGTTTAAAACAATCACCTAGAGAGTGGTATGCTAAAATTAATGCTTTCTTTACTTCTAAAGGTTTTACTAGGAGTTAAAATGATCTTAATCTTTATATCAAACATAGTGAAAATGATATTGTAATAGTTATTTTATATGTTGATGATTTGATTCTTACAGGTAGTTCTAACAATTTGATTTGTGATACTAAGTCTCAACTAAATTATCAATTTTAAATGACTAATTTAGGTTTGTTACATTATTTCTTGGGTATGGAAGTTTGGCAAACTCCTAATGGTATTTTTCTTTCTCAACACAAATATGCTCAAGATCTTTTAGAAAAATTTAAAATGAATGATGTTAATCTTGTTTCTACTCCTTGTGAATTAGGAACAAAGTTAATGGTTGATATGGGAACTCCTTTTGTTGATTCTACTTTATATAGGCAACTAGTTGGAAGCTTAAATTATTTAACTCTAACTAGACCTGATATTTCTTATAGTGTTGGTTTAGTCTCTAGATTTATGTCTAAACCACAACAAACTCATTTTAAAATTACAAAAAGAATTTTAAGATATATTAAAGGTTCCATTAATCTTGGTCTCTTTTATAATGCAAATATTAACTTTTCTTTATATAGTGATACTGATTCAGACCTAGGAGGTGATCCCAATGATGGGAGATCCACTTTCAACATGGTTATTGTTTCTTTGTTGGATCAAGTGCCATATCATGGAATAGTAAGAAGAAACAATCCACTTCTCTTGGTTCTACCGAATCTGAATATAAAGGTTGTACTAATGCATCTAAAGAAGCCTTATGGTTAAGGAGATTGCTTAGAGAATTTGGTCTACCTCAAAAGGACCCTACTCCTTTGTATTGTGATAATCAAAGTGCCATTGCCTTAGCAAAGAATCTAGTTTTTTACGCAAGGACCAAGCATATTGCTCTTCAACATCACTTCATTAGAGAGAAAATTAAAGACAAACAAATTTCTCTTCTATATTGCAAGGGTGAAGATCAAGTTGCAGACATTCTCACTAAACCCCTTTGTAAAGACAAACTTCTTCATCATTCTAAATCTCTTGGTCTATATCCCATTGATGGGTTTCATGTAAATCTCCCCAAGTAAAGCTTAAGGGGGCTGTTAGAAATTAATCTTTACTTAGTGAAGATTATATTTGTAATTTATTATTTGGTGTATTATCCCCACAAATGTCGGATAATCCACCTCTTTTATTCCTTATGCGGGAATAATCTATTTCTATAGATTCCTCCTTAAGAGGAAACATGTGGCACACACCTTATGCAAGGTGGCATATGGGAGTTACTCATAACTCCATTATTCACCTCTATTTAAGAGGTGTCTCCTCCTCTATTTGTAGAATTCCTCTTCACGGATATTGCTTATTTAATCTCTTTGTAATCTTTTTCAGGCTTCTTGCCACTTGCATAACACATGGGTTTTTTCTTTGTTTTCCCCCCTTCACAATCTTGGTCTCCATTGGTGCAATCTAGTATATCTCTTTTATTTATTTTTATTTACTTTGCATGATTGATTAGTATTATTGATCCTTTAAATATCCTTTACAACAAAGAAGTTAAATATTCTTCACAAAAGGGATTTGTCACAAGGGGAGTTTTTACCAAGAATAATGTATAGAGGCACAAGTACCCTAGTGAGTATACCAATGAATTGATTTCATATGAAGGAGTTAAAGAGAAAAGAAAAATTTATGACCAAGAAAATTCTTCCTTTCTCTTTGACTTGAATAAAGAGTTTGTGCTTGATGGGCATTGGATGGGAAGCAAAATGAAGTTATCAAATCATTCAAGCATGTCTAATCACTATGCAAAAGTGATAATGGTTTGTGGTGATCATAGAATCAGTATTTTTGTAAAGGAGAATATTCAAGTCTCCTACAAAATTTGAATGAGGTCCATGGAAGAGAAAGATGCAGTTAGAGTGCATGTCCTTGAAGGTTGATTTGCTATCAAATGGATGATTCATGGACTGGGAAAAGACACAACGTCTACTACAACAATTCCCCACACACATTTAACATGAGTTAGAGCTATGCTATGAGAGAGAATTTTCTAAGTAGCCAAATGTATGAGTCTGTTCAAAGGTACCAATGAACGATCATTCAAATTCAATGGTGGTGTACCATGGAGTTTGTGTCAGTTTCATGTTTGATTCACCAATTTCTAGAGCTTGTTCCATCTTGACAACTTTAGAGCATAGAAAGGAAATACATGAATAGATAGATAATCAAGGGTGGAGTTTTGTCTAATGTCTTTATAACGAGTGCCCTTGTACACATGTGTACACAAAACACACCAAAGAAAGGTGTTCTCCTAGAGCACAATGATTGAATCATATGCAATACATGGCTTTGCAAGAAATGCCCCTGAACTCTTCAAACAAATAAGTTGGCAAGTGAGATGAAGTTCAAATTAATGAAAGGTAGAGGAATTGAAAAGATCTTTGAATGTAATTGGATTGAAGGACATAAGATGACACAGGAGTCTAAGATCTAGGTATACAAAGGATTCATCAAGATTTGGTGAGGTTTTGACCACTGAAATGGAACAAATGGAGATGGAAAGAAACTTAGTGAAGTTCACAACTCAAAATTTGCAAGATTCAAGTTACTTTTTTTGAAAAAGTGACTTATGTCACTTGTTGTAGCTAAAGTTAAAAATGAGCTTTGTTTCCAGAAAAGTTAGGTAAAATCTAACTAAAATAAAGATTATTTTTAAATTATTGTATTTCAAAAAGGTAGTTGAGGTAGTTATCAGGTGGTTACAAGGTAGTTACTAGAGAGAAGCCTATAAATACAAGGCTATTTCATATGTAAAGGAGACTTTTGGGAAGAGACTTTTGGAGGGGAACTTATGGAGAAGCTTTTCAAAAACCTTTGGTCTAACACTTTGTACATGAAGGCTTTTGAAATTGTATAATTTCACAAAGAATAATAAAGAGTGCATTTGGTTTATGTGTTCCAATGGTACTTCTAAGTTATTGTTACTAATTTCTCATATGTTAGATTGGTAATGCTTCTATGTCACTGTGTAAATCATAGGTCATCCATTGAAACATTTAACTGTGCAATTGATGTAATGAAACACAATCATACCTTGGTACTTTGATTTGAATGTGCCAAAGAAACTTGTTTCTTCGTATGTTGAGATTTGTCATCTTCTTTTCATCATCATTGCATATAAAAATTGATTATTGTGCAATTCTTCATATAGGTTGAGGAATGTAGTTTCTAGCTTTTGTGGTGAAATCCCCCTCATAATCTACCATAAATTCATGAAATCCAAACCAATATTCGTATGTCTATTGTTAGGGTTTTAGTAAACCATTTTTTATTAGTTTTCCTTTTCCTCCTTTTTGTACTTTCAAGTGAGAGTACACAAAAACCTACAAATACCCTTGGTCATATGAGGGAGCTGCCCCTCTCAAACACAGATGAAAGTTGTTCATCTAGTAACAACTTCTCCAACTATTGGGACATTTGTCGCTACCCATTGGAAGAGTCACATTCAAATATGTAGTGACAAATCTATTAACCAACAATACCAAAATGCCCAAGTTCAGTCCTCCACTATGTATTTCCGTAATGAGATTCTCTGTCATGAAATTCTATAGTATGCATAGCTACATCCTTATAAACAAATACCCTTATCACAAAAATAAATCATTAAGAGAATGCTTACCTCCAATCTAGGGCTCCAATAAACTCTTCCATCTCTTCATGAAATTTGGATCCATGACATATAGATCCTTCATCATCTCCATTCCAACCAAATATACTATCATAGTAGTCAGCAATGTACACCGCTTGGTCAAGGAATCTACCACCTTATTGGTTACACTAGCTCTATGCTTGAGAAAACAAGAATAATCATTACAAGTAGTCCATTCACTTCATGTGTATCTTATTTATCTTTTCTTGACTATTAGTAAATCTTAACACCTAATTATCGCTATATTAATATCTCCCTTGGGAAAAATAGTGTCTCCACTTCCTCAAGGATTAAATAATTGCATAAATCATTGATCATAAATTGATTATTTCTACTTGTCTTTATTCAACTTATCACTAAAATATGTAATGGGTTTAGCTTCTTGACTCAAGACAACACCAAATGCCTCCATCAACTTCTTAAGAAATTCAAATATTTTTCTTTCTATAATTATCCACTCAAATCCACCCTTCCAGATGTAATGTGTTAGTGGCACACAAATCCCACTAAAGTTTCTAATGAAATTCTAGTAGAAACTTGCCAACCATAGCAATCCATATGGCACTCAAGGGTTTAAGAAATTTGGAACTCAAGGGTTTAAGAAATTTGCAATAGGGAAAATTCATGATTAACTTATGCCACCAATATGGAAAACTCATTTTTTTGCTCTTGAGGTGTAATTTTTCTCCTCTACAAATATCTTATATAAAATATTTCCACTCTACTAATCAACAAGAAATGTCAAATGCATTTTGAAAATCGTTACTAGAAAACCTTTTACCTCTTTAAAAAGAAAATCTTATACTCCAAAAATTAAAAAAAAAATTGAAATGCATGCTAAAATTGTTGCTAGAAATTTTTTTACCTCTATGGTTTTCTTTTTCAATTTGTGTTCTCAAAAATCATTTCTTCCAATCTTGCACAAAAAAAATTAAATTACAAAGTTTGGAGATTTGTTCTAATTATGCTTTAGCATTGTCTTGTTCAAGTGATTTTCTTGTAGAATTTCTTGTTTTCTAGTGTTTGATTATTTCTCACCTTTCAATAAATGATATTAAATAGTTTTTAGTTTTTAAAATTTTGTGATAAAATAGGCTCAAAATGAATTCTCCTATGGCTAATTGGGTTCATGTGGATGCTTTACCTTTTGCATTGAATCCCTAAGACAAACCTATTATCGTATAAGTTCTATTTCTATTGATTTTTGGGAAAAATTATTCCTCATGTTAAAGAATTATAGTGCAATCATATTAAAGAAGGGCCATTGAGGATGTATCAATACCTGTAGTTGGTCAGGCATCTTCATCCCAAGCATCCCAAATGGCTACAGATGAAGGAGCAGTAGCCAAGACTCCTTCAAAACAAGCAGATCAAATTGTTAGCAAGGCAGGTTTATGTTGGAAAAAGAGAGAGAGAACAAGGTAAAGTTGCAGCTATGTAGCTTTAAAATGTTTTCAAATTTGAAATTAATAGCATGTATAAATCTAAAAATTACTTTCAATTTAGATGTTGGAGTATTTCTCCAATTTAATCAATGTAGTAGAAGAAAATAGCTTCCAAGAAGAAGACAAGTATTTACATGGAGAAACCCCTAAGGGAAAAGCTCCACACCAAAGGTGTTTATGTTTGTATTAAATCTCTTGTGAAATATTACATTTAATACTGAAATCCTTTGATTCCTTGATGCACTTCAAAAGCTTCTTCAATCTTCAAACCTATAAAAACTTCAAAAAGATTCTTGCCTTTTTTTTCTAAGTCTTTTACAAAAAACTTCTTTCTTTTTTCTTCTAAGTCTTTTTCACAGTTCAACTCTCTGGAAAATGTATGGAGCTTTTTAATTAATACAAAAGCTTCTTAATTCAAAAGATTGAAACTCAAATTACAATCAATTGTAATTTGATAATATGAGAACAAATCCGCATGCAAAAACCAAGCGTTCCAAATAGATAAGACTGAAGTTAAACAAAGTCAAGCCTTATGTTAACTACCTATCTTGGATGTGGGTGCCCAAGTTTGCTCAAGTAAACTTAGCCAACATCAAATACATTTCCAAATAAAAACAACAACAGAAACTCCTCAAATTGGATGTCCAAGGTTTTCCAATCTCTTTTTGTTAACTAAAGTGATCAACATACACCAATATCATGCAAAAAACATGCAAGATTGATGTCCCCAAAGTTATTTTGAATTACCTTGTTCTATACATGCAAGTGACATGTAAACACCCGATTCAACATGCAACTGATACCCATTATCTGAAACACTGAGATGTACCATCTTGCAAGTTTTTGGAGTTGGAGTGTTCTGCAAGCAACCTCTCAAAACTGACATGCAAGTAACATGCAACAATATGCAAGCACATGCAAGTGACATGCAACAACATGCAAGCACATGCAAGTAGCATACAACAATATGCAAGCACATGCATGTGGCATGCAACAACATGTAAGCACATGCAAGTCCATAGAAGCAACATGCAACAATATGCAAGCACATGCAATAACATGCAATACATGCAAGTAACATGCAACAACATGTAAGTACATGTAAGTAACATGCAACAACATGCAAGTACATGCAAGTAACATGCAACAAAATTTAAGTACATACAAAAACATGCAAGTCCATGCAAGCTTTTATGAACATGCAAGTCCATGCAAGCTTTTAGTTAACTAGAACATTATATCCATGCAAGGTGTCTCAACATTATCCACTCATGTACATAAAAAAAAACACAACTCCAAGTCTAAATATAAGTCCCCATCAAAAGGGGACGCCCAAGTTTAACTTCCACTTACTAGGAGTTATCAAACTCTCAAAATAGACTTAGGAGAAGTCAAAAAAGTCTTCATGGCCCCCACCCCAAAAGTGGGCACCAAAGTTTGACCCTATCAATTAGGAGTTGATTACAATAAGCCAAGTTATATAATTAAATAATAGTTAATCTCTCAAAGTCCTTATGTGTTGGGGAAGACATTCCAAGAACTTTGGAGACACATGAATTGGTTAGGATTGCAAGTCAATGGTAACTTATCCCAACAATTTAGTGCCACAACAGCAGCACCAGACCAATCAACAGTCAAAAGTTGATACTATGGTCACAAAGGTATCCCAGAGGGTTGGTCAAATCCCCTTCAACATTGTTGATCAAATGAAGAGGACTAACCTGAGTGTCACTATGTGGGATGCCATGTTGATCCCAGCTCAGAGGGATCTACTTCAAGAAGCTCTAACGAGTTTCAGTCAACTTGCTGTAGAGACAATAAAAGAAAAGGAAGCCACCCAGAAAGCCTATGTCAACCCAAGGAAGAAGCAAGCACAAGAAAGATTAGTAAGCCCCCTCCCTTCTATGTTTCCCTAATCATTGGTAATAAATTGCTACATAATTGTATGATAGATTCTAGGGCGAGTACCTCTATTATGCCAAAAGATATAGCTGATAAGTTAGGCATTGATTATGAGCATGTGAATAGGGGGCAGTGCAATTAGATGGCACTACTGTTAAGACAGTGGGTATGATTAAAGATTTAAAATTCACTCTATATGCATGCCCTGTTTGCTCTGTTTCTCAAGATATCTTAGTCATAGACCTCCCTCCATACTTTGGCATATGCTTATCTAGGGATTTCACTGCTAAAATAGGTGGGTATTTATATTTTGATTGGTCCCACATGTTGTTTAGAACTAGATACGGCACTAAGGTGACCATTAAGGCTGATCCTATTGCTAATGACCATATAGAACCGTATACATGCATCCCCTTGGACATGAATTGCACAATCCATGAACTAGAGGAGGATGCCAACAATAGGCATGATGTTGCAACACCTGTAGAGGAAATCCCTAATATATTGCTTGAAGAATGGGTAAACTATTTTCAATTTGACACTCTTGACCATATAGAGGAAACAAGGCTGGGTAGTTATTGTATCCATGAAGAGGATGCCACTATCCCTAATCTTGAAAAGGCAACATTAGATCTAGAAGGGATATGGTAGATGTATTTTGATGGCTCTAAAAGAAAAAATGGAACAAGTCATAGGGTTGTGTTAATTTCACCCCAAAAGGAAAGTTATTTCTCTACATTTAGATTACAGTTTAGTTGTACTAACAATGTGGCTGAGTATGAAGCCCTAATTCAAGGTATACAGTTGGCACAAAAGAGGAATAAAATTTTTACAAGCATTTGGTGATAGTGAACTTGTTGTCCACCAAATTAGATCACAAATTGCCTCAAAGAATGACTTGCTCAAGTCATATAAGAATAGAGTCTGGGACTTGATTGAAGACTTGGATGCCTTCAACATTCAGGCAGTGTCCAGACAGAAAAATAAAGATGCTGATAGACTGGCTACAGTTGGTGCCTAGTTTGACATTCCTCAGAATGTCAAAAAAAATTCAGATCAGCATGTAAGGATTGTTGTCAAACCTACTATGCTTGACAATGTGATAAGCTGGCAAGTGTTTGAAAGTGACTAGCAAATTGTAAATTTCTTGCAAGATGAGGCAGAGTTTGTTGCCAAAACTCAGTCAGTATTACAAGAGCAATATGGTGACCAGGTGATCTAGCTAAGGGCCAATAAGTTTCCCAAAAGATTGATCACTTTAGAGAGCATATTTGGTGTTGATGATCAACCTAAGAAGAAAAAGTGAACATGATAGTAAAAAAGGAAGACTATGAAGAGGTGGAAATTGCATAGGGCAATTTTCTAAAGCATGGCAAGGTAGGTGATCAAGCTGAGAGGCAAGGTTTTATTGAACTTTGTAATGAATTTGATTATTTAATAACTTGGGATTATAGGGATCTAAATTTCTTTGATCCTAGTTTAATCCAACATACCATTGACCTGGACCCCAATGTAAAGCATGTCCACTAAAAATAGAGGCTTGTCAACCCCAAAATAGAGCCATTAATGAGAAAAGAGCTATCCAAGATTATAGAGGCTAAAATCATTTATCCCATTAAGAATTCCTCTTGGGTAGCTAACCTTGTTCCAGTCAAGAAGAAGAATGGGGAAATCAGATTGTGTGAGGACTTTAGAGACCTGAATAAGGCCTCCCTTAAAGACCACTATCCACTCCCTTCCATGGAGCATATTCTCAAAATAGTGGTAGGGGCTGAAATATTTTCACTCCTAGATGGCTACTCATGCTACAAACAAATTCAGATTGTAAAAGAATCAGATCAGTACAAGACAACCTTTACCACCAAATGGGGCACTTTGGCTTATCAAAAAATGCCATTTGGGTTGACAAACACTGGGGAAACCTTCCAAAGGGCTATGGATTTGGCCTTTAAAGGTATGATCAATGATATTATTCTAGTGTATTTTGATGATCTAACTATGCATTCCAAGCATTCAGCTGACCATTTGTTTGAGAAATTTTTTTGAGAGATGTAGGGAATACGGTATATCATTGAATTCAAAAAATTGTGTATTTGTTGTCCCAAAAGGTAAATTGTTGGGACACGTGGTTTCAAAGGAAAGATTGGCCATTGATCCTAAAAGAACTAGTGCCATTTTGGCTCTTCCTCTTCCTAGTCACAAGAAAGGTCTACAGAGTTTTCTGGGAAAGATCAACTTTGTGAGGAGGTTCATTCCCAATTTTGCTTCAATAGAAAAACCCCTCACCACCATGCTTATGAAGAATGATGCCTTCACATGGTCCAAAGAAGGTAGGGATAGTTTTGAAGCTGTCAATCAAGCCATTGTATAGGCTCCCACACTGGTAAACCCTAATTATGTGAAGGATTTTATCCTTTATGCCTTTGGAGGCAAAGAGGGCATATCAACAATTTTAACCCAACAAAATGAAGAGAAATTGGAACAACCAATTACTTTCTTCAACCAACCTCTCAAAGAATATGAGCTGAGTATGATTTTGTGGAAAAATAAGTGTTTGTTGTGGTGAAAGCTCTAAAAATGTTTAGGTATATGCTTTCAAACAATGAGATACAGATGATGGTGAACCATCCTGGCGTGAAGGAGTTTCTTCTAAGTAGAGATATCAATGAAAAGAGGGTTGAGTGGATCACAAAGGTAATGGAATATGATATGAATATCAATATTACCAAATTGGTGCAAGGAAAAGGCCTATGTGAACAAATGTCTGTAGACCCTTAAGACAAGAATGATGATGTATGTGTCCTAGGACAGGTGTAGCCAGCTAGTTTCCACACTCCAGAGGATCGGAATCAAGATATGATCATGTTTATACAGAAATGAAGATGCCCTAATGGACTGGATGAAGCAAAAAGAAGGTATTTTAGGCTCCAGTCCATCCCTTTTGTTCTTGTTGATGGTGTCTTTTTTAGGAAAGACATCAATGGGGTTCTTCTTAGATGCATTGCATAAGATCAAACCTCTAGGGTATTAGAAGAATTCCATAATGGCCCTGTTGGTGGCCATTATTCTCCAAGAACAACTGTTGTCAAGATTATGAGGGCTAGTTATAACTAGCCCAATTTATTCAAAGATGCCCACATATGGGCAAGAAGCTACAAAGAATGTGTATTATTTGTAGGTAAGAAAATATTGGTTGCCCTTCCCCTTCACCCAATTCAAACTGATCAACCATTTGCCCAATGAGGTATGGACTTCATTGGGATGATTAACTCACCTTCCAATGATGGTCATAAGTGGATTTTAATAGCCACATATTATTTTACAAGGTGGATAGACATAGTTGCATTGAAGGATGCCACAGAGGCCTCCATTCTAGATTTCCTTAAGGGGATAGTTACCAGGTTTGGTGGTCCATTCACCATTATTTTTGACAATGCCAAAGCATTTGTAGGCATAAAAATCAATGAATGGGCACTGAACTATGGAATTTATTTGAAGACATCATCCGATTACTACCCCCAAGGGAATGGCATAGTTGCGTCCACAAACAAAATCCTAATCAAGATCATCAAGAGGATAGTGGATGATAATCAAAGAACTTGGCATTCCAAGTTAAAGACAACTCTCTGGGCTGATAGAATCACTCCCAAAAGGGCCATAGGCAATTCTCTTTTCATGCTTGTATATGGAAAGGAAGCAAGGATTCCATTATCATTGGAGATGCCTTCACTTGAGTTGGCCCAATAGTTGAAATTGTTGGAAAATGATGCCATGATAGTTAGGATGGCTGAGCTGATAGAGCTTGAAGAAAAAAGAGATGCTATTATGAAGACTCTTGAGGCTCACCAGGGTCAAATCAAAAGAACTTTTGATAGAAAATCAACTAATAGAACATTCAATGAGGGAGATTTGGTGTTGAAATGGGATGTAGATAAAGCCAAAGCTGGGAGACATTCAAAATTTGATGCCATGTGGAGTGGCCCTTATATTATTACCAGCTGCAAAAAAGCCAACGCATTTCAACTTTCTAAGCTGAATGGGCAGGTTCTTCCAGTCCCAGTCAATGGGATTCATCTCAAACTTTGCTTCTCACATGGTTGTGGGATTTTATAAATATGCTAGGTGCTCTTTTCAATAAGTGCTTTTGAACATGCATCATTCTCATTAGGAGATTGTTTACCTTGTTTTGCCTTGTCTTGTTTCCTAGAGGTAGTGTTGAGTTTTGTGTTGATCTGGCCAACCCCTATTCTTGTTACTATACCCTTTGACTCTATTCCCAATGGATTGATAAGGCCTCTGGATCCCATTGTTTAGCAGGCAAACACCCCTGCATAGTCACCAAAATGTTATCCTATTTTTCCTTGTGGCTAAATAGCCTAAGGATCCATGAAATCCTAGTATTTTCACCCTTTGAAATGCAAGAGAAAAATACCCAAAATGGCTAAGTCCCAAAGATCCTAAGTTTTCCTTGTGGTTTTCACCTTTTTGGAGTTCCAGAGTTCAGAGTTCTTCCCTTTGTTCTACCATCCCAATCAGCTCCAAACTCTGCTTTGTACAAGTTAAAATTTGCCTAAGTGTTTTGGGCGTTGGACTTCGAGGTTTTTCTCTTCCGCATTCTCTTTTTGAAGGCTAAAGGCTAGAGGTCTGCTTGCTAAAGACCAACGAGTAAATGCCTTATGTGTGTTAGACTTTGGAGTTTTGAGTTTCATTTGACTATTTTGACATGGACATTTCACAATTACAACTATCCATATCCTGATGATGTCATCCAAGAAGGAAGGCCGAAGGCCTAAACTTGAACTCTGCTGAACCTTTGCAAAAGCGGTTAAGTCTTCAATCTTGTAGGGCTCAAAAGTTCTCTCTTCTTCCTTCTCTGGGAAGGCACAAGGAGGAAGGCCTGGGGATTGATCTCCACTGATTTTTATAAAATTGGCTAAGTATTGCAGAGGTGGAGAGCAGGTTCTTCTTCCTATGATCAACAAAAGACATAACGGTGAAGGCTCGATGACTTCTCTTCTCTTGGACTTTAGAGGTCGGGGTTTCCTTCTTCACCTCCCCAAAGGTCCGATCATTGGAAGACTGATTGGAGGAAGTCCAATATATCAGAGCCTAACCTTTTAGCCTTCTAGGGCTATTTTCCACTATTCCAAATGTGATGGGATTGCTCAGTGGCCCTCTTGGTCACCATTAATGCTTCTTCAGAACCTAATTTCTTATGGGAGATGGATTCCTTGCTTCCCCATGCTACTGTAGTCCCTTTGCATTGAATTTATTATACTCATGGCATGGGAAAACACTCTTCTTCAATGGATGTCATGGGAAAAGACATGTGCTCACACTCTAAGGACACTGAAACAAAGTTATTGTAGCATGGGCGATGAATCTTTCTTGTTGACTTCTCATTCCACGTCCATGGCTACTATAGTGTAATTGTAAAAGCTATATATGCATGATTTAAATATGTATTTCAGGTTGGTTAGCAATTCTTTTGGGCTATCACATTAGTTGGGTAGTTTGTTATCATAGGCCTTGTAACACGCTTGCAAGAACCAGTCAGATCTGATGCATTTTGCTCGAAGCTGAGCCTTTGATGTCTCCAATAGTGGTTCACCAATGAATGTAAATAGTTATTTTGTGTCTATTTCTCTGTAACAAAGTATCTTTCTTTTGTAATGGCTATTTAGCCTTCATGATCAATATAATCATTGATATTTACCTCTCTTATGCTTTTGATCTATGTTTACTTGAAATCTATAACTCATTCTATGGATAAAATGGCCCCTCCATTGGTTATAGTTTTCTAATTCAAACCTCTGTTAAAGTTGTAAGTCTGTGTGAGTCTTTTTCAGTATTTGAGGTCATTGTTGTGTTATGTCAGTTGCAGCTAAACATCCTAAATCTTGGCGTATCAACTCCCTTTTAATTTTTAGTATCCTTCTCTCCCTTTTCCCCTAGTGATCATTAGTGTAGGTTTAGTCTATTTCTCTAAGCCTTAAGCTTAGAAAGAGGAACCGGCCTTCTCTAGAGGTTTGGTCTCAACTACAAAGGTCCCACACTTTGAGACCAATCCCATGTTACTTTGAAATTGTTGGATTCATCAAAGCTCCAACAAAAGGGTGCAATTTCAGGTGATAATAGAGACTAAATGTTATAAGAAAAAAATTGATGAGATGTCACAACTTATTAAAAAATGTAACATTGAGTATTCTTCATTACCATCAATTTTACCCAATTCTTCTTCTTTGACACCATCATCATCTACACCGCCAAAGATAGGGACAACAAGATTTGCAAATGGGTCATAAAAAGGAAAAGGACATGCACTCTTTGCTTCAACAAGTTTGTAGTCAGATAGATGGCTTCTTGATTCAGGAGCTTCTCATCATATGGCATCTTCACAAGGGATGTTCTCTTAATTTTAGTCATGTACTACACCACCTATTTTGATGGGTATCAATACATGCATGCATGCAACTGGAAAAGGAACTATTGATATTGGTGAGAGTACTTTCAACAGTGTGTTGTGTATACCTTCCTTGACAACCAATCTCCTTTCCATCTACCAGATTACTCATTGTGGTGTAGAGAAGACAATTGAGTTCACTCTTGATTCTGTGATCATATGGGACTTGGAGAGTAGAGATATCATTGTTGTTGGGATGGTTGATCATGCATCTTGCTTGTATACATTCTCCCACTTTGTTTCTGATGATGATGTAGATCCATTGATTGATATTCACACTCATGCATCAAGTGTGAATCATGATTGTAAGGAGAAGTTTGGTCACTTGAACCTTAGTGTTCTTGCATCTACTTCAGTTCCTGAGACTAGTTTTGAGCTTCCTCCTTCTCCAACTTCTTCAGATATTGGCATTGACATAGCTTCATCCACTTCATTTGAGAAAGATATTCTTTGTCTTCCAAATACAAGTTTATGGGATGAGTACTTGACATGTATTTTAGACTTGTTTTATGAGTCCTATCTTGATGACTTAGAGGACATAATTGATGACATGCATCTCCTCTTTGAAGGAGTTGATTCTTCTACTTCAGATGTTAGGGCACCATATTATCCTCTTCACTTTTCATAGTTTGGCATTGAGTTGGAGTATTTTGAGCATCATTCGGACTATTCTTTGTACATTATATCCATCTATCAAGAGGACCCATATGGTGGATATTGTATGTAGTGAGATCTATTTATTGAAACTCGATATGGTTATAGCTATGAACCTCCTTATGACCAATAAGTTTAGAAATGTGATCAAATGCTATTGAAAAGATTGAATGATCACCGCATTATGAGATCTTAGTTTGGGACTCATAATGCACTACAATGGAGTTTATGCAAGAAAATGCCTTTGTGGAAACAATTGTCTTCTACGATAATGATCTAACAATAAGAAAACTCCTAAAAAATTGTTAAAAAATAGAACATGAAATAAAATCTTTTTGGGTGATGCAATGTTGATTGACCACTAAGATTCTCTTACATGAACCATCCTAGGTAATGGAATTTTGAGCATGGTACTCAAAATTAAGAAAGTAAAACAGGTTGTGGCAACCACCCTAATCAATCCCACTTCATCTTTAGAAATCCATGAATCATCATTAGCTCCTCGTGCCTTTTATTATACTTTATATTCGTTATAAATTCCTTCTTCCTAGTTCTTCTATTCAAATTGTCATCTAGAATCTACTTTATCACATTGCCAGGCCTCTCAAGAACCTATTCCCTCCAATCTATCCCCTACAGTGAGTTATATCCTTCTCTATATCTTCATCTACATTAAATTCATATAGATCAACCATATTCAACACTAGTGAGATATCTAAACCCTCTAGTAGTTCAACCCCATAAGAATTTTTAGTATTCCTTCACAACATTCTACATTAGCCAATCTTCTTTGGATTTAACTTATCATATGTTCCTCTAGAGAATATTTCATTCCTCAAGTGTACCATGACTAATTCACCCTCTAAGTAACTCTTTTCTCTTATGTGCTCATCCAAACTTTCCTCACACTTGTCGCTAGTTCTCTCAATTGTTGCTTCACCTATGCACACATCTCCTATATGTGTTATGCAAAATCTTCTACATTTGTGCTAATGTGTTCTCCATTAGGTATTCTCAACAAGATTATGGTACCATTTAGAGATGCTGCATCCATAATTTGAAAATGAGTCTTATGTGTAGATTGATTCATTGAGTTGCTTAACATAAATTCCACTTATAGCAACCATGTATCCCATAGTTCTAGTTTATCTCCCACTAAACTTCTTAGGATATTTTAAAAACACCTATTAACAACCTCTATTTGACCATATGCTTAAAGATGGTGTTGACGTGTATTTTACTCACATCAAACATAGATAGAAATTCTTTACAATAGAATGCATGCTTCTCTTGAAAGACTTCAAAATTACAAGGAATTTGTAATCCCAAGGCTTCAGTAGTTAGGTTTTGACACACATGTTGTCACTCAGGGTTCGTTGTATTATGTTGTTTTCTCAAGGGGCCTATGGTAGCTTACTTTGATCTCACAAAGTTAAGATATCTACAAAGGATCTTCAAATATTTGCAAAGATTGTTAGGATTATATTGGATCTGCACTTATTAAGTTAAACTTTGCAATTATCTCATCATATTTACTAAAATGGAAAATAACTTTGCAACTTTGATCAATTATTATGAAATTACTTGAAAGATCTTCATGAAATTGATAAATTCACAAACTTATTTCAATAAATAATTCATGAAGTTAGCATTATTTGTGCCTTTATTTTTATGTATTTTGACATTTTGATAAAGAAATAGAAAAATATAAGGGAAGAGAGAGAGAAATGTTTTAAGAAAGTTAAATTTTTAGTGATCACACATGTATATCTTATCAAAATCATGAACTAAGACAAATCAATTTATACTTCACTAGAATTCTTCATAGCTATGTATAAATGATGTTAATCTTCGAAGGAAATTGACAACAAAATGAAGACATTCAAATGCACTCCCAATAGGATGTAACAATTTGACATTCCATTACTATTAAACAATGTACAATCATTTGAGATTTAGTATAGACATGACCAATAGTTAGCCTCAAGTTCACAATTCTGAGCTAAAATATATAGATATTCACACTGAGTGGAAGAGAAAAGCATGAAGCAAGTAAGAAGCATAAGTTCTTTCAATTCAAGCTTGACATTTATCAACAATTTAATCACCCCCTAAAAATACATATCATGGGTCCTTTTATAGAATCAGGATACTTGAAGTTAGTTACATCATCAATGGTTCAAGTTACATCAAAATAATCAATGGTACAAGTTTGTAGCATTTAATGCTAGTTGGCATTCTTGACAGTTGGCACTGATGACAATTGGCACCTTTTTCATTACATGGCATTGGATATCGAGTTGATATTTGGTTGATCAAGCAATGAAAAACATGTTTGGTTGGCAAAGTAATTTGTAATACGCAAAAGAATTAGAGTTAATCAGTCTCAGTACTTGTTCCAAATTTAGTTACACATGACCCTTCTTCTTGGGTCTTATAATCACTGTATGATATCAACAACATACAATGATTCCTTTCTTATCATATGCATGTGCCTAATTTCGGATGAACTCTTGTACCTCAAAATTCCTCTCTATCGCCACTCTTCTGCTCAATTTGGACTTGACCTGGTCCTTGTATGATTTGATCTTCACATTATTGTCCATTATATTATCTATTGCAGCCTTAGTAAAATATTATATAGGATCATCCAAAATCTTCTAGAAATTGCTCTTGAATTCCTCAAGAGCTTGATTCACATAATATCTAACCTCAACACCAAACAGGTGTCCTACCATGTATTCTAATATTTCAAATTCTTCTGTTAATAGTTCTTAGGCCTTCGATTTTAGTTCATCCATCTTATCCTGACATTCTTTCAAGAGGTCTCGCTTGAACTTCAGTTCTTTAACCTAGATATGCAACAATGGCATAGTCTTATATGTCAAAATCTCATTATTGATCATGTCATTACTGTCGGCATCTTGAATACATTTCAAGGTTTGACAAGATCCATGTCATTCTGCTCTAATCTCTCTTGGCATTCCTCCTTCATGGATTCAATTTTATCCTTTAGTGGAGTTATGGCATCCCAGTTTGAGATTGCCATCTTTATTATGTCTTCTCCTGCAATCAGGAACTTCCCAATCCAATTCTTCATAATACCTGCTTCATGCTTCCTTACATCAAGCCCTGTAACCTTCTATTGTGTGACTAGAGCAAGATTAAATGGAACCTTAGGCATTATTTGTCCAGGTATAACTAGTCCCTTTATGAAGTTTTGCAGTTGGACAATATGTCCTTTCAACTCTCTTTTCTTCTTGTCTTTTAGGACTCTGGCTGTCGTCGCCTCTACATCCCCTTGAAGCTCATATATTTCTTGCTCTCGAGTGGCATGACCCAAATTAACTGTCATTATCTGGTAATCCTCTAGATTTATTTCTCCTTTATTCTTATCACCACTAGGAGTATCCAATTGGGCTATCCTAGCTCTTTTTGCATCTCTCCTAATGGAGGACATTATTCTTGCCTTTCCTTTTGGCTTAGGAGCTTCCTCCTAAAAAATACTTAAAATCTAAAGGAATTAATTGAATGGGTTGAGGTTACACCTCTGATGTTAACCAGTCAGGAATGTCCTGATCCGGTTGCTCATTTTGTTCACCATGATCTAGAAGCTCTTATTCTTGTTCTCTAACCTGATACTATGAAAACTGTTGGTCTTGTTCTTTATCTTGTTCTAGATCCTGATCCAGTTCTTCTGTATTCACATCTCATTCCCTATTGTGATCAACAAGATGTTCTTCTACATCTTGATCCTTTTCCTGATCTAGAACCTCTTCATGTTGGTCTTGTTCCACATCCTCTTCCACGTGTTTAGCCTATGTTTCAAGTACCTTCTCCTATTCAACTTGACGTTGTGAAACATCAGGTTGGCTATCATCTTATGGAAGCACATCTTCTTTCTGAAAGGCATCTTGATCACCATATGGATGTGGAACTTCTTTTTGAGCATTTATGTCCAGTTGAAAAACATTTGGTTGCTCCTCCTATGTCACATCCAATTTTTTGCATGTAGTACATCTAGTTGGGACTCATCAAGATGAGGAACTTCTGATTGTGAAGTATCCTATTGACCAACCGTATCCAGTTGTGAAATATCAGGATGTGTAATATCTATTTTCCTTTGTTGTGCATCATCCAAAACCTCCTTATTAACTTCCTCAGAACTTAGAATGTAATATGTTATTACCTCCTCAACCTATTCAATGCAAATAGTGGGAGCCTCTTAACTAATCAAAATAAATTTGTCAAACATGGGATCATTCTCTACAATGACCGGAAATGTAGTAGGAACAAAAATTGTTTGCAAAATCATGGTAGAGGTAGAAGTTGTTTGCAAAATCGTGCCCATATTAATTTCATTTATAACTTCATCATTTGAGAGCTCCACTACTTTAGTCAATGGAAATTGTATGGTTGTAGTGGTGGTGGTTGTGGCTTTTACTTATTTTTCCATCTCTTGCTTCAATCTGATAAAGCCCTAGAGCTTTGCCTGTTGTGAATCAATAGGACTTGGTTAAGCCAACGAGATGCCCTCAATCTCCAACTATTGTACTTCCTCTAAGTGAAATTGGACTTCAACCAGACCTGATGAAGCTCTCATTTTCTCCTTCCCTTTTAGGGATGCTTCTAATTGACCTGTTATTGTTGTGGACATCGTTGAGCCAATGAAATTCAATGGTATGGCTTCTAATGATTTTTATGGATTTGAGACTGTCAGGGTTACTAGGATGGACTTCACTGGCTGACCTACTATAGGGGATGCAAATGTAACACTTATACCTTCATTAGTTAGGGCCTCCCTTGATGGTCTGGATGTCCCGGCCTTAGCCATTTTGTCTTCTTGGATCATTCTCTTCTTCACTAGGAAATCATCATATACCCTATGCCTTCTCTATCTTTCCTCTTACACTTTTTACTTGGGTAAGTGATTACTATTCCTTTGGCCTTCAGTGCCTGAATGTAGTTGTCTAACCATGTCTTGCTTCTATCCAGTATACCTTTTGATATGACATCCAAAGATGTCTCTTTTGGTTGTGTCCAGTCTAGATCACCTATGGTTTGCTTGAACACTTCATTCAAATCATAGTTGGGGGGCAACACCTTTTTGTCATCCTTAAGCATGCTTCCAGGGAAAATTCTAGATAGTCTTGATGATCTTCCACAACTAAAACATTTTACTTTTGGTCACAATCTACTATAATGGAAAATACCTCCCAGTTTTGGGAGATGAAACAATTTGGACCATGTAGAGTTATCTCACACCAAGTTAAGAGCAAATTTATAATGTTCCACCAAACTCCAAAGATTTAAAGATGGTGTGTAATTTTTAGCCATTTATAAGGCAGACATAGTTATTGATTAAATATATATGTAGAGAAATACAACTCTTTAACTTACGACTCTTTAAACAAAGCATTGTCATTGCAAAGTGTCTCTAGAAAAATCTTCTTTGTCGTATTCAAATATATTGTCCTTAGAAATAAATTACTTTGTAAATAAATATACTTCTGTTCAATCTCTTTTCTTGTTTTACTATACATGGTATAATCCTACATGGATTTTGACAAATGGATAATCATATATGTGTACACAATTATACAATTGCAATTAAATTGTTTGTAGCCAATGATTGTAACAATTAATCATAAATTAAATTTGAACTAACAATTTGTTTACTCTAATACAAGGATCCTTTGTTACTACAAATTTGTTTTGCTTTATTAATAAAACCATGTTTTTAATCCAGTCAATTTATAAATAGAATTATGTGCCAAATTGTTTCTATTTATATTTACATAGTTGCTATAACATGGTACTACTAGTTTTTGACAAATTCAATTGCCAAGTCAAAATGAATCGAATTATTTATATTTTCATTTGCATAATTGCTATAATATTTTTAACCAGTACTTTTTTATAAATTGAAGTACAGTTAGGTGTCTCCTTCAACACCAATGGGAGTATGAGTTAGTCGCATATACTACAAGCCACCTATAAGCTAGGTCGTGAGGCATTGTAGACTATAAAAGGATTCCATTCCATTTACATTTCCAATAAAAAATCGGCACGACATAGACGCCATGCGTCACTTGTTGTAGAAAAGATTTTGTCCCTGTTAAGTCTCAAAAATGCAGGTTGCTAATCCTAAGAGGATGCCAGACTCTATGGTTGAATTGGCAACGTTTTTGAACTAACACGACGGAGTTAACCTTTGGAGTTTGATGACTCCCTACACTTTGGGCACTGCTATACCTAGGCGGGTGAACCTTAAAAATTAAAGCAGATCAAATGTAAGTGTTTTGACTAAGTTAATGTATCTACCTACAGTGGCAAATGGTGTAGAATAGATGAAAGCTTGCTAACTAATTCTATATCTAATATCTGATGGATGATTGGTATAAATTGTATAAGCAATATCAAGGTAAATCTTACAACTACGCTTAACTAATGAATGGATTTTGGATAAAATTAAATGATGAATTGAAATAAGACTAGTGCCTTGTTGGATAAATAGAGTCAAATGGAAGACAAAGACTAGTGGCGGATATTGGGCAGTAACTCTAATTGTTTGGCAAAATACTTTAGTTTATGACTTGTATAAACGTGTAGGGAAATGATTGATAGACTAGATTATTAATAATCCAATAGACAAAATCAGATTTCTTGTTATTCACCAGAAGGAAATTTAATCCTTTCTTGAAAGAACCAATTAAATGAGATATACAAGAATAACAGATAATATCAACTTGGAGACAGAATGACAATCCTAGTTATTTGGTTCTGCTTAATGATCCAAATCAACACTTCTAGATTACCGTGACTGACCAGAAGGATTTTAATTCCTTTTATGGAAACCAATTAATATAATCACACAAATACAGCAAATGTGCATTGACAAATTAAATATATACTTGATATATTAATTTGAATAACAAGGAAATATGAAACTGGAGACAACCAAATAACTGAATAATTTCAACAAACAATTGATGCCAGTATAAATCCACAGAGTCAAAGATCTTCTATTAACTTCTTAAATGTAAAACTTGCAACATGGTCTTTAAAACATTGTAAGCTTCATATATTATTTCCTACTACTGATGATCCTTTAGCATCATACATTCAACTTATATAGAAATACTCATGAAGAGATTTTGGGAATTAACATGATTAACATAACAACAATAAAGATAATGATGCTTAAACTCTATTCAACCATAAGTATATCTGAGCATTGTGATCCAAGTACTCCTGGCTACAGTGTGTATTAGTAAATTCTATAGCGTTTCTTGTGATCACATCCATCGTTACCATCTTCTCCAGATGCTTGCAAGCTTTCCCAGATGTAGAGTCTATCCTTGAGAGATCCTAAGGCTTCATGCAATATCACTTGATAGTCTTTACTCCATTCATCTTTGCTCTTTAGTTCTTTATTATTTCTGAACAACATGGGCACTCCTACTTTTGAAGCCTCAATACATTCTTTGGCATCATTCTTAAGCTGGTCATAATATTTCTGATGCTGCTCAATCAAATATTTTGTACTGGATGTACCTGTAGTGTCAGAAACATCCTTACTCTATGTCTCATGGAGTTTCTCCTGTAGCCTATTGTGGACCCTCTCATGCTATTGGATCACTTTATAGTTTTCAGAATAAATATCCAAAAATTGGTTCATCCAACGCATCATGTTGACATGCCTATTTTGGAGCACTGTTGCAAGTGTGTCAATCTGGACCTTAGCTATCTGATCAATAGATGGTGATTGGGTGCTTTGTGAGCTCTCTCCTTGAGTTAACCTTTTCACTGATCCTCTGAAGGTATTCTTAACAGTATCTTTTAAAAAATCATTTTCTTTTGTTAATCTTACACAACTTAGTTTATATGCATCTCGTTCTTTGATCAGCATCTGAGCCCGTGCTTTGTTCAACTTTGCAATATTTATGCCAATTTCTACAGTAATCAAGGGGTCAGTTTCCCCTACCTTCAAACTCATGACAATACCAAAAGCCTTTTCAGTGTCTATAATGGTTTTCTTCTTATGGGGCCGGTACAAGGCCATATCATTAGTGAATTTTCATGGTTGTTATATTTGGTGCCCATATACACTTTTGTGACACCTTCAGGAGTGAGCTTATATTTGTCATCTGTATTATGCAGAAAACTATCAAACACCAAAGTAGAACTCAAATCAAGACCAGGAAATATCATAACACCTGCTTCTCTGAGCAGCTGTCTACCCTTACTAGGAGTCATAGCCTGCAATTCACTGTCCACTATTGTTTTTAACATATCAATTAATTGTCTTTCATTGTCAGCTGTGACATTATCAACTGATTCCCTGATCTCTTTACCCTTGCATTTATACAAAAATGATTTAAATTCTTTACAATGAATAAATTGATCATCAGAAATAAAAAAATCCTATACTATTTGTCTTGGATCCTCATTGGCAGACCCCTCCTCATCATGTTCTGTACCAAGAGATTGATAGTGTTGCATTTTTCACTTGGACATTCTGGTTGTCTGTTGATGTGGTTCTTCTTTTTCTACAGGTCCCTCATCACCAGAGGACAACAACTCTATCTCTGCAAGCTATCTCTTCTTTTCATCTAATTCTCTATTATACTTTTCAACTACTAATTCAACTTCAGCTTCTTCCATATTCCTAATAACATTATCGTGTGGATATGGGACATGTGTGTATCCACTGAGGTTTTTCTTTCTCCTTGCAAAATCAATAAAACCCCCAGGATCAAATCCCTTTCTTGTCTCTGCACATCTCATGTTATAATGCATTAATTTTTCCATGATGAGGCCATAACCCTCTTTAGACACCACAGTAAAATCTCCAAAGCACAAAGTACTAGGCATGAAAGATTGTTTATCATAGGCACTCAAATGCATCACATTAGAATAGTTCATTTACCTGACTATCTCTAAGTAAGCAATTCTGTCAGGAACAGTCTTGGGCAATATAAACGGGGTGTCCTCAAGACCATAAATTCTAACCATGGTTGCATCCTCAAAACAATACCAATCTCCCCAGTTGTGGGTGACGATAGGAGGACCACCAAAATCTTTGGGTCTGAGAAACCTCTTTATTTCAATTGACAGTGAATATTCACAAGGATGATTGAAATATCTATACAATACTTTTACACGGTATTCTTCAAAATGAACATAACTAGAATGGGCAAACTTGTTGTCCCATATCCTCGTCCACATTTGTATAGGTGACTTTTGTCCCCTTTGATCCATTTGAACAACTTTGAATTCACTTGGCCATAATCCCATTTCCTGGCCATAATAAAACACCATGTGCATGAGGAGTGAGTAGTGTTCAAAAGAGACCGATGGGGCATTGTTCTTGATTGCAGTTAAACCAGAATTAATTCTTCCAAAAAGATAGGTAGCATAGTCAAACTGCCTGGCATTGTGACACTGTATGTCTGTGGCTATCACCATTAAAGGAATTGTCATAAAATCAAGGACCTATGACCCTAGGACTTGGCCCATAGAGTATTGTGTGTATTGTATGTATGGTTGAAATAATGACACATGAAATGGAGGTCCATCATTCTCATTGAGAGGCATGGTTTCCCCTTCTACCTTAGGCTTGTGGATAGGTAATCTCTACCCATTATAAGTGGTATCCATTCTCCAGTATTCTTTGTCGAAATCTTCATAGATTATAGGAACAGTGCACAAATCATCTAAATCAAACACTTCACAAATAGCATTTTTAGATAAATGTACAACTGGCTCTCCTTGCGGATTGCATATGGCTTTGAGGCTAGGGTTGTAATATTTAGCTAGGAGTCTAAGGAGTTCTACATTCACAAATACATTAGGAACGACCAATTTGCCCAGATTCAAGTGCCATGGGTTCGACACTGGGACATTTCTAGATATTCTATTGTAATGGAATTTGAAAAGCTCATAACCTCTTATCGGTGTCCAAACATTTCCAAGGTATTTGCACTTGTCTTCCAACTTCTCTATCTCTGCCCTAAGTTGTGTAGACCTTCGAGCTTTGGGAGTCGATCTAGGAAATTGGTCAATTAAGTCCTAGTTTAGTTTCCTTTCTTTTGTTTTCTCATCAGGGCTTTTGTCAATTTTTTGTTTCTTGGTTTTGCTAGTTTCACCTAACTGTTTTCTACCCTTGCTTTTTACTAGAGTCTCCATTTTAATCTTGGACAGCAAATTCAAATTGTAGGCTACTGCATAGAGGTTTGTATATATGTACCTGTTGTCTGAGGCAATGATCGAATTCCCCTGTTTTCTCCTCCCAGTCTCTGCTTGCGTGCTCCTTTCAGACAATTCTTTCAAACTTAATTGCAGTGATTTCAAGTGGCATTTCAGAGGATATCTTCTTGGTCTACAATTAATCGTTCTAGTGTATTAATTTTTACAATCGTCATGAGATGTCACATCATCATAACTTCTCTCATCGGTAAGACTTTTGTAATATTGGGACGATCAAATATCTTCATATAGCGCGAAACATTTGCAAGTGGATCAATCACTGTGACCCTTCATCTATCTGCTCGATGTCATATTTTATAAAGACATATATAAGTTTGTATTGGTAAGATATTTTGACGTCCACCCAATATAGAAATGGGCATGACTATCATTGGTCTGACTTACATTATCACCGTGGGAATAACATCTCACTCCAATTTCTCAAGTGTCTCTGATATGACTATCGGCATGAGTCTTGTCGATGAGTGTGGCTACTATCATCATCGGAAATCACATGTTATCAGGATGACTTAATTCAATTTACCCGATCACGGTTGTTTCCCTGATACCTTTCTCATAGCCTTCATCAGAGTGATTATTATAGTATGTTACCGATATCCTTCATCGTCATAACCATCAGTTCAGCAAGACTTGTAGGCTTTTCTTCCGACTTGTTTACTTTCACTGATGGTTTTTATCCTTCCTAGAAATTGGTGTGACTTAAGCCAAAATAATGTCACTTTATCACTCAGACATTGTGAAGTCAGAGATACTTTAATTTCTCACCCCGATGTGCATCTCTCTCCAATGATCATTAGTTTTGCCAGTTCCATGGGTATCTCGGCAAGAGTCATACTAAACCCCTTCATCGGTGTGATCTATATTGTTGTGGGGGGGGTTTGGAGTGTTCCCTGATAGTGCTTTCTTATGCTGATAGTCCTAACTTTTGATTAAATTAGTGTGGCTAGGAATTCTATCTCCAATGAAGGGTCGTCGATGTTACTCCTCTCATCGAAGATCTCTGAAATTCTCTCTCTGACAATAGCTCTTTTGCCGATACACATTTATCCCATTTCAAAAGATCATGGATTGGTATAAATAAAATACCAAAGTCTTGCCAAAATTAAGGAGCTAAAGCCCTTCACTACATTACAGTTTGAGGGGTGAGACACCCATTTGTGATGAAAGTCATGTGATTTTTATGGGATATACCAGTTATTATTATGATTTGAGGCATAATGTTTTCTGATTTGGTCAGACATGGGTGGGTAGGAATATAAGAAAATTTTAAATTTTCCTGTCCCAACAGTGGCTCTATCTGGGATGTATACCCCTTGTGGGTATAACAAGAATTCAGATCTCTTGGGGGAGTAGACCATATATTTTATTTATTGGGGATGACAGCTTCACAAAATTGTATGAATGAAATGAGAATGGGAGATGGAAGTGATAATGATGGGGAACGGGGATGATCCTATACTACTGTACATGGAAAAGTTTTTTGTTATCTTTGAGAGATTCATAGGACTGTCCATGTACTGGCAGATCCTAATCTCTCTTGATTTCCCTAGACTACTGTGCATGGAATAAAAGTATTTCAAGAATTATTTGAGGGTTGTCCATGCACTGGCAACACTTAATTCTCTTTGTGCATGATTTTGATATTTTATGAAAAGAAAGGCTTTAGAAATTGCTTATGCACAGGTAGTTCCTGCTCTTCTCCAGACATATTTTGCAAATAGTAAGAATCATCAACTCCTTTGCCAGTTACAACAAAAGGACCTAACCACAAAGCTTCAAACTTTTCATGCTTTCCTTTCTCCTGGCACCTATCATTCCACATCAATACTAAGTCATTCATCTCAAATTTCCTGTCTTTGGCCTTTTTGTCAAAAAGGTATTTCACTTGTGATTGCAACTTGATATTCTACCTTTGAGCCAATCTCCTTGTCTCATTAATTTCTACAAGATGCTCTAATCTTTCCTCCATTGGTTCAGGAATGTTTAAGTCTTCCTGAAGAACAAATTTGCAAACTGGTAGGATATTTTCTAATGGTATCCTTGCTTGTGTTCCATATACTATTTCAAAAGGAGATCTTCCAAGTGCTCTCTTCACATTAATCCTATCAGCCCACACAACCATTCTCAACTTTGAATCCCATGCTTTCTTATTTCCCTCCAACATTCTCTTTATAATTTTTAGAAGATTTTTGTTGTTGGATTCTGCCTGCTCGTTTGCTTGTGGATGATAAGGGGCATCATAGGACATAGTGATGCCATGTGTAATACATAAATTTTTGAAATCATCAGACCTAAAACACATTTTGTTATCTGTAATCAACCTCACTGGAGTGCCAAATCTGAATATAATAATCCCCATCAAAAAGTTGATCACCACTTTGCTTGTTGCTTGTTTAGTTGGGATTGCTTCCACCCATTTTGTGAAGTAATCTGTTGCCACTAAAATCCATTTGTGTCCACCACTTGACTTCTCTACAATTTCTCCTATGAAGTCAATGCCCCACTGATAAAATGGAGCCTCCACCTGCATGGGTTTCAATGGTAATGCTCCCTGATATTTTAATTTTCTTGAAAATTTCTGACATGCTTCTCACTTCCTCATGTAATGATACAAATCATTAAAAACTCTAGGCCAATAGTATCCAGCCATTAGGATCTTGTGGGCTGTAGTCTTTGCTGAGAAATGTCTTCCACACATACCTTCATGTAACTCTTTCATGACATGTTTTGACTAATGTTCATCTAGGCATAGTAGTAGAATACCATCCCTATTCTTCTAGTAAAGATCTCCATGAATAAATACATATTTTGAGGCCTGTAATTTAAGTGTCCTTATTGTTATCATCATACCCTTCAGGACATTTCATGTGCTTTAGATAATAGATGATGCTAGTATACCATGGAGTATGCTCAATGCTAGAACTTGTGTTATCAACATCATTAGCACTACATATCTGAGAAGCCTCAAGATTATTATCAGCCACTAATCTAGCAAGACCTTGTCCTCTCACTAGTTTGGTGATCTAGATTTCAATATTAAACTCCTAAATTCTATTGATCCATCTGCATCTCCTGCCTGTGACCTCAGTTTGGACTAATACATCTTTTACTGCAACATTAGGCACATATGCTATTATTTCAGCTCCCACCAAGTATGGCCTAAAAGCTTTAACTGCCTTCACCAATGCATATGCCTATTTCTCAACTATGTCATATTTTAATTCTGCATTTTGAAGAGATTTGCTAAAAAATGAAATGGGTTGTTCATGTCCTTCATTATTTTTCTGTAATAGTACTGTTGCAACTGTATGATATGAGGCAAATGAGAACAGTTGGAATGGCTTATTGAAATTAGGGGATATCAAAACTAGGGCTTCTTTGATTGCCTTCTTAATGGTGGCAAATGCCTCTACTATTTCTATTGTCCACTTCACTTCTGAATTCTTCTTCAACATTCTTGATATGGGACTAACAATTTCTGCAAAATTTGATATGAACCTCCTGACAAAGTTGATTTGGCCAAAGAATGACTGTATAGCTTTTACATTCTTACGAATGGGAACTTGGTCAATGGCTTTTATTCTTTCAGGATCTATTCTTACTTCATCTTTTGAGACTATGTGGCCAAGCAACTTGCCTTCTGTTACTGCGAAATGACACTTCTTAGGATTCAATGATATTCCATATTCTAAGGCTTTAATAAAAATCTATTCTAGATGTGTACAATGATCCTCAGCCCTTTTGGAATATACTGTCATGTCATCCTAATATACTATCATGATTTTATTAATCAATTCTGCAAAGGCCACATCCATTTCTCTTTGGAATGTTGCTCTAGCATTCGTGAGTCCAAATGGCATCCTTAAATATACATATGTTCCCCATGGTGTGGTGAATGCAGTCTTATATTGTTTTGATTCTTTAACTTTCACCTGATTATATTCTGAGAAACCATCCATCATTGATAACAGTTCACACCTGGTAACCTTTTGCAGTATTGCTTCCATATTAGGAAGGGGATAGTTGTCCTTAAGAGAAGAATTGTTTAGATTCCTGAAGTCCACACATAATCTAATATCACCATTTTTCTTTCTGACAGGCACCAAATTAGAAACCCAAGAAGAATGCCTAATGGGTTTAATGATAGCCCCGTCTCTTAGTTTTGTGAGTTCTTCAAGCATCTTAGGGGCCAATGTAGGATTGATAGGCCTTTGTTTTTGCTTGAATGGTTTAGCATCTAGTTTTAATGGTATTTCACGCTGAAAAAGATCCTCCCTATATGCTTTCAAATCATCATATGACCATGCAAATACATGTCTATACTTCCTGAGTAAGTTGATGAGCATGCTCCTGATTTTGGGATTGAGATTCTTTCCAATGTATACGTTCTTTGGGGCTGCATGTGTCTCCAAATTAATCTCTTCAAGGTCATTCTGCAAAACTGGTGTGTCTTTCATTTTAAATCTATCATGTCCATCAAATGCCTTTTCCAATGCTATGAGTCCCTTAGGTATTTTGTTTATTTTTAGCTAAACTATCTCTTGACCAAAGAGAGTTTCTTTTCCATCATGTTCTTCTACAAATGCATTAAAATCAATCTCTTGGTTTTTAAAATGATCAACACAATGCAGGAAGTTGATTATATTAGTATCATTATCAAACACTTGCCAGTTATGCACAGTATCTGGGATAGTGGGTCTGGTTTTGAATTCAACTTCTGTAATACCTCCTAATGTGATATCATCCTTTTTTAATGCGATATTTGCTAGAAAATATGCCATAATATTTTTTGATCTATCAATCCAGTTGATCGAGAAGGCATCAAACAACTCAATATCATCCTAGACAACATTTCTATATTGTTTCAACCTCTTGTTTTTTGACAAGTATTTCTCTCTTACTTGGGAAGTAACCAATTCTGAATCACCGTATACAGCCAACTTTTTTATCTTATGCTTGGTAGCTATATTCAAACCAATGAGCAAAGCCTCGTATTCTGCTACATTGTTTGTACATTCAAATGTCAGTACAAAGGAGTATTTGAAAGTCTTACCTGCTGGTGAGATAAATAATACTCCAGCCCCATTTCCCATTTTGCTACATGCACCATCAAAATACATCTTCCACACATCATTCTCCTCTTTCTTAGATTCAACATGTATTGGATCAGCATTCTGCAATTCTGGTTGACTTTTTTCAACATTGAAGGCTCCCAAATCTGTATCACAACAGAAGTTTATTTGATTTTGATCCAAGTGTTCTATGATGTTCTCATATCTTGGCTCCCTACATAGCTTGATCTCTTTGCCTCCCACTGGTATTGTGGCATATGATAAATCTAATTGGACATTCCCTCCTGCCATTATAGCCCTTTGTCTTGATAAGAGCATTCCATAATATGGTGGAATGTCAACCACAGTGATATCAATGTTATAGGTTGCTTTAGGGTATGAAGCAAGTTTTATTTCCACATCCCTCATAATGCCCACGACAGGGATGGATCTATTATCCATTGCATAACACCTACCAAATGTAGTGTCAACCCACATCCCTAGTTCTTTCATGACCACTATTGGCATGATATTCATGGCCACGCCTGAATCAATCATGCAGTTCCTTACTATCCTGTTCTTGATTAGCAAGGTAGTGTAGAAAGGGTCCACTTGTGAGGGATTCTTTGTCAATGTATCACCTAGGTATACTTCAGGAATCTAGAATGTTTCTTGGTGAACATTGTTTGTTCTATTCTCTGATTCTTTATATTTTTGATTTGGTATATCTAAAATTAGTTTAACTACTATATTTTTGTATTTGTCTATCTTCATCATTTCCAAAAGTGGTACTGATATCTTTACTTGGGATATTGCATGAGCAATGTCAAATGAATGGGCCATAGTCTGATCATTCCTTTCTGTCTTTATATGTTCTTTTTCTTGATTTTGTGATTTATCTTTCATTTTATTTTTATCAACCTTTTCTGGTTCTCTGAAGGATGACTTTGCATTATTCTTTTTGTAATTTTGGTCTTTTATAAAGATACTCCTAGGTGTTCCTTGTTCAACATTTATTGTCCTGTTTCTTAGGTTATATGCATTTTTAGCTTGAGCTACTGTAGCTATTGTAAGAGCTTCTCTTTCATCTTTGGTGGGATTTCTCCACTGATCACATGGTGAATTGTTATAATAAGTAGGTTCCTCGTAACCATCCTCTTGATCTGAGAATAATTCTTGTGTTCCCATGTTGATATGATGTTTCTGGTTTCCCACATCATATTCATATCCCTCTTCCTCTGTAGAAGAATAGTCTTTATTCAACAAATATGGTGTATCTTGCATCATGTTTATTGTGTGACTGTCTCTGTTATAATTGTATAATGTTTCTTCTTGTGGTACTGCTTTAGCCACTACACAGTATTCAGGCGAGTGTGGTAAATTGCATACTAAACACCAAGGTTTATCTTCTACCATATGTGCCCCATTTCTTTTTAGAGGGTCAGGAGTATCTTTGCCATAATGTTGCTTTCTATTGCTTTCAATGGGTCTCCCATCTTTCCAATTTGTATTATATGGCATATCATGCAACCTAGTCCTTTCATGTCTATGATGATCTTGTTTAGTCTGCTGAATGTTTGGGTTTTGAGAAGTTCTAGGATTATCTCTTTTGCTAACCATACATGCAGCTTTCCTATTGTTCTCAATAGTTAATGCCACTTTTTGTGCTTTAGCTAGGGTCATAGGGCACCGATTTCTAAGTTCTTACCCAATCTTGGGATCAAATACTTTCAAATAAATGCTCAATGCTGCTGGATCAGTCAGTTTAGACCCATGTGATATTTTGTTGTGTAACTTGGAAAATTTCAAATTGAAATCATATACTGACTCATTCTGGTATTTTGAATGCTTATCAATTCGTGCAATGCAAACTCAAGGGCATACTGATTGCCATACTGCTCCTTGAATTGATTATGGAAATCAATTATTGAATTGATTGAAGCATTAGGTAAGCTGTTGAACCAGTCTCTCGCATCTTTAGTCAGAGACATCATGAATAACCTCATTTTAACGTCTTCATAGTCCATACCGATATCTTGTACGAAAGCATTGAAGCTTCTAATGTGATCCTCAACTGATACTGCACTGTTTCCAGTGAACTTGGGAACTATATTTCTCCAATTACTATCCATAGGGTATGGATACAATTGATATCCAGTTAGGTCAAATTGGCCACATATGTTTGTGAGGTTTTGTGGTGGAAAATTCATGGGTGGCAGGTTAGGATAGTAATTATATCCACTTGGATGCTGATGATAAGCATGTTGTTGTTGTGGGTTTATGTGGGGATTTATATAAGGATTTTGTGGTCTATAATACTGTTGGCCAGGGGGTGGGTAAGGATTAGCCATATGTTGAGAGGTGTTGTGTATGGGAGGTGGTCTAGGATCTTTAGGAAGGGTATTTTGATGACTTCCGGACGCTTGTGAATTGGAAACACTACCTGTATTTTGGTACAAATTTTGCTATGGATTCCTCAAAGTGTTTCCTCTATGTGGAGGTACATATTTTGGGGTGGCTATTTTAGTCTATTGAATCTCTTGTTTTAACAACCTCTTAGTTTCCTCTATCTTGATCATTTCAAGTTCTTCCTGGAGCCTAAGTACATCCTGATGTGCTTCATTTATATTCTTTGGACTTTCATTCACTTCTTGATTTGAGAATCCATTTTTTACCCCCTCTTCCTGCTATAATGACATTTTAAAATCATATTCAGCTTGCCTTTGATCAATTTCCCTCATGGCCCATGCTTCACACTCAAGCTGTTCTTGAGGATCAGGTCTGTATTTTGCTAATATATCATCAGTTACTCAGTTGAAATTTTCATTTGATTCATGCAGAGTCGTAAAACTATTATGAGTTGTGATAGTTTGTTTGGTATTATCCTCTTGAGCCTCCTGATTAATATTCTGATGAGAATAATTTGATGCTCCATTTCTCTTAGGGATGGTTATGTTTGGTGTAGATGATTGCAATTTCTTTCCTTCCATCTTGGATCTTCTACCATCCATTTGGTGCTAAGTTTCTGTTATAATAGGTTCTAGAGTTGTGACCTATTTTGTAAATAGGAAAAAAATTATAATTTATCTTTCCGGATTCTTCTTGCCAGTAGAGTTACCAAATTGTATTTTGAAATTTCTGACTCTATAAAAGAATGGTTTCTTACTAATGTCCTTTATTTGGGTCCCCAATAGAGTCGCCAATTTGTTAGGTCTCAAAAATGCAGGTTGCTAATCCTAAGAGGATGCCAGACTCTATGGTCGAATTGGCAACATTTTCGAACTAACGCGACAGAGTTAACCTTTGGGGTTTGATGACTCCCTGCACTTTGGGCACTGCTATACCTAGGCGGGTGAACCTTAAAAATCAAAGTAGATCAAATGTAAGTGTTTTGACTAAGTTAATGTATCTACCTACAGTGGCAAATGGTGTAGAATAGATGAAAGCTTGCTAACTAATTCTATATCTAATATTTGATGGATGATTGGTATAAATTGTATAAGCAATATCAAGGTAAATCTTACAACTACGCTTAACTAATGAATGGCTTTTGGATAAAATTAAATGATGAATTGAAATAAGACTAGTGCCTTGTTGGATAAACATAGTCAAATGGAAGACAAAGACTAGTGGTTGATAGTGGGTAGTAACTCTAACTATTTGGCACAATACTTTAGTTTATAACTTGTAGAAACGTGCAGGGAAATGATTGATAGACTAGATTCTTAATAATCCAATAGACAAAATCAGATTTCTTGTTATTCACCAAAAGGAAATTTAATTCTTTCTTGAAGGAACCAATTAAATGAGATATACAAGAATAACATATAATATCAACTTGGAGACATAATGACAATCCTAGTTATTTGGTTCTACTTAATGATCCAAATGAACACTTCTAGATTATTGTGACTGACCAGAAGGATTTTAATTCCTTTTATGGAAACCAATTAATCTAATCACACAAATACAACAAATGTGCATTGATAAATTAAATATACACTTGATATATTAATTTGAATAACAAGGAAATATGAAATTGGAGACAACCAAATAACTGAATAATTTCAACAAACAATTGATGCCAGTATAAATCCGCAGAGTTAGAGATCTTCTATTAACTTCTTAAATGTAAAACTTGCAACATGGTCTTTAAAACATTGTAAGCTTCATATATTATTTCCTACTGCTGATGGTCCTTCAACAACATATGTTCAACTTATATAGAAATACTCATGAAGAGATGTTGGGAATTAACATGATTAACATAACAATAATAAAGATAATGATGCTTAAGCTTCATTTAACCATAAGTATATCTAAACAATGTGATCCAAGTACTCTTGGCTGCAGTGTGTATCAGTAAATTCAATAGCGTTTCTTGTGATCACATCCATCGTTACCATCTTCTCCAGATGCTTGCAAGCTTCCCCAGATGCAGAGTCTTTGTCCTTGAGAGATACTAAGGCTTCATGTAATATCACTTGACAGTCTTTACTCCATTCATCTTTGCTCTTTAGTTCTTTATTGTTTTTGAACAACATGGGCACTCCTGGTTTTGAAGCCTCAATACATTCTTTGGCGTCATTCTTAAGCTAGTCATAATATTTCTGATGCTATTCAATCAAATCTTTTGTATTGGAAGTACCTATAGTGTTAGAAACATCCTTACTCTATGTCTCATTAAGTTTCTCTTGCAGCCTGTTGTGGAGCCTTTCATGCTCTTGGATCACTTTATAGTTTTCAAAGTAAATATCCCAAAATTGGTTCATCCAATGCATCATGTTGACATGCCTATTCTGGAGCATTGTTGCAAGTGTGTCAATTTGGACCTGAGCTATCTGATCAATAGATGGTGATTAGGTGCTTTGTGAGCTCTCTCCTTGAGTTAACCTTTTCACCAATCCTCTAAAGGTATTCTTAACAGTATCTTTCAAAAAATCATTTTCTTTTGGTAATCTTTCACAACTCAGTTTATCTGCATCCCGTTCTTTGATCAGCATCTGAGCCTATGCTTTGTTCAACTTTGCAATATTTATGACAATTTCTATAGTAATCAAGGGGTTAGTTTCCCCTGCCTTCAAAGTCATGACATGCCCAAAAGCCTTTTCAGTGTCTATAATGGTTGTCTTCTTATGGGGCGGGTACAAAGCCCATATCATTAGTGAATTTTCATTGTTGTTATATTTAGTGCCCATATACACTTCTGTGACACCCTCAGGATTGAGCTTATTTTTGTCATCTGTATTATGTAAAAAACTATCAAAGACCAAAGCAGAATTCAAATCAAGACTAGGAAATATCATAACACCTGCTTCTTTGAGCAGCTGTCTACCCTTACTAGGAGTCATAGCTTGTAATTCACTGTCCACTGTTGTTTTTAACATATCAATTAATTGTCTTTCATTGTTAGCTATGATATTATCAACTGATTCCCTAATCTCTTTACCCTTGCATTTATACAAAAATGATTTAAATTCTTTAGAATGAATAAATTGATCATCAGAAATAAAAGAATCATATGCTATTTGTCTTGGATCCTCATCAGCAGTCCCCTCCTCATCATGTTCTATACCAGGAGACTGATAGTGTTGCATTTTTTGTTTGGACATTCTGGTTGTCTGTTGATGTGGCTCTTCTTTTTTTGTAGGTCCCTCATCACCAGAGGACAACAACTTTATCTCTGCAAGCTGTCTCTTCTTCTCATCTAAATCTCTATTATACTTTTCAACTACTAATTCAACTTCAGCTTCTTCCATATTCCTAATAGCATCATTGTGTGGATATGGGACATGTGTGTATCCACTGAGGTTTTGTTTTCTCCTTACAAAATCAATAAAACCCTTGGGATCAAATCCCTTTCTTGTCTCTACACATCTCATGTTATAATGCATTAATTTGTCCATGATGAGGCCATAACCCTCTTTAGACACCATAGTAAAATCTCCAAAGCACAAAGTACTAGGCATGAAAGATTGTTTATCATAGACACTCAAATGCATCACATTAGAACAATTCATTTGCTTGACTATGTGTAAGTAAGCAATTCTGTCAGGAATGGTCTTGGGCAATATAAATGGGGTGTCTTCAAAACCATAAATTCTGACCATGGTTGCATCCTCAAAACAATACCAATCTCCCTAGTTGTGGGTGACGGCAGGAGGACCACCAAAATCTTTGGGTATGAGAAACCTCTTTATTTCAGTTGACAGTGAATATTCACAAGGATGATTGAAATATCTATACAATACTTTTACATAGTATTCTTCAAAATGAAGATAACTAGAATGGGCAAAATTATTGTCCCATATCCTCATCCACATTTGCACAGGTGACTTTTGTCCCCTCTAATTCATTTGAACAACTTTGAATTCACTTGGCCATAATCCCATTTCCTAGCCATAATAAAGCACCATGTGCATGAGGAGTGAGTAGTGTTGAAAAGAGACCGATGGGGCGTTGTTCTTGATTGCAGTTAAACCAGAATTAATTCTTCCAAAATTATAGGCAGCATAGTCAGACTGCCTAGCATTGTGACACTGTATGTCTATGGCTATCACCATTAAAGGAATTGTCATAAAATTAGGGACCTCTGACCTTAGGACTTGGCCCATAGAGCAGTATGTGTATTGTATGTATGGTTCAAATAATGACACATGAAATGGAGGTCCATCATTCTCATTGAGAGGCATTGTTTCCCTTTCTACCTTAGGCCTGTGGATAGGTAATCTCCACCCATTGTAAGTGGTATCCATTCTCCAGTATTCTTTGTCCAAATCTTCATAGACTATAGGAACAGTGCACAAATCATCTAAATCAAACACTTCACAAATAACATTTTTAGATAAATGTACAACTGGCTCTCCTTGTGGATTGCATATGGCTTTGTAGCTAGGGTTGTAATATTTAGCAAGGAGTCTAAGGAGTTCTACATTCACAAATACATCAGGAATGACCAATTTGCCCAGATTCAAGTGCCATGGGTTTGACACTGGGACATTTCTGAATCTTCTATTGTAATGGAATTTGAAAATCTCATAACCTCTTATCGGTGTCTAGACATTTCCAAGGTATTTGCACTTGTATTCCAACTTCTCTATCTCTGCCCTAAGTTGTGCAGACCTTCGGGCTTTGGGAGTCGATCCAGGAAATTGGTCAATTAAGTCTTGGTTAGTTTCCTTTCTTTTGTTTTCTCGTCAGGGCTTTTGTTAATTTTTTGTTTCTTGGTTTTGCTAGTTTCACCTAACTATTTTCTACCCTTGCTTGTTACTGGAGTCTCCATTTTAATCTTAGACATCAAATTCAAATTGTAGGCTAATGCATAGAGGTTTGTATATATGTACCTATTGTCTGAGGCGATGATCGAATTCCCCTGTTTTCTCCTCCCAGTCTCTGCTTGCATCCTCCTTTCAGACAATTCTTTCAAACTTAATTGCAGTGATTTCAAGTGGCATTTTAGAGGATATCTTCTTGGTCTGCAATTAATTGTTCTAGTGTATTAATTTTCACAATCATCATGAGATGTCACATCGTCATAACTTCTCTCATCAGTAAGACTTTTGTAATATTGGGGCGATCAAATATCTTCATATGGTGCAAAACATTTGTAGGTGGATCAATCGTTGTGACCCTTCATCTGTCTCCTCGATGTCATATTTTATAAAGACATATATAAGTTTGTATCGGTAAGATATTTTGAGGTCCACCCGATATAGAAATGGGCATGACTATCATCGGTTTGACTTACGTTATTGCCATGGGAATAACATCTCACTTGGATATCTCAAGTGCCTCCAATATGACTATCGGCATGAGTCTTGTTGATGAGTGTGGCTACTATCATCAACGGAATAACACATGTTATCAGGATGACTTAATTCAATTTACTCGATCACGGTTGTTTCCCTGATACCTTTCTCATAGCCTTCATCAGAGTGATTATTATAGTATGTTACTGATATCCTTCATCGTCGTGACCATCAGTTCGGCAAGACTTGTAGGCTTTTCTTCTAACTTGTTTACTTTCGCCAATGGTTTTTATCCTTCCTAGACATCGGTGTGACTTAAGCCGAAATAATGTCACTTTATCACTGAGACATTGCAAAGTTGGACATACTTTAATTTCTCACCCCGATGTGTATCTCTCCCTGATGATCATTAGGTTTGCCAGTTCCATGGGTAGCTCGACAAGAGTCATACCGAACCCCTTCATCGGTGTGATTTATATTGTCAGGGGGGGTTTGGAGTATTCACTGATAGTGCTTTCTTATGCCGATAGTCCTAACTTTTGATTAAATCGGTGTGACTGGGAATTCTATCTTCGATGAAGGGTCATCGGTGTTACTCATCTGATCAGAGATCTCTGAAACTCTCTCTCTGACCATAGCTCTTTTGTCGATACACATTTAGCCCATTTCAAAAGATCATGGATTGGTATAAATAAAATATGAAAGTCTTGCCAAAATTAAGGAGCTAAAACCCTTCATTACATTATAGTTTGAGGGGTGAGACACCCATTTGTGATGAAAATCATGTGATTTTTATGGGATATACCAGTTATTATTATGATTTTGGGCATAATGTTTTCTGATTTGGTCAGACATGGGTGGGTAGGAATATAAGAAAATTTTAAATTTTCTTATCCCAACAGTCCCTTTATTAACTATTGGAGAATGAGACAAAATTAACATATCCCACTAATATCTTTGCTCCCATTTCCCCTCTTTTTCATGACTTACCCATGTAGACTTTGTCTGCCAATTAAAATTGATGCACATGTCTCTAGCTATTGTTAGCTATCTTACCTGCTCCCATTTGCCCTTCAATGAAGATGTTTCTCTCTAACTTCCCTCCCATTTTCTCCTCTTTTACTATTGCACTCTTGTTTCTCACTGCCCTGCCTTCTTACATCTCTTTACATTCTTCTTCTCCTTATTAGTCTGATCAAGAAGTTCTGTTGGCTTTTAAGCATTCCCTCTCCCTTGACTCTCACAATTCCTTACTTGATTAGTCTCCTCATCACTCCCTTTGCAATTGGACTGGTATTATTTTCTTTTCTCATCATCAATGTGTGGTTTCTTTGAATCTTATAGGTATGTCGTTACAAGGCTCCATCTCTCCTTTCCTTGGCAATCTATCTTTTCTTAGAGTTCTTGATCTCAAGAATAATAGCTTCCATGGCCAAATTCCTCCTCAACTGGGAAGGCTGTCTCGCCTTATAATACTTAGATTGTCTTTTAATAAAATGGAAGGCTCCATTCCCTCTGTTCTAGCAAGTTGTCATTCTTTGCAATGTCTCATATTATCTTATAACCTTTTGAGAGGCAATATTACTTCCCAGATTGGCCTTCTTTCACAATTAGAAATCCTTTATTTAAGTGTAAACCAACTAACAGGCACAATCCCACCGTCCCTAGGAAACATGTCCTCTTTAATTGACTTGGAATTGGGAGATAATAGACTCAATGGTGGTATTCCACTTGAATTAAGTATGCTTACTCAACTTGAAGTAATTTATCTTCTCCAGAACAACTTGACAAGTACAATCCCATCTTCCCTAGGAAACCTATCTTCTTTAACTAGCTTGGCCTTGGAACAAAATAGACTCCATGGTGATATTCCTATTGAATTGGGTATGCTTAATCAGCTTAGAGAATTTTATCTTTATGGCAATAACTTGACAGGTGCAATCCCATCTTCCCTAGGAAACTTATCCTCTTTGATTACCTTGGCCTTTGAAAGAAATAGACTCTAGGGTGGTATTCCTATTGAATTGAGTATGCTTACTCAACTTGAAGTACTTTATCTTGACAACAATAACTTGACAGGTATAATCCCATCTTTCTTAGGAAACCTATCCTCTTTAACTTACTTACAAATGGGAGAAAATAGTCTCCATGGTGGTATTCCTATTGAATTGGGTAGGCTTAATCAACTCATAGTAGTTTATCTTTCTAGCAACAGTTCTTGATAGGTACAATCCCATCTTCCCTAGGAAATTTGTCCTCTTTAACTTACTTGGGCTTGATAGGAAACACACTCCATGGTAGTAATCCTATTGAATTGGGTATGCTTAGCCAACTCAAAGAACTTTATCTTCTCATCAACAACTTGATAGGTACAATCCCATCTTCCCTAGGAAACATATCCTCTTTAACTAACTTGCACTTGGGAGAAAATAGATTCCATGGTGGTATTCCTATTGAATTTGGTATGCTTAATCAGCTCAAAGCACTTTATGTTAATAACAACTTGATAGGAGGGATTCCATCAGATTTTGGCAAACTATCAATGTTGCAAAATTTATCTTTAGCAAAAAACCAACTCACTGGAGAAATCCCAAGCTCCCTCTCTAATTGTATTTAGCTTCAAATGCTTAATTTAGCTAGTAATCAATTGAGTGGCATACTTAAGCTTATATGACAATCATGTCAATAGAATTATTCCATATTCCTCAAAAGGTCAACTTCCACATCTTGAAAGATTGTACTAAACATAAATCATTTATATGGAAGTATTCAAAGTTTGGGTCAGGGAAAAAGTCTTGGGCTCTAAGTGAAAGCATGCTTTCAAGTCAAATTCTAAATAGTCTTAATGATCTTCCACAACTAAAACATTTTTCTCTTGATCACAATCTACTATAAAGGAAAATACCTCCCAGTTTAGGGAGATGCCAAACTTTGGAGCAAGTGGAGTTGTCTCACAAAAAAGTTAAGAGGAAATATATAATGTTCCATCAAACTCCAAAGATTTAAATATGGTGTGTAATTTTTAGCCATTTATAAGGCAAACATAGTTATTGATTAACTATATATGTAGAGAAATAGAAATATTTAATCCAAACAAAAGGAGTGTGAGTTCTTATTTTTGACATTATTTTCATTCTTCTTTATAAAGGATTATTTAGGTTTGTAATATTTTCCAAATATTATCTCCAAGCTTATGGAAACACATGTAATAATTTATTTGTCTATCAACCTATCTTAAACATGGGCTTGGAGATTTTATATAAAAGGAATGGAATCCATATTTTTCATAGATTTCAAAAGTTCCTCTATTTGGGAAACATGTTTATCAAATTCATCAGATATGGACTGTGCCTTTCTTTTTTGAGCATATAGGGAATCTATTGAATGATATGGTTATTAATGTTGTATAAAAGGAATAGTGGTCATGTTGGATAATTTTTTTAATGTTGTGTTCACTCTTAATTATTACATTTTAAATTGATTTTCAATTAGGAGAGGATACCTATGAAGTATTTGATAATATATTAATAACCCTTTGTTTCTATAATTCACTACTTTGCATGGTTTTGTTATTATGGTTTACTCTGTATGAGCAAAGGCTTCAATTTCTTGTTCAAATTTTGTGGCAATGTGGCTTTGGATGAGCAAGGCACAAGAGAGAATAAGTGCAATAGTAGCAAGAGATACCAACACTTTGTGTTTACTACCCCCTTTCTCATATTTTGCAATATCATTTATTTTTGGGCTTATACCTGATGTATAGTATATATTTATTACCAATATACTCCATCAAAATTCATTCAACACCATTTTTGAAGAAAAATAATTAGCTTAAAATGAAACAATAATTGTGATCCATATTTGTTGTAGTACTACATACTAACTTAGGCTGTGTAAAAATTCTTGTTCAAGGAATAGCCCAATTCAACTTATATTGAAATAAGTTTCAAACATCAGACCTTTGCAATAGTATTAATATCTAGTTTAAGTTTCATATGGTCCAATCATCTTTGGTGAAATATTGAGCATCTACTTATTCCTTTTACTTTTAAAAGTTATGTCCAATAGTTCTTTGGTTATGTGAGGAATTCAATGAGAATCAAATGATTTACCACAATAAATGTGTCAAATAACTATAGTTTTGTAGAGATTGTTTAGATAGATTGGTTATATATAATTTCCCCTTAACATACTATTCCTCTCATGAGGAGGGTTTAATGGAACTCTAGAAATATGGTTTATATTATAGAGGGCTCATGGATTTTTTTCCCAAATCTACTATAATTGAATATAGGCTAATAAAAGATTCAAGGAAGGCATAGTGAATTTATATTTCTTCCATGTAATGTTATGTGGTTGCTTTCTATAGATGTAATTAAAAATTGGCTTCCTAGTGCCCTCCTTTCTAGAGAATCTAGGTGTGTGGCAAATATTTATGATATAAGATAAGATCAATAATAGAAGAAACATAGAAAATAATTAGAACTAAGTGAAAAAATAGCAATCCATTTGGCACTCAAGGTTTAATAAATTTGCAATAGGGCAAATTCATGACTAGTTTATGTCACCAATATGGCAAACTCAATTTTTTATCTTGAGGTGTAATTTGTTTTGATCATGGTTTAGTATTGTCTTTTTCAAATGAATTTCTTATAGAATTTCTTGTTTTCTAGTGTTTGATTATTTCTCACCCTTCAATAACTATTATTAAATAGTTTTTAGTTTTTTTAATTTTGTGATAAAATAGGCTCATAATTAATTCTCCTATGGCTAGTTGGGTTCATGTTGATGGTTTAGCTTTTTCATTGAACCCCTAAGAGAAACCTATTAACATACAAGTTATATTCCTATTGATATTTGGAAAAAAAATTGTTCCTCATGTTGAAGAATTATAGTATAATCATTTATGAATTCTATTACATATCAAAAGGTAAGAATGACTATCTTGGAAAAGTTATACATGTATACTCCTTCCTATCTTAAGGCATTTTGCCTAACAATGTTGAGTAATTTCTATGGTGAAAGGCTTAATTCCATAAAGATTAATAGTTTTACAAGTCTATTTCCTATAGCATATGCACATGTAAAATGCTTTACTCCATACCAATCAAGGCATATCATGGCCTATTATAGTAGATGCTTATATCTCAAATCATGAAATTTAGTAGGATTTGTTAACCATCCTCAATTGTCTTGATTTTTTTATGGTAAGTGTAGCTTCTATCTAACCAACTCCTTATACAAATCTAAAGTGATAGCTAATATACTAGTTTACTTGCATTTTGAGTGTTGGTCATAGACAAGGTGAGCAAAGAGTCACAATACAAAAAATAAGAGTGGGAATGAGTCTGATTGATGAGATTGCCAATCCTTCAAAGATATACAATTTTTAGGACTATTTTGGAGAAAACCTATAAATGTATGGCAGTAAAACATCATATTTGAAGGATCAAGAGTTGTAAAATAAGGCCTTAAAAATGAAAAGCAAGGTATAATTTTATGTTTATAAAGGACTTTATTTGAAGGAATACACCTCTTATGATCTTCTAAACTAAAAGATCATATTTATTTTTCACTGATGTAGCCATAGATAGAGAGTCTAATGAAAACAATCTATTTTTGCAACCCAAACACTAAAAAAAATACCAACATAGTACACAACAGAAACAAATTTGGAAGATAAAATGAGATGCCACAATCAATGATAGTAGCATTCAATTCTTAATATCTAACATACATTCCACATTTAAATGCTCTGACACAATAGTTGACTATCAAAGCTTAGGAATAAGAATGTTTGTACAACCATACATTCTTGTAGGATATGTGTCCATTATGTCAATTAAGAACCTAAAGCCTGGATAGTAAAACTTATCTCTTCTAGGTCCTGCCCTATTCCAAGGATCTTGTTGTCTTATCTATAGGGATCCCTTCCAATGATAATTCACAACCAACCAAATGGTCATTAACTTTCCATGGTACCAACTAAAGTGTTCATATTTGTGCAATATTTAAAATTTGGTGCAAAACCCAAAAGGGCCCTTTGCACATTGTATCCATCTATCGAGAGGACCCATAGGGTGGATAATTTATGTAGTGAGATCTATTTATTGAAACTAAATATGGTTATAGCTATGAACCTCCTTAGGACCAATAAGTTTGTAAATGTGATCAAATGCTATTGCAAATCTTGAATGATCACCACATTGTGAGATCTTGGTTTGGGACTCATAATGCACTACAATGGATATTAGGCAAGAGAATGCCTTTGTGGAAACAATTTTCTTCTATGATGATAATCTAACAATGAGATTTAACTCCTAAAAATTTGTAAAAAAAATAGAACATGAAATAAAATATTTTTGGGTGATGCAAGATTGATTGGCCCCTAAGATGCTCTTGCATCAATCATCCCAGGTAATGGAATTTTGAGCATGGTGCTCAAAATTAAGAAAGTAATGTAGGTTGTGGTAGCCACCCTAATCAGTTCCACTTCATCTTCAAAAATCCATGAATCATCCTTAGGTTCAGTTGCCTTTTATCAAACTAGATATTCTTTATAAATTCCTTCTTCCTAGTTCTTCTATTCAAATTGTCATTTAGAATCTACTTTATCACATCTCCAGACCTCTCAAGAATCTATTGCCCCCAATCTAGCCCCTATAGTGAGGTTATATCCTTCTCTATATCTTCATCTCAATGAAATTCATATAGATCAACCACATTCAACACTAGTGAGATATCCAAACCCTCTAGTAATTCAACCCCATAAGAATTTTTAGAAATCCTTCACAACATTCTACATCAGCCAATCTTCTTTGGCTTTGACTTATCATATGTTTCTTTGGGGACTCTTTCCTTCCTCGAGCGTACCATGACTAACTCACCCTCTAATTAACTCTTCTCTTATGTGCTCATCCACACTTGCCTTATACTTGTTATTTCTCTCAATTCTTGCTTCACCTAGATGCATGCACCTCCTATGTGCATTATGCAAAATCTTCTACATTTGTGCTAATGTGTTCTCTATTAGGTATTCTGAAAAATATTGTGGCACCATTTATAGATGTCACATACATAAATTGAAAAGGGGTCTTACAATGTGTAGATTTATTCATTGATTTGTTGAACATGAATTCCACTTGCACCAACCATGTACCCCATAGTTCTATTTTCCCTCCCACCAAACTTCTTAGGATATTTTACAAACACCTATTAACAACCTCTATTTGACCATATGTCTATGGATGGTATGAAAAACTATAGTTTAACTATGAATTCAACCTTTTCCACAATGTGCTCAAGAAGTGGCTCAAGAACTTAGTATCCCTATTTGAGGTGATACATTATAGCAAGCTATCACAACCCTTATTTTCAATAATTAATTATGAATTTAAATATTATTATTTAAATGATTGTCGACTAATTTCAACTTGTGTGTGAAAGGAACACTCTCTCACTTTCACAATAGAGAGAGTATCATCAAGGCAGAGGGAGTTTAGCTGACAGAAGACGAAATGTGGTGAAGTGAATCTGCACACACCACATAGTTTTCATGTAGATTAATTTGCATCAGCATGAATGCATGTGTGAAAATAATTGCATTTATTTTACATAATTAATTAGTTGCAAATAAATTTGTTAATTGCATTTCTAATTAAATATTTAAGATATTTAAATATCTTTTCAGAAAATATTCCTTTACTTTATTGTTATTTGTTTGAGTGACTGGTTTCTATTTTGGTCAAAGGTGAAGTAGCAGTTTCTAGAGGGAATCTTGAGGAAATATTTCTTTGTCATCTTTCTAAATTAAGGAGGCTAATTTTAGAATTTGGAGTGAGTGGAGTTATCGGTTATTATTGATTTTTCCTATTTCATTGAATTGAGTGCAAAAGATTGGCATTTATTATCTATTCTGTTTTTGTTTTTGAATGAATATCTTTTAAAAGTGAGATGAAGAGAACGAGAGAAGGACATTCTTTATTCTTGTAAAATAAAATGCTCACCCAGAAATAAAATAAAAATAGGGAAGTCTTTATGGAGATGGGGATGAAAAATCAGGAAGCAGAAAAGAAATGAGAAGATTTGAAGAGAAAATATAGGCTTTTTGGAAGGATGGGTGTGCAGGTCAGAGGAAAACACTAATTGGGGCTGCAAGTTATTCCATTGCAAACATCACCAGAGTATATTATTTCCAATTCATTTTGTAAAAGAATGCAGTAAAATATGCAAATAAGGGCTGGTGTGTTTCTATTGTCGCATGTCTGTGAAATCTGTTATTTTAAACATAATCAGGAATTCCTTGATTTCTCTGTGTTGCTATAGAAAATAAGCATTTTAACCCAGTATTAGAGGCATTCCCTTTTGGATGAAATCTGCATTTTAATCCATCCATAGAAGCGATTCTTTTTTGATTAAAAATCTACACTTAAACCCTATAATGAAGGCATTCCAGTTTAGCTCAAGAAAACAACTTTCAATCCATGGAAATTAGGTGCCTATTTTAGAAGCCTTTGATGGGCCATTTTTGAAACTTTTGAGGTGCCACATTAGTTTTAAAACATCACATTAGCATCGAACCTTATCGTTGTTATATCTTCAATATTTTCTTTCCTGTGGTGATAGATAAATAAGTTATCTTTGTTTTAATGGTGTTAAAATTTGATATGTTTTATATGCCAATTAAATGGTTATATATATATATATATATATATATATATATATATATATATATATATATATATATATTCTATGCGCCAAAAATGGCATTTCTTTTTGACATAGAACACATGTTATAACGCCAGAATGGCGATGCCTTTTGATATCAAAATATATATGTTAAATCAGCCATAAAATGGCATCCAAATTAGTATAAACAAGTAAGTTATCCTTATCCATATATGGCGCCACAAACTAATATTTTCACTACCATTTTGGCATTTAAATTTGATAAGAGTATATATATGTTTTGACTGCTATATTACTGTGTCAAAATTAGATGACTACTATATATTTTAAATTGCCATAGAAACGCACAAGAATTAGATGTTTATCCTTATGCATTAATGGCCATATATTGGCGCTTTAGTTATGTGTAAGTCTGCCTCTTTTTATGGCGCATAGGATAGTATGTCAGATCGGCCAAATATTGGTGCTAAAGATAGAACTAGGAGTTGCATGTAGTTTTCGCACAACGGATTTGCTAATAGGCTATTAGTAATGGAATCAATACATTGTGGAATGAAATTTAGAAATAAAAATTCGTACTTATATTGTAAGATGAGACAACGACAATTTAATTTATAGTATGAATACGAGTAATACAAGGTTTATGGAATTTGGGTTTTCATCACTAACATAGGCCTTCTCTTGTATTATAGTAGTGAAGAATAAAACAGTATGATGTTGTAGATGATTACATAAGGTAGATATATTTTCATATTTTAATGCAATGAAAGTCATTTGAAGTTGTAGTGAGTTCTCCATGGTGGTGTGACAAAGTATGCAGATTATATCAGTAAAAGAAACACAATGCTTGGTGTTAGTAACCACATGAAGCATGAAGGTTGCAAATAATATGGATCATCTAGTTTTTTTCCTCAAAAAGACATTTTTAATGTTACTAATTGCTTAACTGCTAACATTACATATTGACCATCATGTAATACTAAATTCTATAGCTAATACAATCTCTTAGAGCTCATTTTAAGCCAAGAAATTGTAATTGCATAAATAATAACATTTATAAGAGATGGCTTGACAATACAATCACTCAAAAATATACTATACAAGAATAAATACAATTATATTAGAGACTATATATTGTCTATAAAATAAATATAATTAAATTATAAATACTAAATATTAACAGTATCAATTACGACAGAAATTAAACAAATTTCAACATAATTGTTGGCTTTCATTATGGTTTCTTAGTATTTATGTGTTTCTTTTGTTTTATTTTTTGTTACACGAAAACAAATGCAAGTACAAATGTGAAGCAGCCTCGTAAAAAAAACAATAAGGAAACCATGCCTTTATAGTCAATTAAAGAAGAATGTCTTCTCATATGTGAAAATAAATTATACACTTCCAATAGAGTTTTCTTGTTAATTAAAGAAAATGCCTTCATAAATAAATTATACACTTCCAATAGATTTCCATTTGATAAATTATTTAATCAAAATAAACAGATTCATTATTGTTTGAAAATCTTTTCCTCATTATTGTTTGAAAATCATTTCCTTCCTTGTTGAACGCCTCTGGCAAGCACAACACACTCTCAGTAAGTCTGTATTTGCTCAAAAATCTTTATTGAAGCATATATTATAAAATGTTCTATTTTAATAGCTTTGGACCACTTTGTGTTAAAAGGTAAATAAAAGTAAATAGACATGACTATATTTTGAAGTGGACTTATAAAATTGTTAAAATTGAGACAAGTACATATTTTAACAAGAGCTGCAGAAGTTTCTCCATGAATAGTCATGTTTTAATTTGTTGTGTTTGCTTAGTTTTAACAACAATGTTGATAATATAATAACTTTTTTTTTGTTTTTTCTTGCCAAATAAATTTATGAAGTGATACAATGCTGTTATTATTTATAGAAGGTTAGATTAGGCATTGCGTATTATTATTGCACTTAAAGTGCACCTTAAATTATGCAACATATAAATTATAATTTATTTAATATTCTTATTGCATAAACAAATCTTTGAAAACTAAGGCTAAATTATTAAATAAATTATTATTAATAGTAGGGTTAGGGTTCTTCAATCTTTAAAAGCCACAAAGAAAATAAATATTTAATTTAATGACCTTTGTTTTAGATTTTTACTATGGGAATTAATTGAATTAAAAAATTATAATAAGTTTTTTACTATGGAATTAATTCTTGTAAAAAAAATATAATAAGTTTTTGGTATCATTTAGATTAAATTATTGAAAATATTTCATTAAAAATTAATTATTAGAACTAGCAATTAATTAGCAAAGAAAAACTTTATTTTAGTTTAATGAAAGTAAACAAATATGCAACTACACATGATTGATATGCAAATATAAAAGTACTAGTTCCCTAATATTTCTAAATAAAAAAATTATTGATTAAATGATACATTGTGGTGCAATTATAGTATGTGTTTTAGTTGTAATTATAGTTGTGTTTTAGTTTTAATTTTTTAATTCATTAGGTAAACTTCAAATTTACTTTTTGTCAAACCAACAAAATGGTTATTATTTATATTTATAATATTAATTATATTATTAATATTTATTATAACACTTAGATACATTATTTTAATTGATATTATAGTATTATAATATAGTATAATATTAATTGATAATATTTGACTTAATTTTCTTCTTAGAATAAATATTTGTTGTATACACAAATTGGATTCAAATAATGTTAAACAAATAATTTTTTGTAAAGCCAATATAAATATTATAACAAAATTGTAATATTTATACTATACTTTATAATTTTTTTAGTCTAAATATTAATGAAATAGTATAATTAATTATTGATTGATAATAAACAATGTTTATATTATAAATATGATAATAATATATTTATATTATTACATTATTCTAATATTATAATATTTTTATATAGTATTATATTATATTTTTAAAAATCTGAGCCAATGACAAGATTGATGATTGATTTTTCAATAATATTTGTTAAAATATTTGCATATAGACTTAGGAAAAATTTAATATTTGTTTAACGTTTAGTTTAATGAAGGAAAAATTTAATATTTGTTTAACGTTTAGATTAATGAGCTTTGTTTTAGATTTTTACTATGGGAATTAATTACTTTAAAAAATTATAATAAGTTTTTTACTATGGGAATTAATTCTTGTAAAAAAATATAATAAGTTTTTGGTATCATTTAGATTAAATTATTGAAAATATTTCATTAAAAACTAATTATTATAACTAACAATTAATTAGCAAAGAAAAACTTTATTTTAGTTTAATGAAAGTAAACAAATATGCAACTACACATGATTGATATGCAAATATAAAAGTACTAGTTCCCTTTATTTCTAAATAAAAAAATCATTGATTAAATGATACATTATGGTTGATAATAAGTCTCTTTCAAAACATATAGAAGGATAGGGTTTTAAACAAAGACATGATTTCAAGTGTGATGCAAATAGAAACACACTCACCTTTGCTTTACGAACTCAAGAAAAAAAATCATGGCTTTACTGGCCACCCTCTCCACAAAGTCTTGCATCTGCATTATCTGATTTGCACTCTACAACTTTCATTTGCCACTTCATTCCATCAGCACAACTTTCATCTGCTCAATTTCCTCTACACAACCATCTACACTTGAACTCTTAACACTCTACGCCTTCAGGCGGCTCTATCTTGCATCCTCTCTGCAAGTCCACACTCTTCTCTTCTTGGTCGACTTCTACACACTCTCTAGTGCTTTCAACACCTTGAACTCTACCTCTGGTTACCTTCTTTAGGGGCCACACCTTCCTTCTTGAGCTTCCCAGTTCTCTTTCTTTCTCACACAGGGTCTCTTTTCCCACCTATGTGAATCTTCTTTCTATTATGCTCACACCCCCTCATCTTCCCTACCAGACTCTCCTATCAAATTTAAAGTGTTAAGATATATGACAATTGAAAAGGCATAATTCAAATCAATTGTTGGGAGCTAAAGCAAACCTTATGTAAACAGAATAAATCACTTTGTATTCCATTTATACTGGTTAACAATCCTCATTGTATTTAATGTTTTAGAAGGTGAAAAGACACTGCAGAAATTGAATTATGAGTTTGAGTCAAAGACTTTGGTTTCTATTAGGCCCGCAGGCTTGCAATAGGCTGCCCCTCAACATGTATCAAATAAATATTGATTGTCAAAATAAAACATGTTTGAATGGATACCATCGTGGTGCCAATTCTCACACTCATGGGTTAAGAAGATAAACCAAAAAGAGTAAGAAAATCCCCCGCCATACACGATCTCCATTACTTATGCAAACTAATGAAACATATCCCAAAATGCTTTCTAATTCGCAAGGATCAACAAATATCATAAAAGAAAGACACAACTCATTATACCTTGTAAATATTTCAACCATTGTCTTTAAGTTGGTGTCCCTATGCTGCCCATGGCATTGTATTGGATTAGACTTCAAATACTCTTCAAGGATTCTTACATTGTTAAGCATGATATCTAACCTCCCACATTTGAGAACTGCAATGTTTACAACATGAGCAATATCTTATTCATAGCTTACATCATAATGTACTGCAGGAATCAAAGACTCAGATACCATCTGTCCTTCTATCCAATTAGCTTCCAAAGATACACATTATATACTATCTAAATTTAACTCAACACAAACCAAAATTGAAAACCCAAACCTTGTAGATATTTTTGTAGACGCAGGATAACTCGTGCGCCTGGGTGCTCCTGCATCAGACACGTCGGGTAAAAAGTTTGTGAACATAGCTCACAAATGTGGAGTGGAGTGATAGAATCACCCTTTCAGGTTGAATCCAACCTGCAACGAACTCCGTCACTGAAGAATGTGCACCAAAACTCTTTCTTCCTCTTCTTCCAACACCATGCAGGAACAACCGTCATCTTCCTCCCACAACTCCATACACCACTCATCTCTCATCTCGCGCATTCACATCCACCATGTGTCATCCTCCTCCACCAAATTATATCTCATCTCCTCTCCTTTGTGGGATCCAGCCCATTAGTAACTAGCCTCCTCCACCAAACTTGCATGTCACTCATATCACCGCTTGCAATATACAAATCCAAATCAAATATCTTATGGAAATTGAAGATTTCCATAGGTTTTTCTCCACACTCTTCAACCCTATCTACATCAAACAGAAGTACAAAAACATCATCCAAATATGCAACAAGATTTACCTCTTCATTCGTTGCTATGAATTTACCATCGACTGTACCATTATCTTCTACTCTTTTCGTTGTGATGCTTGCTCTAAAATATGCCATTACACTTTCAATCAACAACCAAATTCTCTCCACGTCTTCCCATCTCTCACTTGCTTAGGACCCCTCTCTATCTACAACAATCTCTTGAGCTCTTCTTTACCATGCTTCCTCTACTCTACCCGCAGGTCCTGGTGGATCCTCTCCATGCTCAAGACCTCTGGCTCTGATACCACTTGACAAACTCAGAAAAAAATCATGGCTTTACTGGCTAGCCTCTCCACAAAGTCTTGCATCTGCATTCTCCAATTTGCACTCTACAACTTTCATCTGCCACTTCATTCCATTAGCACAACTTTCATCTGCTCAATTTCCTCTACACAACCATCTGTACTCAAACTCTTAACACTCTATTCCTTCAGGTGCATCTATCTTGCATCCTCTGTGCAAGTCCACACTCTTCTCTTCTTGGTTGACTTCTACACACTCTCTAGTGCTTTCAACACCCTAAACTCTGCCTCTAGTTACCTTCTTCAGGGGCCACACCTTCCTTCTCGAGCTTCCCGCTTTTCTTCAAGTGCCACACCTTCCTTCTCGAGCTTCCCGCTTCTCTTTCTTTCTCACACGGGGTCTCTTTTCCCACCTATGCAATCTTCCTTCTATTATGCTCGTGCCCCCTCGTCTTCCCTACCAGGCTCTCTTATCGAATTTAAAGTGTTAAGATATACGACAATTGAAAAGGCACAATTCGAATAAATTGCTGGGAGCTGAAGTAAACCTCATCTAAATAGAATAAATCACTTTGTATTCCATTTATACTGGTTAACAATCCTCATTGCATTCAATGTTTCAGAAGGTGAAAAGATGCTGCAGAAATTGAATTATGAGTTTGAGTCAAAGACTTTGTTTTCTATTAGGCTTGCAGCCTCACAATAGGCTGCCCCTCAACATGTATCAAATAAATATTAATTGTCAATATAAAACATGTTTGAATGGATACCACCGTGGCACTAATTCTCACACTCATGGGTTAAGAAGATAAACCAAAAAGAGTATACAAATCCCCTGCCATACACGATCTCCATTACTTATGCAAACTAATGAAACATATCCCAAAATGCTTTCCAATTCACAAGGATCAACAACTATCAGAAAGGAAAGACACAACTCATTATACCTTGTAAATATTTCAACCATTGTGTTTAAGCTGGTGTCCCTATGCTGCCCGTGGCATTGTATTGGATTAGACTTCAAATACTCTTCAAGGATTCTTGCATTGTTAAGCATGATATCTAACCTCCCACATTTGAGAACTGCCATATTTACAACATGAGCAATATCTTCTTCATAGGTTACATCGTAATGTATTGTAGGAATCAGAGACTCATATACCATATGTCCTTCTATCCAGTCAGCTTCCAAAGATACACACTATATACTATTTGAATTTAAGTCAACACAAACCAAAATTGAAAACCCAAACCTTGCAGATATTTTTGGTGACACAGGATAGCTCGTGCGCTCGGGTCCTCCTGCGTACGTTACCTGCCTTGTAGTGTTGTAATTATAGTATGTGTTTTAGTTGTAATTATAGTTGTGTTTTAGTTTTAATTTTAAATTCATTAGGTAAACTTCAAATTTACTTTTTGTCAAACCAACAAAATGGTTATTATTTATAGTTATAATGTTAATTATATTATTAATATTTATTATAACACTTAGATATATTATTTTATTTGATATTATAGTATTATAATATAGTATAATATTAATTGATAATATTTGACTTAATTTTCTTCTTAGAATAAATATTTGTTGTATAGACAAATTAGATTCAAATAATGTTAAACAAATAATTTTTTTTAAAGCCAATATAAATATTATAACAAAATTGTAATATTTATAGTATACTTTATAAAAAAACTTAGTTTAAATATTAATGAAATAGTATAATTAATTATTGATTGATAATAAACAATGTTTATATTATAAATATGATAATAATATATTTATATTATTACATTATTCTAATATTATAATATTTTTATATAGTATTATATTATATTTTTAAAAATCTGAGCGAACAAGATTGATGATTGGTTTTTCAATAATATTTGTTAAAATATTTGCATATAGACTTAGGAAAAAATTAATATTTGTTTAATGTTTAAAAAAATACTCTCTTGTCATTGGTTTATTCAACAAATATTTGCATATAGATTTAGGAAAATTTTAATATTTGTTTAACGTTTAAAAAATACTCTCTTGTCATTGGTTAATTTTAGATAGAATAATTACTAGATAATAAAAAATCATTGGTTAGTCTACCACTCCCTTTCCATAAGCCAATATTACCGCCATTATTGTAATGCATGCGCATTAATCGCCCTTATCGGGTAAAAGTTTTCTACCAATTAGATTACAGAAAAATAATTTTTTAAATATGTTTTTTTAAAATATTTGCATCTATACAATAGAAATAGCTAAATATTTTTTAAATAGAAAAACTATTTTAGTTCGGTTGCAAAAACAATTATTAATAACTAGTTAAGTACAAGCCTCCACTATAGTTTCCTTGGTAGAAACTAAAAATGAGGTATTTTTTTCATTATTTTCAGAGGGTAAGACATTTTTATATTTAAAAGAGAAAAGAAACCCCTATATCAGTGGCAAAGTTTTATAGAAGTATACCTTCATAAATTTGCATACATATATGTGTCTAAACATATACATTATAGCTTATATATACTTATATATCCTTGACATGATATTTGTATAAACATATACACTTCATATGTTTACTCCTAATATGTGAAGAATCAATAACAAATAGTGGTTGTTTTGTGTAGTTGGGTTTTGATGATAGTTTGGATGTATTTTTAGGTTTAATAAAATAATTTCCTCTGATGGTTTTTTAATAAATAAAATTTATTTTTATATTTAAATTAGAAGTCATTTTTAGTTAAATTATTATAAATAAAGAATAAAGAATTAAAATAAATCAAGTGAAATGAACCGAGCATCCTAATTTAAATATTTCACATTACAACAGAGATGACATAAGTGTCAGTGATGCTAATGGGAATGTGATAATAAGATTGGATCCAGAGTTCTTTGACAAAGCTTTCATGTGTCTGAGCACTACTTCATGTGCAAAGATTGATTTTGATGTCACAAAAAGAATATGATAAAGATCCTGAGGTGGCCAAGAAGATAATCAACACCAAATTATTAAAGTCAGCAAGGCCAAATCTCTCAAGATGGCCCAAAAGCTTTCCTCGAAGTGATTTCATTGAGGAGGTCAGTGATTTGATTACTCTTCTAAGCATAGTAAGGGGATTGTCTACTTCTTCCATTTTTCATGAGTGGATGTACCTGTATATCAAAGTTATTCTGAAGGGAAAGTAACCAATTTTCTGGGGTGAACAGGTCAGCAATGCCATCCATGAGCAGCTTACTAAGGTTTCCACTACTTCCAAGTTCTATATGACATCTTATCTTGTTTATGTTGTTGCTTCCATGAGGAGTTTTCTAGGTCTATCATTGGAGGGAGATCGGAGGGTTGTACCAGTCTATCAATATTATCCTCAATTGACTCTTAAAGGAGCTATTCATCATTTCCAAAGAGTCAATGATGCTTTCTTTGCTATTTTCTTTTGTCTTTTTGATTCACAATTAGAACATAGGAGAGTTTCCGATGAAGCTTGGGTAGTAGTGAACAGATTTGGTTGCTTGTATCTATAGTTTCCTACTTTCACTTATTTAAGAGTTGGGTATTTCCAAGGTTATCCTTATATGTTACCTAGGCATCCAAGTGACAAGGTAGTGTTAATGGAATTATGCTGATAGATCATTATTGTGCACAATAAACAAATGGAGCTGAAGAAACCTAGTTTCAAGTTCTGGATTAAGATTGGCAGGTATTCCATCAATACCTCTACTAAGGCAAAGGCCATTGAATTTGAAATGCAACTTGTTACAATGAAACATTTCAAGAGAAGGGTTAACTTTGATTTGAGAAGGGTTAAGGATAAAATAAAAAAGAAGCCTTTGTCCCATATGCCTATAGTGGAGGATGTCTGGGCTTATCTAAGGACAGAGGAAGAAATCAAGAAGATGGACTACTGCAAGTTGACTTTAACTCAAGTTGAAGATTTGGAATTGGCAGACATTCTAGAGGATATGTTAGATGATGGAAACATTCTAGATCCTTCTTATGTTAGTGAGAATATTGAGTGCTCTTCTTTGCCTACTATTCAATGGTCCAAGAAAGAGGTCACTTCAATCAGGCAAAGATTCCAACCTATCTTGGCAAACACCAATGTTTGGTTGGAAGGTAAAGGCATTCATTTGAAGAACTTTGTCACTGCATCTGAGGAGGAAGAACAAGAGCAAACAGGTAAGAAGTCTGAGCTAAGGACAAAGAACAAAAGTGATGTACCTAGTTCTAGCAAGGCTTCCAGGCCTAAGATCAAATTTGTGTCTAAAGGTGGTAAAGCTAAGGTAGTTGAATAAGAGCCAACTACTTAAGAGATAGCCACTAAAGAACAGGGTATTGAGGACCTTGCTACTAAGGAATTAGCTACTGAGAAAATATCCTTAGAGGAAAGAGAAGAAGAATAGGAACAAAATGAAGAGCTTACCATGTCTCCTTAAAAGGACATGACCTAGGAGCCACATGTTTCCTCTCCATTGAATACTTTTTTAGTTTCCCATTTTGTACCCACTGTTTCTGTTACCCCAGTTACTCCAATTGTAATTCAATCTTCTGGTTCTTCTCCATCTTCATCCAAAACCATTTTTGATAGCCCTAAGACTACTTTTGATACTGTTTTTGGTTCTTCTGGATCTTTGCCAAGCTTGTCTTCCCCATCTTATGATATTGGTGATCAATCTGTTTTGGATCAATTAATGTCTGGTTCTGAGTAGGTTCCAAATGTTGATGTACCAGGGGCTATTTTTACCAATACTTCACCAATTGTGACCACAACTAGTGTGAGTTTATCTCCTTCCACACCAATCTTGGATTCTAATTCGAGTGCAAATTTGTTAGTACTTCCTCCATGGCTTTCATAGAATACTCGAAAGAGAAAGAAAGAAGCCATCTCTCCAGATGACTTCGACTTCAAGAAATTGGTGCCTATGAAGACACAGACCAAAAAGAAGCCAAAGACTCTTTCTTGAATCATTGATGATAAAGGATACAAGTATGCTAAGATAGAAAGTCCACCTCCAGAAAAAACCATTGAGGATTTTGACATGAATGATTATTCAATTTATAGAATTGAGTTGGGGAAGATCACCCATGAAAGTGCAAAGGTTGATGCCCAATCTGCATTGAGTTCTCTTATGGTGAAGTTTGATGAGGTAAAGAATATGAAATGTCAATATAAATATAAGGCTAAACAATTGACTGCAGTGTTCTAGAAGATCACATTGTCTTTTGAAATAGTTGAACCTAAGGCAATCACAATTGAAGATCCGGTCATTCAGAAGGTGGAGAAGATACATGCAAGAGGAAAGGTGGTTGGCAAATTTTTGGAAAGAATGATTACACAAGGTACACTTCTTCTGATAACTTCTATGGAAAGAAGAAATAAAATGGAAAAGGTAAGGGCTGAATTGGATGAGTTAGTTGATGCTATATCCCAAGAACTCCAGGATATGGATGAAAGTCTAGAAGAGTGGGTGCAAATGAAGAAGTTTAAATTGAAAACTTTGGCAAGGATTGGGATCATTTCCAATCATGAGTCATATGTTGAAACTAAAGAGGCTTTGATTCACCGAATCAACATCCTGAAAGATTTAATCAAAGACTTGCAGAGTGCCTGAGAAGTTAGTGAAGATAACGATGTTAGTATTCTCAACATGCTTGAAGAACTCCCATGCAAGTTAGTAGATGATGATCATAAGTTTCTTTCCACAGAGGAAATGGTGCAAGAATTCAATAGCATGTTTCAAAAAGAATTTGAGGAACAAACTTTTTCAGTGACTTCTATGGATAAGCTATTGGATTATCAATTGACTTTGGATAATCTTAAGACAGATTTGGGAAGGTACGAGAAGGCAGCTACCAATGTGAAGGACTCAATAACTAGGGCTCGTGTTATTTCAAAAAACACTTCTAGGATAGATAACATTGAAATGCAAGCGGTGCAAACCATGTACAAATAATTCATGAAGAAGGACAGTGGTGGAAGTTGATTAGTTGATCATGCCTTAGATTATTTTCCAAACATTTCTTATATGCTTTATGTATTTAGTTTTGGACATTTCTACATGTACTTTTCAAATATGTAATTACATGTAGAAATAAATAAAGTCCCAAATCAATAAGGACTCTTTTTGTTGAATAAGTCATAGTTAGTTTTACTTTTCCTATTTTTTCTCTCGGCCTCTCACTATAAATAAAGAGGGCCTCTTTTGCAAATATGATCTTTTAGTTATTTAACCGAAACTCTGCCGAATTGAAGAGCATTTTGAAACTTTGTGTTCAAGTTGTAAATCAAAATTTTTATCAATAATAAGAAAAGCAAGTGAGCATTCAAACTTTGTTTCGAAATATACTTGTGGTGCGTGGGAGATGTTTTTATGTCTTTTCTCTTGTACCTTCTTATGCAATTGATCAAATTAGTAGTGTGATTTTATATAATCTAGGAGGTAGTCTAAAGCTGATTTTGGAGTCTTTGTGCTACAACATCATCTTTGGAGTTTATTTTCTATGTTAGTGAGTTGAAGATATTATAAGACTTTGAGCTGCTAGTTATTTTCTGTGTTCATTAATCTTTTGATAGCATACAGTGGAGACTTTGGGCTGCACTATATTCTATACATTTCCAACTTCAAATCAGCAAAAGAAATAACAAAAGACTTTGTGCTTTTGTGGATTTCTTGCTTATTTCATGCTAGTATCATTTTGAGTATTCATATGTTCATTCAATCTTGATATTGGTTATTATTGTTCCAGTGAGTAGTTTTTAAGTTTATTATACATTGTAAGGATTCAGAGGAAACATCATTTCTAAAAAAAAGAGAAATAGATGATATGGCACCATCCACTGATTAGTTGTAGTGTACATAAACTTAGTTAAGTACTTGTTGATTATAGTGAGCAATAAGAAGGGAGCCTCCCCTTTCTAAGAGGAGAGATTTAATCTCATCACATTGAGGTTGATATAACCATTTTTTCCTTAGTTAGTTGAAGACAAAGTTTCACCCAACATATAATCATTTGCATTGCATTTTCATGCTTAAATTGTTAGATTTTGCTTGAAATTATGCATTTTTCATATAACCTAGTTTTTGCAAAAGCTAAGGTTTGTGGTTAAAATCTTGTTTTATATTTTACTACTCTATTTAAACACTCTTTTAGGACTTATTTCTAATTCTAGTGTTTCATCATTGTGTTTCTTTGCATTTACATTTCAAATTTTGTATTTTCACATAGTCAATTTCAACAAAAACTACCATATTCACTCATCTTTCCTTGAAATTGCACTTGCATTAAGCATTGTAGAACTTGTAACATCATTTTCAGATCTTAGCTAAGCTATTTCACATAATAAATCTGATTAGAAAACATTTATACATAATTTTGCATAGTTTCATGTCTTAATTTCACAATTAGGGTTTCAAATCCTTGCATTTTCACTAGATTTTGCCTTGTCATCTATCTAGATTTGCATTATAGGTGTGTTGTGAAGGATATTACTGCATTATTGGACTACTATTAAGGTTATAATTTTCTGCCCCTCATCAATTTCCTTACAACACTTCATCTTTTAGTCATTTGCATTGAAAAAAGGTGAAAAAAGTGAACATCGTAGATGCATAAACAAGCATAAATTGGTATTGTTTTATTGCATTCAATCTAAATACATAAAATCATAAATTGGACATAGTTGTGTTGAATTATATTTCCTCCTATCCATTGTGTTTGTTGTGGATTTTGTGTGTCTTTTTAGCCCTTTCCCTCAAACAAGTGCTTAGGAGTGAAATAGTCACACATCTAGGGTGTATCAAGTAACATAAAACTTTGCATGTCTTATATTACTAGATCTTATTGGACATTGATGTTACAAGACATTTCATTATGGCATCTTCATCTCATTTATCTTTGGTATCTTTACATGCATATATCAAAAACTTTGAGAATTTCTATAAATTTCTTAATATGAATCCTTGTGTTCTCACTTATATACAAGCTATGTACCATAAGGATATATTTAAATGCTCTTCATTTGAAATCCTTAACTATGTACCTGATTTTGACAACTTCATATCTCTCATGAATACATACCCTTTGGTAGTAGAAGACTTAACAAAACACATTGAGAATGATGAGTGTGAAATTTCTCTTAATGCTTTGGAATTAATAGCTAAAACATATGATGATGATGATGATGATGATTCCATAAGTGATGCTACTTCTCCTATAGTTGATTGTCCAAGAACCTTAGATGAGAAGACTATGGATAGCTCTATTAATGATACAACACCTAACCTTCCCAGCTACACCTTACCTTTCTTTAATTCCAATGATCTCCCTAGCTCGGATGAAGCATTAGTGGATGAGAAAAGGTCTCTCACATTAAATCCTTTAGGGATAGATGTTGGGTATAATCAAGAGGAAAACAATGTTAATTCAATCTTCACTAATAGACTTATTCCACCCACCAAGGGGTTATTAGATAAGTGTAGCAATATTCCTAAGTTGGTTGTGCGGGGGGCACCTAATGCACCTTCTTTCTTAAAACAGGTGATTACAGTTCAAGGAGATCGAAAACCACATCGAACCCTAGATTACATCCTAAACTATGCAAGACAAATAACTCAAAGAAATCAAGGTGTTCAAAATGCCTCACAACAACCACATCACAATGTGATTCCTCACACATACAACACCCATAATAACAAGCAAAGTAAGAAAGCACCACATGTGCCTATCTCTCTTCCATGTTATCAACTTGTGCTCCCTCCACCACCTTGTCTTACTTTGAAAAGTTGTCAAGAATATGATCTTGTCAAATAGATTTGCGCTACTCCAACTAAGATCTCTCTTTGGGATTTAATAAAAACATTGCCTACATACCATGGAATGTTCCAAGAAGCTTTACAAAAGGTGATTGTACCACCCACTGTTTATCCGAATGATGTATCATCTCTATTAGATTGCATGCATGCGATAAAAATAGATATTCTGTTTTAGCCACATGAAATACCGACAAGTAAAGAAGAATATGATGCACTTATAATATTTTCCATGATAGATAAAAATTTGATAAAGCGAGTTATGATTCACAATGGATCGACTCTTAATGTTTTTAGCATTGATTTACTACACAAAATCAAGATTGACACATCTTTAATCAAACCAGATATAATTAGCATTCATGGCTTTGATAATGTTGGTAGAAAATCTATGGGTACCATAACTTTACTTGTAAAGGTTGGACCTGTGACATTATCTACCCTTTTCATGTCATGCCTAGTTTGCTTTCATACAATATGATTCTCAATAGACTATGGATTCTATTGGAAAAAAGGTGTTGTTCACCTTGCATAACATTAATTAATTTAATTATGTAAAATAAATATTCTTTTGTGGTGCATCTTAATTGATGTGTTTAGCCACATAAAATATTTATTTGGTATTGGGATGCTCTAAAGTTCAAAAAATGGAAAGGCTTACAAAACCTCCCACAAGGTACATTCCTTCAAGCTCCTAGCTCAAATATTGACAGAGCCGTAGTCAAATGGATTCTGCCTACCTCCCTCTTTGTTAAAATCAATTTTGATGGAGCGAGTAGAGGTAACCCTGGGCTTTCGGCCCTGGGATGTGTTATCAAAAATTATGAAGGAAACCTATTATCAACAAAGGCCGCCAAACTCCCAGAAGGAACCAATAATAGAGCAGAAGCTTTGGCCCTTTTGAATGCTATCCAATTAGCTCAATCAAAGGGATATAAAGAAATTTACTTAGAAGGGGATTCATTGGTAATCTTCAGCTTTGCAATCTAGGAAGGTAGAGAACTGGTCTATCAAATACATTTTAGACCAAGTTAGGGAGGCTTTGAGCTCTTTTGATGCATTCAAGATCTCTCATTGTTACAGAGAGGGAAATAAGGTGGCAGACTGGCTGGCAAATTATGCCCTTTACCATACAGAAGAAATAGTTTATTTTAATTCAGATCTTCATGAAGGTCCAAAAGCCTTAAATTTTCTATTGGCATAGGATGTAGGTTGCCCCTCTTTTCACAACAATCCAAATACAGGAGCTTCTTAAGACTTGCTTCTAGTATCCCTTCAGGCTTTGGCTTGCTAGGGATGGGGCGGGTGGGTGAACTAGAGCAAGACACGAGGTCCTCAATTGATTACAGATCTCCCCTAACAAATTCCTCTAATGACATGGCTTCCATGTGGACTCTTGCGATGTCTTCAATTTTTTGGTTGTCTCATCTACCACCTTCCTCACCACCCCAAGGCATCTTCCAACTGGCGGCACCTACTCCCTCCTCAATTTATTTATCCCAATAGTTAAATGCATTAAATGAGGCCTTTACCTTCTATCATGGCAGATTTCCTCAGGATTTCCTTCTACGTCACACGAGACCAGATAGAGGACGAAGAGATGGCTGCAGTGGAGAGTGGTGGCTAGTGTCAAGGATTAAAGTTGTTTCCAATGTTTTGTGTGATGGGTGACGTTTGGTAGCGTATGGTTTTTTGGTGTCAGTCTTTTGTAGTTTTTCGTTTTATGCTTTTTGAGTAGATTTTCTCTATATCTGCTATGAGGGGTGAGGAAATACTGATCCCCCCTCTTAATGTATCTACCTTATTACTCATATTATCAATATAGTTATAGTCTAGGGCTATACCCCTTATTTTAAAAAAAAATTGGTATCACTTGTAAAAGTTGTATTTAACATTGGGAGACATAAGGCAAAATATTTATTGTTTGTGTAAAATAATAATATTGGGGTCAATGGTTTTGTGCTCATGGTTTTGAGTCACATTGTTATTCTCCAATACCACAAGTTGTATTTGTGTGATCTTGAGTCTATAAAAGAAAGCACAAGGTTAGTGGTTAAGGTTGGTTCTTATTTTACAGGTTGAGTGAGAGGCTATCATTGTATTGAGTTTTCTCTTGTGAGTGCACATTGTAAAGCATGGCATGGGATGTGTGGACTCATGCTTGGATACATAGAGGTTGCAGTAGAGGAGCTTGATGTTTCAGAGGTGTTCATGGAGACTCTGTGAGTGTATTGTAAATTCTTATTGCTGAATAATATATTAAGTATGGATGCTTTTGGAGGCTAGGTTTTTTCCCTCAAAGAGGGTTTTCCTAAGGTATATCTTGTGTTATCTTGTTGATTGTCTATTGATCTTTGCATTATGGTAAATTTGTAAGATTGTATGCATCATTATCTCCATTGGGTTATGTGGAATTGGTTTGATCTACCTGTATACTCCTAACAAGTGGTATCAGAGCTTTAAGGATTTTCATGGATTGCACTTACTTGCATGCTACTTGTATGTGCTTGCATGTGATGTATCTATACAATTATGGTTCTAGGTATTTTCTGCCATCTTGAGAATTTGTTGGAAGGAATTGTGGGTTGCAGTAGATCTTCTGTGTGTTAACATTGTTTTGCATATCTATGAGAATAGTAGCCATATTATCAGAATCATGGTTTGAGTTTGTGGGGTTTCATAGATTCATGTTTCGTTATAACCCTTATTTGTGTAGGTTTGGTGCAAAGCTAAATCCATGACAATGTAGGAAAGATTTTGGACAAATATAGGATATGAAGGTTTTGTGCAGGTTTTTGTTTGCAGATTTGCGGGCTTTGGGGTTGCAGATTTGTGATGATTTTTTTACAAATCTAGGTTTATAAATCTGAGTTGGAAAAAGGGTTTCTTGAATGTGCATTTTTGAGGGTTTTGAGGAGGGGTTTTTCACAAATGACCTCCTGTGCAAAAATGGACCTCACCGTTGGATTCAGGTGGCCTGAGAGATGAAGATTGATATAAAATTTGACCTATTTAGGTCACTGGAGAAAAAAGCAAATTTTTTTACCCTTGCCCAGGTTGATTGTACCATCTATGGATCTACAGGGACAGAAAAAAATATTATTATTAATTTTCCTGCGTGTTTTTTACCTTTTTATAGTTTGCAAAAATAAAAATAAATTTTGCATTAAAATAACTATAGTTGAAAAATAAAAATTTGCATGTTATATTAAAAATATTTTTGCATGTTAAAAAAATAAAGCAAGATATAAAAACCCATTTAAAAAGGATATTATATATATATATATATATATATATATATATATATATATATATATATATATATATATATATATATATATATATATATATATATAATTTGCAGGGGGTACGTAGACCCCCTTGCGGCCCCCGTACCATGCTGTACTAGGGGTGGCAGGGCCTGTTGGCCACTGATCTAGCAGACCTGCCACCGGAGGCTGGTAGCCTAGCGCCCCCATGGGGTTTAAATAAGTTTTTTTTTAAGCTTTCAAACTATTTTATAAAATATTTTGGGTCCGTCTTTCAAGCCATGAAAATTTTGAAAATTCAAAAACTTAAACAGTTTGAAATGAAATTTGAAATCCGCCGATGACGTCATCACGCCACGTTAATGCTAGCTAACCTGTGTTTTTTGCCCAGTCATCATGCTGATGTCATCAGGGTACAGTGATGACATCAACAGGTACTAGGGTCCCGCCAAGGGTCCCCTTTTAGCCCTCGGAGGGCATTTTTCTTCCGCAAGGCATAACTTTTGCCCATGCGGTATCAGATTTTTGACTTCTTATAGGCGTCAAAAAGGTCTCTCTAAGCACTACGCAATGATGTAGGTTTGGTGATCATATTTTTTTCTTTGTGTCAGAATTTGGTGCCTTGAAGCCAGGCATTTCTCTAGGAAAATTTTATGCTCATAACTTTTGCATATAGAATCAGATTTTCAATTTCAGATAGACATTGGAGAGCTATTGCTATGTCCTATAGATTAGATCATGTAGATTTTTAGTTTGGTGTGTAGAGAGAGTTTGATACTTGTTTGATCACTTGTGGGAGCTAGATATTTAGGGTGTGATTTTGAGAGCATTCAAATTGTGGGAGTGGATGTTGCTATGTGAGCATCAGTATGGTATAGAAATTTTTTAGTTTTGGTACTTCTAGTTATAAGTTTACATGTGTTTTCAGAGTTTGAGCTTTGATGGAGACAGGTACATAGGTTGTCTTCTAGTTTGAGGACATGATTGATACATGTGTGAGACTTGGAGTCTTGTTTCAGTGGGAGTTGAGTACAGGTACAATGTTGATGATGATTATGGTGTCATGTATATGCAGACACACTTTTGCATTGACATGACATGATAATGTATGTGATTGATAGGTATGGGCTATGATGTTTGATTCATGATTACAGGTGTTGTTGTGGTGTTGTTTTAGGGGATTGTTCTTATCTCTTGGACGATTGGTAGTTCTTTGACTATGGTTACTTGTGTTGTGGACTTGTTTGGCAAATCAAATCTAGCATTGATTTGGTGTTTGAGTCTTGGAGTCTACAGGTTATTTTCTTTGATATCTCAGTTTGTATGTTACTAATGTGATGATGAGTTTGCATGTTACACATGTTTTGGATCTTCGAGTTATGTAGTTTTGTGGATTTTCTACCCCTTGGCTACAATGAGATGACTCGTGTGTGGACTATCTTTATCCACGAGATTGATTCAATGTTTATGCAGACTTTTTTAGTTGGCCTTATCTGTGGTCATTTGGACATTGGTGTGTTGCATTGAGATGAGAGTATGGATGATTAGTTTGCTAAGATAGTCAGTTATTGGGACTTATAGAATGTTTATCATGATGTTATGGATAGCTTGGATACATAGTTTTATGTGAGCTTTTGATAGTGATGGTTTTATCTTCTTGTTTTGGAGACCATGGTTTTACTTTACCTTTTGGGAGTTGTTGGTGTTTTAGAAGGATTCCTTGATTGAGTTGGGGCCATCGATGATCTTCATTTAGAAGATGGTTACTTTGTTGCCATGTATAGCTCGGTGTCATGATTTAGTGGGAGCTTTGGTAGTGATATGGATTCATCATTAGTGATGGATGATCTTCTTTAGTGCTTATGGGTGTCTTGGAGAGGCTCTTGGATTATGATACATGTTTCAGTGAGAGTGCTTTGACATCCTGAGTTCTATTGATATGATATGGTTATCTTCATGTTATTGGAGATTTTGACATCTTGGTCTACCATGGAGGACTTTTAGAGTCTTTGGTTGAGGTGTCAGTTTATGACTTGTCAGTTTGACATGTTGATCCTTTATTTAGAGATGTTGGTATTATGTCTTGATGGACTCTTGATCCTGTGTTAGAGTGTTGACATGATATAGGTTCTCTTGAGACAAGATGTGTGCATCAATGCATGTAATCTCCTTGGAGGAGATGGTTAGACCATGAGGTCATGATGGGCTTCTTGATTATGAAGATGTGGAGTAGGAGCATTGATAGTGATCTTGTATGGTTCTCTTGGTATTGAGTACATTGATCATGTGCTTGGGAGCTTCATGATAGTGCAATGTTGCATTTGGAGTTTAGCATGGATTGATCATGGATGTACTCTTGGATACTTGGAGACTTAGGTGAGGCTAGAGTTCTCTTGTGATTAGAGACACTTGTTGAGACAGTTACTCATTCGAGGTTTTAGCAAATAGACCGAGGAGCCTACACCTAGATATGGACGTGAGTTCATTTTGACCTAGAGGAGACTATTCTTGGAGAGTCTTTGTGACTTGGTGTACCCTAGAGGGGTATTCTCATTCCCCACTCTTGGTCTACTCAGTGGTTTATCATCTATAAGGTATTTCTTATCCTTTTATATGCATTATGCTTTATGTTTTATCTTCTCACGGTTATGGATCTTGAGCTATGGTTATTGGTTCTGGAGGGTTCATTTGAGGGATGTTAGCATGGTTATCTCTTTGTTCATGGTGGTGCCTGCATCAGCCTAATTTTCAAAGTGCCCGCATTAACATGATGTTGGGTTTTCGAAGCAAAAATTGTGGTAAGTCAGGGTTTCTGTCACCCTGATATTCTGATTTCTGTAGGGGGATCATCATATTTCCATGTATCACCCCGATACTCTTACGGGGGTCATATTTCATACCAACCTAATTTTTTGAAGCGGGGGTGATATTTCAAATATCAATCATACTCAAAGATCACCCCGATGTTACAACAATGCTACAGTCAGACCTGATATTCTTGCAGGAGGTGATATTTCAAATATCAGGTGATATTACGAATATCACCATGTTGCAGAATATCACCTTATGCAAAAATGATGATGATGTCATCTAAGTCTGATGGGGTCATATTCCAAGTTTTCACTCTAGCCTAATTTTTTTGAATGAGGGGGATCATATTTCTAACATCAGTCATCTTTCAAAGATCACCCTGATATTGCAATATGACGGTGACGTCATCAGGATCCGATGGGATGCACCATGTGGCCTTCGACATTATATTATCAGTAGATATGATGATGTGGATCATCGGTAAGACGTATGGTATTAGCAAAGTAGGAGGATTTTCCTCCGATGCATCAGGTTGCACCGATAAGGGTGATATTTTATATCAGGGTGATGTGAAATATTGGGGTGATATTTTACATGGCGGGCGAGCTCAATAGGTGGTTCGCTAGGATCATGGTGATATTGAACATCAGGAAGTCATGCAGGAGGATGATGATGAGGTCTTGGTGGATGGTTCGTTGGCCGCGCAAGGTAAAATTGTGAGACATCATATGTGCTCATGACTTAGTTTATAAAGTGTTCGAGAGGTCGCCATGGGGTATGTTGGTTTTTCTTCTGAATCAGCATTAGGGTTTGCCACTTCTAATGCACAGGCAGATTCAGCCAACTAATACAGGAGGTTGCGTGAGCTCCTCCCCTTCACTTCTGGTTCTGCCACACCAAGGGGGTATCCCTATAACTCAAGATGTAACCTTGACTAGCTCAAAGATAGAAAGATCTAACTTGACAACAACAGACAGAATACTCTCATGTATGGACCAAGATCTGTATGATAGATCACAAGGTGGGCAACATTCTTGGACATATATGTCTGGTTAGGTATGAGAGCATGCAGGGGTTCCTACTTCTAATCCTACAACTAACAAGTGGAAGGATGAGATGGTTTGAAATGGTGTTTGGATGCAAACCTAGACCTAGTGTATAACCTCAACACAGAGCTAGATTGGTGCCTATCCAGGGCTTGGAGTCGGTAGACATACACCTGTGAATGATTAGCATGAATAGCTAAAACTGGATTTCAGGGGGATACACATGATACCTGCCTTACAGATATCTCCCAATACAGAGTGTTAAGCTATCGATACTTATGGCATCCCTATTGCAGGAAGAAAGATACATGTAAAACTGGAGACAGAATCAGCATAACACATGCAAACATAGCATTATTCATATAAGATTAACAATGAAATCAGTGGATTCATGCCAAAACGTACAACAGGAGATACATAAACTCACAAGTTTTGCTGCACAGAGCAACCAAAACCAGTTGTATCTTATTACAGAGCCAAAATGTCCAGTTTTCAACAACCTAAACAATGGTAACACAGTCTGCCTATATTGGCCAGAAAGTGTACCTCTAGCATTAATTACATGGTTGACCAAAAATCTCGCCAGATACATAGTATCAGAAAAATGGCGCTCAACGCATTACCAGATTGGCGCCCAAACATGAATGCAGTAGGTAGGGGAGGAGACAGGAAGAAACCTCGAGCCCTGCACCACTGTCCGTTGATGTACACCTTCAATCGGGTACCAGATCCATCCATACCTCTGCAACCTTCGCCATTAATGCTCATCTACCTCGCAGCCATCGGGAAAACATCAAACAGTGCATCGTAATCGTTTCTCGCAAAAATACCTCATCGTGATATTTCAAAATATGCAGGATATCAATTATCCCACATGCACCCCGTGGCGACCTTTTCAACACTTTATATACTAGGCCACGAGCATATATGATGTCGGTGCTTTTGCTCCCGACGACACTAGTATAAGCCTTCATCATCATCCTCCAACAACATGATATCCTGTTGCATGAAATATCACCCTGACGTCAGCATCATCATCGCAATATCACCTACATGATAATCGCCTTCATCGGCACAACCTGATGCATCGGAGGAAGATCCTCCTGCTTAGCCGATACCAAATGTCTAGCTGATGAACATCCTGATGACATCACCGTCATATCTTGCTGACGTCATCAGCATATCTGCCTATCGCGCACCTCCTCATATCTGAATGACGTCATCATCATGTTTGCAAATATCGGGGGATCTCCACAAGATGATCAGTGTTAGAAATATGACCCCTCGGACCTTGATGACGTCACCATACATCGGCATCAGGATGATATTCGGAAGATAACTGGATATTTGGAAATATCATCCTGATGCACACATATCATGCTGCACTGTAGCTCCACTATAAGATCGGGGTGATATATGAATATGTGACTGATATTTGAAATGATCACCCCCATTAGACAATGCATGAAGCCGACAGGCGAATATCTCCCTTCGAAAATATCATGATGCAGACAGGTAGAAAAATGGATATCACCCTGACATAAGAATGACGTCAGCATCATCAGGGTGATAAAACAACGAACATGAAGTAATAAAACAACATCAGGATGATCTTGACTAAGATCACTCGATGTTCAAATATGATGACCCCGATGAAGATCGGATCATACTTAGGACTTTGCAGCAACATCATCAGGATGATCTTAAGTAAGATCACCCGATGTTAGAATATCACCCCAGCGAAAGATCATGCTGACAGAAAATATGATGACCCTCGTAAGCAACATCAGGGTGATGTCTGGAAACATGATGATGATGACCTCCTCCAAAGAAAATATGATGCTGATGTTAAAACATGCTGAGGAGGCCCAAAGACTTAGAACTTTTTTGGATTTTTTGGGAAGGTGCCTGCATGAAAATTGCTAAAATAACTGACAGTGAATTCAGGCACCAACAGGGTACATGTGGGATAATTAGTTCCCACATGATTTAAAATATTAGGGTCATGAATCTTGGTGGGAAAGTCACAATGTGCATTGTTCGCTGCATTCCCAAGAGGTTGTGGGTTGGTACACCATTAATGGCGGATGTTACAGGGGCATGGACGGATCTACTGTGTGATTGAAGACATGAATTCCTAGGCAGCGGTGCAAGGCTCGAGTTCAACCACTCCCTGTCTCCTCCTCTACCTGTTGCCTTCAATGTTCTAAGCGCCATTTCTCATAATGCATTGTATCTGGCAAATTTTGAATTGCCATGGAATTTAATGCCGAGTACACCTTCCTGTTGTATATAGCAGATGGTGTTACTCATTTGGTTGTTGAAAACTAGACAAATTTTGGTGTTGTAATAGGATACAACTTCATTGGTGGCTTTGTCTTGGCTATCTTGTGAGTTTATGAGTCTCATGTTGTATGTTTTTCTGCATAAATCTACTGATATCATGTTGATTTAAATGAGTAATGCTATATGGTATGTGTTATGTTATCTATCTCCAAATTGAGTGTGTTCTTCTTTTGAATCTGAATGTCAAAGGGGTGTTTATGAATCAAGAATATAGGTTTACTGTATTGAATGCTTGATTTCTTACTTCTACTCAAGGAGTAGATTAAATGTTTTAGATTAGGTGTTGGGAAGAATGTACTGCAGTGAGGATGTTGTAAGTAGAGATAATTGAATAATAAGTTCTGGGAGGTATCTATAAGGAAGGTACTAAAAACCCCCTTGATATCTAGTCTTTGATGTATGTTTATGTTGATCATTCACATGTGTATGTCTATTGACTCCAAGCTCTGAGATAGGCACCGATCCGGTCTTGTATCAAGATTACAACCAAGGCCCTAGTTTTGCATCCAACTATCAAAAACAAACTTAAATTTCAAATACAAACCTTTAGGACATCTAGAAGCAGTTTAGGATCAGAATCCTCTGTCTCACAACTGAACATAGGCCCAAAGCTAGCCCCTTTACACTTATCTCACAGTTTTGGTCCACATAAAGGAGGATTTATCTGCTTTGTATCAACATCCCAGTTAGTCTATAAGCATATCCCATGGATGTTGAATAGGGAATACCCCCTAGGTTTTGCAGAGCCTGAAGAAGAAGAGGAGATATCTATAGAGTCTATCTCCTCTACTGTTGGCACCTGGCCCGAATATCCTGTTGTTCAATGATGGATACCTTGTAGGGATAACTGGGAATAAGCATCCAGTTTGGGAAAAAACCAACAGATTTGGAGACTCTACTAGGGATCTTGTTGTGTGAACCCTGATCTAAGAGAAAATAATTCCTAGTTGTAGGTGGTGACTCCAAACAATCTCCCAACCGATAACGTAAAGATTTGTATGCAAGGGAGAAGATCCCTGCGTAATCCTCTGTTTGAAGAGTTACCTAGAAAGATGATGTATAGGAGAAAATTGACTGTCTCAACCAATCATGAAGGTTCTCCTAGAAAAAATGATAGTATCCAAGATAACCCTAGCTCTTCAGAGCAATAGGCACCCTATTTTTCAAATGTAGAGGTTGATATTCAAGATGCATATGAGAGACAACAAGGTGGATTGAGAATGAGATCAGAGGTATTTCAAGAACATCCTTTCTTAGACCCCTCAGACAAATTTGAAGAAGCTGAATCTCCAAGGGATGATGATGATGATGACCAGAATGGAATGAGGTCATCCTCTTCTATGCTAAGAGATGAAGAATTGGTTGAAGAAATCAAGAGCCTGAGGGCTGAATTAGAATATTTACAAGCTGTGAAAATTAGAGATGATATGAGACAAAAAGTACAGGCTCTAAGAACTGCTCAACATGATGCAGTGCCTACCCTTGATAATGCACATGTCTTGAGAAACTAGCATAGAGATGAAGCCCATCATCAGCAAAATGATCAGAGACAAAATGCAAACAATGCTAGAGTACCATTAAATAATGTGAGAAATCAAAATGCTGATAGAAATGTCAATGTTAATCAGTTTGGTAGACAACCTATGCAACTGGATAGATTTAGACAGTTAGTTTTTGATGGCATTCCTGGTTACCCTAATCCCATTGACAAACATGTGAGACCACAGGTGCCAAAATTTTTAGGAAATAATGTTGTATTAGGCGAAGATCATTTAAAGGCTTTTCAGAATATCATGGATAACTTTGAGGTTGAGCATTGTCATGCCCACATTTCCCATGTGGTCACAACACGTATTCATGCGTGTCATGTCCACATGCGTCATGTGGTCATGATATGAACTATCAAAAATTTTCTCTTACTACTCTGAAAACCCCCTCGCACGCATAAGCGTGCTCAGTGGCGTATACTTAAGGAGTAAACAAAGCAATTGTTAGCAGGGTATTACACTCACGAATTACATTTGTACAGTAGTTGTTTTAGGTGATAGATCATTTTTCAACAAAGCACGATCATTTGCCCTCTCTTCCGTTTCTTGAAAATTTAATTTATATATATATATATACCTCCATTATCTCAGTTCACTTTAACTCACAATTTCATTAATAAGTTCCTTAACTGTAAAGAAAGTATAGAATATATATATATATATATAATATATATATATATATATATATAATTTGTTAAAATAGATTACTATCCAATAAATCATTAAAAATAGAGCAAAGAGTTAATTTTTTTTTTTTTTACAAATATAAACATTGTATTTCCGAATTGCAACTCTAAGTTTAAGCATCTATTCAATTCGTATTATACAATATGCATAAATAAATCCCACTTTTACTATTCACTATTCTGTTACTATTCACTATCCATATTAAGGCAAACTTTTAATATGAGATTAGTTTCTATTTAACTCAATTACACAACTTTAATCCAATTTTATTTCCTTTCCAAATGGCAAAACTAAACGAACAATAAAACTACAACTATCAATACAATAAGGAAGTAATTTCCTCACAACTCCAAAATACCAAATTATACAACGAAAGAGAGAGAATGTTCTCCTCTTGTAAAATCAACAAGGATGAAGCTATTAAAAGACCAAGCTCCCTTAAGAGTAAAGGAAAATAAAATATTTTCTAAGATCTAATAATCTTCTCCAAGCTTCACCATAAGCTCCCAAAAAACCTACATATCACACAAGGGAAGAAACACCACACAAGTTGCTCTCCTCCCTACCATAGACTCGCAAGAGGGTCACCCCCGAGCTAGGGAGATCATCCACACACCTAGGGGATTCAATACCACTTCACAACAAAATAAAAATAACACACCAAAACACAAATACACCCATAGATATTTACACAACACAAAACTCATCCACTGTGAGTTTAAAGAGGGGTAGGAGAGTGGACACACTCAACTCTAGAGTGTCACCCTTCAATTAAATTTCAACATAGTTTCCTTCTCATGGCCTCAAGCCAACTTGCCAACAAAGATTCCAAGGAGTTCATATTTTGACTCTCAAGCCAAATAACACAATTTCCCAAAGTCACACAAATGTCCTCAAGGCTTTCAACATCTCAAAAGAAACAAGGCATGTACTCGAGGAGGATCACTCCTCCCCTACCCCACACTTGATGAGCATTACTCCCAAGTGGAAGAAGCTCTGTCAACACCCAAATAAATTTCCCCATAATTACATAATTTACAACACAACAAATCAAATTTCATTTCACAAATCCATCATGCAAGAAATAGAAAATGCAAAGGAGAGGCCTTGAAATACAACCTTTAAAAGCCCTTTAATGGATGAAGTTGATGTAGAGTTCCTCTCCAGCCTCCTCTTCAAATCTCCCTTCTCAAAAAAAACAATCTCTCTATGATCGCAAGCAAGGGATAATGAATGGAGGATATAGGATGGCTAGAATAATTTCAGCATTATGAGGTTATGAAGAGGAGAATAGAGAAGGAATTGGGCATTATGAGGATGCCAGAAGAAGATTTCCTAGAGGAAATTAAGCATGATAAGAATGCAAGAATGAAGTCCCCCTGCAAGAATGAAGTTCCCCTGCAAGAATCAAGTTCCCCTGTAAAATCTAGTCTTCCCTAATTGCTTAGAGAAGGGTCTTATTTATAGATTTTTGAAAAGATGATGGAGGGTGAGGATCAAAAGTTGAGATCAAGGGCCCTCATTATTTGTGAATTTTAAACTCATAGTGGATGAATTAAAAATTTATTTTTTTAAGATTGTAATATTTAAATAACCCCACTATCCCAAGTGGAATTAAAAAAATATCCCCACTATCCCAAGTGGAATTAATAAAATATCCCCACTATCCCAAGTGGGATTAAAAAATAACCCCACTCATGAAGGACCACACCACTTCATGGGGACTCTCACCAAAAGTGACGGAACAAGAAGATAAGCCCCCCCATTATTGGTGGACCATGGAGTCATTTCAAGCCTTGAAAATGGAGAAAAGATGGGCTTGAGTGTTGGTCCCACTCATCCTATCCTTCCCATGCCTCCAAATTCGTCATTTAACTTCACTGTGAAGTTAAGGTGACCATACGGAGGTTAATTAAGGGTTACCCAAGTCAAAAGTGACCCTAGACCCATGGGGTATAACCCAGGGTCAATTTGAACTTAGTTAGGACACCCAGGGTCAAGTTAAGACACAAGAAAAGGGTCTCAAAAATTTAAATTAAAAAAATAAAATTCAAATACAATTCTTACAACACAAATCATAATTCAATTTTACAAAAGGGTAGACCTAACCCATTCAACCTCATGCAAGACAATATTACAACATTACAACATTGCACCAAACACAGAGTTGATCTTGGTTCCTTGTGGAACTAGATCGGCTTCACAAGGGATTACAACATAAGGTGCAGAATGATCTCCAGTATTTGTGGTTTTGTTAGAAATACCTGCACACTCAATCTCAAAGTTAATTCCACATATACATATCATAGCCGAAGCAAATTAAACATATTAATGAGGATGTATAACCAATCACTACCTATATCCATCTGGCAACCATATTATATAATAATCAATCATTTTATCATTTTAATCTAGAGCTAGGTGAATAATAGGATACACACCAGTCGGACAAGGGTGGGCCTTACATACTACCCCCCTAGGAAATGACTTACTCCCGGAAGTCATCAAGAGGAGGTTGGAAGCATTTTCCTGAACTTCTTTGCACTAGACAAGGTAAGTACAGAAGATAACATATGCAATAAAGAACTCTTCTCAAGAAAATAAAGCATGGTAACTAAATGTTATAAAGGCTTAATTTCCTTTCACAAAATACACTCTATGGGTTAAAATTCAACACATCTAATCTCAGGATCATCAATTTTTTATACACATGTATAGAGAATCTTCACACATCACATTACAAGTTTATAGAGAAAATACCAATTCATATGCAATTACATCAAATTAAGATCTTACACACAAACATTTTCATTCATCCACATTACAGGAATTAACTTCACAAGGCTCAGATAAAGGTTTAGGGGAATGTCATAGTCTCCTCATAGAACCAAGTAACCAATAACCAGTGCCAAGTAACCAAAGACCCAAGAACCAGGTAGAATGATGGTCTCAGTGCCACGCACCTGGGGGCCTCGCCATACATTCCCACAATGGCCTACCTCTTGTTTGTATAAGGGGTTTAGCCTCCAAGAGATAGCCAACATAAGAACAAGATCACTAGGAAGGTAAGTGGATAATGACCAGCCCATACTAGTCCACACCTACCCCCATCCTCAAAAGTTTCCCACGTCTGCTTCCTTATATACACTCCACCAGAGGTCGCTCCATCGACATGGCGAGAAGAACATCACAACATATGACCAACACTTGCAAACAAAAATAATCTAGCTTAGCCACCACAAATAACAGATATACCAAAAGAAAGGAGTTTCAAAATCCAACAGTAAAATAAATAAATGTGCGCCATTCCAACAATAAATCAACCATAACCACAAGGATTACGTGAAAAATAGAGAAATCAAAGATTTGTGGCTAAGCTACTTTCAGACAAGATTAAATAACATGGCTGGTCCACATAGGCAAGATACAAAAAGATCACCAAGCAACCGAAAGAAATAATTGCAATCCAAGAAAGTGCACATTACATCACTATTTGACTAACATTAAGTCACCAATAAGGAAGGAGGGAAACACAGTCACTACATGTGTTATGCAAACACAACCAATGCAATAACATCATGTAGGTAAGTATTATCAATGTGCCTTCACGTACTCTTACGTGGAATCGTGCTCTTCTCAAAGGTAACATGTCATCAATATAGTACATCGTGCCCTTCTCAAAGGTACACGTCATCATTAGAATGTAAATGTCTCTAGGATACTACACATCCACTCAAATAAGATACCAAGGTAAGAATAAACCTGCACAAGTAGCATACCCTTGAGCAAATCACATGCCCATACCAAAACATAACCAAAATCCCATGTCAGATGTCATTAGTACCGTCAAGGAAACAAAGCATGATAGGAAAGCACTATGGACCTCTCAAAGGTCCATTCACTAAGGAGAAGTAGGGGGTACTCTGGCATAGGAAGGTATGGTTGGTTGGGTAATCCAAAACCAATGCCACAACATGTCACCATAGCTTCCTAAGTTCTTCCTCTCCACTACTTAACTCCACACATGTAAGGTCTCCAACTCCAAGATTGGACCTTACAGGGTGTACATACAAACAACCACACAAGCATGAGTCCATCATACTTATAGTTATACACCCAACCCATGGATGGATACGCAGTATTGCAAGCTTATGAGTACACTAGGCATGTACGGGATAATCACAACACATAGCAAACATGCTCATAACAAGTATTCACACTCACAAGGTAGCACATACACAATTTTCCTTTGTCGTTCATTACTTAGTGAATAAGGACAACGTTCATACCCCAAAGTCACATAATAATTACCATAAAGGTTCTCTAAGAAATTTACTCAAACATCAACTCAAATTAATCCATCTAGAGCATATTGGAATCCAACCATGACTTCACATTGAGAGATAAGGCAACACCCTCAAGTAAGTACACCAATTTACTAGCTATGCTTGATAGATCATAATTGAACCCAAACAACATTATCTCAACTCACAAGATGGTGACTCACAACACATCACATATCATAGAGTTAACTATATCCCATATAACACTACATATGCACTATGAAACCACCACACATTTATCTAACACAAGGTTCATAAAGTAGAGGCATACCACAAGAAGAATCTAATAGCAAGATCACGTCTCTAATTTTACTATTCTACTATGAAGCCTCAACATCTTTTCCACACAAGGTATGCATAACATGATATCAATTTCACACAAAAACAAAGTTATAAAATACAAAATTTTAGTTTGTAGAAGTATTTTACAAAAAGGGTCGCCAAACACACAAATTCCTCATTGAACAATTTAAGGACATATGTTAATTCTTAACAATTTGCTATGCATAAAACTAATTTTCACCTCTTTCTTTCTTAGTATTTTTACAAGGTAATCTAATGCAATCACACACATTACAACTTGCACTCATAAAATTTAAAGCAAGATACACTTCATGCAATCTTTTCTAGTTATCAATCCAAAGGAAACAATGCCAATTTCTAATGATAACAAGGGTTAGGGATTCAAAAGATTATGCCATTCAACCTTATGATAAACACACGTCAAGTTCACAAGACAAGAATAAATCAAATGGGCATTAAGATGTCACTACTCTCCACAAAAATACATAAGGGCGAGGAAGGTTCCAACGCAACCCTCACCACCTAGACCAATTGACTCGAGAGGACAATCGACTAAGAGGATCACAACCACCACAAAACACAAGCGGAAGACTTCTATAATCATGTGACAAGGCCATCACGATGATTAAACAAGAGGATTGGTATTCCTCCAAGGCAAAGGTTAGTCGACAAACCACAACCTCACTCTCATGCAACTTCACGGAGTAGGTCAAGGGTCAATCCACACTCAACCCACTCCATGTCGGTCCAAACAACACGCAAACCCTAGAGCTCCTAATGTTGAAATCAGGCTCTGATACCAAATATCCCCACTATCCCAAGTGGAATTAATAAAATATCCCCACTATCCCAAGTAGAATTAAAAAATATCCCCACTATCCTAAGTGGGATTAAAAAATAACCCCACTCATGAAGGACCACACCACTTCATGGGGACTCTCACCAAAAGTGACGGAACAAGAAGATAAGCCCCTTTGTTATTGGTGGACCATGGAGTCATTTCAAGCCTTGAAAATGGAGAAAGGATGGGCTTGAGTGTTGGTCCCACTCATCCTATCCTTCCCATGCCTCCAAATTCGTCACTTAACTTCACTGTGAAGTTAAGGTGACCATACAGAGGTTAACCTAGGATTACCCAAGTCGAAAGTGACCCTAGACCCATGGGGTATAACCCAAGGTCAATTTAAACTTAGTTAGGACACCCAGGGTCAAGTTAAGACACAAGAAAAGGGTCTCAAAAATTTAAATTAAAAAAAATGAAATTCAAATACAATTCTTACAACACAAATCATAATTTAATTTTACAAAAGGGTAGACCTAACCCATTCAACCTCATGCAAGACAATATTACAACATTACAACATTGCACCAAACACAGAGTTGATCTTGGTTCCTCGTGGAACTAGATCGACTTCACAAGGGATTACAACATAAGGTGTGGAATGATCTCCAGTATCTATGGTTTTGTTAGAAATACCTACACACTCAATCTAAAAGTTAATTCCACATATACATATCATAGCCAAAGCAAATTAAACATATTAATGAGGATGTATAACCAATCACTACCTATATCCATCTGGCAACCATATTATATAATAATCAATCATTTTATCATTTTAATCTAGAGCTAGGTGAATATTATATAATAATCAATCATTTTATCATTTTAATCATTTTATCATTTTATCATTGTTTCTATGTGTCCCTAGACCCATGGGGTATAGCCCAGGGTCAATTTAAACTTAGTTAGGACACCCAGGGTCAAGTTAAGACACAAGAAAAGGGTCTCAAAAATTTAAATTAAAAAAATGAAATTCAAATACAATTCTTACAACACAAATATTAATTATCAGGCGAAGATCATTTAAAGGCTTTTCAGAATATCATGGACAACTTTGAGGTTGAGCATGAAGATGTTTTCATGAAGTTATTTATGCAATCCTTGGTTGATGAAGCTAGAGAATGGTATAAAAGTCTGCCTGACCGAAGTATTTCATCATGGGATGATTTCAGAAGGATTTTCAAGGAATAGTATGGTGACAAGACTGACCCAAACTTTTTTTTAAATGAATTTACCAGTATCACTAAGGGGTCAAATGAGCAGGTTGCAGATTTCAATGTTAGATTCACTAAAGTGCTAAACAAATTGCCACCTCACATGAGACCTAATGAGCCAATGTGCATGGTACTCTATATAAATGCTTTTGATGCTAAAACAACATATGGATTAAGAGATAAGGGTCCAAATAGCCTCAGGGATGCTTTCAGGATTGCAACAAATATTGAAAATAACAGAAAAGCATCTGGTAAGACAAACATAAGGGATGATGTGAAGATTTTGCAAAATCCAAACAAACCTCAAAGTACTCAAGGTAATGCATCTACTTCTGAGGATACATTAGATAAATTGACAACTGTTGTTAAGGATTTAAGTTACAGACTTGTTAAAAATGAAAAAGGAATAGGTCCTGATAGGCAAGTTTACCAGAGACAAGAAAAGAGTCCATCATTGCATGACATGCCATATAACACTAATTGGCATAATGGTAAACCCAAGTTTCCACATATCAACACAAATTAAAGGGCTCAAAATGCGAAGGAAACTCCTAATCCTTTGAAGAAGGCTATTAATATTGTTGATGACACCCCATGGTGTATAATATGTCAAATGTCTCACTCACAGTCACAATGTATGATTTCTCAGTCTCTATATAATAATGTTGTTGCCTATGATGAATGCAATAAGACACATTGTGTGGAGGATGATAATGTAAATATGTTGTCCACAAATAGGGACTATTCTTCCTATGATGCAGATGAAAGTACAAGTTATGGGACTCAGGCTTGCCAGCAAGTTCCCTGAGATGATGATGATGAAAATAACTATGCATATGCTCAGGACTCATGTCTATTTCTGAATAACCTGAGGAGACTTCTGATGAAGAAATTAGACCTCTCATAGCCGCAGCAGTAGCTCAGGTTAAGAGCAATTATAACCTTAGAGCTAGAACTCAGGTAGATGATCCGTGTCCACCAGAGAACAGTTTGGTGAATCAACCAGTGCATAATCATAAAGTGGCTGGACCACAAAAGACAGAATGGAACGACAATATACGAAAAACTTTAAACAAAAAGCGGTTCATGATTTTCAAAGGTTAGAGAATGAGGTCCCTCAGGATGAGGATCAAGGCAGGAATCCTCAGGCCGTCAAAGACAGTCAGCACGCTGCTAAGATTAAAGTTGGATCAGCTCAGGATAGGAGCAAAACCATAGCTCAGGCTTCAATTGTCAAACAAAATTATACTCCTTTTGATATAACTCAAGTCCTATCCTAGGTAAAGGTCTCTGTTCCATTGATGGAACTGATGAATGTTGAAGAAATCAGGAATAAGGTAGTGTCCTTATTCTGAGGAGTATCTTGTTAGGCTAATTAGAATGTTGAAACTCAAGGTAGAAAATAAGCCCTGTGTGTCAAAGATGATGAGGTCCCTGAAGTCTATTTGGGAGTGACCATGACAAAATGCCCATCACAGGTTGAGCCATTTTATGTCTCCCTTGCTATTAATGGGAAAACAATCAGGAATTGTATGCTTGATTCTAGAGCATCAACAAATATCATGCCTTTGGCTATCATGCAACAAGCTGGACTGGAAATAGACAAGACTTGTGGAAAATGCTATGCAATGGATGCCAGGGAGGTACCAGTTATTGGAATCATAAAGGATGTGGATTTCAGGTTAGCAGCATATCCAGAAAAAACATATAGAATGAACATAACAGTGGTTGACATAAAGCCACAATATGGTATGCTGTTATCAAGAAGATGGGCAGCATTGATTGGTGGAAGTATGCAATTAGATCTATCCTATGCCATGATCCTAATGAATGGAAGAGATGTCAAACTGGTTAGAGAAGAAAGATCACAAGAGACAATTGAAGATCAGGATTCAGAGGAGCACATCTGTTTTGTGGATACTGATTGTGAAAATTTTAGATTCATCTCAGATGATCAGGGAGGTAAAGAAAAGGATTTTTGCATTCAAGAGCTGGACCAACAGGGTCTATGGACCATGTATTTTGATGGAGCTTGTGTAGGGGAAGGTTCTGGTACTGGAGTTGTGTTTCTATCTCCAGCTGGTAAGCTTCTAAAATTCTCTTTCTTGCTGAAGTTTGCTTGTACAAATAATATTGTAGAATATGAGGCTCTGTTGCTAGGATTGAATATGGCTCTGAAGCATGGAATTAAGATGTTAAGAGTGTTTGGAGACTCAGAGTTAATTGTATCCCAGGTTAGAGATAAGTATGCTTCAAAAAATAAGAGGTTAAAACAATATGAGCATGTCGTCTGGGATATAATTGAATTGTTTGATGCATTTTCAATAAACTGGATAGAGAGATCAAAAAATGTCATGGTAGATTTTTTTAGCTAATGTGGCCATAAGGCCAGATGATATAACTTCGTTCGATGTTACAAATGTTGAGGTTAAACTTAGACCTGCAGTACCAGATAATGTATGCAACTGGCAGGTGTTTGATGATGATAGAGATTTGTTGAGGTTTCTGCACTGCATAGATGACTATGAGAACCAAGAGATAAATTTTTAGAATTTTGTAGAGGTTGTAGATGGAAAAGAAACTCTTCTAGGGAAAGAGGTAATTCAGCTCAAGACAAATAAAATCCCCAGAGGGTTAGTTGCTTTAGAAAGAGCTTCTGACAATAAAGATCAGTTTGTTACAAAGGCATCTCCTACAAATGAGAATGATTTGGAGGAAATAAACTTGGGGACATCTTGTACCCCCAAGAAGGTATATATTGGCAAACATCTCAAACCACACATCAGGAACATGCTGATTGCATTGTTGAAAAAATATAAACATGTCTTTGCATGGTCGTATGAGGACCTGAAAGCTTATAGAGAAGACCCATTCCAGCATGAGATCCCTTTGAAGCCTGGAGCTCAACCTTTTAGACAAAAACAAAGGCCTATCAACCTGACTCTGGCTCTAAAAATGCAAGAAGAATTCAAGAAGCTTAGGGAGGTTGGAATAATTGTGCCTATCAAACATTTAAATTGGGTGTCTAATCTTGTCCCAGTTAGAAAAAGGAATGGTGATATAAGACTGTGTGTTGATTTCAAAAATCTGAATGTATCCTCTTTAAAGGACAATTATCCTTTGCCTAACATGGAGGCTATGCTGCAGAAAGTAACTGGTTGTGCACTTCTATCCATGATGGATGGATTTTCAAGTTACAATTAGGTGAAAGTAAAAGAATCAGAACAATTCAAGACTGCCTTCACCACTCCATGGGGAACCTATGTATATGTAAGAATGCCATTTGGACTAACAAATGCAAGTGCTACATTTCAAAGAACTATGGATGTTGCTTTTGCAAGATTGATTGATTCAATTCTAGCTGTGTATCAAGATGATCTAACTGCCTATTCAAAAAAGGAAGAGCAGCACTATATGCACTTAGAACAGATTTTATTAGAGCATTAGAATATGGCATTTCTCTTAATCCAAAGAAATGTGCTTTTGGGGTAGTTGAAGGAAAACTCTTGGGGCACTTTGTTTTCAAGGATGGAATTAGGATTGATCCTAAAAGGGTTTCTGCAATTGACAGGATTCAAGTTCCCAAAATAGTGAAAGGTATTCAGTCCTTCTTTGGAAAGATAAATTTTGTTAGAAGATTTATCCCCAACTTTGTAGAAATCACAAAGGATATTTCTAAAATGTTGAAGAAGGGTGCAACTGTCAAGTGGGAAGGTGAAGCAATTAAATCATTTTAGAGCATCAAAGAGGCTATAAAGATGGCTCTTGTGCTAAAATCTCTTAATTTTTCTAAGCCATTTCAATTATTTTCATTTGCTTCTTTTCATACTATTGCTGCATGCTTATTACAAAAAAATGAGGATGGTTTTGAACAACCTATTGCCTTCTTTAGCATGTCATTGCAGGTAGCTGAGTTAAAATATGATATCATGGAGAAGCAGGCATATGCATTGGTTAGAGCAGTCAAAAGCTTTAGGCCATATCTAGTAGGATCTCAACCAGTTGCATATGTGCCCCATGCAGCAGTCAAGGATATTTTTACCCAGCAGGAGGTAACAGGAAGAAGATGTAGGTGGATAAACAAATTACAAGAATTCAACATAGAGATATAGATCACCAAACTGGTAAGGGGACAAGGTTAGCTAAAATAATGACATAGTCAAATCTGGAAGCATGCCAAGTGAATGTAGTTTAGAATGAAATTGTAAATGTATCAAAATTTGAATGGTACAGGGACATTGTATATTACTTGCAGAATTTGAATTGTCCTTCCCATTTCAGTGATAGTCAGAAAAGGACCTTGAAGCTGCATGAAATCAAGTACATCATCATCTAGGGGGAGTTGTTTTGGAAGAATCCTAACGGTGTATTACTTAAGTGTGTAAATGAAAATGAAGCTAAGAATTTTTTAAATGACATGCACAAAGGAGTGTGTGGTGGACACTATACTGCCCAGACAACAACCCACAAGATTCTTAGAGCAGGCTATTGGTGGCCAACTCTTTTTTCAGATGCACAAAGGTTGGTGAGGAGATGTGATCCTTGCCAAAGGTTCTCAGGAAAGTTAAAGTATGAAGGTGCACTACCCCTTAGAACTATAACTGTGGAAGCTCCATTTCAACAGTGGGGAATTGATTTTATAGGGGAGATTTCAGAAAAATTAAGTGGAGGACATAGTTGGATTTTGGTTGCTAATGACTATTTCACCAAATGGATTGAAGCCATTCTAACTAAAAAAGATACAACTAGGGTGGTGATGGATTTTATTCTGGAAAACATTATTATCAGGTTTGGAGTACCATTCAAAGTGGTCACAGATAATGCCATGTGCTTCAGATCTAGTGAATTTGTTGATTTTTGCAACAAATATGGGATTAATGTGTCATATGCATCATCATATCACCCATAGGGAAATGGTCAAGCAAAGTCAAGTAACAAGAGCCTCATGAAAATCATCAAGAGGATGGTAGACAAAAACAAAAGGGCCTGAGATTCAAAGTTGAAGATGGCACTATGGGCTAACCAGATAATAGTGAAGAAATCAATTGGGAGGTCACCTTCTGAGCTAGTATATGGCACAGCAGCCAGGCTGCCTATAAACATTCTCTTGCCAATTTATAGATTCATACAAGAGAATGATGAAGAGATTGAAGATTCAATGACTGAAAGGATAAACCAGTTGATTGCATTAGATGAAACCATAAGAGAGGCACATAAGACAAACATCAGGCAACGACAGAAAGTGAAATATCTATTTGATAAAAGGACTACAGAAAGGAAATTTTAGGTAGATGATTTAGTCCTTATTTGGAATGCAAGGAGCCAGGATAAGGGCAAGCATGGTAAGTTTGAGCCCTTATGGATTGGCCCATATTAGGTTAGCAATACCCATGGGGAAGACTCCTACTTTCTTCGGGCCCTGAATGGTGAAATGCTAGAATTGCTTGTGCATGGTCAATTCCTTAAACTTTATATTTCATAAGTGATCTTCTTCTGTGCACAATTGTAAACTATGTGTAAATTGTCTGTAAATGCTCTGTATAGTCAGTGTTGTGCATTTTTTGTCTTTTGCCTGGTCTGCCCAGAGGTGATCTGGTTATCGCTGTAGCCTTGTGCCTGCATGTCCCTAGTCGGAGCCAGTGGTGGTGCCTGCATCAGCATGATTTTCAAAGTGCCCGCATCAGCATGATGTTAGGTTTTCGAAGCAAAAATTGTGTTAAGTCAGGGTTTCTGTCACCCTGATATTTTGATTTCCGTAGGGGGATCATCATATTTCCATGTATCACCCCAATATTCTTGCGGGGGTCATATTTCATACCAACCTAATTTTTTGAAGTGGGGGTGATATTTCAAATATTAGTCATATTCAAAGATCACCCCAATGTTACAACAATGCTACAGTCAGACCCGATATTCTTGCGGGGGGTGATATTTCAAATATCAGGTGATCCTATGAATATCACCCTACCGCCGAATATCACCTTATGCAAACATGATGATGACATCATCTAAGTCTGATGGGGTCATATTCCAAGTTTTAACTCTAGCCTGATTTTCTATATGAGGAGGGGGATCACATTTCTAACATCAGTCATCTTTCAAAGATCACCCTGATATTGCAATATGATGGTGACGCCATCAGGATCCCGGTGGGATGCATCATGTGGCCTTCGACATTATATTATCAGCAGATATGATGGTGTGGATCATCGGTAAGACGTATGGTATCGGCAAAGCAGGAGGATTTTCCTCCGATGCATCAGGTTGCAGAGATAAGGGTGATATTTTACATCAAGGTGATGTGAAATATTAGGGTGATATTTTACATGGCGGGCGAGCTCAATTGTTGGTTCGCTAGCATCATGGTGATATTGAACATTAGGGTGTCATGCAGGAGGATGATGATGAGGTCTTGGCGGATGGTTCGTTGGCCACACAAGGTAAAATTGTGCGATATCATATGTGCTAATGACTTAGTTTATAAAGTGTTCGAGAGGTTGCCGTGGGGTGCATGTGGGATAATTAGTTCCCGCATGATTTCAAATATCAGGGTCATGAATCTAGGTGGGAAAGTTACAATGTGCATTGTTTGCTACATTCCCAAGAGGCTACGAGTTGGTACACCATTAATGGCAGATGTTACAGGGGCATGGACAGATCTACTATGTGATTGAAGACGTGAATCCCCAGGCGGGGGTGCAAGGCTCGAGTTCAACCACTCCCTGTCTCCTCCTCTACCTGCTGCCTTCAATGTTCTAAGCACCATTTCTCATAATGCACTGTATCTGGTGAATTTTGAATTGCCATGGAATTTAATGCTAAGTACACCTTCCTGCTATATATAGCAGATGGTGTTACTCATTTGGTTGTTGAAAATTGGACAAATTTTGGTGCTGTAATAGGATACAACTTCATTAGTGGCTCTGTCTTGGCTATCTTGTGAGTTTATGAGTCTCATGTTGTATGTTTTTTTGTTATCTGTCTCCAAATTGCGTGTGTTCTTCTTCTGAATCTGAATGTCTAAGAGGTGTTTATGATTCAAGAATATAGGTTTACTATATTGAATGCTTGATTTCTTACTTCTGCTCAAGGAGTACATTAAATGTTTTAAATCAGGTGTTGGGAAGAATGTACTGCAGTGAGGATGTTGTAAGCAGAGATAACTGAATACTAAGTTCTGGGAGGTATCTGTAAGGTAGATACTAAAAACCCCCTTGATATCTAGTCTTTGATGTATGTTTATGCTGATTATTCACATGTGTATGTCTATTGACTCCAAGCCCTGAGATAGGAACTGATCCGGTCTTGTATCAAGATTACAACCAAGGCCCTAGTTTTGCATCCAAATATCAAAAACAAACTTAAACTTCAAATACAAACCTTTAGGACATCTAGAAGTAGTTTAGGATCAGAATCCTCTATCTCACAATTGAACATAGGCCCAAAGCTAGCCCCTTTCCACTTATCTCACAGTTTTGGTCTGCATAAAGGAGGATTTATCTGCTTTGTATCAACATCCAAGTCTGTTCATAAGCATATCCCATGGATGTTGAATAGGGAATACCCCCCTAGGTTTTGCAGAGCTTGAAGAAGAAGAGGAGATATCTATAGAGTCTATCTCCTATACTGTTGGCCCTTGGCCTGGATATCCTGTTGATCAATGATGGCTACCTTGTAGGGATAACCGAGAAGAAGCATCCATTTTGGGAAAAAACCAACAGTTCATATGGTTTGATTTATGATTTCCATTATGAGGAGTTTAGGGGATATGATTGGGCTTATTCCTAGTTATGGAATGGTTATGAGTTTGATCTACTTTGGTTAGAGAGGCTTACACACATGTTGGTTACATGATATATGTGTTCATTTGATCTATGAGATTGAATGATTAGGTGTTTTTGAGGCTTTTTATTTGGGGTTGCAAAGAAAATCATACTTGACATAGCTTTGCACTTTGAGGTGTTGGTAGGACATTATGATTTAGAGGTTTTCTCCCTTTGTCTTATGGCTACTTCCTGGAGGATCATGTTGATATGGTTGGACTTGGGATAGTTATCACAACATGTGAGAGAGTATGCAGTGTTTTATCTTCATGTGTGGATCATTGTGAGTGTTCTTGATACTACATTGGCTTGTTGATTAGCCACACATCAGTTTGAGTGTTGATTGGTAGACTTGGTATGTCTTGGATATATTTTCAGATTTGACATTACCCATGTAGTGGGAGCCCCTGGATGTATGGGTTCTTCATTGACAGGTTTTATACATTGAGCTTATTACTACAGTATATGGGTTTGATATGTTGTTGGCATGAGTTTACTAATGTTGTTGATACCTATGAAGTGGTACGCTGGAGGATGAGAGGATTTCTTGCTTGAGATGGTGGTTACTTTGGTTTTATTGCAGTTATCTTGATGGAGCATGAGAGCATGTTGGAGATTCATGTGGTTTCATGTTTGTCTATGATGATGTATTTCAGTGAATGACCCTTATGCAATGTATACAACAAGTGGGAGAATGTTGGGAAAAAGGTGTTGTTCACCTTGCATAACATTAATTAATTTAATTATGTAAAATAAATATTCTTTTGTGGTGCATTTTAATTAATGTGTTTAGCCACATTAAATATTTATTTGGTATCACTTGTAAAAGTTGTATTTAACATTGGGAGACATAAGGCAAAATATTTATTATTTGTGTAAAATAATAATATCGGGGTCAATGATTTTGTGCTAATGGTTTTGAGTCACATTGTTATTATTCAATACCACAAGTTGTATTTGTGTGAGCTTGAGTCTATAAAAGCAAGCACAAGGTTAGTGGTTAGGGTTGGCTCTTATTTTACAGGTTGTGTGAGAGGCTATCATTGTATTGAGTTTTCTCTTGTGAGTGCACATTGTAAAGCATGGCATGGGATGTGTGGATTCATGCTTGGATACATAGAGGTTGTAGTAGAGGATCTTGATGTTTCAGAGGTGTTCATGGAGACTCTGTGAGTGTATTGTAAATTCTTATTGCTGAATAATACACTGAGTATAGATGCTTTTGGAGGCTGGGTTTTTTCCCTCAAAGAGGGTTTTGCTAGGGTATATCCTGTGTTATTTTGTTGATTGTCTATTGATCTTTGCATTATGGTAAATCTGTAAGATTGTATGCATCATCACTAATAGAAAAATAGAAATAAATGACTAAAAAAACTACCAAAAATTGGTCATGTGACCATTGGTAGTTTATTGCCGGTCATTTATCTCGCGGCCAAATTTATGACTAAACAAATTTTAGTCATTAATTTGGTAGTATATTTAGTCATCAATTTGGTAGTATATTTAGTCATCAATTTGGTAGTATATTTGGTAATTTGGTAGTATATTTAGTCATTAATTTAGTCATTGATTGTTGTTAACTGGTCATTTATTTAGTCATTGTAATCATTAATTGTCGTCAATTGGTAGTATATTTAGTCATTTGTATTAACTAATTTCCATCCATTGGTAGTATATTTGGTCATTTTAATCATTATTTTTCCATCAACTGGTCATATATTTAGTAATTAATTAGTCATTGATTGTTGTTAATTGGTCATTTATTTAGTCATGGTAGTCATTTTTATTTACTAGTTTCCATTAATTGGTAATAAATATAGTCATGATATGAATAATTTATTAAATACCATAAATTTTATAATGTAGAAAAAATTTATTATTAAATTTGAATTAAAACATAAAAGCAAATAAATTTGGAAAACTATATATTTTATGATGCTGCCAAGTAAAGATTGATAAATTTGAGCCAACACTTTCTATTTGAGAATCATCCAATAAGAAAATGAAACAAGACAAAGCAAAGTGGCAATAAATATTGACACTATTTGGTATGGCATCTCATCAACATGGAAATGTTTTTGGTTTCGTACAATTACAGTAAAATATGAATTTATTTAAAACAACATTTTCATGATATTTTCTTCATTATCTCAAGAAATCATAAAATAGGTCATTACACAAAATCTCTACTCTTGGAATCAATCTCTTCCCTTTCTCACATGGCAATACCACACTTGCCCATTTAGACTATTAAATTTTAGAAAATGAGCTAAACAAGAGACATTCAAATGACCTCCTGCATAGATAGGATTTGAAGTTCACTATTGTCTTACTGTAGCCAGAGGTGCAGCATGTACACCACATAGAAAAACATATAGAAGAAGCTTATGATGCAGAAGCTACTGTTCTGGTATCAACAAAATTCACCATTTGTTATCCTAATTGTGGTGTTTGTAATGTTGCAGGGTGCATTTTCCATTTTCATCAGAAGGTTTTGCTCTAATCCAAAGTTCCATTGCACAATGCATCATTAGTAGTAGCTTAAGGAATTTTTAACATCTTTTTCAATTTCACCACAAGTTTCCAATCATCATTGGACAAATCATCCTGAAAAAATAAGAAGAATATTCCATTTTAGACATTAAAAAGCTGTTTTATCAGCCAAAAATGAAAAGCACAAATGTTCAATTAGCATAAAATGCATAATAGTAAATACACTGTAAAATTACGTAATGTGGATATCAAATAGCCTTACCCTATAGTTTTATTTCAATATATCTATGGATCTTCTAGTGAGATGACTCACAAATTCATCCTCCATTTCAAAATGCATACCAAACATTTTCTGTGCTTCATCAGCATTGCTCCCAACAATTTGTAAAGTTTGTATGATAATTCATTAACAAAAACATTTCAAAAAATAGCATCCAAAATCATATAAAACTATTAACAACAAAGACATCTCAAAATACCTTCATGGCCACTTTTTGACCCTTCTTAGCCATTTCAACAGCTTTATGATTGATCTCAATTGAGGCTATTTTGCCAATATCTATGAAATCTTTTATGGGAACACATAATGGCGTGCCAATCTACAGATGCAATCACCACATATGGCTTTATACAAACCAAAAATGATACAACAATATTTTACATACATAAGTCATAACATCGAAAAGACTAGGTTTAGATACTGACCCTTGCAATGCCTTCAAGAATATCGACACCAACAATTATAGGATCCTTCTTGTTAAAAATACAATTTGGTAAAATGCTCAGTACATAGGGGAAACAACATCTTCTACAACCTCCTTTTTCCTTTCTTCCTTAAGATTGTCCACATATGCTTTAAATTGGTCAAACAGATGATAAATAATGTCCGCTACAAATATCTTGACACCAACTTCATCTGCAAGCTCCTGAGCTTTAGGAGTAATTTTGACATCAAATGCCAAAATTGTAGCATACTCTTTCTTCTTTTTCTCAAGCATTACATTCAACACATGACATATTTTATGCACAGGCCCAATACCAATTGCACTAACTAGGATGCTTATAGCTGGGGTCTTCAAGAACTCAAGTAAAGCCTCCAAAGATCCAAGAGTTGAAGCTTGAACATAAACTCCTTCCCCACTCTTGTCAATCTGAGACATTACATTATTGATATCTTGCATTGCTTCTTCCTTAATATCCTCTAAATCATCATCAGGTCCAACAGCATATAACTGAGTTCCTGCTATGGCATGCTCAAGACCCTAAAATCAAGAAATTGTAGCTAAATTTCATTGCCCACATATATTTGATAATTTTATGCTCATATACATAAAAATTTTAGCCTAAAATTTGATACCTGAGTGGTTATCTTGATTCCCTATGCAGCCTTCAACTCCTTATGATGTTGATAAGATCCCTGAAACCAAAAAACATCTTAAGCTATGGAATATATTATATTATTTTAACAATATGATCAATGTGACATGGTTTGAGTAATCTAAATTTGAGGTGTAGATTATTGTATTCTAGAATAGTAGATCACAAATACCACCCATTCTCCTTTACTATAAAAGAGCATTTCAATTGTTTTAACACCACATATACTCCATTAAATAATATGGCACCATAAGGCTTCCAAGAATACATACCACTATGTAGGTTACCACAATGGACCACTCATAAGGAACATTTTAAATCAGGATCAAAGTCACCTGGATCTTGAAATCAAAAGGCAATCCCTTAGCTTTTACACCATATCTATCAATTTTATCCGCCCTCTATCCTGATGTTTCAAAAGGTAACTCCTGGTGTCTGTAATTTCTCATATTGTCTGACCATTCAACATTTACAAACTATTTTCTATTTTGAACAATTTCTATATCCAAGGTTGAAAAGGTCAGATGTCAACAAAACATGCATCAAATAAAATTTTACAATTAGAGAAGAGAATACAACATACTATATCAATAAAAAGACCTTCACTGGCTAAAGCTATGTATTGCCCATCATGATTAAAGCTAGTTGTCCTCACTGGTCACCTAGAGAAAGCCTCACATTAAATTTCTTGAAAAATAATTATGTCCATGCACGTGATGTGAAACCATGGAATTTCAATTAAATTATTGAAACTAGAAATGATAAGGATTTTTTCATCGTCAATATTGACAAAGTTTTCTTGCAAATCAATTAAAAACAAAAAATACTACTTAAGAGAGCAGCTTAAGAATAATTGATAGTCAAATGGCAAAAGAGACATCCATCGTTCACATAGGTGAGAAAGATCCATGCAATTGAGCATAAATTATCATCAGAGGAAAAATACAATCTTTAACAGAGAGCATTGGAATTCACAAAGAGTGTTTCTGTTGACCTGTAGATTCCTAAGACAGTCAACCCTAACAAACAATTGATGATGATTAATGTGTTAATAACTTACATTTTAGTTTGCCGACTATATTATAGTATCAATCTTCTAAAACAACAAATTTAGAAAACAAAACGGCTTCAACTATAGCCACTTGCATTATATCTTTTGGCATGATTCTAAAATCATTTACTATATTAATACATAACATACTCTAGCTTAGTAAAGGTTAGCACACAGAGCATCTCAGAAAGATCCCATAGGCTCACAAGAGCATCTACACTTCCAACTGCAAAGTACCTACCAGAATCAAAATAAAGTTATAAACTAAATACTAGGATTAAAAATATGCAACAAACAATCACATCCAAGTCTTTCCTTGTCTCTAGCTTACATTTCAAGTTTGAATTCAACCTTTGCAACCATTCATCCATATACATTGCCAATTAGTCTCCTCCAAAAATAATTTGAAATGTAGAAAAAAGGACCTATTATTTGAGAATGAAAACTAACATTGAATAACAAAACTGTTTGAGGAGCAATTACTTACATGAAGAAACCTCCATAGATTAAGGGCATATTCAGTTCAATTCAAAATATAAGTAACTGGATCATATCCTAATGGCCCATGGTAGATTTTGGCATATATGCCAAGGTATAGCTAATAACATTGGTGCAAGAGCATATGTATGAGAGGGAAGGATATCTAAAGCTCCTTTGTGACTTCTATGTTTTGGAGCTGAGTGACTATTTGCTCCTCCAAGTGTCATGAGAAATATAGCCATGGGATATTCTTCGCAGTAATTCTATTTAGCATGTATGTAACTACTAGCTACTCTAGAAATACCAACTTATTGTCTTACATGCCCAACAAATAGGCCACCATAAAACATACTAAGTGTCACTCTTGAAATCGTTGAGTGATAGTGGGAATTCAAGGAGAACTGTAAATGTGTGCTACAAGCAAAGGCTATTTGTAAAAGCTAATTTCATGCATGCTATCCTAGGCATTAGCTAGGGTATTGGCATCACATTTGAAGGAGCCCAAGGGAATACCAAGCATCCTTCTTATCATCTCCCCTAAAATGGTGCATTTGAACTGGGTATCCTTCCCTTTAATGGTGCAAGAGGCAAGGTCAAACAACTTAGAGTAAGAAATAATTATTTTTGGGCATGGGCACACAATGGGAACAAGGAATTTAGATATTGAAGATCTATCGAGAGAAAATTTCTAGCGGATGTGAGAGGGGTAACACCTACCAATCCCAGCTCAGATATCTGACAGTATACTAGCCATCCATTTAGCATATTTTCCCATCCCAATTGTCAACTATATGATTTCCATGAAGGAATTAATGCAATTCAAATCTCCAATAGGTCAGAGGTTACTAGAGGTCCATTTATCACCAAACTTAGAAGGGAAAACTACACATTATTTTTAGATGAATCTAGTTGGAGTCATTTACCATGCATAGTATTGAACACTCAACATTGAGAATACACAACTTTGAACACCAATTGAAGATAAATCAAAACTTTCCTATCAAAGGACTTATTTAATTGATCATCAATCTTGTTAAATTCTATTTGATTAGTTCCCAACTTCCTAGTAATTGATGTTTTTTCCTATTGCCTAGTTAGCAAGAGTGTCTACTAGGAAATTTTCTTCTCTATAAGTGTTGGACTTCATAGTAATTGAAACTTTGTTGTAGAATTTTAATCTAATAAAGTCACATAGCAAAACAGAGTTGTTAGGAATTCTCAGCAAGCAAGAATTTCTAAGGGACAACACAAAAATCTATTGTAACATCCACTGTAAGGGAAGAATTGAAATGGAGTTTACCAGCATCAATTAAAATGTTTTAAGCATTTTTCGCAAAAGACTTCTGTTTAGGTCAAAATTTGAAGGAAATGTTTCTCTAGATGTTCCATGGTGTATAAAACAATTGAAATTATACTTTCTGCTAGAATCATTCAACTATCTAAATGTTGTATGAGGTTTTCACCAATTTCTTAAACTTTCATGAACAAAGAAGTAATATGTAAAATGGTTGCTTTCAAATTTAATGTTTCCTTAATAGATATATTTTCGAGCCTAAAGGCATCATATTCCCTAAACAAATAAGGAATAGGAACATACCCAACACCAAATCTGGCTACTTCACCTGCATCAATGGTTGAATAAATATTTAGTGTAATGAATATGTCCCAATAAATAATCTGCCAAAAAACTGTTGGAAGAATTTAATCTTCCATCAGACCACCTGCCCCCGCGTCAGACTTGGGGATCTCCAAAATTAGCCCCAGCAACCGGTTGCACCTGCCAGCATTAATTTAGGTAGGTGAGTTTGAATTTGAAATGAGTTTGAGCACCCATTTTTTGGGCATGAGTAAATGAGACAAAAAAGGAGGGAAAGATAGTTGACAGAAGAGAAGCAAGAGAGAGCCTGTGCAGTAGCAGAAGGGAATGTTCTAATAGAGAACAATAGAAGGAGAATATAGCAGAGGATAGAAGGTTCTGTGTGTAGCAGCACAAGGTATGCATAGGCAGTTACAGAGTTCCTACAAGGCAGCTCCAGAATCATTTAGTTTGTAGCTCCAGTGATTGGGGCATCTAAGCAAAATAGAGCAGCAACTCTAAATGAAGTTTGTAACAAAGTTTGAATGTAATTTTAGAAGAGAAAAATATATATAAGATATATTGCTGTCATTTATGTTTTGTCTTCTCTGTGTGTATTTGTTTTATGCTATCATTTCTATTGTTATAGCATTTGTTTTAGGATAGCAGTCTGCCCTCCCCTGCTCCCCTGCCAACAATTGGTATTAGAGTCCTATTTTTATAGGTAGTTAGATTCAAGTGGGTGTTTTATATAAGCCCTAGTTTGTCTAGGCATTATCAACTTTCTTAGATTTGAGAAGCATGGCAAGTGGGGATAGCAAAGGATGGCAGCAGCCACCAAATTTTGATGGGCAGAACTATGATATCTGGGCTAAGAAGATGAAGACTATTCCGATTGCTAATGACCTATGGGATTTGGTCATCAATGGGTTCACAGACACCATAGACCCAACAGGTAATGCAACCCTATCTAATGCTCAAAGAAACCAGTTGAAGGAAACAAGAATGAAGGATGCAAAAGCCCTCAGTCTAATTGAGGCAGCCTTGACAGAGGCTATTTTCCCTTGCATTGCAGTAGCAAACTACTCAAAAAAGGCATGGGAAATACTATAGAACAGCTACAAGGGAACTGACAAGGTGAGATCAGTCAAACTCCAACTATTTAGAAGAGATTTTGAGACCCTTCAGATGAAGAAGAGTGACTCTATTTCAAACTTTCATACTAGAGTTTCTACCATGCTAAATCAGTTAAGGATAAATCGAGAAACCATGGATGAACAAAGGATTGTTGAGAAAATCCTAAGGAGTCTACCTTCTAGATTTGACCCTATTGTCATAACCATTGCAGAGACAAAGGACCTGTCCAAAATGATAGTGGATGAGTTGATGGGCTCTCTAGAAAGCCATGAGCAATGGTTGAATAGATCCGCTCCTTCCCTTGAGCAAGCCTTCAAGGCTCAAACCAATGAAAGAGGTAGGGGAAGAGGAAGAAATAGCAGAGGTAGAGGTCAAAGAGGTAGAGGAAGAAGCAACTCTAGAAGAGGAGTTTCAAATAGCCAAGGAGAGGTAAGCAGCTCATAGCCAAGCTATCAAGAAATGAAGAAGAACAACAATTCTAATCAAAGGTATGACAAAAGCAATGTTCAATGCTATTACTATCATAAGTTTGGTCATTATGCTAGTGAGTGTAGAAAGAAACAACGTGATCATGGAGGCCAAAATGCTAAGGTAGCAAATGAGAATAAGATTGAAAATGAAAAATAGTCAAATGTTTTTATTGTTTGCAATCTTGCTAAGAGGAGCAGTGATGAAGTATGGTACCTAGACAACGGTTGTAGCAACCACATGAGTGGAAATAAAAACTTTTTTGCCTCCATAGATAGCAGCATCAAGACTAAAATAAAAATGGGAAACAATGAGCAAGTTCCCATCATGGGAAAAGGTACAGTCAACATTCAGTCCAAGAATGGTGAAAGGAGGAAGATCTAGGATGTATATTATGCCCCTGGCATAAAACATAACCTATTGAGCATTAGACAGATGGTCCAAAATGGCTATAGAATCTTGATGGAAAATGGAGAGTGCACAATATTTGATAAAGGAGGTAGTAAGAAAGTGATTGCAACAGTGCAGATAACAAGAAACAGAATGTTTCCTCTTAGGATACACAGTCTCCGGTGCCATCTCCGGCGCTATCTCCGGTGCTATCTCTAGCGCAGTTTCCAGCACTATCTCCGGCACTCATAGCAATGGGACAACAAACAACCTTTAGGACAGCCATCAAAGACCCATCCAAATTGTGGCATTTGAGGTATGGGCACTTAAGTTTTTTTGGTTTGAGTTTATTGTCCAAGAAAGGCATGGTTAGAGGGCTACCTAGCATTGTAGAGCTCGATGGAAAATGTGAAGCTTGCATTTTAGGAAAGCAGCACAGACAACCCTTTCAATCAGGGTATTCTAGAAGGGCAAGAGCACCATTGGAGTTGGTGCATTCAAATTTATGTGGCCCTATGAAGACCCCTACATTAGGTGGGAATGTATATTTTATGACATTCATAGATGATTACAGCAAAAAAATCTAGGTTTCTTTTTTGAAGAACAAATTAGAAGCCTTCGAGAAATTCAAGGAGTTTAAGGCATCAGCTAAAAAGCAAAGTGGCTGCTATATCAAAGCCCTAAGAACAGATAGAGGGGGAGAGTATATCTCTAAAGAATTTCTAAATTTCTGTAACTATGAAGGCATTCATAAATAGTTCACAACCAGGTATACTCCACAGCAAAATGGAGTGGTTGAAAGGAAAAATAGAACCATTCAAGAGATGGCAGCAAGCATCCTGAAAGAAAAAGGACTATCACATGATTATTAGGGTGAAGCTGTAGCAACATTAGTTTACCTATTGAACAGGTGTCCTACAAAGGCCGTTCGTGATAGGATTCCACAAGAGGCGTGGACAAACAGCAAATGGAGTGTTGAACACCTAAGAATCTTAGGGTGTGTGGCATATGCATTCGTGCCTAAAGAAAAGAGGCAGAAATTTGATGATAGAGGTGAAAAATGTATCTTCACAGGCTATAGTGAAGAGTCAAAAGCCTATAGACTGTATAATCCCATCACCAAAAAGGTTGTGATCAGTAGGGATGTTGATTTCATTGAGAATGAAGCATGGGATGGAATAGTGGACAGCACCACGGGTATTTTAGTCTCAATACCCCTTGAAGATGAAGAAGCTCCAGAGGACAGCAACTCTGGAGGAACTACGGAGAGTAGCAGCTCAGGGAGAAACTACCGTAGAGCATTGGAGAACAACAACAGCTCCGGAGGTGTTTAGCAAAGCAGCTCTGGAGGTGGACAGCAGAATAGTAGCTCTGAAGGTGTTCAACAAAGTAGCTCCAGAGGTGGATAGCAGCACAACAGCTCCAGAGATCAGTAGCTCCAAAGGTCTGCAACTCCAGAGATCTACAGCTCTAGAGTTCAACAGAACAGTAGCTCTGGAGGTCAGCATTACAGTAGCTCCAGAGGTCAGAACAGCAGTAGCTCCGGAGGTAATTCAGACCCCACACTCACATCATTGATGCCGCGGAGGACAAGGAGTGTGAAGGAGATTTATGATAGCACAAGGTATGCGGATGATGATGAGAATTTGGATTTTGCATTATTTTCCTGTAGTGATCCAATCCACTTTGAAGAAGCTGTGAAAGAAGGGAAATGGTGTAAGGCCATGAATGAAGAGTTGGATGCCATAGAGAGGAATGACACATGGCAACTAACTGATTTACCCAAGGGTAAACAAGTGATTGGAGTTAAGTGGATCTATAAGACCAAGTCTACTACTGAAGGAAAGATTGAAAGACATAAGGCAAGGCTAGTTGTTAAAGGGTACAAACAACAACCTAGAAGAGATTATGATGACACATATGCACCAGTTGCAAGGCTAGAAATAGTTCGAGCAGTCATAGCAATAGCAGCCCAACACAAGTGGAAGGTGTTTCAAAAGGATGTAAAGTCAACCTTTTTGAACGGAGTGCTGAAAGAGGAAGTGTATGTGGAGCAGCCACCTGGCTATGAAGTCCCAGGGCAAGAGGACAAAGTATATAGGCTTCAGAAAGCCCTCTATGGGATGAAACAAGCACCTAGGGCATGGTACAGTAGAATAGACTCATATTTAGTGAGTAATGGCTTTAGCAAAAGAAGCAGTGAGCCTACTCTTTACATCAAAGCAGCTGAAGGTAACATTTTGATTGCTATTTTGTATGTAGATGATTTGATTTTTACTAGCAATAGTGATCTTTTCATTGCTGATTTTAAAGAGGCAACGAAGAATGAGTTTGAGATGACAGACTTAGGTCTGCTAAAGCATTTTCTTGGCATTGAGGTCAAGCAAACAGAGCATGGCATATTTATTTCACAAACTAACTATGCCAAATACATTGTGAAGAGATTTAAAATGGAGAATAGTAAACTTGCCCCTACACCAACAGCTATAGGTCTAAAATTGAGTAAAGAGGACGGCATCAAGGAAGTAAACCCAACCCTCTACAAGAGCATGGTTGGAAGCCTCATGTACTTGACAGCCACTAGGCCTGATTTGATGTATGTTGTATGCCTGATTTCTAGGTTCATGGAGAAGCCTAAGGACACACATTGGCAAGCAGGAAAGAGGATACTGAGGTATGTGAATGGCACAACAAGTTATGGCATCTTGTATGATGTTTCTAATGAGTTTAAGTTGGCTGGTTTCATGGATAGTGATTGGGCAGGAAATGTAGATGACTGGAAGAGCACATCCGACTATGTATTTCACATGGGTTCAGGCGTGATATCATGGGCTTCCAAGAAGAAGCCCATTGTTTCTCTCTCTATAGCAGAAGATGAGTATATTGCAGCAAATGCAGCAGTATGTCAGGCTATTTGGTTGAGAAGGATCCTTGCAAACTCGAATGAGCAGCAAGTAGATGGTACAACCATTCATTGTGACAATGTTTCATCAATAGCCCTGATAAAGAATCTAGCCTTCCACAGACGAAGCAAGAACATTGAGATCCATTATCACTTCATAAGGGAGTTGGTAGAATGAGGAGAGATTGTGTTATAGTATTGCAGATCCGAGTAGCAGCTCGCTGACATTTTTACTAAGGCATTGCCAAAAGATTCTTTTGAATGCCTAAGAGATAGGCTAGGCATTGTTGACAGCTCTGGAGGTGTGCAACCCTGGAAAGAAGACAACTCCAGAGGTTCAAATCTAGAAAGACAGTAGCAGAGCTCCAGAGGTTCAACTCTGGAAGGTATGTGCAGCTCCGGAGATGCAGAAACAAAACTCCAGAGATGCAGATAGAGTGCTCTGGAGATGTAGAAAAGAGCTCCGGAGGTGATCCAGAATGGCAAAAACAGCTCCAGAGATCTACTCTGGAAAGGCCAAAACAAAGGTATAACTTCGGAGATCAGTTCCGAAAAGAAAATTTTTGAATGACATCTGACTTCAGATTAAGGGGGAGTGTTGGAAGAATTTAATCTTCCGTCAGACCATTTATTGCACCCTACCCCCGCGTCAGACTTGGGGATCTCCAAAATTAGCCCCAGTAACCAGTTGCACCTTCCAGCATTAATTTAGGTAGGTGAATTTGAATTTGAAATGAGTTTGAGCGCCCATTTTCTGGGCATGAGTAAATGAGACAAAAAAGGAGGGAAAGATAGTTGACAGAAGAGAAGCAAGAGAGAGCCTACAGTAGCAGAAGGGAATGTTCTAATAGAGAACAACAAAAGGAGAATATAGCAGAGGATAGAAGGTTATGTGTACAGCAGCATAGGGTACGCACAGGTAGCTATGGAGTTCCTACAAGGCAGCTCTAGAATCATTTAGTTTGCAGCTCCAGTGATTTGGGCATCTAAGGAAAACAGAGCAGCAACTCTGAATGAAGTTTGTAACAAAGTTTGAATGTAATTTTAGAAGAGAAAAATATATATAAGATATATTATTGTCATTTGTGTTTTGTCTTCTCTACGTGTGTATTTGTTTTATGCTATCCTTTCTATTGCTGTAGCATTTGTTTTAGGACAACAGCCTACCCTCCCCTACTCCCCTGCCAACAAAAACATACTGAGGAGGAAAAGTAGGCTGGAGTTTATCACAATAACATAGTTTGTAAGATTCTTATTTTAAGTAAAGTCACCATAAAATTGAATGAAATCTGAAGGAATAAAAAAGGGCACCACCGTCATGATGATCCAAATGAGGCTCTTCAGGGGCCACCATCCTGAATGCCATGAATCACGAGGTTCGTATATTTTTGTAGATCCTACTGTTGTGAGAAACATGGTAAAATAAAATCTCTAAGCTGATGTTAAGGTGCACCAAGGATATTTGTTGCAAGTTACAACAACTAAAACACTACTTATGGAAATCTTTGGAATTTCAGTATTACCATGGCTATCCATGTTTAATGGGCTATGGAAATTTTATGCATAACCTATACCTGTCACTGCTCTATGAAACTGGGGCTAGGATTTCACTAGAATATTTAAATTAGAACTATTACAATTAATTTTTTTCACAAGCCAAAGACAATGGATACAAAGCATCCGAGGCTCACACAAAGTACACCTTCTGTACCCAAGCAGTCATGAACCCCTTGATAGCCTTTCAAACATGCAAATACAAATATATAATAAGACTAAAATATTGCCAACAAAACCATGGAAGATGATTTAAAATTCAACTTACAAGATTAGTGGCAACCCCATGATCTTAACATGCTATACCAAATGAGCTTCGACCCATTTTTTAGTGATCCCTACGTATGTTTCAAACTTTCAACAGAACAACAAATCATTTTGTGGGGATGTTCACATTCAGCATGAGTTGAAAATGTGATCATCTAGTAGGAATAATCTAATCTTTTTTATTCCTACCTTTTGACCTGCAGCCCATTCATATCTGCTCACATTTTCATTAAGCTTGCAAAACAGTGACCGGGATAAAACCTAACATTAGCACTATGCCACATCTGAAGTTGTTGTATATTTGTCTGATGTATAATTGATCCTATTGCTTATGGCCCTATGGGTTATTTTATTATAGAAAAAAGAAATTTACATATCCATAATAGTTGAAACTGAAGAGATACAACTGCAAGGGGCATCTGTAAGTTTCAATTTAGTTGTTGTCCATAAATGCAAATAGGATCACTACTCAAAATAGAAACAGGTAGGATTATAAATCAAATGAAGGCTTACATTAGGAATACTATTTGTCTATCCCAGATTTATCCTTTGGCCAGTTTGATTGGGCTACATTTGTTGATATTTGGGTAGGCCAGGGTTGTACTCAACTTAACATATAATTTTAGTTAGATAATATTTTGACAGATTGGATATTCCTAGATTGATAGTGATGATTTTTTGTTTGTTACCCATTTTGGCATTTGTGAAATCTCATGCTGCATTATTGAAGTATGCCAGATCTACATATTTAAATATAAGTAGTAGTCATTCAGGTTGTGGATGATTAGGGGGGAACACTCCAATTAAAGCACAGAGTTAAGTCCACCTAGAGATGGGACTTGTTACTACTATAGGATTGGTGACCCTGATGTTATGTTATCTAGTAGGTTCTAGCCATGGAAATTGTGCTTTTCCTACAATTTTCAATTTTGGAGATTCCAACTCAGATACATGCAACTTCTATGCGGCATTCCCTGCCTTGCTCCCTCCCTACGAAATGACATTTTTCCATAAGCCTGAGGGTCGATCAAGTGATGGTCACCTTGTAATTAATTTTTTAGGTATTTAGCTTAACCGACATGCAAAAGAATATATTTACTTGATGGTTTCAAACTTCTTTTAAGTCTCAGTTTTAAATTTTAATTAATACAAATTCCACAAGGTTCTCGTATAATGGCAAATTTTGTAAAGCTTAAATCAACAAATTAGTGGGTGGCAAAAGGGACAATTGGCTAACAAAGAATAGGGCATTTGAGAACACTACAAATACTACTACATAATGTTGCTGATAGAGATTCTTTTTAATTCTCTCCTGGTGCAGGAGCACCTAGGAGAAAGGGGCATTTTTTGCATTGTAAAGACATGTACATAGTTGTTGATAGTGTTTTGTTGACTTTAAAGTATATGAGGGTTGTAAATAGGTGTCAAATGATAGTTTGGTGTGTCAAGACTAGTTGAGTTGTAGCAAGGCCTAAATTAGGCCATTTTTGTTATGTTGATGTCATTTTTGTATAGTTCTATTAAAATAAGGCAATGTTAAGAAGTGGAATATAGAAGGTAAAGAGACAAATTAGGAATTTTGGTTACAAAAATGCATGGTATTCCTAGAATACATGTTGTAGAGGATGAGAATGCATCGAATGGAGTTTGTAGAAGCAGGAAAAGAAGAAAAAAACTCAAACATTGTTGTTTTTCCCAGTTTTTGATTGATTTTACTATTTTTTTTTTGTTATTTGCGTTAGTACGGCCTGGTATGACCCCGTGGTACTCTATACTATACATGGATGGATGTTATTTCATGTTAGCTTTCGTTTTCATATGATTTTATGGTTTGATATTAAAGCATAAGGATTTTATGATCATTTTTCTGTGCACAACCCTGTAACCTAGGGTTTGACAGGTTAAAGAAGAAAATCTATGTTTCTGAGAGATTTGACCATGGAAAAATTGTATAAATCAGTGGAAAGATAGATATTGAAGTCCTTTAACTATTTCATTCATTTGTAGAGCTGAATAAGATGTTTCAAGGTGTTTTTTGGAACGAGCCCTAGTGTTATTTACCCTATTTTTTAGGGAAAATGAGGGTTTTAGCTTTGCATGTTTAAAATTCATAGAGTAAACGAAGGTCCTGATCAAACCAAGGGTGGATTGTGTCCATTTACAACACATTGAATGTTTCTAAGTGCTATTGGGGAGTTGGGAGGCATGAAATCTTATGGTCGCTTTGAGAGATAGACCTAATTAGGCTTATTTTCTAGTTTGACAGTGAATTGTTTGATGAAACTTTCTCTAACAACCATAGGTAAGTTTTTGATATGTTATTGTTGGCCCAAAAGGGTACTATGATTTGTGTTTGGGTTTTGTTAGATCAGCCTACTCCAAAAGATAAGGCTGAAAATAGTGAATTTAGGGCTACAAGAGCCATAGCCAAGTTGTGAAGAACCATCATCCAATAGGATTGAAAACCCATAAAAGTTTAGTGATTTTAGTTTGATTAAGCATCATTTCTCCCTACTATATTAATTTGGTATCACAGCCTAGGCTTGTGATCAAATAGAGGAAGAGATTTGAGTTTCAAGAAGAAAGGTAAAAAGAAACATTCAAGCTGCCTCCAAAAATGGGTGGTACAATGGTTGCTAGGGAGATTAGATCCCTAAAAGAGCATCAAGAAGCCATGTCGGCCAGGATGGAAGCACTGGAGAGAAAAAACAAGAGAGGTAAGGGTACTATAGAGGTAAGTGACCCTAAAGATGAGGAAGAAGGTGAAAGAGAGAACCCTCCAGAAGGATTCCAAGAGGAGTTGGATCTTGAAGACAAGAAGTTTTTGCAAGTGCTCAAGGCTACAAGGGGTGAGGCTCAAGATGTGAAGATAGAGATACCAATGTATGGTGGCAAAATGGATAGTGAAGAGGTAATTGAATGGATTGATGCTTTAGATAACTATTTTGACTACAAGGAAGTACCTAAAGACAAGAAGGTTAAGTTTACCAAAACCAATTTAAAGGGACCAGCATTGACATGGTGGAATTACATCAAGGAAGAGAGTGTAAAGAAGAATAAGCCCAAGATCAATTCATGGGACAGGATGGTGAAGGTAAAGAGTCAATTCTTACCTTCTGATTATGAGATCCAAGTATATTGGATGTTGCAAAGCTTAAAACAAAAAGAAATGGATGTGGCTGCATACACTGAGGAATTTCACAAATTGACATTAAGATCAGGGCATATGGAGAATGAAAAGGAAAAAGTTGCTAGATATTTAAATGGCTTGAGGTCTGCAATACAAGATGAAATCAGCCTTACCACTCCTAAGACAGTAGAGGAGTGTTTTCAAATGGCTACTAAGGCTGAAGAGAAGATCAAGAGGAGGCAAGAAAAGCAATCAAGGGGCAGAGGAAAGAGTTTTAGGGGTAGAGGTAACCCTAATTAAAGTGCCAACCACTAAGGAACCCCCTCAAAGGAAAACTCTATTTTAGACAACATGCAAGTCCCAAGGAAAGATATGCAAAGCCATCATTGATTCTAGTTCAACAGATAACATTGTGTCTCTAGAAATGGTTGAGAAACTTAAAATGAAAAGAATACCTCACCCAACTCCATAGAAGATCTCATGGCTCAATAAGGGGCAACAGTTGCTTGTGAATGAGCAGGTTTGGGTAGAGTTCAACGTAGGACCTTATAAAGACAAAATTCTTTGTGATATTGTGCCCATGGATGTGTGCCACCTACTCCTTGGTAGGCCTTGGCAATTTGACCAGAAGGCTCAACATGATGGCTATAACAATGAGTATGTGATTGGGAAGGATGGTGTGTCAATCACCTTGTCACCTTCGCAAGAAGATGACAGTACAGTTCATGAAGGATCTAGTGTGATGGTAGTGAAGGAAAAGGAGTTCTTAAAGACCTTACATGAAGAAGAGGTTGGTTTTGCAATTGTTGGTAAGCCCATTTCAGACTAAGCAGCAGCTGATGCAATAGAAGTTCCCAAGGAAGTGCAGACCCTATTGGAGAAATATGAGAATATAGTGGAGAAAGAGTTGCCAAATTCTTTGCCTCTCATGAGAGATGTCAACCACCACATTGATCTAATCCCTGGTGCTAGTCTACCCAACAAGGTAGCCTACAAAATGACCCTACAACAGAATGAAGAGGTCAAAAAGTAGATCCAAGAATTGTTAGGCAAGGGTTTGATAAGGGAAAGCTTGAGTCCTTGTGTTGTGCCTACTGTTTTGGCACCTAAAAAGGGTGGAGAATGGAGACTTTGTACTAATTCAAGAGCCCTTAACAAAATTACATTTAGATATAGGTTTCCTATACCAAGAATGGAGGATCTCATGGACAGCCTTGCAAGTGCATGCTATTTTTCAAAAATTGATCTTAAGAGTGGCTATCATCAGATAAGGATAAGGGAAGATGATGAGTGGAAGACTACCTTCAAAACAAATGCAGGTCTTTATGAGTGGTTGGTGATGCCTTTTGGCCTATCTAATGCTCCTAGTACATTCATGAGACTCATGAATGAAGTCTTAAAACATTTCATTGGAAAATTTGTAGTAGTATACTTGGATGATATACTTGTATATAGAAAGACAAAAGAGGATCATTTGCAGCATTTGGACAATGTATTGAAGAGGTTGGATGAAGAGAGGTTGATGATCAACCTTAAGAAATGTGAGTTTTTGAAGGAAGAGCTAGTTTACCTGGGGATTGTCATCTCCAAAGATACTCTAAAAATGAATCCTACAAAAGTTGAGGCCATTCTGAAGTGGCCAACACCTAAATCAGTTGGAGAAGTGAGGAGTTTTCATGGATTGGCCATGTTTTATAGGAAATTCATCAAGAACTTCAGTCACATATGCTCACCCATTCTTGACACCATCAAAGGGGAGAAGAGGAATAAGTTCCAATGAACTATTATAGCAGATAAAAGCTTTGAATACTTGAAAATAAGAGTGGCACAACAGCCTGTCCTTGCTCTACTTGACTTCAACAAAGTGTTTACCATAGAATTTGATGCAAGCAATCAAGCAATTGGGGTAGTTTTGAGTCAAGAGGGCAGACCGGTGGCATTTTTTAGTGAAAATCTTAATGACACCAAAAGAAGGTATTCATCTTATGACCTTGAATTATATGCTATGGTGCAGGCACTCAAGAAATGGAGGTACTATCTCTTGCCCAAGGAGTTCATAGTCTTCACTGATAACCATGCATTGAGTTACTTGAATAGCCAAGACAAATTGAACCATAGGCACATGAAATGGGTGGAATACTTGCAAGCCTACACAATCAAGTATAAGAAGGGTCAAGCCAACAAAGTTGCTGATGCACTTAGTAGGAGAGTGTTGATGGTCCAAGAGGTACAACTACAAAGTGTGGGAATTGATTCTCTAAAAGGTATGTACCAAGAAGATGATGATTTTAAGGATGCTTTTTCTATTTGCAATCAATTTTCTAATGCATTTCATGGAGAGTATTCTGATTTTGTACTACAAGATGGTCTTTTGTTCAAAGGGGCTCAATTGTGTGTGCCCAAGTGCTCCATGAGGACAAATCTAATAAAAGAAAAGCATTGTGGCAGTTTGAGTAGGCATTTTGGGGTAGATAAGACTTTAGAATAGGTTAAAAGATCCTACCATTGGCCAAGAATGCACATTGATGTCAAGAAGTTTGTTGAAAGTTGTGTGGTATGTCAAAGAGCCAAGGGATCAAGTAGTAATGCATGTTTATATCAGCCCTTACCAATTCCTAATAGGCCATGGGAAGCCATAAGCATGGACTTTGTGATGGGTTTACCTAAGACCAAAAGGGGGTATGATAGTGTGTATGTGGTTGTAGATAGATTTAGTAAGATGGCTCCTTTTATTCCATGTAAGTCAACAAATGATGCATCACACATTGCTGGTTTGTTTTTCAAGGAAATTGTAAGGATTCATGGATTTCCCTTAAGCATTGTGTCTGATAGGGATTCAAAGTTTATAGGTCATTTTTGGAGGACCTTGTGGAAAACGTTGGGTACTAACTTGCAATTCAGTTTAGCATACCATCCACAAACGGATGGCCAAACTGAGGTTGTTAATAGATCTCTTGGAAACTTGCTGAGATGTCTAACTAAGGAGCATGGTGAGTCATGGGATATTGTACTTCCTCAAGCTGAATATGCATATAATGACTCCATAAATAGAAGTATAGGAAGAAGTCCTTTTGAAGTTGTCTATGGAATGAATCCTAGAGGCATTTATGAGCTTAGAGACTTGAAAGACATGGAGAAAAGGAGTGCAGTAGGGGAATAATTTGCAATTGCTATGAAAGATATTCATGATCAGGTCAAGGAAAACTTGAGAAAGAGTGTGGAGAAATACAAGGAGAAGGCATATTTGAGAAGAAAATATGTTCAATACAAGGTTGGGGATTTATTACTTGCTCATATCAGGAAAGAAAGACTTCCAAAGGGTAAATACACTAAGCTGAGAATGAAGAAGATTGGTACTTGTAGAATAGTGCACAAGTTTGGTCAGAATGCTTATTAAATAGAGCTACCTCCAGGAGTTGCCATTTCTCCCATTTTCAATGTTGTTGATTTGTATCCATTTAAAGATGATGTGAATGTAGGTGATGTTGCAGGTATTGCAGATGCCGAAGATGATGAATGGGTGAAGGATTTACCTTCTAGCCAGCCAATGAAGCTTGAAGGCATCATAGACACAAGGGAGGTCAAAAGAACTAGAAAGAAGGCATATAATGAGTATTTGGTTAGATGGCAAGATTTTCCAATTGAAGATGCTCAATGGATGATTAAAGATGATGTAAAGAAACACGGGACATCTGTGCATGATCTTATTTGATCAGGAGGATGAAATTTTTTCACCCTAGCTGTATGGTGTAGGAGCACCTAGGAGAAAGGGGCATTTTTTGCATTATAAAGGCATGTACATAGTTGTTGATAGTGTTTTGTTAAATTTCAAGTATATGAGGGTTGTAAATAGGTGTCAAATGATAGTTTGGTGTGTCAAGACTAGTTGAGTTGTAGCAAGGCCTAAACTAGGTCATTTTTGTTATGTTGATGTCATTTTTGTATAGTTCTATTAAAATAAGGCAATGTCAAGAAGTGGAATGTAGAAGGTAAAGAGACAAATTAGGACTTTTGGTTGCAAAAATGCCTGGTATTCCTCGAATACATGTTGTAGAGGATGAGAATGCATTGAATGGAGTTTGTAGAAGGAGGGAAAAGAAGAAAAAAAACTCAAACATTACTGTTTTCCCCAGTTTTTGATTGATTTTACTATTTTTTTTGCTGTTATTTGCATTAGTATGGCCTGGTGTGGCCCCATGGTACTCTGCACTATACATGGATGGATGGCATTTCGTGTTATCTTTCTTTTTCATATGATTTTATGGTTTGATATTAAAGTATAAGGATTTTATGATCATTTTTCTGTGCACAGCCCTGTAACCTAGGGTTTGATAGGTTAAAGAAGAAAATCTGTTTTTGAGAGATTTGACCATGGAAAAATTGTATAAATTAGTGGAAAGATGGATATTGAAGTCCTTTAACTATTTCATTCATTTGTAGAGCTGAATAAGATGTTTCAAGGTGTTTTTTTGAACGAGTCATAGTGTTGTTTACTCTATTTTTAGGGAAAATGAGGGTTTTGGCTTTGCATGTTTAAAATTCATAGTGTAAATGAAGGTCTTGATCAAACCAAGGGTGGATTGTGTCCATTTACAACACATTGAATGTTTCCAAGTGTTGTTGGGGAGTTGGGAGGCATGAAATCTTATGGCTATTTTGAGAAATAGACCTAATTAGGCTTATTTTCCAGTTTGATAGTGAATTGTTTGATGAAACTTTCTCTAACAACCATAGGTAAACTTTTGATATGTTATTTTTGGCCCAAAAGGGTACTTTGATTTGTGTTTGGGTTTTGTTAGATCAGCCTACTCCAAAAGATAAGGCTGAAAAACAGTGAATTTAGGGCTACAAGAGTCATAGCCAAGTTGTGAAGAACAATCATCCAATAGGATTGAAAACCCACAAAAGTTTAGTGATTTTAGTTTGATTAAGCATCATTTCTCCCTACTATATCATCTCCCCAAGAAATAATCCAACAAAATAGATTACAATTAATTTGGAGAAAGGAATTAAATGACCCATTTATTAAAAATATCGTATGCATTTTGCTTTTTCTCGTATCAAATCCAACTTTGCTTGTAAATTCCTATTCTTCCAATCCCAGAATGACTCATTGCATTTTCATTGTATCGAGTTTCAACTAGATAAAAAAGAAAAACTGATAGTTTTCATTGGCATTGGAATTGAATAGCTCAAGTTTTTGGTTTGCCATTTCTCAGCTCGTATTTACAGGCTTTAGGCTCTAATTTTCGGCATGGAGCCAACTATACATCAGATGATGGGACAGTTCTTAAACCCAATACTTCATTGTATGTAACTAGAATCAGCCCCTTCTACCTAGCAGTTCAGTTCAATCAAATGAAGGATTTCAAGGTTCACATTCTTGATCTTCTTTCAAAAGGTATATTTTGGTTGCGTCAAAGTTTGTTTCAGTGGCTAGATAGAAAAGATCATCACTCAAAATGATGTAGCATCCCACTAGTAAGCAATTTCACTCATCAAATCTCTATTTAAGATGGTGGCATTGACCATTACAAACCTACATTAGAAGTTATGAAATAACCACTGGAAAAGACTAATGTCTAAAGCACAGAGATCATCAATCTAAAATGCCATTATTTCTTTGCAACATTTAATAACAAATACGCACCATAGGAAACCCAAATCTTTGTTTTAATGGCTTGGCACTGAAACAAATTTCATCATTGCAAACATTAAAAACCTCAAACCTTACAATCTGAAGCATTGGCCCAATCTATGAATCCTTAAAATTATCCAACGCCCATTAAGTGCTAAAAACCTAAAATAACAATTTTCTACAAATTTCCTCTAATGGGAAAAATTTAATTTCACCCTAACAAATCAAGACAATCCAAGCTTCAGGTTTTATCTCAGCAATTTATAGGAAAAAACATATGCTCTCTGGAAATATAAATTCATTAATTTGATGTCAATAGACTAAATGGCTTCTAGAAATTTGGCAAACTAAGAAACTCAGGCAGCTACAGAATTTCGCTCTAACAAATAAATTAAATTTAGGCCTCTGCTACAGAACCGTGAGAAAACATCCACGAAATAGTCTGTAATCAAGTCTAGATTTTTTAAAAATTATGTGGTGAAATGTCAAACATATCTAGTCCCATATAACTCAATAAATACAAGGGTTTCATTAAATCGTAAGGTCATGACTTTTATGATGGAGATTTGCAGAGTGTGGTATAAATGGTAGGATTACAATTGATTATGAGGAACCATATATAAAAAATGTATACAAATGTTAGTCTCAAAAGATATTATACAGGATTGTGGTTCTCGAAACCAAACCCCAAGAAAAATTGTCCTAGATATTCAATTTCGCCTAAGAGAGGCAACAAATCAAGCATCTTAACATTTCGCAACAAATAAGCATCCTAACAATTTCATTTAAGGGAGCACATTCAATAAGCTGATGTATATCTGAAAAAGATTATAAAAAAACTCACAGCATTACACAGCAGTGGCGAAAATGCTAAAAACCAGAGCCAAATCTTGAAAAATTCCTCATAATTGGCAACAATGCCAAAGAACAATGTGTTGCAAATATGTGCCTAATTGGTGTTGTCATTGACGTCAACATATCCTTGTTGTCATTGGTGTCACTTGTATCTTATTCTATTACTTGTTTAGAAGACTTGTATGTTGAGGATATTGAGAAAATTAGCCTCTCTAGAAGAAACAAGTGAGTTACATATCTCTTTGTCAGAAATAGAGAAGACAGTACAATGCAGTAAAGTAGATTATTCCTAGTAAGATGATAAGAGTCTGTGAACCAAAGGGTTTTGTAGAGAATTGTTAGAAGTTGCTCCAGTTAAGATTTTAGAGGTCCGCATGGAGAATTGGTGAAGTTATGGCCATCTAAGTAGAATCAGGTTTTGTAGTTGTTCAGAGGTAACAGAGTGATAGGAATTTGGTTTGGATTGCTCCGCATTGGGATATTATGGTCTGCAGTTCTAGAGACATGTTTGGGATGTTGGTGTGTATCCTTAATTCGAGTGGTTTGTGGTTTGGAGGTCCGCAAGCAATCTTTCTAGTGTGACAGTCATGGCAGTTAGTGTTCTTAAGCTCCTGTATGAAGATACAAAGTGATTCTGGTGATTTGAGGTTGTGCGTTTGTTCTTGTTGATTTCATTGTGCTTGTGGAGGTCTTTATATCGTGTGCCTATTGTGCTGGTGGTCGACATTGAGAGTTTAGCTCGTAGTTGAAGATTTCTCCCTGGATGTTGCTATTCTTTCCAGTCTTGGCCGACCGGATGCTTCATGCATGTTGTGGATGATCTAAGAGAAGCTCTATGGAGTGTGGCATGTTGTTCGAGGAAGATTTGAGTCCCATGTATGTTTGGTCGACAGTGTAGTGATTTGTATGTAGCATGTTGTATTAAGTCTTGTGATTGTAATTGCTTGTAATGCCTATTGTAAGGCTAAATTTGATGTTCATTCCAAAGTCGATGTCATGTATAAATAAGTGTAATGAAGTCATGGAAATAAGTATGGTAGAAAAGATGCGGATGTAGTGAGGAAGTGAGTGAGAGTAGAGCAGAAGTGTTGTGTGTTTTAATGGAACTAAACCTTGCATGAAGAAGATGTTATTTCCCAATTCAACCTTTTAGTGTTAACATTGTGAATGTTCTTGTAGGTAGTGAGCCTCCTTTGAGTAGTGAGCTCTGGGTAGTGCACTCGAAGGCAAGTGCCTTCCCATTTTTCTATTCTTTTAATAGAGAATAAATCTTGTGGGTTAACCCCCACCGTGGTTTTTCCCTTAACCGGGTTTCCACGTAAAAATCTTGGTGTTATGTGTTTTAATTATATTTCTGCTCATGTGTTGTTGATTCATGCTTTCATGGTTATGTCATTAATCTGTAAATAAGTGGTAAAGAAGATTAAATGTAGCAAAAGATAAAAGTTTTGTGACAAATGATTCACCCCCCCTCTTAGTTGTCTACCCTAATTTCAATAATTGGTATCATAGTTGGTTCCTCTAAAAGAAGCTTGACCACTTGAGGAGATCTAGGATGTCGACATACAAGAAGGACAGTCTGAGATTTGATGGAACAAATTACTCTCTTTGGAAGAATTGCACGGAGTTTCATTTGCAATGCATGGGTGAACCTTATTGGTTGATAACTAAGAATGAGTATACTCTGCCAGAGAAAGGTCCCTCAACTCTAGATTGGATCAAAGAAGTTGAAAATAACATTCGGCCTAAAGAAGCATTGTTGAGAGACCTGACTGATATAGAAATGACAAATGTCTTGGAATTGAAAATTGCTCATGAAATCTAGAAGTTGGAAACTCTGTATAAAGGTGATGAATATGTCAAATGTGCTAAGTTACAAAGCCTGAAGGGTAGATATGAATGTTTGAGGATGAGCAAAGATGAAAACATCACTTCCTATATGCAGAAGGTGAATGAACTTGTGAGTAGTATCAGGTGTGCTCATGGAAAACTGGAAGAATCAGAGATTGTTGCCAAAGTGCTCAGATCCTTACTTTCTTCATACAAGCATAAAGTTGCTGCTATTGAGGAGATCAGGACTATGATAGATGTTACAAGGGATCAGTTGGTTGGCAAGCTTTCAACATTTGAAATGAGTGAGTTTGGTGATTCTCTTCCTAAATCAAAATCTGCGTTTAAGGCCAGTGTTTCCAGAAAGCAAAGATTTGATCCAGGTGAAAGCTCTTCAAGAAGGCTAACTAGTTTTGAGAAGGCAAGGAAGGAACTTGAAGAAGATGAATCTGAGCTTGAAGAACTTGAATCCCTTTTTGCCAAAAGATTACCAAGAGGAACTGGTAAGTATGAAGGAAAGTTGCCTTTCAAATGTTTTGCTTACAATAAGATTGGTCATTTTGCTTCAAGATGTCCATAAATGGTTTCAAAGCCAAACCCTAACAGACCTAGGTTTTAGAAGAAATGCTACTATGTGTAAGAAGTTGTTGAAGAAGGAGTCACAGATGATGAATTTGATAAGGGAAGTATCTCTAGAAATGAATGGGTGTTCATTGCTATCAAAGAAGAAGATTTGGTGCCTACTGAATCTGCTAGCTGTGTGAATGCGGAAAGTGTCTTGGTTGCTCAGGTTGAAGAAAAGGATGAATGGGTGATTGACAGTGGATGTTCTCATCATATGATAGGTGATAAAAGTATGTAAGTTTGGAAAGATATGAAGGTGGAATTGTGAAGTTTGGAGACAATTGAGCTGGTAGAATCTGTGGTAGAGGATCCATCTCTCTTGATGGCAAGAACAACACTAATGATGTTTTGTATGTAGAAGGGTTGAAGCATAATCTTATCAGTGTTGGACAGTTAGTTGACAAAGGGTATGATCTTCGATTCAAGGATGGAAAATGTAGAATTTTGGAAAGCTCCAGAATTGAGATTACATATGGTACATAGACTAGAGGTATTATCTTTCATTTAAGTGGTACTAGTAAAAGTTGTTTGATTGCTCAAATTGATCAGAGTTGGTTATGGCATAGGAGAATGTGTCATGCAAACTTTGATAATATTGTCAAGATAAGTACTACTCAAGCTGCAAGAGATCTTCCAAAGCTTGTAAAACCTACAAATAGCATGTGTAAGGAATGCCAGTTGGGCAAATAGAGAAGAACTACATTCAAAAGTAAAGAACAATTTTCAAGTGGATTGTTGGAACTTGTACACACTAATTTGTGTGGTCCTGCCAGAGTTAGGAGCTTGCAAGGAGACAGATACTTTATGTTGCTGATTGATGATTACTCCCAGATGATGTGGGTCACTTTCTTGAGAGAGAAATTAGAGGCTCTTGATAGATTCAAGGTGTTCAAGGCTAGGGTGGAGAATGAGATTGGTGTGAAGATAAAATGTCTGAGATCAGATAGAGGTGAAGAGTTTACCCCCGGTGAGTTTAATGCATTTTGTGAAAAGCATGGAATAAGAAGACATTTATTTGCTCCTAGGACTCCTCAACAAAATGGAGTTGTGGAAAGAAAGAACCAGACTATTCAAGAGGCTGCTAGAACCATGATGATGGAGGAAAATGTTCCACATGTCTATTGGAAAGAGGTTGTGAGTACTGCTGTCTACACTCTTAACCAGGTGCATATCAAAGGTAATACTGGTAAAACACCTTATGAACTATGATTTGGTAATGCTCCTACTATGAAATACTTCAGAGTTTTTGGTAGAAAATGCTATATTAAGAAAGATATAAATCTAGGCAAGTTTGATGCAAGATGTGATGAATGAATATTTCTGGGGTATTCTAACCAAAGCAAGGCATACCCATGCTTTAACAAAAGATTGAAAAAGATGGTTGAAAGTGATAATGTCAAGGTTGATGAAAGCAAGAAGAGACCTTCTAATTCTTGTGGATATGAATCAGATGATCAAAATGAAAGTCCAAATAAAGAAAAGCAAGTTCAAACTCAAATTCAAATTTAGATTGATCCAGAGAATCCAGTGACTCAAGAAGCCAGTGCAAATGTTGGGGAACAAGTTCAAGAATCAGAAGTTCAAGAAAATCCCAAAACTCCCAGGTATGTAAGGTTGAATCATTCCAAAGATTAGATCATAGGAGATAAAGATAAAGTGTTCAAACTAGAAGAAAAATTGTTGAAAAACAAATGGAGTATTGTTTGATTTCAAAGATTGAACCAAAATCAGTGAATGAAGCTTGTAATGATGAAAGTTGGGTAAAAGCAATGGAAGAAGAATTAATGCAAATTGAAAAGAATCATACTTGGGATCTTGTTCCTAGACCTGAAAACAAAAATGTAATTGGAATTAAATGGGTCTTCTAGAATAAATTGAATGGAAATGGTGAAGTTGTGAGAAACAAAGCAAGATTGGTGTGCAAAGGATATTCTCAGGTAAAGGGAATAGATTTTGAAGAAACTTTTGCTCTGGTGGCAAGAATTGAAGTAGTCAAATTATTTCTTGCCTTTGCTACTTACAAAGATTTCAATGTTTACCAGATGGATGTCAAGTTAGCATTCCTAAATGGAGATTTGGAAGAAGAAGTCTACATTGAGCAACCGGAAGGATTCCAGTTGTTTGATCAAGGAGATGTGATCTGCAAGTTGAGGAAAGAATTGTATGGACTTAAACAAGCCCCAAGAGCTTAGTATGCAAGATTAGATAAGTATCTAGTAAAATTAGGTTTTAGCAAAGGCACTACTAACAGTAATCTTTATTTCAAGATTGATCATGAACACATCTTGATTGTTGAGGTATTTGTTGATGATATCATCTTTGGTGGAAATGAGAGCATGTGTAAAAAATTTGCTGATCAAATGCAAAGTGAATTTGAGATGTCCATGCTTGGTGAAATAAATTTCTTCTTGGGTCTGCAAATCATTCAATCAGATAAGGGCATCTTCATATCTCAATCTAAGTATGTGAAAGATATGTTGAAAAAGTTTGGAATGGAGGATTCAAAACCAGTGAGTACTCCTATGATAACCAGATGTAAGTTCAGTAAAGATGATGATTCCCCTAAGACAGATTAGAAAAGGTATAGATCAATGATTGGAGGACTGCTTTATCTGACTCATACCAGACCTGATATTATGAATGTAGTTGGCTTTGTTGCTAGATTTCAAGCTGGTCATAAAGAATCTCATGTTGTAGTAGTCAAAAGAATTTTCATATATCTGAAGGGAACATCTGATTATGGCTTATGGTATCCTAAGGGTGATGATTTCACTCTTCATGCATATATAGATGTTGATTGGGCAGGAGATGTGGATGACAGGAAGAGTACTAGTGGTGGTACATTTTTCTTGGGAAAGAGATTGGTTTCTTAGTTGAGAAAAAAGCAGGAGGCAATATCTCTGTCTATTGCAGAGGTAGAGTATATAGCAGCAGCAAGTAATTGTACTCAAGTTTTGTGGATGAAGCAAATGTTGAAGGATATCAGAATTGTGTTTGAAGAGCCTGTTACAATCTTCTGTGATAATTCAAGTGCAATAAGAATTTCAAAGAATCTGATGTTGCATTCAAAGACAAAGCACATATCCATCAAGTTTCACTTTTTGAGAGACAAGGTAAATGAGAATGAAGTCAAATTGGAGTCTATTCCTTCAAAGGATCAAATTGTGGATATCTTCGCTAAGCCTCTACCTAAGGACACTTTTGAGTATCTTAGAGGGAAGCTAGGGGTGATTACCCCTCCTGTTCAGAACTAAGGTACACCAGTGTGCATCAGTCTGGTGGAATTCACAGTCATATCTTGTGATCCAGATTGATGGTAAGGGGATGCTACTCAAGGGGAGTAGTCAGTATGTTCTGAGTCCATTTTGGTCTTGTCTGAGAAACAAAAAGGGTGAGAGATGATTACAAATATGTGCCCTTTGCCATTGATGTCAAAGGGGGAGAGAAGTCATGTGAAAAGCTTGAAGTAAGTAGTTGCTAGTGAAAGGGGGAGTAGTGAAGAAAGTGGTTGCAGTTGTGATAAGAGAAAGGGGGAGAAGTTCTTGTCTTGACGGTTGAAACAATTTTTTACATCATATGTTGCCATCAATGACAAAGGGGGAGATTGTTGCAAATATGTGCCTAATCGGTGTTGTCATTACTGTCAACATATCCTTGTTGTCATTCGTGTCAATTGTATCTTATTCTATTACTTGTTTAGAAGACTTGTATGTTGAGGATATTGAGAAAATTAGCCTCTCTGGAAGAAACAAGTGGGTTACATATCTCTTTGTCAGAAACAGAGAAGACAGTGTAGTGCAGTAAAGTAGATTGCTCCCAATAAGATCAAGATAAGAGTCTGTGGACCAAAGGGTTTTGTAGAGAATTGTCTGAAGTTGCTCCAGTTAAGATTTGAGAGGTCTGCATGGAGAATAGGTGAAGTTATGGCCATCTGAGTAGAACCAGGTTTTGTAGTTGTTTAGAGGTAACAGAGTGACAGGAATTTGGTCTGGATTGCTCCGCATTGGGATATTATGGTCTGGGGTTCTAGAGACATGTTTGGGATGTTGGTGTGTATCCTCAACTCGAGTGGTTCATGGTTTGGAGGTCTGCAAGCAACCTTTCTAGTGTGACAGTCATGGTAGTTAGTGTTCTTAAGCTCCTGTATGAAGGTGCAAAGTGATTCTGGTGATTTGAGGTGGTGCAGTTGTTCTTGTTGATTTCATTGTGCTTGTGGAGGTCTTTGTATCGTGTGCCTATTGTGTTGGTGGTCCGCATTGAGAGTTGATCTCGTAGTTGAAGATTTCTCCCTGGATGTTGTTGTTCTTTCCAGTCTTGGCCGACCGGATGCTTCGTGCGTGTTGTGGATGATCTAAGAGAAGTTTTATGGAGCGTGGCACGTTGTTCAAGGAAGATTTGAGTCCCATGTATGTTTGGCTGACAATGTAGTGATTTGCATGTAGCATGTATTAAGTCTTGTGATTGTAATTGCTTGTAATGCCTATTGTAAGGCCGACTTTCATGTTCAGTCCAAAGTCAATGTCATGTATAAATAAGTGTAATGAAGTCATGGAAATAAGTGTGGTAGCGAAGATGTGGATGTAGCAAGGAAGTGATTGAGAGCAAAGTAGAAGTGTTGTATGCTTTAATGGAACTAAACCTTGCATGAAGAAGATGCTATTTCCCAGTTCAACCTTTTAGTGTTAACATTGTGAATGTTCTAGTAGGTAGTAAGCCTCCTTTGAGCAGTGAGCTCTAGGCAGTGCACCCAAAGGCAAGTGCCTTGCCATTTTTCTATTCTTTTAACAGAGAATAAATCTTGTGGGTTAACCCCCACCATGGTTTTTCCATTAATCGGGTTTCCACGTAAAAATCTAGGTGTTATGTGTGTTAATTATGTTTCTGCTCATGTGTTGTTGATTCATGCTTTCATGGTTATGTCATTAATCTATAAATAAGTGGTAAAGAAGATTAAATGTAGCAAAAGATAAAAGTTTTGTGACAACTGTTTCACCCCCCTCTCAGTTGTCTGCCCTAATTTCAACACAGTGGCTCAAAACTTCAAACCCTCATCTTGTCTCCCGCACAATTCCTCCACCGACCTAACGAAGTTCAATGTTTCACCATGTAGGCCACTCTATACTAAAAACCAGTGCATGCCCTGACTCCTGCAATGGGCACAACTTATGAGTGCAAAGCAAAGGTTTATCTCTCTTACTGCTGAGGGGAGAAATGTTTATAGACATTGAGAGAAGTTTGCCAACAGCTCGGCTGCTTTTGAACTGTAAACCATGGAATCTCACCTAATCTTCTCCTCAAAGTAGATTAGGCATGCCAAGAAATGTTCAACCTTCCCAGAGAGACGAATAGAAAATATGTCTCTTCTAATCCTTTAGAGGGTTACTTGGAGGGAAAATGAAAATGCATGTTGAGGGAGGGAAATAAAATAGAAAAAGTATTTTTTTTAATAATGTCTTAATTTAAGATAATTTCAAAATTATAAATATATTGTCTTAAAATATTGTCTTAAAACAACCCTTTATGTAGTAGTGCCACCTCCTTTTTTCTTATCCTTCTTCCCAACGTGGTCATTAACATTTGCAAGCTCATCCATCGCCTCCAAATTCTCAACATCAAAATCATCCAAATCTTGCTTAGATTGTTTCCCATTCTTCCCTCTCTTCTTTCTAGTAATTGATGAAACATGACTCACCGTATCCTCATCATTCTTTTCAAGCGAACCCCTATCACCATCATCATCATCCTCATTATCATCATTCTTTTCCCCCTTCTTTCTATTCTTATTCCTAGATTTGTTATTATTATTACTATTGTTCAGAGACATACCTTTAAGCGAAGCTGAAACTTCATCCTCCAAAGCGGCATCTCCATTGTCGTCAACCACTAGATCGACAATCACATATTCATTGTCGTCAACGATCAGATTCTTCTTATTCCACTCTGAGTGGCAAGGGCATCATCCCCTGCCACCACACCTACCTTCTTCCAACCCATCAGTGACCAAAAATTTTCACCTTTTTGGTCAAAATACATAAACGTACATTCCCTCCATTAAGTCCCTCCAAAACTAAAGTGAACTAAACTCATGCACAACAAGGCAAAAACTTATATTATAATTTTAATTATAAAATTATGAAATTATATTACAATATAATTATTCATTATTATAATATTTAAATAATATGAAATATTATTAAATTATATTTAGATTAAATTATATAATTACTTTGTTATATAAGTTATAAATTATACAACTTAAGTTATTAAATTATATAATTTAAATTAATTTAACTTAAATTATACTTGTGCATACTGGACTTGCAAAATTAAATAATTTATCAATACTATAGTATATTTAAAAGTTTTATAATTAATAATTTTGTCTTTATTTTATTTGTATCTATCCAGTTTGTCTATTTTCTTGTCTTATTTTTAATTTTTTTTGTATATTTCTTATTGTATGATTTATCTTTTTTCTTCTTAACCCTTTATTCAATCCTTTCTCTCCCTTTATTCCTTTGGTCTAAGTGGACATTTATTGCCTTGCCTTGTATTGTCTTTGAATTCATGGATTATGATCAAATTGGAAAGAAAAAAGAATAGAGGAGTAATAGTCATTTATTTAGTCATTTTTATTTGTCTAACCAATTATTTAGTTGTGTTTTTGCCCGATGACCAAATTAGTCATTTATTTAGTCATTTATTTGGTCATTTATTTAGTCATTTCAACCGATGACCAAATTAGTCATTTATTTAGCCATTTATAGTTGTGTTACAAAAAATTAGTAGAATTTTGGTCACGTGACTAAAAGTTTTAGTCAGCTAGTCATTTATTTTCCATATTTCTATTAGTGCATTATCTCCATTGGGTTATGTGGAATTGGTTTGTTCTACCTATATATTCCTAACAAATTCATGCCATGGGGGTAGTTCTGTCTACCCTTCATAGATCAATAAAGTTTATTTATCAAAACAAGATCTACATCGTGGAAGCCGATCCTGAACCAGATAGTTGTTTACATATTGAAACACAAAAACTAGTTAACTATCATAAAAGTCTAAACAACTTAAGAGTGGATTCATCAATGCCTCTTGCCACGGAAAATGTTGTGCAAGACTCTAAAACATTGAATGCACTTTTTGGTGACGATTGGGGTTCATTAGATTTTAATCCTTGCAATGTAGGAGAATATAAACTTAATAACCCTGACACATCAAAAGTTACATCAATCTCATATTTGGAAACACCTGAGAAACCTGAAGTCTCCTTGGTAGAAAACAAAGACAATACTCTTACTTATACTACAGATTATGAGACCTATGAGGCCTCACCATCTTCTAAAGAGATGGACTCCCTCTATGGTCATGGATTTTAGATTTTGTAAAAAAATAGTAACTATGTAGGTAATGGACCTTGCAGAGTAAATAAACAAGGAATCAGAGTACCTTTACTTGTTGTTAGAATTAACTACACAACCGGTATTGGATACCGCTCTTTGAAGCCCACCAAAGCCTCTTGTCATCCTAAACTCAATGTTAATACAATATCAACAAGACTGGAACAATATGTGAGATATCTTGGGCTGATAGACAATAATTGTTCACCAAGAATTATCCCATTGAAGCAGGTAAGTATTTCTCCCTCTTTAAGCCACACTCATTGTAGTAACTATTATAGTTGCTCTCAAGGGTGGCATCCTCCTATATATGTATGTTCTTAACATTGGATTGTATCAGGTAAGTATTTCTAACCTTGGGGGTCACCTATGTCATAGCATTATTTGCTCATTTATGTGACCTACCCTCTTGTGTTGTGTTTCCCCCATGATGTGTTATGTGTTGTTTAGGCCTCCTTGGATTACCCTTGATACTCTTGTAAAGTCAAGGATACTGGAAGACCGCCTCTGTTGTTACCATTCTTCTATTTGTATCATTATTCTTCTATCTTGCTTCTACTCTATTTTCATTGTTGTGTGTTGTGTCTTGGGGGCATAGCATTGCAGTTGATGACCTGGGGGCATCCTCCTACATGATTGTTTCTAAGACACTTGTTCTCCTCTCTCTTTTTATTGTTTACCTTCCTCTAATGGTCGGCAGATGATGAAAAACAAACATATACTGATACGAACTGTGTGTCCCTTTAGCAAGTAAAGTGAAAATGGACCTAGTCCATATATGAAGACGGGGTTGATATATATATCCGATGCTTGGCTAGTAGAATCACTGCATGTGATATTTGATGTTGTCTTATTGTGCTAACAAATCATAACAATACATCTGCTCTATGCACTTTGATTGTTTTGAGTGTTTCGCCTTGTTGTTACACTCGGTTATGAGATACTTGGAATATAAGCCCCATGACTATACTCAGACTCGAACCCATTTGTGTATCCTTGGCTTCTTTGTTTTCATGCATCGCTTATATTAAGAAATGTGTATTTGTGGGAACTATTGACCCATTTTCCTCTAGCCAGACTCAAATGGTTCACCTTGATAATGTCCGGATATCAATTGGAGCATAGCTCTACAGGGCTTAAATCCTTCAAATCTTAGTGTCCTAACTTGTAAAATCCCTAGAAATACATTTGGAGAATCCTTACAAAAACCCAAAAATACCCAGAAACCTTTTTCCTTCAAAGTTTGCCTTTGCAAAGATTTTTCCTTCTTCATACTTAGTCATTTTTGGCATGGATGTCTGTCATCTGGATATCTGGATATTTTCTAAGTATCCAGACCTTAGTTAACATCTAGATATTATTTTAATATCCAGACCTTAGCTAAGATCTAGACCTTGGTTGATATACAAACCTTAGTTAATATCCCAATGATGTCATCTGGATCCTTTCCAAATAAGCACCTTATGATGATGATGTTATCAAGATAGTCAAAGGTGATATACTAAAGGTTAATATCCTAATCATCCCCACCAGCTCATGGGGAATCTTTCTGTAGATGTCGATTCCTTGTGAGGGCACAGGTAGTGGCCACATGGCTCTGTCTGAGTCTTCCATCTAGATCTCTTACAAGCGCCTGGATCTTTCAAGCATGCACATCCTGATGACATCATCCAAATCTTTTCAAAGAAGTGCTCAAACATGATGACATCATCAGGACATTCCAGTATGGATATTTGGTGAGTCTTAATATCCTGACCTCCCTAATATGTAGATGACGTCATCTGGATATCAACTTCAGTTTCACAACATGGACATAAAGCATCTGTATATTAAGTTAATATCTAGACATTAAGTTAACATCCACACATCGAATATCCATGTGGATGATGGTTTCTCCATGCTATGAGGGTAAAATTGATGGGTGCATCCAAATATCAGGATATGAAGGCTCTTCCTTCTGATCAGGTTATATCATCTGGATGTTTGTGAATGTGCAGACCCAAGGGGATATTCATGATATCCATATACCCATTGACCGCAACTTTGACCTTGGGTATCTTCTTCATCCTGAGGAATTTCTACATGATCCAGAAGGCAAAATTGCTTAGAATTTCCTTCTCTTTCATTTCATAGGTCTTTTTTGAGGGATATCCATAGTCTAAAATTGATCCAAGATTCATGATCCGAATATGGATGTGCATAGCTGGATATCAAGATAAGTTGCCAACTGAAGAGAAATGTGCAGACTCGGCTGACAAGACATATTAGAGGCCAACTTAAACATTGGAAAAGCTTCGCAAAGGTAGATATTTCACATTAATTATTGCACGTGAGTGATTCAGCTTGTCGCATTAAAGACCCAAAATATCTTCCACCTGCTGGATGGATCCAGATATTTTCTGCATTGAAGTCTTCCAAGTAGACGTCCATTCTGGCATGGAAATATCTCTAACAGGCCCATGGGCACATTCATTATAGTAGGTAATGGTGATCCATTGTAAATGCTATATAAAGCATGAATTGTAATGTATTCAGGTTGGCTTTTGGTTTTAAAAAGCATGTCTCTTGCAATTGTAATCGTGCCTCTTTGATAATAGAAATCAAAATTTTACCTTCTCATGAATTATTCTTGTTCTGTGTATTTTTTATTTGATCTTCATGTGTGGATGCATTTTCCCTCCTAAATTTCATTTAGTTCCCCTTACCTCTGCAAATGATTCATGATTTGTGTATGTTGGTCTGTTGGATATTGTTACTCTGTGCATGCATAGTTGTTTAGAGGGCCTTCTCATAATTAAATCTAGTGCATCACCTCTATTTCCATTTAGTTTCTCCCTAACCCTTTCCCCCTACAGAATTAGCACTAGGTTTAGATAGTTTTCTCTAAGCATTAGGCTTAGAATGAGGAACCAACATTCTCTAGAGTTCTGATCTCAACTTGCAAGGTCCCACACCTTGAGATCATTCCCATTGTGTCATCAGAATGCTTGGACTCTCTCCAAGCAGGGTGTAATTCTATGTGATAACAGTTCCTGGCACACCTGGTGGGACTCTCTACTCTGAGTGAGAGCTAGACTAAGGATTTGGTGTCATTCTTGGTTCATTTATTGTTGTGAAAGTGTTCAACAAACATCTGGCGACTCTAGTGATCCAGTTCCTACACAATCCTTCAACATTTCATGCCTAGAGTGCAAACAAGGTCTTCTTCTAGAGGTAATTCCAATTTATTGAACTCTCATTTACTGAAAGAAGAAGAAGAAGAAGACTATGTAGGTCCCTTATTCTAGGGAAAACAAAAATAATATTTTAGTGCATATAAGAGCTTGGTCTACTCCACTATTGAATTTCCAAGTTAGGTCTTAGTATTCAGTTAGAACCCTACATATACCTATAGTCATTAATCTGAATATACCTAACATGGTAAGAAAATTGCCATTTGTTGCATTTCATGGGGACAACCCTTTATACCTAGCACAATATGATAACATCCCCACATTAGCCTTAAAGGCTATACTATTTTTTAATGGTGAAAACTCAACTACTCCTGTTGAAGACATACAAGAAGTTGCAAGTGTTTGTTTAATCCACCATGTCACTGCTGACAATGTGGCTGTAAGATTGCTAGCTTTTTCTTTCAAGGGTAAATCCCTGCAGTGGTACAGAGGTCTCCAACCTAATTCAATTCATAATTAGGATGGCTTAGGCACTAAGTTATGTCAACAATTTGAGGATAAAAGTGACCATTTGTCACTTATGGAACAGTTGGCCTCAATCAAAAGAGCACCTCATGAGTATATGGTAGACTTCAACTACCATTTCCAAAAGACATGGGACAAGATACCTTTGTTGGTCAAGCCTTCTCCAAACATTGCATTCATCTACTATTTGAGGTCCTTGAATCCGGACATAGTAGTTATGATTTAGTACATGGGTGGTGTTGTCTTGCCAGATGCTTATGATATAGCCATTAGAGCAGAAAATTATTTAATTCAGGTAGGTAAGATAGTTCCAAGACCACCAATGCCTTTGTTTCCAAAGGTTCTAGTCATACAACTTGGTGCCATTGCTCTAATTCCCACTAAATTCAACCCTATCCCTTCTCTAGTTTCACCTACACTTGAACAATCGGAAGAGAAAAATGCTCTGATTAGAAAGTTAAGCAATGATTTGGCATTGGCAAGGAGATAGAATACACAATCAAACATGCCATACTAGGCATACAATTAGATATACCAGCCTAACAGGCTTCCATACCAAGGTAACATGCAGAGGCAGTGGCAACCAAGTTATATCAAACCACTCAATGCTGTTAACCATAATGCAACTAACACTTTAGTGCCTCTTGTACCAATCCAAAATAACCTAGCCTAGGATAGTGACTGGTGTTATCCTTGCAATCAACCAAATGACCAAAACTTATGACAAGGAGGACAGTTCAGTCATGCTTTGACAGTGCAAGAGTAGCCATCAAATTTAGAACAACAAGTCAACACCAATCAGGGAGTGGTTGGAAGTCAAGATCAGATGCAAAATAATGCAACTTTAATGAATTAGACTCACGATGATTACTGTAGTGTTAATTAGGGTGCTGGGACTCCAGTGCATTCAATACAAGGTCAAAGAAAAGAGTTGTTAAAGACACATCGGTGCCTATAATCAATCATACACCTATCATTAATGCAACTCCAATCTAATCAACAAGGAAAAAGGTGCCTGACGTTCCTTCTGAGAAGGTTGGTTTGACGTTGGTAGGGTTGATTCAGTCCCAACAGTCAAACCAAGTTCATAACAGTAAAAGAAAATTAACCCTGCAGTCACTAAAACATCTCAAAAGGGGAGCCAAATACCCTTTAGCATAGTGGATCAGATGAAGAAGACAAGTCTAAATGTCTCTATGTGGGATGCTTTACTAATTCCAGCTCAAAGGAACCTTCTCCAAGAAGGCCTAACTGATTTCAATCAACTTGATGTTGATTTGGCAAGTGAAAAGATAGCTGCCCCAACCAACCTATGCCAACCCAAGGAGGAAGCAAATACAAGCAAAACTAGTAAGCCTCCTCCATTTTATGTTTCCCTAATCATAGGTGATAAACTATTGCATAATTGTATGATAGATTTTGGGGCAGGTACTTATGTCATGCCAAAAAATATTGTTGATTGGTTAGGTATACATTATGAACCTATGAACAAGGGTGTAGTGCAATTAGATGGTACTACTGTGAAGACAGTAGTGGTTATCAAAGGTTTAGAACTCACTTTGCATGCATGCCTTGGCTGCTCTATTTCACAGGACATATCCATTATTGACCTCCCAGCATACTTTGGTATTTGTTTATCTAGGGACTTCACTGCTAAAATAGATGGGTATTTGTCTTCTAATTGGTCCCACATGTTGTTTAGAACTAGATATGGCACCAAAGTAACTATTAGGGTTGATCCTATTGCCAATGACCATATAGAGCCCTACTCTCCAAACCCTAACAACATGAATTGTACAATCCATGAGTTGAATGAAGAAGACAATAGTAGGCATGAGGCTGCAACCTCTGTGGATGAAATACCTGATATACTGCTTGATGAGTGGGTAAATTATTTTTTAGTTTGGCACTCTCGATCACATAGAGGATATAGGGTTGGGTACTTATTGTATCTATGAGGAGGATTCCATTATCCCCAATATTGAAAAGGAAAAATCAAACCCAAGTGGGATATGGCAAATGTATTTTGATGGCTCCAGAAGAAAGAATGGATCAAGTGTTGGGGTTGGTCTGATTTCACCCCAAAAGGAAAGATATTTCTCTTCATTTAGATTATAGTTTAGCTGTACTAACAATGTAGCTAAGTATGAAACCTTGATTCAGGGCATACAACTGGCACAAAAAAAAGGAATAAAAGTGTTGCAAGTATCTGGTGATAGTGAACTTGTTGTTCACCAAATCAAAAAAATGAGTACTTCAAAGAATGACTTGTTGAAGTCATACAAACATAGAGTATGGGACCTGATTGAAGACTTTGATGCCTTCAACATTCAGTTAGTCCCCAGACAAAAGAACATAGATGCTGATAGGTTAGCTACAACTGGTGCTCAGTTTGATTTTCCTAGGAATATTAAGCAAGATTCAGATCAACATGTAAGGGTTGTTGTCAGACATGTTGTCCCTGATTATGTAATTAGCTAGCAAGTGGTTTACAGTGATCAACAAATTATAAACTTTTTGCAAGATGAGGTAGAGTTTGTTGCCAAAAATCAGTCAATATTGCAAGAGCAATATGGTGACCAAGTGATCCAGCTGAAGACTAACAAGTTGCCTAGAGGACTAATCACCTTAGAAAGCATATTTGGAGATGATGATTGGTCCAAGAAGGAGAAAATCAACATGATAGTAGGAAAAGAAGATTATGAAGAGGTGGCGATTGCGCAGGGAAGATTCCTAAAACATGGCAATGTATGTGATCAAGCCGATAGTCAAGGTTTCATTAAACTTTGTAATGAATTTGATGATCTAATAGCTTCATATTATAGGGATCTAAAATTCTTTGATCCTGGTTTAATCCAATATACCATTGACCTAGACCCTAATGCCAAACCAGTCCACCAAAAACAAAGGGATGTCAATCCTAAAATTGAACCATTAATGAGAAAGGAGTTGTCCAAACTCATAAAGGCAAAGATCATTTACCCTATCAAACATTCCTCTTGGGTGGCCAACCTTGTTCCAGTTAGAAGAATGGGGAAATTAGATTATGTGTGGACTTTAGAGACTTAAACAAGGCCTCTCTCAAAGACCACTATCCAGTCCCTTCCATGGAGCAAATTTTGCAAACAGTAGTAGGTGCTTAAAGGTTTTCACTCCTAGATGGCTACTCAGGCTACAATCAAATTCTTGTAAGAATCTGATCAGTACAAGACAACCTTTACCATCAAGTGGGGTACTTTGGCTTATCAAAAGATGCCTTTTGGATTGACAAATGTTGGAGCCACTTTTTAGAGAGCAATGGATTTGGCCTTCAAAGGCCTAATCAATGATATTATTTTAGTGTATCTTGATGACTTGACTATGTATTCCAAGCATGCAGTTGACCATTTGGGTCATTTAAGAAAGGTCTTTGAAAGATGCAAAGAATATGGGATATCATTGAATCCTAAAAAATGTGTATTTGTTGTCGTATAGGGCAAGCTACTAGGGCATGTGGTTTCTAGAGAAGGATTGGCCATTGATCTAGAAAGAACAAGTGCCATTCTAGCTCTTCCTCTTCCCAGTCTTAAGAAAGGCCTACAGATCTTTCTGGGAAAGATTAATGTTGTGAGGAGGTTCATACCTAATTTTTCTTTAATAGCAAAACCCCTCACGGCTATGCTTAAAAAAATGCTACCTTCTCATGGTATAAAGAAGGTAGGGATAGTTTTGAAGTTGTCAAGCAAGCCATTGCACAAGCTCCTACACTGATAAACCCTAATTATTAGAAGGATTTCATCCTTTATGCCTTTGGAGGAAAAGAGGGTATATCAGTTGTCCTGACACAACAAAATGATGAGAAGCTAGAATAACTGACTGCTTTCTTCAGCCAACCTCTCAAAGAATATGAACTGAACTATGATTTTATAGAAAAATAGGTATTTGCTATAGTGAAGGCCTTAAAAAAGTTCAAACATATGCTTTCCAACAATAAAATTCAGTTGATGGTGAACCACTGTTGGGAATTAAGGTGTCTCAACCTTTGCAAGTTCCTAATATTGTATTTATTGTTGAAATTAAGGAACACTAAGAGGAGGGGGTGAATCAGTGTTCTGTAAAACTTATTATTATGTTCCTTTATAAATTTACCACATACATTCAAAAGAAAGAAGCATGAACTTAAGAACATCAACAACAAGATCATCACACATGAACACAAGGATTTTTACGTGGAAACCCGGTTAAGGGAAAAACCACGGTGGGGGTTAACCCACAAGATTTTATACTCTATTAAAAGTATTACAAATGGGAAGGCACATGCCTTTAAGCACACTGCCCAGAGCTCACTTCTCAAAGGAGGCTCACTGCCTACAAGATTAATTACAAGAGTTCACTAAAATACTTGAACTGAAGAATAGCATCTGACAATGCAAGATTACAGTTCCAATTAGGTTCAATATATTGACTTCACACACTTCATCTCTCACTGCCCTGTTTCACTATTCTGCCATGATTTGACGCTTACATCCCTTTGCTTCAGACTTGATACTGCCACAATTCACACCTATCATATATATTTGCACTTATATCTATCCAAATGCTCACATCCATCGATTATATATATACGCAACATGAAATTATATCAACTACAGTCGGCCTCAAGAAAACTTAAAAACTTTTTCAAGATTACTCTTATGTCAGCTGAATCCATGTACAATTGTCAATGTGGACCAAAACCTATGTATTTAAGTCACCACACATGTTGGCCAATACCACTGGATCTCATAGATTGCTCAACCAACCACTTCTCTTAATCCACACAAGGATCAAACACAAAGTCGGCCTATTCTTCACCGGACTAAACTGTCTAACCAAAACCTGATACTCAAATGCTTCTAACTTGCAATTCCTTTATCACTGGAGGCTAAATCTTTGGATTTAGGTATCCCTGACATTCCTTAATATTCCCTCATATCCATAGCACAATATGATTACCTGTGGATAAATGCAGACCAAAATGCTGAACCCTGTCATATGTTATATTCCTGTCTATCCAGACATAGACAAATCTATGATCTGACTTCCAGTATGATCAAATGATACAATGTAGATGTGTAAGATAGATTCAATTGTCATCAATGACAACACCTGACATGCCTAGTAGTGTCTCTTGCCAACAATCTCCCCCTTTGGCATTGATGGCAACACTTAGTGAAAAATGACTAAGTGTTAGAACAACTCCTCCTTACTATGTGCACTTGTGATTTCCAATGCTCCCCCTTAGCTAAATTCCTCATTTTTCACTACTTTCCACTCCCCCTTTGACATCAATGGCAAAGGTTGAGATCTGCATACTAAAATTCATGAAAAAAACTCTATGTACATGGGCGCATATATACAATCCTTATGTCTTGTCTACATGAACTTAAACACATCACCAAAAATGTTTTTCAACAGTGCCAATTCACTGTCCCAACTTTTCTTCATGCTATCTAAGACTGAAATATGACCACTGAATAAAAATGCTTGTGACTCTGCCTTCTGTAGATCAATGGAATCACTTGTCAGAGCAGCAGCTTGAGCTTCTGTCAATGCATTGAACATTATTTCTAACTTAGGGGAAATTAGTCCCTGGAGTTCACACATCCTTGCCACAATATTTTCTTTTTCTTTCACCAATTTCTTAATTGCATTAATCAAGTTGATTACCTAACATTCTTGACTCGCCATAGATATTGTCAAAGGATGAAAGGATTGAGATACTTTGACAATTTTTGCTTGAACTCCTTTATTTTCTTCTCAATATCCTCTACAACTTTTGGCCAAGATAAAAAAAGTTGTACACATCTCCTCCTTTAGTGAGGGCATTTTGAATACTCTTTACACTAGTATCCAACACAATTCTATCATTTACAATCATTCCTTTTAGTTCACTAAATCTTTTATCATTAAATTCATTCCGGACTTTAACTTCTGTTGACTTCTCAAAAGTTTCAAAATGAGTACTTATAGAGTTTATCAAACTCTTCAACTAACTGGAGGGGGATGTTGATCAATCCTTTTGAAATGTAGGCATGATTTTCTCCAAAATGCTGGATGCAAGATCAAGTAACTCACTGTCTTCTATATTCAAGATTTCCTCTTTGGCCTTAGCTTGTGCAAAAGAGGCCAACTTCATCTTCTGTACCGATGATAGAGTATCAAAATTGATTGGACCTTGTATTATATCTGGATCTTCTGCAACTTGTGTATCTTTCTCCAAAATTTCTTTCACTGCTTTTGCAGTGTCTCTTGCCCAATATGATGTTTCTATTTTGAGCTCATTAGGGACTGCATCTTCTCCCTTTCTGGATTCAACCACATTGTCTTTCTTATCATTTTCATTCTTTTTCTCTGCTTCTGCTCTCTCTGCATCATTAGCAGAGGCATCCTTCTTTTTATTATCATTAGAGATGCCTTCTGCATTCTTTTTGGAAGGATTTTGTGTATCCTCAGCAGCAACATTATCAAATTCCTCAACATCCAGAATGGAGGAATCAATTCCATCATCAGTTTCCTTTTCTTGATCTTCCTTGTCCTTAACTTCTTCTACTTTCTACTCTTTATTCTTCTTAGAATCACCTTCAATAGGAGCATTTATTTCCATATTCATCTCTACATTTTCTTCACCAGATTGGTCTGGAGGAATTTGAGTATCCTCTGCACAATCAACATTATCTTCTTTCACTATCTCTTCATCATTCAGAATGGATGTATCATCAACAGGTTCTTCAATGACCACATAGAACTTATTCTTGTCCAGGGCTTTCTTTAGAATTTGTTCTGTTTCTTTGACCACTTCATCAATGTCTCCAATCATTAGCTTATTCATCCTTATTTTACTTCTAAATTCATCTTTAACTTCTTTGAAGATTTTATTTGCTTCCTTCCTAGAGATTACCGGACACAAACTGGACAACACATGTTCTCTTAGCTCCAAATCCTTTGCTTTAGCAGCTTCTTTTCTCATATCCAAAAGGTCACCTAGACTCTTAGGGATTTTAGATAAAATTTCTATGAGTGGTCTGTTGAATGTATTCAAGTACTTACTAGTGGCATCCTCCAAAATTTTCTTGTTGGCATCATCAAAGTTGTCATAATATTCTGTTATGGGCTTCAAATTTCCATGAACAGTTACTCCATTCACAATATCCTCAAGTGACAAGGTGGATTTTTCAATATGAGTCTCAGTCTTCTGTCTTTTGCTCACCTTTACACTTCCAGAGGGCTTGTCTTTGGCAACCCTTGATGCTTTTGCTTCCTTTGACTTTATGCTTCTGGAGGGCTTCTCCTTAGACACTTTAGTAGCCTCAGTGCCTGAGGCCTTCAACTCTTTAACCTCATCATCTAAATTAGTTTCTTCTTCATCCTCCTTCTCCACACTGACATATGACATTTTGCCCATTACTTTGTCCTTTTTCCTTCCTTACCAGTAGGTTTTTCTTTGAATTTCTCTGTAATAGGAGAGGTTGATGCACCGAAGGTTGTACCAAAACTCCTAGTAGTTCTTGATTTAGAAGGGGCTTCTACAGGAACACTTCCCTATTCCCTATCCTGCTTCTACTTCTCATCTTTCTCTATCCTTTCCCTATTTTGTCTCACAACTTCTCTGGTTATTCCAATACTTTCTACATACATTTCAACTTGCCTTTGGATCTTTCTCTTAGATTCAAGTCTCCAAAGCTCAACATGCAGTTTCAAATTAAGCTCATCATATGTACCAAATATTTCAACTAAGGTATCCTTTGGTTTGCTCAGAAGGTGTTGAGCATACATTTCTAGTATTTGTTCATCAACTTCATATCCCATGGGCATGATCCATATAGTTCTTGGTTTAACTTCTTCCATGAAACAAATTGTATCCTTATACTTTTCCATGACAGACTTAGGGATTCTTTCCCTTGATTGCATCATATTTTGAAAATTCTTGAAATATCCCCAAAGAGCAGTCCTTTGGGCATTGGAGTCACCAATATTGTGCAAGTGCTCTCTTATTTGTATGGCAACCAGCTTGTCACTAGTCCAACACAGGCTTTTCATCCCAGGAACTCATTCATGAAATAAAAGAACAAGCACAAGACCAATGTACCATACTTGAATGTATTATTCTTATCCTTCTGGATCTTGTTTAGATTCTACATTAGCTAGTTTTGTCATAGTTCACACAAGTCATAGTCAACATTCTCTTTTAACATTTGATAAGCAGCATAAATGGTTGTACCAAACACTGAGTTTTCCCTGCTAAAGTGGTATATCTTATACCCAATCACCATAGATGCAAATTTGACATCCGAATCACTTATATCATTTATTATCATTGCCCTCTTATCAAACTTTGATCTGGTAGCTTCAGTTATAGTCTGATTCTTCACTAATTTTAACATCAACAGTCCACTGGATGTGTTCAATCCTGTTATAGCCTTGATGGCATCCTTAGTGATCTTAAAGGGTTTTATCAACCACATAAATTCATCATGCATCTGACTCAGTACATACCAAACCCACTCGTCCTCATCTAAGGATGGGAACCCTATAACTTGAATGAAATGTGTCTTACAATGCCTTATACTTAGGTTTGAGACCATAAATCTCACCCCTCAGGTGATTCTTGAACAAACTCAGTAACTTTGAATTCCCAAACTCATCTATGCTAGCATGAATGTAAGCCCTAATATCTTCTATGTACAATACTCCATGTGGAGCATTTGAAAGGGCACCTAACGAATCGACTTCTACAGATTTGTGTGGATGCTTTTTGAATTTAGGTCGGGGCCTTTCGGTGATGTCAACAACCAATGAAGTAGCCATTTCAAAAGATCAAAAGTTCAAAGCTTCACAGAAAAATACCTTTTTCTTCATGGGATTAGGGTTAGTTGTCAAATTTGCTTTTCGCACTCCAAGTCTTTGAGATCTCTACTCAGGTGCTCTTCTCCTTGTTCTCTTCGAATGTAAAGTGATTCAAATGTTGAATGATTGACCTTTTATGCTCTGCAAAACCTAATTCACCATTGTAATAAATGCTCTATCCTAACTCTTCCGGATACACTATTTCTGAACATAATCAATCTTCAATTAGTCTGCAATCAATCACACTAGCTTCTTTTCTTCCAGAATTTCTTTCAACAGATCTGAAATAGGCTTCTTTATCTTCATTCATCATGCCAGATTTAGGCACCCACTTACTGGCAGGGGGAATTAGATTCTCAATGCAGCTCCCCCTGAGCCAGAGCTCCTATTTCAATTCCTAGAGGAATTATCGACACCAGATTCCAGTGTGGATCCATTACCATAATTCATTGCACTTTTCTTCACCCATGTTTTATTCATTTCATTCTCAATCTCATTCATATCTACTTTGCCCTTGCCTTTATCTCATCTCTACATATTCTAGTTTATATTTACAGGACCTTTTCTATCATCAATTCTGCTTCTGCAGAATCTTGCAATATGACCAGATCTATTGCAATTAAAGCACACAACATTCCTTTTCTCATTTGCTTGATTTCCTCTTGATCTGCACTTATTAGCCATGTGTCCAAATCTATTGCATGCAAAACATTTTCCATTGAAATAAATGACATTTCCTCTGTTGTTAAAGTTATTCATCATCATACTTTTGCATTGATTGGATCTATGACCATACCTTTTACAATTGAAGCATTGATCGGAGAAGGATGGAACACTTTGATTCAATCTACTTCTGCACTGAATAGCTCTATGACCAAATTTATTGCAATTAAAACAATATCCATTGAAAGATGGATACCTTTGAGCATTTGGTTGTCTTACTAGAGGCCTTCTAGGATTTCTTTCTTTTGGATTTCTTTGACTGGATCTAGAGATTTCACCTTTCTCATATCCCAGACCATGCTTATCATCTGCCTTCTTCTGACTATCAAGCAGTACCTCAAGTTTAGTTGAGCTTATCTTGAACTTCTCTTTGTATTCATTTGCAACTTCTAGGTCATGTCTGAGAATGATAATTTTCCTTTCAAGTTGTTCCTCATTATCCTTGGTTTCCTGTAGATCAGACTCTAGATGGCCAATTGTTCTGTCCAATCTGTAGCACTCTTCTGTTCTTTGTTTCAGAGACTGACTTAGGTTTTCTTCAGTCTTCTTCCTTTCCTCGATTTCCTTGGTTAGCCTCATCACCCCGAATTCCATCTCATGTTTTAGGACAACTTCTTTTGCCAATTTGACACATTCCTTTGTCTTCTCCTTCAGAGCCTCATCCATGCCATTGTCTTCCTTTTGATTTTCCAACTACTGAAGTAGCTTCTTCCTCTTTTCCATAGATTTGCTCAGTTTCCCTTTTAAAGTTTCAATGAAATCCTTAGCATCTTTGAGGTTCTCTTGCAATTCTTTGACTTCTACTCTGGATTGATCAAGATCTTCTAAAGTAACTTGAAGTTGTTCATTGATGCCATTAGAATACCTGAATGAACCCATTGAAACACCTTCCCAATTCTTCCTCAAGATGTTAAACTTCTTCCAAGGAACCTTGCTCTGATACCAATTGTTCAAATTAAGGAACACTGAGAGGGGGGGTGAATCAATGTTCTACAAAACTTATTATTATGTTCCTCTATAAATTTACCACATACATTCAAAATAAAAAAGCATGAACTTAAGAATAGCAACAACAATATCATCACACATGAACACAAGGATTTTAACGTGGAAACCCAATTAAGGGAAAAACCATGGTGTGGGTTAACCCACAAAATTTTATACTCTGTTAAAAGTATTACAAATGGGAAGGCACATGCCTTTGGGCACACTGTCTAGAGCTCACTACTCAAAGGAGGCTCACTGCCTACAAGATTAATTACAAGAGTTCACTGAAATACTTGAACCAAAGAATAGCATCTGACAATGCAAGATTATAGTTCCAGTTAGGTTCAATATATTGACTTCACACACTTCATCTCTCACTACCCTGTTTCACTATTCTGCCATGATCCGACGCTTAGATCCCTTTGCTTCACACTTGATACTGCCACACTTCACACCTATCATATATATTCACACTTATATCTCTCCAAATGCTCGCATCCATCGATCATATATATACGTAACATAAAATTACATCAACTGCAGTCGGCCTTAAGAAAACTTAAAAACTTTTTCAAGATTACTGTTCTGTCGGCTGAATCCATGCACAATTGTCTTGATGTGGACCAAAAACTATGTATTTAATTCACCAAACATGTCACCAATATCAATGGATCTCATAGATTACTCAACCAACCACTTCTCTTATTCCACACAAGGATCAAACACAAAGTCGGTCTGTTCTTCACCAGACTAAACTGTCTAACCAAAACTCGATACTCAAATGCTTGTAACTTTTGATTCCTTTATCACTAGAGGCTAAAACTTTGGATTTAGGTAGCCCTGACATCCCTTAATATTCCCTTAGATCCACAACACAATATGATTACCTATGGAGAAATGCAGACCAAAATAATGAACCCTGTCATATGCTCTGTTCCTATCTATCTGGACTTAGACAAATTTGTGATCTAACTTCTGGTATGTTCAAATGATACAATGCGGATGTGTAAGATAGATTTAGTTGCCATCATTGACAACACCTGACATGCCTAGTAGTGTCTCTTGCCAGCATTTATTTATTTAGCACTATGTCGTAAGATCCCATGTTGAGTTGGCATAGTTGGCACCTTGTGTACATGCAGCAGGATAAATTTTAGTGACTTTGGCAACCGCGGTTTCCCCCTTGAATAATTAATGGGGGTTTGGGGGCAGCGCCCCCAAGATGGGGTCAAGGGGCAGAGCCTTAATATCCTTGACATCATCAAGACATTCTGGTATGGATATTTGGCGAGTCTTAATATCCTAACCTCCCTAATATGCAGATGACATCATCTGAATATCGACTTCAGTTTCATGGCATGGACATAAAGCAACAGAATATTAAGTTAATAACTAGACATTAATTTAACATCCAGACATCAGATATCCATGCAGATGACAGTTTCTCCATGCTGCGAGGGTAAAATTGACGGATGCATCTGGATATCGGGATATGAAGGCTCTTCCTTCTGGTTGGGTTATATCATCTGGATGTTTGTGAATGTGCAGGCCCGAGGGGATATTCATGATATCCATATACCCGTTAACCACAACTTGGACCATGGATATCTTCTTCATCCTAAGGAATTTCTACATGATTCAAAAGGAAAAAATGCTTAGAATTTCCTCCTCTTTCATTTGGTGAGTCTTTTTTGAGGGATATCCATGTAGGGCAACTGAGAGACGGGATGAATTAGTTGTCTCAAAAAATTAACACTTTATTACTGTTAAACCATCAACAACTTAACTACTGATAATCGGATTCAACCATGAAAGTATGAAACCATAAACTTAATCACAATTGCACATTCAACATAGGAGACACCATATTTTTACGTGGAAAACCCTAAAAGGGAAAAACCATAGTGGGTGTTAGCCCACAGAAATATATAAGTTATAACAATACCAAAAATCAGAGGCTCACTGCCTACAGGGCTCACTACCCAAAATGCTCACTGCAAGGATCGACTCACTGCCAAGGGGTGGATCATTGTTAGGGTTTGCGAATTGATTAGATAACATCTACTCCATGCCTAAGTTCAGTTCCATTGAAGCACAATACTTTTCCTCTGCTCTGCTCTACTTCATACTTACCTTCTCATCTCGTACATGTGACACTTTTTTGCATATACATTACAAGTCTTTATACAATTCATCAACCTTGGAATGTACATCAAGGTCGGCATTACATTCATCAACTGTTGGAACAATCTCCAAGGTCGGCATTACAAAAGTATACACAGAAATGGGTCTAGACCTATTATAAAATTTAGATAAGGAAAGGTGTATAGAAGTATGATGAACATGCCATGCCTTAGCTAGGACTCAAATGCAATCTTCCATGCCACAACATGCTTCTACAATATTTAATGAATCTCCACAATTGGTGAAAACAACCAAGTTGGCCAAGACTAGAGTTTACACTAGGTCTTCTAAGAACATTCTTCTTTTACGATCCAAACTTCTCTTTACAGACCAATCCAAAAGTAGGAACATGATCAGGAGACATCCACAAGCACATTGTAATCACCAAGAACAACCGCACAACCTCTAACCACTCTGTTAAGAAGATTCTTCAAACTAGAGCTCATGAACAACACTGCCAGCCACTTTCATAATGAAAAGATTGCTTGCGGACAACCAAATCATGAACCATTGTAGCTGAAGGCACATAACATCATCTCAGACTTATCTCTAGAACCATAGACAAAAATACTTTAATGCGGAGGAATGCAAAGCATAATACTTTCTCCCTATCACCACTAAACATATAGAAAAAGTTGTTTTCACTCTAGTGAACATAATTCACTCAAATTTTCATATCGGAGGCTGAAACTCAGAATATAACATCTTCAAGAATGCCTCTAAATAACTTCCAATCTGCAGATAAAGATATTCATTTTATAGGAAATGCGGAGCAATATACTGGACTGCTCTGTTGTATCAGGAATACTTCAACACTGAACTCATTACAAGCAAGTATTAAAACTCATTACAAGCAAGTATTAAAACAAGAGCACAGTTGACACCAATGACAACACAAATATTTTGACGTCAATGACAACACCGATTAGGCACATACTTGCAACAATCTCCCCCTTTGTCATTGATGGCAACATATGATGTGAAAAACTAAAAAGACCATCAAGACAAGATTCTCCCCCTTTCTCCTTACACATCTGCACTCTTTTCTTTCCTTTACTTTTCTAAGTTTTTCACATGATTTCTCTCCCCCTTTGACATCAATGGCAAAGGGCACATACTTGCACTCTTCTGCTCTGATTGAACTTTTTCTACAATCAATACTTTCTTTGTCTCGATCTCATATCAGCAACATCTAATTGTTACCCTTGCACATACTTGCATCATTCTTAATTGTTCTAAATACTCCCCCTTGGGAGTGCACTTCAAGCTATATCAACTTTTATTCACATTTCAGAGAACCTTAGGATAACACTTTTGGAGAAACATATCTTGTCTTCTCAAAGGATTCTGCACAAGTCAGGTTATGACATCCAATCATATCTTTTATCAGCCTTTATGTCAATATATGAAAACACTGCATAATTTGACAATGTATCAATAACAACACATAGGGCTGATAATTTCCCTAGGTCAATATTCATCAGTGGCTTTTCCTCTCAACAATTACTCCTATTAGCTCACCTTGAGAGATGCAATGTCTTTTTCAACCATTTCTTAATTATGAGTACTCAGTTTGTTTCAAACACATTCTTATCAGCAGATCTATGAACAAGTTGTTTGGTCTGTTCTTCTGTAACTCTTCAATGCACCTTTACAAATGATCTTGTCCTCAATGTGATACTTCTACACAAATGACCCTTTGCTAATTCTTAACCTTGTTTCTTCATGCTAAGTTATCAACATCAGTCCTTTGGTAGGGGAGAGGAAATTTTCAATAAGTTTCCCCTTGAGCCAAAGCCTTTAATCTTAGTTCCCAGAGGGAATATCTGCATCAAATACTAGTGCAGTCACATCCTTAGTCTCTATCACACCCTTCTTCACCCATATTGTTGGCAAGAGACACTATATGGATTCATGGTTGTTGTCATTGATGGCAACAAAGGTCATCCCACATATCCGCAAGTCATAATGTGTCTCTACCGGAAGTCAGAATAAAGATTGTTGTGGTCCGGTGAACAAGAACAGAGCATGTGGCAAGGTCCGACAGATTGGTCCGGATCTCTCAGAGGAAGTGTCTTGGTGCAGTGCGGATTTGGGGAAGTCACGAGGACTACCTTGAGTGGTATATTCCAAGGATTTAGCCTCCGGTGATGGACAAGGAGAAAGATATGAATAGTTGAGTACCGGATTCCTGAGAGACAGTGAAAACAGAGGAAGAACTGACTGACAGAGTATCAGACTACTTTCTGGATGTGTTACTATTGATGATAGAGGTTGTAAAGGCATGAATCATGTTTGGCCGACATGATTAATGATATCTACAAGTATATGCTTGATCCGCATTGCTTGGTGAGGAAGGATTCAGCCGACAGAACAAAAGTTTGTAAGAAACTAGACTGTTCCGGATGCCGACTAGAAAGGTGATGAAATTACTTGTGCGGATATATATAGAGGATGGATTTAGTTGTGAAGAACGGTATGGTGAAAAAGATATATGCGAATAAGTCCAGAACAGAGCAGAGGTAGCAAAAAGGATCCGGTATGTGAAAGATAGCAGAATAAAGAACAGAGAAAAATGAAGTGCAGCAGATCAGTGTACTGAGCCTAACCGGAACTGAACTCCAGCATATGCAGATGCTTCCAATCAGTTCAAGACTGTGATTCTTATCACTTTGTAGACAGTGTGTCTTCTTGTAGGCAGTGGGCCTCTTGTGAGCAGTGTGCTCGGGCAGTGAGCCCTAATTGGCAAGTGCCATTTTTGTAATCTCCTATTCTTCTAACAGAGAATAATTTTGGGTTAATCACCCTGTGGTTTTCTCCCTTAACAGGGTTTCCACGTCAAAAATACTGTGTCATGTGTTTCTTATTTCATGATTAATGTTTTTGTGTTTGATTCTATGCTGCATCAATTAAAAAGAAAGTTCAATAAGGGAAATAATTAGGATAACTGATTCACCCCCCCTCTCAGTTATCAACAATTGGTATCAGAGCTAAGTTCCTCCTAATAGAGCCTAACAGCTTGAGGAAGATCTGGGATTTCAAATGGATGCATATGGTTTAAGGGAGCAACTCAAGACTGCTCTTGAGGATCTTGAACAGTCAAATTCTGAAGTCAGTGAATTAAAGGAAAGACTCAAACAGGCTGATGAATTCATGAGAGAATTAAAAGACAAATTAAGTCTCTCTATGAAAAAGAGAAAGGAGCTGCTCCAACAGTTGGCAAGACAAAGTGAAGAAAGAAATACAAATGAAGAATTGACTGAGCAAACCAAGTTATGTGAAAAGTTATCAAAAGAAGTCATTATGTTAAGACATGAAATGGAATCAGGAACTATAAAGTTTACTCAAGAGATTGAAGAAAAAAGAAAGGCTGAAGACAATCTAAGACAATCTCTTAAAGAAAAATCAGAAGAATGCCACCAGATGGACGGGATTATCAGACATCTTGAATCTGATCTTGAAGATGCCAAAGATAATGAAGAAAAACTTGAGGATCAAATTGCCTCTCTCAAAAGAGACCTTCAAACAGCAAATGAATATAAAGAGAAATTCAAGATAAGTTCTGCTCAACTTGAAGTTCTTCTTGGAAGTCAAAAGAGGACAGATGACAAGTATGGTTTGGGATATGAGAAAGGAGAAAGCTCCGGATCCGGTCAGAAGAATCTTGGATCAAAAAATCCAAGGAGCAGGCCTAGAAGACCTCCGGTAAGACAGCCAAATGCTCAAAGATATCCATCCTTCAATGGATACTACCACAGCTGCAACCACTTTGGTCACAAAGCTAATCAGTGCAGAATGAGAATGAATCAGATTAATTCATCCTTCTCCGGACAGTGCTTCAGCTGCAAAAGGTATGGACACAAATCCCATGAATGCAGAATTATGCAAGTAAACAAATCATTCAAAGGTAGATGCTTCACATGCAATAGAGTAGGTCATATGGCTAATCAATGCAGATCAAGAGGATATCAGTCAAATATGCAAAGAAATGTTATTTGCCAAATCTGCAATAGGTCCGGTCATAATGCTAAAGTCTGCAGAAACAAGTATCAGGACAAAAGAGGTTCGGTGTATAATCAGAATCAAGACAAGGGTAGACAAAAGATGAATGCGGATGAAGTTAGGAATCAGATGAGCAAGATTTGGGTGAAGAAAAGTTCAGAAAATGTAGAGGTTGGATCCGCACCAGACTCTGGTGCTGATATTTCTTCCAGAAATTAAAAAGTGAGCTCAGGCTTAGGGGGAGACTCAAAGAAAATCCTGTTCCCCCAGCCAAACAAGTGATGCCGGATGTGGCACAAGATGCGGATTAAAGGGTTTGCAGATATGAGTCTTGAGATGCTTCAGTCAAGTTTTCAGAGGTCCGCATGGAGTTATGGAGAAGCTGTGATCGATCAAATAAGACCTGTTCAGGGAGATGCTCCGGTATGACAAAGGATTACAAAAAGGTCCGGAGAGATCCGGAAGTGCACTATCTTGTTCTGCGGATTGGACAGAATGTTTGGGATGTTCTTGTAATATGTTACCTCTATTTATTCATGATTGAAAGATCCGGATGATATTCACAGATCAGGACTAATCCGGGATACTCCAAGCTATCTAGACAAGGCGAACCGGAATAATGTAGGTGAAGCATTTATTGCAGACAGATATTAGGGTTCGCGGAGCAATATAAGGGATTTCTCAAAAGTCATTTGCTCATTCTGCACTCAAGAAGAAGCGAATAGTGGAGCTCTGCAACAAGATTCATCAAGCACACCAAGGATCTCCTGCCGAAGTCATTGCATAAAGAAATCAATCCAGTCACTCCATGCAAGTCGAAGGCGCATAAGGTATTCTCCGTTTTTCATTACCTCACTGCAAATCTTTGAAGAATGGCTACTCCAAACATAGTTAAGATCTCTGATAGACCTCACCCCTCATTCAAGAAACATCCCTACAAATCATTGGAGGTAGATCCACTAGGAGCCTTCTCTAGTGTTCCTCACGGAGTTTTACATACTGAAGACATTAGGGTTTACATACATGCAAGCATTGAGGAATTTGGGGAATTCAAATTAAGAGACCTCTATCACAAGCAACTGATAGACAATGCTTTTGAGCTTAAACCAGAGTATAAGGATATCCAGAAGAAACAATTTGAGCAATTTATTCATTTCCCCTGCTTTGAAGAAGATGAATGGGTCCGGTATGTACTGAGCAGGATGCATGACAACTTTCTATGGCTGGATAGACCCTGCAAGATCACAAAAGAGGCAATTAGAGCAGTAACTGGTCTATACTCTTCCAGAGGGATACCTATCCTCAAATCTGTCAAGAACAACATTGTAACTGAGGCCACCGGATCAAAATTTGATAAGAGGGCAATGACCATTGAAGATATTTCGGATCCGGATATCAAATATGCATCAATGATAATAGGATACAAGATCTATCACTCCAGCAGGGAGAATTCTGTATCCGGAACTGCAGTATACACTGCCTATGAAATGCTAAGAAAGAATGCAGAATATGATCTCTGCGAACTACTGCTAAGCCAATTAATGGAAAATATACAGAAAATCAAGAAGGATAAGAAGAATTCCTTTAAGTATGGTACTCTTATTGTATGTCTATTCTTCTACTTCATGAATGAGCTACCCGGATCAAGTGGATGGGTATGGCAGAATGACAAACCTGTTGCAGTCCAGATAAGAGACTATTTGCATGGACTTGGGGATGCAAAAGCGAGAAATACAGCTCTATGGGGATACTTCAAAAACTTTCAGAGCATGATGCAAGCAAGAGAGAGAATTCCCCAGTCTCTTGTTGAAAAATACAAAGACTCAGTATGCTTTATGGTTGACACTGATCAGTGCCTAATGGAGGCAGTGGAGCCAAGGACTGTCTGGATCATGCCCATGGGGTATGAAGTGGATGAACAGATAGTGGAGCTGCATGTTCAACACATGCTAAGTCAGCCTAAAGATCCTAAGGCAGAAAGGTTTGGAACCTTTGAGGAGCTGAGTGTAAAAATACATGTAGAACTCAGGGAACCTGAGATTAAAAGAAAGGTGAGAAAAGAAGTAGAGCACATTGCTCAAGGCCTAGGCATCTCAAAAGAGGCACTTGATGCCAACCGGGAAAAGAGGAGGAAGGCTGAGGAAGAAGAGAAAAGTAAAGAAAGTGCTCCGGTTGAAGCTCCCACCCGGACCAGATCATCAAAGAGATCTGCACCTCCCTCAACCAAAAGTTCAAAACCGGAAGTCCAGGCATCCGGTAAGAGATCCAAGACAAAAGCCACAAGGGCTTATGGAAGCCAAAAGGATGAAGAGGAAACAGAGTCAGATGAGGGAGTAAAAGAAATAAAGAAACAGAAGAAGAAAGGATCCGGTAAACCCTCCACAGGCCAAGACAAGGATGAAATGGCGGAGGTATCTGTTGAAAAGCCCACTCTGTCTCTAGAGAATGTAATCAAGTCGGTCACGGTGGATGGAAACCTTCAACCAATGACTGAATCTTATGATGACTTCAGTGAGGCTGACCAAAAGACTCTTCAGGAAGCCACAGTCAAATATCTGAACATATACAATAAGGCTTTCATTGAGATCATATCTCTTATTCCTAAAAGCCTAGAAAAGGAATTGGAAGTAAGAAAGAACAATGCTCATGCAAAAGATCTTGAGATCCGGGAGCAGATAGCTATTCAGCTATATCCTCAAATTGATCCCAAGACAATGAACATAATCTTCAAGGACTGCAAAGATGAGTTCAGAAGTAAAGCCAGGATGAATCAACTCATGCTTGGTGAGACTGACAAAGTGGCCCAAGAAACAGAAGAGATCCTCCGGAAGGCCTTCAAAAGGTTCAATCTTCCTGTTGTAGAGGAATTAGGTACAGAAACAGCTGAGGACTTGGGACCCTCTGCTCCAGAAGAAGTGGCCCATGAACAAGCTAGCATCTCTCCTCCGGTTTCCCCTACAGTCTCCAGATCCAAAGAAGAAGAGCAATTATAGGAGAAGGAAGCAGTGGTGAAAGACAAAGAAGTTGACAGTTCCAAGACTGCAGAAGAAAAGAAACATCTGTCTCCGGCAAGAGACACTGCACAAACTGTTCAACAATTTTTGAGCAAAGAAACTTTAGAGATTGATGAACCGGAGCTTCTAAAAGGCCCATTCGACTTTGACTCTCTCTCTCCGGTACAAACAATGAAGATAGCTTCATTTACAAATGCCAAGGCAAATGAAAAACTCCTGAAGTCTCATATGGAAGACTGTGAGTTGATAGAGGCTGCTTCCGGAGTACTTGTAAAGATTATGCCATCAATCCAGATAGATCCGACAGCCTCCACTTCCGGTAATCTAAAAACCTTAGTCAGCAGTGTTGATACACATTTTGATTCTCTAGAAAAATCAGCTGAAGAAAAGGTCCGGAAGGAATTTTTGGATAAGAGATTTTCAGAAATATTAGAATTAATCTCTAAAGATAGGAAGATTGTAAGCATTGGAATAAAGAGCTTAGAGAATGCTCTTAAGGATGGCGGTGACATCTACAAATTTTGTATATCCTGGTCAAAGGCAACAGCAGCAATTGATAAGAAAATAAAAGAGGAACAGGACAAGCTACAAAGCTTATCTCAAAGTTTTGATCCTCTCTCTTCCTCCATAATAAATCAAGAATGTCAGACTATTGCAGTCTTGAATGAAATAAAGAATCTTGAGAAGGAAAGGAAGAATATCACTAACCGGATGGGAGAACTTAGAAGGATTATAATCCCTAAGTTGGAAACTATGCATGAGGCCATCAGTGATGCTCAGACCACCGCCCAAACAAAAGATCCGACAGATCTCAAGCGGACAGAAGCCTTTGCATTTTTGTTGAATGGTCACATTTCAATTTTGGATAGAATGAAGCAAAGTTGGGCTACAGAAATGATACAATTGCAGACATCCTTTGCAGACATTCTTCAGTATATGTGAGTATGTAAATATGCGGCTATGTATAGAAAATTTTTGAAAATTTTGGTGTGCGGACCCCACCCTTTGCCATTGATGTCAAAGGGGGAGTGAGGAGCAGTGAAAAATGAGGAATCCAACTAAGGGGGAGTTCCGGAAATTGTATATAAAGACAGAGCATCAGCAAAGGGGGAGCATAGTGAAAACACTTAGTCATTTTTCACTAAGTGTTGCCATCAATGCCAAAGGGGGAGATTGTTGGCAAGAGACACTATATGGATTCATGGTTGTTGTCATTGATGGCAACAAAGGTCATCCCACATATCCGCAAGTCATAATGTGTCTCTACCGGAAGTCAGAATAAAGATTGTTGTGGTCCGGTGAACAAGAACAGAGCATGTGGCAAGGTCCGACAGATTGGTCCGGATCTCTCAGAGGAAGTGTCTTGGTGCAGTACGGATTTGGGGAAGTCACGAGGACTACCTTGAGTGGTATATTCCAAGGATTTAGCCTCCGGTGATGGACAAGGAGAAAGATATGAATAGTTGAGTACCGGATTCCTGAGAGACAGTGAAAACAGAGGAAGAACTGACTGACAGAGTATCAGACTACTTTCCGGATGTGTTACTATTGATGATAGAGGTTGTGAAGGCATGAATCATGTTTGGCCGACATGATTAATGATATCTACAAGTATATGCTTGATCCACATTGCTTGGTGAGGAAGGATTCAGCCGACAGAACAAAAGTTTGTAAGAAACTAGACTGTTCCGGATGCCGACTAGAAAGGTGATGAAATTACTTGTGCGGATATATATAGAGGATGGATTTAGTTGTGAAGAATGGTATGGTGAAAAAGATATATGCGAATAAGTCCAGAACAAAGCAGAGGTAGCAAAAAGGATCCGGTATGTGAAAGATAGCAGAATAAAGAACAGAGAAAAATGAAGTGCAGCAGATCAGTGTACTGAGCCTAACCGGAACTGAACTCCAGCATATGCAGATGCTTCCAATCAGTTCAAGACTATGATTCTTATCACTTTGTAGACAGTGTGTCTTCTTGTAGGCAGTGGGCCTCTTGTGAGCAGTGTGCTCGGGCAGTGAGCCCTAATTGGCAAGTGCCATTTTTGTAATCTCCTATTCTTCTAACAGAGAATAATTTTGGGTTAATCACCCCGTGGTTTTCTCCCTTAACAGGGTTTCCACGTCAAAAATACTGTGTCATGTGTTTCTTATTTCATGATTAATGTTTTTGTGTTTGATTCTATGCTGCATCAATTAAAAAGAAAGTTCAATAAGGGAAATAATTAGGATAACTAATTCACCCCCCCTCTCAGTTATCAACACATATTTCATTTGTTTCCTTTTTGGTGTCTGCCAAATCAGTCTTTTCCACTGTCTTTCTCAATTCTTCTTGATCATCCTTCTTTGTGTTCTTTCTTCTACAAAATTTAGCAACATGTCCAGGTTTATTGCAATTGAAGCACACAATATTCCTTTGTTTGTTGTTCCTTTCATTTACTCTGGATCTACATTGGTTAGCTCTATATCCAAATCCATTAGATGTATGACAATACCCATTGAATGAGTTTACCATTGTGTTCCTGCACTCATTAGTTCTATGACCAAACTTTTTGCTGCAAAGAACTTTTTGTTAAAGGTTTGAGTGTTTCTAAAATCATTCCTTGTCATACTCCTACATTCACTTGCCATGTGACCAATTCTTTTGCAATTGTAACATTGACCAGATAAGACATTTTGATTTATTTTGCTTCTGCACTGAGTAGCCTTATGACCAAACTTATTGCAATAAAAACAATTTCCATTGAAAGATGGATACCTTTGTACATTTAGTTTCCTAACTGGTGATCTTGTTGGTCTATTCCTTTGAATCTGAGTTTGTTTGCCTTTGTCCTTCTTGGTTTCAACATTTTCTTCTTGACTTTCTCTAGAACTTTCACTTACCTCAGATATCACAACTTCTTTTACCTGACTTGCCATAACCATTTCCTATTGAATCTGGCAGCACTCTCACTAAGTTTGTCTCATTCGTCCCATGAATGTTTTAGATCAGTTTTCAGATCCACAACTTCTTCAAGCTTTATGCAATCTTTAGGTTTTTTTTACAGACATTCCTCAACTTTTGTTTTCTCTTCATTTGTAAACCTTAATTCTTCATTAGTCTCTTTAAGTCTTTGATTGAGCTCATTAATTCGTTTTCTTAGCTCTTTGATGTATGCATTTGCTTTTGTTAAGTTTCCTTTCAAGTCCATACTTTCTTCTTTAGATCTCTCAAGATTGTTAAGACTATTCTTGGATCCTTCACTTTCAGTGGACAGATGTTTATCTTCAGGGGTTTTCACAGTGTTACAGGCTTTAGTTGCAAATTTGGATTCAATACTTGCAATTAAGCACCAATTTGTTTGTTTCTCAGCAGTTTTCTGTCCTTTTGTCTATATTTCCTTAAGTTTGGTCTCCTCTTCCTCAACTTTGACATTGCACTTTCAATGATCCTTTTCAATTTCTTGTTGTAGCACTGGTAGGCCTTACTCTTAGTAGAGTATCCAAGAAAAAATCCTTCATATTCAACACCACATTTGCCTAGTACTTCTTCTCTTCTGATAAAGCATTTACTCGCAAAAACTTTGAAATATTTGACTATAGGGATTTTTCCATACCACAATTCATAAGGAGTTTTTGTATCATTACCTTTGACTTGAATTTTATTTAAGGTGTAGATAGTTGTATGCATGGCTTCTTTCCAATAATCTTCTAGTAGGTCAGCTTCCTTAATAATTGTCTTGGCGGCTTCTTGAATAGTTATTCTCATTGTTTCCATCACTCCATTTTCTTTATATATCTATCTTTTTTATCCCATTGGTCTCACAGAACATATTGAATTTATTAGAGGTGAACTCTTCTCCTTTGTCAATCTTCAAACATTTGATTTTCATATTTAACTCATCTTCAACCATTGTTTTGAAAGCTTTAAATGCATCTAGAGCTTCTATTTTTTCTTTAAAGAAACTCACCCAAGTCATTTTAGAATAATCATTAATACACAACATAAAGTACTTGTCATCATGGAGACTTTTTACTTTTGTGGGACCACAGAGATTTGTATGAATCAGTTCCAGCAATTCAGTTGAGGATTTTTCTACATCCTAATAGCTTCCTTTAGTATGCTTTTCAACCTAACATGTTTTGCAGATGATATTGTTAGGGTATACATTCTCTGGCAGATCTTTTACCACTTGAGTTGAGCTTAATCTTTCTAGATCCTCAAGATTGATATGACACAATTTCTTATGCTAGAGCCAACTTTCATTATTCTTAGTCATGGAATTGATAATATCACCTTTTCTGAGTTTGTAAAGATTTCCTTCTATCCTTTTCCAATTAGCTATCATAGTTCTAGATTTCTCTCTGATTCCAAAAGCATCATTTTGAAATGTAAGACTATAACCTCCTTTGCACAACTGTCCAACACTCAAGAGATTTTGTCTTAAGTTTTCAACATAAATAACATCATTAGTATGTTGTTTTCCATCAAGACTGATTGATCCTTTTCCACAGATCTTAGCAGTGCAGTCATCACCAAATCTAACTAATCCTTCATCATATTTTTCATAATGAATAAATTTATCTTGATCACTAGTCATATGATTTGAGCAGCTACTATCAGTAACCCAATAGTTCTTTTCTTGAGACACATCTTTATTACTTGTACTTACTTTTGGATTAAGACATTTTTTAGTATTACACTTATCATCCTTTGAAAAATAGTCATCATTTTCATCTTCTTCAACACTATAGAATGATCTCTTGGACAATTTGCTCTTATCTTTTTCATCATTGCTCCTAAGTTTTTCTTTTGGACATCTGAATGAATAGTGACCAACTTTGCCACATATGCAACAAATTAAAGATAGTTCATTCTTGCATGCCATCCTGGATCTACCTCAAGCTATTGAACTTTCCTCTGAGGAACTTGGCTCTGATACCAATTGTAGGATAAATGAGAGGGGGGGTTTGAATCAGTTGTCTCAAAAACTTAACACTTTATTATTGTTAAACCTGTTGGTTATTTTCTCTGAATTGGCAAAGAGTTTGCCAGTTCCTATGCATGGGCAGATTCGGCCAACAGATTACAGGAGGTTGTGTGAGCTGCCTCCCCTTCACTTCTAGTTCTGCCGCACCAAGGGGGGTATCCCTACTTGATAAAGATGTAACATTTACTCTCCAAATGACAGAAAGATTTAACTTTGTAATAACAAGTAGAATACTCTCATGTGTGGACCAAGATTTGTGCGATAAATCATAAGGTTGGCAACGTTCTTGGACATATTTGTCTGGTCAGGTATGAGAGTATGCAGGGGTTCCTAATCCTACTCCTACAACTAACAGGTTGAAATTATGGAATGGTTTGAATTTGATGGTTTGGATGCAAGACATGGGCTTTGGATCATAACTACTTCACAAGAATAGACCAGTGCCTATCTCAAGGCAAGGAGTCAACTAGACGTATACATAAGAATGGCTTGCAACTGGCATTCGAGTTTCAAGGGGTTAGGACTGGTATTGGCCTTACAAACACCACCCAAGGATAAGTATTTAATTGCCCATAGTTATAGATATCCCAGTTGACATACATTCTTCTCCATACCTTAACCTAAAATAATTTAATCCACTCCTTGAATGGAAGTTACAGATTAGGCATGTGGTACAGCAAAACTATACCCTAGAATCTGAGAAACCCTTAGCAACCAGATTCAGAAGAAGAAAATGCATACAACAAGTGGAGACAGACAGATAAACACATGCAATAACACATTTTTCATATACAATGACAAGAAACTGAATATATGTGCAAGATACAACTTAGATACAACACATAAACTCCACAGAGATAAAAACAGACAGGAAATGCTCTATATTCCGTTATTCACACAAAAAATTGCCCAAGTCTTCAACAACCAAATATGAGTGACATAGTTTGCATTTTATAGCAAAGCTGTTTACTCAACCAAAATTACAACAGTCAACTCAAAAATCACCAGATACAATGCATTGTGAGAAATGGCACTCAAAATAATAAATGCAACAATAGGGGACCCAACAGGAAGAAGCAAGAGAAGGGCGAGGAGTAGTTGAGCTCGAGCCCTGTGCCACCACTGGAAGATTTTTGCCATAAACCCAGTACTTGGCCGTTCAACCATCGGCCCATGCCTATTTGCAATTCTTGCCATAAATGGCTCAACCACCCTCATCTATCGTCGAAATCTACAACAACGCGTCACTGAAGTTTTCTCACTCGAAACATGACTGTAGACACAAGGAAAAAACCATCGCTCTAGCAAAATTAAAACACAGCCGTCGATCACCTCCCCATCGCTGAGATCTATGGCTCAAAATACCTTTGAAAAGTCACGAACTAATAATATTGTGCCACGTAGGCACCTTGATCCTCCATCGCTGACTTTCCGCCTTCACCATTTTGCCTTTCGCCCTGTACATGCAAAAGCATATACAAGCACCTTATATACAAGTCAGACCCCAAACTTCATTAGAACAATTTGAGAACCGGTTCAGATCTGGCTTGTATCTTAACCCTTTGTATATCAGCATGTACAAACACCACATACATGCACGCCACGGACTTCAAACCATTATGTATTGAAATGTACCTCCCTTTGAAGTCTGGCTTGTATCTCTTTCACTTGCATGTTTGCTTTGTATATCGCATATACAAACACGATATACAACCTGCAGACCTGAAAATCTATCTATAGTAGCTTGATTTCCAATCGGGTCCGGAATGTATGCCTTTTTTTTGTATATTTTGAATGTATACTTCACATACATTCGCCTTTGTATGTCCTATCCGCGGGCCCCACCATTTGTATATCGGTCATTGTACATTATTCCTTTGCACATTTTAGAATGTATATAGCCGATGTATATTCTGCTTTGCATATCCGCGGGCCCCACCAATTGCATCTCTGCCTCGCCACTGTAGCAAATGTATATTTGCACTTCCTTGTATATTTTGATTTGTATATGACCCGATATACAAAGCGGGAGTATTCCCCAGAATTTGCGAAAGATTCCCCCTTTGCATATGCACCTTTTAGAGCCCGATATACAATCAGAAATGCACCTAACTCAATTTTTCAAAGGGCGATAGAGATTTTTGACCCGCCAATGCACATTTTGACCTGTATGTATATACAAACATCTTTGTATATACAAAGACACATGCATACAAACTGATTTTTTCATTTTTTACAACTACAGAGGCCGAAAATATTAGAATTTTTGGATTTTTTTGGGAAGGGGCCTGCATATTTAAATGCTTAAAACTTGATTACTTATGCAGGCACCACCAGTGGCTTTGGCCTAAAACCCTAAACATAAATGATTACCAACAAAACCATCAACTACTTAACTACTGGTAATCAAATTCAACCATGAAAGCATGAAACCATAAACTTAATCACAATTACACATTCAACAAAGGAGACACCAGATTTTTACATGGAAAACCCTAAAAGGGAAAAACCATGGTGGGTGTTAGCCCACATAAATATATAAGTTATAAAAATACTGAAAATCAGAGGCTCACTGCCTATGGGGCTCACTACCCAAAATGTTCATTGTAAGGATCAACTCACTGCCAAGGGGTGGCTCATTGCCAGGGGTTGGCTCACTACCAGGGTTTACGAACTGATTGAATAGCATCTACTACATGCCTAAGTTCAGTTCCATTGAAGTGCAATACTTCTCCTCTACTCTGCTCTACTTCACACTTATCTTCGCATCTTGTACAAATGACACTTTTTTGCATCTACATTACAAGTCTTTATATAGTTCATCAACCTTGGAATGTACATCAAGGTCGGCATTACATTCATCAACCATTGGAACAATCTCCAAGGTCGGCATTACAAAAGTATACACAGAAATGGGTCTAGACCTATTGCAAAATTTAGCTAAGGAAAGGTATATAGAAGTATGATGAACATGCCATGCCTTAGCTGGGACTCAAATGCAATCTTCCATGCCACAACATGCTTCTACAATCTTCAATGCATCTCTGCAATTGGTGAAAACAACCAAGTCGACCAAGACTGGAATTTACACTAGGTCTTCTAAGAACATTATTCTTTCACAATCCAGACTTCTTTTTGCAGACCAATCCAAAAGTAGGAACACAATTAGGAGACATCCACAAGCACATTGTAGTCACCAAGAATAATCGCACAACCTCTAACCACACTGTCAAGAAGATTCTTCAAACTGGAGCTCATGAACAACACTGCTAGCCACTGTCATAATGAAAAAATTGCTTGCGGACCACCAAATCACAAACCATTGTAGTTGAAGGCACATAACATCATCTTAGACTTATCTCTAGAACTACAGACAAAAATACTTTAATGCAGAGGAATGCGAGGCATAATACTTTCTTCATGTCACCACTAAACATATAGAAAAAGTTGTTTCCACTCTGGTGAACATAGTTCACTCGAATCTTCATATCAGAGGCTAAAACTCAGAATATAACATCTTCAGGCATGCCTCTAAATAACTTCCAATTAGTAGATAAATATATTCATTTCTGAAAAAAAGAGAAATAGATGATATGGCACCATCCACTGATTAGTTTGTAGTGTACATAAACTTAGTTAAGTACTTTTTGATTGTAGTGAGCAATAAGAAGGGAGCTTCCCCTTTCTGAGAGGAGAGATTTAATCTCATCACACTATGGTTGATATAACCATTTTGTCCTTAGTTAGTTGAAGAAAAAATATTCACCCAACATATAATCATTTGTATTGCATTTTCATGATTAAATTGTTAGATTTTGCTTGAAATTATGCATTTTTCATATAACCTAGTTTTTCCAAAAGCTAGGGTTTGTGGTTAAAATCTTGTTTCGGATTTTACTACTCTTTTTAAACACTCTTTTAGGACTTATTTCTGATTGTAGTGTTTCATCATTGTGTGTATTTACATTTTCACATAGTCAATTTCAACAAAAAACTACCATATTCACTCATCTTTCCTTGAAATTGCACTTGCATTAAGCATTGTAGAACTTGTAACATCATTTTTAGATTTGAGCTGAGCTATTTCACATCATAAATCTGATCAGAAAACATTTATACATCATTTTGCATAGTTTCATGTCGTAATTTCACAATTAGGGTTTCAAATCCTTACATTTTCACTAGATTTTGCCTTGTCATCTATCTAGATTTGCATTATAGGTGTATTGTGAAGGATATTGCTGCATTATTGGACTACTATTAAGGTTATACTTCACTTCCCCTCATCAATTTTCTTACAAAACTTCATCTTTTAGTCAGTTGCATTGAAAAGGGTGAAAAAAGTGAACATCGTAGATGCATAAACAAGCATAAATTGGTATTGTTTTATTGCATTCAATCTAAATACATAAAATCATCAATTGAGCCTAGTTGTGTTGAACTCTTTCCTCCTATTCATTGTGTTTTTTGTGTTTTTTGTGTGTCTTTTTATCCCTTTCCCTCAAACAAGTGCTTAGGAGTGAAATAGCCACACATCTAGGGTGTATCAAGTAACATAAAACTTTGCATGTCTTGTATTAATAGATCTTATTGGACATTGATGTTACAAGACATTTCATTATGACATCTTCATCTCATTGATCTTTGGTATCTTTACATGCATATATCAAAAACTTTGAGAATTTCTACAAATTTCTTAATATGAATCCTCATGTTCTCACTTATATACAAGCTATGTACCATAAGGATATATTTAAATGCTCTTCATTTGAAATACCTGACTATGTATCTAATTTTGACAACTTCATATCTATCATGAATACATACCCTTTGGTAGTAGAAGACTTAACAAAACACATTGAGAATGATGAGTGTGAAATTTCTCTTAATGCTTTGGAATTAATAGCTAAAACATATGATGATGATGATGATTCCATAAGTGATCCTACTTCTCCTATAGTTTAATGTCCAAGAACCTTAGATGAGAAGACTATGGATAGCTCTATTAATGATACAACACCTAACCTTCATAACTACACCTTACCTTTATTTCATTCCAATGCTCTCCCTAGCTAGGATGAAGCATTAGTGGATGAGAAAAGGCCTCTCACATTAAATCCTTTAGGGATAGGTGTTGGGTATAATCAAGACGAAAACAATGTTAATTCATTCTTCACTAATAGACTTATTCCACCCACCAAGGGGTTATTAGATAAGTGTAGCAATAATCCTAAGTTGGTTGTGCGGGGGGCACCTAATGCACCTTCTTGCTTAAAACTGGTGATTACGGTTCAAGGAGATCAAAAACTACCTCGACCCTCTAATTACATCCTAAACTATGCAAGACAAATAACTCAAAGAAATCAAGGTGGTCAAAATGTGTCATAACAACCACATCACAATGTGATTGCTCACACATACAACACTTGTAATAAAAAGCAAAGTAAGCAAGCACCGCACGTGCCTATCTCTCTTCCATGTTCTCAACCTATGCTCCCCCAACCACCTCATCTTACTCTGAAAAGTGGTCAAGAATATGATCTTGTTTAATAGCTTCACGCTACTCCAACTAAGATCTCTCTTTGGGATTTAATACAAATATCACCTACATACCATGGAATTCTCCAAGAAGCTTTACAAAAGGTGATTGTACCACTTGTTGTTAAGCTAAACGATGTAGCAGCTCTGTTAGATTGCATGCATGTGACAAAAATAGATATTCTGTTTCAACCACATGAAATACTGACAAGTAAAGATGAATATGATGCACTTATAATATTTTCCATGATAGATAAAAAGTTGATAAAGAGAGTTATGATTGACAATGGATCGGCTCTTAATGTTTGTAGCATTGGCTTACTACACAAAATCGAGATTGACACATCTTTAATCAAACTGGATATAAATAGCATTGGTGGCTTTGATAATGTTGGTAGAAAATCTATGGGTACCATAAATTTATTGTAAAGGTTGGACCCATGGCATTATCTACTCTTTTTCATGTCATGCCTGGTTCGCTTTCATACAATATGATTCTTGGTATACTGTGGATTCATGCCATGGGGGTAGTTTAGTCTACCCTTCATAGATCAATAAAGTTTATTTATCAAAACAAGATCTACACCGTGGAGGCCAATCCTGAATGAGATAGTTGTTTACATATTGAAACACAAAAACTAGTTAACAATCATAAAAGTCTAAACAACTTGCAAGTGGATTCATCAATGCCTCTTGCCACAAATAATGTTGTGTAAGACTCTAAAACATTGAATGCATTTTTTGGTGACGATTGGGGTTCATTAGATTTTAATCCTTGCAATGTAGGAGAATGTAAGCTTAATAACCCTAACACATTAAAAGTTGCATCAATCTCATCTTTGGAAACACTGGAGAAACCTAAATTCTCCTTGGTAGAAAACAAAGACAATACTCTTACTTGTACTATAGATTATGAGACCTATGAGGCCTCACCATCTTCTAAAGAGATGGACTCCCTCTATGGTCATGGATTTTAGATTTTGTACAAAAATAGCAACTATGTAGGTAATGGTTGTGGTGTAAATCAACAAGGAATCAGAGTACCTTTACATGTTGCTATAATTAACTACACAACTGGTATTGGATACCGATCTTTGAATCCCACCAAAGCCTCTCATCTTCCTAAATTTAATGTTAATACAATATCAATAAGACCGAAACAACATGCGAGATATCCTGGGCTGATAGACAATAATTGTCCACTAGGAGATATCCCATTGAAGCAGGTAAGTATTTCTCCCTCTTTGAGCCACACTCATTGTAGCAACTATGATAGTTTCTCTCAGGGGTGGCCTTCTCCTAGATATGTATATTCTTAACATTGGATTGTATCAGGTAAGTATTTCTAACCTTTGGGGTCACCTATGTTGTAGCATTATTTGCTTGTTTATGTGACCTCCACTCTTGTGTTGTGTTCCCCTCGGGTCATCCCACAATAATGGGTTACACTTTTTGGCCAAACTTGACATTGAAATCAACATTTTGAACTAAATATTTATTTTGTAACACCTATAGCCACTAAATCGTTAGGAATTTGAAGATGATACAAACTAGTGATTTGTGAGATTTTGTTTGTAGATTCTAAATATATATTTTTTTAAAAAATTGGATTAAAATTGTAAATTTTTTTGCATCTCCTTTGATAACTAGTTTTTAATAATAAACAACATTTATTTAAAGTGATGTGTATTACGTAGCACATAATTTTTTTTCTACAAAGGATAAAATTCTGATTCTTTTGAATTTAGATTGGTAACAGTTATATATAGGACATGCATTTGGTTTTATAATGTTATGTTGAATATTGTTTTTTTAATTAATTTTTGAAGTCAAACCAAGTATAATTTATACATAGGCATATTCCATAAAACATAACTTTTTCTCTATGTCTTGAAATTCAAATTTTTCTTTTTTGTTGAAACAAGGACATCAATACCTAGGGCATAGATATTTTTTAGATTTTTTTTTACTAATTTACTAATTTTCCATGTGTGTAGAACAAAGAACTTGATGTTCAGTGAAAAACCTACATTCACAAGAAATAAAAAACATATATAATAATCAAATTAAATATATATAATTTTTTTTTAGAAGATTATAATAAGGACTACATACAAAACATAAATTCTAAATGAATTCATTTAATCCCCCAAAAGGTAAATCAAAAGTGGTTTTTTATCAGCATTTTGATAGGTGTAGAGGAGACTCCATAATAGGTATGGTTTAAAACTAGCGGGGTTCTATCCAAGGGGGTTTGATCAAACCCCCTTCAATTTTAATACTTTAAATGGAACCTTTCAAGGCTTAAATCATTATATTTTCTAAAAATATGTGATTTCAGCAAAAATCAGAATGTCCCAGAAAGTGTAACCCATTATTGTGGTAGCACCCCCCCCGTGATGTGTTATGTGTTGTTTAGGCCTCCTTGGATTAACCTTGATACTCTTGTAAGGTCAAGGATACTGGGAGACCACCTTTGTTGCGACCATTCTTCTATCTTGCTTCTCCTCTATTTTCATTGTTGTGTGTTGTGTCTTGGGGGCATAGCATTGCGGTTGATGACCTGGGGGCATCCTCCTAAGTGATTGTTCCTAAGACACTTGTTCTCCTCTCTCTTTTTATTGTTTACCTTCCTCTAGTGGTTCTATCTAGTCCGTGGATGACAAAAAAAAACATATACTGATACGGACTGCATGTTGCTTCAGTAAGTAAAGCAAAATGGACCTAATCCATATATGAAGACAGGGTTGATATATATATCTAACGCTTGACTAGTAGAATCACTCCATGTGATATCTGATGTTGTCTTATTATGCTAACAAATCATAAAAATACATCTACTCCATGCACTTTGATTGTTTTGAGTGTCTGGCCTTGTTGTTACACTTAGTTCTGAGATACCTATAGTATAAGCCCCACGACTATACTCGGACTCGAACCCATTTGTGTAGCCTTGGATTCTTTGTTTTCATGCATCACTTAGATTAAGAAATGTGTGTTTGTGGAAACAGTGATCATGAGCACATGTCACCTTTGGGGGCATGGGCTTTATGAAAGCTCTTGTTCCCTTGTGTGTTTTCTCTCTACCTTAAAGTGCTTGATATCGGTACATGATATCAACCACCTTAAGGTGGGGGCATATAAAGGTAAGTTGTTTGATGATTTTGGTACTAATGAGGCATGTTTGTAAGCCCTCTATAGAGGCGATTAAAATACACAAGACAACTGAGAGGGGGGGTGAGTCAGTTGTCACAAAAACTTAACTTCTTATGACTATCAAACCATCAACTACTTAATTACTGCTAATCAGATTTCACCATGAAAGCATGAAACCGTAAAGTTAATCACAATCACACACTTAACATAGGAGACACCAGATTTTTTACGTGGAAAACCCTGTAAGGGAAAAACCATGGTGGGTGTTAGCCCACAGTTATATATATATATATATATATATGTTATAACAATACCAAAAAATAGAGGCTCACTGCCTACAGGCTCACTACCAAAATCGGCTCACTGCTAACCTAGGTGGCTTACTACCAAGTGTTGGTGAATTGATTTGATAGCATCTACTCCATGCCTGGGTTCAGTTCCATTGAAGTGCAATATTCTTCCTCTGCTCTGCTCTTCTTACTCTTCGCACTTATCTTCTCATTTTTGCACAAGAATGTATTTTTTGCAACTACATTACATGTTTTTATACGATTCATCAACCTTGGAATGTACATCAAGGTTAGCATTACATTCATCAACTATTGGAACAATCTCCAAGGTCAACATTACAAACATACATAGAAATAGGTTTAGACCTAATACAAAATTAGCTAAGTAAAAGATGTAAAGATGTATGTTGATCACGCCACACCTTAGCTAGGACCCAAACACAATCCTTCATGCCACAACATGCTTCTACAATCTTCAATGCAACTCTGCAATTAGTGAAAACAACCAAGTCGGCCAAGACTGGTGTTAGCACTAGGTCTTCTAAGAACATTCTTCATCTGCGATCCAAACTTTTCTTTGCAGACCAATCCAGAGGTAGGAACACAATCAGGAGACATCCACAAGCACATTTTAATCACCAAGAACAACCGCACAACCTCAAACCACTTTGTTAGGAAGATTCGTCAAATTGGAGCACATAAACAACACTGCCATCTACTGTCATAAGGAAAAGATCACTTGTGGATCACCAGATCATGAACCATTGGAGTTGAAGACACATAACATCATCTCAGACTTAACTCTAGAACCACAGATCAAAATACTTTAATGCGCAGGAATGTAGAGCATAATACTTTCTCACTGTTACCACCAAACATACAAAAAAAGTAGTTTTCACTCTGGTGAACATAACTCACTCAGATCTTCATATCAGAGGCTCAAACTTGGAACATAGCATCTTCAGACATGTATCTAAATAACTTAGAATTTGTAAACAAGGATATTCATTCTACAAGAAATGTGGAGCATTCTTCTGGGCTATTCTGTTGTATCAAAAATACTTCAACACTTAACTCATTACAAGTAAGCATCAAAACAAGAGCACAGTTAACACCAATGACAACACATATATGTTGACATCAATGACAACACCGGTTAGGCACATACTTGCAACAATCTCCCCCTTTGTCATTGATGGCAACATATGATGTGAAAAACTGTAAAGACCATCAACACAACATTCTCCCCCTTTCTCTTTACACATCTGCACTCTTTTCTTTCCTGAGTTTTTCACATGATTTCTCTCCCCCTTTGACATTAATGACAAAGGGCACATACACTCTAGTGCTCTGAATTTTTCAAACTTTTACTGCTATCAACACTTTTATTATCAGGAACCATCTAGCTACTCCTCCTTAGAGGTAGCTCTCAAGACATCAATCTAGATCAAAGAATGAGTCTTAGAGCACCACTGGACTAATGTATTCCTATGCATCTTAGTTCAGAGCTGGAGGGGTAATAACTCCTAGCTTTTCTCTGAGATACTCAAAAGTATCCTTAGGCAGAGGCTTAGTGAAAATATCTGTAATCTGTACCTTTGTGGACACATATTCCAACTTTACTTCATTCTTTGTCACCTTTTCCCTCAAAAAGTGATACCTTATAGATATATACTTTTTTCTTGAGTGCATCATTGGATTCTTTGAAATGTTTATAACACTTGTATTATCACAGAATATTGCAACTAGATCTTCATACACAACTCTTATGTCCTTCAATGTTTGCTTCATCCATAACACTTGAGTACAATAACATGCTGCTGCAATATACTTTGCTTTTGCAGTTGACAAAGAGAATGAATCTTGCTTCTTGCTTAGCCATGAAACCAATCTATTCCCCAAGAAGAAAGCACCTCCACTTGTACCTTTTCTATCATCAACATCTCCAGCCCAATCAGCATCTGTATAAGCACTGACAGTGAAATCATTATCCTTTGGATACCATAATCCATGATCCGATGTGCCTTTTAAATACCTTAAGATTCTCTTTATTTCCATCACATGCGACTCTCTTGGATCTACTTGAAATCTTGCCACAAGGCAAATTGCATGCATTATGTCAGGTCTAGTTTATGTTAGATAACGTAATCCAACAATCATACATCTATACCTTTTCTAATTAGCCTTAGGTGATTCATCGGTTTTGCTCAATTTACAATCAGTCACCATAGGAGTACCTACTAGTTTAGAGTCTTCCATCCCAAACTTTTTCAACAACTCTTTCACATATTTAGACTGAGATATGAAGATTCCTTTATCTAATTGATTGATTTGCAGACCCAAAAAGAAATTCATTTCACCAAACATAGACATGTCAAACTCATTTTACATTTCACCTACAAACTTCATGCACATACCTTCATTGCCTCCAAAGATAATGTCATCAACAAAGACTACAACAATCAAGATATGATTATCATTTATTTTGAAAAATAGATTGTTGTCATCAGTGCCTTTACTAAACCCTAATTGCAACAGATATTTGTCTAACCATGCATACCAAGCTCTGAGGGCTTGTTTTAGTCCATACAAGGCCTTCTTCAATCTGCACACCATATCACCTTGTTTTGATAGTTGAAATCCTTCTAGTTTCTCAATGTAGACCTCTTCTTCCAACTTACCATTCAAGAATGCAGACTTAACATCCATCTGATAAACTTTAAAATCTTTGAATGCTGCAAATGTCAAAAACATTCTAATTGCTTCAATTCTTGACAGAGGAGCATAGGTCTCCTCAAAATCTATCCCTTCAACCTAAGAGTATCCTTTGTATACCAATCTTGCTTTGTTCCTTACTACTTCTCCATTCTCATTCATCTTGTTTCTGAAAACCATTTGGTGCCAATCACATTCTTGTCAGCGGGTCTAGGAACCAGTTCCCAAGTTTGATTCTTTTCTATCTACATCAGCTCCTCTTCCATAGCTTTTACCCAATTTTCATCAGTGCAAGCTTCATTCACAGTTTTAGGTTCAACTTTTGAAAGAAAACATAAATTCACCTGTTCTTCTATAGCTCTTTTTCTTGTCAATACCCCTTTTCTTTTGTCCCCTATAATCTAATCTTTAGACTGATTAATTCTTACATACCTGGGAGTCTTAGCAGTACTTTCTGGATCCCTTTCTTCTTCATCTTGACTATCTTCTTGTTCAACTTTTTCTTCATTTGTTATAATAGCAGGTTCATGTAATTCATAGCCACTCAGATCTAATATTCTTCGCTTGTCTTCATCAACTTTCACATTAGCACTTTCAATGATCTTCTTTAATCTCTTATTGTAGCACTGGTAGGCCTTACTCTTGGTAGAGTATCCAAGAGAGATTCCTTCATCACACCTAGCATCAAACTTACCTAGATCTTCTTCTTTTTTGATATAACATTTGCTACCAAAAAATTTGAAATATCTCACTATAGGAATTCTTCCATACCATAATTCATAAGGGGTTTTAGCACTGTTACCTTTAACTTGAACCCTGTTTAAGATGTACACAACAGTGTGTATGGCTTCTCTCCAGTATACTTCTGGTAGGTCATCTTCCTTCAACATAGTCCTAGCAGCTTCTTGAACTATCCTATTCTTTCTCTCAACAACTCCATTCTACTGAGGTATCCTAGGTGCAGATAATTGTCTCTTTATCCCTTATTTTTCATAGAAAATATTGAATTCATTTGATGTGAACTCTCCTCCTCTATCAAACCTCAAGCATTTGATCCTCAACTCTAACTCATTCTGAACCATTGCCTTGAAGGATTTGAACTTATCTAGGGCTTATGATTTATCTTTTAAAAAAGTAGAGAATTGTTCTTTGCTTTTGAAACTTGTTCTTGTTTGTTTCCCAAATTGACATTCTTTGCAAATGATGTTAGCAGGCTTCACAAGCTTAGGCAGATTTCTTACAACCTGAACAAAACTTATCTTTACCAAGTTGTCAAAATTGATGTGACACATCCTTCTATGCCACAACCAACTCTCATTAGTCTGAGCCAATAAACAATAATCATTGGTTCCCTTCAAATGATAAACATTACATCTGGTCTTTTTACCAGTACCAATCACTGTTCTGGAGCTTTCCATGATCTTGCATCCATTGTCCTTGAATCTCAGATCATAACCTTTGTCACACATCTGACCAACACTCATAAGATTGTGCTTTAAACCCTTCACATATAGAACATCATTGGTGTTGTGCTTTGCATCAAAAGAAATAGATCCTCTTCCATAAAATTTACCAGTTGTATCATCTCCAAACCTAACCAGTCCACCATCATACTTTTCCAAGATTATAAACTTACTTTTGTCACAAATCATGTGATGTGAGCATCCACTATCAATAACCTATTCATCCTTATCTTTCTCAACTTGAATGTAGCCAAAGCACTTTCTTCCACTAGTTTTTCTTCCTTTACACAACTAGCAGGATTAGTAGACACAGGTTCTTTAATAGCAATGAACAAGCATTCATTTGCACTAGTAATAGCATAATCAGATTCATCATCTATCACACCTTCATCATCAAGATCTCTAACATAATAGCATTTCTTTGGGATCCTAGGTCTGTTTTCAAATCTTTTTCTATTCCTTTCAATTCTTTCCAGACACTTAGAAGCATAATGACCAACCTTACCACATGAAAAACATTTGAAAGGTAATTTTCCTTTGAACTTATTGGAACCTCTTTGTAATCTATCAACAAAGTTAGCTTCAATTTCATCAAGGTCATCAATAGGCTCCACTTTGTATTTTTCAGCTCTGGAGATCTTTTCAGAAGTACCAGCTTTGAAAGCAGTCTCAACTTTCGACAGAGCATCACCAAACTCTATCATCTCAAAGGCTGTAAGCTTTCCAAGTAACGGATCCTTGTCGACAATTTTTACAGACATTATTTCTTTAATTGTAGCTACCTTGTGACTATAAGACTTTAGTAGTGACCTAAGAATTTTCATCAAAACTTCCTTCTCACTAATAGTTCCTCCCATACCTTTTATTCCATTGACAAGTTCATCAACTTTTTGCATGAAGGTTGTTATGTTTTCATCTTCATTCATCTTTAAACCCTCATATTTCACTTTCAGTCCTTGCAACTTGGCTTCTCTTACAGAGTCATCTCCTTCATACAGATTTTTCATCTTTTCCCAGACTTCATTTACAGATTATAAATCCATGACTTTTATCAACTCAGTGTCATTCAAGGCACTTAACAAGGCATCTCTAGCTTTTATATTCAACTCATATTCTTTGATTTCATTTTCAGTTGTTAGACCATTTTGAGGCATGGTATACTTTGTCTCTACAGATTTCCATACCTTATAACCAAGACAAAGGAGATGGCTTTTCATTCATACCTTCCATAGAGCATAATTTGTCCCATCACACTATGGAGTGTCCTTCTTAAAAGACATCCTGGATCTTCCTCAAGCTGTTAGGATTTTTTCTGAGGAACTGGCTCTAATACCAATTGTTGAAATACATAGGACAACTAAGAGGGGGGTGAATCAGTTGTCACAAAAACTTAACTTCTTATGATTGTCAAACCATCAACTACTTAATTATTGATAATCAGATTTAACCATGAAAGCATGAAACCATAAAGTTAATCACAATCATACACTTAACACAGGAGACACAAGTTTTTTTACGTGGAAAACCTTGTAAGGGAAAAACCATGGTGGGTTTTAGCCCACCGATATATATATATATATATATATATATATATATATATATATATATATATATATATATATATATATATATATATATATATATATATATGTTATAACAATACCAAAAAATAGAGGCTCGCTACCTACAGGCTCACTGCCAAAATTGGCTCACAGCCAAGGGGTGGCTCATTGCCAAGTGTTGGTGGACTGATTTGATAGCATCTACTCCATGCCTAGGTTCAGTTCCATTTAAGCGCAATATTCTTCCTCTGCTATGCTCTTTTTACTTTTCGTACTTATCTTCTCATTTTTGCACAAGGATGTATTTTTTGCAACTACATTACATGTCTTTATACGATTCATCAACCTTGGAATGTACATCAAGGTCGACATTACATTCATCAACTGTTGGAACAATCTCCAAGGTTGGCATTACAAACATACATAGAAATAGGTCTAGACCTAATATAAACTTAGCTAAGGAAAAGATGTAAAGATGTATGTTGATCACACCATGCCTTAGCTGGGACCCAAACACAATCCTTCACACCACAATACGCTTCTACCATCTTCAATGCATCTCCGCAATTAGTGAAAACAACCAAGTCGACCAAGACTAGTGTTAGCACTAGGTATTCTAAGAACATTCTTCATCCATGATCCAAACTTTTCTTTATAGACCAATCCAGAGGTAGGAACATGATAAGGAGACATCCACAAGCACATTGTAATCACCAAGAACAACTGCACAACCTCAAACCACTCTATTAGGAAGATTCTTCAAACTGGAGCACATAAACAACACTGCTAGCTATTGTCATAAGGCAAAGATCGCTTGCAAACCACCAAATAATGAACCATTGAAGTTGAAGGTACATAACATCATCTCAGACTTAACTCTAGAACCGTGGATCAAAATACTTTAATGTGGAGGAATACAGAGCATAATACTTTCTCCCTATTACCACCAAACATACAGAAAAAGTAGTTTTCACTCTGGTGAACATAACTCACTCAGATCTTCATACCGGAGGCTCAAACTTGGAACATAGCATCTTTAGACATGTATCTAAATAACTTTCAATCCGCAGACAAGGATATTCATTCTACAGGAAATGTAGAGCATTCTTCTGGGTTGTTTTGTTGTATTAGAAATACTTCAACACTTAACTCATTACAAGCAAGCATCAAAACAAGAGCACAATTGACACCAATGACAACACCAATTAGGCACATACTTGCAACAGAGGTGGGATGTTGTATCTTCGGTGTGAGTGTACATCTTTATTCTATATTGCAATCAATAAACCCTCTATGGAGGTGGGATATCGTGCATATCCTTTTATTCAAAGCCCTCTGCGGAGGAGGGGATGGTGTATCTCTTGAGCTAGTGCATTATCCTTTTTATTTTAAAATTCCTCTGAGTAGGCGGGCTTGGTGTATCCTCCCTTAAGCATGTCTTTGGTGATTGTTGTGGCATAAGCCTAACTATCAGGTGTGCCTGTAGCATCCTTGAGATGGTGGGGGCTTAGCAATAAGTTCCTTCCATCGCCTTGTTTGTCATGTTTAAGACGTATAGTATGTCTTTGGCATGCTATACGATGCTTGTGTATTCCATTTGTCTTCCATGTGTTTTTCCCCTTGTGTAGTCTAAAGTTGTGTGGCAAAATGCCACTCCTATGCTTTGGGATTTGTATGGCATGCTTGTTCTGAAGTGTAGTCCAAAGAGCGTGGCGAAATGCCCCTCCTACACTCTAAGATTTGTATTGCATATCTTCTCCCCCACATGTAGTCCAAAGAGCGTGGAAAAATGCCCCTCCTACATTTTGGGTTGTGTGTTGCATTTTACTTTCCATGTATCTGCATTCATCCATATATATGAAAATGAAAAAGAAATAATCACTGCATTCACTATATTCATCATGTTTTGCGTGTCTTCAATACTTTCTTCTCCATGTCTTACATGCCTGTTACTATCTTCTCCATGTTTTGCATGCCTGTTACTGTCTTCATTATGTTTGGCATGTCTACGGCATGTTTTCTCTAATGTCTACCTGAGACTGGGGGCTAGAAATAGTTCCTCAATCTTTGTGCATGCATTAGCTTCAAGTTCCTGGCGTGTTTGTTATGTTTTGACCATACTTTAATGCATGTATGGGCCGTGCATTCATACATACATTAAAGTGGGGGCTAAATGTTTAGTCATAAAATGTCCCCTAGGACTTTTACCTCCTAAGTTTAGCTCCTGGGTCCCTTGTGTTTCATATTGCATGTTCATTTTAACTCCCAATGCAAAATCCCTGAAAACCCATGTCAAATGGGACTAAGGGGATCCTTTTGAGCCTGATCCTGCCTTGAAAATGGGGCCTAGGGCTTGGGCACTCGCGCCCTAGTCCTGCTCTATTTGGTCGGGACCTAAATTTTAAATGTCGATTATGTGACTGTTAAAAGGTTCCATTGCCAACATCTTAAGTTTGAATTATGAAATTTGTAGTGGGAATGCATATATAAGCATGTTTAGGGTTTCATTTGTAGACTAGAAGATGATTATGATACTTTGGAAAACTTATGATTTTAGAGCATTCAAAGCATTCATTGTGGCAAAGCAGACTTGTCTTGTTATTGTGTTTGTTATGCAAATTTGGCTTCATCTTCTCATGTGTTGAAGGATTTTCATCTACATGCGAGCTACACCTCTGAGGTGATATCTATTTGTGTTGAATCAATCATTTATCAAGTTATCAATTTGTTTTTGCCTCTATCCCGCAGGGATACGTACTCTTTATCAAACAACGGTGTTGGAAGGCTTGAATGTCATTCTGGGGCTTGATTGAGGCAAGCTCCTAAACACCACAACCCCCAACCCCCTTCTTTGTGATTGTAGGTAACAGGTGTCATGTTTAGCGGAAGTGGAGTTGCAGGAGGCTATGACAGAGTACAAAGATCCCATATCTGAAGGAAAAAGCACTGTAAGGGCTTGGGCACCCACCCCGAAGCCCTCTGGATCTCTGAAGCTAAAAACCTCTGTGACAATGGTGATTAGTTGTAGACAAGTTCCAGAAACCTCTGAAGAAGTTACCACCTTGGGCTTGGGTGCCCGCTCTTTAGCCCCTGACTTTTCTGTATCTGGAATCTCAAAACCTGGTATGTATTTAATTGTCATTTGATATCTCTGTGTCTAAGCATTTGTCAGGATTCATTCGTTTGTTTATGATTTTGCATAATTAGGGTTTTAAGCATAATCGGGCATTAAATTAATACATTAATCAACAAATTCCAAATTTTCCTATTGTTACAAGTGACCATCAACCTATAGGTGAATCCTCTTGCAAAAGTTGTGATTCAACTCGGTTGAATGTCCTTGAATGGTATGTAGTGAAAGGAGGATCTAGGCATCTTATTCATTAAACCCTATTTCCACTTTTTCTACATAACAAATATATTTCTCTTGATGTAATAGATCTTGTGTTTTAGAAGATCACAAGAGGTGTAGTCATTCAAAATGAAGACCTTCTTTCTAAACATAAAAAAAATATACCTCGCTTTTAATTTTTAAGACCATTTGAAGCTCTTGATCCTTCAAATATGATGTTTTATTACCATACTTTTATAGGTTTCCTCCAAAATAGTCCTAAAAAATCTATATCTTTGAAGGATTGGAAATCTAATCAATTGGACTCATTCCCACTCTTATTTCTTGTATTGTGACTCTTTGCTCACCTTGTTTATGAGCAACCCTGGAGATGCATGAAAACTAGTATCTTCTCTATCACTTCATATTTGTATAAGGAGTTGGTCAGATAGAAACTACACTTACCACTATAAAAATCTAGATAATTGAGGATGGTTAACAAATCTTATTGAATTTCATGATCGAAGATAGTATAAGCATCTACTATAATATGCCTGACATGTATTGTGATATTCCTTGATTGGTATAGAGTAAAGCATTCTACAAGTGCATATGCTATAGAAAAAAGACTTCTCAAACTATTAATATTTGGAATTAAGCCTTTCACCATAGAAATTACTCAATATTGTTATGCAAAACTCCTTAAGCTAGGAAAGAGTATATATCTAAAATTTTCAAGATAGTCATTATTGCCTTCTAATATGTAATAGAATTCATAAATGATTGTACTAGTATAATTCTTCAACATGAGGAACATTTTTTTCCAAAGATCAATAGGAATAGAACTTGTATGATAATAGGTTTCTCTTAGGGATTCAATACGAAAGGTATAGCATCAACATGAACCCAACTAGCCATAGGAGAATTCATTTTGAGCCTATTTTATCACAAATTTTAAAAAACTAAAAACTAGTTAATATCCTTAATTAAATGGTGAGAAACAATCAAAAACTAGAAAGCAAGAATTTCTATAAGAAATTCATTTAAATAAGACAATACTAAAGCATAATAAGAACAGATCTCCAAAATTTGTAATGTAATTTGTTTTGTGCAAGATTGAGATAAATGGTCTTTGGAAAACACAAATTGAAAAAGTCAACCATAGAGGTAAAAATCTTTCTATTAATACTTTTTCTAGCATGCATTCCAAATTTCTTGTTGATTCGTGGAGTAGAAAATTTTCTTTTCAAAGAGGTAAATTTTTTTCTAGTAATGATTTTCAAAATGTATTTGACATTTCTTTTTGATTAGTAGAGTGATTTTTTTTATATAAGAGATGTGTAGAAGAGAAAAATTACACCTCTAGAACAAAAAATTGATATTTCCATATTGGTGACATAAAATAGTCATGAATTTGCCCTATTGCTAAATTCTTAAAGTTCCCTTGAGTGACAATGGATTGCTAATTTTTTTTTCACTTAGTTCTAATTATTTTCTAAGTTCATTCTTTTCTTGATTATCTTGTATCATAAAGGTTTTCCACACACCTAATTTCTCTAGAAAGGAGGGCACTAAGAAGCCAAATTTTGATTACAACTATAGAAAGCAATCATGTATAACATTATTTGGAAGAAATATAAATTCAATATGCCTTTCCTTGAATTTCCCATTAGGCTATATTCAATGATGGTAGATTTGGGAAAAAATCCATGAGCTATCTATAATATAAACCATCTTTCTAGAGTTCCATTAAATCCTCCTCGTGATAGGAATAGTATGTTAAGGGGAAAGGATATATAACCCATCTATCTAAAGAATATTTGTAAAACTATATTTTTTTGACCCATCCATTCTATCAAATCACTTGATTCTTAATGAATTCCTCACATGGTCAAAGAACTATTGGACCTATCTTTTAAAAGTAAAAACAATAAGCAAGCATGCAATATTTCACCAAAGATGTTTGGACCATATGCAACTTAAATTAAATATTAATAGTATTGCAAAGGTCTGATATCTAAAAATTATTTGAATATAAGTTGAATTGGGCTATTCCTTGAACAATAATTTTTACGTGAAACCTAAGTTAGTATGTAGTACCACTACAACTATGGATCATAATCATTGTTTCATTTTAAGATAATTTTTTTTGTTAAAAATTGGTGTTGAATGAACTTTGATGGAGTGTCTTGGTAATAAATATATAAATACATCAAGTATAAGGCCACAAACATGATACTGAAAAAATGAGAAAGGGGGTATTAAACACAAAGTGTTGGTATCCCTTGCTACTATTGCACTTATTCTGTCTTGTGTCTTGCTCATCCAAGGCCACATTGCCACAAAATTTGAACAAGAAATTGAAGCCTTTGCTCATAGAGACTAAACCATAACAACAAATCCATGTAAAGTGGTGAATTACAACAAGAAAGGGTTATTAATATATTATCAAATATTTCATAAGCATGCTCTCCTAATTGGTAATCAATTTGAAATGTAATAATTGAGAGTGAAAACAACATAAAAATGTTTATCCAACATGACCACTATTCCTTTTATACAACATTAATAACCATTTCATTCAATAGATTCCCAATATGCTCAAAAAAGAAAGGCATGCTCCATATCCAATGAATTTGATAAACATTTTTCCCAAATATGGGAACTTTGAAATCTATGACAAATGTGAATTCCATTCCTTTTACATAAAATCATCAAGGCCATGTTTAAGATAGGTAGGTTAATAGACAAAGGAATTATTACATGTGTTGCAATAAGCTTGCAGATAATATTTGGAAAATATTACAAACCTAAATAATCCTTTGTAAAGAAGAGTGAAGACAATGTCAAAAATAAAAACTCACTCCTTTTGTTTAGATTTTCTTTCTATTTCTCTACATATATATTTAATCAATAAATATGTCTTCCTTATAAATGGCTAAAAAATACACACCATCTTTAAATCTTTGGAGTTTGGTGGAACATTATATATTTCCTCTTAACTTGTTGTGAGATAACTCTACATGCTCCATTTGGCATCTCCCAAAACTGGGAGGTATTTTCCTTTATAGTAGATTGTGACCAAAAGTAAAATGTTTTACTTGTGGAAGATCATTAAGACTATCTAGAATTTTCCCTGGAAGCATGCTTTCACTTAGTGATAATAGCCGAAGACTTTTTGCCCAACCCTTGAACTTTTTGAAATACTTCTATATAAATTACTTTTTTCTAGATACAATCTTTCAAGATGTGGAAGTTGGCTGAGTGCGGATAGAATAACTCTTTTGACATGATTATCATATAAGCTTAAGTATGCAGCTCAATTGGTTACTAGCTAAATCAAGCAGTTGAAGTTAAGTACAATTAAATAGGGAGGTTGGGATTTCACCAATGAGTTGGATTTTTTCTAAAGACAACTTTTAAAATTTGATAGTTTGCCAAACTCCAATGGAATCACTCCTATTAAGTTGTTGTTGTCAAGATAAAGTATTTTGAGTTGAGTTAGCATACTCAATTCAATAGGAATACCATCATGGAATTTGTTTCCTTACAAGCTCAAGTAAGTTAAAGAGAACACGTTTCCTAGGAAAGATGGGATTGTACCTATCAAGTTGTTGCTAAGATCAAGTTTTTTGAACGAATTAAGCAATACCCAATTCAATAGGAATACCACCATGGAGTCTATTTTCTAGCAACACTAAGTTAGTTAAAGATGATATTTCCTAGGGAAAATGGGATTGTACCTTTCAAGTTGTTAGAAAGATCAAGTATTTCAAGTTGATTAAGCATACCCAATTCAATAGGAATACCACCGTGGAGTCTATTATGTCCCAACCACAATTGAGTTAGAGAGGACAAGTTTCCTAGGGAAGGTGGGATTGTGCCTATGAGTTGGTTTACTGCTAAAACAAGGATTTCTAATTGTGAAAGAAGGCCAAGTTGGGAAGGAATATTGCCACTCAAAAGGTTATAGGACAGTTTGAGAATTTGCAAAGAACGGCAGCTTGCTAGAGCAGAGAGAATGGAGCCTTCCAATTCATTTACAGACAATCTAAGTATTCTAAGGCGAAACAGCCTCCCTAGTTGAGGAGGAATTTGTCCTTGGAAGCTATTATTCATAAGAGCAAGTACTCTAAGAAAAGAGAGATTGCCAAGAAAAGGGGAGATTGGACCCTTTAAAGACATACCCGTAAGGTTCAAAGAAACCACACATTGATGACGAGAAGAACAGACAATACCAGTCCAATTTGAGAAGACCAATCAAGTAAGGAATTGTGAGGGTCGAGGGCGAGGGAATACTTAAAAGCCAGTAGAGCTTCTTAATCGGAATAATAAGAAGGCGAAGAAGAATGCAAAGAGATGTGAGAAGGTAGTGCAGCGAGAAACAAGAGTAGGAGGGGAGAAACTAGAGCCATCTTCATCTGTGTATTGAACTCAGAAACAACAAGTAATCAGGAGGAATAAAAAGCTATCCAAGTCTCTGTGGTGTCTGCAGGCTCTGGGAGATGATGTTATAAAGCTGCGAAGGCATGTGCAATGGTCAAAAGTCGTTTTGTTTTTGCCGTCGCTTGCGGGACAAAATCTACGCTGGTAGATCGTGAATGAGTTCAATGGTCAAAATAGGGGAAAGTCTTCATTGACGGAGAGCATCAATTCTAATTTCCACACAAAATGTGTTGCCACTTGCCGGACAAAGCCTTCGCACGCAGGAGAAAAACTTACAACAGACAGAGACATGTGCAGCTCATCTTCATCCTTCCAACAGACTCTTCACTCTTAGTTATGTCTCATTAAAAATAATTTACACAATAATCTGGACGCACGATGTTACACAATTAATCTATATAATTTATTTATGATTATTAATTAATAATTGTATTTGACTATGTAATGGGCATGTTGATAGGTGCAATATAAACATTTATAGACTACAAATGAATTAAGTGAGATATTTTGGTTTTTCTATATGGCGCAATTAAAGTCTTGGAGGAGACATAATTATGTGCAGTGTGATACATACATATGTAAACTATGAGTGGAGTAGGTGTGAGGTTTTGGTTTATTTCAATTTATAGTTTTCTCATTACCCTACTTTCCTCTCCAACACTCCAAAATGAGATAGCAAGTGTCTTGAAGCGAGGTAATCTCTTGGCTCTTACTTATATTACAATTTGATAGTGAAAATATTGGTACCGTCATATCTTAACTCTAGGATTAGGGGACTTAGTTGTAGATTTCGTTATCTTACAAATGAATAACAACACAATTTAAACTATTTATAATAATCAAGAAATAGAAATAAATGGATACAAATGATCTCCATGCCAAACGATGTAGAGAAATTTTCCTTAATGATTTCTAAGACATTGTTTTATACTATGTAGCATGTACCTACGTAGCAATAAGTTTGATATTTAGAAAGCATAATCTAGAATAAATACAATTAATCTCACATATGTGTAAGTGACCCAAGACACAAAACATATAGATTTTGAGACTTGGATCAAGTATATGAAAATCAAATTTTCAATCATGTTTAAATGCAATATCAAATATAAATTATAAGTTTCTTATAGGTACATATGGATACTTTAATAAAAGGATACATTCATTCTCAAAAGTTTATTACTTACCTCATTTTGAAGATAATCCTAACCTAACTAATTTATCTAGGTTGTGTGGAATGAAAGAAAGAAAGGATAATTTTTCATCCAACCATTGGAGACCAAAGATATGATGATAGAATTCTATTACCAAATATATAATTTCATGAACATGCTTTACAAAGTTTGTGTAGGCTTCAAATGTTCTAAATATAAACCATTTTGTAGTGCTATCTACAAATTTGTTTGGTTAATGTGCATTCTTCAAGACATGGAAGAAAAACAATAAAGACCAAAGCCAATCAAGTATGACAATTAAAGCTAAATGAAATTAGCAAACACCCCCAATTTATCATGCTAGATCAATATACATTGAAATTCCACATTATTTTGTAGGAGAAAATATTTAGCCAAGAGAGATTGACTTGATGCATTGTAACACGAATGAGAACATGGTTGATGAACATGGTTGATGCATTTATTAAGCCTTTAGAAAAGATAATGTTTGTAATATGTAGGGATATGCTAGGTTTGATACATAATTCATTTCTTGGAAGCAACATAGGAATGAGTTTCTAATAAGGATGGATATAAGAAACAGCAATTTTATTAAATTAGTACATACTAATGTGTGTGGACCAATGAAAACTAGATCACTTGGGGGAGCTTACCATTTTTTTATATTTGTTGATGATAGGACTTAGTTAACATGGGTCTATTTAATAAAAAATAAAAGTGATGTTTTTAATACTTCAAAGAGTTAATAACTGTGATTGAAAAATAGACAGGTCATATTATCATGACTCTCAAAGTAAATAGAGATTTGGAATACTATTCAGAAGAATTCTTAAAATATTATAAAGAAAATGAAATTTTGAAATAATACAAGTTCCACATAGTTCTCAGAAAAATGAAGTGACTAAGTGGAATAACATAACTATAATTACTCGTGTGCTAGAATTATGCTCATAGATAAGAATCTCCCTAATGATTTATGGGTTAAAGTTATTAGTATAATTTTATAGTTAAAAAATATAAATCCAACTAAATTCTTATAGCATAAAACTCTTTATGAAGCTTTTTTTTTCCATAGGCCAATCATTAATCATTTCAAAGTTTTTTTTTTTTTTTGGTTGCCATAAGCCAATCATTAATCATTTCAAAGTTTTAAGGGTAAAGCATTTTCCCACATTCCAAAAGAAAATAGAAAGAAACATGTTACAAAGTCAATCAAATGTATTTTGATTAGTTATTATGCTAACCATGAGGCTTACAAAATGCATAATCCCATTACCCATAAAGTCTCTGTCTGGAAGGATGAAGATGAGCTGCATATGTCTCTATCTGTTGTAAGACTTTCCCCTCTTCCCCTCTTTTTCTTCTGCGTGCGAAGACTTTGTCTGGCAAGTGACAAGAGTCTGTTGGAAATTAAAATTGATGCCCTCCGTCAATGAAGTGAAGGATGAAGATGTTTTTTTTTTTTCTAACTTCCCTCCCATTTTTTCCTCTTTTTCTTCTGCGTGCGAGACCACTCATTCATGATTTACTGGCTTTGTCTGGCCAGCAAGAACAAAAGACTTTTGACGATTGAATATGGCTTACCAGCTTTATAATAGGATTTCGGAGAGCCTGCCGACATTACAGAGACTTGAATAGCTATTTATTTCTCAGTGACAAGTCTTTTGCCTATAGCAAATGCACATGTAAAATGCTTTACTCCATACCAATCAAGGCATCTCATCATACACATCAGACCTCTTACATTAGATGCTTATATTGTCTTCGATCATGAAATTCCGTAGGATTTTATGGACATCCTCAATTGTCTTATTTTTTTTGTGGTAAGTGTAGTTTCTATCTAATCAATTCCTTATACAAGTCTAAAGTGATAGAGAAGATACTAGTTTGCTTGTATTTTGAGGGTTCTTCATAAACAAGGTGATCAAGGAGTTACCATATAGGCAATAGGAGTGGGAATGAGTCTGATCGATGAGATTGTCAATAATTAAAAGTGAGGTGTATGTTTGATGTTTAGAAAGAAGGGCTTCAATTGAAGGTCTGCACCTCTTGTGATCTTCTAAACTATAAGATTTGTTGAGAGAAATATATTTATTGAAATTTTTTGTTCATTGATGGAAGCACAGATAGAGTTTAATGCAAAATAGTATATTCATGCAACCCAAGCACTAAACAAAATACTAATAGAGTACATAGTAGAAATAGATTTAGAAGACAAAATGAGATGTCATAATCAATTATAATAGTATTCAATTCTCATTTTTTAATAGACATGCCACATTCAAATACTCTAACACAACAATTCACTATCAACATTTGTTTAGGAATAATAATGCTTATTTAATCATACATGTCGGAAAGCTATGTCTCCATTACATCAATTAAGAACCTAAAACTCACATTTAGACTTATCTCTTCTATAGTCCACCATATTCCAAGGATCTTGTTGTCTTGTCTATAGGTATCCCTTTTAATGATAAGTTACAACTAGTCAAAGGGTCGTGAACCTTATTTCATAACCTTCCATGGGACCAACTTAGAACATTCAAGTTAGCACAATATTTAAAATTTGGTACAAAACCCAAAAGGCCCCTTTGCATGTTACTATCTATTTATCAAGAGGACCTATAGGGTGGATGTTATGTGTAGTGAGATCTATTTATTCAAACTCAATATTGTTCTAGCCACAATCCTCCTTAGGACCAATAAGTTTGGATATGTGATCAAATGCTATTGCAAATCTTGAATGATCACCAAATTGTGATCTATATTGGCATGGGGCTTGGAATGCACCGCAACAAAGATTGGGCAAGAAAATGCCTTTACAGTGAAAATTGTCTTCCACTAGAGCAATAATCTAACAATAAGAAAACTCCTAAAAACTTGTAAAACAAAGAAGAACATGAAATAAAATATTTTTGGGTGATGTAAGATTGATCGACACTTGAGACGCTCTTGCATCAATCATCCTAGTCAAGTTATGGAAGTGAGAGAGGTTGTGCTATCCACTCTAATCAATCCACTTCATCTTTAGAAATCCATGAATCATTCTTAGGTGCCCTTCCCTTCCATCAGACTGGATATTCCTTATATTCCTTCTTCCTAGTTCTTCTAATCAAATACTCATTTAGAATCTACTCTATCTCATCTCTAGACCTCTTAGGAACTTGTTACCTCTAATATGGCCCGTACATTGAGGTTATATCATTCTCCATATCTTTATATCCATGAAATTTATATAGATCAACCACATTGAACATGTTACACCTTGTTTTTAAACTAATGTGTTTATTTTTAATTATTTTCAAGAGACAGATAGTTAGTCAGAGAAAATATTATGATCATAGTAATGATGTGAAATGCATTTGATTTATATTAATTTGTATGGAAGAAATAATTGTTTATGACATCATTATTTAAAATATGATTATAATGATGAATGGAATAACTATCGTCCTATAACTGAGGTGGATGCAAGAACAATGTTGTTTTCCCTCCGATAAGAGGAGAGAGAGTATCACCATGGAGAAGATGCTAGATCACGAGAATGCAATGATCCTTATGCCATCTGGAAACACACAAACATATATATAGTAGAGAGGTCATGTTAGTGATTTTCAGATATGTCATCATTGAGTCAAAGGTTAATTACTTTCATTGTTTGATAGAAGCCTAATGTATGTATTTTGTTGACAAGTCGACATGAGTAAGTCGACTAAACATGTTTAATTTTGCAGTCAGTATCTTAGTCCATTGTGAGAATTTTCTGTCGACAACTGTGCTTCAGATGAACACATTTAATGTTCGAAGTACATAATATCGACATCTATAAGATAAGTATATTATGTCTATTTACAAAATTACTATTATTTTTTTTTATTGTTGAATACGACATAAGGGAGCCAGAACCCATCTAAAAAAGGGGAACCAAAAACAAAAAAATAAAGTGCATGCCCTATAGATAGGGGTGCATAAGGACAAATTTCATCCCTCTGTAAAGTTAAAATCAAAACTTGCATGTCCTGAAAATAGGGGTGCATAAGGACACCTAAAAAGCAAAAATTATTATCCATGTGTATCTTGCTTGCCCATCTTCACATGGGAGCGCAGAGTCATTTTAATTTTCTCATTTTCTACTGATTTATTTTTTCCATTTAACTGTTGCCCATTGATTATCATCATCTCCAAATGAATCTCTTGATGGTGCCCTATTGCTTGGATCCTCTACATTTAGAGTTGGAGAGGCCTCGTTGAAATATGATCCTCTTTTATCTTCCAACACTGAAACCACAGTGTATGGAGTTGGACCAAGCAGGGAAGGCATAGCAGATTTAGCTGGGGCCCCAAAATTACTATTATTATTACTATTAGTATAATTGTTATTATTATTTTTATTGTTATAGTTAATTATAATTATGTTTAGGTAAGGTAATAGTTGTCTTCTCCTTTGATGTGAAATCCCTAGATATGTGGGAGTGGGGAGAGGAGCAATAGCTCCATACTCTCCATACTCTCCACCGTTTTTTGCATGTTGAGAGACTGCGAGCATATAGTGTATGCTACGTAGTGGGACAAGTAAAAAGGAGGATGCACCCATAACTAGGGGTGGCTCAATAGATAATGTGGGAAGTGTTATGCATAGAGAGAGAAGGAAGAATGGAATAGACAGTGGAAAGGCTCGAGAGAAGTGAGCAGAATAGAGAACTTTGGTAGAAGCAAGTTTGTGGACGCGTTACCTGTGGTTTTCAACAGGTGAGTTCAATGTAAACCAGTAAATGAGATAATCTAAATATATCTTTAAAATGATTTATGTTCATTACAATAGACTATATAGAAGAATGTTGTAGATGTTTACCTCAAATGAGGATTGAAACTGTATCTATATTTATACGATTCTGTTTAGGATATAGTTAAATTACTCAGAAAATATGTATATTCTAATATCTATATATGAGTATCTAATATAGAGGCTGACTGTATCAGTCATGAGGCCATATCTAATATGTGAGGCTGATTGTATCAAGTCATGAGGTAGTATCTAATAAACATTGCCTTTCCTATATTAGTCAGTGAGGTCGTATGTAATGTTTCGAGGTAGATAGTTTTAGTTATGTGGTTGTATGAAATGTTAGAGGCTACATGTGTAGTATCGAGGCCGAAGCCTTATGATTTTAAAGTTGACTGACTAAGCCTTTAGGTAGTATGTGATATAGATAGTTCAACCAAGAACTATGAAAGTATATATAAGGCCGAAAGTAAACCATTGAAGGCCAATGAAGTATATATATAAGGCCGACAGTAAACCATAGAAGGTCAATGGAGATAATATATGAGGCTGACAGTGATATTGTTAGAGGTTAGCTGAGTTAATAAACTCAGGTTGACTGTGTCATATATTTAGGTTGAATGTGACACCATTTGGAGGTCGATGGTGGAATATATAAATATAGGCCAAATTTTATAAGATTGATTGTTATTTTAAACTAATCTTAGACTTAGCATTTTCTTAAGAGTCAACAATAGATTTAAAGAAGAACCCAAGAGTAAGTAATTCCTAAAAGTATACCTTTCTTTTTAGTGGTAGATTAAAAAGGTTAAGAATGTGTTTGTGAAGCTTGAAAAGATAGTATTTGAGACAAAGACGTAGACTATTATTATATTTTGGCAGTTCTCTCTTGATATATATAAAGAGGAGTATTTAACCCATATGGTTACAAAGTCATTGTGTATTATCGATAGATTATGTGTTGAATGTTTGTTAAGACAAATAGAGTCTTAAATTGTTAAATTTATATGTTTAGAATGTCATCTTTTTATATGTAAAAGATTAAGGTTGAGTATGAGGCTAAGTAAACAAGCCATTCAGTAGATGACAAGATGTCATAGACCCATGATTGCAAGAATTGAAAAGAAGGACTCAAAGTATGTTTACACCAGTTATCTAAATTTACCCCTAGTCTTGTCAAGATTGACCAACAAATATGAGTATAAGTCTTAAAGACTAATGTGGTATAAGAAAACCAAGAGAGTTATATATACAAGGTTATAATGACTAATAAGAATGTTGTCTCCAAGTCAAGAAAAGAAGCGAGTGAACATATGACTAACTATATATATGAAACTTTGGCCAAAATAATGCAAAAGTTACTACTTGCATTGTTGGTTCACCGTGTACCAAATAGTTGAACAATCAGAATGGGTCATACATAGCTAGAGCTAGACTAGAATTGTAAACCCAATTGGTATTAGCTAGGTCACATCACTAGTTCTCATATGGCATATGGAATCAATTGATTCTCATTATCTAATACCCTTGTGAAGGGAAGGCCACTTCTAGGAAGGAAGGTGTGCGGAAGGCCACTGGTCTGTGGTTGGAGGAAAAGTACCAAGGTGATGCTCTCTCTCTTGTAGTTGAATGCTGAAGACTTGTGAACAAGAATACATTGCTTATTTTGTAAATGATATTGATAAAATTGAAAGTCATACGAAATACGACCACTTATAATATGTGCAATTTGAAAGTCACAAGTGAAGCAATCTTCTTATGAAATATGTATAATGTATTGGATGTTGTAAATCTAATATATTGATTTGGATAATTCTCTCTTTAAAAAAATAGCATGATTATTTGCTTAATTATGTTTGAGTTTTCTAATATTCCAGTTGGGATGTTACACATTGTATCATAGCTATTGGGTTCAACACTTGGACCTTGGAGCTCATTGCAAGGTTTTGTAAGATTGGCAAGATATGCTAATGTTAAAACTTTTAGTCTTGTGTTAGAATGGCAAGAAACATAAGAACAAGAAAGAGAGACAAGAAAACAAAGAGCCATCTCTTGAACTAAAGATGGAAGAAACAAAGAGTTTTTCAAAGGAAGCTTGGCTCACTGATTTTGAGACACTAGCTGATGCACTCAAACATATCCACTTGGAAAGGAGGAAACATCTTAAAGAGACAAAAAGATTGTCAACCCTTACTATTGTAAAGACTAGTAAACCATCCGCACATCGTGGCATGCCTTTTGTGTGTGGTCACGATGCATCTGTTATGAGTCTAGAGGTGTTGAAGGAGTATTAATGAGTACATCCACTTGCTAAGTTTGTGTTATTCGATTCTGACAGAGAGGAGGAACTAGAGGAATTTCCTCTATCAGTAAGTGATATGTAGACCTTTCCTTTGACAAAAAGTTTTATATTTGAATAAGGATGTAAAGATCTAGAAAGTGAATAAAATTTTGGCTTTTAGAGTAAGCAAATGTTTGTGTGGTGAATCTTTGAGTTTCTATATTTATGAACTTGTACTTTTATGATAGTGTATCAAAAATTTACATGTTTTGATAAATTTCTATGCAATGATTAGGTGTGGTATTATTATGAAACACTCTAAAAACCAACTAGGAGGGAACCCAGATGGCCCAAATCCTAGGAAAAACTCCATGGAAAAATTAGATCAAATTTTGTCAGTTTTAAATGAAATAAAAGTAAGATTGGAAGCCCTAGAACAAGAAGTTAGATGGGGAGAAACCAATCAAGAATACCACCCTGAAAGAAGAGAAGAATTTGGCTTTCATGGTGAACCAAGAGTAAATGATCAAGACTCACAAATTCGTATTGAGGTAAAAACTCGTCTTACCAACGAACTAGCCCGAGATATGAAGAAAGTAATACCTTTTAAGTTCAATGGAACAATGAGTGGAGATGTAGCTGAGGCTTAGCTGACAGAGATGGAAAAATATTTTGAGATAAGAAATTACTCTAAGATTAGTAATGATGTATGGGGAGCATACCAGTTAGCTAGAGAAGCCTCCAAGTGGTGGATGAACAAGAAAATGGAATTAGGATTGAGTTCCTTGAGTCTAACTTGGGATCAATTTATGGTCATATTTAGGAAAAGGTGGTTGCCCCACCATGACTTTGACCAGAAATTGATGGATTTTTAAAATATGCGTCAAGGAGACATGACTATCACTAAAAATTGGGAAAACTTTACTAGGTTAAATTGAAGTATGTGCCATAAAATCATAAGGATGAGAGATTTAGAATAAGGAAGTTTATCATGGGCTTGAATGCTTAGATTGGTGGAGAAGTGGATGTTCATGGACCCACAAAAATGGATCAAGTTTTTGAGAAAGCCATCAAGAAAGAACAGAAGCTCAAATCTATCTTTGTGTATCGAGAAAGATCTCAAAGGAAATTTAATTGGAGCCATCCTTCGACATCCTCAAAAAAGAGAAATAAGAATCAGGAACCATAGTAAAAGTTCCAAATTTAATAGAAATGAATCTAGGGATGGAAATAGGGATCCAAATCCAAAAAGGAATGATGATGATACCAACCAATCTCTAGGAAAGAGAGGTCCTCTTGGAGGGTGTTTCATGTGTGGAGGAGATCATTATGTTATCCAGTGCCCCACGAAGAGTTAAGAGGATTGTTATGGAGGAAAACCTTTACCTTCACAGCAAATGGCTTTTTAGTAAAGGATTCATGCTACCCTTGATATTTGTCAAGTTAAGTATTAGGTTACTCCTATTAAAACCACCTGTACTCTTTTTGGAACCCCAATGTTAAAAATTAAGGTGTAAACCACACAATGAAAAATCTAATTCAAACCTTATTAATGTCCTCTAAATAATGTAGAATCAATGGAGATTGCAACAAAAATAAAACCCACTACACAGAAATAACATGCATTAAGAAATGAACACATAACACAGTATGTAATGTGGAGAAAACCTTTTCAGGTAAAAAACTCCACCAAGAAAAGAGGATCCAAGTTGTATTATCTTCAAATATGAGATTACAATACATGCACTTCCTCTTCTTCTTTAGTCTTCAATGCAGTAGCACCTATTACTCTCAACTCTACTAGAAACGTATTACAAATATCCTTATAAAAGGGGGTTACTGGTGCAGTCATGGATGGAGAGTCCAAAGAATGAACTGTCCAAACCAATGTAGCTAGAGTAAACACAATAGAAAAAACACAATCATAGAATGTAATGGAAGATTCAAATGCTCAATTTATCAGATAACCAAAATGGTTATATGACGGCAACATGCGGGCTACAGTCAAATGACTCACAGGCCTACTTTTCGGGTTACAACATATATGCAAGATATGACATTGAAGTGCCTTCCCGAAAAGAAACTATCTTCTAAAACTACTTAACTTGAGAACTAATTTCCTAATGCATCTAAGAGATGTATATATTATTGAAATGCACAAGACAACTGAGAGGGGGAGGTGAATCAGTTGTCACCAAAAACTTAACCTCTTATGAATATCAACACATCAATTACTTAATTACTTTTATTATGATTTAATCATGAAAGCATGAAACTAGAAAATCAGCACAATAACACATTCAACACATGAGACACCAGATTTTTACGTGGAAAACCTTATAAGGGAAAAACCACAATGAGTGTTAGCTCACAAAATAATATGTAATAGTAATATTAAAAATCAGAGGTTCACTGGCCAAAATGCTCACTTCTAAAGGGTTTGCGAACTGATTTGATAACATCTACTCCATGCCTAAGTTTAGTTCCATTGAAGCACAATTCAACTCCTCTTCTCTAGTCTTCTTGCCCTTCTTTTCTTATCTTCACATTCTCTCTCAAGGACATCTTTTCCACAACTTCATTACATGTCTATATAATTCATCAACCTTGGAATGTACATCAAGGTCGACATTACATTCATCAACCATTAGAACAATCTCCAAGGTCAGTATTACAAACATACATAGCAATAGGTCTGGACCTAAACAAAATTAGCTAAGGAAAAGATGTATGTGAATCATGATGTGCCTTAGCTAGGACTCAAATGCAATCATCAACACCACAACATGCTTCTACAATCTTCAATGCATCTCTGTAAGTAGTGAAAACAACTAGGTTGGCCAAGACTTGGAGTTAACACTAAGTCTTTTAGGAACAATCTTCATCCACAATCCAAATAACTCTTCATGGACCAATCCAAAGGTAGGAACATGATCAAGAGACATCCACAAGTACATTGTAATCACCAGGAACATTCGTACAACCTCTAACCACTTTGTCAAGAAGATTCTTCAAATTGGAGCACTTGAACAACACTGTTAGCCACTGTCATAAAGAAAAGATTGTGAGGACCGCCTGTTTTTACTTCTGTTGTTATGACTATTTACATGACTGTTATTGTTACTTTTTATGTTTGTGGGATAGCAGTTCCCGGAATTGTCAAACTATTAAACTTTATTATGATTTCGGAAAAACTAATTGGGTGATGTTTGGATAAGTTTACATTTCAGAAAACATTAATTAGGTGATGATGGAAAATTGTAATATGATTTCATTTATGTTAATTAGTACTATGTATGCATGTTTTCAAGTTGCTTCGGCTATGATGATTTTATGTGGTTACTGATCTTGTAATTTAGTGTGCAGGAATTACTAATCGAACCACAGAATTCGGAGATCATTCCGCACCTTGTTATTTGTTATTCCCTGTTAAGCCGATCTGGTTCCACGAGGAACCAAGATCTCTTTGTGTTTGATGTAATGTTGTAATGTGGTCTTTCGTATGGTCGAGTGGGTTAGGTTACCCTCATGTAACATTATTTTATAATTTGTGTAGTAAAGAGATTTGAATTTGAATTTCCTTATTTAATTTAAATTTATGAGGCCTTTTCTTGTGCTTTACCTTGACCAGGGGTGTCTTGTATGGGTTAAATTTGACCCTGGGTTATACCCCATGGGTCCAGGGGCCCATTTGGCATGGGTAACCCTTGAGTAACCTCCATCTAGTCATCTTAACTTCCCCCTGAAGTTAAGTGGCGAAAATTGGAGGTAGGAGGGGACATGATGGGTTGTACCAACACCCAACCCATCCCCTCTACTTTTCCCAAGGTAAGAGATGCCATCCATTATTGAAGGAATGACTTAAAGTCACCCCTTCCATAGTGAGATTCCCCCATGTGCTGTGGGGACACCCATGTGAAGAAGGGAAGAAGGGGCATGGGTCACCTGTCTTCTTCCCCCTTTAACTCCTTTTATTTCTCCCATGCGTAAGAGGAATCACATGAGGAGAGGAATAAGGAGTACTCTTGGGAAGGGTGAGTGACATAAGCCACCAGGGCAGAATAGTGGTTTTGGGGGAGAGTGAGAAGGTGACAAGTGTCACCTCCCCATTCCTCAAAACTGAAAAGAATTTGGTTATTTGTTTCCAATTTTGGGATGAGAGGGAGTTAGTTGAATTTTGGGAAAACTTTCATTTTGCCTTACCAAAAATAGAAAAGTTAGCTTGAAGGAGAGAGAAGGGAGAGGGAGTTGGTGGCTAAGGTTGGAAGAGAACTCTGTGGGCTCAGCAACAGCTTCATTCCAAGAAGGCTTTGTAAGGTTGGTTTGAATTCTACCTTTGTTTCGTATAGCTGAATATGTAAAGTGTGTGAATTTGTGTTTAGATTTGTTGTTCTGTGGGGTTTTTTGTCGGGTTGTTTGACAGAGCTTCTCCCACTTGGGAGAAATGCTCATCAAGTTTGGGGTAGGGGAGGAGAGATCCTCCTCGGGTGCATACCTGTTCCATCTTTTGGGATGTTGAAAGCCTTGAGGGCATGTATCTGTGTCTGTATCTTTGACTTGAGAGTCATATACAGATTTCTTACAAATTTGTGATCAAACTTGGTTTGAGACCAAGAGAAATTGTATTGGTTAACTTATCTGTCAAGGTGACACTTTGGAGTCGAGTGTGTCCACTCTCCTGCCCCTTATGAAACTCACTGTAGATGAGTTTCTGTGTTGTGTAAATTACCCACGGGTGTTTGTGTGCTTTGGGATTGTTGTTGTTACTGTTGTGAAGTGGAGTGTTTGAGTTACCCAGGTGTGAGTATGGTCTCCCTAGCTCGGGGGTGACCCACTTGCGGGTCTACGGAAGGGAGGAGAGCTAGATGAGTGGTGTTTTCTTCTTTGTTTGTCTTTGATATGCAGGTTTTTCCTTGGAGCTTCTGGTTGGCTTGGGAGAAGTTATATTTGTGAAGAAACAGTTATTCTTCTTTGTCATGAGAATTAGGCCTAGTTCATTTCTTAAGAGTTGAAGAGAGAGCACCTCTCTTGTTATTGCTGTAATTTATTGTTATCCTGGGGGTGAAGGAAATCACCTCTCTGATCTTGTTATTAATGGACTTCTACTTGGTTGTCTCAAGTTATCAGTTGTATACTGTTTGGGTGAAGAAAGTTCATATCTGGGAAGTTAGTTGTTGTATCCATGGTTTAAAATCTGTAATATGAATGTGCTTAAAATTTTCAAGTTTGTTTCTTGTAAACCTTGTTAAATAGCATTTTATTTGTGTTTCCAGTATTATTGAAAGGAAGAGTTCATTATTTATTTGCAATCTAATCTGAGTTTGTTTATGTAATTGAAAGTTTGGAATTGCTTAACTAGTTGAAATGTTAGTTTTATGGTTCATTGTTCTAAAGGAAAAGACAATTTTAAATGTTTAAGTTTATTCTTCATATATAGTGGTTTCAGTTAATTTGAAAAGATTAGAGGAAATCTAGCATGTATATATTTCTGTTTGTTAATTTGAGAAACTTATATGTTTTATGAAAATGGAATATAGATCAATATATATAAATATATATATATATATATATACAATAAGTTGTTATATATTTACCATTTCTACCGAATAAGTGAAACTGGAATATATATATATATATTTATATATATATATATATATTTATATATAATTGTTAATTAATTATCATTATAACAGGTTGAAATTTGAGAAAATTATGAAATATATATATATATATATATATATATAACAGTTATTATAAATTATCATTTTTGACAGAATCATAGAAACTGAATAGAATGTGTTATTATGAGACTGAAAGAATAATATTTATATATATATATATATATATATATATATATATATTGTAGGAGTCCGGACAACACTAAGAGGGGGGGGTGAATCAGTGTTGTATTAATTTTCAAACATTTTACAACTTTTTAAAAGCTTTCTCTTATAGAACAGATGGAAAGGAATACATTAATGATTTGTTGAGTTTATATGCACAAGACTTACAATAACAGATGTAAACAAAACATGATCAAACCAATAATATGCACACACATAGAAGAAATTAAGACACAACCTTTTTACCGAGTGGAAAACCCTCAAGGGTAGAAAAACCACTCATGAAATGCCTCACTGGCTTAACTGAAAAACATGCCTCACTGGCAATACAAATTGTCTCACTGACAAATATTAAGGTCTTATTGACCACAAGCTTCACTAGCATAGAAAGGTCTCACTGACCACAAGCCACACTGGCATATTGTGCCTCACTGGCAAACCAAATTACCAACAAATGTAATAAGCAAATCAGAGGGATACTCTGTTTCATTCAATACAAATATATGTCTGTCAAATACCCATTCTATTCAATCTGACATCCGGATACACTCAACAATCCTTTATTCTGATCCAATCAACACTGCATTCTAATCCATTCAACAACACTGCATATCAAATCTGTATTCTAATCCAACACTTCACAACACTATATGTTTCATCTCTATCCTTCTTAAATCATTCATCAATGCACCTGGAAACAAAATTTATACAAGTTGAATGTCTTTTCACTGCCTTGGAACCTTTCACATTCCTTCATAAATTTCTCCTTCAGATCACATAAATTTCGCAACAAGACTTTTGAAATTTCACTTCTCTGCAAAAACACATTTGCTTTTCTCCTGCAAATAAACTCTTCAATTTTTTATTCATATTCCTGCAAAAAACATTCTCTCATTGCAAACAAAAATAATAAATAAATCTTCAATATAATTTTCTCACAAGACAAATTATCTCCATTAAAACCTTTTCATATCTCTGCAAGATGTTTCATATTCTTCATAACACAAAAAAAAAAACTTCAATCTGATTATCTTTCCTTCAAAATCTTCTTCAAAAATAATCTTCTCAATCTGTCTTATTCTCAAAATAATCTCTTTAAAAAAAATCTCCAATCTCCATAAAAAAAATCTCCTCAAGAAACTTTGATATTTATCTCTTTACTTCCAATATCCTCAAAAATCTCTTCATAAAGATTTTTCTCATTTAGAAAAAAAACAATAAAAATCTCCTTATAAAAAAAATCTGTTTACAACTTCAAAAACCCTGAAGAAAAGAAACTCTTCAAAAATAACTAAACTCCAAAAAAGGAAATCCTCTAATAACATCTCCACAAAAATCCTTTGTATTCGGGTTTAAACTCCATCTTGAAAGAAACATTCTAAAATCATAATTCACTGCAGACAAAGAAAAAAACGGTCATGGGAACGTCAAACATCAATGTGAGGGTCGGGCTCCAAGGTTTAAATTATAGCCATTGGATCAAGTTTGCGCGGCCTTTGTATGTTTAAATTCAACCTTAGATTTAAACTTTGCCGCCCGATGTATCATTTGAAGACCGAAGCTTTAAGTCTCCGTGGTAGAAGGGCCAGTCACCGCCATGGGTAAGAAACCCTCTAGCAGGTCATGTATAAGTGACTGACCTGTATTAATAGGTCAACATTAAATTAAAACAAAAAGGTCATTATTAGAATGACGGGCAGAGAGGGCCTATGTTATAAGATTTAAGTGTTATAAAACTTGATTCAATACCTTTGATCACATACATGTGATCCATCAAGACCCATATAAAATAATACCTATGAAATGATATTCCTCTGATGTAGAATATCATACCACTGAGATCCAGACAACATGAAGATTTATGACATGAAAGGAATAACTCAAAATACTAATGGAATACATTCATAATCCAATCACTTGTGCCTTAACATGAAGAGACCAAGTACTTGTTAGATACACTTTCCACCTCCATTTTAAAGCATCTCATCTGAATCATACTAACACACTTCAACACTGAGATAAGCATCTTCATGAACCATAACTGTGACACCCTGAAGAATATGAAAGCAAATGATTTGGTCTAACCAAAGCATCACAAATGATATGACATGTATGAACCTATCCAATCCTCTTGGCAGACCAAGATCAGATATCACAACTCACTGCAGTCTAAGCTCATACAACATCTCTTGTGAGAACATATACCATCTCCTGTAAAGCATCTTATACATGATCAACAAATATGAAGACAATAGACAAATCACATGCACACCTTTGGATACCATATGAACAGTATACATCCTAATCTTCAACTACCACATGAAAAGCATATATCCTGATCCCAACATCACACATCAAGTGTATTCATGTGATCCTTTGAATACCAACAACTGATATCATCAACCTTGTCAAGAATCAACACATTGCAAACCTTTGAATACCAACAATTGATATCATCAACCTTGTCAAGAACCTGATGAATAATGAAGACCATGCCTACCAAGAATATGTCATGTTCACTGATATGACATTGTGAAGAACACATCTCTCCAACTGATTGATATGTCATGTTCACTGATATGACATTATGAAGAACACATCTCCTGATGATGCAAGATCAAACCTGTGAAGTATAAAACCATTCTCTATATCTGCAAGATGATGTCTCATGCTCCTGAACACTTTTGACATCAATGACAACCTAACACCATCATATATATATAGAAATATATATATATATATATATATATATATATATATATATATATATATATATATATATATATATATATATATATATATATATATTATATATAATTTATTATCATCGAATTGCACGAAATGCATTAAAAAACGGATTACATTTTTATGACTGTCAAACTTTTGAAAGCGCTGTGTATTATACACAGTCGAAGTTTTATGTATGTTGGGCGGTGGGGAGTAATCCCCACCGCAGACCCCTTTTTAAGTTACACCAAGGTGTGGGGAGGGGCGGAGCCCCACCCACACCCCACATCGTGGGATGTGGGTGGGGCTCCGCCCCTCCCCACATCCCCATACTATTAAGACCCTCGCGAAGCCCCTATCGACGTTGCCTCCGCCCGCGCAGTCCCCTGCGCCCTCCCCTGTGTTCGTCCGCCGCTGGCTGCGGCCACCGTCGCCCAGCTCCTCAGCTGCTGTGGAAAACAAAAAAAAAAACAAAAAAAAATAAAATGTTAGGGCTTTGGGCCCTAACATATGAGTGGGTCTATTTTTAAAAGTAAATACATTATTATTGCCATATATATAGACATATATAGATACTATATATGTCTATGTATATAGCAATATCTAATGAAATATATATATATATATATATAAGGGATTCCGTGGAGTTTGTTAAATTAATTTAAAAGATCATTTTTGTAAACCACATATACATTAAAATATATATATATATATATATATATATATTTATGGAAATAGTTTTATGAGCCATTTTATTGGACCCTCGTTTAAAATTTTGAGAAAATGTGACACATGGATATACAAAAATAAAACAAAAAATATATATATTTTCATAGTAGTTTTTATTAAGTGTTGAACACAACAACCAAAGAAGTTATATTTCCATGAACAGGGTTTTATAAAGAGGAGAGCCTCCTACATCTATTAACAATGTTATACGAGTCACAATCAGAGTATTAATAGTCATTATTAGTAATAATAACAACAGTAATTATAACAAGAGAAAATAAAATTATAATGTAAAGAGAGTGTAAAGGAATACTCCGTAATACTCCGGAAAGAGTTTCTCGGAAGTTTCAACTATCAACGTAATTTCAATCACCCAGAAAATGAAGAGGAAAAATTACACGTCACCTTGCTTAAAAGAACACTGGAAATAAACTTAAGGAGACATCACATGCATTTCATGTGAGACCATTTTAATCTCAACTGTAGTAAACGTCCTCATAAGTAAACCTGTAAGAGAGTCCGAAGAAGAAAAACTAACATTGGAAAACACAGAGGAGAAAATGCGCAACATTTCCCACATGGGATAAGAGAACTAAGTTGACGGACCCTTCTGCTAAATCTACTTAGGAACAAGTTTAATTAATACAAATGAAGAGGAGATACCGTGATCGGAGAAGACTAGGAGACCGAGTCCAGCGAAGTAGTAAACCAATCTTTGTGACCTAGACCATCCTGAAGTTAGGTTTAATATCAACAATAGCTACAGTGATAACCCTGATTGACGTAAATCATGAAGAAAGGACCGGATACACATAAAGAAAGCATAGAAAACGAAAGAGAGAGAGACCGAAATATAAACACACTAAATTAACAGAGAAATAGTTAAGGTAAGGGCGATAAAAATACAATCAAAATTAAGAACCAGTGAAAAGGGAAGAGAGAGCAAACAAACCGCCTTGTTGAGAATGCTAAGTCGTAGGAGGAGTATGTTTCAGGAAACAAGAGAGGAGATAGACAACCGTGCCTGGCTGAAAAATGACTAAATAGGGAGATCACTAGTCGGTTTAGTCGGAACAAGGCGTCGTGGGAAGTTGTTAATCTATCAGCGAACCACATGCGTAAATGAGTGCAGCGTAATTCCCACTAACGCCGTAAGGTGTTATGCTGCCAGAAATTGCCGAGGTTTAGAGTTAGGAACTTTGGTAATCTCACTCTTGCAATGACGTTAGCGGCATCGTAAAGACCCTCTTGTTGATCTGTTTGCGTTTGGTTGCACGCAATTGTACTTATATCCCGCCGAAAATTGTAGTGTTTCGCCATGAGAGAACACCGCCGAGCATGCTTACGCATGCGAAGGGGTTTTTAGGACGGTGTGAGAAAAGTTTTTCATATCTCGTGTCATAACCACATGACAGATGTGGCTTTGACACGTGCGATGTGTGTTGTGACCACATGGAAAATGTGGGCATGACATTTGGTATCAGAGCCAAGTTTTAAACACTGGGCGTATTTGGGCACGTTATTATTCCGCAACTTTGGCTAATTAGTTTCTACCTTGTTTTGTAGGATGCCTCCCCGACGTGTTCGAAGAGCGCGATCACACCACACAGCGTCAGTCGAGGTGCACAGCGATTCCTCAGCCGAGGGACTGGCACCCGTAGTTACAGCAGCACCACGTGCACCACCTGTACCACAAGCACTATTAGTACCACAGGCGACACCAGTATTGGCACCCGTAGTTACAGCAGCACCACCTGCACCACCTGTACCACAAGCACCATTAGGACCACAGGCGACACCAATATTGGATATAGGTCCACAGATCTTACAGGCACTACAGACTATGTTAGATAGGTTACCGCCAGTGATTCCTGAGCCACGTATAGAGCCTCGTGTTGATCCACGAGAGGAGCCACGTACCGAGTCACGTATTGAGCCACGTATGGAGCCCCGCATTGATCCACTAGAGGTGCCACGTGTGGAGCCCTTCGTTGAGATTCCCGACACAACAGTAGAGGAGGTAGGGTCAGCCTTCCGAGCACGGAGCAGGAGTCCTCCGAGACTTTTGAGACAAGAACAGGTTCAGCATGGATTATATGAGGATGGTGTGGAAGAGCCACTTGTGAGACTTAGAGACAGAGGGGACCCCATCAGAGATCTACTGAGGCTCAACCCACCCACCTTCGCAGGTGCTACAGAGGGAGCTGTGGCCGAGGCTTGGCTGATTAGCTTAGACAGGTGTTTCGCATTGCGACCATATGGGAGCAACACGAAAGCACGAGTGGCAGTCCATCTTCTTAGGGATGCAGCAGCCACCTGGTGGCGCACAGAGGAGTGCAAGCACCGATTATCTATGGATACACTCACATGGGACATCTTCATTGAGCGCTTCAATGCGCGATATTTGTCCGAACATTATAGACAGCGCAGGATCGATGAGTTCCATGATTTACAGCAGAGGGGACTCACCGTTACTCAATATGAGAGCCGATTTATAGAGCTTTCTCATTACGCGGAATACCTCCATGACGAGAAAATCTTAATACACAAATTTATCAGAGGGCTAAATCACGGGATAGCAGGACCAGTTCGTATGGCAAATCCCCAGACCATGAGTGAGGCTGTTGAAAAGGCCCTTATATCAGAGGAAATTCAGGGACGAGGGTAGAATTCACGCCCACAGTACCAGGAACGTAATCCCCAACAACAGCAAAACTTCTGAAGGCCTCAAAACACAACACAGAGAGGAGGATATAATCCTTCGTCATTACCTCCTAGGCCTCCACAGTAGCAGCAACATCAGCAAAAATCCAAATTTCAACAGAGGGGACAGGGAGGACAGAACCGTGGATGGCAACAGCAGGGTCCACGCAGAGATCAGAGACAGCAGGGTTCATCGGCAGGACCCGCGAGGTCCCAGCAGTCTTATAGAGGCTCACAGGGATCCACTGGATGGACTGGGCAACAACAATCGGGCAGAACACAGTCAGGGCAGTTACAGGTTCGAGGACCATGTTATGTGTGTGGTGGGGCAGGGCATCTGGCTAGAGAGTGCCCGCAGGGATTTATTGCAGGGGGACAGCCCCGATCAGGAGGATCTGAGCAGACCGTAGGTGACGTGGGCAGAACCCACCACATGTTTGCAGCGGTTGATAACCGCCAGGCTGATTTCCAGGCTTCTGTCATCGAGGCAGCAGGTATGATTGGAGACTTTTCCATTTCGATCCTTTTTGACTCAGGAGCTACTGATTCTTTTTTGTCTACATTGTTAGTGGAGCGTTGCAGGCTGGTGGCTTCTAGGCAAGACATTCGGTGGGAAGTTGAGTTGGCCTCAGGGGCCAGGATGTCAGTAGATTCCTTGGTTAGAGATTGTGAGATCACATTGGGGTCATTCACCACAACATGTGACCTTAGGATTATGCCATTAGGATCCTACGGAGTAGTTCTGGGTATGGATTGGCTTGCGGCACATAGAGCCAAGCTTGATTGTCGCCAGAGGACGATTAGCTGTTTAGACGATCATGGTTCATCGGTTGAGATAGTGGGCATTCAAAAGCCCACAGCTACTCGTATGATATCCGCTCAGCAGCTTAAGCGCTGTATGCGGAAGGGATGTCAAATGTTTGCCATCACGGTTAGTGATAGAGCAAAGGATGACCCTGAGGCTACTTTAGATGATCACCCTGTCCTTAGAGAGTTTGCCGATGTATTTCCGCCAGAATTACCAGGTATGCCTCCACGCAGAGAAGTGGACTTTCACATCAACTTAGTGCCAGGTGCAGAACCGATATCCCGTGCACCCTATAGGATGACTACACATGAACTCACTGAACTTAAACTGCAGTTAGAGGAATTACTTGAGAAGGGACACATCTGACCTAGCGTTTCACCATGGGGCACACCAGTTATCTTCGTGAAGAAGAAAGATGGGTCTCTTCGTCTATGTATGGACTACAGGCAGTTGAACAAGGTGACGGTGAAGAACCGTTATCCTCTGCCTAGGATTGACGACCTTTTTGATCAGATGCAGGGAGCCAGAGTGTTCTTGAAAATCGATCTAAAATCTGGGTATCACCAATTGCGCATCACGGAGTCAGATATTCATAAAACTGCTTTTCGAACCAGATATGGCCATTACGAATTCACAGTGGTACCCTTCGGGTTGACAAACGCTCCTGCAGTATTCATGAGTCTCATGAACGGGGTGTTCCGTACGTACCTAGATCGGTTCGTGATAATATTCCTTGATGACATTTTGATTTATTCACGGACTGAGGAGGAGCATGTGGAGCACTTGCGTCAAGTTTTGTAGCAATTACGAGAGCAGCAGCTTTATGGCAACTTGGCGAAGTGTGCCTTCTTCAGGACAGAGGTGCAGTATTTGGGACACATTTTATCAGGCGATGGCATCTTCGTAGATCCATCTAAAATTAGAGCAATCCAGGAATGGCCGGCACCCACTAACGTGACAGAGGTCCGAAGCTTTATGGGGTTAGCTGGATATTATCGTCGGTTTGTCGAGGGCTTCTCCAGGATAGCACATCCCATTACTTCCCTTCAGCAAAAAGGGAAGGGTTTCACTTGGACCGAGCAGTGCGAAAAGGCTTTTGGAGTCCTCAAGGAGCGTCTTACCAGTGCTCCTATTTTAGCAGTCCCAGATCCTACAGAGGAGTTTGTAGTTTGCACAGATGCATCATTAGAAGGTTTGGGAGCCGTGCTTATGCAGGATGGTCGAGCGATCGCATACGAATCGCGGAAACTAAAGACACATGAGTTAAACTATCCTACGCACGACTTAGAGCTCGTAGCTGTTGTTCATGCCTTGGTTCGCTGGAGACACTTTCTCTTAGGTCGACGTTTTGAACTCCATTCGGATCATCATAGTTTGTAGTATATTTTTACACAGCCTAATTTGAACGCCCGCCAACGGCGTTGGATGGAATTCCTATGCGAATATGACTTCGATGTCCACTATATCAAAGGGAAGGAGAACGTGGTCGCTGATGCTTTGAGTCGAAGGCGCCACGAGATCCAGACCCTGACCTTGAAGGTGGACTTGAAGGATCGCATCTTACAGCATCTGCCGGAGGGCGAATGGTTTCTTGAAGTGCAGCAGGCATTACTAAATCAGAAGGCCCTTGAGGGCAAATTTACAGGATATTCCCTTGAGTCTGATGGTATACTTCGACATCGGCAGCGCATCTATATACCCCATGCGGGTAATCTTCGCACAGTAATCCTATCAGAGGCTCATAGAGCACCCTATGCAGCACACCCAGGAGTGAAGAAGATGCATGCTGACTTACGACAGCTTTATCATTGGGCTGGGATGAGGCGTGACATTGCCGAATTTGTTGCTCGATGCCTGGAATGTCAGAGGGTCAAGGCCGAACATCAACATCCAGCGGGACTGTTGTACCCTCACGAGATACCTGAATGGAAATGGGACACCATTTCTATGGATTTTATCGTTGGTCTACCTATGTCATCACGTCGCCATGATGCTATTATGGTGACAGTTGACAAGCTGACCAAAGTGGCGCATTTCTCACCAATATGCACAACATACAATGCACCATCAGTGGCAAAGGTGTTTCTTGATCAGATTGTTAGACTTCATGGGGTACCTAGCCGCTTTATATCTGACAGAGACTCCGTATTCACTTCATCGTTCTGGAAAGCCTTACATCAGGCGTTGGGCACACAGCTCAACTTCAGTTCAGCATATCATCCGGAAACTGACGGACAAACAGAGAGAGTTAACCAGGTGTTAGAAGACATGCTTTGCATGTATGTGATGGACCACCAGTCTAGATGGGAGGAGTACCTGTATCTAGTTGAGTTCACCTACAATAATGGGCATCATAGCTCGTTGGGTATGCCTCCTTTCCAGGCGTTATATGGCAGACCATGCAGAACACCTTTGAGTTGGGATCGGATAGAGGACAGAACAGTCATCGGCCCAGAGATAGTTCAGAATATGGAACTGCAAGTCAAATAGATTAGACAAAGGCTTCAGGAAGCACAGGACAGGCAGAAAAAGTATGCCGATGCTAAGAGGACAGACCGAAGCTTCTCTGTGGGGGAAAGAGTATTTTTGAGAGTGCGGCCGCACAAGAGTCCAATCTGTTACGGAAAAGGCTCTAAGCTCGCACCTCGATTTGTAGGACCTTTCGAAATCTTGGAGCGGATAGGACTAGTAGCCTATCGTCTAGCCTTGCCACCTAGCCTGTCACATATCCACGATGTATTTCATGTATCAATTTTACGTCAATATATTTCTGACTTATCTCACGTGTTGGATTGGAGTGCTCTTCAGGTAGAGGCAGACGGACAACTGGCGTTGGAGCCAATTCGCATATTGGCTCGTCGGACGCTGGCCCTTCGAGGTCGAGAGCTGGACCAGGTTAGAGTCCAGTGGGACCTATACGACGAAGTCACTGCAACATGGGAAGACGTAGAGAGACTGAAGACCCTTTATCCTCACCTTTTTGACGACTTCCAGGAGGAAGTATCGTCTTAGGGGGAGAGGATGTGAGGACTGCCTGTTTTTACTTCTGTTGTTATGACTATTTACATGACTGTTATTGTTACTTTTTATGTTTGTGGGATAGCAGTTCCCGGAATTGTCAAACTATTAAACTTTATTATGATTTCGGAAAAACTAATTGGGTGATGTTTGGATAAGTTTACATTTCAGAAAACATTAATTAGGTGATGATGGAAAATTGTAATATGATTTCATTTATGTTAATTAGTACTATGTATGCATGTTTTCAAGTTGCTTCGGCTATGATGATTTTATGTGGTTACTGATCTTGTAATTTAGTGTGCAGGAATTACTAATCGAACCACAGAATTCGGAGATCATTCCGCACCTTGTTATTTGTTATTCCCTGTTAAGCCGATTTGGTTCCACGAGGAACCAAGATCTCTTTGTGTTTGATGTAATGTTGTAATGTGGTCTTTCGTATGGTCGAGTGGGTTAAGTTACCCTCATGTAACATTATTTTATAATTTGTGTAGTAAAGAGATTTGAATTTGAATTTCCTTATTTAATTTAAATTTATGAGGCCTTTTCTTGTGCTTTACCTTGACCAGGGGTGTCTTGTATGGGTTAAAGTTGACCCTGGGTTATACCCCATGGGTCCAAGGGCCCATTTGGCATGGGTAACCCTTGAGTAACCTCCATCTAGTCATCTTAACTTCCCCCTGAAGTTAAGTGGCGAAAATTGGAGGTAGGAGGGGACATGATGGGTTGTACCAACACCCAACCCATCCCCTCTACTTTTCCCAAGGTAAGAGATGCCATCCATTATTGAAGGAATGACTTAAAGTCACCCCTTCCATAGTGAGATTCCCCCATGTGCTGTGGGGACACCCATGTGAAGAAGGGAAGAAGGGGCATGGGTCACTTGTCTTCTTCCCCCTTTAACTCCTTTTATTTCTCCCATGTGTAAGAGGAATCACATGAGGAGAGGAATAAGGAGTACTCTTGGGAAGGGTGAGTGACATAAGCCACCAGGGCAGAATAGTGGTTTTGGGGGAGAGTGAGAAGGTGACAAGTGTCACCTCCCCATTCCTCAAAACTGAAAAGAATTTGGTTATTTGTTTCCAATTTTGGGATGAGAGGGAGTTAGTTGAATTTTGGGAAAACTTTCATTTTGCCTTACCAAAAATAGAAAAGTTAGCTTGAAGGAGAGAGAAGGGAGAGGGAGTTGGTGGCTAAGGTTGGAAGAGAACTCTGTGGGCTCAGCAACAGCTTCATTCCAGGAAGGCTTTGTAAGGTTGGTTTGAATTCTACCTTTGTTTCGTATAGCTGAATATGTAAAGTGTGTGAATTTGTGTTTAGATTTGTTGTTCTGTGGGGTTTGTTGTCGGGTTGTTTGACAGAGCTTCTCCCACTTGGGAGAAATGCTCATCAAGTTTGGGGTAGGGGAGGAGAGATCCTCCTCGGGTGCATACCTGTTCCATCTTTTGGGATGTTGAAAGCCTTGAGGGCATGTATCTGTGTCTGTATCTTTGACTTGAGAGTCATATACAGATTTCTTACAAATTTGTGATCAAACTTGGTTTGAGACCAAGAGAAATTGTATTGGTTAACTTATCTGTCAGGGTGACACTCTGGAGTCGAGTGTGTCCACTCTCCTGCCCCTTATGAAACTCACTGTAGATGAGTTTCCGTGTTGTGTAAATTACCCACGGGTGTTTGTGTGCTTTGGGATTGTTGTTGTTACTATTGTGAAGTGGAGTGTTTGAGTTACCCAGGTGTGAGTATGGTCTCCCTAGCTCGGGGGTGACCCACTTGTGGGTCTACGGAAGGGAGGAGAGCTAGATGAGTGGTGTTTTCTTCTTTGTTTGTCTTTGATACGCAGGTTTTTCCTTGGAGCTTCTGGTTGGCTTGGGAGAAGTTATATTTGTGAAGAAACAGTTATTCTTCTTTGTCATGAGAATTAGGCCTGGTTCATTTCTTAAGAGTTGAAGAGAGAGCACCTCTCTTGTTATTGCTGTAATTTATTGTTATCCTGGGGGTGAAGGAAATCACCTCTCTGATCTTGTTATTAATGGACTTCTACTTGGTTGTCTCAAGTTATCAGTTGTATACTGTTTGGGTGAAGAAAGTTCATATCTGGGAAGTTAGTTGTTGTATCCATGGTTTAAAATCTGTAATATGAATGTGCTTAAAATTTTCAAGTTTGTTTCTTGTAAACCTTGTTAAATAGCATTTTATTTGTGTTTCCAGTATTATTGAAAGGAAGAGTTCATTATTTATTTGCAATCTAATCTGAGTTTGTTTATGTAATTGAAAGTTTGGAATTGCTTAACTAGTTGAAATGTTAGTTTTATGGTTCATTGTTCTAAAGGAAAAGACAATTTTAAATGTTTAAGTTTATTCTTCATATATAGTGGTTTCAGTTAATTTGAAAAGATTAGAGGAAATCTAGCATGTATATATTTCTGTTTGTTAATTTGAGAAACTTATATGTTTTATGAAAATGGAATATAGATCAATATATATAAATATAAATATATATATATATATATACAATAAGTTGTTATATATTTACCATTTCTACCGAATAAGTGAAACTGGAATATATATATATATATATATATATATATATATATATATATTTATATATAATTGTTAATTAATTATCATTATAACAGGTTGAAATTTGAGAAAATTATGAAATAAATAAATATATATATATATATAACAGTTATTATAAATTATCATTTTTGACAGAATCATAGAAACTGAATAGAATGTGTTATTATGAGACTGAAAGAATAATATATATATATATATATATATATATAAATATATTATATATAATTTATTATCATCGAATTGCACGAAATGCATTAAAAAATGGATTACATTTTTATGACTGTCAAACTTTTGAAAGTGCTGTGTATTATACACAGTCGAAGTTTTATGTATGTTGGGCGGTGGGGAGTAATCCCCACCGCAGACCCCTTTTTAAGTTACACTGAGGTGTGGGGAGGGGCGGAGCCCCACCCACACCCCACATCGTGGGATGTGGGTGGGGCTCCGCCCCTCCCCACATCCCCATACTATTGAGACCCCCGCAGAGCCCCTGTCGACGCTGCCTCCGCCCACGCAATCCCCTGCGCCCTCCCCTGTGTTCGTCCGTCGCTGGCTGCGGCCACCGTCGCCTAGCTCCTCAGCTGCTGTGGAAAACAAAAAAACAAAAAAAAATAAAATGTTAGGGCTTTGGGCCCTAACATATGAGTGGGTCTATTTTTAAAAGTAAATACATTATTATTGCCATATATATAGACATATATAGATACTATATATGTCTATGTATATAGCAATATATAATGAAATATATATATATATATATAAGGGATTCCGTGGAGTTTGTTAAATTAATTTAAAAGATCATTTTTGTAAACCACATATACATTAAAATATATATATATATATTTATGGAAATAGTTTTATGAGCCATTTTATTGGACCCTCGTTTAAAATTTTGAGAAAATGTGACACATGGATATACAAAAATAAAACAAAAAAATATATTTTTTTTCATAGTAGTTTTTATTAAGTGTTGAACACAACAACCAAAGAAGTTATATTTCCATGAACAGGGTTTTATAAAGAGGAGAGCCTCCTACATCTATTAACAATGTTATACGAGTCACAATCAGAGTATTAATAGTCATTATTAGTAATAATAACAACAGTAATTATAACAAGAGAAAATAAAATTATAATGTAAAGAGAGTGTAAAGGAATACTCCGTAATACTCCGGAAAGAGTTTCTCGGAAGTTTCAACTATCAACGTAATTTCAATCACCCAGAAAATGAAGAGGAAAAATTACACGTCACCTTGCTTAAAAGAACACTGGAAATAAACTTAAGGAGACATCACAGGCATTTCATGTGAGACCATTTTAATCTCAACTGTAGTAAACATCCTCATAAGTAAACCTGTAAGAGAGTCCGAAGAAGAAAAACTAACATTGGAAAACACAGAGGAGAAAATGCGCGACATTTCCCACATGGGATAAGAGAACTAAGTTGACGAACCCTTCTGCTAAATCTGCTTAGGAACAAGTTTAATTAATACAAATGAAGAGGAGATACCGTGATCGGAGAAGACTAGGAGACCGAGTCTAGCGAAGTAGTAAACCAATCTTTGTGACCTAGACCATCCTGAAGTTAGGTTTAATATCAACAATAGCTGCAGTGATAACCCTGATTGACGTAAATCATGAAGAAAGGACCGGATACACATAAAGAAAGCATAGAAAACGAAAGAGAGAGAGACCGAAATATAAACACACTAAATTAACAGAGAAATAGTTAAGGTAAGGGCGATAAAAATACAATCAAAATTAAGAACCAGTGAAAAGGGAAGAGAGAGCAAACAAACCGCCTTGTTGAGAATGCTAAGTCGTAGGAGGAGTATGTTTTAGGAAACAAGAGAGGAGACAGACAACCGTGCCTGGTTGAAAAATGACTAAATAGGGAGATCACTAGTCGGTTTAGTCGGAACAAGGCGTCGTGGGAAGTTGTTAATCTATCAGCGAACCACGTGCATAAATGAGTGCAGCGTAATTCCCACTAACGCCGTAAGGCGTTATGCTGCCGGAAATTGCCGAGGTTTAGAGTTAGGAACTTTGGTAATCTCACTCTTGCAATGACGTTAGCGGCGTCGTAAAGACCCTCTTGTTGATCTGTTTGCGTCTGGTTGCACGCAATTGTACTTATATCCCGCCGAAAATTGTAGTGTTTCGCCATGAGAGAACACCGCTGAGCATGCTTATGCATGCGAAGGGGTTTTTAGGACGGTGTGAGAAAAGTTTTTCATATCTTGTGTCATAACCACATGACAGATGTGGCTATGACACATGCGATGTGTGTTGTGACCACATGGAAAATGTGGGCATGACAAAGATCACTTGCAGATCGCCAAATCATGAACCATTGTAGTTGAAGGCACATAATAACATTACAAAATTAATTTTAGAACCACAGACCAAAATACTTAAATGCAGAGGAATGTGGAGCAGAATACATTCTCTCTGTCACCATCAAATGTACCGAAAAAACAATTTTCACTCTGGTGAACATAACTCACTCAAATCTTCACACCAGAGGCTCAAACTTGGAACATAGCATCTTCAAACATGTCTCTAAATAATTTCCAATACGCAAACAAAGATATTCAATCTACAAGAAATGTGGAGCAAACTACTGGACTTTTCTTTCATTATCTCCAATACAAAGCATCTAACTCAATATAAGTAAGCATCAAAACAAGAGCATAATTGACACCAATGACAATATATATATGTTGACATCAATGATAACAACGATTAGGCACATACTTGCAACAATCTCCCCCTTTGTCATTGATGGCAACATATGGTGTGAAAAACTATAAAGACCATCAAGACAAGATTCTGAACCGATTATCTTCTCCCCCTTTCTCTTTATACATCTACACTCTTTCTCCCCTTAGGTTTTTCACATGATTTCTCTCCCCCTTTGACATCAATGGCAAAGGGAACATACTTGCACTCTGGTGCTCTGATCAAACTGAAATTGTTATTTCATCAACACTATAATACTTACTACTCTTTGTTAGGAGCACATATCAGCAATATCTAGCTACTCCCCCTGAGAGGTAGCCCTCAAAACATCAATCCAGATCAAAGAATAAAACTTTGGACACCACTGGACTGATGCATTCATATGCATCTTAGTTTAGAGCAGGAGTGGTAATAACCCCTAAATTTTTTCTAAGATACTCAAAAGTATCCTCAGGCAGAAGCTTAGTGAAAATATCTGTAATCTAATCCTTTGTAGATGCATATTCCATCTTTACTTCATTCTCTGTCACATTTTCTCTCAGAAAGTGATACCTTATAGATATATGCTTTGTTCTTGAGTGCATCACTGGATTCTTTAAAATGTTTATAACACTTGTAATGTCACAAAAGATTGCAATTGGATCTTCATACACAACTCTTATGTCCTTCAATGTCTGCTTCATCCATAACACTTGAGTACAACAACATGCTACTGTAATATACTCTACTTATGTAGTAGACAAAGAGATTGAATCTTGCTTCTTGCTCAACCATGAAACCAATCTATTACCCAAGAAGAAAGCACCACTACTTGTACTTTTCCTGATATCAACATCTCTGACCCAATCTGCATCTGTATAAGCACTGAGAGTGAAATCATTATCATTTGGATACCATAAACCATGATCTGATGTCCCTTTTAAATACCTCAAGATTCTCTTAACTACCATCACATGTGACTCTCTAGGATCTTCTTGAAATCTTGCCACAAGACAAACTGCATGCATTATATTAGGTTTAGTTTGTGTTAGATAAAGTAATCCTCCAATCATGGATTTGTACCTTTTTTGATCAGTCTTAGGTGATTCATTAGTTTTGCTCAACTTGCAACCAATCACCATGGGAGTACATACTAGTTTAAAGTCCTCCATCCCAAATTTCTTCAACAACTCTTTCACATACTTAGACTGAGAAATGAAGATTCCTTTATTTGATTGAGTAATTTGCAGACCTAAAAAGAAATTCATTTCACCAAACATAGACATCTCAAACTCATTTTGTATTTTCCCAACAAATTTCATGCACATAGCTTCATTGCCTTCAAAGATAATGTCATCAACAAAGACTACAACAATCATGATTTGATTATCATTGATTTTGAAATAGAGATTACTGTCTGCAGTGCCTTTACTGAACCCTAACTGCAACAAATACTTGTCTAACCTTGCATACCAGGCTCTGGGGCTTGCTTTAGTCCATACAAGGCCTTCTTCAATTTGCACACCATGTCATCTTGGTCTGATAACTTAAATCCTTCTGGTTGTTCAATGTAGACCTCTTCTTCTAATTCACCATTCAAGAATGCAGAATTAACATCCATTTGATACACTTTGAAATCTTTGAATGCTGCAAATGCTAAAAACATTCTAATTGCTTCAATTCTTGCCACAGGAGCATAGGTCTCCTCAAAATCTATCCCTTCAACCTGAGAATATCCTTTGCATACTAGTCTTACCTTGTTCCTTACTACTTCTCCATTCTCATTCATCTTGCTTCTGAAAACCCATTTGGTGCCAATCACATTCTTGTCAGCAGGTCTAGGAACTAGTTCCCAAGTTTGATTCTTTTCTATCTACATCAGTTCCTCTTTCATAGCTTTTACCTAATTTTCATCATTGCAAGCTTCATTCACAGTTTTAGGTTCAACTTTTGAAAGCAAACAATAATTCACCTGTTCTTCTGCAGCTCTTTTCCTTGTTAGTACCCCTTTGCTTTTGTCACCTATAATTTGATCTTCAGAATGATTAATCCTTACATACCTGGGAGTCTTAGTAGCACTTTCCAAAGCCTTTTCTTCTTCATCTTGGCTGTCTTCTTGTTCAAGTTTTTCTTCATTTGATATAGCAGCAAGTTCATCTGATTCATAACCACTCACATCTGATATTCTTCCCTTGTCTTCATCAACCTTCACATTAGCACTCTCAATGATCTTTTTTAGTCTCTTATTGTAGCACCAATAGGCTTTACTCTTGGTAGAGTATCCAAGGAAGATTCTTTCATCACACCTAGCATCAAACTTGCCTAGTTCTTCTTCTCTTCTGATATAACATTTTCTACCAAAAACTTTGAAATATTTCACTATAGGAGCTCTTCCATACCACAATTCGTAAGGAGTTTTAGCACTATTACCTTTAACTTGAACCCTGTTTAGGATGTACACAGCAGTATGTATGGCTTCTCTCCAGTACACTTCTGGTAGGTTAGCTTCCTTCAACATAGTCCTAGCAGCCTCTTGAACTATCATGTTCTTTCTTTCAATAACTCCATTCTTCTAAGGAGTCCTAGGTGCAGATAACTATCTCTTTATCCCTTGTTATTCATAGAAAATATTGAATTCATCTGATGTGAACTCAACTCCTCTATCAGACCTCAAGCAAGTGATCCTCAACTCTAACTCATTCTCAACCATTGCCTTGAAGGATTTGAACTTGTCTAGGGCTTCTGATTTATCTTTTAGAGAAGTGACCCAAATCATTCTGGAATAATCATCAATAAGCAACATAAAATACCTGTCTCCTTGCAGACTTCTTATTCTTGTGGGACCACACAGATCTATATGTACCATCTCTAGCAATCCAACAGAGAATTGTTCTTTGCTTTTAAAACTTGTTCTTGTTTGTTTCCCAAATTGACACTCCTTGCAAATGGTATTAGCAGGCTTCACAAGATTAGGCAGATCTCTTACATCATGAACATAACCTATCTTCACTAAGTTGTCAAAATTGATATGACACATCCTTCTATGCCACAGCCAACTCTCATCAGTCTGAGCCAACAAACAATAATCATTAGTTCCTTTCAAATGATAAACATTACCTTTGGTCTTTTTACTAGTAACAATCACTATCCTAGAGCTTTCCATGATCTTGGATCCATTGTCCTTGAATCTCAGATCATAACCTTTGTCACACATCTGACCAACACTCAAAAGATTGTGCTTTAAACCTTTCACATACAGAACATCATCAATATTGTGTTTTCCATCAAAAGAAATAGACCCTCTTCCACAAATCTTACCAGTTGTATCATCTCCAAACCTAACGATTCCTCCATCATACTTTACAAACTTACAAACTTACTTTTATCACTAGTCATGTGATGTGAGCATCCATTGTCAATAACCCATTCATCCTTGTATTTCTCAACCTAAACAACCAAAGCACTTTCTTCCACTGGTTTTTCTTCCTTCACACAACTAGCTGGATTAGTAGACATAGGTTCTTCTTTGATTGCAATAATTAACAAGTATTCATTTGCACTAGTATTAGCATCATCAAACTCATTATCTGTTACACCTTCATCTTCAAGATCTCTAACATAATAGCATTTCTTTGGGATCCTAGGTCTATTTTTAAATCTTTTTCTATATTCCTTTTAATTCTCTCCGAACACCTAGAAGCATAGTGACCAACCTTACCACATTTAAAACATTTGAAGGGGAATTTGCTTTTGAACTTACTGGTACCTCTTTGTAGACTGTCAACAAAGTTGGCTTCAATTTCATCAAGATTATCAATAGGCTCCACCTTGTACTTCTCAGATCTAGAGATCCTCTATGAGGTGTTGGCTTTGAAAGTAGTTTCAATTTTTGGTAGGGCATCACCAAACTCTCTCATCTCAAAGGAAGTCAGCTTTCCAAGCAACTGATCCTTAGTAACATCTTACACAGTCATCACTTCTTCAATTGTAGCTACCTTGTGACTGTAGGATTTAGGCAAGGACCTAAGAATTTTCATCACAACTTCCTTCTCATCAATAGTTCCTCCCATACCTTTGATCCCATTGACAATTTCATCAACCTTTTGCATGTAGGATATTATGTTTTCATCTTCACTCATCTTTGAACCTTCATATTTCACCTTCAAGCCCTGCAATTTGGCCCTCTTTACAGATTCATCCCCTTCATACAAAATTTTTAGTTTTTTCCAGATTTCATAAGCAATTTCCAGATCTAATACCTTTACCAACTTAGTGTTAGACAAAGCACTTAACAGAGCATCTCTAGCTTTCATATTTAACTCATATTCTTTGATTTTATTTTCAATTGTTAGACCATTTTGAGGTAAGGTATACTTTGTCTCTGTCACTTTCCAGACTCTGTAACCAAGACAAAGAAGATGGCTTTTCATTTGTACCTTCCATAGAGCATAATTCAATCCATCAAACTATGGAACATCCTTCTTGTAAGACATCTTGGATCTACCTCAAGCTGTTAGGCTTCCTTCTAAGGAACCCTTGCTCTGATACCAATTATTGAAATGCTAAAGACAACCGAGGGGGGGGGTGAATCAGTTGTCACCAAAAACTTAACCTCTTATGAATATCAACACATCAATTACTTAATTATTTTTTGTTATGATTTAATCATGAAAGAATGAAACCAGAAACTTAGCACAATAACACATTCAACACATGAGACACCATATTTTTACGTGGAAAACCCTATAAGGGAAAAACCACGGTGAGTGCTAGCTCACAAAATAATATGTAATAGAAATACCAAAAATTAGAGGCTCACTGCCTTAGGTCTGACTACCTAAAATGCTCACTACATTTAAATTAGGGCTCACTGCCAAAGGGTTTGCGAATTGATTTGATAGCATCTACTTCATACCTAAGTTCAGTTCCATTGAAGCACAATTCAACTCCTCTACTCTGCTCTTCTTGCCCTTCTTTTCTTATCTTCACATTCTCGCTCAAGGACATCTTTTTTGCAACTTCATTACATGTCTTTATACAATTCATCAACCTTGGAATGTACATCAAGGTTGACATTACAATATTCATCAACCGTTGGAACAATCTCCAAGGTTGGTATTACAAACATACATAGAAATAGGTCTAGACCTAAACAAAATTAGATAAGGAAAAGATGTATATGAATCACGTTATGCCTTAGCTAGGACTCAAATGCAATCTTCCATGCCACAACACACTTCTACAATCTTCAATGCATCTCCGCAAGTAGTGAAAACAACCAGGTCAGCCAAGACTTGGAGTTAACATTAAGTCTTTTAGGAATAGTCTTCATCCATGATCCAAATAACTCTTCACGGACCAATCCAAAGGTTGGAACATGATCAAGAGACATCCACAAGCACATTGTAATCACTAGGAACATCCGCACAACATCTAACCACTTTGTCAAGAAGATTCTTCAAATTGGAGCACTTAAACAACACTGTCAGCCACTATCATAAAGAAAAGACCACTTGCGGATTCCCAAATCATGAACCATTGTAGTTAAATGTACATAATAACATTACAAACTTAATTCTAGAACTGCAGACTAAAATACTTAAATGCGGAGGAATGTGGAGCAGAATACATTCTCCCTGTCACCATCAAATGTATAGAAAAAGTAGTTTTCACTCTAGTGAACATAACTCACTCAAATCTTCATACCGGAGGCTCAAACTTGGAATATAGCATCTTCAGACATGCCTCTAAATAACTTCCAATCTATAGACAAAGATATTCAATCTACAAGAAATGTGGAGCAAACTACTAGACTATTCTTTTATTATCTCTAATACAAAGCATCTAACTCAATATAAGCAAGCATCAAAACAAGAGCATAGTTAACACCAATGATAACATAGATATGTTGACATTGATGACAACACCAGTTAGGCACATACTTGTAACATATTTATCATCTTCAAGCTCATAAAATCCTCTGTGTTGGCCACAAGAGGTTACAAACTCCAATGAAGGATGTAACATGTAGAAACATGTAAGTCAGCCTACAACACATGGTATTGCTCTGCAAATGAATGAAACTTGGTACGGACCTCATGGAAGGTCTATCTGGTCCACAAGTGTTGTGTATGATGTTCCATTAGACTCCACAAGTCATTGAAGTGCTCCGCAAACTTCTCCTCTCAACTAACTGTCAAATACTCTGCTTTGTGAAAGATGATGATCTTTTAGTAGCGATAACTTTTTGTAGACAAATCCAAATCTCCTGAAATCTTAACATGATGTATCTAACATGGAATAGAAGATAAATCTTGCTCTACATGCTCTAATATGAAGATGTGGCAAAATGCAGTAGAAAAGTCTGAACTGTAAATTACTGAACTACAATTGAAATGAAAGAAAAGAAAAGAAAAGAATGCAAATACTTTTTTTTGGTTGATGCAAGATTGTTCTGCAACCTGGGATGCTTCTGCATCAAACACCCGGGGTTGTTGAAAAAGTGAGTCCCTCACTTTATTGGGGCTAGAGGAAAACCAAGGCGATCTACCTTAGCCTGAGAAATCCATGATGAATCTTCTTCTAGTCTTCCTTTCCACTTTACCAAATATTCTTTATACTTCTTGCCTCTGGTACTGCATAGAATTCTTCTATCCAAGATCTACTCTATCTACTCTAGCTGTTGTTGTGGTAACTAATTCTTCAATCCATCTTTAATGCTATCACTTTATTCTCCTTCATGATACTGATATAGGTGTATAATGTTGAATATAGGTGATATACCAAATGTCTGCAGTAACTCCACTTCATATGCATTTCCTGAATCAAATTTCTTAAGAATCTTACATGGTCCAAACTTCTTCATCTTCAACTTGTTGTATGTCCCCACTAGAAATCTCTCCTTTCTTAGGTATGTACCATTCATTCATCTCCAATTAAAAATTCTTTATGTCTCCTCTTCTTATCTATTTGCTCCTTATACTTACTATTCATCTCCTTCAAATGCTTTCTGACTTGATTATGTAGTGTCTCCATGTATCCTACAAATTCTTTTGCCTCTACACTTCTCTTATTCTTCATACCGATGTCTCTCTTCTCTACTACTCCTCTAGGTTATACTCTTGTTACAATCTCAAATGGTGTCTTCCTGTACTCCTGTTCACTGAATTATTGTATGAAAACTTTGCTTGCATACCTATAATTAGATCCCAACTTCCTATCTTATCTCCTACTAAACATCACAACAAGTTACCCAAACTCCTATTTACCACTTTAGTTTGTCCATTTGTCTATGGGTGAAACACTGAACTGAACTTTAGGTCTATCTTCATCTTCTTCCACAATGTCCTCCAAAAATATCCAATGAATCTTGTATCCCTGTCTGACACTATACTCTTAGGCAACCCATGCAATCTCACAATCTCCTTGAAAAATAGGTCAGCAACATGCACTACATCATTTGTCTTCTTACAAGGAATGAAATGTGACATCTTTGAAAATCTGTCCACTACTACAAATATAGAATCATATCATCTCTGTGTTCTTGGAAAACCTAATATGAAATCCATGCTTATATCTTCCCAAGGCTTCTCCGGTACTATCAAAGATTTGTACAATCCAGTATTCTGACTACTCCCTTTTGCAACTTGACAAACTTTACAACTCTGAACAAATCTCCTTACACCCTTATATATCTGAGGCCAAAAGTAATGTTCACTTACCAAAGCCACTATCTTGTCAATCCCAAAATGTCCTACCAATCCACCACTATGTTTCTCCTTGATCAAATTGCATGTCATTGAACTCCTAGGTATACACAATTGATTTCCTTTGAACAACATATCCTCCTGAATGAAATAATCCAGCCACTTACTTCTATCTATCACAACAGGTTCCTTACATGCTTTCCATGCTTCTACAAAATCAAGATCTTCTTCATACATATGCTTCAATTCTTCAAAACCTAATACTTCTACTCTCATCTATGTCAGCAAATTGCTTCTTCTACACAATGCATCTGTAACTTTATTTGACTTTCCACTCTTATGCTTCAATACAAATGTGTAACTCTGCATGAACTCTACTCATCTCATATGTCTATGATTCAACTTTCCTTGATTGTTCAAATTATTTTGTTGTGGTGTTTTATGCACTTAGGGTTCTGCACTTCTTTGGAATCAAAGCATAACACATATTCTCATGTCTCAATCCAGCCAAAAATTTCCTTCCATCAACCAAACAGATTCTAGCATTCCCACATACTTCACTTTTAGGTTCATCTTCCAAATGTATCAAGATATGTTTCTTCCCATTAGATGTTATAGTATAAGTATTCTTTCTCCCATCATGTATAGCCTTTCTATCATACTGCCATGGTCTCCCCAACAATATATGACATACATCCATTGGCATAATATCACACAATACCTCATCAACATAAGATCCTATATAAAATTTCACCAAACATTGTTCACTCACCAGTACCTTGTGTTCATCTTGAATCTATGCTATCTTGTAGGGCTTAGGGTGTTTCAATCTCTCCATATTTAGCTTTGTCACCATCTCTTCTAAAACCAAATTATCAGTACTTCCACTATCAATGATAACCTTACAACATTTACCTCCTGATTTACATCTTGTCTGGAACAAACTTTTTCTTTGTGGTGTCTCCTTAGTTGTCTCTTCTTGAAATAATGCTCTCCTCATGACTAATGATTCTCATTTTTCTAGCTTTCCAACTGAACTAGGTAATTCAATAGGTTCTTCCTCCACATATGGTGCCCTTGCACTGTTCTCTGTTCTGTTGCTTGTACTTTTTTGATGATATCCAAATGCTCTATGTCCTTCACCTCCACACTTAAAACAAGTTCCTCTGAATGATATTTTGTCAAACCCTCTTTCATCTCTCTTGTACCCTTCATTGCGGTAAGAGTTATGATTCCCTCTGTTGTTGCGGTAGAAACTCCTATCATCTCTTCGGTATGCATTGTTATATCTATCTTCCTTCTTGTATGGGCTACTTTCTTTTTTTTGCTCCACATAAGGTCTTTCTCCTCTAGAATATGTTCTACCTCTTTGAAATTTACCTCCCCTACCTCTCTGCCTTTTCTCATGCTTCTTATTCAACTTGTCTTCAACTTTTAATGCAAACTGATATGCTTCTTCTACTGTTGTCATCCTCACCAAACTTAGTTCTTATTGAATATTCATCCTTAATTCATTTATGTATCTTGCCACTTTCTCCTTGCTTGTTTCACTATGTCTAGTCCTTATGATCATCTTATTAAATTCTTCAGTGTACTCCTTCACATATTTCTCCTTTTGCCTTAGGTTTTGCAATCTCTTCAACAATTCTAACTCATAGTCTGCAGGTATGAACTGGTTCTTCAACTTTGTCACCATCCTATCCCATTTTATGATCTTCTCTTTTCCTCTCCTATTCCTATGAATTTAAACTTCTTTCCACCAAATAGTAGCATGTCCTTTCAACTTAGTCTTTGCAAATCTTACTCTCTCTAGATCTTTAATTTACTCATATTCTTCTTCTAAGTCATTTATCCAGTCAATCAATTCTTCAAGATTCAAATTTCCAATATAGTTTGACACTTCCATCCTAGGTCTCTTACCCATCTTAGAAATAGCTTTCAACATCTTTACCTAATCTGATTCATCTTCTTCTAGGGCTTCTTCATTTTGGTCAATAGCTTGAAATTCATCATCATCATTTTCATCTTCATGTCTAGGGTTAAGTCCTCTTCTTCTATCTTCCTCTACAACATCCAATCTAACGTTCATTGTCTTCATAATCTCTATCATCTCTTCCATTCTTCCAACAACATTGGCCATAGCAGGCATCCTCTTTGGCAGAATCTCTTCCTAGGATCCGGTGCAACTGCCTCAATTCAGCGATCTGACCACAGGGCTGCAATTGCCTCACAATCGACACTCTGTTGACAAAGTAGGCTGCCTCAAGTTGGTAATCTGTTCACCACAAGATCTTCTAAAATGCCTTCACTTCCCAAAGGATTTAGAACTTCACTCTAATACCACTTGGTGCAGTCATGGATGGAGGGTCCAAAGAATGAACTATCCAAACCATGTAGCTAGAGTAAACACAATGAAAACAACACAATCATAGAATGCAATGGAAGATTCAAATGTTCAATATATCAGATAATCAAAATTCTTATATGCCAGCAATATGCAGGCTACAGTCAAAGGACTCATAGGCCTACTTTTCGGGTTACAACATATATGCAAGATATGGCATTGAAGTGCCCTCTTGAAAAGAAACTATCTTTTAAAACTACTTACTTGAGAACTAACTTCTTAACACATCTAAGAGATGTATATATATCATCTTCAAGCTCATAGAATCCTTTGTGTTGGCCACAAGAAGTTACAAACTTCAATGAAGTATGTAACATGTAGAAACATGTAGGTCAACCTACAACACATGGTATTGCTCTACAAATGAATGAAACTTGGTGCAGACCTCAAGGAAGGTCTATCTGGTCCATAAGTGCCATGTATGATGTTCCATTAGGCTTCACAAGTCATAGAAGTGCTCCGCAAACTTCTCCTCTCATCTGACTGTCAAATGCTCTGCTCTATGAAAGTTGATGATCTTCTGGTAGTGATAACTTTCTGTAGACAAATCCAAATCTCTTGAAATATTAATATGATGTATCTGACATGGCATAGAAGAGAAATCCTACTTCGCACGCTCTAATATGAAGATGTGACAAAATGTGGTAGAAAATTTTGAACTATAAATCACTGAACTATAATTAAAATGAAAGAAAAGAAAAGAATGCAAATATATTTTTTGGTTGATGAAAGATTGCTCTGCAACCTAGGATGCTCCTGCATCAGTTGCCTTTTAGGACAAGAAAATTGACATAATATCAACTATCAGATCTGTGACCTAATGATGAATGGTCCAGATTTACAATGATAAAATATTAGCATTAGGGACCGGATATAAACATGTGGCTGAAACAAGATCGTTGCTAGTGAAACTTTGCATCCCTTACGGGTTATTTACAAACAATAATGGGAATGATAAATTACATGGGATTTACAAGGTTGATGGCACCTTAATCCTGACACCCAATTTCTATTCTTATAGATACATGAGCAACTGAAAATTTTTGTGAATCCTAGAATACTTGATAAAACGTCTAGGAAGGCTAGTTTCATGGCTAATTCATGGGTAGTAGAGTTTGCAAACTAGTCAAGAGATTGGCTAGAGCAATGTTTGTTTGAAGCCAAATAAACCCTACCTACTTTTTCCACAGAGGTCAAATTTTATGTAGCACCTCTAAGATCCTATGATGTCATCTTAGGAATGAAATGGCTATCTCAGCATAAGGAAAAAGTAGATTGTCTTTCCAAAATAGTAGAATGTATTGATGATGATGGAAATGTTTCCCTTATTCAAGGTTTTCAGAAAGAAATGAAAATTAGGCAAATTTTTGTGATGCAATTGAAAAGAGCGAAGTGGAAAGGATGTAAGATATTTGTAGTTAGAATGGAGGAGATAAAAGATGAAGAGGGGAATAGATTAAAGGAAAATAGTTTTGAAGAGTACCCTTTTCTTCAAGATTTTCAGGATGTGTTTCTGGAAGACCTTCTAGGTCTACCCCCGAAGAGAATTTTTGATTTTGCAATTAATATTATTCTTGGATCCTAACCGGTGTCCAAAGCACCTTATCAAATGAATACTACTGAGTTGATGGAGTTAAAATCTCAACTCCAAGAATTGTTACAAAAAGGATTGATTAGACCTAGTGTGTCACCTTGGGGAGTGCCAGTTAGTAGAAGTCCAATGGAGGGAGATAGGATGTCATGGTTGGAGTATTTCATCCAAGATGGCTTGTTGTTCAAAGGACAAAAATTATGTATACCTAGAGGGTCAATGAGAGAGAATCTAATAAGAGAAAGGCATAGTGGAGGCTTGAGTGGGCATTGGCACAACTGAGTGAAGGTTATTTTTAGCCTAGATTGAGTGTAGATGTGAGGAGACTAGTACAAGGCTATAGAATTTGTCAGGATGCTAAAGGAGCACGATAAAATACTAGATTGTATCAGCCATTGCCTATACCAAAGAGACCATGGGAGCATCTAAGTATGGATTTTGTTTTGGGATTGCCTCAAACACAGAGAGGTAATGATTCCATTTTTGTTGTAGTGGATAGATTTTCAAAGATGGTTCATTTCATACCATGTCAGAAGACTAGTGATGTATCCCACATAGCTACATTATTTTTCAAAGAGGTTGTCAGACTACATGGATTGCCTAAGAGCATAGTTTCTTATAGGGACACAAAGTTTGTTGGCCATTTTTGGCATACATTATGGAAGAAGATGGGCATTGAATTAGGATTCAATTCAACCTATTACCCCCAGATTGATGGACAAACCAAAGTTGTGAACAAAAGTTTGAGATGTTTGGTGGGAGCCAAACCACACCAATGGGATCTTATCTTGGCACAAGCATAATTTTCTTGCAATAATTCAGTGAATATAAGTGCAGGAAGGAGCCTATTCCAACTAGTTTATGGGTACGACCCAAGAGGTGTTGATGAGCTAAGAGATAGTGCATATTTGAATATGAAGAGTGATGTAGCAAAAGATTTTGCAAAATACCTTCATGAGGTTCACAAGGAGGTGAAGGAAAAGTTGGCAAAAAGTGCCAACAAGTACAAGGAGTATGTTGATGTGCATAGGAGGGAACAAGAATTCTAGGTAGGAGACTTAGTTTGGCACATTTGAGGAAAGAAAGATTCCCACATGGGACATACAATAAATTGAAGTATAAGAAGACAGGTCTATGCAAGACGTTGAGGAAGTTCTCATACAATGCCTATGAGATTGAGTTACTAGCAGGGATAGACATATCTCCTATTTTTAATATTGCTAATCTATACAAATTCCATGAAGAGGAGACAAGTTCACCAAGGAGTATACATTCACCTTCACCTGATGCATAAAGGTGGTTAGATCAGTTTACTAAAAGGAAGATGGAAGAAGTTGATAAGGTGATTGGCTCCCGAGTGGCTAAGAAGACTAGAGGGAAGGATTACATAGAGTACCTAGTCCAATGGAAGAATAGAGTTGCAGATGAAGCTTCTTGGCTGAGTGTTGTAGAGCTAATCAAATTTGGGATTCTAGTTCTAGACTTGCCAAAATGTTCATGAGTTTCCAACTCATGGAACATTTTAGTTACCTAGCGTGTCTGATGTAGGAGCATCCAGGTTCATGAGCAATCCTCATCAACAAAAAAAAAGATTTGTTTTGCTTTCTTGCTTGTTGTTTTTCCTTTTTGTGTTTTTCTATAGGAGTTGGTAATCCATTTCTAGAGATTTTTCTTAATACTTTGGCCAAGTGAAGACTTGATCTTGAAGAAGGCCAAAATGGGTGTCTGCATTTCAAATTTGGAGAGAATCTGATGAAAATTGAGCAAGTTATGCCTCGATGGAGCTTTGGCCTATCACAGGATCTGTGACATTTTTGGTTGTTACGTGACAGTGTGCTAGTTTTTCTTGACACTGGACATGTCTGGTGAAGCCTCAAACTCCAACCTATCTGGTGAAGGTCACTATTCCCACTTTGCTACTTTGGGGTCACCGGAAGGTATTTGCACTAATATCGCTAGACACTAGACATATCCACTACACCTCATTTTCTCTGCTTTATCCGATGAAGCCACTTTTTTTTCTTTAACTTTGCATGCTCTGAATGCTTGCTTTCATTGCAACCCAAGGTCCGGTGAAGCTCAAAATTGTTGCAACTGCTAGAAAATGACAAAATTCAGTTTTTAACCGCCTGTGCGGCCAGTCAAAGAGAAAATTGGGTTTGACACGTGTCATATGCCCATGATGAAATCAGTGACCATCTCAATGTCTATAATGTTATGTTGTAAAATGTCCCCCTAGGAATTTTACCTCCTAAGTTTAGCTCCCGAGTCCTTTCCTTTGCATGTTCATTTTAACTCTCAGAATAAAATGGCTTGAAACCCATGTCGCATGGGGCTTGAGGGACATTGTGGCATTTGACCTTGCCCTAAAATAGGACTTGAGGACTTGGACACTCGTACCCTAGTCCTGCGCTATTTTAGGTAGGTCCCAAATTTGAATGTCGATTATGTGATCGTTAGATAGGTCTCATACTGACATCTTAAGTTTGAATTACGAATTTTAAAGTGAGAATGCATATATAAGCATGTTTAGGGTTTCATTTGTAAACTAGAAGATGATTATGAACTTTTGGTGAACTTATGATTTTAGAGCATTCAAGATATTCATTGTTGTAGAGCATAATATTGTTTTTGTGTTTGTGATTGCAGATTTAGCTTCATCTTCTCATGTGTTGAAGGATTTTCATCTACATGTGAGCTACACCTATGAAGTGATATCTATTTGTGTTTGAATCATTTATCAATTTGTTTTTGCCTCTATCCTGTAGGGATATGTACTCTTTATCTGACAACGGTGTTCGAAAGACTTGAATGTCCTTTTGGGGCTTGACTGAGGCAAGCTCCTAAACACCACAATCCCCAACCATACTCTTTGTGATTGCAGGTTATAGGTATTGGATTTCATGGAGTGGAGTTGTAGAGGAGGGTTGCAAAAGATAAGGATTTCAAATCTGACAGAAAGAAGCTGCCCGGAGCACTTTTGGGACAAGGGCGCTAGTGGTAGTGTCCATTGAGGTTACATACACATGAATCTTTGTGACAGTGATAATTAGTATTAGAAAAAGTCCTGACATCCTGAGGAATATCTTGTCTTGGACTATGGTGCGAGTGTTAGTGTCCTCCGCATCTTCTGTAATAGAAATAGATGAAACAGTGATCATCAGTGTCATAAGGAGACCAGAAACCCCTAAAGAAAACACTGCATTGGACTAGGGCACAAGTAGCAATGTCCCCGAGTATTTCGTATCATGAACTTCAAAAAATGGTTAGTAACTAATCTCTGTCTACTATCTTGGTCTGTGAGCATTTGTCATTATTTATTAGTTTGCTTCCTATTTTACATATTAGGGTTTTAAGCATATTTGAGCATTAAATTAATACATTAATTGATAATTTCTAAGTTTCCACAATGTTACAAGTGACACCCAACTTGTAGGTGGATCCTCTTGCAAAAGGTGTGATTCAACTCAGTTGAAATGTCCTTGAATGTTTGTAGTGAAAGGAGGATTTAGCCAATCAATCTCATCTTCCCTCTTTTCCTATAAAACATTTTAGTGAACCCATGTTTATTTGAATTTTGCACCTTGTTGAGTGTTGTACTTTAGATTTACATTCATTCATTTAATTTTCATCTTATTGCATTTGAAAATTTACAAAAAAATTGGCACTTTAGGCTTGCATTTTGACATAATTTAATTAAATTTCATTTAATTTCTGATATTTTCATTAGATCTGATATAAATTATGTAAATTCATCATTAATTAATCATTTTTATTGCATTTTCATGCTTAAATTGTCAAAAAAAATTGCTTGAAATTATGCATCTTTCATAAAAACCTAGTCTTTGCATTAGCTAGGGTTTGTAGTTAAAATCTTGTTTTAGATTTTACTACTCTTTTAAACACTCATTTAGGACTAATTTCTAATTGTAGTGTTTCATCATAGTGTCTCTTTTTTTGCAAAAATTCATGTCTAGGGTTTAAAAACCTTGCATTTTCACTAGATTTTGCCTTGGCATTCATCTACATTTGCATGATAGGCATGTTGTGAAAGATATTGTTGCATTTTTAGACTGATAATAAGGATTTAATTCACTGCCCCTTTGCAATTTCATCAGAACACTACATCTTTTAAGCATTTGCATTGAAAAAAATTGAAAAAAGTAGAAAATTTGAGCATTTTTAGGCACATAAGAAAACATAAATTGGTGTTGTTTCATTACATTCACCCTAAATCTCTTTCATTTCAGATATTGCATTCATATTAAAGCATTCATTCAATTATCATTTGAAAATTTGGCATTATTTCATTAAATTGTGTGAAAATTGGCATCTTTTTAATTACACAGTGTGTATTTCAACACTAGTTCTCCACACACTTCATTCACATCTTTTGATCAAAACCTCTAAAATCATCAATTGGGCTTTGTTGTGTTATACTCTTTCCTCCTACCCACTATGTTTGTTGTGGACTTTGTGTGTCTTTTAGTATCTATTTCCCTCAAACAAGTGCTTTGGTGTGAAATTGTTTCACTTATTTTGCCTGGTCGATCATCATCAAATTCATGTGTATTTGATCACTTTCAAACAAGCATCATGGATACTTCTTGTTATTCATCGTTGGAATATTTATTTGCATACATCATAGACATTGCTAATTTTTCCAAATTTACTCATGAATATCCTCAAGTCTTAAAATAAATTGCATATATCTATGATGTTGATATTTCTATGTGTTCCACATGAAATCCTTTGCTATATATCTGATTTTAATAGCTTCACAAGCCTCATGGGAACATATCCTCTGATATTAGATGATCTCACTAAATTCATAGCCAATAATACATTTAGTAGTGATGACTTCAATATGTTAGATGAACCCTTATATGACTTTATCTCTATTGAACATTCCACTATGACTCCTATTACTAAGACATGTGATGGTAACTTAGTTCTAACTTACGATCTCTCTCCCAAAGTTGTTCCCACTTATGAGGACACTTGGATGACAGAGGATGAGTTCATTGACACATACCTTAACATCATACGACCATATCTTCATTCCAATGCTCTCTCTGGCCAAGATGCCACATTAGTGAATGAAGAACCACCACCATCTCTCCATTCCAATGGTCTCTCTGGCCAAGATGAAGCATTAGTGAATTAATAACCCCCTCTAACAAAGAATATTCCATGGATAGATAATGAGCATTTGCCTAACAATATTAAAAATTTATCCCTACCATAGTGCATGAAGCCTTTATGGATCATCTCATCGATTTTCCTCCTTTAGTTGATCATTCACATACCTTGGATATCACTAAGGAAGAGAAGAACCTTAATCTCCCTCCTTTGGTTGAATATTCAAGTCATTTGGATATCACTAATGATGTAAAAACATTGACTACCTCCCCTTTGGTTGCATATTCTTTGAACATCACTAAAGATACAAACATTAATAATTATCTTCACAACACCTTACCTTCCCCTCATTCCTATGCTCTCTCTTCAAAAGATGCAGCACTAGTGGATGGGGAAAGGTCTCTCACCTTAAATCCCTTATGGATGGATGTTGAGATCACTCAAAACAAACCACTTCTTCCACCTCCTAAGAGGATAGTGAATAAGTGTACTAATGCCACTACAATATCAACAATTTCAAGACTAAACATGATATATCCTGAGATGATAGACATGAAGTGTCCACCAAGAAGTATTCCTTTAAAACAAGTAGGTATTCCTCCCTCCCTAATCCACACTCATTGTAGCACCTATTATATTTTCTCTCAAGGGTGGCCTCCTCCTAGATGTATATGTTGTTAGCATTGTGTTGTATCAAGTAAGTATTTCTAACCCTAGTGGTCACCTATGTCGTAGCATTATTTGCTCATTTATGTGACCTCCCCTCTTGTGTTGTGTTCCCCCTGTGATGTGTTATGTGTTTTTTAGGCCTCCTTGGATGACCCTTGATACTCTTGTAAGGTCGAGGATATCGAGAGACCACCTCTGTTGTGACCATTCTTCTATTTGTATCATCATTCTTCTATCTTACTTCTCTATGTTCATTGTTGTGTGTTATGTCTTAGGCATATAGCATTGCGGTTGATGACCTAGGGGCATCCTCCTACATGATTGTTCCTAAGAGACTTGTTCTCCTCTATTATTTTATTGTTTGACTTCTTCTAGTGGTTCTATCTAGTTAGCGGATGACAAAAAACAATCAGATACTAATATGAACCGCATGTCCCTTCAGCGAGCAAGCAAAAATGGACCTAGTCCATACATGACAATGGGGTTGATATATATTATCTGACACTTGGCTAGTAGAATCACTCCATGTGATATTTTGATGGTCTTATATTTTCTCACAAACCATAACAATATAGTTTCTCCATGCACTTTGTTTATCTTGAGTCTTGCCTTGGTTACACTCAGTTTTGAGATCTCTGCAGTATAGCCCCACGGTTATACTCAGTTTCCAAATCCATAGTATAACCTTGGCTCTTGATGTGATTATGTTTTTGCATTTCTTTTATCATGTGATGTGGTTATTATCTTAGAGAAAGATTTCTAACCTCTCTTCTTGTAGGAAATTGTGTGTTTGTGGGAACATTCGACAATCGTAAAGTACATGTCACCTTTGGGGGCATGGGCTTTGTGTGAGCTCTTGTTCCCTTGTGTGTTTTCTCTCTACCTTAAAGTGGTTGATATTAGTACATGACATCAACCACCTTAAGGTGGGGGCATATAAGGTAAGTTGTCTAATGATTTTGGTACTAACGAAGTGTGTTTGTAAGCCCTCTGCGGAGGCGGGATGTTGTATCTCTGTGCAAGTGCGCATATTTATTTTATATTGCAATGAGAAATCCCTCTACAGAGGCAAGATATCATGCATATCCTTTTATTTTAAGCCATCTATGGAGGTGAGATATCGTATCTCTTAAGCTAGTGTGTATCCTTTTATTTAAAGCCCTCTGCGGAGGTGGGGATGGTGTATCTCTTGAGCTAGTGCACATCCTTTTTATTTCAAAATTCCTCTGAATAGGCGGGGTCGGTGTATCCTCCCTTAAGCGTGTCTTTGGTGGTTGTTGTGGCATAAGCCTAATCGTCAGGTGTACTTGTAATGTATGGTGTTTTTGTTCCCAAGTATAATCCAAAGAGCGTGGTGAAATGCCCCTCCTTTTCTTTGGGATTTGTATGGCGTGTTTGTTCTCAAGTGTAGTCCAAATAGCATGGCAAAATTCCCCTCCTACACTCTAAGATTTGTATTATGTGTTTGTTACCCCATATGTAGTCCAAAGAGTGTACCAAAATACCCCTCCTACATTTTAGGTTGTGTGTTGCATTTTTACTTTCCATGCATCTGCATCTACATTCATTTATATATATGAAAATGAAAAAGAAATAATCACTGTATTTACAATATCCATTGTGTTTTGTGTGTCTTCAATATTGTCTTCTTCTTGTCTTGCATGACTGTTACTATCTTCTCCATGTTTTGTGTTCCTATTCATATCTTCACTATGTTTGGCGTGTCTATGGCATGTTTTCTCTAATGTCTACCTGAGACTGGGGGCTAGAAATAGTTCCTCAATCTTTGTGTATGCATTAGCTTCAAGTACCTGGCGTGTTTGTTATGTTTTGACCATACTTTAATGCATGTATGGTTCATGCATTCATACGTACATTAAAGTGGGGGCTAAATGTTATGTCGTAAAATGCCCCCTAGGACTTTTACCTCCTAAGCTTATCTCCTAGGTCCCTTGTTTTGTATATTGCATGTTCATTTTAACTCCCGAAATAAAATGGCCTGAAACCCATGTCACATGGGGCTTGAGGCACATTGTGGCATTTGACCCTGCCCTAAAATAGAACCCGAGGACTTGGAAGTTCGCACCCTAGTCTTGTCCTATTTTAAGTAGGTCCCAAATTTGAATCCCATGCCAAAATCTTAAGTTTGAATTATGAAATTTAAAGTGGGAATGCATATATAAGCATGTTTAGGGTTTCATTTGTAAACTAGAATATGATTATGAACTTTTGGTGAACTTATGATTTTAGAGCTTTAAAAATATTCATTGTTGTAGAGCAGAATATTGTTGTTGTGTTTGCGATTGTAGATTTAGCTTCATCTTCTCATGTGTTGAAGGATTTTCATCTACATGTGAGTTACACCTCCGAGGTGATATCTATTTGTGTTTGAATCATTTATCAATTTGTTTTTGCCTCTATCCTGCAGGGATACACACTCTTTATCTGACAACGGTGTTTGGAAGACTTGAATGTCCTTTCGAGGCTTGACTGAGGCAAGCTCCTAAACACCACAACCCCCAACCACACTCCTTGTGATTGTAGGTTATAGGTATTAGATTTCACGGAGTGGAGTTGTAGAGGAGGGTTGCAGAAGATAAGGATTCTAGATTCGGCAGAAAGAAGCTACCCGGAGCACTTTTGGGACAAGGGCGCTAGTGGTAGTGTCCTCTAAGGTTATAGACACAAGAATCTTTGTGACAATGATAATTAGTATCAGAAGAAGTCCCGACATCCTAAGGAATATCCTACCTTGGACTACGGTGCGAGTGCCAGTGTCCTCAGTATCTTCCGTGACAGAAATGGATGGAATAGTGATCATCAGTGTCATAAGGAGACTGGAAACCCCTGAAGAAAACACGTCATTGGACTACAGCACGAGTGGCAATGTCCCCGAGTATTCCATACCATGAACTTCAAAAAATGGTCAGTAACTAATCTCTGTCTATTATCTTGGTCTATGAGCATTTGTCATAATTTATCAGTTTTCTTTCAATTTTGCATAATTAGGGTTTTAAGCATATTTGAGCATTAAATTAATACATTAATTGATAATTTCTAAGTTTCCATAGCATTACAAGTGACACACAACTTGTAGGTGAATCCTCTTGCAAAAGGTGTGATTCAACTCGGCTAAAATGTCCTTGAATGTTTGTAGTGAAAGGAGGATTTAGCCAATCAATCCCATCTTCCCTCTTTTCCTATAAAACATATAAATAGGTGGATTCCATGCTTCTTAAGGTGTATTTTTCAAGGTTAGATTCTCGAAGGTTGACTTCTCCAAGCCAACATTCCATAGTATGTTTTTGAGCTTCTAAAAGGTTTGCTAGGATTGTCACGGGAAGGATAAGATTAGTTTGATCTACATATCAGAATATTTGTAAGGCTTCAGCCAAGGCATGTGTGAAGCCAATTGTACTCCTATTGTAATGTTCAATTGCATATGAATAAAGATCTTGTTGTTTGATTTTGTTGTGTATTGATATACTGTTGCTTGGTTCAGTTGCTTGACAAAGCCCTTAAAGCTTGACCTACATTACTATCATATGCTAAACAAAGCAATGATTAAGAACAAGTATCTTGTTCTATGCATAGATGATCTTTTTGATCAAATGTGTGATGCTGTTGTATTTTGCAAAATTGACCTTAGATCAAGGTATCATTAGTTGAGAATAAAGGATAAAGATATTCATAAGATCAACCTATCATCCAGAAACAGGTAGACAAACTGAGAGAGTAAATCAAATATTGGAGGATTATTGAGGATATATTGTATGGATCAACAGTATAAGTGGGAAGAGTATCTTCCACTAGTTGAATTTGCATATAATAATTCATATCATTCTACAATTAAGATGGCTCCATTCGAAGCATTTTATGGAAAGAAGTGTCAAACTCCTATAAGCTGGGATAAGCTAGAGGATAGGATTTGCCTTGGGCCATAAATGCTTTCAGAAATGGAAGAGAAAGTAAAGATGATTAGGAAAAGATTGGCAGAAGAAAATGATAGATAGAAAAGTTATGCTAATGCCAAGTGAATACCCTGATAATTCTTAGTACAAGATAAAGTTCTCTTAAGAGTCAAACCACATAAGAGCCCAATTATGTTTGGAAACTCTTCTAAACTAGCACCTAGATATGTTGGACCATTTGAAGTCCTAGAAGTGGTTAATTTAGTTGCTTATAGGATAGCTCTACCACCAGTCCTTACTAGAATGCATGATGTTTTCCATGTGTCATATTTGAAGAAATATATATCAGGATCTAATCATATACTAGATTGGAATACTCTATAGGTACGGGACCCAAGAGTGGTCATGATCAAGCCTCTTAAAGTGCTCAAGGTACGCAAGCTCTGCCTACGTAACAGAGAGTTTACCTAGTGCAAGGTCCAGTGGGACCAATATTCAGAGGAAAATGCTACCACGGAAGATCATGAAGATATCTATCAAAAGTTTCCACATCTTTTTAAATAACATGATGTACTAGAGCATGTTTGAAGTGTTTATTTTGGATTGGATATAATCATCGAGGACGATGATCTTTAAAGGGTGAGATATGTTACACCCCATTTTTAAACTAATGTGTTTATTTTTATTATTTTCAAGAGACAGATAGTTAGTTAGAGAAAATATTATGATCATAGTAATGATGTGAAATGCATTTGATTTATATTAATTTGTATGGAAGAAATAATTTTTTATGACATCATTATTTAACATATGATCAAAATGATGAATGGACTATCTATCATCGTGTAAGTGAGGTGGATGCAATAACTGTTACACATATGGTTTCTAAGGTGGTCATTGATGCCAACACTGTCACAAGGTTGTCATCGATGTCAACACTATCATGGTTATGTGATGGTGTTCATGGTTGGATGTCATGTCCTATCTGGTAGAGAAGATATAGTTCATGGTTGGATGTCATGCCTTGATCAATGCAGAGTTGAGAATGAAGACATATTAAGATGGGAATTAGAAGCACTAAGATGATCAGATGTGTTGCTGATGTTGAGAAGATGTTACTGGTGGCCTGAAGCATATTGTATGATCTCTCCTATTGTTCCTAAGAATGCATGTGTTGATACAAAGAAGGTTTGGCCTCTAGAAGTTGGTGACAGTTTCTACTACAGGATGACTGCCTTTGAAGACTGTCTGGGAAATTGCTCTGTATTCCTCCGCATTAGCAGTTATGTCTATATAGTTCTATAACTATGTTCATGGTGCATTGAAGGTGATAATTCCAAAGTTTCAGATCATTTGTCCCTCCACTGTGAAAGTTATGCATGATAGAGTACTGGCATGTGTTCTAATAGAATAAGGTAGTGTTGAAGGCCTGTTGGAATGCTCAGCATTCCTTCAGATGTGAATGGTTGCCTTTGCAATTTTATGGACATGTTTATGGATGTACATTACATGCTTCCTTGGATTTTTAAGCTTCTTGGTGGTTTGCAAGCTCAGTTTTTCAATGACAATATGTTGCAGTGTGTTCCAAATGACTTGTTATTCTCAAAGTCCATGGTTGTAGATGTATGACACAAATATTTGATGTGTGGAGCTAAAGGAGTGTTTAGAGATGTTGTATGAGTCCTGTAGACTCATCTGGAAAAGTTTCATGAAGATCTTTCTTGTTTCCATTATTGCACAAGGTTTTCAAGTTATTGTGGTCATTATGCTTCAAATTTCATATATCTTGGCTTAAGGTTGTCCTATTTTCAAATGAGTGGAGTGTGTGGATGTAGTTCATTGATGTTTGATGCTATGAAGGATGTTTTGGACCTAGTTAAACAAGTGTTGATGTCCACAAGGCATGGGTCTTCTGCTGGTGTAGTGTGTAGTCTTGTTTAGGACTTGTCCTCTACATGTTTCATGTTGTATGCTGTCTGGCCAACTTGTAAATGTATTTTTCATGTTGTCTCTGGTTGACAAGAAATATAATCAATGTAATATCATGTATAAATTGTAAATCAATTTGATTTAGGTGAGGTGTGATTGCAAGGTGATTGATAAGGTTCGCAAGTAAGATAAGGAGCAGAATGAATGCATTATGATGTGTGATTGAAGTAGAAAGAGAAGAACTTGTAGATGCTATCTATGGTAGTGATCAAGTGTGGAGTGTACCTAACTGATCTGATCATCAGAAGGAAGTGTGAAGAGGCAAAATTGTAATCATCAAAGGTGTGAATTTTAATGTCAGTTTTCAAACAGTAGAGAGACTGTCATAATGTAATATGTTCTAATTGTGTTCTCAATTTAGGGAGTAGTTGCTTCCTTGGGAGTGACTCTAAAATAAAGTCTACAGGGATTTGTAGCTTCCTTGCGAGTGACCCTAAAGCAAATTTTTCAGCGAGTAGTAGCTTCCTTGGGTTGTAGCCCTAAAACAAAGTCAGCAGGGAGTAGTAGCTTCCTTAGGTTGTAGCCCTAAAACAAAGTCAACAGGGAGTAGTAGCTTTCTTTAGTTGTAGCCCTAAAACAAATTTGTTATTTTGAGCTTCATATATTATGAGTTAATCCTCACCATGGTTTTTCCCTTCTAGGGTTTTCCACATATATCTGGTGTTATGTATTGATGTGCATTATGTTAATCTTTCATGTTTATGTTAATGTTGTAATTCTTAAGTTTTAATTTTCTCCCAAGAAGTTAAAGTTTGATTAGATACTGATTCACCCCCCTCTTAGTATCTTGGTGTGTTCAACAATTGGTATCAGAGCCAAGATCCTCTAAAGGAAGATTAACCACTTGAGGAAGATCCGGGATGACACATAATGGATCCAACAAGATACCTAGGTTCGATGGAACAAATTATGCTTTTTGAAAGATAAGGATGGAAGGCTATATCAATTCTCTAAGATGTGGTGTTTGGCAATCTATCAAGACTAGTTATACTACTCCTATAGATCCAGATGAAGTTATGTAATATGATAGCAATTCCAAGGCAAAGTTTACTATCATGAGTGGGTTGGCTGATTCAGAACTTTCAAAGGTAATGAGTTGCAGTTCTCATAAAGAAGTTTGGGTTAAACTTGAAACCATTTATGAAGGAGATAAGAAAGTAAAGCAAGCAAAGATATAAATCTTTAAAAGCAAATTTTAGAGCCTAAAGATGACAGAGCATGAAGACATTGCTAGATATATGATCTGGGTGAATGAAGTGGTTAATGGAATCAAAGGTCTTGGTGGCAAAATGGAAGAGGATGAAATTGTGAAGAATGTTCTAAGATCTCTTCCCAAATCTTACAATCATAAGGTATCTTCTATTGAGGAGAATGTGGACTTGTATACATACACTGTAGACAAATTATTTGGTTCCCTTACTACCTTTGAAATGAGAGAGTTTGGCAGTGATGCTCCAAAGAAATAAGTTGCTTTCAAAGTCAGTATGATGACAAAGGATGAAGTTCCTGATGATGATGAGAGATTTGATGAAGTTGAAGCATATTTTTTGAGAAGACTGAAGAAATACAGTGGTAAATACAAAGGTAAGTTACCCTTCAAATATTTCAATTGTGGAAAGGTTGGTCACTCTGCTTCTAAATGTCCTTTTAAAGAATCAAGGAGTAGTAACAAGAGAGACAAGTTCAAAAGAAGTTTGTATTCCATAGAGAGCAGTTATTCTTCAGAAGATGAGGATCATAATGATTCAAATGATGAAACACTTTTCATGGCCTTGAGTGTTGGTGAAAAAGAGGATGATGTTTGAAAATGTGAGAAGACTAATGCCTTGCAAACAAATCAAAACAATGAGAGATCAATGGTTGTATGGACTGCCTTTCATGCAAGAGAAGAAGCCAAGGCTTGGGTAATTGATAGTGGTTGCTCAAATCATATGACTAGTGACAAGGACAAGTTTATCAGCCTTGAGAAGTGGGATGTTGGTGCTATCAAGTTTGGTGGTGATGAGTCAGCATAAATCTGTGAAATAGGTGCTATAACTATTGATGGGAATAATAGGATTAAGGATGTCCTCTATTTCAAAGGGCTAAAGCACAATCTTCTTAGTGTCAATTAGATGTTTAACAAAGGTTATAATCTCGCCTTTCATGCCAAAGGTTGTGAAATCAGGAAGGTAGGGTTCAGAAAACTAGTTGCAGAAGGTATCAAGACATATGGTGATATCTATCATTTGAAGGATGTAAATGGAAGAATGTGCTTTCTAGCTCAATCCAGTGACTGTTGGCTATGGCACAAAAGAATGGGATACAACAATTTTGATAATATGATAAGGATCAACTCTACTCATGCAGTGAGAGACATGCCCAAGATAATCAAGCATATAAACACAGTATGCAAGGAATGTCAAATGGGAAAGCAGACAAAGACAAGTTTCAAAGCAAGGAGTATTCTTCTTCAAATCCATTGGAGCGGATTCACACTGATCTATGTGGCCCTACAGGAGTAAAGAGTCAACAAGGTGAGAGGTATTTTATGTTTCTCATTGATGATTATTCTACAATGACTTGGGTTATGTTCTTAAGAGAAAAATCATGTGCTCTTGATAAATTTAAGGTGTTCAAAGCTATGGTTGAAAATGAAGTGGATGCTAAGATCAAATGTTTAAGGTCTGATAGAGGAGGTGAGTTTACTTCAAATGAATTTGAAATATTTTGTGAAGATCATGGTATTAGGAGACATTTGTCATCTCCTAGGACCCCTCGGCAAAATGGGGTAGTGGAAAGGAAGAATAGAACTATGAAAGAGATGGCTAGGGCAATGTTGAAAGATGCAAATCTTCCTGATATGAATTGGAAGGAAGCATTTCACACTATTGTCTAGCTAATTAACAGGGTGCGACTAAGGGTCAATAACACTAAGAATCCTTATGAGCTATGGTATGGAAGACCTCCCACTATCAGATACTTCAGGATCTTTGGCAAAAAATGCTAGATCAGAAGAGATGAAGACCTAGGAAAGTTTGATTCAAGAAGTAATGAAGGGATCTTTCTTGGTTACTCAACTAGAAGCAAGGCCTATAGATGCTACAACAAGAGGTTGGGAAAAATGATTGAAAACACAAATGTCAAAGTAGATGAAGATTTGTATCAGATCTCACAAGATTCAGAGGACTCTAGATCTGATATCTTTCCATGCATTGAAGATGAAGAATAAGAAGTAAAAGAAGAAAAGGAACAAGAACCAGTTCCAGCAAAGTATGTTCAAAAGAACCACTCAGTAGATCAAATCATTAGAGATAAGAATGAAGGTGTTCAAACAAGGAGAAGGCTTGTTAAGACACCTGATCAAGTAAACTTGTGTTAGCAAAGATGATGGATGGATAAAGGAAATGGAAGAAGAATTGGATCAGATTGAGAAGAATCAGACATGGGAATTGGTTCCCAGACCAGGTAATAAGAATGTTATAGAAACAAAGTGGGTGTTCTAGAACAAGCTGAATGAAGAAAGTGATGGTATGTAAAGGATACTCACAAGTTGAAGGCATTGATTTTGAGCAGACTTTTTCTTTGGTATCCAGGATGGAGGCAATCAGAATGTTCCTTGCCCTTGCTACTCATAAGAACTTCAAGGTATATTAGATGGATGTTAAGTTAGCTTTCTTGAATGGTGATCTAGAGGAAGAGGTTTATATTGAGGAACCATATGGTTTCCAGATATCAGAAGATCCAGACATGGTGTGCAGACTCGAGAAGGCTTTGTATGGTATCAAGCAAGCACCTAGGGCTTGGTATGCTAGGTTAGACAAGTACTTACTTCAACAGGGCTTCAAGAAAGGTACTACAGATAGCAATCTTTACATCAAGGAAGAAGGAGACATGATATTGATAGTTGCAGTATATGTTATGACATCATCTTTGGTGGAGATGATGATATGTGTAAGAGGTTTGCAAAGGAGATGTAAAAAGAGTTTGAGATGTCTATGATTGGTGAGATGTCTTTCTTCCTTGGAATTCAAATTACTCAACTAGATGGTGATATCTTTATTTCTCAAGCTAAGTATGTCAAAGAATTGTTGAAGAAGTTTAGTATGGAGGATTCAAAACCAATGGGTACTCCCATGGTCACTGGATGTCACTTGAGCAAGGCTGATGAGTCTTTGGAGGTGGATCAGACTATCTATAGATCTATGATTGGAGGATTATTGTACTTAACTGCTTCTAGACCTGATATCATGCATGTAGTATGTGTAGTTTCCATATATCAAGCTAATCCCAAGCAAACACATGAGAAGGTAGTAAAAAGGATATTCAGATACTTAAAAGGAACTTTAGATTATGGCTTATGGTATTCAAGAGGTAATGACTTTGATTTGAGTGCCTACATTGATGTTGATTGGATTGGTTGTGTTGATGATAGGAGTACAAGTGGTAGTGCTTTCTTCTTAGGAAGCAGATTGGTTTCATGGTAGAGAAAGAAGTAAGATTCAATGTCCTTATCAACTGTAGAGGCAGAGGATATTGTAGCAACATCTCGTTGTACACAAGTGTTGTGGATGAAGCAAACCCTAAAGGATATCAAGGTATTGTATGATGAGCCTATTACTATTTTATGTGATAATACAAGTGCTATCAATATTTCCAAGAATCCAGTGATGCATTCTAGAACCAAGTATATAAAAATTAGGTATCACTTTTTGAGAGAGAAGGTTGCAAAAAATGAAGTGAAGCTGGATAATGTTCCAAAAAAGGATCGGATTGTAGATATTTTCACAAAGGCTCTTGCAAAGGACACTTTTGAGGATCTCCAATAGAGGTTAGAGGTAATTGCCCCTCCTTCTTCTTGCTAGATGCATAGTGGTGCAACTGTCTAGGGGAGTTCATGGTATATCTTTTTCCTAGACTGATGGTGGCTACCTCTCAAGGGGAACAGGTAGTGGTAGTTGATGATAGGGGGAGTTTGGTTATTGCAAGAAGAAGTTATTCCCTAAGAGTGAAGAAGTTTCCCTTTTTACTTGATGTCAAAGGGGGAGAATGTGCAGGTATGTGTTGCCATCAATACCAAAGTGGGAGATTGTTACACACATGGTTCCTATGGTTGTCATTGATGTCAACTGTTGGCAAGAGACACCACTTCACATGACAGGTGTTGTCATTGATGGCAACTAAGACTATTCCACTCATCCACATAACATAATTTGTTCATACCGGAAGTCAGAATTAGAATTTATCTAAGTTTGGGTAGCCAGAAATAGAGCATTTGATAGGGTCCAGTATCTTGGTCCAGATCTCTCCGGTGGTAAATCAAAGTATGCTATGGATCTGAAGGAAGTTATAAGGATTGTCAGGGAAATCTAAATCTAGAATCTTAACCTTCGGTGACAAAGGGATTAAAAGTTATGAGCATCTAAGTATCAGGTCATAATATGATAGAACAGTCCAGTGAAGAACATGCTGACTTGTGTTAGATCCTTGTGCGGATCTTGTAGAAGTGTTTTGATGAGTTACGTATGGGATATTATGTTAGAAGCTAACATGTATGATGACCTACAAGTGTTATTCTTGGTATGCATCAATGTTGGTGTATGGATTCAGCTGACAGAACAGAGCACTTGTATTGTTTGTTGAGTTCTACATTAGGCTGATAGAAAGATGATTTAATTTCTTGAAGCAAATATATATAGCTGATCAATTTGAAGGTTTTGGTGTGTGACAAGTTAGTAGTGTGTGTGTGTGTGTGATGCGAATATGTGAATTAAGGCAGTATCAAAGTGCAGAGTAGAGATCTAAGTTCCTGTTTCTGGCAGAACAATGAATAAGAGTAGTAAGAGATGAAGTGTCCAAAATTAGTGTATTGAGCTTAACTGAAACTGTAATCTTGCATTGGTAGATGCTATTCTTTAGTTCAAACATTCAATGAACTTCTTGTAATTATTTCTGTAGGCAGTGAGCCTCTGTGAGCAGTGAGCTCAAGTAGTGAGCCCTAAGGCACGTGCCTTCTCCATTTGTAATACTTTTAACAGAGTATAAATTCTTGTGGGTTAACCCCCACTGTGGTTTTTCCCTTAACCAAGTTTCCACGTAAAAATCATGGTGTTCATGTGTCATGATCTTGTTGCTTCTGTTCTTATGTTTATGCATCTTTCTTTTGAATGTATGTGGTAAGTTAATAAAGGAACATATTAATAAGTTTTGCAAAACACTGATTCACCCCCCTCCCTCTCAGTGTTCCTTATTTCCAACAATTGGTATCAGAGCCTAGTTCCTTGGAAGGAGTTTAACAACTTGAGGAAGATCTGGGAAATTTTTTTAATGGGTTCACTCAGGTACTCTTCTAACCTTAATGAGAAACTTCAACTTGCCTTAGAAGATCTCGATCAGTCCAGATTAGAAGTCAAAGAGCTCCAAGACAACCTTAGATGCTGAAGATTTCATTGAGACCTTGAAAGAGAAATTGAGCAAATCTATGGAAAAGAGGAAGGAACTACTTCTGTAGTTAAAAAATCAGAATGAAGACAATGACATGGATGAGGCCCTAAAGGAAAAGACAAAGGAATGTGATAAACTGGAAAAAGAAGTTATTATCCTAAAAATGAGATGGAATCTGCGGTGATGAGGCTAACTAAGGAAATTGAAGAAAGGAGAAAGATTGAAGATAATCTGAATCAATCTCTGAAAGAGAAAATAGAAGAATGTTGCAGATTGGATAGTTTTGTTGGGCTTCTCGAATCTGATCTTCAAGAATCCAGGGAAAATGAGGAGGAACTTGAAAAGCAAATTGTCATCCTCAAAAAAGACCTAGAAACTACAAATGAATACAAGGAGAAGTTCAAGATAAGCACAACTAAACTTCAGGTGCTGCTTGATAGTTAGAAGATGGCAAAATATAAGCATGGTATTGGATATGAGAAAGGTGAAAGTTCTGGATCTAAACAAACTAACTCTGCACCAAGAAATCAAAGAAAAGGACCTAGAAAACCTCCGGTGAGACAACCTAATGCTCAAAGGTATCCATACTTTAATGGAAATTGTTTCAACTGCAACAAATTTGGTCATAAATCTACTGAGTGTAGAAGCAAAGAAAATCAAGGTGGTCCATCCTTCTCCGGTCAATGCTTCAATTGTAAGTGGTATGGTCACAAATCCAATGAATGTAGAAGTATGATAAACAATAGGGGAAATGGCAATTCTTTCAATGGCAAATGCTTTGCATGCAATAGATTTGGACATATGGCTAATCAATGCAAATCAAGAGGAAATCAATCAAATGGGCAAAGAAATATTGTATGCTTCAACTGTAATCGATCCAGTCATATTGCAAGATTGTGCAGAAGCAAGAATAATGAAAGAAGAGGTCCGGTGAATGGAAAAGTGGATGAGTAGAAACAAGACAAAGACAAAGGAAAAGTTCATGTAAATGAAGTCTGGAATTAAATGAACAAGACATGGGTGAAGAATGAAGTAAAGACTAATGGTGATGGGTCTGTACCAAAATCTGGTGCTGAGAATTCCTCCAAGAATTGATTTGAAAGGTCTGGCTCAGGGGGAGTTGCATGGAAAATCAAATTCCCTAAGCCAATAAGTTGGTGCCTGAATCTGGCACTATGAGAGAAGTTGATTTGGTCTATTTTAGATAATTTGAAAGGGTTTCCAGAAGAAAAGAAGTGGATGTGGTGATTTGCGGAGCAATTGAATGTCAACTATATGTAGAAACAATGTAACTGGATATGTTAGGGTAGAGCATTTATTACAAAGACAAATTAGGTTTTGCAGAGTTTAAAAAGGTTTTTCAATCTTCAATTAGATCACTTTGCATTGGAAGAAAGAAAGAAGAACAGAGGTGAGCGAGTTTTGAACTATGAATTTTCAAAAGTTAAAAGCGTGAAAAGGATTTTTGAGCAAAACCCTAATCTGCAGAACAAGGTATTTTTGTTTTCTGTGAAATCTTTTGAATTTTCAATCTCTGTAAATGGCTACACCTCTAGTTGTTGATATCATTGAAAGGCCCCACCCAAAGTTTAAAAAGCATCCCTACAAATTTGTCAAAGTCGAACCATTACGTACATTTTCTAGTGTTCCATATGGAGTTTTGCATAGGGCATATATCCACTGTAACCTAGATGAGTTTGGGAACCTAAAATTGTTGGATGTGTTTGAAAACCATTTTAAGGATGACAACTATGAACTGAAGCCAGAATTCAAATCCCTAGAAAGCAAGAATTTTCTTCAAGTCATTGAATTTATGTCTTTTGATGAGAATCAATGGGTTTGGTATATCCTAAGCCAGATGCATGATGAATTCATATGGCTGCTAAAACCTTTCAAGATCACAAAAGATGTTATCCGGATTGTAACTGGATTGAATTCAACTGGTGGCCTACCAATGTTGAAATCTGTGAAGAACCAGTCTATGACTGAGGCAACCGGTGCCAAGTTTGACAAAAGGGCAATGAATATCAATGAAATCATTGATCCAGATGTCAAGTTTGCCTCTGTGGTAATTGGGTACAAGATTTACCACTCCAGTAGGGAGAACTCAGTGCCCGGTACAACCATATATGCTGCATGCCAGATGTTGAGAGAAAATGCAAATTATGACCTTTTGAGCTATTGCAGAATCAGTTGATTGAGAACCTGAATAAGATCAAGAAAGACAAGAACAATACTTTCAAATATGATTCTTTGGTTATTTGCTTGTTCTTCTACTTCATGAATGAAGTGCTTGGTGTAAAAGGTGTGCAATGGACTAGTGATAGGCTTGTTGCATTATAGATAAGGGATTATCTTTACAACGTTGGAGATTCTACAGCTCAGAAGATAGCTATTTGGGGTTACTTCAAAAACTTTCAGAATATGATGCATGCAAGTGAGAGAATCCCTAAGTCAGTTGTGGAGAAATATGAGTATGAAATATGCTTTATGGTTGACATTGATCGGTGCCTAATGGAGGCTGTGGAACCTAGAACAGTATGGATAATGCCTATGGGCTACAAGGTTGATGAGCAAATATTGGAGATGTATGCTCAACATCTCCTGAGCAAGCCAAAGGATACTTTTGTTGAAAGATTTGGAACCTATAAGGAGCTTGATGGAAATCTTCATGTTGAGCTCTGGAAGCAAGAGACCAAAAGGAAAGTACAAAGACAAGTTGAGATGTATGCTGAGAGTATTGGCATCACAAAACAAGCTAAAGAGAAAGGATTGAAGAGATGAAGAGAAGAACTAAGCAAGCTTCAAAAAAGAGGGTAGAAAGTGAACTAGCAGCTACTCTAGAAGTCACACATAGATCATCAAGAAAAATAAGAATCTCAGCAACTGTCTCTGAGCAATCCAAGTCTACTTCCACTAAGACATCAAAAGCCAAACCATCCAGTGAAGGAGGAAAGAGAAAGAAAACCAAGGCCACAAGAACCTACAAAGATGATGAGGAGATAGAGATAGATGAAGAAGTCAAAGAGATATGATCCAAGAAAGACAAGATTTCAAAGGCTTCTGAGGACCAGCCTTCCAGAAGCAAAAAGGCAAGTAAAAGGCAAGAAACTGGTAAGGTGTCTATGATAGTTGATGAAATTGTAAAAATAATTATTAATCATGGAAATCTAAGGCCTATCAAATTTTATTATGATAATTTTGATCAAGATAATAAGATAATTTTGGAAGATGCCACCATCATGTACTTGAATAAATTTAATAGAGCTTTACTAGAAATTCTACAAGAACTTCCTAAAAGTTTAAGGAAAATACTAGAGATGAGGAAGGAAGCAGCCAAGGCAAAAGATCTAGAACTCAAAGAATATGTCCTCTCCACTTTGTGTCTAGTAATGTCCAAAACAAAAGCAGATAAAATACTCAAGGAAGTAAAAGATGATTTTAGAAGTAAGAAAAGGCTGAACAAGCTAATGCTTGGGGAAACTAAGGAAATTGCAAAAGAAACAGAGGAAATTTTAAGGAAGGCCCTAGATAAAGACAAATACTATGTTGTCTCTAAGGAACAAATTGATGAAGGTAATCAAGAAACTAGAAAAGGAAATGATGACCGAGATGATACTTTAGATCCTCTAGAGAAAATATATGAGGAGACAGATAATGGGATTGATTCATCAATTCTAGATGTTGAAAAAGTAAACATCAGTGAGCAACAAACTGAAGTTGATGACTCCTCTATTCTAAAAGAGGAGAAAATAAATGTAGAGTATTAAAACTCTACATTTTGTTTTCAGCAGCGCGCCCGCGAGTTTCAGTTTCTATGTCTATAAATGTTTCTAAGAATGGCCGCGAGGGTTTACAAGGGTTTCATTTTACTGTTGCTACAGGTTTCTTTTTGCCAGTGCCGCGGAGTCTGACAAGTGTCGAGTTATGGTTTAAGCCGCTTTTTGTTTCTAAGTTACAACTTTTGCAGCGGATTGTGCCACGTGGATTAAATGTGTCTAACACAGTTATAAAGTTTCAGTGTACCTGCGGAAGATGTCATGTGTCACTAGCGGAGACACAGTTATAAAGTTTCAGTGTGCCTGTGGAAGAAGCCATGTGTATTTTGTGATAGCCACGGAGCTTGCCAAGTGTCAGCTTCTGCATGTCTATTTATATATCCTTCGATGTAAAGTGATAAATGGAGGTAGGTCCCAACATAAAGGTTCAGTGATGCGGAATGTGCCACGTGGTGGACACAGCGTCCAAATAAAAGCTTATGCCCCTTCTTCCAACAATAATAAATGTTTCTTTAGTGCTGCGGAACCTGCCATGTGTCAGTCTCCGCATGAGTCTCAAAAGGGTTCTAATGTTTCAAGAAGCCCGTAGAAGTTGCCACGTATCAGCTAGTAAGAGCTACGGAAGCTGCCGCCTGTCCCTGTTTGGAAGCTGATGAGCGGAGGGTTGTGGGCCCCGTTTCTAACTATGTCTTAAAGCTTCAAGGCCATGGATCATGCCAGTTCTCATAGGTGGGGGCTACCTGAATATAAAGACACAATTTAGTATCAAAGTTGCGGAAAAAGATACATATTGTTTCTAGTTACTGTAGATGCCGCCATGTGTCAGTTTCCTGTTTCTCCCAAGAGACGAAGAAGTTTCATGTTATAAGTGCGCGGACGCTACCATCTGTCACAAAGTTTATTGTTGCATGAGCACAGAGGTTACCAAGTGTCTGTTCCTTATAGCAGGAGGTATGCCACATATTTTTGTCACAGCCAATGGACTTGCAATTATTGCAACTGTTTGCGAATCTAAAAGATTTTGAACTGTCAGAGACCCTCAGTTATCTCGAGTTTGGTTAGGCCGTTGGGATTCAATTGTACAGACAATCTAGAGTTGATTTTGTGCTATAAATATGTAACATTGGTAATAGATCAGGGGATGGATTCATAGATAATTTTACTAGAGATATTTTCTATCAGAGATTTAAGAGAGAAGTTTGAGACTTTTGTTGTGACCAGTGAATATCATTTTGCCTTTATTTTTGTTATTCTTGATTCAGAAAGTAAATGTAACTGTGCATGTATTTGTGCCTCTTATGTTGCTAGAAAATTAATGAGAAAGAGTTCTATACCTTGGTTGATATTTTCTGTGTCATTGTAAATTGTCTAGTTGTGAGCCTTTGAGTTTATTCATTTCATCTGTTTATGTTAATCATGCAATATTTGCTCTTTAACATAACTAAATTTTGAGGATAGCTTCACTGTGCTTTAGTTGGAGAGAAACAATTTTAATTCAGGCGCATCGCCATAGACAGATTTGTTTTATTGTATCTGTAATTCTATTAAGTTTCTACCCTTTTCCCCAAATCCATTTAAAATAGAGAAGAACCAGCTTCTTTAAAATCTGGAGGTTGTTTTGGGTAGCAAGTCGCACATTCCTGAAACTTCCCATGTTGGTGTTGGAACCCACACAATTTTACACATCAACAGTTTTTGGCACGCCTGGTGGGACCATTTCTTGAAGTTTCTGTCGAGATTGCATGAACTAGAGAGCCACACAGAATCAGAGCTGTGGACCTGTAACAAGAGCTCAATCTACTACTAGACCAGGCATTCTTTTGCCACCTCTGGTAGCTAACCCAAGAAGGAGAGTCAATCAGTTTGCAGCAACACCAAGGGCAAATATGGGAGCACCTGTAGCCCCAAGGAATTATGTAAATTGGAACACTAGCAATCCTCTAATTCTCCCAATACCACCAGCCACTTGGGATGCTATTCCAACCAATGCTCTTAAGGCTCTGCCTAAGTTCAGTGGGGAAGATTTCAAGACACCTGAGGAACATCTGCAAGATGTGTCTGATGTCTGTGCAGTGCATGTGATCACTCAACAGAATGTGGCTACAAGACTATTGGCAGCTTCTTTCAAAGGGAAGGCTCTGGACTAGTATAGATCTCTAACCCCAAACATAATCTCTACATGGGATCATCTTGGTGATGCTTTCTTTGAAAGATTTAAAGAAAAGGGTGATAAATCTTCTTTACTACAACAATTGATCACCATCAAAAGAGCACCACAAGAAGCTATGACTGATTTCAATTCAAGATTTTAGAAGACTTGGGAAAGAATTCCTACTATAGCAAGACCATTACCAGGTATGGCTATTGTGTTTTACCTTAAGGCTTTGAATTTAGATATATCAGTGATGATCCAGTCCCTTGGAGGTCAGACACTACCAGAAGCTTATGATTTTGCAGTCAAGGCTGAAAATAACTTAATAGATGCTAGAAAGTTGCCCCCAAGGCCTCCTATGCCCATGTTTCTAGAAATTACCTTGCCATTGCCTCAAGAAGCTCCTAATCCTACAACCCCACTGGTGTCTATGTATTCATTTCCTCAGCAACCTGTAAAGTAACTACCCCTGTTCAATCTTCTGAAATGGATGATGTCAAGAACATCTTAAGAACCTTTTCAAATGAGATAATCAATCTAAATAGACAACAGAATCCTTATCCAAAACCCCAATATCAAGGTTACCAAGGAAATAGACCTCCCTTTCAGCCAAATCAATATCAAGGCCCTCAAAGGCAAGCTAATCCTCAACCATCCAACTAGTTAGTCACAGTCCCTACACCCTTACAGACTGTTCCTCCTAATCCCAACAGGGAGATTGTTCCAGGGCAAAATAATTTTGCAGATGGCATAAATGCTTGGTATTTTCCTTGCAATAATGCCCATATGCCCAGAGATTGCCCCAGAGGAAATTTACAGCAGAAAATAGTAGAACAAAGAGGATTAGAAGGACAATTTGCAACTTCTAACACTTCACAATATCAGTCTCCTGGTGTACAAAATGTAGTCTTGGTGGCCCAGATGCAAGGGATGTCCTTACAACAAGAAGAGGAAATAGCCCCTAAACATGCTTTATTTTCATGGATTGAAGATGAAGAGTCAATGTTCTTGAATGAAGCATCTACTTCCAAGAAACCATTGGTGCAATCTGATTACTACACCAGAGCGAAGAGAAGAATGATGGAGCAACCTGAAGTCACTAATAATGAGGTCGTGGGAAATCCTCCTTTTCAGAGTCATCAGAACATAGTTTCTAGACAAGAAATGCCACAGCCTGTGCAGAATCAAGTAGCCTCTGGACAAGTTCAAGAAAAAGTAAGGTATCCTTATTACTCAAAAGCCCAAATATTAGGACCAGTGAACGTGGTGGATCACCTAAAAAGGACACTAGTGCATGTATCAATCTGGGACATGCTAGCTATTCCTGAGCAAAAGATACTGTTGCAAGAAGCTCTGTAGGGCCAAGAAGTGCCTAAACATACTAGTACCAAAGGAGGACCTACTAGTAAAGAAAAGCTGCAACTCAAAGATACTGTACCCCTGCAGACAACAACACTATTGAATAATGCACCTGAGGTAGGTAGATCTAAACCACATCCCTTTTACTTAACTCTAATAATTGGGAAGAAACTGTTGCATAATGCAATGATAGACTCTGGGCCCAGTACTATAGTGATGCCGAAGCAAATAGCAGATGCTTTGAAAATAAAATATGAGCCACTTGCAAGAGGAGTTATGCAGTTAGATGGGAAATCTGTGTAGACAATAGGGAAAATTAAGCAGCTCCCATTGCAACTATACACCTGCCCCAATATAATTGTAAATCAAGATGTGGTAGTCATAGATATCCCCCCTGTATTTGATCTATGCTTATCTAGGGACTTCACAGCCAAAATAGGAGGTTACATGTCATTAAACTAGTCACACCTCATTCTAAGAACCAAGTATGGGACAAAGATGAAAATACTATCTGAGCCGCTATCAAAGGACCATATTACAAATGAACCAACCCCAAAATTAGAGGCAGCTCATGCTATGCTAAATAAAGACGAGAGAACATTTGTTGAAGAGCTAGGTGATTGGACTGAACAAGACCAACAAGAAGAAGAGAATAACCAGTTGCCGAATATGATGCAAAGTGATCCATATGGGAATTATGACTCTACTGGTCTAGGCACTTATGTCATTTTTGAAGAGGACCAAGAGATCCCCAATGTTTTAAAGGAAGAGCCTAATTAAACTCAAGAACCCAAGAAAGACTCAGAAATCTAGACTCTAAATTTTGATGGGGCTAGAAGTAAAAATGGGGCTGGAGCAGGAGTTTTCTTTACTGCCCCAGATGGTGAGAAAATCTTAAGAGTCATCTATTTTCAGTTTGCCTGTACCAATAATGATGCTGAGTATGAATCCTTGGTGCATGGACTCATGTTGGCAAAGAAAAAAGGAGTAAAGAATCTAATAGTAAGGGGTGATTCAGAATTAGTGGTAAAATAAATAAGAGAAAAGGCAGTGGCCAAAAATGTAAGAATGAGATCCTATAGGCACAGAATTTGGGACCTAATAGATGGTTTTGAAGCTTTCAATATTGAGGTAATCCCTAGAGCCCAAAATTCTAAGGCTGATAGGATGGCACAGATTGGTTCACAATTTGATCCATCAACTGATTTATTAGTCAATAATGAATTAGTCAAAGTTATATTAAGGCCAACTATCCTAGATAATGACCAAAATTGGCAAGTTTTTGAAAATGATTTTTAAGTACTTTCATTTTTGCAACAGTCAGGGGAGTTTGCTGATCAATTGCAACCTAAAATTGAAGAAGCATATGGTGACCAAATTATTCAACTGAAGTCAAATAAGCTCCCTAAAGGTCTGATTACCCTAGAAAACTTGTTTGACCCAGAAGATGTAAGCCTGGAGAAAAAGAGGTTTCAAGTAAATAAAGAAGACTATTCTGAAATACAAGTGAGTGAAGGGAGAAAACTAAAGATTGGCAATTCTACAACCCAGCAAGAAAGAGAAAGATTAATTGATCTATGTGAAAGATATGATAGGGTAATAGCTTGAACCTATGAAGACCTCCATGGCTATGATAGGGATATTAACCAGCATACCATAGAGCTTACTAAGGGATCTAAGCCAGTTTGACAAAAGCAAAGGCTAGTTAACCCCATAATTGACGTTTAATGGTGGATGTGTTGCAAAAGCTCTTAGAATCAAAAATTATTTTTCCAATCAAACACTCAACCTGGGTATCAAACCTAGTGCCAGTCAGAAAAAAGAATGGTGACATAAGGCTCTATGTAGACTTTAGGGATTTGAATAGAGCATCTTTGAAAGATCATTATCCCCTGCCCTCTATGGAACAAATTTTACAAACTGTGGCTGGATCAGAGAGATTTTCCCTGCTGGATGGTTTCTCTGGTTACAATCAGATTTGGCTGGCTGATGAAGACTAGCATAAGACTGCATTTACTATAAAATGGGGAACATTTGCATATGCAAAGATGCCTTTTGGCCTTTCAAATGCTGGAGCTACTTTTCAAAGAGCCATGAAAGTAACATTTGGGGAGCTTATAAACAAAATCATACTAATTTATTTAGATGCTCTCACCATTTTCTCTAGAAATGTTGTTGATCATTTTGATCATTTAGAAGCTGTTTTTAAGAAGTGTCAAGAGTTTGAAATATCCTTGAATCCCACGAAGTGTATCTTTGCAGTACCTCAGGGCAAACTATTAGGGCATATAGTGTCTAAAGAAGGAATCTCTATTGATCCTGAGAGAGTCACTGCAATAAGGAATCTATCTTTGCCAGTCAATAAGAAAGCAATTCAGTCCTTCTTGGGGAAGATCAACTTTGTCAGCCGGTTCATATCTAACTTTGCAGGCCTAATTAGACCTATGACATTGTTACTAAAGAAGGACCTAGTTTTCAAATGGACTGCAGAAGGGAGACAGGCTTTTGAAGAGATCAAAAGAGCAATTTCAACAGCCCCAGTACTAAGAAACCCAGACTTCTCTAAGTCTTTTATCATGTATGTGTATGGAGGAGAGTTCAGTGTTGCTGTTGTCTTAACTCAGAAAGATGAACAACAAGAAGGAGAGCATCCAATAGCCTTTTTCTCTAGGACTCTTAGGGAATATGAGGCTAGATACAATTTTGTGGAAAAATAGGCATATGCCATGGTAAAAGCCCTTAAGAAATTTAGACACATGGTCATAGGGAATAAGATTCTGATATTAGTGGCTCATCCTAGTGTGAGAGAATACATTATGGAAGGTGAGATCACTAGAAAAGAGCCAGTTGGATAACAAAGATCCTTGAATATGATGTGAAAGTCAAACCCACTAAGTTAGTAAGGGGCAAAGGATTGTGCCAATATATGGCTCAGGATATGGAGAGAATGATGACTGAAGAAACATAAAATGAAAGTGTATTGAGGATACAAGAGATTGATCAAGGTTCTTGGGTCACAAACAGAATACAATTTATGAAACATGGGGTTTTCCCAAATCAGCTCTCACATGATAAAAGAAGATACTATAGGCAGCAAGGGGCCCATTTTTTATTAATTGAGCAAATTCTTTTCAGAAGAAATGTTGATGGTATACTTTTAAGATGTATAGAGAAAGATGAGGCCCAAAGAATATTACATGAGTTGCATCATGGAGCCTCAGGTGGACACTTTTCAGCAAGGACCACTACAATAAAAATAACTCAAGCAGGATACTTCTGGCCCACTCTATTTACAGACTGTTATCAGCTGGTTAAAGAGTGTCAGTCTTGTCAGTTTTATATAGGGAAAAGAAGAAATGCAGCAATGCCACTAAGCCCCATAATTGTGGATGAACCCTTTGCCCAATGGGGTCTTGATTTTATTGGAATGATCAATCCAGTGTCAAGTATGGGACACAAAAGGATCCTTACAGCCACTGATTACTTCACCAAATGGAGTGAAGCAGTGCCACTCAAGGAAGCAACAGAAAAGGTAATATTAGACTTTCTAGAAGGTATTACTGCTCGGTTTGGCCCTCCTCGTACCATAATATCAGATAATGCTAAAGCCTTTTTGGGAACAAAAATATCTGAGTTTGCATTAAGATATGGAATTTATTTGAAAACTTCTTCAAATTATTACCCTCAAGGTAATGGTCTGGTAGAATCTACTAACAAGAACCTGATCAGACTCATTAAAAGGATAGGGACCAATCATCACAGAGAGTGGCACAAACTACTTAACACAGCACTGTGGGCTAATAGGATCACACCAAAGCAAGTGACAAAGATGTCTCCATATGAATTAGTTTATGGAAAACTAATAGTAATGCCACTGAGCCTAGAGATCCCTGCTTTGTAGTTATTGAAACAAATAGAGATCGAAGAGAATGGCCCCATGTAAGTCAGACTTGCTGAGCTCCTGGAAGTACAAGAAAAAAAGGAAAAAGCACATGAGTCACTAGTGAAACACCAGAAAATAATCAAAGACTATTTTGACAAGAAGACTTCAAATCCCCATTTTGAAGTAGGCTCAATAGTTTTGAAGTGGGATGAGAGAGCTGCTAAGCCGAGTTGACACAGTAAATTTGAATCACTATGGTCTGGTCCTTACAAGATTCATTCCTGTAAGCAGCAAAACCCTTTTGAACTAGAAACTATGGATGGCAATCCTAAAGAGATTCCTGTTAATTGGATCTATTTGAAACATTTCAACTAGCAAGGACTCTTGTGTACTATAGTTAGTTAGTTTCCCTTTCTTGTTTTCTGTTTTCCCACTTTCTTTTCCCTCTTTCCTTTCAATAAGTGTTTAGTGAACATGTGTCATCAGCGTAAGCCTCTTCTCTTTTTGAAAGTCTCGCATTCATTAAGGTTGTCTCCAATCCCCAAAATCCCCAAAAGTACGCACTTTCACAACCACACTCATGATGTGTCTGACACTCTGTCCCATACCGATTTAAAAGGATACACTAACAGTTTCTTGGCGTTAATGCCATTTATAAGGCATGATGTGTCATTAAAGCCCCATTAATAAGAGTTAAAATCCTAAGTGTGGCTCTCATTTCGTTTCTGTCTCTCTGCTGTGAAAATATTGTTGCTTGCAATTCCCATTCTTAGCAAACCCTTCCTAGCCGAGTGTCATTTCTGTTGCCCAGTTTCTTTCTTTGCTGTGTCAAAGCTTCTTACATTCTCCTTACAGTCACAGATATGGCCAAAGGATAATCTTCTCAAGAAGGACTTGGGATATATGAGTCAATCGACAGGCTTCTAGGCAGTAAGTCATACGCCTCAGCGCCCGCACAGCCCAAGAGGAACTATCCAACAACGAGGGTTCCTGAGGTAGGGTTTTCTGTCAACCCAGAGAAGGTTAAAGATTTCACAGATGGTATATTTGACCCAGCCCTTCAAAAATCTACCAGGACACTCCGTGAAGGGGCACAGTAGAGATACATTCAAAAGGCAAAGAAGGGAGAGTCTAAAACTTTTGGAATGAGAATTTGGACCTCACAGTTGGCATAGTTCATGGTTCCAAGTGTACATCTATGTCCTGACCTAATTGATATATGCACAGAGCATTTTCATGCACCCTCAAGCGCCATACAATAGGGTCCCTTCATGGTGCAGATTACACCCAAAGCTATAAGAGACATGTTGGCCCTATATCATGATCGAACGGCCACATTTCTCAACATTGCTAAAATGCAAAAGACATGGTCAAATGTCAATAACCAGCTTAGGTTTCTCAACTCAGAGTTGCAGTTGCCGGAGGAAAATACTCAGATGCCCACATTACCTATAGGGAGAGCACAATTTAGCCAGGCCAGTCAAGAGGCACTGTCAATGATGGCTTTTATTTTTGGGATGAAGGAAGACATTACAGTCTACGATTGACAAATTGCTATCCTCTTTAGGTTGAAGACTATGGATAAGTCCCAAGAATACAAGTTATATTTATCTGAACAAATTGCTTACTCCATGGCTGATCAACTCATAAATTTTAAATCTAAAGGAGTTTTTAGGTATTCTTCTTACCTATTTCATTTAATGCTATATCAGAATTATGGTATTTTTGCACAATACATGCAATTGAATATGTACGACCCAGATTTTGGGAAAAATAGAACTAATCTTGTGTCTGCATGGACACATGTGCTATCTAAGGCATCCGACCCTTATGAGTTCTAGGAACTTTTTGTTACCCCTACATTTTTCCATTTTAGCCCTGAACCTGTAGAACATAGGTTAACACTGAGCATTATGGGTTTCATGACCAATTGCCCAATCCCATGTGACTATGTCTTTGGGTCCCAAAACACTATCATTAGGGTCCATGGTTTTAATGGGGAACCAATGTTGTTACCTAAAATTCTGACCCCTAGGTTAGCATTCCTAGAGGTAACCCGGCAAGTGTCTGTGGTAGATAATGAGTATGGAACCAAGAGGAAGAAGAAGAAAATGTATGATATCCCATGGATCAGAAAGAATATGGCCCTGGAAGTTAGGGATGTTGAACATCTGCTGCTACGAAAGTTAGTTGTCTTGGGATTATTTATCATTGAAGACAAATGGAGGTATGACCCAAATAGTTTTATAGCCTCCTGGGTTAGAAGCAATAAAGTTGGAGCTAAAATAGTACATAAGGGTCAGCCCTTTTGGGAAGATAGAAGAAACCCTAAGGAAGATACTCCATACTTGTATGTGGAACTGGTAGATTTGCCTTATGAAGGCCCCAGGCCATGGGAGACTTTTCATGTGAAACAGAAGGTGTTTGACCCTAACGTTAGAATGGGTACTGGTTTAAAGAAAGCATTAAAAAACATAGAATGAAAGCTAGAGAAAATTGAGGCTTATTGGAAGTATAGGCAAGAGATATCAGAGACAACCCATTCATTCAGAAATGTTGACACTGATCAAAGATGGGAATCTATTTGGGATGAGTGGCATCCTTCTCCAGTTTCTAGCCCTAATACAAGTAGAATTCACAAGAAGGGTGAAGAGTCTGAAGAGGAGGCTGAGCCAACTCATACAGTGCATGCAACAGGACAAGCCTCATCAACTGCCCCTGTATCTTCTTGGCCCCAATCTCTCAGTGCTCTAGAGAAACAAAAGGGTGTAGTGTCATCACCACCTAGAGGGACTCCATTAGTTTCAGCTACTGGGGCTTCCAGTTTTGTATCATTACCACCATCAGTAGTGGTCAATGTTGTAGAGAAGGAATCAGAGGAGCAAGAAGAAGAAAGGCCAAGGAAGCATAGAAAACTGAACCTGCCGCCAGAGTTAGGTGAAGAAGTAGACCCCCTACTATAGCAAATACCAATCACATCCGCTGCTCACCAGGTAAGTGTTTCTTCTCCTTTTTCCTCTTTGTTTCATTCTTCTACCATAGGGGTGGCAATCCCAATTGGCCAAACATTAGTATCCCCTGCCACCTCTATTGTGCCTCTATCTACACTTGCCCCAATTGCTAGTCCTCAGGCCATGTCATCATAGGCCACTTCATTGCCATTCTTTTCCCCCTCTATTCCAAAACAAGCCCCTCCCCAAATTACCCCTAGCCAACAATCATTGGCTATACCTTATGGTTTACCTCAGGGTCATCCCTTTGCTAGGGGGTACATTGCCTCTCCTCCCACTTTCCAAGCTCAGGCTGATACAGCAAAGAAGGCTAGAGAAGCTAGGATGGATAAAAAGAGAAAGAAAGAAAATAAGTGCTTGGCTATGCCACATATGAGGTCTCTCTTTGACCCAATTCAACAATAGTTGACTGTCACACATTTGTCCCCAAATGTGGTGAAGCCAAATGAGCAGATGCAGCCTCAAGATTTTGTAATGAATGCAGTAGCTATGGACATGTCCCTTTTCAAACCACAAGATAGGGTTGAGCTACTCAATGAAACCACTTCTATTGTAGCAACTGACTACTTGAAAGTGTCTAGGAAGTTGCAGAAGGTTGAAACTGACTTAGTTCAAGAAAAGGCAAATAGTAGAAACCTTGCTATAGAGCTGAATTCAAAGAAAGATGAGATAGAGGATCTAAATAAATAGTTGCAAAATACTATTTCCTATCAGATCCATCAGGCAACTCAGGCCCAAAATGCTTCTCTAAAAATCAAGTTAGCATAGGAGAAAGCTGTAGTAACTGTTTTAAGGCAGGAAAAGGCCACATTGGAGAAGAGATATCAAGAAAAATTGCAACAAGCTACACAGTTTCAGCAGAAGTTGTTGAATGAGCAAAATACTACTGTTGCAATACATGCACAACTCTTAGCAGAGAACAACAAAACAGCTAATGTTGGAGTTAGCTAATAGGCCTCGGAATGCTGGAGTTCTAAATCTGGTCAAGGAGCTATATGTTTCAGTTTGGAAATGAATCTCTGAGGAGATTATCCAGCTCAAACCCTCATTAACATTCTTGTTAAATGCACAGTAATTGTGTGAGAAAGTGGAAACTTCAGTTCAAGCCACTCTGTCTACTGTTTCTTTGAGAGTTTCTGACTCTAAATTGTTGTTGAAGAAACTATATGACACAACTGATGAAACATTGTCAACAGTAGGGATCAGTGACAGAATGATAGCTGCAAAGAGGGTCAATGAAGTTCTGAGTTGCAACTCAGCTACCACAACTTGCCAAGAGCTCCTAGATATTGTCAAAGAAGGAGTTAGGGACATGAAGAGACACATAGAGGATTTGGTGCAACTGGGTCTTCCATCACCATTTCCAGATAATAATACTATATTGATGATTGATGAGATCAAGACTCTGTTGTTAACAAAACAAAGTGATCAGTCAGTTTTTCAAGGTTTAAGTGATTCCTCATCACTACAAGAGGTGGAATCTATTTTGATTCATATGGCCCAATTAGATTTTAAATTAAAGGCAACAGTTTAGATTCTGTGGAAGTTTTCTCACAGGGATATTATAAATCTTGATTTTGCCTTCCAGGATTTGCAGAACAAGCAGGGGATCTCTAACTCGGAATGGTCTATCTATCAGACAGCTTTGCAGAATTTGTGACCCTGTCTTGTATTTTACATACATATATTGTGCCAAATTTTGGGTTCTTTTTGAGTAGGCTTAAAATCCCTACTAGTCACCAAGAACTGTAGAGTATTAAAACTCTACATTTTGTTTTCAGCAGCACGCCCGCGAGTTTCAGTTTCTATGTCTGTAAATGTTTTTGAGAATGGCCGCGAGGGTTTACAGGGGTTTCATTTTACTGTTGCTGCAGGTTTCTTTTTGCCAGTGCCATGGAGTCCGACAAGTGTCGAGTTATGGTTTAAGCTGCTTTTTGTTTCTAAGTTACAACTTTTGCATTGGATCGTGCCACGTGGATTAAATGTGTCTAACACAGTTATAAAGTTGCAGTGTGCCTGCGGAAGATGCCACATGTCACTAGCAGAGACACAGTTATAAAGTTTTAGTGTGCCTACGGAAGAAGCCATGTGTATTTTGTGATAGCTGCGGAGCTTGCCAAGTGTCAGGTTTCGCATGTCTATTTATATATCCTTTGATGCAAAGTGATAAATGGAGGTAGGTCCCAGTATAAAGGTTCAGTGATGCGAAACGTGCCACGTGGTGGACGCAGTGTCCAAAAAAAAGCTTATGCCCCTTCTTCCAACAGTAATAAATGTTTCTTCAGTGTTGCGGAACCTGCCATGTGTTAGTCTCCGCGCGAGTCTCAAAAGGGTTCTAATGTTTCAAGAAGCCCACGGAAGCTGCCACGTATTAGCTAGTAAGAGCTACGGAAGTTGCCACCTGTCCCTATTTAGAAGCTGATGAGTGGAGGGTTGTGGGCCCTGTTCCTAACTGTGTCTTAAAGCTTCAAGGCTACAGATCGCGCCAGTTGTCACAAGCAGGGGCTACCTAAATATAAAGACACAGTTCAGTATCAAAGTTACAGAAAAAGGCACGCATTGTTTCTAGTTACTGTAGATGCCGTCATGTGTCAGTTTCCTGTTTCTCCTGAGAGACGAAGAAGTTTCATTTTATAAGTGCGTGGACACTGCCATCTGTCATGAAGTTTATTGTTGCATGAGCGCGGAGGTTGCCAAGTGTCTGTTCCTTATAGCAGGAGGTATGCCACATATTTTTGTCATAGCTAATGGACTTGCAGTTATTGCAACTGTTTGCAAATCTAAAAGATTTTGAACTGTCAGAGACCCTCAGTTATCTCGAGTTCGGTTAGGCCGTTAGGATTCGATTGTGCAGACAATCTAGAGTTGATTTTGTGCTATAAATATGTAACATTGGTAATAGATCGGGGGATGGATTCATAGATAATTTTATTAGAGATATTTTCTATCAGAGATAAGAGAGAAGTTTGAGACTTTTGCTGTGACCAGTGAATATCATTTTGCCTTTATTTTTGTTATTCTTGATTCAGAAAGTAAATGTAACTATGCATGTATCTGTGCCTCTTATGTTGTTGGAAAATTAATGAGAAAGATAGAGTTCTGTGCCTTGGTTGATATTTTTTGTGTCATTGTAAATTGTCTTGTTGTGAGCCTTTGAGTTTATTCATTTCATCTGTTTATGTTAATCATGTAATATTTGCTCTTTAATGTAACTGAATTTTGAGGATAGCTTCATTGTGCTTTAGTTGGAGAGAAACAATTTTAATTCAGGCGCATTGCCATAGATAGATTTGTTTTATTATATCTGTAATTCTGTTAAGTTTCTACCCTTTTCCCCAAATCCATTTAAAATAGAGAAGATCTAGCTTCTTTAAAATATGGAGGTTGTTTCGGGTAGCAAGTCCCACATTCCTGAAACTTCCCATGTTGGTGTTGGAACCCGCGCAATTTTACACATCAACAATAAACAAAGAAGATACATAGATGGTGGACAAAACTAATGATGCAGGAGATACTCTAACTCCACCTAATCAATCTGGAAAAGAAGATAGTATTGAGATTACTGCTTCTACACAAAATCCTTCTAAACAGATTACAAATGGTAAAGATATAGGAAAGAATTCCCTTGCAGATGACACAGAGAAAGGTAAACACAGAAGAAGAGAAACAAGAAGGTAGGAAAGCTAAAATAGAAGAAAATGGTGCAAATGTTGATGCATCTAAACAAATTAGTTCTGGTACTAATATTGACAAATCTCAAGGAAAGGAAGGTGGTTCAGGAATTATGGCAAAGATATTGCAGATGCAGTGAAAAGTCTCCTAAGTAAAGAATTGCTTGAGTTTGATGAACCAGAACAATTTCAAGGGCCGATCAATCTAGATACTCTCTCTCCTGTTCAAGTCATGAAGATAGCATCTTTCACACAAGCCAAGGAAAGAGAAAAGATGTTCAAATCTCACATTGAGGACAGTGAGCTGCTAGACCTTGCAATCGGAGTATTGGAGAAGGTAATACCAACCTTCCAAAAGAATCCATCTAACTCTCCCTCCGGTCATCTGAAGAATCTTGTAAATTCTGTAAGTACACATTTTGACTCTTTTGAGAAGTCTGCAAAGACTAAAGTTAGGAATGAATTTTTGGATAAAATATTTAGTGAACTAAGGGGTCTAATAGGAAATGATAGAAGGATACCTAATATCAGCATAAAAAGTATTCAAAATGCTTTTAAAGATGGAGGTGATGTATACAAATTTTGTCTATCTTGGCCCAAAGTTGTTGAGGATATTGAGAAGAAGATAAAAGAGCAGGAACAAAAATTGGCAAATCTATCTCAAAATTTTGATCCTCTAACAGTCTCTCTGGTAAGTCAGGAGTGTCAAGCAATCAACTTGATCGATGAAATCAAGAAGCTTGTTAAACAAAAAGGTTATATTGTGAAGAGAATATGTGAGCTCTGGGGATTGATTGCCCCCAAGTTAGATACAATGTTTAATGCAGTATCAAAAGCTCAAACTGTAATTCAAACAAGTGATCCTTCAGATTTGGCAAAAGCAGAAGCATACACATTTCTTCTAAGTGGACACATCTCAATTTTGAATGGCATGAAAAGAAGTTGGGCATCTGAATTTGACCAGTTGAAAAATAGTTTTGCAGATAACCTCAAGTTCATGTAAATATAACTTAAGGATTGGTTGTACATATGTGACATTGTATACATAATTTTTTTGGAGAATTTTGGTTTGTGGACCCCATCCTTTGCCATTGATGTCAAAGGGGGAGTGAAGAATAGTGAAAAATAAGGAATCCAACAAAGGGGGAGATTCAAAATTAGTGGACAGCATAGGAGTTTAGAGTAAGGGGGAGTGACAATCATTTTTCACTAAGTGTTGCCATCAATGCCAAAGGGGGAGATTGTTGGCAAGAGGCACTGCTTCACATGATAGGTGTTGTCATTGATGGCAACTAAGACTATTCCACTCATTCGCATAACATAATTTGTTCATACCAGAAGTCAGAATCAGAATTTCAATAAGTTCGAGTAGCCAGAAACAGAGCATTTGACAGGGTCTGGTATCTTGGTCCGGATCTCTTTGGTGGTAAATCAAAGTATGTTGTGGATCTGAAGGAAGTCACAAGGATTGTCAGGGCAATCTAAATCTAGAATCTTAACCTCTGGTGACAAAGGGATTAAAAGTTATGAGCATCTGAGTATCAGGTCCTAATATGACAGAACAATTCAGTGAAGAACAAGCCAACTTGTGTTAGATCCTTGTGCGGATCTTGTAGAAGTGTTTTGATGAGTTGCTTATGGGATATTATATTAGTAGCTGACATGTATGATGACCTGCAAGTGTTATTCCTAGTACGCAACAATGTTGGTGTATGGATTCAGCCGACAAAACAGAGCACTTGTATTGTTTGTTGAGTTCTTCATTAGGCCAACAGAAAGATGATTTAATTTCTTGAAGCAAATATATATAGCCAATCAATTTTAGGGTTTTGGTGTGCGATAAGTTAGTAGTGTGTGTGTTTGTGTGTGATACGAATATGTGAATTAAGGTAGTATCAAAGTGCAGAGCAAAGATCTGAGTTCCTGTTTATGGCAGAACAGTGAATAAGAGCAGTAAGAGATGAAGTGTCCAAAATCAGTGTACTAAGCTTAACCAAAACTGTAATCTTGCATTGGCAGATGCTATTCTTCAGTTCAAACATTCAGTGAACTTCTTGTAATCATTTCTGTAGGCAGTGAGCCTTTGTGAGCAGTGAACTTGGGTAGTGAGCCCTAAGGCATGTGCCTTCTCCATTTGTAATACTTTTAACAAAGTATAAATTCTTGTGGGTTAACCCCCACCATGGTTTTTCCCTTAACCGGGTTTCCACGTAAAAATCTTGGTGTTCATGTGTCATGATCTTGTTACTTCTATTCTTATGTTTATGCTTCTTTCTTTTGAATGTATGTGGTAAGTTAATAAAGGAACATATTAATAAGTTTTACAGAACACTGATTCACCCTCCCTCTCAGTGTTCCTTATTTCCAATAGTCAACACTGTCACAAAGTTGTCATTGAAGTCAACACTATCATAGATGTGTGATGGTGTTCATGGTTGGATGTCATGTCCTATCCAGCAGAGAAGATACATTTCATGGTTGGATGTCATGTCCTATCTAGCAGAGAAGATATAGTTCATGGTTGGATGTCATGCCTTGATCAATGTAGAGTTGAGTATGAAGACATATTAAGATGGGAATTAGAAGCATCAAGAAGATACATTAATATGGGAATTAGAAGCACTAAGATGATCAGATGTGTTTCTGATGTTGAGAAGATGTTACTGGTGGCTTGAAGCATATTGCATGATCTCTCCTACTATTCCTAAGAATGCATGTGTTGATGCAAAGAAGGTTTGGCCTCTGAAAGTTGGTGATAGTTTCTGCTACAGGATGACTGCCTTTAAAGACTGTCTAGGAGATTTCTCTACATTCCTCCACATCAGTAGTTATGGCTATGTAGTTTTGGAACTATGTTTAGGGTGCAGTGAAGGTGATAATTCCAAAGTTTCAAATAATTTGTCCCTTCGCTGTGAAAGTTATGGATGATAGAGTACCAGCATGTCTTCTGACAGAATAAGATAGTGTTGAAGGCCTATTGGAATGCTCAGCATTCCTTTGGATATGAATGGTTTCCTTTGCAATTTTGTGGACATGTTTATGGATGTGCATTACATGCTTCCTTGCAGTTTCAAGCTTCTTGGTGGTCCGCAAGCTCAGTTTTTCAATGACAATATGTTGCAGTGTGTTCCAGATGACTTGTTGTTCTCAGAGTTCATGGTTGAAGATGTGTCACACAAAATATTTGATGTTCAGAGCTAAAAGAGTGTTTGGATATGTTGTATGAGTCTTGTAGACTCATATGGAAAAGTTTTATGAGGATATTTCTTGTTTCCAGTACCGCATAAGGTTTTCAAGTTGTTGTGGCCGTTATGCTTCAAGTTTCATATGTCTTTGCTTAAGGCTGTCCTATTTTCAAATGAGTGGAGTGTGTGGATGTAATTCCTTGATGTTTGATGTTTTGAAGGATGTTTTGGACCTATTTAAGCAAGTTTTGATGTCTAGAAGGTATGGGTCTTCTACTGGTGTAGTGTAGAGTCTTGTTTAGGACTTGTCATCTACACGTTTCATGTTGTATGTTGTCTGACCGACTTGTAAATGTATTTTTCATACTGTCTTTGGATGACAAGCAACGTAAACAATGTAATATCATGTATAAATTGTAAAATAAATTGAGTTAGGCAAGGTGTGATTGCAAGGTGATTGATAAGGTTCACAAGTAAGATAAGGAACATAATGAATGCATTATGATGTGCAACTGAAGGAGAGAGAAGAAATTGTAGATGCTATCCTAATTCATCTTGAAGACATATCTGTGGTAGTGATCAAGTGTAGAGTGTACCTAACTGATCTGATCATCAGAAGGAAGTGTGAAGAGGCAGAATTACAATCATCAAAGGTATGAATTTCAATGTTAGTTTTTAGACAGTAGAGAGACTGTCATACTGTAATCTATTCTAAGTGTGTTCTCAGTTCAAGGAGTAGTTGCTTCCTTTGGAGTGACCCTAAACAAAGTCTACAGGGTGTTGTAGCTTCCTTGGGAGTGAACCTAGAGCAAAGTTTTCAGGGAGTAATAGCTTCCTTGGATTGTAGCCCTAAAACAAAGTCAATAGGGAGTAGTAACTTCCTTAGGTTGTAGCTCTAAAATAAAGTTATTATTTTGAGCTTCATATATTGTGAGTTAATCCTCACTGTGGTTTTTCCCTTCTAGGGTTTTCCATGTATATCTGGTGTTATGTGTTGATGTGCATTCTATTAATCTCTCATGTATATGTTGATGTTATAATGCTTAAGTTTTAATCTGGTCCTAAGAAGTTAAAGTTTGATTAGATACTGATTCACCCTACCTCTCAGTATCCTAGTGTGTTCAACAGTAACAATGCTTTTTTTCCCTTCGATAAAAGGAGAGAGAGTATCACCATGGAGAGGATGCTAAATTGTGAGAGTGCAACAATCCTTATGCCATCTTGAAACACACACACACATATATTTAGTAGAGATGTCATGTTAGTGCTTTGCAAATACATTGTCATTGAGTCAAAGGTTAATTACTTTTTTCGTCTGATAGAAGCCTAATGTATGTATTTTGATGACAAGTCAACATGAGTAAGTCAACTAAACATGTTTAATTTTGTAGTCAATATCTTAGTCCATTTGTGAGAATTTTATGTCGATAGTTGTGCTTCAAATGAACATATTTAGTGTTCCAATTACACAATATCGACATCTATAAGATAAGTATATTATGTTTATTTGAAAAGTTACTACTATTATTATTAGTAGTATAATTGTTATTATTATTATTATTGTTATAGTTAATAATTATGTTTAGGTAAGGTAATAGTTGTCTTCTCCCTCTTCTATGTGAACTCCCTAGATGTGTGGGAGTGGGGAGAGGAGTAATAGCTCCATACTCTCCACACTCTCCACTATTTTCTGCATGTTGAGAGACCGTGAGCATATAGTGTATGCTGCGTAGTGGGACTTAAAAAATGAGGATGCACCCATAACTAGGGGCAGCTCAAGAGATAATGCAAGAAGTCTTCTGCATAGAGAGAGCAAGAAGAATGGAAAGATGGTAGAAAGGCTCGAGAGAAGTGAGTAGAATAGAGAACTTTGGTAGAAGCAAGTTTGTGGACATACTTCTTGGGGCTTTCAATAGGTGAGTTCAACGTAAACCAATAAATGAGATAAGAAGTATATCATAAAAATGATTTATGTTCATTACAATAGACTATACAGAAGAATGGTGTAGATGTTTACCTTGAATGAGGATTGAAACTGTATCTATATTTATAGTATTTTTTTCGGATATAGAGTCAAATGACTAAAAAAAAATGTATATTATGGTATCTATATGTGAGTATCTAATACAAAGGCTGACTGTATCAATCATGAGGCCATATCTAATATATGAGGATGATTGTATCAAGTCACGAGGCCATATCCAATATACAGAGGCTAATTGTATTAGTCAATGAGTCTATATGTAATGTTTGGAGGCTAACACTTTTAGTTATGTGGTTGTATGCAATGTTAGAGGCTGAAGCCTTATGATTTTAAAGCCAACTGACTAAGCCTTTAGGTAGTATGTGATAAAGATAGTTCAACCAAGAACTATGAAAGTATATATAAGGTCGACAATAAACCATTGAAAGCCAATGAAGTATATATATATAAGGCCGACAATAGACCATAGAAGGTCAATGGAGATAATATATGAGGCTGACAGTGATATTGTTAAAGGTTGGCTGAGTTAATAAACTCAGGTTGACTGTGCCATATATTTAGGCCGAATGTGACATCATTTGGAGGTCGATGGTGGAATATGTAAAAATAGGCCAAATTTTATAAGACCAATTGTTATTTTAAACTAAGCTTAGACTTAGCATTTTGTTAAGAGTTGACAATAGATTTAAAGAAGAACCCAAGAGTAAGTTATTCCTAAAAGTATACCTTTCTTTTCAGTGGTAGATTAAAAAGGTTAAGAATGTGTTTGGGAAGCTTGAAAAGCTAGTATTTGAGACAAACACATAGACTATTATTATATCTTGGCAGTTCTCTCTTGATATATATAAAGAGGTGTATTTAACCCATATGGTTACAAATTTATAGTGTATTATAGACAGATTATGGGTTGAATGTTTGTTAAGATAGATAGAGTCTTAAATTGTTAAATTTATATGTTTAGAATGTCATCTTTTTATATGTAAAATATTAAGGTTGAGTATGAGGTTATGTTTAAACAAGCCATTAAGTAGATGACAAGATGTCATAGACCCAGGATTGCAAGAATTGCAAAGAGGGACTCAACTTATATTTACACCAGTTATCTAAATTTACCCCTAGTCTTGTCAATATTGACCAACAGATATGGGTATGTCTTGTGGTATAAGAAAACCAAGAGAGCTATATATACAAGGTTATAATGACTAATAAGAATGTTGTCTCCAAGTTGAGAAAGGAAGTGAACATATGACTAATTATATATATGAGACTTTGGCCAAAGTAATGCAAAAGTCACTGGTTGCATTGTTGGTTCACTGTGTAACAGATAGCTAAACAATCAGAATGGGTCATACATAGCTAGAGCTAGACTAGAGTTGTAAACTTGATTGGTATTAGCTAGGTCACATCACTAGTTCTTAAATGGCATATGGAATTATTTTATTCTCATTATCTAATACCCTCGTGAAGGGAAGGGCCACTTCTAGGAAGGAAGGTGTGTGGGAGACCATTGGTCTGTGGTTGGAGGAAAAGCACTAGGGTGATGCTCTCTCTTGCCGTTGACTACCAAAAACTTGTGAACAAGAATACATTTCTTATTTTGTAAATGATATTAATAAAATTGAAAGTCATAAGAAATACAACCACTTGAAATATGTGCAATTTGAAAGTCGCAAGTGAAGTGACCTTCTTATGAAATATGTATATTGTATTGGATGTTGTAAATCTAATATATTGATTTGGATAATTCTCTCTTTAAAAAAAAAATTAGCATGATTATTTTCTTAATTATTTTTGAGTTTTCTAATATTCTAGTTGGGATGTTACAGAACACTAGTGGGATATCTAAACGCTCTAATAATTCAACTCATAAGAATTTTTAGAAATCCTTCAAAACACTTTGCACAGGCTTGTAATGTCCCTGGTGTAACTCTTAGAACATGGTTAGATCATGCAAGTACACAATGTGATAGGGAAGGTATAACTCCTAATGCCCCCCAATGTGGTAAAATAGTTCCTAAGTATGTGATTAGTGTTGTAAAATGTTTGTCATTGATGTCAAAAATATTGAGGTTGTTTGTGTTGATGCTTCAGAATCACAGTGGCTGCAGGAGTTCATGAGTTCATAGTGTTGAGTGTCGATTGATGATGTTGAGAGATCACAGTTTGTATCAAGTAAATCATGTTCATGCTTCAAGGTCATTCATTCATGTTCTTGTTTGATGTCAGGAGTGTGAAGATTCTCTCAGTTGGATTTGGAGTGATAGGGTGATCTAGTGACCAGAGGCTCTTGATAAGCCCAAGGAGTTCATTCATTCAGTAATGAAATGATGTACACATACTTAAACATACTCTTCATAGTGATATTTATAAGGGAGTTCATGCCATTGAAGTGGATGTCCACATGATATTTGTTGTGTAAGGAGAAAGGTTGTTTTGTCTCTGTTGTTGATGTCCTTGATAATCTCTTTTCTCAAGTTTTCCTGATTGCCTCTACATAATATCAGGAGTTCAATACAAGGTCTCACTCTTGAGTTCATTTTAGGGTTTGTTATATTGTTTTTCAAGTGTTAAATGTCTCCTTGCCTCAAGTTTTTCATGCCCACTGTCTCTACTCAGAGTATTTGGTGTTCTAGAGTCAATGTTGTTTGATTGAAACCTTTAGGGTTTTATCTCTAATACAAACCAAGTTTCAAGGAGTTGAAAATGTCTTTAAAGCTCTAAGTTGTAATTGCCTTAAAACCCTAGATATGCAAGTCTTCCTTGGGTTATGTATACATTTCTATCAATGTCTCAGAAAGGGTTTTAGTCTATCCTGTGGTCACAAGAAATTAGGATCTTTATAATGTCTAGGGTTATGCGTTCTTTCAAGTTCTTAGCCCTAAAAACCCTAAGAGTCCTAAAACTCTTTAACCCTATGTGCCCATCAGTCACAGAGTTACTTTTTGTTTTATTTGAGTAGTGACTGGCTATCAAAGGTAAGACTTCACTTAAGGTACCAAGTGAACGGGTCACTTACATTGAATGACCGCCCCCCTCTCCTAGGGAGACCGGTCCTCTTAGGTGCTAATCTTGCGCATAAGTGGCAAAGAAAAATTAAAGGTGTATATTCAATTCTTTAGGCCCGCAAAATCAAAGATCAATGCTCTAGGTTTAAAGGAATTTGAAACCCTAACGGCTTTGTGATGTGTATAGTATTTGATGGTTGAATGAATGTATACCCTATTGGAGCAGTTTGATAACTATTTTTTTACTTGGTTCGATTAACAGTGGCTTATATGGTCATGTGTGAGGTTTTTCTAATGTTCTTGGCAGAGTATACATAGTGCTTATTACCCTTAAAAACATCTAGTAACATCTGCTGAATGAAAATGAAAGTTTAAGGTTATGAATAGAGAGTTTATTGTAGTTGTATGTTGCTTTGATATTGGATTGCAGAGGATGTAGTAGTGTTTTGTTTTGAGGGATTTTTATCAGTTAGGAATGGGTGATGAGAACACACAGTGAGGAGGGTATTGTATGTTTTAAATGGTGCAAACAAGATTGTAAAAGAATCATTTCTTGCATAGTCCTTTCACATTTTTAAGAGTTTTTAGTGTTTGAGTATTTAATGTTTTGAGGTGGGTGCTTCAGGAAGTGTTTTGTTGACCAGGTGTGCATTGTACCTATGAAATTGGAGTTTTGAAAATAGTACTATAGGTGTCTTTTGTACCTTGGAGTGGGTGCTTAAAAAATAAATGTACTTTTCTTTCTTTTGAGGTTGGGTTTGAGCAGTAGACTCAAGCAACTCTCAGTGGTTTTTTCCCTCATAGGGTTTCCACGTAAATCTGGTGTCATGTGTGCATGATTAGCTTAATGTTTTCATTCTCGTATTTGATTTGATGTATCTTTAAGATTATTGAACAAAGTATTCAATTTAACTACACTGATTCACCCCCTCCCTCTCTGTGTAACTGTGCTCTTTTCAATTGGTATCAGAGCAAGGTTCCTAGTAGAGGTTTAATTAACTTGGGTAGATCTTGGTAGTTAAGTACAGTCATGGGTTTTCAAGAAGGTTCTTCTACTCTCAAAGCACCTCCGTTTGATGGTTCTAGTTTTTCCTTTCTGAGTTACAGGATGGAGTCTTATTTGCAGTCCTTAGGTTATAATGTGTGGGCAACAATTGAGAATGGATATAAAGTACCATCTCAACCACCCTCCACTACTGATGAAAAAGAGAGTATGAATGTAATGCAAAGGCCAATAATTCCATTTGTTGTGGGCTAACAAATGAAATTTTAGTCAAGGTTATGCACTATAAATCTATAATGGAAGTGTGGGACAAGTTGGTTAGTATTTACCAAGGTGATGTTAAGATCAAAGAAGCTAAGTTGCAAACCTTTAGGGAAAAGTTTGAAGGACTAAAAATGGCTAAAGATGAGAAGATTGCAGATTATCTTCTAAGAGTGCAACAAACAGTTAATGCCATTAGTGGTCTAGGAGAGGAAGTGAAAGATCCAGTGGTGGTTAAGAAGGTTTTAAGGTCATTGTCTTCAAGGTATGATTCTAAATTCTCTGCAATTGAAGAGGCAAGGGATTTGAACAAACTTTACTTAGATGAACTACATGGTACCCTCGTAGCCTATGAAATGAGGATTTGCAATGATGAGTCTACAAGAAAAGAGTAAGCCTTTAAATCTGTCAAAAAGGATAAGGAGGCAGATTCAGATTCAGAGGAGTTAGATGATCAAGAATCCAACTTTGTAAGGAGGTTGAGAAGAGGATCAGGCAAGTACAATGGTAAGTTGCCCTTTAAGTGTTTTAGATGTGGTAAAGTTAGCCATTTTGCTTCAAATTGTTCTCTAGATGAAATAGATAAAGAAGATAACTCTAAGTACTATAATAACTCAAAAAAAGGGAAAAGATGCTTTGTTACAAAGAAGAAAATCTTGTATGTAGATGAAGATAGTAGTTCAGATAATAAGTCATATGCTAGTGACCAAAATTAATGTGTGTTTATGGCATTTGAAAAAGAAAATAATTCATCTGATAAAGAAGAAGACAATAGTAATGAGGAAGAATATTATGGTTTTGAGGGAGAAGAAGTTGATTTTGAGCAAGAGCTGATTTCTATACTTGTTGACTTGAAACATGAAAGGAAAAGAAATGAAAAACTTAAGGTTAAACTTGAAGAATCTGATAAACATATTGCAGATCTGAAATTACAGTTGGAAGAGTCTAAAAGAATTGAAGAAGTCACAAAATTGGACTTGCAAATAAAAGTAGAGGACTGTCAGAAGTTACAGGTAGAAGTTATGTTCTTGAGAAAGCAGTTAGAGAAAAATCAAAAGTTTGAGGACAACACTAGCAATTTGTATGAGATGTTGGGCAAGTAAAAGTGTCATAATGATACTACAGGATTAGGATATGAAGTGGGGCAAACTTCTAAAGTTAGAAATGTACCTAGAAAGAAAATTGATCTAAGTTATCATGTTGTTGCTCCTAAAGATAAGAAGAAGACAAAAGAAATATTTGTTGATGAAGGAAGAAGGACAAACAGGTCCACAGGGTCTCCACCTACCAGGCAAAATCAATCAATAAGGTACAACTGTTTCTTTCTTGGTTATTGCTATTCATGTTATGAGTTTGGTCATAAAGCAATTGATTGTTGGATGCATGTAAGGAAAGATGGATGGAATAGGGATTCTTATAATTTGTCAAGCAAAGTCCTATGCTACAAATGCAATCATCTAGGTCATACTGCAAGGTTTTGTAACAGTCAAACAAGAAATGGTTTTCCTAGATTTTCAAGAAGACATGATACCTTTGCTGCTCTAGTTGGTAATAATATCACTTGCTTTAAGTGTCATAACATTAGGCATAAGTTACAACATTGTAGAAGTAAGTTGAAGAAATCATTCAAAAACAAAAGAACAGATGCCTTAAGTAAGAAAAAGAAAGAGCCTATACAGGTTTGGAGAAGAAAACAAGACCTAGGAAAAGAAAACCCTAATCTAGTGCATGTTGCACAAAAGGCATCACCAACTGCATAAGATGAGGCATAAGTTTAGGGGGAGTAAGTGATCATTTGATATGGATTGAAATGATTTGAATGATTATTTACTTTGGTAATAGCATTTGCCTCTGCATAAGGAGTTTGTTTGTATTTCAATGCTTTCTCCTTCAAGATCATTAAGCACTAAGAACATAAAGAGAACAATAGAAGTTCGTTCATTCTTCTTGATAGTGAGTAGTGAGTTTGAAGTGGAAGTTCATTTATTCTTCAAGATAGTAACTATGCTTTATGCACTATATTTCATGCAAAAGACACTGATAGATTATGTGGCAATAGTACAGTGGCATTTTGATTTAATCAGTTTATGGTGTTAAGAACAATGACACCAATGCAGTAGGTATATTTGCTAACTAAGACATAATGTAAGGGCAGTCATCAGAATGTGAAAGAACTCTATGATGACTGGTGCAGTGACTATTGACTTTTACAAAATAAGATTTGTTGAAAAAGATTTTTGATAATACAAAAATGTAGTTGGCAGATATAAAAATAGACTTTGTAGCCCTTGTCAGCATTCTTACAATATTGGGAGCCTTGGAACAAGGTATAGTTGTCAAAATGCTTATGCATAATGTAGAAAGATACACAAGGCACATAATCCTCTTGACAAAATGTCTCAAATAAATGTGATTAGTTTGTTCATGCTTCATCTAATGTGTTGATGCCAAAGATATAGGGACTGTAGTCATATGTTGTAGTTGCAAGTGATCTGGTAGACAAGGATGCAAAATGCCTCATAGAAACTTGTAAGTAAATTCTACTGATGAGTTTTTAGACTTCTCTACCAGTATATTTCCTTTTTGTAAGAATGACACTTTGAAGTAGATTGGTAGTTGTTTTGTGACAATGGTCTTCATTCATTTTGGACAGTGATTTGATGTTGGTGATTGTTAGTAACTGTAATGTGATAGAGATCTAAGACAGTGTTAAGTCAGCATTGTATGATAGTAGGAGTGATATTTTTGTATGATAGTTCTTTAGTGTTGTTGATTGAATCTTTGGTAGCAGTCCTTGGTTAATTTTTGCAATGACTACACTCCTTAAGACAATATCTTGTTTATTCATGTCAAGTGATAGTTTGCATCATAGGGGGAGTTGTATGCAGTGAGTATGTAGGGAGTATGTGCAGTGACAATGTTGAGTGGTTTTCATGTCAATGATAGTGTTTATGAAAGTAGTGCAGGTGACAGTTTTTATGACAAAGTTCAGAGTGTTACCACAAGTATGGAGAGTTAATGATGTGAGCTGTGCAGGTGTTTTATCATGTGATCTTTGCTTTCTATTGCTTTGTTATCTTTCTTGTTGATAGTGATATGAATCCTAAAAGAGTTCATACTCCTAAGTTTAAACTATGCTTCTTGAAGTTGTTATCCTTTCAATGCCCTGCTTACTGTTCTTGCAAATGATCTCAGTCATAGTGCTTATACTGTGACAGTAGTCTAATGGAGTGTCGTGCTTTGAGAATGTGTTGGATCTTGGGTTGATAAAAGGGTATAGGAACTTTTTAGCAAATTCATTTGATGGGATGACATGTTTACTTTTGCCAGCATGTCTTTGATTCTCTGCTCAAACTAGAATTTTTCAAATAGATGTGGATAGTTGTCAAAGCATAATGGATACTAAATTTTGTTTCCAAGCTATAAAGGGATTGTCCACTACATATTGTCTCTATTGTGATAGTATACATGTGAAATGGGACAATATATTTAATGAGGATGCCAAGTGCACATAGTGCAGGAATTGTTGATATAAAGTTCAATGCAGGGGTATAGAATACATAGGACAACAAGATAGTATGTAGATAGTGGACAATTGGTGTTGTTGGTGTAGTATGATTTGTTGGTTACTATGATGGATACTAGTCAGGGAAATACATAACCCTTTGTCTTTGATGTCAAAGGGGAGAGACAGTGGAGATGAGGAGATTTTTCCATCAATGACAAAGGGGGAGATTGTTGGAAAATATTTGTCATTGATGTCAAAAGTATTGAGGTTGTTTGTGTTGATGCTTTAGAATCACAGTGGCTATAGGAGTTCATGAACTCATAGTGTTGAGTGTTGATTGATGATGTTGAGAGATCACAATTTGTATCAAGTAGATCATGTTCATGCTTCAAGGTCATTCATTCATGTTCATGTTTCATGTCAGGATTTTGAAGACTCTCTCAGTTGGATTTGGAGTGATAGGGTGATCTAGTGACCAGAGGCTCTTGATAAGCACAAGAAGTTCATTCATTCAGTAATGAAATGATGTACACATACTTAAACATGCTCTTCATAGTGATCTTTATAAGGGAGTTCATGCCATTGAAGTGGATGTCCACAAGATATTGTTGTGTAAGGAGAATGGTGGTTTTGTCTCTGTGTTGTTGTTGATGTCCTTGATAATCTCTTTTCTCAAGCTTTCCTTATTGTCTCTACATAATATCAGGAGTTCAGTACAAGGTCTCACTCTTGAGTTCATTCTAGGGTTTGTCATATTGTCTTTCAAGTGATAAATGTCTCCTTGCCTCAAGTTTTTCACGCCCACTATCTCTGCTCAGAGTATTTGGCATTCTAGAGTCAATTTTGTTTGATTGAAACCTTTAGGGTTTTATCTCTAATACAAGCCAAGTTTCAAGGAGTTTAAAATGTCTTTAAAGATCTAAGTTGTAATTGCCTTAAAGCCCTAGATATGTAAGTCTTCCTTGGGTTATGCATACATTTCTATCACTATCTCAGAAAGGGTTTTAATCTATCATGTTGTCACAAGAAATTAGGATCTTTACAGTGTCTAGGGTTATGTGTCTTTTCAAGTTCTTAGCCCTAAAAACCCTAAGAGTCCTAAAACCCTTAAACCCTATGTGCCCATCACTCAAAGAGTTACTTTTTGTTTTATTTGAGTAGTGAACGTCTATCAAAGGTAAGACTTCACTAAAGGTATCAAGTGAAGGGGTCACTTACATTGAATGACCGTCCCCCTCTCCTAGGGAGACTGGTCCTCGCAGGTGCTAATCTTGCACATAAGTGGCAAAGAAAAATCAAAGGCATATATTCAATTCTTTAGGCCCACAAAATCAAAGATCGATGCTCCAGGTTTAAAGGAATTTGAAACCCTAACGACTCTATGATGTGTATAGTATTTGATGGTTGAATGGACGTATACCCTATTGAAGCAGTTTGTTAATAGTTTGATAACTATTTTTTTGCTTGGTTCGATTAATAGCGGCTTATATGGTCATGTGCGAGGTTTTTCCAATGTTCTTGGTAGAGTATACACAGTGCTTATTACCCTTAAAAACATCCAGTAACATCTGTTGAATGAAAATGAAAGTTTAATGTTATGAACATAGAGTTTATTGTAGTTGTATGTTGCTGTGATATTGGATTGTAGAGGATGTAGTAGTGTTTTGTTTTGAGGGATCTTTATCAATTAGGAATGGGTGATGAGAACACACAATAAGGAGGGTACTATATGTTTTAAATGGTGCAAACAAGATTGTAAAAGAATCATTTCTTGCACATTCTTTTCACATTTTTAAGAGTTTTTGATGTTTTGAGGAGGGCGCCTCATTGAAGTTGGTGCTTCAGGAAGTGTTTTGTTGACCACGTGTGCATTGTACCTGTGAAATTGGAGTTTTGAAAATAGTGATATAGGTGTCTTTTGTACCTTGGAGTGGGTGCTTCAAAAACAAATGTACTTTTCTTTCTTTTGAGGTTGGATTTGAGTAGCAGACTCAATAAACTCTCAGTGGTTTTTTCCCTCATAGGGTTTCCACATAAATTTGGTGTCATGTGTGCATGATTGGCTTAATGTTTTCATTCTCGTATTTGATTTGATGTATCTTTAAGATTATTGAACAAAGCATTCAATTTAACTACATTGATTCACCCCCCCTCTCAGTGTAACTATGCTCTTTTGAATTAGTTCATGTGAGTGCAATAGTACAAATTGTAAGTGTGAAAACACATTCAAGGTAATTTCTCAAACATGGGTGAGATAATGTGATAAAGGTGTATCAAATGTAATGGGCAAGAATGATAAATAATGTATAACTACTCAATTAATGAGATGAACAGGTGCTTAGTGGTTAGACAAATTTCATGTTGTAATCAGTGATAGGTCTATTCATATATATAACCATGAAAGCAAAAAAGATATTATGTAATGATGTGATTGTAAAGGCACATGTCTATAGCTAATTGTCCCCAAATGGGCAAGATACTTGTTAATGAATCTCATGGGGGGAAGACATGATGCCCCTAACATAAAGATATATCAATAAATGCATAAGGTTTGAAAAGAGGGAAAGCATGATATTGTTGATGTAAAAGTGTAGCAATGAAATCATAACATGTAAAGGGGAAGGCATGAAGCTCCCAATGTAAGGATGTTGGAATAGGAGCATAATTAATAAGGGGGGGGTTGTATAATGACCTCAATTAAAAGAAATAGCAATGAAGGCATAATATATAAGGGAGAAGGCATGGTGCCCTTGATGTAAGAACATGGCAATAGAATTGTAATATGCAAGGGAGGAAGGCATGATGCCCCTTGTTCTAATGTGATAACTCTAGAAGTGTGATATGTCAATATAGGCTCAATATGTAAAATCTAACAGAAAGGTATGGTAATGCAAGATCATGGAAAGTAATCAATAATCAAAGCATAAGGCATATTATTAGCATCATAATAAGGAAATTTTTATAAGCATAGGCATGATAACAAATGTAGACAAACATAAGCAAAGTATCATAGTAAGCATGGGAATTTATGATAACCAATATGATAAGAAACAATAAGATCACATGAGAAATCAAAATAGTCATCTGGAAGGAACTTGGCCTTCAGTCTCCTCACCATCCTATCCCATTGGGTGATCTTTCCCCTCCCGTTTATTCTCCTTTTAGCTTGTACTTCTTTCCACTAAAGTGTTGCATGTCCTTTCAACCTTGTTTATACCATTTGAACTCTTCTTGGATCCTCTTTATCATCATATCCAATATATTATTCCATCTGTGTTACCCAATCTATCAATTCATCAAGTTCTAGACTTCTTGAGAAGCATGGTAACTCTATTTGTATCCCTTTTCTAAATTATTAAATAACCTTGATTAGCCTTCTTTGTCCTACACCCATTCCATTATCTGCATCTTCATTTTCTTATGCTATTGTTGCAGCTTCTTCCTCTATTCACTCTCACTATCAACACCTTCATGTGCTCTATCCCTTCTCCTATCACCTTCTAGGGCTTCCACTCAAGCTTCTAGACCCCTTAGGGTTTCCTACACTTCATTTATCCTTCTTGTAGCATCTGCTGCTACAACCTCTACCACTCTCCTCCTTGGTGGCATCCTTCTATCCTAAACTTCTCTCTCCTTTCTTCCCACTACAAACTTTCTAGTTGCAATCTTCTTGCTTAGGGAATCTCACTCACACACAACCAATCCTTTGTTGGACCTCACCCAACTTCACACCATAGAACTAACACTTCCACCTAGAGCTATAGTTGTGCTCTGATACCACGTTGATGGCGCCACTCCCCAGTGACACCCTATTTCTCCCCTAATGTAGGCAATCCTGCAACATCTCAACACCACTTTTATGGCCCACACCCAACATAAAAATTTCCGCAGGTGGCTTAAACAGTCAATACCTTTGCTGCAAGTTATTTCTACTCAAAATTTTCTCCTCTTGTAGTTGTTGTAGGTGATCTAGAGACCAACCTCTACACTCTGGCCTATTATTGCAAGTTAAAACCACACACATACAAGCATATACAATTTAAAATGTACCTACATGAACATACACCACTCAAACACATAACCATCTATAAATATTTCCATAGGATCAAGTAGAGGAACAACCAACATGAGACAAAAAGAATCAAACTCACATAATATAAATTGCATAAAACAATACTTTCTATTACATTATAAAATGCATTCTTTTACAACTTCATCTACATTTGGAGTTCAAACCTCCCACTGGTCTTTTAGGATTTTACTTCTGCCTTACACTATGTCCCCTGCCTTCTATTCCCTTCAAAAAACCTCCTTACCAATTTTATGATTCCTCTCTTGTTCTTTCTTCACTATACTCTTCAATCTTATTTAAGCACCCCTCTGTCAAATCTTCCATGTGCAGCCTCCCTTCTTTGTTCCTTCTTACCCCACTCTTTGTGTGTGTTGTTGCACACACACATATCCTTCAATATTTCTATTCTATTTTCCCCTTCTTTCTACCTTCTCTTATCTTTGTTTTCTTTCTCTCAAACCTTCTATAGAATCCCTCCCAAAAAAAATGTTTAAGCAACAAAATTGTAGTATTTTTTCATGGGAATAGCCTGGGTGAGTTTGAAATCACATACTCTTTGTACCTTCCCTTTAGCTAGGCATAAATGTGACTACAGGTAGGTAGAATGACTCGAAACAAGTGATAGTTTTTAAATTTTGAAAAATAAATGAGGAAATAAATGTTGTTGGTGGTCTTCCATGATGCCCCTGTTAGTGTGAACAGGGTTATTACCTATCTAGTTTAACCCTTGTTGTGTGGATAATTCATAGTATTTAACTATTTATTAGTTAAATAATACTCACACATATTCAGATGTTAAGTTGACTTAGGAAACATTCTAGTTGTTTCTAGATGTTTCTAGTTTGTCTAGTTGTTGATAGTTGGCATCTTATCCTATAGTTGTCACATGTCATAGGTTTAAGGCACTTGTCACATGACTACAACATCTTGTGTTTCACCTTGGTCTTTATAATCAAGGCCTCTTTGTACATTATTGTATTCACTATTGTTGTATCATGGCAATATAGCATTCTTTTTGCTTGTCTCTCATGTATAGAAGGTTATTTGGTTTTGCAGATTTGATCTTGGTGGTTGATTACTCCAACAACCCCTACATCACATTGTTTCATTTTAAGCTAATGATTCTTATTCAAAATTAGTGTTGAATTAATTTTGATGGAGTGTATGAGTAATAAATATATAAATAGATCAGGTATAAGCCCACAACACATGATATTGAAAAAATGAGAAAAGGGGTAGTAAACACAAAGTGTTAGTATCCCTTGATACTATTGCACTTATTCCCTCTTATGCCTTGCTCATCCAGGACCACATTGCCCCAAAATTTGAATAGAAAACTAAAACCTTTAGTCATATAGAATAAACCATAACAACAAAACCATGCAGAGTGGTGAATTACAACAACAAACGGTTATTAATATATTATTATTTATACTTCATAGGTATCATCTCCTAATTTATAATTAATTTAAAATGTAATAAATGAAAGTGAACACAACATAAAAAAATTATCCAATATGACCACTATTCCTTTTATACAACTTTAATAACCATTTCTTTCAATAGATTCCCTATATGCTCAAAAAATAAAGGCATAATCCATATCCATTTATTTTGATAAACATTTTTCACAAATAGAGGAACTTCAAAATTGATGACAAATGTGGATTCCATTCCTTTTACATAAAATTGCCAAGGCTATGTTTAAGACATGAGGCTTTTTTTAATCAATTCCACTTCAACGTTGAGTATTTTTTGGCTTGAGTCTTCCCTCATTCCACAGATCGACCCCATTTTTGGGCCACCTAAGAGATCTAGCTAGCAAGATCAACAAATCAACCTTTTTTGGCTACGATCTAGCATACTTCATGACCAAGTTGCCATTAGGTGACAACACATAAAACTACAATAGACTAAGTTTTCAATTGCCGGCTCCTCAGTAGCTTCATGGAAAACTTTGTTTTCTTAGCTTGAAGACCACCGGCCTCACATTGGGACTCTGAGTCCGAACAGATCTTGACCCCAATTTTTGAAAGCATAATCTGTTCAGCATTTGAAGACATCTTTGACGCCTTTCATCCAGTTTTTAGGTGCTCACGCTCTTGGCATCCTCTAAAATCTAATTGCTCGGTCTCTTTGTATTTACGCCCAAGACCAATCTGCAATGAACTTTATTGTTGATTCTTTTACATTGGTTTATTGTCATCTCAACTAGGTCTCTGTACGTGATGGCAACCTAAGATGTCAAGTTTTGAAGACCTCAGCACTCGGTGGCTCGTTCAATCAATTTTTTTGATGTTCTCTACTTTGATTGCTCCTGCACATGGCTTACTTGCATCTTCAGATAGTTGGATACTTGATTCAGGTGCTTCACATCATATGACCAATTCACTTGATCTACTTGAGATTCTTTTTGATACTAGCACTTCTTAGATTGTAGTGGGGAACTCTTCACAGATTTTAATTATGGGGACAGACACCATTTAGTCACAAGATGGATGCATTGAGGATGTTCTTTTTGTTCCTAAGATTTCTACAAACCTTCTCTCCATATATTAGATTTTTCATTCTAGGGATGGGAAGAAAGTTGAGTTTTCTCCTCATAATGTGGTTATTAGATAGCTACAAGATCTTGTGACAATTGTTGCTACAGGGAGAGTGGATCATGCATCTTGACTATATAGATTTGATGGATTTGAGTCTTCATCAGGATCATCTCTTATAGCACATGCCAATGCCTTGAGCAAGCTTTGGAATGAGAGATTTGGACATCTAAATTACAGTTATCTTTAGCAGTTGAGCACAAAGAAGTTAGTTGTTGGTCTACCTAAGATTTATTGTAGAGAGGGAGTTTGTCCAGGTTGTGCACTTGGAAAACATCATCAAGATCCCTTTCCTAAGGGTAAGGCTACTTGAGCTTCAGCACCCTTGTAGTTGGTTCATAGTGATCTCATGTCTTTTCCAACTCCTTCATTTTCACGAGCCAATTATGTGCTCACTTTCATTGATGATATATCACGACGCACATGGATGTACTTTCTTGAGTAGAAGAGTGATGTTTTTGACACATTCAGGATTTACAAGACATTTATGGAGAAACAGTTAGGTCTTTCTCTTCGACAAATACACATAGTGTCACGTCTCAGACTTTTGCAATTACTTGAATTGGTTAATTTTAATTGAAATCATAGAACATTAGTTGATGGTATTGGATGTTATATTATTGGTTTTAATTTCAATTGCTTCAGCTATGTTTTAGAACTAACCTATTGATGTTGTAATGAGTTTGAATGTCCATAGGTCTTGTCAAAGGACAAGAGCATGGCTCGGGTAGAGGGGACCTAGCTTCTTGGCAACACTTGTAGGGTTTTATCCGATGTTCTTTTACACACACCACATAGAATTTCATTGTTCGCTTGATGGCATAATTGTCTAATGATCATATGTATGTAGTCATTAACTATCATTGCTCATCGATTTTGTCATTTTTCTCCATACTCCTAAGTTCTATGGTGATACCTATTTTCTCAAGTAGAGAATTTATTTTGAAAATTGAACTAAACAGGTTTGGTAATAAAGATATTAAATCAAAAGAAATTAAATTAAATAAATATATATTTATCTAATTTTCAAAAGAATGAAAGATGTATTCTAATTCCTTACCTTAGTAAGAAAGATAAATAATAATAGTAAAGATATACAAAACAAGTATAGAAAAATAAAAACCTATATATATATATATTATAATAAGAGATAATTGTGAAAAAAAGAGGCAACGCATGCTCTCCAGGTGATCATGTTAACTATCAGTTAAACTCTGCATGAGAACATGGGCAAAAATTAGGTTTCTCTTTAAAAAAAAGGGATATAGACATTTGAAAGGAGGAAAAATAGGGAACAAAGGAAGAAGGAGCAAAAGGTGGTTACGCAGAGATGAAGGTATTTCAAGTTCAGCTGGAAGTTACGGAAACCTCATTCAGATCTTTGGATCACAGGTATTTATCTTTGCTTATAAAATCATGCCTGTGTGTTATGGAAATGGTCTTGCATGTTGAAATATTTCTAATAGTATCGCACCTCTCTTCCCAGATCCGATCCTTTTTATTCCTTATCATCGTAGATTAATGTAGCAACCGATCTTCTTTTGTGTGATTTTTTTTCATTTTTGCTATTTTTTTTTAAAACATCTGAGGGTGACCTTTAAATGGATGAGATGCCCTGTCCTAACTCAAATCAATCAAAGAATTGTTATTGATCTACTTATTTTTCACCTTGTTTTTGATTCCTTAAGTGACTATCGATTCCCATGTAGATATTATTCTTTTTCTCTTGGTATTATTCTTTCCAACCTTGCCTCTGAGCTACGTATCTCTCTCAATTTCTAATATAACGGTGTGCAATTTGAACTGTGTTTCCCAACCAACTCTTTCTCTTGTTAGTTTAGCTTAAAATTTTGCCTGATGTCCTTCGTTATTAGTCTTTTGATGAGGCCAGTATTAAATCTTTTCTTCGGGGTCTAGATGGAGATGCTTCACCTACGCAACAATTTTGATTGAATTAATACCTTATTAAGCTTCTCTGACGTTCAGCGACTCCCTCCTCTGGCATTAGTGAAGATTTTTTTGGTTCTAAATGACTATCTCATTGAATTCCATCAGAGGCTTATAGCAATGAATGGAGCTAAAGTTGGCCTTGTTGTTATCTATTTAATTGACCTTGTTAAATTTTCCCAATCGGTCTTATTTAACCTCTAATCAACTATGAGTGTAAATGTCAGCATGGGCCTTAGTTAATGCCTGAGTAAAACATTTCTATCGGCCTTTGGCTATTTTTATTGTATTTTACTATTTATCGACCTCCTTAAGCGGCCGGAGAATGGCCTTTATTTCACTGTGATCTATAGTTTTAGAAAAGAAACCAGAGATTGCCCTTCTCAAAAGAAAAAGAATCAAACATTTCTATTTTTTATCCTTGAACAATCTCATAAACTAATTACTGCATCAATGTTTAGCTTGTTTCACTTTGGTTAATTAGCCTTATTTACCTGGATCAGCCTTTGCCACTAGGAATAGATCTTTAAGGTTACCCAATCGTTGACCTTTAAAGTGTTCTCAGCAAGATCCAATTGTTTCTTTTTTTATCTTAATCATAGTGATGCTTAATATTAATGATGGCCTAACAAAACTATTAATGTATTATTTTGAAATAAATCGACCCTAGATATTAGAAGGGGCATATATTCATAGAATTAAATTCAAATTTGAAGTCAAATAAGATTTTACTTAAGTTAAAGAATTTATGTCTATATACATTAAATAGTTGCTTGATACCCCATTTATACAGGTTTATGCATTTATTATGTCCTAGTAACTCAGGAATAACAATGTGATGCCTACATGATCTGGCTTAAAGTATCAACTAACTCTGTTGAAATTGTCTAAATTACACATTAAGAATGCTTTCAAAACTAAATACTTATGTAACAACAAGCATTATAATTTTCTGTAGTTATTCATATTGGAGTAGGAATGACTATTTATGTTATCTGTGATTTTATGTTTTGAGAAAGATTGCCTTCCAAGACGGGTGTCGAGTATGGGGTAGCAGGGAAGTAGATTTCTTTTTCAAATCTACACGGTGTTAAAATGGTTAATGCCTTGGCCAAAGTGATTTTGATGTTGAAACAAACATATGCACCATTGTAGCTAATGGTTTGATTTGCCTAGTATTCTTTATATTTTTCCCTACCATATCCTATTGATGAGATGCTGCATTCATGATAGATATGCATGTAGATTGCTAGGCACACACCAGATTCCCCCTACACTTGTTTACAGGTTGCTAGGCCCTTCAAGCAGGATCAGGCATCCTTCAGTTTGAAGGATACGGGGAAGCGCAAGCTTCATGGTTGGGTGGAAAAGTGCCTAAACCATGTTCTTGTCCTTTGACACGGTAGATGGCCAGTTGGTCGATGGCAGTCAAGGATTGATTATTGGATTTATCTAACTTGTTGACAATTGTACTTCTCCTTGTAATTTAAAATGAATTGTAAGGTATTATGCCATTATTGGAAACTTTTATATTATTTAATATAGAAAACTATGTAATTGATTTCAGAATGATGTAATAATACTTGATTTGATGTCAGACTTATGAATAGAATCTTGCAATGATATTAGAAGTTATTGTTATCACTTCTTCTTTATGATGTTGTAGTTACTTTATTCACTTTATGTTTAAATGTGATTTTTACTTCAATAATTAAGATGTGGAAATGTTTAGTACTTTACATTTGGTATCAAAGCAAAGGTTCTACTCTAGGCCCTTTTTGGACCATTACGCTAAAGTTATAAACTCTTTGCAGATAATTCATCATGAACACTAGAAATTCTACATGTAGGGGAGCAATCCTAGGATCTGGCAATATCCCAGACATGGGAAATAATGAAGAAGCCAATGTTGGGAATAATTCCCACACCAATGAAGGAGGAGCTAATGCAGGGAATAATGTCGAGAATAATGAAGGTAACAGAAATGAGGCAAACAATAATAACAATGCTGGACAAAATAATGAAGGACAAAATAACCAACTGACTCAAATCCTAGCTCTCTTGATTCTGCAAGGAACTCTCTTGACTCAGCAAGGAGCTCTCTTGACTCAGTAAGGAACTCAAATGAACACTATGGAATAGGAAATTTGAGGAATAAGAGGAAATTAGGCTGAGGAACGAAGAGAAGAAGATGGAGGTCCTGAGGGTGAAGTGAATGGAAACAATTGAAAGAAAATTGCTGAGTCAGGAAAGGATCTCAAAAAGGTTACCCCTCCTAAGTTTGATGGTAAGACTATAGGTGACAAAGTAGAAGCATGGATTATTGATATGGAAAAATATTTTGATCTCCATGACTTGTCTACTGAAACTAAAGCTATATGGGGATCCTATCAACTTACTAGGGAAGCTGCGACTTGGTGGGACAACGAGAAGGCTGAAAAAAAACTGTTACTAGAAGAAGTTACGTGGGACCACTTCCTCAAGCTTTTCAGGAAGAGGTGGTTACCATAGCTCTATTTTGACAAGAAAATGTCAGAATTCCAAAACCTCACTCAAGGAGGTATGACTGTGACTCAGTATTGGGAGAAATTCTCACCTGTTGAAGTATGTTCTATAGTATCAGCTTGATGAAAGGTTTAGGATTCATAAGTTCATCTTGGGGTTAAGGCCACAGATTGGATCAAATGTTGATATTAATAATCCAGTGACCATGGATGAAGTGTTCAAAAAGGCTACTAAATAGGAGCAGAAACTGCAACAGATTTCAAACTACCGTAAGAGTCGAGATGTGAAGAATGGGAATAAAAGGTTTCAAATAGCAACCAAGGAAACAGTAAGTGCCAGATAAGGAATCTTAAAAGAGGCAATAACTATCCAGATAAGAATAATGGAAACTAAGTTGGAAATAACAATAAGAGAGGTAACAACAATGGTAATAATAATAGGAGGGACATGCCAGCTAGACACAGAGGACCCAGAGATGGATGTTACACTTATGGAGGAGAGAACTATGCAAGTGCATGTCCTCAACGAATAATAAATAAGAGAGATGGAAATCGACAGGGAGCTCCTCAACACTAGATTCATGCAGTTGTAGATCACTGACAGGCAGATTTCCAAGCTACACCTATTCAGATGTCTGGTAAGCTCTTTGGCCTTCTAGTTTCTATTTTAATTGATACAGGAGCTACAGAATGTTTTTTTGATCCTAGGATTGTAGCTAAGTTATCTATAAAACCTAGACACATGGAAAATTCTTGGATGGTGCAGTATGGTAACAATGTAGAGAAAAGAGCAGATTCATGTCTAGTATGCAGTGAATTAGATCTTCCTACTTTCCAAACACAAGTCATTCTCTATGTTGCACCTCTAGGATCTTATGATGTGATTCTAGGAATCAAATGGCTACTGAACATAAGTCCTTAGTAGATTGTGAAGAGAAAGTAGTGAAATGTCTTGATGACTTTGGAAATTGGGTAGAGATTCATGGATCAAGAACACCCCTTAAGCTAAGATTGATATCAACTATGCAATTGAAAGAGGCTAAAAGAAAGGGTTGTTCCATCTATGCAATGAAGATAAGAAATTTAGATAATCAGGAACCATGTTTTGACAACTATCCTATTCTTAGTGAATTCAAAGATGTCTTTCTTGATGAATTGATAGAACTACCACCTAAAAGAGAATTTGATTTCTCTATAGATCTAGTGCTAGGAATAGAACCACAGTCTAAAGCACCTTACCGAATGACAACAATAGAACTATATGAGCTTAAGGCAAAGTTAGAAGAATTGTTAAAATAGGGGTTTATTAGACCTAGTGTGTCACCTTGGGGTGCACCAGTAATCATCGTAAAGAAGACTGGATGGAACATTGAGGTTGTGCATAGATTACAGAATGCTCAACAAAGCCACTATTAAGAACGAATATCCGCTTCCAAGGATAGATGAGTTGTTCAACCAAATGAAGGGTGCAAAGGTATTCTCCAAAATAGACCTTAGATTTGGTTACCATAAGTTATGGATTAAGGACAAGGATATCTCTAAATGGACATTCAGAACACAATATGGTCACTATGAGTTCACAATAGTACCATTCGGGTTAACTAATGCACCAGCATCTTTTATGAACCTGATGAATAGTGTGTTCAGGGATTGTCTAGACAAATTTGTATTGGTCTTCTTAGATGACGTCCTAATTTATTCAAAGTTATTAAAGGAGCATGAAAGACACTTGAAAATAGTCTTGCAACATTTGAGAGAGAGAAAACTTTTTGGCAAGCTGTCTAAGTGCACATTCTACCAGAGTAAAGTGCATTATCTTGGCCACGTAATATCAGCGAATGGGATAGCGGAAGATCCTGAAATGATCAAGGCAATAGTGGAATGGCCCGCACCACAGACTATGACTGAAGTTAGAAGTTTTATGGGGCTAGAAAGATACTACATGAAATTTGTACAGGGATTTTCGACAATTGCAACACCCATAACCTCATTACAGAAGAAGGGTAAGAAGTTTGATTGGATAGATAAATGTGAACAAGCTTTCCAATTATTGAAAGAGAAACTCACATCAGCACCTATTCTGACCATACCTGATCCAAATGGTCATTTCATAGTGATAACAGATGCTTCTGGTGAAGGTGTGGGAGGAGTGTTGATGCAGAATGGAAAAGTAGTGGCATATGAATCAAGAAAACTAAAACAACATGAGTTAAATTATGCACCTCATGATCTCGAGTTGTTTGCCATTATTCCTACTCTCCAAATGTGGAGGCACTATCTCTTGGGTAAGCCATTTGAGCTTAAGATAGATCATTTGGGGCTCAAATATATCTTCACCCAACCTAATCTCAATGCACGAGAGAGAAGTTGACTAGAATTCCTTAGTGAATATGATTTTGGAATCAAGTATATTAAAGGTAAAGAGAATAGGGTAGCATATGCTTTTAGTAGGAGACACCATCTGGCTGCTATGGTGACTACTAGAACTAATCTAAGAGAAGGTAATCCAAAATTTACAAGGAGATGAGCACTATGAACAGGTTAAGCAAGCTTTAGAAGTAGACCCCACAGATCATCGATTTGATGGATATATGATAGAATCAGATGGGATTTTAAGATATTAGGGGAGGATGTATATTCTAGATTCAAGTGAATTGAGGAAATTGGTTCTAGAAGAAGTCCACAGTGTGCCATATTCTAGACACCTAGGAGTGACCAAGACAATGGAAGGATTGAGGCCATTGTACTTTTGGCCTAAACTCAAGAAGGACGTAACAGATTTTGTCTCTTGATGTTTAGAGTGTCATCACATCAAGGTAGAACATGTCCATCCTGTAGGACTACTTTATCCACATAATGTACCTAAGTACAAGTGGCAGTTGATTAGCATGGACTTCCTTTAGGGATTGCCCATGTCAAAGAATAGGCATGATGTTATCTTAGTAGTAGTGGACAAACTCACAAAAGTGGCTCATTTCATTCTCAGAAATCTCTCAGATGGGTCATTGACCTTAGCAAAGAAGTTTGTCCAAGAGATCTTTTGACTACATGGAGTGCCAGAGACGATCATCTCAAATCATGACACTTGCATGACATCTAGGTTTTGGACCACACTTAATGCAGCTTTGGGGACTAAGTTGAACTTTAGTACAACTTATCACCCTGAGACAGATGGTCAGATAGAGAGAGTCAACCAAGTAGTAGAGGATCTTTTGAGGATGTATTGTATGGACTAGTAGTACAAATGGGAGGAATATTTGCCTTTGGTAAAGTTTGCATATAATAACTCATACCATGCATCTTTAGTGATGGCACCATTTGAGGGTCTTTATGGGTGCAAGTGTAGGACTCCAATCAGTTGGGACAAGATTGAAGATTGAATAGTAGTTGGACCTAACATGTTTAAGGAAATGGAAGATCAGATGAGGCTAATCAAAGAAAAATTGAAACAGGCCTCGAACAGACAGAAAAGTTATGCAGATAAGAACAAGATTTTTAGGTAATTCTCAGTGGGTGATAAAGTGTTTTTAAAGGTCAAGCCACATAAGAGTTCAATTTTGTTTGGCAAGGCATTCAAACTAGCTCCAAGATTCGTAGGACCTTTTGATGTTCTTGAAGTGATCAATCCAGTTGCACATAGACTTGCTCTGCTACCAGGTCTCACCAAGATCCATAATGTTTTTCATGTGTCATTGCTCAAACCTTATCATCTTGATGTATTGCATATTCTTGATTGGCGTGCTCTGCAGGTATAGGATCTAGGAGTGGTTTTAGTGGAGCCCACTCGAGTCTTGGAGAAGCGCAATGTTAAGTTACGAAATCGAGACATAACTTGCAGTATAAAGTCCAGTGGGACTAGTATTCAGTGGACAGTGCCATTTGGGAGCATGTTGCAAACATTGATAGATCTTTTCTGCATTTGGGAAAATTAGAATAAATGTTTTTATTCATGCATAATTAGATACTTTGATACTCAGATGATGATACATTATTGTTTTGATTGATGTAATAAGACATTGAGACGATGCCTCTTTCCAACTGGGGAAGGATGTCACATCTCAAACTTTTGCAATTACTTGAATTGGTTAATTTTAATTGAAATCATAGAACATTAGTTGATGGTATTGGATGTTATATTTTTGGTTTAAATTTCAATTGCTTCATCTATGTTTTGGAACTAACCTATTGATGTTGTGATGAGTTTGATTGTCTGTAGGTCTTGTCGAAGGACAAGAGCATGTCTCATGTAGAGGGGACCTAGCTTCTTGGTAACAATTCTAGGGTTTTATCCGGTGTTCTTTTACACAGACCAAGTAGAATTTCATTATTTTCTTGATGGCATAGTTGTCTAATGATCCTTGTGATGCATATGTATGTAGTCGTTAACTGTCATTGCTCGTTGATTTTGTCATTTTTCTCCATACTCCTAAGTTTTGTGGTGATACCTATTTTCTCAAGTAGAGAATTTATTTTGAAAATTGAACTAAATAGGTTTGGTAATAAAGATATTAAGTCAAAAGAAATTAAATTAAATAAATATATATTTATCTAATTTTCAAAATAATAAAAGATGTATTCTAATTCCTTACCTTAGTAAGAAAGATAAATAATAATAGTAAAGATATAGGAAACAAGTATAGCAAAATACAAACCTATATATATATATATATATATATATATATATATATATATATATATATATATATATATATATATATAATAATAATAATAATATGAGATAATTGTTAAAAAAAAAAAAGAGGCAATGCATGCTCTCCAGGTGATCATGTTAACTATCAGTTAAACTCTGCATGAGAACATGGGCAAAAATTAGGTTTCTCTTTAAAAAAAAAGGGATATGGACATTCAAAAGGAGGAAAAATGAGGAACAAAGGAAGAAGGAGCAAAAGGTGGTTACGTAGAGACAAAGGTGTTTCAAGTTCAGATGGAAGTTATGGAAACCTCATATAGATCTTTGGATCACAAGTATTTATCTTTGCTTATAAAATCATGCCTGTGTGTTATGGAAACAGTCTCGCATGCTAAAATCTTTCTGATAGTATCGCACCTCTCTTCCCAGATCTGATCCTTTTTATACCTTATCATTGTAGATTAATGTAGCAACCGATCTTCTTTTGTGTGATTTTTTTTCATTTTTGCTTTTTTTTTTTTTTAAACATCTGAGGGTGACCTTTAAATGGATGAGATGCCCTGTCCTAACTCAAATCAGTTGAAGAATTGTTATTGATCTGCTTATTTATCACCTTGTTTTTGATTCCTTAAGAGTGTTGGTGCTCATTTTGACCTGGAGGCTGAGCTTGCTTGTTGGAGGGTTTCTTCATTCAGACCCTAGGTATTCTTGTCCATCGGCAGGAGCTTGATCTATCGGCTGGAGTATTTTTGGTTCCACCGATGTGGTGGTGCTCTGCCATTGGGATGATTTCTGTCATCGGCGTATCTTCTTTCTGGTTTCCCGATGGGCATGTGTCTGGCCGACGGGGGGGCAGCGTGAGGCTTGTTGGTCGTCGCTGTGACTAGTGCTATCGGCCAGGGTTCCTTTTGTTGCTCCAACGATATGTGTCTGGCCGATGGGAGCGAGGGTTTTGATGTGCCATCGGCACGACATTGAATATCGGGTGATCGGGCAAGTGTTGGGCTGACGACGTATGTTTGGCCGATGAGGAGTCATCGGCGTGTGTCTCGCCGACGAGGGTTTTGAAGGTTATCGGTGTAGCACTCTTCATCGGCAGAGGAATTTCATGCTAGACCGACGGTCTAAGTCTGGCCGATGATGATTTAAGCGTTGTGTTCATCGGCGTAACATGTGCGATTGACGAAGGATTTTTGAGTTGTGCCGACGGCGTAGGTTTGGCCGATGAGATGTCATCGGCGTGTGTCTCACCGAAGACCCAGATGTGGTATGTTGTCGGTGTGACTTTGTGTGTCGGGTGAACTGTGGATTGCTTGGCCGACGGTCTATCTCTGGCCGATGGGAAGTTTTGAGGAAGATTGGGGTGTTCGTCGGCAAGACCTTTGAGATCGGCAAGCGTCAATTTTGTTGTGCCGATGGTCTATGTCTTGCCAAAGAGGGTGTATTTTGCTTAGCCATTGGAGGGACTTGATAGATCAGTGAGAGTTTGTTTGACTTAGCCGATGGTTTTTGTCTTGGCGTTGGGCGTGTATGGAGTGGTCATCGGTGAGACTTTGTTCATCGGCAGGGAGGCTTTTGGGTCCACCGATGGTAGTTGTCTGGCCGATAGGGGATTGTGATGGGCTTCATCGGTGTAACACATGAGGTCGGCCAGAGGATTTTTGGATGCTCCGATGGAGGGGGTCACGCCGACGGGGGTGCAGAGTGTAATTTGTGGTCATCGGCCAGACTATTGATGTCGGGATGAGTTTTGTGGAGTTGGCCGATGGTTCTTCTCTGGCCGATATGGAAGTTGTAGGCTTTCGGGAGGTGTAGCGGTCAGCGAGACCACTGAGGTCGGTGGGAGATTTTTGAGGTTGGCCGATAGACTATGTCTGGACGATGGGCTGTTGGGCGAAGGCTTGTGTGTCGAGCGCGGCAAAAGCGCTCGACACTTAGTATGCATGCAGCCCCGTTTTTAAACTAATAAAGTGATCTCTTCATCGTGCATGTGGGATTATTCCCCTATGTATTTTCAACCTATGAAGAAGCATGTTTCGGTGGGAAATCCTTTTTGAATGCAGCGACGGTTTTCAAGCGGCCGCGGGTGGTTGAGACCCTTAATGGCGACGATGCAGGGATGTGGGCAATGGTACACATGGTCAGGTCGCCCGATTTTTGAATGAAGACCCCAGATGGTGGCGCATGGCTCAAGGCCCCCCTTTGTCTGCTGCATTAATATTTTCTGAGCGCCATTCCTTCTAAGGACTGTATCTGGTAGATTTTTTGTCAAAGCCATGTAATTAATTGCTTATGGTACACTATCTGGCTGTTATAAGCAGATTGTGTTACAAATTTTTGTCGTTGTTGAAAGTTGAATATTTGGCTCTGTAACACAATATAGTTCATTTTGGTTGCTCTGTACAGTTAAACCTGTGAGTTTATGTATCTCTTGTTGTACGTTTTTGCATGAATCCACTGATTTCATGGTTAATTTTATATGAGAAATGCTATGTTAGCATGTGTTTTGTTAATTCTGTCTCCAGTATTGCATGTATCTTTCTTTTGAGTCTGGATATTTAAGCAATGTTTGAGACTCTAGAACATAGAATTCCTGTGTTGAATGTCTGATCTCTTAACTTCTACTCAAGGGGTAGATTAAATTGTTCTCAGATTGAACATTGGGAAGGGTATACTGTAGTAGGGATTGCATAAGTATAGATAGCTTAACACTCTGTATTGGGAGATATCTGTAAGGCAGGTATCATATGTATCCCCCTGAAATCTAGTTTTAGTTGTTCATGCATATCATTCACAGGTGTATGTCTACTGACTCCAGGCCCTGGATAGGCACCAATCTTGCTTTGTGTTTGTGTTACAACCATGTCCAGCTTTGCATCCAAACTTAAAATCAAAATCAAAATCTAAAACAACCATTAGGACATTAGAATTAGTTTTAGGATCCTCAGTCCTCTGTCTACAACTGCAAATAGGCCCAAAGCTAGCCCCTTTGCTCTTATCTTACAGTTTTGGTCTACTTACAGGAGGACTTATCTGCTTTCTGTCAGCATCCCAGCCTTGTATGTATATCCTCATGGATGTTGAGTAGGGAATACCCCCCTAGGTTTTGCAGAGCCTGAAGAAGAAGAGGAGATAAAATATAGAGTCTATCTCCTATACTGTTGGCCCCTGGCCTAGAGATCCTGTTGATCATTGATGGCTACCTTGTAGGGAAATCTGGGAATAAGCATCCAGTCTGGGAAAAAACCAACAAAGAGACAATAGATTCCCATATAGATCTTGTTCTTTTTCTCCTGGTATTATTCTTTCCAACCTTGCCTCTGAGCTACGTATCTCTCTCTCAATTTTTGATATAATGGCATGCAATTTGAATTGTGTTTCCCAATTAGCTCTTTCTCTTGTTAGTTTAGCTTAAAATTTTTCCTGATGTCCTTTGTTATTAGTCTTTTGATGAGGCCAGTATTAAATCTTTTCTTCAGGATCTGGGTGGCGATGCCTCACCTGAGCGGCAATTTGGGTTGAATTAATACCTTATTAAGCTCCTCTGATGTTCAGTGACTCCCTCCTCTGGTGTTAGTGAAGATCTTTTTTTTTGTTCTGAATGACTATCTCATTGAATTCCATCATAGGCTTATAGCAACGAATGGAGCTGAAGTTGGCCTTGTTGTTATCTGTTTAAACGACCTTGTTAAATTTTCCCAATCGGTCTTCTTTAACCTCTAATCAACTGTGAGTGTAAACGCCAACATGGGCCTTGTTTAATGTCTGAGTAAAATATTTATGTCAGCCTTTGGCTGTTTTATTGTATTTTACTATTTATCGACCTCCTTAAGTGGCTTGAAAATGGCCTTTATTTCACTGTGATCTACAGTTTTAGAAAAGAAACTAGAAATCATCCTTCTCAAAGGAAAAAGAATCAAACATTTCTATTTTTTTAATTCTTGAATGATCTCACAAACTAATTAGTGCATCAATGTTTAACTTGTTTCACTTTGGGTAATCGGCCTTATTTACCTGGATCGGCCTTTGCCACTAGGAATAGATCTTCAAGGCTACCCAATCATTGACCTTGAAAGCATTCTCAGCAAGATCTAATTGTTTCTTTTTGATCTTAATCATAGTGATGCTTAATATTAATGACGGTCTAAATAAAGTATTAATGTATTCTTTTGAAATAAATCGACCCTGGATATTAGAAGGGGCATATATTCATATAATTAAATTCAAATTTGAAGTCAAATAAAATTTTACTTAAGTCAAAGAATTTATGTCTATATACATTAAACAATTGCTTGATACCCCCTTTATATGGGTTTTTGCATTTATTATGTCCTAGTAATTTAGGAATAACAATGTGAAATCATGCAAGGAATTGTATAGATCATTTAAAATATAGAAGTTATTTACATGTGCTTACATGATCCGGCTTAAAGTATCAATTAACTCTGTTGAAATTGTCTAAATTGCACGTTAAGCATGTTTTCAAAACTAAATACTTATGTAACAACAAGGATTATAATTTTCCGTAGTTATTCATAGTGGAGTAGGAATGGCTACTTATGTTATCTGTGATTTTATGTTTTGAGAAAGATTGGCTTCTGGGATGGGTGTCGAGTGTGGGGTAACAGGGAATTAGTTTTCTTTTTCAAATCTACATGCTGTTAAAACGGTTAATGCTTTGGCCAAAGCAATTTTGATGTTGAAAAAGACATATGCACCATTGTAGCTAATGGTTTGATTTGCCTAGTATTCTTTATTATTTTCCCTATCATATCCTATTGATGAGATGCTTCATTCATGATAGAGATGCATGTAGATTGATAGGCACACACTAGATTACACCCTGCACTTGTTTACAGGTTGCTAGGCCCTTTGAGAAGGGTCAGGCATCCTTTAGTTTGAAGGATACCGAGGAAATGCAAGCTTCTTGGTTGGGCAGAAAAGTGCCCAAACCATGTTCTTGTCCTTCAATACAGCAGATGGCCAGTTGGTCAATGGCGGTCAAGGACTAATTATTGGATTTATTTAACTTGTTGACAGTTGCACTTCTCCTTGTAATTCAAAATGAATTGTAAGGCATTATGCCATTATTGGAAACTTGTATATTATTTGATATAGAAAACTATGTAATTGATTTTAGAACAATGTAATAATACTTGATTTGATGTCAAACTTATGATTAAAATCTTGCAATGATATTAGAAGTTAATGTTATCACTTTTTCTTTATGATGTTGTAGTTAATTTATTCACTTGATGTTTAAATGTGGTTTTTACTTCAGTAATTAATATGTAGAAATGTTTAGTACTTTACACATAGATAATAGGGGGAATATGTGAATCGAGCTTTTAAGGATTTCTGTAGTTAGCATGGAATTCGGCATCAATTTTTGGTTCCTTACACTCCTCAACAGAATGGTGTGGCCGAGAGAAAGAACAAGACTTTACAGGAGATGGAAAATTGTATGATTCATTCTAGGTCTATGGCTCCTACCCTTTGGGCTGAAGTAATCAATTGTGCCAACTATATTAAAAATCATATGCCTCACAAGGCATTGCAACATAGGACTCCCGAGGAGGCTTGATCCCATGTCAAGCTTGATGTATCCTTCTTCAAAGTATTCGGTAGTGAGGCTTGGGAATTCATTCCGAATGGTTGGCATAAGGCTATGGAGAAGAAGAGTCAACCTTTGATTTTTGTTGGCTATTGTGAGGATGTGAAGGCTTACAGGTTGTTTGATCTTGTCACTCAGGATGTCTACTTTCATAGAGATGTTCATTTTGATGAGTCCTTCATAAGTGGATTCCTCCTCCACTTCTTCTTCCTCACTACATACTTCGCCTTCTTCATCGCAACTTGAGGATATTTTTCTTCTTCAGGATGATATAGATGATGGTCATGCACAACCACCTCCCCATACACCACTTTTTCCCTGATGGGCCCACACTACTCTTGAGGAGGTTGGTCCTCTTGTTGGTGATCCCACAAATACTCATCGCATGCATTCACAGACATTTGGTGTTAGTCTTTTAAGTCGTGTCATTTCAGCATATCCTCAGAAGTTTTTATATGCCCTAGGTATTCTAGAGTGGGATAGTGCAATGGTTGAGGAGTATTCTTCTTTGATGAAGAATCATACTTGGGATCTTGTTCCTCTTCCTAAGTGATGCGGGAGCATCCAGGGGGCCACTTTGGAAAAGAGACCCAGGAAGGGTACGGAGAGATGATCATAGAAATGTAGGGGTAAAATGTCCTAAGGGGCCTGATAAGGACCCTAGGACCAAAATGAATGTAATAAACACCTAGGTAGTTTAATTTTGTTTTGTGGTTCATTTTGGTGTGATGTGTTTCCTAAGGTCCAAGCAACCAAGAATGTGATTAGTTGGCAAGAACTGGGATGTAACTGTGAGGTGAGCGGTTGCAGAACGGTTGGCATTCCCACCGCTGCACCTACCACCCATGGAGAGTATGTTTTAAGCATCTTTTATGATTAGACGGATAGAGGTATGTATGTGGAGTAACAATCGGATTTCAAATTAAAGAAATAAGAATTTCCTTTTTGACAGTGAGTTTTTCTTCTAGTTCTGAAATCCTGTGTATATCTTCTGACTGGCATCAAAGTAAACATTTTCCATTTTTGTTTTTGAGTGTAACTATGCCTGAACGGACCCATCCATGGATGTAAGAGTCTAGTTCTCATGGAGCGGTTGGCAATAACCTGTACCATATTGGACTAACCCTAACTATGCAGAGGGGATATGAAACTCTGAGGTGATCACCAGATGGAATATGGACTTTGAGCCACGAGGAGAGATTGGTACAGAATGGAGTCGAGGAGGGAACTGTACGGAAGATTTTCGTGTTGCAGGTGAGCATCGGACTATCGGCGTAATTGAGTGGGAAGGAGAATGTGTATCGGTGTAAGTATCGACATGGGCAGAAAGGAGTGAAGTCCTTCCGAAGACAACAGTCTTGCTGATGGGTCAAGGATCATAGGTGTGAGTACAGTCATCGACCTGAGGAAATTGTAGTGGGCCAATGGAAAAGGTATCACCGATCAGGGCAACTATTGTGAGTTGTTGCCGATGAAGGATATCGGTGTAAGAAGCACTGAATGGTTCAAGCGAATGGTTCAAGCGAATGGTTCAAGTGAATGGTTTAAGTGAACGGTTCAAGCGAATGGTTCAAGCGAATGGTTCAAGCGAATGGTTCAAGTTAATGGTTCAAGCGAACAGTTCAAGCGAATGGTTCAAGAGTTCAAAAGATACGAATAGTTCGTAAGTTCAATGAGTTTAAGAATTCGATGGTTCGAAACTAACAAGTTCAGTGGGTTCAACCGAGAAGTTAAAGGGTTTGAGAGGTTCAATAATTAGAAGATTTGTTCATTTTGTCCACTTCGCTAAGTCCTCCACATCAAATTGGTATCAAAGCCAGCAAAAGCTCTGGGTAAAGTATTGTGTATCTGAGGGAGAAAAGGGATCTAGTGGAAAGATTCAGAGTTGTCAAGATGCTGTCGAAGGATAAGATGGCTAAGGCAAATGAAGAATTGAAAGAAGCATTGGAGGCAAGAGAAAGAGAACTGAGAGAGAGAAGAGCACAGGATGTTGTAAGAGAAAGAGAGCTAAGACAGGTGAGAAGGGAGAATGCTACAATCTTGGCCAGATTGGAAGCATTGGAGAAGAAAAGAGAGGAACAAGATGATGAGAAAGATGAAGAAGAATATGAGGAGACAAAAGAGAAAGCTCCTGGGGATGAATTCGATCCTGAAGAAAAGAAACTTCTGAGATTGCTTAAAGCAGTTCAGGGTGGTGGAACAAAAGCAACTATGGAGTTGCCTATCTATTAGGGAAAGATGGATAGTGAGGAAGTCTTAGGGTGGATAGATGCCTTTGAAAATTTCTTTGAATATGAAGAAATCAATGATGAGAGAAAGGTGAAATTTGCAAAGATGAACATGAGAGGGACAACACTTACATGGTGGAGTAGTGTGCAGACAGAAAGAGTGGCTAGAGGTGTAACAAAAATCACTTCTTGGAATAAGATGAAGGACATGATGAAGACTTAGTTTCTTCCATCTGATTATACCATTCAGACAAAGAGAATGAGATAGAATTTGAGGCAGAAGGACATGGATGTGATGTCCTATACTGAGCAATTCCATAAGCTTAGTATTAGAGGTGGAGTGGAAGATGAGGATGAGAAAGTAGCAAGATACCTTAATGGGCTTAGGTATAACTTGCAGGATGAGATTGGTCTAAGTATACCAAAAACACTTGGTGAATGTTTTCAGTTGGCCATGAGGGCTGAAGAAAGTGTGAAGAGGAAGCAAGAGAAACAAGGATTTGGTAGAGGATCTAGAGGTAGGGACAAGCCTACTAATGAGGAACAAAACAGCAATGAGAAAGGCAAGGAGTCCACTACAGAACAGAGAGGTGGATACAAAGGTGGAGGTAGATTTGGATCAGGTAGAGGTGCATTCACTGGCAGGTGTTATACTTGCAATGAAGTTGGGCACACAACTTTCAATTGTCCAAAATGGAAGGATGCTGAAAAGGGAAAAGATAAAAGACTTCATTTGACACAAGAAGAGGAAAAGAAAGAAGACAAGGCACCAGAAGTAGCTCTTGATTCAGAAACAAGAGAGTGCCTCATGGTGGACAAAGTGCAGCTAGCACTACAGGTATCTATTTTTAGAACAAATTGTTTAAGCCATGGCAAATTATGTAAGATGATCATAGATTCAGGTGCACATGATAACTTAGTTTCCTGGGAGATGGTACACAAATTGGGATTGCAGACATTTGAGCATCCAAATCCCATGAGTCTATTTTATGTGATGTTATTCAAATGACATGTGGGCATATAATTTTGGGTAGACCATGGCAACATTTAAGGAGAATAATTCATGATGGATATACAAATAGTTATTTGGTGCATAAAGATGGTATGAAGTATAGGTTAAAACCTCTATCTTGTGAAGACAAGAGGGACCATATTGTTATCTATTTTGGGGAAAAAGTACAGCTAAATGTACAAGTTAATGCTGGTTGGAAGCAACATGAACAGTTGCAGGGGAAGGCAGATGACAGTCCTAAGGAACAGCAAGTTCAGGACTTGAATTGCATCAAGGTTGGGGACATTGATTGTCCTATAGAGAGGCAGGAGAAGGAGGCCAAACAGGAACCATTGCAAAAAGAAACAAATCAGAAATTTCCAATGAATAGGGTAGGAGAACTTCAGCAGTAGAGTCCTAGGAGAGGACATCAGAATGTGTTTTGTAACACCAACACTGGTTGGAAGAGATATGCAGGTTGGAGAAAAAGGAGGCGGATAACTCTAGGTGAGTTCATGTTCCCTGTCACACAGCAGAGGAATTTTTCAAATAGTTTTCAGACTGGCTGGAACAGAGCACCCAACTCTTGGGACAAGAGTTTCCTTTATTCTGGGGAGTATGATGTGAGAGCATCCAAGGGGCCACTTTGGAAAAGAGACCCAGGAAGGGTACAGAGAGATGATCATAGAAATGTAGGGGTAAAATGTCCTAAGGGGCGTGATAAGGACCCTAGGACCAAAATGAATGTAATAAACACCTAGGTAGTTTAATTTTGTTTTGTGGTTCATTTTGGTGTGATGTGTTTCCTAAGGTCCAAGCGACCAAGAATGTGATTAGCTGGCAAGAACCGGGATGTAACTGTGAGGTGAGCGGTTGCAGAACAGTTGGCATTCCCACTGCTGCACCTGCCACCCATGGAGAGTATGTTTTAAGTGTCTTTTGTGATTAGACAGATAGAGGTGTGTATGTGGAGTAACAATCAGATTTCAGATTAAAGAAATAAGAATTTCCTTTTTGACAGTGAGTTTTTCTTCTAGTTCTGAAATCCTGTGTATATCTTCTGACTGGCATCAAAGTAGACATTTTCCATTTTTGTTTTTGAGTGTAACTATGCCTGAACGGACCCATCCATGGATGTAAGAGTCTGGTTCTCATGGAGCTGTCCGCAATAACCTGTACCATATTGGACTAACCCTAACTATGCAAAGGGGATATGAAACTGTGAGGTGATCACCAGATGGAATATGGACTTTGAGCCACGAGGAGAGATTGGTACAGAACAGAGTCAAGGAGGGAACTGTGCGGAAGATTTTCGTGTTGCAGGCGAGCGTCGGACTATCGGCGTAATTGAGTGGGGAGGAGAACGTGTATCGGTGTAAGTATCGACATCAGCGGAAAGGAGTGAAGTCCTGCCGAAGACAACAGTCTGGCCGATGGGTCAGGGATCATCAGTGTGAGTACAGTCATCAGCCTGAGGAAATTGTAGTGGGCCAACGGAGAAGGTATCGCTGATCGGGGCAACTGTTGTGAGTTGTTGCCGACGAAGGATATCGGTGTAAGAAGCATCGAACGGTTCAAGTGAATGGTTCAAGCGAATAGTTCAAGCGAATGGTTCAAGCAAACGGTTCAAGAGAATGGTTCAAGTGAACGGTTCAAGCGAATGGTTCAAGAGTTCAAAAGATACGAATAGTTCGTAAGTTCAATGAGTTTAAGAATTCGATGGTTTGAAACTAACAAGTTCAGTTGGTTCAACTGAGAAGTTAAAGGGTTCGAGAGGTTTGATAATTAGAAGATTTGTTTATTTTGTCCGCTTCACTGCGTCCTCTGCATCACTAAGGGAAGAAAATTGGTTCGGTACAAGTGGGTGTACCACACCAAATATGTAGCTGATGGTTCTATAGAAAAGTACAAGGCTCGTCTTGTTGCTAAGGTTTTTTCTCAGGTTGAGGCTATTGACTACTCTAAGACCTTTGCTCCTGTTGCCAAGATGGATTCCATTCATCTTGTACTTTCTCTTGCTGCATCTCAGGGTGGTTAGTGTATTAGATGGATGTGAAGAGTGCCTTCTTGCATGGTGATCTTCATGAGGAGATCTACATGGAGCAGCCTCCAGGTTTGGTACAAGACTCTTCACTTGTTTGCAAGCTTCGCCATTCATTATATGGTCTCAAACAAGCCCCTAGGGCTTGGTATGAGAAGATGGATAGTTTCCTACTTGCTTCCAGCTTCACATGATGCCATTTCAATCCTACAGTTTATACTCAGAGACGTGTAGATGATCTTTTGATTCTTGTGCTTTATGTGGATGATTTGAGTCTCACAAGCAATTCTACCTCCATGATCTAGAGTATTCAATAAGAATTGATGAAGCACTTTGATATGACAGATCTTGGTCTTTTGCACTACTTCCTCAGTCTTCAGGTTCGCCAGACTTCTGAGGGGATCTTCATTTTTCAGCACAAGTATGCTCTTAATTTTCTTCAGAGATTTGACATGGTTGATTGCAAGCCTACCTCTACACCATTTCAGTCCTGTGTTGTATTGTCTACCAGTTTCACTACTCCCATAGTTGATGCTAGATTCTATCGGTAGTTGGTCGGTAGTCTTTTGTACTTGACACAGTCATCCTGATATTTCATTTACAATTGGACTTGTCTCCCGTTTCTCTTAGGATCCACATGAGAGTCATTGGAAGTTAGCCAAATGTATCTTGAGGTATATTCAAGGCACATCACACTTTGGCATTCATTACACATCAGGAGCTTCTTTGATTGTGGGCTTTACTGACTCAGATTGGGTTGGTCATGTTGATGATCGGAAGTCTACTTCTGGCTTTTTTTATGAAGTGGTTCTATCCTGATTACATGGTCTTGCAAGAAGTAGATAGATATTGCATTATCATCGACAGAGGCTGAGTATCGAGGTGCAGTTTTGGCTAGCCACGGGGTTCTTTGGCTTTGACAATTGATGACTGAGTTTAGATTTCCTCTAGATCATCGCACTACTCTTTGGTGTGATAATCAAAGTGCCATTCACATTTCTCGCAACCTCATGGAGCATCAGCATACTAAGAACATCAAGATCCACATGCACTTCATCAGGCAGTTCATCCATGATGGTGTTCTCACACTAGTACAAAAACAACAATATATGATTAAAAACTACTAAAAACCGCATATAAATGACTAAACATGGTCACATGACCATTAGTAGTTTATTACCAGTCATTTATAATGTGACCAAATTGATGACTAAACCATTTTTAGTCATTTATTGGTTATTTTGATTGATCGATTTGGTAGTATATTTAGTCATTAATTTAGTCATTGATTTAGCCATATATTTAGTCATATTTATTCACTGATCTTGGTCACATGACTAATAGTAGTTTATTGCTGGTCATTTATTTTATCACATGACCAAATTTATAACGCAACCAAATTTGTGTCAATTGGTAGTATATTTATTCACCAATTTCTGTCAACTAGTAGTATATTTAGTCATGTTTAGTCATATTTATTCACTGGTTTCTGTCAATTGGTAGTATATTTAGTCAAGTTAATTATTAATTGACATGAATTAGTAGTATATTTAGTCATTTTAATCAAGGGGATGAAGCATCACCACAAGATCACATCAACCATTTTGAAGCACAATGAAATAGCTTTGAGAAGGTAAAAACTTGTTTTATTGATAAAAAATTCTTAAAAATAGCATACAGATCTGAAAATAAGTTACAATTCTTTCTCTTTGCTAAAAAAACCTTCATGGTTACAATACATAGCTCAAAGAATGACCAACAAACTGATTTTCTGAGTTACAATGCACCAAAACACAGAAAGAAGCTTGTTTCATCTTACAATGCTTTTCCGAAAGTGAAAAGAACTGAGGAAAAATGAAAGTAAACTCTTCTTTTGACTATCCTACACTAGAGGAAAAGTAGGACATGTTTAAAATTCATTAAATGTTTCCTTTATGACTATTATTGATTGCTTCCTTGAACCTTGGGCGCTTGAAGCTGCCTTTGTCTCATGCTTTGAATGCTTGGAAATTGCTTGGTGGTGTTGGAAAAAGACAAGTTTATCTTTTCAACTATTATCTACCCCTAGGTGCATACACATGTCATCTTTTTGTTCAAACTGCCTTTATAAATGCTCCAACTGCTGCTCTATTCCTTCAAAATGGTCATACAACCTAAAACAAAAAAAAGCAAAAAGAGATCATAAACAAACAATGATAAGTAATTACAACAATACCCATACAACAATATGTAATTACAACCATTTGATGCATCTAAAACAATAGAAGTAGTATAATGTGGAAGTAAAAGAAAATATAAGTCACCTTGGCAATTTGTTTAACATTGATAACATATTTTGTATCCTCGGTATTTGGGTTTATTATCTTGGTACACCTTGCCACTTGCACAGCAGAAACAAGAATTGACTAAATATACATTGAAAATCAAAGCATAAAAGAGAGGAATTTTGACAGATGTTGTAGTTGCAATAGCCCTACTAGACATGTATGCAAAATGTGGAAGCATAGAGAAGGCATGTGAACTATTTGACAAAATGCCTAAAAAAACTGCAGGATATGCACAAAATGGATTTGTTGAAAAAGCTTTAGAAATTGTCAAGCAAATGTAAATGGCATGTGTAAAGCCAGACTGCACAACCTTTGCCAGCATCTTCCTTGACTATGCCAAAATGGGAACATTGGAACATAGTATGGACCTCTATCAAAGCATAATGAAACGGGGATTTTTGTCCAAAACTATAGTTGGAAATACTCTAGTAGACATGTATGCAAAATGTGGAAGCATAGAAAAAATTGATGAATTGTTTGACAGAATGCCTCAAAGAGATGTAATCTCATGGAATGCAATAATTGTAGGATATTCACAAAATGGATTTGTTGAAAGGGCTTTCAAAACTTTCAAGAAAATGCAATTGGCAGTTCTAAAGCCAAATTCTACAACCTTTGCTAGCATCCTCCCAGCCTGTGACAAAATGGGAGCTTTGCAACAGGGTATAGAAATCCATCAAAGCATAAAGGATAGAGAAATTTTGTCAGATGATTAATCCCTTCATAATTAATAATTAATACTACATAAGAATTAATGCTTTCTGTGCTAAGCTTCAGCTCATTTCACAAGTAAGCATTGGTTAGTCACCATTAAAAAGTGAAAGGTAACCATGGGAAGAGTTGTAGAGGTGTCTTACATCTTGGATAGACTAGAAAAAAATGGTGATGCTACTAGAAGCCCAACCATGAAGGCAGAAGATAGGATCCCATCTTCGAAATAATTCAGATTAAAATCACCCCTACATACACACAGAAAAATAACATGTATCAACAAGATGAATCTATAGAAATAAGAAAAATCCAGAGTCAGAAAATGTTTGAGTTATGCACTAGATGTAAATTTTACATATTTATATAACATGTCATGGTTTCAAAAAAAAATGTCTAAGTTTGAACCATAGTCACCAGGAAACTCTAGTATCAGAAAAAAGATAGCCTCCTTGATCTCCACATCTTCTAGTTACCATATTTATATATACTAGCAGTTGCATAGTATATGTGTATAACAGATCTGCCGATAGGCGTGCATACAATGGTGGAAGGTATACGTACATGCCACAGTCCTCTATTTCTTATAGATAGAGGAATACAACAGCAACAATAGTTTGTTATTAGTGTGACAGACAAGAATTCCAACAGGGTCAAAGAGTGCAACATTAACAAAAAAAACAATAGCTTACTTTGCACCGTCGAACAAAAGAGTAAATTAGGGAGCTTAGAGTGAAATGCAGTAGATTTTGTAAGTGTAATTGATGTGAATCACTTTTGTATTTGAGATCAATTAACGTATGTCTTAGATTCACTATCTTTTTTGATATAAGGCTTTAGTGCACAATGAATGGATATCAAGCTTAGATTACCCTTAGGCTTAGAAATGAAGCCACCTCAGGGGATTTCTAGTTCTAGGAATTTGCCTTGAACTTTGACACAGCCTAACTTGAGTGTGGCCCACATTGCTTTGTCTGCATAGCACAGAGACCTTGCCAAGTACTTCTTGAACCCTTCCCATTTGAGATATTAAATCTTAAACTTAGTCATGTACAAATAGGTATTTTCTTCATTTATATCATGGTCAACAGATTTCTATGATGATGCATCCATAGTTTTTAATAGTTTGAACTCACCAAAAGGACATGAATTCAACAAATCTTTGACTCAAGTAATTGAAGAGAGTTATAGGTTCTTGTGTGGCATTGGTGTTAAGTTTTCTTATGACAAAAGAATAATAGCTTGACACATTATAGTCAAACTAAGTGATTCATCATTTCAGTTTAATATTTGACTATGCTTTATAACCTCTTTATTTTCTATTCAGAATTTTTTTCAATATGTAATTCAGAATATAATTAATTTACAAGAGATTTGAGACAACATTTAAATATAGTCCAATGCCAAAGATTTTGGCATGTAGAAGGAGAGAGGTCACTAAGCCATAAGAGCCACCTTGCAAAATGATATCTAGGAAAGTAAAAACTTATATTGAATTCCAGAAAGGGGTAAGTGCAAGAAGATGGGGGGCCAAAAAGGGATCTTAAGTGGCCACTTTTTTTTTTCTAAAATCAGGAAATACTGACCTTGGATGAGAAATTGAGCATAGTTATTGTTACCTAAATTTCACTATAGCTCATTCAGGTAGAGATTTGTTTCAAAGTTTAAAAGGTACATTTTATCTAATCCTTATTACATTACATTCAAATGCATAAATGAAATAATTCAAAAATATTATGTTTATTAAATTACTGCATTTATCTAAGTGCATGTAACATAGGAAAGATTTATACAAATCTTATCTGAAAAATAAATAATCTTTATTGAATGTAAAATGTACATTATCTCACACAAGCCATGAGATTAACTTTCTTATTCAATGAATTTCAAGAAACAATTTATACATGAATAAGTAAAAGTAAAAGCATGTGCATGTAAGGGTAGAGGCTAGTCATTGCCTAAGAATGACTGGTTCTAGTTCTGGTGTGTGGTCCTGTTGTCCTGAGTTGCCTTTGTCCCTCCTAGTTCCATGTCATTTCTATTTCCTGCATCTGGCAAAAGAATGGTGTTAGAGCAAGGCTTTAAGCAATGAATGGTCCCAAACCTGACATGAACAGATACATATGCATGTATAAACTGATCCTCAAATGCATTAAACAAGAAATGTATACTTTGGATGTCCTAGAAAACAAGCAAGTCATCAAACACATCCAAAGTATGCATTTATTTTTCTAAAAAGTTTGCTTCATGTGTAGATACAGGTGAAATTGTGTTTCTGAGTGATTCATCAATTTATATTATGAGTGGGGAAAATGTGGCTCCCACAAGGGTTGAGCCCAGCTCATAAGTGTTACAGAAACATTTCATATGTATTCATCAGATGCAGAGTACAGATTGTGTGAATAGAGAGAACAATCATCAAGTATGGATCAGTCAAAGTTGACTATATCATTTGCCTTGAGTTTTCACCTTTCTCATGTTTCAGCAGACAGTCTCTATCATGATTAAAGATAGAGTGTAGAAGTCACAATCAAAATGCTCAGAAGATAATGTACAGTCAGCAAGGTAGTTTCAAAAGATCTGCCATAGTTATGAATATGTGATGGTGCTATAGAGGATCCATTCTCAATGTAAGATAGTAAGCCTGTCATAGAATACTATCATAGCCAAGATAGTGACTGTCATACCTTCATAATGTGGTCTTGAATTAATATGTTTACCTTTGCAAAATGAATAAGATATGGAGTCATGATGACTATGAGCAAGGATAGTATACAGACAAAGCAAGACAAAGCAATGTAAAATATGAAACTACAGTGGATCTCAGGCACAGGTGTATTAGTCAGTTAGAGTAAATGTTTGCAAATGCAATGCTTATAATGGATGACACAAGGTAATGATATGAATAGTGGACTTGATAGTGGATAGTCATGTAGACTGTATAGTTGTTTTAAGAAGTATTGACAAAGGAAAGACTGTATATTAGTAATTACCTAGCATCAAAATAGTCACATAATGCCAAGAGAAGGACAATGATAAAGATATGCAAAAGGAGTAGTCTTGGCCAAGACAGAGACTGTGATGGATAGTCAAAAGCCATAACAAAAGCATTGATGGAGGACTATCATACAATCTTTCTTCCTACAGAATTGTCATAAATTCTTGTGAGTCTAGGGAAGTACATGCTTTTGAAGTTATCTGGAGTGAAAATGAGAATAGCTAAATAGTCATCCTTGACTGTCATAAAGGGAGTAATCATGCACTTGATTGTATCTTAGACATCATAATGACAGAGATAAAAGAGTGCAATGAGAGGATGGTAGCATCACAACATTAAGGATGTGCAGATAAGAACTTAAGATGTCATATTGTGGTCATCAAGTTGGGGGCAAAGTGCAGTCACAATCATGTAGCAGATCAGAGAGAAAGCAATCTTTTTTCCAAAAGGGCAATCACCACTATCAATAAGGAGACAATACCTATCTTGTCTAGTGTTCACTGCAATATAGATGGCATTTACACAAATCACTTTGAGGAAACAACCCTATCAAATGAGATGCAAGGACAAGTTGAAGACTAGCAGACACTGCTAAAGAAGATGAGTGAAGACAGTCATGGGGGTAAGAAAAGTGATGGAATGACTGTGATGACAGTCTTAGTATAGTCTTAAGGACTGCAACAAAGTTAATAGTCCAGCCAACAAGATGACTATCAGCGAAGGAGAAGATAGCAACCACCTCTATGAAAGCAATCCAAAGTATACAGATTCTTATCTACAAAAGATACAAGACATCAACAAAGTCTACAAATTCTTCACAGTCTCCATGTAAACCCTAGTAGGGTTTTTGTCACAAATAAGGAGACTTTCACAGTTACATTGTTAGATAGGAAGCAATAGTGACAAAGCATAAAAATATCATGTCATAGTTTTGTAGAGCTTACATCAGAAGAGCAAATAATGTAGAGGTTTGAGGAGCCATCAGAGTATCCAAAGGGAGTAGACTTTTCATTGTTTCAAGATGCTATAGATGCTCAAAATGAATAGTGAAGCAACTACATGAGGTATATATATACAGAAGTGTAAGTAAAAAACACAGTGAGGGTTTTTTCATCAAAACCCTAGTTGAATAAGCCTTGTTTTTCATATGAAAATGTTGTTATTTTTACAAGAGAAGCCAGTAAGACTTGCATTTCTTCATGGCCGATCATTTTTTAAGCTTTGATAGTTGTTTCTCTCCATGCTCAAGGATGTATACAAACCCTAATGGAAAATAAGTCTTTTTTTTTCATTATTTTTAAACAGTAAAAAGCCATATCCAGGCAAATGTCATGCACAGAAGAGAGAATATTATGCAGAAATGATAAATCTTTCCTATACCTATTCATTGAAACAAAAATAGTCATATATACTAGAAAAGTAGTTTCTTCATCATAGACGTGGAAGAAGTAGAAGCATCTATAGCATATACAGTGAGAAAAGCTACTGGAAATCATGAATTTTGTAGTGTTATTTCCAGAAAAATGAGTTCAACAAGATTACCTCCAGCTTCAGGATACTTTGTGGTGAATAACACAGTGAAAATACCTCCAGATATCTATAGGAGTCTCAAACATCAAAGCCTCATGTCGGTGGTGAAGAAATAGATGACAGAGCAAAATGACAACATTGCAAGATGCAAAAATAAAGGTAAAAAGTGCCTTTTTTGGTATTTAGGGTTTCAAACCCTAAGAACCCAAGGGTTCTTCTTGTTTGCATTTCTTTTAAGTTTTGTTTTTTCTTCATAAGAGCCATGGTCAACACTTGTTCATTAGGTGTTGGCATGTATCTCTTAGGCCATGATGGGATATATGCCCCTTAAAGACCTTTTAATTACCTTCTTTCCCATTCGGTGTTTTTTAATTTTGCTTTATTTTTCCTTATATAATATGCAAATTGTAAAACACTTAAACTTAAATGGTGTTGTTATAAACCATTTAATGTTTGTTGTTATTTTTATATGCAAAGGAGAAATATAAAGCATGTCATTGATCTTAATTGGACTTGAGAGCATAAGTACATGAAGAGTGAGGATGCAGCAGACACATGCCAAGGGAATAGGTGTTGTTTTTGCTTTGAAGGAGGAGATTGACTAAGTCAGGAGGCAGTTGGACATTTATAGTTTGACTTGATAGTTGATTATTAGAGGGTATCTAGGAGTAGTTTTATTACTCTTAGAGTCCTTTTTAGACTTGTTTTTCATGAGCCATCATGTTTGGCTAAGTCCTAATGGACTTTTTCTTGCATTATGGGCATTTTTGGAGATAACATAGGTCCTAGATTTTAGGCTTTGGGGGCATCCAACCCTAATCAGTTTGAGATTCCTTCTATTGTGGAACCACTTGGATAGTGGTGGATAGAGTCACTTTTGTGACTTTTTTGTAGGGAGTTCTTACATGCAAATTTCAGAGACTTGTGATTTTTACAGTCCTTGCTCAGATTTTTGACAGTTTGTAATTCATTCATCTTTGGACATGGAATATAGTGGATACTTTAATTATTTATGGTGATGAAAACTCTTGCCTTTCTTTTGTTATTGTAGTCTTGTGTATGTTGAATGATTGATCAAGTTATTTGTGAAATTATCTTAGTCTCCTTGTAACTTTGTCTCATATATTATACCTTTGTTGTAAGTACTAAGCTAATGTAGGTTACTAATTGTGTTGACAAAATGCATATAACTTGTTAATTGTGAAGTTATTTTCCTTTCACAAGTTATTGTGTCCTTAACCTTTTAGTGAAATATTTATACAAAAGCATACCATAACAGATTGTGCAAAAATTAGTTTCTATCAGTTTGAGCTAAGTGTATGCAAGTCTGAATTTCATCATCTTTGTCAGTTCGGTGTATCACCCTTTTACTTTAAGTTTTCAGTTTAGTTTTCTGAGTTTCCTCCTTTCCTTTTCTCTACAAAATCATTAGTTTTGGTGATAACCAGATAGGAAGCCAGCCTTCTCCAGAGGTTGACATCTACTTTTAAAGTTACCCACAACTTTAGAGGTCTTCCCATGTTTCAGTAGACTGTTAAACTTCATGTTTAATAGGGTGCAAATCTCATTGATAACAGTTACACTCAAAATTTAAAGATGCAACAAAAGCAATGTTTGTAGTGCTCCGAGTCTACTTTCTAAACTACTAATTTAAAAACAAATGGCATAGATTAAGGGGTTCAAAAAAGGGAACCACATAAATTGGTATTGTTTCTGTCAAAAAAACATAACATAGCATGTTTTGTGGCTCCCTCAAAAGGTTAACATTTTTTTGGTATTTTAAAATCGCTTTGGTGAGAAATTAGCTAACATGTAGTTTATGCCTGATTTTTCTAATAATTTTTTAATGAATATTTAATTTTTTACTAATTTTCAAAGTGGACACATCCTAAAATATATAATTATGGCCGTGTTACCCCTGTAAATTTTGAAAACTAATTGAATTTTTTTGTTATATGTGTAGAATGGAGTCTAGTTTATAAAAATGTAATTTTTTTGAAATTTCAATGGTTAATTTATAATTAAAAAAAGACCAAACACTAGTTTTTGCCAAAAAAATAGACACACAAACAAAAGAAATTAAAGATGAAAGGCTTAACATTGTCAAAATGTGAAAAAAATTACATCATTAAATAGCTAAGAGAAATCCTAACATTACCCAGGTGTTCAATTTGTTTGACCTTAAAACACGTGCAAATCTAAGGGTTAGCACGAACAAAATTATGTGAAATCTGTAGAATATGTAGAAAAACACATCTTTGGATGTTGGGAAGGCACTCCAAGCCATTGGATTGGAAATCCAAAGTAAATCCCAAGCCTAAGGCTTGGGATTCCCAAAGCAAAATATAATGCATTTTTTTCTTTTTTGCAAGTTTGCCTGATGTTTGCCCAGTTTGACATAACGCGAGCGCGTTATAACGCACTCGCATTATGTCTCCCTTTGAATGATTTATGTTCAAGTTTCTTAAGTATGTTTGATGTATGTATATATGTATGCTTGTAGGTATGTATGGTTGTATGTACGTATGTACATGTATGCATGCTTGTATGTATGTATATATGTATGCATGTTTGTTTGTATGTATGTATGTATGTACATGTATGTATGTATGCCTATATGTATGTATGCATGTATGTATGTATGTAAGGGTTTTGGGTTTAGGGTATATAAGGACCTAACCGCGTATAGTTTTTAGGGTTGAAGGTTGAGTTTTTTGGGTTTAGGGTTTAAGGTATAGGGTTGAGGGTTGAGGTTGAGGGATTAGGGCTTAAGTAATAGGTAGAAGGTAGAGGTTAGGGGGTAGAGGATTGAGGGTTGAGGGTTGAGGGTTGTAGTTGAGGGATAATATTCATCTTGTTGAGTGTATCAGATTAAGTGTGTAAGGCATGGGGATTAGGGTTTAGGATATTGGGTCTAGGGTTTACGATATGGATTGAGGGTATATAAGGCATAGGGTGACTTGGGTTGAGAGTATATGGTTTAGGTTTTAAGTATAGGGTTGAGGCATAATATTCAGGGTTTAGGGTATAAGGGTGAGGTTATAGGGTACAGGGATGAGGATTTGTGGGTGTAGGCTTCAGGGTTTAAGGTATAGGGTTGAGGATTGAGGGATTAGGGCTTACATATATGGTTGAGGGTATAGGGTATAGGGTTGAGAGTTTATAGTTGAGGGATAATGTTCAAGGTTGATTGTCTAAGATATAAGGTTTAGGGTTTAAGGTTGAGGGTATAAGGCATATGGAGGAGGGTTGAGGGTTTAGGGCATAAGTATAGGGTTGAGGATATAGGGTATAGGGTAGAGGTTTGAAGGTTGAGGGATAATGTTCAAGGTTGAGTGTCCAAGGTTAAGTGTATAGGGTATAGGTTTTAAGGGTTTAAGGGTATCTAGGAGTTGTGAGTTTAGGGTTTAAGGGTTTAAGGTTTGAGGGATTAAGGGTTTAAGGGTTGAGGGATTAGGGTTTAAGGCACAGTGTTAAGGGTAGAGGGATTAGGGATAGGGTTTAGGGTTGAAGCTTTAAGGATTGAGGGTTGAGGCTTTAAGGCTAAGGGTTAAGGGATTAGGGTTTAAGGTATAGTGTCGAGGGTAGAGGATTTAGGGATAAGGTTTAGGGTTTAAGGTTTAAGGGTTGAGGATTTAAGGATAGGGTTTAGGGGTAAGGGTGAAGGGATTAGGATTTAAGGTATAGGGTTGAGAGTTGAGGGTTTAGGGATAGGGTTTAGGATTAAGGTTTAAGGGTTGAGGGTTGAGGCTTTAGGATAAGGTTTAGGGTTTATGGTTAAGTGAGAGACCTAGATGGCTAAGGATGGATGGAGAGGTAGACAAGGAGTGACTGAGAGATGTAGAGAGGGGAGAGGTAGAGAGGTGAGGGGGAGACAAAGGTGCGAGATAGAGAGGTGAGGGGAGAGATATAATAAAATGAGAGAGTGAAGTTGACAACTTGAGGGAAAGATGGGTAAGGAGGAGGGAGAGAGGTGGATAGGAAATGAAATATCTAGAGAACCATGAGAGATATACAAGTGAGAAACCTACAACCTAGGGAGAGAGGGGTGAGAGAGATAGGGAGAGATGGGGGTGAGACAGATAAGGGAGGAGAGGAGTGGATAAGGGTTGAGGGTTTAGGGTTTAAGGGTCAAGGGTTTAGGGTTTAAGGGTTGAGGGATTAGGGTTTAGGGTTGAGGGATTAGGGTTTAAGGTATAGTGTCGAATATTAAGGGTTTAGGAATAGGGTTTATGATTTAAGGTTTAAGCATTAAGGGTTGAGGATTTAGGGATAGGGTTTAGGGTTTAGGGATAAGGGATTACAATTTTAGGTATAGTGTCAAGGGTTGAGGGTTTAGGGATAGGGTTTAGGATATAAGGTCTAAGGGTTGAGGGTTGAGGCTTTAGGGATAAGTGAGAGACCTAGATGGCTAAGGGTTGAGATATAGGGGACAAATGGGATGAGGCAGATAGGGGAGGAGAGGGGTGGATAAGGGTTGATGGTTTAAAGCTTTAGGGTTGAGGGATTAGGGTTTAGGGTTGAGAGATTAGGGTTTAAGGTATAGTGTTGAGGGTTGAGGGTTTAGGGATATGGTTTAGGATTTAAGGTTTAAGGGTTGAGGGTTAAGGCTTTAGGGATAGGGTTTAGGGTTTAGGGATAAGGGATTAGGGTTTAAGGTATAGTATCTAGGGTTGAGGCTTTAGGAATAGGGTTTAGGATTTAAGGTCTAAGGGTTTAGGGTTTAGGGTTTAGGGATAAGGGATTACATTTTAAGGTATACTGTCGAGGGTTGAGGGTTTAGGGATAGGGTTTAGGATTTAAGGTTTAAGGGTTGAGGGTTGAGGCTTTAGGGATAAGGGTTTAGGGTTTAGGGATAAGGGATTAGGGTTTAAGGTATAGTGTCGAGGGTTGAGGGTTTAGGAATAGGGTTTAGGATTTAAAGTCTAAGGGTCGAGGGTTGAGTCTTTAGGGGCAGGGTTTAGGGTTTAGGGATAAGGGATTAGGGTTTAAGGTATAGTGTTGAGGGTTGAGGCTTTAGGCATAGGGTTTATTATTTAAGGTTTAAGTGTTAAGGGTTGAGGCTTTAGGGATAGGGTTTAGGGTTTAGGGATAAAGGATTAGGGTTTAGGGTTGAGGGATTAGGGTTTAGGGTATAGTGTTGAGGGTTCAGGGTTTAGGGGTAGGGTTTAGGATTTAAGGTTTAAGGGTTGAGGGTTGAGGCTTTAGGGATAGGGTTTAGGGTTTAGGAATAAGGGATTAGGGATTAGGGTTTAGGGTTGAGGGTTGAGGGATTAGGGTTTGAGGTATAGTGTTGAGGGTTGAGGAATTAGGGTTGAGGGATAGGGTTTAGGGTTTAGGGATAAGGGATTAGGGTTTAGGGTTGAGGGATTAGGGTTTGAGGTATAGTGTTGAGGGTTGAGGGTTTAGGGACAGGGTTTAGGATTTAAGGTTTAAGGACCTTGAGGGTTGATGCTTTAGGGATAGGGTTTAGGGTTTAGGGATGAGGGATTAGAGTTTAGGGTTGAGGGATTAAGGTTTAGGGTTGAAGGATTAGGGTTTGAGGTATATTGTTGAGGGTTGAGGGTTTAGGATTTAAGGTTTAAGGACCTTGAGGGTTGAGTCTTTAGGGATAGGGTTTAGGGTTTAGGGATAAGGGATTAGGGTTTAAGGTATAGTGTCAAGGGTTGATGGTTTAGGCATAGGGTTTATGATTTAAGGTTTAAGGGTTGAGGCTTGAGGCTTTAGGGATAAGGATTAGGGTTTAGGGTTGATGGATTAGGGTTTAAAGTTGAGGGATTAGGGTTTGAGGTATAGTGTTGAGGGTTGAGGGTTTAGGGTTGAGAGTTGAGGGATTAGGGTTTAGGGTATAGTGTTGAGGGTTGAGGGTTTAGGGTTTAAGGTTTAAGGGTTGAGGGTTGAGGCTTTAGGGATAGGGTTTAGGGTTTAGGGATAAGGGATTAGGGTTTAAGGTATAGTGTCAAGGGTTGATGGTTTAGGCATAGGGTTTATGATTTAAGGTTTAAGGGTTGAGGCTTGAGGCTTTAGGGATAAGGATTAGGGTTTAGGGTTGATGGATTAGGGTTTAAAGTTGAGGGATTAGGGTTTGAGGTATAGTGTTGAGGGTTGAGGGTTTAGGGTTGAGAGTTGAGGGATTAGGGTTTAGGGTATAGTGTTGAGGGTTGAGGGTTTAGGGTTTAAGGTTTAAGGGTTGAGGGTTGAGGCTTTAGGGATAGGGTTTAGGGTTTAGGGATAAGGGATTAGGGTTGAGGGTTGAGGGATTAGAGTTTGAGGTATAGTGTTGAGGGTTTAGGGATAGGGTTTAGGATTTGAGGTTTAAGGGTTGAGGGTTGAGGCTTTAGGGAGAGGATTTAGGGTTTAGGGTTGAGGGATTAGGGTTTAGGGTATAGTGTTGAGAGTTGAGGGTTTAGGGATAGGGTTTAGGATTTAAGGTTTAAGGGTTGAGGTTGTAGGGATATGGTTTAGGATTTAAGGTTTAAGGGATGAGGGTTGAGGCATTAGGGATAGGGTTTAGGGTTTATGGATAAGGGATTAGGGTTTAGGGTTGAGGGATTAGGGTTTGAGTTATAGTGTTAAGGGTTGAGGGTTTAGGGATAGGGTTTAGGATTTGAGGTTTAAGGGTTGAGGATTTAGGGGTAGGGTTTAGGGTTTAGGAATAAGGGATTAGGGTTTACGGTTGAGCGATTAGGGTTTACGGTTGAGGGATAGGGGTTAGGGTTTAGGGATAAGGGATTAGGGTTTAGAGTTAAGGGAGAGACAAAAGAAATACATGAGAGAGTGAATAATATAGAGTTTTGTATAGCAAGCCATTACACGCTCACGTTATAACGTGAGCACGTACAAAAAAAGCTTTTTCATGTTGTTGGGAAGTGCACATGCACATTTTTCACATTCTACAACCTTTGCATGAACTTTCCACCACCTTTTTCTTGTTTTCCAACTTAAGGAGGAAATAACATAGTTTTCACATTGAATTTGATATAGATCAATTCAAGTTTCAATTTTTGTAGTGTTGCAATGTTAATTGTGATTGAATTGTAGGAATTTAACATTATACATTAGTTAATTGTATTGTTGTTAGTAATTCTAAATGAGTGTTATTCAATTGAACATTGAAAAGGAAGCAAGTGGTGAAAAACTCAAATTGTTGAGGAGTTTGATCCAAGAAGAAAAAAAGACTACATAATTGGTACTCTCTCCATTCAAATCTCTATTTTTTAGGTATGTCAAGTCTTTACACATGTTCTAAGTTACATTTTCCTTAATTCTATTTGAATTACTTTATCATGCCTCATTGAATACATGTTTATATCACTTGTATGGTTTATATATTTTGTGTTTATATCATTTGTGTTTATAGTTCATGTGCCTTGTCTATGCTTCCACATTTTGCATACATGTCTAATAGGGAATTTGCAGCCCGCGCTCTGAATTTCTTCCCAAACAACTATAAATTTCTATTGCTTTAAATTTCTTCTTTATACCTACAGACCTGTAGCTGCTCATGAAAGATATCATCAATCCAAAACATGAATTTATCAAAATGATCAATAGGAACATAGTATCCTAGCTGCAAAACTAAGTTCCTTTATTCAAATTTAAAAAGTAAAAAAATAGGTTTACAATACACTCCTCTCCAACATAAACTAGTCAAGACAACCATAGAACATCTAATAATGATATGTCAACTATTAAACAAACATAGCTACCAACCAAAGAAATAGAAAAACCTAAAAAATTTCCATACAACCAAAACTAAGTTCACCCAAAATTTTACCATAAGATCTACTACTTAGTTGAGTATGCACTTGCAATGTTGATATCTTATAGACAAAAAATTAGCAAAAATTTATAGGGCCTCTTATGTAAATTGCTTTAACCTTGAATTTTAGCAAGAACCCTTTAAAAGTGAATTGAAAACTCTTCTTTGACTAGCTGAGAACACTTCAACAATGGTAATGGGCTAAAAAATCCTCCACCATGTGATTGAAAACTCTTCTTTGACTGTAAGGAAAGTGTGGGAAGTGCTGGAAATGTTGAGGGCAGCAGACCTATAATTTGGAACTGTATTCATTTCTTAGGAACTAATATTTGTCTCTTTATCATGCTACAGATAAATTCTCTGTCATGTCGAGGAAACAATCAAGGATTAAACTAACACAGGAAGAGAAAGAAGCTAAGAATGCAAAGAAAGCAGCAACTATGAGGGAACTTGGTGAGAAGAGGAAATTGGACACGATTGTCGAAGACATGCCAATTGAAGAGGAACCTCAACCATCAACAAGAGATATGGTATTGGTAGCACAAAGGGAATGAATTCAAAATCTTTGTGCTATGAGAGATTTGAATACCAAAATTGGAGACATGTCCTCTACCGCAAGTCAAGATGGAGGGAGACCATCTACCACATCTCAAGTTGAGAGTACATTATCACTCACATGTGAGGAAGGAGGTACACCATCGTTCCCACCTCAACCTCAAGGTATGTCATCTATTCCATCTCCGATTGAAGCTATGCCATCTATCCCATCTCATTTAAATATTGATGAAATTCCTAATGATGAGATGCATTTACCTTTCGTAATACCACCTAGAATTTTGCATAGAAAGCCAAAGTGTTTGATTGATATTGATGAGAATATTTTGCAGCCAATGGAAGGTAAGATTCCAAAACGCACTTGTAGAAGATATGCTCATAAGATTTGGAGTGTTCTTTGAAAAGTTAAATAAGACCACAAGATGTCAACTATTCATTGAAATGATGCGAAGTATAAAGTATAGGTCCATCATGAAGATTCTTGGCTTGAGAACATTGGAGGCTTAAGTGAAAAATCTATTGTCAAAAATCTAATGAGTACATATGATAGTGTGGGTAACACCTCACGCACAAAAGATAGTAATGTCACATGACGTGTCATTACATTGACAATAGTAAGTAATAAAACAAGGAAAGCTCATCTCATTAGAAAGATGAGTCAAGCATTGAGAATCAATAGAAAAATTTTATCAAGAGCCATTGGAAGGCATCAAAGAATCAAGGACACTGATGCCAATGAATTATGGGTGTTCTCGGGGAGACTACCACAAAAAGATAAACCAATTGTTGAAGCATTGAGATCACTAATTGAAGACTTTTGGAAGAATTAAACAAGGGTATCTCTGAATCAAAGGGATGTGGTAATAAGGAGAATTGGTAGTCAAAACTGTGAGCCACATCCAAAGCATTTTTGGATATGACTCAAACATAGTTTTTTGGTAAATTTCTAGAGATGTATCCTCAAATTAAAATTACTCAAAGATATTTTGAAATGCTAAAACTTTTCTATGTCAAAATAAATCACACATGCACTACTTGTTGTAGATTACATATTGAATTTTCTAACCATTTTGATGTTTATCAGTCTATATGTTTAGATTTGCATACTATCAATGTTTTGCAGGATTGTGGCATACATGCCCCACCACCATCTTCAAGAGACTTCATATCAACAATTTTATGTGAAAGAGAGGAAGGTCAAATATTCTACAAGAAATTGTGCTTGGATGGTACATGTTAGCATTGTGGTGGCTTGCAATGTATGCCAATATGTGAACATACAGAAAGCACACATGCAGTTGGAAACAAACTAGTAGAGTTCAGAATGTATAAAATAGTGGCCTACAATATAAAAGATAGTAAAGAAGCAAAGAGGTGTGATTTGGTTATTGAAAAGATTCCAGTGTATTAGTTTATGTCTATATTTCATGACAGTATAGTGTATGAGTATGCAAGGCATACCCATAGAGCTCGATGGTTGGACTTGCAATTCAAGTTATGCAAGGACACATTTCCACTTGGTAGCATTATTTCTGTCATTGACTTTGCAGAGAACTATAGTCTATAGCCACAACGTGAGGTACAATCACAATATTACAACTCCACATAGGTTTCTATATTTGTGCACATCGCATTCATTCATGTGAATGATAGTACAGAGGATGACAAAAAGATCATAAGGGAATATCATTTTTATATTGGTGATGATCGCATGCATTCTATGGAGTTCATGCAAGGTTTCTTTCAAGTCTTCTACAATGATTTGGCTAGAAGGGGCATATCATTCAATCAGCATATCATATGGTCAGATAACTGTGCATCACAATTCAAGAACTCACAGGATTTCTATTGGCTAAGCAGGAGGCATAATATTATAGGTGTTCAGCATATGTGGAACTTTTGTGAGGCCGTGCATGGAAAGGGGGAGCATGATGATGCAGGAGCGTGTATCAAAAGAGCCATAGCATGAGAAGAGTCAAAGTATAAAGACAATGCAAAGTTGATAGATGCAAAATCAATCATCAAGTGGTGTAATGCTTCGATGGGTCTAGGTAATGATGGTAAGTCTTTAGTTCATAAATTTTTTTAGTTGATAGATGATACTAACATTGCACCATATGAGGATTGTTGTACACTAACATGATCAAGTGAGCTACTCTTTCAAAAGCTCAATTGCAGGTTCATGGAGTATCCATACACGGAAGATGGCATGCTTTTGTTCTTCATGTATAATTCAAGCATGGAATGAGTGCGAGTCAAAGGAGTGGGTTGATGAATGGTGGTTAAGATATCTTAGCCCACTTGACACATATCGAACCCCGACGGCACTGGAACTAACATAGATGGAATCATCGGTTGACTTTGACCACATATTAGATCTAGTTCAACCAAGTAATATATCTACTTGCATAATTTTTGAAATTCCTAATGTTATCTTACTTTGTGGTGTTTTTGTAATGTTGATTAATTTCATCTAATTTATTGCACATATTAATGTAGGGCATGTTTATGTAGTTATTGCATAGGAAGACAATGAAGAGGGAATAGATTATTACTTGTGTCATTGTGTTGAGGCCAAAAAGAAATTGGAGGCCCTAGTTACAGATGGAGAAAACATCAAATACCCTATAGGCTTAGTGGTTGTTACTGGAACATGGCTTAGAAGGTACCCACATAAGAATGTTAATGTTTGGATGTTTCAGGACTTTGACATGCATCAGAAGATTCTTCATTACTTGAACCTTGTCGTTGCATCCAATGTTCATTTGATACAATTTCAGGGTAGAACTTTGAACAAGACCTTATGGAAGGTGCATGAGTCTGACCATGAGGCAATGCTTGACATAATAAAGAGTAGAGCAGATCTGGATGGTTCATTGGATTAATTGTAAGTATGCATAAAACTTTCCTAGATGGTTACTTGTACTTTGTTTTGTATATAAACAGTAGTATGAATTACTTCCCTCCAGTATACATCCGGTAGGTTTGCTTCTCTTACCATTTTCCTTGCAGCTTCTTGAACAGTCTTATTCTTTCTTTCAACCACTCCATTCTATTGAGGATTCCTATCCTTTGACCAAGGTATGAGCCAATAACATGAAAATTTCATAATTTTGTATTTCTTATTTTATCTCATGTCATTTGATGTACATAAAAATATTTATGTTTAGTCAATTTTGTTTCTTGATGCTTCTCACAAGAGCTCACAACTCTAACCCGTCCAACTACGGATGAAGAGAGAGACAAGATGATGGAGAGTGATCATTAGGTGGCAGTAAGTGATCGATTATATATGTGATGTTATATATTTCATACATTTTCTATATTAATGTGCATATTGTTTGATTGTGTTAATGGGTGGCTCTAGATGAACTTCTATCAAAGAGGTCTACTCGACGACAAAGACAGGATGAGTCATGGATTGGCTCTCCATCTTCACGATCAAGCAAGGGCTATCGATTATTTCATAAAAGTCTATAGGAAACTAGTTTTTGGGACATTTTTATATGCCTAGATGGCTTTGTATACATACTTTTGTATGTACGAAAGTATATTTTTGTATATATGCCTGTATGGCTTTGTTTGGACATGCCTATATGGATTTGTATATAAACTAGATGTTATGTTCATGACATTATGTATATGATAGTTTATATTAAATATTTAATATGATGATCAATTATTGTTACGAAAATTTGGTTTTACACGTGCCAATTGCATTTGCTTGAAAGTTTAAAAATCATTTTCAAATAATCCATTTTGTGCATATCTTGCAATCATTGAATTTTGTGGGACTGTGCATTTCTTTGAGGCATCATTTCAAACAGTTCACGCACCTTGTCTATGCTTCCACACTATCCATACATGTCTACAAGGGCAACTGTAAATACAATACATGTGACAAAGTTCCTATATCATTTATGTTTTGATGGTTGTCCACACCATGTTCCCTAGATCCCATTCTGGCATAGGCAAGGAGGAAGTTGGATAAGGTTGTGCAATTTAGTTTTAGACTTGCCAAAATTTGTGTTTGGTTGAAATTTACTTTTGTGCATTTGCTTTAGAGTTCTTAAAGCCTTATGAAAAATCCATTTCATGCATATCTTGTAATCATTGCATTCCATGAGACAACATTTCTTTGAGGCATCATGTCAAATAGTTCACGTTCATTGTATATGCTTCCACACTTTGTATACATATCTTGTAGGTTTCTTCTGAAACATGAACACACCATCCTGAAGCATGAAAGGCATGTGAGCTCTGTGAATGAAGGCATCTTGTGAAGACCATACCATGAAACATGAACACCATAACTAAGCATCCTAATCCTTTGACAACAACACCAACAGGGATATGATCAACACCTCCTAACCTTTTGACATCAATGACAAACAACTTTCAACACATTGTACTGGTGATATCCCTTAAGAGACCAAAGTGCAAAAAGGCAAAAATCTTTGATGAGTTGTTACTCAAAAACTATGTCACTTAGAAACATTCTGTCTAAGGCTACGGGATCATGTAGGGTCCCTCTACAATAACCTCTCTCATTTTTTTATATCTTTGAGGTGTTTGCCCATGGTGAAAGTTTTTTTGTTGCTCCAAAAATGGTCAGATGCATGCAGTGTAAAGTTGCAAATGGGTGTAACTTTTGTTCTGCTCCTCGTGCGGCCAAACAAATAGTTCCAACATGTCTAGATGGGTATGTTTAGGCTATGCATGGTCTTTTTTTGCACCCAAACATGCCGAAACAGTCCAAGCTACATTGTATCCACAATATCCCTTAAGAGACTAAAGTGCAAAATGGCAGCAATCTTTGACGGGATGTTACTCAGAAACCATGTCACTTGAAAACACTACATCTAAGGCTATGAGATCATGTAGGCTCCCTCTACAATAACCTCTCTCAGTTTTTTATATCTCTAAGGCGTTTGCCCATGGTGAAAGTTTTTCTGTTGGTCCAAAAATGGTCAGATACATGTAGTGTAAAGTTACAAATGGGTGTAACTTTGGTTCCACTCCCTGTGCGGCCAAACAGATAGTCCCAATGCATCTGGATGGGTATGTTTAAGCTAGGAATGCTCTTGTTTCACACCCAAACATGCCGAAACAGTCTGAGCTACATTGTACCGATGATATCCCTGAAGAGACCAAAGTGCAAAAAGGCAACAATCTTTGACGAGTTGTTACTTGGAAACCATGTCATTTAGAAATATTTTGTCTAAGGCTACGAGATCACGTAGGGTCACTCTACAATAACCTCTCTCAGTTTTTTATATCTCTGAGGTGTTTGCCTGTGGTGAAAGTTTTTTGCCTACTCCAAAAATGGTCAGATGCATGCAGTGTAAAGTTGCAAATGGGTGTAACTTTTATTCTGCTCCTCATGCAACCAAACGGATAGTTCCAATGCATCCAGATGAGTACTTTTAGGCTAGGCATGGTCTTTTTCGACACCCAAACATGCCGAAACAGTCTGAGCTACATTGTACCGATGATATCCCTTAAGAGACCAAAGTGCGAAAATGTAGCAATCTTTAACGAGTTGTTACTCAGAAATCATGTCACTTAGAAACATTTTGTCTAAGACTACATGATCTTGTAGGGTTTCTCTACAATAACTTCTCTTAGTTTTTATATCTCTGAGGCGTTTACCCATGGTGAAAATTTTTTTGCTACTCCAAAAAATGGTTAGATACATGCAATGTAAAGTTGTAAATAGGTGTAACTTTCGTTCTACTCCTTGTGCAGCCAAACAGATAGTTCCAACGCATCCAGATGGGTATGTTTAGGCTAGGCATAGTCTTGTTTCATACCCAAACATGCCAAAACAGTCCGAGCTACATTGTACTGGTGATATCCCTTAAGAGACCAAAGTGCAAAAAGGCAGCAATCTTTGACGAGCTATTACTCAGAAACCATGTTACTTAGAAATATTTTGTCTAAGGATATAGGATCATGTAGGGTCCCTCTACAATAACCTCTCTCAATTTTTTATATCTCTAAGGCATTTTCCCGTGGTGAAAGGTTTTCTACTACTCCAAAAATGGTCAGATGCATGCAGTGTAGAGTTGCAAAGGGGTGTAACTTTCATTCTGCTCCTTGTGTGGCCAAACTAATAGTTCCAATGCATCTGGATGGGTACGTTTAGGCTAGGCATGGTCCTGTTTCACACCCAAACATGTCGAAACAGTCCGAGCTACATTGTACCAGTGATATCCCTTAAGAGACCAAAGTGCAAAAAGGCAACAATCTTTGACGAGTTGTTACTTAGAATCTGTTTCACTTAGAAACATTGCGTCTAAGTTTACGTTCACATAGAACCCTTCTACAATAACCTCTCTCAGTTTTTTATATCTCTAAGGAATTTTCCCGTGATGAAAGATTTTCTGCTACTCCAAAAATTGTCAGAAGCATGTAGTGTAAAGTTGCAAGGTAGGCTACTTTTTGTTTTGTTCTTCATGGGGCCAAACCGTTAGTGACAACATGTCCATTTGGGCACACATACATTATGCATGGTCATTGCCCTTCATTATAAAAGGGTCATAGTCTTTCCTATTCGAAGGGTCACAACTTTTCGCCTTTGAAATGTCATTAGTATTCGTGAGAACATCAAGATAACATTTTCTGCAAATATTCTCCATGCATTATCATCCTTTTTATTTCTCACCCCAATAAATTAGGTTGCTTTCAACATCAATGCATCAACCATTCATGTAGCACTTCACATACTAGTAAAAGACATTAGCCCTCTTTAGGGTCAAGCTCTTTCAACTTATCAAGAAAGCATTATTTCATTTGTTGCTATTTCAATAGTTGCTATTGCAACTCAGAAGTAAAATGATAGAGCTTTATGGTGGTGACATTGTATGAACAATAGTGAACATGCACCAACTAGCACCCATAAATGTGAATAAAGTGGCATGTATGGTTCATAGTATTATTTCACCATTTAATCTAGCTAGTCTAATGAGGGTGTGGCTTCAAATTCTAGTAAACATGTTATAAATGGTCATTCAAGCCCTTTGAAAACCCTTACATATTCTAAGTAGAGATTATTCCACATATACCATGGAGAGTGATTGTGACATCATACAATATTGAGATAAGAAAGCCCCAATCTATTGTTCATGTAGGACTAAGCTTCCATCCCACTAGTTGTCTATTACATGGGGAAAAATTACTGTACTTGTTTGATGCCACTTCCACTATATTAAATTCACCACACACAACCCAAGTTTTAATGACTTTAATATACAATCTCATGTTGATATTCAACAAGATGATTCATTTTTATTTTAAAGGACTCTTTTGTTGGGTGTCTTCAAAGGATTAGCTTTGTGTGCTAAGTGGATTATGAGAGCCATATAGAGGATTGAATTTTAAAAAATCCTACTATGTAATACAATTGGACTTTAAATATTTGAAGTAAACCATCTACAAATATCCATTGAAGCATGGATTTATAATGCAACTATGGACACCCTCAACAATAATGATTTGTATTAACCAAATATCCATACAGGCATACATCAATATCTATCGATATAAGTATAACATATATACAAAATAGCCATATAGGCTTGCAAGAATGTCATATAGGCATACAAGGTCAACTATATGCAATACAAAATATATGTCCATCTCTAGGTTACAATAATATATGTCATTCCCCTCTATCTAGTGAAGAGAATAGATCACAACAGCCTTTGATCTTCTAGGGGATGGAGACATGTATGAGGGTGGTCTACTACAAACCTGAGGGCTACTCCTCCTATTTAGTTGTTCATGAATCTATAGCTATTATAATAAAAAGTATAGACATTAATTTATAGAAATTACATTATTAAAAATGAAACATTTAACAAAATAATCACTTACCGCTACCAAAAAATCTATCTCCTCATTTGCTTCAATACCAGGATTAGGTTGTGGTGATGTCATGTCCTATAGAAACCATCCAAATAGAAATTGAACTTCAAATCAATAATCATTTGATTTTTCAAAAATAAACAAATATAACAACAAATTTAATTTGAAATTTACTAATCTGCCTCATCCCCCCATCAAAGGCATGGAGCTATGAATCACAGAGGACACACCATGCTCCATTTCCCTATGAACTTCGGGAGGTGTCTCCGCAGCCTGCATCATCTAAAAATAAAACAACATTATTCAATTACGAAAACTAGAATAGTGATGTAATTCATGGCTCCTAACATACACACATGTTCACCTAAACATGGTAGTACACACAATAAAGCACACAAGTCATGTTCACCTAAATTATACTAAAAGTGATAAAAACTTTGACTATGTGGAAAGGAATCCAACCAAGAAAATAAATGTAAAAGGGTTCCATCTAAATACATAAGATGATCTAACTCTAAAAATAACATGTTAAAGGTATCCAACTATGCAGAATGTATTTTGTCTAGATATTGTAATGAAGCTTTGTATTGTACCAAAAAAATATATTCATTGTCACCAATGCATCACTATGATACAATTAGACACATAATACACATTCTTCACAATCAATTTCCATAGTAAAGTCTTGGGTATGGGCATCAAAAACATCACAACCAAGAGTTTAATCTATTGATCTAGCTTCTTGGGTTGAGAACTATGAATGTTGGAGGTATCAATCATTGAAATTGTAAATAAGTTCTTTATTATTTTGGATAGGGAAGATAGGATCGACTCCCTTATGGATAGAAATTAGAACCCTACTAGGCTCCAAGTATGTAAAGTATATTATATGAGGGAACTTTGATCATTTCAAAGGTTAAGGGGTCCACAAAAAAGGTGGTTGTGTATTTAAAGAGGTATTTTACTTTGCCCTTAAGAAGAATAAAGGAGCCATGGGCATTTGTATGATATCAACACCTTGGAAATATGGTGGTATGTTTAGTTAGGGTAAGGGGTTGTGCTACTTTAACCCTAAGGTTTTATATAGTCTTGTGCTTTTTGGTCTATTGATATTGATTATTAAGTTTTAGATATTAATGTTGGTTAGGTTGATTGGTTTAAACATAGTGTTATTGATTAAAAAAAATATTAAATTTTAAGGTTTAGTGGGTTGAAAGTTTTTAAAATTTTGAAGTGAGGAGTTTGATAATTTTAAGAAAAGTTCATAGTTCCCTTAAGAAGTTAGAAATTAGCAAAAGAAAATGCTAGGTTGTAGACATTGAAATGGTTCTATTTTATTGGAAAATATATTGGTTCATGAAAAATTGTTTAGTTTAGGTGTTGAAATAGTCATGGTTTTTTTATGTTTAGACATAAATTGTACATGGACCTTTATTAGAGTGCAAGTTTGTAATAATCATGGTTCATTGGTGAAGTTATCAACTTATTAAGCAATTATTAAATTATAGGCTCAAAACAATGGTGGTTCATTGGTGAAGATATTTGTGTCAAAATAGTCAAGTTTTATTTATAAACATATCAAACTAATGAAACATTATCAGGTTGTAGGAATGGAAATGGTCATGGTCAATTGTTAGAATATATTAGACTCATGATTCAAGATTCCAGTAACACCTCTTTGCAGCTCAGAATGTCTCTTTTTTTACTCTATCTCTAGTTTTTCCATCTCATGTCTTGGATTTTTGAATTTCACTTTTGATTCGAGATCATGCATTCTATGGTGAACTCTCTTGGCTCTTCAACTAGTTGTGAACTCTTGTGAAGATTTGGCTCTCTTGGTGATATACTATAGCTATTTCTTATGCTTCCTCAAGTCTCCATTGTTGTTGTGCTCTTTTGTTACATGTTTATGTGAGTTCTTGGAGGATTTTGTGCTCTCTTTCATCTCAAAGAATATAGTAGTATTAAATGAAGGGTCCTCATTAGACTTAGGTGGGTTAGATGTAGGATCAAAAGTAGGGATGGAAGAAACTGAGCCAATAGGATTGACATAGTTTGTAGGGGAATGGGTTGGTGTAGATTTGAAGATTTTGGTTAGGGATGACTTGTTGCCCCCATAATTAATACCTAAAACCTAGATGATGTTGGAGTCAATCATATGCTATATAAGATGTCATAGGATCGTGCCCCTCTCTGGTGTCATGTATTGGGGTCTAATTGGTGGTAATTGGATGAGTTTATTAGAGAGAATTTGTCAAAGAATAGTGTAAAGGGGATCAAAAAGCTTTTGTAGACATATATGGGAAATGTGGTAGCATAGACAAGGTAGTGAGCTATTTGAAAAGATGCCTCAAAGAAATGTGGTCTCATGGTGATGTCCTTGTCTATGCATTTGCTTGTCATGGCATTCCATGAGACCACATTTCTTTGAGGCATTTTTTAAAATAACTATATTGTAATTGAAATTTTGTCATCTATCAACATCTAGTTATTAGTTATGCAATGTCTAGTAATGCTTTGAGTTTGAAAGATGTGCAATGCAATGTAATCAACAATATGAATATAAAATACAAAAATCTAGCAAGTACAATTCATTAGTTAAACTATTTATTTTATTACCTGAGTGAAGCTTTGAACTCCACCACCACTGGCAAGTGTTTCGTTGAAATCTCCAAGATTAACCTATTCAACATCCAAAATTAGATATTAGAATACCATTCATATAACAATGCTATTCACATGTAATATTTATAATTGTTTACTAGTTACATACCCCGGCAGTTGATGTCGTAGTGTAATATGCAGGTGGAGAACCACTGAAAACTGCATCAATGCTATGACCCTAAAATTTCATTAAAATCATCAAACTAAATTAGTTAATCTTGCATTTCAAAAATGAAATTTAATAAATTAAATTCAATCAACTTGCTAACATTTACCTGACTATCAAGGCCGAAAGTCTCACTCAAGAGGGCATCTATCATCACCATCTGCTCAACTGTAGATGTAGCCTATGCATTTGCATACTAACTATCCGTGGGGTCATAACCACGGGCTGAACCACAAACTTGACAAGTATGGGGTGAAACCCTACTCCTCAAACTCTCCCCCGGCCCATGTTGTGCTGTAAGACTGGCATGCTCTATGATGCTCTGGGTCAAGGCACTAATGGACTGAAGTGTCTCGACCTTAACATTCTCCTTCACAACAGAAGGGATAGACACGTGCTCATGGGTTGGTCTAGCGAGTGCTCATCTCGTTGGCCGTTGTGGGTCAACACGTGCCCCTAGTCTATCCTGTGTTGACCCCCCACCTCTACCCTGGAAGTCTTGCATATCAAAATAGTTTTTGACAAACTCGCAGTAGAGTTTCCTCAAAAAGTATTGTGGGACCTTATTATTGTTACATGGAGGATGGTTAAAAACCATCCACCACCTCTGCCTAAAATTGTCCCTTATCGCTTGGTTGTTGCACCAATGGATAGGGAACCTCTTGCATGTAAGGGGTAGAGGTTGATTTGTTCGTGGGTCTATCAAAAATGGAACAAAAGTCCAATTTTGTAATTTGTTCTTTTTTAACTTGTTCATAGGACAACTTGTCTGCATAGAACTCTCTAAATTCTCTCCTCTTTTCTGACCAACTAGAGATTTGCTTGCTAATTGAATCTACATTTAATAACATAGATTCAAGAGATTGAACAAGCATGAATCTATGAGAGGTTGAAGTTGCAGGATCTTTCAACCTTCCAATTATGTCCTTAATTTATTTTTTATTGTTTTCAATTTGCCCCATTATATTTTTTTGTATTCTAGGGGCATATTGAGGAATGAATGGAGGTGTTTGTTGTTGGGGTTGTTCTTTAGCAGGTATTTGTCATTCAAGTGATGGAGGATTTTGAGGATTTTCAGGAGGAGGAGGAGGTGCATTATCAATTCCTGTAAATTACAGAAATTTACATCAAAAAATTACTTAAACCTACCTATTTAGCAGGTGAAAGCACAAAGATGAGTACACATTTCACGGAAGTCTCCTACGAATGAAAAATGCAACTTGGAACGCGTACCCATTTTGAAAAATGGGTACCCATTTAGGATCGGGCTTCCGAAGCAAAACGGGTACCTGTTTTCAAAAAAATAAAAAAATTAGCCATAGGCATGTAAAAAAAAACTTTTTGAAAATGGGTACTTTTTTTTACATGCCTATGGCTAATTTTTTTATTTTTTAGAAACGGGTACCTGCTATTTTTAAAACAGGTACCCGTTTCTAAATTTTTGAAATTTCAAACCTACCAATTTGCATTGGTTTTAGGCTTGGAAACCCAAGCCTTAGCTTTGGACCTGCAACTAGGAGACCATGAAAACAACAAGAGAAAAAACTAGTTTCACCACTATGGCTGACGACTTTTTTTTTCAGAATATTTTAATGAAATTAAAACCCATTATAGATCTCAAAGTCTAGTTTTCAAATATGTAATTTTTTTTACTATTGAACATAATTTTCTATTTATTATTTATTTTCCAAACAAACTAACTCATAAACTTGAAATAACATAGGTTACTATTTTTTTAATAACTTTTGATTTTGAAAGTTTCTTGGAAAAAAAATGTCTGACCAAACTAGACATTATTCTCTACATGGTGAAAAATAAAATTAGTGAATTGATTAGTTAAGCTCAAATTATGTTGGCTATAAATGAGGGGTTTTAAAAAACACTAATTAGGGCCATTAAAAAATTAATAAAAAAAATATTTATCAAAAAATTATAAAAAAATATCTTCACCAAAATTCAACATCCTGAGAATCTTTCCACAAAAAGAATTAGAAAAATACATTAATTTAGTTCAAATTATGTTGGTCGTACACATGCATGCTTTTGCAAAAAACACAGGACTTTTAAAAAGCCACTTTTTGTACATCCAATAGAAAACCAAATTACATCATTTGGGTATTAGAAAAAATTACATATTTGAAAACTAGAAACAAAATCCTACATTTCTTATTTTTACATCATCTTAATATTTTATGTGCAAGTGCTTCAAATTGTCACTCCAAGTATGACAAAATTTGAAAAATAGGAAAAACACTTCCACTTTTTGGCCAAAAAGTGAACTCATATTCTTGCACTTACCCTAGCAACAAATTCACACAAGAAAGCAAATAGAACTTACTCCTTTGGCCTCCCCAATGTTGTGGCAACATTTTCATGATGAATCAATGAGAAATTGCTGATGATATGCCCTTTGATAATACTCGAGTGTGCTCTCCTTTGTCTGCAAGCCATGAGTTTGTTGTGAAATGTAATGAAACAATGAAATGAAACACAAGTTTTTTTTAAATAGCAAAGCATAACATGAGTGCATTATAATGCGAGTGCATTATAACGCATTCACATTATGTCTTAGTTTTTTTTTAAAGTTGGCCACTTTTTGGCCCCCAAACTTTTTGCACCTGCCCAAAGCAAAAAAAAAAGAACTTGGAATGGAGAGATAATATAACTAATTTCAATAAAAAAAATTTGCAAAATATCTTTACAATCACAAAATAACTAAAATAAGGATGCATTTTTCAAGACGTGTGTTTTCCTCCATGTAAAAATGTAAGCATATGCACCAGAGAAATCCATTAGACAGTGAAACAGAAAGATAAGTATTAAAGGAAACCTAGTGATTGTGAGAAGAAATCCTGGATTTCGTGAAGTAAAGAAAATGCATTTTGGAATCTATGAATATAATATTCAATACTTGAAGGAAGGAGACCCGAGAGTTATAGGAAAAGAACTAGGTGCCATAGAAAACATGTAGGCATGTTCTTATTATATTTGATATTTCCTTGGCTACTTAGGCTACTGAATTAAGCATACACATCTCCCTTGGTAGAAAATGCCAATCTTAAACATATTGTAATTTTGAGAAATAACTCATAACACAACTTTCTAAGCTATTTGGTTGTTTAGGGTCTTTTCATCTCTGGCTAATTTTATAAATATTTGTGCTTTAATTTATGTCATCCTTTAATTACATTAAGGATAATATCGTGGTTACTATGTTTGACAAGACATGACTTATGTTTGGTCTAAGGCCAGGTACTACATGTTAGGCAAACCAGTGTGACCCAAATCTAGTATCTTCTTTCACGTTTGTGTACTTTTTAATTTGCAATCAAAATGCAAGCATATAAAACAAAAATAGAAGCAAAATAATAAAATAATAAGAACGTGATGCAGGGAAGTTCATGCAACAATTATGGCTAGTATTAATAAGTAGGAGGGCCTAGTTTGAGTTCTTCTTTTTGTATGGAAATGTGGTGCTTCCAAAGCCATCATAGCTGGATCACATAACTTAAAGCTACATTAACTACCAAGTGAATTGTACTATTAATGGTATGTACCTAGTCATTAGCCATTTTCTTAAAATGGGAGCTTTGGAACAAAGTATGGACATCCATCATAACATAATGGAAGGGGGATTTTTGTCAAATATTATAGTTGGAAATGCTCTGGTAGACATGTATACAAAATGTGGAAGTATAGATAAGGCATGTGAACTATTTGATGGAATGGCTCAAAGAGATGTCATCTCTTGGAATGCAATGATTGCAGGATATGCACAAAATGGATTTTGCATGGATGCCCTCAAAATATTTGAATTAATGAAGCACTCATGAACATATCCTAACATTGTAAACTTTGCTTGTGTTCTATGTGCATGCAGCCATGTAGGCTCAGTGGATGAGGGTTGTACATACTTCAATCAGATTAGTAACCCTTATTGCATTACACATACAATTGATCATTATGTGTGCATGGTTGACCTTCTTGCTTGTGCTGGCTATGTGTTGGAATTAAAGAACACTGAGAGGGGGGTGAATCAGTGTTCTGCAAAACTTCTTAGTTTGTTTCTTAATCAATTCTCCACATATATTCAAAATAAAGAAGCATGAACATAAGAACATAAGAAACAAGATCATAACACATGAACACCAAGATTTTTACGTGGAAACTCGGTTAAGGGAAAAACCACGGTGGGGGTTAACCCACGAAAATTTATACTCTGTTAAAAGTATTACAAATGGGAAAGGCACATGCCTTAGGGCTCACTGTCCAAAGCTCACTGCTCATAGAGGCTCACTACCTATAGGAATGATTACAAGAATATAGAATATTTGAACTATTGAATAGCATCTGCCAGTGCAAAAATTTAGTTCTGGTTAAGCACAGAATGTTGATCTTACACACTTCATCCTTACTCTGCCCTATTTCACTCTTCTATCATAATTTGATCTTAGATCTCCACCTTCACACTTGTTTCTACCCTTATTCACACTTATTCCATTATCACAACACACTCACATGTCAAAAACACTCGAATCCATCGGATATATATATCCACATCATGAAATTCAATCAACTGTAGTCAGCTTCAAGAAAACTTAGAACATTTATTAAGAGCTCTAATCTGTCGGCTGAATCCATGCACAATCAATAATACAGACCACAAACTTGTGTTCTCAACTCATCAATCATGTCAGCCAATACCACTGATTATCACAAATTGCTTAACCAACAACTTTTCTTCATCCGGACCAAGATCAAATACTAGGTCGGCCTGTTCTTCTTCTGACTGTACTAACTAACTGGAACCCAATACTCAAATGCTTATAACTTTTGAATCCTTTGTCACTGAAGGCTAAAGCTTTGGATTTAGATAGTTTTGATAACCCTTATCACTCACTTATATCGGCAACACACTAGGATTTACCACCGGAGAGATCCAGACCAAGATAACGAACCCTATCACATGCTCTCTTTCTGACTACCCGGACTTAGACAAATCTTCATTTTGACTTCTAGTATGAACAAATTAAGCTATGTGGATGTGTAGGATAGGTTTAGTTGCCATCAATGACAACACCTGTCATGCATAGCAGTGTCTCTTGCCAACAATCTCCCCCTTTGGCATTGATGGCAACACTTAGTGAAAAATGACTAAGTGTCGGAACAACTCCCCCTTACTTTGTACAATTATACTTTTCACTATTCTCTAGTGCTCCCCCTTTGCTGAATTCCTCATTTTTCACTCAGGCTCTTCACTCCCCCTTTGACATCAATGGCAAAGGGTGGGATCCACAAACCAAAATTTACACAAAAATTCTTTATACCAAGCCACATATTTACAAACAATCCTTGAGTCTTATTTACATAAACTTAAGAATATCACCAAAAATATTCTTCAACAGAGCCAATTCACTATCTCAACTCTTCTCCATACTATTCAAAATTGAAATGTGACCATTCAGAAGAAATGCTTGTGACTCTGCCTTCTGCAAATCAACGGGATCACAAGTCTGAGTAGTAGCATGGGCTTTAGTCAAGGTATTGAACATTGCTTCCAATTTAGGGGAAATCAGTCCCCGGAGCTCACTCATCCTTACCTCAATGCTCTCCTTTTCTTTTGTCAACTTCTTTATTTCTTCAATCAAACTTATTTCTTGACATTCTTGCTTTGCTGGAGATGTTATCAACAGATCAAAGGATTGGGACATACTTGATAGTTTTTGCTTGGACTCTTTTATTTTATCTTCAATGTCCTCTATAACTTTAGGACAAGATAGGAAAAATTTATATACATTTCGTCCTTCTATAAGAACATTTTGAATACTCTTTACACTAGTATCAAGCACAATTCTATCTACTCCAATCATTCCTTTTAAAGCATCAAATCTTTTGCCATTGAATTCATTTTGAACTTTGACCTCTGCAGACTTTTCAAGAGATTCAAAATGGGAACTTACAGAGTTTATTAGACCTTTCAATTGGCTGGAGGGAGATGCAAATGAGTCCTTCTAGTATGTCGACATGATTTTCTCCAAAATACCTAATACAAGACCCAGTAGCTCGCTATCTTCTATGTGGGACTTCAAAATGTCTTTTCTGGCCTTGGCTTGTGCAATAGAGGCCAATTTTATCATCTGTACCAGTGATAAGGTATCAAGACTAATTGGACCTTGCATTATGTCTTGATCTTCTTCAATTTGTTTATCTCTTTCCAAAATTCCCTTCACTGCTTATGTAGTGTCTCTTGCCCAAGAAGCTGATGTGTCTATTTGATCCTTGCATGTACTGTCAGCCGGATTGTCCTGCTTGGGCTCTTCATCAACCTTTGCAATCTTTTCTTCTTTTTCATCTTTGTCCTTGGCCTTTTCTATTTCTTGATCCTTAGCTTCTTCTATTTCATGCTCTTTATTATTTAACAAATCATCTTCAGTTTGAGCATCTGATCTAATATTCATCTATGTATCTTCTTTACCAGATTGATCCAAAGAAGTTTGAATACCTACTGCATCATCAGTTTTATCTGTTATCTTTGCAGCTTCCTCTTTCGGAACAGAGGAGTCATCTATCTTAGTTTGCTGCTCATTGGTCTTTAGTTCTTCAACATCTAGAATTGAGGGATCAATCTCTTCTTCAACAATAGGAAGATTGTGCTTTTTCAATGCTCTCAGAAGAATCTCCTGAGTTTCTTCAACTATCTTATCAATTTCACCAATCATAATCTTGTTCATTCTTTTCTTACTCCTTAATTCATCTTTCACTTCTTTGAATATCCTGTTCATCTAATCCAGAGTAATTTGAGGGTACAATTTTGTCAACACATGCTCCCTAAGCTCAATGTCTTTACCTTTTGCATTTTCTTTTCTCAATTCCAAAATATCTGCAAGACTTTTTGGAATTTCAGAAGTTATTTCAATTAAGGCCTTATTATAGATATTCAAGTATTTGACAGTTGCCTCCTCTAAAACCCTCTTATCAGCATCACTGTAATCATCATAAAATGCAATCATTGACCTTAATTTTCCATCTACAGTGATTGACTTGATGACATCTTCCAAAGAAAGAGTAGGCTTCTCAACATATGTTTCTATCTTTTGCCTCTTGCTTACCCTTTTGCTTCCGGAGGGCTTCTCCTTAGATACCTTGGCTACTTTTGTACCTAAGGCCTTCAACTCCTTGATCTCAACATTAGAATTAGTTTCTTCTCCATCATCTTTTTTTCTTTCATATGTTTGGGAGGCCTTTGCTTTCACCCTTTTTCCTTCTTCTAATTTGTCTTCCAGTTTGGCAGGTTTGGCAGGTTTTGGGGGAACAGGGGCAGCAACAGAGCTCCTAGTAGTTCTTGAAGTGGAGGAGGATTCTAATGGAGCACTTGTTTCTTATCCTATTTCTCCTTCTCAACTTTTTCTATCCTTTCTCTATTTTGCCTCACAACTTCCTTAGTTATGCCAATGCTTTCAGCATACATTTCTACTTGTCTTTGAATATTTATCTTATTTTCTAGCTTCTGAAGCTCAACATGTAGCTTCAAATCAAGTTCTTTATAAGTCCCAAATCTCTCAACAGAATCATCCTTGGGTTTGCTCAAGAGATGTTGAGCATACATATCTAGAACTTCCTTATCTACCTCATACCCAATGGGCATGATCCAAACAGTTCTAGGCTCCATAGCCTCCATTAAACACTAATCAATGTCAACCATGAAACATGTTTCATCTTGGTATTTCTCAACAACCGATTTAGGGATTCTCTCCCTAGAATGCATCATACTCTAAAAATTCTTGAAGTAGCCCCAAATTGTAGTTTTCTGGGCTTTAGAGTCTCTAAGGATATGTAGATGATTTCTTATCTATATAGCAACTGGATTGTCATTGGTCCATTGCACACCCTTTACTCTAGGCACTTCATTCATGAAGTAGAAAAACAAACATAGGACCAAAGTTCCATACTTGAAAGTGTTTTTCTTGTCCTTTTTTATCTTGTTCAAGTTTTTAATTAGTTGATTCTGTAATAACTCACACAGATCATAATCTACATTTTCCCTCAAAATTTGGTAAGCTACATATATGGTTGTGTCGGAAACAGAGTTCTCCCTGCTGGAGTGATAAATTTTGTAGCCAATCACCATTGAAGCAAACTTAACATCTAAATCAATAATATCATTGATAGTCATTGCCCTTTTGTCAAATTTGGCACTGGTTGCATCAGTTATGGTCTGGTTCTTCATAGATTTTAGCATGGGTAAACCACCGGTTGAATTTAACCCAGTTACAATCTTGATAGCATCCTTTGTAATCTTGAATGGTTTCAATAACCACATAAATTCATCATGCATTCGGCTCAAGACATATTGAACCCACTCATCCTCATCAAATGTCATAAATTCAATGACCTGTAGAAAATATTTTCTTTCTAGGGCTTTGTATTCTAGTTTCAAATTATAGTTTTCATCACTTAGGTAGTTCTCAAACAAATCTAGAAATTTTAGGTTCCCAAATTCTTCTATGCTATAATGGATGTATGCCCTAATATCCTCAACATGTAGTAGTTTGTATGGGACACCAGAAAATGCTCCTAATGGTTCGACTTTGACTAATTTGTATGGATGCTTCTTAAATTTTGGATGACACCTTTCAGTATTATCAACAACATGAGGAGTAGCCATCTCAAAAGATCACAAGTTTAAAGCTTCACAAAAAAAACCTTTTTCTTCCATGGAATTAGGGTTTTCTGATGAGTTCATCAGTCGTACTCCAAATCTTTGAAATCTTGGCTCAAGTGCTCTTCTGCTTGCTTTCTTTAAATTCAAAGTGACTCAAATGATGAATGGAAGACTTTTTATACTTCCACAAAACCTAATTCGCCATTGTAATAAATGTGTTGCCCTAGTTCATCTGGTTACTCTGTTTATTGATGCAGTTTCTCATGAATTGCTCCGCAAATCACCATATCCACTTCTTTTCTTCCAGAAATCCTTTCAAAAGATCTACAATAGCCTAATTTACCTTTACTCATTGTGCCAGATTTAGGCACCCACTTGCTGGCTAGGGGAGTTTGATTTTCAATGCAGCTCCCCCCAAGCTAGAGCTCCTAATTCAATTCCTAGAGGAATTCTCAGCACTAGATTCCTATGTGGACCCATCACCATTATTCTTTATACTCTTCTTTACCCATGTCTTGTTCATTTCATTCTAGATGTCATTTACATCAACTTTGCCCTTGCCTTTGTCTTGTCTCTACTCATCTAGTTTTCTGTTTATCGGACCTCTTCTTTCATTATTCCTGCTTCTGCAAAATCTTGTAGTATGACCAAATTTGTTGCAGTTATAGCACACAACATTTCTTTGCTCATTTACTTGGTTTCCCCTTGATCTGCACTAATTTTCCATGTGACCAAATCTATTGCATGCAAAACAGTTGCCATTGAAAGAATTGACATTTCTTCTATTGTTAGAGTCATTCATCATCATATTTCTACACTCATTAGATCTATGACTATACCTTTTACAATTGAAGCATTGACTGGAGAAGGATGGACCACTTTGATTCACTCTACTTCTACACTAAGTAGCTTATGACCAAATTTATTGCAATTGAAGCAATTTCCATTGAAAGATGGATACCTTTGAGCATTAGGTTATCTTACCAAAGGTTTTCTAGGTGTGTTTCTCTGATTCTTTGATGCAGAATTTCTTTGACCAAATCTAGAGCTTTCACCTTTCTCATATCCAAGACCATGCTTATCATTTGCCTTCTTTTGACTATCAAGCAACACCTCAAGTTTAGCTGAGATTATCTTGAACTTCTCCTCATATTCATTTGTAGTTTCTAGGTCATGTTTGAGAATGACAATTTGGTTTTCAAGTTCTTCCTCATTTTCCCTAGATTCTTGAAGATCAAACTCTAGATTATGTTCTTTCTTTGAGAGTCTAACTCAGGTTTTCTTCAGTCTTCTTTCTTTCCTCAATTTCCTTGGTTAGCCTCATCACCCTAGATTCAATCTCATGCTTTAGGATGGCAACTTCTTTTGCCAGCTTTTCACATTCCTTTGATTTCTCCTTCAAATCATCATCCATGTCATTCTCTTCCTTTTGATGTGTTAACTGCTGAAGTAGCTCCTTCCTATTTCCCATAGATTTACTCAATTTCTCTTTTAAAGTTTCAATGAAATCCTCAGCAGCTTTAAGGTTCTCTTTTAGTTCTTTGACTTTTGCTTTGGATTGATCAAGATCTTCTAAAGCAGTTTGAAGTTGTTCGTTGATGCCATACTTGAATGAACCCATTGAAATACCTTCCCAGATCTTCCTCAAGCTGTTAAACTTTTTCAAAGGAACCTTGCTCTGATACTAATTGTTGGAATTAAGGAACACTAAGAGGGGGGGCGAATCAGTGTTTTGTAAAACTTCTTAGTTTGTTTCTTAATTAATTCTCTACATATATTCAAAAGAAATAAGCATGAACGTAAGAATAGAAGCAACAAGATCATAACACATGAACACTAGGATTTTTACATGGAAACCCGGTTAAGGGAAAAACCACGGTGGGGGCTAACCCACAAAAATTTATACTCTATTAAAAGTATTACAAATGGGAATGGCACATGCCTTAGGGCTCACTACCCAAAGCTCACTACTCACTGAGGCTCACTGCCTACAAGAATGATTACAAGAAGATTACAGAATATTTGAACTGTTGAATAGCATCTGCTAATGCAAAAATTTAGTTCCGGTTAAGCACAGGATACTAATCTTACACACTTCATCCTTACTCTACCCTGTTTCACTCTTCTACCATAATCTGATCTTAGATTTCCACCTTCACACTTGTTTCTGCCCTTATTCACACTTATTCCATTATCACATTACACTTGCATGCCAAAAATACTCAAATCGTCGGCTTCAAGGAAACTTAGAACATTTATTAAGAGCTCTGATCTGTCAGATGAATCCATGCACAATCAATAACGTGAACCATAAACTTGTGTTCTCAACTCATCAATCATGTCAACCTATACCACTGATTATCACAAATTGCTTAACGAACAACTTTTCTTCATTTGGACCAAGATCAAATACTAGGTCGGCCTGTTCTTCTTCTGACTGTACTGACTAACTGGAACCCGATACTTAGATGCTTATAACTTTTAAATCCTTTGTCACTGAAGGCTAAATCTATGGATTTAGATAGTTTTGATAACCCTTATCACTCACTCGGATTTGTAGCACACTGGGATTTACAACCAGAGAGATCTGGACCAAGATACCAAACCCTGTCACATGCTCTATTTTTTACTACCTGAACTTAGATAAATCTTCATTCTGACTTTTGGTATGAACAAATTAAGCTATGTAGATGTGTAGGATAGGTTTAGTTGCCATCAATGACAACACCTGTCATGCGTAGCAATGTCTCTTGCCAACACTATCTTAAGGACACTCTAAACTATATCATTAAGATGTCATTTAAATCTATCGTGGTTGTGTGGATGTGTTTTCTTGGTGCCTACAAATCACATATGAATGTACCTGGTTAGGAGTATTTACAATGACCCTACTTTTTTATTTGGATCCTAAAAATGCTACGACTTATGCTCCTCTCAAACATCCATGCTGAAGTGGGCAAGTGGGGTAAGGTTCAAATGTTAAGAAGATTGATGAGGAGTTAAAAAGATTCCTAGATGTAGTTGGATTGAAGGCCATAAAATGGTAAATTCTTTTTGTGTGGGAGACAAATCACATACATAGACACGGGATCCATCCAAAGTTGGAGAAATATGTGAGATTATTTTTTTAGGATAAATACCTCTCAAACCATCTATTCAAACCAAGTTATGTTCTATCCTATGCAACCCATCTTGAATAAATGGCATGCAGATAGAGAGAAGATAATCTAATTGGCAAAGAACACCCTCCGTATCTCCACAAGTTTACATTGAGATGAACATAATGTACCCACATAAACCGTTGAATCTAAACATAAAGAAATTGGATATAAACATTGTTCAAATTGACAACACCAATCAACAGATGACCATGTCATTGGGATTTCCAATATTTTTAAAATGATAAGAATATCAAGGACATACCATTAATAGCATAGTGTATTGGTATGGGGTGCACTGTTATAGTATTCAACAGAACCAAAATCCATAGGATTAGGTGTGCTCACAAGCTTTGTATCCCTATTTTATAGGTTTAGACCCCATGTTTAGGGGGATTGGAGCCCCCTTTCATTGACTCCCTCAAAAGTGTTCAAAAGAAACAAAGTAAAGGCTTATAAAATAAACTTTAAAAAGAAATAACAAAGACAAGAAGCCACCTAGTAGATCTGTTAAAGTAGCATTTAAGTCCCCATAGGGCCAGGTGAACTCACAGGCTTTGTGCCCCTATTTCACAGGCTTGGACTTCATGTTTGATGGGATTGGACCCCAATTTCATTGAATCTCTCAAAACTACCAACCAACCTAAAAACAAAAGAACAAGAAGATGTCTAGAGTAGATCTATTAAAGTGGCATTCAAGTTCCCTTGAGCCATGTGAACTCAGGCTTCATGCTCTCATTTCATAGGCTTGGACTCCATGTTAAATGGGATTGAAGCCCTAGTTACATTGACTCTCTCCTAATTACCAATAACAATTTAAGAAAATGTTTTTTTAGAAAACAAAAGACAAGAAACCACATGGTAAATCTATTAAAGAAAACCATTAACAAATATTAATCCTTAAAATGTTGCAAAATAGGACCAGAGATAAATGCACACACCATCTTTGAGAGGAAGAAGGTACTCATATGAGATCTTGAACTGGAAAGGATTGAGAAATGTTGTAGGATTGTCCAACGCCGTCACATTCGTTACATTCACTGCACTCATATCCAATCCATTCAAATACCCTAAATTGGCCTCAACCACAAACTTACTCCACCACCAATTTGGTAGACTCTAAGCCCATGTGCTTCTAATCGAATCACAACTACCCACCACTAGTATGGTTGTCACAAACCTTAAAACCTAAGAAAATTTTTGGTTGTCTGAAATGGCTCCTGGATATGAAGTAAAACATGCACAAAGAAACTATCTTCAGTGAATGAATCTACTAAATATGTGAGATTATTAGCTTGGTAGTGAAGACTCCTTTGTCACTATTTCCAATCCAATTCACACATAAATCAAGTAAAATGACAAACAATGCATTACGATAATTTACACATAAATCTTTATTGTACATCTTTTCCTATAGTCAAGAACTTCCCAATCTAATTCTCCATAATATCTGCTTCATGTTGTCTTACGTCAAGCCCTGCAACCTTCTCTTGCGTGATTAGAGCGAGATTAAATGGAACCTTAGGCATTATTTGTCTAGGCATAACTAGTCCCTGTATGAAGTTTTGTAGTTGGACAATATGTCCTTTCAACTCTCTTTTCTTCTTCTTGTCTTTTCAGACTCTAGCTATCATTGCCTTTACATCCCCTCGAAGCTCATATATTTCTTGCTCTCAAGTGGCATGACCCAAATAAACTATCATTATCTAGTAATCCTCCAAAATTATTTCTCCTTTATTCTTATCACCACTAGGAGTAGCCAATTGGGCTATCCTAGCTCCTGTTACATCTCTCCTAATGGAGGACATTATTCTTGCCTTTCTTTTCATCTTAGGAGCTTCCTCCTAAAAAATACTTAAAATCTAAAGGAATTAATTGAATAGGTTGAGGTTGCACCTCTAATGTTAACCAGTCAAGAATGTCCTGATCTGGTTGCTCATTTTGTTCACCATGATCTAGAAGCTCTTATTCGTGTTCTCTAACTAGATAAGTTATGAATCCTTTTGGTCTTGTTCTTTATCTTGTTCCAGATCCCGATCTAGTTCTTCTATATTCACATCATGTTCCCTATTGTGATAAAATAGATGTTCTTTTGCATCTTGATCCTTTTCCTGATCCGAAACCTCTTCATGTTGGTCTTGTTCCACATCCTCTTCCATGTGTTTAGCCTATGTTTCAAGTATCTTCTCCTGTTCAACTTGATGTTGTGAAACATCAGGTTGGTTATCATCTTGTGGAAGCACGTATTCTTTCTAAAAGGCATCTTGATCACCATATGGATGTGGAACTTCTTTTTGAGCATTTATGTCAAGTTTAGAAACATTTGGTTGCTCCTCCTGTGTCACATCCAATTTTTTGCATGTAGTACATCTAGTTGGGACTCATCAACATGAGGTACTTTTGATTGTGAAGTATCCTATTGACCAACCATATCCAGTTGTGAAATATCAGGATGTGTAAAATTTGTTTGCCTTTGTTGTGCATCATCTAGAACCTCCTTATTAACTTCCTTAGAACTTAGACTGTTATCTGTTATTACCTCCTCAACCTATTCAATACAAACAGTGGGAGCCTCTTAACTAATCAAAACAATTTTATCAAACATGGGATCATTCTCTGCAATGACCGGAAATGCAATAGGAACAAAAATTGTTTGCCAAATCATGGTAGAGGTAGAAGTTGTTTACAAAACCATGCCCATATCAATTCCATTTATAACTTCATCATCTAAGAGCTCCACTACTTCAGTCATTGTAAATTGCATGGTTGTAGTGGTGGCAGTTGTGGCTTTTACTTGTTTTTTCATCTCCTGCTTCAATCTGATAAAGCCCTCAAGCTTTGCCTATTGTGAATCAACAAGACATGGTTGAGCCAATGAGATGCCCTCAATCTCCATCTATAGTACTTACTTTGATTGAAATTGGACATCAATTGGACCTGATGAAGCTCTCATTTTCTCCTTCCCTTTTAGGGATGCTTCCAGTTGACCTGTTATCACTGTGGACATTGTTGAGCCAATGAAATTCAATGGTATGGCTTCTAATGATTTTTTTAGATTTGAGGCTATTAGGGTTACTAGGAAAGCCTTCACTGGCTAACCTACTATAGGGGATGCAGATGCAACACTTATACCTTCATCAGTTAGGGCCTCCCTTGATGGTCTAGATGTCCCGGCCTTAGCCATTTTGGCTTCTTGGATCCTTCTCTTCTTCACTAGGAAATCATCATATACCCTATGCCTTCTCTATCTTTCCTCTTACACTTTTTACTTGGGTAAGTGATTACCATTCCTTTGGCCTTCAGTGCCTGAATGTATTGTTCTAACCATGTCTTTCTTCTATCCAGTATACCTTTTGATATGACATCCAAAGATGTCTCTTTTGGTTGTGTCCAGTCTGGATCACTTATGGTTTTCTTGAACACTTCATTCAAATCATAGTTGGGGTGCAACACCTTTTTGTCATCCTTAAGCATGCTTCCAAGGAAAATTCTAGATAGTCTTGATGATCTTCCGCAACTAAAACATTTTACTTTTGGTCACAGTCTACTATAATGGAAAATACCTCCCAGTTTTGGGAGATGAAAAACTTTGGAGCACGTAGAGTTATCTCACACCAAGTTAAGAGGAAATATATAATGTTCCACCAAACTCCGGTCAATTTATAAATAGAATTATGTACCAAATTATTTTTGTTTATATTTACATAATTGCTATAACATGGTACTACTAGTTTTTGACAAATTCAATTGCCAAGTCAAAATGAATCGAATTATATATATTTTCATTTGCATAATTGCTATAATATTTTTAACCAGTACTTTTGTATAAATTGAAGCACAGTCAGGTGTCTCCTTCAACACCAGTGGGATATGAGTTAGTCACATATACTACAAGCCACCTATAAGTTAGGTCATGAGGCATTGTATACTATAAAAGGATTCCATTCCATTTCCATTTCCAATAAAAAATTAGCACGACCTAGATGCCATGCGTCACTTGTTGTAGAAAAGATGTTGTCCCTTTGCTAACTATTAGAGAATGAGACAAAACTAACATATCCCACTAATATCTTCGCTCCCATTTCCCCTCTTTTTTCACGAGTTACCCACGTAGACTTTGTCTGCCAATTAAAATTGATGCACATGTCTCTGGCTATTGTTAGCTATCTTACCTGCTCCCATTTTCTCCTCTTTTACTATTGCACTCTTTCACAACTTAACAATGTAGACTTTTACTATTGTAGGTGGCTTCGCAGCTTTATAAGAAGTTCTCGGAGAGCCTACGGACATCACAGAGACTTGGATAGCCTTAGTTCTTAGTTACTTGTTGTTTCTGAGTTTAATACACAGATGACGATGGCTTTAGTTTCTCCCCTTCTACTCTTGTTTCTCGCTACCTTGCCTTCTTACATCTTTGCATTCTTCTTCTCCTTCTTATTAGTCTGATCAAGAAGCTCTATTGGCTTTTAAGCATTCCCTCTCCCTCGACTCTCACAATTCCTTGCTTGATTGGTCTCCTCATCACTCCCTTTGCAACTGGATTGGTATTGTCTACTCTTCTCATCATCAACCTGTGGTTTCTTTGAATCTTATAGGTATATTGTTACAAGGCTCCATCTCTCCTTTCCTTGGCAATCTATCTTTTCTTAGAGTTCCTGATCTCAAGAATAATAACTTCCATGGCCAAATTCCTCCTCAACTGGGGAGGCTGTCTCGCCTTAGAATACTTAGATTATCTTTTAAAAAAATGGAAGGATCCATTCCCTCTGTTCTAGCAAGTTGTCATTCTTTGCAACGTCTCATATTATCTTATAACCTTTTGAGCGACAATATTCCTTGCCAACTTGGCCTTCTTTCACAATTAGAAATCCTTTATTTAAGTGTAAACCAACTGACAGGCACAATCCCACCTTCCCTAGGAAACATGTCCTCTTTAATTGACTTGGAGTTGGGAGATAATAGACTCAATGGTGGTATTCCACTTGAATTAAGTATGATTACTCAACTTGAAGTACATTATCTTCTCCAGAACAATTTGACAAGTACAATCCCATCTTCCCTAGGAAACCTATCCTCTTTAACTAGCTTGGCCTTGGAACAAAATAAAATCCATGGTGATATTCCTATTGAATTAGGTATGCTTAATCAGTTTAGAGAACTTTATCTTTATGACAATAACTTGGCAGGTGCAATCTCATCTTCCCTAGGAAACTTATCCTCTTTGATTACCTTGGCCTTTGAAAGAAATAGACTCCAGGGTGGTATTCCTATTGAATTGAGTATGCTTATTCAACTCAAAGTACTTTATCTTGACAACAATAACTTGATAGGTATAATCCCATCTTTCTTAGGAAACCTATCCTCTTTAACTTACTTACAAATGGGAGAAAATATTCTCCATGGTGGTATTCCTATTGAATTGGGTAGGCTTAATCAACTCATAGTACTTTATCTTTCCAACAACAACTTGATAGGTACAATCCCATCTTCCCTAGGAAATTTGTCCTCTTTAACATACTTGGGCTTGACAGGAAACACACTCCATGGTAGTATTCCTATTGAATTGGATATGCTTAGTCAACTCAAAGAACTTTATCTTCTCATCAACAACTTCACAGGTACAATCCCATCTTCCCTAGGAAACATATCCTCTTTACTTGACTTGCACTTGGGAGAAAATAGATTCCATGGTGGTATTCCTATTGAATTGGGTATGCTTAATTAGCTCAAAGCACTTTATCTTAATAACAACAACTTGATAGGAGCGATTCCATCAGATTTTGGCAAACTATCAATGTTGCAAAATTTATCTTTAGCAAAAAACCAACTCACTAGAGAAATCCCAAGCTCCCTCTCTAATTGTACTCAACTTCAAATGCTTAATTTAGATAGTAATCAATTGAGTGGCATACTTAAGCTTATATGACAATCATGTCAATAGAACTATTCCATATTCCTCAAAAGGTCAACTTCCACATCTTGAAAGATTTTACTAAACACAAATCATTTATATGGAAGTATTCAAAGTTTGGGTCAGGGAAAAAGTCTTGGGCTATTATCACTAAGTGAAAGCATGCTTTCAAGGCAAATTCTAAATAGTCTTGATGATCTTCCACAACTAAAACATTTTTCTCTTGATCACAATCTATTGTAAAGGAAAATACCTCCGAGTTTAGGGAGATGCCAAACTTTGGAGCAGGTGGAGTTGTCATGTCCCCATATCAAGACACTGTTAAAGTAAAGATTTGAACATGATAAAGATGGTTTGTAAAATATTATTTCGGATGATAGAAATAATTACATATTATTTAATTAATAATATTATTGTATGAATATTTTATTATAATTAAAATATAATATCCATATTATAAATAACAATATATATATAAATATAATATATTATAAATATGAATATTCTTTAATTATCTTACATTATAATATAAATACAAATAATATAATATAAATCATATATCATTTATTATGATATAAATGATATAGTATAAATAATATATAAAATATATAATATATCATTTATTATAATATAAATGATATAATGTAAATATAAATAAAATAAATAAACATCTTTTAACCTATCCTCTTATGATAATGGAGTTAGGTATGGTTAAAACTAGTTTTACCACAAAAGGGAATTAATATAAAGTAATAAAAATAATAAGAGACATACCTCTTCGAACATATCCCTTGAAAGGGAAATAAATAAAGGTTGTGAGATAGAAGGAAATCATCATAGGAAGAAAGAAGTAATAAAAAGAAATAAATAAATAGCTATGAAGTCAATAAAGGCAATAAAAAAGCAACAACATTAGAATTCATCAAAGATGCAGCAAGAAGAGGTACGTTGTTCATTAAGTAATTAAATATATAGTATAATATATGTTAGTAATATTTCAGTATATATTGTATAAGGTAAATAATGAATTTAGAAAGGAATGAAATTAAATAAATAAAGATATGTCAATAGGTAAATAGCATTTCATGATTATGAATGAGAAATATAATGCTAGAATAATATAATTATGGCAAAAATAAATGAATTATGATTAGTAGTGAAATAAGGTATTGGTTAATTGTCTCATGCTTGAAAGTAAATATGAATGATATAAACTATATGATAATAATGTGAATCTAAGGCAATGAAACCATTTATATGTCAAAAATAAGCATAAAATAAATTATCAATGAAGCCTAGTATGAGGCTATCAGTAAGAATAAATTGAGGTTCCATGAAAGAACAAGAATGGAGATGTAAAGATCTCAAATTGATAAAATTGTGGCTCACAAACTCATGATGTAATCAAAAGGATGTTCAAGCCTCATCCTTAATCACTTTAATCAACCCATGAGTATGGGGTTAAGTTAAGGATGTAAAATTGGACCTAGGTGACCCTCAAGTGGATGAAGAACACCGGGTGTGTGTGAAGCCCCTTGAGCCAAGAGACGAAGAACTCCAGGTGTGAGTGAAGCTCTTGGGCCTATGGTATTATGAGCTCATAATAAATGTGCCCGACGGTTGGTGACTCTCAATGGGATGAAGAATGCTGGGTGTTGCATGAAGTTCCATTGAGCCAAATGGTGAAGGACCCCGGGTGTTGGGAGAAACCTTTGGGCCTCCATGTGGGATGGTTAACGCCTTAACAAAGCATGCTCATGTGGAAGACAAGGTTGATTAATGATAGGGCTAACCAAGAACTCTCTTTAGATTATGCATGGGAACGATGAGAGAAAGAATATGAATATGAAATGTATGAACTTCATATGAATCATAACTATAAGTATAGAGATGAAATGTATGTGATTATAATTAAAGATTATAAGCCTTAAATACAATTGTGGAAAATATATGAGTTTGATACTTAGTTATTAACTCTAAATATGAAAAGAAGAATTGAATATTAATGTTCTCTTTTGTAAGCTGAAATTTTGTGCAAGGTTAAGGAAAATTTTGACTTACTAGAAGGGGACATTACATTGTCTCAGAAAAAGTTAAGAGGAAATATATAATGTTCCATCGAACTCCAAAGATTTAAATATGGTGTGTAATTTTTACCCATTTATAAGTAAAACATAGTTATTGATTAACTATATATGTAGAGAAATAGAAAGATTTAATCCAAACAAAAGGAGTGTGAGTTCTTATTTTTGACATACATTTCATTCTTCTTTATAAAGGATTATTTAGGTTTGTAATATTTTCCAAATATTATCTCCAATCTTATGGCAACACATGTAATAATTTATTTGTCTATCAACCTATCTTAAACATGGGCTTAGAGATTTTATGTAAAAGGAATGGAATCCATATTTTTCATAGATTTCAAAGTTCCTCTATTTGGGAAACATGTTTATCAAATTCATCAGATATGGACCATGCCTTTCTTTTTTGAGCATATAGGGAATCTATTGAATGATATGGTTATTAATGTTGTATAAAAGGAATAGTGGTCATGTTGGATCATTTTTTTAATGTTGTGTTCACTCTCAATTATTACATTTTAAATTGATTATCAATTAGGAGAGGATACCTATGAAGTATTTGATAATATATTAATAACTCTTTGTTACTATAATTCACCACTTTGCACGGTTTTGTTGTTATGGTTTACTCTATATGAGCAAAGGCTTCAATTTCTTGTTCAAATTTTGTGGCAATGTGGCTTTGGATGAGCAAGGCACAAGAGAGAATAAGTGCAATATTAGCAAGAGATACCAACACTTTGTGTTTACTACCCCCTTTCTCATATTTTGCAATATCATTTTCTTGTGGACTTATACCTGATGTATAGTATATATTTATTACCAATATACTCCATCAAAATTCATTCAACACCGTTTTTGAAGAAAAATAATTAGCTTAAAATGAAACAATGATTTTGATCCATATTTTATAGTACTACATACTAACTTAGGTTGTGTAAAAATTATTGTTCAAGGAATAGCCCAATTCAACTTATATTCAAATAAATTTCAAATATCAGACCTTTGCAATAGTATTAATATCTAATTTAAGTTTCATATGGTCCAATCATCTTTGGTGAAATATTGAGCATCTACTTATTCTTTTTACTTTTAAAAGTTAGGTCCAATAGTTCTTTGGTTATGTGAGGAATTCGATCAGAATCAAATGATTTACCACAATAGATGGGTCAAATAACTATAGTTTTATAGAGATTGTTTAGATAGATTGGTTATATATCATTTCCCCTTAACATACTATTCCTCTCATGAGGAGGGTTTAATGGAACTCTAGAAATATGGTTTATATTATAGAGGGCTCATGGATTTTTTCCCAAATCTACTATAATTGAATATAGGCTAATAAAAGATTCAAGGAAGGCATAGTGAATTTATATTTCTTCCATGTAATGTTATGTGATTGTTTTCTATAGTTGTAATTAAAAATTGGCTTCCTAGTGCCCTCCTTTCTAGAGAATCTAGGTGTGTGGAAAATCCTTATGATATATGATAAGATCAATAATAGAAGAAACATAGAAAATAATTAGAACTAAGTGAAAAAATAGCAATCCATTTGGCACTCAAGGTTTAATAAATTTGCAATAGGGCAAATTCATGACTAGTTTATGTCACCAATATGGCAAACTCAATTCTTTATCTTGAGGTGTAATTTGTTTTGATTATGGTTTAGTATTGTCTTTTTCAAATGAATTTCTTATAGAATTTCTTGTTTTCTAGTGTTTGATTATTTCTCACCCTTCAATAACCATTATTAAATAGTTTTTAGTTTTTTTAATTTTGTGATAAAATAGGCTCAAAATTAATTCTCCTATGGCTAGTTGGGTTCATGTTGATGGTTTACCTTTTTCATTGAACCCCTAAGAGAAACCTATTAACATACAAGTTCTATTCCTATTAATATTTGGAAAAAAAATTGTTCCTCATGTTGAAGAATTATAGTATAATCATTTGTGAATTCTATTACATATCAAAAGGTAAGAAAGGATATCTTGGAAAAGTTATACATGTATACTCCTTTCTATCTTAAGGCATTTTGCCTAACAATGTGGATTAATTTCTATGGTGAAAGGCTTAATTCCATAAAGATTAATAGTTTTACAAGTCTATTTCCTATAGCATATGCACATGTAAAATACTTTACTCCATACCAATCATGGCATATCATGACTTATTATAGTAGATGCTTATATCTCCAATCATGAAATTCAGTAGGATTTGTTAACCATCCTCAATTGTCTTGATTTTTTTGTGGTAAGTGTAGCTTCTATCTAACCAACTCCTTATACAAATCTAAAGTGATAGATAATATGCTAGTTTACTTGCATTTTGAGTGTTGTTCACATACAAGGTGAGAAAAGAGTCGCAATACAAAAAATAAGAGTGGGAATGAGTCTGATTGATGAGATTGCCAATCCTTAAAAGATATACAATTTTTAGAACTATTTTGGAGAAAACCTATAAATGTATGGTAGTAAAACATCATATTTGAAGGACCAAGAGTTGCAAAATAAGGCCTTAAAAATGAAAAGCAAGGTATATTTTTATGTTTATAAAGAATGACTTTATTTGAAGGAATACACCTCTTATGATCTTCTAAACTAAAAGATCATATTTATTTTTCACTGATGTAGCCATAGATAGAGAATCTAATGAAAAACAATCTATTTTTGCAACCCAAACACTAAAAAAAATACCTACATAGTACACAATAGAAACAAATTTGGAAGATAAAATGAGATGCTACAATCAATGATAGTAGCATTCAATTCTTAATATCTAACATACATGCCACATTTAAATGCTCTGACACAATAGTTGACTATCAAAGCATAGGAATAAGAATGTTTGTACAATCATACATTCATGTAGGATATGTGTCCATTATGTCAATTAAGAACCTAAAACCTGGATAGTAAAACTTATCTCTTCTAGGTCCTGCCTTATTCCAAGGATCTTGTTGTCTTATCTATAGGGAGCCCTTCCAATGATAATTCACAACCAACCAAATGGTCATTAACCTTCCATGGTACCAACTAAAGTGTTCATGTTAGTGCAATTTTTAAATTTGGTGCAAAACCCAAAAGGGCCCTTTGCACATTGTATCCATCTATCGAGAGGACCCATAGGGTGGATAATTTATGTAGTGAGATCTATTTATTGAAACTAAATATGGCTATAGCTATGAACCTCCTTAAGACTAATAAGTTTGTAAATGTGATCAAATGCCATTACAAATCTTGAATGATCACCACATTGTGAGATCTTGGTTTGGGACTCAGAATGCACTACAATGGATATTAGGCAAGAGAATGCCTTTGTGGAAACAATTTTCTTCTATGATGATAATATAACAATGAGATTTAACTCCTCAAAATTTGTAAAAAAAATAGAACATGAAATAAAATATTTTTGGGTGATGCAAGATTGATTGACCCCTGAGATGCTCTTGCATCAATCATCCCAGGTAATGGAATTTTGAGCATGGTGCTCAAAATTAAGAAAGTAATGTAGGTTGTGGTAGCCACCCTAATCAATTCCACTTCATCTTCAAAAATCCACGAATCATCCTTAGGTTCCCTTTCCTTTTATCAAACTAGATATTCTTTATAAATTCATTCTTCCTAGTTCTTCTATTCAAATTATCATTTAGAATCTACTTTATCACATCTCCAGACCTCTCAAGAACCTATTGCCCCCAATCTAGCCCCTATAGTGAGGTTATATATCCTTCTCTATATATTCATCTCAATGAAATTCATATAGATCAACCACATTCAACACTAGTGAGATATCCAAACCCTCTAGTAATTCAACCCCATAGGAATTTTTAGAAATCCTTCACAACATTCTACATCAGCCAATCTTCTTTGGCTTTAACTTATCATATGTTTCTTTGGGGACTCTTTCCTTCCTTAAGCATACCATGACTAACTCACCCTGTAATTAACCCTTCTCTTATGTGCTCATTCACACTTGCCTTATACTTATTATTTCTCTCAATTCTTGCTTCACCTAGATGCATGTGCCTCCTATGTGTGTTATGCAAAATCTTCTGCATTTGTGCTAATGTGTTCTCTATTAGGTATTCTCAAAAATATTGTGGCACCATTTATAGATGTCACATACATAAATTGAAAAGGGGTCTTACAGTGTGTAGATTTATTCATTGATTTGTTGAACATAAATTCCATTTGCACCAACCATGTACCCCATAGTTCTATTTTTCCTGCCACCAAACTTCTTAGGATATTTTACAAACACCTATTAACAACCTCTATTTGACCATATGTCTATGGATGGTATGAAAAACTATAGTTTAACTATGAATTCAACCTTTTCCACAATGTGCTCAAGAAGTGGCTCAAGAACTTAGTATCCCTATTCGAGGTGATACATTATAGCAAGCTATCACAACCCTTATTTTTAATAATTAATTATGAATTTAAATATTATTATTTAAATGATTGTCGACTAATTTTGACTTGTGTGTGAAAGGAACACTTTCTCAATAGAGAGAGTATCATCGAGGCAGAGGGCGTTTAGCTGACAAAAGATGAAATGTGGTGAAATGAATTTGCACACACCACATAGTTTTCATGTAGATTAATTTACATCAGCATGAATGCATGTGTGACAATAATTGCATTTATTTTGCATAATTAATTAGTCAAAAATAATTTTGTTAATTGCATTTCTAATTAAATATTTAAGATATTTAAATATCTTTTCAGAAAATATTCCTTCATTTTATTGTTATTTGTTTGAGTGATTGGTTTCTATTTTGGTCAAAGGTGAAGTAGCAGTTTCTAGAGGGAATCTTGAGGAAATATTTCTTTTTCATCTTTCTAAATTAAGGAGGCTAATTTTAGAATTTGGAGTGAGTGGAGTTATCCATTATTATTGATTTTTCCTATTTCATTGAATTGAGTGCAAAAGATTGGCATTTATTATCTATTCTATTTTTGTTTTTGAATGGATATCCTTTAAAAGAGAGATGAAGAGAAAGAGAGAAGGACATTATTTCTTCTTGTAAAAGAAAATGTTCACCTAGAAATAAAATAAAAACAAGGAAGTCTTTATGGAGATGGGGATGAAAAATCAGAAGCAGAAAAGAAATGAGAAGATTTGAAGAGAAAATCTAATCTTTTTGGAAGGATGGGTGTGTAGGTCAGAGGAAAACACTAATTGGGGCTGCAAGGATTAATTATTCCACTGCAAATGTCACCAGAGTATATTATTTCCAATTCATTTTCTAAAAGAATGCAGTAAAATGTGCAAATAATGGCTGGTGTGTTTCTATTATCGCATGTCTATGAAATCTGTTATTTTAAACATAACCAGGAATTCCTCGATTTCTCTCTTACCATAGAAAATAAGCATTTTAACCCAACATTAGAGGCATTCCCTTTTGGATGAAATCTACATTTTAATCCATCCATAGAAGCGATTCTTTTTTATTAAAAATCTACACTTAAACCCTATAATGAAGGCATTCCAGTTTAGCTCAAGGAAACAACTTTCAATCCATGGAAATTAGGTGCCTATCTTAGAAGCCTTTGAGGTTCTATTTTTGAAACTTTTGAGGTGCCACATTAGTTTTAAAACATCACATTAGCATCGAACCTTATCATTGTTATATTTTCAATATTTTCTTTCTTGTGGCAATAGATAAATAAGTTATCTTTGTTTTAATGGTGTTAAAATTTGATATGTTTTATATGCCAATTATATATATATATATATATATATATATATATATATATATATATATATATATATATATATATATATATATATATATATATATATATATTCTTTGTGCCATAAATGGCATTTTTTTTTTACATAGAACACATGTTATAACTACCAGAATGGTGATGCCTTTTGATATCAAAATATATATATTAAATTAGCCATAAAATGGCATCCAAATTAGTATAAACAAGTAAGTTATCCTTATCCATATATGGCACAACAAACTGATGTTTTCACTGCCATTTTGGCATTTAAATTTGATAACAGTATATATATGTTTTGACTGCCATATTACTGCATCAAAATTAGATGACTACTGTATATTTTAAATTGCCATAGAAATGCACAAGAATCAGATGTTTATCCTTATGTCTTAATGGCCATATATTGGCGCTTTAGATATATGTAAGTCTACCTCTTTTTATGGTGCTTAGGATAGTATGTCAGATCAACCAAATATTAGCACTAAAGATAGACCTAGCAGTTGCACATAGTTTTTGTGCAACAGATTTGTCGATAGGCTATTAGTAATGGAAGCAATAAATTGTGGAATGAACTTTAGAAATAAACATTCATACTTATATTGTAAGATGAGACAACGACAATGGTGTTTGACTTTTTGCAATGTATAAGAAGCATTTTTAATTTACATTTAAAATATATAGTATTTATAGTAAATATTCCTTGTATGAATAGGAGTAATACAAGGTTTATGGAATTTGGGTTTTCATCACTAACATATGCGTTCTCTTGTATTATAGTATTTAGGGTAGTATCAAATGCATGTGTATTGAAGGATAAAACATTAGTATGATTTTGTAGATGATTACATAAGGTAGAGATATTTTCATATTTTAATGCAATGAAAGTCATTTGAAGTTGTAGTGAGTTCTCCATGGTGGTGTGACAAAGTATGCAGATTAAGTAAAAGAAACACAATGCTTGGTGTTAGTAACCACATGAAGCATAAAAGGATGCAAAGAATATGGATCATCTAGCTTTTTTCCTCAAAAAGACATTTTAAATATTACTAATTGTTTAAATGCTAACATTACATATTGACCATCATATAATACTAAATGCTATAGCCAATACAATCTCTTAGAGTTCATTTTAAGCCAAGCAATTGTAATTGCATAAATAATAATATTTATAAGAGACGGATCGACAACACAATCACTCAAAAATATACTATACAAGAATAAATACAATTATATTAGAGACTATATATTGTATATAAAATAAATATAATTAAGTTATAAATACTAAATATTAGCAGTATCAATTACCACAAAAATTAACCAAATTTCAACATAATTATTGGTTTTCATTATGGTTTCTTAGTATTTATGTGTGTTGTTTAATTTTTTGTTACTGTTATTCTTTTGTACCTATAACTTTGAGAGGAGAGAATTTGTACATTTCCTTTGGATTCATATGTCTTGGAGTAGATTCTTAGTCTCGTCTTTGTCAAAGAGTGGAAAGCATTATTGAAACTTTAATTGTATAGTGAAATCATTATTCTTCTGAGATTTAATACTATAGATCTAATTCAACTTTGAAGAGACTAGTTTAACAACAAGAATACTTAAGAAGAAAACAAATGCAAGTACAAATGGGAAGCAATGGTAGCTGGTTCCCAACTATCACTGCTCTTAAAAAAACAATAAGGAAACCATCCCTTTATAGTCAATTTTAAAGAAGAATGTCTTCTGTAGAAAGTGTGTTCATATGTGAAAATAAATTATACACTTCCAATAACTTTCCATTTAGTAAACTTCCAACCATACACAACTGAAATAAATTATACACTCCGAATAGAGTTTTCTTGTCAATTAAAGAAAATGTCTTCTGTAGAAAATGTATTCATCTATGAAAATAATATTGAATTGGCCAGAGAATCAAGTATTCTCCACGTAGATGTTTGAGTTTGTAATTTAAAATCTAAGAAAAATAAAATGTAAAAAACTCTAAAACAAAAAAAATAGAATATTTTGATTGACTATACAACTGAAATAAATTATACACTTCCAATAGCTTTCTATTTAATAAATTATTTAATCAAAATAAATAGATTCATTATTGTTTGAAAATCCTTTCCTTCCCTACTGAGCGCCTCCTAACAAATGCACTCTCAGTAAGTAGTTTTTTCCCTATATGTACAAAGTTGTTCTATGATGAATTTTACTGTATTTTACTATGGTATTTCACAATGTGTTTTATTTCCAATTTGATTTTATAAGTACATATTTAATTATTTACAACAATTGAAACTAGCCAAGGGCACAAGCATTGCGTATTAGGCATTGCTTATTAAGCATTGTTTTTTCATGCCAAATGAATTTATGAAGTGATACAATGTTGTTATTATTTATAGAAGGTTAGATTAGGCATTGCGTATTATTATTGCACTTAAAGTGCACCTTAAATTATGCAATGTATAAATTATAATTTATTTAATATTCTTATTGCATAAACAAATCTTTGAAAACCAAGACTAAATTATTAAATAAATTAATATTAATAGCAAGGGTTAGGGTTCTTCAATCTTTAAAAGCCACAAAGAAATTAAATATTTAGTTTAATGACCTTTGTTTTAGATTTTTACTATGGGAATTAATTGCTTTAAAAAATTGTAATAAGTTTTTTACTATGGGAATTAATTCTTGTAAAGAAATATAATAAGTTTTTGGTATCATTTAGATTAAATTATTGAAAATATTTCATTAAAAACTAATTATTAGAACTAACAATTAATTAGCAAAGAAAAACTTTATTTTAGTTTAATGAAAGTAAACAAATATGCAACTACAATAATTGATATGCAAATATAAATGTACTAGTTCTCCGTTATTTCTAAATAAAAAAATCATTGATTAATGATATATTATGGCCGATAATAAGTCTCTTTCAAAACATATAGAAGTGCAGGGTTTAAACAAAGACACGATTTTAAACAAGTGCCACATTTTTTTTTTAATAAAAAAGGGGTAAAAACTTTATTGAATCATAAAATCATTACAAAGCAGAGAGAAACACCCATAAGTGGCACAACCAAAATCAAGAATTAAGTAACACCCAAAAAGCTCCTCATATCCTCCATAACCCAATCTTCAAGAACAGGGGCCAAATCACCAAGAAGATTGCCCCAATCATCCACACTCCAAGTCTCCATCTGCTCAGACGCCCACCTCGCTAAACCATCTACCACCTTAGTCCACTCCCGTGGCACATGACAAAAAGTAATAGAATCTAAAGCATTGCTTAGGGAAATAATTTGTTTGGCCACCTCCTCAAAATAATCAATGACCACCTGAGAATCTGATTCACAAATAATCCAACTCCAGCCAAGGGCACAAGCATGCTCTAATGCCAGAAGAATAGCAAGAGCCTCCATGAGATTATTTGTATGCTGACCTTTATATATAGAGAAGAAAAAAATTACCACCCCCAAACTATCCCTACCAATCCCACCAACTCCAGCATGGCCAGGATTACCTCTGGAAGATCCATCAGTATTGATTTTTAGCTCCCCCACAGCAGGAGGACACCAACGACTAGTACGACAAACCCTCACTCTCCCACACCCATACTGAACTGTCCTCAAATGTTTCCGTCCACCCCCAGAGAGACCCAGGGCTTTAACCACATCACAGTCACCAGAAACAGATCACACTTAGTAGCCAAAGTTTCCTGCAGATCCCCCAGAATCCTCAACCAGAGCTGACCAACAAGTAGCTTCTTGTCTAGAAAAATTCTATGGTTGCGCTCCAACCAAATATGCCAAATTATCAAACTAAGGCCAATGATCCAAGCAATGAGGAGAAAATAGGTCTTTACAGGGGGAGGCCCTAGACTCCAAAAATCATCTAAAGAAGAAGCATGTCTACACGGTATATGCCAGAGATTCCACCAGAAATGCCAAATAACTTTCACAAAGGAACACTAAAAGAAGAGATGGGGGATGCACTCCTCATGCCCACCACACAGAACACACTTAGAGGGCCCCTGAAACCCACGTTTCTAGAGGTTCTCCCAAGTAAGGCACCTCCCTTGAACAACTAACCACGAGAAGAAGTTACATTTAGGCCAAGCAAACTTTTTCCTAACCTGTTTCCACCACGAGACCTCTAAGCTCCCAAACATTTGCTTATCAAGAACTTGATAACATGAGGCAACAGTAAATTTTCCTTTTGGATCAAGACCCCAAGCCAACACATCTCTCCTAGGAAGAGAAGTCGGACATGCCTCAATAGGATCCCAGTAAGCTCCTAATAATCCCCAGTTGTCCCACCAAGAGGCCACTCCTACGGAACCTTCCATCTATACACACTAACTTGTCCCAAATTATGAAGAGTTTTAAAATTAGCAACAGGGCACCACCCAACATCAATAAAATGCCTACTCAAATTCTATAGGTGGGGGTGGGTAGCCAAAATGGGAGGATAACCATTCCAAGAATCATGCCAGAAGAGAGCATCCTGCCCCCCATTGCAAATCCAAAACAACCCCTGCTTGACCAACTTGGCACCCCTTTTGAGGGTACCCCAAATCATAGAACCCTTCGCCTCCAAACTGAAGTGGGCAACATCTACACTCTTAACTGCACCCAGATACTTTGAGGTAAGAATTTTTGCCCATGATTGATGTTGTTGCGAACACCACCACTAATACAGCTTAGCTGCCAAAGCTTGTCCATTCAAATCAGTTCTACGCAGACCCAGACCACCAGCCTGCTTCAGCCTACAAATAGCTTCCCACTTAACCAAACTCCACTTCCTATGAAGGAGGTTGCCAAACTAAAGGAACTGCCAAGACAAACTCTCAAAGTCTTTGATAAAGCTAGAAGGTGTAGAGAGAACAAAACATTTGTACAGAGGAAGAGCCTACACCACTGACTTTAGAAGAGTCATCCTACTCGCAGAAGAGAGCCACCTGTTAGTCCAATGACTAACTAGATTTTTGAACTTATCCATAATCTCCTACCAGAACAATTTAGGAAGTGAACGAATAGCAAGCAGAATACCAAAATACACAAAAGGGAGAGTGCCAATCTGGAAATGAAGGATACCAACAATTCTCCACTAAATAGCCCACGGAGTATGAAAGAAGTAAATAAAAGACTTCCCCTCATTAATTTTCTAACTTGACATAGCCAAATAACAATCCAGAATCTTGCGCCAACCATAAGTCTCCTCAACCTTGGCTCTGCCCATCAGAGTCGTGTCATCAACAAACTGTAAATGTGACTGAGGGGGAATATTGTTTCCAAAACTCCAGCCCTTAATCAAACTAGTCTCCACCTGGGATCTAATAAACCTCCCCAAACCCTCTGCCACTAAGATGAATAGATAGGGGGATAAAGGGTCCCCTTGTCTGAACCCCCTAGAAGCACCAAACAACTTCGTTGGCTCACCATTAATCAACACTGAAAAGGAAGGAGAAGTAACAAAACTCTTCACCCACTCAATCCATTCACCAGCAAAACCAAACGCTCCTAGAATCTTAAATAAGAAGGCCCATTTAACCTAATCATAAGGTTTAGCCATATCCAACTTAATAAACATAGATTTCTCTTTAGAACGATCCATAGAATAAATCATCTCGGCTGCAATGATGACACCATTCATAATCTGCCTATCAGCCACAAAACCCCCTTGCTCTTTAGAAATTAATTTGCTTAGCCAGGGTTTCAGCCACTCAGCAATCAACTTCGTAATAATCTTATAAACCACATTACATAAGGCAATGGGCCTAAAAAGATCCAGAGAATTAGCCCCATCCTTCTTTGGGATGAGAGAAAGGAAGGTAGCATTCATGGATTTCAGCATTTGTTTATTCATGAAAGATTCCTGAATGACCTCCAACAAATCTAACTTAATCACTTCCCAGAACTCCTGGTAGAACTTAGCCAGGAAACCATCAGGCCCTGGAGCTTTTCCCTTTTTCATCTGGAACATAATAGTTTCAAGTTTTGACAAAGAAATGGGATGAAGCAAAGAAGCATTCATTTCACTGGTGACTAAGGGCAGAATACTATTCAAAATATCAGCTTCATCCTCCTCCGCAGGAAGGGAATCCTCAGATAGTAGAATAGAAAAGAAGTGAACAACCTTAGCAAAAATAGAAGCAGAGGAGGAGAGAATCTCCCCATTCGAAGACCCGAGAGAAGAAATGACATTACCTTGTCTCTTATCTTTTACTGAATTGTGGAAGAAAGAGGTATTCCTGTCTCCCGCCTGAAGCCACTCGATTCAGGACTTTTGTTTCCAAAAAATTTCCTCACGTAATTCCCATTCCTCAACTTCCTTCACAGCAGTAGCTTCCAGCAAACCTAGATCCTCAATGAGGCTCTGATCACGAATCTACCTGGTGATCGAGACCAAATGAGCTTGAGAAGAGTGTTTTGCATGGAAAATGTTACCAAAGTGTTGCCTATTCCACTGTTTCAACCTATATTTCACATATTGGAGCCTCTTAGAGGAGTACATAGCGGTCCCATGTGACGGCTTCCCCAAATTCCACCAACCAAGAAGAAGATCATGGAGGGAGTCATCTCTTAACCACATGAGTTGAAACTTAAAAGACTACTTTACACAACACCGGGGAAGCTCAGCAATAATTTTGATTGGCCAATGATCAAAACCCCACCCATCCAAAATTTTAGAGCTAGTCAGCCACCTATCCCCCAGCCAGAAACTAGACACCAAGAATCTATCCAAACATTTAGAAATAGCAACATCCCCACATATCCTATTATTCCAAGTAAAGACCCCATTAACAGGCTTGATGTCAACCAAATGCAAGAGAGCCACATTAGCCTGCAAGAGATCAGAAGAAGGCTCCAAGCGAGCAATGCCTCCCCTCTTCTCTTCCAGAGAAACAATGGCATTAAAATCCCCAGCTAAAATCCATGGGAGATAAGGATCCAAAGTCCTCACATATCTGACAAAACCCCACAACTCTACCTTGCCATGAAGGTTAATCAGAGCATAGATGTTAGAAAAGAGTATTCTCTCTCCAAACTCAAGATGAGAAGCAACACAAGAAATCAAACCTCTGTAGGAGTACCACCAAGTTGGCCTGACTCTACGTGGGTCCCATAAGCATGCAACCCCACCAAAGCTACCAAGAGCACCAACACATTGACACTAACCACGACTCCAAATCTTTGAAGCCACACTCATCATACTATCAACTGATAACTTAGTTTCCTGAAGGAAAACCACATCAGGAGAATGGATATGAACCAAATCCCGAATAGCCTTTTGTTTAGGGATGCTATTCATACCCCTCACATTCCAAGAGAGCACAATCATCGTTGGGGTTGGGATAAGTGAGCATCAATCGTCCTCACCAAACCCGACTCAACCAATGTCTCACCAGCTAGCTTTACCTTTTCTAGGTCCTTTTTTCTACCAACCTTAAGAGGTTTCTCAGGAGCCCCCTTTTTGAGGGTTTTTTGTTGCAAACCCAAGGCTAGGGAAGGAGCCTTACTTTTTCCTAAGTCTAGAGTACCCCGTACTTCAGATAGAACACCACCAGCACTAGGAGAGCCATAAGAAGCCTCTAGCACCAAATCTAACACACCTTGAACAGAAGCTGGAGGAGCTAATTCAATGTCTATTTGAGTACCCTGCTCACCAAGCTGATCTGAACTAGGAATCACATTAGGCAAATCCCCAAGAACAACCTCAGTAAAAGATCCAATTGTTGCCTGCAAGTCCGCCTGAAAACCTTCCTCCTGGACCAAATCCTCCAACCTCTCAAATCGGTTGAAGGTTTCCTCCTCCTGCCTATCCTTGAGGGATCTCTTTAAGCCTCGACCATGATTATGAGACTTAACCGGAATAAAACCTTCTTTATCAGCCCCACCTCCTTGCATGGGGGCTTTACCCTTGTCTTCTTTCAAATCAGGCTGAGTAGGAGCATTACTTGAACTAACTACACTAGAAGCTCGAGGACACCTCCGCTGAAGATAACCATATTCATGACATAGCCGACACCTGAAAGGTAATGTCTCATAATCTAATGATTGAGTCCAGGAGCAAGACCCAACAGTCATATCAATAGAGTCTAGAAGCGGCTGGCTCAAATCAATTTCAACACAAACCCTAGCATAAGAAAAAAATCTCTTATTCAAAGTTTACTGAGAAGGACCAATAGGTTTTCCTAGCAACAGCGCAATCGATTGCAATATATCACTTCTCTAGCATTCAAGCGGCAGCTGAGGAAGACGAACCCAAACTGGGATTCTAGAAGGTAACTCCTCCGTTGAGTTAAAGCCAGCATGCCATGTTTTGATGAAGAGACCCACTTGATTATAAAAATATGGGCCACCTTCAAAGGCCCTATTCTGATCTGAGACACACGAAAAATCCACCATAAAGAAGTTATTTGTAGCCATCAAAATATCAAAATCTCCTTCTAGATTCCATGTCTTGCGAGTCCATGTATCAAGAAATGGGGGAGAAACCCTCATCCCCATGAACTTACAAATAAAAACATGATTGCAGTAGTAATTAATATCCTTAGCTACCGACTCTGATTGTATTACTAAAACCGGCCGCTCATGGACCCTCTCCAAGCATCCATTCACCTTTGGCAATTTAAGGGAACCATTTTAGACCACATCCGATCCAAAAGAAGATTGAATGGGTATTCCGGCATCCTCCTCAACCATGGAAGAAGCATGACCCGCCATATCCAAAGGCACATTCGAAGCCATTTATACCAAACGAGTGAGGGCTCAAAATCCCCCCCCACACCACGCTAAATCCAAAGCAATGGCTCCAAACAAGCACACCACCACAAGAGACAACACCTCAAAAGAAGAAAACCCCCCCAACGTGCAGCAAACATGAAATAGAGGGCACACTAAAAGAGAACCCAGAGTTGGAAACCCTTGAACCCTACACACCACCACCCGCACCAAAGAATGCCTCATAGCCAACTAAAACTAAAAAAAGAAGAAATGAAGAAGTAGACCCAGTCCCCTTGACCCCCTGCTGACATGCAAATCCCTTGCACACAAAGAAAGCTCGAACCTGCAAGCTAGGTCTCAGGTGCCCTAGCTTGGTCTCCCACACATGCTATCGCCATCCACAAATGTCAAACAAGTGCCACGTTACCCGCCTTGTAGTGTTGTAATTATAGCATGTGTTTTAGTTGTAATTATAGTTGTGTTTTAGTTTTAATTTTTTAATTCAATAGGTAAACTTCAAGTTTACTTTTTGTCAAACCAACAAAATGGTTATTATTTATAGTTATAATATTAATTATATCATTAATATTTATTATAACACTTAGATATATTATTTTAATTGATATTATAGTATTATAATATAGTATAATATTAATTGATAATATTTGACTTAATTTTCTTCTTAGAATAAATATTTATTGTATAGACAAACTAGATTCAAATAATGTTAGACAAATATTTTTTTGTAAAACCAATATAAATATTATAACAAAATTGTAATATTTATAGTATACTTTATAAAAAAAAATAGTTTAAATATTAATGAAATAATATAATTAATTATCGATTGATAATAAATAATGTTTATATTATAAATATGATAATAATATATTTATATTATTACATTATTCTAATATTATAATATTTTTATACAGTATTATATTATATTTTTAAAAATATGAGCCAATGACAAGATTGATGATTGATTTTTCAATAATATTTGTTAAAATATTTGCATATAGACTTAGGAAAAATTTAATATTTGTTTAACGTTTAGTTTAATGACCTTTGTTTTAGATTTTTATTATGGGAATTAATTGCTTTAAAAAAATATAATAAGTTTTTTACTATGGGAATTAATTCTTGTAAAAAAATATAATAAGTTTTTGGTATCATTTAGATTAAATTATTGAAAATATTTCATTAAAAACTAATTATTATAACTAACAATTAATTAGCAAAGAAAAACTTTATTTTAGTTTAATGAAAGTAAACAAATGTGCAACTACACATGATTGATATGCAAATATAAAAGTACTAGTTCCCATTATTTCTAAATAAAAAAATCATTGATTAAATAATACATTATGGCCGATAATAAGTCTCTTTCAAAACATATAGAAGTGCAGGGTTTTAAACAAAGACACAATTTTAAACAAGTATGATATAGACAAAAACACACTCACCTCTGCTTTACGAACTCAAAAAAAAAATCATGGCTTTACTGGCCACCCTCTCCACAAAGTCTTGCATCTGCATTCTCTGATTTGCACTCTACAACTTTCATCTGCCACTTCATTCCATCAGTACAACTTTCATCTGCTCAATTTCCTCTACACGATCATCTGCACTCGAACTCTTAACACTCTATGCCTTCAAGCACCTCTATCTTGCATCCTCTCTACAAGTCCACACTCTTCTCTTCTTGGTCGACTTCTACAAACTCTCTAGTGCTTTCAACACCCTAAACTATGCCTGTGGTTACCTTCTTCAGGGGCCACACCTTCCTTCTCGAGTTTACCGCTTCTCTTTCTTTCTCACGCGGGGTCTCTTTTCCCACCTATGTGAATCTTCCTTCTACTATGCTCATGCCCCCTCGTCTTCCCTACTAGACTCTCCTATCCAATTTAAATTGTTAAGATATATGAAAATTGAAAAGGCATAATTCGAATCAATTACTGGGAGTTGAAGCGAACCTTATGTAAACAGAATAAATCACTTTGTATTCCATTTATACTGGTTAACAATCCTCATTGTATTTAATGTTTCAGAAGGTGAAAAGATGCTACAAAAATTGAATTATGAATTTGAGTCAAAGACTTTGTTTTCTATTAGGCCCGTAGCCTCACAATAGGCTGCCCCTCAACATGTATCAAATAAATATTGATTGTCAAAATAAAACATGTTTGAATGGATACCACCATGGTGCCAATTCTCACACTCATGGGTTAAGAAGATCAACCAAAAAGAGTATGCAAATCCCCCACCATACACGATCTCCATTACTTATGCAAACTAATGCAACATATCCCAAAATGCTTTCCAATTCACAAGGATCAGCAAATATCAAAAAGGAAAGACACAACTCATTATACCTTGTAAAATATTTCAACCATTGTCTTTAACCCGGTGTCCCTATGCTACCCGTGGCATTGTGTTCGATTAGGCTTCAAATACTCTTCAAGGATTCTTGCATTGTTAAGCATGATATCTAACCTCCCACATTTGAGAACTATCATATTTACAACATGAGTAATATCTTCTTCATAGCTTACATCGTAATGTACTGCAGCAATCAAAGACTCAAATACCATGTGTCCTTCTATCCAATCATCTTCCAAAGATACACATTATATACTATATGAATTTAACTCAACACAAACCAAAATTGAAAACCCAAACCTTGCAGATATTTTTGGCAACGCAGGATAACTCGTGCGCTCAGGTGCTCCTGCATCAGACATGCTTGGTAAAATGTTTGTGAGCATAGCTCACAAATATGGAGTGAAGTGATAGAATCACCCTTTCAAGTTGTATCCAACCTGCAGCGAACTTCACCATTGAAGAATGTGCACCAAAACTCTTTCTTCCTCTTCTTCCAATACCATGCTGAAACATCCGTCATCTTCCTCCCACAACTCCATACACCACTCATCTCTCCTCTCATGGATTCACATCCACCATGTGCCATCCTCCTTCACCAAATTATCTCTCCTCTCCTCTCCTTTGTGGGCTCTAGCCCACTAGTAACCGGCCTCCTCCACCAAACTTACATGTCACTCATATCACCGCCTGTAGTATACAAATCCAAATCAAATATCTTATGGAAATTGAGGATTTCCATAGGTTTTTCTCCACACTATTCAACCCTATCTACATCAAACGGAAGTACAAAAGCATCATCCAAATATGCAACAAGATTTATCTCTTCATTCATTGCTGTGAATTTACCATCGACTGCACCATTATCTTCTACTCTTTTCATTGCGATGCTTTCCTTCTTGTCCTCAATCACTACAATTTTATCTAACCACTCATTCTCCACTACCAAAATCTGTGACAATAAATCATCCTCTACCTAATCATTCGCTACAACCTCTTCATATTCCATCGTTGCATCTTCATGTTTCTCCTCTTCAACTACCTCTGCTGCAGGCTCTTCATTGTTCACTCCATCCTCATCCTCTCTTTGTTCACTCAGTTGTGCCTCTAATTTCTTTAGCTTATTCCATCTCTTGATTACATTTTTAATCATCTTGCATGTCTTGTTTTCTTCATACCATCTCCACGCTTCCCAAATCACAGGCTTATTCCTTATCAATATCCCATTCTTATCTTACTGCTACAATCTCACCTCATGCTCTACAATCTACCATTACACTTTCAATCGGTAACCAAGTTCTGTGGCTTCCCAGCTCTCACTTGCTCAGGACTCCTCTCTACCTACAACAATCTCTTGAGTTCTTCTTTACCATGCTTCCTCTACTCTACCCGCAGGTCCTAGTGGATCCTCTCCATGCTCAAGACCTTTGGCTCTAATACCACTTGATGCAGATAGAAACACACTCACCTCTGCTTTACAAAATCAGAAAAAAAATCATGGCTTTATTGGCCACCCTCTCCACAAAGTCTTGCTTTTGTATTCTTAGATTTACACTCTACAACTTTCATCTGCCACTTCCTTCTATCAGCACAACTTTCATCTGCTTAATTTTCTCTACACAACCATCTACACTCAAACCCTTAACACTCTACACCTTCAGGCACCTCTATCTTGTATCCTCTTGCAAGTCCACACTCTTCTCTTCTTGGTCGACTTCTACACACTCTCTAGTGCTTTCAACAGCCTGAACTCTGCCTCTAGTTACCTTCTTCAGGGGCCGCATCTTCCTTATCGAGCTTCCCGCTTCTCTTTCTTTCTCACGCGGGGTCTCTTTTCCCACCTATGTGAATCTTCCTTCTACTATGCTCATGCCCCTTCGTCTTCCCTACCAGACTCTCCTATCCAATTTAAAGTGTTAAGATATATGACAATTGAAAAGGCACAATTCGAATCAATTGCTAAGAGCTAAAGTGAACCTCATCTAAACAGAATAAATCACTTTGTATTCCATTTATTCTGGTTAGCAATCCTCATTGTATCCAATGTTTCAGAAGGTGAAAATATGCTGTAGTAATTGAATTATGAGTTTGAGTCAAAGACTTTGTTTTCTATTAGGCCCGCAGCCTCACAATAGGCTGCCCCTCAACATGTATCAAATAAATATTAATTGTCAATATAAAACATGTTTGAATGGATACCACTATGGCGCTAATTCTCACACTCATGGGTTAAGAAGATAAACCAAAAAGAGTATGCAAATCCCCCGCCATACACAATCTCCATTACTTATGCAAACTAATAAAACATATCCCAAAATGCTTTCCAATTCGCAAGGATCAACAACTATCAGAAAGGAAAGACACAACTCATTATACCTTGTAAATATTTAAACCATTGTCTTTAAGCTGGTGTCCCTATGCTACCCATGGCATTGTATTAGATTAGACTTCAAACACTCTTCAAGGATTCTTGCATTGTTAAGCATGATATCTAACCTCCCACATTTGAGAATTGCCATATTTACAACATGAGCAGTATCTTCTTCATAGCTTACATCGTAATGTACTACAGGAATTAGAGACTCAGATACCATATGTCCTTCTATCCAGTCAACTTCCAAAGATACACACTATATACTATCTGAATTTAACTCAACACAAACCAAAATTATAAACCCAAACCTTGCAGATATTTTTGGCGATAAAGGATAGCTCGTACGCCTGAGTGCTCCTGCATCAAAGTGCCACGTTACCTGCCTTGTAGTGTTGTAATTATAGTATGTGTTTTAGTTGTAATTATAGTTGTGTTTTAGTTTTAATTTTTTAATTCATTAGGTAAACTTCAAATTTACTTTTTGTCAAACCAACAAAATGGTTTTTATTTATAGTTATAATATTAATTATATTATTATATGTATTGTAACACTTGGATATATTATTTTAATTGATATTATAGTATTATAATATAGTATAATATTAATTAATAATATTTGACTTAATTTTTTTCTTAAAATAAATATTTGTTGTATAGAAAAATTGGATTCAAATAATGTTAAACAAATAAATTTTTTTAAAGACTATATAAATATTATAACAAAATTGTAATATTTATAGTATACTTTATAAAAAAAATTTATTAAAAAATTTAGTTTAAATATTAATGATATAGTATAATTAATTATTGATTGATAATAAACAATGTTTATATTATAAATATGATAATAATATATTTATATTATTACATTATTCTAATATTATAATATTTTTATATAGTATTATATTATATTTTTCTTTTAATATAGTATTATATTATATTTTTAAAAATCTGTGCCAATGACAAGATTGATGATTGATTTTTCAATAATATTTGTTAAAATATTTGCATATAGACTTAGGAAAAATTTAATATTTGTTTAACATTTAAAAAAATACTCTCTTGTTATTGGTTTATTCAACAAATATTTGCTTATAAATTTAGGAAAAATTTAATATTTGTTTAAAATTTAAAAAATACTCTCTTATCATTGGTTTATTTTGGATAGAATAATTACTAATAATAAAAACTCATTGGTCAGTCCCTTTCCATAAGCCAATATTACGGCCATTATTGTCAAAGTTTTCTGCCAGTTAGATTAAAGAAAAATATTTTTTCAAATATGTTTTGTTAAAATATTTGCATCTATACAATAGCAATAGCTAAATATTTTTTAAATAAAAAAAATTATTTCAGTTCTCATTGGTTGCAAAAAGAATTATTAATAACTAGTTAAGAATAGGCATCCACTATAGTTTCCTTGGCAAAACTAAAAATGAGGTATTTTAGTGGCAAATTTTTATAGAAGTATACCTTCATAAATTTGCATACATATATGTGTCTAAACATATACATTATAGCTTATAGCTTATGTATACTTATATATCCTTGACATGATATTTGCATAAACATATACACTTCATATGTTTACTCTTAATACGGGAAGAATTTTGATGTATTTTTAGGTTCAATACAATAATATCCTCTAATGGTTTTTTAAATAAATAAATTTTATTTTTATATTTAAATTAGAAGTCATTTTTAGTTAAATTATTATAAATAAAGAATAAAGAATTAAAATAAAATAATTAAATTAGAATTCAATTTTGGTTAAATTATTATAAATAAAGAATAAAGAATTAAAATAAAATAATTCAAATGAAAAAAATGATATTAATATATTTTCACATAAATTAATAAGTGATAAATATTTATTATATTAGTTTGTATATTTATTGGTGTTTGATTTTTAAGTAAATATAATATCAAAATTGAGTTTGGAAAAAATAATATTTTTAAAAACTTAATATAAAATAATTTATAAAAAAATTAAAATAAAATAAAGAATTAAAATTTAAAAAATAATGGAATTATATAAATATTGGTATAGTAGATTATAATATTGAAAAAATATATATTTAAATTAGAAGTCATTTTTAGTTAAATTATTATAAATAAAGAATTAAAATAAAATAATTAAATTAGAAGTCATTTTTGGTTAAATGATTATAAATAAAGAATAAAGAATTAAAATAAAATAATTCAAATGGAAAAATTGAGATTAATATATTTGGAAGTGATAAATATTTATTATTATATTTTGTATATTTATTGGTGTTTTATTTTTAAGGAAAATATAATATTAAAATTGAGTTTGGAAAAAACAATATTAAAATAAATATTTAAATTAGAAGTCATTTTTAGTTAAATTATTATAAATAAAGAATAAAGAATTAAAATAAAATAATTAAATTAGAAGTCATTTTTGATTAAATTATTACAAATAAAGAATAAAGAATTAAAATAAAATAATTTATTTCCATGATAAATGTTATTATATTATTTTTTATATTTATTGGTGTTTTTTTAAAGTGAAATATAATATTAAAATTGAGTTTGGAAAAAATAATATAAAATAATTTAGAAAGAACAATTAAAATAGAATTAAGAATTAAAATAAAATAATTTATAAAAAACAACCAAAACTTCATGTCTTGTTATATTTTGTTATGGGAAATGCCCAAATAAATTTGCCATTTAAGAGAAGAGACACAACTTGTTATAGAAGATATAAAAAATAACCATCTCCTTTACATCATACCTATAAATAAAATTGTATTTAAACCCCAAAACAATAAAGTTTGCAAAGAGATAAAATATATTTAAATTTGCAAAGAGATCAAATACATTTATAATGTCTTAAAATAGTTTAATGGGAAGAAGGCTCCACATTTTGACTATTGGCTGATTGAAAAATAAATAAACTAATAAAACAAAATTATCTTTCTTATAACCATTTAGAAAATGAGATTTCAACATTTTCGAAAGAATTTTTTTTTTTTTAAACTTTAGACAAACGGATTATTTTTCACCCTGTAAAAGCACTACAACACCTTACAATTGGTAAAGTTTCAGGGGCTGCCATTGTATTCAACCTAATAAAACCTAATTAATATTTTCCCCTCAGCAATAAAAATAAAACCAAATCATAATCTGACACGGATCGAATTAACAACCCAATCAATAAATAAGATGATCGGAAAAGAAAAACGGTTTCATTCGGAAACTTGTCTCACGTCAAAAAGAATTGTCTCACGTCATAAAATTTTCTAGAATCGTGTGTTTATTAAAGAAACTACTTAAATTTGTGGATGTGAAAGGTTCATATTGCTACATTTGTATTTATGAGGCGGTGGATTTGAATGATCCTAAAAAATTAAAATTTAATGCAATAGTGTTGAATATGGTAGATTTTTTCAATCTTTGAAATGCGAAGAAATAAATAAGTCGTGTTTAATCTGCTGTCAGTTAAAAAATAAGATGATCGGAAAAGAAAAACGAACGGGAGAAATCTCCCACTTATAAGCCTATCGGCTAATTATGTGGATTTGATTTTTACCTTTTCAAAAATATGTACATCCATAAAAATAATCCCATTCAATCGATCTTAGGTCTGTTGCAAGTATGGGCCTAACCGGTGTTGTCATTGATGTCAACATACACCTGTTGCATTAATGATAAGGATTGGATGAGCAGTGTGCTAAGGATATTGAGAAAATTAGCCTCAATCAGGAACAATGAAGAACAGTGATGACTATAAGGCAATAGTCCAAGATAGAAAGAAGATCAGAGGATGCGGATTAAAGGGTTTATAGATATGTGTCTTGAGGTGGTCCAGTAGAGATTTTAGAGGTCCGCATGTAGATTTGAAGAAGTTGTGGCTGCTTAAGTAAAACCGGTTTCGGTAGGTGTTCAAAGTGACAGAGTGTTACAGAAAGGTCCGGTGAGATCCAGAAATGCATTTTCATGTTCTGCGGATTTGAGGAAGTGTTGGAGAAGTCTCTGTGGTGTGTCAACTTGATATGTTCATGGTTTGAAGGTCCGCAAGCATTTAGTCCCTTGTGATAGTAATGACAATCTGTGTTCTTGAGGTTCTGGATGTAGGAGAGATGGATTCCAGTAAGAAGATGAAGTGCGGATGTTTGTGGTGATTCATGAAAACTTGTGGAAATCTTTGAAGTGTGTCCAATTCGTGTTGGTGATTTGCATTGAAGTTGGAGCTCGCATTTGAAGAATAACTTCTAGATGATGGTGTTCTTCTTGTGACTGGCCAACCAGATGAGTTACACATCCTGCGGATGTCCTTGTTGATGTTTGCCGACTTAGATGATCATTCCTAAGTTGATGTCTTGTATAAAGAAGGGATTGTGAAGTCATTTCAAAGTTGTCCATGTGAAGATGAGTGTGTGGTAGCGAGGAGAAGAGCGAAAGGCAGAGCAGAAGTTTTGGACTTAAATGGAACTGATTCAAGCATGGTGAAGATGCTATTTCCCAGTTCAAGTATGTGATACTTATTTCTTTGTAGACAGTGTGTCTCTTGTAGGCAGTGAGCCTCTTGTGAGCAGTGTGCTCGGGCAGTGAGCCCTAATTGGCATGTGTCATTTGTTCTTTCTAATCTTCTAACAGAGAATATATCTTGGGTTAATCACCCGTGGTTTTTCCCTTAACCGGGTTTTCCACGTCAAAATCTTGGTGTCTCATGTGTTGATATATTTCTGCTCTTGATTTGTTGCATTGTGCTTTCATGGTTGATTTATTATTATGTTGCTGTATTGAAAAATAAAGATAAGTGTTTAAGTAGAGAAAGTTTTGCACAATTGATTCACCCCCCCTCTCAGTTGTGTGCCCTAAATCCAACAATTAGTATCAGAGCCAAGTTCCTCTAAAAGGAGCTTAACCGCTTGAGGAGATCCAGGATGTCATCTTACAAGAAGGACAGTCTGAAATTTGATGGAACCAATTTTAATCTTTGGAAAGGTCGCATGAAATGTCACTTGCAATGTATGGGAAAGGCGTATTAGACCATGGCTTCAACACCGTATACACCTCCACAAGGTGGTCCGACATCTAAGGATGAAATCACTGATGCTGAAAACAATCTGCGGACCACTGAGGCTCTTCTAAGTGCATTATCGGATACAAAGCTCTCAAATGTTATTGACCTTCCAACTGCTCATGATATCTGGCAAAAACTGGAACTATTGCATGAGGGAGACAAGTATGTTAAAAGTGCAAGACTTCAAAGTCTGAAAGGAAGATTTGAAAATCTGAAGATGAGAGATGATGAAAACAGTACTACTTTCATGCCAAGAGTAAATGAGATTGTTTGTGGAATCAGAAATGCTGGTGGTGTCTTGAGTGAAGATGAGATTGTTTGCAAAGTTCTCAGATCCCTTCATGCTTCTTATAAAATCAAGGCTACTGCAATTGAAGAATTCAAAGCTCACACAATAGTTACAAGAAAACAATTGGTTCGTAAATTGGCTGCGTTTGAAATGGCCGAGTTTGGAGATGAACCCCTAAAAACTGAATCTGCATTCAAAGCCAATGCCTCTGTAAAAGGGAAACAAAGGTTTGATCCGGGAGAAAACTCTTCAAGGAACCTATCCTGGTATGAAAAAGTAAGAAAAGACTTGGAAGAAGAAGAAGCTGAAACTGCTCATCTTGAAGCTCTCATTGCAAAAAGACTGCCAAGAGGTTCTGGTAAGTATGAAGGGAAATTGTCTTTTAAGTGTTTTAACTGTAATAAGATTGGTCATTTTGCCTCAAAGTGTCCGGAAAGATTTTCAAGGCCAAATTCTAACAGACCAAGATTCCAGAAGAATTGTTACTATGCTCATGAAAGAGATGATGAAGGAGTAACAGATGATGAATCAGAGATAGGAGACAAATCTAGAAATGACTGGATGTTCATTGCCATCAAGGAAGAAGATCCAATGCCCTCTGAATCTGTCAATCATAAGGTTGAAGAAAGAGCTCTGGCTGCCCAAGTTGAAGAAAAAGATGATTAGGTTATTGACAATGGATGTTCTCACCATATGACAGGTGATAGAAATAAGTTCTTAGATTTGGAAATGTATGAAGGAGGAATAGTAAAGTTTGGTGATAATTCTTCTGGCAGAATCAGAGGCAGAGGAACTATTTCTTTTGAGGAAAAGAATAGAACCGGTAATGTACCGTATGTTGAAGGGTTGAAGCACAATCTTCTTAGTGTTGGTCAGTTGGTGGACAAAGGCTATGATCTCAGATTCAGGAATGGAAAATGCAAGATTTTTGAAAGTTCTGGAACAGAGATTGCATCCGGTACTCAAACTAAAGGCAATATCTTTCACTTGGTTGGTACTGACAAAAGTTGTTTATTTGCTCAAGTTAATCAGAGTTGGTTATGGCATAGGAGAATGTGTCATGTGAATTTTGATAATATCATCAAGATAAGCAATACTCAGGCTGTAAGAGATCTTCCTAAATTGGTGAAACCTACTAATAGCTTGTGCAAAGAATGTCAGTTGGGTAAGTTAAGCAGATTCTCATTCAAAAGAAAAGAACTGTCTTCTACCAGATTATTGGACTTAGTTCATACTGATCTTTGTGGTCCGGCAAGAACTAGGAGTATACAAGGTGATAGATACTTTATGTTGCTAATTGATGACTATTCCTGGATGATGTGGGTAACCTTTCTAAAGGAGAAATTAGAAGCACTTGAGAAATTCAAAATATTCAAGGCTATGGTAGAGAATTGAACTGGATTAAAATTGAAGTGTTTGAGATCTGATAGGGGTGGAGAATTCACATCCGGTGAGTTCATAGACTTCTATGAGAAACATGGAATAAAAAGACAGTTGTCTACTCCTAGGACTCCACAGCAGAATGGAGTAGTTGAGAGAAAGAACCGGACCATCCAGGAAGCATCTAGGACCATGATGATGGAAGCTAATATTCCTCAAATCTATTGGAAAGAAGTTGTCAGCACTGCAGTCTACACTCTCAATCGAGTTCAAATCAGAAGCAATACCGGTAAGACTCCTTATGAACTTTGGTTTGGTATCACTCCCTCTATGAGGTATTAAAGAGTTTTTGGTAGCAAATGTTACATTAAAAGGGATGAAGATCTAGGAAAGTTTGATGCTAGAAGTGATGAAGGAATATTCTTGGATTACTCTACTCAAAGCAAAGCATACCAGTGTTATAACAAGAGATTGAAAAAGATTATAGAAAGTAAAAATGTAAAGGTTGATGAAGGAATTGAAAAACCCTCAAGGTTTTATGAGTATGATGAAGATGGTCAGAATGATGCCCTGATTCAAAATGCTCAAGCCTCTTCTGAAAAATAGATTCAAGCTAAGCTGGCAAGTCAGGAAGAAGAGATAAGTTTTAATGAGCCTGATCAAGAGTTAGAAGTGCAAGAAACTCCCAAAGTTCCAAGGTATGTAAGACTGAATCACTCTGAAGATCAGATCATAGGTGACAAAAGCAAAGGTGTACAAACAAGAAGGAGAATTGCTCAAGATTTAGATGAGTATTGTCTGATTTCAAAGATTGAACCTAAGACAGTAAATGAAGCTTGCAATGATGAAAATTGGTTTAAAGCTATGGAGGAAGAACTAATGCAAATTGAGAAAAATCATACTTGGGATCTTGTTCCTAGACCTAGAAACAAAAATGTGATTGGAACCAAATGGGTCTTCCGGAATAAACTAAATGAAGTTGGTGAAGTAGTCAGAAATAAAGCCAGATTGGTCTGTAAAGGCTATTCTCAAATAGAAGGAGTTGATTTTGAATAAACTTTTTCTTTGGTGGCAAGAATTGAGGCAGTTAGATTATTTCTTGCATTTATTGCTTTCAAAGATTTCAAAGTGTATCAGATGGATGTCAAGTCTGCCTTCCTAAATGGTGACTTGGAAGAAGAAGTGTACATTGAGCAACCAGATGGATTTCAGTTATCTAATCATGGTGATATGGTCTGCAAATTGAAGAAGACACTGTATGGATTGAAGCAAGCTCTAAGAGCCTGGTATGAAAGATTGGACAAGCATCTTTTGAAGATTGGTTTCAACAAAGGTACTACTGACAATAATTTATATTTCAAATTTGACCATGAAAACATGTTGATTGTTGAAGTGTTTGTTGATGATATCATTTTTGGAGGAAGAGATAGTATGTGTAAAACTTTTGCAAATCAAATGAAAAGTGAGTTTGAGATGTCCATGCTTGGTGAAATGAATTTCTTCTTGGGTCTACAAATCACTCAAACAAAGAAAGGAATCTTCATTTCTCAGTCAAAATATGTGAAAGAATTGTTGAAGAAATTTCAGATAGAAGACTCAAAGCCAATGAACACTCCTATGGCAACCGGATGTAAGTTGAATAAAGATGATGACTCTCCTAAGACTGATCAGACAAAGTACAGGTCAATGATTGGAGGATTGTTGTATCTCACTCAAACTAGACCAGACATTATGCAGGCTGTTGGTCTTGTTGCTAGATTTCAGGCTGATCCTAGAGAATCTCATGTCATGGCAGTCAAGAGGATTTTTAGATATCTAAAAGGGACAGTTGAATATGGTCTGTGGTATCCTAGAGATCATAATTTCTCTCTTCATGCATATACAGATGCTGATTGGGCAGGAGATGTGGATGACCAGAAGAGTACCAGTGGTGGAGCATTCTTTTTGGGGAAGAGATTGGTTTCTTGGCTAAGCAAGAAACAAGAGGCAATATCTATGTCCATTGTAGAAGCAGAATATATTGCAGCAGCAGGCAATTCTACTCAAGTTTTGTGGATGAAGCAGATGTTAAGAGACATCAGAGTGGAGTATGAGGAGCCCATCACAATTTTCTGTGATAATTCAAGTGCAATAAACATATCTAAGAATCCAGTGTTGCATTCAAAGACTAAGCATATATCCATCAAGTTTCACTTTTTGAGAGAATAAGTAAACAAGAATGAAGTCAAATTGGAGTTTGTGCCTTCCAAGGATCAGATTGCAGACATCTTTACTAAACCTCTACCTAAGGACTCTTTTGAGTTCCTCAGGGAGAAGTTAGGGGTTATTGCCCCTCCGGTGATGAACTAAGGTGCACTGATGTGCATCAGTCTGGTGGATATCATAGTCACATCTTGTGGTCCGGATTGATGAATGGGGAGTTGCTACTTAGGGGGAGCAACAGATATGATTCTGAAGTGGTGGAATTACAAGTATGTGCCATTTCCCATTGATGTCAAAGGGGGAGAGAAGACATGTGAAAAATAAGTGGTTGTTGATCAAAGGGTGAGCTATAAAGGGAGAGAAGACATGTGATTGGTTGTTACCGATAGGGGGAGTTGAGACAGTAAGGAGAAGTTCTTGTCTTGATGGTTAAAACAATTTTTCACATCATATGTTGCCATCAATGACAAAGGGGGAGATTTTTGCAAGTATGGGCCTAACCGGTGTTGTCATTGATGTCAACATACTCCTATTGCATTAATGATAAGGATTGGATGAGCAGTGTGCTGAGGATATTGAGAAAATTAGCCTCAATCGGGAACAGTGAAGAACAGTGATGATTGTAAGGCAATAGTCCAAGATAGGAACAAGATCAAAGGATGCGGATTAAAGGGTTTGTAGATATGTGTCTTGAGGTGGTCCAGTAGAGATTTCAAAGGCCCACATGTAGATTTGAAGAAGTTGTGGCTGCTTAAGTAAAACCGGTTATGGTAGGTGTTCAGAGTGACAGAGTGTTACAGAAAGGTCCGATGAGATCCGGAAATGCATTTTCATGTTCTGCGGATTTGAGGAAGTGTTGGAGAAGTCTCTGTGGTGTGTCAACTTGATCTGTTCATGGTTTGAAGGTTTGCAAGCATTTAGTCCCTTGTGATAGTAATGACAGTCTATGTTCTTGAGGTTCCAGATGTAGGAGAGATGGATTCCAGTAAGAAGATGAAGTGTGGATGTCTGTGGTGATTCATGAAAACTTGTGGAAGTCTTTGAAGTGTGTCCAGTTCATGTTGGTGATTCGCATTGAAGTTGGATCTCACATTTGAAGAATAACTTCCGGATGATGGTGTTCTTCTTGTGACTGGCCGACCGGATGAGTTACACGTCTTGCGGATGTTCTTGTTGATGTTTGCCGACTTAGATGATCATTCCTAAGTTGATGTCTTGTATAAAGAAGGGATTGTGATGTCATTTCAAAGTTGTCCATGTGAAGATGAGTGTGTGGTAGTGAGGAGAAGAGCGAAAGGCAGAGCAGAAGTTTTGGACTTAAATGGAACTGATTCAAGCATGGTGAAGACGTTATTTACCAATTCAAGTATGTGATACTTATTTCTTTGTAGACAGTGTGTCTCTTGTAGGCAGTGAGCCCTAATTGGCATGTGCCATTTGTTCTTTCTATTCTTCTAACAAAGAATATATCTTAGGTTAATCACCTCGTGGTTGTTCCCTTAATCAGGTTTTCCACGTCAAAATCTTGGTGTCTCATGTGTTGATATATTTCTGCTCTTGATTTGTTGCATTGTGCTTTCATTGTTGATTTATTATTATGTTGCTGTATTGAAAAATAAAGATAAGTGTTTAAGTAGAGAAAGTTTTGCACAAATGATTCACCCCCCCTCTCAGTTGTGTGCCCTAAATCCAACAAGGTCTAATGTGACGACTTCATTTATAAAAACCTAAAAAACACATTTTATCAAATACAAGTTTTTAGAGACTAAACATCCTGAATTATTACCCATAAAACTATTTTATACAATTTTTAATCCATATTCATCCTAGCAATTGCCAATCTGGGTAACGTTTAAATACAGCTAGTTAAACAACTATATTCATCTTAGCAATTTCCAGGTGAAAGCCCCTTCTCTATTATTTACAATGACATTTGGATAGCAAGGCTGGAGTACATGTTAGGAATTGAAAATAGTGCTGGTAGATAACTTGTGACACTTACATATACAGCAAGAACTTCGCTACCATGTCAGATTTATCCTACTACAAATCCTTGTTGGATGGACTGAAACTTAATAAATGCTTTAACTTATTGAACACACAATTTACACTAGAAATAATTTTAGAATATGTGGAATATTGTTTTGAATTAATAGTGTGGAAGAGTCCCTTTTCTTTCAAGTTTTTGATTATTTCAATCTTGCACTGCTGCAATTGCATGGTAACCATTTCACAAGTGTAGTAAGCCATACTCGAATTTTTCAACATACATATTGCAAAGATTGTAAACTCGAAGATGAACATTAAAAGAATAAAACATATGGCTTTCAAAACATTCATAGTTTAACTTTATGTTTAGCAAAATTTAAGTATGTGCAGGAGACTTTAAAGTGCATCAACCAGTTTTACTTTTTAGTTGGATGCTATTGCCAGTCGAAAATGTATATTATAGATTTATATTAAACTCAACTTTTATATTTGTATATGTTTTTGATTACAACAGGCAGCAAAACAAGGGGCCGAACCCTTAACAGAGATTACATAAGAAAAAGCACAGGCTCAGGAAAAAAAAGAGCCTGGAATCAAAACCCAGGAAACACCAGCTAACAAATGGCAGAAAGTAAACAACAGCTAAAAACTAGCAACCAGACAACAGAAGGCACACTAGGACATAGAGTCCTCCCAATCTTTAGCAAGAACTTCAAAAACTTCAAAAACTTTTTCCAGCTCCTGAGTTCTGTCATTGTTAGCTCCCTGGGAGAAAAGTTGAATATCCTGCAAAAGGGTTAAGTTGATCATGGAAGACCTGCACAGCATGCGGGTAATGAACTTATAAAGAGTAGACAGTTTGAGCTGCAGAGTCACCATCTTGTCCTTTAACTGAGTTACTTCAGCAAAAAGAGAGTTGTTGTCCCTACCCTCATGCACATTGCCATCCTCAGCAGTAGCCCTGACATCATCATCTTGAATCTGTTCAGGGACAGACTGACTGTTCACTTCCACCTCTTCAGCACCGGCAGGATTTTGCTCAATTATGTTCCCCTCTCCTTTGCCAGTATCATACTGGACCTCCACAAGGCTCTGATGGTCAAACTCATTTTTATCACTACCAATCAAATTCACGGGGCTGTCCCTGTAATCATTCTGTAGAGATTCATGGCCATCAAACTACTCCCCAGAAACAGGATTTTTCGTGCAAATTTCCTTCAAATCATCACTCTCGGCCTCCTCACTGTGAGAAGAGGCCTCAGAGTTACTTTCTGAGTAGTCTATAAGTTTAACCTTAGGGGCTGGCTTCCCAGCAATTTTGGTAGAGTGTCTGACAGCAGGGGTTATGCTTTTCCCTTTGCCCTTTCTTGCCTTTTTAGCAGGATTCTCAGCAGACATGTTTTTACCTCTAGGGGTCTCATGACCATCTTTGAGGGAGCTAAGAATAGTCGCTTCCTTAGCCAGCTCAGAGAGGCAATGAAGCCGCTTCCTAGACTTAACAGAGTCCTTCAACTTAGAGGTAGAGGTAGACCCAAGAGTGGGGGTATTAGTTTTCATAGAGGCCGAAGTCAGGCTATCATGACTATTATTCATAGGAGTGTGAAGGGAATCACAATTGATAGAAGCCGACGGAGTATTGGGGGAGGGTTCCACAGCTTGGTGATGGAGAGTGGCAGGGGGCATCAGGGCCAAGTGAAACTGGTAAAGTCTGTGTATGAGGCCTTGGTGAAGGGGAACAAGCTTCTCCAAAGGCCTAGAGGTTAAATTCTTATGAACCCTTTTAACCGAGTGTTCTAAAGAAGAAGGCAGGTAGTAAGGGAAACAAATAGCCAAGTTTCTGCGAAAATGATTTAGTAGGGGAAGACGGTAGTAATAGAACCTGGCATAATAGCCTTCCAAAGTGAAGTATTTCATGATTAAAAAGCACATGTCCGCCCATGGCTGAGGAAGCTGCGCCCTTTCAAACCCTCCCTGGTAGGGTACCAGCTCTTCGCCGTCACCCAAGAAAAGATTTTGGTTCTGCGCGTCGGAAACCCTCGACTTTCTCAGCAACTTAATGCCTTTAAGGAATAAGCATGTCATCTCAGCTATACTCTTCTCCAAGATCTCAAAGCTAACACTGCCAATGGTGACCCATCTGTCAACCCACGAAGAAGCACACTGGATGGATAACAACTCATCATGCCTGTTAAGGCATTCCAGGAATGGAATAATGCCCCCCTCCTTGCAGTAATGCTAGACAATGGCATTATCTTTGAATTCATTGCAAGTGTTTGGTTTAGTGCGAATTCTTTCACCACCCATAATGATAGCCCACACCGCAATACCTAGCAGGAGAAGACAAATAAATTGCAGAATACCCTTCTAAGGAATCCACCAAGCGGTATTCATGTGAACAAAAACCAGCCAATGCCAATCATGATACTTTAAGTTCCAAAATGCAACCCAAATAATGAGTATTAATTTCGCATGAAGGGAGTACAGACACCGCTGCCAATTCGCATGGGGGTCATGCATAAGCCTAGACAGGGTGGAAAAACACGCCACCTCATCACTTGACACTCGAGTGGACATCATGTAATAATAGAATTCTTCTCCTTATGAATAAGTATTCCAATGTGACTAGGAATGCTGCTAATTTGGTGCCAAACCCGTCAGAATTGAAATTCCTGACCAAAGTTGGCAAGACCATTAGCAACCGAGTTGCCTTCCCTATAAGTATGGGAGAAAGAGACATTCGGGATGCCATGGAGAATGGTTTGTATATCAGATATAATGTCACTCAGCTTCCACCCACAAGTAGAGAGACCGATAATCGCATCTAGAATGATTTTAGAATCACCTTGTATGTGGAGATGGCTAATCCCCAAAGAGATCGCCACTTTGAGACCCCAGAGGAGGGCCATTGCCTCAACAATGTTGTTAGAATGCTTTCCAAGTCCTCTGGCATAAGCTGCAACAAGATCACCATGTTCATCCCTTATTATACCTCCTCCGCTGGCGCAACCATCAGCTTTAGCAGCACCATCAAAATTAAGTTTCAACTACCCCGGCTCAAGCTGGGCCCAAATAGTATTAAGTCTTTTCCAAAGTTTCGTATCATCAAAAGTCAGGATTTGGTTTAGCAAACCCCAGTTAGAAGCCACCCAAGATTCATGTTTGGTCAAAGGTTGATCTGCAGGTTTAATGTTAGCATTAGAAACATTTTCAACAATAGCCTTAAATAAAGAGATCCAAACCTACATCGGAGACCTATGAGTGTCCCAAAAAATCCTATTGTTTCTTTCTTTCCACAGGGCCCACCCAAGTGAAGGAAGGGTCTGCTTCCACAATTCCCGCAACCAAGGTTGTTTAAGGGGAACATTCCAACTGGCGATACAATCATGAATCTCTCTGTTAAAAACCCATTGTATACCAAATTTTTCCAGAATTATGCTCCAAACTTCATGGGCATAATCACAATGAATGAGGAGATGTGCCATAGTTTCTTCTTGATTGCAGCAAAGAACACATCTGTTGACAAGCTGCAACCCTCTACATTGGAGGTTATCCTGAGTCAAAATTTTATTATGGGTGGCAGTCCACCAAAAGAAGTTGATTTTAGGAAGACTTTTACAATTCATATGCCTAATATTTGTATATGTTGTAAACACTAACATATGCCTAATTTTATTGCAATTCCATAAAATTTCATCACCGTCCAATGTCTACACCATCAGTTAAATGGATTCATGATAAAATTATATTTTATCTACAATAAAATAAGATATAAAAGCATGTTGGATCTATGTGAAACCAGAAAATGCATCCTGGACAAAAACAATATATACATAACTGATAACCTAACTTTGTGAACAATTGAGTCTGAAGCTCCAACTTGAGCCTTTACCAGTGAAAGCATAGATATATTTAAAAACATTAAGCGAACTTAAGTTGAATATATTCCCAAAAATTATCCCCACTTACAAGTCCCACTAAGTAAGAGATTTTGTTATGGCCAAAAACTTGAGAGAAGTTCATGGTGTCCATGAAACAAAACTTTTCATGGATTTGGAACCTCAAAGTCTAATGTGCTCCTCCTAAACCATTGAAAAATATCCACACATGACCCGCCACCACTCTAAATCCATCAATAATGGCTTTTACTCGCCCACTTTCTACTGCTTGACACCATATTTTGCAATACAGAGCAAAGTACTCACAATTGTTTCCTAGCAAAGGGTATTTTCTATATCCATTTCAAAGCATCTCCATCGCACAAGATATCCCCTGGTTGGGATCATCTAAGTGCAAATAAGTGGAGAAGTAGAAGCAACTACACCATACTCGAAGCGATGAATGGCGCCTTCGACCTTAAAGCAATCTATACATGTCATGATTACTCCACTATTTTCTCTTCCATGTCCACATTGAGGGTAGGCAGGCCTAAATGGACTTGAACTTGAAATAGATCCCAACAAGTTTGCAAACAATCCTCCATTGCATTTTACCTTTGATGTAGGGACTTCCAGAGGTCATAACTTTTGACTCAGATGTCCGTTTGGGCAGAAATTTTACAGGTGGATGCATTATGAGGTGGCATGTGGATTCCCAACCATTGTAGTGGGTTGGTCCCCATTTTTGGCACTTTTTCAGGGCTTGAAACTTCCATTTTGGCCCTCAAAATGACAATTTAGTGTTTTTTCCTAGTTTTTAAAAAGTTGTTTTTGTTAATAACTCAAAACTCATGTTTCAAATTTAGGATGTTAGTTGGCAATTCATCCTACTTTAGTTTTAGGAAGTTTTTGGGAAAAAACTGGACTCTCAAAGATATGCATGTGAAATTACCTAAAATGAAAAAATCTAACAATTGTCGAAATCTGCCAAAAAAGGTAATTTTTTTATTTTTTTGTTTTTCTTGGATAGGAGAGAGTATTCTCTCATTGTAGCAGTAGAGTTGGTAAATAGAAGATTCTTATTTTCTAGTTATTTCAAACCTTTGGCTCTCACACATGATTAATGACACAATTCTATTGAGTGTATGTTGTTGGCTACATCATCTGGCATCAGAGTGGGAAGATGGCTGGGAGAGGAAGAGGAAGAGGCGGTCTTGCCCAGATGCATAGATAAATACAAAATCTGCAAAGGCAAGTAGTAGAACTTACAACACAGATGGAAAACCAAAGACTGGGTAGAGGAGGAGATGAATCTGATGAAGAGATAGGTCGAGGAGGTGCAGATCAAGATACAGAACATGAAGAAGAATTAGAAGGCATGAGTTTTGAAGAGAGGATGCTCAACGCCTTAGAAGGGAAAAATGAAGGGGTCAAGGTTGATGTTTTAGATTATGTAGGTAGTCTTAAACCAGAGGAGTTGATAGACTGGTTGAATGACATGAGAAATTTTTTTGAATGGAAATCCATGACAGAAGAAAAAAAGGTGAAATTCGCATGCACCAAATTAAAGCATCATGCAATGATTTGCTAGGATCATCTTCAAAAGGAACAAACAAGGAAAGGCAAGGATAAGATCAGTACATGGAATAAAATGGAGAAGTTGAGAGAAAAAATTTTGCCCATAGATTATACGCAAACCCTTTTTCGTAGGTTTCAAAATTTGAAGCAGAACCTCTCTTTTGTCCAAGATTATACAAATGAGTTTTATACGCTGTCTATACATGTAGAGCATCAAGAAACTGATGAACTGCTGGCTGCTAGATATGTGAATGGCCTAAAATTCTCTATTCAAGATGAATTCAGCATGCATTGACTCAACAATATGGAAGAGGCTTACCAATTGGCTCTAAAGGCTGAAGAAAAATAAAACAAACAATACCATCAGAGGAATAGAGGAGGAAGAAGGGGTACATCAACCCCATTTCAAGGAGGTTCAAATTATGGCAGGGGAGAGTCATCCCATGGATTGGAAAAACAAGTAGACACTCGACAAGATCCTCCGGATCAAGAATGAGGAAGGGGATTTCAAAGAGGTAGAGGTTATGGCAACGATAGAGGATGGGAAAACTAGAGAAGGCCTTTCACTTGTTTCAGATGTGGAGAAGAAGGTCATAGAGCATTTAAATGCTCAAATCATAACATGTAAGAAAGAAAACAAGGAGGACAACACAGGGTGAACCTGATTCAAATGCAGCATGAAGTGGAAGGGATGGAACTAGAGGTTCCACCAGATGTGGGAGAAAGTCTCATTATGAGAAGAGCAATCGTGATTCCAGAGAAGGAGAAAACACAAGCCAAAAGCTCTGATGATTCATGGCTTCGAACCAATATCTTCAGAACTAGATGCACTTTGGGTGGCAAGGTATGTCAAGTTATTATTGATGGAGGTAGTTGTGAAAATATGGTTTCTAAAGAAATGGTAGAAAAATTGAATTTACACTGTGAAAAATATCCTCATCCGTACCGCATTGCATGGTTTAAAAAGAGAAATGAAGTCACTATTGATAAAAGATGCCTAATTAAGTTTAGCATAGGGAAGATCTATCAGGATGAGATATGGTGTGATGTTGTCCCAATGGATACCTGCCATGTGTTATTGGGAAGGCCATGGTAGTATGATATAAAAGTTATGCATGATGGAGAGAAAAACACATACACCTTTTGGAAAGATGGCTCTAAGGTGATTTTGTTGCCTCTTAAGGATGAAGGAAAAGGTGAGACCATGTTGTCCGAAAGAGATCTTGTTAAAGAAATGAAGGTGACAGGGTGTTGTTATGCATTAGCAGTGAAAATAGGTGAAGAGGAAGACATTTCAATACCCCCAGAAGTAGCAGAGCTATTGGAAGAATTTATTAATGTTATGCTTGATGAATTACCTGATGGTCTACTGCCAAAGAGAGATATTCAACATCATATTGATTTGATTCCAGGAGCAACTCTACCCAACCAAGCAGCTTATAGGATGAATCCAACACAACATGCAGAGTTGAATAAGCAAGTAACAAAACTCATATGTAAAGGTGTGGTGAGAGAGAACATGAGCCCATGTGTTGTACCTGAATTGTTGACCCCCAAAAAAGATGGAACATGGAGGATGTGCATTGATAGCAGAGCAATTAATAAGATTACCATCAAGTATCAATTTCCTATACCTTGTATGGAGGACATGATGGATGTCCTTGCAGGGGCCAAATATTTCAGCAAGATCAACCTACGAAGTGGCTACCACCAAATTCAGATTTGAGAAGGGGATGAGTGGAAGACAACCTTTAAGACAACCTAAAATGGCAAAATCTGATAATTGTTGAAATCTGCCAAAAAAGGTAATTTCACATGCATATCTTTGAGAGTCCAGTTTTTTCCCAAAAACTTCCTAAAACTAAGGTAGGACGAATTGCCAACTAACATCCTAAATTTGAAACATGAGTTTCGAGTTATTAACAAAAACAACTTTTAAAAAACTAGGAAAAAACACTAAATTGCCATTTTGAGGGCCAAGATGAAAGTTTCAAGCCCTGAAAAAGTGCCAAAATGGGGACCAACCCACTAAAGTGGTTGGCAATCCACATGCCACCTCATAATGTATCCACCTGTAAAATTTCAGCCCAAACGGACATCTGAGTCAAAAGTTATGACCTCCGAAAATCCCTGCATCATTCTCCTTTTGTTGAAAAGAACACAACTCCTGTAAGTGAGTGTCTTCGAACTACTACCACTTGACTAGATCCAACCTCTGCACTTACCACTCTGTAATCCACGTGCTATCTATTGGTGGTAATCCTTCCAACTGTACTAAATACCTATTGTAATGCCCTTGCCAAGTGTAGATAGTTTTCTTATCAAAAACCTGTGCAATCTTTTCTTTCTTCTTATGGGGAATGTGGTAGTGCCATGCCACTTCTGGTTGACTATCTTCAGCATCATCCTCACCATGGAATGCATATAAATCATAAATATTAAACATAGGACAAATATCTAGATCATCTGGTAAACTGATGTCATATGCATTATCATTTTTGTTATTAAGATAAAGTGCTTTGAGCTGATTAAGCATACCCAATTCAATAGGAATACCACCATGGAATCTATTTTCTCCCAAGTGCAAGTTAGTTAAAGAGGATATGTTTCCTAGGGAAGATGGGATTGTACCTATCAAGTTGTTGATGAGAAGATAAAGTTCTTTGAGTTGACTAAGCATACCCAATTCAATAGGAATACTACCATGGAGTGTGTTTCCTGTCAAGCCCAAGTAAGTTAAAGAGGACAAATTTCCTAGGGAAGATGGGATTGTACCTATCAAGTTGTTGCTAGAATGATAAAGTACTATGAGTTGATTAAGCCTACCCAATTCAATAGGAATACCACCATGGAGACTATTTTCTCCCATTTGTAAGTTAAAGAGGATAGGTTTCCTAAGAAAGATGGGATTATACCTGTCAAGTTATTGTTGTCAAGATAAAGTCTTCGAGTTGAGTAAGCATACTCAATTCAATAGGAATACCACCCTGGAGTCTATTTCTTTCAAAGGCCAAGGTAATCAAAGAGGATAAGTTTCCTAGGGAAGATGGGATTGCACCTGTCAAGTTATTATCATAAAGATAAAGTTCTCTAAGAGGATTAAGCATACCCAAGTCAATAGGAATATCACCATGGAGTCTATTTTGTTCCAAGGCCAAGCTAGTTAAAGAGGATAGGTTTCCTAGGGAAGATGGGATTGTACTTGTCAATTTGTTCTAGAGAAGATAAAGTACTTCAAGTTGAGTAAGCATACTTTATTCAAGTGGAATACCACCATCGAGTCTATTATCTCCCAACTCCAAGTCAATTAAAGAGGACATGTTTCCTAGGGAAGGTGGGATTGTGCCTGTCAATTGGTTTACACTTAAATAAAGGATTTCTAATTATGAAAGAAGGCCAAGTTGGGAAGGAATATTGCCGCTCAAAAGGTTATAAGATAATATGAGACATTGCAAAGAACGACAACTTGCTAGAATAGAGGGAATGGAGCCTTCCATTTTATTAAAAGACAATCTAAGTATTCTAAGGCGAGACAGCCTCCCCAGTTGAGGAGGAATTTGGCCATGGAAGCTATTATTCTTGAGATCAAGAACTCTAAGAAAAGATAGATTGCCAAGGAAAGGAGAGATGGAGCCTTGTAACAACATACCTATAAGTTTCAAAGAAACCACAACTTGAAGATGAGAAGAGCAGACAATACTAGTCCAATTACAAATGAAGTGCTGAGGAGACCAATCAAGCAAGGAATTGTGAGGGTAGAGGGAGAAGGAATGCTTAAAAGCCAACAGAGCTTCTTAATCAGAGTAATAAGAAGGAGAAGAAGAATACAAAGAGATGTAAGAAGGTAGGGCATCGAGAAACAAGAGGAGGAGGGGAGAAACTAAAGCCATCGTCATCTGTGTATTCAACTCAGAAACAACAAGTAACTAAGAACTAAGAAAACTAATGATGCAATGAGGGTAGCAGAGTTATTTTTTTCAGAAGTTGTTCAACTACATGGTGTTCCAAAGACTATTACCTCTGATAGGGATACCAAATTCCTCAGTCATTTTTGGAGGACTTCATGGAAGAAGATGGGGACCAAGTTATAGTTTAGTAGTGCCTATCATCCTCAAACAGATAGGCAAACAGAGGTAGTCAATCAGAGTCTAGGAAATTTGTTGAGGTGTATTGTTGGAGAAAAGCCAAAACAATGGACATGGCATTACCCCAGGCCAAATTTGCCTATAATAGGTCTGTTAACATATCAATAGGAAAGTCCCCCTTCCAGATTGTGTATGGAAGGAATCCTAAGGGTGTTCTAGATTTGGGATAGATGTGAGACAGAAGTTGTAGGACAGTAATGAGAGGTACAAGAATACAGTGGATGCTAGTAGGTGACATCATACATTCAATGAAGGTGACTTAGTGATGGTATATTTGAGAAAAGAGAGGTTTCCTACTGGAACATACCACAAGTTGAAGTATAGGAAAATTGGTCCTTGCAAAATTACAAAGAAAATCAATGATAATGCTTATGAGGTTAGTTTACTAGATGATCTAGATATTTCTCCTATGTTTAATATTTCTGATTTATATGCATTCCATGGTGAGGATGATGCTGAAGATAGTCAACCAGAAGTGGCATGGTACCACCACATTCCCCATAAGAAGAAAGAAAAGATTGCACATGTTCTTGATAAGAAAACTATCTACACTCGGCAAGGGCATTACAATGGGCATTTAGTACAGCGGGAAGGATTACCACCAATAGATAGCATGTGGATTATAGAGTGGGAAGTGTAGAGGTTGGATCCAATCAAGTGGCAGCAATTCGAAGACACTCACTTACAGGAGTTGCGTTCTTTTCAACAAAAGGAGAATGATGTAGGGACTTCCAGAGGTCATAGCTTTTGACTCGGATGTCCGTTTGGGCTGAAATTTTAAATGTGGATGTGTTATGAGGTGGCATGTGAATTCCCAACTAGTGGGTTGGTCCCCATTTTGGCACTTTTTCAGGGCTTGAAACTTTCATCTTGGCCCTCAAAATGACAATTTAGTGTTTTTTCCTAGTTTTTAAAAGTTGTTTTTGTTCATAACTCGAAACTCATGTTTTGAATTTAAGATGTTAGTTGGCAATTCATCCTACCTTAGTTTTAGGAAGTTTTTAGGAAAAAAATGGACTCTCAAAGATATGCATGTGAAATTACCTAAAATGGAAAAATCTGATAATTGTCGAAATCTACCAAAAAAGGTAATTTCACATGCATATCTTTGAGAGTCCAAATTTTTCCCAAAAACTTCCTATAACTAAGGTAGGACGAATTGCCAACTAACATCCTAAATTTGAAACATGAGTTTCAAGTTATTAACAAAAACAAATTTTAAAAAACTAGGAAAAAACACTAAATTTTCATTTTGAGGGCCAAGATGAAAGTTTCAAGCCCTGAAAAAGTGTCAAAATGGGGACCAACCCACTAGGCTTGATTGGGAATCCACATGCCACCTCATAATGTATCCACCTGTAAAATTTTAGCCCAAACAGATATCCAAGTCAAAAGTTATGACCCCTGGAAGTCCCTGCATCAACCTTTAAGGTAAAATGAATTACTCTTTTCTTCCCAACATAGATGCATGTACAAACAATATTCTTGTGAAATCTTATTTTCAGGGCAATAAATCTAAAAATGAAAGTGGAAATTCTAAGATTGTACCATGGTGTGAGTAGGTAGTCCCCAACTGATACGTGTAAATATAATCGCCAACTTTGTTCCCATAGCTGTTAGCAATGCCCTCATCGTCGTCTCGACCCTCTGCTAAATAAACCCATCACTTGACACGTATCGGCCCCCGACGGCACTAGAACTAACATAGATAGAATCATCAGTTGACTTTGACCACATATCAGATCTAGTTCAACCAAGTAATATATCTACTTACATAGTTTTTGAAGTTCCTAATGTTATCTTACTTTGTGGCATTTTTGTAATGTTGACTAATTTCATCTAATTTATTGCACATATCAATGTAGAGCATGTTTATGCAGTTATTGCAGATGAAAACAATGAAGAGGGAACGGATTATTACTTGTGTCATTGTGTTGAGGCTGAAAAGAAATTGGAGGCCCCAGTTACAGATGGAGAAAACATTGAATCCCCTATAGGCTGACTGGTTGTTACTGGAACATGGCTTAAAAGGTACCCACATAAGAGTGTTAATGTTTGGATGTTTCAGGACTTTGACATGCATCGAAAGATTCTTCATTACTCAAACCTTATCATTGCATCCAATGTTCATTTGATACAATTTTGGGGTAGACCTTTGAACAAGACCTTATGGAAGGTGCATGAGTCTGACCATGAGACAATACTTGACACAATAAAGAGTAGAGAAGACCCAGATGGTTCATTGGATTAATTTGTAAGTATGCATAGAACTTTCCTAGATGGTTACTTGTACTTTGTTTTGTATATAAACAGTAGTATGAATTGCTTCCCTCCAGTATACATCTGATAGGTTTGCTTCTCTTACCATTGTCCTTGCAGCTTCTTGAATAGTCCTATTCTTTCTTTCAACCACTCCATTCTATTGAGGATTCCTATCCTTTGACCGAGGTATGAGCCAATAACATGAAAATGTCATAATTTTGTTTTTCTTATTTTATCTCATGTCATTTGATGTACATAAATGATATTTATGTTTAGTCAATTTTTCTTCTTGATGCTTCTCATAGGAGGTCACAACTCCAACCTATCTAACTACGGATGAAGATAGAGACAAGATGATGGAGAATGATCATCGGGTGGCAGTAAGTGATCGATTACATATGTGATGTTATATATTTCATACGTTTTCTATATTAATGTGCATATTGTTTGATTGTGTTAACAGGTGGAGCTGGATGAAATTTTGTTGAAGAGGTCTACCCAATGACAAAGAGAGGATGAGTCATGGATTGGCTCTCCATCTTCATGGTCAAGCAAGGGCCACAGATTATTTCATAAAAGTCCATAGGAAACTAGTTTTTGGGACATTTTTTGTATGCCTAGATGGCTTTGTATACATACTTTTGTATGTTACAGAAGTATATTTTTGTATATATGCCTGTATGGCTTTGTTTGGACAAGCCTATATGGCTTTGTATATAAACAAGATGTTATGTTCATGACATTATGTATATGACAGTTTATATTAAATATTTAATATGATGATCAATTATCGTTACAGAAATTTGATTTTACACATGCCAATTGCATTTTCTTGAAAGTTTATAAATTATTTTCAAATAATCCATTTCGTGCATATCTTGCAATCATTGAATTTTGTGGGACTTTACATTTCTTTGAGGCATCATTTCAAACAGTTCACATGCCTTGTCTATGCTTCCACGCTTTCCATACATGTCTACAAGGGCAACTGCAAATATAATACATGTGACAAAATTCCTATATCATTTATGCTTTGATGGTTGTCCACACCATGTTCCCTAGATCCCATTCTGGCATAGGCAAGGAGGAAGTTGGATAAGGTTGTGTAATTTGGTTTTATACTTGCCAAAATTTGCGTTTGGTTGAAATTTACTTTTGTACATTTGCTTGAGAGTTCTTAAAGCCTTATGAAAAATCCATTTCATGCATATCTTGTAATCATTGCATTCCATGAGACAACATTTCTTTGAGGCATCATGTCATATAGTTCACGTTTGTTGTATATGCTTCCACGCTTTGTATACATGTCTTGTAGGGTTCTTGTGAAACATGAACACACCATCCTGAAGCATGAAAGGCATGTGAGCTCTGTGAATGAAGGCATCTTGTGAAGACCATACCATGACACATGAACACCATAAATAAGCATCTTAATCCTTTGACAACAACACCAATAGGGAAATGATCAACACCTCCTAACCTTTTGACATCAATGACAAACAACTTTCAACACATTGTACCGGTGATATCCCTTTAGAGACCAAAGTGCAAAAAGGCAGAAATCTTTGACGAGTTGTTACTTAGAAATCATGTCATTTAGAAATATTCTTTCTAAGGCTACAAGAATATGTAGGTTCCCTCTACAATAACCTCTCTCAGTTTTTCATATCTCTGAGGCGTTCACCCATGTGAAAGTTTTTCTACTGCTACAAAAATGGTTAGATGCATGCAGTGTAAAGTTGTAAATGGGTGTAACTTTCGGTCTACTCCTCGTGTAGCCAAACAGATAGTTCCAACACGTTCGGATGGGTATGTTTAGGTTAGGAATGGTCTTGTTTCACACCCAAACATGTCGAAACAGTCCGAGCTACATTGTATCGGCGATATCCCTTAAGAGACTAAAGTCCAAAATGACAACAATCTTTGACGGGATGTGACTCAGAAAACGTGTCACTTACAAACATTACATCTAAGGCTATGAGATCATGTAGGGTCCCTCTACAATAACCTCTCTCAATTTTTTATATCTCTGAGGCGTTTGCCCGTGGTGAAAATTTTTCTGCTGGTCCAAAAATGGTCAGATGCATGCAGTGTAAAGTTGCACATGAGTGTAACTTTCGTTCTGCTCCTCGTGCGGCCAAACGGACAATTCCAACACGTCCGGATGGGTATGTTTAAGCTAGTCAAGGTCTTGATTCGTACCCAAACATGTTGAAACAGTCCAAGCTACATTGTATCGACGATATCCCTTAAGAGACCAAAGTGCAAAAAGGCAACAATCTTTGACGAGATGTTACTCAGAAACCGTGTCACTTAGAAATATTTTGTCTGAGGCTATGAGATCATGTAGGGTCACTCTACAATAACCTCTCTCAGTTTTTTATATCTCTAAGGCGTTTCCACGTGGTGAGTTTTTTTGTTGCTCCAAAAATGGTCAGATGCATGTAGTGTAAAGTTGTAAATGGGTGTAACTTTCATTCTACTCTTTGTGCGGCCAAACAGATAGTTCCAACACATCTAGATGGGTACTTTTAGGGTAGGCATGGTATTTTTTGATACCCAAACATGCCGAAACAGTCTGAGCTACATTGTACCGCTAATATCCCTTAAGAGACCAAAGTGCAAAAAGGCAGCAATCTTTGACGAGCTGTTACTCGGAAACCATGTCACTTAGAAATATTATGTCTGAGGCTATGGGATCTCATAGGGTCCCTCTACAATAACCTCTCTCAGTTTTTTATATCTCTGAGGCATTTTCTCGTGGTGAAAATTTTTTGCTGTTGCAAACAATGGTCAGATACATGTAGTGTAAAGTTGCAAATGGGTGTAACTTTTGTTCTTCTCATTGTGCGGCCAAATGGATAGTTCCAACGCATCTGAATGGGTACATTTAGGGTAGGCATGGTCTTTTTTCACACCCAAACATGCCGAAACAGTCCGAGCTACATTGTAGCTGCGATATCCCTTAAGAGACCAAAGTGCAAAAAGATAGCAATCTTTGACAAGCTATTACTCAGAAACCATGTCACTTAGAAATATTTTGTCTAAGGCTACGGGATCATGTAGGGTCCCTCTACAATAACCTCTCTTAGTTTTTTATATCTCCAAGGCATTTGCCCGTGGTTAAAAGTTTTCTACTGCTCCAAAAATGGTCATATGCATGTAGTGTAAAGTTGCAAAGGGGTGTAACTTTCATTCTGCTCCTCGTGCGGCCAAACTGATAAATCCAATGCATCTAGATGGGTATGTTTAGGCTAGGCATGGTCCTGTTTCTCACACAAACATGCTGAAATAGTCCAAGCTACATTGTACCGGTGATATCCCTTAAGAGACTGAAGTGCAAAAAGGCAGCAATCTTTGGCGAGCTGTTACTTAGAAACTGTGTCACCTAGAAACATTCTGTTTGAGGTTACACATTCACATAGAACCCCTCTACAATAACCTCTCTTAGTTTTTTATATCTCTGAGGAATTTGCCCGTGGTGAAAGATTTTCTGCTACTCCAAAAAGTTTTAGAAGCATGTAGTGTAAAGTTGCAAGGTAGGCTACTTTTTGTTTTGTTCTTTGTGGGGCCAAACCGTTAGTGACAAGACATCCATTTGGGCACACATACACTATGCATGGTCACTGCCCTTCATTATAAAAGGGTCATAGTCTTTCATATTTGAAGGGTCACAACTTTTCGCCTTTGAAATGTCATTAGTATTCGTGAAAACATCATGATAACACTTTCTGCAAATAGTCTCCATGCATTATTATCTTTTTTATTTCTCACCCCAATAAATTTGGTTGCTTTCAACATCAATGCATCAACCATTCATGTAGCACTTCACATACTAGTAAAAGACATTAGCCCTCATAAGGGTCAAGCTCTTTCAACTTATCAAGAAAGCATTATTTCATTTGTTGCTATTGCAACTCAGAAGTAAAATGATAGAGCTTTATGTTGGTGACTTTGTATGAACAATAGTGAACATGCACCAACTAGCACCCATAAATGTGAATAAAGTGGCATGTATGCTTGATAGTATTATTTCACCATTCAATCTAGCTAGTCTAATGAGGAGGATGTGGCTCCAAATTCTAGTAAACATGTCATCAATGGTCATTCAAGCCCTTTGAAAACTCTTACATATTCTAAGTAGAGATCATTCCACATATACCATGGAGAGTGATTGTGACATCATACAATATTGAGATAAGAAAGCCCCAATCTATTGTGCATGTAGGACTAAGCTTCCATCTCACTAGTTTTCTATTACATGGGGAGAAATTACCATACTTGTTTGATGCCACTTCCACTATATTAAATTCATCACACACAACCCAAGTTTTAATGACTTTAATATACAATCTCGTGTTCATATTCAACAAGATGATTCATTTTTATTTTAAAGGACTCTTTTGTTGGGTGTCTTCAAAGGATTGGCTTATGTGCTAAGTGGATTATGAGAGCCATAGAGAGGATTGAATTTTAAAAAATCCTACTATGTAATACAATTGGACTATAAATATTTGAAGTAAACCATCTACAAATATCTATTGAAGCGTGGATTTATAATGCAAATATGGACACCATCAACAAAAATGATTTGTATTAACCAAATATCCATATAGGCATACATCAATATCTATCGATATAAGTATAACATATATACAAAATAACCATATAGGCTTACAAGAATGTCATATAGGCATACAATGTCAATTATATGCAATACAAAATATATGTCCATCTCTAGGTTACAATAATATATGTCATTCCCCTCTGTCCAGTGAAGAGAATAGATCACAGGCAGGCTTTGATCTTTGAGGGGATGGAGACGTGTATGAGGGTGGTCTACTACAAACCTGAGGGTTGCTCCTCCTATTTAGTTGTTCATGGATCTATAGCTATTATAATAAAAAGTATAGACATTAATATATAGAAATTATATTATTAAAAATGAAACATTTAACAAAATAATCACTTACCGCTACCAAAAAATCTGTCTCCTCATTTGCCTCAGTACCAGGATTAAGTTGTGGTGATGTCATGTCCTATAGAAACCATCCAAACAGAAATTAAACTTCAAATCAATAATCATTTGATTTTTCAAAAATAAACAACTATAACAACAAATTTAATTTGAAATTTACTAATCTACCTCATACCCCCATGAAAGGCATGGAGCTATGAATCACAGAGGACACACCATGCTCCATTTTCCTATGAACTTCAAGAGGTGTCTCCACAACCTGCATCATCTGAAAATAAAACAACATTATTCAATTACAAAAATTAGAATAGTGATGCAATTCATGGCTCCTAACATACACACATGTTCACATAAACATGGAAGTACACACAATAAAGCACACAAGTCATGTTCACCTAAATTATACTAAAAGTGATAAAAACTCTGACTATGCGGAAAGGACTCCAACCAAGCAGATAAATGTAAAAGGGTTCCATCTAAATACATAACATGATCTAACTCTACAAATAACATGTTAAAGGTATCCAACTATGCAGAATGTACTTTGTCTAGAGATTGTAATGAAGCTTTGTATTGTACCAAAAAAAGATATTCATTGTCACCAATGCATCACTATGATACAACTAGACACATAATACACATTCTTCACCATCAATTTCCATAGTAAAGTCTTGGGTATGGGCATCAAAAACATCACAACCAAGAGTTTAATCTATTGATCTAGCTTCTTGGGTTGAGAACTATGAATGTTGGAGGTATCAATCATTGAAATTGTAAATAAGTTCTTTCTTATTTTGGATAGGGAAGATATGATCGACTCCTTTATGGATAGAAATTAGAACCCTACTAGGCTCCAAGTATGTAAAGTATATTATATGAGGGAACTTTGATCATTTCAAAGGTTAAGGGGTCCGTAGAAAAGGTGGTTGTGTATTTAAAGAGGTGTTTTACTTTGCCCTTAAGAAGAATAAAGGAGCCATGGGCATTTGTATGATATCAACACCTTAGAAATATGGTGGTATGTTTAGTTAGGGTAAGGGGTTGTGCTACTTTAACCCTAAGGTTTTATATAGTCTTGTGCTTTTTGGTCTATTGATATTGATTATTAAGTTTTAGATATTAATGTTGGTTAGGTTGATTGGTTTAAACATAGTGTTATTGATAAAAATATATTAAATTTTAAGCTTTAGTGGATTGAAAATTTTTAAAATTTTGAAGTGAGGAGTTTGATAATTTTAAGAAAAGTTCATGGTTCCTTAAGAAGTTAGAAATTAGCAAAAGAAAATACTAGGTTGTAGACATTGAAATGGTTCTATTTTATTGGAAAATATATTGGTTCATGAAAAATTGTTTAGTTTAGGTGTTGAAATAGTCATGGTTTTTTTATGTTTAGACATAAATTGTACATGGAACTTTATTAGAGTGCAAGTTTGTAATAATCATGGTTCATTGGTGAAGTTTTCAACCTATTAAGCAGTTATTAAATTATAGGCTCAAAACAATGGTGGTTCATTGGTGAAGATATTTGTGTCAAAATAGTCAAGTTTTATTTATAAACATATCAAACTAATGAAACATTATCAGGTTGTAGGAATGGAAATGGTCATGGTCCATTGTTAGAATATATTAGGCTCATGATTCAAGATTCCAGTAACACCTCTTTTCAGCTCAGAATGTCTCTTTTTTGACTCTATCTCTAGGTTTTCCATCTCATGTGGTGGATTTTTGAATTTCACTTTTGATTCGAGATCATGCATTCTATGGTGAACTATCTTGGCTCTTCAACTAGTTGTGAACTCTTGTGAAGATTTGGCTCTCTTGGTGATATACTATAGCTCTTTCTTATGCTTCCTCAAGTCTCCATTGTTGTTGTGCTCTTTTGGTACATGTTTATGTGAGCTCTTGGAGGATTTTGTGCTCTCTTTCATCTCAAAGAATATAGTATTATTAAATGAAGGGTCCTCATTAGACTTAGGTGGGTTAGATGTAGGATTAGAAGTGGGGATGGAAGAAATTGAGCCAATAGGATTGACATAGTTTGTAGGGGAATAGGTTAGTGTAGATTTGAAGATTTTGGTTAGAGGTGACTTGTTGCCCCCATAATTAATACCTAAAACCTAGATGATGTTGGAGTCAATCATATGCTATATAAGATATCATAAGTTCGTGCCCCTCTCTGGTGTCATGTCCTGGGGTCTAATTGGTGGTAATTGGATAAGTTTATTAGAGAGAATTTGTCAAAGAATAGTGTGGAGGGGATTAACAAGCTTTCGTAGACAAGTATGGAAAATGTGGTAGCATAGACAAGGCAATGAGCTTTTTGAAAAGATGCCTCAAATAAATGTGGTCTCATGGTGATGTCCTTTTCTATGCACCTGCTTGTCATGGCATTCCATGAGACCACATTTCTTTGAGGCATTTTTTCAAATAACTATATTGTAATTGAAATTTTGTCATTTATCAACATCTAGTTATTAGTTATGCAATGTCTAGTAATGCTTTGAGTTTGAAAGATGTGCAATGCAATGTAATCAATGATATGAATATAAAATACAAAAATCTAGTAAGTACAATTCATTAGTTAAACTATTTATTTTATTACCTGAGTGAAGCTTTGAACTCCACCACCACTAGCAGGTGTTTCCGTGAAATCTCCAAGATTAATCTATTCAACATCCAAAATTAGATATTAGAATACCATTCATATAACAATGCTATTCACATGTAATATTTATAATTGTTTACTAGTTACATACATCGGCAGTAGATGTCCTAGTGTAATATACAGGTAGAGAACTGCTGAAAACTACATCAATGCTATGACCCTAAAATTTCATTAAAATCATCAAACTAAATTAGTTAATCTTGCATTTCAAAAATAAAACTTAATAAATTAAATTCAATGAACTTGCTAACATTTACCTGAGTATCAAGGTTGAAAGTCTCACTCAAGAGGGCATCTGTCATCACCATCTGCTCAGCTGCAGATGTAACCTATGCACTTGAGTCCTGACTATCCGTGGGGTCATAACCACAGGCTGAACCGTAAGCTTGACAAGTATGGGGTGGAACCCTACTCCTCAAACTCTCCCCCAGCCCACATTGTGCTGTAGGACTGCCATGCTCTATGATGCTCTGGGTCAAGGCACTAATGGACCAAAGTGTCTCGACCTCAGCCCTCTCCTTCACAATGGAAGGGATAGACATGTGCTCATGGGCTGGTCTGGCGAGTGCTCATCTCGCTAGCCACTATGGGTCAACTCGGGCCCCTGGTTTATCCTGTGTTGACCCCCCACCTCTACCCTAGAAGTCTTGCATATCAAAATAGTTTGGCACTTTATTTTTAACAAACTTGCAGTAGAGTTTCCTCAAAAAGTATTGTGGAACCTCATTATTGTTGCATGGAGGATGGTCAAAAACCATCCACCACCTCTGCAAAAAATTGTCCCTTATCGCTTGGTTGTTGCACCAATGGATAGGGAACCTCTTGCATGTAAAGGGTAGAGGTTGATTTGTTCATGGGTTTGTGAAAATGGAACACAAGTCCAATTTTGTAATTTGTTCATTTTTAACTTGTTCGGACAACTTGTTTGCATAGAACTCTCTAAATTCTCTCCTCTTTTCTGACCAACTAGAGATTTGCTTGCTAATTGAATCTACATTTGATAACATAGATTCAAGAGATTGAGCAAGCGTGGATCTATGTGAGGTTGAAGTTGCAGGATCTTTCAACCTTCCAATTATGTCCTCAATTTTCTTTTTTATTGTTTTCAATTTGCCCCATTATATTTTCTTGTATTCTAGGGACATATTGAGGAATGTATGGAGGTGTTTGTTGTTGGGGTTATTCTTCAGCGGGTATTTATTGTTCAGGTGATGGAGGATTTTAAGGATTTTCAGGAGGAGGAGGAGGTGCATTATCAATTCCTGTAAATTACAGAAATTTATATCAAAAAATTACTTAAACCTGCCTATTTAGCGGGTGAAAGCACAAAGATGAGTATACATTTCATGGAAGTCTCTTGCGGATGAAGATGCCACTTGGAACGGGTACCCATTTTGAAAAAATAGGTACTCGTTTAGGATCAGGTTCCCGAAGCAAAACGGGTACCTATTTTTAAAAAAATAAAAAATTAGCCATAGGCATGTAAAAAAAAAGCTTTTTGAAAACGGGTACTTTTTTTTACATGCCTATGGCTAATTTTTTTATTTTTTAGAAACGAGTACCTGCTATTTTTAAAACGGGTACCTATTTCTAATTTTTTGAAATTTTAAACTTGCCAATTTGCATTGGTTTTAAGCTTGGAAACCCAAGCCTTAGCTTTGGACCTACAACTAAGAGACCATGAAAACAACAAGAGAAAAAACTAGTTTCACCACTATGGCTGATGACTTTTTTTTCATAATATTTTAACGAAATTAAAACCCATTATAGATCTCAAAGTCTTGTTTTCAAATATGTAATTTTTTTTTACTATTGAACATAATTTTCTATTTATTATTTATTTTCCAAACAAACTAACTCATAAACTTGAAATAACATAGGTTACTATTTTTTTAATAACTTTTGATTTTGAAAGTTTCTTGAAAAAAAAATGACTGACAAAACTAGACATCATTCTTTACATGATGAAAAAAAAATTTAGTGAATTGATTAGTTTAGCTCAAATTATGTTGGCTGTACATGAGGGGTTTTAAAAAATATTAATTAGGGCCATTAAAAAATTAATAAAAAAAATATTTATCAAAAAATTACAAAAAAATATCCTGACCAAAATTCAACATCTTAAGAATCTTTCCACAAAAGGAATTAGAAAAATACATTAATTTAGCTCAAATTATGTTGATCGTACACATGCATGCTTTTGCAATAAACAGGGGACTTTTAAAAAGCCACTTTTTGTACATCCAATAAAAAAAAAACTTGCATCATCTGGTATTAGAAAAAATTACATATTTGAAAATTAGAAACAAAATCCTACATTTCTTATTTTTACATCATCTTAATATTTTATGTGCAAGTGCTTCAAATTGTCACTCCAAGTACGACAAAATTTGAAAAACAAGAAAAACACTTCCATTTTTTGGCCAAAAAGTGAACTCATATTCTTGCACTTACCCTAGCACAAATTCACACAAGAAAGCAAATAGAACTTACTCCTTCAGCCTCCCCAACGTCATGGCAGCATTTTGATGATGAATTGATGACAAATTGCTGACGATATGCCCTTTGATAACACTCGAGCGCGCTCTCCTTTGTCTACAAGTCGTGGGTTTGTTGTGAAATGTAATGAAACAATGAAATGAAACACAAGTTTTTTTTAAATAGAAGAGAATAACACGAGCTTGTTATAATGCGAGTGCGTTATAACACGCTCACGTTATGTCTTAGATTTTTTTTTAAAGTTGGCCACTTTTTGGACCCCAACATTTTGCACCTACCCAAAGCAAAAAAAAAAAACTTGGAATGGAGAGATAACATAACTGATTTCAATAAAAAAATTTCAAAATATCTTTACAATCTCAAAATAACTAAAATAAGGATGGGTTTTTCAAGACATGTGTGTTTTCCTCCATGTAAAAATGTAAGCATATGCACCAGAGAAATCCATTAGATAGTGAAATAGAAAGATAAGTATTAAAGGAAACCTGGTGATTGTGAGAAGAAATCTTGGATTCCCTAAAGTGAAGAAAATGCATTTTGGAATCTATGAATAGAATATTCAATACTTGAAGGAAGGAGACCCGAGAGTTATAGGAAAAGAACTAGGTGCCATAGAAAACATGTAGGCATGTTCTTATTATATTTGATATTTCCTTGGCTACTTAGGCTACTGAATTAAGCATACACATCTCCCTTGGCAGAAAATGTCAATCTTAAACATATTGTAATTTTGAGAAATAACTCATAACACAACTTTCTAATCTATTTGATTGTTTAGGGTCTTTTCATCTCTAGCTAATTTTATAAATATTTGTGGCTTAATTTATGTCATCCTTTAATTGCATTGAGGATAATATCATAGTTACTATGTTTGACAAGACATGACTTGTGTTTGGTCTAAGGCCAGGTACTACATGTTAGGCAAACCAGTGTGACCCAAATCTAGTATCTTCTTTCAGGTTTGTTTACTTTTTAATCCGCAATCAATATGCAAGCATATAAAACAAAAACATAAGCAAAATAATAAAACTAATAAGAACGTGATGCAGGGAAGTTCATGCAACAATTATGGCTAGTATTAATGAGCAGGAGGGCCTAGTTTTAGTTCTTCCTTTTGTATGGAAATGTGGTGCTTCCAAAGCCATCATAGTTGGATCACATAACTTGAAGCTACATTAACTACCAAGTGAATTGTACTATTAATGGTATGTATCTAGTCATTAACCATTTTCTTAAAATAGGAGCTTTGGAACAGGGTATGGACATCCATCATAACATAATGGAAGGGGGATTTTTGTTAGCTATTATAGTTGGAAATGCTAGGGTAGACATGTATGCAAAATGTGGAAGTATAGATAAGGCATGTGAATTGTTTGATCGAATGGCTCAAAGAGATGTCATCTCTTGGAATGCAATGATTACAAGATATGCACAAAATGGATTTTGCATGGATGCCCTCATAATATTTGAATTAATGAAGCACTCATGAACATATCCTAACATTGTCAACTTGGCTTGTGTTCTATGTGCATGCAGCCATGCAGGTTCAGTGGATGAGGGTTTACATACTTCAATCAGATTAGTAACCCTTATTGCATTACACCTACAATTGATCATTATGTGTGCATGGTTGACCTTCTTGCTCGTGCTGGCTATCTGTTGGAATTAAGGAACACTGAGAGGGGGGGTGGATCAGTGTTCTGCAAAACTTCTTAGTTTGTTTCTTAATTAATTCTCCACATATATTCAAAAGAAAGAAGCATGAACATAAGAACATAAGCAACAAGATCATAACACATGAACACCAAGATTTTTATGTGGAAACCTAGTTAAGGGAAAAACCACGGTGGGGGTTAACCCACAAAAATTTATACTCTGTTAAAACTATTACAAATGGGAAAGGCACATGCCTTAGGGCTCACTGCCCAGAGCTCACTGCTCACATAGGATCACTACCTATAGGAATGATTACAAGAAGATTACAGAATATTTGAACTGTTGAATAGCATCTGCCAATGCAAAAATTAAGTTCTGGTTAAGCATAGAATATTGATCTTACACACTTCATCCTTACTCTACCTTTTTTCACTATTCTACCATAATCTGATCTTAGATCTCCACCTTTGCACTTGTTTATGCCCTTATTCGTACTTATTCCATTATCACATCACACTCACATGCCAAAAACACTCGAATCCATCGGATATATATATCCGCATCAAGAAATTCAATCAACTGTAGTCAGCTTCAAGAAAACTTAGAACATTTATTGAGAGCTTTGATCTGTCGGCTGAATCCATGCACAATCAATAACATGGACCACCAACTTGTGTTCTCAACTCATCAATCATGTCAGCCAATACCACTGATTACACAAATTGCTTAATCGACAACTTTTCTTCATCCAGACCAAGATCAACTACTAGGTCGTCCTGTTCTTCTTCTAACTATACTAACTAACTAGAACCTGATACTTAGATGCTTATAACTTTTGAATCCTTTGTCACCAAAGGCTAAATCATTGGATTTAGATAGTTCTGATAAGCCTTATCACTCACTCAAATCTGCAGCTCACTGGGATTTACCACCAAAGAGATCCAGACCAAGATACAGGACCCTGTCACATGCTCTATTTCTGACTACCCAGAATTAGACAAATCTTCATTCTGACTTCCGGTATGAACAAATTAAGCTATGTGGATGTGTAGGATAGGTTTAGTTTCCATCAATGACAACACCTGTCATGCATAGTAGTGTCTCTTGCCAATAATCTCCCCATTTGGCATTGATGGCAACACTTAGTGAAAAATAACTAAGTGTCGAAACAACTCCCCCTTACTTTGTACACTTATACTTTTCACTGTTCTCCAATGCTCCCCCTTTGCTGGATTCCTCATTTTTCACTGCTCTTCACTCCCCCTTTGACATCAATGGCAAAGGGTGGGATCCGCAAACCAAAATTTACACAAAACTTCTTTATACCAGGCCGCATATTTACAAACAGTCCTTGAGTCTTATTTACATAAACTTAAGTATATCACAAAACATATTCTTCAACAGAGCCAATTTGCTATCCTAACTCTTCTTCATACTGTTCAAAATTGAAATGTGACCATTGAGCAGAAATGCTTGTGACTCTACCTTCCGCAAATCAGTGGGGTCACAAGTCTGAGCAGCAACATGGGCTTCAGTCAAGGTATTGAACATTACTTGCAATTTAGGGGAATAAGTCCCTAGACCTCACTCATCCTTACCTCAATGCTCTCCTTTTCTTTTGTCAACTTCTTTATTTCTTCAATCAAACTTATTTCCTGACATTCTTGCTTTGCTGCAGATGTTATCAACAGATCAAAGGATTGGGACATACTCGATAGTTTTTGCTTGGACTCTTTTATTTTATCTTTAATGTCCTCTATAACTTTAGGACAAGATAGGAAAAAATTATATACATTTCCTCCTTCTGTAAGAGCATTTTGAATACTCTTTACACTAGTATCAAGCACAATTCTATCTACTCCAATCATTCCTTTTAAAGCATCAAATCTTTTGCCATTGAATTCATTTTGAACTTTGACCTCTGCAGACTTTTCAAGAGATTCAAAATGGGAACTTACAAAGTTTATTAGACCTTTGAATTGGCTAGAGGGAGATGCAGATGAGTCCTTCTGGTATGTCAACATAATTTTCTCCAAAATACCTGATGCAAGACCCAGTAGCTCACTATCTTCTATGTGGGACTTCAAAATGTCTTTTCTGGCCTTGGCTTGTGCAATAGAGGCCAATTTTATCATCTATACCGGTGATAAGGTATCAAGACTGACTGGACCTTGCCTTATGTCATGATCTTCTTCAATTTTTTTATCTCTTTTCAAAATTCCCTTCACTGCTTCTGTAGTGTCTCTTGCCTAAGAAGCTGATGTGTCTATTTGATCCTTGCCTGTACTGTCAACCAGATTGTCCTACTTGGGCTCTTCATCAACCTTTGCAATGTTTTCTTCTTTTTCATCTTTGTCCTTGGCCTTTTCTGCTTCTTGATCCTTAGGTTCTTCTATTTCATGCTCTTTATTCTTTAACGAATCATCTTCAGTTTGAGCATCTAATCTGATATTCATCTAGATGTATCTTCTTTACTAGATTGATCCGGAGAAGTTTGAATACCTCTTGCATCATTAGTTTTATATGTCATCTTTTTAGCTTCCTCTTCTAGAACAGAGGAGTCATCTATCTCAGTTTGCTACTCATTGGTCTTTAGTTCTTCAACATCCAGAATTGAGGAATCAATCCCATCATCAATCTCTTCTTCAACAATAGGAAGATTGTGCTTTTTCAATGATCTCAGAAGAATCTCTTGAGTTTCTTCAACTATCTTATCAATTTCACCAATCATAAGCATGTTCATTCTTTTCTTACTCCTAAATTCATCTTTCACTTCTTTGAATATCCTGTTCATCTGATCCGGAGTAATTTGAGGGCATAATTTTGTCAGCACACACTCCCTAAGCTCAATGTCTTTACCTTTTGCATTTTCTTTTCTCAATTCTAGAATATCTGCAAGGCTTTTTGGAATTTCAGAATTTATTTCAATTAAGGCCTTACTATAGATATTCAGGTATTTGACAGTTGCCTCCTCTAAAACCCTCTTATCAGCATCACTATAATCATCATAAAATTCAATCATTGGCCTTAAGTCTCCATCTACAGTGACTAACTTGATGACATCTTCCAAAGAAAGAGTAGGCTTCTCAACATATGTTTCTATCTTTTGCCGCTTGCTTGCCCTTTTGCTTCCGGAGGGCTTCTCCTTAGATACCTTGGCTGCTTTTGTACCTGAGGCCTTCAACTCCTTGACCTCAACATCAGAATCAGTTTCTTCTCCATCATCTTTTGTGCTTTCATATGTCTGGGAGGCCTTTGCTTTCACCCTTTTTCCTTCTTCTGATTTGTCTTCTAGTTTGGCAGGTTTGGCAGGTTTTGGGGGAACAGGGGTAGCAACAGAGCTCCTAGTAGTTCTTGAAGTGGAGGAGGATTCTACTAGAGCACTTCCTTGTTTTTTATCTTGTTTCTCCTTCTCATCTTTTTCTATCCTTTCTCTATTCTGCCTCACAGCTTCCTTAGTTATGCCAATGCTTTCAGCATACATTTGTACTTGTCTTTGAATATTTATCTTATTTTCTGGCTTCCGAAGCTCAACATGTAGCTTCAAATCAAGTTCTTTATAAGTCCCAAATCTCTCAACAGAATCATCCTTGGGTTTTCTCAAGAGATGTTGAGCATACATATCCAAAACTTACTTATCTACCTCATACCCCATGGGCATGATCGAAACAGTTCTAGGCTCCATAGCCTCCATTAAACACTGATCAGTGTCAACCATGAAACATATTTCATCTTGGTATTTCTCAACAACTGATTTAGGGATTCTCTCCCTAGAATGCATCATACTCTAAAAATTCCTGAAGTAGCCCCAAATTGTAGTTTTCTAGGCTTTAGAGTCTCCAAGGCTATGTAGATGATTTCTTATCTGCATAGCAACTAGATTGTCATTGGTCCATTGCACACCCTTTACTCCAGGCACTTCATTCATGAAGTAGAAAAGAAAACATAGGACCAAAGTTCCATACTTGAAAGTGTTTTTCTTGTCCTTTTTGATCTTGTTCAAGTTTTCAATTAGTTGATTCTACAATAACTCACACAAATCATAATCTACATTTTCCCTCAACATTTGGTAAGCTACATATATGGCTATGCCGGAAACAGAGTTCTCCCTACTGGAGTGATAAATTTTGTAGCCAATCACCATTGAAGCAAACTTAACATATGAATCAATAATATCATTGATAGTCATTGTCCTTTTGTCAAATTTGGCACCAGTTGCATCAGTTATGGTCTGTTTCTTCATAGATTTCAGCATGGGTAAACCACCAGTTAAATTTAACCCAGTTACAATCTTGATAGCATCCTTTGTAATCTTCAATGGTTTCAATAGCCACATAAATTTATCATGCATTCAGCTCAAGACATATCAAACCCACTCATCCTCATCAAATGTCAGAAATTCAATGACCTGTAGAAAATGTTTGGTTTCTAGGACTTTGTATTCTAGTTTCAAATTATAGTTTTCATCACTTAGGTAGTTCTCAAACAAATCTAGTAATTTTAGGTTCCCAAATTCTTCTATGCTACAATGGATGTATGCCCTAATATCCTCAACATGCAATACTCCATATGGGACACCAAAAAATGCTCCTAATGGTTCGACTTTGACTGATTTGTATGGATGCTTCTTGAATTTTGGATGGGGCCTTTCAGTATTATCAACAACAAGAGGAGTAGCCATCTCAAAAGATCACAATTTCAAAGCTTTGTAGAAAAATACCTTTTTCTTCCACGGAATTAGGGTTAGCTAATGAATTCTCTGATCGTACTCCAAATCTTTGAAATCTTGGCTCAAGTGATCTTCTACTTTCTTTCTTTGAATTCAAAGTGACTCAAATGATGAATGGAAGACTTTTTATGCTTTCGCAAAACCTAATTCACCATTGTAATAAATGCGTTGCCCTAGTTCATCTGGTTACTCTGTTTATTGATGTAGTTTCTCATGAATTTCTTCGCAAATCGCCATATCCACTTCTTTTCTTCCAGAAATCCTTTCAAAAGATCTAGAATAGCCCAATTTACCTTTACTCATCATGCCAGATTCAGGCACCCACTTGCTAGCTGGGGGAATTTGATTTTCAATGCAGCTCCCCCTGAGCCAGAGTTCCTAATTCAATTCTCGGAGGAATTCTCAGCACCGGAATCTAGTGTGGACCCATCACCATTGTTCTTTACACTCTTCTTTACCCATGTCTTGTTCATTTCATTCTGGATCTCATTTACATCAACTTTGCCCTTGCCTTTGTCTTGTCTCTACTCATCTAGTTTTCTATTTACTAGACCTCTTCTTTCATTATTCCCGCTTCTACAAAATCTTGCAGTATGACCGAATTTGTTGCAGTTATAGCACACAAGATTTCTTTGCTCATTTACTTGGTTTCCTCTTGATATGCACTGATTTGCCATGTGACCAAATCTATTGCATGTAAAATAGTTGCCATTGAAAGAATTAACATTTCTTCTGTTGTTAGAGTATTTCATCATCATATTTCTGCACTCATTGGATCTATGACTATACCTTTTACAATTGAAGCATTGACCAGAGAAGGATGGACCACTTTGATTCACTCTACTTCTACATTGAGTAGCTTTATGACCAAATTTATTGCAATTGAAGCAATTTCCATTGAAAGATGGATACCTTTGAGCATTAGGTTGTCTTATGGGAGGTTTTCTAGGTCTATTTCTCTGATTCTTTGATGCAAACTTTCTTTGACCAGATCCAGAGCTTTCACCTTTCTCATATCCAAGACCATGCTTATCATTTGCCTTCTTTTGACTATCAAACAACATCTCAAGTTTAGCTGAGCTTATCTTGAACTTCTCCTTATATTCATTTGTAGTTTCTAGGTCATGTTTGAGAATGACAATTTGCTTTTCAAGTTCTTCCTCATTTTCCCTAGATTCTTGAAGATCAGACTCTAGATGGCCAATTATTCTATCCAATTTGCAGCACTCTTCGGTTCTTTTTTTGAGAGACTAACTCAAGTTTTCTTCAGTTTTCTTTCTTTCCTCAATTTCCTTGGTTAGCCTCATCACCTCAGATTCCATATCATGCTTTAGGATGACAACTTCTTTTGCCAGCTTTTCACATTCCTTTGATTTCTCATTCAGATCCTCATCCATGTCATTATCTTCCTTTTGATATGTTAACTGCTGAAGTAGCTCCTTCCTATTTCCCATAGATTTGCTCAATTTCTCTTTTAAAGTTTCAATGAAATCCTCAGCATCTTTAAGGTTCTCTTGTAGTTCTTTGACTTCTGCTATGGATTGATCAAGATCTTCTAAAGGAGTTTGAAGTTGTTCGTTGATTCCATACTTGAATGAACCCATTGAAACACCTTCCCAGATCTTCCTCAAGTTGTTAAACTTTTTCAAAGGAACCTTGCTCTGATACCAATTGTTGGAATTAAGGAACACTGAGATGGGAGGTGAATCAGTGTTCTACAAAACTTCTTAGTTTGTTTCTTAATTAATTTTCCACATATATTCAAAAGAAAGAAGCATGAACATAAGAACAGAAGCAACAAGATCATAACACATGAACACTAGGATTTTTATGTGGAAACCTGGTTAAGGGAAAAAACACGGTGGGGGTTAACCCACAAAAAATTATACTCTATTAAAACTATTACAAATGGAAAAGGCACATGCTTTAGGGCTCACTACTCACATAGGCTCACTACCTACAGGAATGATTACAATAAAATTACAAAATATTTGAACTGTCGAATAGCATCTGCCAATGCAAAAGTTTAGTTCCGGTTAAGCACATAATACTGATCTTACACACTTCATCCTTACTTTGCCCTGTTTTACTCTTCTTCCATAATCTGATCTTAGATCTCCACCTTCACACTTATTTCTGCCATTATTCACACTTATTCCATTATCACATCACACTCGCACGCCAAAAACACTCGAATCCATCGGCTATATATATCCACATCAAGAAATTCAATCAACTATAGTCGGCTTCAAGAAAACTTAGAACATTTATAAAGAGATCTGATCTGTCAACTGAATCCATTCACAATCAATAATTTGGACCAAAAACTTGTGTTCTCAACTCATCAATCATGTCGGCCAATACCACTGATTATCACAAATTGCTTAACCAACAACTTTTCTTCATCCAGACCAAGATCAAATACTAGGTCGGCCTATTCTTCTTTTGACTGTACTGACTAACTGGAACCTGATACTTAGATGCTTATAACTTTTGAATCCTTTGTCACCGAAGGCTAAATCTCTGGATTTAGATAGTTCTGATAACCCTTATCACTCACTTAGATCCGCAGCACACTGGGATTTACCACTGGAGAGATCCAGACCAAGATACCGAACCCTATCACATGCTCTATTTCTGACTACTTGGACTTAGACAAATCTTCATTCTGACTTCTGGTATGAACAAATTAAGCTATACGGATGTGTAGGATAGGCTTAGTTTCCATCAATGAGAACACCTGTCATGCGTAGCAGTGTCTCTTTCCAACACTATCTTGAGGACACTCTAAACTATATCATTAAGATGTCATTTAAATCTATCGTGGTTGTGTGGATGTGTTTTCTTGGTGCCTGCAAATCACATATGAATGTACCTGGTTAGGAGTATTTACAGCCACCCTACTTTTTTATTTGAATCCTAAAAATGCTGCGACTTATGCTCTTCTCTCAAACATCCATGCGGAAGTGGGCAGGTGGGGTAAGGTTCAAATGTTAAGAAGATTGACGAGGAATTAAAAAGATTCCTAGATGTAGTTGGATTGAAGGCCATAAATTGGTAAATTCTTTTTGTGTGGGAGACAAATCACATTCACAGACACGGGATCTATCCAAAGTTGGAGAAATATGTGAGATTGTTTTTTTAGGATAAATACCTCTCAAACCATCTATTCAAACCAAGTTATGTTCTATCCTATGCAACACATCTTGAATAAATGGCATGCAGATGGAGAGAAGATAATCTGATGTGCAAAGAACACCCTCCGTATCTCCACAAGATTACATTGAGATGAACATAATGTACCCACATAAACAATTGAATCTAAACACAAAGAAATTGGATATAAACATTATTCAAATTGATAGCACCAGCAATGAAATACACCTCAACAATGACATTGTAAAAACATCACTAAACACTGTCTCAACAGATGACCATGTCATTGGGATTTCCAAGATTTTTAAAACAATAAGAATATCAAGGACATGCCATTAATAGCATAGTGTATTGGTATTGGGGTGCACTGTTATAGTAGTCAACATTACCAAAATCCATAGGATTAGGTGTGCTCACAAGCTTTGTATCCCTATTTTACAGGTTTAAACCCCATGTTTGGGGGGATTGGAGCCCCCTTTCATTGACTCCCTCAAAAGTGTTCAAAAGCAACAAAGGAAAGGCTTATAAAATAAATTTTAAAAAGAAATAACAAAGACAAGAAGCCACCTAGTAGATCTATTAAAGTAGCATTTAAGTCCCCATAGGGCCAGGTGAACTCATAGGCTTTGTGCCCTTTTTTCACAGGCGTGGACTTCATGTTTGATTGGATTGGACCCTGATTTCATTAAATCTCTCAAAACTATCAACCAACCTAAAAACAAAAGGACAAGAAAACATCTAGAGTAGATCTATTAAAGTGGCATTCAAGTTCCCCTGAGCCATGTGAACTCAAGCTTCATGCCCTCATTTCATAGGCTTGGACTCCATGTTAAATGGGATTGAAGCTCTAGTTACATTGACTCTCTCCTAATTACCAATAACAATTTAAGAAAATGTTTTTAAAAAAATAAAGGACAAGAAACCACATAGTAAATCTATTAAAGCAAACCATTAACAAACAGTAATCCTTGAAATGTTGCAAAATAGGACCAGAGATAAATGCACACACCATCTTTGAGAGGAAGAAGGCACTCGTATGAGATATTGAACAAGAAGGGATTGAGAAATGCTACAGGATTGTCTAGCATTGTCACATTCATTACATTCACTGCACTCATATTCAATCCGTTTAGATACCCTAAATCGGCCTCAACCACAATCTTACTCCACCACCAATTTGGTAGACTCTAAGCCCATGTGCTTCTAATCGAATCACAACTACCCACCACTAGTACGGTTGTCACAAACTCTAAAACCTTAGAAAATTCTTGGTTGTTTGAAATGGCTCCTGGATATGAAGTAAAACATGCACAAAGAAACTATCTTCAGTGAATGAATTTGCTAAATATGTGAGATTATTAGCTTGGTAGTGAAGACTCCTTTGTTGCTATTTCTAATCCAATTCACACATAAATTGAGTGAAATGACAGATAATGCATTACGATAATCACACATAAATATTTATTGTACATCTTTTCTTGCAATCAGGAACTTCTCAATCTAATTCTCCATAATACCTACTTCATGCTTCCTTATGTCAAGCCCTACAACCTTCTCTTGCATGATTAGAGAGAGATTAAATGGAACCTTAGGCTTTATTTGTCTAGGCAAAACTAGTCCCTTTATGAAGTTTTGTAGTTGGACAATATGTCCTTTCAACTCTATTTTCTTCTTCTTGTCTTTTCGGACTCTGGCTATCATTGCCTCTATATCCCCTCGAAGCTCATATATTTCTTGATCTCAAGTAGCATGACCCAAATAAACTATCGTTATCTGGTAATCCTCCAAATTTATTTCTCCTTTATTCTCATCACCACTAGGAGTAGCCAATTAGGATATCCTAGCTCCTGTTACATCTCTCCTAATGGAGGACATTATTCTTGCCTTTCTTTTCAGCTTAGGAGCTTCCTCCTAAAAAATACTTAAAATCTAAAGGAATTAATTGAACGGGTTGAGGTTGCACCTCTGATGTTAACCGGTCAAGAATGTCCTGATCTGGTTGCTCATTTTGTTCACTATGATCTGGAAGCTCTTATTCGTGTTCTCTAACTAGATAAGTTATGAATCCTTTTGGTCTTGTTCTTTGTCTTGTTCCAGATCCTGATCCAGTTCTTCTATATTCACATCTTGTTCCCTATTGTGATCAAATAGATGTTCTTCTGCATCTTGATCCTTTTCCTAATCCGGAACCTCTTCATGTTGGCCTTGTTCCACATCCTCTTCCATGTGTTTAGCCTATGTTTCAAGTGCCTTCTCCTGTTCAACTTGATGTTGCAGAACATCAGGTTGGCTATCATCTTGTGGAAGCACATATTCTTTCTAAAAGGCATCTTGATCACCATATGGATGTGGAACTTCTTTTTGAGCATTTATGTCGAGTTGAGAAACATTTGGTTGCTCCTCCTGTGTCACATCCAATTTTTTGCATGTAGTACATCTAGTTGGGACTCATCAAGATGAGGAACTTCTGATTGTGAAGTATCCTGTTGACCAACCGTATGCAGTTGTGAAATATCAAGATGTGTAATATCTGTTTGCCTTTGTTGTGCATCATCCAGAACCTCCTTATTAACTTCCTCAGAACTTAGAATGTTATCTGTTATTACCTCCTCAACCTATTCAATGCAAACAGTGGGAGCCTCTTAACTAATCGAAAGAATTTGGCAAACATGAGATCATTCTCTGCAATGACCAGAAATGCAGTAGGAACATAAATTGTTTGCAAAATCGTGGTAGAGGTAGAAGTTGTTTGCAAAACCGTGCCCATATCAATTCCATTTATAACTCCATCATCTGAGAGCTCCACTACTTCAGTCAATGTAAATTGTATGGTTGTAGTGGCGGCGGTTGTGGCTTTTACTTGTTTTGTCATCTCCTGCTTCAATTTGATAAAGCCCTGGAGCTTTGCCTATTGTGAATCAACAGGACTTGGTTGAGCCAACGAGGTGCCCTCAATCTCCAGTTGTTGTACTTCCTTTGACTGAAATTGGACATCAATCGGCCCTGATGAAGCTCTCATTTTCTCCTTCCCTTTTAGGGATGCTTTCGGTTGACCTATTATCGCTGTAGACATTGTTGAGCCAATGAAATTCAATGGTATGGCTTCTAATGATTTTTATGGATTTGAGACTATCAGGGTTACTAGGATGCCCTTCACTAGCTGACCTACTATAGGGGATGCAGATGCAACACTTATACCTTCATCAGTTAGGGCCTCCCTTGATGGTCTGGATGTCCCAGCCTTGGCCATTTTGGCTTCTTGGATCATTCTCTTCTTCACTAGGAAATCATCATATACCCTATGCCTTCTCTATCTTTCCTCTTACACTTTTTACTTGAGTAAGTGATTGCCATTCCTTTGGCCTTCAGTGCCTGAATGTAGTGGTATAACCATGTCTTGCTTCTATCCAGTATACCTTTTGATATGACATCCAAAGATGTCTCTTTTGGTTGTGTCCAGTCTAGATCACCTATAGTTTGCTTGAACACTTCATTCAAATCATAGTTGGGGTGCAACACCTTTTTGTCATCCTTAAGCATGCTTCTAGGGAAATTTCTTGATAGTCTTGATGATCTTCCACAACTAAAACATTTTACTTTTGGTCACAATCTACTATAATGGAAAATACCTCCCAGTTTTGGGAGATGAAAAACTTTGGAGCATGTAGAGTTATCTCACAACAAGTTAAGAGGAAATATATAATGTTCTACCAAACTCCAAAGATTTAAAGATTGTGTGTAATTTTTAGCCATTTATAAGGCAGACATAGTTATTGATTAAATATATATGTAGAGAAATACAACTCTTTAACTTACGACTCTTTAAATAGAGCATTGTCATTGCAAAATGTCTCTAACAAAATCTTCTTTGTCGTATTCAAATATATTGTCCTTAGAAATAAATTACTTTGCAAATAAACACACTTCTACTCAATCTCTTTTCTTGTTTTACTATACATGGTATAATCCTACATGAATTTTGACAAATGGATAATTCATATATATATGTACATAATTATACAATTGCGATTAAATTGTTTGTAGCCAATGATTGTAACAAACTAATCATAAATTAAATTTGAACTAACGATTTGTTTACTCTAATACAAGGATCCCTTGTCACTACAAATTTGTTTTGCTTTATTAATAAAAGCATGTTTTTAATCCGATCATTTTATAAATAGAATTATGTGCCAAATTGTTTTTATTTATATTTACATAATTGCTATAACATAGTACTTCTAGTTTTTGACAAATTCAATTGCCAAGTCAAAATGAAACGAATTATTTCTATTTTCATTTGCATAATTGCTATAACATTTTTAACCAATACTTTTTTTATAAATTGAAGCACAGTTAGGTGTCTCCTTCAACACCAGTGGGAGTATGAATTAGTCCCATACGCTACAAGCCACCTAGAAGCTAGGTCGTGAGGTATCATGGACTATAAAAGGATTCCATTCCATTTCTATTTCCAATCAAAAATCGGCACGACCTAGACGCCATGCGTCACTTATTGTAGAAAAGATATTGTCCCTTTGCTAACTGTTGGAGAATGAGACACAACTAATATATCCCACTAATATCTTCGCTCCCATTTCCCCTCTTTTTCACGACTTACCCGCGTAGACTTTGTCTGCCAATTAAAATTGATGCACGTCTCTGACTTTGTTAGCTATTTTACCTGCTCCCATTTGCCCGTCAATGAAGATGTTTCTCTCTAACTTCCCTCCCATTTTCTCCTCTTTTTCCTTTGCGTTCGAGAACACTCTTTCACGGCTTAACAGCGTAGACTTTGTCCCGCAAGTGGCCGGCTCAAAAAAGAGACTTTTTACTATTGCAGTTGCTTCGCAGCTTTATAAGAAGATCTCGGAGAGCCTGCGGACATCACGGAGACTTGGATAGCCTTAGTTCTCAGTTACTTTTTGTTTCTGAGTTCAATACACAGATGACGATGGCTTTAGTTTCTCCCCTCCTCCTCTTGTTTCTCGCTGCCCTACCTTCTTACATCTCTTTGCATTCTTCTTCTCCTTCTTATTACTCTGATCAAGAAGCTCTGCTGGCTTTTAAGCATTCCCTCTCCCTCTACCCTCACAATTCCTTGCTTGATTGGTCTCCTCAGCACTTTCTTTGTAATTGGACTGGTATTGTCTGCTCTTCTCATCATCAACATGTGGTTTCTTTGAATCTTATAGGTATTTCGTTACAAACCTCCATCTCTCCTTTCCTTGGCAATCTATCTTTTCTTAGAGTTCTTGATCTCAAGAATAATAGCTTCCATGGCCAAATTCCTCCTCAACTGGGGAGGCTGTCTCACCTTAGAATACTTAGATTGTCTTTTAATAAAATGGAAGGCTCCGTTCCGTCTGTTCTAGCAAGTTGTTGTTCTTTGCAACGTCTCATATTATCTTATAACCTTTTGAGCGGCAATATTCCTTCCCAGCTTGGCCTTCTTTCACAATTAGAAATCCTTTATTTAAGTGTAAACCAACGTACATGCACAATCCCACCTTCCCTAGGAAACATGTCCTCTTTAATTGACTTGGAGTTGGGAGATAATAGACTCAATGGTGGTATTCCACTTGAATTAAGTATGCTTACTCAACTTGAAGTACTTTATCTTCTCCAGAACAACTTGACAAGTACAATCCCATCTTCCCTAGGAAACCTATCCTCTTTAACTAGCTTGGCCTTGGAACAAAATAGACTCCATGGTGATATTCCTATTGAATTGGGTATGCTTAATCATCTTAGAGAACTTTATCTTTACGACAATAACTTGACAAGTGCAATCCCATCTTCCCTAGGAAACTTATCCTCTTTGATTACCTTGGCCTTTGAAAGAAATAGACTCCAGGGTGGTATTCCTATTGAATTGAGTATGCTTACTCAACTCGAAGTACTTTATCTTGACAACAATAACTTGACAGGTATAATCCCATCTTTCTTAGGAAACCTATCCTCTTTAACTTACTTACAAATGGGAGAAAATAGTCTCCATGGTGGTATTCCTATTGAATTGGGTAGGCTTAATGAACTCATAGTATTTTATCTTTCCAACAATAACTTGATAGGTACAATCCCATCTTCCCTAGGAAATTTGTCCTCTTTAACTTGCTTGGGCTTGATAGGAAACACACTCCATGATAGTATTCCTATTGAATTGGGTATGCTTAGTCAACTCAAAGAACTTTATCTTCTCATCAACAACTTGCAAGTACAATCCCATCTTCCCTAGGAAACATATTTTCTTTAACTAACTTGCACTTGGGAGAAAATAGATTGCATGGTGGTATTCCTATTGAATTGGGTATGCTTAATCAGCTCAAAGCACTTTATCTTAATAACAACAACTTGATAGGAGCGATTCCATCAAATTTTGGCAAACTATCAATGTTGCAAAATTTATCTTTAGCGAAAAACAAACTCACTGGATAAATCCCAAGCTCCCTCTCTAATTGTACTCAACTTCAAATTCTTAATTTAGCTAGTAATCAATTGAGTGGCATACTTAAGCTTATATGACAATCATGTCAATAGAACTATTTCATATTCCTCAAAAGGTCAACTTCCACATCTTGAAAGATTGTACTAAACACAAATCATTTATACGGAAGTATTCAAAGTTTGGGTCAGGGAAAAAGTCTTGGGCTATTATCACTAAGTGAAAGCATGCTTTCAAGGCAAATTCTAAATAGTCTTGATGATCTTCCACAACTAAAATATTTTTCTCTTGATCACAATCTACTGTAAAGGAAAATACCTCCCAGTTTAGGGAGATGCCAAACTTTGGAGCAGGTGGAGTTGTCTCACAAAAAGTTAAGAGGAAATCTATAATGTTCCATCCAACTCCAAAGATTTAAATATGGTGTGTAATTTTTACCCATTTATAAGGAAAACATAGTTATTGATTAACTATATATGTAGAGAAATAGAAAGATTTAATCCAAACAAAAGGTGTGTGAGTTCTTATTTTTGACATTATTTTCATTCTTCTTTATAAAGGATTATTTAGGTTTGTAATATTTTCCAAATATTATCTCCAAGCTTATGACAACACATGTAATAATTTATTTGTCTATCAACCTATCTTAAACATGGGCTTGGAGATTTTATGTAAAAGGAAAGGAATCCATATTTTTCATAGATTTCAAAAGTTCCTCTATTTGGGAAACATGTTTATCAAATTCATCAAATATGGACCATGCCTTTCTTTTTTGAGCATATAGGGAATCTATTGAATGATATGGTTATTAATGTTGTATAAAAGGAATAGTGGTCATGTTGGATCATTTTTTTAATGTTGTGTTCACTCTCAATTATTACATTTTAAATTGATTATCAATTAGGAGAGGATACCTATGAAGTATTTGATAATATATTAATAACTCTTTGTTACTATAATTCACCACTTTGCACGGTTTTGTTGTTATGGTTTACTCTATATGAGCAAAGGCTTCAATTTCTTGTTCAAATTTTTGTGGCAATGTGGCTTTGGATGAGCAAGGCACAAGAGAGAATAAGTGCAATAGTAGCAATAGATACCAACACTTTGTGTTTACTACCCCCTTTCTCATATTTTGCAAATATCATTTTTTGTGGGCTTATACCTAATGTATAGTATATATTTATTACCAATATACTACATCAAAATTCATTCAACACCATTTTTGAAGAAAAATAATTAGCTTAAAATGAAACAATGATTGTGATCCATATTTTTTGTAGTAATACATACTAACTTAGGTTGTGTAAAAATTATTGTTCAAGGAATAGCCCAATTCAACTTATATTCAAATAAATTTCAAATATCAGACCTTTGCAATAGTATTAATATCTAATTTAAGTTTCATATGGTCCAATCATCTTTGGTGAAATATTGAGCATCTACTTATTCCTTTTACTTTTAAAAGTTAGGTCCAATAGTTCTTTGGTTATGTGAGGAATTCGATGAGAATCAAATGATTTTACCACAATAGATGGGTCAAATAACTATAGTTTTGTAGAGATTGTTTAGATAGATTGGTTATATATCATTTCCCCTTAACATACTATTCCTCTCATGAGGAGGGTTTAATGGAACTCTAGAAATATGGTTTATATTATAGAGGGCTCATGGATTTTTTCCCAAATCTACTATAATTGAATATAGGCTAATAAAAGATTCAAGGAAGGCATAGTGAATTTATGTTTCTTCCATGTAATGTTATGTGATTGCTTTCTATAGTTGTAATTAAAAATTGGCTTCCTAGTGCCCTCCTTTCTAGAGAATCTAGGTGTGTGGCAAATCTTTATGATATAAGATAAGATCAATAATAGAAGAAACATAGAAAATAATTAGAACTAAGTGAAAAAATAGCAATCCATTTGGCACTCAAGGTTTAATAAATTTGCAATAGGGAAAATTCATGACTAGTTTATGTCACCAATATGGCAAACTCAATTTTTTATCTTGAGGTGTAATTTTTTTTTATTATGGTTTAGTATTGTCTTTTTCAAATGAATTTCTTATAGAATTTCTTGTTTTCTAGTGTTTGATTATTTCTCACTCTTCAATAACTATTATTAAATAGTTTTTAGTTTTTTTAATTTTGCGATAAAATAGGCTCAAAATTAATTCTCCTATGGCTAGTTGGGTTCATGTTGATGGTTTGCCTTTTTCATTGAACCCCTAAGAGAAACCTATTAACAGACAAGTTCTATTCCTATTGATATTTGGAAAAAAAATTGTTCCTCATGTTGAAGAATTATAGTATAATCATTTATGAATTCTATTACATATCAAAAGGTAAGAATGACTATCTTGGAAAAGTTATACATGTATACTCCTTCCTATCTTAAGGCATTTTGCCTAACAATGTTGAGTAATTTCTATGGTGAAAGGCTTAATTCCATAAAGATTAATAGTTTCACAAGTCTATTTCCTATAGTATATGCACATGTAAAATGCTTTACTCCATACCAATCAAGGCATATCATGGCCTATTATAGTATATGCTTATATCTCCAATCATGAAATTCAGTAGGATTTGTTAACCATCCTCAATTGTCGTGATTTTTTTGTGGTAAGTGTAGCTTCTATATAACTAACTCCTTATACAAATCTAAAGTGATAACTAATATACTAGTTTAGTTGCATTTTGAGTGTTGTTCATAGACAAGGTGAGCAAAGAGTCACAATACAAAGAATAAGAGTGGGAATGAGTCTGATTTATGAGATTGCCAACCCTTCAAAGATATACAATTTTTAGGACTATTTTTCTAGAAAACCTATAAATGTATGGCAGTAAAACATCATAATTGAAGGACCAAGAGTTGAAAAATAAGGCCTTAAAAATGAAAAGCAATGTATATTTTTATGTTTATAAAGAAGGACTTTATTTGAAGGAATACACCTCTTATGATCTTCTAAACTAAAAGATCATATTTATTTTTCACTGATGTAGCCATAGATAGAGAGTCTAATGAAAAGCAATCTATTTTTACAACCCAAACACTAAAAAAAATACCAACATAGTACACAATAGAAACAAATTTGGAAGATAAAATGAGATGCCACAATCAATTATAGTAGCATTCAATTCTTAATATCTAACATACATGCCACATGTAAATGCTCTGACACAATAGTTGACTATCAAAGCTTAGGAATGAGAATGTTTGTACAAGCATACATTCTTGTAGGATATGTGTCCATTATGTCAATTAAGAACCTAAAGCGTGGATAGTAAAACTTATCTCTTCTAGGTCCTGCCTTATTCCAAGGATCTTGTTGTCTTATCTATAGGGATCCCTTCCAATGATAATTCACAACCAAACAAATGGTCATTAACCTTCCATGGTACCAACTAAAGTGTTTGTGTTGGTGCAATATTTAAAATTTGGTGCAAAACCCAAAAGGGCCCTTTGCACATTGTATCCATCTATCGAGAGGACCCATAGGGTGGATAATTTATGTAGTGAGATATATTTATTAAAACTAAATATGGCTATAGCTATGAACCTCCTTAAGACCAATAAGTTTGTAAATGTGATCAAATGCTATTGCAAATCTTGAATGATCACCACATTGTGAGATCTTGGTTTGGGATTTAGAATGCACTACAATGGATATTAGGCAAGAGAATGCCTTTGTGGAAACAATTTTCTTCTATCATGATAATCTAACAATGAGATTTAACTCCTAAAAATTTGTAAAAAAAAATAGAACATGAAATAAAATATTTTTGGGTGATGCAAGATTGATTGACCCCTAAGATGCTCTTGCATCAATCATCCTAGGTAATGGAATTTTGAGCATGGTGCTCAAAATTAAGAAAGTTCCACTTCATCTTAAAAAATCAATGAATCATCCTTAGGTTCCCTTGCCTTTTATCAAACTAGATATTCTTTATAAATTCCTTCTTCCTAGTTCTTCTATTCAAATTTTCATTTAGAATCTACTTTATCACATCTCCAAACCTCTCAAGAACCTATTTCCCACAATCTAGCCCCTATAGTGAGGTTATATATCCTTCTCTATATCTTCATCTCAATAAAATTCATATAGATCAACCACATTCAACACTAGTGAGATATCCAAACCCTCTAGTAATTCAACCCCATAGGAATTTTTAGAAATCCTTCACAACATTCTACATCAGCCAATCTTCTTTGGCTTTAACTTATCATATGTTTCTTCAGGGAATCTTTCCTTCCTTGAGCATACCATGTCTAACTCACCCTATAACTAACCCTTCTCTTATGTTCTCATCCACACTTGCCTTATACTTGTTATTTCTCTCAATTCTTGCTTCACCTAGATGCATGTGCCTCCTATGTGTGTTATGCAAAATCTTCTACATTTGTGCTAATGTGTTCTCTATTAGGTATTCTCAAAAATATTGTGGCACAATTTATAGATGTCACATACATAAATTGAAAAGGGGTCTTACAGTGTGTAGATTTATTCATTGATTTGTTGAGCATAAATTCCACTTGCACCAACCATGTACCCCATAGTTCTATTTTCCCTCCCACCAAACTTCTTAGGATATTTTACAAAAACCTATTAACAACCTCTATTTGACCATATGTCTATGGATGGTATGAAAAACTATAGTTTAACTATGAATTCAACCTTTTCCACAATGTGCTCAAGAAGTGGCTCAAGAACTTAGTATCCCTATTCGAGGTGATACATTATAGCAAGCTATCACAACCCTTATTTTCAATAATTAATTATGAATTTAAATATTATTATTTAAATTATTGTCGACTAATTTTGACTTTTGTGTGAAAGGAAGACTTTATCAATAGAGAGAGTATCATCGAGGCAGAGGGCGTTTAGTTGACAGAAGACGAAATGTGGTGAAATGAATCTGCACACACCACATAGTTTTCATGTACATTAATTTACATCAGCATGAATGCATGTGTGAAAATAATTGCATTTATTTTGCATAATTAATTAGTCACAAATAAATTTGTTAACTGCATTTCTAATTAAATATTTAAGATATTTACATATCTTTTCCGAAAATATTCCTTCACTTTATTGTTATTTGTTTGAGTGATTGGTTTCTATTTTGGTCAAAGGTGAAGCAGCAGTTTCTAGAGGGAATCTTGAGGAAATATTTCTTTGTCATCTTTCTAAATTAAGGAGGCTAATTTTAGAATTTGGAGCGAGTGGAGTTATCCATTATTATTGATTTTTCTTGTTTCATTGAATTGAGTGCAAAAGATTGGCATTTATTATCTATTCTGTTTTTTGTTTTTGAATGGATATCTTTTAAAAGGGAGATGAAGAGAAAGAGAGAAGAACATTCTTTCTTCTTGTAAAAGAAAATGCTCACCCAGAAATAAAATAAAAACAGGGAAGTCTTTATGGAGATGGGGATGAAAAATTAGAAGCAGAAAAGAAATGAGAAGATTTGAAGAGAAAATCTAGGCTTTTTGGAAGGATGAGTGTGCAGGTCAGAGGAAAACACTAATTGGGGCTGCAAGGATTAATTATTCCACTGCAAACGTCACCAGAGTATATTATTTCCAATTCATTTTGTAAAAGATTGCAGTAAAATGTGCAAATAAGGGCTGGTGTGTTTCTATTGTCGCATGTCTATGAAATCTGTTATTTTAAACATAACCAGGAATTCCTCGACTTCTCTCTTGCCATAGAAAATAAACATTTTAACCCAGTATTAGAGGCATTCGCTTTTGGATGAAATCTAATGCATCCATAGAAGTGATTCTTTTTTTATTAAAAATCTACACTTAAACCCTATAATGAAGGCATTCCAGTTTAGCTCAAGAAAACAACTTTCAATCCATGGAAATTAGGTGCCTATTTTAGAAGCCTTTTAGGAACCATTTTTGAAACTTTTGAGGTGCCACATTAGTTTTAAAACATCACATTAGCATCAAACCTTATCGTTGTTATATCTTCAATATTTTCTTTCCTGTGGTGATAGATAAATAAGTTATCTTTGTTTTAATGGTGTTAAAATTTGATATGTTTTATATGCCAATTAAATGGTGTTATATATATATATATATATATATATATATATATATATATATATATATATATATATATTCTCTGTGTGCCATAAATGGAGTTTCTTTTTGACATAGAATACATGCTATAACTGTTAGAATGGCGATGCCTTTTGATATCAAAATATATATGTTAAATCAGCCACAAAATGGCGCTAAGTCTGAATCAATAAGTCTTTTCAGCCATAAAATAGCATCCAAATTAGTATAAACAAGTAAGTTATCCTTATCCATATATGGCGCCACAAACTGATGTTTTCACTACCATTTTGGCATTTAAATTTTATAAGAGTATATATATGTTTTGACTGCCATATTACTGCATCAAAATTAGATGACTACTGTATATTTTAAATTGCCATAAAAATGCACAAGAATCAGATGTTTATCCTTATGTCTTAATGGTCATATATTGGCGCTTTAGATTTGTGTAAGTCTGCCTCTTTTTATGGCGCTAGGATAGAATGTCAGATCGGCCAAATATTGACGCTAAAGATAGAACTAGCAGTTGCACGTAGTTTTCCTGCAATGGATTTGCTGATAGGTTATTAGTAATGGAAGCAATAAATTGTGGAACGAAATTTAGAAATAAAAATTCATACTTATATTGTAAAATGAGACAACGATTTTACTTTTTGCAATGTATAAGAAGCATTTTTAATTTACATTTAAAATATATAGTATTTATAGTAAATATTCCTTGTATCAATAGGAGTAATACAAAGTTTATGGAATTTGGGTTTTCATCACTAACATAGGCGTTCTCTTGTATTATAGTATTTAGGGTAGTATCAAATGCATGTGTATTGAAGGATAAAACATTAGTATGATGTTGTAGATAATTACATAAGGTAGAGATATTTTCATATTTTAATGCAATGGAAGTCATTTGAAGTTGTAGTGAGTAAAAGAAACACAATGCTTGGTGTTAGTAACCACATGAAGCATAAAAGGATGCAAAGAATATGGATCATCTATTTTTTTCCTCAAAAAGACATTTTTAATATTACTAATTGCTTAACTGCTAACATTACATATTGACCAACATATAATACTAAATGCTATAGTCAATACAATCTCTTAGAGATCATTTTAAGCCAAGCAATAGTAATTGCATAAATAATAATATTTATAAGAGATGGATGGACAACACAATCACTCAAAAATATACTATACAAGAATAAATACAATTATATTAGAGACTATATATTGTATATAAAATAAATATAATTAAGTTATAAATACTAAATATTAGCAGTATCAATTACCACAGAAATCAACCAAATTTCAACATAATTGTTGGTTTTCATTATGGTTTCTTAGTATTTATGTGTTTCTTTTGTTTAATTTTTTGTTTGTCAAAGAGTGGAAAGCATTATTGAAACTTTAATTGTATAGTGAAATCATTATTCTTCTGAGATTTAATACCGTAGATCTAATTCAACTTTGAAGAGACTAGTTTAACAACAAGAAAACTTAAGAAGAAAACAAATGCAAGTACAAATGGGAAGCAGCGGCAACTAGTTCCCAACTGTCACTGCTCTTAAAAAAAATAAGGAAACCATGCATTTATAGTCAATTTTAAAGAAGAATGTCTTCTGTAGAAAGTGTGTTCATATGTGAAAATAAATTAGACACTTCCAATAGCTTTCCATTTAGTAAACTTCCAACCATACACAACTGAAATAAATTATACACTTCAAATAAAGTTTTCCTGTCAATTAAAGAAAATGTCTTCTGTAGAAAATGTATTCATATATTCTCCACATAATTTGTAAGCAAAGTAGATGTTTGAGTTTGTATTTTAAAATCTAAGAAAAATAAAATGTAAAAAACTCTAAAACAAAACAATAGAATATTTTGATTGACTATACAACTAAAATAAATAACTTTCCATATTTGTTGTGTTTGATTAGTTTTAGAAACAATGTTGATAATATAATAATTTTTTTTGTTTTTTTCTTGCCAAATGAATTTATGAAGTGATGCAATGCTGTTATTATTTATAGAAGGTTAGATTAAACATTGTTTTGTTTTTTCTTGCCAAATGAATTTATGAAGTGATTGTTATTATTTATAGAAGGTTAGATTAGACATTATGTATTATTATTGCACTTAAAGTGCACCTATAAATTATAATTTATTTAATATTCTTATTGCATAAACAAATCTTTGAAAACTAAGGCTAAATTATTAAATAAATTAATATTAATAGAAGGGTTAGGGTTCTTCAATCTTTAAAAGCCACAAAGAAAATAAATATTTTGTTGAATGAACTTTGTTTTAGATTTTTACTATGGGAATTAATTGCTTTAAAAAATTGTAATAAGTTTTTTTACTATGGGAATTAATTCTTGTAAAAAATATAATAAGTTTTTGGTATCATTTAGATTAAATTATTGAAAATATTTCATTAAAAACTAATTATTAGAACTAACAATTAATTAGCAAAGAAAAACTTTATTTTAGTTTAATGAAAGTAAACAAATATGCAACTACAATGATTGATATGCAAATATAAAAGTACTAGTTCCCCATTATTTCTAAATAAAAAAAATCATTGATTAATGATACATTATGGATGATAATAATTCTCTTTCAAAACATATAGAAGTGCAGGATTTAAACAAAGACACGATTTTAAACAAGTGCCGCCTTGTATTGTTGTAATTATAGTATGTGTTTTAGTTGTAATTATAGTTGTGTTTTAGTTTTAATCTTTTAATTCATTAGGTAAAATTCAAATTTACTTTTTGTCAAGCCAACAAAATGGTTATTATTATAGTTATAATATTAATTATATTATTAATATTTATTATAACACTTAGATATATTATTTTAATTGATATTATAGTATTATAATATAGTATAATATTAATTGATAATATTTGACTTAATTTTCTTCTTAGAATAAATATTTGTTGTATAGACAAATTGGATTCAAATAATGTTAAACAAATATTTTTTTGTAAAGCCAATATAAATATTATAACAAAATTGTAATATTTATAGTATACTTTATAAATTTTTTTAGTTTAAATATTAATGAAATAGTATAATTAATTATCAATTGATAATAAACAATGTTTATATTATAAATATGATAATAATATATTTATATTATTACATTATTCTAATATTCTAATATTTTTATATAGTATTATATTATATTTTTAAAAATCTAAGCCAATGACAATTAATTTTTCAATAATATTTGTTAAAATATTTGCATATAGATTTAGGAAAATTTTTATATTTGTTTAACATTTTAAAAAATACTCTCTTGTCATTGGTTTATTCAACAAATATTTGCAGAAAAATTAATATTTGTTTAACGTTTAGTTTAATGACCTTTGTTTTATATTTTTACTATGGGAATTAATTACTTTAAAAAATTATAATAAGGCTTTTACCAGGGGAATTAATTCTTGTAAAAAAATATAATAAGTTTTTGGTATCATTTAGATTAAATTATTGAAAATATTTTATTAAAAACTAATTATTATAACTAACAATTAATTAGCAAAGAAAAACTTTATTTTAGTTTAATGAAAGTAAACAAATATGCAACTACACATGATTGATATTCAAATATAAAAGTACTAGTTCCAATTATTTCTAAATAAAAAAATCATTGATTAAATGATACATTATGGCCGATAATAAGTCTCTTTCAAAACATATAGAAGTGCAGGGTTTTAAACAAAGACACGATTTTAAACAAATGTGATGCAGACAAAAACACACTCACCTCTACTTTACGAACTTAGAAAAAAATCATGGCTTTACTGGCCACCCTCTCCACAAAATCTTGCATCTGCATTCTCTGATTTGCACTCTACAACTTTCATCTGCCACTTCATTCCATCAGCACAACTTTCATCTACTCAATTGAAAAGGCATAATTCGAATCAGTTGCTCGAAGCTAAAGCAAACCTTACGTAAACAGAATAAATCACTTTGTATTCCATTTATACTGGTTAACAATCCTCATTGTATTTAATGTTTTGGAAGGTGAAAAGACATTGCAGAAATTGAATTATGAGTTTGGGTCAAAGACTTTGTTTTCTATTAGGCCTGCAGCCTCACATAGGCTGCCCCTCAACATGTATCAAATAAATATTGATTGTCAAAATAAAACATGTTTGAATAGATACCACCATGGCACCAATTCTCACACTCATGGGTTAAGAAGATAAACCAAAAAGAGTATGCAAATCCCCCACCATACACGATCTCCATTACTTATGCAAACTAATGAAACATATCCCAAAATGCTTTCCAATTTGCAAGGATCAGCAAATATCAGATAGGAAAGACACAACTCATTATACCTTGTAAATATTTCAACCATTGTCTTTAAGCCGGTGTCCCTATGCTGCCCGCGGCATTGTATTGGATTAGACTTCAAATACTCTTCAAGGATTCTTGCATTGTTAAGCATGATATCTAACCTCCCACATTTGAGAACTGTCATATTTACAACATGAGCAATATGTTCTTCATAGCTTACATCATAATGTACTGCAGGAATCAGAGACTCGAATACCATCTGTCCTTCTATCCAATCATCTTCCAAAGATACACAATATATACTAGATGAATTTAACTCAACACAAACCAAAATTGAAAACCCAAACCTTGCAGACATTGTTGGCGACGCAGGATAACTCGTGCACTTGGGTGCTCCTGCATCAGACATGCTAGGTAAAATGTTTGTGAGCATAGCTCACAAATGTGGAGTGGAGTGATAGAATCACCCTTTCAGGTTGTATCCAACCTTCAATGAATTCCACCACTAAAGAATGTGCACCAAAACTCTTTCTTCCTCTTCTTCCAACACCATGTCAGAACATCCATCATCTTCCTCCCACAACTCCATACACCACTCATCTCTCCTCTCATGGATTCACATCCATGATGTGTCATCCTCCTCCACCAAATTATCTCTCCTCTCCTCTCCTTTGTGGGATCTAGCCCACTAGTAACTGACCTCCACCAAACTTGCATGTCACTCATATCACCGCCTACAGTATACAAATCCAAATCAAATATCTTATGGAAATTGAGGATTTCCATAGGTTTTTCTCCACACTCTTCAACCCTATCTACATCAAATGGAACTACAAAAGCACCATCCAAATATGCAACAAGATTTACCTCTTCATTCATTGCTGTGAATTTACCATCGACTGCACCATTATCTTCTACTCTTTTCATTGCGATGCTTGCCTTCTCGTCCTCAATCACTACAATTTTCTCCAACCACTCATTCTCCACTACCAAAATCTGTGACAATAAATCATCCTCTACCTCATCATTCACTACAACCTCTTCATATTCCATCGTTACATCTTCATGTTTCTCCTTTTCAACTGCCTCTGCTGCAGGCTCTGTGATGTTCACTCCATCCTCATCCTCTCTTTGTTCACTTAGATGTGCCTCCAATTTCTTTAGCTTATTCCATCGCTTGATTACATTTCCAATCATCTTGCATGTCTTATTTTCTTCATAGCATCTCCATGCTTCCCAAATCATGGGCTAATTCCTTATCAATATCCCCATCTTATCTTATTGCTACAATCTCACCTCATGCTCTACAATCTGCCATTACACTTTCAATCGGCAACCAAATTCTCTCCACGGCTTCCCAGCTCTCACTTGCTTAGGACTCCTCTCTACCTGCAACAATCTCTTGAGCTCTTCTTTACCATGCTTCCTCTACTCTACCCATAGGTCCTAGTGGATCCTCTCCATGCTCAAGACCTCTGGCTCTAATACCACTTGATGCAAATAGAAACAGACTCACCTCTACTTTACGAAATCAAAAAAAATCATGGCTTTACTGGCCACCCTCTCCACAAAGTCTTGCATCTGCATTCTCTGATTTGCACTCTACAACTTTCATCTGCCACTCCATTCCATTAGGACAACTTTCATCTAATTAATTTCCTCTACACAACCATCTGCACTCAAACTCTTAACACTCTATGCCTTCAGGTGCCTCTATCTTGCATCCTCTCTGCAAGTCCACACTCTTCTCTTCGTGGTCAACTTCTACACACTCTCTAGTGCTTTCAACACCCTGAACTCTGCCTCTGGTTACCTTCTTCTGGGGCCGCATCTTTCTTATTAAGCTTCTCGATTCTCTTTCTTTCTCACGCAGGGTCTCTTTTCCCACCTATGTAAATCTTCCTTCTACTATGCTCACGCCCCCTCGTCTTCCCTACCAAACTCTCCTATCCAATTTAAAGTGTTAAGATATACAATAATTGAAAAGGCACAATTCAAATCAATTGCTAGGAGCTAAAGTGAACCTCATCTAAACAAAATAAATCACTTTGTTTTCCATTTATACTGGTTAACAATCCTCATTGCATTCATTGTTTCAGAAGGTGAAAATATGGTGTAGAAATTGAATTATGAGTTTGAGTCAAAGAATTTGTTTTCTATTAGGCCTGCAGCCTCACAATAGGCTGCCCCTCAACATGTATCAAATAAATATTGATTGTCAATATAAAACATGTTTGAATGGATACCACCGTGGCACCAATTCTCACACTCATGGGTTAAGAAGATAAACCAAAAAGAGTATTCAAATCCCCCACCATACACGATCTCCATTACTTATGCAAACTAATGAAACATATCCCAAAATGCTTTGCAATTCACAAGGATCAGCAAATATCAGAAAGGAAAGACACAACTCATTATACCTTGTAAATATTTCAACCATTGTCTTTAAGCTGGTGTCCCTATGCTGCCCATGGCATTGTATTAGATTAGACTTCAAATACTTTTCAAGGATTCTTGCATTGTTAAGCATGATATCTAACCTCCCACATTTGAGAATTGCCATATTTACAACATGAGCAATATCTTCTTCATAGCTTACATCATAATGTACTGTAGGAATCAGAGACTCAGATACCATATGTCCTTCTATCCAATCAGCTTCCAAAGATACACACTATATACTATCTTAATTTAACTCAACACAAACCAAAATTGAAAACCTAAACCTTACAGATATTTTTGGCGACACAGGATAGCTCGTGCGTCCAGGTGCTCCTACATCAAAGTTCTATGTTACCTGCCTTGTAGTGTTGTAATTATAGTATGTGTTTTAGTTGTAATTATAGTTGTGTTTTAGTTTGAATTTTTAAATTCATTAGGTAAACTTCAAATTTACTTTTTGTCAAACCAACAAAATGGTTATTATTTATAGTTATAATATTAATTATATTATTAATATGTATTATAACACTTAAATATATTATTTTAATTGATATTAGAGTATTATAATATAGTATAATATTAATTGATAATATTTGACTTAATTTTCTTCTTAGAATAAATATTTGTTGTATAGACAAATTGGATTCAAATAATGTTAAACAAATAATTTTTTTATAGCCAATATAAATATTTTAACAAAATTGTAATATTTATAGTATACTTTATAAGAAATTTTAGTTTAAATATTAATGAGATAGTATAATTAATTATTGATTGATAATAAACAATGTTTATATTATAAATATGATACTAATACATTTATATTATTATTTTTTGATTCATAATAGATAGTCTATATTAAAAGATATGTCAAAAAGATACAATTTCCTTAGCCTTTTCATGGCTGGCAGTAAGTTCAAACCTAACTCCCTTTACAGACTAAGAGCTTAGAAGAGAAGACCACGCAGGGTCAAAAACTACTAACAATCATAGGAGACTAAAGAAACCTAAGACTGACATAAACATAGCTTCTGCTATACAAAATGAAACCAAAGTTAAATACTGAAACTATTTAACTATCATACTCTGTTAATTTCATGCTGAAGTCCTCCACCCATTGAAAGCCATTGACTGTAGCCAGGCCAAGAACCCTTTTGATGTAATCCACAGCCACCATCACCTGATCCTTTAGCACCACCAGATCGAATCCTTTGATGTCCAAGATAAATGGATAGAGTTTGATCACTGCTCTGGGGTCGTCAAGAAGACTCCAATCTTTTGGGCGAGGGATTCCTACACTAGAGCTGGCTACCTGCAGGGTCATTTCCAAATCCCCTAAGTGTTCTGGATTGAAGATGCCTCTCATTATGGATTCTGCCTCTACCTTTGCCATCCCCAATTCTAGTAGCATTGCTAAGACCCTTGAAGAGATGTCTATGTCCACCCGATATCGTTCATCGTTCTCCATAAAAACTTTGCCCAAGATCATTCTCACAGCCCCCACCATTAAATCATCTGACCTGCGGAGCATCCTCTAAAGTATGAGATTGGTGATACTGCTGATGAAGGCCATTTGCCTCTTATTGCTGATCAATCTGATTGGGGTATCCATCCCCCCATAGCAGATGGACTCTGCCAATACTATAGCAACAAAATGTGAAGGCATTTGACAGTGGACAGTGAAGAGAATGCAGAATGGAGAGGCCGCCTTCCCTATTAACCTTCTCCTGGTCTGCCCACCGAAGTTTCTCAAATGCATATCTGGGAATGATTTTCCAGCTAGAGCCAAGCTTGGCACTTAAGAAAATAAATGCTGACGTCCCTTCTGCACGTGCCATCTTACAACCCTTCTGCACGTGCCATCTTACAACCATTGCAAACCATGATTACCTGACGCTACTGCCTCAGACTTGCCACCCATGCTGAGGTGGCAAGGCTCCCTCCCAACCTCCCACAATAATACATTTATATTATTACATTATTCTAATATTATAATATTTTTATATAGTATTATATTATATTTTTGTTTTAATATAGTATTATATTATATTTTTAAACATCTGAGCTAATGACAAGATTGTTGATTGATTTTTCAATAATATTTGTTAAAATATTTGCATATAGACTTAGGAAAAATTTAATATTTGTTTAACATTTAAAAAAATACTCTCTTGTCATTGGTTTATTCAACAAATATTTGCTTATAGATTTAGGAAAAATTTAATATTTGTTTAATGTTTAAAAAATACTCTCTTATCATTGGTTTATTTTGGATAGAATAATTACTAGATAATAAAAACTCATTGTAAAAGTTTTTTGCCAATTAGATTAAAGAAAAATATTTAAAATATTTTTTCAAATATGTTTTGTTAAAATATTTGCATCTATACAATAACAATAGCTAAATATTTTTTAAATAGAAAAACTATTTCAGTTCTCATTGGTTGCAAAAAGAATTATTAATAACTAGTTAAGAAGAGGCATCCATATAGTTTCCTTCCACTATAGTTTCATTGGCAAAACTAAAAATGAGGTATTTTTTCCATTATTTTCAAAGGGTAAGACATTTTTATATTTAAAAGAGAAAAGAAACCCCTATATCAGTGGCAATTTTTTATATAAGTATACCTTCATAAATTTGCATACATATATGTGTCTAAACATATACATAATAGCTTATGTGTACTTATATATCCTTGACATGATATTTGCATAAACATATACACTTCATATGTTTACTCCTAATACGGGAAGAATCAATAACAAAAAGTGGTTGTTTTGTGTAGTTAGGTTTTGATGATAGTTTTGGTGTATTTTTAGGTTCAATAAAATAATTTCCTCTGATGGTTTTTTAATAAATAAATTTTATTTTTATATTTAAATTAGAAGTCATTTTTAGTTAAATTATTATAAATAAAGAATAAAGAATTAAAATAAAATAATTAAATTAGAAGTCATTTTTGGTTAAATTATCATAAATAAATAAAGAATAAAGAATCAAAATAAAATAATTCAAATGAAAAAAATGATATTAATATATTTTCACATAAATTAATATGTGATAAATATTTATTTTATCATTTTGTATATTTATTGGTGTTTTATTTTTAAGTAAAATATAATATCAAATTTGAGTTTGGAAAAAATAATATTTTTAAAAATTTAATATAAAATAATTTATAAAAACAATTAAAATAAAATAAAGAATTAAAATTAAAAAAATAATCGAATTATATAAATATTGGTAGAGTAGATTATAATATTGAAAAAATATATATTTAAATTAGAAGTCATTTTTAGTTAAATTATTATAAATAAAGAATTAAAATAAAATAATTAAATTAGAAGTCATTTTTGGTTAAATTATTATAAATAAAGAATAAAAAATTAAAATAAAATAATTCAAATGGAAAAATTGATATTAATATATTTGGAAGTGATAAATATTTATTATTATATTTTGTATATTTATTGGTGTTTTATTTTTAAGGAAAATATAATATTAAAATTGAGTTTGGAAAAAACAATATTAAAATATATATTTAAATTAGAAGTCATTTTTAGTTAAATTATTATAAATAAAGAATTAAAAATAAAATAATTAAATTAGAAGTCATTTTTGGTTAAATTATTATAAATAAAAAATAGAGAATTAAAATAAAATAATTCAAATGAAAAAATTGATAATATATTTCGAGATAAATTAATACATGATAAATATTTATTATATTATTTTGTATATTTATTGGTGTTTTTTAAAGTGAAATATAATATTAAAATTGAGTTTGGAAAAAACAATATTATTTTAGAATTTAATATAAAATAATTTAGAAAGAATAATTAAAATAGAATTAAGAATTAAGAGTTAAAATAAAATAATTTATAAAAAACAACCAAAACTTCATGTCTTGTTATATTTTGCCATGGGAAACGCCCAAATAAATTTGCCATCTGAGACACAACTTGTTATAGAAGATATGAAAAATAAGCATCTCCTTTACATCATACCTATAAATAAAATTGTATTTAAACCCCAAAACAATAAAGTTTGCAAAGAGATAAAATATATTTATAACGTCTTAAAATAATTTAATGGGAAGAAGGTGTTGGATACATGGCATATTTGAAGCCCAATGTAACGGCTGACTATTTTATTCTGTATACACAACGCTATTCTTGTTTGTAATGGCCACTTTTGTAACTGCCAATTCTTGGCATGTATTCTTTATTTTCTGAGTTGTATTTTTGTTTATGTTCTTTCTCTGCAATTTCTTTTCATTCTGTTCTGTGTTTTTATCATAGGAAATCACAAGGGAGGCTAACATCCAATGAGAAAGATGTTGGTTGCTAGTATTGTGGCAAGCAAGGCCACATCAAGAAGAATTGTTGGAAATGAAGTCCAAACCGCACTGTTGTCCCCACTTTCCTTGAAACTCATTGTTACTTAACTACAGTACCAAGTAACCACTCCATTGGCTAACCAATCCCGGTGAAAATTCCAACCAGCTCAACCAAACTGACACCAAAATAACAAAACCGTGTCTTATCTGATATCCACTCTTCATTTATTTCCTCATTTAGACGAGAAATCAACCAATGATAATGATTTTCAAGAGTCCATAGATCCATCACTCCCAACTTGTTTGTAACGGCCACAGACTTTATTTTGAAGCAAGGCCTCTTGAGGAAGGTCTTCCAGTAGTAATCCTCTCTCAAGAGTTTGGATGGGACATAGATCTGACTAAGAAGGTTTTGGAAAGTCTTGAATTTGATCTCCACCAAGCTATTGCAGAAGCAGGGCATGATAAAATCAGGTAGACAACATTTGCAAGGCTTCCAGGGTTTGGTTTTTAGAAGGTGGTGGTGCCTAAGTGCGTTGTGGAGTCTTCATGTGTGATTGATTGGAAAGCTTGTAAACAATTCATACGGAGTATCCTTGAACACAGGTTAAAGCCCTGCAATGCGGGCTTGTTTTAAAGCCCTACAATGCGGTCTTGTTTTCAAAGTAACGATAAGAGTGGAAATGTAGGGGATATCTCTGAGCAGTACTTTTGCCAATCCCATTGATCTTCAAGTGGAAGATTGTTGGGTACGTGACATATTTGAAGCCCAATGTAACGGTTGACTATTTTATTCTGTATACACAGCACTGTTCTTGTTTGTAACGGCCACTTTTGTAACTACCAATTCTTGGCGTGTATTCTTTATTCTCTGAGTTGTATTTTTATTTATGTTCTTTCTCTGCAATCTCTTTTCATTCTGTTCTATGTTTTTAAACCAACAGAAGGCTCCACATTTTGATTATTGGCTGATTGAAAAAAATTAAACTAATTAAAAAAAATTCTCTTTCTTATAACCATTTAGAAAATGAGATTTCAACACTTTCGAAAGAATTTTTTTTTTGGGAAGCTTTAGACAAACGGATTATTTTTCACCCTGACGCGACTATCAAGATAAACTATTTTTGCACTGTAAAAGCACTACAGCACCATACAATTGGTCAAGTTTCAGGGGCTGCCATTGTATTCAACTTAATAAAACCTAATTAATATTTTACCCTCAGCAATTAAGATAAAACCAAATCATAATCTGACACGGATCGAAATAACAACTCGATGAATAAATGAGATGATCGGAATAGAAAAATGGTCTCATTTGGAAATTTGTCTCACGTCATAAAATTATCTAGAATTGTGTGTTTATTAAAGAAACTACTTAAATTTGTGGATGTGGAAGGTTCATATTGCTACATTTGTATTTATGAGGCGGTGGATTTGAATGATCCTAAAAAATTAAAATTTAATGCAATAGTGTTGAATATGGTAGATTTTTTCAATCTTTGAAATGCCAAGAAATAAATAAGCCGTGTTTAATCTGCTGTCAGTTAAAAAATAAGATGATCGGAAAAGAAAAACGGACGGGAGAAATCTCCCACTTATAAGCCTATCGGCTAATTATGTGGATTTGATTTTTACCTTTTCAAAAATATGTACGTCCATAAAAATAATTCCATTCAATTGATCTTAGGTCTAATGTGACGACTTCATTTATAAAAACCTAAAAAACACATTTTATCAAATACAAGTTTTTAGAGACTAAACAACCTGAATTATTACCCGCAAAACTATTTTATACAATTTTAAATTCATATTCATCCTAGCAATTGCCAATCCGGGTAACGTTTAAATACAGCTAGTTAAACAACTATATTCATCTTAGCAATTTCCAGGTGAAAGCCCCTTCTCTATTATTTACAATGACATTTGGATAGCAAGGCTGGAGTACATGTTAGGAATTGAAAATAGTGCTGGTAGATAACTTGTGACACTTACCTATACAGCAAGAACTTCACTACCATGTCAAATTTATCCTACTACAAATCCTTTTTGGGTGAACTGAAACTTAATAGATGCTTTAACTTATTGAACACACAATTTACATTAGAAATAATTTTAGAAGATGTGGAATATTGTTTTGAATTAACAGTGTGGAAGAGTCCCTTTTCTTTTAGGTTTTTGGTTATTTCAATCTTGCACTGCTGCAATTGCATGGTAACCATTTCACAAGTGTAGTAAGCCATACTCGAATTTTTCAACATACATATTGCAAAGATTGTAAACTCGAAGCTGAACATTAAAAGAACAAAACATATGGCTTTCAAAACATTCATAGTTTAACTTTATGTTTAGCAGAATTTAAGTATGTGCAGTAGACTTTAAAGTGCATCAACCGGTTTTACTTTTCAGTTGGATGCTATTGCCAGTCGAAAATGAATATTATAGATTTATATTAAACTCAACTTTTATATTTGTATATGTTGTAAACACTAACATATGCCTAATTTTATTACAATTCCATAAAATTTCATCACCGTCCAATGTCTACACTGTCGGTTAAATGGATTCATGATAAAATTATGTTTTATCTACAATAAAATAAGATATAAAAGCATGTTGGATCCATGTGAAACCAGAAAATGCATCCTGGGCAAAAACAATATATACTTAACTGATAACCTAACTTTGTGAACAATTGAGTCTAAAGCTCCAACTTGAGCCTTTACCAGTGAAAGCATAGATATATTTAAAAACATTAAGTGAACTTAAGTTGAATATATTCCCGAAAATTATCCCTACTCACAAGTCCCACTAAGTAAGAGATTTTGTTATTGCCAAAAACTTGAGAGAAGTTCATGGTGTCCGCGAAACAAAACTTTTCATGGCTTTGGAACCCCAAAGTCTAACGTGCTCCTCCTAAACCATTGAAAAATATCCACACATGACCCGCCACCACTCTGAATCCATCAATAACAGATTTTACTTGCCCACTTTCTACTGCTTGACACCCTATTTTGCAATACAGAGCAAAGTGCTCACAATTGTTTCCTAGCAAAGGGTATTTTCTATATCCATTTCGAAGGATCTCCATTGCACAAGATATCACCTGGTTGGGATCATTTGAGTGCAAATAAGTGGAGAAGTAGAAGCAACTACACCATACTCGAAGCGATGAATGGCGCCTCTGACCTTAAAGCAATCTATACATGTTATGATTACTCCACTCTTTTCTCTTCCATGTCCACATTGAGGGTAGGCAGGCCTAAATGGACTTGAACTTGAAATAGATCCCAACAAGGGTAGGCAGGTCATAACTTTTGACTCAGATGTCCGTTTGGGCCGAAATTTTACAGGTGGATGCGTTATGAGGTGGCATGTGGATTCCCAACCACTCTAGTGGGTTGGTCCCCATTTTTGGTACTTTTTCGGGGTTGAAACTTTTATCTTGGCTCTCAAAATGACAATTTAGTGTTTTTTTCTAGTTTTTTAAAAGTTGTTTTTATTAATAACTCGAAACTCATGTTTCGAATTTAGAATGTTAGTTGGTAATTCATCCTACCTTAGTTTTAGGAAGTTTTTGGGAAAAAACTGGACTCTCAAAGATATGAATGTGAAATTACCTAAAATGGAAAAATCAAACAATTGTGAAAATCTGCCAAAAAAAGTAATTTTTTTTTTCTTGGATATAAGAGAGTTTTCTCTCATTGTAGCAGCAGAGTTGGTGAATAGAAGATTCTTATTTTCCAGTTATTTTGAACCTTTGGCTCTCACACATGATTAATGGCACAATTCTATTGAGTGTATGTTGTTGGCTACATCATCTGGTATCAGAGTGAGAAGATGGTTGGGAGAGGAAGAGGAAGAGGAAGAGGCGGTCTTGCCCAAATGCATAGAGAAATACAAAATCTGCAAAGGCAAGTAGAAAAACTTACAACACAGATGGAAAACCAAAGACTGGGTAGAGGAGGAGACAAATCTGATGAAGAGATAGGTCGAAGAGGTGCAGATCAAGATACAAAACATGAAGAAGAAGAATTAGAAGGCATGAGTTTTGAAGAGAGGATGCTTAGGGCCTTAGAAGGGAAAAATGAAAGGGTCAAGGTTGATGTTTCAGATTATGTAGGTAGTCTTAAACCAGAGGAGTTGATAGACTGGTTGAATGACATGAGAAATTTTTTTGAATGGAAATCCATAACAGAAGAAAAGAAGGTGAAATTCGCATGCACCAAATTAAAGTGTCATGCAATGATTTGGTGGGATCATCTTCAAAAGGAACGAACAAGGAAAGACAAGGATAAGATCAGGACATGGAATAAAATGGAGAAGAAGTTGAGAGAAAAAAATTTGCCCATAGATTATGCGCAAACCCTTTTTTGTAGGTTTCAAAATTTAAAGCAGAACCTCTCTTCTGTCCAAGATTATACAAATAAGTTTTATACACTGTCTATACATGTAGAGCATCAAGAAACTGATGAATAGATGGCTGCTAGATATGTGAATGGCCTAAAATTCTCTATTCAAGATGAATTGAGCATGCATCGACTCAACAATATGGAAGAGGCCTACCAATTGGCTCTAAAGGATGAAGAAAAACAAAATAGACAATACCATCAGAGGAATAGAGGAGGAAGAAGGAGCACATCAACCCCATTTTGAGGAGGTTCAAATTATGGCAAGGGAGAATCATCCCATGGATTGGAAAAACAAGTAGACACTCGACAAGATCCTTTTAATCAAGAACGAGGAAGGGGATTTCAAAGAGGTAGAGGTTATGGCAGCGCTAGAGAGGATGGGAAAAACTAGAGAAGGCCTTTCACTTGTTTCAAATGTGGAGAAGAAGGTCATAGAGCATTTAAATACTTAAATTATAACATGTAAGAAAGAAATCAAGGAGGAAAACCCAGGGTGAACCTAATTCAAATGCAGCATGAAGTGGAAGGGACAGAACTAGAGATTCCACCAGATGTGGGAGAAAGTCTTATTATGAGAAGAGCAATGGTGATTCCAGAGAAGGAGAAAACACAAGCCAAAAGCTCTGATGGTTCATGGCTTCGAACCAATATCTTTAGAACTAGATGCACTTTGGGTGGCAAAGTATGTCAAGTTATTATTGATGGAGGTAGTTGTAAAAATATGGTTTCTAAAGAAATGGTAGAAAAATTGAATTCACACTATGAAAAACATCCTCATCTATACCGCATTGCATGGTTTAAAAAGGGAAATGAAGTCACTATTGATAAAAGATGCCTAATTAAGTTTAGCATAGGAAAGATCTATCAGGATGAGATATGGTGTGATGTTGTCCCAATGGATGCCTGTCATGTGTTATTGGGAAGGCCATGGCAATATGATATAAGAGTTATGCATGATGGAGAGAAAAACACATAAACTTTTTGGAAAGATGGATCTAAGGTGATTTTGTTGCCTCTCAAGGATGAAGGAAAAGGTGAGACCATGTTGTCCGAAAGAGATCTTGTTAAACAAATGAAGGTGACAGGGTGTTGTTATGCATTAGTAGTGAAAATAGGTGAAGAGGAAGACATTTCAGTACCCCCAGAAGTAGCAGAGCTATTGGAAGAATTTGTTGATGTTGTGCCTGATGAATTACCTGATGGTCTACTGCCAAAGAGAGATCTTCAACATCATATTGATTTGATTCCAAGAGCAACTCTACCCAACCAAGCAGCTTATAGGATGAATTCAACACAACATGTAGAGTTGAATAAGCAAGTAACAGAACTCATAAGTAAAGGTGTGGTAAGAGAGACGAGCCCATGTGTTGTACCTGCATTGTTGACCCCCAAAAAAAGATGGAACATGGAGGATGTGCACTTATAGCAGAGTAATTAATAAGATTACCATCAAGTATCAGTTTCCTATACCTCGTATGGAGGACATGATGGATGTCCTTGCAGGGGCCAAATATTTCAACAAGAACGACCTATGAAGTGGCTACCACCAAATCCAGATCCGAGAAGGGGGTGAGTGGAAGACAACCTTTAAGACTAGAGATGGATTATATGAGTAGATGGTTATGCCATTCAGGTTATCAAATGCACCTAGCACATTTATGAGATTGATGAACAATATACTACAACCTTACATTGGTAAGTTCGTGGCAGTTTATTTTGATGATATTTTGGTATTTAGTAATAGCAAAGAAGAGCACCTACAACACTTGAGGATCATCTTTGGTGTGTTAAGGAAGGAGCAACTCTATGTCAATTTGAAGAAGTGTAGGTTCATGCAAGACAGTTTGGTCTTTTTAGGCTTTGTCATTTCTAAAGATGGTGTCAGAATGGATCCAAAAAAGGTCAGGGCAATTCTAGAATGGCCTAGTCCAAGCAGCATCACAAAGGTAAGAAATTTTCATGGCTTGGCCACTTTCTATCAAAATTTCATTCAAAATTTTAGTAGCATTGTAGCTCCTATAATAGATTGCACCAAAGGAAGGGACTTTGTATGGACTAACGATGCTAAGGAGAGTTTTAAGTACTTGAAGCAAAAGGTAATAGAAGCACCTATACTTGCATTGCCAAATTTTGATAAGGTATTTGAAGTAGAATGTGATGCCTCCCATGTGGGAATAGGTGATGTACTTAGCCAAACAAGAAAACCTATAGCTTTCTTTAGTGAAAAGTTGAATGAAGTGAGAAAGAATTATTCTACTTATGATTTGGAATTTAATGCAATTGTTCAAGCATTGAGGCATTGGAAACATTATCCAGTTCCCCAGGAGTTTGTATTGTTTACAGATCATATTGCATTGAGATACCTGAACACACAGAAAAAGTTGAATAGTAGGCATGCCAAGTGGGTCTCTTTCTTGTAGAGTTACAATTTTGTGTTGAAGCATAAGTCTGGAAAACAAAATCAGGTTGCAGATGCATTAAGTAGGCATGTTGCACTTTTGACCATAATGGAAACTGAGGTGATTAGTTTTGATGCCATCAAAAATTTGTATGAGTCTGATGATGATTTTTGGGAGATTGTGGAACAATTGAAGACACCAGTATCTGGTAACTTGGGTCACTTTAGGGGTGAATATTTTATGCAAGATGGGTATCCATTTAAAAGAAAACAACTATGCATACCAGTCGGCTCTATGAGGGAAAACATTATCAGAGAATTTCATAGTAGTGGGTTGGCTAGACATTTTGGAAAGGACAAGACAATAGGCTTGATAGAAGATAAATATTATTGGCCAAGGATGAAAAAGGATATAACTAGGTATGTAACAAGGTGTAGGATCTACCAAGTGGCTAAGGGATATTCACAAAATATAGGGTTGTATATGCCATTACGAGTACCAATTGCACCATGGATAGATTTGAGCATGGACTTTGTGTTGGGACTTCTACACACCCAACGAGGTAATTACTCCATTTTTGTAGTTGTTGATAGGTTCTCTAAGATTGTTTGTTTTATTGCCTGTAAGAAAACTAATGATGCAACGAAGGTAGCAGAGTTATTTTTTTCAGAAGTTGTTCGACTACATGGTGTTCCAAAGATTATTACCTCTGATAGGGATACCAAATTTCTCAGTCATTTCTGGAGTACTTTATGGAAGAAGATGGGGACCAAGTTACAACTTAGTAGTGCCTATCATCCTCAAACGGATGGGCAAATAGAGGTAGTCAATCGGAGTCTGAGAAATTTGTTGAGGTGTGTTGTTGGAGAAAAGCCAAAACAATGGGACATGGCATTATCCCAAGTTGAATTTGCCTATAATAGTTTTGTTAATAGATCAACAGGAAAGTCCCCTTTCCAGATTGTGTATGGCAAGAATCCTAAGGGTGTTCTAGATTTGGTACAGCTACCGATGAAAGATAGAGTCAGTGATGATGGGGAAGCATTTGCAGAACACCTTCAACAATTGTAGAAAGATGTGAGATAGAAGTTGCAAGACAAAAATGAGAGGTACAAGAATATAGTGGATTCTAGTAGGCGACATCAGACATTCAATGAAGGTGAATTAGTGATGGTATATTTGAGAAAAGAGAGGTTTCCTACTGGAACATACCACAAGTTGAAGTATAGGAAAATTGGTCTTTGCAAAATTACAAAGAAGATCAATGATAATGCATATGAGGTCAGTTTACCAGATGATCTAGATATTTCTCCTATGTTTAATATTTCTGATTTATATGCATTCCATGGTGAGGATGATGTTGAAGATAGTCAACCAGATGTGGCATGGCACCACCACATTCCCCATAAGAAGAAAGAAAAGATTAAGAAAACTATATACACTCGGCAAGGGAATTACAACAGGTATTTAGTACAGTGGGAAGGATTACCACCAATAGATAGCACGTGGATTATAGAGTGGGAAGTGCAAAGGTTGGATCCAATAAAGTGGTGGCAGTTCGAAGACACTCACTTGCAGGAGCTGCATTCTTTTCAACAAAAGGAGAATGATGCAAGGACTTCCAGAGCTCATAACTTTTGACTCAGATGTCCATTTGGGCTAAAATTTTATAGGTGGATGCGTTATGAGGTGGCATGTCCCTCATAACACATCCACTTGTAAAATTTCAGCCCAAACAGACAGCTGAGTCAAAAGTTATGACCTCCGGAAGTCCCTACATCAACCTTTAAGGTAAAATGAATTACTCTTTTCTTCCCAACATAGATTCTTGTACAAACAACATTCTCATGAAATCTTATTTTCAGGGCAATAAATCTAAAAATGAAAGTGGAAATTCTAAGACTATACCATGGTGTGATTAGGCAGTCCCCAACTGATACATGTAAATATAATCACCAGCTTTGTTCCCGTAGCTGTTAGCAATGTCCTCATCATCGTCTCGACCCTCTGCTAAATAAACCCATCACCATCGTCATGATGTCTCTACCCTAAGAAACCATGGTAGTACTATTAATTGTCATTACTGTTAAAAATGTTTAAACAAATTAACTAAACTGAATATGGAAATACGCTACCAACAATGAAAAACACATTGTTGAAATTATTCCTTCCAAATGTGTTCATAAACCAAGTCTCTAGCAATACAGATACAGATTAAATGCACTCTTCACATTATTAGAATGGTCTATTCAGTACAACTAGAGCTTCACCATTAGAAATTAAGCATGCCTGCCAAACTATACCAACTCTATTGAACAGCCGATTTTACATTTGAAGGTCATACTCATAATTCTTTTTTATAGACGACCATAGATAGAGATGACAAAATAAAGTAGTTAATGCAGGAGAAATTTTGTACGATCATTCACCATGGATAATTTGGATGAAGGGATGTGACATTTACTCTTTGTCATAAAATAGAAAATGGTGAAAAATAGAAAATGACACAAAAATAGAAAACCCGACGTGTCCGATAAATTTCGGAGGAGCGTCCGACAATTTTCTAGGAGGAAAATCTCCCACATATAAGCCTATCGCTAAAGATATACTTGCCATATAATGGTGTTAGATCTTCATATCATTTCATGTTTATAACTACCATATATTAGCACTTAAGATAGAATGATATATCTGCCATTAGATCTGCATATATTTTTATGTCTATAACTGTCATTTAATAACATTAGGTTTGCATATATTTTTTATGTTTATAACTGCCATAATGGCATTAGAGTATCTTATAATTTTATGATTATAGCAGCTATATAATGACGTTAGAACATCTTATAATTCTATGTTTATAATAGCCATATAATAGCGATTAGAACATCTTATAATCTTATGTTTATAACAACCATATATCGGCATTAAAATTAATTAGTTAGTCGATAGGCTTTTATATGTGAGCATGATAGTGCTCGGAATTGTCTCACGCTGTAAAAAAAAATTCACGCCGGTAGATTTTCTAAAACTCGTCAGTTATATGTGAGCATTATAGTGCTTGAAAAATTGTCTCACGCCATTTTTTCCCGCCGGTTAAAAAAATGATGGCCGTAAATTTTATAAACTCATTTTCGTGTCAGAAAAAATTGTGCAAGAAAAAGTCTCATGTCGTTTAAATGCCCCTGTAGGAATTTTTTATTTTTTCAAAGGAAAAGGAAAGGAAAAATAGTTGAAAGCAAATAACTCAGGGGAGCATATCCAATTGCAAGATTTGAGGTGAGTTGAAGGGTGTGCGAATTAACACCGGAAAAGTGAATTTGTTATCAGATTTGGAGATTTTTTTATATTGATTTGCATTAATTTCTAGGACGCCTGGCCTCCATTCTCCTCTCCACTGACACAACTACCATGCACCATTCCCATGCATATTAATTACTCTATAGGTAAATTTCATTCTTTGTTGTCTCATGCTGCGAAACTAGAAAATATCACCCAGAAATAGGTCATGTTGTGTCATTTCATTTCATCTTTACTGTCATTTGGGGTTGTTCATTTAAGTTAATTGGATTTGGCTACTTGATGCATTTAAATGGATTAAAGGGAAGTTTGAGGCCATCCATCCATAATAATGAAGGCACTCCAAGCCATCAGTAATGGATTTGTGCATTTAAATATTAAATTTAATGTCCTATTGGTGCAGTCATAGTTAAGAGGGTCCACAATGTGAACAGTCAAGGTCGTGCAACAAGAGTAAACACAATAGAAACAACTCAAAGATAGAATGCAAATATAGATTCATTCATTTAGTATATCATTGATTCAGAATACAAACTGATTGGCATCATGCGGGCTTACAATTAAGGCTCACAGGCCTGATTCCTCAATTACAGAGTATGGACAAGATATAGCTTTGTAGGTGTTTTTCCATAAATTCTAACTTATGAATTCTCTAACTATCAATCACTACTTTCCTAGTTATCTATTACATGATTATATATCATCTTCGAAACATAAGATTCCTCCACATCACCAAGGAAGATCACAAACTCCAATGAAGTGTTGTAAGGTGTGTACACGGATAGGTCGAACCTAATCAAATAAAACTCCTTCGCAAATTAATCTAATAGCATACAGATCTCAGGGAAGGTTGGCCACGATCTAAACAACATTGAATGATGTGTCATTTAGCTTCGTAAGTCATGAAATGCTCCACAAGTCTTCTCCTTTAGCTGATTGTCTAAGATTGTCAGGATGCTCTACTCTAAGAAAATAGTCGATCTTCTAATTGTGATATCTTTCTGGTATCTAATCCAAATAATCTAAATTTTGGATATGATGTGCATGAATGTGTCTAGATGATAAGTCCAGCTCTGCAATGTCTAAAATGAAATTGCGGCAGAATATAGACCAAAATACTGAAATGGCTACTGACTGAACTGAACTGGGAAATGAAAAGAAATAAACTAAAATGCAAATATTTTTGGTTGATGCAAGATTGCTCTTGAACCAGGGATACTCCTACATCAGACATCTGGGATTGTTGAAAAAGTGAGTCCCTCACTTTGTTGGGGTTGGAGGAAAACCAAGATGGTCCACCTTAGCCTGAGAAATCCAAGACGAGTTTTCTTCCGGTCTACCTTTCCACTTCACAAGATATTCTTTGTATTGTCTTCCTTTGGTGTTGCGTCCAATTCTACTATCCAGGATGTCTTCAATCTACTTTGGTGCTTGTTATCGTAACTACTTCTTCAAATGATCTTCAATACTGTCAGTGAACTCTGCTTCATGATACTGATATGGGTCTGTAATGTTGAAAATAGGTGATATACCCAATGTCTGTTGTTATATGGAGCCTAATCAGACTCGGAGGTTAAATTTACCCCACTTTTATCGGCGCGGTTTCCCCCCAAATTCCTACGGGGTCAAGGGGCAGTGCCCCTTGCGGGGGTTTAGGGGCAGCGCCCCTTGCGGGGTCCAGGGGCAGCGCCCCTGGCGCGTTCCCTGTCACGATACAGAGCGGGGTCGAGGGGCAGCGCCCTGTGGGGGCTCGGGGGCAACGCCCCCGAAACCTCACACGATTTTTTATTATTTTATAATGCACCGGGAGTTAATTTTTTTCATTGACCGACATAAGAAAACCCTATTTTGTAACCGATAAAAAGCTTGATAAAAAGCGGCTAAGGGTTAGGGTTTTGATATTGTATTGTAGCATTTTTCAGTGGTATTGAGTTGCAGGGATTGCTGATTGTAATCGGTCTGATTTACTGGATAATAATATTGGACTCTCTGTTTGGTGGATGTAGCCCGAGTTTGGGTGAACCACGTTAAAAATTGTCTCTCGCTATTATTATTTCTGTGTATTTCCATTTCTCTGTTTAATCTTTATTTGCATTTAATTGATATCTTCTGCCGGCTAACCCTAAAAAGTGGTATCAGAGCGGGTTGTGTTCGATTATCGTCTGCAGGAAAGTCTCAGGTTGAGTGGGAGCAATGGCAGACGAGGGTAAAACGAAGGTTGATAAATTCAATGGGCAGAACTATCAGTTATGGAAGATGCAGATGGAGGATTACCTCTATCAAAAGGATTTATGGAGGCCGTTGGAAGGAGTAGCCAAGAAACCGGCAACAATGTCTGATGAGGATTGGAATCTTCTTGACAGAAAGGCACTTGGAACCATTCGGTTGTGCCTGGCACCGTCGATGGCATTCAATATAACAGAAGCGAAGACAACAGATGGTTTGATGAAAGCTTTGGCAAAATTGTATGAAAAACCCTCAGCCTCAAATAAGGTATTTCTCATGAAGCAGTTGTTTAATTTGAAAATGGTTGAAGGTGGATCTGTGACAGGTCATTTAAATGAATTTAATACGATTGTCAGTCAATTGATTTCTGTAAATGTAAAATTTGATGAAGAAGTTAGAGCTCTCTTGATATTATGTTCATTGCCTGAAAGCTAGGATAGTTTGGTAATGGCGGTTAGTAACTCTGTTTCTGGTTCAAATACCCTAAAATTTGATGATGTTGTTGGTGTTATTCTGAGTGAGGAAATTCGTAAGAAAAGCTCAGGTGGATCCAAATCAGGCAGTGTTTTGAGTGCAGAAAGTAGGGGCAGATCAAAGGAGAGAGGAAAAGGTTCTGGAGGTCATGGGAAGTCACGAGGAAAATCAAAGGACAAAAGATCCCAAACCAGAGGACAGAAGGATTGCTGGTACTATGGAAAACCAGGTCATCTGAAGAAAGATTGTTGGTCTCGAAAGAACAAAGAAGGAGACAAACAAGAAGGCAATAAGGAAGCAAATGTGGTAAGCAATAAGTCTGAAGATGATGCTTTGATTCTTTCCCTAGATAATGCTGATGATTCATGGGTTTTAGATTCAGGGGCCTCATTTCATGTTACGCCCCATAGAAGTTATTTCCTTGATTATGTCCAAGGGGATTTTGGGCTAGTTTATTTAGGAGATAACGAACCCTGTCAGATTGTTGGAAAGGGAAGAATCAAGATTAAGTTGCAGAATGGGAATCATTGGCTACTACAAGAGGTAAGGCATGTTCCAAGGCTCAGTAAGAATTTAATTTCAGCAGGGCAGCTAACTGAACAAGGTTGCACTGTTACATTTACTGATAAAAATTTGAAGGTTTCAAAAGGTGCCTTAGTAGTAGCAAAAGGTGTGAAAGTAGGCACCTTATATCTTTGTACAGGTCATACTGTTCCTTCTACTTTAGCTGTTACAAAGAAAAAACAAACAGGTTCAGGAACAGTTGCTGTAGGTTTGCCAGAAGAGACTGGAAAAGTTGCTGCAGGTTCTGAGACAACACTGTGGCATAACAGACTTGGGCATATGAGTGAAAAAGGTATGAAGGTACTTCATTCTATGAAAGTTTTACCAGGTCTGAAATGTATTAATATGGATTTCTGTGAAAGTTGTGTGTATGGAAAACAAAAGAGAGTCAGTTTTCTCAAGGATGGGAAGCAAAAGAAAAATGAAAAATTGGAGCTTGTGCATACAGATGTATGGGGACCAGCTCAGGTATCTTCTCTCGGTGGCTCTCAGTATTATGTTACATTCATAGATGATGCAACTAGGAAGGTCTGGATTTATTTCCTTAGACAGAAATCTGATGTATTTGAAACATTTAAGAAATGGAGAAGCTTGGTTGAGAATGAGACGGGTAAAAAATTAAAATGTCTCAGATCTGATAATGGCGGTGAATATTGCAGCAAAGAATTTGAAGATTATTGTTCCCTTAATGGAATTCGCAGGCAGAAAACGGTTCCAGGGACTCCACAGGAAAATGGAGTGGCTGAACGCATGAATAGGACAATAATGGAGCGTGCAAGGACCATGAGATTGCATGCTGGGCTACCTTTAAACATGTGGGTAGAGGCTGTCAACACTGCTGTATATTTAATTAATAGAGATCCTTCAGTTCCTTTGGGCTGTGGTATTCCAGAGGAAGCATGGACAGGCAAGAAGGTGAGTTATTCTTTTCTAAAAACCTTCGGCTGTGAAGCATTTGCACATATAGATTCTGAAAATAGAACCAAGCTGGATGCGAAATCAAAAAAATGTACCTTCGTTGGATATGGCATTGATGAATTTGGTTATAGGCTTTGGGATTTTGAAAATCAGAAAATTGTGAGAAGCAGGGATGTTATATTCAATGAGAAGGTGTTGTACAAAGATCAGTTGCAGCAGCATGAGAAGAAAGAAAAGGATTATGTGGTGCTGGACGATACTCCAAATAGCGATGTTCCAGTGGTTCCTCATGCTCCGCAACAGCAACCAGAAATACCACAAACTCCAGTGAATGTTAGACGGTCAACAAGGATCAGCAGACCTCCTGAAAGGTTTTCTCCCTCTTTGTATTCTATTTTGTTAACAGATGCTGGTGAACCCGAAGGGTATGATGAAGCTATGCAGGTGGATACATAGGTTCAGTGGGAGCTTGCAATGAAAGAAGAAATGGACTCCTTGCTGAAAAATCAGACTTGGGAATTATGTACGTTACCTACAGGTAAAAAGACTTTACCAAATAAATGGGTTTACAGGCTGAAAGAGGAAGATGGAGGTAAGAAAAGATTTAAGGCCAGGTTAGTTGTAAAAGGATTTGCACAGAAAAAGGGCATTGATTTTGATGAGATATTTTCTCCGGTTGTCAAGATGACTTCTATTCGTACTGTTTTAAGTATTGTGGCTACTGAAGATTTACATTTGGAACAGCTAGATGTTAAAACTACCTTTCTCCATGGTGATTTGGGGGAGGAGATCTATATGGAACAGGCCCAAGGATTTGAGGTCAAAGGTAAGGAGAAACTAGTGTGTAGATTGAAGAAGAGTTTGTATGGCCTGAAACAAGCACCTCGGCAATGGTATTTGAAATTTGACAGTTTTATGGCTGAGCAAGGCTACAGCAGGTGTAATTCTAACCATTGTGTTTATTTTAAGAGGTTAGATAATGACAGCTACATTATTTTATGTTTATATGTTGATGACATGCTTGTAGCTGGGTCTAACATGGATCACATAAGAGAGTTAAAACAGCAGTTGGCACGATCATTTGATATGAAGGATTTGGGGGCAGCAAAACAAATCCTTGGTATGAAAATCTGCAGAGATAGGCCGAACAGAAAATTGACTCTATCTCAGGCTGCTTATGTTGAAAAGGTGTTGCAGAGATTCCACATGGAGAATGCAAAAGCTTTCAGCACACCTTTGCCTAGTCATTTGAAATTGACTAAGGACATGTGTCCTAAGACACCAGAGGAGGAAGAGAAAATGTCCAAGGTACCATATGCTTCAGCTGTAGGCAGTTTAATATATGCCATGGTATGCACGAGACCGGATATTGCACATGCTGTCGGAGTCGTTAGCAGGTATATGAGTCATCCCGGATTAGAGCATTAGCATGCGGTAAAATGGATTCTCAAGTATTTGAGAGGTACATCCAATAAACACTTATGTTTTGGGGGCTCTAATACTGATTTAGCAGGTTATGTAGACTCAGATTTGGCAGGAGATATTGATACTAGGCGGAGTACTACAGGTTATGTTTTTACTGTAGGTGGAACAGCGGTGAGTTGGATTTCTAGGTTGCAAAAGGTGGTTGCTTTATCCACCACAGAGGTAGAATATGTAGCTGCAATAGAGGCAAGCAAGGAGATGATATGGCTGCAATCTTTCATGAATGAATTGGGCACACAACAGGTTACCAGTTTTTTGTTTACGGATAGCCAGAGTGCCATACATCTTGCAAAGAATTCTGCCTTGCATTCAAAGACCAAACATATACAGTTGAGGTATCACTTCATTCGGTCGGTGTTGGATGATGGACAGTTACAGCTGGCAAAGATACATACAGATGATAATCCAGCAGATATGTTTACAAAGGCAGTGACAAGGGAGAAGCTGAGCTCCTCTTCAGCTTCGGTTGGTCTTCTAGACTGAACACACCAAAAACAGAACAGCAGAGTCCAGGGTGCTTATTTCCAGTGGGAGCTACAGGGTCAGTGGTGTTATGATCAGTCTCCAAGTGGGAGATGATATGGTGTGGAGTCTGATCAGTCTCCAAGTGGGAGATTGTTGTTATATGGAGCCTAATCAGACTCGGAGGTTATATTTACCCCACTTTTATCGGTGCGGTTTCCCCCCAAATTCCTACGGGGTCAAGGGGCAGCGCCCCTTGCGGGGTTTGGGGGCAGCGCCCCCAAGACGGGGTCCAGGGGCAGCGCCCCTTGCGAGGTCCAGGGGCAGCGCCCCTGGCGCGTTCCCTGTCGTGATACAGGGTGGGGTCGAGGGGCAGCGCCCCTGTGGGGGCTCGGGGGCAACGCCCCTGAAACCTCACACGATTTTTTATTATTTTATAATGCACCGGGAGTTAATTTTTTTCATTGACCGACATAAGAAAACCCTATTTTGTAACTGACAAAAAGCTTGATAAAAAGTGGCTAAGGGTTAGGGTTTTGACATTGTATTGTAGCATTTTGCAGCGGTATTGAGTTGCAGGGATTGCTGATTGTAATCGGTTTGATTTACTGGATAATAATATTGGACTCTCTGTTTGGTGGATGTAGCCCGAGTTTGGGTGAACCACGTTAAAAATTGTCTCTCGCTATTATTATTTCTGTGTATTTCCATTTCTCTGTTTAATCTTTATTTGCATTTAATTGATATCTTCTGCCGGCTAACCCTAACAATGTCTCTGGTAACTTCACCTCATATGCATTTCCTGAATCAAACTTTCTGAGTATCCTACATGGTCCAAACTTCTTCATCTTCAAATTTTTATATGTCCCAACTAGAAATATTTCTTTTCTCAAATACACCATCACTTCATCTCCAACTGTAAATTCTTTGTGTCTCCTCTTCATATCTGCTTGCTCTTTATACTTACTTTTTATTTCCTCCAAATGCTTCTTAACCTGATTATGCACTATCTCCATGTGTCTTGCAAATTCTTCTACTTCTACACTCCTTTTCTCTTCCATACTGATGTCTCTTAACTCAGCTACTCCTCTAGGGTTAGTTCCTATCACAATCTCAAATGGTGTTCTTCTGGTACTCCTATTCACTAAATTATTATATGCTTATGAAAGAATCAAATCCCAACTTCCTGCCTTCTCTCCAAACAAACATCTCAACAAGTTTCCCAAACTCCTATTCACTACCTCTATCTATCCATCAGTCTGTGGTTGAATTGAACTTCAAATCTGTCTTTATCTTCTTCCAAAGTGTCTTCCAAAAGTATCCAAGAAATCTTGTATCTCTGTATGAAATTATGCTCTTAGGTAATCCATGCAATCTTACAATCTCTTTGAAAAATAGGTCAGCCACATGAACTGCATCAGTTGTCTTCTTACAAGGTATAAAATGTGCCATCTTTGAAAATCTTACTACAAACATTGAATCATGTCCTCTCTGTCTTCGGCAATCCCATTATGAAATCCATACTTATGTCTTCCCAAGGTCTCTCTAGTACTGTCAAAGATTTGTACAAACTAGTATTCTGACTACTCCCTTTTGCAACTTGACATATTCTACAACTCTACACAAATTTCCTAACATCCTTATGTATTTGAGGCCAAAAGTAATATTCACTTACCAAAGCCACTATCTTATCAATGTTAAAATGTCCTGCCACTGTGCTTTTATTTGATCAAATTGTCTCTCATTGAACTCCTAGGTATGCATAACTGGTTTCCTTTGAACAACATATCTTCCTGAATGAAATAGTCCAACCACTTACTCTTATCTGTCACAACAGGATCCTTACATGCTTTCCAAGGTTCTGCAAAATCAAGATCTTCCTCATACATGTTCTTCAATTCTTCAAATCCTAACACTTCAACTTTCATCTCCGTCAGCAAATTCCTTCTACTACTTAGTGCATCTGCAACTTTGTTTGATTTTCCACTCCTATGCTTCAATACAAAAGTATAACTCTACATGAACTCTACCCATCTCATATGTCTTTGATTCAACTTTCCTTGACTGTTCAAATACCGCAAAGCTTGATGATCTGTATACAACACAAACTCCTTAGGAAACAAATAATGTCTCCACTTCTTCAAGGCTTGAATTATGGCATAGAACTCCTGATCATAAACTGAATATCTTCTCCTTGCATCATTCAACTTCTCACTGAAATATGCTACAGGTCTACCTTCTTGACTTAACACTGCTCCTATTGTATATCCACTTGCATCACAATCTACTTGAAACACCTTATTGAAATTGCAAAAGTATATTAATAAAAGAGATAATTACAATGATAGAGTGAAGCTCTATTTATAAAGATTTTACAGAAGTTTCTAAAAGAAAAGCGGGAGTTTCACAAGGGAAACAGCAACTGGAAAAAGTAGAAAAGATAAACTAAAACTAGATTTAGAAACTAACTAAAAGAAACTAGATTGACCATTAGATATTACTTTAATACCCCCCGTAATGGTCAATGTACTAACTACACCAAGATGCCCCCTAAAACAGATTGCCTTCCGAGACAGATGGATGGTATAAATAGAAAACAAAACCCCATACAGGAACCCAACTCTGAAGAGATCCTATAGAAAACACCAATGATCAAAAAGTTTGTTGCCGTTGAACCTCTGACTGTTGTTGGACCATGATGCCATTTTTCATGTTTTTCGAGGCACGAGAAAATAGAGTACAAACTGATGGCATGAATACTGAAGTAGATAGATGATACTGAAGCAGATAAATGGCATAGATGCTGAATAGAACCCTTCCAGGGGTTACAAAGCACAGATTCTGAAAACATAGAATAAGTCTTAAACACAAACACCGAGACACAAATCTTGAGATAAATCCAAACATGGATTTCAAAATCTGAATCTCGAGACTATGAAAAACAAAGACATAGAATCTAAACATGAATTTTGAGACAAAACTGAATATATGTCTGCATGACTGATGGGCACTTGAAATACAAATAGTCGGGTGGATTTAGGCGCTATTAGTGCAAATCAAGGAAAACCCACAAACACATTACATCTCTAGACTTTTCCAAATACATCAACTAGATAAAGATAGCATCAGAGCATCAAAAAAATAGAGATTGGAAGGTCAGGCTTATCAAAGGATGATAGCTGACTACAGAAACAAATGTCAATCAAAGATCAGGAATAGTAGATGTGCACCAGAAGATGCCGAGTCACCAGATGGAAGGAAAAAAACTTGAGTAAAGCACGATCACCAAGAATATCACCATCCACCAAGAACATCATGACTATAACTTCGACCAAGTCAAGGAAAAACTACCTTAGGGAAAATACCACCGTAAAAAAAAAACCATGCAGAAGCCTCACAAAACACATTCAAGGAGGGTTTCAAGAATGACAACCATGAGAAATAGAGAAGTCACAGTTAGCAATAGAGTAGACACGACCAAGAGAAAGCACCAAAACTCCCTCCAAAGAACCGTTGCAATACAGAGATCGTAGAAACCACGAACTGCAGACTTCCCCATGAACTACAGATTATCCAATGTCACAAGATGCAAATCGTGACTAGTTACAGGAACCAAACAGACTAGGATTTTAGGGCTTCGTCACAGAAACCACCATACAAAAACAAGGCACAGTATACAGCCAAAAAAACTACTGATTTCTAACATTCGAGCCTACAAATCGCATATACAGGAGCTGACCCACATTAAAACTGACGAAGAAACCCAAGATGAGTCTTTCAGAAAACATAGCACCTTCAAACATGACTTCAGAAGTAAAAAAACACCCACAAAAAGATGAGATGCGCCCACAAAACAAAGACACGACTCTCAGGAATACCAACGTGCATAGGAAAAAATGTGATAGCAACCACAGGTAAAATGCAGAGGAAAAAACAACCCGATCAAAGAGAGTCTGCCCACGAAAACACAAAAACAGAGATAAAAACTGCTACAAAACCCTTACTCTCATGTGATTCACGTAGAAACACAAAGGTTGACAGCCTAGAACTAGATAATCTGATCAAAATCACCCATGAACATAAAACATGATCATGACTTCGAATGGCATCCATATGACGTATAGAGGAGCTCAAACCCGGAGCTCTGATGCCATGTTATATTTTGGAATAATGTACAAAAGTATATTAATAAAAGAGATAATTACAATGATAGAGTGAAGCCCTATTTATAAAGATTTTACAGAAGTTTCTAAAATAAAAGTGGGAGTTTCACAAGGGAAACAACAACTGGAAAAAGTAGAAAAGGTAAACTAAAACTAGATTTAGAAACTAACTAAAAGAAACTAGATTGACCATTAGATATTACTTTAATAGAAATCTAGTAATGCCAACACAGGTTGCTCTATCACTTTCTACTTCAACAATTCAAAACTTTTATCTACTCCTGATGTCCACTTAAAGTATTTTCTATCACCTCTCATTATCTCTGTCATAGGGTTACATACTGAACTGAAATTTCTAATGAACTTCCGGTAGAAACTAGCTAATCCATGGAATGATCTGACTTCTCCAATGCTCTCTGGTGTAGGAAATTCAACAATTGCTCTTACTTTCTCAGGGTCCATCTTTAATCCTTCCACAGAAATCACAAATCCCAAATATACCAATTCTTCCTTCATGAAACTACACTTATTGATGTTTATCAGCAATTTCTCTTCTCTCAGTCTCTGCAATACTTGTCTCAAGTGCCACAAATGTTCTTTTGTCTTACTGAAAATGAAAATATCATCCAAACATACAATAACAAACTTACCCAAGAATTTCTTCAAAACTTCATTCATCAACCTCGTGAAAGTACTTGGTGCATTTGTCAATCCAAAAGGCATCAATAACCACTTATACAATCCTTCATTTGTCTTAAAAACAGTCTTCCATTCATCTCCTTCTATGATTCTAATCTAATAGTATCCACTCTTCAAGTCTATCTTTGTGAAATATTTTGCTCCACTCAAACAATCCATAATATCATCCATCCTAGGTAAGGGAAATCTATACTTAACTATGATCTTGTTTATTGCTCTAGAGTCTATACACATTCTCCATTCTCCATCTTTCTTCTATGCTAACACTGCAAGTATTGTACAAGGACTCAAACTTTCTCTAATCAAACCTTTCCTCAACAACTCATGTATCTGTCTATTCAATTCTTCATTCTCTGTCAGTGTCATTCTATGTGCTACTTTGTTAGGCAAACTAGCTCCAGGTATAAGATCCATGTGATGACTGATACTCCTGATTGGTGGCAATCCTTTAGGTACATTATCTGATATGATGTCTTCATACTCTGTCAACAACTTAGTTATCTCCTCCAGTTGTGATTCTTTAGTCTTTGTCTTCAGGGTTTAAGGCTTCGTAGGGATCAAAGCATAATACATATTCTCATGTCTCAAACCATCCAAAAAATTTCTTCCATCTACCAAACAAATTCTAGTATTCCCACATACGTCACTCTTGGGATCATCTTCCAAAGGAATCAAAGTAATTCTCTTCCCATTTGATGTTATAGTATATGTATTCTTTCTTGCATCATGTATAGATTTCCTATCATACTGTCATGGTCTACCCAACAAAATATGACATACATTCATAGGCATAATATCACACAATACTTCATCATGATAAGATCCAATATGAAATTTCACCAAACATTGTTCACTCACCAGTACCTTATGATCATCCTGAATCCATGCTATCTGAAATGGCTTAGGGTGTTTTAATCTTTCCAATTTTAGCTTAGTCACCATCTTCTCCGAAACTAAATTATCTGAACTACCACTATCAATTACAACTTTACAACATTTACCTCCTGATTTGCATCTGGTTCTGAACAAACTTTTCCTCTGTGGTGGTTCCTCATTTGTTTCTACTTGAAATAGTGCTCTACTCATGACAATTGATTATCCTTTCTTAGGTTTACCAACTGAATTAGGTGATCCAACAAGTTCTTCTTCTACAGAGGCTGCTCTTCCACTGTTCTCAGTCCTCTTGCTTGTACTCTCTTGATTATATTCAAATGCTCTATGTCCTTCACCTCCACACTTAAAATAGGTTCCTCTTCTTGATTGTTCTCCTATCAGGTCCTCTTCCTTCTCTTTTGTATCCTTCACTCCGGTATGGACTAGGGTTTCCTTTATGGTAGAAAGTTCTGTCATCTCTCCAGTATGCATTGTTATCTATGTCCTCCTTCTTGAATGTGTTCTCTTATCTATTATGCTCTATATATGATCTCTCTCCTCTGAAAAATGTTCTACCTCTCTGAAATTTACCTTCTCTGCCTCTCTGTCTCTAATCATGCCTCTTGTTCAACTTTTCTTCCACTTTCAGGCAAAACTGATATGCTTCTTCCAATGTTGTCATTCTCACCAGCCTTAGTTCTTCTTGAATGTTCAATCTTGGTCCATTGATGTATCTAGCCAATTTCTCCTTACTTACTTCACTATGTCCTATCCTTATGATCATCTTATGAAATTCTTCAGTGTACTCCACAAATTTCTCCCTTTGTCTTAGGTTCTGCAATCTCTTCAACAGTTCCAACTCATAGTCAGTAGGTATAAACTGATTCTTCAATTTTGTTACCATTCTATCCCACTTTGTAATCTTCTCTTTTCCTCTTCTATTTCTATCCAACTGAACCTCTTTCCACCATAGAGCAGCATGTCCTTTCAACTTTGTCTTTGGAAATTCTACCTTCTCCAGATCTTCAACTTCTTCATACTCAAAGTATTCTTCTAGGTCATTTATCCAATCAATCAGCTCCTCAGGATTCAAATTGCCAGTATAGTTTGGTACATCAACTCTAGGTCTTTTCCCAATCTTTGAAATAGCTCACAACATTGTGACTTGATCTGATTCTTCTTCTTCATCTCCCAGGGTTCCTTCATTTTAATCAGTGGATTGAAATTCTTCATCATCGTCACTTTCAACATTAGGTTGAGGTGTAAGTCCTCTTCTTTGATCTTCTTCAATAGCATCCAGGAGAACTCACATGGTTTTCATCATTTCCATCATCTCATCCATTCTTCCAGCCATAGTGCCAACAACAGGTATTCTCCTTGGCGACATTTCTTCCTAGGATCAAGTGCAGCTGCCTCAATTTCGACGATTGGGCTATAGGTGACAATTGCCTCACAATCGGCGATCGGTTGACAACATAAGTAATCTGCCTTGGATTCAGTGATCTATTCATAGCAAGATCTTATAGTATTCCTTCGCCAACTTCGTTCAATTCACTCCCAAGATTCAAACTTTCGCTCTGATACCACTTGGTGTAGTCACGGTTAAGAGGGTCCACAAAGTGAACAGTCCAGGTCGTGCAGCAAGAGTAAACACAACAGAAACAACTCAAAGATAGAATGCAAATATAGATTCAGTAATTCAGTATATCATTGATTCAAAATACAAACTGGCTGACATCATGTGGGCTTACAATTAGGGCTCACAGGCCTGATTCCTTAATTACAGAGTATGCACAAGATATAGCTTTGTAGGCGCTTTTCCAGAAATTCTAACTTATGAATTCTCTAACTATCAATCACTACTTTCCTAGGTATCTATTACATGATTATATATCATCTCTAGAACATAAGATTCCTTTGCATTGGCCAAGGAAGATCACAAACTCCAATGAAGAGTTATAACGTGTGTACACGGATAGGTCAAACCTAATCGAATAGAACTCCTCTACAAATGAATGGAATAGTGTACAGATATTAGGGATTGTCATCCATGATCCAAAAAACATTGAATGATGTGTCATTTAGCTCCACAAGTCGTGAAATACTTTGCAAGTCTTCTCCTTTAGCTGATTGTCTGAGACTGTCAGGATGCTTTGCTCTAAGAAAATAATCGATCTTCTGATAGAGATATCTTTCTGGTATCTGATCCAAATGATCTAAATTTTGGATATAATGTGCATGAATGTGTATACATGCTAAGTTCAACTCCACAAGGTCTGAAATGAAACTATGGTAGAATATGGACCAAAATACTAAAACTGCTACTGACTGAACTGACTGAACTGAACTAGAAAATGAAAAGAAACAAACTAAAATGGAAATGTTTTTGGTTGATGCAAGATTGCTCTTGAACCAAGGATGCTCCTACATCACCTATCTCATTCACTGCTAGCATGCATGCTCGTAATTTTAAATTATATGGAAAATCAACACAGAATTCATCACCCTAAATGCAGTTTGCTCACAACTGGCAGGCATTTCTATGCATTTATGCTTCTCTGCCACCACCTAAGTTGTGCATAAATACACTTGAATACAATGACTATTGTACAAAATAATATATAATAGTTGCACAAGTGATGCAAGACAGCGGGTTTACTTCAACATAATGGAGGCATATTTTTCAACAATGGGCTCAAATGAGGAATATTCTACAAGTTTCACAAACCATCTTAAAGGCAACTTCATTTTCAAGGGCATAACTTGGTTTTCCAATTATTCTAACCACACAAGGTTTCCATAGACCTCTCTACACATCAAGGACTCCAACACAACCCAAACCAACTCCTTATCAAAGTCTTCCCCTTCACTCCTTAGCCATTTCATATCTAGGCTGCTCCAATGCTAGTAGGTCTCCTTAGCATGCTTTTAGACCATATCTTTCTAAGAGAACATCAAACCCACATGTGAACCACCATTTCGAATACCCTTTATCAAGTTACACAACATATCAAAAGCTTAGGTAGGGTTTGTTTGGAACATCACACCCAAAATTGGACTGTTACACTGGAAAAGAGGGGCAATTAGCCCTGTTTTACAAAGCATCACCACCTTAAACTCTCTGCCAACCCTAAATTCTAATGGGCATTCTTTAGTTAGGTCACAAATAGGCTAAATAAATAATTTTTGGCACAAGGAAGGTCTTTGAAGTCATCAAACTACTACACCCTCAATTAGGCTTATTAGCCTAGGTTCTAACTTGCCAACCTTAACATTCACATAAGAAAACTTCACAAGCTTCTACACAACTTTTGATGGCATGGATATACTTCATATGAATGACCTTCAAAAGGGTTTTAACCACTCCACTTGGAATATCACAAAATCTTGCTAAACACAATCTTTTTGTATTGACTGTCAGCATGACTGTTAACATTGTCAGAACAGGGCAGAGGTATAAAGCAACACAATTACCTTTTGTTTTAAAAATCCCAAGTTTGAAGGAGGTTCACAATGCAAAATGAAAACATTCCCAAACCAATTCCACCCATGATCAACACTGAATTTGTCAACAAAATATTATATCTGCACTCTGCTGCTCTTATAGTCAGTACACTTGAAAATATAGTCTTAGTGGCATCAAGAACTCATAACAAAACTCATCTTCTTCTTCTGCAACCTTGGAATATGTTAGTATATGAAAAAGTAAGTGTTTTCATCAACCTTAGAATTTTCCACTTGGTTTACAAATAGAGAAATACAATGTAGTTTGCTCACTGTTACCCTAGATGAGGGTTTTGACAGTTTAAAATAGTTTTTGGAAAAATGACTAGAACTAATTCATTTCTCAATGAAATTGCATGCAACAAGAAACATTATAAAGTAGATTCATCATACTTTCAACTCAAGTCAACCTCATGCCCTAGAAAGTCCGTACAGGGCCATACTATTCAAAGAAATAGTGTGAAAATAGTCAAAACTGTAGAGAACAGGGTTTTTAACATTAATTTCATTCAAAATTGTCTTCAATTCGTCTTCAATACACCTCCTCTGCCTTTACAATGATACAAATGGCTTATTTAAAGCCTCTTCATCTTCGTCACATGCTCAAACTTCCTTAACTACCTTTTAAACTACTAATGACCCTTCATCTTCCTTTGTCATTTTTGTACTTTTGCAATTACAATATTTGAAATATGAACCTAAATAACTTTCTTAAGACATATGACAACTTTATTATAGTCCCTTATACCTTACAATATCCTTGGAACATCAAATTTGAACAAAATTCAAAAAATGGCCTCATGGAGGCTTGATTTTATTAGGGTGCTCCTACACCATACTCCCGGCCAAATAAAGAATCCAAGTCCACTTGGATTGGTCTTTGCAACTGGTCTTTATCTTTGCATGGTCCTCCTTGATGATCTACTCCTTGAAACACCTCACCTTCATCTTCACTCTTGGTTTCCACTTGTTCATGTTAAGTGGTCTTCTCTTTGCCTTGATACTTGGCTTCATCCTTGTAATCATTCCTGCTCCAAGTCTTCTAACCTTCCTTGCATCTGCAATTGGGTTTACACCTACTTGTACTCCTGCAATCAAACAATTACCTTGGGCATCTTGAGATATCTCCTCCTTGCATGCTTTAAATTCATCTACTTGTGCCTTCATGGACAATTCATCCTTGGTCCTTTCTTGACCTGCCTTTGTCTTCATCTCAAGATTCTTTATCTCCACTATCTTGTCATCCTCTTCTTGCATAATGGCTGCAATTTCTATCTTCATTTCTTCATGTCCTTCTTCTTCTTGCTTGGCCTGCTCTATGTTTTCTTCTATCAATGGTTCTATCATCCTCATATCTGTTTCAAGAGTCTTCATTTGTCTTCTCTCATGTATTGGCCCTTGAATAGGCCACACAACCTTCCTCTTTACCTTCAAGTGCCAATTTGTGACTTTTCTAGACAACTGATCCATCTCTTCTTCAATGCCTTTCTTCATCTCCTCAAACTCTTTCAAGGCTTGCCTCAACTCCTTGACCTCTTGGTCCATCTTCTCTTGTCTCTTCTTCTTTTTCCTCTCTTCCTCTACTTATAGATATCTCATTAGCAAATCCATCTTCTAGATGGTCTCTAAGCAAGTCTCTCCTTGCTTCAACTTATCTCAATTTTCTCTGCCTTCTCTTGGTAGTAACTAGGTTCTTCTTGACCTGCACACAACCACAACTCAAACCACAAACTCTCAGCCCAGATCTTTTTCTAAGCTCTAATACCACTTGATACAAGATAGGGGGTTCACTTCAACACAATGGAGGCATATTTCACAACAATGGGCTCAAATGAGCAATCTTCTACAAGTTTCAAAAACCATCTTCTTAAAGGCAACTTAATTTTCAAGGGCATAACTTGGTTTTCCAATTATTCTGACCACACAAGGTTTCCACAAACCTCTCTACACATTAGAGACTCCAACACAACCCAAACCAACTCCTTATCAAAGTCTGCCCCTTCACTCCTTAGCCATTTCATATCTAGGCTGCTCCAATGCTAGTAGGTCAACTCAACATGTTTTCAAGCCATATCTTTCTAATAAAACATCAAACCCACATGAGAACCACCATTTTGAATACCCTTTATCAAGTTACACAACATATCAAAAGCTTAGGTAGGGTTTGTTTGGAACATCACACCCAAAATTGGACTGTTACACTGGAAAAGAGGGGCAATTAGCCCCGTTTTACAAAGCATCACCACCTTAAACTCTCTGCCAACCCTATATTCTAATGGATAGTCTTTATTCAGGTCACAAATAGGCTAAATAAACAAGTTTTGGCACAAGGAATGTCTTTGAAGTCATCAAACTACTACACCCTCAATTAGGCTTATTAGCCTAGGTTCTAACTTGCCAACCTTAACATTCACATACGAAAACTTCACAAGCTTCTACACAACTTTTGATGGCATGGATATACTTCATATGAATGACCTTCAAAAGGGTTTTAACCACTCCACTTGGAATATCACAAAATCTTGCTAAATATAGTCTTTTTGTATTGACTGTCAGCATGACTGTTAACATTGTCAGAACAGGGCAGAGGTATAAAGAAACACAATTACCTTTTGTTTTAACAATCCCAAGTTTGAAGGAGGTTCACAGTTCAAAATGAAAACATTCCCAAACCAATTCCACCCATGATCAACACTGAATTTGTCAACAAAATATTATATCTGCACTCTGTTGCTCTTACAGTTAGTACACTTGAAAATACAGTCTTAGTGGCATCAAGAACTCATAATAAAACTCATCTTCTTCTTTTGCAACCTTGGAATATGTTAGTATATGCAAAAGTAAGTGTTTTCATCAACCTTAGAATTTTCCACTTGGTTTACAAACAGAAAAATACAATTTAGTTTGCTCACTGTTACCCTAGATGAGGGTTTTGATAGTTTAAAACAGTTTTTGAAAAGATGACTAGAACTAATTCATTTCTTAATGAAATTGTATGAAACAAGAAACATTATAAATTAGATTCATCATACTTTCAACTCAAGTTGACCTCAGGCCCTGATAAGTCCGTACAGGGCCGTACTATTCAAAGAAATAGTGAGAAAATAGTCAAAACTATATAGAACAAGGTTTTTAACATTAATTTCATTCAAAATTGTCTTCAATTCATCTTCAATACACCTCCTCTTGATTTACAATGATACAAATGGCTTATTTAAAGCCCCTTCAACTTCCTCACACGCTCGAACTTCCTTAACTACCTTTTAAACTACTAATGACCCTTCATCTTCCTTTGTCATTTTTGTACTTTTGCAATTAAAATATTTGAAATATGAACCTAAATAACTTTATTAAGACCTATGACAACTTTATCATGGTTCCTTGGACCTTACAATATCCTTGGAACATCAAATTTGAACAAAATTCAAAAAATGGCCTCATGGAGGCTTGATTTTAGTAGGGTGCTCCTTCACCAACAAGACCATTCCATGGATAGCAATATGAAGAATACTGGCGGATTGAAGAGCAATATCAACATAATGTTTGCTGTAGCAGCCTTTCTAATATATATTTACAGATATACTATTTGTACTTTGAAGCCTTCCTTTCTTTCTTATATTCTTTGGAGTTGTTTCAATCATGCCTTCACCTACTAAATTGTGTATGTTTTCAGATACTTCTTCCGTTTGTTGTCTATGGCCTCCTTCCTTTTGTTTCATTTCATTTGATGGTTTTAATATTAGGGCGAAGTGGTTATGTACACCGATTATTTCTTGGGGGTAGTTTTATACATATATTTTTTATTTTCAGAGACATTTGTCAACAAAGTTTAAAGTACCTCGCAAATACAGAATTCTCCCGCTACAAAAAACTTAAGGAACTTTCAAGTAATTGCAAGAGGCAGGTGTATAACTAGATTCCACACTTTATCTTAGTGTCCTCCCTACTATGTGGGAAGAGGAAAATCAAAATCATGGAATGCATGGTTTGCAAGATTGGCATAATAAGGATTATTGAAAGGGTAAATGCAAGGAGATGGGGGACCAAAAGTCGCCACCATCTCCAAAATTAAAGAAAAACGCGAGCGTGTTATAACGCACTCATGTTTTGCTTTTAATAAAAGAAAAAAAACCATTTTCTGTTCATTCACCGTGTGACTTCTCTCCTCACAACAGCAAAGAAACCAAGCAAAAATGTGATCGGGTTGAAGAAAAGGCCATTGAATCAAGTGCACCCGAGAATACAAGAAATTCACAATACCACCTCGTCGCCAAAGACATCATCGTGCAAATTTAGAGGCTCCAGCAAATAAAGAAGGTAGGGTTTGTCTGATTTTGTTAGTTTTAAAACAATTTTTTAGTTTTGCAATGTTTGATTTGTTTTTATATTGCATTTACAGTTATTGGAGAAGCAAAAAACCTAAATCTAGTTGAGGAGGGTGAAAATAATCCCCAAAACCCTCCAAACCCTCAAAACCCACCTTCACCTCCTTTTCATATAAGGGATAATCAAGAGCACTGCCTAGGGATAATAGAAGAAAACGAGAAACATCTTGAAACTATTATTGAAACCCTAAACAATCCAAGTGGAACCACTGATCGTAGGAGGGCACTTGCAAAATCACTACAAGAGATTGTTTCCCACATGGATTTGGTGACGAAAAAAATCACCGAAGTCCAAGACTACATGGAGAGGAGTCAGAAATATTATGCCGACAAGTTGTCATATGAACAAGTCGAGAAGGAAAAAATTACAAAATCTCAATTATGTGCACAATTTATTAATCCCAAAACCGACCAAAGATTAGAGGAAAGTTGCAAATGGTTTTCTATATATTGGTGTAGGAATGATGACATATCCCAAAACTTTTGGGATAGATGGTACATGGTCTTCGATGAGCGGCCATGCAACAATGATGAGGTACCACAATATTTCTTGAGGAAACTCTATTGCGAGTTCATCCTCAACAAGATTCTGAATTATTTTGACATTCGTGAGTTCCAGGGTAGAGGTGGTGGCTCTACCCAAGATAGACCCAGGGCTTAGCAAGATGAACAACATGTGCCTATACCTTGAGCGAGGCCAAAATGTAGGACACTCCCTTTGGCTTTGAAGGAGAGTGTTGAGCTGGAGAATTTACATTCACTGACTACTCTCACCCAAACTCTATCACAGATGATTTTACCTAGGGTGATGAGGGTGAGAGTAGTAGACGTCATGTGTCCCCACATTTGTGTAGTACATGTGGGAACCTATGTGATAATGGGATGCAGGAGGCACAACATGACTCTACAACACAGGGGCAGCATGTTGCGACACAGGGGCAACATGATGCGACACAGGGGTAGGACATATTGGATGATCTTGTTCTTAGTGATGATCTCTTACAGCATACATTTGGTATTGACTCTCAAGTAATTTGTTACAAGTTTCATCTTGATTTAGTATATTGTTATTTGAAATTTGTAATTAATTTTATATGATTATCTATATTATAAGTTAAAAATAATGTATGTAATTGTTTGCACGATGAAATTCTAGGGTCAGAGTCTTCATCCTGCCTCTGTTAGCCATGCATTGGCAGGTTATGAGAGCAAATATGTAATTTATCACATAATCGTAATTGTTGTAGGTATGTCAATGGTAATATTATTTTGTGACAATTTGATGATTTCAACAGTCACCAGCACCTGCATGGTTTCCTTGGTCTCCTGGATGCCAAACCACCACTTTTACAGAGGTAAAATTAACCATTTCTAATCATTATGGATTTTTAAAATAATGTTATGTATTTATTTTGTTTGAATAATCTTGAGCTTGATTTTCAAATGTTGAATACAGTGGAGACTCCTCCTCATCTTTGTGAGTCAGTACAGATAGGTGTTCATGTAGCCATGATGTCTGTAAATCCTTTGACTAAGGTATGAGCCAATAACATGAAAATATCATAATTTTGTATTTCTTTTTTTATCTCATGTCATTTGATGTACATAAATGATATTTATGTTTAGTCAATTTTGCTTCTTGATGCTTCTCACAGGAGTTCACAACTCCAGTCTGTCCAACTACGAATGAAGAGAGAGACAAGATGATGGAGAGTAATCATCGATTGGCAGTAAGTGATCAATTACATATGTGATGTTATATATTTCATACATTTTCTATACTAATGCACATATTGTTTGTTTGTATTAATAGGTAGAGATGGATGAACTTTATTCGAAGAGGTCTACTCGATGATAGAGAGACGATGTGTCACTAACTAGCTCTCCATCTTCACAGTCAAATAAGGGCCACTGATTATTTCCTAAAAGTCCATAGGAAACTAGTTTTTGGGAACTTTTTTGTATGCCCAGATGGCTTTGTATACATACTTTTGTATGTTAATCCAATGTATATTTTTGTATATTTTCCTGTATGGCTTTGTTTGGAAACGCATATATGGCTTTTTATATAAACTAGATGTTATGTTCATGACATTATGTATATGACAGTTTATATTAAATATTTAATATAATAATCAATTATTGTTACGGGAATTTGGTTTTACAAGTGCCAATTGCATTTGCTTGAAAGTCTATAAATCATTTTCAAATAATCCATTTTGTGCATATCTTGCAATCATTGAATTCTGTGGGACTGTGCATTTCTTTGAGGCATCATTTCAAATAGTTCACGTGCCTTGTGTATGCTTCCATACTTTCCATACATGTCTACAAGGGTAACTTTGCAAATACAATACATGCGACAAAATTCCTGTATCATTTATGCTTTGATGGTTGTCCACACTATGTTCTCTAGATCCCATTATAGCATAGGCAAGGAGGAAGTTGGTTAAGGTTGTGCAATTTGGTTTTAGCTGTGCCAAAATTTGTGTAAATGGTTGAAATTTATTTTTGTGCATTTGCTTGATAGATTTTAAAGCCTTATGAAAAATCCATTTCATGCATATCTTGCAATCATTGCATTCCATCAGACAACATTTCTTTGAGGCATCGTGTCAAACAGTTCATGTTCGTTATATATGCTTCCACACAAGTTGCATACATGTCTTGAAAGGTACTTACAACTACGACATTTGAATAAATTCCTATATCCTTTATGCTTTGACGGATGTCTATACCGTGCTCCAAACATACCATTTCTAAGGTTTTGGAATTTGGCTTTACACTTGCCAATTGCATTTTCTTGGAACTTTCTAAAGGCTTATCAGTAAATCCATTATGTTCATATCTTGCAATCATTGTATTCCATGAGGCAACATTTCTTTGAGGCATCATACCAAACAGTTCACATGCCTTGTCTATACTTCCACACTTTGCATACATGTCTTTGAGGGCAGTTGCAACTACAACATCTAACAAAATTCCCATATGTTTTATCCTTTTGATGGATGTCCATTTTGGCATAGGCAAGGAGGATATGGCTAAGGTTGTGGAATTTTGCTTTACACCTGCCAATTGCATTTTCTTGAAAGTTTCTAATGGCTTATCAAAAAATCCATTTTGTTCATATCTTGCAATCATTGCATTCAATGAGGTGACATTTCTTTGGGGCATCATGCCAAATAGTTCACGTGCCTTGTCTATGCTTCCACACTTTGCATACATGTCTAGAAGGGTGATGCAGTAGGTAAAGAGGACGACTCAACACCATGGAAACATATTTCATGGTGCAGGAGCACCTTAGCCATAGCCAATATTGGCTAGGAGCATGTCATAACAAGGTCTTAGGACATCATAGCACAAGTTGATGGTCTTGTGTCATCATTTTGCATGTAATAAGGTCAAATGACCAATGTCATTTGTGTTTGGAGTCATGTTTTATGTTGTTGTCAAACAAAAAGTCTAATAATGCAAGTAGTGGTAAGAAGTTGCTTTGTTAACTTAACAAATCAACTAGTATTCTTGACCCCTAAACTAAAAATTGTACTCCAAAGGTTGAGTTAGGTCCTATACGGACTGAATCACTCATTAGCATAATTATTCAAGACCATTCTTTAACCATTTTTCAAAACCCTCATCATTACACACCATCTTTTACAAAACTGGGTCATTTGAAGGTCTTGACAGGTTGAGCCTAGGATGTTTTGAAGTAATTTGAGTCTTTTTGCATCAAATAAGGTCATTGTAGACCATGATACATGTAATAAGGTCAATATGACCAATTTTCTATGTTTTGGATTCATGTTGAGTCATGTTTAGTCAAATAAAAGTCATGTAATGCAAAGGTTTCTAAGGGTTGTTTTGAAAATACAATGTATACATGTATTGGAGAGTTGGAAAATGACCATGTGGTTGGTTGTGGTAGTTGTAGGTCATTTGAAACTACTTAAAACATGTATTAAATCCCTCACATACCCCAAGGAGAGAAGGGAGATGAGTTTTGTATTACAAAATTTGAATAAAAATTTAGTTTTTTTTTTTTTTTTTTTTCCCTACAAGAACATTGTTCCAAGTTGTACCATGACCCTGTATGGCCCAGCCATGTGCTAAAACCCATTGGAAGTGGTAGTGGTATGTCTTAATTTTCAAATGCACTTGGTTCGAGGAGAAACCATTGAGTTTTGAATGAGATGTCTTCATTTTTTCTGAAACTGCCTGTGTAACCATCAAAACAAGGGTTTGAGTATGTAAAGGGATGTTTCAGACCATTCCACTTGTTGTATGACCCTGTAACTCAATGGAATTGTTTGTTTTGGATTTTTTTTAGATTCCCATGAAGTCAGGGAAGCAGGAAATAGAGTTTGACCAAACTATGGCGTTGTCCTAGGCAAGTTTTGCCTTGTTTCCAAGCAAGAAAGGGTGGGTTTAGGCTAGGGTTTGTTAAAAGAAAGTTGGAAAGTACTGGGAGATGGTTCCTAAAGCATATGCAGACCATTTTTGAAGTGTTCCAAGTGTTGGCAAAGTTTGAGAGTGTGTGGAAGGTAGAGTTTCAATAAACCCTCCTCAAATTGGCCTAGATTGAGGATTTTTGGGGTTTTGTATGTTAGTGAGGGTTTCTCTTGAAACTAATTGTGGTTTTGAGAGTTTGGACACATGTTAGATGCTGCCCCATCAAGTCTAGGTGGTTTTTGGATGTTTAGAGGTATGTTTCTTCACATAAGCAACTATGTCCTACTATTGTAACTTGATAAACATGAATGTTATGAACTAACATCCAAACCCTGTGAGATGAATCTTGATATGACATGAGTGAAACATGAGTGAACAAGATTAAGACCAATTAGGATCAACTTCATCCATTACTTAGATCTAACCCCATGAAGCATAACATGATGATGATGCAAACATCAAATGTATACCATAGAAAACAAATCAAACGAAACATGAGGCCTTCACTGCCCACAGTTCATACCACTGCTCACAGTTCATACCACTGCTCAAGGATAATTTATCATCATATTAAATATTTAATGTAAACTATCATATACATAATGTCATGAACATAACATCTAGCTTACATAAAAATCCATATAGGCATGTCCAAACAAAGCCATACAGGCATATATACAAAAATATCCATGACTCATCCTCTCTTTGTCATCTAGTAGACCTCTTCGACAGTTCAAGCTCATGCAGCTCCACCTGTTAATACAATCAAACAAATGCACATTACTATAACAAAATGTACATGAAATATATAACATCACTTATGTAATCGATCACTTACCGCCATCTGATGATCACTCTCCATCTTCTTTTCTTGAGCTTCTTTGTCTGTAGTTGGATGGACTAGAGTTGTGACCTGCTATGAGAAGCATCAAAAAGAAAAATTGACTAAACATAAATATACTGGAGGGAAGCAATTCATACTACTATTTATATACAAAACAAAGTACAAGTAACCATCTAGAAAAGTTTTCTACATACTTACAAATTAATCCAACGAACCAACTGGGTCTTATCTACTCTTTATTGTGTCAAGTATTGCCTCATGGTCAGAGTCACGCACCTTCCACAAGGTCTTGTTCAAAGATCTACCTCGATATTGTATCAAATGAACATTGGTTTCCACGACAAGGTTGGAGTAATGAAGAATCTTTTGATGCGTGTCAAAGTCCTCAAATAGCCAAACATTAACACTCTTATGTGGGTACTTTCTAAGCCATGTTCCAATAACAACCACTAAGCCTGTAGGGTATTCGATATTTTCTCCATTTGTAACTAGGGCCTCCAATTTCTTTTTGGCCTCAACACGACACAAGTAATAATTTGTTCCCTCTTCATTATCTTCATCTGCAATAAATGCATAAACATGCCCTACAATGATATGTGCAACAAATTAGATGAAATTAGTCAACATTATAAAAATACTACAAAGTTTAAGATAACATTAGGAATTTCAAATTTAACTATGCAAGTAGATATATTACCTGGTTGAACTAGATTTGATATGTGGTCAAAGTCAACTGATAATTCCATCTCTGTCAATTCCAGTGTCGTCGAGGGTCGATGCGTGTCAAGTGGGCAAAGATAATTGAATTGCCATTCATCAACCCACTCCTTTCACTCGCACTCATTCTAGGCTTGAATTGTACATGGAGAACAAAATCATGCCATCTTCCGCGTATGTATACTCCATGAACCTAGAATTGAGCTTCTGATAAAGTGTAGCTCACTTGATCCTGTCAGTGTACAACAATCCTCATATGGTGCAATGTTAGTATCATCTATCAACCAAAAAAATCTACGAACTAAAGACTTACCTTCATTACCTGGACATATAGTATGCAAATCTAAACATATAGACTGATAAACATCAAAATGGTTAGAAAATTCTATATGTAATCTACAACAAGAAGTAGTGCGTGTGTGATTTAGTTTGACAAAGAAAGGTTTTAGCATTTCAAAATATCTTTGAGAAATTTTAATTTGAGGATACTTCTCTATAAATTTACCAAAAAACTATGTTTGAGTCATATCCAAAAAATGCTTCAGATGTGGTTCACAGTTTTGACTACCGATTCTCCTTCTTACCACATCCCTTTGATTCGGAGATACCCTTGTGTAATTCTTCCAAAAGTCTTCAATTAGTGATCTCAAAGCTTCGACAACAACTTTGTCTTTCCATGGGAGTCTCCCAGAGAATGCCCACAATTCATTAGTGTTTGCATCCTCAACTCTTTGACATCTTCCAACGGCTCTCATTAGAATTTTTTTATTTATTTTCATTGCTTGACTTGTCTTTCTAATGAGGCAAGTTTTTTTTATTTGTTGGCTTACAATTGTCGATGTAATGACACGTTGTGTGACATTAATGTCCTTGGTGCGTGAGGTGCAACCCACACTCTCATATACACTCATTAGATTCTTGACAATTGATTTTTTACTTGATGCATTCGATGTTCTTAGGCCAAGAATCTTCATAGTGGGCCTAAATTTTAGATTTCTCATCAGTTCAACAAAGAGTTGACATCTTTCGATTTCATTTAAATTCTCAAAGAATAATTTCTATATCTTATTCGCATATCTTTGGCAAGTACGCATGGGGATCTTATCCTGCATGGGCTCCAATACATTCTCATCAATATCAATTAGAAACTTAGGCCTCCTATGCAAAATTCTAGGAGGTGTTTTATTTGGTAAAGTAGACTGAACATTAGGAATTTCTTCAATATTTACTTGAGATGGGATAGATGATGTACCTTTGATTGGAGGTGAAAAGGTTGAAAATGATTTACCTTCAACTTGAGGTGTGAATGATGGCGTGTCACCAACTTGAGAAGAAAATGCAGATGTGCCTTCTACTTCACCTGTGAAAGATGGAGTGTCTCCAATTCGAGAAGCTAATGATGGTGTTCCTTCCACTTGACCTGTGGATGATGGAGTGCCTCGAACTTGGAGATTCACTTTCCTCATTGCACGGAGGTTTTGCATTTGTTCCCTTTGTGCCACCAATTCCATCTCTCTCTTAGCTTCATTAGACATGTCACGTTCCTCTTCAATTGGCAATGGTGGAATATCTTCTTTTATGGTTGACAATTTCCTACTTTCCCGAACTCACCTCATTCTTTCTCTTTTCCTATCATTCTTAGATTCATGCTCTTCTGGTGTTAGAGTCTTTGCTCATTTCCTCGGCAATATGATGATTTCTACAAGCATGAAGAATAAGACAATGAATTGCACAGTCAGAATGAATAACAAGGTTTTACAAACTTCTGAATAAGACACCTCATATCAAGATAACTTGAACACAAATAAATCATGGAGTATGCATTTGAACACACATATAAGTCATGTAGTAAAAATGATGCATAAACAACACTTTTAGTCTTAGATTTGATGAACTTCCAATTGCTGCCCCAACATTGTCATGAACTTCCAATTGTTGCCCCAACACTGTCATGAACTTTTAGTCTTAGATTTGATGAACTTCCAATTGCTTGATTAAATGATACTTAAGAGTTTTTTTAAGTGGTCAAGGAGTCTTTGTAATGTGGCATACCACCTAATGATGTAATAAGGTCTTTGTGTATCTTAGAGTTCTTTAGGGGAGTCAAGTGATTAAGTTGTTTATGCAAAATACATTGTTTGTCCATTAAAAAAAAAAAACCAATGGTCATGTCCTCTCAATATTGATTGAGTTGGTTGAAAAAAATAGTTGTAAATCAATGTAATAAACCTCCAAGTGAGGGCACAAGAGAGAAGAACAAGTTTTGATGAAGAAATAATAAGAGATACTCTGTTTTCTGTTGTAACCCACTTTTTTTGTAGATTTACTGTTTTTGACCATACTACTCACCTGTACGGTACTATCAGGTCTGAAAACTCATTTGAGGTGATATATTATTGTGTTACCTTTCATTTGAATCTAGTTTGAGGTTTTTTCATTGAGATTTGAGTTACATATCATCAAAGTTCAAAAACTGCCCAGTTAATTGTCAAAATAGGGGTTTAAGGGCAGAAATGAGAAAATAGGGCATTCCACCCTTTGTGGTCATTGTGATTTGGTGGAATGACCCCCATTAGACATGTTAGAGGTTACCTTTATGTTCCCAAGGCAGAAAATGTTGTTTGTAGGGTTTTAAAGGGGCGCTCTTGTGTGTTTTGAAGTGTTTTCTATGTGGGAAAGAGGAACCACAGTAGGTATTTGGAAAAATACCAATAGAAATGATTGTCTAATGGATTTGTGAGCATGTATAAGGGTAATTAAGTGTGTTTGAAGCATTGGCCAAGGTGGTGGAGGCCTGGAGCATAGACTTTCAATAACCCTAGGGTTCTTGTCCTAAAAGTGAGGGTTCTTAAGTTTGATATCTAAATGATCATACCACTTGAATGTGAATGTGGATTTGGGAGTTTGGAGACCTAAATAAGGACTGTTTACTAAGTTTAGGGGTCTATGGAAAGTTTGAAGGCAAGTTCCTTTGTAATATAGGCCTAATCAGCCCTTTTAGGATAGTGAATAAGGTCAATTTTGAGGCATATTGTCCAAAGGAGTCTATACTAAGTTCAAGATATGTTATGCAACTTGGTAATGGGTATTCTAAACATTCATTGAAGTTTGGGTTTGAAATCTTATGGGTAAACTAAGTCAGAAAAACCCTTTAAATAGGGCTACTAGGATTTGAGGGCTTGGGCAGATTGGTTGCTAAGAGGGGATCCTTGTGACTTGAAGAGTGGTTTAGTTGGGTCTAGCTGGTGAACATAATCTTGTTAGATGCCTCATCTAGTTCATATGAAGGTGATTTCAATAGGTATTAAACACCTAGACTCAAAAGCAAACCTTGACTTGCTTGGGTGCCAACACTTACTCGATGATTGTGACAAAATGAATGCCATCGAAGGGGACTATAATCAACATAAATTGACTATCCTAATAGTCTTAAACTAGTCCAAAAACTTTGTGATAGTCAAAAGAACATTAACCCTTGAAGATAACCTTCTGGATACTCGTGACAAAAGATCAAAGACATCTTAAGTAATGCATAAATTAAAAACAACTTCATGATGGTCATGACTATGATAGTGGACTGTTATATAGACTTACATGACTATCCTACACTCATGAAAACCTCCTTTTTAGTGTTTTATCTCCTTGTAACTCCCTTTGTGCCATCTTGTGTCATGATGCTTGTATGTCCATATATTTACATATATAACTCTCTTCTCTAAAATTTTGTTATGTTGATGAAGTAAATACATAATCTCCATCATATTTTTTATGGATTGAGTGGTATCAAAGTGACTTGTAACAATTTGTCAAATAGGTTGTGGTGCTCCTTTCCTCCTTTTTTGTAAGAAAACTATAATTTCATGCATGGTTCTATTAAATGAATTGAATTATGCATGTATTAAGGAATAAATCCTTCTATATCATCCTAGGGCAAAAATTAAGAGTCTTCCAAAATCAATTTTGGCTCCATGTATACACTCGAATATGAGTATGAAAAACAATTGTTCACTAAAATTATTTTATGAAGTATTTGATACTATTTTTCTCTTGTATAGCTGAAAATAGGTGAAATAAAGGCATGAAGCGTTGAAACAAGGTGGAAACATGAGTAATTTGGAGTCTCTTTGACTGAACTAACTGATATACCTAGACACATATATGTCTTAGAACATAAAGAACATAAAAAACATAAAGACATAAAGACATTTAAAGACATAAAGAACATAAGAACATATATATGTGAATTAAAATGGACATAAATTGAACATACCTTAGAATTCAATATTACAGTTGACCAATTCTCTAAAAGATGGCTTCAAAATCCTCAAATTTTTGTTTTTCGCAAGTTTGATTATGAATTCTTGTTTAGGGGAAAATTGGATTTGTTAATGTTTTAGTTTTTATGTGTTTAAATCCACCTCTTCACTAAACATTGAAGGATCTAGGATCGAGTGGCGAGCTCTATCATACCCTAGGTCACTTACCAATGTAGGGAAACTTGGATTAGGGAATTTAATTATTAATTTTCCTTCTCTTGTGTCCAATTAACCATTAAAACCCTAATTATTTGATGAATGACAGAAAAAGTTCTTGTAGATAGGAGTAAAATACCAAATCACAGAGCACCTATTTTCGGGGTTCTGAAGTGGAACAGTCGGGGACATTGGAGTGGGTGCCCTAGTCCAAGGTACAGGTCTCTTAGCAGAATCTAGACCTCCTTCTAACACTAATCAGCCTTGTAACTTCTATTTCCTGAAACTCAGATGCAGAGGACACTAGAGCGAGCACCCAAGTCCTAGAAGTGCTCCCATGTCCTACTTTTCTTCAGATACTGAATCCTTGATGTCTGCTAGTCCTTCCTACAACTCCACTTTTCCCAAATGTGACACCTGTAACCTGCAATAACAAGACTTGGTTTGGGGGTTGTGGTGTTTAAAGGCTTGCCTCAGTCAAGCCCTGGAGGACATTAAGTCTCTGAACACCATTGTCAGATAAAGAATGTGTGCCCTTGTGAGGCAGAGGCAAAAACCAAAGGAATCAATGATGAAAACACAATATTATGTCACCTTGTAGTGAAGCTCTCATGGAGGAAGAGGCTTTTCATGCCATGAGGAAATTGATGCTCAAATCTGTAAATATCAACACACAAAACACACAAGTCTGCTCTTGCAACACAATAAAAGGCCTTGAATCACCTTAGGATGCCAAAGTCACATGAACATAATCTAGTTTACAAATGAATGCCTAAGCATGTTTATATATGCATCTCCAAACACTCCTGCCAAGGTTTTCAAAATTCAAACTTACCATGTCGGCAAAGGGACCTAATAACAGTCACAAACCGACACCCAGAAATTAGGGCTGCCCCAAAATAGGGTAGGACTAGGGTGCAAGCGCCCAAGTCCTCCCCCCTATTTTGGGTAGGGTACAACTCAAGGGGTCCACCTGGGTCCAATTTGCCATGGAACGTAGGTCTCATTCCATCAAGGTGTCAAACTATGAACTATAATGTCCTAAATGCATGCTAAAGACCCGAGAGCTAAACCTTATGGGGGAAAAGCCCCCAAGGGGACATTTTTTGACGTTACATTTAGCCCCCACTTTAATGTATGTATAAACACGAGGCTAATACATGCATTAAAGTAAGGTCACAAACACAATAAACACATCAAGCACAGAGAAGACATGCCAATCACATAGAAGACAATAATAGGCACGTAAAACGTGGAGAAGACAATTACAGTCACACAAAACATGGAGAAGACAGTTAATGCATAGAAGACACATTAATGCATGGAAGACAGAAATGATATATTGTCTTTTCTTTTTATCATATATATGAAATACAAATGCAAGTACTAGAAAGTAAACAAACCTCCCATAATACAGGATGAACTACCCTAGGGTGCAGGTCTCTGTATATATGGGGCAACACACATGCAAGACACACAAAACCTCTCAAAATGCAGGAAGCACTACTCGAGGGCGTTGGTCTCTGCATATGGGGCAACAAACACACCACACAAAACAAGCACACCAAAACACACACACTTGAAGACACAGAGAAAACATGACAAACAAGCGATGGAGTGTACCTATTTCTAGGTCCAACACCATCTTAGGCACATTCTAGGCACACACCGACAATTGGGCTTTGCCACAACAATCATTGAAAACACGCTTAAGGGTTGAGTTAGTCAAAAAATTGCTCCCTGTCTCCGCAGAGGACTTTTGAGAATGACAGGATGATGCAATCTGTTTTGAGAAATACACCATCCCTGCCTCCGCAGAGGGCTTAAGAAAAAGGATATGCTTGATATCCCGCCTTCACAGAGGGCTTACATGTTTGATTGATTGATTGCAAACAAACTCAAAATGCATGATGCACTACCCTGGGGGGCAAGTCTTTGCATCTGAGGTCAAACACATTGCTAACATCTATAACATATAGCTTACCTTATATATGCCTCCACCTTAAGGTGGTTGATATCAGTTATCGATATCAAGCACATTAAGGTAGGAAGAAAACACACAAGGGAACACCGACTTTTGCAAATCCCATGCCCCCCAGAGGTGACATGTACTTTACGATTGCCAAATGTTCCCACAAACACATCCCTGCAAGAAACATGCTAGTGTATACAACATCATGATAATCAACAACATCAATGCATATGATTAACCACACAAAGAGCCAAGGTTATACAATGAATTTAGAGTTTGAGGATAACCATGGGGCTATATCACGAAGCTCTCTGAATCTAGTACCACCAAGGCCAGATTCAAAGACAAACAAAGGTGCATAGAGCAGCAGTATTGTTAAGGTTTGTAAATGTGTTAGAAACATCATCAAATTCACTACGCAGAAAGCACGAGTGCTTCCACTAGCCAAGCATTGGATAAGATATACAACCCCTTCGTCATATTAGGAATTAAGTCCATTTTTTGATTTCTCTCGAAAGGGACACTAGGCCCACATCAGTATAAATGTTTGTCATCATCCGCTAGCTAGATGGAAACACTAGAGGAAGGGAAACAATAAATAAGAGAGGAGAAACAAGTGTCTTAGGGACAGTCACATAGGAGGGTTCCCCCACGTCACCAACCACGATGCTATGTCCGTAAGACACAACACACAACAATGAAATCAGAGAGAGAGGCAATTTAGAATAATGATGATACAAATAGAAGAAGGTCACAATAGAGGCAATCTCCTGGTATCTCAAACCTTATAGGAGAATCTGAGGTCATCCCAAGAGGCCTAAACAACATATAACACATCATAGGGGAAACACATCACGAGAGAGATAAAGGGTTAGAGATACTTACCTGTAGGGCCCCTGTCAGGCTAGAGATTGTCTATAAGAAAATCATCGTCGTCATCTTCCCACTCCCTAATGTTGGAAGATAGTGAGACATACGGTATCATAGCCAAATTCATATCTTGTTCATCATGTTGTTTATCGTTAGGATCGTTGTTGTTTATTTGAATATTAGGATCAATGTTTTCTTGTTGAGAGGCAAGGTTTATAGCATATTCTTGTCTTCTTTTTCTTCTTTCTCTTTCTTTTCTATTTCTCTTTCTTCGACCACTTATCTCTTGTAAGACAGGGCCTTTCTCTTTTATAGGTTGTTGCAAATTAGAAGATGAAGTACCGGGATCAAACCTCATTTGTCGCGGTGGAATATTTTGTTGTTGGCAATGACTTCCCGATCCTTGTAAGGATTTTGGAGGAGGAACCTTAGAATAGGGACTTTGTCCTTTTGGTCTAAAGTTCTCTTCACATGTGGGTTGTTTCTCTTTTGTCATTTCTTGTATAGGAGGACTAGGTGGTGGATGTAATAGTTTCGTTTTGTAATTTCTATAGCTCAAAAATGTGAAGTATGTCCGTAGCTCTAATTTGTCATTATTTTTGTTGCAAAAGTAATCCAATGTAAAGTGTTTTTGTGTAGTTGGAGGTTTGTATGTATTTCAATGAATGACATGTACTTGTCCATTTAAAGGAAATTTAACACATTTATAAATAGTTGAAGGGACCGCTTTCATAACCTTTAACCAAGGGATTCCAAGTTTTATGTCAAAGGTATCAAAATTGGGGGTAATATCAAACCATTGTTCAACATGTTTCTCAAATACAGTTACTAGCAATGAAATCTTACCCAATGGTTTCTTTAAGGTTCCCGTATGTGTCTTAATCATCAAGTTCGAAGGGTTATAGGGACCTTGTATTAATTGATTCGAAAAGAGGAATTTTTCAATGGCAACATTAGTCATGCAATTAGGATCACTAAGAGTTCCCTCCATGTTGTTTCCCATTATTTTCATGGTGATGTAAAGAGGTCCTTCAAAATCACTGATTGTTCTATCATGAGGCGTAAAGACAATTTCAGGTTCAGGTGTGTTTCTTTTCATGTAAGGTCTAGGAGGGAACCTATTATTGTTATTATGATTATAGGCCATGTTTATATGCTCAAATCAATGCCAAATCAGATTTTGAAATCTGTTCAAAATTGGTGCAAAAGACAAGAGCAAAAATAGCCTAAAATGATTGATTTTTTGTACTTTTTCCAATGCTAACGAATGAAACAAAGGGTGCTGTAATGATTTCATTCAAGGGAAGAAATTTATATGTCTTATATCAATCCAAAAAATCAATATTTTCCTTTCCAACACACTCTTGATGCAAATCCAAGATAATGCCAAGTCAAACTATAGTGAAAATATGTCAAAATAGGCACTTTTTTCACCAAAATTCAATACAAAAGAGCATAACAAAGGGTTTTGTGAGAAAAATGATGATGGAAAGAAAATAATATTAGTAATAAAATCCACTTGGTGCCAAAATATCCAACACAACACGCTTTTAATGCCACTTAAGGTCAAACCCTAGTGAAAATATAGCAAAAATAGGCTATTTTTCACGGTTTTTCAACTCCAAGACCTAGAAAAAGGGGTGTTGTAAATAATTTTAGGGTGTAAATAAAATAATATCAATAATATCAGTCACCTCAATCCATAAAATTGATCACAACACACTTGGAGTGCAAACTAGGTCAAACCCTAGGGCAAAAATAGTCAAAATGTGTAGTTTTTTACCAAATTTTCACTACAAGAGCCCATTAAAAGGGTGTTGTGAAGCTTTTTATGAGGGGAAGAAAATTTTTACCCTGATAAAAGTAAAATAATTCTAAAATATCTTTCACAGCATGCCTATGGTGCAAGTTTATAAAGTCGATAAGGCCAAATTTAGTGAAAATCATTGTTTTCGAAGCCCTAGGTTTGGGATCTTGGGATAAAATGCAATGTGAATGTTTTGAAGTCTGATTTATGATGGAAATTAAATACTCTTAGATCTGAAAATAATTTTCAAGCTTGAACATGCAAAATGCCCATGCAAATTTAATGAAAATACATCAAAGTTGCTAGTTTTTGTTGAAATTTTCTATGTAAAAATGCAAATATTTTAAATCTAAATGCAATTTTACACTAAAATGCAAGACTACAGCCAAATGTTAATTTGAATGAGCCTCTAAAATCAATATAAAAAACTGATAAAATATTTTGCCTATTAACCCTAGATTTTGGAATTACTACGTTATATAAAACTGTCAAAATTTCCACAAAACCCTAGCAAATAAATGATGAAAATGCAATGCAAAATTTTGAACTTTTGTATTTTTCTGTAGTTTATATCAGATTTGATGCAAAATCATGAATTAGGAAAATTTAGGAAGAATTGATGCAATTTAGTAAGCCAAACAATGCAATTTTTTTGAATTTTCTAAATTTTACAATTTTTTTGAATTTTTCTCAATGCAATAAAATGAATGACTAAATGAATGAATGAAATCAATCCAAAGCTAAAGATAAACACTCAACAAGTTGCAATTTAAGTCCAAAAATAAGGGTTCACCAAAATGTTTTAGGGGAAAATTGGATTTGTTAATGTCTTAGTTTTTATGTTTAAATCTGCCTCTCCACTAAACATTGAAGGATCTAGGGTCGAGTGGTGAGCACTATCATAACCTAGGTGACTTACAAATGTAGGGAAACTTGAATTAGGGAATTTAATTGTTAATTTTCCTTCTCTTATGTCCAATTAACCATTAAAACCTTAATTATGCAAATACGACAACAAATTGATGAATGACAAAAAAAGCTCTTGCAAATAACAGTAAATTACCAAATCACAGAGTACTGATTTTTAGGGTTTCGAAGAAGAATAGTTGGGGACACTGGAGTGGGTGCCTTAGTCCATGGTACAGGTTTCTTCACAGAATTTAGACCTCCTTCCAACACTAATCAACCTTGTAACTTCTATTTCCTGAAACTCAGATGTGAAGGACACTAGACCAAGCATCCAAGTCCTAGAAGTGCTCATGTGTCCTACTTTTCTTCAGATCCTAAATCCTTGATGTCTGCTAGTCCTTCCTACAAGTCCACTTTTCCCAAATGCAACACCTGTAACCTGCAATAACAAGACTTGGTTTGGGGGTTGTGGTGTTTAGAGGCTTGCCTCAGTCAAGCCCCGGAGGACACTTAAGTCTCTGAACACCGTTGTCAGATAAAGAGTGTGTGCCCTTGTGAGGCAGAGGCAAAAACTAAAGGAATCAATGATGAAAACACAATATTATGTCACCTTGTAGTGAAGCTCTCATGGAGGAAGAGGCTCTTCATGCCATGAGGAAATTGATGCTCAAATCTGTAAATATCAACACACAAAATATACAAGTCTGCTCTTGCAACACAATAGAAATCCTTGAATCACCTTAGGATGCCAAAGTCACATGAACATAATCTAGTTTGCAAATGAATGCCTAAGCATGTTTATATATGCATCTACAAACGCTCCCGCCAAAGTTTTCAAAATCCAAACTTACCTTGTCGGTAAAGGGACCTAATAATGGTCACAAACCAACACCCAGAATCTAGGGCTGCCCCAAAATAGGGCAGGACTAGAGCGCGAGCACCCAAGTCCTCCCCCCTATTTTAGGTAGGGTACAGCTCAAGGGGTCCACCTAGGTCCAATTTGCCATGGAACTTAGGTCTCATTCCATTGGGGTGTCAAAATATGAACTATAATGTCCTAAATGCATGCTAAAGATCTAGGAGATAAACCTTATGAGGGAAAAGCCCCCAAGGGGACATTTTCTGACGTTACAATTCTATATAATTCTAGAATAGGATTAGTAAAATTACTGGAAAAAACAAACATATATCATCAAATTCAATCTATATATCAATGGTAATTAGATTTGAAACAAAATCACACATGAAACATGAAACTTTCAATTTAAATAATCAAATTTTCTCCAAAAACATGAAAAATGACTTCTTCTATGTTGAAAAAACAAAAAAAGGTGGTGGATTGATATAAAAATGATTCTCAATTAGTCAACCAACATGAAAAGCATTTTCTTGTCTGATATACTCGTGAAAAGAAGGAATAATAGTCATGTGGGGTCTGAAACACAAATCCCACATGCTTTTTTACCATTTTCCATGCTTCCAAAAATGCAATCGCGTTATAACGTGATCACGTTCTGGGAAGCATGATAACATAAAAGTAACCTTGTATCTACATGGGATAGTCTCTCTCTCTCTTCATTTCTCTATCCTATATATAGAGAGGGATCGGGAGACATGGAGAGATAGAGAGGGACATGGAGATAGAGACGGGGAGAGGGAGAGATGGGGATTGAGATAGAGGAAGGGGTCTATAGAGGGAGAAAGATAGAGATACATATAGAGAGAGAGGGGAGATATAGGGAGATAGATCTAGCAAGGGAGAGATAGATAGGGAAATACAGAGAGAGAGGTAGAAAGGGGTATATTAAGAGATGGGGTTATGAGGATAGATAGCTCAATAGGGAAATAGATCAAGAGATGTCTAGAGACATAGGGAGAGATATTTCAAGAGGTAGAAGGATGGGGAGAGAGATAAAGAGGAGGAGAGAAAGGTAGAGAGGGATAGATTACGAGATATGGATCCATATGTCCAGAGAGATAGAGATAGGGATCCCTATTCTCTCCTCTAAACCCTAAACCTGAACCCTAAATAATACCCCTAAACCCTAAAATCAAGCAACCCTAAACCCCTAAGGTCCCTAAACTACAAAACCTGGAAGCAACCCTAAACCTCTATCTCCCTATCTCTCCCAATCTCTATTTGTCCCCTTGCTCTATCTCTCTAAACCCTAAACCCTAACCCCTAAACTCAAGCAACCCTAAACCCCTAACCTGTAAACCCTAAACCCCTAACCCGTAAACCCTAAACCCTAACCCCTAGACCCTAAACCCTAAACTTGAGCATCCCTAAACCCCTAAAGCCTAAATAATTTCCCTAAACCCTTACCCTAAACCCTATTTACTTGAGCAACCCTAAACTCATGTAAACCTCAAATAGCGAGGGAGGGAGAGATAGAAAGGTAGAGTTAGAGCTTGAAGGGATCGAAAGAGATCTAGCAAGATAGAGAGACAGGGAGAGAGAGAGATAGAGAGGTAGGTATAGTTAGAGAGAGGGATAGAGGAGACAGAGGTATCTCTCCCAGGCTCGGTCTCCTTTGTATCTCACTATTTGCCTCTCTACCTAAACCATAAACCTTAACCCCTAAACCATAAACCATAAACCATAAATAATGTCCCTAAACCCTAACCCCTAACCCCTAAACCCTAAAAATGAGCAACCCTAAACCCCTAAACCATAAAACCTAGAAGCAACCCTAAACCTTTATCTCCTTATCTCTCCCAATCTCTATAACGTGAAAACATGAAAACATTAAGCTTTCATTCCAACCAAATTCATTCCTAATCAATCCCAAATCATCCCTAATCCATTCAATTTCATCTCTAATCATCCCTAAACCACTTCTAATCATCCCTAAAGCACTTCACACCATCCCAAATCACATCCAAATCAATTTAACTTCATCCCTAATCATTTTCCAATCAACCTAGATTTCATCTCAAATACCATCGCTAAACTATTCCTAAATCATTCTAATCATTCCCTAATCAGCACTAAACCACTTCAGACCATCCTTAAAACCATTCTAATCATTCCTAATCTAGTCCTCTTCACCTCTCATCATCCCTAAACCAATCAATTTCATCCCAACTCCATCTCAAATCAAACTAAGCTTTATCTCAAATGATCCCAAAAATAATCAAAATCAAACAAATACCTCACCAGGAGCCATTAGAAGATCATAGTGCCAATCTATTAGTCATTTGCACCATTTTGTATATTGTATGTGCCAATATGCTCCTTAGTAGCACCTACCTATCAATCACAAACATCATTCTACACCTAGCCAATCACAGGTGTCATTCTACGCTCTGCTAGCCACAGGAGCCATCAGAACATCATAAGCGCCAATATGTTAGTCATTTACACCATTCTATACATCATATATACCAACCATAAACCCTAAACCTAATCAACCCTTATCTCCTTATCTCTATCATCCCTCTACCTCTCAATCTCTACCTATGTCTTTGGCCATGTTCATCACCCTCTATCTCCCTATCTCTCCCTCTCTAAACTCCTAACCCCTAAACTCTAAACCTGATCAACCCTAAACCCCTATCTCCTTGTCTCTATCATCTCTCTACCTCTCAATCTCTCTAGCTATGTCTCTAGCCATGCCCCTCACCCTTTATCTCCATATCTCTCCCTCTCTAAACTCCTAAGCCCTAAACCCTAAACTTGATCAACCCTAAATCTGATCAACCCTAAACCCTATCTCCTTGTCTCTATCATCCCTCTACCTGTCAATCTCTCTACCTATGTCTCTGGCCATGTCCCTCACCCTCTATCTCCCTATGTCTCCCCTCAGTCTCCTCTATATCTCCCTATCAGTCCTCTCTCTAAACCCTAACCTAAACCTCTAAACCTTAACCCCTAACCCCTAAAACATAAACCTTAAGTTAGGCACCTAAATAATTCCCCTAAACCCTAAAACTAAGCAATCCTAAACCCCAAACATCTAAACCATAAACCCTAGAAGCAACTCTAAAGCTCTATCTCGCTAGATCTCTCCCAATATCTATCGATCCCCTCACTCTCTCTCTCTCTCTAAACCCTAACCCCTAAACCCTAAACCATAAACCTGAGCAACCGTAAACCCCTAAACCCTAAATAATTCCCCTAAACCCTAACCCAAAACCCTAAACCCTAAACTTGAGCAACCCTAAACTCATAAACCATAAATAATGCCCCTAAAGGTCTAAGCAACCCTAAGCTCATAAACCCTAAATGATGACCCTAAACCTAAGCAACTCTAAACCTCTCTCTCCCAAAACCCCTAAACCCTAAATAATGCCCCTAAATCCTAACCCTTAAACCATAAACCATAAACCTAAGTAGCCCTAAACCCCTAAACCCTAAATAATTCCCCTAAACCCTAAACTTAAGCAACCCTAAACTCATAAACCCGACCCACCCTCTCTCTCTCTCCAAAACAAGAAAACTAGGACTCTCTATCTCTCTCTCCCTATCACTAGATATCTCTCCCTTTTCTCTCCCCTTTCTCTCCCCTCCATCTTCATCCTCTCTCCCTTTTCCTCCCTCTCGCTCTCCCTTGTCGACAAAGAACATGGAAATGTAAGAAAAATAGAACATGTAAAGATGGATGAGGATATAAATTGGGATTCAATGAAATGGAAACAAGATAGTTTATGAAATTTCATTGGATGGGAAGAATGAGAAAGAGAGGTAGAGAGGGAGGGAAGTAAAGAGTGAGAGAGAGGATAGGAGGTAGAGATAGGAGGGAAGTAGAGAGTGGGAAAGGACCGTAGGAGGTAGACAGGGGAAGGAAGAAGAGAGATAGGGTAGGGGTAGATAGGGGAGGGAAGCATAGACTGAGAGAGGATAGGAGGTAGACAGGGGAGGGAAGTAGAAAGTGAGAGAGAGGGTAAGAGGTAGAGAGGGAGGGGGGAGAAGAGAGTGAGAGAGAAGGTAGGAGGTAAAGAGGCGAGGGAAGCAAAGACTCAGAAAGAGGGTAGGAGGTAGATAGGAGAGGGAAGTAGAGAGTGAGAGACATGGTAGAAGGTAGATAGGGGAGGGAAGAAGAGAGTGAGAGAGAAGGTGGGAGGTAGAGAGGGGAGGGAAGCAGAGACTCAGAGAAAGGGTATGACGTAGAGAAGGGAGAGAGAGAGATGATAGGAAGTGTAGCTGCCCTTATAGATATGTATGTAAAGTGTGGAAGCATAGACAAGGCATGTCAATTGTATGACATAACACCTCAAAGAGATGTTCTATAATGGAATGCAATGATTGCAAGATATGCAAAAAATGGATTTGTTGAAAAGGCTTTAGAAATTTTCAAGGAAATGCACTTGGCATGTGTATTGCCAGTTATGCTCAGCTTTGTTTGACGTGTTTTTACTAGTTTTTAGAAAAATCTAGAGATAATCTAGAGCGTGCTCCCCATCAGGATGGCACTTTTTTCAATGAAAACTCAAAAAAAATACCACCATAATCTTAAGCTCTCTGTTAGCTATCTAACCATATAATTTTTTTCACATTTTGAGTACGTTTAGTGTTTCATCTTGAATTTATTTTGTTAGTGTGTCCAGTTTTTGTTAAAAACCAGTGTCTAGTATTTTTTACTTTTTTTTAACTGTTCATCAAAAATTTAAATAAGTTATATTTTTAGAAACTAGACTCCATTCTACATGAATTCAAAAAAAAATTGATTTTCAATTAGTTTTCAAACATTTTAGGGGGGAGCACGCTCAATTTTCTATTTTTCAGGATGTGTCCACTTTAAAAATTACTAAAAAATTAATTATTCATTAAAAAATTATCAGAAAAATCAGAGATAAACTAGATGGTGTTACCTAATTTCTCATTGGAATGATTGTGAAATACTAAAAAAAAGTTAACATTTTAGGGGGAGCACACCAGATGCTATGTTATGTTTTTTCAGAAAAACAAGACCAATTTGTGTGCTCCCCTTTTTTGAACCCCTTAATCTCAACCATTTTTATAAATAATTAGTAGTTTAGAAACTAGATTCGGAGCACTACAACTCTTGTTTTCGTTCCATCTTCAAATTTTGAGTGTAGCTATCTTCAATTTCTCATCTAACATCAATGTTTCCTGATTTCAAAAAAAAAGTGGCAACTTAAGACCCCATTTTGGTCCTTCATCTTTGTGCACTTACCCGATCAAATGTTATAGAAACTTTCAAGTAAATGCAATGTAAGCCAAAAACACTATTTGGCCACAACCTTCCTGCTTGAGTCAAATGGAAATTTTGAATTGGAATGACATCCACCGACACATTTAGAGGATTTTTTATCAGATATTATAGTTGGGAATACAAAAAATGTGGAAGCACTGAATCACATGACACCTCCCAAGCAACCCACTAAATACAGTAAATGATAATTAAGTGTACATGTTATTTTTATTATAAATAGGAACCATTTATGCTTGCAAAGAGTTACACAAACACAATCCAACTCAAAAAATATTACAAATCTTGAGGTTTTCCTTCTACAAATTCTCAAGCCTCAAATAACGGCAAGTCTGAGTCATCAATAAATAGATGTGGTGGCCAAAATTTTCTATTTCATATTTGTACTTTAGGTGCTTTATTAGACATATTAGGTTTTAGACTTTTTTTTGTAGTATCAAAATTTTTTCTATGCAAAGCTGAAATTTTTAATAGGGCTATTTACATTTAATTTATGGTTTTCTAACCTATCATTACAACTGTGTCTCACATGTTTAGCTCTCTCCTGAAACACATGTGCTTAGAGGGCTCGATACAACCATTTGGGTATGTATTCTATTTTCTCCATGATTATCTAAAACAGAAAGAATACTCAGAACTAAAAAGACCATGTGCAAAAAAAAATAAAGAAAGACATCATGAACTTGTGTCATTTTCTATTTGTTTTATGTTTTACTCAAGTTCTTCAAGTTCCATATTTATTTAAATCTAATTTCTTCAAATCTCAATGTTCCAAATGTTTTCCACTCAAAATAGCACCACTTGGGTGTTGAGGGTTTGGTTTTGACAAATCATTTAATTTTCTACTATAAAAATGGTGTATCTTTGAATTTGCTTCAAGGACTAAAAATCTTTCAAATTGTTCACAAATAAAATTATAAATAAATAATGTGTAACCATTTAGCTTATAGATTAAATATATAAATAAAATATTAAAAAGTGTTTAGTGGTGACTTTGACGTATAAACAACATTTAATTCTCTATTTACAACAATCCATCAAAAATATACATCTATTCTTATTTTGTGAATGGGTAACATTAGAAGTGGAAAATAATATCAAAAATATTTTATTTATTCTTTATTTTTTGATAATAGAACATAGAGTGTGATTTGAAAAGTTGATGTATTTTTTCTACATAATTAACATCTAGAAGTATTCTTGATCATTGATATAGACCATGGGAATATTATGTCTATAAATGTTCTATTCATCCTTGTGCTATGATAATAAGCTATAAAAAATGTTTTTAATTTTAATGGTTAAATTTGCATATCCATATTATTTCTCATTTATGTATTATTAAAACATTAATTCTTACTTCAAATTTCCTATCGACGTATCCCTTGAACCTCCAAAGGGTGCAAGTGCTAGTATAATATTTATGTTTTTACTTGCCATATATCATTGGCATTAAAACTTGGTATATTAATATGTGTTCGACTGGCATAAAGGCGTTCACTTGGACCTAAGTATAATTGTTTCGATATCATATATATATTCACTATCTAATGGAGTAAGACCAGATGCTTTAAGATGAGACAAGTTCCTGAATCTGTGTTTGGAAGCAATGCTTTGTCATTTTTATATTTGTATATAACTAGTACTAGTATATTTATATTTTAAAAAATATATCTACAGTACGTCGATAGATATCTTCCAATTTTTTTTTGGTTTTTGGTTTTTATTTTTTATTTTTTATAAATAGTTAGAATGCAAGCGTTTCATTTCCCATTAAATATATTTCTTATTCTTGCCATTTATAAATTACTCATAGGTAGAATATTTGAATTTTGGTTTAAAATAGAAAAAGCATCTTTGAGAGTGGTGTGAGGTTTAGTGGTGTATTTATTGTGACGTTTCATTATGATCCTCTATCTTAATAATCTTTTTTTTTTTTAAGATTGGAATCTTATAAAATTACACAAAATCTTGGAATCTTTCATCTCTTCAACTCCACCCCTGTTGTGATTGTAGAACGCCTCTCAGCGTAAATATGTATATATCTTTTAATATGGTGGGTCGATTTCTTCTAGATATGAATTAATATGATGCTTGATTTCAAATATATGTGATTTAATCTTGTATATTGAAAATGAATGGTATCAGGTAGAGTTAATTAATTAAAAATCGTTGAATAAAAGTACTTTGATAAATTATATGATTATTTACTTATTAGAATATCTTATACCTTGATTATACTTGATTGAGATGAAGGACTAATTTCTTATTTGAATCCTAGTCTTCAGAATAAATTAGAAATAGGATTAAGTATTTGACTTTTGTATTCCTTTGATGATTACTTGTGTTGAGTTAAATGGAATTAAATTTAAGCTCTGCTAGATTGATAGGCTTATGGGAGTTAGAACTTCTCTGGATTAAGTTGTGGAATCTTGTAAATCTTATTAGACACACTTCAAATCAATTATTTCTGTTTTAACCTATATGTTTAGATATTCTATTTGAATCTTTTGTTTTTATTTAAAAATATATCCCTGTATCACCTGAGTGGGTGGCAGCCAACAAGAAACTATCTGGGAAACTAGACCCTAGAAAGGGTTGCGTACCCACTTGTACAATTTTGTGAAATTACCAATCTATGACTTGATTCATAGAAAATTATATTTTCATTAATGCATTTTGGATGTTGATTGTTTATACGAATCATTTGTATGGTTATGTTTTTCAACTGCATGTTGCTATTTTCACTTCAATTGTATGAATGCTTCCTTGAGAAGATGTATGATATTGCATAAGTACCTTTCTTGTGATCTTGTATGCACCGTTAGATGTTGTGAATGTATTTTCTATTTTTGTATTTTTTGTATGATGAATTAGAGAAAGAGCATGGACGGGTGCCAAATATGGAGCTACAAAGAAGGCTAGGTTTCTATTCATAGCTTAGGTGCCGAACATGGCTGAAAAAGATGCTTTGACCAAAGTTTGTCAGTCAAATTAGTAATTTAGTTACTATTTGATATTTTATTTTTCTCTCTATCATATCATGATATTGAATCAATATGCATTTGGCACATGCTAGAGATGATAGATATATCATGTTGCACCGGATTCCTTCACGCATGCCAGCTTCAATTTTATAGACCCCTCGCAAAGGATCAAACTTCTCCATTCATGAGTAAGACCGGGGAGGCCCATGTGAGCCTTATGGCTGGGTGGTAAATCGCCTTGATGATGCTCTCTCTCTGCCAAATTCAGTGTCAAAGATATGGTATGGTATTGAAGACATTGTATGGTGCGATTCACTTTGGTATGAGCCTATATGGCTAGGTGTTGTAAAGGCGTAGACCCTCTTTTGAATAGCTGATGTAGTGAAACATATTTGATTAAATATTAATGGAAGTTTATTTGATGAGTTGTAATGGAAAAATTTTAATTCATCTCTCTTTTCTGCACTATTTTATTTAGAATAACATTATTATATTCAAGCTTCTTAGAGTGGTTCTTACACAAGCCATGTATCCTCAAACCTTTCTTGAAAAATAAGTTTGCAATCCTAGAAGCACCAGTCATCTTTTGGTAAGGGATGAAATGAGTCATTTTGAAAACATTTCAATAAGTTTACAAAGATGGAATTATTACCCCTTTAATTCCATGGTAGTCTAAGGACAAAATCAATGGAATGTTCAACCAAAGGCTTCTCCAAAATTGGTAATGGCTTATATAACCTTTTATTTTGGGCAACATCCTTCATAATCTAACAAATTCTACATCTCTCAACAAATTTTTTAACATTACAGTGCAACCTAGCCAAATATACTACTCCTCTAAAATGTCTAGTGTCTTGTATATAAAAAAATGCCCTCTTAGTCCTCCACTATGTATTTTCTCTCTCATGAAACTATAGTATGCAAATCTACCTCCTTATAAACAAATACCCTTCTTGCACAAAGAAATCATCAAGAGAATGCTTACCTCCAATCTAGAGCTCCAAAAAAACTCTTCCATGCCTCCATGAAATTTGGATTCATGACATATAGATCCTTCATCATCTCCATTCCAACCAAATATATTGTCATAGTAGTCAACAATGTCTACCTCTTGCTCAAGGAATCTACCACCTTATTGGTTACACTAGCTCTGTGCTTGAGAATAAAAGAAAAACCATTACAAGTAGTCCATTCATTTCATGTGTATCTAATTTATCTTTGCTTGAGTATTAGTAAACCTTGACACCTAATTATCACTATATTAAAATCTCCCTTGGGAAAAATAGTGTCTCCACTTTCTCAATGATTAAACAATTGCATAAATTCTTGATCAAAAATTGAGTATTTATACTTGGCTTTATTCAAATTCTCACTAAAATATGTAATGGGTTTACCTTCTTGACTCAAGACAACACCAATAGCCTCCATCAACTTCTTCTTAAGAAACTAAATATTTTTCACTATGGTTATGTTCTTCCTCTTAGTCACTCCATTTTTTTGAGTGCTATGTGGAACTTGTACTGTTTGAGAGTTCTACTTTATTTGCAATACTTTAAGAATTATTTTGAAGCATATTCCAAATCTCTATCTACTATGAGAATCATGATAATATGAACTATCTATTTCTCAATCATAGTTATAAACTCTTTGAAGTACTAAAAACATCACTTTTATTTTTTATTAAATAGACCCATGTAAAAACAAGTCCTATCATTAACAAATATAAAAAAATTGGTAAGCCCCCAAGTTATCTAGTTTGCATTGGCCTGTGACACATCACTATATACTAATTCAAGAAAATTACTTTTCCTTTTATCTTTCCTTATTGGAAACTCAACCCTATGTTGCTTCCAAGAGATTAATTTTGTATTAAGTCTAACATATCGCTACATATTAAACAAATTATATCTTTTCTAAAGGCTTAATAAATGCATCAACCATGTTCTCAATCATGCTACAATACAGCAAGTCAATCTCTCTTGGCTAAATATTTTCTCCTACAAAATGATGTGGAGTCTCAATGTGTTTTGATCTAGCATGATAAATTAGGCTTGTTTGCTAATTTCATTGAGATTTGAATGTCACACTTGATAGGTTTTGGTCCTTACTACTTTTCTTCCATGTCTTGAAGAATGTACCTTAACCAAACAACTTTGTAGATAGCACTACACAGTGCTTTATACTTGGCTTCTATTGAACTTAGTCATTCAAGCATTCGAAGCCTACACAAACTCTATAAAGCATGTTCATGAAATTATGTGTTTGGTAATAGAATTCGACCATCATATCTTTGGTCTCCAATGGTTGGATGAAAAATTATCCTTTCTTCCTTTCACTCCACACAACCTAGATAAATTAGTTAGCTTAGGATTATCTTCAAAGTGAGGTACATAATAAACTTTTGAGAATCGATGTATCTTTTTATTAAAGTATCCATATGTACCTATAAGAAAGATATACTTTATATTTGATATTGCATTTAAGCATGATTGAAATTTTGATTTCCATATACTTATCCATGCCTCAAAATCTACATGTTTTGTGTCTTGGGTGACTTACACATATATGAGATCAATCATATTTATTCTAGATTATGCTTTCTAAATATCAAACTTATTGCTACACAAGTACATGCTACATAGTATAAAACAATAACTTCAGTACAGTTACATATGACTAAACATATGTATGATTGCTTGTTGTGTCTTTGATCCTTGTTCCAAGTGGCAACATATTTTGTTAACCAAAAACGACGTCTACATTTCTTTCTCGCTCTCCAATGCACATTTGTCCTACTGGATTGAAAGGAGATCAATCGTGAAGAGCTTCTCTCAAATCATGAACCTTGGCCTTGAACCGTTTACAACAATTTGCATGCATGGTGCACACCACACTTAGATCTTTGCCAGATTCACAAAATCCACTGAAATACTTTGTATCAAGGAAGCGTGCTCTGAGGCCTAATCTAGTAATGCTTGTGGACAACTTTATGTGATTCCACACATCTTGGCCATGCAAGTAAGGCATCGCTATTGTAGCACTGTGCCACACCTCCATCATCTCAATAGTCCTATTGTTTAAACGGACTAACATGAATCCTGTGTTTCCTTCATTTCTCACGTCACGTGGATTGCCAGAATATTTATCGCATGACATTTCAAAATCTGCATCCATTGAAAATCTTTGAAATGGATTTCTAAGCCACAGTACATCTGAATCCTGTGCGAAAACAACACTTTATAAAGTTAAATTGGTAATGGGCAAAATAAATCAGTGTATAGAGTTGATAAAGAAAAAATTTACGGAGAAAAGAAAAGTGTAGCCTCTGTGTAGGACGTTGGTGAGGAAGATGATTTTAGAGCGCATCATCTTCAGGTAATCCACCAGCAGATTATTGATGACATACTGAGCTTCGATTCTCCAGCTTTCCTTGAAATGTGTTGTTGAAGACATTGGGGGTGGCCGGTTCAAAAAATGGCTTATTGGAGAGCAGCACAAGGAAAAACAAAACACAGCAGACCACACCCAGAATCCTTTTCCTTTTGCTTAGATCCATATTAGCCACAACTTGAGAGAAAATGTTTTCGATATCAAACCTTTTGGAAATTAGAATTGATGCCCTCCGTTAATGAAGACGTTCCTCTCTGACTTCCCTCCCATTTTCTCCTCTTTTTATTAACAGCGTAGACTTTGTCGCGCAAGTGACCGACAAAAACACGACTCTTTTCTTTTTCTTTTTCCTTTTCTTCGTTTTTTTTTGGACTCCACGGGAAGAGCTTAACCAGCCGGTGCATTGTAAACGACCGGCTGGTCAATATTCGTACAGACTCCAGCTGGCGGTCAACTCTACTTCGACGAGCAGTATGAACAGCATTGTCGATGTCGACTCATCCTCTTTGGTCCTAAACGGGGGTCGACTGTGTCAAATGTCAAAGTATTTGTACAGTCGGGCGTTTACAATGCACCGATCGTTTACGGTGGGCACTCCATGGGGGTATTCCGATCGAATTGGGTATGCTTAATAAGCTCAGAGTACTTTATCTTTTAAGCAACAACTTGACAAGTATAATCCTAGTATAATCCCATCTTCCTTAGGCAACCCTATCCTCTTTAACTAAGCTGGACTTGAGAGACAATAGACTCCATGGTGGTATTCTTATTAAATTGGGTATGTTTAATCAACTCAGAGTACTTTTATCTTTTAAGAAACAACTTGACAAGTGCAATCCCATCTTCCCTAGGAAACTTGTCCTCTTTAATTGACTTGGCCTTGGAAGAAAATAAACTCCATGGTGGTATTCCTATTGAATTGGGTATGCTTAATCAACTAAGAGAACTTTATCTTCACACCAACAACTTGACAGGTACAATCTCATCCTTCTTAGGGAACCTATCCTCTTTAACTCACATGGACTTGGGAGTAAATAGTCTTCATGGTGGTATTCCTATTGAATTGAGTATGCTTAATCAGCTCCAAGGACTTTATCTTAACAATAACAACTTGCTAGGAGTGATTCCATCAAATTTGGAAAACTATCAATGTTGCAAAATTTGTCTTCAACAAAAAACCAACTCATTGGAGAATTCCCAAGCTCCCTCTCTAATTGTACTCAACTTCAACTGCTTAAATTAGCTAGTAACCAATTGAGTGACATACTTAATCTAATATGACAATTGTGTCAACATAACTATTGCAACCCCATTAGGTCAACTTCCACATCTTGAAAGATAGTATCTAGACAAAAATAATTTATATGGATGTATTCCAAATTAGGGTTGTTGGCAAGAGACACTGCTAGGATTCATAAGTGTTGTCATTGATGGAAACAAAGTTTATCCCACACATCCGCAGTACATAAATTACTCATACTGGAAGTTAGATTGAAGATAGGTTGATCCAGCAGTCAAGAACAGAGCATATGATAGGGTCTGATAGTTGGTCTGGAACTCTCTGATGGTGAAAACCAGCATGTTGCAGATTTGGATGAATAATAAGGAGTATCTAAACTATTGTATTCCAGGGATTTAGGCTCCGGAGATAAAGCATGTGAAAGATATAAGCATCTGACTATCGGACTCTAGTTAGACAGTGCAGACAGAGGAAGAACTAGCCAACAAGGTATCAGACCTCAATCCGGATGTGCAGAAGGTGTTGATCAAGTAACTTAAGGTGTTATATGATTTTGGCCGACATAGGTAATGATTTCTATACCTAATTTTTTGGTGTGCATCATCAATCAAGTGTGAATTCAGCCGACAAAACAATAACTTGCAAATATCCTAAGTGTTCTTGTTGCCGACTAGAAAGTTGTTGGAAATCCTTGATGTGGATATATCTACCCGATGGATTCAAGCTTGTGAATGTGTGAAAGTGATAGTATGATGGATTAAGTACAAAGAAAAATAGAGAAAAGTGCGAAGGCAGTAATCCAAGCTCAGAATATGACATAAGAGTGATACTGAGTAGGGGAAGAATGAAATGTGCTAATCGGTATACTGAGCCTAACCGGAACTGAATTCTTGCATATGTGGATGATGTTCGTCAATTCAAATACACTGTTATCTTCTGTAAGCTTTTGTAGACAGTGAGTCTCTTGTAGGCAGTGAACCTCTTGTGAGAAGTGTGCTCGGGTAGTGAGCCCTAATTGGCAAGTGCCATTTTGTACTTCTTATTCTTTTAACAGAGAATACAATCTTGAGTTAATCACCCCGTGGTTTTTCCCTTAACATGGTTTCCACGTAAAAATCCTTGTGTTATGTGTGTTGATTTCATCTCAGTTCTTATGGTTGCTTATGCTTTCACATTTTGATATATCACTAGATGTTAAGATAAGAAAAGGAAGTAAAAGTAAGAAAGTTTTGAGATAACTGATTCACCCCCCCCTCTCAGTTATCTGCCTTATTTCCAACAATTGGTATCAAAGCTAAGTTCCTTAGAAAATGCCTAACAACTTGAGGAGGATCTGGGAATCTCAATGGATGCATATGGTATGAAAGAACAACTACAGTCTGCCTTGGATGATCTTGAACAGTCCTAGTCTAAAGTCAATAATTTGAGAGAGCGACTTAAGGAGGCTGATGATTTCATTAATGAGCTAAAATAAAAACTCAATATTTCCATGAAAAAGAGCAAGGAACTACTTCAGAGGTTAGCAGATCAAAATGAAGCCAATAATGCTAATGAGGACCTGAATGAGAAAACAAAGCTATGTGAAAAGTTGTCAAAAGAAGTTGTTATGCTAAGACATGAAATGGAATAAGGGGTTATAAAATTTACCCAAGAAATTAAAGGAAGAGAAAGACTGAAGAAAACTTAAATCAATCCCTCAAGGAGAAAACAGAAGATTGCTACAAAATGGACAGAATAATTAGACATCTTGAGTCTGATCTTGGAGAAGCCATATACAACGAAGAACAACTTGAGAGACAGATTGACACTCTTAAACAAGATCTTGAAACTGCAAATGAATACAAAGAAAAATTCAAGATAAGCTCAGTCAAACTTGAAGTACTTCTTGAAAGTCAAAAGAGGATAGATGATACGCATGGCTTGGAAAATGAGAAAGGTGAAAGCTCTAGATCTGGTCAAAATAACTTTGGGTCAGGAAGACAAAGAAACAGGCCTAGAAAACCTCTTGTAAGACAGTGCAGGAGCAGAATGAATCAGAATAATCCATCCTTCTCTGGGCAATGTTTTAATTGTAAAAGGTATGGTCACAAATCTCATGAATGTAGAAATATGCAAATGAACAATTCTTTCAATGGTAGATGCTTTGTATGCAATAGAATGGGGCATATGGCTAATCAGTGTAGATCAAGAGAATATCAATCAAATAAGCAAAGAAATGTTGTGTGTTACAATTGCAATAAATCTGATCATATAGCTAGATTCTACAGAAGCAGAAATCATGATGGAAAAGGTCTGGTGAAGCATGATCAAAAACAAGACAAAGGCAAAGGTAAAGTGAATGCGGATGAGATTCAGAAGGAGATGACCAAGACTTGGGTAAAGAAGAATGTGATGAACATTGGTGATGGGTCTGCACCGGAATCCGGTATTGATAATCCTTTCAAAAATTAAAAGTGAGCTCTGGCTCAGGGGGAGCTACAAAGAAGATCAAATTCCCCCAACCAACTAGTAAGTGCCAAAATTCGGCACATTGAGTATGAATCAGAGGTTGTGGATTAAAGGGCTTTTGAGAGGTTCATCTAAAAATCATTCATCAAAAATTTGAGAAATCCTCATTTAGATTTGAAGAAGTTATGAGTAGATCCGGTTCCGGCAACTATCCGATAAAAACATAATTACACAAATAGATCTGGTATGATCTAAAAATACAATTTTATGATCTGTGGATTAGGGGGCATGTTTTGAAAGGCTAAAATTATGTTGTCAACTCAATTGAATAATGATTTGAAGATCTGCACAGTGATTCATGAGAAATTCACTCAAAACAAGGTAACCGGATGACTTAAAGTGTGCATTTATTGTAATGGGGAATTAGGTTTTTGTGCAAGGATAAAAGGTTCCTCATTCGTCATTTCTAACACTTTACATTCATGAAGAAGAGAGAAGAGCTCTGAGAAGAGATCCTATAGATTATTCAAGTTCAAGATGAAGATCAAAATCAAGCAGAAATTTGCTCCGACAATTGCTACAAACCCTAAGGCATAAAAAGGTACTTCTTTTCTACAAAATCTCTCTGAATTTGATTGCTAGAATGGCTACTCCCATGGTTGTGAATGTCACTGAGAGGCCGAGACCAAAATTCAAGAAACATCCCTTCAAATCTCTAGAAGTTGATCCCTTGGGTGCATTTTCCCATATTCCGTACGGTGTTCTGCATGTAGAAGATGTTAGGGTTTACATTCATACAAACATTAAGGATTTGGGAGACCTAGAGTTGATGGAAATATATTGCAAATAGTTAAGTAGTGAGAACTTTGACCTCCAACCAAAATTCAAGGCCCTAAAAGACAAGCACTTTGCACATTGCATACATTTCTCGTCTTTTGGAGAAGATGAATGGGTCCGGTATGTCTTGAGTAGGATGCATGATAACTTTATGTGGTTAATGAGTCCATTTAAGATAACCAAAGATACCATCAGGGTTGTAACCAGATTGCACTCAATTGGTGGGTTGCCTGCACTCAAAGATGTGAATAATCAAATGGTAATAGAAGCCACTGGATCAAAATATGACAAGAGGGCAATGACCATAGATGATATTACTGATCCGGATGTCAAGTTTGCATCAATTATAATTGGTTACAAGATTTACCACTCAAGTAGGGAAAATTTTGTATCTGGTATAGCAATCTATACTGCATATCAGATGCTGAAAGAAAATGTAGACTATGATTTGTGTGAGCTTCTATTGAATCAACTGATGGAGAATATGCAGAAGATCAAGAAAGATAAGAAAAATTCCTTCAAATATGGCAATCTGGTGTTGTGTTTATTCTTCTATTTCATAAATGAGTTACCGAGATCAAATGGTATGGTTTGGCCAAATGATAGACCTGTTGCAATTCAAATCAGAGATTATTTGTATGGACTTGGTGATGCACAAGCCCAGAAAAAAGCTCTCTGGGGTTACTTTAAGAATTTCCAGAGCATGATGCATGCAAGAGAAAGAATACCAAAATCTCTAGTTGAGAAATACAAGGACACAGTTTGCTTCATGGTTGATACAGATCAATGCCTAATGGAGGCAGTTGAGCCAAGAACTGTATGGGTAATGTCCATGGGTTATGAAGTTGATGAAAACATATTGGAGGTACATGTTCAACACTTGTTAAGCCAACCCAAGGACACCGAAGCAGAGAGGTTTGGCACCTTTGATGAGCTAAATATAAAAATACATGTTGAATTAAGTAAGCCTGAGTCAAAAAGAAAAGTGAGGAGGGGAGTTGAACAACTTGCTGAGAAATTTGGCATAACCAAGGAGCTAGTAGATGCAAACAGAGAAAGAATAGAGAAAATTGAAAGGGAAAGGGAAGAAGTAAAGAAAGAGAGCATCCCGGTGGAAACCTCTACCCGGACAAGATCTACTAGGAGCTCTACCCCTGTCTCTCCTAAAAGCTCAAAGACTGCTAAACCAGTAACCAAACCATCTGTTACAAGAGAAAAGAGAAAGAAGTCTAAGGCCACAAGAACATATGTGAGCCTTAAGGATGATGAAGAGACAGAATCAGATGTAGAGGTCAAAGAATTGAAGAAAGCCAAGAACAAACCTTCCAAGAATGATAGGACTGATGAGGAGCAAAAGACAGAAGAGTTTGTTGAGAGACCCACTCTCTCAATTGAAGACATCATTAAAGCAGTCACTGTGGATGGAAACCTGCAGCCGGTAAAAGAATTCTATGATGAGTATAATGATGCAGACAAGAGAATTCTTGAGGAAGCAACAGTAAGGTACCTAAACATCTACAACAAAGCTTTCATTGAAATAATTTCCTTGATTCCTAAAATCTTAGAAGAAGTTTTGGAGTTAAGAAAGGAAAATGGAAAAGCAAAAGACTTGGAGATCCGGGAACAGATAGTGATACAGTTATGTCCAACTATCACTCAAAAACAAATGGACATGGTTTTCAAGGATTCCAAAGAAGAATTTTGGAGCAATTCCAGAATGAATAAGCTTATGCTTGGAGAAACTAACCAAATAGCTGATGAGAGAAAAGAAATTCTTCGGAGTGCCTTGAAAAGGTTCAATCTTCCCATTGTAGAGGAAGCAAATGAAGAGCCTTTTGACATGGATGTTGAAGGATTAAAGAAAATTGTTGAAGAGCCTTCTAAGATGGATGTCGAAGGATTAAAGAAAATTGATGACGAGCAATCTGAGGCCTTAGATTCCTCTATTCTGGAAGAGGAAGTGCAGAAAGAAGAAACAAATACTGTTGATGGCAATAAGCAAATCATTCCAGAAGCCCCCAAAGGAAAGGAAGATGAGACTTCAAGAGACACTGTAGAGGTAGTGCAAAGTTTCTTAGACAAGGAAGTTGTGGAATTAGATGAACCAGAATTGATGCAAGGACCACTAAATCTGGACTTTCTCTCTCCGGTTCAGATGATGAAGATAGCATCTTTTGTTCAGGCCAAAGCCAAAGAAAAGCTTCTAAAATATCACATGGAGGACTGTAGCTACTGAATATTACATCCAGAGTGCTGGAGAAGATTATGCCCACATATCAGAAGGATCCATCTACCTCTCCATCTGGTAATTTTAAGAACTTAGTTAATTTTGTCAATACACATTTTGAGTCTTTAGAAAAATTAATAGAAACTAAGGTCCGGAAAGAATTCTTGGTAAAAAGATTCAGTGAGGTACAAGGGCTAATTGATAATGATAGAAAAACCCTAGACATTGGCATAAAGAGCATTGAAAATGCTCTTAAGGATGGTGGAGACATATATAAATTTTGTTTATCCTGGCCTAAAGTTGTAGAAGACATTGAGAAGAAAATGAAAGAACAAAAAGGAAAATTGACAAACCTATCTCAGAATTTTGATCCCCTTACTATCTCTCTAGTAAGTCAAGAATGCCAAGAAGATGTTATAATAAATGAAATAAAGAAACTAGTTAAGGAGAAGAAGAATATAATGGATAGAATGGGTGAACTCAGAGGGATAATCATCCGTAAGTTAGAGGCAATGCATGATGCCTTAGCAGATGCTCTAAGTACAGCCTGGACTAGTGATCCAATAGATTTGAAGAGGGCAGAAGCATATGCATTTTTGTTGAGTGGACACATCTCCATTTTGGATAGGATGAAGAGAAGTTGGGCCACAGATCTTGTACAGTTGAAGACTACATTTGCAGATATACTTAAGTATATGTAAGTTTATCTTATGGATTGTATGTACATATGCAGCCTTATATAATAATTTTTGCACATTTTTGGTTTGCAGATCCCACCCTTTGCCATTGATGTCAAAGGGGGAGTGAAGAGTAGTGAAAAATGAGGAATCCAGCATTGTGGATGAGCACTGGTAAGAAGTGTGGAGAAATGGAGCACAAGCAAAGGGGGAGTTACAACGACACTTAGTCATTTTTCACTAAGTGTTGCCATCAATGCCAAAAGGGGAGTTTGTTGGCAAGAGACACTCCTAGGATTCATAAGTGTCGTCATTGATGGCAACAAAGTTTATCCCACACATCTGCAATACATAAATTACTCATACTGGAAGTCAGATTGAAGATAGGTTGATCTGGCAGTCAAGAACAGAGCATATGATAGGGTCCGATAGTTGGGTCTGGAACTCTCTGATGGTGAAAACTAGCATATTACAGATTTGGATGAGTAATAAGGAGTATCTAAACTATTGTATTCTAGGGATTTAGGCTCTAGAGATAAAGCATGTGAAAGATATAAGCATCTGAGTATCAGACTCCAGTTAGACAGTGCAAACAGAGGAAGAACTGGCCAATAGGGTATCATACCTCAATCTACATATGTAGAAGGTGTTGATCAAGTAACATAAGGTGTTATATGATTTTGGCTGACATAGGTAATGATTTCTATACCTAAGTTTTTGGTGTGCATCATCAATCAAGTGTGAATTCAACCGACAGAACGATAACTTGCAAATATCCTAAGTGTTCTTGTTGCCGACTAGAAAGTTTTTTGAAATCCTTGATGCGGATATATATACCCAATGGATTCACGATTGTGAATGTGTGAGAGTGATAGTATGATGGATTAAGTGCAAAGAAAAATAGAGAAAAGTGTGAAGGCAGTAATCCAAGCTCGAAATGTGACAGAAGAGTGATACTGAGTAGGGGAAGAATGAAATGTGCTAGATTGGTATACTGAGCCTAACCGGAACTAAATTCTTGCATATGTGGATGTTGTTCATCAATTAAAATGCACTGTTATATTCTATAAGCTTTTGTAGATAGTGAGTCTCTTATAGGCAGTGAACCTCTTGTGAGCAGTGTGCTCAGGCAATGAGCCCTAATTGGCAAGTGCCATTTTGTACTTCTTATTCTTTTAATAGAGAATACAATCTTGGGTTAATCACCCCATTGTTTTTCCCTTAACAGGGTTTCCACGTAAAAATCCTTGTGTTATGTGTGTTGATTTCATTTCAATTCTTATGGTTGCTTCTACTTTGACTTTTTGATCTATCACTGAATGTTAAGATAAGAAAAGGAAGTAAAAGTAAGAAAGTTTTGAGATAACTAATTCACCCTCCCTCTTAGTTATCTGCCTTATTTCCAACAAGGGTCAGGTAAAAGGTCTTGGGCTATTATCATTGAGTGAAAGCATGCTTTTAAGGAAAATTCTAGAGAGTTTTCATGATCTTCCACAACTAAAATATTTTTCTCTTGATTACAATCTACTATAAAGGAAAATACCTCCCAGTTTAGGGAGATGCCAAACTTTGGAGTAGGTGGAGTTGTCTCACAGAAAGTTAAAGAGGAAATATATAATGTTCTACCAAACTCCAAATATTTAAAGATGGTGTGTAATTTTTAGCCATTTATAAGGCAAACATAGTTATAGGTTAACTATATATGTAGAGAAATAGAAAGATTTAATCCAAACAAAAGGAATGTGAGTTTTTATTCTTGACATCAAGTCTTCGTTCTTCTTTACAATGGATATTTAGGTTTGTAATATTTTTTAAATATTATCTCCAAGCTTGTGGCAATGCATGTAATAATTTCTTATTCTATCAACCTATATTAAACATGGCCTTGACAATTTTATATGTAAAAGAATGGATTCCACAATTGTCATAACTTTCAAAGTTCCTCTATTTGGGGAAAATATTTATCAAATTCACTGGATATGGATCATGCCTTTTTTTTTTGAGCATATATGGAATATATTGAATGAAATGGTTATTAATATTGTATAAAAAGAATAGTAGTCATGTTGGATAATTTTTTTTATGTTTTGTTCACTCTCAATTATTACATTTCAAATTGATTATCAATTAGGAGAGGATGCCTATGAAGTATTTGATAATATATTAATAACCCTTTGTTGTTGTAATTCACCACTTTGGATGGTTTTGTTGTTATGGTTTACTCTATATGAGGAAAGGCTTCAATTTTCTATTCAAATTATGTGGCAACATAGCCTTGAATGAGCAAGGCATGAGAGAGAATAAGTGCAATAGTAGCAAGGGATACCAACACTTTGTGTTTACTACCCTCTTTCTCATTTTTTTCAGTATTATGTTTTGTGGGCTTATACCTGATGTATTTATATATTTATTAACAATACACTCCATCAAAATTCACTTAACACCATTTTTAATGAAAAATTATTATCTTAAAATGAAACAATGATTGTGATCCATAGTTGTAGTAATACTACATACTAACTTAGGTTGCACATAAAAAATTTTATTCAAGGAATAGCCCAATTCAACTTATATTCAAATAAATTTTATATATCATATCTTTGCAATAGTATTAATATTTAATTTAAGTTTCATATGGTCCACACATCTTTATTGAAATTTTGTGTGTCTATTAGGTTGAGTAGTTCTTTGGCCATGTGAGGAACTCACTGAGAATCAAATAATTTGACACAATGCATGGGTCAAATAACTATAATTTTGAAAGATTATTTAGATAGATTGGTTATATATCCTTTCCCCTTAACATATTATTTTTATCACATGGAGGAGTTAATGGAACTCTAGAAAGATGGTTTATATTATAGAGGGCTCATCAATTTTTCCCCAAATCTACCATCATTGAATATAGGCTAATGAAAGATTCAAGGAAAGGCATACTAAATTTATATTTCTTCTAAGTAATGTTATATGATTGATTTCTATAATTGTAGTAAAAAATTGGCTTCCTAGTGCCCTCCTTTCTAGAGAATCTAGGACTATGGCAAACCTTTATGATATTAGATAATCAATAATAGAAGGAACTTAGAAAATTATTAAAACTAAGTGAAAAAAATAGTAATCCATTTGCCACTCAAGGGTTTAAGAAATTTTCAATAGGGAAAATTCATGACTAGTTTATGTCACCAATATAGCAAACTCATTTTTTTGTTCTTGAGGTGTAATTTTTCTCCTTTACAAATCTCTTATATGAAAAATTTCCACTCTACTAATCAATAAGAAATGTCAAATATATTTTGAAAATCATTACTAGAAAACTTTTTACCTCTTTAAAAAGAAAAATTTCTACTCCACAAATCAACAAGAATTTTGAAATGCATGCTACAAATTGTTATTGGAAAGTTTTTAACTTCTACGGTTTTCTTTTTCAATTTATGTTTTCAAAGATCATTTCTCTCAAGATCTTGCACAAAACAAATTACTTTACAAAATTTGGAGATTTTTTATTATGATTCAGTATTGTCTTCTTCAAATGAATTTCTTCTAAAATTTCTTGTTTTCTAGTGTTTAATTCTTTCTCACCCTTCAATTACAGCTATTAAATAGCTTTTAGTTTTTTAAATTTTGTGATAAAATAGGCTCAAAATAAATTCTCCTATGGCTAGTTGGGTTCATGTTGATGCTTTAAATTTTGTATTGAATCCTTAAGAGAAACATATTATTGTACAAACCTTCTATTTCTATTGATCTTTGGAAAAAAATGTTCCTCATGTTGAAGAATTATAGTACATTCATTTATGAATTCTATTACATAATAGAAGGCAAGAATGACTATCTTGGACAAGTTATACATATACTCTTTCCTAACTTAAGGAATCTTGCCTAACAATGTTAAGTAATTTCTATAGTGAAAGAATTAATTCCATAAATATTAGTAGTTTTACAAGTCTTTTGCCTATAGCATATGCACATGTAAAATGCTTTCATCCATACTAGTCAAGGCATATCATAATACACATCAGGCCTATTATAGTAGATGCTTATACTATCTGTGATCATGAAACTCAATAGGATTTGTTAACCATCCTCAATTGTATAAATTTTTTGGTGGTAAGTGTAGTTTCTATTTGACCAACTCCTTATACAAATCGAAAGTGATAGAGAAGATACTAGTTTGCTTGCATTTTTGTTAGAAATGAAGGCAACAACTACCCAAATGGAAATATGATTACAATATGTTTATGATCTTAAAGCAATGTAATATGAATAGAGATTACATACGGAAATGAAATTACAACACATGAATAAACACCATAGAAGAATAAACCATATCAACACCAGATATATAACATGGAGAAAACCCTTTCGGGTTAAAAACTTCACCAAGAAAAGAGGCTCAAGTTGTATTATCTTCAAAATCTAAAATACATAATACATGGACTTCCTCTGTCTCTCCAACCTTCAATCTGGCAGAACCTGTGTACAAAAACTATGATATACAACACATACAAGGCACTATATTTATAGAGGTATTTCACTCCAAACTAGGCGTCCACTTTCTCTCACCTTGGATACTCCAACATGCAACATTAAATGACCTCTTACAAGCTCATGACACTTGTCAATAGTCAACCATGCAAACTTGGGCACCCATGGAAAAGAATAGGCACTTACGGGGTAATAAATGTTGTCATGTAACCATCATAGATTCTATCATAACATCCTCCGAATAGCACCTTCCCAATATGGGCATCTAGAGCCAACAATAGCAAATTGCAACTCATAAATATCCATCATAAGTTGTCATATTGTCATAGAATCTTATGACAACTTACAACTATCACATATTCTCTTAAAACCACTTACCAACTTTATGACGTGTCATACAAGCCAAATATAGTTGATTCCTCCAAGGTGGCACCTACCCTCAATTACTCTTGATATTTACAATTACCATCAATAAATTTTACTCCATAACTACTGCCGGTAACTCCAAAACTTACCGATGCAGTAACTTCGTAATTACTATCCCCGGTAATTATTTTTTACCACTACCAGTGAAACTTATACATCCCTTATGGGTGATTTACTAATTAATATTTGGAATAATAATTGCAAGGATTTACAAGGTTAATGGCACCTAAATCCTAACAATTTTGAGGGCTATTCATAAACAAGGTGAGCAAAGAGTCACAATACAAGCAATAGGAGTGGGAATGATTCTAATTGATGAGCTTACCGATCATTTAAAGATATACCTTTTTTAGGACTATTTTAAGGAAAATATATAAACGTATGGTAGTACTTGAAACATATTTCATATTATATTCTTCTCCTGTGCAAGTTATATTTCAATAAAAACATCATATTTGAAGGATCAAGAGTTGTAAAACAAGGTCTTAAAAATGAAAAGCAAGGTATATTTTTTATGTTTAGAAAGAAGGCCTTCATTTGAAGGACTACACCTCTTGTGATCATCTAAACTACAAGATATATTGAGAGAAATATATTTATCTATTTTTTTCACTAATGTAGCTATAGATAGAGAGTCTAATGAAAAACAATCTATTTGTGCAACCTAAACACTAAGAAAAATACCAACATAGTACATAATAAAAACAAATTTGGAAGATAAAATGAGACGTCACAATCAATTATAGTAGCATTCAATTCTCAATATCTAACATACATGCCATATTCAAATGCTCTAACACAATAGTTGATTATCAAGGTTCATGAATAAGAATTCTTGTACAATCATACATGCTTGTAGGATATGTGTCCATTATGTCAATTAAGAACCTATTTAAAGCCCATAGTAAAATTTATCTCTTTTATGTCCTACCCTATTCCAAGGATCTTGTTGTCTTATCTATAGGGATCCCTTCCAATGATAAGTTACAACCAACCAAAGGGCCATTAAACTTCTTTCACAGCCTTCCATGGGACCAACTAAAAGTGTTCATGTTCATCCAATATTTAAAATTTGGTGCAAAACCCAAAAGGGCTCTTTTTCACATTATATCTATCTATCAAGAGGACCCATAGGGTGGATATTGTATGTAGTGAGATCTATTTATTGAAACTAAATATGGTTCTATCTATGAACCTCCTTAGGACCAATAAGATTATAAATGTGATCAAACACTATTGCAAATCTTGAATGATAACCACATTGTGAGATCTTAGTTTGGGACTCAGAATATACTATAATGGAGATTAGGCAAGAAAATGCCTTTGTGGAAATAATTTTCATCTATGATAATAATCTAGCAATGAGAAAACTCCTAAATTTGTAAAACAAAACAAGACATGAAATAAAATATTTTTGGGGTGATGCATGATTGATTGACCCCTGAGATGCTCATGCATCAATCATCCTAGGTAATGAAATTTTGAGCATGGTTCTCAAATAAAGAAAGTGAGAGAGGTTGTGGCAACCACCCTTATCAATCCCACTTCATCTTCAAAAATCCATTTCAAATCATCCTTAGGTCTCCTTCCCTTTTATCAAACCAGATATTCTTTATAGATTATTTCTTCCTAGTTCTTCTATTCAAATTGTCATTTAGAATCTACTATATCACATCACTAGACCTATCAAGAAGATGTTGCCTCCAATCTAGCAACTATAGTGATTTTATATCCTTCTCTATATATTCATCTCCATGAAATTCTTATAGATCAACCACATTCAATAGTAGTGAGATATCCAAACTTTCTAGTAATTCAACCCCATAATAATTTTTAGAAATACTTCACAATGCTCTACATCAACCAATCTTATTTGGCTTGAACTCATCATATGTTCCTCTAGGTAATATGTCCTTCCTCAAATGTACCATGACTAACTCACCCTCTAAGTAACTCTTTTCTCTTATGTGCTCATCTGCACTTACCTTATACTTATTGTTAGGTCTCTCAATTGTTGCTTCACCTATGCATGCACCTCCTATATATGTGATGCAAATTATTTTGCATTTGTGCTAATGTGTTATCCACTAGGTATTCTCAACAAGCTTGTGACACCTTTCAGAGATGTCACATACATAATTAGAAAAGGGGTCTTGTGTGTAGACTAATTCATTGAGTTGTTGAACATAAATTCCACTTGCACCAACCATGTATCCCATAGTTCTAGTTTTCCTCCCACCACATTTCTTAGGATATTTCACAAACACCTATTAACAACCTCTACAAATGGTCATATGTCTATGGATGGTATGTAAAACTATAGTTTAACTATGGATTCAACCTTTTCCACAATGTGCTCCAAAAGTGGCTCAAAAATTTAGTATCCATATTTGAGGTGATACATTGTAGCAAGCCATGTATCCTCATAAACCCCTTGAAAAAACTTTGCAATCCTAGATTCATAACTCATCTTTTGGTACGGAATGAAATGAGCCATTTTAAAAACATTTCAACAACTACAATGATGGAATTGTTACCCCTATAAGTCCATGGTAATCTAAGGACAAAATACATGGAATTTTCCTTAGAAAGCTTCTCCAAAATTGGCAATGGCTTATATAACCATTTATTTTGGGAAACATCCTTCATAATCTAACAAATTCTATATCTCTCAACAATTTTTTAACATTGTGGTAGAAGCCTAGCCACAAATACTCCTTCTCTAACATGGCCAATGTCTTGTATGTACAAAATGCCATCTCAATCCTCCACTACATAGTTCCCTAATGAGATTCTCTCTCACAAAACTCTATAGTATGCACAACTACCTCCTTATAAGCAAATAACCTTCTTGCATGAAGAAATTATCAAGAGAATGCTTACATCCAATCTAGGGCTCCAAAAACTCTTCCATGCCTCCATGCAATTTGGATCCATGACATATAGATCCTTCACTAAATATACTATCATAGTAGTCAACAATGTCTACCTCTTTCTCAAGAAATCTACCACCTTATTGGTTACACTAACTTTGTGCTGGAGAACAACAGAAAACCCATTATAAGTAGTCCATTCACATCTTGACTATCTCTAATTTATCTTTTCTTGACTATTAATACAACTTAACACCTAATTATTAGTTTATAAAAGCCTCCCTTGGGAAAAAATAGTGTCTCCACTTCCTCAAGGCTCGACCAATTGCATAAAATTCTTCATCATAAATTGAGTATTTCTACTTGGCTTGATTCAACTTCTCACTGAAATATGTAATGGGTTTACCTTCTTGACTCAAGACAACACCAATAGCCTCCATCACCTTCTTCTTAAGAAATTCAAATATTTGTATTGCTACATATATCCATTCAAATCCACTCTTCTAGATGCAATGTGTTAGTGGCACACAATTCCCACTAAGGTTCCTAATGAACTTATATTAGAAACTTTGCTAGATGGCACACAAATTCTTTACTCCCCAAAACACTCAAATGATTTGCAATTAGTTTATGGACGATGAAAGCTTCATAAGAAGTTTTAAGCTTTAAGAACTCAATTGGAGTTCTATTTTGAAACTATATATCTATACTTAGAGCTTTAACCCACAAACTATTAGGGAGATTCTTATCTTTGAGAATAATTCTAGCACACTCAACTATGGTTATGTTATTCCTATCAATCACTCAATTTTGTTGAGGACTATGTGGAACTTGTATAGTTTCAAAATTCATTTCTTTTTATAGTACTTTAATAATTCTTTTGAAGTGTGTTCTAAACCTTGATCTAATCTAAGAATCTTGATATTGTGACATTTCTATTTTTCTTGATCATAGTTCTAAACTCTTTGAAGTACTTAAAAACATCACTTTTATTTGTTATGAAATAGACCCATGTAAATCTAGTTTTATCATAAACAAATATAAAAAATGGTAAGTTCCTCCAAGTGATCTAGTTTCCATTGCCCACATATTTTAGTATTTACCAATTCAAGAAAATGTCTTTTCCTTTTTTCTATCCTTTTAATAATAAAAACTCATTCCTATGTTATTTCTAAGAAATGAATCTCTATGATACCTATATGTTACAAACTTCATCTTTCCTAAAGTCTTAGTAAATATATTAGTAGGTTCTCATTCATGTTAGAATACATGAAGTCAATCTCTCTTGGTTGAATATATTCTCTTACAAAATGATGTTGATTCTCAATATATTTTGATATAGCATGATAAATTAGGTTTGTTTGCCAACTTTATTAAGCTTTGATTGTAACACTTGTCAATATGTAAATGTATTAAGGCACTTTTCCAAAATGGACATAAAACTACATGAAAATGGTATGGGTATGCAAATTTCACCATTAGATTTTGCCCCCACTTTGTGTTAGGATTAAGGTGCTATCAACCTTGTAAATCCTATGTAATTAATTACTCATAGTGTTGTATGTAAATCATTCATAAGGGATGAAGTATTCACCAAGTAGCGATCTTGTTTCAGCAACATGTTTGATCTCGATACCTAACGGATGTAGGTTATTTGGGGGGGTTATAGGGGGTACCCCCCTATGGGGTCCGGGGGATGCCCCCCTGATGGGGGGTTTAGGGGCTGAAAGCCACATTTTATATATAAATTACCATTGTAAGTATGGACCGTTCTGTTAGACACACAAGAATACTGAGAGGGGTGGTGAATCAGTATTCAAACAATTTTCAATTTCAACAACTTCAACTTATCCAAAGCAGATTAAACCTTAAGCATCATAATATCAACATGAAAGAATAACACAATGCATATCAACACATAACACCATATTTACGTGGAAAACCCTAAAAGGGAAAGACCACGGTGAGGATTAACTCACAATATATGAAGCTCAAATAATAACTTTGTTTTATGGGCTATAACCCAAGGAAACTGCTACTCCCTAAGTAACTTTGATTTAGGGTTGCTCCCAAGGAAGCTTCTACTCCCTGATGACTTTGTTTTAGGGTCACTCCCAAGGAAGCATCTACTCCCTGAAATGAGAATACACGTACAAAAGACTACAGTATGATAGTCTTTCTACTATCTAAAAACTGACATTGAAGCTCACACTTTTGATGATTACACTTCTCCCTCCTCACACTTTCTTCTGAAGATCTAATCAAATAGACACACTCTATACTTGATCACTATCACAAATATGTCTTCAAGATGAATATAGATAGCATCAACAACATCTACTCTTTCTTCTTCAGTCGCACATCAATAATGCATTTATCCTGCCTTTTATCTGCTTGCGAACCTTTCAATGAAGCTATGATCATACCTGCCTCACTCAATTTGATTCACTATTTATACATGATATTACATTGATTACATAGCTTTTCGTCTAGATATAATACGAAAAATACATTTACAAGTCAGTCAGACATCACACAATATGAAATGTGTAGAAGATAGGTCCTAAGTGAACACACATGTTACACCAACAAAAGATCCAAGCCTTACGGACCCCAACTCTTGCTTAACCAAGTCCAAAATATCCTTCACGGCTTCAAACATCAAGGAATTACATCCACACACTCTGCTCATTTGGAAATAGGTCAACTTTAAGGAAAATATATGAAGACTTGAAGTAAAATAGCCACATCAACTTGAAAAACCTTGTGTGGTACTAGAAACAATAAAGATCTTCATGAAACTTTTCCAAATGAGTTCACATGACTCATAAAACACCCCCAAACACTCCTTTGCCACCACACTTCAAAGAATTGTGTCGCACATCTTCAATCATTAACTCTGAGAACACTCTGACATCCGGAACACACTGCAACATGTTATCATTGGAGAAATTGAGATGTGGACCACCAAGAACCTTGAAACTGAAAAGAAACATATAATTCTCATCTAGAAACATGTCCTCAAAACTGCAAGGGAAATCATTCATTTGCAGAGGAATGTGGAGCATTCCATCAAACCTTCAACACTGGCTTACTCTGTTAGAACACATGCCGGTACTTTGTCATGCACAACTTTCACAACGGAAGAGTAAATGATCTAAATCTCTAGAATTATCATCTTCACTGCAATCTTAACATACCTTCAAAACCGCATAGCCAAATCTTCAAATGCGAAGGAATGTGGAGCATCCTACTTCCATGTAGTGACTGTCTTCACAGAACCAACATTGTCTTCACTCTATCTTTTGCAAAACATACTTCTGGTAGTTCAGACATCATGAAACTTGGAATATGCAAGAGTTGTCATTACATTAAGCTATATTCCAATCTATAAAGGCCCAAAACCAACTTGATGGAAATGCTAAGCAATTTCCCAAACAGTCTTCAAAAGTGGTCATTCTAAAACAGAGACTATCATCCACTTCCAGAGACTGAATCTTCTTTGCCTTAACACATACATTCTTAGGGATAGTAGAAGAAAGCATACAACATACCTTAGTCCATCAGTACCACATCTTAGTGCTTCTAATTCCCATATTAATGCGTCTTCTTGATGCTTCTGATTCCCATATAAATGTATCTTCTCATCTCAATATATCTTCTTTAGGAGCATCACATCCAACTATGAACACTATTACACATTGATATCAGTGTTGACATCAATGATAACCTTGTGATCATAGGAACCATATGTGTAACAATCTTCCCCTTTGGCATTGATGGCAATATATGCTTGAAAATTTCTTCCCCTTTGACATCAAGGACAAAGGACAACTACCATCAACAACCATACATCTACACATTTTTCTTTAGGTTATAACTTTTCTTGCAACAAACAAACTCCCCCTATCATCAGCAACCACTACCTGCTCCCCCTAAGAGGTAGCCAACATCAGTCTAGGAAATAAAGATATAACATTAACTCCCCCTGGACAGATGCATCACTATGCATCTTTTAGCAAGAAGGAGGGGAAAAACCCCTAACCTTTGTCAGAGATCCTCAAAAGTGTCCTTTGCAAGAGCCTTTATAAAGATGTTTGCAATTTGATCCTTTGTTGGAACATATTCCAACTTCACTTCCTTATTTGCAACCTTCTCTCTCAAAAAGTGATACTTGATTTCTATATTCTTGGTTCTAGAATGCATCACTAGATTCTTGGAAATATTGATAGCACTTGTATTGTCACACAAAATAGGAATAGACTCATCATACAATACCTTGATATCCTTCAGAGTTTGCTTCATCCACAACACTTGTGTACAACAGGAGGCTACTGTACAATATACTTTGCCTCTATAGTTGATAAGGACATTGAATCTTGCTTCTTGCTCTACCATGAAACTAATCTGCTTCCTAGAAATAAAGCACCGCCACTTGTACTTCTATCATCAACACAACCAGCCCAGTCAGCATCAGTGTATGCACTCAAATCAAAGTTATTAACTTTTGGATACCATAGACCATAGTTTGGAGTTCCTTTCAAGTAACTAAATATCCTTCTTACTGCCTTCTCATGTGTTTGCTTAGGATTGGCTTGATATCTAGCAAACACACATATTGCGTGTATAATGTCAGGTCTAGAAGTAGTCAAGTACAACAATGCTCCAATCATAGACCTATAGATAGTGTGAACCACCTCTAGAGACTCATCATCTTTTCTCAAGTGACATCTAGTGACCATGGGAGTACTCACTAGTTTTGAATCCTCCATACCAGACTTCTTCAATAATTATTTAACATACTTAGCTTGAGAAATAAAGATACCACCATCTAGCTGAGAAATTTAAAGTCCAAGGAAGAAAGACATTTTACCAATCATGGACATCTAAAACTCTTTTTGCATCTCCACCACAAACCTTTTACACATATCATCATCTCCACCAAATATAATGTCATCAATCTATACTACAACTATCAAAATCATGTCTCCTTCTTCCTTTATATAAACATTACTATCTATGGTACCCATCTTGAAGCCTTGCTGAAGTAAGTACTTGTCTAATCTTGCATACCAAGCCCTAGGTTCTTGCTTGAGACCATACAAAGACTTTTTGAGTCTGCATACCATGTTTGGATCTTCTAATATCTGGAAACCATCTAGTTGTTCAATATATACTTCTTCTTCTAGGTCACCATTCAAAAATGTTGACTTGACATCCATCTGATATACTTTGAAGTTCTTATGAGAAGCAAGAGCAAGGAACATTCTAATTTCCTCCATCCTTGCTACCGAAGCATAAGTCTCCTCAAAATCAATGCCTTCTACTTGAGTGTATCCTTTGCATACTAATCTTGCTTTGTTCCTTACAACTTCACCTTCTTCATTCAGTTTGTTCCAGAACACCCATTTTGTTCCTATAATATTCTTGTTTGTTGGCCTGGGAACCAATTCCCATGTTTGATTCTTCTCAATCTAATCCAATTCTTATTCCATGGCTTTTATCCATCCCTCATACTTGATGGTTTCAGAAAAGGTCTTAGGTTCTACTTTTGATAACAAACACAAGTTTGCTTGCTCATGTGTCTTAGAAAACCTTCTCCTTGTCAGCACACCTTCATTCTTGTCTCCAATGATCTAATCTACAGAATGATTCTTCTTAACATACTTTGCTAGGGTCTTAGGCATCTTCTCTGGTGCTTGTTCCTTTTTTGTTGCAAGTATGTGTAGTTGGTGTTGTCATTGAGGTCAACAAGCTTGTGTTGTCATTGGTGTCAACTGTATGAGCAAGAGAATATTGCAAGAGTGTGAACAAGTTGGTGTTGAGTGGATGTTGTCTCTGATGTTGAGGAAGTGTTGAAGATGGTGATGATATGTTCCTAGTGCTTGGTTTCTGAGTGCTTTTGAGAAAATTTGAATAATAAGAGGAAATAGTGTGTTGTAAAGATGTTCTGGCATACAGAGTGATGTTTTGGTTTTGCTCTGCATTTCTTTTATATTGAAGATCTATTTTGTGGTTTGGATATGTTGATTAGAGGTGTTTAGAGGTACAAAATTCAGAATTCGGTGCACTGAATTGTTGTGTAGAGGAAGGTGTGTTTACCAGTGTGTAACTGGGATTTGCAGAGGTGTCTAGGAGAAATGTTTTTGTTCTGCATTTCTCCGTGGAATGGTTTTAGGTCTTGCAGTTATGGAAGTGTGTTTATAAGGTTCATATCTATCTTCTGTTGAAGTTATTCATGATTTGGTGCTCTACAAGTTGATTTCTTGAGTTACAATGCATAACAGAGATATTTGAGCATATTGGGTAAACAAGACAAGTTTGTTCAGTAGGTGAAAGTTGTTGTGGAGGAATTTGTTGGATTTCAGGATGATTTTGGAATACTCTAGCCGTAAGTCATCTTTGGTTTTGAGGAAGCATGTACATAATTGTTTATGGTGTTAACACAGGTTTGGCTAACCTTGGGCATTTACACTAATTGCGGAGTTGCTTTGATAATTGTGGAAGCGTGGTGTAACGTGTATCAGTGGATTTAGGTCCAAGCAACAGTGTGTTGTACTCTACCTTCATTCCTTTCCACCATGGGAATGTTTTGGTGCCAACCTAATTTGAATTTGCATGATTAAGGTGCTTTGTCAACTTTGGAGAATGTTCTTAAAATTGAAGATGGTATAAATAAGTGTTAAGCTATTGAAGGATGAGAAGATAGAAATTTATGTGTATGTGATGTGAATTGCAGAGTTATAGAGTGCGAATTTGTGCAGTGCAGTGTGAACTTTCATATGTTAGATTACTGGATGCAGTGAGCAGAAGGTGTCTACAATTCCTCAGTGAGACTACAGAGGTGTTGATGCCATTGTGGTGGACTTCTTTGTTGCATTGAGATAGTTTTTTTCTCCTTGTAACAATATTCTCTATCTTCTTTTCTATTATGGTAGTGAGCCTTTGGAAATGACCATTCTTTCTTTTGGGCAGTGAGCCTTTCTAAAGTGAGCCCTATTGTATTTCAGTGTTGATATTACTTTATATTGTGAGCTAATCCTCATCATGGTTTTTCCCTTCTTGAGTTTTCCATGTAAATCTAGTGTTCTCTTGTGTATGATGTTGATTTGATTCAGTTTTTGTTATTTGCTTTCATGCTTAATCATCTTAATATTTTAATGGATTAATTGAATTAGTGTGGATTTGAATGTGTGTGAGGGTTTTGAAGTTTTAAGTTACAACTGATTCACCCCCCCTCTCATTTGTCTTGTGCATTCAACAATTGGTATCATAGAAAGGTTCCTTAGAAGAAAGCTTAACCGCTTGAGGTAGATTTGGGGTGGCTCACAAGAAAGATGTTCCCCTTTGATGGATTAGACTATACATTCTGGAAAATAAGGATGGAAGGTTATCTGATTTCTCTTGGATATGAAATATGGAAGTCTGTTGAGTTTGGATACACTATACTTGAAAATGGTTTGAGTACTGCAAATGAGATCAAGGCCTATGAAATCAATGGTAAAGCAAGGTATGCTCTTTTAAGTTGTCTTACTAATTCTAAATTGGTGAAAGTTATGAATCTAAAAACTACTAATAAAATCTAGAAAAAGTTAGAAAGTATTTATGAAGGAGATGATAAGGTCAAGCAAGCTAAGATGTAGAATATAAAGATCATGTTTGAGACCATGCGAATGTCTGAAGATGAAAACATCACAAGCTACTTGTAGAAGGTGGATGAAGTGTTCGATAGCATCAAAGGTCTTGGTGGAGAAATGGAAGAAAAAGAAGTGGCAATGAAGGTACTCAGAACTCTTCCCAAAGCTTACAATCATAAAGTTTTTGCTATTGAAGAATTGCAAAATATAGATCAATTTACCAAAGATCGGTTATATGGCACTTTAACTACTTTTGAAATGAGAGAATTTGGTACAAGTAGTGTAAAAGTTGAGACTGCCTTTAAGGCTGGTAAATCAGAGAAGATTGTGGAATTAGATCAGGAGGATTCTGATGATATGGAAGCTAACTTTGTGAGAAGAATGAAAAAGGGTACTGGTAAGTACAGTGGTAAGTTGCCTTTCAAGTATTTTAGTTGTGGCAAGATAGGTCATTATGCTTCAAGATGTCCAAACAAAATTTTGAAAAGAAAAAATAGGGAAAACAAAGGTAAGATGATTAAGAAAAGTTATTATGTTAGAGAAGATGCAAGTATATCTGATGATGAATATGATTATGAAGATGATGAGGATAGTGAATGTTTGTTCATAGCTTTAAAAGATGATATTGTTTCTACTAACTCTGAATAATGTGTGAAGGAAATGGCTCTGAAAGTAAGTATTAATGTTGAAGGCACTTTGATGTCTGCTTTTCATGCTAGACAGGAAAAGAACTACTGGGCCATTAACAGTGGATGCTCAAATCATATGACCGGTGATAAGAGTAAGTTTGTTAAACTTGAAAAATATGATGAAGGACTAGTTAGATTTGGTGATGATTCATTTGCTAAGATATGTGGAAAAGGTTCAATTAGTTTTGATGGAAAGAATAATACTGATGATGTTCTTCATGTTAAGGGTTTAAAATAGAACCTCTTGAGTGTTGAACAAATGTGTAGCAAAGGATACAATCTTATGTTTTAGGATGGTGGATGTGGGATCAGAAAAGACTCTGGAATTATGATTGTTGTTGGAAGGAGGACAGATGGAAATGTTTATCAGCTCAAAGGTAGTGATGGTTATTGTTTCATGACTCATATTAGTGAGAGTTGGCTATGGCATAGAAGATTGTGTCACATCAATTTTGATAGCCTACTAAGAATAAGTTCAGAAGCTATGAGAGATTTGCCAAAGATTACAAAGCCTATCAATGTTATCTATAAGGAATGTCAAGTTAGAAATCAAGGAAGAAGAAGTTTCAAAGTCAAGGATCAGTCTTCTACCAGACTGTTGGAAGTGGTGCATACATATCTTTGTGTTCCTACCAAAGTAAGGAGTTTTCAAGGTGACAGGTATTTCATGCTGTTGATTGATGATTATTCTAGAATGACATGGGTTACTTTTCTCAAAGAAAAATCAGAAGCCCTAGATAATTTTACAGGATTCAAAGTCATGGTTGAGAATGAAATGGACATGAAAATCAAATGTTTGAGGTCTGACAGAGGTAGAGAGTTCACCTCCAATGAGTTTAACATGTTTTGTGAGAATTAAGGAATAAATAGGCATTTATCTGCCCCTAGGACTCCTCGGCAGAATGGACTGGTTGAAAGAAAGAATAGGACTATTCAAGAATCTACAAGGACAATGATAAAAGAAGCAAACCTAGCAGAGGTCTACTGGAGAGAAACAATAAATACTATTGTTTATATATTGAATAGAGTGCAAGCAAGGGCATTTGACAGTACAAAGACTTCTTATGAGCTATGGTATGGAAGGATTCCTACTGTCAAATACTTCAGAGTGTTTGGAAGCAAATACTATATCAAAAGGGTTGAACAAAACCTAGGAAAATTTGATGCAAGGTTTGATGAAGGTATCTTCCTTGGGTATTCTACTAAAAGAAAAGCTTACCGGTGCTACAACAAGAGGCTAAGATGTTAGGGTTAGCCGGCAGAAGATATCAATTAAATGCAAATAAAGATTAAATAGAGAAATGGAAATACATAGAATTAATAACAGCGAGAGACAAGATTTAACGTGGTTCACCCAAACTCGGGCTACATCCACCAAACAGAGAGTCCAATATTATTATCCAATAAATCAAAACGATTACAATCAACAATCCCTGCAACTCAATACCGCTGCAAATGCTACAATACAATACCCAAACCCTAACCCTTGGCTGCTTTTTATCAAGCCCTTTTTGTCAGTTACAAAAAATTAGGGTTTTCTTATGTCGGTCATAAAAATAGGATTTTTTAAGTCGGCCCTAAAAAAAATTTCTCAGGGGCTGCCGCCCCGAAACCCCCGCTCAGGGCCCGGCCCGGCCCCGAACACCGGCGAGGATACATGGCTAATGTACAGTACTTTCTTGATCAGTCGCCACCTACCAACAATCTCCCACTTGGAGACTGATCAAGCTCCACACCAAACAATCTCCCACTTGGAGACTGAGCCTGGACGACACCATTGCGCATGCAGCTCCCACTGGAAATAAGCACCCTGGACTCTATTGTTCTATTTTTGTTGTTGTCAGTCTAGAAGACCAACCGAAGCTGAAGAGGAGCTCAGCTTCTCCCTTGTCACTGCCTTTGTAAACATATCCGCTGGATTTTCATCTGTATGTATCTTTTCCAGCCTTAACTGTCCATTATCCAACACCGACCGAATGAAGTGATACCTCAACTATATGTGTTTGGTCTTTGAATGCAAAGCAGAATTCTTTGCAAGATGTATGGCACTCTGACTATCTGTATACAAAGAACTATTAGCCTGGTGTTTACCCAATTCTTTCATGAAAGATTGTAGCCATATCATCTCCTTGCTTGCCTCTGTTGCAGCTACATATTCTGCCTCTGTGGTGGATAAAGCAACCACCTTTTGCAACCTAGAAATCTAACTCACCGATGTTCCTCCTACAGTAAAGACATAACCTGTAGTACTTCACCTGGTATCAATATCCCCTGCCAAATCTGAGTCTACATAACCTGCTAAATCAGTATTAGAGCCCCCAAAACATAAGTGTTTATTAGATGTACCTCTCAAATATCTGAGAATCCATTTTACTTCATTCTAATGCTCAAATCTGGGATGACTCATATACCTGCTAACGACTCCTACAGCATGTGCAATATCCGGTCTCGTGCATACCATGGCATACATTAAACTTCCTACAACTGAAACATATGGTACTGTGGACATTTTTTTTTCCTCCTCTTGTGTCTTTAGACACATCTCCTTAGTCAATTTCAAATGACTAGGCAAAGGTGTGCTGACAGCTTTTGCATTCTCCATATGGAATCTCTGCAACACCTTTTCAACATAAGCAGCCTGAGATAGAGTCAATTTTCTGTTCTTCCTATCTCTGCAAATTTTCATACCAAGGATTTGTTTTGCTGCCCCCAAATCCTTCATATCAAATGACTGTGCTAACTGATGTTTTAACTCTCTGATGTGATCCATGTTAGACCCAGCTACAAGCATGTCATCAACATATAAACATAAAATAATGTAGCTTTCATTATCTAACCTCTTAAAATAAACACAATGGTCAGAATTACACCTACTGTAGCCTTGCTCAGCCATAAAACTATCAAATTTCAAATACCATTGCCGAGGTGCTTGTTTCAGGGCATACAAACTCTTCTTCAATCTACATACTTGTTTCTCCTTACCTTTGACCTCAAATCCCTGTGGTTGTGCCATGTATATCTCCTCCTCCAAATCACCATGGAGAAAGGCAGTTTTCACATCTAGCTATTCCAAATGCAAATCTTTAGCAGCCACAATACTTAAAACAGTACGAATAGAAGTCATCTTGACAACTGGAGAAAATATCTCATCAAAATCAATGCCTTGTTTCTGTGCAAATCCTTTTACAACTAACCTGGCCTTAAATCTTTTCTTACCTCCATCTTCCTCTTTCAACCTGTAAACCCATTTGTTTGGTAAAGCCTTTTTTCCTATAGGTAACTTACATAATTCCCAAGTCTGATTTTTCAGCAAGGAGTCCATTTCTTCTTTCATGGCAAGCTCCCATTGAATTTGTGTATTCACCTGCATAGCTTCATCATACCCTTCTGGTTCACCAGCATCTGTTAACAAAATAGAATACAAAGAGGGAGAAAACCTTTCAGGAGGTCTACTTATCCTTGTTGACCATCTAACATTCATTGGATTTTGTGGTATTTCTGGTTGTTGTTACGGAGCATGAGGAGCCACTGGAACATCACTATTTGGAGTATCATCCAGCACCACATAATCCTTTTCTTTCTTCTCATGTTGCTGCAACTAATCTTTGTACAACACCTTCTCATTGAATATAACATCCCTGCTTCTCACAATTTTCTGATTTTCAAAATCCCAAAGCCTATAACCAAATTCATCAATGCCATATCCAACAAAGGTACATTTTTTTGATTTCACATCCAGCTTGGTTCTATTTTCAGAATCTATATGTGCAAATGCTTCACAGCTGAAGGTTTTCATAAAAGAATAACTCACCTTCTTGCCAGTCCATGCTTCCTCTGGAATACCACAGCCCAAAGGAACTAAAGGACCTCTGTTAATTAAATATACAGCAGTGTTGACAACCTCTACCCACATGTTTAAAGGCAGTCCAGCATGCAATCTCATGGTCCTTGCACGCTCCATTATTGTCCTATTCATGCGTTCAGCCACTCCATTTTCCTATGGAGTCCCTGGAACCATTTTCTGCCTACGAATTCCATTAAAGGAACAATAATCTTCAAATTCTTTTTTGCAATACTCACCGCCATTATCAGATCTGAGACATTTTAATCTTTTACCTGTCTTATTTTCAACCAAGCTTCTCCATTTCTTAAATGTCTCAAATACATCAGATTTCTGTCTAATGAAATAAATCCAGACCTTCCTAGTTGCATCATCTATGAATGTAACATAATACCGAGAGCCACCGAAAGAAGATACCTGAGCTGGTCCCCATACATCTGTATGCACAAGCTCCAACTTTTCATTTTTCTTTTGCTTCCCATCTCTGAGAAAACTGACTCTCTTTTGTTTTCCATATACACAACTTTCACAAAAATCCATATTAATACATTTTAGACCCGGTAAAACTTTCTTAGAATGAAGTACCTTCATACCTTTTTCACTCATATGCCCAAGTCTGTTATGCCACAGTGTTGTTTCAGAACCTGCAGCAACTTTTCCAGTCTCTTCCTGCAAACTTGCAGCAACTGTTCCTGAACCTATTTTTTTTTCCTCTATAACATCTAAAGTAGAAGGAACAATATGACCTGTACAAAGATATAAGGTGCCTACTTTCACACCTTTTGCTACTACTAAGGCACCTTTTGAAACCTTCCAATTTTTATTAGTAAATGTAACAGTGCAACCTTGTTCAGTTAGCTGCCCTGCTGAAATTAAATTCCTACTGAGCCTTGGAACATGCCTCACCTCTTGTAGTAGCCAATGATTCCCATTCTGCAACTTAATCTTGATTCTTCCCTTTCCAACAATCTGACAAGGTTCGTTATCTTCCAAATAAACCAGCCCAAAATCCCCTTGGACATAATCAAGAAAATAACTTCTATGGCTTAGCATGAAATGAGGCCCCTGAATCTAAAACCCATGAATCATCAGCATTATCTAGGGAAAGAATCAAAGCATCATCTTCAGATTTATTACTTACCACATTTGCTTCCTTATTGCCTTCTTGTTTGTCTCCTTCTTTATTTTTCTGAGACCAGCAATCTTTCTTCAGATGACCTGGTTTTCCATAGTACCAGCAATCCTTTTGTCCTCTGGTTTGGGATCTTTGTCCTTTGATTTTCCTCGTGACTTCCCATGACCTCCAAAACCTTTTCCTCTCTCCTTTGATCTGCCCCTGCTTTCTGCATTCAAAACACTACCTGATTTGGATCCACCTGAGCTTTTCTTACGAATTTCCTCACTCAGAATAACACCAACAACATCATCAAATTTCAGGGTATTTGAACCAGAAACAGAGTTACTAACCGCCATTACCAAACTATCCCAGCTTTCAGGCAATGAACATAATATCAAGAGAGCTCTAACTTCTTCATCAAATTTTACATTTACAGAAGTCAATTGACTGACAATCGTATTAAATTCATTTAAATGATCTGTCACAGATCCACCTTCAACCATTTTCAGATTAAACAAACGCTGCATAAGAAATACCTTATTTGAGGCTGAGGGTTTTTCATACAATTTTGTCAAAGCTTTCATCAGACCATCTGTTGTATTCGCTTCCGTTATATTGAATGCCACCGACGGTGCCAGGCACAATCGAATGGTTCCCAGTGCCTTTCTGTCAAGAAGATTCCAATCCTCATCAGACATTGTTGCCGGTTTCTTGGCTACTCCTTCCAACGGCATCCATAAATCCTTTTGATAGAGGTAATCCTCCATCTGCATCTTCCATAATTGATAGTTCTGCCCATTGAATTTATCGACCTTCAATCTTCCCTCGTCCGTCATTGCTCCCACTCAACCGTGAGACTTTCCTGCAGACGATAATCGAACACAACCCGCTCTGATACCACTTGTTAGGGTTAGCTAGCAGAAGATATCAATTAAATGCAAATAAAGATTAAATAGACAAATAGAAATACACAGAATTAATAACAGCGAGAGACAAGATTTAACGTGGTTCACCCAAACTCAGGCTACATCCACCAAACAGAGAGTCCAATATTATTATCCAGTAAATCAAAACGATTACAATCAACAATCCCTGCAACTCAATACCGCTGCAAATGCTACAATACAATACCCAAACCCTAACCCTTGGCCGCTTTTTATCAAGCCCTTTTTGTCGGTTACAAAAAATTAGGGTTTTCTTATGTCAGTCATAAAAATAGGATTTTTTAAGTCGGCCCTAGGATTTTTTAAATCGGACCTAAAAAAAATTCTCGGGGGCTGCCGCCCCCAAACCCCCACTCGGGGCCCGGCCCAGCCCCGAACCCCGGCGAGCATACATGGCTAATGTATAGTACTTTCCTGATCAGTCGCCACCTACCAACATAAGAAGGATTTTTTAGAGTGCAAATGTCAAAGTTGATAAAAATCTACAAAAGAATTCAGAAGGAAATGGATATGAATTAGATGAGTCTTCTTGCAAAGAAGAAGAAAATGCTAAGGAAAAGGAAGTGTAGATTGAAGAGGAAGAAGCTCTAGAAAAGACTCCTAAAAATTCCAAGTATGTACAGAAGCATCATTCTGAAGATTAGATCATTGGTGATAAGAGCAAAGGTGTGCTTACAAGAAAGAAAGTTGTTGAAGAATAGGTAAATCTGTGTTTACTTTATGAAGTTGAACCTGAAATAGTGATTGAAGCATGCAAGGATGAGTATTGGATCAAGGCTATGGAAGAAGAACTGTTGCAGATTGAAAGATTGAAAATAAGTGGATATTCTGGAACAAACTGAATGAGAATGGATAAGTACTAAGAAACGCAAGGCTTTTGTGTAAAGGCTACTCACAAGTAGAAGGAATAGACTATGAGAAAACATATGCTCCAGTGGCAAGAATGGAGGTCATCAGGATGTTTTTGGCTTTTGCAGCACAAGGATTTTAAAGTATATCAAATGGATGTGAAGTCTTCTTTCTTGAACGGTGAATTAGAAGAAGTATACATATAACGGATGGATTTCAGTTATCAAATAAATTAGATATGGTTTGTAGATTGAAGAAGGCACTATATGGATTAAAACAAGCCCCTAGAGCTTGGTATGCAAGGTTAGATAGGTACTTATTACAGCAAGGATTCAATAAAGGTACCACAAATAGTAATATGTACATCAAAATAGAAGAAAATTAAATTCTGATTTTGGAAGTGTATGTGGATGATATAATTCTTGCTCAAGTGACAACTAGTGACCATAGGAGTACTTACTGGTTTGGAGTCCTCCATACCAAACTTCTTCAACATCTCTCTAACATACTTAGCCTAAGAAATAAAGATACCATCATCTAGCTGAGCAATTTGAAGCTCGAGGAAGAAAGACATCTCACCAATCATAGACATATCAAACTCTTTCTATGTCTCTTCTATAAATCTCTTACACATATCATCATCTCCACCAAAGATGATGTCATCAAGATATACTGCAACTATCAATATCATGTCTCCTTCTTCCTTAATGTAAAGATTAATATCTATGGTACCTTTCTTGAAGCCTTGTTGAAGTAAGTATTTATCCAACCTAGCATACCAAGCTCTAGGAGCTTGCTTGAGACCATACAAAGCTTTCTTGTGTCTACACACCATGTCCAGATCTTCTAATAAGTGAAACCCATCTGGTTTTTCAATGTAGACCTCTTCCTCTAGATCACCATTCAAAAATGTTGGCTTGACATCCATTTGATAAACCTTGAAGTTCTTGTGACCAACAAGGGTAAGAAACATCCTGATTGCCTCCATCCTAGCTTTCGGAGCATAAGTATCCTCAAAATCAATGCCTTCAACTTGTGAGTAACCTTTACACACCAATCTTTCTTTGTTCCTCAGAACTTCACCATGATCTTCATTCAGCTTGTTTCAAAACACCCACTTTGTTCCTATAATATTCATATTGGCTAGTCTAGGAACCAATTCCCATGTCTAGTTCTTCTCTATCTAATTCAATTCTTCTTCCATTGCCTTTATCCATGTCAATCATCTTTGCTAGCATTAACAAAAGTTTTGGGCTTTACCTTTCATAATAAACACAAATTCACTTGCTCATTTTCCTTTGCAAACCTTCTCTTGGTCTACACGCCCTCATTCTTATCTCCAATGATCTAATCTATTGAATGGTTCCTCTGAACATACTTTGTTGGAGTCTTAGAGATCTTCTTTGGTTCTTGTTCCTTCTCTTCTTTCTCTTCTTCTTCTTCAATGTAGGGAAATATATCAGATCCGTAGTCCTCTGGTTCTTGTGAGATCTAATACAAGTCTTCATCTACCTTGACATTTGTGCTTTCAATCATCTTTTCCAATCTCCTATTGTAAAATCTATAGTCCTTACTTCTAGTTGAGTAACCAAGAAAGATCCCTTCATCACTTCTTGAATCAAATTTTCCTAGGTCTCGATCTTCATCTCTTCTGATATAGCATCTACTACCAAAGATCTTGAAGTATCTGATAGTGGGAGGTCTTCCATACCATAGCTCATAAGGGTTCTTAATGTTATTGACCCTCAATTGTACTATGTTGATCAGATAAGCAATAGTGTGAATTGCTTCCTTCCAATACATGCCAGGCAGATCTGTATCCTTCAACATTGCCCTAGCCATCTCTTGCATAGTCCTATTCTTTCTTTCCACTACCCCATTTTGTTGAGGGGTCCTAGGAGCAGACAGATGTCTCCTAATACCATGATCTTCACAAAACTTTTCAAATTCATTTGAGGTAAACTCACCTCCTCTATCAAACCTTAAACATTTGATCTTAGCATCCATTTCATTCTCATCCATTTCTTTGAAAACCTTAAACTTATCAAAGGCATCTAATTTTTCTCTTAAGAAAGTAACCCAAGTCATTCTAGAATAATCATCAATAAGTAACATGAAATATATTTTACCTTGTTGACTCTTCATTCTTGTAGGGCCACATATTTCAGTATGAATTAGCTCCAATGGCATTGAAGAAGAACACTCCTTTCTCTTGAAATTTGTCTTTGTCTGCTTTCCCATTTGACATTCCTTGCATAATGTGTTTGCAAGCTTGGTTATCTTAGGCATATCTCTCACCAAATGAATAGAGCTAATCTTTACCATATTATCAAAGTTGATGTGTCCCATTCACTTGTGCCACAACCAACACTCATTGGATTGAATCAATAAGCATGTTCTTCCATTTACCTCTTCAGATGATAGATATCTCCATATGACTTGATACCTTCTGCAACTAGTTTTCTGAACCCTACCTTCCTGATTTCACAACCTTTGGCATGAAAGGTGAGATTGTATCCTTTATTGCACATCTAACTGACACTGAGAAGATTGTGTTTTATCCCTTTGACATAGAGGACATCCTCAGTCATATTCTTGCCATCAATAGTTATAGCACCCTTTCCATAGATTTGTGCTGACTCATCACCACCAAACTTAACATCTCCACCATTCCACTTCTTAAGGCTAATAAACTTCTCCTTGTCACCAGTCATGTGATTAGAGCAACCACTATCAATTACCCAAGCCTATGAAAGGAAGTCCATACAACCATTGATTTATCAATATTTTTGTCAACTTGCAAGGTATCAGACTTTTCACATTTTCCAACATCATCTTTTCTGTCACCAACATTCAAAGCCATGAAAAGTGTTTAATCATTTGCATCATCATGATCCTCATCTTCTGAAGAACAACTATTCTCCATGGAATACAGACTTATTTTGGGTATCTCTCTTTTGTTACTACCTTTTGATTCTTTGAAGGACATTTAAAAGCAAAATGACCAATTTTTCCACAATTGAAACCTTTGAAAGGTAACTTACCTTTGTATTTGCCTGTGCCCTTCTTCAATCTTCTTATAAAGTTTGTCTTTGTCTCGTCAAGGTCATCATCTTGATCAACTACTTCATCTTCTATCTTCTTACTTTCTTTGAATGTTGCTTCCTTCTTTGGAGAACCTTTGTCAAATTCTCTCATTTCAAAGACTGTGAGAGAGCCAAACAATTGATCTACTTTATAATTATCCAAATCTTGAGTTTCCTCAATAGAAGAAACCTTATGCTTGTAAGATTTAGGAAGAGATCTCAGAACCTTCTTCACAATCTCATCTTCTTTCACTTCTCCACCAAGACCTCTGATTCCATTAACTATTTCATCCACCTGAAGCATGTAACTAGCAATGTCTTTGGTGCAGGGGCACCTAGACCCCAAGACAATTTTTGAATTTCCCAAAGCATTTTTTTTTGAAATTTTTGGGTTGAATAGAGATCATAGGTGGATTTTAGGTTTTAAATAATGTAATAAAGTCCTTTATGACCACTTATGTGGTATTTGTGGACACATTGTAGTGGAGTCTTAATTTGGGCTTAAAATTAGGACAGTCTATTTGTGGACAGTCAGCATTTTATGGTAAACAGTCAGTTTTTTGCCTTAATTATGGCTTTTCCACAATGGTGGAGTGATGGTGAACATGGAATTCATTGTAAACCTTTGTATTATGCCTTATATACCTCGAGGCAGAGGAGAGAAGGTAATTTTTGAAGAGAAATAATAAGTATTTTTCCTATTTTTCTGTAACTTTTTGTGTTTCCTTACTGTTTATGTGCCTGGTACGTGCCCGTACAATACTGTCAAGGATGAAAATGACTGAAATCGAATAGGGAATGGTGTTAGCTCTTGTTTGAATCAAATTAGGGAGGTTTTCATTGTTTTTGAAGGATTTTATTCACATTTTGCTGTAACTGGATTAAAAACCCTAGTTTTGAGGGTTTCTAAGGAAATCGATGGATTTCGAACCCATTCCATCTGCACCATAACCAAACAAGGGATGGAATGGATTCATTTTTTCTTGTGGTTATCTGTTTTGATGTTATAGAAGCAGGAGACTATTGGAGCAGGTTTGTTGGAGTAGTGAAGGCCTAATATCATCATGTATTAGGCAATTTCAAACATTGGTGGACTAGTGACTAGGAGAGAATTTGGATTGGGATGACCCAAGACTTCTTGAAACTATATGTTCAGACCATTGATAACCTATTTGAAGCCTTGAAGTAGGTCTTGGAAGCCTAGGGCAAGTTTCACACACTTCTACTATGTTGCAGAGGCCTAATTATACCTAATTTCAACTAGAACAGTCCTATTTTGAGGCATATGTTACAAAGTACTCCCTACTACATGTTTAATATGTTGTGTATCTTCATGATGGGTATCTAAAAATCTAGTTTGTTCAGGGGTATCTCATGGATCCTTCAAGTTATGTTCCAAAAACCTCATTTTTAGGGCTAGTAGCAATATAAGACTGTTACAAAGGAAGGACTAAAAGAATATAGAGTCAATGTTCTTGGGGGTCTTTAGGGGTTTCAGTTTACAAGGATTGAGTGATTCAAGCAATAATAGGAGTGGTGTAGGTTGGTTAATTCATTTATCTTCATTTATGTATATTTTCATCTTTTGGCAACCATGTTCATACAAGAGGAAACTTGTCATGTTGGTACAGTCAACTTAGTGGGTTTTAAGGATCAATTTGAAGGTCAATTGAGAAGCCTCCCATGCTCTACATCAGTCTTCATCTTCTATCATCCTTAGGGTCTCAAATTTACTCTTGAAGATTTGCATCTTGGCTTGCTTCACTTTACTATCTCCTTCATAAATGCTTTCAAGTTTTACCTAGACATCCTTAGCAGATTTGCAACCCATTATCTTCACAAGTTATGAATCAAGTAGCCCACTCATGATAGCACTCTTTTCCTTGGCATTGTTCTTATACAACTTAATCTCATTTGCATCTGTAGGATCACTAGCAGGAGTAGTGTAACCCTTCTTGACTGATTGCCAAATACCATACCCTAGAGAAGAAAGATAGTTTTCCATCCTTAGCTTCTAAAAGGAATAATTTGTTTCATCAAACATAGGTGCCTTGTGAGATCCATTATTATCCATCACGGACCTTCCTCAAGCAATTAAGCTTCTTCTGAGTAACTTGGATTTGATACCAATTGTTGAACACACCAGGATACTGAGAGGGGGGTGAATCAGTATCCAATCAAACTTCAACCCCTCTGAAGAAGATTAAAACTTAAACATTACATCATTAGCATAAACATGAAAGATCAGTACAATGCACATCAACACATAACACCATATAACCACAAACTAAGTGTTGACATCAATGACAACACATATTGCCAACACTATCTAAACAATCTTTCAAAACTATAGTTATTTGACCCATCCATTGTGTCAAATCATTTAAAGTAAAAATAATAAGTAGACACACAATATTTCATGAAAGATGTTTGGACCATATGGAACATTAATTAAATATTAATACTATTGCAAAGGTCTGATATCTTAAATTTATTTGAATATAAGTTGAATTGGGTTATTACTTGAATAATAATGTTACATGCAACCTAAGTATGTAGTATTACAACAACTATGGATCACAATCATTATTTTTTTAAGCTAATGATTTTTCATTAAAAATGGTGTTAAATGTAATTTGATGGAGTGTATTGGTAATAAATATATAAATACATCAAGTATAATCCCACAAAACATAATATTGAAAAAAATGAGAAAGAGGGTAGTAAACACAAAGTGGCGGTAACCCTTGCTACTATTGCACAATTTATTCTCTCTTGTGCCAAGTGCTCATCCAAGGCCACGTTGCCACAAAATTTGAATAGAAAATAAAAACCTTTGCTCATACATAGTAAACCATGACAACAAAACCATGCACAATGATGAATTACAACAAAGGCTTATTAATATATTATGATCAAATACTCCATAGGTATCCTGTCCTAACTGATAATCAATTTGAAATGTAATAATTGAGAGTGAACATGATATAAGAGTTTTATCCAACATGACCACTAATCCTTTTATACAACATTAATAACCATTTCATTCAATAGATTCCCTATATCCTCAAAAAAGAAAGGCATGGTCCATATCCAATGAATTTGATACACATGTTTCCCAAATAAAGGAACTTCAAAATCTATGACAAATGTGGAGTCATTTATTTTAAATAAAATTTCCAAGGCCATGTTTAAGATAGGTTGACAAACAAAGAAATTATTGCATATGTTGCCACAAGATTGGAGATAATATTTGAAAAATATTACAAACTTAAATAATCTTTTGTAAAGAAGAATGAAGATAATGTCAAGAATAAAAACTCACACTCCTTTTGTTTGGATTAGATATTTCTATTTCTATACATATATAGTTAATCAATAACTATGTTTGCCTTAGAAATGGCTAAAAATTACACACCATATGTAAATCTTTGGAGTTTGGTGGAACATTATATATTTTTGTTTAACTTTTTGTGAGACAACTCCACCTGCTCCAAAGTTTGGCATCTACCTAAACCGGGAGGTATTTTCCTTTACAATAGATTGTAATCAAGAGAAAAATGTTTTAGTTGTGGAATATCATCTAGACTCTCTAGAATTTTCCCTAAAGCATGCTCTCACTCAATGATAATAGCCCAAGACTTTTTTCTTAACCCAAACTTGGAATACATCCATATAAATTATTTTTTGTCTAGATACTATCTTTCAAGATGTGGAAGTTGACCTAATGGGGATGGAATAGTTTTGTTGACACAATTGTCATGTAGGATTAAGTATGTCGCTCAATTGGTTACTAGCTAATTTATGCATTTGAATTTGATAGCAATTAAAGAGGGATCTTGGGATTTCTCTAGTGAGTTGGTTTTTTGCTAAAGACAAATTTTGCAACATTGATAGTTTGCCAAATTTTGATGGAATCACTCCTACCAAGTTGTTGTTAATATAAAGTCCTTGGAGCTAATTAAGCATGCCCAATTCAATAGGAATACCGCCATGGAGTCTATTATCTCCCAATTCCAATATAGTTAAAGAGGACAGGTTTCCTAGTGAAGATGGGATTGTACCTATCAAGTTGCTACTGGAAAGATAAAGTAATCTGAGTTGATTAAGCCTACCTAATTCAACAGGAATACCACCATGGAGTCTATTTATTCCCAACTCCAAGTTAGTTAAAAAGGATAGGTTTCCTAGGGAAGATGGGATTGTACCTATCAAGTTGTTTCTATAAAGATAAAGTACTATGAGCTGAGCAAGCATACCCAATTCAACAGGAATACCACCATGGAGTCTATTTTCTAGCAACTCCAAGTCAGTTAAAGAGGATAGGTTTCCTAGGGAAGATGGGATTGTACTTGTCAAGTTGTTGGTGTAAAGATGAAGTACACTGAGTTGAGTTAGCATACCCAATTCACCTGGAATACCACCATGGAATGTATTTTCACACAAGTCCAATTCAGTTAAAAAGGATAAGTTTCCTAGGGAAAATGGGATTGTACCTATCAATTTGTTTCTAAAAAGATAAAGTACTTGGAGTTGATTAAGCATACCCAATTCAATAGGAATACCACCATGGAGTCTGTTTTCTCCCAAGTACAACTTGGTTAAAGAGGACAGGTTTCCTAGGGAAGGTCATATTGTGCCTATGAGTTGGTTTGCTCCTAAAACAAGGGTTTCTAATTGTGAAAGAAGGTCAAGTTGGGAAGGAATATTGTTGCTCAAATTGTTATAGGATAGTATGAGAATGCAAAGAACAACAGCTTGCTAGAGTGGAGGGAATGGAGCCTTCCAATTCATTTCAAGACGATATAAGTATTTGAAGGCGAAACAACCTCGCAAGTTGAGGAGGAATTTGATCTTAGAAGCTATTATTCTTGAGAGCAAGAACTCTAAGAAAAGAGAGATTGCCAAGGAAAGGATAGATGGGGCCTTGTAAAGACATACTCATAAGGTTCAAAGAAACCACACGTTGATGACGAGAACTAGTCAAAGAAAATTCTATTCCACACAAAAATAGAAGAAACTTATTGAAAATGGGAGGATAGTTCTTTTTTTTATATTGGAGGAAAGTTAGAATGCAAGTGTTCTTTCACCCTACTTTAATTTATGGGCACTAAGTCGGTTTCTCCTTATGCCCTAAATAACTAGCAATAGAATACTCCTCATTCAATTTTGAAGTCCTGTGTATTTCATTGTTTTGTAAGCCTAGACAAGGTTCTCATACGTAGTTATCTTCTCCATTGTGCGAATGTCTCCATGTCTAGCATGAGATTTCAAGGGGTGATAGATTCAACTCTAGGGACATAGTTGCTAGTTTGTTGCTATTTCTAATTAGCCTTCTATCACAACAAATGTAAAAGATTTTCATAATAGTATGTGGAATTATTTGTACTTTTATTGTTATTAAATAATAATTTGTCATGTGTAGTTTCTTGATTATAGGAATTGCATTTGAGTGAAATTAAAGCTAGTTTGACAAAATCTTAAATGTAGTTCTAGTTATTTTTCCTAAGTTGATTCATATCCAACTCTTAGGCTTGGATTTAGATATAAGCTTTCATGTTTCCTTAAGTCTTGAATCTATCACAAATAGATTAAACTACCATAATAGAGTTTTAACAAAATAGAAAGACTACACAAGTATAATTGAAACTCTTTACACAAGCATTGAAAACTAATTATCACATACCACTAAGAATCATTTCTACTCACTAATTATGAACATTTAGATGATGACATCTTACTTATTAGTGAATTTTTATTATACTTGAGTGGTAAATCTTTGCAATGGTTTGATACATCTTGTTTTTTTACACTTCCTTCATAAATTTAACTCATACTTTCATTGAATATTTCTCTAGCCCTAGTTCAGTCCTCTTCTTTTGGCCTCACTCACTGCAGCATTTATCTTATGTTTGGTCTTGTCGTTGTCTACCAACAATTGGGGCCTTAGTAATGGAACCAAATATTGACAAGAAAATGCAAACCAGTGATATGAGTTTGACTGTGTTGTAGTGATTACTCTAGAGTGATGTACAAAGAGGAGTAAATATGTAATGGGTTACCAAATAAATGAAAGAAAGATTTAAACACATATGTACACCATATACCATGTATAATCAAGTCTCCATTAATTTTCAATATATAATATCATACACATAATTAATACATCACCATATATTTCTCATCTATCTTCTATTACATATCTCTTACGTTATATCTCTCCATCTGTACCCCTCCTCTTCTATCTTCTTGTCTTATCATCTCCTCTCCCTATGTGATAGATCTAAACTACTATTATAGCCTTTTGATACATAGGGATGTGTCCCTAGCCTTGTTGCTTGATGATTATACCCTTTTGGAGTCACTGCAAAGTGTTTGAAGATACCACAATGTTATTTGTTGTCTCTCTAGTGACTTTGCTTCCTTCTACTTTTATGGAACGATCCTTTTGATTCATCCTTTGGTGCCCTTTATGGGTTTTCATCATTGGCCTCCATTAGGCAACTCTTTTGGATTTTCAACATAATGGGAAAATATCAGCCACTCTTAAATAGGTTTTCAACTAGAGCTATTGTGAATTATCAATTCAGTTTTGTCTATGCCAACATGCCATTCAAGTTGTTGTTTCCAAGATAAAGTCTTTCAAGTTGATTAAGCATACCCAATTAAATAGGAATACCACCATGGAGTCTATTCTTTGCCAAGTTCAAGTAAATTAAAGAGCATATGTTTCCTAGGGAAGATGGGATTGTTCCTGCCAAGTTGTTGTTAAGAGAAAGTTTTATGAGCTGATTAAGCATACCCAATTCAATAGGAAATACCACCATGGAGTCTATTTTCATACAAGACCAATTCAGTTAAAGAGGACAGGTTTCCTAGGGAAGATGAGATTGTACCTATCAAGTTGTTGTATTGAAGATAAAGTACTTTGAGTTTAGTAAGCATACCCAATTCAACAGGGATACCGCCATGGAGTCTATTTTCTAGCAACTCCAAGTTAGTTAAAGGGGACAGGGAGATGTTGTTATAAAGCTGCGAAGACATGTGCAATGGTCAAAAAGTCTCTTGTTTTTGCCCACCACTTGCGGAACAAAGTCTATGCTCTTAAAAGAAAAAGAGGAGAAAATGGGAGGAAGTTAGGGAGAAACATCTTCATTGACGGAGGGGAAAATATCTTCATTGACGGAGGGGAAGTGTTCTCGCATCGATTCTAATTTCTTCACTTCACACAAAATATCTTCGCACAAAGTCTTCACACGCAGAAGAAAAAAGACTCTGGACTCTTAGTGGGATATGTTGTTAGTTTTGTCTCATGCCCGCGTAATTAGCAAAGGACGATATCTTTTCTACAATAATTTACTTATCATTAGTTGGACGTCCCCTGCTTTTAGCTTTCAACTGGAGTTAATTTAAATTGTTACGATATTTTTTTCTTTTAAATTAAGTTTTAATGTTGGGATAAAATTAAAAATAAATAACTATAAACATATTTTTAATTCTTTTCAAATTTTGAATTTGATTTTAATAATGAGAAATAATAAATAAAATGTATTTTAGATTTAAAATTATAATTAAAAATGTGTTTTTTTACTATAATCTATTTATGATTATTAATTAGTAATTGTATTTGAATATGTAATGGGCATGCTGATAGGTGCAATACAAATATTTATAGACTACAAATGAATTGAGTGAGATATTTTGGTTTTTCTATATGGTTTAATTAAAGTCTTGGAGGAGACATAACTATGAAGTGTGATACATACATATGTAAACTATGAGTGGAGTGTGTGAGAGGTTTTGGTTTATTTCAATTTATAGTTTTCTCATTGCCCTACTTTCCTCTCCAACACTCCAAAATGAGATAGCAAGTGTCTTGAAGTGAGGTAACCTCTTGGCTCTTGCTTATATCACAATTTGGAATAAAAAATATTGGTACCATCATATCTTAGCTCTAGAATTAGGGGACTTAGTTGTAGATTTTGTTATCAAATATTCTACGATAGCTTGCATTTTCTAATTTGTCATTATGACTTGTGGTTAGACCTTTTCATACGACTGTTATTAGGCTAGAAAACTTGATGTAGGACTCTATGTATCATTTTTGTAGCCATGAAATCAATCTACGGGCAAATATTTAGTCTATATTCATGCATTCAATTTGTAAAGTTCTAGTCACCTACAACCGTTCGACCCACTTTTGGGAATCTAAATCTATAGAACAAACAATGTTGATGAACGCTTTTGAGGAGTTTGGTAGGCCAAGATCTTCTTTAGTCAAACCCTTAAGATTTGATTTAATAGTTTTGGAACTAGGATCAAAGACACGACAAGCAATCATACAATATGCTTAGTCATATGTAACTATTGATTTCATGTTGATGTAATGCTTTAATGATAATGCAATTTGTGTAATATAACTAATGTGCAATGTAGAGATTGAACCTTCGACACTCTAGCTTTTGGAATTAGGTGAAAAAACATGCACTATTAATTTTACTTCTGATTCCCACTCCGTTGGCTAGACCTTTTGGTCCCAGATGTTGACCAGTGACCTCCTTCTATTTAGATCATAATTATCATGATGTCCAAAATTAACTCCAAGTAAGCATTCAGCTCCATTGACTTCAACAATTCCTTACTCTAAAATGAGGTGATATAAATCTCTAAAAATACATGATCAATATTTTCCCAATGTATAAGGTTGTGCAATGTAAGTCACCATCCATGTAGTGTAACATCATCTCTCTCCTTTCTATACAAAATGTTTCCCATGTAATACATATTGTTTTAAAATAACATCTTGAATATATGTCATCTATATCCTTGCCAAGTATTTTAAACTACATCCAACACTAAAAACCCAATGCAACCCATTGAACATTTCCAATACCATTCAACATTGTTATGATTGTCTAGTGTTTGTTTGCAAAGTATTTTATTATCTTGCAAATGAATAACAACATAATTAAAACCATTTATAATAACTAAGAAATAGAAATAAATGGATACAAATGATCTCCATGCCAAACAATTTATAGAAATTTTCCGTAATGATTTCTAAGACATCGTTTTATACTATGTAGCATGTACCTCTTTAGGAATAAGTTTGATATTTAGAAAGCATCATTTAGAATAAATACGATTGATCTCACATATGTGTAAGTGACTCAAGACACAAAACATGTAGATTTTCAGGCATGGATCAAGTATATGGAAAATGGAAAAAAACTGATCTTTGCAAACAAGGTTTGTATATTTAAACATTTACTAAATATTTATTTAAATAAGATATTTGACATATTTATATTTTTTCCCATTTTAAACTAAATTTTAAATAATGGTCCTATTTTAAAATATTTCAACCCATTCTAAAAAAATGGATCTAAGAATTCCCTATATAGCTAAATTTTATGTATGTAAAATTTATAAAGATATAATTTATATCCTTTGTTACAAAGAAGAATGAAGACAATATCAAGAATAAAAATCCAAACTCTTTTTGTTTGGATTTTATTTCTATTTTTCTACATATATCTTTAATGAATAGTTGTGTTTGCCTTATAAATGGATAAAAAATACACACCATATCTAAATCTCTTGGAGTTTGGCCAAACATTACACATGTTACATAGTCATAACCTTGTAATATTCTAAACAAATGTAGTAAGTTTAAAATATTACTCTCTTACAAGAAAATAAAATAAAATCAAGGAAACAATCATTAATAGTTTCTATCAAGTTAAGTGACAAGTTAAGATGTAGATGTAGATCAATTTTCATCCCTCCCAAATTAGTATTTCTTAGACCAATTGTACCCTCAAGAAAAGACAAGCTATCTATGGGCAATTGAAAAGATCAAGTACCATGAAATGTCCTTATTAGTTTTTCTGATCTTTTATCTATTTCCATTATATTTGGGTGTTGTAATGGATGTTTTTGTGGTATCTCCCTTATGCAAGTCAATCCTACTTGCATAAATGAATGTATGACAATACCATTGATAAATATGATTCATTAAAATCTCTATTTAGAAAGCATCATCTAGAATAAATATGATTGATCTCACATATGTGTAAGTGACTCAAGACACAAAACATGTAGTTTTTCAGGCATGGATCAAGTATATGGGAATTAAAATTTCAATCATATTTAAAGAAGATAATGTAAAGTTAGTGAGAGACTGGACATCCCTATTGTAAACCTTTAGTGGCTTTAAAAGACCTGATCAAGGATCCATTAATGAAAAATAAGGGGAACCCAAAGGCTTGCAAGACATATGCCAAAAATTCAAGATCATCTTTGTTAAAGGCATCAGCCATGTCAAGTTTGATGGCAATCATTATCTTATTATCACTGGTAATGGTTTGCATTGCTTCATTCACAATCACAATAATATCATAGATTCACTTGCTGGGAATAAAGGCACCTTGTTCCTCAAAGATAATAAGACTTAAGAGAATTTTAATTTGGTTGGCTAAGATCTTTACTATAAACTTGTAAGAAGAATTGCATAGATAAATGGGCCCAAACCTATTGAAGAAGGGAATATTCATTTTTTTAGGTATTAAGGCTAAAAAAGTAGAGTTGATAGTACTGATGAGGTTACCTTTTTTGCAAACATCTTCAACCAAGTGGAGCAGGTCATTGAAAATGAGATAAAAACCTAATGATAAAAAGAGTTAGATAAACCATTAGGTCCAAGGGCCTTGTCCTTAGATATGATAAAAAATGACTCCTTTAAGATCCTCCATGGTGACCACTTAACATAAAATATCTTTTGTCACTAGTGATGAAATTCATAATATTGTGAAGAAGAGAGGTTTGAGAAAAAAATGTCTTCAATTGACTTTTGGTAAAGAGTTGCATAGTGAGAATGAGTGGCAAACATAATTATCTAACCATATTCCTTTGGTAACTTTGATGAATTTTAAGGTGGAATAATTTAGTATTAGCATCACCTTCATGAAGATAGGTCATACAAAATTTAAACCTCCAATGTTGTTCTTCTTGCTAGGGTTTTTTATATGTAACTGAGAGAGGAGAAAATCTCTCTCAAGTTTGAGAGATTCATTAAGGGGCTTAATTTCATGGTGTTATTCAATTTTCCTAAGTTTAAGAAAAAAGGAATTCTTTGGTATAATAGAGGTAAAGTAGGTTTTTATCCTTTACCGATTTTCTAAAATCAATTATAATTCGAAGGCCTTAAATTTCTAGGTATCCTAAGCATTGTTAGAGAGGCATCTAGAGCTCTATTTGTGTTCCACCTTTGAGGAGAACCCGTGAAAATAATTTTCTAGTACAAAATTTTACTTGAAAGGGATAGGGTCCTTGATTTTTTTGCTAGCATTAACTCAAAGAATTGGTTTGTGGTTAGAAATTGTAGTCTAGATAATTCTACCAATGAAAGAGGGGAAGAGAGTAGGAATAAATGTCTACATCAGAAACCTATCCAATGTTCAACAATGAAATTATATCTATCTCTTTTATTTGACCACTTGTGCATTTCCCTCTAGCTAGTTTGATATATCATGAAGCCTAAACAAGAAAAAATTTTTTGCAACATGCTTTCTATAGGAATCATAGATTCTTGAGCCAAATTTTTCAAAAGGAAAGACAAGAAGATTAAAATCACCTACAAAAATCAAGTTGCAAGGATTTATTTCTTAAATATAGGAGATGATGAAGAGATAACATAATCTCCCATTGACAAAAGAGTTGTGGGCATAAACATTTAGATAAGTGAAGGGAAATCCCCCTACCTCAAAAGTAGAAGAGAGCCAATAATCACCTTGATACCCATCAATCTTGCTAAGATAGTTAGCATCCCAAGTAGTGATGAGTCCTCCAAATGATTCATTGAGACTAATTAAATCCACCTTATATCTATTATAAAATAGATTTTGATGAGTTAACCACACTTGTAAGATCAAGTTTAGTTTCTTGTATTCCTATCAATGTATGAAAATGATCTTTGATGAGATCTTTGTGACGGTTTCTCTTTAAGGTACCACCTCAACCCCAAAAATTCCAAGACAGAAAAATCAAAATTTAGAGGGTTTATCTCATTTGAAGGAACCATCCAAAGTCAATTGGTTTTTTAGTCAAAAAATTTTCTTTTCTTCTTCAATTCTAATTTCCTAGAACATTTTCCTTCCCTACTTAGTAAATGAACTAGTGAGGATAGGTTTGGGACCAATCTAAAGGACAAAAATATATTACCTATAAACACCTAAAAAGTTGACCAACGCATTTTTGTGTCACCATACTTTATCTACATCATTTTCCTAATCCAATAATCATTCCATTTCTTCTATCCAATTTAATTAATCAAACTAACATTTCTTCTATCTATTTATCAAATAAATTCATCCAATTTATTTAATTTTAATCAAAATCAATTTCTATTTTCTCATCACAAGTAAATAAAATTTGTTACCAGAAAATTGGATTTAAATGAATAATCCATATAATATATCAATAATACCCAAAACTCAATGAAAAGGGAAATAATCAAGATCAAACAAACAAAGACGAAAACCTTTGCAAACCTCAATACTTCATAGCTTCCATTGATTGCCTATCTCAATCGATCTTGTGTATGAATATGACCCTCAGAAGGTGCACTTCCTTGCTATTTTCCAAGATTGTCAACAGAGAATGGCTGTGATAGTTTATTGCAATGAAGATGAGCTTCACAACAATGATAATGATATGGTAACAAGTTGATCGCAAGCAATGAAGGAATTGGTGCCAAAGGTACACTGTAATTCCTACATAGTAAGTTCACTAAAAGCTTGGATGAATGAAATGGAGGAATAGGGTTGTACTTATAGACTTGTGAGAGAGAAGATCAACAGTATAGAAAGAATGAGAAGATCAACGGTATAGAACAATTGAGGAATGTGTGCGAATAGGAAGAAGACATGTGTCTTGCTCTATTTTGCATGAGAGGAATTAATAAAATAGAAGAATGAGTTAACTAAAGAGATTAATCAATTAAAAGAATAGATTAATCAATTAAGAGAATAGAACTAGAGGATGGAAATTGCATGAGAATGAAAAGATATTTTAACTCAATTAAATATTTGCAATATTCAATTGCATGTGCACAAGGATTGAATTATATTTAGAGATAACTCAATTTAGAAGAAATAGACAATTTAAATAAATATTTGATTTATTTAAATTTAGAGAAGATATTATTGGAAGAAGACATGTGTCTTGCTCTATTTTGCATGAGAGGAATTAATAAAATAGAAGAATGAGTTAACTAAAGAGATTAATCAATTAAAAGAATAGATTAATCAATTAAGAGAATAGAACTAGAGGATGGAAATTGCATTAGAATGAAAGATATTTTAACTCAATTAAATATTTGCAATATTCAATTGCATGTGCACAAGGATTGAATTATATTTAGAGATAACTCAATTTAGAAGAAATAGACAACTTAAATAAATATTTGATTTATTTAAATTTAGAGAAGATATTATTGGAAGAAGACATGTGTCTTGCTCTATTTTGCATGAGAGGAATTAATAAAATAGAAGAATGAGTTAACTAAAGAGATTAATCAATTAAAAGAATAGATTAATCAATTAAGAGAATAGAACTAGAGGATGGAAATTGCATGAGAATGAAAAGATATTTTAACTCAATTAAATATTTGCAATATTCAATTGCATGTGCACAAGGATTGAATTATATTTAGAGATAACTCAATTTAGAAGAAATAGACAACTTAAATAAATATTTGATTTATTTAAATTTAGAGAAGATACTATTGGAAGAAACAATTAAATAATTGGTATTATTTAATTTAGAATGGACTTAGAAGAACTAATTAAATAATTGAGATTATTTAATTTGTTGGAGGATTTAGAAGAATTTAGAAATTTAATTAAATAAATTGATTTTATTTAATTGTTGGAAGAATATGAATCAAAATAAATAAATTTGTTTATTTATTTATTGATAGAGGAATTAGACTTAAATAAATATTAAGAATATTTATTTGGACAAAGTCGTGTCATTTTTAGGTGTATACATTTTGCCCCTCTTTGATGCAATGTGTTTTATCACGTTTCCAAGAATAGATTTTTCTAACAATGATGCATGCCCCAGTTTGCCCCTAGTACAGGGTTAATGATGATAGGATGCCCCCTCGGGAGATTGGGCGGGAAGAAGGCAAAAGGGCATGAGACAGACAATCTCACGAAGAAGAAGGTGAAAAATAGGTTAGGTTTGAAGAAAGAATTGAATGATACACAATACAAGATAGAATGATAACACACACAAGCAAGTAAGCAAGTATGCACAAATGATACAATAACAAACAAGGTATTGCCCCTATCAAGCGGTAAACCAACGATATACTGATAACGATATACGACAATGTTGTCATGGCGGGGAATGATAGATCCCTAGAGAAACATAAAGGATAGTATCTGGTTTTAGGAAATGAGATATGTTGTGTAAGATGCATGTGTTGGTCTGATTTCGACAATGCCACATCCTGTATAAGACAATTGATTGATTTATAATTGATTGAGTTGGTTTACGACCAGACAAGGATTAAGACCATTGATTGTGATTGGATCACTCGACAAGATTGACTTGACTTGATTGGTATGGATTAAGAATGGACCTTGCATCTGGATCACCACTCAGACTAACCGGATTGAGAAGAATGGATCACAACGATAGATAGAATTTTGATTGATAGAAGAATGACTCGACAGAAGGACTCACAAGCTTTTATTTTTAAACATTGATACTCTACGGTTTGGATCTTTTATTGCATGGGATATGGATGCTTTGTGGATGTGAATGGATGCGAATGGTTTTTCCATCTTGATATTACAAGTATTTTGAAGTGCTTATTTCATCATTGGGCTTTTTTATTTTTTTTTTTGTGTTTTTGAAATGTTGTAAGAAAATACAAGCATCGAGGTATAATTAAACTGAGATGACCTAAGCATTGCTTACATGGATTTTGATTTAGCAAGTTAATACAAGAATCTAGGTATAATTGAATTGAGATGACCTGAGTATTTCTTGCATATTAACAGACAAGGATTGCCCCCTTTCATGTTAGACCTTTGATGTCCTCGATGATCATTGTGTTGATCATGTCCTAAGACAAGGTTGCACATTACTAAAGATAAACCCACAAGAAGCAAACAAAGAAAAGAATCGTGCCCCCATCATAGCATCTCTAGCTTTTGGCATCCTTGAGTAGCATAGGAAACATGATAACAAAAAGTGAAGACTTTAAGACACAAATTGTAATTTGAAACAAAACACTCTTGTATTTAGATGTATCATTCTTGCCATAATTTGATAGGATCAGTTGGATCGGTTTGTTCTTGCTTTTTCTTGGCTTTGGATAGGTTGATGTCTTGCGTCAAAACTTTTTGCTTGGAAACAGGATTTGCGTGCGCTTGCGTCTAGTGAAAGGTTCCACAATCCTTATTGGGGAAAAAATGGACCCTAAGGGACTGACCTAGTGCCTCGGGGGTGCATTGACAATGGCCTTGCCTACGTGACGAGGCAGAGGCAACGTAGTTCGGGACTTTGGACCATGGATGGACTAGAGGATAGATGACAAGAAATGGGATGGAAGGGAAGCCTCGGGGGCGCATTGATTAATGGCCTTGCCTACGTGATGACGCAGAGGTAACGTAGTTCGGGGTTGACCCTATGATACTGACGACAGATGCTATGCTAGGCTGACATTGTGGACAGGATACTAGATAAGACCTTGGTTGACAAGGCGACAAAAGAGATAGAGTATCAAGCTATAATAGGTTACCGTTAGGTTTTTATTATGAAACAGATATGGATCAAATGAGATACGATGGTAGGAGAAAAAGGACACAAGGTGATTGGTTTCCCAAAGATGGAGGAAGCGGTTTATCACAAGTAGCGCCTGTTTATCAGGTTTTCACCACTTGCTTTTATTTGCATGGAAGCTAGAAGTACACATGACGCCTGTTTCCCAGGTTTTCATCATGGTACCTATCCAAGGCACCTATTTTCTAGGTTTTCACCATAGGACAACTTTTTTTTGTTGTTTTTCCATTTTTTTAATTTTTTTAATTTTTTAATTTATTGCCCCCCTTACATTGGGGTTCTCTTAGGTATAGAATCGGCAAAGATGCATACTATTGATTGGGTCATCGAACAGCTCACCCTCTGATGTTGCTAACTGATATGCTCTTGACCCATAGGCTGCAATGATGACATAAGGACCAAGCCAGTTGGGTTCAAACTTACCTTTCTTTTCCTGATCCTGTTGATTGTGGGGATTTTCCTTAAGTACTAGATCACAAACATTGAAGACCCTTGGATGGACCCTGTGATTGCAGCTTTGAGACATTCTCTGTTGATATGATTTGAGATGATTGAAAGCATTTTGTCTCCTCTCTTCTAACAGCTCTAGTTCTTGCAGTCTGAGAACTCTATAGTCTTCATTTGTGATAAGACCTTTTAATTACACCCTTAGGGATGGTAACTCGACCTCAATGGGAAAAATAGATTTGGATCCATAGACAAGGGTGTAAGGGGTAGCACCTGTGGGAGTGTGTATACTGGTTCGATAGGCCCACAGAGCGGGATTTAATTGTATGTGCCAATCACTACCAGCATCGTTGACTATTTTCTTGAGGATCTTCATAATAGTTTTGTTCGATGCTTCTTCTTGGCCGTTGCCTTGTAGATAGTAGGGAGTAGAGAAACGGTGATGGATTTTGAATTTGTCACAAAGCTCTTGTACATCTTGGATCTTGAAAGGCTTTCCATTATCCGTGATAATGGATGAGGGAATCTCGTATCTACAAATGAGGTAATTGAGGATGAATGAGGAGATCTGTTTACCTGTGACAGTGGTGAGGGGAACGACTTCAATCCACTTGGTAAAATACTCAGCGGCGGTTATTATGAATTTGTGGCCGTGGATGATGGTGGGTGAATTTTGCCCACAAGGTCGAGTCCCCATTGACAAAAGGGCCAAGGTGTCATTAAAGGTCGTACCTCTTGAGCTAGTGCATGGATGAGGCTTCCATGTATCTAGCATTGCTTGCATTTCTTCACAAACGGATATGAATCTATTTCCATGTTCGGCCAATAATAGCCCAAACACATGAGTTTCTTAGCTAAAGAAGGACCGCTAGAGTGTGTTCTACAAATCCCTTCGTGCACATCATGTAAGGCAGTTTGAGATTCTCCTCGTTCTAAACATCGGGGTAAAGTACCATCCAGGCCTCGACGGTATAGGGTATTGGTGATAATGGTGTATCGAGAGGTTTGGCGAATGAAGGTTTGATGTTGGTTTGAAGACAAGTCAGGTGCGAGGGTGTTATCCTTGAGGTAAGTGTAAATCTTACCATACAAGGGCGAATCAAATCCGACTAATAGGCATATGGAGTGTGTTTCAGGAAGATCAAAAGCTGGTTGTTGAATTGACTCCACCAAGAACTCATACCATGACTCATTCTTTGGGATCTCGAGGAGCGAGGCAATGGTTGCCATGGCATCTATTTCTATGTTTTCAATGTGAGGTATCTGCTCAAAGGATATGATCACAAAGTACTCTTTAAAGCCATAGACCATCCACTTGTATGGGATAAGCTTCTCATCTTTGGTTTGATAGTCGTCGTTGACTTAATTGATTACTAGTTGGGAATCGCCATAGACATGTAGCTCTTTTATTTTCCACTCTGCTGCCATTTTGCGACCAATGACCAAGGCTTCATACTCTACTATATTGTTTGTGCATGAGAATAATAGATGATAAGACTTAGGTATGGTGTCGCCATGAGGAGTGACCAACAAGATTCCTACCCCTGATCCATGGTTGGTGTAAGATTCATCAAAGTAGATTTTCCATGAGTATGTTGCGACACTAAAAATGGATTCATTTGGGAACTCAAATGTCATTGGTGTGTTGTCCTGCAATGGAGCTTCAGCAAGCTGATCGGCAATGATTTGACCTTTGATAGCTTTTCTTTCTACATACTCGATGTCATACTCACTTAATAGCATTACCCACTTGGCTAGGTGACCTGTAAGAGTTGCTTTGCTTAGTAGGTACTTGAGTGGATCTATCTTTGCAATAAGCTTGACTGAATGTGCTAGCATGTATTGTTATAGTTTTTGGGAAGCAAAAACCACAACAAGACACGATCTTTCTACTTGGGAGTATTGCAGTTCATAGCCCACCAATGTGTGACTGATATAGTAGATGGCCCTTTCTTTGCCTTCATAATCATGTTGTGCCAGTAGGGCTCCGAGAGCTGTTGGCGTAGCAGATATGTAGTGTAATAGTGGCTTGCCTTGTATAGGAGGCATCAAGATAGGTGGATTCATAAGATACTGCTTCAGTTTGCCAAATGCTTCTTCACACTTCTCATCCCATCTAAATGGAATGTTTTTATGTAAGAGATGACTAAAAGGTTGGCACTTGTCTGCTAGTTGTGAGATGAACTACCAAATAGACTGTAGTTTTCCTTGTAGGGACTGCAGTTGAGTGATGTTCTTAGGTGGTGGCATTTCCATAATAGCCTTGACCTTGGTGGGATCTACTTCTATTCCATTTATTGATACAATGAAGCCTAGGAGCTTGCCTAAGGTGACTTCAAACACACATTTCTTCGGGTTCAACCTGACTTTGAAGTGTTCAAGTCTCTGAAAGACCTTCTCCAGTATATCTAGATGTGATTCTCTTGTTAATGACTTTGCAAGGATATCATCTACATAGTCCTCCATTATGACATGCATCATATCATAGAAGATAGTGGTCATAGCTCGTTGATATGTTGCCCCGGCGTTCTTTAGCCCAAATGGCATGACATTCTAGCAAAAGGTGCACCATGGATAAGTGAAAGTTGTCTTATGTTGGTCTTCTGGTGCTATCTTGATCTGATTGTATCCGAAGAAGCCATCCATGAGAGATAACATGGTATGTCCTACTATTAAGTCGACTATGATATCTATATTTGGCAACAAAAAATCATCCTTGTGGCAAGCTTTGTTTAGATCTTAGAAATCATTGCATAGTCTGACTCTGCCATCAGGTTTTGATACTGGCACTATGTTTGATATCCACTCTAGATAGTCTATTGCTCTAATGAACCCTACATCTAGCAGTTTCTTGAGTTCCTCTTTCACTAATAATGCTATGTGCAGATGCATCTTTCTAAGATTCTGTTTGACTGGTTTCACTCCTAGATCTAGTGGAAGATGATGTAGGATCAAATCTAGATCTAGACCGGGCATATCTGTGTATGACCAAGAAAAGTTGACCCACTTTTTCTTGAAGAATGGTACAAACATGGTCTTTTCTGGTGGAGTTAGAGACTTTACAAATTGAATGATCTTAGGTTGTTCCTCTATACCAATGTTGACTAGTTCTGTAGGTTCCACAACAATCTGAGACTTCTCCTGGTGCATGTTGTCGGGGAGAGTGTTAAGCCTTCCATCGCCAAGTGCCACAATTGGGTTTTCACCATCGGATGCATCCTTTCTTTTTACTATTTTGGGATCTGATATAGCCACAAAGCAGTTTTCACCATCAGATCCAATTTTGATTTTGATATTTTTGTGACTGGAAGGCTTGGCACCCTCTCCAAAATAGGCCACGGTATTGAGTTCAATGGCGAAGCCAGCTTTATGATCTCCTTGGGGTAGGTGGTCCCTAAGTTCCATGTAGTCAATATAGGCATCATCATTTTGGAACATGCCTAGTTACGGGGTTCCTCGTAAATCTGAGTTGATAAGTTTGAGATGTACAAGGGGGAGGGAGTCAGAGGATAGATCTGATTCATTGATAGTTTGAATGGATATGCGAGGAGTATTGGTAGGGATAGGGTCTAGGATGGTACTTTCCTCCAAATTGTTTATTGCAATAGAACTTTGACCTTCCTCGAAAGTTGTGCTCTCAGGAATTGGTGAATCGCACTCTAATGGTCTATGTATCAGTGTTTGTCCCTCAAAGTAGGGGCTATAGGTTTGAATGGTATCAAATCCCTTGTCTTCATAGGAGTGTTATGTGAGTTCCTCCCACTCATATTCGTTGGAATCTGTGTCACCATCATCTTGGAGTGCATGAATCTGTTCTACAAAACAAGCATTTGTTTTAGCCTTACCTTTGTCTTGGTAGCCTAGCCCTCTTGTGTTTCTTGCCAACGAGGAAGAGGAGGGTTGAATGGGTTCTATTATGCCTTCTTTTCTTAGACTGATAGGGCCTTGTCCTTCATAACCCATTATATGCAAGATAGACTCACCACGCCCATAGAGTTTAGTTGGGAGCCTAGGTGACTCTTGTGGTGTGTCATCCTCTTCTGTGTAGAGCCATTGTAGAACATCTCTCTCTTTAGTTTCATATGAAAGGGTCCCCCATTTTACAAAGGGAGCTGTGGGAGGTGCCAGAGGAGTAGATGGCTTTGGAAAATGTTTAGGTTGCCCAAAGGATCGCAAATATAAAGGCATTTTGGCTAGATTGAGGTTGTGCTCGATGGAGTATTCCCCTACCCTAGTTTCTTTGATGGTAATTTTCTGCTCTTTGGTCTTGGATGAGGAAGCTTCGGAGGTATAGTCATGCTATGAGATAGGGGATGTATAGGCTCTGTTGTTAGGAATGATACAATCAGGCTTAGAGCGGATAGTATTGCAATGTTGGAAGAGATCAGGGTCACCTTGGATGGTAATCTGCTTGTTGTTATGAGGGAATTTTATGCATTAGGATAGGTAGAGGGCACAACTTTCATGGCATGAATCCATGGTCTACCTAGGAGGATATTGTAGGCTAGCTCCCTATCAAGGACTTGGCAAACGACGTCCTTAATTACTGGTCCAATCTGTATAGGTAACACCACTGTTCCCTTTGTAGTCCTTTCTTCTTCATCATAGGCTTTGATAGTGATCTTCTTCCTAGGATCCACTGCAGACTCAGAGAACCCAATGTAAGGACTAGCTTGAGAGTGCAAATATTTAAACCAGCTCCCCCATCAATGACAACCCTCTTAATGCGGTGTTTATGGATGAAGGTGACGATATGCAAGGATGTGTTATGAGGTTGGGAGACCGATAGGTCATCTTATTCGGTAAATGATAAGGTGCTTGAGGAGGCTAGATTTCCTACCATGGCTTGAAACTTCTCTTGGACTAGGTTCATGGGCACAGTTGTTTTCACTAAGGCTTTGTCAAGAATTTCTTTGTGTTAGGGAGACAGATGCAACAACTCTAGGATAGATACGTGGGCAAGAGTCTTTCAAAGTTGGTCTATGACATTGTATGTATGGGGGTTAGACAGAGAATGTGACGAACTTGGAGGAAGTGTGTTCAAATTGACCTTACCGCTGCGAGTGATGATGCTACAATCATTCTTGTTAGGTCTAGATTATTGGTTGGGTGTGATCACGTTGATTTGTGGTATGTGCTCTAATATGCAGTTGACAATATAGTTGAACGACACGTTTGCATAGTTGGCATTGTTTTGCCCATTGTTTTGGTTTTGTCTGTTGTGATTGTTATTTCCATTGTTGTTGTTGTTGTTGTAGGGTCTATCGTGGTTTAGGAGTGGATCCTTTTATGCCACGTGCATCTCATTGTAGGTATGTTGTTGAGTGTCTGTCTAATTTTGGTCTAGTATGTCTTGAATGACATGTTTAAGATGGATACAGTTGTTGGTCGTGTGCCCTCTCCCTCTATGGTACTCATAGAAATCAGTGTCTTTCCAATAGTGAGGTTTCACTTGAGGTTCATAGTCACTAGTGGGGGCAAGAGTGATCTCATTGTTGGATAACAACTTTCTCAAGGCAGACTCTTGGGACTCTCCTAGGGTGTGAATTTTTGTCTAGGATTGGAGGTGAACCATTGATTTGGTTCGCGAGTGAATGTTTTATTGGGTGTAGCATTACTTGCCTCTCCTTTGAGAGTAAAGATAGGTTGTTGTTGTTTGGGAGCCGCTACCTTGGCATCCACCACTCCATCATTGACGACATACCTGTTCTTCATCCAAAATTTTGACTTGTCTGATGTGTAGTTTGAGTTAGGTGTGTCTTTGTACAACTTGATTTGCCCCTTGGTGATCATAGCTTTTTTGATAAACAATCCAATCTCAATGACTTTCATGAATGAGGTAGGGCATTGAATTTTTATTTGGTAGCTAAGATCGGGGTTTAGGTTGTGGACAAACATTTCTGTCATTTGTTTCTCAGGCACGTGATATGAGTATTTTCTCGTGAGTTGTCTCTACCTTTGTAAGAAGGCCGAAAAGGATCCTGATGCAGAGCATCCACCACTCAAACCCTAACATACACTCACCAATGTATGTCTATGCATTATTTAATATGCATACATTCTCCATTGTATGTTTATTTGTCTATCGGCAAAACATAACACCATCGGCCACCTTCATCCTGATCACTATTGGCAAGACTATCTTTATTAGCCAAACTAACTCCTTTCGCACCGATATCCCATTTCATATCAATGTGTCCCCGACACCATATCGCTATGACCTATACCTATCGGCGTGGTTTAAAACCCTCCTACCGATCTAGTTTTCTCCCCGATGTATCTCAACTTCGCATATACACTACTTGACTTCCCATTGCCGGTTCTCCTCACCGTTTCTACCGGTCATCGCTTGCACATAGCCCTTTATATCATGGAATGTATATTCCAATATACAACCAATACATACAATGCTTAACCTACTCTTCCGGTGCCCTTACCTACTACTGTTGGTCAACTCTTTGTATCTGCAGACCAAAAACCCTTTCAATATACATTCTGGCTACCACCTTGGCCAGTCACCCTTTGTATTATTTGGTGATGTATAATTTCGTTGTATCTTCATAACATACAACCGCGAAATACAACTAACGAATACACAGAGACTGTCTCACTCATGCAATTGCAGTATATACACAAACTGCATCCAGTATACATCTGCAGTATATACAGGGATTGTATATTCGATCCTCTTAACTTTTGACATGCATTTTCAAATATGCATTTGACAGATACTCACAACCTTCACTGCGGGATATACAGGAAATATGCCCGACATGCATTTGCGATATACTTAGATAATGTATATCTTTAATGTACATTCGAAATGTACATACTCAACATGCAAACTGATTATACATCCGCTAACTCCTTTGTATCCTTTGACCGCGTTGACTGCTTTGTATACACTGAAGATTTCTCTCTCCCTTGTATCTGAACCGATGTATGTTTCTCACATACAATAGTGATTGACTCAAAGTGATATACACACAATATGCGATAGCGATATACTCACGGATTGTATATCTCGTATACAAAAGCGATATACTCACACTTTGTATGTCTTTTTCAACTTCCGCGGATTTTCACTATTTTTGAGCCGTTTTCCACTTAGTGATTAAATCGATCTATTTCACCTTCAATCATGCAGCTCTCTGCACTTCGACAATCTAGCATACAGCCATGCTAGAATCCTTCAATGCATTTCCTTGCCCAATCCTACAAGCTTTAGCACAGACAAAATAGAAAATAAACAAAAACCCTAAACTAATATATACAACCATTCCACCGATTCAGAGAATCAACCGGTGGAATGGATAAACGAATCCATCTGACCTCAGTAAAATGATCTATTCAGTAAATTCAATAACCAGAAAATAGCACAATAGGATCTTATATTGATGTTTTCATAAATGCAACTACACAGATGTTCTGTTCCAATTCAACTAAATTTGAAATGATTACAATTGACTCACTACTGCTTCCCCTTCATTCGATCTGCACTGCGGTATTTATCTACTCACAAAGAGTAGTACTATCTCTACTCCAGGTGGCTGGGAAATCTCTCTAAGCGGCTAGGAGACCTAACTGACTAACAAACTCTTAACTAACAACCTAAAAATAGTAAGCCTTGGTCAAACTGACCTTATTACATTGAAGGGTCATTTAGGACCTTATTGAAAACAGAAAAATAAACATAAAACAACTAAATGCCTCATGGAGGCCACTATGGGTTAGGTGCACCTGCACTAGATTCGCCACTCTTTTGTTTGGTGTTGCATAGGTCTAGCATGGAGACTTCGTGCTCAATGTTGTATGAGAAATGTGTGACAAATAGGTTTACTAACTCATTGAAAGTTTTAATACCTAGGGGAAGTCGTGAGAACCACTCCATGGCTTGACCACCGAGAGATCTAGGGAATAGTCTCATTAGAAAAGTGTCGTTATGAGCCACTTCTAAGCATGCTGCGCTAAACTCCCTAATGTGATCTCTTGGGTCCCCTTTCCCTTTGTATTTGTCAAACTTGGCAACTTCGAATCGAAAGAGGAAGGGTACCATTTTCAAACTTTTGTCAAAGGGGTACGGTGAGATATCCTCCAATGAATAAGTTTTTGTCGATGTCCCTATTTTGAGTTTTGTGTACTGCTATTGTAAGGCTTGAATTTGTTTCGCTATCATGTCCATAGGCATGTTTTGGTCTGTTGTGTTGTTTATTTTTACCTTTGTCAATGGAGTTGTCCTCATTTATGCTCTTTTCGGGAATTCTTTCCTCTCCTGGTTCTTTCAATGCATCGATGTCAAAGTCAGAGGGGAGTTTGAGTCCTTGGTTCGCAAGATGTAGAAAGTACTTTTGAGGGTCCTCATTGAGTATTTTGTCCATCATGCACTGAAATTTCCTATTTTGGAGAGCATCTTTGTATTCCTCGTGAGAGATTTTGTTATCGCTGTCATGAGGGGATACAATGTGTTCGGATGTTCCAGCCATTTGTTTTTTGTATTGGGATCGAGTTAAAACCATGCAAGGTGATGTGGGAAGAAGTGGGATGAAACTAGAGACTTTGGAAAGGTGCTTGTGTAAGTTAGTGAGAAGGGGATACTTGTTTTGACGAGATTTAAACAAGGGATTTTTGTGACCAATGATTCCAAGTAAGGCGGTCGATACAAGACGATAGTGACTAGTAAGGGTACTCAATACCTGTTTACTATGTAGGGACTAGTCATGCACCAAGACCACTAGCAAAGTTCTACGACCTACTAGGGTTACTTGAATCCAAAATGATCATAAAAGGCCTTGTGCTAATCTAATATAGGATATTTTTGACTTTATTTTTGTAAGACCTTGATAGAAGGTGGATGAGGCGACCGACGAAAGAGGGGGGATGCTATGGAAATGGATGGGAAAAGTGATTGCAAGGTAAAATCTAATCTTAGAAACCTGAACAAGGTTGAAATGGGTATCCAGAAATGGTAAAAATTTTCTCTCAAAGTATGTGGAAGTGCTCACTATTACGCATGTGTAGGAATAGATGCGCAGCAGAATAGGATAAAAGCACAGCAAGTTGAGATAAAAGCGCAGTACTGGTAAATAGAAATGCGCCGTAATAGGTGTTGTGTGCGCAGCAAGTCATGATATATGCATAAAAAGTCAGTACATATGCGCAACTTCAGATAACAAATGCACAGCTCTAGTTTTTTTAATATTTTTTTTGCAAAGTTTGACACGTTTTTTAGAATTTTTTGGTTTCTTGGTTGCAAGATGGTCTTTTTGGTTTGATTTGATCAATTATGGCAAGAAGACACAGCAAACACAAAGAATGATTTCATGGTTTTTTATTTTTTTGTAATTTTTTTGACTCTTTTTGACAAGAAAGCAAGTACAAATCCTAGGTTGGTTATGACAATATAAACTGAATTCTCCTTATTTCTAGGTGAGGCATCTTCGGGGGGTAATAATCGCCCTTTCCTGCATCGGCTTATAGGGTTTTTTGGCTACTAAAAATAAAGGATGATTAATAAGTGCAACCGTTCGAGTGGTTATACATGCGACAACACTACTCTTCATTATGGAGTCTCCCAGCCTGCAAGGGTTACACCTTGGAGGGTTTTGGGGGAGGTTGGCTATCGGTATAACACAACTTCACTCATTGTTTGAAGCTTTCACTCCAAATACAATTTATTTATAGTGGCTTGGTAGAGCTTGGCTTTAGCTTGTTACCACTTAAGGTCGTTCCCTAAGGATAGACAGGTATCCAAGGGCAAGCCTCTCTAAAGGCAAAACACATGTGAAAATGATATGTCTGGCATTTTAGTCACTCAAGATAGGGGAGAGCATAGGCCTGGTATCATTCCCAAAAACATGAAAGACAATGGTTCTTTTCCCCTAGTTAAAAAGAAAAAGACTATATGAGCTATCTACTTGGGCACACACAAAATTTGTTAACTTTGAAGTGATAACAAGATAGCAATGGTTCAATTTTAGCAAGATAGCAATGTGCTTAACTTTCAAAGATAGCAATACAGCAATGATCCAATGATAGCAAGATAGCAATGATTTAGTTACGACCCTCCTAATTAGAACTACATGAGTTTTGTATGAACATCCATTTACTTTCCTTTAGAAATCAAGAGGTGAGTTAACAAGTGTGGCTATATGACTAAACCAATACCTAGCCTGCACGTGGATCAAAGAATATTCCTACGAAAAAGTGTTAGTGTTAGCAAAAACCATAAGAAACCCCTAAAAATCACTATTCAGATTAGATGTGCAGTTTCAGAGCCTAGATGCACAGAAAAAGAGCTCAGAAGTGCAGGAGTACAAATGCACTGAGGTAGAGGTCAAAAGCGTAGGAATACAAAGTATATGTGCAGAATTAGCAGATGTGTCGTATCAGAGGTTATATGCGTCGAAACAGAGCCTGTATGCACCAAAAGATTGGATGCACCAGAACAAACAACAGATGTGTGTTAGGATGGGTCAAATGTGCATATTCCTCCTGTGTACAGCTTCCTAATGCATACAAAACTTAGTTTTTAGGTTAAATTGGGGCTAGGCCCCACAATGTGCACCAAAAATATTAAGGGAAAATTGGATTTAAATGAATAATCAATATAATATATCAATAATACCCAAAACTCAATGAAAAGGGAAATAATTAAGATCAAACAAACAAAGACGAAAACCTTTGCAAACCTCAATACTTCATAGCTTCCATTGATTGCCTATGTCAATCAATCATGTGTATGAATATGGCCCTCAGAAGGTGCACTTCCTTGCTATTTTCTAAGATTCCCAACGAAGAATAGTTGTGATAGTTTATTGCAATGAAGATGAGCTTCACAACAATGATAATGATATGGTAACAAGTTGATCGCAAGCAATGAAGGAATTGGTGCCAAAGGTGGGTTGTAATTCTTGTAGAGTAAGTTTACTAAAAGCTTGGATGAATGAAATAGAGGAATAGGGTTGTACTTATAGACTTGTGAGAGAGAAAATCAATGATATAGAAAGAATGAGAAGATCAACGGTATAGAACGGTTGAGGAATGTGCGTGAATAGGAAGAAGACATGTGTCTTGCTCTATTTTGTATGAGAGGAATTAATAAAATAGAAGAATGAGTTAATTGAAGAGATTAATCAATTAAAAGAATAGATTATCAGTTAAGAGAATAGAACTAGAGGATGGAAATTGCATGAGAATGAAAAGATATTTTAACTCAATTAAATATTTGGAATATTCAATTGCATGTGCACAAGGATTGAATTATATTTAGAGATAACTCAATTTAGAAGAAATAGACAACTTAAATAAATATTTGATTTATTTAAATTTAGAGAAGATATTATTGGAAGAAACAATTAAATAATTGGTATTATTTAATGTAGAATGGACTTGGAAGAACTAATTAAATAATTGAGATTATTTAATTTGTTGGAGGATTTAGAAGAATTTAGAAACTTAATTAAATAAATTGATTTTATTTAATTGTTGGAAGAATATGAATCAAAATAAATAAATTTGTTTATTTATTTATTGATAGAGGAATTAGACTTAAATAAATATTAAGAATATTTATTTGGACAAAGTCATGTCATTTTTAGGTGTATACAGAATTAATATTTTATTTACCTTCCTAATTTTCCATTATCTCATGAATTCAATAAATCCATTTATTTAATTCCCTAATTTCTCTCCCATAATCTTCTCCCTCAATTTCTCTCCCTTAATTTCCTCCACTAATCACTCTCCATGAAAATAGCCAACTAATCAATTAAATTAGTTAACTAGTCAATCAAAATTAGTTGACTAATCAATCAAATGAGCTAACTAATCAATCAATTTGGTTAACTAATTCATCAAATGACATAACTATTCAATCAAATGAGTTAACTCCCTCATTAAATCCTCTTGATCGATTCTATTGATTGATCTTTCTAACCATTCTGCACCATTGATCATCTTGTTTCAAAAATTTATAAATTGATCTCTATCCAAGCCATCAAGATGACATCATTTGCATGTGAACTTATGCTATTAATTTATTTTTGTAATATCCACATCTATTATCTTATCAAAGTTATGTTGAATTGTTGAGAAATCTACATACAATATCCAAGAGCAACATATCATTTGAGCAAGCAAGAATAATTGTGGTAATATTGTTTTATCATTTGCATTTGATTTCTATTATCTCAAATTGATCATTTATGAGGTTGTGTAGGAGATGGAATAGGTACTTGCATGCATTGTTCCTTTATTTTGAATTACTTATTCTGCATATACATTTTGGCATGCCCAATGGGGCCCATGTCCCTTGATCTAGCTTTCTTTTTGTAGGTTATGTTGACTTTTTGTTGTAGGTTTATGCTCTTTTTGGAGAAATTTAAATATTTCCTCATATCTTTCAAATGGTTGGGAATTTTTTTACAATTTTTTAATCTAATTTTGTTGATCATCTAAGGAAGCTATAGAAGAAAAATCAAGTTTATATCATCAATATTGGGGGAGTTATGATCATTTTATAATTTTTCATAAATCTACATTTTAGGAAGCAAATCAACAATTTTTTTAGATATTTTTACATTTATGGAAATATCTCAAAAATTTTGGTAGGGTTTTTTCTTTGCATTTTTAATTTTGAGGTAAAAAAATGTTACAAAACAATCAGATCTATGTCGACTATGGATTTTTCATAAATATGCATTTCAAGATGTAAATCAACAAATTTTTTAGATATTTTTACATTTATGGAAATATCTTAGAAATTTAGTAGGGATTTGTTCTTTGCACTTTTAATTTTGAGGTCAAAAGAATTACTAAATAATTAGGTTTAGTTTGAATATGTAAAAACAATTTAGAAAAAAAGAACAAAAAAACAAAAAAATCACAAAAAAAAATATTTTTCTTTTATTTCTATACTTTACAATCTATTGTAGCACTTTTGATTTGGTGTTTTATAGCTAACTTGTGCTTGATTTTTAGACTAATTAAGTGGTGCAGCCTAATATCCATGAGTTAAAGAACAAACAAACTTGAAACTACTAATGTATTAACTTGTAGATTCGTATGTCGAAGACTCAATTTTTCTACTAATCTAGGCACATTAAATTAGCTTAGACGGTTAATGAACCTTGTATGTTGTGTCTGTGGAAAGGTGTAGATGTATGCTCTCTCCATGCACCTAGCGTGATCTTGGAGATCAGAAATCACACTTTTCCTTTGTGTTCTAGATTAGATCTCAAGGCTGTATTAGTGTGTGTATGCTCTGCCCTTATGCCTCGTGCGAGCCTGGGGATCAAAAACACCTAATATCAATCTTTCCCTTTAGGAGGCCTACTTGGGGATTTCATCACCCTAAGGGATGACCTCAACCACATGTTCTAGCATGGTCAATCAAAGGGGGAGGATGAAATTTGTACCCCAATCTAGTTACGTTGTCATTGGCACAACCTTATGGCCCTCGATGATTCTAGACATAAGGTGAAAAAATCATCCGAGTGCTTTCTCCAGTTTCATGCCTTCAATAAACTAGTGTTCATGGATTTGGACCCCATGTACCTAGTGTATATTGGGGGCTCCCTTAGAGAATTTGTTGAAACCTAGCTAAGACCTCTCAACTAATCTTTTAGTGTGGTGCAAGGGTCAACAATCAACCCTGAAGTTACTCACCATGTGCCTACTTGAGTTGAGATAGAAGGTTTCTTTGGGCAAGGCATCAAGGCCTCCAAGGAAAGGGAGAGGGTGAATGCCACCACTCACTCCCTAGCTATTCTCTCATGAAAGGTATTGAGTGTGGGCCCACACTAGGAGCCAAACCCACTTGAATAATTCTAGGAATGTGTTAATGTGATTGGTTTGTTTTCTATGTGCAAAACTAGTAAATTACATTAAGCCCAATCATCCTGATGTTCAAAGTGGCCATTGTGTCTGTGTTTTTCTATTTCTTGTAAAAAAATCATCCAAACTATTACAAATATCCAACCATCCTAAGGTCTATAGTTTAAAGTTTGAGAGAATCCTTGTCACATTGATCATTTTGTCAAAGGTTGATTCATTAGAAATCCAAATCTATAGTTCAATCTACATCCATTTTCCCTCTTTGCCATCATGTCAGCTACCTTATTCCAAAATCAAGTCCCATCATCCATAGACTTTGAATTGAGATTTAACCCTTGATCAAGACCCTTATTTTTCAAACATCTTTTAATACTTTAATCCTAATCAATCCTTGTGTTGTTATTGGGATATATCATTCCCACAACACCATCCTCATCCATCAAATTAAATCTAATTGGGTCTTGTATCTTGATCTTAATTCCAAATCTAGTCCAAGTCATCATCATCCTTATAGTATAATCAAACCATCCCTAATCACATTCTAATCATTCTTACCTATCCCAAATCCAAATCCAAATCACCCTTCTCTTCCTAATCCAATTCATCATCCATGGTTGTGATAATTAAAACACCTATGTCAAATCCCATCATTGGAGATTCTCAAGACCATTCTTATAATCCTATCACTTCAACACCACAATCTCATGTGTCATCTCCATCTACCTCTTACCAACCTTCACCCTCTTATAATAATATGTCATCTCAACCAATCTATACTCCATCTCAATCTACTACATCCCCATCATATACCACTTATCACATCAATCTCATGACTTCATCCCCATCTACCATATCTTCATTCATGACACCTCAATCCAAAATCACCATCCTAGGAGGTCCCTAATTTTCTACTAATGAACATGAATACCTTATAGATCATGACACACATTTTGAACATGAAGATGTTATAGATCATGATGAATATTTTGATGAACTTGAACATTGTGGTCATGTGAATGCCTGTAGCCATCAAGATTCCTTTTACCAAGAGCATGCTAGTACTAGCCATCTTATAGGCTCACATTAAACATCCTGCAACCATCATTATGGTACCAACCTTGACAAGGGAAATCCATCATCCTCTTATCAACAAAATTCACCATCATATTCTCTACCATCCCCTCCATCTAATCCACCATCAACTCCTACTACATCTACCCCAAATCTCTTAGCTACACTCTACAGACTCTATAAACAACAATGCAAAAGTGAAGTTGTGGAGTTATCCAATCCTACCCATCCAATGTCATCCCACTCTAGTACAAGCACTCAAATTCCTAATCCATTCCCTCCTGTTATCCATTCACTTGATCCCAATCCTCATCCTACAATCTCTACCCTTATTTTCCATCCATTATATTGTCCATCAACCCATACAATTATCTTGGATGTGATCCAATGGCTACTAGCAAGGAATCTGATGCCATCATGTAGTCCAATGCCTATTCTTGAACCTACCAAAGAGCCTCCTAGTACCATGTCTATCCTTCAAATACCATCATCTAGTCCATTGCCTGTCACGCCTATTGAAGATCCTCTTACCACAGGTTCAAGTCAAGATCCATCAAGTAGCCATGTTGTCGACCATCAAGGGTCTACTACTCCCATTCGATAATCTTCTCTCTCCATCCAACCCCAAGAGCTATGTCAAGAGTCCAATCCAAAGCATGATCAAACTTGCCCCTCACTAAGTCAAGATCAAATTATCCAATCTCATCAAGATCACATTACCCAAACTACCCAAGAATTGGAATCACTCAATCCACTTCACCTCATAGTTGTCCTAACAATTAAAGTGAGCATGACAGTCTTGTTGATCAACTTGATCACTCACCTTGATTCATGGCATTTCTTCAACATGAAGAAACTTCCATCCATGATCCTGCAACCCTCCATGATCAAGAACCTCACAATAGTCCTATCCAACATCCAATAATATCCACTTCCCAAGATGAGACACTTGGACCCCAAGGAAACATAGATAATTGAATAAATATCTTGGATAATATCACAGTGCATCTTAATGTGCATAATATTAATCAAGATCCAGACATCCCAAATCCATCATCCTATCCCCTTAGTCCCACTACCTTCATCCATGGTGGTTCTCTTGTAGGAGAGGAACAACTTCTATCCACCACCCCACCTACCCCCATCTAATAATGGACTCACATCTTGTTTTCACAACAAAAAACATCCCATCACACATCATATGCTTTGAAACATGAATTATCAAGGCAAAGTCCTAGGCCTTCATGAACAAGGTATCTTGGAGCCAATCCATGTCAAAATCCCTCCATGATTACATGGCCTTGGCCTCCTATCCCAAGGAAAACAATCCAAAGATGTTGATACCACCTCCACACCTTCTCAATCCACTTCTTCCAATCCCAAACCTGGTGCATCTCATAACACCTCCAAATCATATGTCACCATCCCTCTTCCATCATCATACAAATCTCAAAAGAATGTGACCATACATCTCCCTAAATCCACTCTTCCTCTACTCCTTCAAACTCCCAATATTCCCATCCTTACTCAACTCGAAATACTTTATCTTGAAATCAACAACTTGACAGGTACAATCCCATCTTCTCTAGGAAACTTGTCCTCTTTAACTGACTTGGACCTGGGAGAAAATAGACTCCATGGTGGTATTCCAGTTGAATTGGTATGCTTACTCAACTCGAAGTGCTTTATCTTTACAACAACAACTTGACAGGGACAATTCCATCTTTCTTAGGAAACTTGTCCTATTTAACTAACTTGAGCTTGGGATAAAATAAACTCCATGGTGGTATTCCTATTGAATTGGGTATGCTTAATCAGCTCACAGAACTTTATCTTCACAACAACTTGATAGGTACAATCCCATCTTTCTTAGGAAACCTATCCTTTTTAACTCTCTTGAACTTGGGAGAAAATAGACTCCATGGTGGCATTCCTATTGAATTGGGTATGCTAACTCAACTCAAAATACTTTATCTTGACAACAACAACTTAACAGGAGTGATTCCATCTGAGTTTGGCAAATATCAAATTTGCAAAATTTATCTTTACCAAAAAATCAACTCACTAGAGAAATCCCAAGCTTCCTCTCTAATTGTACTTAACTTCAAATTCTTGGTTTGTCTAGTAACCAATTAAGCGGCATACTTAATCTTATATGAGAATCATGTCAATAGATCTATTCCATCCACACTCAGTCAACTTCCACATCTTGAAAGATTGTATCTAGAAAAAAAGTATTTTATATAGAAGTATTTCAAAAAGTTCAAGGGTTAGGAAAAATGTCTTGGGCTATTATCACTAAGCAAAAGCATACTTCAAGGGCAAATTCTAGATAGTCTTGATGATCTTCCACAACTAAAACATTTTGCTCTTGGTCACAATCTACTATAAAGGAAAATACCTCCTAGTTTTGGGAGATGCCAAACTCTGGAGTAGTTGGAGTTATCTCACAAGTTAAGAGGAAATATATAATGTTCCACCAAACTCCAAAGATTTAAAGATGGTGTGTTTTTTAGCCATTTAGAAGACAAACATAGTTATTGATTAAGTATATATGTAGAGAAATAGAAAGAAAATCCAAACAAAAGGAGTGTGAGTTTTTATTCTTGACATTGTCTTCACTCTTCTTTACAAAGGATTATTTAGGTTTGTAATATTTTCCAAATATTATCTCCGAGCTTGTGGCAACACATGTAATGATTTCTTTGTCTATCAACCTACCTATCTTAAACATGGCCTTGATGATTTTATGTAAAAGGAATGGAATCCACATTTGTCATAGATTTCAAAGTTCCCATATTTGGGAAAAATGTTTATCAAATTCATTGGATATGGACCGTGTGTTTCTTTTTGAGTATATTGGGAATCTATTGAATGAAATGGTTATTAATATTGTATAAAAGGAATAATTGTCACATTGGATAATTTTTTTAATGTTGTTTTCACTCTCAACTATTGTATTTCAAATTGATTATCAATTAGGAGAGGATACCTATGAAGTATTTGATAATATATTAATAACCCTTTCTTGTTTTAATTCACCACTTTGCATGGTTTTGTTGTTATGGTTTACTGTGTATGAGCGAAGGTTTCAATTTCTTGTTCAAATTTTGTGGCAATGTGGCCTTGGATGAGCAAGGCACGAGAGAGAATAAGTGCAATAGTAGCAAGGGATAACAACACTTTGTGTTTACTACTCCCTTTCTCATTTTTTTCAATATCATGTTTGTGGTCTAATACCTGATGTATTTATATATTTATTACCAATACACTCCATCAAAGTTCATTCAATGCCATTTTTGAAGAAAAATCATTATCCTAAAATGAAACGATGATTGTGATCCATAGTTGTAGTGGTAATACATACTAACTTAGGCTTCACATAAAAATTATGTTGTTTCTTTCTTTCCAGATACTCCAGTCCAAGTGAGGGGGAGTTTGCCTCCAAAATTCTCTGATCCTTGGGTGAGAAAAGGGGGAGCTCTAGTTGTGTATGAATTCTATTACGTTTTCATTTTGCACCCAATCTATGCTGAGGAGAGTCAAGGTCCTTCCCCAAACCTCCTTGGTGAAGTCACAGTGAAAGAGGATATGTTGTATAGTTTCTTCCTCTTTCTAAAAGAGAGCACATCTGTTGACAAGTTGAAATCCTCTCCTGTTGAGATTATCTGTGGTGAGTGGCAGCCCACCAAAAAAAATTGATCTTAGGAGTCAGGTTTTTATTCCAGACTTTCTTCCACAAGCTGCTATCCTGACCTTCGTTAGTTAGCATATTGTAAGCTGCTTTAACCAAGAAGGCCCCCTTTTGGTCTCGAGCCCATAGCATTTCATCCTCCCTAGGGAATAAAGCAATTATGCGGTTCCTCAATTCCAATTGCAAAGACAAACATCCTTGTTTCTCAATTTGGCTACCTCCTTAGCAATCAATGATGTTCTTCCATTTCATCTGCCCCTGGTTCTGCCCCAAGATGTAGTTACTGACAAACTTCCTGAAGAAAGTGACCGCTTTGTCTTTAATGCTGTTGTTTTCCTGGTTGGACATTGGAGTCTCATGGAGCCAATTATCTTCCCATAACCTGATTTTGTCTCCTTTTCCTAGTTTCCACTTGACGGCTTGGGACAACATTCTTCTAGATTTGATCATTTTTTTCCAAACAACAGAGCCTTTAGTAAGGTTGTCTCTTTCAATTAACTCAATCTTTTTCCCATTATGGAGGTACTTGGCTTTCATTATCTGAACCCAATCCTTATCTTCCTTGAGGAAGTTCCATCCAACTTGGCCAGCAAGGCTTTATTCATCACTTGAGTCTTTCTTATCCCCAATCCCCCTTAGAGCTTGGGAAGGCATATTTTCTCCCATCTAATGAGAGACATTCTCTTCTTCTCCTCAACTCCTGTCCATAAAATTGTTCTCTAAATTTTTTCAAATTTCTCTACTATGTACCTGGGCATTTTAAAGAGGGTTAGGTAGTATGTGGGAATGCCTTGCAAAGAGGCCTTTAGGAGTTGGTGTTTACCAGCTTGGCTCAATAGTTTCCGTTTCCAACCTTCCATCTTCCTTTGAATTCTCTCCAAGACAGAGTTCTAGAAATTGGAGGTCACTTCCTTAACCGTGAGGGGAAGACTGAGGTAGGTCATCGGGAGGTTGGCCTGATTGCAGTTTAGAATTTTCTTGACCTTCTCCTAAAGAACCAGATTAGCGTTAAAGAAGAACACATTACTCTTTTCATAGTTTATACACTGTCCAGAGGCATCAACATAAGAGTTTAGCAGATTTTTCCATCTTTTGGCTTCCACGACTGAAGCTGCACCAAAAAACATAGTGTCATCAATGAATTGTTGGATAGTCGAGGGTCTCACCGTTGATGCAGCTTTGATCCCCTTCAGGTCTTGTCTATCCAAGCAAGAGAGAATATTCTTGCCCATGACCTCCACCATAATGATGAATAAGTAGGGCGAGAGGGGATCCCCTTATCTGATACCTCTACCCGCATTAAAGAAACCTTGGGGAGAACCATTGACAAGAATTGAATATTTAACCGTAGTGACACATTCCTATATCAAGGTTATCATTTTATCCTGGAACCTAAATTTCCCGAGAACCAAAAAGAGGAAGTTCCAAGAAATTCTATCATAAGCCTTAGAAATGTCCAGCTTGAGAGCCATGTTGGGAGTGTTACTTTTGTCCATCGAATGGATAATTTCATGCATGGAGATGGCCGCGTCGATAATCTGTCTGCCAGGAATAAAACCTTTCTGACAATCAGAGATGAGGTTGTCAAGCAAGGATTGGAGTTTGAGGACTAGCACTTTCGTGAAAATCTTGTAGAGGGTGTTGCAGAGGCTAATAGGGCAGAAATTAGCCATTTTCTTAGGGGAGTTCTTCTTAGGAATAAGGGCTATGAAAGTGAAGTTAATTTTCTTGAGAATCTTGGTTGTCCTAAAGAAGTCCCTGACAGCAGCAGTGACACCAAAGCCAACAATTTCCCAGAAGTCCTGGAAGAATGTTGGGGGGAATCCGTCTAGGCCTGGGGCTTTGAATGCTCCTATAGAGAACACAACAACCCTAACTTCTTCCTCAGTAATGGGAGCCAATGTGCTAATATTGCCTTCAGCAGTGAGAATGGGAGGGATACAGTCCAACAAATCATCCACTACAGTCTGGTCAGTAGTGTTCCTTTGTTCTGCTAAAAAGTTCCTAAAGTAGTTAGAGGCCAGAATCCCCAATTCAGCCTTAGAGTTGACTTCCTTGTTGTTCTCATCAAGGAGCTTGGAAATTCTATTCCTTTTCCTATGTTTCATGGCAGACTAATGGAAGAACGTTGTGTTTTGATCACCCTTGGTCAGCCATTGCACCCTAGACTTCTGTTTCTAGAAGATCTCTTCCTTTTTCATGATTTTTCTTAGCTCCTTTTGGAGAGCCTCTTCCTTATTGAAGTTATTCTCACTTTTGTCTCCCTTGGCCATGTTTCCTTGGATTTCTGAGAGACTAACAAAGATTTGATTCTTATGGTTCATGATATTACCAAAACAGAACCTATTCCACCCTTTGACTTTCTGCTTGACGTGGATGAGCTTTTGAGTAAGCCTAAACATAGGAGATCTGTGAACTATGATGGTCCATCAATCATTGATGCAGTCTCTAAAGTCAGGGTGAGAGGCCCACATGATTTCATATTTGAACGGGAAAGGGTCTTTCGAGATGCCTTTTCTCTAGGAGTAGAGGAGAGCATTGTGATCTGAAATAGTGCGGGGAAGGGCTATCAGAGTGGAGTGTTGAACAATGTCCCAATTGGAAGAGACCAAGAATTTGTCTAGTTTTACCTGACCCAGTTGATCTCCCCTTCTTCTATTAGTCTAGGAGAAGAGTTGGTTATTAACCTCAATGTCCATCAGTCCAGTCTAATTAAGGAAGTCAGCTAGATCAACCATGCTGTCAGAGTAGTAAGTGATGCCCCCTGACTTTTTAGAGGGGAATAAAGGGGTATTGAAATCACTTGCCAGCATCCATTTTGTCCTTTTCTCCATATTGATTCTAGGGACAAGGGTTTCCGAGAGGTCCTTTCTAGCACTTCTGGTATTAAGGGCATATATATTTATAATTTTCCATTCCTCCTTATTAATAGTGAACTTCACTTCCAGACTGTTTTTGTTATGAGAGCAGTAGGTGCCAGTGAAAATGTTCTTATTCCACATAGTGACAAGGCCTCCTAAGGCTCCGATAGAGGGGTTGATCAGGTAGTCAGCCACAGGCTAGACTTTATTGGCAAATTTTTTGAAGTTTTCTTCATTCATCTTAACTTCCTGGAGTGGGATTATGTCAACCTTGTTTTCATATATGCAGTTCTTGACCATGAATTGCTTTTCGGGGCTATTGAGACCCCTCACATTCTAAGAGAGAACTCTCATTTCTTACCCCGCCTGGAGATAGCCTCCAGGGTGCTTTGTCTTCCTATAGCAATTTCCTTGTTGGCCTCCCTATTTCTTGTTTCTCTATGAGAGGGTCTGTTTGCCTTCCCATCAGTACCCACATCTGTAGACTTTTTCTAATTTCCTTTACCCTTCTTTTTGGGGGTCACACAACCTTCTTGGTTGGTCCATGTGGAGCTAGGGCCAACGTTAGGTGATAGCACTCTAGTAGATGAGGCAGTCAAATTTGCTGGGTTCTTCGACTCTTTCTCTTTGGGGGTCTGGCCTCTGGTTTCTCCTTCTTCTATCTCCTCTGAGTCAACAGTCTCGACTTGGTTGTGGTATGACCTCAGCTTATCCACAACTGAATAGCCATTTCCCTTCTCTTTGGGGGTCTGGCCTTTGATTTTTCCTTCTTTCGTCTCCTTTGAGTCAACAGTGTTGGCTTGGCTGTGGTCTGAACTTGGCTAATCAGCAACTGGAGAGCCTTTCTCTTGGGATCCAACCTATTGTTTAGGGTTTTCTGGGGACTCGATAATGTTGAGAAAGTCCTTAAATGGGTATTCCTCAGAATTTGCCTCTTCTTCCCTTGTTTCCTTAGGTTAAGTGTTCCTATGGAATTTACTCATTTATCAAATGGCCTTTCCTTGAGCAGTTCTGGCAAAACGTGGTAGCATTCTCATATGCCAAGGTTATTCCCAGCTTCCATACTTTGATTTTATGTTAAGATGTTAGGGAGGGTTTTATTGATGTCTACACTAACACAAAAACGAGCGTAAACTAACCTTGTTTTGTTCTTGGTGGTTCCGTCCAACGCAATGAACTTTCCAAATGAATTTTTGATCCACACAATGGTTTCCTCATCCCATTATTCTAGTGGTCCAGGCCAGGCAATCTGACCCAGACTGGCGCTGACCTGTTCAACTCTAGAGCCACATCAAAACAAGGTTTCCATCGTCCCAGGCATAGGTTATGTTTTCCATAAAGCCAGGGACTGCCTGCTAAGATAGCTAACATGTCCTCTTTAGCAATAAATTTGAAAAAGAAGAGGCCCCTACCATAGCACTGGTGGAGACACTACCTTTCACCTTTCATCTTGATGCAATCCATCTCCTAACCATGTCTATGTTAGGTCTTAGGGACTGTAATTTACCCACCAGTGAGAGTTCCATAAAAGAAACAATTTTCTCCATCATGTGATCTGGTATTTGGAGGTCAATACCATTCTCTGTCTCTGATAGCATAGGTTCGGTCTAGACTTCCCCAAAATGTTCTTCTTCACCTAGAAGGGCCTTTTTCCAAGCATGGGGATTCAATCTCGAGGCTAGGGAATCCTGCTCAGTAGTACTGCCTCAGACAATACTAATAACAGATTCCACAAGAGGGCCTAGCATGGGGTAGAGGCCCCCCCTGGGTTGATGACAACCATGATGAGAGTAGGTTCAAATCTTGATTGAGTGGGAAAGTTGCAAAGCTAAAAAAATTCCTCTAAAAGTTTCAAAATTTAATAATATTACCAAAACATAACCTATTCCACCTTTTGACTTTCTGCTTGACATGGATGAACTTTTAAGTAAGTTTGAACATAGGAAATCTGTGAACCGTGATGCTCCACCAATCATTGATGCAGTCTCTGAAGTCAGGGTGAGAGGCCCACATGATTTCATATCTAAACGGGAAAGGGCCTTTCGAGATGCCTTCTCTCTAGGAGTAGAGGAGAGCATTGCGATCTGAAATAGTGTGGGGAAGGGCTGTCAGAGTGGAGTGTTGAACAATGTCCCAATTGGAAGAGACCAATAATCTGTCTAGTTTTACCTAAATCAATTGATTTCCCCTTCTTCTATTAGTCCAGGAGAAGAGTTAGTTATTAACCTCAATGTCCATCAGTCCAGTCTGATTAAGGAAGTCATCTAGATCAACCATGCTATCAGAGTAGTCATTGATGCCCCCTAAATTTTTAGAGGGGAATAAAGGGGTATTGAAATCACCTGCCATCATCCATTTCATATTTTTCTCCATATTGATTTAGGGACAAGGGTTTCCCAGAGGTCCTTTCTAGCACTTCTGGTATTAGGGGCATATATATTTATAATTTTCCATTCCTCCTTATTGACAGTGAACTTCACTTTCAAGTTGTTTTTTTTATGAGAGCAGTAGGTGTCAGTGAAAATGTTCTTGTTCCACATAGTGACAAGGCCTCCTGAGGCTCCGGTAGAGGGGCTGATCATGTTCTTGTTGTTGATCACTAAGATTTCCAATCAAAATATACCCCATCATTCCTAATGTTAAGTACACATATCCTTCAATGTCAATTTAACATTTCTTTATGTACATGTTTGAGAGTTGTTTCCAAAGGTTAGTGGATTTGCTTAAGTAATTGATTGAGCTAAATAAATTTGAAAAAGGACTTCATTATTTCAATCTATCCTCAAAAATAATAGTTAGAATGAGATATACACCTTAAAACCAAGCAAACACAATCAAAATCAAGAATCAATGTAATGTGAAAGATCAACCCTAATGTAGGCATGACTATCTCAAACAATGGAAATAAATTATGCAAGCACCTCAAGGTTAGATTCAGCTCGGATAAAGTAACCTGAGGATTGACATGATTTCTTATACGGAAGAGGCTTAGCTCCTTGTAGATCAGTCTTAGGGAGAAGTAATAAGGTGACATTGTTTGATGCATCTTCCTAATGTTATAGAAATCCTTTTGGTTGGGACAACTGGAACATAATGTTTTGCAACATTAGCTTCATTCTCATTAAAACAAGAATTGATCCCATTGGTAATGGCATTGCAACAGAATCTACAAACTCTCCTAGTCCAAGTTTTTTTTTCTAAGTTGGAGGCAAAAATAATGTTGCATTCATTAGGAAAGGATATCATGCCAAATGGTTGAAAACAAGTCACAATGATCAACGTGAAGTGGTATACGGTCTACTTGCTCACAAATTTTTAATTTTTAATTTTTATTTATTTATTTTTCATAAATAGTACATTGGCAAAGAGGCCATATAAAGTATTAAACCATCCATATACAAACTCTTTCCATGTGCATATGGCAAAGCATGAGGAGAAGTTAAATGACTAAAATACCAATAAAGCTTAACAACTGCTGGTTAAAAATGTCAAAAGTTTGCTTGACAAGCATGGTAAACAAAAATGAATAGCTTCAATTATCAATGACTCTCCTCCTTGGCTACTTGAAGACACCAAGAGTTTGTGTGAGTAAAACATAGTAAGAAAAGATGAAGACTGCCCAATATAAATAAATCTCTTGAAGCTCAATAAATCCATATCAAATGGGCGCATAAAAAACATATCTTCAAGATTGCATCAGCCCCGTCCTCTAAATAGCTAGCTAACATTGCAGATACGATGGCAACCCTCCCAAGGAACTGCCTCCTGACTGCGATGTTCTAGGCAATCTAGACTAGTTCAGCTGCTAATTTTGATATGCATTCAGTCCTTGCATTGTCACTTGTGAACTATAAATGCCAAGTGTTGCAGCATTAACACCGCCAACTCCTCCATGTTGACAGTCGTAACCCCCTCCAAAACTAGGATGCACTCCATATGAGCCAGATGAGCCCAAGGAACCTTGGGCTGAGGGTGAAAAGGCTTGTGAAAGCATAGAGGGGTTCAACGAAGAGGCCAAAGAAGGATTCATTGAAGCCAAAAGTGATGGGTTCATATTAATTATTCAACTATCTGGGATTCACATCGGAGTAGCACATTCCATCTCTCTAATCTCTAGATGGTTGTTTTACTTCTCTTTACTCTCCTCCACACAATTTATTCAAACATTAAGCATATTTAATCTAAATGATTAGCGACCTTTCCCTTCTATTAATCCTTGGTTTTTCCCTTCATAATTCACTCTTTATATCATTTGCATTTTCTTTATTTTTACACAATCATCTTTTTTTAGTGACAACTTTATGCTTGGGCTATTTATTTATGTGCGTAATATGTATCTCTTTTATAATAAACATATTCAATTAATCCTTCTATCCTCAGGGAAAGTAATTTTGATTCACATTGGTTTTAGGTTGTACTAAATAGTGTTTTTCACAACTGGTTTAGGGTTTTCTTGAAGATCACATTACTCCATGGTAAAACCAACAACCACTATTGTTTACTTCATTGTAAAAACAAAGTTACATGAATTTCATATGAGGCATTTTACCTCCTTTGGACTACATTTAAAATATTGTGGAACAATATAGCAAATGCCACCACTACTCCACGCAATCAAAAGAAGAAAATAAACCTCAGATTGAATAAAACTTACTTACAAAATTCTCTCTATTATAATCACACTCCCTCACAATAGAACCCTAAAGCAAACATCACCTTCAATTGATGATCTGCATTCAGAGAGCCACTATTTAAGGACTAGAATATCCTAAGCTATTCTATCCTAAGCTCACATCATATGTATAATGTTATTGTTTAGAATATCCTGAAATTAGATATCAGATATTATTTTGAGACTTGACTGAAACATCAACGAAGTCTGGCATTTCTAGCCAATGATTTTTTTGTCCAAGTCTTAATGTATTGGATTTCAAGGCATCGTCCATATGTCAACCTTTAACATTAGTTTATAACTTTTAAGTGCATTAATGTGTCACCAAATAGCTTTTTAATAATCAGATTAAATAGAAGTTTGGATGACAGTTAATAATAGATTTGCTAAAGTGTTATTTGGTGATAAGAAATTATTTTGGCAAAATTGAGAGTTCCAATTGATAAGAAATCAATTTATTTTGGTACAAGAACTTTCTTTAATTATGTTAGTTAAGGCATAGTTATATTGCAAGAAAACCCTAATCAAACAATTAGTTCAATTTATTTTTCCAGGTTTGGCTCTGATACCAAATGTAATTCCTCAAATTCCTGAAACATAGCAGATCACTTTCTATTTATTATAATAGGTAATTACACAACAACTTCATTAACATTCAATTATGCCTTAAATACAATAAAGTGTTTAAAACTAAGCAATGAACATACATTTATCAAATCAAGATTTTTAAAATGCACAGCGGAATCTAACTTATAAAGAAATCATTTAACAAATAATTGTATTAATTCAATTTACCAATGCAAATGAATATATTAAATAAGGCAAATAAATATATAAATTCAGTCTCAACAATTGGTATAATTGAGTAGATAATACTTATCTGTATGTAATTAGCAAGAATCCAAAGATTGCTAGAATGGACCTTGGTTCAGCCTCTTCCGTTTGTGAGCAATCTGGGAGAAATAAGTGAACTTTGTTGCTCTACACAAGTGCTGGTTCCTCTGGAACAATGCTCAACACCCGTGCAATACCCAAGCCCTGGCCAGGACAGTCTTGAGTGCACCTTTGTACCCTAGGTTGGACACACACATAAGATGTGCCCCCTTCTCCATCTTGCTCACAACCTGCTAACCTAGAATCCTATTCCCACAATGTACAGTGCTTCATTATTATTTTTTCTTTCTTGTCTTACATAAATGCTTATATAAGCATTAAGGGGTGGTTTTCCAAACCATCACACCCTTTCACAAGAGTTTCATTTTAATAATTATTTAATAAATAATTATTCTCCCTTTCATAAAAGAGTTCTCTTAAATATTCTTCATTACTCTTTATTTAAACTAAAGAAGCATATTATCCTTTATTTTTTTTCCATCCCCTTTTTTTAATTCTAAAGGGTTATTTCATCACTTTATCTTCTCTTGGGGAAAAAGTCACATAACAACCATGATCTTGTATAAAATGAACTTTAACTACAACCTCATACAAATCATGTACAATCCTAGACAATCAACTTTGTTCTCCTCTATGAGAGGGGCCAATTTCAATTCTTGGATCAATGTTGACACTGTTTGAGAAGGATGCAAGGTGATCAAAATGATCTTGGTCATTCATTTGTTCTGCATTTAATTCATTTGATATATGACTGCTCAATGATATTGATATCTCGATCATTGAAAGATGGTAGTAGCAGGTGGGCCAACATCTTCTCTGGGGGTACAAAGCACCTTATCCTCACTTGTTTTTGTATTGCTTTATGTTGCTTGCATATTACATGGCTAAGCAAATCCAACAATCATGATTCTCCCATTGTACTATGACTTTGGATCATTGACATGTTTGGCGAAGCCTTGGTTCAATTTTGTGGTACAGTCTGAGACCAATTAAATTTGAACATCTTCCATGATATATTCATAAAATCCTAATTTTTCTTTTTTGTTTTATATTGGGTAATTTGGATTTAATTTGGAGGATGAAGGGGTTATTCATCCAAAGTTAAAAGGGTCCTCACTTAAGTGATATGACCACTGACAACAAGTCAATAATGTTTTATAACACAAAGCACATTTAATAAAGATTTTAAGGTCATGACTTAAGCATATTTCATGGTTTTGCCTCTAGCTTAACCAAGGCATTAGTCTAGGGACCTCCTAAGACATATAAACTTGATAAGACTATGTGATCAACCATGTAATACAAGCTAGGATCTAATTACAAGGAAGGAAACACACAATGTTAAAGATATCCATTAAAACACAGGGGCAATCACTAAGCCCTTGAGTACCTATGATAAACAATCACCGCATATCATGGATTCAACCACACAAGTAGAGGATCCAACATGTTGTGCCAATCTCTAGCCATAGGAACAATGGAGCATGCCAGTGAAGATCTATAGATTTGAGTTCTATGGCTAGCACATAACACATAGCCAAGGTGCACACTAGTAAGTTTTAGTCACTAAGTTATTTCCATGCACCATCAATTAGGATACACTATGAGTTGGGGCTACCACAAGGTATCCATATGAGCTCCATGTGGTAGATGTAGATACACCACCACATGAGAGCATACCACTTTGATAAATCCTTTAGCTCGTTATTGCCAAAGGCACCATGTGGTGGGTTACATTACATTAAGGGGTCTAAGTAAGCAACTCTAGCATGTACATAAACCTTGCATTGATATTACTAAAACCAAAGAACTTCTTAAGCTTTCCATTTCATTTGGATTCTTTCATTGTGCCTAAGAACTTCATGCACAAGGATGTCAAATATGAATAAGTTTGAACATCAAATTTATGCCAAAAAGTCATAATGGAAGAGATTCTGAAGTGTACGTAACTAGAAACTTGATTAGATGGCCCACACAATGATGAGGAAAATATGCAAATAACACGAGTCTGTATTTTTGGCAAAAAAGTTTATCCTACAAGATAAAATTACTTAGAGGTTATTAGTTTCATTTTAAGAAAATCTCAAAACAATTTAAGCAATTAGATAAACACACTAGAAATGTAGTAAAGATGCACCTTCTCTTCAAAAGAACAAGTTGGATCTACTTTCATGGCCATTGCTTGCCTATGATTTGCTTTGATATCAACAATTTGTAATATGTGCACATCGTGTATTTCTTGAACAAATAATACTTCTTCTAATACATATTTGTTGAGACACCAACAAACCAAAATTGGGAAAATGAAGTCTCCGCAATGCATTGCTATGTTATGTGAAGAGTGGTATTTCTCTCTTCCTTATAATTGAATCTACTTCATCCATCAAAGTCTACTTTCTTTTCCCACTAATTGGTTGTATTTCATCATCCATTAGCATTGACATTCTCAAAATCTATCATATTGGTCAAACATAATCTTAAGAGATGTGGTCTCATGGATTGTAATGATTGTAGGATATGCATAACATGGAGGTTAATATCATCAACCAAATTAACTGCCACATAGTTAATTTTCCCATGGTATTTTTGTAATTGTATATTATCTCTCAATAGATGATAGCCTTAAATATAAGACACATTTACCAATTTGAAAGGTACACAACTTACCAAACTTGCTTGGGCTCGATAGCTATAGATAGAGGTATGCTTTGCACTCATTGTTTGATCATTCCTAAGGCAATCCAAATTATCATTTGGAAGAGTTAGGCCATCAAATTTACACTTAAAGGTAATCCTCCAATAGAAATCTTGTTTGTTGCTTTCAACCCAACGGTACAACGAATTAGGAGCTACCAAGTTTCCAAATGGACTACATTGGAAAATGTCAACCTTTGATGTTGTAGACTTGTTTGATTAAGTTATTCAATACTTTTCTAGTGAAAAGTTGAACACAAAACAATGTAAGATATAGCTAAGGTCAAATTTAGTTGGATAGATCTACGTATCTTCCATAGAATTAGCTACCACTAACCTAGTTTTATGTAACATAATGCTTGCCAGTGACTAACAATACCATATAGTCTGGGACAAGACATTTTCAAGGACAAATAATCCATATGCTTTATAGTTGAAGTTGTTCTTTAACATATAATGCAAAATCAAAAAATACTTTGTCTGCCATGTAATACAACATTGGGCCTTAAAAAATCATTTAATTCACCCAAATATTTGCAAAAATATTTTCTAAATAACTCAAGAACAAACCATGTCGCAAAACACACACACAAAAGTTGACATCAAAAACATAAAACATAGATGGAAAACAAACATGCACCTTAAGATATGTTTTAGGCTTAAATTAAAATCTCAAACGAGGAGAATATAGACAAAAAATCCCTTCTCAAAGCTTTATCACCAACCTAATCTTAGGCACATGAAATCTACAAAATCCATTTTGTGCATATCCTACAATCATGGCATTACATGAGACCACATTTTTTTAAGGCATCTTATAAAACACTTCCCTATGTACCAACACCACAAACTCTCTGTGTCACAAGAAAACAGAACATTGATATTTAAAAAAAAAAAAAAATCTTACAAAATGTGTTTCAACAAGTGACAAGTAGTATTGCATGAGGCTTTGTGCAATACAAGCATGAGACTGTCAAATGCAAATTGACCTGATTGTCAATCTCTCTCAAAAGTTAACAATGCATTTGCACACCAAGAATCGAACCCTGCCAACTGTCCTCAAACTCTCTCAAAAGGTAACAGTGCATTTGCACACCAAGAATCGAACCCTGCCAACTGTTCTCAAACTCTCTCAAAAGGTAACAATGCATTTGCACACCAAGAATCGAACCCTGCCAACTGTCCTCAAACTCTTTCAAAAGGTAATAGTGCATTTGCACGCCAACAATCAAACTCTCCCAATTGTCCACGAGAAGTTTCATCATATCATATATTTTATGGCTCAACAATTGACCTTAAAGCCCTGTTTAGTACATCCATTACACTAAAATATAATTACTACTATATACAAGTTACTATTAAACTAAATCATCATAAATCTTGGACTATAAAAGAACCTTCCTTTAAAAAAAAAAATCAACCAACCTTAGGACCCCACATTTATTTTTGCTCCCAACTTCCACGCGGCACATCAGTTGTTGCCTCATTTTCTTCCACACGCAAACACAAATTCTCCTATCATGTATCCTCTCGACCCCACCATCACCTATACCAGGAGCTACAGCACTTCTACACGTTACCTCCACCTCATAACTGAATATGACCCAGGGCAATTCTGATTACTAATCTCAGATGGACACAGTCCCTTTATGCTTGAGACGAAAAGAAGCCGAAGAAAAATAAATACAGACATCATTACTAGTGCTTGTTTTGGAACAAATCCCACTTTCATGTAAATTTATCGTCATAAAATAACAAACTATAAATGCACGTTAAGGGAAGGAAGAATATCAAGTTATTGGCTATCTATTCCTCAAACTTCCCCCGCTTATTCAAACCAAACGAACAATTTGTTCAATTATAAGGTAACAACTGTTCTTCCTTCATTCATTTTTCCAATACTTTCTCTGGGCTCTGGTATTCCCTTACTAAGATTATTTTTTGTAAAATGAAGTGCAAACAAGAATTCTTTTGTTTGCTAGTAGTTTTCATTGCATCGGACATGATCTTCATGTTTTTTCTTTAAATTTCGCTTATGTCTATGGTTTCCTGGACAATCGATGTTTTGCTTTAAATTATGCTCAAATTTCAGCTTTCTTGATGTCTTTAGTTCTCTGCATTTAATTTTTTATTGCAATTTTGGAAGTTTAAGCTGTAGGATTTTGTGTTAGGTAATCAGGTTTAAATTTAGTTTCCAATCTTCATAAATTCTCTGTAATTCGAATTGTAGCTGACAGCGTGTATTAATTATTATTGATTTGTTAGGGTTTATTAACAATCGTAGGTTTGTTATTGTGAATTGAAGCTCACTACGGCTTATTTTTCAGATTGATACTATATAGCGGGCCGGAATTTCTTTGGGAGGGTTTCAGTTATATCGATTCTGGTAATCCAGTTATAATTTAGATTTGTAACCTCGATATCTTCAATTGATTTGTTATTGTGAATTTTATGTCCAGATCAATTTACGTAGGGTCTATTACTAGTTTTTAATAGGGGTTAGTTGTCGAGAATAGATTATTATTGACTTTTAGTACGTAGCACAGGAGGTTTGGAGGAGTGTTTCAGCTGTACTTCCGAAAATCAGTGATGCAAGTTGTTGATAATGACACTGTTACAGTAGCTATCTCTAGGTTTAGGGGATATGTTGATGGGAGCTTGTCATGCTTAGTCTTTTTCAACGGAACTAAGTGCAACGCTATCTATAAACCAGCATCAAATTTAGGGTGCTTCGCTTACTTTTGCTGAGTGAAAACAGAGGGACAAACCTCACCCAGCAAAACTAAGTGAAGCACCCTAAATTTGATGCTGGTTTAATCCTGTACAATTAGTCATGGTGAAATTGCCTTACATTTAATTGGGGCAAATTGGCCCATTATGTCATCAATCGTTTAGGGTTCTCAGTTGGCATAGTTACAAATTATTGCCCTTTTTTTAAAAATCTCTGTTCTCTCAATATTTTTGACTTTTCCTCTGGCTGTATTGATTTGACATTACATGGCACATTGACTGGAATGAGGCTAAACCTGGAACTAGAGATATTGATCAATAGCCTAAATTGCACTCCCTTTGCTAATTTCAATTTATTTCAGTTTAATATAGATTTTGCAAGTTTTGTTATATTAACATAGCCATTTTGCTAGTTCTTTCTTCCCTTTTTTTTTTCTAAAAACGATGCAACTCAGTGCATGCACTCAAAACAACACTCAAATTCGATACTTTTTAATTTCTTGTTTACTTTTTTACAGAGCCATCTTGTACGATGGAAGGCATGTCATCATCCGAATTGAAATCAGAAACTGCAGAAGTCACTTTGACTATTGATGAGGAGGTATGCAAATCCACATGATCAACTTTTTGTTTTAAGTTTCTACCTATTCAATATATCTGTTTTTGGATGTTCACTTTCCATAAGCAGTTCCTTTCCATGTTTTAAAATTAATTATCTTTTCTTTCGGTTTGTATTATGTGCAAAGTAATTAAAGTTAAAGTATTCAGAAGTTTTAGTATGAGTGTTGCTCATGAATCTCACTGATTGTGTAATTTCTATGAGATTGATTTTTCTGGATGGATTTGGATGAAACTAGATATTTTTTTGCTTTCCTGTTGCTCTATTCTTCATTGACTCTTTAGCAGGCACGTTCACTGGTTATTGATGGATTGATGTTTTCTATAAAGTGTTTATTTCTTCTCCTTGATTGGATTTTATAAATTCAAGTGTGAGTGTGATGATGTGAACCATTTGAATAGCTACTTTGTTATCATGATATTCTGTAAATTGGTGCTGAACTACCTTCTAGCTTCATATGCATCCATTTCATTAGATACCCATAATCTGTCATTTACTAATTCACATCTCTTCGATCCATTGGCTGTCTGTCTCACTTAAAGCTTTCATCACTGTCTTGTAAATCGGCCATTTTCTTGTGTCTTTGTTTGATTTTTAATAGTCCTGTTTAGACATTTTCGTCCATTACTTATGTCACATGCATTTGTCCAACATTTCCTGTCTGTCTGGGAAAGAAACCAAAGGTTACAATAAAAAAGAGAGTTATATATTGAGAGTACTTTTAAAGCTGTTCTGTGCCCATCACTATCAATTTCAATTCTCAGTATGTATCCTAACTGTTGGCTACCTGGGTGTAAAAAGTAATTGAGCCCATTTTCAGTAAAGAGAAATAAAGGGCGGTATCCTATATATTTGCCACCTTTTTTCATCTTGTTGTACCTGGCCATATAGAACAAAGAAGTACTTGCCACCTCCTTTTGTTCTGTTGTACCATTTCATATACAGCAATTTTTTTTTGATTCGTGAATGTGGGGCAAGGGGCCCATTCCCATTAAATTAAACTTCAAAATATTAACATTATTTTTCTGCTTCCGACCCTTAACAGAGGAGTTATCTATCTAGCGATAAAGCCTACTTGAAAATTAGTTAGCATATTCAAACATCTATAGCCAAACTATTTCACCAGTATCACCCCTGTGATGCCCATAGCAGCAGCATTTCCACCTTCACTGTGAGCGCCTGCAGCCATCTCTCCATACTGAATAAGAAAGTTGATACCCCATTTAGCACTTTCAGCCTTCTTCTGCTCTGGCAAGGTGTGGAATTTGCAAGGGCACTTGAGAGTAGAGATGTCAAAGCTCTCAGAAGATGAACATTCTCTAGTTTGCCCAGATTGTTCTTCAAACCTTCAACAACTTCCACGAGAGTCAGAAGCAAGCTTCAAGCTCCCAGAAAGATGCAAATAGAAATCAGCCCCCAAACTTCAGTGCTAGTGATAGGAAGGGGGCAGCCCAAATGAGCCGAGGCAAAATCCAGGTCTGTTTCAAGTCCTCCTCTAAACTCCTTTTTTCACATAAAACTCAACCAAAGATTTTGCCACAAATATAGCCTTAACATAATCTAACAGATTCAAAACAAACATTGAGGTAATGTCTGAATTTAGTAATAAAGGATCACCATCACAAACAATCACCTTAGAAAAACCATGGAATTAGTAAATGTTTTCTACATAAGATTTTACAATATCTAGTGTTGAACATGTCTTCTTCACACCAATAAAATTAGCATATTTGATGAGATACCTGTCACTGAAATCCATCGGAACTTCTTCCATTTTTGGTTAGGAATATGCAATGGTTGCATCAGCCTAGGGTACAATATGGATTCACTCCTGTTCCTTTGACAAGTTTCATGTCTAACCACATACTTCTGTATATCCACTTTCATACCCTTCCAATTAAATGATTGTTGAGTGTTCAAATATATTTTAAAAAACCCAAAATGACTTGTAGTTGGAGAGTTGTGGCTTTTGATCAAGACTCTTTTAATAAACTCTTAAGTTTTAAGGGAGATAAATTCAATTCTTTACCCATATTCTATCATTTTTCCACATAATTTTTGGCCATTTATTAATATCTTCAATAAAGTTTCAACATTCTTCACTTTTTACATAATCAGCAATGAGCATGGCCATCCTTTATCCATTGTAGAATAATCATTGAAATTGCATTGAAACTTCCTCATCTCTTTTGGATAGGGCATCAACAGCTTGATATCTTTACCGCTTTTATATTTAATATTTCAAAATCAGACATCCGAATCTTCTGTACTCACTTTTGTTGTTTTCTCAACAATGTCATTTGTTATAGGGATAATTTAGCCCATAGTTGCAAAACTCTCCAAGTATTCGGCGAGTTTTAAAAAACTAGCGAGTTTTTCCTGCAAGAACTCTCTGGAATTACTCGCCGAGTCAAGGGGGAAAAACTCTCCGAGTTTTGGCAATATAATCTTTGGCTGCGCACAAGAAAGGTAGAGGAAGAGGAAGATGTAAATTTGTAAAATATATTAATGTAGTATTTACTTTCAGTTTTACAAAAACAATTTGCTATTTTCATTTTGTTTCAGACTATCAGTATCAGCGCATTCCACATGAGGATGCCATTTTGTACCCAATTTGCCTTCAAATCAATCAAATACAGCTAGACTCAACTTGTTTCTTTTATGTACTCATTTATTGACTCATTGGATGCATCTTATCATTGAATTTTACAAAAAAATGTGTTTTTAATGAAATTTAAGCAATTTTTAAGTTGCTGAGTTTTTGCTGAGTCGTGTTTTTTGGGCTTGGCGAGTTTTTCAACTATGATTTAGCCTATCACGATTTATTCTAACTAGAAGCATCCCAACAAGTATTGCCTCAACTTTTCTAGGGCATGCATAATTGCTAGCATTTGCTTATCATAAACTGATTTCAATTTTTGCCTAGGCTTTAATTTACAACTTTCATAATCAGTAGGGCGCCTCTCCTTGCATGATTACAGCTCAAATTCTTGCTGTTGATGCATCAAACTCATTGATAAATGGTTTTGAAAAATATGGAGTTACCAAAATCAGTGTTGTAGATAACATCTATTTTATTGGCCCACTTCCATAGACCACATGAATTGTTTATTTTAAAAGGTCCGAAAAGAGAGCAGTGATATTGGCATACTTCTCAATGAATTTGTATAATATCCAGATAGGCCTAAAAATTGTCTAACCTTTAGCACCTTCAATTATAGACTTTATTTTTGCAGCATCTGCTTTTAGCACCTTCCTCCAAAATTATATGGCCCGAGGATTTACCTTTTGTTGTTATAGACTAGAAGGGTGCTGCAATTACAGAAAAGGATTTGATGATCCTTAAAAATTAAAATATTTAACTAACCCTATGAAGCTCCTTGTTTTAGTCACACTAGAAGGTTTAGTCCACTACAAGATGGCTATCACTTTATCTGGACCAATTTTCAACTTCCCATCTCCAGCCATGTGCCCCAAATAGACAAGTTACTGTCATACAAGCTCACATTTTGTTTCATCAAGTATCAGCTTGTTATCCTTAAATACTTGCAAAATTTGTTTGAAATGTATTAGATGCTTATCAAAAGTTTTACAAAAAAAACTAATATGTCAATTAAGTAAACAATAACACTGGAATGCAAGAATCTTTGAATGGCCTCAATACCTCATTCAACTTGCTCATAAAATTAGCAAGTGCATTATATAACTCAAAAGTAAGTACAAGCCATTCATACATACCTTGCCTTGCCTTGAATATTTTTTCTACACATCCTCCTTAGCTCTTAGCTTATGATACCTTGATCATAAGCCCCACTTTATGAACTACTTTAATGTTGAAGTTGGTCTAGCAAGTCATAATCCTTGGAAGAGGGTACATGTTCTTTATGGTTATTTTATTCAAAGATCTATAATCAACACACATTCTCTATGAATTTATTAGGTCAATAAGAAGTGCCAGAACGGGTTACACATTGCTCCAATAAAGATTGGAGTTGTTTTCTAACCTAATTTTTTCTAGTATTAACTAGTTATAGAGACCAATTTTGGGGAGAGGACAATCTGGTAACAACTACATTTCATGCTCAAATGTTTTTTTTGGTGGCAAATGCTTAGGTTCTTGGAAATATTTCTTGAAGTGCTGCAATAAAATTTCAACTTGTTTTTTTCTCTTTGTTAGTAGACATGCTAGTAGAAGCCTTGTATTCAACTACTTCATTATTTTGGTTACCTCTAAAAAGAATTAAAGCAAACATTCTGCTAGTATCGATCTGTGATGTGCCACTACACCAAAAGACTGGTCTAGTGGTAAGGACGAGCACCATAGACGTTAAGGGTGAGGTTTTCGTCCCACTGGAAAGCTGGAGGTGAGATGGACACGTGGGGTGGGGTGCCCCACCATTTGGATCCGGAGGAACATTCGGCCAACACGACGGAGGAACGTCCGCCGGGGTTAAGCCCACCACACTTCGCAAGACTTGACCTCGAGAACTGTGCTTTGATACCAATGTGATGTGCCACTACACCAACTTTCTAGCTTGACTTACACTTACCAAGGAGATTTTAGTTTTATTCTCATAACCTTCTAGTTTGACTTAAACTTACCAAGGAGATTTTAGATTTATTCGCATAAGCATATATGATGAACCTTTTTTCCTTCCTTGACCAATTAGTACTTGTTAGCTTGATGCGTGAAAGTAGCATCTCTTAACATTTGTTTATGGCTGCCAAAGACCATACTACATGTCAAAAGGTACACCATCTACAACTACAACAACAAAATGCTGATTGATAACCAAACTTAACCCACAATTTTTTAGTAACCTCTTATTCAATGTCTTGCTTCATCCGTTGCAAAGAATTAAGGGTTAGGATGATCATATGTAACCAAGTTAATCTTATCTACGAACTCATTAGAAATCAAATGACTTTTTTATTGTTAATTTGAATCTTAATATGGACGAGTTTTGTATTCACCTTTATCAAGAGTCTTATTGCTCTTTAAACATACCTCCCTTCAAACGGGAGCACAAGCAATCCACTCATCTGCATTTGAGTTGCACCTTACCTCTTGACCTTCAAAAGAATTCAAAGTCGTTTCCTTCTTTTCCTTTTTCTTGAAAGGACACAACTTTGGGTACAATTTCTAACAAGTTTCATTTGTATGACCATCTACATCACAATGCTCACAATGTCTATCATCCTTCTTAGAAATAGTAGTAGTACCTTTCTACTTAGCTTTCCACTTACCTTTCTTTTTAGGCTTGGAATTACCTTTGCTGTTTTTAATGTTTTGAAGGATATGAAGACTACGCCGAACCTTTCTTTTTTTCCATCTCAAGATAATGGATTTGGGAACATGCCTCATCATTGTCTCTATCCTTGGCCATTATCTTGTCACCTTAGGTGGCTATGAAGCCCTCCAATATACTTCATCAAGATGTCATGATTGTGAACATCTTTGTTCATTTGAACTGGCATCTTGCAAAATTTGCTAGTACGATCCCGAACACTTTGGCATATGGCCTACATGGGTTAGTGTCATCCACAAACCTAGCCCACCATTGTGGTTTTTGCAAGTAGGAGTAAAGACATCTTTTAAAGTCTTCTATACATATTTGCTACAATTGGGGAAAGAGGAGATCCCATGGCTTTGCCTTTTGTCTGCTTAAAGAAATCACCCTTGTTCAGGTCTTTGTCGTCTACCAAATCTTCTCTTTTTGTCTTCCCAACATGACTTATTTAAATTTGCTACATTGCTTCTTGATGACTTTATCTCTAAGTTGTAGGCATCTGCTTGGGTTTGGGTTCAGATCCTTTTTCACCTAGGTTTGGCACAACTGAGTATGAACATGTCTCTCTCTCTCTCTCTCTCTATATATATATATATATATATATATTAAAATAGTTGAAAAACTCGGACTTGGCAATTACTCGATGGACACAAAAATTTTAAAAACTCAGGACTCGACAAAAACTCTGCAAATTTATCGAACATTAAAAATGCATAATTTTTTAAAAATATTCTTCAAAACACACATTTAATACAACATTTTGTCTGTACTATGCAGTTCAAAAACATAATATGAAGTGATATTTATTATTTGGAGATAAGACTACTATACTCTGCATCTCAAAAAAAAAAAATAAAAAAATTAACATGAATTATGAAGTAATATTTATTTAATAATATTGATATGAAAATAGTGAATATCTCAAAAAAATAATATTACTCTGAAAATATTATAATTTTTTAATAAGAAATTATAATATTTAGTGATATGAACTTATAAAGTAATAATAAATATTATTTACTTGTTAATAACATTGATACGAAGTTATGAAGTAATATTTTTTTTTGATAAGAAAATGAATTATAATATTCACTGTTACTATCACTAATATGAAGTAATGATTTCATTTGCTGTTACTAATATGAAGTAATATTCACTGTTATTAATACGAAAAATAATTTTTGATAAGTAATTAATCTTCATTTTAATTGTCTTTTCTTTTAAAACTCAAACAAAACAAGCCAAAAAGAAACTTGTATAAATTAGGTTAAGAAATAGTGGATTTTGGACGGGTTTTTTTAGGTCGGTGAGTTGGCTCAATTTTGGCAATTATTCACGATTTTTTTTCCAGAAAATCGCAGTAAGTTAAAACAAAAAATCGAGGTCGAGTATTAATGCGAGTAACTCACGAAATTGTTTGCCTTGCGATTACTCGAGAGTACAACAAGTTTTCTGTGATTTTTTCTTATATATAGTTTATTGTCATCCACAAACTTGGCCCACCATTGTGGTTTTTGCAAGTAGGAGTAAAGAGATCTTCTTTCAAGGTCTTCTATACAGGTTTGCTACAATTGGGGAAAGAGGAGATCCCATGGCTTTGCCTTTTGTTTGCTTAAAGAAATCACCCTTGATTAGGTCTTTGTCGTCTTCGAAATCTTGCCTTTTTGTCTTCCCAAAATGACTTATTTAAATTTGTTATATTGCTTCTTGATGACTTTATCTCTAAGTTGTAGGGTCTTTGTCGTCTTCCAAATCTTGCTTTTTTGTCTTCCCAAAATGACTTATTTAAATTTGTTACATTGCTTCTTGATGATTTTATGTCTAAGTTGTAGGCTTCTGCTTGGGTTTGGGTTCAGATCCTTTTTCACCCAGGTTTGGCACAACTGAGCATGAATGTCTCTCTCTCTCTCTCTCTCTATATATATATATATATATATTTTAAATATAAAAATATAGCCAGAATTTACACAAATTATACAAAATTTACATAACATATCCAATAGTGAATAATTCAATGTCAAAATTAAAAGATAAATCAAAATTGTTTATATTAGTGCAATTGTTTCAATAAAATTCATCATATTGCTTTTCATTGAGAGCATCAAACAAGCAACACAGTGCTACTTCATATATATATATATATATTAAAAATATAAAAATATAGCCATAATTTGCATAAAATATACAAAAATTAATATATAACATAGCTGATAATTAATAATTCAATGTCAAATGTTAAATATAAATCAAAACGGTTTATAATAAAATTCAATGTCCTTGGTTTATATGAAAATATAGCCATAATTTGCATAAAATATACAAAATTTAATACACAACAATGCTGATAAATAATAATTCAATGTCAAATGTTAAATATAAATCAAAATGGTTTATATTAGTGCAATTGCACATGGAAAACCAATACAAATCATCATATTACTCTTTATTAAGAGCATCAAACAAGCAACACCATTGCCACTCCCACCAGCTGAACTATGCATGTCTTGTATAGCAACTTTGTGCCCCTCATCGTCAATCGAGACTAAGGAAAATTACGTAATAGAAGCATCCAAGTGAGGATCCTCTAGGACTACTTCTCAATACCTTGTTGTCCCCTCGTTGTACTAGACTTGCTTGTTTGAGAGGATGGGTAGGTTGGAATGCCCATACACCAACTCTTCTACCTTTTTTGTTGTCAACTGGTTGGGCTTAACTGAATTGATAAAGGAGTATGTGCTTTAGTTCTATTTAGCTAAATAGGAACTCACAACCTATCGAGATTTGAGACAAAGTCAATACAAAGTGTAAAATGTTAGGTGCTAAAGACAAGAGTTAAAAAATTAAAAATAAGTATTTGTGATAGAACTTTGATGGAAAGGGGTTGTAGGAAATAACCCTTTGCCATGGAGGCACCACCAAGTATGAATGTCCTTGTACTTGTCTCGAAGAATGTTAAGACTATGACTTGTTGAAGCTATAATCTTACCAAACTTGCCCACAACTATATCCTCTTCATTTGGATTAGGGAAGAGTCTGGTGATGCCACCTTGTACTCATTGCTAACTTCCACATCTCTATATGGTGGCACCATTTTGGGCAAAGAAAGTATCTTTGTGATATAATACTTGGGGAGCAAAGCCAATGCAAGGAGCATTTTGTTTCATTGTAAAATTATAATTCTTTTTACGTGCTTGAAAAGTGTTTAAGAGGGGTCTTGCTCTTAGCTACTATTATGCCCTGTTGATGTTTGTTTTTAGACAGGTCAACAATAGAGTAAAACACTAGAGTATCCCACTCTCTCTTGAATAAAGCTCTTCAAAGGCTGAACAAAGTGATCCAGTGAAGTAACTCCAAGGTTCCTTATTTATGATTCATGATGGGTTAACTTAGTGATTACATGTGATCTTGCTGATAATCACAAAGGGACTTACATTAGATTCTTCTTCTTTCATTTAGCTCATCTCTCCTTCAATGACAAGAAAAGTAAAAAGATAAAGGTTTAAGGAATCTAATCTAAGGTCAATGAAGCAATGATGATTGTACGAATAGACAAACTCCTCGATTAACCTAACTTCACTTCGCCAAGGATGCCTACAACTACATGAAGTTGGTGCAATCTCCTTAGGTTACACGAATGGTTTTCAAATCATGAAGGCTCATACAAGCACCCTTCGAACGGCGCAGCTCAAACAAGCATCCACAATCGAACTTATGCAAATAAGGCTTAGACTAGCTTTACACAACACTTCACCAGCGATGAATGTTAAAAGCATGAGCTAGGAGTTGATCAAATATTCAATACAAACATGTATTACATCAAAGAGCTTCTAATCTATTTCTAATCTACTTGAAACATCTCTTCATTCAATTCAAGATACAGGAAACCATGTTATTTCACAAGATAACACTTAAACACCAAGCGAACTCCAATGTCCTTTGCATTTATCTTGAAAATATTGTTTACAACAATCTCTAAGTCCTCTCAGAGAATTTCGAGAGTCTCTCCTATTTTACTCCTACAAAACTATATCTCTAGTCTACTACTTACAAATGGGGCAACAAGGCCTTTATATAGTGCTCCAGGATTACAATGAATAGCTTAGATCAATTCGATAGCCAAGGGCTTAGATCATGCCACCTCAATAGATAGTTACAACAACTTTCTATTTTTAGTACAAAAGAGAGAGGCAATGAAGGCACATTTTCCAATGTGATAAAGATAAGATGAAATCATTTAAAGCATCTTCCACATAGGCGTCCTCTTGGCTTCTTTTATTAAATGATACATTGAATGTAGTTGAATTGATGTGGCGACTTGTGACTGGATGATGAGGTGTACTCGCCACATAGGTGCCACTTCAGCATGCTCCCAAATTATATCCTCTTGTGATGTCTTCGATATGATTGCTTTTGATGAGGAACACTTTGAGATGTATCTTGTTGATCTTGCCTTGTTCATCTTCTTGTAAACTGGATGAATACATGTTGCTTCCCTTGCATGACTTTGTGATGTTTCTTCTTCTTGTAGGATACATGATGATCTTCTCTTGATGATCCTTCACGAAGGGTAATGTATATGATGATGCTGCCTCCTTCATGTAAGAGTAGATGATGATGATACTTGATTCATGATTAGAAGTAGGATCTCTCTTGGACTTGAAGATTGTAGAGTCTTGAAGCTTGGATGGATGAATGCCTTGGAACATTTGATGATGGAGCATATGAAACTTGATGATCTTAGCATGATTTGATACTGAAGTAGTGTACTTGCCATGTATCCTTGAACTTGATGTAGACGATGAAATGCTTCTTGAAGATGATCTTGAAGAGAGTCCTTTAGAATGTAGGTATTTGATAATAACATCTCCCTCAGATGTAGAGTAGATGACTCTTCAAAGAGACTTGAATGCACTGGAAGTACTTGAAGCTTTGGAGATGTCTTTAATGATGAAGAGAGGTTCCTCTGGATTGCTTGATTGATATGAAGATGAAGGGTGTTGGCATGTTGAACTTGAAGCTTGAAAGAACTTGAAGTAGAGTGGATGCCTTTGGAAGTCTTGATGAAGATGATCACCAGGAACAGCAGATAGGATGTCTTCTTCAACATAGCAACTTGTCAACTTCAGGTGGTTCAAGCTTTTTCTTCTTGATGATACCTTATTACTACCCATCCTACAAGACATAAACAAGAATAAATAACTATGAGAATAAATCATTTCAGCCTCCTATAAGATGGGATTTCACAAGAAGATCATAATGATTGACTATCCTTCATGCAAATTTCATTAACACTTAGACAATTTTCTGTTTAGAATTCAATGGACCTGCTGAAAATGAAGGAGAAATTAGAATTTTATCCTTAGATGAGACTTTCCAAAGAACTGATTTGGAGAGATACCTTAAAATCAGACTCAACTTGGCTAAAATCAGACTTCATTTCCTAGGAAATTGCTTTGCTTCTGCTCCTTGAGGCGAATTTGCTCCTTGATGAGTGATGAAATGAAATCTAAAGGCAGATATATATACGATTTGCACTTAACAAACTACCCAATTGCCTAGGCCGACCTCTTTAAATGCATTGCAAAACATTTAATTTAGTTCCTCTTAACTTAGTTTGGTGCGAATTTCAATGGAGACTAAATCTGTATTTAGAAAATCTTGAAAGATGACAAGGGCACAGTGGTTTAGATTTCTGATTTCCCCTTGCTGTGGTGCATTGGATTGAAACTTTGGGTTCTTCTTGAAATTCACTTCTTACAAATAAGATCAGCCTTCTCTACCTTTAATGATGGAGCAGCAGATGTAGCGCAACAGTTAAAGGTTTTGGATCCTCATTCATTGGATTTATCATTGGCGCTTTGGATCAGAATTTTGGATCCTCATTACTCTTCTTTACTCTTGGCACAGCACTTAATCATGTGGGGATCTTCTTAATTTGGATTTAAAATCATCTTTAAAAGGGCGCACTAGATCAAAGATTTGAATCCTTATCTTAAATTGCATATTGATCAGCATAGAAACCTTACTTACCTTGGGCGCATTAGTTAGAGAGTTTGATTTCTTCATATATTGAATCAGCAGACGAGGGATAACATCAGGCGCAGCACTTAAAGGTTTTGAATCCTTATCTCAAATTACATCTTGATCATCAAAGAAAGATTACCTACCTTGGGCGCATTGGTTGGAGTTTTTTGGATCCTTTACTCAATGCATTCAAAACCTTGATCTTGTCATCCTTTATAAGGGCGCATTAGTTGATGATTTCGGTGTTCAGTTGATAGTGATGCATTTCGCCAAGATTTTGCGCCAACTTTTTGCGCCACTCTTGTCTTTTGTCGCACTAGATGGGAAATTTGCGCCCTCTCAGTACTTAGTCGTTTTTTCAGGGTCCTTGAGGGTCAAGGTATATTGAAAAATATATTTAAGTATAATTATACTTTAAATATTTTTTAATATACCTTTCAGGATGTTTGAGATAGGTCTCGAATCCACCGGATTTAACACGTAGAATCTAGAATTTGGAGGATCCACCAGATTTCAGACTTAGTCAATTTTTCAGGATTTCAAGATTTCAGGCTACCAGACTTAGTCTTTTCAGGATCTCAAACATACATCAGGATTGGTCTCAATATTCATGAACTGGATGGAATTTGATCAAGACTTTTTCATTACTGCAAGTTCATGTTCCAGATAAGACCTCCAGTTATAAAGCAAAATCTTCTAGGAGAGAGACTTCTTGTTGGATTGGCAGAGGAAACGAACCTAAGACATCATCCAGAACTAAATGCAAAGCATCAGAGCTCAAAAAAAAGGGGGTCCCCATTTGCAATGGGGCGATGTGTGATTTGGTCACAACATGCCCCTTATTCATTTTGTCACGGAGTCAATGGCCATATATCTCTTCCAAACATGGCTGATCTATATTAGAGAATCCTATCATACTTATGATGGGCTTAATGAAACTGAATGCATACTCCATCTGAGTCTATTAATCATTGTTTAGGACTAGTGCTTTTGACCTTTTTGGGCCCTGTCTATGTTAGATTGCTTCCATAACCAAAGGTTACTAATCACCAAGGTGCTCAATATTTCTTGCACCTTTACAAGTTGTCTCAAGTGAATGGTGTGTGAGGTGAATCGGATCTTGGCATCCTAACAAAAATTAAAAACAAAATAAATAGATTCCAAGTTAAAACATCATCTACTTTGTTTTTAAAATGGTTTAATGTCAAATGTTAAATATAATTCTATGTCCTTGATCTTCTTCACACCTACCTAACACTCCTTGAGGCATAGGAATAGCAATAGCACAATCTTTGACACAAAGTAAACTTGCAGCCTCGAGCAATGAGTAGGAATAGAGTTTTGAGTGAGAGGACTGAGTGATAGGAATGTAGTTTTGCTTTTGTTTTGTGTGTTGTTAGTGATTTAGAAGTCAGTTTTTAGGGTTAGTTTAGGTTAGATTAGGTTTCCTTTTTTTTTAAAATTAAAAAATATTTTTTTTCCCGAGTTCTTTTGGTTTTGCTTGGATACTCCTCAAGTTCACTTAGGGTTTGGCCTTGGGCTTGTAGGTCAGCCTTGTGCTGAACTTTGGGTGAACCTTGGCTGTGCCTAGATCAGAATTTGTACTCGGTATGAACCCAGTTTAGGTATGCCTTGGGTTCACCAAGAATCTGGAAACGTGGATATATCAACATTAAGAGGACCTTCAACTTGAGACCAATTTTTTGCTATAGTTTTGTAAGTTTCTTTTATTGTTTATGAAGAAAGATGAGACAAACGGTCTCTCCATATAGATAAGACCTTCTAAACATGTCCGTTTCCAATTATGAATTTTGTGGACCCCTTCCCTCAACTGCCTGGTTTCCCCCCCAAAATGAACAAAAAACCAATTGATGTCTTGAATTTTTAGTAGATCCTTTTTTATCTTGAAAAATCATTTCACATTTTAATTTTTTTTATATAATGTTTTATTAGAAGTACTTTGCTGAGAAAAATGAACTTGTGGTGAACCTAAAGGTCCCGAGTCAAGCCTTGGGAAAATCTAGGCAGTGCCTAGATTGGTATCTGTACCTTTTACAAGGGCCTTCAAGTTGAGATCAAATTGCTGCTATAGTTTTTATAAGTTTCTTTTGTTGTTTATGAAGAAAGATGCATCAAACAGTCTCTCCATATACATAAGACCTTCTAAACATGTTCTTTTCTGATTATGAATTTTATGGACCCCTCCCTACAACTGTCTGGTTTTCTCCTCAAAATGAACAAAAAATCAATTGATATGTTTTGAATTTTAAATAATTTCACATTGTCATTTTTTTCATATAATGCTTTATAAGAAGTATCCTGCTAAGAAAAATGCACTTGTTTAGGGTGGACATACTGAAAGTGGACACATTTTGTCTTAAATTATTGTTTCTTGTGGATTCAAATTTGCAATGGTTGATCATGTTTGAGGAAATTTATTTGGTTTGTACTTGGAACTAATTTGCAATATTTTTTGATTTCTTGTCTTGTTGGTCCTCTATATAATGTGTACAGTACTACAGATTGAGACATTTTGTAACAACTGCCATAAAATGTTGCAGTTTTATTATCATGTTTTTGTTTCCTTACAAACAGGTTGGAATGTTGGACCATATTTAATATTGCAGAATAATTTGTAGTTTAGTTTGATAGATTTTGTTCTTTAAGCAATATAATAGTTGCTACTTGGATAAGCTAATTTCTAGCTGTTAGACATTCTCCATTCGGTGGCATCTCAAGTTCTCTGAGAAATGAAAAATTATAACTAATTGTAGGTAATTTGGAGGAATGATAATTTAAGTGATGTCTTGTTAATTCGTTTATCTCTTCTATGCCAGTTGACATCAAAAACTGAGTCAAATATGAATTCCAAGGATGGGATAATTCCGCAACTCTTTGAAACAGTTTCGGGTTGGACTCATCAATTTCAAGATTTTGTTGGTAAGTAGTTCCTTGATTTTCATCATACTTTATACTCTGAATCATTTCAAGCCTTTTGAGACAGGGTTTACCTTTAATAAATGCTTCTTTTTAGCACACAACTTGTATTTGATTGTACCTACATGAACATATTGACCTGCTTCTTTTTAATGCATGCATGCTACAATATTTTATGTGTGTTAGATTGCTAGAGTCTTTTAAAACCACTTGTGTTCCACATTAGCTCAAGTATGAGTATATTGTTTGAAACCCTTGTTGTTGAATAAGAAAATTTGCATTCATGACGCAATTGTGCTAGAGTGCTAAAGTCTTTTCAAAGCTTTGTGTTAAACATTACCTCGAGTACAAGTATATTGCTTGAAACATTTTTTGTTTATAGGAAAAACAGTAGAATTATATTAATAAAAATTGAGGCCAGTTAAGGCCAAGATGTTTTGGACTCCAACACCTTGATTAGACCGTTCTTTCGGTTATATTGTTGGGTTGCAAAAAGGCTTGATGCCTGAGACTAAAAATGATTGATGTATGACCCAGCACCATATTGCAGCACAACACTTAGTGTCAGTCAGCCAGCCTTGTTGCCAACCAATCACATCTCAGATTGACTAGAGAGGCTTGACCTTTTGTTTTCTGTTGTGTCGGAGAAGAATTTTCCTAGTTATCTTGTCCCCTTTCCTTGTGGGGTCAAGGAGTTGAGGTATCTGGAACACAGAAAATATCAGACTTGACTTCTAGTTCTTGATGTTCAATGTCTGATAAAGATTGCTTGGTATGATTGAGTATTCTCACATAAAATGGTTGTTAGACAATCTGAAAGATGCTTTAGAGCTTGAAGGTCTTCTGTGGACCCAGCAATAAACTTCCACCAATGAGAGTGAAGGGCTACATTTTCCAGTTAATCCTCAACTTTGTTGTTTGCTCTGGCGACATGCTTGCAACAGATATTCTCAAAGGATGAACCTATGTCCATGATGTTACTTACAAGATTTGCAGCAATTCTGTTCCATATGAACTTTTTTGCCTGGTTTCTAAATTATATTATGAATATTCCTCAACAACGAGATAGGTGAGATAGGTGTAAGCTCCTTTTTTTGGAGCAGAACATATATTTTAATGTGTTGGAGAGTTGTATCTGAAACAGCAGACTGTACTCTCTGAAATGATAGCCAATACAGAATGTATGGAAATTCTGCAACAGGCTACCTATGAAATTTGAGTACAGAGACCCACCAACTGCAAATAATATACCTCAACCTTATAGAAAACAAAGGAAGCTAAGTCAGTATCATAGAAAGATAGTTCCAGTAAGGCGGATGGCCTCTCATGCATCTATTCAGGCCCATTTATGTGCCTTGGAAAGCATATTTATGTTTACCTAGGTGGATGTGCTAATTTGGACTAAAGTCTTTGTCTGACCAATAATAATCCTTGTTAGATGGGCAGTTCATTTAGTTGATATTCCAATGAATCTGCTGAAGAATAATAGTGTTCCTTCTTTAGAATTGTATGCTAGTCTTCTGTGACTGGCCTGGCCTGCATTCCCTTGAGACACCACATCTGTTTTAATATTAATAATAGGGGATTCAGTTTTACCCATCAATTTACTTGTTGGGTAAAAATTAAGGATCCTTTTTTAGCCTAGTACTGTTCTGTTGTAACTGAATGTACTTTTGAATTCCATGGACCTGCTTTGGTCCCTCATGGACATTCATATAATTTCTTTTGTACTTCAAAATTGTCAATATATTTTTGTATATTTTTGAACATAAATTAGTTCCTATTGACCTACCCTGGTCATTATGGACATTAACGCCATCTTTTTCTTTCTTAAATATCTTTATGGTATTGAGCATAATTGTACTTTCAAAAAGGATTCTGAAATATCCAGTGTGTCATGAAATTTCTGGGAGGAGGGGATGAATTTTGGGGACAGTAAAATTTTCCCAAAATTTGGGGACAGCACGGACAGCTATTAAAATCATATATGGAATTAATATTTGAAAATTAATTACAGAAGTAGTAAAAGAAGTTGCAATTTATCATTTATGTAAGCAATTTGACAACCGGTTGATCCAAAATTCCAAATATATATTATAATATTCAATTTCATCAAGTTTGCAATACAAAATACAATGGGCCGATGGCTAATCTAACTCACTGCCCATTGCAAATGTCATGGCATAATCCTCATCGCTAGCATTGCTAGATTCATCTATCTCTTCCAACTGGACACTGACCAACCCTTTATGTGCAATTTGATCCTCATCAATTTGTGCCGGCTGCTTTGGCTCTCAATCCCACTGTGTTGCTGGACTCTCATTGTACTCAATCATCTTGCGAACTATGAGATGCAAGGAACTATGTATAGCCAAAAGCTTCTTTACTCTCCTAGAGGTAAGTCTATTCCTCCTGATAGTGGATGAAATTGTATCTAGACCAGTTTCTCGCAGTAGTAGAGGAACTACAAACCTGCAATAAGAGGCAAATGGTTAATGTGCTTATTGGTGATGGAGGCCCATACAACCACCACCAACTCATTGGGTTGTCTTGTGCCAAAGTCTCCCTATCTATGTTTGCAATGTCATGTAGGCCCTAAGTTTGTCAACTTTGGTCCACTCATGTTGGATCAATGAGGCCTCCTTTATAGTGTACATCTTTTCGATGGCCTTCATGAAGCCTCTCATCAGCTCCATTTCATCTTTTGGGGCAATTCTACCTGGCCTTTACATATACTACTTTGGGTTTAATGCATAGCTGGCTATGTGCAAAGAAGTGCTGAACTTCTTTCACCTTTGTTGAGTGATAGGTTGAATGTACTCATTGTAAAAGTGCAAGTCGGGTGCTCTGTGTCATACGATGGCCATCATTTGGCCAAGCATGTTATTGACACGCTCATATATCCAAGGCTTGGAGTGTCACAGTCCCCATAGCTTATCACTGTGAAAACTAGGGGTATGATGGAGTGACATATTAGACATATGACCAAAAAGTGTCTCTTCACCACTTCATTGTCATCCCTTGCTCTATCTTCGACTCAACCCATGGATTCCACTCGTGTTTCATGATCATTAGTTGCAAGGGCTCTTGCAACTCAATCATCCTCTCTAAGAAGAACGAAGTAGGATGCATGTTTGGCTTCAACAGGTTTGATAAATTCCTTCTTGGATGTAAGAACCCTTACCCAATCTGCCCTGAATTTTCTGATTTCAATGGTTTGACATTTTGTCAAACACTTGGCATGTAATGTGTCTGAGTTCCGATTTCTGATGTTTAGTGTTTGTTTTGATATTGTTTGCAATGGTTTTCACATAGATTACATATGCCAATATGATAGAAACATAACACATGACTTTGCATTCAATAAACATCAAAATATCACATCAACCATGACTTTATTTCAACTATAACAGGTCTGATTTACAAAGATATCAGGTTTGATACAACTTATGACAGTGACTACAACCTTATTCAAATTAAAGATTTGAATAACAAAACATGTTCCACATACCCGGTGATTGTGCCTCCTCAACTTATATAAAGATTAGCAATTAAAGGTGACTGAAAATGAACAACAAAGGTCTGATACAACAACAATGAAACCAGATATACAAAATGATGCCCTAATCCCTTCACAAAATGCCTCCAAATCCTTGATATGCTGATCTAATATGAGTCTGAAGTTTGATATGAAATCTGATTGCAAAAAATGAGGATGATCAAGTCTCACAAACCCTCCAAATGAAGCGCAAAAACACTAGATGAATGAAGAGGCCAAATGGATGAAATTCTGTCATCAAAACCTTGGATCAACAAGTCTGAAATTTCTAATAAAGTCTGAACCAAAAATTTGATTACAATTTTATGACATCAAACTCCCACAATCGCTCCAAAATGTAGCACCATTTCTCCAAAACCCTAGTTGGTGTAAATAGATGACATTTCTCCTTCAAATACCTCACGATCTGCCAAAGAAAGTGCCCAGATCTGCAATTTATCTTCTTGAATGTCCAATGCTCTACAAACCCTAGCTGTCAGCAATGATGTAATTCAGATCTTCAAACCCTAGCAGCTATAAACCTACAAATATCTTCCTCTTTGATGCCCCAAATGAATGCTCAAACCTGCAAATAAGTGCAATAGTGAACCCTGGGTGGATTCACCTCTTAAAGTGAGTTGGGTTTTCATCCAAACCACTTGTTTCTAAGGGTTTTCATCCTTAGAAAGTTGTTGAACCAAGTTGCAACAGTAAAAGAAAATTTCCCAAATGTCAAATAAACTCAATAGGATGCCTTCATGATAAAATGACCTCCTTATAAAGAGATTGAGAGAAGTTTCTAGGTCATTTGTCACTTTTTTCTATTTTTATTGAATTTACAAGTCCCCCTCCATAATAAAATAATATTTTATTTTTCCTTCCTCAACTTGTTATTAAAATATTATTTTATTTGTCATGTTATTTTATTTTTCCTTTTGACTTTAAAGTGACTTTCTCTTTTCCAAGCTTTAAGTTGTTTGCCAAATTTCCATTCTTCAAGCTTTAAGTCATTTTGGCCAACTTTCCATTCTTCAAGCCACTTTATAAAGTACTCAATTTAACTTCAATTTGGCTTAGGTGAAGTCGACTTTCCTTTCTCCAAGCTTGAAGTCACTTTAACTCAAAAAGGGGACATTACAAGTCCTCCCACCCCGAGATTGCTTGCCCTCAAGCAATCACATGTGAATCGCTGATTACTTTCACAAGATACCAGGATCCCATATCCTTCTTGTATCACCATACATACTCAACATGAAATGAAGAACATCTCTTATCATAACATCCAAAATACTCACACATACTTCCTCAAAGCTGCTAGTGTAAAAGATGACAGCAATGTTAAAACTGAAAATCTGATTTAAACTCATCTTGGGTCTGCTTCCGCTATCATAAACTAATGCAAACTCGTCATTACTCAACCTCCAAGTGTTGTAGTGACAATCCCATGCACACAAATCCATGCAATCAGCTGCACTCATCAATGTAAAGTCTGAAAATTTTATGTTCAGCAATGTAGAACAACTACTAGACCTCAATGTGTAAGATGAAAACCATTGAACTAAATCTGAAATTTCTCTATTCTCATGAATACCTTCATGCCTTGGATTATAGTCTAGTTGAAACCCACAATCAATATGCATATACCTCTCAAAAGGTTCATCCTGCAAATCTGATTTGTCTTAATTCTCTACCAAAGAGTCTTCAACATGAAGGGATTGTAACTCTTGACAAGTAAGCTTTTCAAGCTCTCCATGAATGACCAAAGGCCCAACCAAATCTGAATTACTCATGTCTCCTTCCACATGTGTAGGCATAATACTAATGGCTGGTCCACCAAGTGTGTGATCAACTATACCATCTACATCTATGATGTGAACCTTAAATGGATTCTCTAAAAGAGGTAGCACATGATCCTCATGATGTAAACTATGAGTACAAACAAAATTTTCTAAATCATACATCTTTTCATGTTCACCTAAATCTGAATGTTCTTTTTGCTTGCTTACCTCAAGAAGCTTCCCCTTGTATGTTCAACCTCTATGCATTCTTCCCTTGGAAGAAATAAAGATCTAAGGTGTGACTCCCTTTGCTTCCTTGCTTGATCTAGCTGATTGCATTGCTCCTTGACCTCTTGTAGGTGCTGTCTTGCTTGGGCAGCCAACAACTTTGTCTTCTTAGCTCTTTGTAGTCATCCATCACACATGTCTTGAGTCTTCTTGACATCCTCTATGGTATGATGAACAAAATCAGTCTTGTTGTGGCTTGAATCTTTAATACACTTCTCATGCTTAACACACAAATCTTGAGTGCCAACATTGGGAGACTCTTCAATCTCATTTTCCTCATGTGAAGTGGCTGCTATCTCATGATTATGCAAAGAAATATGACTGCTGTCATAAAATAGAGAATCATAATTGCTGTCATACCTTTGTGTGGTGTCCTCTAGCACCTCAAACACTTCTTCCCTTGTTGCATGCTCTTCATCAAGTGTTGACCCAATAGATGCTGATTTATTCAATTCCATGTACTCCTTACTTGTGGATGCATGAAGTGAATCTCCTTTGCCCAATCGATTTTTTCTCTTCTTTTCTTCTTGTTGTGCAAGTAACTCAATGGCTGTCATGAAGTTTTGATGGTATTGCATATAGGTGTCCATCAAATTATTCATACCATTCATAAACTCTTTCATAAGTCGATCATTCGGAGTCAAACTAACTCGTCTATCCTTCCTTAAAGAACTTGAACCACCTCTATTCATTGTTTTAACCTGTTTACACCTTGCTGTATGTCGCTGAAACAAATTGATTTGCAAACTAAATCCTACCCTCTAGGTTGGAAAGATCCAAGCTCTGATGCCACTGTAAGAACCCTTACCCAATCTGCCTTGAATTTTTTTATTTCAACAGTTTGACATTTTGTCAAACACTTGGCATGTAATGTGTCTGAGTTCTGATTTCTGATGTTTAGTGTTTGTTTTGATGTTGTTTGCAATGGTTTTCACATGGATTACATATGCCAATATGATAGAAACCATAGTTGAAAAACTCGCCAAGCCCAAAAAACACGACTCGGCAAAAACTCGACAAAAACTTGGCAACTTAAAAATTGCTTAAATTTCATTAAAAACACATTTTTTTGTAAAATTCAATGATAAGATGCATCCAATGAGTCAATAAATGAGTACATAAAAGAAACAAGTTGAGTCTAGTTGTATTTGATTGATTTGAAGGCAAATTGGGTACAAAATGGCATCCTCATGTGGAATGCGCTGATATTGATAGTCTGAAACAAAATAAAAATAGCAAATTGTTTTTGTAAAATTGAAAGTAAATACTACCTTAATATATTTTACAAATTTACATCTTCCTATTCCTCTACCTTTCTTGTGCGCAGCCGAAGATTATATTGCCAAAACTCGGAGAGTTTTTCCCCCTTGACTCGGCGAGTAATTCCGGAAAGTTCTTGTAGGAAAAACTTCCCAGGCAAAAAAACTCGCCAAATACTTGGAGAGTTTTGCAACTATGATAGAAACATAACACACGACTTTGCATTCAATAAACATCAAAATATCACATCAACCATGACTTTTTTTTGTAATTTCGCCTTCCTAGGCTAGCACATTATATTAGGTTAGTCTACTACACAGGTTCCTGTAGACTAGCAAGGGGTGGTTAAGGGACCCACGGAGAATTGGTTCATCAAGGCTCAGTCAGCTTACATTGTGTGATGAGTTGGACTTATTTTGGTGGGATGCATTATCTGACATTTTCTGGAGTGAGTTTGGGCCATTTGGCCGAACTTACTATTTTTAGCAGGGGCTCACAGGACTTAGAGCAAGTTGGTGCAACAGTCTTGAAATTAGTCCTTGTTCCATTGGCCAGCTCAGCGGTACTACGGAACTCACCTGAAAGGACCATTTGAAATATTATTTATTAATCGATATATCTAAGTTAAATTAAATATATAACTTAATATATCGTTTAATAAAGTGACTTTATTATAAGTTAAGGACTTAATGAATATTATTATTAATAAAGTCAAGTCTTTTGGAAGTGGGCACCCAATGCATGAGAAAAGAAACATTAAAATATTAAAATCTCTCAAAATGTGGCGTTGGGAGACAAGGAAAGAACAAAAAGGAAAAGTGAAGTCTTTTTTCATTACCATTGTATATTTTCTCTTGTATGAGCTTTGTTCTTTGGCTGAGCCAAGGGTTTGAACCAACAACCTGTGAAGACGAAATCCTTCATTGGTTTGAGCATCTGCAGGGTTGAGAGACATCTCTAGGGTGTTTTGGAGTGGTCTTATTCCAGAGATCACATTGTGCTTCATTTGCAAGTAGTCAACTTGTCGCGGAAGGGTTTTTAATGATATATCTCAAGTTTGTTGCCATGATAATTATGGAGGAGATTTGAGGAGTGCATTGCAGGCTCTAATTGTGATTTTGAAGGTGTTTTGTTGTGTTATCATCCTCCTATACAGGCTGTACATCCCTAGGACAAGCCGCACCTCATTGAGGGAGTTATTTGGTGTTTTTGGTGGGTATTTGGTCTAAGATCTTCCTTTCAGCTGAGCGTGGGTTCCTTGCAGATATAATACAGAGATTACAACAGCTTTTAGGAAGCATTTTTGATAGTTTGTGTGGCTGTCCTCATCACTAGGTCGTACAACACTGTCATAGAGGTCGTGGGTCAGCATTCCAGTCTTGGTGAGTGGGTTTGTGTCACTGCAGCCTCTTCATTTGAGGTGTCCATCCATATTGTCTGCTGTACATTGTTATTTGATGTAATAGATTGAGTTTGAACGGTTTTGGAAAGAGTTTGGACACTTCAAAAAACTGATGTTACAGTCATTTCCAGCCTTGTACTTCTTGGACAGCGAAATGGGTATGTTAGCATCTTGATGTACTAGCATATATTTTTCATGGGTATTGTTCATTTATGAAATATAATGCATTTCCATTGACTTCAAGCAACTGGGTATTGTTATTTCCTGTTATTTTAAAAAATATATGTACATGCATGTGTTATGTCAAATGCAAAAAAACACTAAAACACACCAGGGTCAACTAAACCACAGAAAACCATAAGGGGGGTGGGATATTACATATTTCAACTATAGTAGGTCTGATTTACAAAGATATCAGGTCTGATACAACTTATGACAATGATTACAACTCTATTCAAATTAAAGATTTGAATAACAAAACATGTTCCACATATCCGGTGATTGTGCCTCCTCAAGATATACAAAAATTAGCAATTAAAGGTGACTGAAAATGAACAACAGGGGTCTGATATAACAGCAATGAAACCTGATATACAAAATGATGCCCTAATCCCTTCACAAAATGACTCCAAATCCTTGATATGCTGATCTAATATGAGTCTGAAGTGTGATATGAAATCTGATTGCAAAAATGAGGATGATCAAGTCTCACAAACCCTCCAAATGAAGCGCTAAAACCCTAGATGAATGAAGAGGCCAAATAGATGAAATTCTGTCCTCAAAACCTTGGATCAGCAAGTCTGAAATTTCTGATAAAGTTTGAACCAAAAATCTGATTACAATTTTATGACATCGAACTCCTACAATCGCTCCAAAATGTAGCACCACTTCTCCAAAACCCTAGTTGGTGTAAATAGATGACATTTCAGTTGGTGTAAATAGATGACATTTCTCCTTCAAAGACCCCATGATCTGCCAAAGAAAGTGCCCAAATCTGCAATTTATCTTCTTGAATGTCCAATGCTCTACAAACCCTAGCTGCCAGCAATGATGTAATCTAGATCTTCAAACCCTAGCAGCTGTAAACTTGCAAATATCTTCCCCTTTGATGCACCAAATCAATGCTCAAACTTGCAAATAAGTGCAATAGTGAATCCTGGGTGGATTCACCTCTCAAAGTGAGTTGGGTTTTCCTCCAAACCATTTGTTTCTAAGGGTTTTCGTCCTTAGAAAGTTGCTGAACCAAGTTGCAACAGAAAAAGGAAATTTTCCAAATGTCAAATAAACTCAATATTGCCTTCACAATGAAATGACCTCCTTATAAAGAGATTGAGAGAAGTTTCTAGGTTATTTGTCACTTTTTTCTATTTTTATTGAATTTACAAGTCCACCTCCATAATAAAATAATATTTTATTTTTCCTTCCTCAACTTGTTAAAATATTATTTTATTTGTCATGTTATTTTATTTTTCCTTTTGCCTTTAAAGTGACTTTATCTTTTCCAAGCTTTAAGTTGTTTGCCAACTTTCCATTCTCCAAGCTTTAAGTCATTTTTACCAACTTGCCATTCTCCAAGCCACTTTATAAAGTACTCAACTTAACTTCAATTTGGCTTAGGTGAATTTGACTTTCCTTTCTCCAAGCTTGAAGTCACTTTAGCTCAAAAAGGGGACATTACATTGGAGAAGGACCGAAATAGTGCATGTGACGTGTGGTGATTGTAGATAAACATTTGCACATCTCTCACATTGGCTACAACCTGTTTGATCCACTTAATTTTACCGACGTCCTTGCATGCATTGTTCATGGCATGCACACGACTAGGGTTTGGGTCCAATAAATATTCTTGTAGGCAGCTTCAACCAACTAACCAGCTACCCTACACTGATATGCCACATCTGTCACAACTTGCACCACATTAACAAGGCCAATCTGTTTAATGGCATCTCTAAGAATTTGATATTGGAACTTTGCATCTTTTTGGTGTCAAGAACAATCAATTTCCCTAAGGAAGTAAGGGCCCTTTGTGCGTGTGACCATGGTATATTAATGATTTGAAGGTGTCTAATGTCCATTCACCCATCAATAATAGTGCTACACCCATGTGAGATACATCTGGCTTTCATTTTCCCTGTGAGTATATTCATCTTGGAATAGTTGTAATCCAAGATGGTTGTCCTGAATTTTCTCTTCCTTGGTGGCACATATGAAATCCCCACTTGTGTGACCATGGACTTGGACTCCTTAAAATAAGGAGAGTGAGCAAACATGGAATGGAGTGCTACTGGTAAAGAAGAATTTGCCAATGGCATCATCCACCTCATCTTTGGCTTGTAGATTGATCATATTTGCCAATGGGTTTGGAGTTGGAGTTGAACTTGTGGCCTTGCGTTTTCTCATAGGCTCTGCAAAAACTCAACGCAAAAAGAGGAACTTGTGACCTTGTATTTTCTCTTAGGCTTTACTAAAACTCAATCCAAAAAAAGGAACTTGTGCTATTGTGGAGAAGTAGTATTAGTCCTAGAAGAAGGTGTCGGTGTCGGTGTCGGTGTCGAGGTAGTAGTAGGTGTGGAGATGTCACCAATAAAAATTTTTATTATCTTTGCCCTTTGTTTTAGTGAGAGACAACCACATACCCCAATCACTTTACCATTGATGTGAAAGAGGTGAGTATTCACTCTTGTAATGCTACCATAGTATTCAAAGCCACAAAAATGGCATTTACATAGGTGAGTCACTCTTGAATCAACAATTTTGTTTGAATTTAATCTTGTTGCAAATTTCTGTAAAGGGTCTTATTGAATGGACCCTTGGCAAAATCTTCCAACATCTTGGAAGGGCAGTTAGAATTCACATAGTCCCAACTGAACTACTTTGATTGCTTCCCCTTCCCCCTCCCATGCCTATTTTTGGGTTCCCAAGCTCCTCATCATCACTTAAGCTAGAGGAACTCATACTGATCTGCAAAAATAACTAAAAGTAAAAATTATTAGTTTTTACTACATAAAATAAGGACACAAGTCACAAGGATTTTCCTTCTATTCATCTTACTTCAGGTCACACGAAGCAGAGAATACATAGAAGTTGCAATTGTTGTTTAAGTTATCTAAGACTACTAAGACATTATTTGATTAGTCCAATGCAACTAAAAATTAACTAATACAAACACAAGAATTTTAATTATGTTTGTCTTCCTTCAGACCTCACAAAGTGCAAAAGCAGAGGATACACAAAAGGGCAATACCATTTAGCATTATAATTTATTTTATTTAATATTTTAGTATTTATGTTAAATTTAAATAAAAAAAGTAAAACATCTATAGGATTTCTGATTTTCCTTTCTTTTTTCTAAACTTCAGATTGCAGGAGGCTAGAGGATATACAAAAGTTCAATCTCATTTAGTATTATTTTATTTTAATTTAATATGGAAATAAAAAAACAGGTATCTGTTTTATTTAATATTTATGGAAAGAAAAAAATAGCTATCTTAATTATAAACTTTGAAGTGAACTTGAAAATGGGAAGATTTAACATTTAAAAAATCAGCTATCGACATTTTTAATTTGAACATTGAAGTAGATACTTGAAAATGGGAAATCAGAGGTTCGGAACATACCTCTACCTCTTCCTCTTCCTCCTCCTCTTCCTCCTCCTCCTCCTCCTCCTCCTCCTTGTCTTCCTCTTTTTCTGCTGTTGGTGATTACAATTGAGCATGGGCAAGCGTATCTATAATTTTTTAGGGTGGGGGACCTTGGTGGGTCCCCCTTTAGGCTCAGGTTTAGGGTTTTAGGTTTGGTTTATATATATATATATATGGTTTAATGACCTTTTTTTTTAACTGGATGTTAGGATGTCCTGCCTCCCCTGGGACAGTCAAAATACATGAATGTCCCCAGGGACATTGCCATACTGGGGACAGGCCCCTATGGGTGTGTTGCCCAAGGGGATGGCTGGGGGATGTTTTGCCCCTCTTCCGCTGCCCTTGGGATGTCCCCGTTCCTGGAAACAGGGGTTTTTACTGAGGAACACTTGAAATATTACTGGACAAACACCATTCATTTGTAGAATCAAACCTGTTATATATTTGGTGATAGATATTTCATGTCATGTTGCCACACCTGTTCCCAATCCTTGCTAGACATGACATTTATTGTATCCAGTTGAGATATGATCATCATATATATCAGTACTCAGTATTGCCCAAAAGAGTTTGGGATTTATTCTAGATACAATGGTAGGGTTCCTGAAGTTGTATCCAATAAAATCAAATTAAAAACAAAACAAAACACAGAAGCATTCATGACTTTTCTTAATGGTTTTTTTGCTAAAGGTACCTGGGGTTAAGGGATAACTTATCCTGTTGTTAATGGGAACTCTCTTACGAGTTATATCTCCAAATTTATGAATGTCATTATGAACACTAATATTATATTCTTTTTTGTGCATGTATATATTTGTATGAATGTCACATCCCAGCAATCCCAGCAATATTCTTTCCAAGTTTTTCTAAAAATCTCTTATATTTATACTTGATACTGTCTAGATTTCACATTTTCAAAATATTGATCCAGCTATCTACACAAATCATTGAATGCAATATTACTAATCACACTGTTATTTATACAGAGGATGTTCTGGCTGAAGATGTAAGTGCAGAACAATCACCAACATCTTCGTCTAAAGAGCATTCAGTCCATGGTTCTGATTCTAGTGACTACCATCATCTATCTGTTGATAGCTGCAGTACATCATATATGTCTGCAAATGAATGCAGTACTAGTGTATCTGTGAGTGAAAGTGGAGTTATAACTAATTCTGCTCTAATGTCAGCGATCAATGTAACAAGATCTACATTTACAGAAGCAACACAGAGCTTTTGGAGTGCTCCAACAATTTTTAAAGGGTACATGCCTGAACCAGTTTGTCCTCTCAATCTATGCAAAGTTTTTCATTTTGCTTTCCACTCTGTTATCCTTTTTTTTTTCTGGTGGGTATATGTGATTTATTAATGTCTTTCTTATGATGATATCTTTTGGTTTTCTAAACATTAATTCCTAAAATGACACCCTATATGTGATTCATTAATGTCTTTCTTATGATGACATCTTTTGGTTTTCTAAAGATTAATTCCTAAAATGACACCCAAGTATTCATAAAAATTGTCTGTCTTTAAGGTCAATTGATCGTCCACTTATATTGTCTACTGAGTCAGTTATAAAAGTGGTCCTTTGTCACTTTTGATTTCTTAATGCATCATAGACTAATTTGCATAGACTGTATTATAGATTTGGATACTTTTTGGGCCTGATTTTTGCATCAATTATTATCATTATCACACTCATTTGTCTATTACCACGTTATTTCAATTTCACTTTTTTTTTTTGGATTAAATAGTGGGGGATCTATAGGGCTCCCTGCCCACAAGAAAATAACCAATTACATAAAAACAACCATACTGGTTGAAACTGAAAGCAAAAAATTGCAATCAAAAACTAAGAGGGCTGCAAGCCTACAAAAGGCACAAGATCTCACCACAGTATTACACACAGGCACCCCAACCATCCACCTTACACATTGGTTTAACCCCTCCAACCAGTCAAATCCATCACAACTACTTCCTCCCTCCCTCCCGAAATGCCTCCCACAAAAGAGCCTGCACACACCAAACTCGGAGTAGGAAACTTAACGCCATGGAAAACCTCAGCCTTTTTCTTTGTCCGCACTTTGCCCTCATCCATGGAAGGCATCAGGAACACATTCGAGACTTCCAAACACCCACAAGTGTGGGTTACCAACAGATTATCAACCACATGGCCTAAATCCAAACAAAAGGCCTTTAGCTCTTTATGTTCCTTGTACATTGTTAAAATTTCCTTTTGAGCCAGGCTTACATCCCCCAAAGAGGCTGGTGACTTCAACCCTTCATTCCTAATCTTTGGTTTACCCAACTCCTCAATAGAAAAATCCATTTCTTCAAATTGAGAGGAGAGAAGCAAACGAAGCGGCCAAATTCTATGCTCTGCCATTGGCACAACCAATGGCAATTTTTGCACATAGTCTTCCTTAATGCTTGCTTTTGACTAGGGAGGACCAACACCTCCAATGCTTGACTCACCCAAAACACCTTTGATGAAGCCAAGAGCCACCTGATTAGTGCAATGAAATACGGAGCTTAAATGTTCATCGGCAACCCTTCCCTTGATAAAGCGGCCCCTGAAATTCAAAGAATAGTGCTGTTGAACCATTGTAGAAGGGGCACACCACAACAACAAACCACCTCCTAAGCCAACCACCACGCCACCTTCGACATCTGCAACCACTCACAGAGCCCCATAAATCCAAACAAAAACAATGAATAGTACAACAAGCTCCACATCATAAATACACCTTTCCTATGCTTAGGCAATTAATATGAGCCAAAGCAAGCACAATTTGTGACCATCAATAGAACAAGCCTTCAAGCTTGATCCAAGCTGCCACCCTTTTACACCAATAAAAGCAAATCACTATATCAAAAGAGTAACCAACAAAGGCTATTGAAAAAGGCTGACACATGGCTGAGGTGAATACACATAATAATTAAGGTGGCTTAAAAGCAGCAGCTTCTCTAGTCCCATCCAAGAAAAACCTTGCTCACTATAAAGAGCCATGACAGGGTCCTAGTCCATCCCCTCATTAGCCAACAAGTTTTCTGCCAAATTGGCTTCTATATAGTAATGAGATAACACAATTTCATCAAAAGTTTTGCTCAAGTCGAGAATTTCTTCCAAAAGTTGGATTTTCCAATTTGGATAAAAGCCCTTTCGGAGGCCATCTAGAGGCAACATCAAAATTCAACTTAAAAAAACCCATCAGGGGTCTCATCCAGACCACATTTTTTTTTCTAACTACCCCTTTAATAGGAAACATTTAATTTAATTATTATCATGCCCATCTCTGTCAATTTAGCGTTTTTCCATTTTTAAGATAGATAGTACTTGAGGGCATCTTTCCTGGAAAAAAATTTGTTCATGTTGGTACCCCTACAAAGCTTAGTCTTCGTGCTTCCATTTATGTCAGAACCGAGTCAATTGTTGTCTTCCCAGTTAGTCTGCACAGTTATCTTGTCTTTGGTCTTTCCTACTACCTTTGTAGGGTAGAATGATCGCCTCAAGCTTGATAAGGAGTGAACAATGATGATGTTCTGGGGCAAAAAGAGACGTAGCAAATGATGATGTTGGAACTGATCGGCAGCATGGGAGAACAATGAACAAGGCAGAGGACTAAAAGAGTATTTTCAGTCATCATCCAAGAGGAGATAAAATCAGTAGTTGGCACACTTTCAAGTGGGTTTTACCATGGGAAATCCATACCTAAATCTTCACTGTAACATCCACTCTAATCTAACAGAATTATAAACTACATCTAACAAAATTTCAGTGGAAAGATTAACTAACTATTATGAAAATAGTATCGAATACAATAGAATTCAAATTTCAACTAACTTTCATTTTCAGCTGAAATAATCTTTTCTAACAGAATACATATAATCAAGAATAAACTAACTTTTGATTAACTATATTTGTCCAATAAAATTCAAATATTAAGATAGGAAGAGAGATTAAGAAAAGTACCACTTGAATAGTTTCCTGCTGAATTGTTTGTAAGATCCTCCTCTGGATTCTGGAAAAAAGAATATCAACAAGGGATTTATCCATCCAACTAAGACCAACTGGTCTCTCGTGCTTCTTCAACTGAAGAAACCCGACCCTTCACGAGGGTGATTAGAGAGGAATCCAATAACAACAATATGCCTCTGAGCCTGGTGTCAAGAACCTATACCTCTTGATTGATCTTTTCCCTAAAGGTACCTCCTAACTAGAAAGATCACTCTGACCAGTGGTATATCTGGTACTTGATAGCTGATAGATGCCTATACTACATCGTAACCTTGGCCAAGGATTTCTAATAATTATCTGACACTACTATGTCGTCAGCGTTCATCCTTGCTTGGCATTGACATTATTTCACATGTTTCTTTTTGGTTGTAGGTTTGGATGAAAAACATGTATAATCCACTTGACATACTTATAGATTTATAAGAGATACGACATAAGAACATTTAGATAGAAAGGTATCCTTTAACTCAGTGACCGAAGTCAAATTTCTCAATGAGAATATATAAGTGGATGTATATATATATATATATATATATATATATATATATATAGACACACATATATATTCATATATAGGTATAAAGACATACTTCTGTAGATTCAAAAGATTTGGAATTGAAAGACATACGGATTCAGGAGATCGTTCATGAATTGCAGAATAGAAAATACAGAGTAACAAAATGAATTGTAATCAGGATCAGCTACGGCTATCCAAAATAATGTATTTCTATCCATCGCATGATGAACTATAGTATATTGAAAGGAACCATTGTCTTGCCTAAATAAGCTTTTGCAAGTCGAGGCAGAGGAATATGCGATTGCAAAGACAAATCTTGATTGCCGGACTGGTTCTTACTACCGCTCCTATGATATTGATTCGACTGAGTAAAAAAAGATATGAAGCTCACGCACCAGGATTGTATGGTTCGGATTTCTGAGTTGCAGTGACGAGGACACTCAAAAGAATGCAAAACAATGTTCATAGCACAGCTTACAAATCTTGCGAATGCTTTTGGAAAGAGGGTGCGAACGCTGCTTCCAAAGATTGAGTAAAGAATGATGATGAAAAAGGATGAATGCCAGCAAATAAAGGCATCCCCCTCCTTCCCCCGTCCGCATGCAAGAAGGAACGTTTCCTTCTTGTGTGCGGGTGGAGTGGAGTTACACACAAGACTCTAGCTCGCACACCACCAAGAGCTCCTCATGAGGTGAGCAAAAATATATTTTATTTAATATACATAAGGAAAATAACTCTTACCAACTTGAAATATATATGTGCCTTGCCCAAGGCTACGATGATATAGTTGTCTAGACTTAGACTTAGGCAATATTGTTGTTTTTCGATTCTTGTAACCACACCTCTCCCTGTTGATATCCCTTTTTCCTTGTCAATTGATTTATCCTGCAAACACTTCAACAATTAATGGAGGTTAAATCATTTCCTTGATACGAACATTAATAAATATTATATCCATACATTCATTCTCACATATAATTGAAAAATATTCACATATAAAACAAAATCATTCTCACATAATTTTACACATTATCCAACGAATAAATTTCATATTCACATGAAAGCAGTTATACACAACTAACAACATAACCAATGTTTCATTGTTCAGAAGAAGGGGATGTAACATTCACAGTGGTGTTAGTGATCCAAGCCCAGCATTGAGGGAAGAAAATCATATCGGGTGCCCTTTGTTGATGGCAAAACCATCACTAAACTCTGCCACATTCAAAACTTGGCAAATGTTTAGCAGATCAGTGTCGAAGGCAGTAAAATTGGCAAGAACCAAGTGAAACTCTGCCTAAAATATAAAAGAGCAGTTAAAGAATGAAAGGCACCCCTTTTCTATGGCATTGCCATCCCAAGTTTCGGCCATACGATAGTTAATAGGGTAGACTGTTTAGTAAACTCTGCTGTTATAAGGAGAAGTGTCTCAAACATTAGTTAAGTGCACCAAGCATAAGGAAAAACATAAATAAAAGGTTAGATGCACTTTTAGATGGCATAAGCCAAGTAAAGTTCTGCAATATCAGCAAAAATGGGCAAGGTCTTAAGTGATCTCTGCCAAAGTGTCAAGGGCAAAGAAATGGTGCACTTTTGGTATGACAATACCACCTAAAATCTTCGCCAGGCATATTAAGAAAGTGTCAAGGACATTACGAAAACGTGCCAGCTGAGGAAAATGTTTTAAGGCAATCATAAAGTGGCAAATCTTTAAGTGATATGCGCCCAGTCCTAGAAATGAAATAAAATCAGCAAGGAGGTGCATGTTTTTGTGGCTCAAACCAGGTAAAACTCTGCCAAACATAAGCAACTTGGCAACAACTTAAGTGAACTCCTCCTGCGCTTAAAGGTTATGAAAAGAAGTCATAGGAGCACATATTTTGTGGCTTTGCCACCTAAAAGTTCTGCCCAGCATTGGAAAACAGGGCAAACAGGTTAGTGATGTGAGCCAAGCATAAAAAAGTGGTTAAATTATGAGAAAGGTGTGCCCAAGTCAGGGTTAAAATATTAGTGTTTTCAGCCATATACCCAGTCAAGAATAAAACAAGGATAAAAGCAGGGAAATACGGCATGCAGTGCCTATATGAAGGCTGTCATCCTTTCATGACTTCACAAAAAAATTACTTCTGCTCATCATAGCAGAAACTAGGTCTTCTTTTCTGATTTTTGCAGGTTTGTCATGTGTTTTCAATCAACATATTGGAGGACTTTCGAGGTTGCTGCTGTTTGTGAAGAGTTTTTCAGCATAATCATCCTCTTATGCTTCGTATTCTCATCATATTATACTGCTGTTCAATTTCTTCCACTTCAAAGTGCTGTTTGTCATCTCCAGCAGGATACTTGTTCATATTTTTACATTTCAAAAGTTCTGGACAGTGGAAAACATGTACTTGGACCAGTTTTTAGCACCATTCTAGAAGCCTTTCCAAGGTAGCAGCTGTGTTCCAACAGCAATATGAAGGTGGTCAGAAGATAACCGCAGAAACAAAGGCTTTCTGTGTATAGATTTCAGTGATGAGGGTTTTGGAGATCTCATGAGGATGTCATTGGTTTATGGTTTGTTTGACTTTGAGCAGATTTGTGTTGGGGTTTGGCTGTGACAAGAAGAACATTTGCTTCCTTCTAAGTGTTTCAATCATCATGGTGTTCACAGTTTCATTGAATCAGAGAGGCAGGGTTTCAATTTTAGAGGATTGCCATACTGACATGCTGAGGTGTTGATGGATTTACCATAGTTAGGGTTTCAATAATTTTCTAGTGGCTCCAGAAGGTTTGCCATATTGCAGAGGTCCCAGAGGATTCAGCAGTATCAGGTCAAAAGTTGCTTCAGATTTTTGAAAAGTCATTCATGTGCCAAATTTCTATTTTTAGCAGCGGCCACATCTGGGAATTGTCATCATCATCAGTGGCTATTTCCGGGTGATAGATATGAGCCTATTTTAGGCTTTTATATTTTATTAATTGTTTTAAAGTAGTTTTATTTCCACCTTTTTTGTAGATAGGGATAGAATTGCTTTAAAGTGTTACTTTTTGGGATATTTGATTAATAAATAATATTCTTAAATCCCTAAAAGCTACCCTCTTTTATCTTATAAATAAGTGCTTTGAGCACATAAACCCAAAAGGTTAGTTGAAGTCATGCCTATGCTGCAGAAGCTATTATTTAGTCAAAGTTACTGTAATTGTGATTGCATGTTTCTATTTTTGTGAAGCAAATTGACAGGTGATTACACCTAGTCAAGCTTTGTATTGGCGAGATCTGTCTTTCTAAATGATAGTTGTTTATTTCATGAAATTGTGTGGTGTTCACTCAATTCTTTCCTATTAATGCTAATCTGTTGGTCTCTACTTTAGCTAGTAGTAAGCATTCTTCTGTTTTCTGCCCTATATATCTATGTCATAGGGTTCTCCAAATTTCTGCTATGAAATTCGACATTCAGCGGACTTCAAAACATTATAGTAAATTTGCTCAAATTTGCCTAATGTTCGTATGGACAAAGGGCGTGATATTTTTAATACAATATATTTAAAATAAGGTTTTATTTTTCCTCATTTTTTTCCTGTTACTGGGAACACTTGCGAGTGACACCCAAAAAAATTGCGACTATACCCCAAAGAAATAGTCTGAAATCACGAGGTGATAAAAATTGGGGAAAAGAGTCCTAAATTGCGACGCGATAAAAATCGGGAAAAGAGGCTGAAATCGCGTTTAAATCGAGATACAAATCAGATGTTTTAAAAGGTTTTGACTGATTTTTATAACATTTTTAGGCGGCTGGCTAATTCAAGGTGGGTGTAGCTCCACAGGCACTTCAATCACTTCGCATCCATTTCTCATCCCTATTGGGGGAAGGCCGCCGTGCTGCGATGGAAAGCTCATAGCACTATTACTCCAAGGTCGATCCCTATATCGAGCTAGCTGCCTCATTTCAACGGGAGCTCACCTTTTCTTCATTTCATTGACCTAGTCGGGTCTAGTTTCGTGTGGGCTTATAATTTATTATATATTATTATATTTATATAATAATATTTATAATATATCATATTATTAATATTTATATATTATAATATGATATTATTAATATATAATATATTATTTTTTTTTGTTTCGTAAACTAGAGATCACAAGGGGGACCTCCTCCCCATCAACATACTCAACTTATAATCCACTTAGTCAACTCAACCAACTTAGAAGCTGCATAGATGTTACTTGGGGGATTTGAACTTGGATATCCATCTTGAGAACCCTATGGCCTTGCCATTTAAGCACAACCCCATTCACAATATATAATATATTATTATATTATTAATATATATCTTATTTTTTTTTTTTTAAAATAAAATTTAAATAAGGTGAATTTAATAACAATTTTTTTTCAATTTTTTTCCCCTTGTCAAACTGCATCCGAATTTTATGGTTGCAGAACACAAACACGAACTCGAACCTTGTGACATAGTTTGATGTGATTGCTTCTGGAATTTAACTGTGTAGCATTTATTAACATCAATGTTTCGGATCATACTCCATGATCCATCCTCAGGATGAAGAGAGCAAGAGAGAATGAAAATGATGGATCATGGAGTATGATCCGAAACGTTGATGTTAATAAATACTACACAGTTAAATTCCAGAAGCAATCACATCAGACTATTATGGACTGTGGAAATTTGATGTCTCTAACTTGTGACATAGTGTTTGAGTAATTCATCCTCCTTAATATTTGAAAATCTGGCTATAGGGCTTAACTGTTAAGAGTCCAATGTTTGCATCTAGGGTAAAAATATAGTCAATTATTAATTACATTTATGCAAAACTCCCTATTGAAATCTTGTATGGTGTGCATACTTATAAATTATGTGTATAGCTTTAGTCTAGGTTTAGTTAGGTCTCGGGGAGCTTCACCTTATAATTTGAAGATGGTTCTACCATATGTGTTGTTCTGTTTTGTGTTGTCTCACAAGAGACAAATTAAAATGTTAACAGTTCATAAAGTTCTGAAATGGTTGAGGTGCTTCTTGTCATATCCCCTATATGACATTTGCATTATAAGCTATGAACTACGTATATTCAAATACATATCTTATAATTTACTAGTAACTCTCATATATGAATGTATGTAATTATTGTGAGACTTTCATACCTTTCCTATTATCAAATTAATAAATATATGATAATATATATGTGCATATATATGACATGATAATTATAAATTATATGTATATATATATATATTATTATAATAAATAAATATATATATATATATATATGTGAGATAATATATATATTATTATTATAATATACAAATATGTATAGTTATATTATAAAAGTAATTGTAGATATATATATATATATTATCAATATAATAATAATTAATATATATAATAATAATAAGAATAATATAATAGTAAAAATATATTTATTCATTAATCTAAAGGCAGTCATATGGAATTGGGCCTCTTGAGAAGATGCCGATCTTATAATAAGGGAGCTCTACCTAATGCAAACAACGAACCATCATCAAAGTTTACTAAGGGTGGTGACTGATGACAATTTGCATCCCTTCAAACTTATAAGTATTGACGGGTCCCCTCCAACAAAGGCAGCGATCAATCAGACAAGAGATTCAGCGATATAAGCAGATCGGTCTTAGTCTGCAGTCAAACAAAGATAGCAGTTAGAAAATAAAAGGAGCACAACAGGTAAGTAGTTTAATATATTTAATTATTGAGATTTATTATGTGATGTAACCATGTAGGCATTCATAGTTAATATGAATTTATGTAGATCATTATGGCTTATAAGAAATGTCTTCTCCATATCGAAGATCAAATAATGAATAATTGTATAAACAAGAATATTTTACAATGATATTCCAAATTAGGATAAGAATGTTGCTATCCATGCTTATGATGATAAATATTTGGGATAATGTCATCTATAATACAAGGGATATTAATGTAAGAGATCATATCACCTCTATTGCTTCATCTGTGAAGGAATGATAGGTAATGTAGGGAAAGGCGGAGTAATTCCATCCGCTATATAGACTCCAATGGCTGGGATATAGTTCCCGATGCTAGGTCCAGAGATCTCGTATTGATCCCAATGGCTGGGATATAGTTCTCGATGTTGGGTCCAAAGATCTCGTATTGATCCCAATGGCTGGGACATAGTTCCCGAGGCTGGATCCGAGACTCCGTGTATAGACCCCAAGGGCTAGGGACTAAGATTCCCGAATCTGGATCCGAGACTCCATGTATAGACCCCAAGGGCTAGGGACTAAGTTTCCCGAATCTGGATCCGAGACTCCGTGTATAGACCCCAAGGGCTAGGGACTAAGTTTCTCAAAGTTGGGTCTAGGGATGGTTTCCATGTGCCCTAGTCATGTAAAACTTAATTCCTTGATGAAGAATAAGAGAGGAAGATATGGATCTTGAAATATGTTTAATATTCTTCCTAATGTACTTATAAAATATATTATAGAATAGTCATCGATAGTGAATGGCAAGAAGGAAATGAATAATCATTTGTCAAGAATGAAATATTTATATTACCTTTGATCTCATTAGATATTATCACTAAAATTTCTTGATCTTTAATGTTTTAATGTCTCCTTGAGAATCACTTTGAATGTAGATTCAGGTTTGAGTGTTTCCACTAGAAAGGGGACATTACACTTCTTTATACTTGTTATATGTGCTTGTTGTGTCACTTGTGGGTTCCAACTTCTGCAAGTATCAAGATATTAATACTAGGTGTGGGTAGGACGGAAGAAAGGAATGGGATGGGGCTAATAGAAATCAAGCTATGTATTAGGAAAGGAAGGGGAAATAAAAACTTCCCCATTAAATAAGTAAATGTAAAAAAAACATTGATATTTTTGTGGGCTTGGTGTAGATTGTTTTCCAAGCTACTTTTAGAACTTGTTCTTTTCTTATTACTGTTTTTAGCTAATACTTTTCTAGGTACTCGTGCAATGATACTGCTTATCCCATATGCCATAAGTGCATCAGACAAATGCTTGCATATCGTCTTCATCATCTCTTCTACATAATGTAGCCTTGGTTATTGTCCTTGAGGCTTCAAGGGCTGATGCATGTGCTTCTAATGTAATAGTGATATGTGCACCCAACAAAAATATTGAACATGCATCATCATTTCATATACAGCATCTCATAATCAAATTTATCAGTATGCAGAATATGATGCAGCAGAGCATTTCAGCTGTCTCAAGAAGCTGGACAAAAACTTACAGGAGGCAGGACAATTTCCTTTTGAGGTTTAGAATTGCTGCAATTGTGAATATGTTGAAGGAATTGGAGGTGGTCTACTGAGTTTCGAGCGGCTCGAGACAAATTCTATTGATCAGAAGAAGAAATTACAGTTTACTTATTTAAAAATATTACATTGCATGAGGATGGCAACCCGTAGAAAGCTAACTATCACGACCTTTCACATTCCTCTTCCATTTTGAAGTTTTATTTTTCCTATTTCTCTAATTTGCTAATTTCTAAATGTGAGGTCATCTCATATGAGATGCATGCCTCACTTGCACTTTATTAAATCTTCCTAATGTCTAAAACTAAAATTAACTTTGCTTTGGATCAAATATCCAACATTTGCATGTTTCTCATTTTCTAACTGCTTTTAGAACTCTTTCTGCAAATTGTTTACTCATAAAGCCATATTCCTTACTGAGTTTCAAATTATTTTACATGCAAATTAAAGAAGCTTTACAACCATCCATTTAAAACTTTTTCAATAAGTCTGAAATATATTTTACTTGAGAACTGAAAATACTATTGGGCCTCTGATTTACCTCTATTCCTAGATAGTAGCCAAGAAAGCCAAATCTGTCATTTCAAATCTGTATCTCAATTGTTTTTTCATATCTTGGTTATGTTTTTCATCATTTCGTGTTAGCAAGAGGTCATCAACATACAACACTGACCATAATTTTGTTTCCCTATATGTGGTTGTACAAACTATCGTCAGACTCATTTCTTACAAAGCCAATTTGGTGCAAGTAGCTGTAAATTTTTGATACCATGCTTTGAGAGTTTGTTTCAATACATACAAAGCCTTATGAGGTGACATACCTTATTTTTTGATCCTCCTTCAAAACCCTAAGGTTGAGTCATGTCTAGTGTCTACTATTTCTTGCAAATCTCCATTTAAGAATGCACTTTTAACATCCATCTAATGAACTTTCTTGTTACTTTTTGCTGCAAGTGTATGTACCATGTGAACCATGTTTCGTTTTTCTTTGGGGGCAAAAGTTTCCTCACAGTTTATACCTTCTTATATCCTTTTGCAATCAATCTAGCTTTAAACTTGTCCACTGTACTATCTGCCTTATATTTCACCTCGTAAACATACTTGCATTTGATGGGTTTAACTCTTAGTGGACAATCAACAAATATCTATGTTTGGTTTTTCATGATTGAATTATATTCTTATCTCATTGCATTTCTCCATTCTTTCTGATTTGCTAATTTTGCAAATGATGAAGGCTTAACAATCACTTCAGTTGAGAGTGCATAATTTACTTGTTTCCTTGTGTCTTGAACTAAAATCTGTCATTTACCTACCCCTAACATGTTTCAGAATCTTGCCTACTTCGCACCATCTTGTTGGTTCTTTTTCTGACCCTTGTGGGCTCAATAAAATTAAGCGTACCTCACTAAAGGCATGCCTTTACAAAGGGTCCAGTGTTGCTAGTTTGAAGGTGCACCTAGGAGATTAGATGCATGCTATTGTAAAGGAGGCATATTTTTGAAAGTTTCAAGACTAGTTCATAGGCATGCGCTTGAGCAATGACATGTGCCTCATTAAAGAGCAAGATTAAGATTTTTTATAGAAATTGAGTCCATTGTATATGCGTGTGCTCGGACAATGGCGCATGCCAATACAAAACACCTTTTTCTTTTAGCTTCTGTATAGAAGTGCATGTGGGAGTTCTTGTGCATGCCAAAACAATCTCCACAATTTGAGATTTTCCCTTCGTTTTGCTTAGATGCATCAAATAGAATGAAGTCACGTTAAACAGTTTTAGGCAAATGGAAGACGGATTTAGTGTACAAGCGTGTGTGGAAGTAGAAGCGTGTGTGGAGGTAGAAGTGTGTGCTTCTACACAGAGGTTAAAATTAAAAAAAAATGTTGTTCATAGGAGTGCGTGCTGGTCTTAACAGAGGCGCGTGAGGAGTATAAAAAGGCACGTGTCAAGTTTGCCAGTGTGTGAGGAGGGAGGTGTGTTTTAAAGTTGAAATTAGATGTTGGTGTGTGAGGAGAGTTTTAGGGACACGCCAATGAAGTCAAAATATTGGTGTGTGTAGAACCTTTGGTGTGCACCTCAACAAAAGACAAAAAATTTCAAAATTTTCAAACTTGAGTATGGGCACACGCCAAGGAACAAGGTCCACCAATACACATCAAACTTTTTTTCCCCCTCCAGAGTATTGGCACACGTCGAAGGAGAACGGGTCTAAGCAAAAGGATTTTTGGATTTGTGGTGTTAGAATAGAATAGAAAGGCATGCGGGGAAGGAATAAAGGTGTGTATACAAGTTAAAGCGTGTGCTCATGAAGAAAGGATGAATTCTTCTAAATTTTAAAGGGCTAGTGATTAGGCATGCGCCTATAAAAAGCACATGTTTTTTCAAAAAAATCAGATAAAGACTATAAGCGTGCACATGGGAGGAGAGGCGCGTTTCCATAAAGAAGTGAAAGTGTTGAAAAAACCAAAATCTAGTGTTTTGGCACACGCCAATATAAACAAGTCTTTGAGTTACATTTTCATTGTCCAGTGTTTAGGTGCGTGCCTTAAAGTAGTGCGCGCCAATACAAAGCCGACCGTTCATTTAAACATTTTCCAATCCATGTACATGTATGTGTCAAGGAATAGTGCACAACAGAAGTACCACTTACAGAAAGCAGTATCATTCTTTTGTTGTATCAATTATAAATTTTTTGATCTATCACAATCTCTTACATCGTAGATCAAATGAATTTCATAAAATGAACTGAGGCAACTAAGGAACATAGCAGTCATAGCTTTGCATTGAGTTTTCTTACGCAATGCATCTGAGATTTTGAAAGCCTTAACTTATCTAATCATTACTTTAAAACATATGTAACAAGATTTAATAGAATCCCTTTCAAACAAATGGCTAAAAATTTGAGGTTAAATAGACATGAAAATTTCCTAAAAGCAAATGGATGAAAATTTTGAAAATCAGATTTAGCATTCAATAAGGTTGAACCTTTGGGAACTTCTGACACAAAATACTTGATAAATAATGGTATTTCAGAAATGAAATAGTTTTGCCTTGAGTTACAATTTTAAAGGGAATAATCAAACTGAGATTGTGACTAAAACATTTACATTACCTAAATAAGTTTAGGAGATTATTTTCAAGCTATAAAAAAAATTAAAGAAATTGGAGAGCAAAATTATTGAGAAGTCGGTGGAAGCAAAGGAGGGAAAAAAAGCGAAATGAAGATAATGAGGGAAGAAAGGGCTCAGATGCCAATTTCTCCTCTTGGCAGAAATCACTGAGGAATCTGCCTCCTCCACTCTTCATTGCCTTACACGATTAAAGGAAAAATTAAAGAACATGGAGTATGGATGGCAAGCAAAAATCAGCCAATGGAAAGATCCAACAAAAGAAAATAGAAAAATAGATTGGAACTAGGAAGAATTGTGATATGTGGAGGAGTGGCAAATATCTCTTGGAAGAATAAAGAAAAAAGAGGAGACTAAGTGGGAGAGGGAAATTAAAGCAAAAACAGAAAAAAACCCTATTCCAACCCAATCAATTCCAAAATATAAATAGCCATTTTAAGTTAATGAGTAATTAATGCCTCATTGAAAAGCATGCCATTATGAGTTTATATTATGAAGTATTTATTAAAAACCTAAAAGTGGACTTCAAAGGCAAATTAAATACACTTCACTTGGAGAAGTTATAAAAAGGCATCAAGAGGAAATGCTTTTCATTATTGAATGAGCATTTGATATTTGTCTTTGTGATTTTCTTGGTGTTGGAGGAGAGAAACCTAGGGTTTCTAGATTCCAGAGCTTTCCAATCTTTGGGAATGAAAAATCCCATTGATTCGCATAACTGAGGTAGTGAAACTATCTACTGAAGGGTTGCAGCTGTTGGAGGAGATATTTTAGTCTTCTCACCACTACAAATTTAGTGGCCAAGGGCCAAATTTGTGGAATTCGATTGGAGTTTGCTTTGGAGTACATTTGCTGAGTTAAGGGCTTCATTGGTTTATCCATTCAAGGGTCGATTTTGCATTATATATATTCTAATTGCTTTTATCAGACTTATGGCGGTTGGCTGGGAGGCCATGATTTTGTTCATGTAGGCCACATTTCACATCGATTCTTCATGGGCAGTGGATCGCTCCACTCTAGGGACTGTGACAATGTGTTTTGATGCTTGAGAGAGGCGTTGGGAAGCTACAGCAATTAATATAAGTGGCTGCAAGTCAGAACAGGGGCGACAACCTAGATAGGGTCGATTTGGCTTGAGGAGGATTCCATGCATTGCATACAAGGTCACCATATCTTCATCGAATTGGAGAGCTTACTTTAATCAGGTTCCTTATGATATTTGCATTTCTATATGAGCATTAGAATATTGTAGTGGCTGCCATTGTTACTCAGACTTTAGGAGCTGCATTATATTGTACAGCCAAGGCTCTTGGTTCTTCATATCTATATCAGCATTGTACTTGAGTTGGCATATCAATAAAGGAGATATATGTTGCATACCATATGTTTGATGAAATGTCCATCTTATAGCATACATAATCAGCATAGTAGTTTGCATGCCAATTGTTTGACAAAATGCCAATTGGCTGTAGGTGCACATTTTTCATATAGAATTCACATATATGCATTTGAAAAGCCAAAAGAGAATTGCATATGCATTTAGTTCTTTGCTTAGACATAGTAGAAATCAATTGCAAGCTTTTAGATTACCATTGACATCATTTCAAGCAAGCATAATCAGACTGAAACTCAGAAACAACAAGCATAGAGATTGTATGCGAAGTGTTTGACAATATTCCTTGAAGGGTTAAATCAACAAATTTGCATCAGAACTAGCAAGGGATATTACACCATGACTTATAAATTTGACCCCATTTGGAGACTCTTGAGTTAAACCTTCGGATGTATCAGAATATATAGCTTTCTAATAGAACTTTGGAATGAAGATAGTTTGAAAATATATGAAATATCATCAATAAATTTGTCAGTATAACGAAAACCACAAAAAAGGTGGCCTCGAGCACATATGCAAGGATTTATTTGAAGAACCCATCAAAACCCCTCCCATCAACTATTAAATTGTTAAAATATTGGGAACCTATTATCAACAGCTTAATTATGAATGCCTCCCATCAAGATGCTAGTCCTATCATGAAATGGATCACTTAGAAGAGATTGCAAACAAAAGTTGTAAGATGCTCAACAAAACATCCCTCTCATGAAATCTTATGCACAAGTGCCAACTTTGTTGTACCCATACGAAATTCTTCATACAAAGTCATTTTTTGAGTCTAATATGAGCCATTTTCAATTGGTAAGTCATTGTGGAATCCTTGTATTCAATGTTCATGGATGTCATGCTTTTAAGCTCTAATCAATGTACTTGCATAGCCAACAAAAGACACTTTCCAATGCATTAGATGAGACGAAGAACGAAGCTTGGATGCAAGAGGAAAGCTAAATTTGTGTAAGTCATGAAAAGTTGGCAAATGTATTGGAGTGTGCTGATACACTATCTTGCCAAAGTGTGCAAATTGTCAAAAGTGGCATTCTATTGTATTTGAGTGTGCCGATACAAATGAGTGCTAAAAATGTCAAAAAAGGAGAAACGTGGTGTCCCAGAGTATTTGAGCAAACTAATACAAAGGAGTGCGGAAAATGCAAAAAGTGGTGTTCTAGTGTATTGGAGCGTGCCGATACAAAGTGGTTCCAAAATTGTCAAAAATGGCACACCAATTTATTGGAGCGCACTAATACAAAAGAGTGCCAAAAATTAAAAAAATGCAAAGAAGTGGTGTCCTAGTGTATTGGAGCGCACCGATGCACTAGACCACCAAAAATGTGTTTAAGGTGAAAAAGTGGCCCTCTAATGCATTAGAGCATGCCGATACACTAGATTGCCAAAAATGTGAAAAGTGGCAAGAGGATCCAAAGTGTGCACTCTTTCAAAGGGGAACCCCAAAGTGAAAAAGTGCACAAGTGAAAAGTGAAAAATGGCAAAATGGGTCAAAAAGTGCAATTTTTGTCTAAAAAGTTGGAAAGTGACATGAGCTCCAAAAGTTCTGATTTTGGCTTGAAATGTAAGAAAATAAAAAGAGGAGAGAGGAAAAATGCCATAAAAGTAGTGATGCCATGGTTGTAGGTGGAAAAAATGTTTTCTTCATAAAATAAAAAATGACAATCTGGGTTCTTGAGATACTAAAATGATTTTTTTAGATAATTTGTGTAGAACATCCTTGCAAATTTTTAGCTCACTCTAGCTTATAGATTTTTCAAAAAATGGTAAAATGTGAGCTTTCAGTTTTTATATTGAGGTGCCTAGATAGAGGGAAAATAACTAGTCGCAGAGCCAGAAATATTGGAGGAGCCAATAGGTGTTTTAGAATAGCTGTTACTATCTTTGGCGGGCCATTAATATTAGAAGAAATCTATATCTAGATTTCTTATTTTCAAACAATTTATTTTAAGCATTTAGGTGTTTAGAGATTACTTGGTTTACAAGCAATCTATTTTGGACAAAAGCTTCAGTTAGTTTATTTTTATATTTATTTTCAATAAATTACATTGCCATGCAAAATATGCAACTGATTGATTGCATGGGCATGTAAAACTTTATAATTTTTTTTAAATAAGTGCTTTATGCACTTAGATTTGAAGCCAATAGTAATTTTATGCTTACCTGCTACTGAAAGTGCTGTTAAGCTGAGTTGTGTGATTTTGTGATTTTATGAGTTAAATATAGTTTGATAATTATTGTAGGCTTTGTATTGCAATCTTTATTGATTTAGGTTTTGTAGCTTTATATGCAAATCTCCGTATTTAATTCATAATATCTTGTGTTTGTGTTCAATCTAATTCAGTTCTCGCATTGTACTCATTCCTTTTGGTTTCTGCTTTTAGATAGAAAGTTTGAGCATTTGTTAACCGTGATAGGTTAGGTCATAAAATTATAAAATCTCATCTTGTGTAGAAGAGCTGTTTAGCCTTGTGCCCATATGCAAGAACACAAAGACAAGTACTTTCTTTAGTTTGTTTGTCTTGCATGCTGAAAACTTTGGATTTATCTTTTGGATATTGCAATAATCTAAAGTTCATCCCATATTTTCTAGGGTTTAATTTAATGTTTTGTTACAAGAGAGCTTCCCCTTCTAATTTGAGGAAAGGTTTATCCTTACATGCTGTCCCATTTTGTGTTGTTCTGAAAGGGACAAATTAAAACACTAACAAACTTCACGACAAAGAAATTCACCGTTGATGATCACAAGGAATAGATTTACGGAAATGAGCACACAGAGGAAAAGAGCTCAAATAGGGAAAGCTTTGAATCAAAGGTTATTAATAGCAGAGGAATAGAAGAAAAAATTGTAGTTTGATTAATTAATTGTTAAGTCTTTATCAAATAGAATAAGGGAAATAGTAAATGTCTTCATAAAAAGAGATAAGAAGTTACTAGATAACATCTTTGAGTTGGGGCAAGAAAAATTTGGGGATTCAAAATAGGATAATTAGATCAGGAAGAACCACCTTTGACTACCCCCAATCAGACGATGATGGAAATAGTCATCTAGGGGGAAGAGGATGCTCAAGGAAAGAACTCTAGGACTAAGGATTAGAGATTATAGTGGATGGATAAGTCCCTACTATCCAATTTCCTGAGAACTACTCAAAGGAAGATCTCAATGAATTCCCATAAAAAGGTAAGGAGATGAACAACATAGTAGTAAATTGGGAAGAGTCAGGAAATAAGGAGGCACAAAAGAGAAAGGGAAAAGAGTGAAGGAAGAGGTAAATGATAAATCAATGATGCCTTTAGAGCAAAAGTAAAATTCAACAAACTCCAACAAAGAAATCGCAACCAAATATGGAGATAAAGGGTAGAAGAGGAAGAAAACCCAATGCTTATAAGAGAACTTGTAGTCATGAATTGATGTTCAAAAAGGTTATCAACCCAAAATCTTGGCAGTGTTTGGTAAAGACCAAGGGGGTGGATGGGAGAGACTCCCATAGGCCCTTGAAGATGCTAAGTAGGAGCATCTGAGGTGTGTAAATGCCTCCAATAAAACTTGACTGTTGAGGCAACTGGTGAAGGAAGAACATTCATATATCTTAATGCTGCAAGAAACTAAGCGAGATAAGTTTGAAATGGAAAGAGTGAAACAATTAGTATGGTGACACATTTAAATGATGAGTCAACAAGTAGTAGGAATAGCTTTATGGTGGAATGCTAATAAGTTTAGAGGTCTACAGATATGAGAAAATAAACACCAACAACATCAAATAAACAATAACATATGACAGAATATGACATCAGATATGCTCAACATTGTATGCAGAATCACCAATAAATAACAAGAGAATGGTGATTTTTTTCAACACCAAAAAGAGTGAACAGAAGTATGAACGAGGCTATGGTCATTCTTAAAGTTGACTTTAATTTAATTATAAGAAAATGTCTTTTGGCAAATTAATCACAACTAGGTTATTTGGTGTTCTGTAATATAAGTACCCTTCCATATTCTTCTTCTCACATGCCACCAAAGAATGGTTAGTTTTTCAATTCTCACCTCATATTTTCTATCATCTGTGTATGAGTATTTTGTGAAGTTTGTGTTTTTTTAAAGCAATTCATGTTGTTGTGCAATTGTTTTTCTACTTTGAATTTGGTGGCTTCCCTACCAAAGTTTGTTTGACCTTATGAAATTCCAAATCCACCTAGATTTATTAATAATTACCTCATCCATTTTTTTCCTCTATGAAGTGGGACGATATCACTTCACTCAATTTGAGATATTGACCAGCCTCATTGAACAAAGAATAACTATGTTACCGGATTCGTCCCCTGGAGCCCCAGATCCGGGTCCGATTCGGCCCTGGAATTGTGCGGGGGGCAGGAAAATCTCTGCAGGATCGTCCGGGACGAACCTGGGCAAACCTATGATGAATTTTAGAGGGATTTTTTCTACGTCAACGAATTTTGTTGGATCCCTGACGAGTTTCTGTAGGGTTTTTTTCTACCTCTACAAATTTCGTCAGATCCCATTCAATACAGTAGGGGCAGTAAATATTAACTGGGAGATGGAAGAGCTCCCGACTTGCCGGAATCCCGATTATCAACATTTGTTGGCTCCACTATCAGCTGAGATAGTTTGGTATACTAAAGCATGTGCATAGTGCAACCATTTGGGGGGTCAACTGTCAAAGAACCAATCTCAATAAAGCATAGTGTGCATGTCCTTGCCGGATATGAGGGTTTACAGTAACAGATAATATAATATTAAATATATTATTATATTGTTAATATTTATAATATATATATTTTAATATATTACAATATATTCTATATTATTAATATATACATATTATAATATTATATTATTAATATATATTTTATATTATTATATTTATGTTACTAATATTTATTATTATATTATTAATTATTTTATTATAGATATATTTTACATGTATTTTGTATGAACGAACCCAGTCCCCAAAATTGTTTTGGTCAAATCCACGAATCAAATCCGCAAACCCGAACTAGGATCCGAACCAGGACCGACAACTTAGAAGAATAAATGCTCTCGTGCATCTGATTTATATCATCCTTTTCTATTGTTAGTGTGATCATAGTATTACTTAAAATATGCTATATGATTGATGGAATTATAGCTCCTATCTTCCTTGCTAATTCTTCTTGTGTTGCTTCCTGACCTTGTATACTTTGGTCCACAAACTTAACTGCATCAATTTATTAAATTTAGTTTGTCCTCATCTATTCCTGACTTCAATTGCATTGTTGATTGTACCAAATTGTTCACCAACTGTTATAGGGATGAAATGTTCTACTAGTGAAAATGGTGCCAACCATAGTCATTCTTGCTTTATTAAGTAGTGTTTGTTTAAATGCAGGTATATCAATTTCAAAATCATCCTCAATTTCTTCTTCACGCCCAATTCCTTTGCCTTCTCATCTTGTGATGTTCGTTGGACCTCAATATCATCTTTCCAACTATTTATAGTTTCCACATATTCCTTTTTTCTTCCACATCTAATGTGTGCTTAGGAAAGGCATAGGATTGTATTCTTTAAACATATTCATAGTTCATTAGGATGAAGGAATTTCCTTTAGATCGTGATGATATTGTGGCTTAACTTACAGAAAAAAATATTGCAGACTGATTTTTTTGAAGGTGGGTATGACCACAGTTTCTACTGTCATTCTCCTTTGTCTCTTTGTAGCAAGTGCTGCTCCTATAGAATCAACCCCTCCTTCAAGATTGCACTTCAAATATGCATTACCCTTTCTATTCTTGTGGGTTTGATTTGCTGCTTGCAATGCAATAGCCCTTTGCTCCTAATTTCTCACTTGATTCATTGATGGCAATGAATCTATCTCCTAGTGATGGTTAGGGCATATATCTTTTGATTTGTGTATAATGAGCAGTGGAATTCACTAGCTGGATTTTGCTTACTCCTTACCAATTACGTATGGAATTTTGTTGTTTCAAGTTTTTCCCTTTTTAATTTTACATCTTTTGCAATAACTTGAATATAATCTTAGGCATCAAAATATCGTCTTATAATTCTTCTCCATTACAAACAATCTTGTCATTACAGAATCCTTTATAACTACATTTAAGAACCCTATCAATAATTCTGTCTATATCCACTCCATGTTCTTTTATTATAGTTGTTTGTTCTCTGAAATTACTATTCCTCATGAAATTTTCCCTTTGTACTTTGGCTAATAAGCTGATTTATGATAGGTAACCCCTCTACTTGTAACCCAAAAATTGCATTCTGCAATTATGGGGTAAATTTTAGCTCCTCTCCATGATGTATCAACGATTGCTTGTTAGACTAATAATGTCTCGCTAAAGTCTCATGTAAGATGTGGTCAATCGGCATCATCACCATAGTAATAAGTAGCAAAACTCTTCTGTTATTGGTGCAAAGCATTCATGGATTGTGTTAGTTTCGAATAGTTTTCCTCATTGTGGCCTTACATCTATAACTAGGGGTAGTTGTATCATTCTTCTAATATTCGTTGATTACCATTGAATTCCAATGCTTTTTGATCATGTTTGTTTCCTTGTTTTTGTCTAGGTGGTTCTATTTCAGTCATATCCACTATAATATCCCTTTTTGAATGGTATTGTCTTAGCATTGAAGAGTTAATAATGTGGAGCATTCTGTACTGTCCAAGATTTTCTTGTTGCATAGATCCATTCTCCAAATATTTCAAAGTGTTTTGATGCTTTTCTGGCCACAAAATGTATTTATGTGTTGGTAGGCGATTTTTTAGGTCAGACTTACAAGTTTTTGCGAGTCAACCTGTGCAAAACTCATTGAGTTTTTGTGAAAAAATCACCAGAAAGTAAAATTGTGAGTGACTCACCCAGGTTTTTTTTTTCTCATGAGTTGGCATTTTTTTAATCTATGTTAGTAAAACTGGCAAAGAAGAGAGATGAGAGAAATTTGCAAGAATGCTTCCTTCACAATGACGTGAAGCAACATTTTATAAAGTTATGAAAGTTACTATTACAACCACCATTATTAATGGTACAACCTACTGCAACTACCAGCATTAATAACTATACCTAACTACACCTAACTACTAGCCTAATTAAAATACACTTTATTACATTAATATACTAATACCCCCCTTAATGACTAACCAGAAACAACACCAAGCTTGTCCCGAAATTTGACAAAGTAACTAGGACCAAGTAATTTAGTCATTAAATCAGCAGTCTGCTCTTGAGAAGAACAAAAGTGGAGGGAGATGTCTTCATAGTCCACCAGTTGTCGAATGTAGTGATGATGAATCTCGATATGTTCAGTTTGAGCATGATACACTGGATTCTTCACCAATTTCAATATGCCCTGATTATCGCAAAAAAGTCGTGTTGGAGTATGCTAAGGAAGCTGAAGATCTGTCAAGATTCTACGTAACCAAACTGCTTCACAACTGGCACAACTGCTTTATATTCAGCTTCGGTGGAGGATAAAGCTACTGTTTGCTGAAGCTCACTCTGCCAAGAAATGACTCTTGAGTCCAGGGAGAAGATGTAGTTGGTTGTTGTAATATTCTCAAATTAAAATATTTAATAGCACACAGCAAATCTGAAATAATAAATTTATTTTCAAACACTTAATCAATTAATTTTTGAAATTATAGGCCAAACCCACAAACCGCCAACAACAATTAAAACCCAAATTTATTGAAAACACCACAACATTGATTTTATTGATTTTTCTGATTGAAACAACAAATAATCAGGTCTGAACACTGATTATAACAGCAAACACTTCTGCAACACAAATTACAAAATCCACTGTAAAGTACACAAACCATGGTGAAATACACATTGAATAATTCAACATAACATTGCCAAACTTCACATAACACCTCCCAGACTTGCAAGATTAGATCCTGATGTCTAGAATGGATGTACAACAACAACCTACAACAACACATAAAAAAAGAATAGCAACACTGGAAGCAACACTGCATACACTGAAACTACAACACTGGACAATCCTGCAAACAAACTGGAAACACTACCAAATCTTCTAACTCCTTTAGCACAAATGCAAACTCTAGATGATATTGCTCCCTATGAGCAAAGGGTTTTCGTCCTTTGATCACCTGAAACTCGGGTTTTGTCCACAAGCCTCCAACTCCAATGGGTTTTCGCCCATTGAAGAATATATGCAAATCTGCAAATATGAGAGAAAATGGAAATTGTCAACAACTTCCCAAATGACAAACTTAACATATTTTATATGCATTGAGCCCAAAATGGGTGCCTAAAATCCCAATGCCCCTTCTTGGAAGTTTCCATGAGTGAAAGCTAAAAATAAGGAATGATAGTTGTCACAACCGTTGACAACTCCATCATTAAATGCTTTTTCCAATTTTTGCATTGCTCTCCAAAAGGTACTCCAAAACCCAACGCCCTCTTAGGAGGGAAAAACAATTAAAAAACATTTTAAAATTTCCACTCCACCTTGCATGCCAAAAATAATCTGCCACCAACAACCGTTAACTACAAGTACAACTTGTCATTGATCCTTTCATAGATTCTTGCCATAGTTGTCATGATCACTTCAAAATTTAACAATTGGTAGTTAAAAAGACTTCTTACCAAATCCACGCTCCCACTTGAGCAAATGAATATTTAATTTAATATTTATTAGTCCAAAGGATGAATATTGCACCAAGACAATATAAATATTAAATAAATAATATTTTCCAATGTGTCTTGTAACCCCTAACTTACTATTTCTGGATAGTGGAAGCTTACTATTTTTAGTAAGTGGTATTTTTGGAAAAAAGGGACATGACAAGTCCTCCCTTCTCAAAGTTGCTTGTCCTCAAGCAATTGCAATCATGATGCTCCAGACTCCTTATGTCAAATTGATGAAACATGTTAATCTGCATACCAACCCTTGATCCCGTACCTGTGAGGTGTAGCATCTTTTGCCAAGGGACACTGTGCAAACTTGGAAACTCGGATTCCTGTGTGACAATGTCATGAAACCAACAAGAATTTATCCATGCAAATCGTTGATACATTCACTCCAAGTTCAAATTTGAACCACATCTTCCCAAAGAATTTCTGCAATTTTGGCCAATATCCTTCCTTCTACAACTTGTCTTTCCCACTGTATATATGATCTAGTATGTGATAAGACAAACCTGAAACTCCTGCAACTTCTCCCAAGGATATAAATCTGAAATTTACAGTGTATAGGGCTGTTATAGCAGTCCATGCATCCTCCATAACAACAACTACATATTTTTGAAACAATTACTTCTTTCATCTTCACATTGCTGAAATACACAATACATACATCTACAGTAATAGACCTATACATTACCCTGCCTTGTGAGGTGTTAATTTCAGCTTCATGGACTAGTTTGTAGGAGCCATGGTATCGTAGTGGAGCAGCCATTAGCATCATACAGCAGCAACATTCACACCACCACACTCTGGGAAATCTAAGAGCAATGAACATGTGAAGTGCAGCTTTGTAGCAGCAGTCTCGAAGGTGCCACCATCTAATCTGTGCTACTTGTCGGCATGTAATATATCTCCAATCCTCTTCTATCAATACCCTGTTTTTCTCTACTTGCCCCAAATTTCTGAATAGGCTCTAGCATAAGACATGAGCTGGGAAAAGTCAAACAAAACGACTCCCCCAAAACTGAATTACTGATAATATTTTCAACACAACCGTGAAGCGTCAACACCTCTCTAAGAAATGAGTACCTCATGATGTGCCTTGAACTTAAAATGGATAGCAACAAAGAAGGTATACTCCTCTAATCTATTCACAGCATAGCTGAAATTTTCATCATGTACTCCAGAAATACATATCATGATATCTTCGAACACACCTTTCCAACCTTGGTAAGGAGTAAGCAATGGCTGCAACAAATTCACTAAAAATATATGTTTTACCTCAATTTGATGGAAAATGATGTACTCTTTTGAGTGTTAGAGAACTCCCTCCTCAAATCTCCTCCATGAGAATCCCTCATGGCATAAATCAACTTGCATGTAGGTTGGAAACACATCATAGCAATCATAAACCTCCTTGGATCTCCTCCAAGTTAGTGTCAGGATGGATGGAGTAATTCCCACAAGTAGTGGAGACCTTTTGCTAACATCATTATGCAAGGAAGCTTCCTCCAAATGCACCAATATACCATTGTTCATAACTGAAATTATCAATTTTGGGAGAGGGAAACCACAAAGAACAAAAGGAGTTGATTGTGGAGCCTCCTCTGTTGGGGAATCAAGTGATTGACCCCATGCTATTGACAATGAATTTAGCTCGACGACCAATGGTGGTACACATGGAGATATTAGGAAATATTCTCACTAATACTATTGTTGGCAATAGGTATGGCATGAACGTCCTTCTATAGGAGACTTGGAAGAGTCTTGGGAAGCCCCCTATTTGCCCACCGACCTTCCAATTGGTGGGAAGAGATCAATACGACATAAACATGCTTGGAGTACTCATGGCCCAAAAGGTAGTAGTCAAGACCCAACCATTTATTTTGAATTTCATAGTCATCTCTTTAGAGAAGGCTTGCGATGCATTATGGGGCCAAGGATAGCTAATAGTAGCAAAGGCCAATCATAGTTGGAAGAAAAATCTATTATCTATAAAAAATAAAGGCTAGAAATATATAATCAATTTGAAGAGCTAGTCAATTAATGAAGAAGTAGCCTCATTTAATGGATCATTAGATTCAAACTTTGATGAAGAATGCCCAAAAGGCAGAGATTGAGGTACCATAGAGCCGAATGAGGAAGGGGTTTTGGAGTTGCAATCTTGTTTGGAGGATGAAACCAAATCTTTCAGAGGTCATGTCCATTGGCAAATGGAAGATTATGAAATCTTTCACATAATTGTAACTTTGTAGAAATTGAAGGAAAAGGAAAAGAACGAGATGATTGCAAAGGATTTGTTCATCAAACTTATTCTCTATAGTTTATAGATTATAAAGCAGGCGTTGTTGAGTTAGATGACAAACAAACACATCAATTTGGAAGTAAGGACATGAAGTATAAAGATTCTTTGCTAGCAAATGACAATTTGAGATTAGAAGGTGATAACAAAAATGATTCTGGTTGGAGAATCCATAAGTGTGATTGATCTCACAAACTTCATTGAAGTGTCAGAACTAGACTTAACTAATGTTGAAGAAAGTATGGTTAAATATTGAGAAATTATTAAAATTTTTAATTGAAAGTCTATTGTTTGTGTTGCGCTTATGATTGTTAGAAAGGATCCTATTTGCATTGTATACATCAACACGACATCAAAATTAGAAGATGATTGTAGCAAACTTCATAGGAAAATAATGAAAAAGAGAAAGTACCTTGTAGTGGGTCAAAAAAGAGAATACAAAGAAAAGTAATTACATTGGAAAGCACACTACAAGTTGGGCCCCACATGGAAAAATAAAGCACAAAATAATAAGGGGAAAGTTAATGCATTACAATGGGTTAGAAAAATAAATAATGTCCCCAATGTTTCCACCATATGCACATCCATGTAAGAGAAAAAAAATAGTAATAAAGTTTCCAAGGTATGGCCATATGATATCATTAATTTTCCCATACGGTTTGAAAAGAATGTGGGGCATTCAATGACTATCACATAGATGGAAGACTCGCCGAGTTTCTGGCGTGGACTCCCCCTTCATTGTTAGGTTTTGAAGAAAAACTTAAACCTCTTGCATTAGACATTCCATCTCCATAGAAGATATTGACTAAGATTCTTGAGTGCACTGAAATTCTTTAGCCTTGTCATGAGAAGGTTCTCCAAATAGACCCTCAAATGAATAGAAAAAGTAATTTGACTCATCATCATCCCTTATGTAGTCATGGTCTTCTTGCACACCAATAGGAACTAGAAGACCTATTTGATCTTTAGATACTTGCATATCCTCATCTTCTTCAAACAATATATGACATATTAGTGTTATTGCACTTGTATCTAGTATTATATATTCTCTTCCTCAGTCAACAATCCTTCATCAATCTCAAAAAACACGAGCAAAGCCGACAAAACATGCAACATTTCTAACTCCTTTCTATAACCTAACAATGCAGGGGGAGTCATGATATTCTAAAAATACTATTGCTTCATTTTGAGAGGCAAGCATTGGAGGAGGTGGGTGTAAGAGATCTAGGATTGGATGACATTGATGAGGCTGAGGAGGAGTCAATGCCATCTACTACCGGGATGGAGGCCGAGCCACTGCCTTCTATGCCAAGCGAGGAGCCACAATGGACCACAAGGACTAGAACCTCTACCTCTCCCCTAGTTTTCAGTAGATTAGGGAAGAGGAAGATGTAAAATGTTGTATTTACTTTTAGTTTTACTATTTTCATTTTGTCAACTATCTATTGTATCAAGCTATCAGCCATCAGGATTCCGCATGAGGATGCAATTTTGTACTCAGTTTGCATTCAAATCAATCAAATTTAATAGAAAACATTATTGTACTCATTTATGGACTCATTGGATACATCTTGTCATTGAAGTTTGCAAAAAACATGTGTTTCTAATGAAATTTAAGCAATTTTTTAAGTTGCCAAGTTTTTGCCAAGTCGAGTTTTTTGGCCCTGGCGAGTTTTTGCCCAGTCCGAGTTTTCCAACTATGGACTATCATATGACTTCTTGAAGCTACTAATCAAAAGGATTGCCATACAAGTTTTGGAAAAGACTTGGTGTTTGGGTTTTCAAAAGATTTAGAAAGGTTTTCAACTCAAGCCATACAGTTAGAGCATTCCATCCTTGTTGTCGTATGATCAGAATAATTCTCTCCCACACGATCAGCAATCCATTCTATTGTATGACCTTGTATAGAGATTACAGGTTCAAACACTGCTGCCAAGTTGGATGTTGAATCCATATGTTCTGCAAACTGTTCCTTGACTGCAAGTTGGAATAGTACCGTATGCCCTCATAGTGGTATTGCATTGGAAAATCGAACCATATGGGTTTACGCATAGAATGTGGTGTAGTCTCTGTCTGCTACAATTATACAGTCTACAGAAGAAAGCTTTATTAACTATTGGTAGAAGGGAAAGTTTATAGAAAGGGATGCACGGCCTATGATATGACCCCCTATCACATTAGCAAACACCATTGTACGACACTACCCTATACTTCAATTGACCACTATTGTACCCTTCACAAATTCTGACACTGCCATGCAGTTACTTGGTGTGCTGCAAATTTGGATCTTGTGCATACAAGGTTTTTGAAAATTTAACATCAATTGCCTGTACTATCAACAAGAACTAGTGAAGTGTTACAGACATTGTGGTTACATTTGCCATATATGGGCTGCTTCATAAAAAAGCAGAAATGTCCAAGTTCACATTCCTATTTCCACAAGAGGAGAACCCAGCTGAGCAACTACATCTAGGGTTTGGAGAACCAGTGACCATACAAGGATTGCAATAAGGAGTTATCCCTGCAAATGATAATTTTGTCAATTATCTTGTTGTGGAGAATTCGGGAATTGCCATTGTAGTCATGGCAGCTACAAGAAAGGATCTGCAAGTTGGAGCTTCGTCATCTACACTATCACAAAAAAATTGGAAAACTGCATTTCAGTGTATGGCATGAGTCAGGAGGACTGAATATTTCCAGGTTCAAAGCCCACTTCTAGGACTAGATGGAAATGGGAAAAGGCAACAGACATCTCCATTTAGCAAAGCATCAACACCTCTGTGGATCCTGCCCTAATGTTTAGTGATTTAATTCTTTTTGTTCTTTCTTGTCTAGGAATTCAACTTTTTTTTTCTTGGGGGGGATGATGTAATTCATAATAATTAACTTATTATGTTATGTCCTACTTGACTATTTTATTAATTACTCGTTGGCTTGTGGGTAGTTGTTAGGAGTTAGTTGTCGGTGGTTGTTGACAGTTGTGTTTCATTTGGCAATTGTCAAGCACTTTAAACATGCTTCTTATAGACAGGGAAGGGAGCTTGATCCTTGGCTGATCATCCCTGGTCTACATGTATGTACATGAACTCCTTTGAATAAAGCTTCTATTGTGTTATATTTTGTTACTTTATCTGGTATGTATTGCTATTTCTGTTCATTACTGTAAGTATTAGTCATATCCGATAAAGGAGGAAACTTTCTCCAACATAGCTAGTGTGATCTTTTTTGTATTCATTGTCATGTTGGTCATATTTTCTATTGTTCAGTTTGTTTGTCAATTGCAAAGTTTCCACATGATTTCAATATGAAGAGGAAAGACCATTCAAGGTACTGTTATCATGGTCTGATCATCAACTTTATCAAAACTGGTGTTTTCTATTTCTGATCTATGCTTTTCATTTTTGACAAATACTCACTTCTCCACTCTCAGACAACTTCTGATTATACAATTGCAACATTAGGACTATTTGTTTGTAGTCTTTGTCTATTTGTTATACAAGTCACTTAGTGTATGCTAAACTTCCCAACTATTTTTGAATGAATCTGCATGAATATAAGTTTTAGATGTACATGAACATTGAATTATTTCTAAAACATTTTTATTCTTGAGTTCAAATGTGGCTTTTTGTGTGGTCTCTGTAGGAACCGTTGGACCATTTTTCTTTTCCACCATGCTCCATATATAATTAAAAATTAAGGTTCCTCTTATGACACATTTTTTATTTTGTATAGTTTGACCTGATGAGTCGATTTGACTCTGTGAAAAGTTGTCTAATTTCAACATGTTTGTAAAAACAAAAACAAGAAACAAAAAAGAGAAAAATAAAAAAACTAACAGACTGCTACTATTGAGGCTTTTTTGTTGCTCTCAAATAGTGTTTTATTTGCATGTGCTTTGGACAAAATTTTGTTGCTTTCATTGATTAGGTTCTCCCTGAACCAAAGCCTTTTGCTCTATTACACTTTTCCTTCCTCTTCCTATCCTTGCCTGACCTCACTATTTCTTCGTATGCATCATCTCTTACTATTTTAATGACTTATTTCCATTCCTCAAAATTTTCCTTAATTTCATCTGTCTCAATTCTTATCCTTTAATTGCACCAATGCAAAAACCTCTTCCCTCATATAATCCAACTTGACTGAAGGACCTCATTTCACTCTTTTCTGGTTTGGTTTAAGACTTTTGATCATGTTCTACTACAGTTAGACTTTAAAATCAACCCATTTACAAAGTAATTTTTTTTTTTCCGAAAAGAAAGAAAAAAGTAAAAACTTATTCCTGTTTACAATAAAATAATCTCCGAATTTATCTTCCTTTTTATAAATAGGACACAAGAATATTCTCTTCAAAAGATTGTATGCTAAAATTGATTCGAACTGGATTGAGATTACATGGTCAAAAAGGGTCGGTGGCTTCTTTTTCTTGTTTTTCTTTTTTCCGTGTGGGGTTTTAAAAGACGGCTGTGGCTTCTTTTTGACACTGTGCACATGACTTTGACTGCTGTGCACCCTTTCTACCTGCTGTGTGTCCTTTCTACCCTCTCTCCTCTGCTGTGCACTGCTTCTTCCAGGCTGCTGCGACCTGTCCTCTCACTTTCCTCCTCACACTCTGCACTTCACTGTTGCTGTGCCTTCCATGTTTGCTTGTGGCTTCACTTCTCTGTTCTTCAAAGGCTTTACAACAGCAAAACCTCATACCTCTTTTTTTATGTATATCTTCAAATTGCCTGCAATCTTTCTCCAAACAGCACATTCAAAAAAATCAAATCCTCACAGCTCCATGAAATCACCACAATTTCACTTTTACAATGCTTGCCAAGGCTCTGATACCACATGAAGGAATTGGAGGTCTCTGGGGCGTCAGTTGGCAAGACGACAAATTTTATTGATTAGAAGAAGAATATTAAAGTGGGTATAAATAGGCAGTTCACCCATTTAAAAAATATTACATTGCATGAGGGTGTCAAGCTGTAGAAACCCAACCATCACAACCTTTCACATTCCTCTTCCATTCTAAAGCCTTATTTTCTCTCTTTCTCTAATTTCCTAGTTTCTAAATGTGAGGTGGCTCAAATGAGATGCATGCTCACATACACGTCATTAAAAATTCCTAATGTCATAAAAATAAATTAACTTTGCTTTGGATCAAATATCCAACACATATCATGCATGTTTGTCATTTCCTAACTGCCAGTAAACCTCTTTCTGCAAACTACATACTCATAAGGCCATAAGTTTTTACTTGCAATTCAGAATTGACTGCTGGAATTCTATTGGAAAGTACAGATGTAACAGTTTCCTTTGATTGGTAGTATCCATATTATGGATCAGTGTAGAGGAAGATACTGGTCATCAATTTCTGCTGTATTTTGCTTCCCTTGCAAATCAAAATTGTCTGATAAGATCACATTATGCAAAAGGATTCATATTGAGAACCAATTTGACATATAAAATATCAAGAAACTAATTTAAATCAAGTTAAATTTTTTTTCATGTGCAAGTCGTTGGGTTTTCTGTAGCCTTTCTTTTGCAAATCACGGCCTGCACATCAGTTCTTCCTCCATAGTTGAAGCAGTTCAGATTGGTTATTGTAGTGGCAGTCTCCAAAACAGTGAGTGATGGCTTATAACCCCTACCCAAGTTTTGTTTCAGCCAATGATGTTCATTTGAGGGAGTTCAGATCCTTTTCTCCACTATCCTCTGATTTGATTGGTGTTGGGTGGTACAGTGTTCATTTATATGCTTCCCATCTTTGAGGGTGTTCTTTGTATTATTGCTAGAATAAACTAGTGATGAGAAGATTGTTATGGGCTGTTGCTCTGGTTAGTCCACTACATGATTAGAAGGTTATTTGTTTTAATCTTTAAAATTTTCAGTTTATCTCTCATTTTAGTCAATGGAGGAGTCCTTCCACCATTGTTCATGTCCCAAATATAAGTTTAGCTTATATTTTTAAACAAGCTCGTCATGCGTTTTGCTGTTTCATTGACTGGCTCAGTACACCTTATGTAAGGATTCATTGTTGCAGGTTCATGTTTCCCATAGTTGGTTTCAAATTTGCTTGGAGATTGGCATTTATATGTGTGACATGTTCCTGTTTCCATGTAAGACGTACACATAGACAACTGAAAAGGTAAAAACTAGGATAAAGCAAAACAGTTCATGTCCTGGATTCTCTTTGACCCCATTTTATATTTCAGAACAAATTATATGGGGAATCAATAAAGTTTTTGCTGTGTCAGTCTTTTTGGAACCTTCCCTTCTTTTGTTTATGTCCTCAGTTTTTGCTGAGGCCCTTTGATTGTTGGTTTACAACCCTTACATATTGTGGAGAGTAGGATACATTGCCCACAAAGATTGGTTCATAGTCTAATGACCAAGATGTGTGATTTACATAGAAATCTATTTTTCCTTATGATTTGGTGTATCATTGCTTGCCAATGTTTCTTTTGAATAAAAGTGTTTGTTCTACCCTCTTTTAGTGGCTGACGGATTTAGCATTGCCAGGTTGGTTGCTCGAGTGCAGACAACTTTGCGAGGTTCTGCACATGACATAGGGTGGCTACAACGTGATCCTGAAATGCCTCCAGTTGAAGATGGTACGAATAAATTTGAAGAGTTGCTAGAAAGGATAAGGTGATCATTGTGGTCTTGTCCCTAGCATGATGTTTGGTTGAACATAGTTCAATCATATATTTAAAATTTATGACAATTATGAAAACTATTCTTTACAGAAAACTCCTCATGTGACTATGAGAACTTAATGATTTCCCTCATTTCAGAAATGGTGAACATATGTTGCCTGACAGATATGTCTATTTACTGGTTCCAGGTAAAATTTTTGAAACTTGATTATACACTGGTCGTGTTTTCTTTTTTGTAAATTTTTGAAAATACACTTGATGGCATTTTTTTTTACAATGGTAGGCCTTTTTAGCAACCACGGCCCATTATATTTTGTTGATACTAAGAAGTTCTTCTCAAAGTTGGGTCTTGCCTGCCACATTGCAAAGATTCACAGTGAGGTAATTTCTCTTTTACCTCATTATTAATTTTTTTGCAATCAGGAAACAATGCAGTGAGTGTTCAAAACATGTTTTTTTAATGAAAATGACAGGCTTCAGTTGAAACAAATGCCTGGGAACTGAAGCAATATATTGAAGAGCTTTATTGGGGTTCAGGAAAATGTGTCCTACTGCTTGGCCACAGTAAAGGAGGAGTGGATGCAGCAGCGGCTTTGGCTATGTACTGGCCTGACCTGAAGGATAAGGTTGCTGGATTAGCACTGGTGCAGAGCCCATATGGTGGCAGCCCGATTGCTTCTGATATATTAAGAGAAGGCCAAATTGGAGATATTGAAACACGGCGTCTAATGGAACTTTTGATCTGTAAATTGATTAAGGTCGGTTTTTGCATTATGCCAACTTCATTTTTTATTTTATTGTATTCTCTAAATAAGGTGTCCACTTGGTTCGATCATATTAAAAACAAGTACGCATGATAATTTGCTAAACTTGCATTAGATCTAAAGGATTTTAGGAACAAAATTGCTGAAATTAAATTAGTTAGCTTTTTTTTGCTGTCTTTTAATATTTCAATATGGATGGTTCCCATTAATAAAGCATTTTGTTTGAATTTAGAATGTTCATTATCTAGGCCATCTTTTAATATCTCGATATGGACGGTTCTCATTAAGAAGGCATTCTGTTTGAATTTAGAATGCTTGTGATGTAGGCCTGTCTGTGGCCAAGTGTTGCTATGCTTGTTGCAAATTTTTTTTAATTTGCTTGTTTTGTTTTATTTTCTGTATTCATATAAAGATCACTTATTTTGCTGTGCAAGTGGGGTGACTTCATCATATACTTTTATATGATTTTTGTTTTGATACATAAAGTGTGGACTTGGTGTCCACTCCCTTTATATTAAACCATAGATAAACAAAAAACTGATGAGCCAGTTCTGCCACCTTGTGGCATATAAAAAACAGACACGACAGACTAAAAAACAAATAGACCCATAACAGCCTATAACTTGGAACCTTAAGCCATTGAATTGCTTGGACCAGCATCTTCTCCAACTTCTGCCATTACTAAACCCAGAGTCTTGATCAGATACTTTATGGTCTTATTTGCTCTTTCAGCTCTCTCACAGTCTAGGTGGGGAGAAGACAACAACCATGGAGCTTGGAGTTTTCTGAAAGCTTATAGTGAAATTTTAATTTTGCCCTCAAACAAGCCCTTCTTTAGCTGTTCAAACATGCCTAACAAAAACTGGAATTTGGCCTCTAAATCATGGAAAGAGGCAAAGGAGACTAAACCCTTGTGTTCAATCCCACAATGGGAAGTGGCCTCATTGAGAAGGGCTCTATGATTTCAAGGACTTTGTCCAAACCGCCCAAAAATTTACCCCTAACATAAAACTCAGCCAATGCTTTAACCAAGCTTTTATCTCCAAGGGAATCAAGGAGATTACAGACAAACATGGAAATCGGAGCCAATCACCTCCCGGATGGCATTCTTTGTCATGCTAGACTGGATAATGAAAATCAAAACAATATTCAACCTTTTCTTTGTCACTGTCTCCCTAAATGCCATCTTCCCCTAATTCATGTAGAGGTGAAACCTTGGCTCCATGACTAGACAGGCAGTTGTTAAACCAAGTATGAGAGTGATGGACAACCAAATTCCAAGTATGAGATTAATGAAAATCTTGGATGCTGTTTCAAGAAATTGCCTCATGCACCAAGTGTGAGAGGAATATAGCACAAAATCATAACATCGAGTGCTAGGTGAAGACCATTTAAGAAAAATCATTCTTATTCCCAAGAACGCAAACATCAAAAGTGGAGTCTTCATGAGTTTATAACATCATCATCCCTAGTTGCTCTTAGGCCATCAACATCATCCCATTTGGCTCTTAATCCATCCCATCTATCCAATGTTTTGTCTATGATCAAGTGTTCCAAGGAATCCACTCCATAATTTGCTAGCAATCAGCTATGCCGTTTGCTTCCCGATGGCAATGGATAAAAGTATAACGATCCAACACTTAAAGGAGTGGCCAAGCTTCATGAAGAATATTTTCCAATTTCCAGTTTTGGGAGCCCTTGCAGTGAGTGGTATGAAAGATAACCATTGAGTCGCCTTCAATCTTGACTTCCTTAATTCTTCATTGAAACACAATCCAAAGTCCCAAAACCAAAGCTTGAGCTTCTGCTTCATTGTTCTTACCATCTTCTAATCTCTTGATGTAGCTAGGTTCAAGAGATTCAAAGAATGTGTGATTACGCAACCAGTGCTTGATGCTCCAGGATAGACCTTTAAAGCTCCATCAAAGTTCAATTTGAAAGAGCCAATCAGAGGGACGATCTGCTTGATGTTCTTTCTTATCTCCGAAGAGGATTGAGCTCCTAAAAGCCCTTGAATGGGCAAAAAATTTAATTGCTTCCAATTGTTTAGAATCTCATTGTCCCAAGGAGAGACTTATTCTTCTACTCCTGAACCTTGGTCATTACAACCATAGAAATAGCAATCTCTAATTTGGCAATGACTTCTTCGAAGCTCAAAGATTTGTCTTAAAAAATTCTGTGATTTCTTTCCTTACAAATGTGCCAAATAAGAGGTGAGGGGCTGACAATCCAGATGCAAGAGAAAATGGATTTTTTATGCAGAATTGGCCATCCTTTGATGAATTTTAGCAAGGTATCAGGAAGAGCCCCTGACCAATTCAAATGAGTACACTACCATGACCATACATTTTCATGCAAATGGTTAATGAATGAGAGGATGATCTGCTGATTCTTCATTACTTAAACACATCACACATCTTGAGGAACCTACAAGGCCAAGCTTCTTTAGATGGTTTGCCTTTAAGATTTTCTTGCGAATGGCTGTCCAAGCAAAAGCCTTGGCTTTTGGAAGACATGCCCTATGCCATCACATTTCAACTGGCTAGTCTTCATTTTCAAGGGATTCTTTTGCAACCAAATAACTCATTTTGGCCTAATAAGAGTTTGACTTGGAACTAGCCCATCTAACGACATCATCATCCAACCCAATTGAGATCTTTCTTCTCTTTAATTCTGATTTTAAGAGTGTCTTTTGCTCTTCCGGGAAAGGGAAAGAAAGGAATCTTTCCAAGCACATATTCTTTATCACATTATCCATTTTGACTTCCATTTAATCACTCACTTTCCTCCCATGCGGCAACTTCAGAACAATTTGTGCATCTTGCAATCTTTAAATTCCTCATTATGAGCAAGAGGATAAAAGTTGTTTCATGAATCCTCCCAAAACTTAGCTTTCTCACCATTTTTGATTTCCCAAGTGAGGTGATTTGTAATAATGGATGCTATGAAGCAAAAAATTCCAAAGGTGTGATCCTCTAGGAGGTTGAAGATGGAAAGAATACAAGCCAGATCCCTAGAATCCAGATATTTCTTCTGGAGAATTTGACACCATTTAGCTTAAGGTTTGGACTCTTGGGTATAAACACCACACCAATTTGGCACCTAAAGCTTCATTTTGCTTTTCTAAATTTCTCAGACCAGCGCTGCCACCAATTTTTGGAGAGCAAACTTTCTTCCAAGCACTAGAGGATGTTTGTTTGTCTTTTATCCCTTGCCAAATAAGATTCTCATTGTGCTTTCAAGGATTTTAGTCACACCACCTAGAGCTTTGAGAGCAGACATTAAATAAATTGGTAAAGCCGCAATAACAACTTTAACCATTGCCAACCTTCCTACTAGAGATAACCATTTGCCTTTCCATGAGCTCAACCTATATTTGAAAGAACCTAGTAGGTTGTTCCATAGAGGAGCTCTCCTCATCCCACCAAACAAGGGGACTCCAAGGTGTTTATTCGCCAAAGGCCTACATTGAAACTTAGCAAATTTGCAATACCCTGCAATGTGGGGTAAACATAGAAGAAAAAAAATTGGACTCCTATGGCTGAAAAGTGGGAGAGAATGTCCTTTATAGTTGAGGCCTTAGAAATGTCGGCTCTCCCAAAGATAATAGTATTATTAGCAAACTATTGATTGGTGACAACATCCAAGCCATCCATTACCACAATGCTCTTTCACTAACTTAGCTAGGTTGCCTCTTGAATGGATCTTTGAAGCACCTCAGTGAAGAGAATGTAAAGGAAAGTAGATAGGAGATATCCTTGTCTAAGGCCCCTAGTAGGCTTAAAAAAACAGGTTGGACAACTTTAACCATTGCCAACCTTCCTACTAGAGATAACCATTTGCCTTTCCACTAGCTCAACCTATATTTGAAAGAACCTAGTAGGTTGTTCCATAGAGGAGCTCTCCTCATCCCACCAAACAAGGGGACTCCAAGGTGTTTGTTCGCCAAAGGCCTACATTGAAACTTAGAAAATTTGTAATTCTACCATGCAATGTGGGGTAAATATTAAAGAAAAAAAATTGGACTGCTATGGCTGAAAAGTGGGAGAGAATGTCCTTTATAGTTGAGGCCTTAGAAATGCCAACTCTCCCAAAGATAATAGTATCATTAGCAAACTATTCATGGGTGACAACATCCAAGCCATCCATTATCACAATGCTCTTTCACTGACTTAGGTAGGTTGCCTCTTGAATGGATCTTTGAAGCACCTCAGTGAAGAGAATGTGAAGGAAAGTAGATAGGAGATATCCTTGTCTAAGGCCCCTAGTAGGCTCAAAAAAACAGGTTGGACTTCCATTGAGGAGTATAGAAAATATGGGGCTCAAAATGCAATTAAAGATCCACTCCCTCCATTCTAAACAAAAATCGAACTGCTAAAAAATCTTAAGTAGGAATCTCCAATTGACTGTCATAAGCCTTACTAATGTCTAATTTCACCACCATACTCTTGGATTTGGAAGAAAGAATTAAGTGAATAACTTCATGGGTGATAACAATGCATTCCATGATTGCTCTATCCGTGACAAACCTCCCCTATTCAGCTGAAATGAGAGAAGGTAGGAGCTCTTTCAATTTGTTAGCCATAGCTTTTGATACGATTTTGTAGATAGTGTTACAAAGGGAGAAGTTGATTTTGGAATTAAGGCAATGCAAGTGCAATTTAAATCCTTCAAGATTTTCCTTGAGCATCTAGATTCCTCAACTACTTCCCAAACATCTTTTCCCACAATATCCAAACACTTTTGGAAAAAAAAAAAGCTGGGAAACCATTTGGACCCGGAGCTTTATCAGGTTGCATTAGGAAAAGGGCAAGCTTGACTTCATTTTTTGAAAAGGGAGCCAATAAGAGGTTATTCTAAACATTTGACACAAGAATTGGAATATTTTATAGAAGGCGATATTGATTCATCATATTTGAGGCATCCTTACAGCCTAATAAGTCTTAAAAAAAAAACCGATCACTTCCACACGAATCTCTGATCAATCATTCAATTGCCAGCCATCTCTAGGAGACATAGAAGAGATTCTATTCACTTCCACGCATCTGAGTGGAATTATGAAAGAAGGATGTGTTTCTGTCCCCATCCTTTAGCCAAGTTTCCGTAGACTTTTGCCTCCAATAAATTTCTTCCCTTTGAAGAACTTTTGACATTTCAACAAGTAATGCTTTCTCTTTTAGAAAAAAGTTTCGGTCCATCTCAATTGCTAACACTAACTCATTCAATTGAGTTAATTTTGATTCTAATCTTAATTTTTTAGAGAAGATATTTTTGAAGGAATTTTTGTACTTAAAACATTCTTTCAGATGAATCAATTTTTTAGACATATGAAACATCTTGGTTCTCTCTAGGTTGGGGGCTTGTTCCACTAGTTTTTGATGCCCTCCAAAAAAGTGGAGTCCCAAAACCTTATATTCTCGAATTCGAAGGGGCATCTTGGAGGAGGAAGAACACCCTTGATGCTTAGAGAGATAGGAAAGTGATTTGAACTTGAAATTGGGACAATTAGATTCTCCATAAACCAATCAAGATTCAGCCAAGGTGGAGAGATGAGAAATCTACCTAGGCATTTAGCTATGTAGTTGAAATTTGAAACTAATCCTTAAGTTTGTCCAAGGAAAGGATCCATTTGTAGGCTCAATATCCACCAATTGCCAAGAGTTCACAAAAGCTGCAAAGTCTAATTGAGATTGAGTAGCTCGAATGACACCACCTTGCTTGTCTTTTGAGGACAAAATAGCATTGAAATCTTCCCATAAATCACTAATTCTTCTTTTGTAGGAGCAAGCATCTCATCTAATTGACTCCTTGAGCAAATGCTCAATGGGGTTGTATGCATTGATAAAAAGAAAGTCAAATCTGAAGAGAAGCTTGAAACTCTACATAGTTGCCAATTTTGGCTAGAAACAAGGACAATCACATCCATTGCCAAGGAGGACCAGACAATTCCCAATTGCTTGGAAGCACTCTCCGCTTTAACAAAAGCTCCTTTCCACCTTTGCCATTTTTTCAACAAAACATAAGCTTCTTTGTTTAATTTTCGTTCTTGGAGAATAATTACTTCCACGTATGCATTTTCTAATTGACGCTTAACCAAGCATCTTTTGTTAGGGGCATTTAAACCCCTAACATTCTAGGAAAGAATATCATTGATCCCTAGGAGAGGATTTTACCCTCCTAGATCTAAGATCCATATAAGCACTTAAATCTTTTTGAACTCTAAAAAGAACTTCCTCTCATGTAATCACCTTCCCCTATTTTCTTCCTCTCTTGCCTTTTGTTCCATAGTTAGCTTTTGATTTCAAGGATATTGTTTGGGAAATAGTCAAAATCTTTGTTGAGATAAAATTTCCTTCATCTTTTGAGCTAATAGTTTCTTCTTCTGGAGCAAATGGGACATTTTCATTTAGCTCTAAACCTAATTTGGAGGGAGTTTTGGTGGAATGATCATCCACTATAAAGACTATTTGAATTTTCACTTGTGGCTCCAAAACTTGTTTATGAGGAATCTTGCCATAGTTCAAATTTTGAGTCATTGGACAAAGGAGAGGAGATATCTTGGACCAAATCAGGCGATGCGCTTACCTCTGGATCAGAAGACTCCACCTTTTCTATCATCTGACAAGGATCCTTAGTTGCCACATAAGCATTCCTAATTTTTCTTTTTGAAGGACAGGGCAACCAATATTTTGGTGGTTAGGATTTTGACAATGAAAACAGTTGGGAGGACCCTCTGCCTCAATGATTTGATTCCACATACTGGCCTTAGATTCTTAAGAAGTGTTTTGGAAGGGGTTTGGAGGCATCCACTTTAACACAAATTTATGCATAAATTCCTGATTTTCCGCCTTCTGCATTTTCATCTATTTCTAAGAATTCACCCAAAGTGTTTCCAATTTTTGAGAGCATAGAAAATTCCAATATTCGGACAGAAGATTATAAAGATGGATCCATATTGGAACTTGCTTGATGCTGCAACTTAGAGGATCAAAATTAGGTTTCTAGTCTTGTAAGAAAAGTCCAGCCCCATCCATCAACCACAGATCAGCTTTTTTTTTTTTTTCATTTCTGCATTCAGGCAGATCTCATTGAAAAAGTCTTCCGGAGAAATTTAACCAGAAAATTGTCACCCCAAGTCTCCAAAATCCACCTCTCCAGTCCTTCATGTGTTGACCATAAGTTTAGAAATTTACCACTAATGACATCTGATTTTTAAAAAAATGAATTTTTGCCCTAAATGTAATGAAATAACTTGCACAATAGAGGAATGCAAAAGCAAATGCTTGGAAATATAATAGAAATACTTGCAAATGCTCAATAATAATAAGCACTTCAAGGGGGCAAACCTCCAAAAGTCTTCAACAAGAAATTGAATTTGCAATATGATGATCAACTACGACTCACTACCTCCTATATATATACCATACTTATGGCGTGGATACCATCTGGGCTAACTAGACTACCTATATATAAGAATATATAAATGATTATATAACATAATTAAGGGTTATGCTAGCCACAAGTCAGCTACACATATCTCAATACAATCAATGGGGTAGGGGTGTAGCATGCCCCCCCTCTTTAGAGAAGCATTGTCCTTAACGTGGATCAATTGTAGATGCTTTTGTACAAAATCTTCATTTTCCCACATAGCATCTTCGACTGGAGAATTCTTCCACTTGATCAAATAGTCTGTGATTGCCCTTGTTTGTAGCCTCTAAGTGCGTGTTTGAAGGATTCCCTCAGGTTCCAAAATCATTCTACCCTCATCAAACTTTGGTAACTCAGTCTAGGTTGAAACTCTTTGCTCAATAACCTTCTTCAAGCAAGAAACATGGAAGAGCAGATGTATTTTTGTTGACATAGGTAACTCCAATTTGTATGCCACATTACTAATCCTCTGCAAAACCTTGTAAGGGCCATAATACTTGGGTGCAAGCTTGTTATCCTTATTCTATTGTTTTAGTGATAGCTGCTTATATGGTTGTAATTGCACAAAGACCCACTCTCCTACTTCAAAAGCCCTTTCACCACAGTATTGATCAACTTGTTTCATTATGTTCTATGCCATTGCCAAGTTATCTTTGAGACTAGAGAGTACCTCTTGTAGGTGCTAAATGTGTCCTTCAACCGCGCTAACTTTTGGGTGTGCCCGCAAATAAAGAGGTGATTGATAGTGGATGGTACCCATATGCCAAAATGGAGACATTTTGGATGAAGTGTGGAAAGAAGTGTCATACTACCATTCTGCTAGTGGCAATCCTTGCACCCATCTCTCTTGTTTATCTGAAACAAAATATTGAGGATAGCGCTCCAAGCGCTTGTTGACCACCTCAATTTGTCCATCTGATTGAGGATGATATGACAAGCTAGGAGCAAGCTGAGTGCCCAAACATGAGAATAAGTTAGTCCAAAAATTACTTGTAAATATAGGATCATGATTAGTTACTATGATTTTGGAGTCCGATGTAGTTTTTGAATGGTATCCATAAAGGTTATTGCTATACTACTTGCTACAAATGGGTGTGACAAAGCACAAAAATGTGCATATTTGGTGAGTTGATCCACAACAACCATGACATTTTTTCCCTCAAAATTGGGTAAATCCATGATGAAATCCATGGATACCCCATCCCAACTTTGGCTTGGAATAGATAAGGGTTGTAGAAGATCTAGAGTCTTAATTGTCTCTCCTTTATTTTGTTGGCATACCATGCATTTTGGTACAAATTTCTAGACATCCCCTTTGAGCCCATCCCAAAAGAAATCTTGCTTGATTCTATGATGAGCCTTCAAGAACCCCAAGTGTCCTCCTATTGGAGAAGCATGTAGTTCTATCAAAACTCTAAACTTAAGGGTTGAGTTCTTACATAAGTACAACCTATTCTTGTACCATAGAGCATTTCCTTTCCATGCAAATTTATTTGACACACTTGCATCCTATTGGAGTTTTTCAATCAGAGTTTAAGTATCCATGCCCTTCCACTCTTCTTGTGCCTCATCCAACCAATCTGCTTGCAATACAAAAATGACATACAATAGTGACTTTGTGGGCTCATCCCTCCTAGATAGAGCATCAATCACAACATTTTCCTTTCCTTTCTTATATATGATTTCAAAGTCATAGCTCAACATCTTTGTGGCACATTTTTGTTGTTTTCATATGACCACCTCTATTCCAAGAAGTATTTGAGACTATCACAATCTCTCTTTACCTTAAAGTGTCTTCCCATTAGATAAGATCTCCATTATTTGACAGCATGTAGGGTAGCCATCATTTCCTTCTCATAAATTGGCTTTAACAAATTCTTACCTTTTGAGTTGGTGACTATCATGCTAGGGGTCTTCCCTCTTGCATGAGAATTGCTCCCATGTCATGCGCAAAAGCATCACATTCCACAATGAAGGTTTTAGAAAAATCTAGTAGCTAGAACTAGAGTTGTGTACATGGCTTCCTTTAGCTTCTCAAATGACCTGATGGCTGCCTCATTCCATTGGAAGGAATCTTTCTAAAACAAAGTTGTGAGAGGTGATGCTACGCAACCGTAATTTTTTACAAATTGGCAATAGTAACTTGTAAGCCCTAAGAGACCACGTAGGTTCTTGAGGGTTCTAGGCACTTCCCATTCTACTATGGCTTTGATCTTATGAGAGTTGTAATGTCCCCTTTTAGGAAATTCTTGATTTCTTCACCTGTACACAAGAATAACTTCTAGAAAGGAACATTAGCAATTTTAGAGATCAATAATGAGATCAATACATAATAATTAAGGTTAGTAACATCATGGTCATAATTGATAACAATGAACAAATACATAGATCCAAATATATATTTTCTCATACTTACTCTTTTACCATATTTAGGCCTCATGATATACTTCGGGAATGGCAATCGTCATGCCGAATCGTTAATCTAACCTAATCATTTACCCTAGCGGAGGAGGAGAATATATTCGTTAAGGTGCTGGATAACAATGCTCCACTGCCATAGGCCCAAGGGTTTCATTGCTACACCCGACAATTCTTCACCACTTGGCTCAAGGGTTTCATGCTACACCTAGCAATTCTTTACCACTTGAGAGTCACCTACCGTGTAAGACTATTAATAATAATAATAAATTGCCCTTCCTTAACGACCCAAACGTCTCATAGGCATTAGACAAGATTAATGACGTGGCAAGGTTCGCTCATCCCTAGTATATCATGAGTATCATTACTTAAGGTTAGAGAGATTGTATCGATATGAAATTCCTCTTCTCAAATGGTTTGAGATATACTAGTGATCCCATGGATCACGAAGATAATACTTTCTTATGAATATTGTTCCTTCAATGGGAACTAGATATCATATCATCGCTATCGGATGGATAAATATATATATGGCAATACTATGCCTTAGTAGTTTTATCTCAATATATATATATTCATTCCTTGATTAGATTGCTGATAATAATGATCATATGATAATGCTATTGATTGATAAGGATTGCTGATACGAATACCTTGTAATGATGCTGTAATTGCTGCTCCTTGAAGAATATAATCTGCTGCTGAGGATAAGAAATTAGTATTGTCTTATAATACAATGAATGATATTACTATTGATGGATATTGCAGAGAGGAAATAGCTTTATGCTGTTTTGAATGTTTGAGACTGCTGAGCTTGCATAATAATGTGAGTCGATGATCTGAAGTATGTATTTCTGAGGAATGATATGAGTGCTAATGAGATTATTCACTGCTATCTTGCTGCTTCTGTTATGTCAGTGTATGAAATTCTCAAGTTCTTCAATGCTGAGTGGATGAATGAATTGTAGGAATATATATATATATTTTAGATTGATTGATACTTGGGTGATTGATGCCTTGGTATGTATGAATAATATAAGATGCTCCGATTGTTCCATATTGCTGAGATATAAATATATGTATATATCAGATTGGTATTGCTATCTTTGAACTGTATATTACAATTTCTTACTTCAGCCTCCATATCTGCTGATGTATATATGAAATATAAACTAAACTCTTCTATATTCCCCTTGCTGTAGTAATAGAAATATATATTCTTTGATGCTTGATGATATTCCAATCTCTTTGAATGCTGGTTTGAACCAAGTCCTGCTATTTATTTCTGTTCTATCTTCATTGATTGATGATGAGAGGAGATGATATGTACTAATGATTCCATCTGTTTCTTTAAGATTGAATTATAATTCCCTGATATCTTGAAATGTATTAATTGGTTGATGGATCTGATTTGTATTTGATGTGCTTCCTTTGGAATGCTGGTTTTATCGATGATTTATTCGCACTGTCTTGTGATTCGTTGCTGAGGTGCTCCAATGATTGATGATATCCTTGACAATGCCCAACGATTTCCCTTTTATATTTCTGACCGGTTGTCTTTCATAAATAGTCGCTTCTGTTATGGGATTCACCAATTCAAAGAGACACTATCTTTAATTATTGTTAACTCGACCTCATAATCGGCGCCACCTTATTACCTTAGATTGCTCTTGTTTAAGTTTATACGGTCGCCACCTTTATCAATTCTCAATCGATCCATTTGCAAGTGATATTAAATATTATTTATGGTTGACGTGGCCTTTGTAATTGCTGACTTAAGTAATCATTGACTTCCTGACTGCTGTGTTTAGTGAATGTTTAAGGGATTGCATTCTTTTGTCTTATTTGCCAATACCCTTTGCATTGCTTTTAGGAAATCATGATCACTGCTTCTTATTTGCTTTCAATATAATAAGGTTTATTAATAATATATATATATATATATATATATATATATATATATATATATATATATATATATATATATATATTCAATTATTAATATTAATAATTATATTATTTATATTTAATAATATATATATTATATATTATATTTGTATTTATATTATTTAAATATATTTAATCTTTATTTTGAATGAATATAATTGATTCAATTACAAATCTTCAATGCGGGGGCATGCTTGGATGGCTTAGCATAAAGTCGATGTTGTTCAAGAATTCCCAAAACTTGATTCACATGCTGCAAGTGTTCCTCCCAATTTTTGCCATCTATTAAGATGTCACCGAAAAATACCAAGACAAATTTATGTAAAAAATGGCCTAAGGATAGAGTCCATCAAACTTTGAAATGTAGATGGTGCATTTGTGAGGCCAAAAGGCATCACAAAAAAATCATAGTGGCTCTCATGGGTTTCTTATGCACATCCTCATCTCTAATTCTGATTTCATGATAACCAGAAGGAAGATGAAGTTTGGTAAAATAATTAGCACTATTAAGCTATCTAACACATCATCAATTGCTAAAATTGGAAACTTATTTTTTATGGTGCACTTGTTGAGATTTTTGTAATCAAGACACATCTGCTAGGTATCATCTTTCTTGCACACCATTACCACTAGAGAGAAAAAGCTCTTTGACTATGCTTGATAATACCCGCCTCTAACATCTCTTATACCATCTTCTCGAGCTCACTTTACATATGGATACCTGTAGACAATGATGTTGGGTGGTTGACTCCTAGGTACCAATTGAATGGCATGATCATGATCTCTTTTAGGAGGCAATCCTTTTGGCATATCTCCAAAAAATATTGAGTACCTATCCACAATTGCTTGTAGATTTAGCAGTGTAGGAACCTTTGACTGATAGGCTTCTAATGAAAACAACCGGGCCACCAACCCATCTGCCCCCTTGTTAAGCATCTTTTGCATTTGATGAGAGCTTACTATTTGTAGACTTTGCCCACAACCCTCTTAGTTGAACTATCATGCCCTTTGAGTGAAAAGGCATGAATAGCTCCTGGAAGTTCATCTCAATTGCCCTCAATGTAGTAAGCCATTAGACTCCCAAAACAATGTCCCTTGCACCCATTGAGATAACAAACATATGCCAATCTAGTCAATCTCCCATGGAAAGTTCAATGCTATTGCATTTCCTTAAACGATTGACAATACCTCCATCTGCAGTCATGACCTGTAATTCTAGAGCTAGATAGATAAAACAATTTAGATGAGTAGCTAACTTCTTGTTGATAGAGTCGTGAGTGCTTCTTGAATCTATCAACATTGTTACTCTCTCTTTCTTCAAAAAACCCACTACCTTGAGAGTTTGTGGGGTGCATGACAAGAAATAGTCGGTTGGATATCTCCTAATTCCTCATCTGGGTCATTGTCAACCTCTAATATTTCCTCATCTTCTTCCTCACTAGGCCCTTCAACGTAGAACAATTTCTTTTCTCCACACTTATGCCCTCAATTGTACTTGCTATCACAATTAAAGCATAACCCTTTTGCTCTATTCTCTTCAATTTGTTGAGGAGTCAATCTTTTAGGCTAAGGAGATGGTTGTGTTGAGAAACTCCTCTTATGCCACTAAACCCTTGTCTTCTAAGAGCTAATTTTTTTTCTTCTACCCTATGCACATGATAAAAGTAGATACATTAAAAGTATTAAACATGTGTACCTCATGTCAGATGTGATCCTTGAGCCCACCAAGAAACATGTCATTCAAGTTCTTTGTAATTGTTTCTACTTGCAAGGATAGGTTCTGGAATTATTGAATATAATCCTTGATCGATTATGTTTGTCGCAGTTTGGCTAACTAACTGAAGTAATTCTATGACACACTATTGCTAGAGTGCAATTGTAGCTCCTCTGTAAACACTAACCAAGTGACATTGAGAGCCTTTTTCTTTCTTTAAGCACACAGCCATTGATACCAAATGAATTGCTGAGGTTCCAAATATAACGAAGCCATTGTCACCTACCCACTTGGGATTTGATGCACATAAAAAAAGCTTTCCATTTGATTTATCTAAGTAATTGGATCATTGCCATCAAACTTACGCATATCCACCTTTGGCAACAAGTTCCAAGATCTAGAATGAATGCTGGCATTTGGATCAGAATTGGCTTGTCCAGGTGATCCACCTTGATTGCTTGAAGCATTGGAAGAATGGGTTATGGGGTTGCTCCTTTGGTTGTGAGAATAATATCTTCTAGATAGATTTTTGGAGATGCAAAATTGCCCTTTCCCATTGTTCTTTCGTTTCAGACTTGATGCTAGCCATTTCTCCTTTGATTTTTAGATTGCATATTGTGCATACTTTCTTCCAACTGGTGCATTTTTTTCATTTGTTGAAGACCACATTAGATCTGAAGTTCCTCCTGATCCTAACTTTGAATCTATACTCTCTGTTAGGATTTTTGCTTGGTGGGTAGGAATTTTTGCCTCAACCTCTTGTTTGTGGCCTTGTCATGATGCTTCCCAAATATCTTTGACAATAACTACTCAAAATAAATCAACATAAGCTGAAATTTTTACTGTAACTTGCCTCTACTTGGAATTCACTTTCCTAAAAAAATCTCCCAAAAATTCGTTGATTTCCAGTCTTGGGAGCAATTTGGTGAAAACCCTAATTTTGCAATAACTTCTTCAAGTCAGCTTCAAATGACCTCAAATTTGGACTGTAATAGCTTCTATATGTCCTTGATCAACCCTCCAAATTTCAGAAATTTTTTTGCCAAATTGAGAGAGATATGGGAATCACAATTTGATCTCCTAAATTGAAAAAAATTGCCCTGTTTTTTGCCTTTTGGATGCCAAGTTCATGCTCTAATATCACTTGTAATGAAATAATTTGTACAATAGAAGAATGCTCGATGATAATAAGCCACTTTGAGGGTTCAACCTCCAAAAGTCTTCAACAAGAAACTTAGAAATAGAATTCACAATATAATGATCAACTACTACTCACTACCTCCTATATATACACTTATGCCTTGGAAGCCACCCAGGCTGACCATACTACCTATATAGGATTATATAAATGATCATATAACTTAAGGGTTATGCTAGCCACAAGTCGGCTACACATATCCCAATACAATTAATGGGTTAAGTGTGTAGCACTAAATCAGCATCCGAAAGATCAATTTTAATTTTTTCATCCCTAGATTTGACTGGAATTTCTTTTGGGGTCCACCTCCTTGTTCTCACTAAAACAGCGTTTGCCAAAGGCCAGAGAAGCATTATTTCTTTCCTGTTGGAAGAAATTGGAGATTTGCTTCCTTGGTCTATACTGCTGCCTATTCTCCATGTGTTCACATGCAACTGTCTGAGTTTATCCCGTGAAACCCGTTGTGATTGATCATTGAACTACCAATGAAATACCTGAACTGTAACTCAGACCTTCATGTTCTTCATGTATACTTTTATATGTTATTCTATATACGAAGTATGAATTTTCATCCTCTCCCTCTGCACACTGTTTACCAGAATTTTTTGTGGTTTGACTATTTATTTCTCCCATTCCACCATTTTAAGAAATTATTTGTATTTTGTTCAAAAGTACATTCATAGACATATTTCAGTACACCACCTAATCATGATGCAAAACATGTCTGGTGAGTAAATTAAAACGGTTCACATTATTTGGTGAGACATAAGAAATAAAGCTATTGTATGGTAAACATCCAAAGTAATTGCCTAAAGCATGCCCAAGCCATACATGTCTAGTGTGCATTGCATTTAAAATGGTTAAAATAAAATTGAACCAAAATTTGGATGTAGTGGAGTATAGAGAAAGATAGAACGAGGATATGATGCCACAGAACTCTGAGACATGAATGTGGGAATGGGTTACAACCACATGGAAACAATTGCTCTGTAGCTGGGGACAGATCCTAGTACAAAGACTCACCACACTGAAGGTATTCACAGCAGAAAATGTCTGTAGTTGTAAGCTTATTTGTTAAAAAATGAATAGTGCAAGCAAGTCTGTAACCATAACATTGGTATTGTTTATGTTCCCATAATTTTTGTTTAGAGATTCCCCTTTGGGTTATTCCTCTGTTCCTAGGTTCATTTGCTTTCCACACCTTATTCTAGTTTTAGATTTGGAAATTTAATGTTTTGGTTGTTGGAGCACTTTTGGCACGCCGGATTTGCTATTTTAACTTTTATGCTATTTGAGTCGAATTGATCTACTTAAAATTATTATTAGACATTAAAATAATATCTTTATTTTATTTCGATGCACATAACAAGCATAAGGCATAACTTAAGTTCTCAGAGTTGGGGATTAACACTGAAATCCTTTGAATCTACAATCTAGTATTAACTACTGTGATGCTTATCTATGATGATACGAAAGAACCTGCCAGAGAGGCAAGGGGAACTATGAATATTTCTATGAGAAACAGACATGTAAGTTTCAGGTAACGGAAAAAGATACCAATGTTTTGACATGTTGGCAACATGTGTGATATGGTTCTGATGTTAACTTTTAAAATCCATTTGTAGGGTGATATGCGGGCACTAGAGGACCTGACTTATGAAAGGAGGCGGGAGTTTATATCTTCGCATACACTGCCCACAGATGTGCCATTAGTATCATTTCACACAGAAGTCACAATTGCTCCTGGAGTCTTGGCTACTATGTCCCATATTGCACATGCGGAACTTCCATGGTTGCCTCTAACAGGTTCAAGTGCCAATGCTGAAGAGGATACCAGTCAAAGCAAGAAAGTTGCAGTTGCTGTCCCTATTGCAGCAGCTATGGCTATATGTGCATTGCATCTTCAACTCAGATATGGGGAGAAAAGTGATGGCCTTGTTACAAGGAAAGATGCAGAGGTTCCTGGATCTGTAGTTGTACGCCCAGACAGAAAATTGGATCATGCATGGATGGTGTACTCTTCTTCTAAAAAGGATTCTATAGAACCTGATGCATCTCAAATGTGTGAAGCTTTATTGGCATTGCTTGTGGAGTTTGGCCAGACAAAAAGTGGTTCAATCTTAGAGCACAATTCTCTATAATGTATATATCTATATCAGTCATACCTTCTTTGGAGACAGTTGATGTATGCAGGGGAAATGTGTCCTACTTTTGTTGTCAAAGTATTAAATGAATTCTGTTCTAACTTCTCCTACCTGTGGTCTGACCAACTAGAAAGAAAATTCAGTTGGTTTTTCTATCTGATTTGTAGTTTTCCTATTATACAGATTTCTTTCTGGTAATAGCTGCTCCCTTGGTGGGGTAATTGCATGTTCAAAAACATTGATGTGAAACTGAAAGATATAATTCTGATTAAATTATTTGAAAGAGTAAAGGTTAATAGAGTAATTAATTGAAAGGAAAGATTATGAACCAAGCTACCTTGGGGGCATTAAATTTTGCTTACAGTTGTTTGGATTCAACAAAGATATGTTCAGAAAAGCCTTGAAGCACACATTTTAAGCGTATGGCTAGCCAAAGAAGCATTATGTGGAGTTGTGGCCCAGTTTTTTTCTAAATATAAACTTCTCGAGACTAGGAGCAGCTCAACTCACTCACAGCAATGGCAGAATCTACTCGCAATGCTTTTTAATGTGATGAAAGTTGAAAGAGATGGATTTTACAAATAATTTATCATAATATTTAGTATCAAATTCTGGCAAGCTTTTTTTATTGGCAACTCTAGGAAACTTGACAAAGTTATAAAAAGTTTTATGAATAGGATTAGACTCGAAAGTCCTAACCTAAAGTAACTTCATGTATTCTGAAATAATATTTACATAGCCCGTATTTCCAATACTGTAGCAACTCAAAACAAAAATAGCACAACTCACTATTCTAGGTGTGATCGGTGGTTGACAAAGCTCACTATTCTATCTGTAATTGCTGAACAGAAAACAAGAATAACAATGGGTACTGAGTTGCGCAGCACCCATAAGAACTTGACCAAGTCCAAAAGAGCAGAGCTAACTAAAATATTGACTTAATGAAGTATTTTAAGAAAGCGGTTGCACTAAACAGACATGAGAGAAGCACAACCTACTAATGAGAGACCTCACACCAAAGAACATGAAGCTTCCATCATATGCTGCTTTCCTGTTGAAGTGAAGAGTTGGCTGGATTAACTCAGCTACATTGCCATATTTCCATGGTTATCCAACATCATGAATATAGGAGCTAAAGTGCTATTGGGGTTGTGTCCTGTGCTTCCATTAAACCAGCCACAACTATATAGATACCTTAATACTTCTGATTTTGTGTTGTAAATACAGAGAACCACCTAAGAATCCCAAGAAGATGAAAGAGTGAAAGGTCTCTCCTCTGATCAAATTGTAGATGGAAATGAGTGTTTGTATGTGCAAGAAACAAAATAAAGTCTTTTGGAAGCTTAACGTCTTATCAAATCTGATCGCATATGTGTGATTCTATGTTAACCATTGGAACTGGCATAGTACAATAACAAGAATTGAAATGATAGTATGCAGTTGAAAATGATCGTATGTAAAACTATACATGATTTTGGGTAAAACTTAGAAGGAAGAAGAATTAAATTCTCATTATAAGTATTGTTGTCTTCTACATAGTATTTCTGTACACTCCATTTACATTTTCAAAGCATACAAATCTGCTTAAAACGAAATAGAAGTTGTAGGCCCTGTCAAGACAGAAGAAAGAACCCATTTACATTTAATTTCTTGTATTATATTGCATCCATAATCTTTTACATCTAGTTACATAACTAGCTTTGCGACTTTCCCGCTTGAAACCTGGTTTGAACTTGCTTAGATCATGGATTCCGTCAGCCCAAGGGGGGCCCTTGCTCCCCCTTTGGGCCCCTTGATTGAACAGGCTGTAGTAAGTACTGCCTCAGGCAGTCCTTCAGAGCAAGAGATTCCAACCTTGGATTTAGGTCCTAATGCTTGGAAAAAGGCCCTTCTTGATGAGGACGAACAGAACAGAGAGGAACTCGGTGAGGACGAACAGAACAGAGAGGACTATGTTGTTCATGTGCTATCAAAGTCAAAGAAAGGAACGAACCTACAAATCCCGGATCTCGTGATGGAAAAGATAGTTTCGTCTATGGAGCTATCTTTGGTTGGAAAATTTTACTAAGACCCAATATAGACATGGTCTGTAGGTGGGTATCTAATAGATGGCCCCTGAAGGGTAGCGTATTGACCAGTGCTATGGTGGGAGGACTTCCTATTCAAGTTCACTTCTAAGAGGATCTTATTGCGGTTCTGGCTGGGTTGTATGGCAAGCATAGTCTGTGTCTCGAACGTTGGAAACCTGGATTTGATGCAGCGATGGAACTAAATAAATCTGCCCCGGTTTGGGTAAGGCTACCTGGACTGCTGCTGGAGTACTGGGACGAGGAGATTTTCACCTGGGTTGCTACCTCCTTCGACATATTCATAACGCTGGACAACACTACTAGAAACAAATCAAGGTTAGTGTTTGCCCGTTTTGTGTTAATGTGGATATTCATAAAACACTCCCTACTTTAGTTAACATAAAATCTAAATATGGGAGCTGGGAGCAACAATTGGTCTACGAAAATGCTACTACATTTGCCAAAACTATTCTAGAAAAATGACACTTGATTATTGAAAGTAAATCTCTAAAGAACCAACCCCATAAACCTAAGGAAGTGAGGGAAGAGGACTTGGAAACTGAAGAGTATCCCTTCAAAGAGGATATCCTAAATATCTTAAGATCCCCTCTTGAACCTGCTAAACTGGAAGGATCTAAAGAGAAGGTCACTTCAGGGCTTGAACAATAGGTTGAAGCTCTTCTGAACACTTACCTAGATGACCCTCCTGCGGGGAGAAAAGATAAAGAAGAGGGAGAGATTCAAGATCACTTCCCCAAAATAAATAATCCACATAAGGCGGACGCTGTTGTGTTGGAGCAAAGGCAAAAACCTGAGAATAAGTATTTCCTTTAGAGTTCTCCTACTACTACGGGAGTAAAAGGGAAGGGGAAAAATGTGGGGTCGACTTCCCCTAGAGAATTAACCCCTGGGGTAGGACCAAGTACCATGTCGAGTAACCAGGTGGGATGGGTTACATAACATAAACACCACATAAGTGCATAAGCTTACAGAAACAACACATAAGCTTACAGAAATAGCAACAGAGGTTGATAACTGAATGGTTGCGGCTTCTGATATTACCCAACAAATACTTCAGAATACATGCAAATATTATAACCCTATATGCAAGAAATTTTTGATATCTCATATCGCACTAAGCGCAGAGATAGAGCATACTCAATCTTTGCAAATCTAAGACTCTTTAAGACTGAGACTTCTAAAACCCGGTACCCACAATGCTTCCACATCCACTTATTTATAGTAAGGAAATGATCGGGATATGAGGTAAGAAAGAATCCAACCGACAATACCGGGTAAACTGGTGAAGAGAAAATAAGGTATATCGTGCCAAATGGCAGACAATGAGTCCTTACAACCTTACTTTGTCGGAGAATCTTATCTTTCCGTGCCATCACCGATATGAAAACTAGCCCCATCCCAGCTGCCGCATGAACTCGAACTGGGAGATGATGCTTCAGCAGGGTTGTCAAATCCGTAATCATAGATTTCTTGCCATCCGACGGGTCTCCATCTACCATGAATTTGAAACTGGTGACGAATATTCCAATCTTGTTAGTCATTATCATAATGCATAGTGGGAGAGAAGTATGACTCCCATCTTAACTTCATGCGAATAACAATTCTGGTGACTAAATCTTGACTAACTGGTTCATTTGGATTGATAACTGAAGGTCCTGCATATTTAAAGAAGTCTTCAATTTGTTTGGTTATGAGGGCTGAGTAGGTGATTGACCAAGTGAAGAATGGTCTCCTTACAAGATTGAGCAACAGATAATACATATGATCAGTGTAGTTAGGGTAAAATTGCAAATCAGGGCAAATGAATAAATAGCAATGATAAAAACCCTAGCAATGCACAATGAAGCACAAGACAACATGAAAATCAAAATAACAAATGTAAATACAAACTGATCTCCACGCTATGCTTGATTTATCTCCTTTGCTCTTCTCCACCTCGCATGAGCATGCAAGATTTTGAAGGATTATTGTTGGAGGAATGTTGGGTGCTCATTTCTGCAGCATAACATTAAGATGACGATGATAGAATGAATGATAGATGGACGCAAAGGCTCTAATGATATTTTGATAACATGTGGATACTTGAAGATCAATGCCTTCTTAGAAAATTTGGCAGAATAAGGGTACTTGAAGCTTAAATGCATGCTAATGGCTTGTGAGGGGTTTGATTTATAGGAAAAGCTTGGTTAAAATGGATGGTTGAGATTAAAAAGCTAATGATTGATGTGGACGGCTAGGATTGATTAGTTATTCCCACTCTTCAAGGGAGTTGTAGTCATTTGACAGGTGGAGGGAGGATAGGGCTCATGTGTGCTTGTGTACATAAAAAGTACTATATGTGAAAGATATTAAATAAAACGCTGTAGTACCACTTATCTTTTTTAAATGAAAGAGGCACACATGTCGGCTAAATGATAAGATAAATTAATTAAATAAATAAAATTTATTTAATTAATTGGAAAGTCGACTTATGATGAGAACTTAATTCAAATAAAATATTTGAATTAGTTGGGATATGAGTTGGATATTAATTAAATAAATAAAATTTATTTAATTAATTGGATAGTGGGATTATGATATGATGTGGAAATTAATTAAATAAATAAAATTTATTTAATTAATTGGAAAGTGGGATTATGTATGGGATTAAGTTGGGGAAATTAATTAAATAAATAAAATTTATTTAATTAATTGGCTAATGGATAAATGGGATTAAGATGGGGATTTAATTAAATAAATAAAATTTATTTAATTAATTGGCTAATGGATAAATGGGATTAAGAGTGGGATTTAGGACAAAATGCTACATGATGTCTTAATGATGTTTTTAACAAGGTGTTGCAAGACATGGACAAATTTGGGACAATTTTGGGTGTCTACAATCAGAATTAACTTGAAGGATTGTAAATTAACCATAACTTTCTTCGTATATGTCTGGAGTAGAGATACAACCAGTGTGCTCTAGAGTATCTACAGTTGAAATTGCATTTTCTAAATAATGATTATTAATACCTTTACTAAGGATATTTTGCTGAACTATACGATTCATTTTTCTAAAATGAACATCATAAGATTTATCCTTAATAAATCCTGGAACACTGGAAGATGATGCAGGATTCTGCATGCAAACTCCAGGGAGAGAAGGTCTACTAAGAGTATCTGCTACAATGTTTTGCTTGCCTGGAATATGCTAAACTTCATAATTATATTGATTTAAATATTCCTACTAGCGAAGATATTTGCTTCAACCATCTTTCCTTCCATGATCTTTCTCTTTGAATGTGAGAAAGCGAGTACAATCTGTCCTGATAATGAAATGTTTCAGATGCATAAGTTTTAAGGCAAACTTTTTCAGGTTCTTGATAACACTATAGATTTCTTTGTCAGAAGAAATCCATTTTCGAACATCTTCAGGGAAGATTCCACTTGCATATTCAACAGTGAGTTCAATACCATCTTTGACAAAACATAAATGTCCTCCCCAAGCATAATTTGAGGTATCTGTATAAAGAATAAATTCATCAGTTGTAGGAACATTAAGGATAGGTAAAGATTGTACCTTTTGTTGGATCAAGAGGACTGCATCAGTATGTTTCTAGGACCATTGAGGTTTCTTCTTTGTTAGCAATTGTTGCAGAGGCTCTCTGTCAAAGCCAACATTCGGGTAGAAATTATTTACATAATTTAATATACCTAAGAATCCTTGCAGCTCCTTTGTATTTAATGGAGGCTGAAATTCAAGGATCTTTGACTTAATATGAGGCTGAACCTCAAGTTGTCCACTTTTAACAATCATACCTAAAATCTTACAAGAGTCTGTACACCATTGAATTTTAAAAAGGGACAGAACAATCCCAGAATTTAATGCTAACCTATAAAAAGTTTCTAGATGAGACTTATGCTCATCAAAGTTCTTGCTAAAGACTAAAATATCATCAATATAAACACAAAGGAAATCTTCACAACCGCTGAAGATTTTGTCCATTCTTTCTTGAAAGTAAGCTGGTGCGTTCATTAAGCCAAAAGGCATGACTCTCCACTTGAAATGTCTAAAAGGGCAGCTGAATGTAGTTTTGTACTGATCTTCTTCTTTGACTCAGATCTGATAGAATCCTGATTTATAGTCAAATTGAGAAAAGATTTTTAAATTAGCCACCTTTTCAAGTAAATATGATTTATCTGGAATAGGATAGGGAAAAGGAAGAGTAATAGCATTTAATGGTTGGTAATTAAACCATTCTTTTCTTTTTTCTCTTCTTCTCAGCTTCTTTACAAACCATAAAAGTATAACAATTATATTCAGACTGAGAATGTTTAATATACTTCCCTTCCTTTAATTCATTGATGGCTTGGGCCATGTTTGGATAGTCATGTGCAGGAATTGGAATTATTTTCGCTGCCTTGATTTTTCCACCATGCTGAAGTCTTATCTCTATCTCGGGCATTTCTTTTTCCTATGATCTCTATGGATCTTCAGGACAAACTGTTTCAATGAGGGCAATTTTAAGCTTCGGCAAAGGTTCTACTGTCTGGATCCTGTGTATCGCTGGATATTTCTCAGAAGCATAGATTAGCCTAGGAGTACTAATATTTTCTCCATTTAATGTGAACATGATACTCTTTTTTGTACAGCCATATGGAGTGCATCTATCTATAAAATTGCCTCCAAGTAATACATCTACTGGCTTCTGCTTCATAGCAAAGAAATCACATTTAAATTGTTTGCCTTCAACTTGTAAAGCTTGTTGATGGCTATATTTGTCACAGAAATTTATTCCCTTGGACATCACAGGCTGTATAAGTAGTTTTTTGTGTTAGTTGTTCCCAATTATTTAGAATAGGTTCTTTATAGAAAGATAAAGATGCACCAGTATCAACTTGAGCATCATACTGTTTTCCATTGATAGCAACAGTGATATATTGGGAAAATTTGCCAGTAAGAAGATGAACTAGATATGTTGGTTCTAGCTGAGGCTTGGGATTTGGTAATACAGACATAACCAATTTGACATTGCTTGGATCAGATACTATTTTGGGTAATTCTGGTTCTGACTGTTCATGCTCATACTCTTGCTGAATTTGTTCTTAGAACTCAGAATGATCTAGATATGGATAGTATGAGGTGGATGGAAGATCATCATATACTGGAGCTGGAGTATATGGTTGCATAGAAGGTGGATAAAATGGGACTTCTTTGGTTTGAATAGAAAAATCTTCTAAGACTTTAACGATTGGATCCTCTTTTGGTTGTTTCCTGCTATACTTCCTATCTTTTCTTTCAGCATTAATGATAGGAAAATTAGTTGAGAAAACTTGTACCTGTTCTGGCACAAATTGACAAGGCATCATTGTATTAACTGCAGGAGGTCTGAATACAGGAGGATATCTGGACTGTTGTGTCATAAAATCTGGTTGTTGAAATTCCTTGTGAAATGGGGTTCTTCCATGCCCTCATCCTTTGCCTCTCCAAGTTTGATTCATCATGACTGTAGGAGCATCATAATCGACTGCTTCTAATTGTTGTTCATCTTCCAGGAGAGTGTCTGCAAGATCTTCTAATACTTCTTCATCTTCATCTTCAAATTCATATTCTTCAATGACAGGTTCATAAATGTTATCTTGAAGATAAAGATCTTTTTCTTCATCAATAACATCCCACCACGCTGCTGTAGTAGGATCAACATAAACAACTTTAATTGCTTTATTTTTGCAATGACAATCGGGGGCTTTATGACCAGGTTTGTTGCATATATAACAAATAATTTGATTGCTTTGGGGATGTGGCTGAGAGCGCTTGCGTATATATTTGTGTTTAGGAGCATAGGAATGCTTTTTTTGGAAAAGTGCACTTATGAAAATTGAGTTGGTGTTTCTTGTGCTTCTTTCTAGGTTTTAATGAAAGAGGGAGCAATTCTCCTAGCTTCATGCTTAGTAAACTTCTACTGGTATTTGCATTCTTCAATAAATTGAAAAATCTAATCATGAGCATATTGGATAAGATCAGTAATAGGAGAATCTTCCAAGGAGATTTCTTTGATTTCAAGATACCTAATGACTGTCAGCAATGTTGTATGGAAGACTTTCTAGATATTTGCTTTTAGCAAATTTGATCTTCTTAGGATCTTTAAGTTGATAAATCAACTTTTTGAAATCAATAGAATAGGCCTTGAAATCATTGAGATCACAACATTTCATTGATAAGATATCTTTCATCAATCTTTCTTTTCTATAGATAGTTTCAAGACAAAATACATTAGTCAACCAATCAAGTAGACAATTCATAACAGGTAACTGCTGTTGATGTTGTTGACCTGTATGAGTATCTGTAGTTATCACTATGTTTCAGAAGACTCTTGCTTCTTTTTCAACATCAGAAATACCATGCAACCAATCAACTAATATTCCCCAAAAGTAAGTGACTGCCATTTTTGCAATATTTTCTTGGGGTGTACTAGATAGAGATGCAATAATGATAAAAGTGTTAACCCACTTGTTTATGAGTTGGAATGGGTCCTCGAGTTGGTCCATATCTAAATACCATGGAGTGATAGGACAAGTGGTCTGCATCATGAGGACAGAATCTGAGGATTTCTTTGCCCTCTTTTCTTTTGATTGAAGTGGTTGTGGGACAACTATGGCATGTGAAACATGTTTCTTTTCAATATTTAAAAGCCAGTCTAAGGACTGAGACAAATCATCAAGAGCATTATCTACATGATCAAATTTATGAATAACTGTATCTATTTAATTCCCTAAAGGCTGTACAAGATTAATCAGATTAGACAGATCATCACCATTTTTATGCAGATTGTTCAGAGTTTGATCTGACTGCGTCTGCAACTCGATAAGAGAACTTTCTACATCTTTGATATGAGCATTATTATCCATCACAATATTGCCAATTCTGTGAACATTGTTGTGAATAATGGCAACTGATTCTTTTAAAGACAAAATATCTTGACAAAAATCATCTACATTTTGTTGCAGATGAGCACATAACCTTGTAATATAATTTTTCTGCTTGAATTCAAGAGAAGGTTCCTTTTCTTCAAGAGTCCTGGGTTGAAAAGCATATTGAAACATACTTATTTGACCATCAGATGACTTATAATTTCCTTTTAGAGGTGGCCATCTACCATTTTTATAATAAGACACTTCTTGTTCCTTATACCATTCAAGAGTTTCAGCTCTTGGGAGTGTCTGAACCATATTACAGAAAGGATGGTCAATCTGGACTGCTTTTCTTTTTTGTTTCTATCGATGTCAGCTAGATGGTTTAGGACCAGTATTAATTGGCTCATCTTCTACCTCAACATAAAGTTGGGCTTTCTTCCTACTAGAACTGCTGAAAGAAGATCTAGGAGTAACAAAAGATTCTTCAAAAAGATTTGTATTAGATCTTCTAGAAGATAGACTTCTAGGGATAATATTGATCTGGTTCTATTGAATTTCATGAACAGGACGAGTATTTTCTAGTAACCTGGGTGCTACATGCTGCATCCAGTCTAGTTTCCAACCTGCTGGTATTTCTATAGTGTTAATATGACCTTTTTGGAGTTAGACTTCTCTATGAAGGGTTTTAGCATATGGTAGGTTTTCTAATATGTTTGGATTGTTTCTATTCGTCATGGAATATAAGCCCTGGCTATGAACAGAGGCATACTTGAATCGACCAAACATATTTAATCTATACAGAGAACTAAATACTCCCCAACAATTAAGAGAACCCTTTTTTACTTTTAAACAACCTTTATCTCTTGCTGCTATTGTAAGATTAGGGTAATATATGAAACACACATAACTCTTTATAAGCCTGGAAAGACTGGACAAATGGCAAGCATGGGAATATTCTACTTGACGTGGATCACACAAGGCAAGATATGACACAGGTTTAATATTATCAGGGACACATGACCCAATAGTGACTTGAATAGCACCAAAATGAACAAAGTTAACATCCTTATGACTACGAATATACTCTATTTCTTTTGAAGGAAGAACTGACAACATTTTGGTTTGGAAAGTTTGCTTAGGGTCATATTCCAATGTTAACAACTTTCATTCTAGGAATGACAAAAGGCTTAAAAGTAGACTTAAATATCACATTTTTCAACAAGCTTGGATGCAAAGTATTCTTATAGACTAAATCAACTTTTAGAAGAGGAGGTCTATAGTTACTTGTCCTTCAATAATATCTTCTAAAGTATCTATATCAGGGACTTCTTCTATAATCAGATCACCTTCCGTAGGCTGTACATGAGGAAGCTCAAAGGTTCCTTCAACACATGCTTCATTGATTCTTTCAACACCAGTATGAGGATGAGAAAATCCTTGAAATTATGCCATTTCTTTCGAGAAAGAGAAGTTGGATGAATCTAAGACAACTTACAAGGGTTTTACAGGAGAGATAACAAAGACCCTTAATACAACAACAAGCTTAAAATGGGTATAATTCTCAAATCCCAACACAAAAGTGCAACCCTACAGAGCTAAACTCTTCGCTTCTTAGATGACTTCTCAAATTCCTTACTTCAAATAGAGGATTTTCTTCCCAAAGTATCGTCAGAGGCTCTGATACCACATAACAAAAACACCACATAAGTGCATAAGCTTACATAAACAACACAAGCTTACAGAAACAACGGAGGCTGCCGACGGAATGATTACAGCTTCTAATATTACTCAACAAATACTTCAGAATACATGCAAATATTATAACCCTATATAAAAGAAATTTCTGATATCTCAGATCACACTAAGCGCAGAGATAGAGCATACTCAATCTTTGCAAATCTAAGACTCTCTAAGACTCAGACTTCTAAAACCTGATACCCAAGAGAAAAGGTAAAGGCCACATGAAGAAATCAACAAATGTGGGAATAGATGAAAAATCTGGAAGACCTTCACAAAGGGAAACCAAGCAAAGGGAAGGAACAAAGGAAATTGCTAATGGGAGACAAAGTACCCTAGAGACTCACTCCAGGAGAGGTTGTAAATGAAGATCCTCTCTTGGAATATAAGGGGACTGAACAATCCTCAAAAGTTGGTTTTTGTCAAAAACTGCATCCATGAAAATAGGATTGATATTCTCCTCCTCCAAGAAATCAAAATGTCAGAGGAAAGTTTCAAAGAGATCGCCATCAAGTTATGGCCCACTGCTGATTACTTCATCAACCTCTCCTCTGGAGCCTTAGGGGGTTTGGTTACTATGTGGAATAAACATCATTTCTTTGGAACCTATTGTTCCCATAGTAGGAATAGCCTGGAAGTGAAGTTTACCTTTAATAAAAAATCTGGAGACTTATAAACATTTGTGCACCCAATTCTAGGAATGCTAGGAAGGAGCTTTGGGAAGAGCTGGCCCCTAGGTTGATTGCTGAAAAAGGAGCCAAATGGATGTTGGCTGACAATTTCAATATTCCCCTGTTTCCCTCGAAAAAATATGGGGGCATTATGGACTATTCTAACAACATGGCTGACCTTGTTGACTTTCTCAATCTTACTGGCCTAATGGACATAGATTTAAATGATCAACTTTACACCTGGACCAACAGGAGGAGAGGGGACCGGATGATTCAAGTTAAGCTTGATAGGTTTTTGATATCATCCAATTGGGACATCATTCAACACTCTAAATTGACAGCTCTGCCTAGAACTATTTCATATCACAATCCTCTATTATTCCCCTGGTGAGAAGGAACTCCCAAAGGCCCTTTCCCTTTCAGATATGAGATAATGTGGGATTCACACCCTGAATTCAAGGATTACATTGCTAGATGGTGGAGCATTACGATCCAGGGTTCCCCTATGTTCAGGGTAGCCCAAAAACTCTTGCATGTCAAATAGAAAGTCAAAGGTTGGAATAAATTCTGCTTTGGTAATGTTATGATTCAAAAGAAACACATCTCGGCCAACTTGATGGATATTCAAAACAAAATGGCTAAGGAAGGCAAGAGTGATTCCAATTTCCAACGTGAAAATTCTCTGCTTAAAGAATGGAGAGAGTTGATGAAAAATGAAGAAATATTCTGGAAGCAAAAATCTAGGGTCTAATGACCGACTAAGGGAGATAGGAATACTTCTTTCTTCCACTAATCAACTATGAGGCACAGGAGAAGGAACATGATTACTAATCTCCTGGATGATAGCAATTGAGAGGTCAATTTGAAAGAAGAGATAGGTCAACTCGCTTCAAATTACATTAGAACCTTCCTCTCTAAACAAACTAATTAATTCTCACCCGGATATGTTTGGGAAGCTGTTGGAAAGGATCCCAACTTTGCCCACTGATGAGGATAACTGTTCCTTATTGAAGTCGATTACTAAAGATGAGGTCATGGCTATTGTCTTCTCCATGGGAGCATTCAAAGCCCCTGGCCCTGATGGTTTTCCTCCTGCCTTCTTCTAGGACTTTTGGGACATTGTGGGGTTTGATTTCACTACCGCTGTCAGAGACTTCTTCAGAATGGGTAAGATCCTCAAACAGATCAACAATACTTTTATTGCCCTGGTCCCCAAGAAACATAATCCTGAGACTATGGTTGATTATCGCCCCATTAGTTTGTGCAATACCATCTATAAGATCATATTGAAGACTCCGGTGTTTAGATTACAACCCCCCTGGATGGCCTCATCACTGGTTGTCAGAAGGGATTTGTCCCTGGGAGACAAATTGTTGATGCATCCATCTCTACCCATGAGTTAATCCACTTGATGGACATAAATAATATCCCGAGTATGGCTTTTAAACTAGATATCTCCAAAGCCTATAATAGAATATCTTGGGATTTCATGTTCAAAGTTTTGAGGAAGTTTGGGTTCCAAGACAACATCATCAAACTGATAAAAGAAACTATGACCACTATTAAGTTTTCGGTGTTGGTTATGGTATCACCTAGGGGCTTTTTAATCTCAGAAGAGGGATTAGATAGGGGGATCCCTTTTCCCCCTGCTTGTTCATTATCATGGTGGAGGTGCTGGGGAGGAACATCTTGAGCCTTTTGAGAAGCCAGGACCTGAAAGGTGTTAGAGTAGCTTCTACAATGGACCCTTCAACAATTTACCAATTTGTTGATGACAATATTTTGTTTGGAGTTGCCTCTGTGGTGGAAGCCAGGGAGTCGAAACAATTACTTAACTGCTATGCCATGGCCTCGGGACAATGCATCAATTATGATAAGAGCAACATTTTTTCAACACTAACTTGGACTTACATCAGAAGATTAAAACCATTCTTAATTGTAATGAGTTTGCCTTGCCTTCTACCTATCTTGGCCTCCCCCTCACTGTCAAGAAAGTGACACTCTTATACTGGAATTCTATTCTTGAGAAAATCCAATAGAAGTTGGAAGGATGGAAGGGAAAGTTACTAAGTCAAGCCGGTAAGTATTCCCTACAAGGTATTCCCACCTACTTTCTCACCTTGTTTAAAATGCCTAGATACATAGCTGATAAATTTGAGAAAATCCAAAGAACTTTCCTCTGGATGGGGGTTGAAGAGAAGAAGAGGATCTCTCTCATCAATTGGGACAAAGTCTATCTCCCCAAGTCTTAGGGGGGGCCTGGGCATCAGAAAGATCTAGTTGATAAACAAAACCCTTCTGGCTAAGGTTGGTTGGAACTTCATGAAGGAAGATAAAGACCGGGGAGGTATTATGAGAGCCAAATATTTGCACAATGAGGAGAGTATTGGTTTTCTTGATCAAGAAGGCCTCCCAAAGGTTCCAGAATCTGGAACAAAATGCTAAAAACTAGAAATCTCCTTTCACAAGGGTTGAAATGGAAGTTTGGCAATGGGGACATGATCAGATTTTGGAAGGATGCTTGGCTGCAAGACAAACCTCTCATAAATCAGGGAAACGACAGTCTTATCTGTAGAGCGAGTAGGTACTTTGGTGAAAAGGTGATTAACTATGTTGATCATTTTCAGGGGCAGAGACAGTGGAAAAACATTGCTGATTGCTGGTCAGACAACAACTTGGATCAAATAGTTAGCTCCTTGCAGCAAAGTCTAAGCAACTTCAGAATCCCCATCTTCCCTAGACATGATGAAATGTTATGGGCTCAAGATAATCGGGGGCTCTTCACAATTAAGATTGCTTACAATTTGTTGTCTAACAGTGGTCATGGCAAAGAGGTCTGGCACTCTATCTAGAATAGTCACCTGACCCCCAAAATCAACTTCTTCTGGTGGTCTACAACCCACTACAAAATCCTAACCTTGGATAACCTTAAGAAAATGGGTTTTCAGCTTCCCAACAGATGTGTGCTCTGTCACAAGGATGAAGAATCCATATCCCATTTGATACTCCACTGTGATTATACAAAAGATATTTGGGGTATGATATTGTGTAAACTTGGCCTAGATTGGGTCATGAACGAAAACCTTATTGAGTTTGTGGAGAGTTGAAAAGCCCCCTTCAGCCTTCCAAGAATTAGGGAGCTCTGGAGATAGATCCCTCCCCACTTAGGGTGGAGCATCTGGAAGGAGACGAGTAGTAGAATCTTTAGAGATTCTATCAGAAGCCCTAATGAGGTCTTTTTCTCTTTCCTTAAACTGGTGTTTGAAAACACCTCTAACAATAGTTTGAACACCGCTAACCCCCCCCCCCAATAGAGCTGCAATTGGCTAAAAGTTGGGGAATATCCTCAACCACTTTTGATAACTCCAAAAGGATTGCCCGCCAGAACATTACTTGGAAACCCCCCACTCAAGATTGATTTAAGTTGAATTTTGATGGTGCGACAAAGAGTAGCTCGGGTATGGCTAGTGGGGGGCATCATCAGAAGTGGCAATGGTCAAATGATTGCATTCAGACAAACAATGTGGCTGAAGGATTGGCCTTGCTTTGGGGTCTTAAACTTGCCCTCATCTTGAGAATTGGCAGAATCCAAATTGAAGGTGACTCAAAAATTATAATTGATGTTGTCTTGGGTAACGCTGGCACTGGATGGAAGCTTTTAAAGACATCACTGGGGAAATAAAAGGCCTCTTGGTTGGTTTCAAAGAAAAAGAAATTGGCCACACCTATAGAGAGGGCAATAAGGTGGTAAACAATTTGACCATCCTTGGTTAAAACCTCACTAACTAAAGCTGCTGGAGTAGCATGGATAGTCTCCCTAAGCATGTGCAAGTTCTCCTCCTTAAGGAGCTGCCGTAATCCTCTTTGATGTTTGTCATGTATTACAGGATTGAGAATTTGAATTCAAACCACAAGTGTACACATTTTTGGTGCCATGGTGGTATGACTAGGAGATGAGTCAACAAGTCTAAGGGGCATGTGGCTGGTCATGTGGAGATGAAGATGATGGGGCGAAGATTTTTAGCCCTGCAAAAGACTTATATTAATGATTATATTGATATCGCCCATTATAACTGGCACACAGAATTACGTTCACATAGGATGCACTTATTACAAGGTGATATCATGAGACAACGGGTTGATGAAGAAGTTTCTTGATTTTAAGAATTGCATAGCTGTTTATCAATAAAAAACAAGAACCATCTTTTACAATGTCTCATTGTTCACAGTCTTGCTCTCATTATTCTGCTCATTGCTAAGCTTCGGCTTTCTGCAACTATGGGAGGAGAGAGAAAAAGAAATGAACCAATCTCATGTGAATAATTTAAGAGAAACGAGACATTATGGCATATCTGCTGCGAGAGTGGAGTTGCTTCCTATCTGGAATGTTTGTAGGGGCATGATGAAAACTTGTCAAGACAATGTGCAGTTTCATGGAACAACAGAAGGGTCCAGATAGGGGGAGTTGGGTTCAAGATTTCAGAGGAGGTCATAGGCCTCGCCACAAACATTTCTATCAAGGGTATAAAACAAAAACGACAAAGTAAAATCTTAGACCCAGAGAACATGGCCTTATTTCTAAAAGAGGGCGAGGAGCTCTACAACCTGCAAGGCGGTTTTGACCGTGAAAAATTCCCCAAACCATGGGACGAGGTATGTTATATGGTGATGAAATATTTTACTCTGGAAGGTAGATTTAGGTGCTTCTATCATTACCATTTTGTGCTCCTTAACCATTTTAGGAGGAACCAGTTGATTAGATTCCCCTTTTACCTACTCTCGTCCCTTGAGACTTCGGTTAAGGTTGTTACAGATTTGCATGGTCAGAACCCTGATAAGCCAATGATTCCTTTGCACCAAGGTTTGATCTTCCGCTTACACAACTTTCATTTGGCTTTATGTCCCCCTAAGCAAATTACGACTAGCTTGATTAATAGTCCTCTTGCTAGTGCTCCTAAGCATACTAAGGGAAACTAGGGTCACGAGGTTGTGATCAAGGAACTCACTCCTGAGAAGCCACTGGAAAGTCCCATTGACCCTAGGGTTTCAACCTCCAAGAAAAAACTCAGCTCCAAACCCAGCCCAACAAAAACCCCCAAATTGGCTATTCTCCCCCTCGGCTAGGTTGAGGCTGACATTGTTCAAAAAGTTGATAGTCCTAGCCTGGGTAAGAAGTCTTCTAAAAGGAAGCTTGTTGTCACTAATGACAAGGGTGACAATAATCCGAAGAGGGCCAAGGATGGTAAGGAGGACACTCAGAAATTTGTGAATGTAGGTGAGTTACTCAAGAAAGAGGGGCCTAATCTAGAGAAAGGTAAGGTGGTTGAGGTTTCGATGGGAGATGAAGAAGATAGCGATGAGTCCTTGGATGAGGGGAAGATTACTCCTTGAGGAAAGATGAGAAAGCATACAACCAGGAGGTCCAGTAAGCTCGCCGTGAAGCCCATTCCCTCCCTTAAGGAGTTGGCAGCCTCCAATGAGTCAGATAAGGTGGAAACCATCGACAACCAGGAAAAAGATGATAAGGAGGAGACTATTGGTTCAGATATGGGTGGTGTGATGGATGTGTAAGGTCCCAACATTTTCCCAGAGATGAACTTGCTTGATTCAAAGACTGAGACATTGACCAAGCAGATGGAGGATGTCCCAGTTAACAAGGACAGAGAAACCAACTCCAAGGAAGTGTCTGTGATGGAGGCTATGAACACCAAAATTATCGAGTTGGAGAAAAACTTCAAAATTCTCGCTTGATTTACTTCAAAAGTGATGCATGAGTGGTGCATCACCCTAGCTGTTCTGCAGGACTTGGAATTGAACAAACACAACATGGGTAAGAAGAAGCTGAAGGACTACAAAGAGATGTACCACTTCCTGACGAAAGATTGGGGTTAATTGTTCAACTAGTCTTGTGTGTTGTGTTCTCTATTTTTTTTGGTGGTCTGTACTCTATTTGTTAGCTGTTGGTCTGCTATTTCAGTTGGTTTGTTGTTTCTGTTGGTCTAGTGTTTCTGGTTTGGCCTTTTGTGCCTCTTTTGTGTGCCCGCTGGGCTATTTTGTAATGGGATTGGCACCCTAGTTTTTGTTTCTTTTCTTTATCAAAAACTAACTCATAAACCCTAAACCTATCTAAATCTATGACTTACCGAATACTCTAACTTGACCAATCTTATGGTCCATCACTTTCAAAAAGATATTTGTATGATTTATTACATTAACTTAATGATTAATTAATTTGAGTAGAAATGTCATGGAAGGCTTATAAACTTGTAAATGTCAAACCTTTTGGGAACACTATAGAGATAATATTTTAGCCATTTGTGTCCAAAGAGTTGTAGTCCATTGGAGGAACTTAAACATGAGAATTTAAAATCACCTCAAGCTGGGAGTACAACTTGGACACAAAAAATGATTTCCATTGTAAGTGCAATTTTTTGCATTTCACTACCTATTTTGATGATAACACTCAAGTTCTAGTGTTTGATATCCATATGCGTAGGCCTACCCAAGTAGTAGATTGTAGACATCCAAGGATTCGACATCATAAAAGCCTCATATATGAAGGGTATGATAGAATAGAGTGGTTGACATTATCAGTTGATACAAATATATCTGTCTTGACTCACCCCAAATAGCATATGGATGTAAGTGAAGTGTTCTTTATATGTATTCCTCCCCTTGCCTTTGTCAATAAAGATTAGGTTCTTCTTACTTCCGCTATCCATGATGAAATCTAGGGCCTTTCATTCTCCACATGTGTGAGTAGAATATATGCATTCCTCATCCTCTCTTGAATGAATTTTGTAATGGAGATGGTGGCATGTAGAACTTCATCAATGATCTAATCCTCTATGTCATGGCATCTATTTCCAATTGTTACAACTATGCTAGAAGAGCCTTTTTGGTGTGATAGTTCTCGTCATGTCATTGACTCTTGTGAGTCTCACACAACATGCTTGTATCCTTCTGGGTATTCTTAAAAAATTTAGGAGTTTTCTTATGTGGTGAAGCAATTTCGTTTCATTGCTTGCCTATTGGTTTAGCTTGACATTTGCAAAAGAGTTTTCCTTATCTTTGGTTTTAAGTTTATCTTCAATATTCACTACATAACAGTGGGCAATCCCTAAGCTTTTGGTGTTTAAAAATGTTATCTATATTCAAATGTAGTGGTGAATTGAAGGCTAATATAGTACTTGAGTACTTGGAACTTCTTAGATTGATTGATGTTGAGTTTTACAAAGAAAGCATGGAAAGTGTTAGTGCATTCTTGCATTGACTGGTCCTTCACATGACTTAGTAGTTGCCATTGAATGTGTGTTTTCCTTGTGTGTATCTTCCAGAAAAATTCTTTCTTAATAGACCCCATGAAATATATTCAATTGTTATTTACTTTGTTATCATTAGATGAGCTCCCTCATTTCCTTCGAGGCCATTTTATTTCCTGTGTCCAATAAAATGGCCTCCCACCATTGTTGAAATAAAAATTCTTCCTTAAGAGCCCGCATGAAATATACTTAATTGTGATATGGTTTGTTATCATCAAATGAGCTCCCTTATATCCTTCTTGTCCAATAAAAAGGCCTCCTACCATAGTTGAAAATGAGGTTTCAATTTGAGAAGGGTGAATGTGTTTTTCTCTAAATTTGAGAAGCTATTTTGACATCTACAACAATCTTTCCTCCAAACATGGGGATGTCAAAATTTAACTTAACTTTGAAGGTAGTTGGGTTGCTAATTATTATGTCTACTATGGGTTATGGTATGTTTAGGGTGTTTCATATAATTTAACAAATGATTCATCATCTCTACATAGATGTACCTTGATCAGCCACTTGAAGGGATTTGAGGAGTCAACTGCTTGTTCTTCAATATCCATCTACAATTGCTTATACCTATTAGGATGATAATCATATGGATCTCTTGCCTCATCTTGAGTTTCTAATATTCTAACCACATTTGATAGTACATGCATGATACAATAGGATATGATACCATTAATTTGGATTAAGATGGTAATCTAGAGGATAATTAACCAGATATGGAACTTCATGTATTATAAAGTAGTTGTTTAAGGGTAAAAAGAGGGTTGGTTTTAAGGGTTTATGTGTAATCCTCCTTTCCCAACAAACATTCCAAGGGCTTATCAACCGAGTTGAATCTCCACTAAGCGAGAGTAGTCACCTATCGTGTTGGGTAGCCACTTGGGAAGCTGTAGACTCTTGGATGTATCAAACAATTGTTGAAATTAAGGAACACTGAGAGGGGGGTCAGTGTTCTGCAAAACTTATTATTATGTTCCTTTATTAATTTACCACATACATTCAAAAGAAAGAAACATGAACTCAAGAACAGCAACAACAAGATAATTACACATGAACACCAAGATTTTTATGTAGAAACCCGGTTAAGGGAAAAACCACAGTGGGGGTTAACCCACAAGATTTTACACTCTATTAAAAGTATTACAAATGGGAAGGCACATGCCTTCGGGCACACTGCCCAGAGCTCACTTCTCAAAGGAAGCTCATTGCCTACAAGATTGATTACAAAGAGTTCACAGGAATACTTGAATTGAAGAATAGCATCTAGCAATGCAAGATTATAGTTCCGATTAGGATCAATATACCGACTTCACACACTTCATCTCTTACTGCCCTATTTTACGGTTTTGCCATAATCTGAGTCTCAAGTCCCTGCTTCGCACTTGATACTGCCACACTTCGCAGCTTTCATCTCATATTCACACCTCAATATAACAAAATGCTCATACCCATCGATTATATATATCTGCTATATGAAATTTCATCAATTGCAGTCGGCCTCAATAAAACTTAGAGGCATTTTCAAGAACAATGTTTTGTCAACTAAATCCATGCACAAATATCAATGCGGACCACAACTTATGAATTCAAGTCACCACACATGTCGGCCAATACCACTGGATCTCATAAATCACTCAACCAACCACTTCTCTTAATCCGCACAAGGATCAAACACCAAGTCGACCTATTCTTCACCAGACCAAACTGTCTAACCAAAACCTGATACTCAGAAGCTTGTAACTTTCAATCCCTTCATCACCAGAGGCTAAATCTTTGGATTTAGGTAGCCCTGACATCCCTTAACATTCCCTCAGATCCGGAGTACAATATGATTTCCTGTGGAGAAATGCGGACCAAAATGATGAACCCTATCATATGCTTTGTTCCTGTCTATCTGGACTTGGACAAATCTGTAATTTGACTTCCGGTATGATCAAATGATACAATGCGGATGTGTAAGATAGATTCGGTTGCCATCAATGACAACACTTGACATGCCTAGCAGTGTCTCTTGCCAACAACAATGTCTCTATCTAATGTTCAATTATGTTTAGAAACCCTAATTATGCAAATCAGTAAGCAAATTATCAAATTATGACAAATCCTTTCAGACTGGAACAAAGGATAGAGATATTTAACTTACTATTTTTTGAAGTTCAGAAGGTGGAGAAGTCAGAGACACGGGGACTCATGCCCAAGTCCAAGGTACCAATTTCTTTGAGGGATTCTGATCTCCTTCAGATACTGATTTGCGCTGCAACTTCAGTTTCCAAAGATTTTGATGTGGAGGACATGGGGACTAGTGCCCTAGTCTAGGAAAAGCACCAGTGTCTTGCTTCTTTCTAGATCCTGAATCCTTGATGTCTGTTAACCTTCCCTGCAACTCCACTTCTTCCAGATGCGACACCTGTAACCTACAATCACAAGAACTGTGGGAGGGGGTTGTGGTGTTTAGAAGCTTGCCTCGGTCAAGCCCCGAAGAGACATTCAAGTCTTCCGAACATCGTTGTCAGATGAGAGTGTGTATCCCGACTGGATAGAGGCAAAAATCCAAATGATAAATTATTGAAAACACAATAGATATCACCTTGTAGTGAAGATCTCATGGAAGGAAGATGCTCTTCATGCCATGAGGAGATGGCTATCAAATCTGTAAATACAAACACAATAACAACACAAAGTACTGCTCTGCAACACAATAAATGCCTTGAATCACTTTCATAAAAAGCTTGTTAATCCAAAATGCCCATCTAATTTCCATCTAGTTTGCAAATGAAACCTAATCATGCTTATATATGCAACTACAAAGATTCCCGCTAAGAATTTCATAATTCAAACTTTGGATATCAGCATAGGACCTAATTAACAGTCATAAAACTAACATTTGAAATTAGGGCAGACCCTAAATAGAGTTGGACTAGGGCGCTAGCGCCCAAGTCCACCCTACCATTTTTGTTTAGGATTCATCAAAGTGCAGCCCCCTAGGTCGTATTTGTCACAAGACCCAAGGGTTTTCTCATCGAGAGTCAGAAATAACATGCAAGATGCTCTAAATGTAATTATAGGACCAGGGAGCTAAACCTTAATAGGAAAAAGCCCCCACGGTTACTTTTTCTGATATAATAGTAGTAAGTAAACAAAAACTAAAAGAGAATAGAATTGACAATTAATGAGTAGCTTAACAAATAAATTACAAATGAGATTGTAAATGAAGGGAAAATTTTTGTAGAAGATATGTGTGTGTTCTATCTTACCTTCACATTTTGAATTTAGTGATTATATATATTTTCAATACAAAAACTAGAAATTCACTATAAATAATAAATTAAGGTTTTTGGTGAGAATTGAAGAGTCATAACACTTGATGGGGACATGTGTCCACAAAAGTTAAAGTTGATAGTTAATAAGATCAAATTATTAGAAATCTAGAAATGTTTTCAAATTACTTATTTCTGACACCTCCATTTGTCAAGGTCATAACTCCTAGCTCATAGCTTGAGATTCGAAGTTCAAAAATGCATTGGAAAACTTTGTTATGAACTAGTTTAGATGCCTTCAAGGGATGTTAAATAAACCCATCATAATTACCCTTAAAATATATAAAATTGACTTTGAATAACCCCATAAATATTGTAGTGGTTTTTCACTACATATTATATTTTTGGAGATTTTAGCTTTGCATTACAAAGGTATAATATATCGTAGGCAAATGGAAGCTTTGGAAGTCTTGGATAATCAAGGGTCATTGAGTGTTTTGAGCTAATGATGCGTAAGAGATTGTAGGTTGACAATTTTGCAAAGAGTTGAAAGCTAGCAATGGTTGTATATCTATTCGATCAATGATTCACATTACTTATTTAGCCTTAGAGATACTTGTTAGTTGAGGGACTTGATGTTGGTGAAGGTGTTATTTGGTGGGTCCCATAGCTCACTTTAGTTTTTATGAGTCTACAATGCATCATCAATTTTGTGTAGACATAAAATTTATTCCCATCAACATCTCTCAAGGATTTAAAATATGTTATATATTGCAGCCAAGAGGAGTTCATGGTAGCCCTTGATATCAAATAGGTTTTCATATCTAATGATTTGCAATGCTTAGACCTAATAGGAACATAAGGGAGGATTAAAAGGTATTGGTAACCATTGATCTTGCCACCTTGGTAGATCTAATGACCCAAGGTCATTGGACCCAAGCTCAATTGAGGTAAGGAGAAGGAAGGCGGTAGCTGTTGATTGATGAGTCAATTGCCCACATATAAACCAAGAGAGCATGTAGGAGAAAATTGAATGTGAATTGAATCATAGATGGGGTAGGTTTTTAAATTCAAATAGTCTCAATAGTACATGTATGAGTATACTACATTCAAGGCCTACAACCACTCCTCCATTATAGTCATAAATTCAAGGAGTTGTAGGCACTGCGTGGTAGATATTTTCAAATGAGAATTCAAGTTGGACATCATGTGCCTCCTTGAAGTACTCCAACTAATAGGACATTGATTACAATTGTTTTCAATTTTGTCTCTTTTGTTTTGAATATATAGGAGCATTAAGCTCACTATAAAGGGATTTCAAGATTTGCAGACTTGTTCTTAGTGAGCCTTGTATGTAGAGCTTTGTCTCATGCTCTCATTTACAATAGCCTTAGCTTATGTTTCTAGAACTTTGCTAGCCTCTCATGGCATGTAATTGTGCATATATTTGAAATATTCAATATAAATGGTCGTGATTCTCTTTATCATTCCTTTGTTATTGTCTATGAGTGGATGCTTGTCTTTTATGTTGTTATAATTGTGCTAAAATTTTATGTTTTGTTGACTATTAAACTTTGTGCTAATAATCTCTATATAAGTGAGAAGTGATATGTTTGGGTGTATCACCTCTTTCTCTTTTCAATCATTTGTTTAACACTTATATCATCTTTCCTTTGTCAAAAGTTGGTTTAGCTAGAATAGGAGCCAACCTATTTCATAGATTGTTTTGTTGAATCAATCCCATGTTAACAAAACTTTCCATGTCATATGTTGAAGATGTAGAGGTGGCTCAATGATGAGTCTAATTAGACAATCATGTGAACAACGATTTATGGCATAATTGGTGGGACCAAAATTCATTGATATTGAGATTCTAGTGATCTTAATCTATATGCTTCTTAAGGCACACACATATATTCACCTAGAAAATTTGTCTCGAGAATAATCTAAAGGTCTATGAGAGTAAGGATTGTAGTGAGATCTGTTACAAGATCTAACCTAGAGGAGGTTCTTTTTGAATCTCTAGACCCATCTCTAAAGAGAAGGCCTTAACCTTAGCCTTAGCCTCAAACCCAAGTTGTGACTGTAAACCAAGTTGTAAATCAGATTAAGAGTCAAATTGCATACCCAACAACCTAATCTATTCTTGTTAGCTCAATTTCCCCTCCTTTTAGTCCAATCCCTCCTTTCACTCTAGTTATGGGTCAAATGAATCATCCTTCAGTCACATGGACTAATGTTAGCCCTTTAGTAGCTCTTGTACCTCCTACCCAATGGAACTACATTCCACTTTGTACTCTAAAGGATCTACCTTATTACATCATAAAAAATTCTATAATCCCCATTGACCATATAGAGGATGTGGTAATCTATGTGTTGTGCATGATATAACTAGAGAGGATGTAGATCTCAAGTTTCTTGCAACATCATTAAAGGGAAAGACCCTTGATTGGTGTAGAAGCTTGACTCCAAATTCAATAGCAAACTAGTATGAGTTGGGATATGCTCTGTATAATTAGTTCAAGGTGAAGGGAGATAACTTGTCTCATGTGGAGCAGTTGACCACTATTAAAAGAGCACCAATGGAGAAAATCATTGACTTTAACATCAAGTTCAAGAAGACTTGGTTTAGGATTCTAGTAAAGGGAAGGCCTCCCCTACTATAGCATTTTTATAAGAGATTTTAATCTTGGGATAGTGATGATGATCTAATCTATGGGAGGATATGCCTTACCAACAACCTATGACATTATTTTTTATTAAGGTAAGCAGCCAACAAGGGGTTGAACCCTTTACAAACAAGGCCCCTAGGGCAGAACAAATAGGCCAAACCAGGCCAAGCACAATACAAAAGTAGAATAGAAACAATAGACCAATAACAGCCAGGTTGCAAACTAAAAAACTCAAGAGCCCAAGGGCAAAAACCTAACTCCTTTAACCCTCTATCATGAGGCAACGATAGAATTGGGGAGGCCTTTCTTTTTTCTCTGAACAACAGTCCAATCAACCTCTGAACCAAAGCCATCAGAACATGGCGAGAGGGGAGGGTCTTCAGCCGCAACTGCAACCAAAGAAGGATCAAGTACATGACGAGAAGCCAACATCGCAGTAGAAGAAACAAGAAAAGAAACATCCTGACACACATCTGACGAGACCAAAAGAGGGGCCGAGGGCCCAACATAAGTAGTTGAAGATGTAGACCCAGAAGCAGGCACAACCAACAAAGTGGCTGGAAAAGCTAGAGAAGAATCCTGACCATGAACAAGAACCAAGGAAGGAGCTGACAAAGGGGCCACATGATTGCACAAATCAACAACCAAATCCACCACATCATCCATAGGAGCCTCAGGAAAGGCATCTTGGGAAGAGTCGCTCCCTGGGAGGAGCCATCATCTAGAGAATCACAAATAGTCAAGTGATTCATGAGTGCATTCTTCCACCAAGTTGGTTAACTCTTAAGACAATAATGAGGACAACCTGATGCCAAGTGACTAATAGAAAAACATCTTTTACACCTAAAAGGAAGGCCCTCATAGTCAAGCTATTGCATCCATGGCCTTTCCCCAACCATCAGTACAACATCTCCATGGAGGGGCTTGGAAATGTCAGTATCAACCAATATTCGAGCCACCGTAGTGTGCCCCATATCTAAGGTTGTAGAATCTACTTTCAAGAACCAGCCAATAGCGTTGCCTATGGCCTCATAGCAAGAATCCTCCCAAAATTGAAGAGGGAGATTCAGAAGACGAACCTAAATTGGTTTGATGTTAATTGGCTTGGTAAGTGGATTAAAGGACCGAACCTAAGGTTTGATGCAAAGTGAATGCTCACCCCACAATCAAACCTGACCATCCAATACCAAATCCCGCTCCTGAGTGGAAGCAAAAGCGGCTATGAAAAAAACCCTAGCACAAGGATAAAGCTCAATCTTACCCTCTACCAAGGGTTTCCACAAATCCCTGACCCAGGAATGAAGATCAGGAAGAGAAGGCCAAAGCCCGTTAAACCTACAGATCACTCCATGTCTTAGGTAGTACTCTTCATTCTTTGAAACCTCAGGGCCACACACCACCAAAGGGGTAGAGCAAGCAGTTGGCAATGGCTTAACTCTTGGCTGTGAAGAATGAATACCAGAGCCGTTAATAGTAGCAAGGAATGATTTCTTAGGGTAGCCAAAAGATTACTTGTCCCCACCAGAAGCAGTCTTTGGAGGAAGACCAGAGGTCTTAACCACAGTATCATCCTGGTTAGGAGCATCAATGTCCAAACACACGGCTCCCACACCCAATACATCGACACCCAGCATACCCACAATGCCAGACAAGCACCCACTATCTGGAACACCCACGCGATTGGCAGAGCAATTCTTATTTTGCAAAGAATCCTTGAGCGGCCCCCAAACAGGAGCCCGCCCATCTCCAATAAAAAATGTACCTTCCCTCTTAGAGCCACTCATCATAGCCGTTCTTGTGATCAACTTACAACCTATGGCATTGTTGTCAAGGCTAAAAATAGCCTTATTCAAGCCAAGAAGCTAGCTCCTAAGACAACTATGCCTTTATTTCCCAATATTTATACACCTTTCTAGATGAAAGGAAGTAGGGGTGTGGAATACACTTCCTATACCAATATGTGGGAGGAGGTATGAGCAAAAATTAAAATTGATCATATAGTTGGAAATAAACACACATACCATAACACAATAATTTATGTTGGGAAAACCCTTTCGGGTGAAAAATCCCACACTCTAAAGCAACCCAATGTATTATTCAATAATCAATGGCTATAGTATACTTGTAGAGTGTAGACCTTTATAAAAGTATCACCAAAAAAAGATCTAAAATAAATTTGACAACATATGTAATGTCCCAAATAAATAATTTAAAACAAATATAAATCAAATCTAAAATGATTTTAGGATTTTGCAAATATATCAAATTTTTACTCAAATTAAACACAATTTTTCCACAACTATGTAACTTAACCTTTGGTAATTTTAATTCTAAACACTTGGAAACTCCTTCAATATTATAAATTTAGAACATACATCTAAACCCTAGCCATATAACACAACAAACTTGTTGGGAATGATTAGCAACAATAAACCCAAAAATTTCACATTTGTCAATACAATGCACATCGTGGATACTCATAATTAACAATTTTAGTGCAGTAATCATTGAAACTTCTTCTTTTGATGTAATGCAATTTTTACATAAGAAATATGTTGTTACAACAACAAAATCTCCAGTGTAGTGCCAACAACCAAGGTTCAAACCCTGCGGGGTTGCCCTCTACCGTGTTAAAAATTGAGGTTGCTTACCCTCCAAGAGGGGAGACTTTGTGGTGAAATGGTGGGGCTTTAACTTGTAGAGCCAACAACCTAGATTCAAACCTCCTAGTTTTTCTTTTTGTGGTTTTGAGTCTTGAAATGGGCGTGAGTGGGAAGCAAGGTTTGACTATTGCCCCTGGGTCTGCTGGCCTGGACACTGCTGCAGGATTGTCCACTGGCTCTCGGGGGAGTAAGAAGTAGTTTGTGGGAGTCCCAGGTGACGAGGTCCTCACAAAAAATTTAAAGGTGGCCATGTACGAAGTGCAGGCAGTGCTTGGTGCTTCCTCAGGAGGGGAAGGGGATCCCTCAACAAATGCAAATGTTGTAGACATTGTGCATGTAGTGGGGTTGTCTGTTCCTGGGCAATAGGCTCCTGGTGTTCCTCATTCATTTGTGGCAGTGACCAGTTCAGGTGCTCACCATCCTCAGGGTGGGGTACGACCAATCCCTTGTGCCTGCACCTCCCCTGTTATGGTGTGTGGCCTGGAGGTTGCTGAAAATGAAGAGTTTTGCCGTAATACAGGCATAATTTGCAGGTTTAATGGGTTCTAGCCCTCCCTGCCAAATCTCCACAATTGGGTCATTAAGACTTGGAAGCTGTTTGTTGCTAGTAAGATTGAGCTTTTTCCCGGTGCACGTGGTTTCTTCATCATGACTTTTGCTTCCTCTAAGAAGCGAGACTTAATGCTTGATGGTAGGGTCTGGATGTGGGGGGTGCATTCCCTTTTCATTCAACCATGGACGCTTTCTTTCAATCCCATTACCGAATCACTTAATATCAAACTAATTTGGGTACGCCTTCTGAACCTTCCTCTCCAGTTTTGGGAGGACTCCTACTATGAGAGCATTGGCAATGCCATTGGTCGTTTCCTAAAAGATGATTCTACGACCTCCTTCATGGGGCACTCCATGGTTGCCCAAATCTTGGTTGAAATTGACATCTCCAAACCTTTGTTTGGAGATGTGTTAATGGTTGGGGACCGGCCTTGGAAACAACTGATTGACTATGAGGGTATCCCCTTTAGATGTCGGCATTGCTTTGTTGTTGGTCACGTGGCTTCCAGTTGTCATCTTTCACGCCGCAAAGGCGCTGCAACTTGGTGGAAGGCTGCTCTCTTGGATCACCTAACTATCAGTGCTTCCCAGGAGGAGGGTTCGTCTCTTGGGGATGATTCCTCTTAGGAGGATGAGGTCCCTCTTGAGACTGATCATGTGGGGGTGGTGGAGACTATTGCTAATCCCTTGACTTCATTAGATTCTGCGGATCATATTGTGGCTCCCATGTTGGCTCCTACTCTGGGCCAAATCATTTCTACTTCTACTACTAGTCTTTCTTCAGTTGGCATGGCTTCTCTAAGCACGGAGGCTTCAGGTCTGGCTGCTTCTTCCTCCTCTCTGGTCTCTCTTTCAGCTCGGCCTGTTTCTGGTTCAACCTTTGTGCCTTCCTTGGCTGCTGTTGCGGGGGATGTTCCCCCCTCTCACCACGCTCTGAGGACTTTGACTCTGAGGTTTCTTGGACTGTGGTTAATCGATGTAAGAAAGGGCTCCCCAAATATGTTGCAGAGCTACACCCTAGGGCTAAGGGTGTTAGGCTTGCTTGTTCTAGATCGACTATTGTTTGATCCTCGATCTAGTTTTTCTATTGTCAGTGCGCATCCGGTACACTGTTTGGGTTGCCTTTTGGGATGTTGGGTTCTTTCTATTTTGCTGCTTTTGTTTGGTTGTGACCTGCTTGTCTACCCTTGGGGCCTTATTTCTTAGCTCCTTTGGGTTGTTCTGTATATGGGATCGGCACCCTTGTTCTGCCGCTTATCATAATCAAAAACAACAAAATCTCCAGCATAAACAACAAAAAATTCTGGAAACAATTTAAAACTCACTCTCCACAAATCCACAACAAACCTTGCAAACTACACAACAATCTATAAAAAAATCTACTCTAGATGATAATATAAATTTCACAATTTTTGTATCTGATCTGGAGATGCATATGGGATAGAAATAAACTAATTAATAACAACAAAAACAACCACCACACACAATGACAAACTAAAATCCAAAACTATGCTTAAATCCACACCCAAAATCCTACAAAACACACATTGAATTTGCAAACTACTCCAATAAGCTCCAATGCAACCTCTAGATGAAATTACTCTACTATAGGCAAAGATTTTTCATCCTTTGAGTACTATAACCAATGAGGTTTCATCCACTAATATCCTATCTCCAATGGGTTTTCATCCATAGAAGATATTCTAAAAGCACAAGTGTTCATACAAGAAAGTTGAGAGTGAAAATGATTAAAAGCCTCTTTTGTATGAAAAACCCTGCATATTAATAGAGGTTTGGCCCAAATTCCCATGTCCAAAATGGGAGAACAAATTTAAAATTAAATATTTCTACTTACTCTCTATAATTGCTAGCTAAAAAATAGCTTGTCACTTACACAATGACAACCTGTCATAAAATATGTCATAACCATCATAGAATTAGTTATTTTTAGGACTTTGTAAGATGCCAAATCTCCTCATAGAATCCCACTCTTCATTTGGCGCTACAATAATAAAATTTAATATTTAATTGCTCCTAAATATCTAGAAAAATATAAATTTACAGGGACTGCAATTAAAATATTAAATAAATATTTCCCTATTTATTTTCCTTAGCCCACATGAAATATAGGAATGGGCTAATAATACCTCTAAAATAAATTAATTAGAAAGGGGACATGCTAAAATTGCTTGTCCTCAAGCAATGCAAATTCAAATGTTCCAAAATTTCTTGATTCTTCCCAAGTGGCATCTCCTGTAGGTAGGTTCCTCCAAACAACCATATTTTTTATGGCTCTATTCCTAGACTTCTTCACCCTTGCATGGATGATGACTTTTTGTACCCATATGAATAGTAGTCTCCTTTCTATGAACACTTGACCAATGCAAGTTAGTGCATCATAAACACATAATACCATGAATGGAAACATACCAAGGAACAAATGTTGAATGGTGTTGTAACAACATTATCTCATATGTAACCACTTAACCTATATTGATTTTTGTTCCGAATCACATTCCCTCAAGAGTCTTGATACCCACTTATCTATCATTTTTGTTACTCTAACTATTTGTAGTTGATAACTTGTGCTAGGAGTGATTTTTTACACTTGTAAAATGAAATAAATTCCTATAAAAAACAACTAACAAATTTGCCATGTCTATTACTGTCAACATTTTTAGGCAACCTTTGTAGCCTAAACTCCTCCATGAAAGATAATTTTGCCACATGATATACTTTGAATTCTAGATAAATGGCAAATAGGTATGCATACTCATTTAGCCTATTCACAACAACACAAATGTGATATTTACCATGTACCTTGGGAAAGCTTGTGATGAAGACTATGAACACACTTTTCTAATCTTGATGGGAAGTAAGCAATGGCTGCAACAAACTACTTGGAAAAACATGATTTAGTTCATCCTATTGGAAGATGATGCACTCCCTAATGTGTTTGAGATCCTCCTCCTCAAAGGTCCTCCATGAGAATCTCTCTCTTATAGATCTATAATTACTGTAAGATCTAAGGTGTTTCATCATGGATGTATCCTGCAAAGCCTTCAGAATCTTCTATTTCAACGTAGATTCAAGCACTGACCTAATTCTATTATTATACCAAATGAGGCCATCTATTAGCACATGCTTGTCATCCTTCACATTTCCATCTAAGATGTTCTGGTAACAAATGTATTCTTGGCATATTATGCCATGATGGGAATATTCCAACCACCAAAAATGACATTAATAGAACAAAGTGTGGACATCATAGGAAAGGCATCAACAACTAAATTCTTTTTGCGCTTCATGCATCCTATATCAAAGTCATAAAATTGGATTTTCCTTACCCTTTTTTGCTGCTCACTGTCATTAAAATCATGTTTATTCAAGAACTTCAAGCCACTATAATTTGCATCAACTATACATCTATCATAAACTAGATGTTTTTTGAACTTTTCCACAATATGCATGATGGAAAGAATTTTCATGTTATACATAGAGGAACCATTTTATGAATCTTTCAATTTCTATGGGGCACCTTCTTAGCATTGTAACCAATCCAACTTCCTTTCCTAAGCATCACATTATATAGCAAATGGTTGCGAGAAATTTGAAATAAAAAATATAAGACATGATTTGATTACCTTCTCACACTTATCAAATACTTCTTATGTTCTATCCATCCATGCAAGAGACTTTCTTTGTCATGATGGTTAAATTTACTACTATATATGAAAGTCCCTTAACAAACCTTCTATCATGGCTGCATAATCTAAAGAATCTTCTAAATAGAGCTAGTGTGGTTGGGAATTCACAAACTAGAAAAATTGGAATCCTCTTATGACCCACCTACACGCCTCGATCAATAATCATGGACCAAGTATAAAATCTTTGTGAAACTAAACTCACACTTAGATACTCTTAAAAATAGAGCATGTTTCTCTAGAATCCCAATGATCAAATTTTGGTGCATCAAATGATCCTTTCATGCTTTTCTATACATCAAAATATCATCAAAAGTTATCAAAACAAATTCTCTCAATTGGACATTGAATACCTAATTCTTGATGAATTGGAAAGTAGTTGGTGCATTAGTCAAATTTGATGGCATGACCAAGAAATATATGAGTCCAATAAGACATATGAAAATTGTCTTGTGCACATGTCCTGTGCAAACAAAGATATGACGGTGTATTGATCTCACATCATTATTTGAGAAATAAATAATGGCATGCTAGAATTCTCTATTTGATAGTGATCCTAAGAACATGTTATTGAACACCATACTTGATGATTTGGAAGCATTTGAATATCAAAATAAAGACTATGCTGCTTACTAGAAGACAAAGTAGTTTGCATGCCCTTCATCACTAAGCAACTTGCTTCCCAAACAACTTGTCCCTTGAAAGAAATCCTCTTATCTATGACTACTCCCAAAGTTCGATTATGGACACCTCCAATCATCATATGTTTTCCTTCAAATGTAAAGTTTATTTTTCTAAATTGATTATTCTGTAGAAAGTCACTCGTGGAATGTAACCATTGTACACACATAACCATGTCAGTTTTCACAACATAGAATTCATCACATATCTTATGCTTTGGTATTGCATTTTTTGACTTCTCTGGTGATTGCCCCAAATGGAAAATGCATTCACCACCATGTTTTTGCTGCACTACTTTGATACAACTAGAAGTTAAAGATTCTAATTCTAAAAATACTTTTGCAACTATGATATTGGACCCATAAAAAATTTCAGCCTTTATGTGCTTCTCAATAACTTCCTTTTGTGGCTCTTTGGATGAAGCACTAGGATCCCACACCATCATGCATGAGCAATTTTGAACTTTAGAAAAAGGATCCCCTTTCCATTTTGTACCTTTCATGTTTCCATCATTGTTAGAATACTTCTCATTATAACAAAAACATTGGAATGTTATCATATCAAAATGATGCAATAAATTCTTGCTTCTAATATCATCCTTATTTCTTAAGTTGTAATTAAAGAAGCTATCAAAATGTTTACCTCATTTCATAGATTTAAGAAATTTTGAGAGTTTTGCAACAATACTGTCATTCTTAGAATAAGATTCAACTAAATCATCCTTCATGAAATCATACTCATCAATATAACTATCTTGTAGATCATTCTCACATGGCATTGACACCTTTTCAATGCTTAGTATCTCAATAGATGTTTCTTGGACACCATTAGAAATCATTGGAACATTTTCTTCAATTATTAAATCTTCATCTTCAACATGCAAAGCTTTGACTTGCATGGTGGATTTCTCCATGGTTTGTTTCTTCTCACTTTCTTAGAACTATATTTGTTCTTTCTTTGACTCATGCTCCATAATTTCTTCTGACCTTCTCTTGTAATTTTAGCTCAGGTGTACCCATCACTGTTTTAGGCTCCACCATCTTCTTTCCTGTCTCCATGAAAAATTCTTGAGACTTATGTTCTAATATTTCCATCTTCTTCATTTTTCTTCTATTTCTATTTTCTTGGAATAATTTCAAGTGCTCTTCAGAGGTAGTGGAATATTTGTAGGTATCTAGCTTCATATTATAATAATCAAAGGCAAGAAGTTTGCATTCAAATTAATTTTCTACCTTGTAGGCTAGCAAGATCTTATCTCTAATACCACTGTAATGTCCCAAATAAACAATTTAAAACAAATATAAATCAGATTTTAAATGTTTCTAAGATTTTACAAATATATCAAATTTCTACTCAAATTAAACACAATTTTTCCACAACTATGTAACTCAAACTTTGACAATTTTAATTTTGAACACTTGGAAACTCTTTCAACATTATAAATCTAGAACAAATATCTAAAACCCAATCATATAACACAACAAACTTTCTGGGAATGATTAGCAACAACAAACTCAAAAATTTCACAAAATCTATCAATACAATGCACATCGCAGACACCTAGAATTGACAATTTTAGCATAGAAATCATTGAAACTTCTTCTACTAATGTAATCTAATTTTTACATAAGAAATATGACATTACAATAGAAAAATCTCTAGCATGAACAACATAAGAAAATTCTAGAAAAAATCTAAAATTCACTCTCCAAAAATCCACAACAAACCTTGCAAACTACACAACAATCTATAACAAAATCTACTCTAGATGATAATATAAATTTCACAACTTCTGTAGCTGATCTAGAGATGCATATGGAACAACAATCAAATGATTAATAACAACAAAAAAAACCACCGCACATAGCAACAAACTGAAATCTAAAACTATGCTTAAATCCACACCCAAAATACTCTAAAACACACACTGAATTTATAAACTACTCCAATAAGCTCCAATGAAACCTCTGGATGAAATTTCTCTATTGTAGGAAAAGGTTTTTTATCCTATGACTACTAAAATCAATGGGTTTTCGTCCACTAATCTCCTATCTTCAATGAGTTTTTCTCCATAGAAGATATTATAAAAGCACAAGTGCTCATACAAGAAAGTTGAGAGTTAAAATGATTAAAAGCCTTTTCTGTATGAAAGACCCCACATATTAATAGAGGTTTGGCCCAAATTACCATGTCCAAAATGGGAGAATAAATTTAAAATTAAATATTTCCACTTCGTCTCCAGGATTGCCAACTAAAAAATAGCCTGTCACTTACACAATGACAACCTATCATAACCATTTTCAAATCAACTATTTTTAGGACCCTATAAGATGTCAAATCTCCTCATGGAATCTCACACTCCATTTGGTGTTTTAATAATAAAATTTAATATTTAATTACTCCCAAATATCTAGAAAAATATAAATTTATGTGGATTGCAATTAAAATATTAAATAAAATATTTTCTTATTTATTTTCCTTAGCCCACAAAAATATAGGAATGGGCTAATAATACATCTAAAATAAATTAATTAGAAAGGGGATATGACAACATATCGTGCTTATAAAACTCACTATGAAATGTCCATCTCAAGAACCCAAAAAATAGGAGAATCAATAGATGAAACCATCAAATAGTAATTAGGAAACCATGAGCTAAAACCTCCCAAAATGTGGCACCCAAATCCTTAGTCAAGACTAAACACCCAAATCCCAAGATGAGTCCATAGGTTAAAAGTAACATATTCCTTCCACTAGTCATAAGCTCGTTATGATCCACTCACCAACTTGTGCACTCCATTTTGGATACATTATCTCCAATCAAAGATGTCTTATGACATGCCATAACATGCATCATGAGTTTGCCAACACATGTAACTCCCTCTTACAACTCTCTTTTGCATCATAGATACTTTTACATTTCTAATGTTGTAGGCCTTACTTTTGATTCGGGAAGTTGATTGAGCTCTTTTTTGAAAATTGAAGATCTTGGAGAGATCCATCAAGTCGTAACATGCTTGCTTCAGTTATGTCCTATTTCAACATTTTTCGAGGCTACAATTAATTAGAGATTTGAAAATTGTATTTATTTTTGTGTTCTATAGCTCCAAAATTGTATTTCTTTGCTTTTCTCAATAGGATGCAAGATCAAGACACCTTTCCTAATATTCTCCCACTTGTTGAACACCTTGAAAGAGTAAAGGGAATACCAACATTGTCAACTATTTGCAAGAGGATGAATGACCCATATACTTACCACATCACTTGAACTCTTTGTGCTAACGCATCTACAAGATTCTACAAGTGTCAACTTTGCTAGCATCACCCTCCCACTATCTACCATGTCATGAACAAAATGGTACTTGACATCTATGTTCTTCATCCTCACATAAAAGGTCAAATTCTTTGTTAGACATATGACACTTTGACATCACAAAAAACTTTGATAGCTCCCTGGCTCAACCCCACATCTAAACACAATCTCTTAAGCCAAATGGCCTCCTTACAAGCATGAGTAGCTTCCATGTACTCAACATCTATAATGGAGAAAGTGACCACAACCCATCACTTACTCCAACTAATAACACCACCAAATAAATTGAGCACGTGTCCACTAGTGTATTTTTTTATTATTAACATGTCCTACCCAATCCGAATCCATTAATCCACAGATATCCATATTAGGAAAAGTACCCATAAACCACTTAGCAATTAAATTAGATCTACACATAATTGTTAAGTATGCAGGTATTTTGACATTAACTCTTCAAGGAGGTTAACACATTAATCAAATCTACACAATTTTTAGTAGCATTCCTATATATAAACAACACATTTAGAAAATAGAAGAATGTGAGAGAATAGAAATATGATAGAAGAGAAGAGACACCAATGTATCCTAGGAAAACCCTTTCAAGAAAACCCAACCTCCAAAGAACCTAACCAATGTATTATTTAGCAATAATAAACTGTTACAATACAATATCAATAGAGATCAACATCATCTTACTCTTATGCAAAACCATGCAAAAACTCCTCTCTTTTGGATCTATCTCAAGAACTCAATACATAGACTCGTGGAGGCTCAAAAAATCATGGGGCACTACCATGGGCCCAAACAAGGTTCTAAAATAACATGGTAAAATCTATACAAGTGTTGCAAGTATGTGCCTAACCGATGTTGTCATTGATGTCAACATATCTGTGTTGTCATTGGTGTCAACTGTGCTCTTGTTTTGATGCTTTCTTGTAATGAGTTAGATTCTTTGCATTGGATTATATAAGTGTTGGAGATAATGAGTAAGTGATCTTGATATTGAGTTTCCAAGTGCTTTTGAGAAAATTTGCTCCTCCAATGGAAACAATGTATAGAAGAATATCTTTATTTACAACAGAACATTCCAGTATGTTGCTCTACATTTCTTGTAGATTGCATATCTTTTTCTGTGGATTGGAAGTTATTTAGAGGCATGTCTGAAGATACTATGTTCTAAGTTTGAGCCTCCGGTATGAAAATTTGAGTGAGTTATGTTCACCAGAGTAAAAACTATTTTTTCTATATATTTGGTGGTGACAGGAAAAATGTATTATGCTCCGCATTCCTCTACATTTAAGTATTTCAGTCTGTGGTTTTGGAATCAAGTTTGTAATTATGATAAGTGCCTTCTACTCCAATAGTTCATGATTTGGTGGTCTGCAAGCGATCTTTTCTTTATGACAATGGATAATAGTTATGTTCAAGTGCTCTGGATTGAAGAATCTTCTTGACAAAGTGATTAGAGGCTGTGCAGATGTTCTTGGTGACTACAATGTGCTTGTGGATGTTTCCTGATTGTGTTCCTACCTTTGGATTGGTCCACAAAGAGAAATTTGGATCATTGATGAAGATTGTTCTTAGAAGACTTAGTGTTAACACTAGTCTTGGCCGACTTGGTTGTTTTCACTGCTTGCGGAGATACATTGAAGATTGTGTAAGCGTGTTGTGGCATGGAAGATTGCATTTGAGTCCAAGCTAAGGCATAACATGATCCGCATACATCTTTTCCTTAGCTAATTTTGTTTAGGTCTAGACCTATTTCTATGTATGTTTATAATGCCGACCTTGGAGATTGTTCTAATGGTTGATGAATGTAATGCCGACCTTGATGTACATTCCAAGGTTGATGAATTGTATAAAAACATGTGATATAGTTGCGAAAAAGATATCCTTGTGTAAAAATGCAAAGACAAGTAAAAAGGTGTAAGAAGAGCAGAGCGTAGGAGTTATACTATGCTTCAATGGAACTGAACCCAGGCATGTAATAGATGCTATTAAATTAGTTCACCAACCCCTTGGTAGTGAGCCACCCCTTGGCAGTGAGACGATCTTGGAAGTGAGCCTCAACATTTGTAGTGAGCATATTAGGCAGTGAGTCTCTGTTTTTTAGTATTGTTATAACATATTTATTTCTATGGGCTAACACCCACTGTGGTTTTTCCCTTATAGGGTTTTCCACATAAAAATCTAGTATTTCATATGTTGAATGTGTTATTGTGTTGAGCTTCTTGTTTCATACTTTCATGGTTAAATCTTAATAACAGTGATTGAACATTTGATATATTGATAAGTGGTTAAAGTTTTGAGACAACTGATTCACCCCCCTCTCAGTTGTCCTGTGCATTTCAACAATTGGTATCAGAGCCAAGTTCCTCGGAAGTAAGTCTAACATCTTGAGGTTAATCCAGGATGTCTTACAAAAAGGAAGCTCCGCAGTTTGATGGGATGAATTATGCTTTATGTAAGGTACGAATGAAAAGCCATCTCCTTTGTCTTGGTTATAGAGTATGGAAAGCAGTAGAGAATAAGTATACCATGCCCGAGAATGGTTTAACAACTGAAGACAAAATCAAATACTATAAGTTAAATATAAAATCTAGAGATGTTATGTAAAGTGCCTTGTCTAATACTAAGCTGGTAAAGGTCATGGATCTAGATACTGCTAATGAAGTCTGGGAAAAGCTAAAGAATCTATACGAAGGAGATGAATTTGTAACAAATGCCAAATTGTAGGGACTGAAAGCAAAATATGAGGGTTTAAAGATGAGCGAAGATGAAAACATAATAGCCTACATGCAAAAGGTTGATGAAATTGTCAATGGAATCAAACATATGGGAGGAACTATTGATGAGAATGAAGTTGTGATGAAAATTCTTAGGTCATTGCCTAAATCCTACAGTCACAAGGTAGGTGCTATTGAAGAAGTGATGACTGTGAAAAAGATCACTAAGGATCAGTTGCTTGGAAAGCTTATAGCTTTTGAGATGAGAGAGTTTGATGATGATCTGCCAAAGATTGAGACTGCTTTTAAAGCCAATACTTCAGAGAAGACCTCTAGAGCTGAAAAGTACAAGGTGGAACCTGATGATGAGCTTGATGAAATTGAAGCAAACTTTGTTGACAGACTGCAAAGAGGTTATGGTAAGTTCAAAGGAAAATTATGTTTCAAATGTTTTACATGTGGTAAGGTTGGTCACTATGCTTCTAGGTGTCCAGAAAGAATTGAAAGGAATAGAAAATGATTTGAGAATAGACCTAGGGTTCCAAAGAAATGCTACTATGTTAGAGATCTTGATGATGAAGGTGTGATAGATGATGAATCTGATGATGCTAGTACTAGTGCAAATGAATGCTTGTTTATTGCAATTAAAGAAGAACCTGTGTCTACTAATCCTGCTAGATGTGTGAAGGAAGAAAAACAAATGGAAGAAAGTGCTTTGGCTGTTTAGGTTGAGAAAGATAAGGATGAATGGATTATTGACAGTGGATACTCACATCACATGACTGGTGATAAAAGTAAGTTTGTAAGTTTGGAAAAGTATGATGGAGGATTGGTTAGGTTTGGAGATGATACAACTGGTAAGATTTGTGGAAGAGGATCTATTTCTTTTGATGGAAAGCACAATATTGATGATGTTTTGTATGTGAAGGGTTTAAAACACAATCTTTTGAGTGTTGGTTAGATGTGGGACAAAGGTTATGATCTGAGATTGAAGGACAATGGATGCAAGATCATGGAAAGCTCTAAAATAGTGATTGCTACTAGTAAGAAGACCAAAGGTATTGTCTATCATTTGAAAGGAACTAATGATTACTGCTTGATGGTTCAAACTGATGAGAGCTGGCTATGGCATAAAAGAATGTGTCATATCAATTTTGACAGTTTGGTGAAGATAAGTTTTGCACAAGCTGTAAGAGATCTACCTAAACTTGTGAAGCTTGCCAACACCAGTTGCAAGGAGTGTCAATTTGGGAAACAAACAAGAACAAGTTTTAAAAGAAAAGAACAATTCTCTACTAGATTGCTAGAGCTAGTACATATAGATTTGTGGGGTCCCACAAGAACAAGAAGTCCACAAGGTGACAAGTATTTTATGTTGTTGATTAATGATTATTCTAGAATGACTTGGGTCACTTTCATAAAAGAAAAATCTAAAGCCCTAGACAAGTTCAAAAATTTCAAGGCAATGGTTGAGAATGAGTTAGAGTTGAGGATCAAATGCTTAAGATCTGATAGAGGAGGTGAGTTCACATCAAATGAATTCAATATATTCTGTGAAGAACAAGGGATAAAGAGACAATTGTCTGCACCTAGGACTCCTCAGCAGAATGGAGTTATTGAAAGAAAGAACATGACAGTTCAAAAGGCTGCTAGGACTATGTTAAAGGAAGCTGACCTACTAGAAGTGTACTGGAGAGAAGCCATATATATTGCAGTGTACATCTTAAATAAAGTTCAAGTCAAAGGTAACAACTCTAAAACTCCTTATGAATTATGGTATGGAAAGGTCCCTATAGTAAAATATTTCAAAGTTCTTGGAAGTAAATGTTATATCAGAAAAGAAGAAGACCTAGGAAAGTTTGATGCTAGATGTGATGAAGGAATCTTTCTTGGTTACTCTACAAAGAGCAAGGCATACCGGTGCTACAATAAGAGATTGAAAAAGATTGTTAAGAGTGCTAATGTGAAGGTGGATGAAGACAAGGAAAGAATATCCGATCTGAGTGGGTATGAATCAGATGAACATGTGGCTATAGTGAATGAAGAAAAAGTTGAACAAGAAGACAATCAAGATGAAGAAGAGGCTTCGAAAAATGTTGTTAAGATGCCCAGGTATGTAAGGATTAATCATTCTGAAGATCAGATTATAGGTGACAAAAACAAAGGGGTACTGACAAGGAAAAGAGCTATAGAAGAACAAGTGAATTACTGTTTGCTTTCAAAAATTGAACCTAAAAATGTTAGTGAATCTTGCAATGATGAAAATTGGGTAAAGGCTATGGAAGAAGAACTGATGTAGATAGAGAAAAATCAAACTTGGGAACTAGTTCCTAGACTTGCTGACAAGAGTGTGATTGGCACCAAATGGGTTTTCGGAAACAAGGTGAATGGGAATGGAGAAGTAATAAGGAACAAGGCAAGATTGGTATGCAAAGGACATTCTCACGTTGAAGGGATAGATTTTGAGAAGACCTTTTCTCCTGTGGCAAGGATTGAAGCAATAAAAATATTTTTGGCATTTGCAGCATTCAAAGATTTCAAAGTGTATTAGATGGATGCCAAGTCTGCATTCTTAAATGGTGAGTTGGAAGAAGAGGCCTACATTGAACAACTAGAAGGATTTCAGTTACCAAACCAAGATAACATGGTGTACAGATTGAAGAAGGCCTTGTATGGACTAAAGCAAGCCCCCAAAGCTTGGAATGCAAGGTTAGACAAGTATTTGTTAAAATTAGGGTTCAATAAAGGCACTGCTAAGAGCAATCTCTATTTCAAAATCTATGATAATCAAATCCTAATTGTTGAAGTCTTTGTTGATGACATTATCTTTGGAGGAAATGAAGGTATGTGCATGAAGTTTGCAAGAGAAATGCAAAATGAATTTGAGATGTCTATGTTTGGTGAAATAAATTTCTTTCTAGGTCTGCAAATTACTCAATCAGATAAAGGAATCTTGATTTCTTAGTCTAAATATGTGAAATAGTTGTTGAAGAAGTTTGGGATGGAGGAATCCAAACTAGTATGTACTCCCATGGTGACTGGTTGCAAGTTAAGCAAAACTAATGAATCACCTAAGACTAATTAGAAAAGGTACAGATCTATGATTAGAGGATTACTTTAGCTAACTCAAACTAGACCTGATATAATGCATGCAATGTCTTGTGGCAAGATTTCAAGAAGATCTTAGAGAGTCACATGTGATGGCAATCAAGAGAATCTTGAGGTATTTGAAAGGCACATTAGATCATGGCTTATGGTATCCAAAGGATAATGATTTCACTCTCAGTGCTTATACAGATGTAGATTGGGCCGGAGATGTTGATGACGGAAAAAGTACAAGTGGAGGTGCTTTCTTCTTGGGTAATAGATTGGTTTCATGGTTGAGCAAGAAGCAAGATTCAATCTCCTTGTCTACTGCAGAAGCAGAGTATATTGCAGCAGCATGATGTTGCACTCAAGTGTTATGGATGAAGTAGACTTTGAAGGACATAAGAGTTGTGTATGAAGATCCAATTGCAATCTTTTGTGACAATACAAGTGCTATAAAAATTTCAAAGAATCTAGTGATGCACTCGAGAACAAAACATATATCAATAAGGTATCACTTTTTGAGCGAAAAGGTGATAGAGAATGAAGTAAAGATGGAATATGTGTCCACAAAGGATCAAATTGTAGATATTTTCACTAAGCCTCTACCTAAGTATACCTTTGAGTATCTTAGAGAAAAGTTAGGGGTTATTACCCCTCCTGCTTTGAACTAAGATGCATAGGAATGCATCAGGCCAGTGGTGTCCAAAGCTTCATTCTTTTATTTGGATTGATGTTTTGAGAGCTACCTCTCAGAGGGAGTAGCTAGATGTTACTGACATGGGTTCCTGATTAAGAGCAGTAAGTGTTATAGTGTTGATGAAAGAATAATTTTAGTCTGATCAGAGCAACAGAGTGCAAGTATGTGCCCATTTCCATTGATGTCAAAGGGGGAGAGATATCATGTGAAAAAATTAGGGGGAGAAAGAGTGCAGATGTGTAAAAATAAAGGGGGAGTATCTTGTATTGATGGTCTTTATAGTTTTTCACATCATATGTTGCCATCAATGACAAAGGGGGAGATTGTTGCAAGTATGTGCCTAACCAATGTTGTCATTGATGTCAACATATTTGTGTTGTCATTGGTGTCAACTGTGCTCTTGTTTTGATGTTTTCTTGTAATGAATTAGATGCTTTGCATTGGCTTATATAAGTGTTGGAGATAATGAGTAAGTGATCTTGATATTGAGTTTCCAAGTGCTTTTGAGAAAATTTGCTCCTTCGGTGGAAACAGTGTATAGAAGAGTATCTTTTTTACAACAAAATAGTCCAGTATGTTGCTTCGCATTTCTTATTTCTTATAGATTGCATATCTATTTATGTGGATTGGAAGTTATTTAGAGGCATGTTTGAAGATGCTATGTTCCAAGTTTGAGCCTCTAGTATGAAGATTTGAGTGAGTTATGTTCAACAGAGTAAAAACTATTTTTTCTATATATTTTTTGGTGACAGGGAAAATGTATTATGCTCTGCATTTAAGTATTTCAGTCTGCGGATCTAGAATGAAGTTTGTAATGATGTTAAGTGCCTTCAACTCCAATAGTTCATGATTTGGTGGTCCACAAGCGATCTTTTCTTTATGATAGTGGATAACAGTTATGTTCAAGTGCTCTGGATTGAAGAATCTTCTTGACAAAGTGATTAGAGGTTGTGTGTATGTTCTCGGTGATTACAATGTGCTTGTGGATGTCTCCTGATTGTGTTCCTACCTTTGGATTGGTCCGCAAAGAGAAATTTGGATTGTTGATGAAGACTACTCTTAGAAGACTCAGTGTTAACACCAATCTTGGTCGACTTGGTTGTTTTCACTACTTGTAGAGATACATCAAAGATTGTGGAAGCATGTTGTGGCATGGAAGATTTCATTTGAGTCCCAGCTAAGGCATAATGTGATCCGCATACATATTTTCCTTAGCTAACTTTGTTTAGGTCCAGACCTATTTCTATGTATGTTTGTAATGCCGACCTTGGAGATTGTTCCAATGGATGATGAATGTAATGTCAACCTTGATGTACATTCCAAGGTTGATGAAGTGTATAAAAACATGTAATGTAGTTGCAAAAAAGATATCCTTGTGCAAAAATGCAAAGATAAGTAAAAAGGTGTAAGAAGAGCAGAGCATAGGAGTTATATTGTGCTTCAACGGAACTGAATCTAGGCATGGAATAGATGTTATCAAATTAGATCACCAACCCCTTGGAAGTGAGCCACCCCTTGGCAGTGAGCCTCAACATTTGTAGTGAGCATATTGGGCAGTGAGCCCTAAGGCAGTGAGCCTCTCTTTTTTGGTATTGTTATAACATATTTATTTATGTGGGCTAACACCCACCGTGGTTTTTCCCTTATAGGGTTTTCCATGTAAAAATTTGGTTTTTCATGTGTTGAATGTGTTATTGTGTTGAGCTTCTTGTTTCATGCTTTCATGGTTAAATCTTAATAACAATGATTGAACATTTGATATGCTGATAAGTGATTAAAGTTTTGAGACAATTGATTCACCCCCCCTCTCAGTTGTCCTGTGCATTTCAACAACAAGACACACTCTATTATTTGCCATTTACCTCCTTTAGAAAGATAATCTATGATGTTTTATAACATGCATCATAAGTGTGTCTGCCATGTTGAAATGTTGTAGTACAGAGTTTACATACTTTGGCCTAATCAAAGATTTTTGTTCACTCTCTCATTTGATCTCCATACCCAATTTGGTAGTTCCTAAGTCCATCTAAAATTATGCTGAAAGCTAATATTTCAAATCATAAATCACATCCTTACTATTACCAAAAAAAAATTGTCTACGTACATTGTGATAACAAGGAATCGATCACTGTTGTGTTTATAGTAAACACAATGATCTAATTTGAATCTCAAAAAAACCAATCCAAACATAAAGGAATCAAACTTTTGGTACCACAGATCCTAGGTAGTAGAATGTTTGAGACACACACAGATTTTTTAATTTTCAAACCAAAGTTTATTTACCTCTTTCCATGTAGTGCTTAGGCTATGTTAGATAGATCTCTTACTCATAGTCACCATGCAAGAATGTTGTCTTCACATCCATTTGTTCTATCTATAAATTAAAATGTATTGCTATACATAATAAAAACGTGATAGACGTCAGCTTAGCAACTGGGAAAAATCTTACCAATGTCTATCCCCTCAACTTGGGAATATCCTTTTACAACCAACCTTGCCTTGTACTTTTTAATATTACCATCTAAATCGATCTTCTTTTTGAACACCTATTTACATCCAATAGACTTTTTTTGTTCTAGCAATAGTACCAAGTCCCTGGTATCATTCCTCTTCAATGGAACTATCTCCTCATCCATAGTTACTCTCCAAGACTTAGAATCACCCATGTCCATCACCTCCTTTAGAATTCTAGGATCATTGATATTAGTAATCAAAGAAAAAATATATCTCTAATCAAGAAGAGTGTACATGTTTGGTTGTCTCTATTGAGTGGACCACCTTAAGAGTTGAGGCAGAGGTTTTTCCTTCTCTTTTGAACTATCAGAACTATCCAAGTTCTCCTCTTTAGGTCCTTCATGAGATTTTGGTTCAACCTTCTCATTCTTTGAGGTTAGTTGAACTACATCTTTCTTCCCATCCTCTTTTAGCTACAACATTGAGAAAGAAAGCTCAATATCTTTGAAAATAACACTTTTATTGTACAAAACTCTCTCATCCATAGGGTCCCAAAACTTGTACCCTTTCACATCGATACCTTAATTATTGAACATACATTTCACTACCTTGTTCTCCAACTTTGACGTTTCTCCCTAGGCACATGTGCATATGCCTTGCAACCAAAACCTCTAAGATATTATAATGATGGATTTTATCCTGTCAATGCCTCCATAAGAGTCTTATCAACAAGAGTTTATGTCTAGGAGACTTGTTAATCAGGTGACAATCCATATCAACTACTTCAACATAGAACATCAATTCCAAGTCAACTCTACTAAGTATGCTTCTAACACTTTCCATCAATGTCTTATTTGTTCTTTCTACAACTCCATTCTATTGAGGGGTATATGAAGTTGTTTTGTATCTCAATCACATGATCTTTATAGAATCTATCAAAATATGTGGAACAAACTAAGTGCCATTGTTAGTCCTCAAAACATTAATTTTCCTGCTAGTTTGATTTTTTAAAAGAGCCTTAAACTCCTTAAACCAACTAAAGACTTTAAATTTACTCCCAATGAAATACATCCATGTCCTAGAGAAACTATAAAAGATACATAGTACAAATACTTAGAAATGAAAGGAACATTAAAATGAACAAATACATGTGAATGAATTAAATCTAACATACTATAAGATTTGGAGAACTAGAATAAAACTAAATGTGGTTCTATTTTCCATATACATAATGTTTAGAGAAATCAAATTTGAGAGTACAATCACTCACCCCCTCAACAAGATTTTTATTTTTAGGGTCATTAGACTCTTCTCACCCATATGACCCATTCTTTGGTTCCATAGAATTATCTTCTCCATAGGTAACTTGCTCTTTGAAGCAAAAACTTATTTAGGTACCCAGAAAACATGACTATCAAAAGTAGACACAATATTCCTTTTTGGTGTTGGTTTCAATGGTGGTGTAGATTATGTAGATCTTTCCACTATAGGAACAAAAGAACTATTGCATTGGACATTGTATGTATCCATCTGAAATAGAGTGCCCACATGAACACTCTTAGCGAACACCATAGCTCCTTGCACCATCTTACACCCTCCACTAGAGAAAACAACATACACAGTTGCATCATTGAGTTTGCTAATTGATAACATACTTCTTTCCAAACTAGGGATGTGCGACACACCATTGATCCCCTTCACTCATCCATCAAGTAATTGAATTTGAACTCTACTAGTGCCAACTATGCTCAAATGAGAATCATCACTAAGGTACACCTTTCCACCATCATATTCTTCATACTTTGAAAACCACCCTTGATGGGAAGTCATATGGATGGAAGCTCCAGAGTCTATCAACCATGCACTTGCTAATACATGAGTTTCCAAGGTCTTGACAAAGACATCTGCATTATCTTGAGAGGAATTTTTAGATTCATCATTTAAATCATTTTTCTTTTTCTTTTTCTCCTTTTTACAATCTCTATGAAGTGTCTATTTTTTTTACAATTCCAACACTTAGCCTTGGGCCTTCCAGAATATTTGGATATCCCATGACAATTGTATTTATCTACTTTTCTTTCTTCTTGTCCTTATTCTTGCCTTTCTTCTTTAGTCTTCTATGAATAGTTAGTTCCTCCATAGTAGATTTAAAACCTTTCTACTACATCTCCTTTGAGAGTAAAGCTATCACTACCTCATCCATTTTGACTTTCAAGGTAGTTCTCCTGATTGTCATCACTAAGTGATCCCACAAGTTTGGCAAAGAAACATAGAAGTGTCATGCAATGATCCTTCCATTTTCACTCCAATAGAGTGCAACTGAGTCACAATCATATTAAACACATTGAAATGCTTGACCACATGTAACCACCATAATCCATTCTCAAGGTGTACAACTTCTTTCTTCAAAAAAGATTGTTAACTAAATATTTAACCTAGTACAAGTATCACAACTTCTTCCAAAGAGCTTGTGTAGTGGCTTCTTCATGTATGTTCAACAAGACTAAATCCACCAAACAAAGCCTAATGAGGTCCTTCACCTTCCTATCCAATAGAACCTAGTCAGCTTGTGGCATTGTAGTGGGCTTGGATCCAAATACAACAAGGTCCATAGATTTTTGTTTACAAGCATATCCTCCATCTTGAGCTTCCACAACTCAGTTAATTCTGATGAACCTCTCCATATTTATTCTTGATATGCTTTCCATTTTCTTACAACAAGATCTCATTCTATGCAAGCTCCCACTCAAACCAAGATTAGAACAAAACACCTTGTCCCTAAAACCTAAGACCTAAAATGATCAAACTCTGATACCAAATGAAAGGAAGTATAGGTGCAGAATGCACTTTCTACACTAATCTATGAGAGGAGGTATGTGCACAACTTAAAACCAATCATACAATTACAAGGAAAGAAACACAAAACTAGTATACCATAACATAACAATTTATGTGGGGAAAAATCTTTTTGGAGAAGAACCCACATTTCAAAGAAACTTGATATATTATTTAGTAATCAATGGTTACAAACCACCTATAGATTCTAATCCTTTACAAGAGTATCACCAACAAGAGATCTGAAATGATTTTGGTAGTATAACAATACCTATAAACTTATTATGAATCCTCTATCTCAAGCACCCAATAAATAGGAGAAGAAATACATGAAACCATCAAATGGTAATTAGGAAACCATGAGCTAAAACCACCCAAAATGTGGCACCCAAATCCCAAGTCAAAATCCAATACCCAAATCCCAAGATTAGTCCACAGGCTAAAAATAACATATTCCTTCTACTTGTCGTAAGCTCATCATAATCCACCCACCAACTTGGGTGCCCCATTTTCTATCCATTATGTCCAATACAATATGGCTTATGATGTCTCATAACATGCATTGTAAGTTGGTCAACAAGTGTAACTCCCTCTTACAACTCTCTTATGTGTCATAGATGGTCTTACATTTTTGATGTGGAAGGCCTAATTTTTTGAGGCCATGACTTTTGATTTGGAAAGCCAATTGAGCACCCCCCCTTTTTAAATTGAATATATTGAAGACAACCATGTTACCATAAACTTATTGATTTGGTTAAAACCCATTTTGATTTTTTTGAGGCCAAAATCGACCCCTGGAGCCTTAAAAAATTGCATTTTTGTGTTCTATAGTTCCAAAATTACATTTTTTGCTCTTATAATTAGGATGCAAGGTTGAGAAATCTTTCCTAACACCAGATTCCCACTCATCCCTCTATTCAAATACCCATCCTAGTTATGAACTTTATTCTTGAGTGTCCGTAGGCAATCTCTCAAACATACAAGGAGTTGGATGAAGTGAAAAATATGCTCAGGAATGTCTCAAATGAGCTAGTATCCCTTAAAAGGAAACAATACCAAGTTTCCAAAAGACCCTATTATTATAACAACCAAGGATATTACCCTCGGTACAAAGCTAACAAGAACCCAAATAATGTCAAAATTCCTAGATTGTTCTTGTAACAAGACCCTACACTAGATTCTAGCCATAAATCCTAATAGACCTAAATATGTGGTGTTATCCTTGTGGCGTGCCTCATGGTCCCAATATTTCCCAAAATGGAATCCTCAATATACTTTGATAGTTTAAAATTTCATGAACATAATGCTAATCTTGTCAATGCAAGATCATGTTGTTGATCAAACATAAATGGCTCCTAGTGAGGTAATACAATACTGTGAAGAAAATAATTTTTGACTGGTGAATGATGTAGCATCAACCTTAGGGAGACCTCAATTTCAGTTAGATTATTTGACTAGATCAAAGAAAAGGACCATGAAGGAACAATCCAAATTAGGTCAAGCAGGTCTTAATATAAAAAATCCCATAACATTAACTAAAGCAACATGAATTTATTACTAGGATATGCCAAACTAGAACAAACTATCCTTTGGTTGAAAGTTTGAATAACCAATGAACCCCCTATTTAGCACAAATGACACATTCAACTACTCCCTCCAGTGTGATTGATGAAATGAAGAAAGTAGTTGTGTCTCACAATCAGAGACATTGTCCATCCTTGGATAGGTGAATCTATTGAAGGAGGCACTGATGAAAAATGAAAAACTCATTGCTCAAAAAGAGCAATCCACTAACCATATGAAGGCTATTCTTGATAAGCATGCATTGTGGTTTAGGTATCTAGTACTGAGATAAGTAGAGCAGTATCTCTTCCCTTCTATATCACTTTAATAGTAGGTCAGAAGTTATTACGTAATTGTATGATAAATAGTGAATCCAACTGATGAGGGTCACCGCATTCCTCACCATTTAATTATAAATGTCAATCCAGGGTGGTGTCCAAGGCTATATGCAAAAGGGAGAAGAAATAGTTTGCATGACTTGATTTTCTATAAATGGAATTGAAAGGAAATGCATAAAAAAACTAAACTCTACTTCTTGAATCAAATCTAATCTAAGAAGCTTGTAAATGGAAATGCTAGAATCAAATGTAACAAACCAATTCATACAACTTGGAATTACTCACAAAATTTACTAAGAAAGTAAATGAACATGTTTAACTAAGAGAGATTTTTTTTAAAACATTTGCATAATCACATAGAATTAAATGTATATCTTCATATTTTTCAACCTTGAAATTACAATATTCAAAGATAAAAACATAGTGAAATTATTTCACTTCACATTTACAAATAATTTGCACATGGCAATATGAATAATTTTACATAAGTTTGAAAATTATAAGTCATATAAACAAGTATATTGCATATGGAATCTAGTATTTGTAGATCACAAGGATCAGTGAGTCTTCTGCTACAAAGGGAGAGCATCATCCGAGTGTTTTTTCTACAACCATAGACCGAGGGCCCCCCACTCATCTTCCATCTTGAAATGGCCCTACCCTTCACGAAGAGTATAGACATAAGGAACCAACAGGTTGCCATCTAAGTTCTAGTGTTGTGTCCTACGTAACTCAATCGACTATACAACTCTCAACAATCTTCTAGCTAAGTATGGTCATTCTGACAGGTTACACAATCTAGACACAGTGAACTGACTAATGCACACAGAGACAAATGCATCACTTTGGCCAAAGTTTCTATATAAATAAACGTTTGCAATAAACATAGTCATGTGCTCACACACCTCTAACTCGACTTGGAAATTACCACATCCTACAGTTTGACTTGCTTGACTAGTATCTCTAGACACAAATTATCTTGACTAAACTCAAAATCTTAGTCAATTTTTGACTTAGAATTAATCCTTAATCTAGGATAAACGTATTATATGGGTTTAGGTGACTTTAACCTTTCAGAGAGTCCCTCTTTGCATATTTGCAAATACTAGGGTCTATGACTTCCTGTCATTCTACTCACACGGGACTTCTCATCTGTCCATTTATCATGACAATATAGTTAGTGTTATCTCTACATTCTTGTAGCTTAACATAGATAAATAAAATTATCTATTTGTTTATCTCAGCCAAACATATAGTTCTGGTTTTAAGATCAAAATATTGATATTCATAAGTTTATGGCTATAAACTTCTTTCCCATCTAGAAAACCTTCCAACAGTAATCCCACAAGCTATCTACCAAAAAACAAGGCTATCACAGAACATGTGCACTCGTGTTCTTGTCGATATATTTCAACTAAGTTAAACATCTATTTACTAGTCAACCAGTTTATACTTTAGCTAAGATAAGGTAACTAATTATAGCCCATGGTCATCTTACTGCCATTCCCAGTTAAGGGTTTAAATCTTGTGGCCATGTTACAACCAAGATAGGATTTTTACATGATAATCCATAGGCCATTCTCAACCAAGATAAAATCAATACTTATTAAGCTTTTAGACTTTATACACATGCACAGAAACACAAGGTTATCGACCTCCTTAGGCATGCAAATATAAAAGTATATCAGCCTTTTCCAGCATGTAAAGTCATACAAAGCTATTTGCCATGTATAAAGAATACATAAATAAAAGCATATCAGCCTTCTACATGCACTAACAAGAACACAGTACTTATAATTTTTAACCCGTTTCTATCAGTTTGGTACAGAGCTTTCAACCTTTTAGAGGTGACATGGTGCATGTATCTACCATTATCGGCCTCATGCAATAGATACCAATCTGAAGTATGTTGGTCTTGTGTGATATATCTTGGCATAAAAATGTATAGTTCTTCTATAGAATCAACAAGAAGAATTGCATTCTTATCGGCCTTTACAGGAATAACTGGACATATAGAGTTATTAGCCTCATGCAATTTATATAAAGGTATATTGGCCACAAATAGAGCTTGAATTATCAAATCTCTCAGCCTTAGTGGCTACAGAAGCTAGTTTCAATAAAGATTTACAAACAAAGTCAAGTTTTATCAGCCACTAAGAGGCACTGGGATGCATGCACAATAACACAAAAGAGTGCCAAGTTGTCGACCTTTACATAGGCATAGGATAGTATATTCAAATGGCTTTGTAGAATAGTAAGGTGGCTCTCTGAGGCTAAGATGGTATTACTGTAGCCCCACGGTAGTCTTACTATAGCTCAGGCAGTTTCTTTTGTAGCTTAAAGCTTACACATCAACTCAAATATTTCTTTATTCAATCTAGAGTAAAATCCAATGGTTCAAGAGCTCAAAACACCATTAACAATGATGCTAAAAAAAGTTCCTAGAGTTAAATTAACAACATTTGATACTCTTCAACATCCATGTCAAAGATTCATAGCATAGTAGGCAGCTATATGATTGAGAAAGATTTACCATATGACAAGATGCTATAGTAATAACAATAGCTGTAATACTGCACTCCTTCTCCAGAAGGAAATGACTATATGTTCATACCTTGACTCTTAAAAAGGTTCTAAACATTATCCTTTTGGCAGAAGTTAACTCTTCTTCTCCCAAATCTTGCACGCTATCCTTCAGCTTGTTTGCTCTACACCCCCACAGATCTTGAAGATAACAAAGGTTTGTGTTCTTAACACCCATTATGCACTTAGAGTGGCGCACCCATACTGCTAAGACTATTCCACAAAGTATGTCATTGTTGCCCATTAACATAGCCTTTTAAAAGGCTTTACTCTCCACATAACCGCGGCTATTCTTCCTATATCCATGCCTATTAACACTCTACTGTGGCATGCAAAAAATAATGGAGTTACTAGTCATAAAGACCATTCCTGAACTGTTTGAAACTCCTCCTTACTCTCCATAACTGATGTGGAGGAAAGGAGTTGAGTGCCCACACAATATCATGAAGTGGTTTTGCATTAAGTTTGCAACAACACCATGTTCCCTAGAAAGCTCATCGACTATCTACAAAACAATTTGTTTAACTAAAAGTTCATATTAAATAGATATTTAACAACAAAATATTGGTCTATAGAACGTATTCTTACATTGTCTCTAACACATGATAAGATTTTAGAATGGGGTTGAGGTATTCTCCCCCTTTCAAAATTGCTTAATGTAAAAATAGATAAATTAATGTAATATAATTCCAATTAGGAATTACCAATAATAAAGTAGTTTAACTAATAGTATTTATTTGTTCTAGTAATATAAAATTATATTAATTCATACAAAGAAATAATGACTATCGACCATTTCCTTGTCGATGGTCATATTCTAACATGACTTAGTTTTCGACAATAACCTCAGCTTAATGTATCTAGTTGACAATCAACGATTTGTCAAGTCAAAACCAAACTTAGACCAATTGGTCAAACATAACTTATCATACTTGACGAAGGTTCACTAAACTGTAAAAGAACGAGACTTAGATGGCAAACAATATGTTCTTATCCATACGTCTATTCTCTTCTCTTTGATAATGCTCTCCCTCTCTTTGTCAGAGGGTGGAAAACTTGTTTCCTGGTTACAACTTGCAATCACCAAACTGGGATTAGTGCATCGTTAGTCAATCCAAAAACCTTATGAATAAATAATCATGACATCTTATAAACATAAACTCATGATATCATTGATTTATCTTGACATTTTGATATAATGTCAAACCATGAACTCATGCATACATAACTACAAATTACGTGCAAGTAAAAGTAAATCATAATCAAAATTTGGGGTGTGACATATCTCCCCCATAAGACTCATCGTCCTCGATGATCCAGTGTATCATAAATTAATAATATAAAGTTTTTGTTCAACTTTAAATAGCTTAAAACAAATGAGGAAATCTCTGATAAAAATCAGGGTAATCTTCCCATGTGGCACTATCCTCTGTATACTAGTCCCATTAGACCTTGCATTGTATAACCTCTCTATTATGCAAGTGGAGCTTACAAACTTCAATCACCTTGAGAGGCTTGATCATGACCACTCCTGGGTCCTATACCTATAAAGCATTCCAATCAAGAATGTGATTATAACCTGTCATATAGTTTTTCAAATATGAAACATGAAAAACATTATGCATCCTATCAAGAGCTGGTGGTAGAGCGATTCTGTAGGCAACCGGATTGATCACTTTGAAAACTTCGAAGGGTCCTACATATCAAGGAGCTAGTTTGGAAGACTTCCCAAACTTTATGGAACTCTTCTGAGGTTTGACCCTCAAAACATTTTTTTCTCCAACTAAGAATTGCCTTGGTGTACATTTGGCATCAGCGTAACTTTTTCTCTATCATTTGCTTCCACCAATCTATTTTTGATCATCTTGATCTGTTCGTCCATTTCTGATAACATTTCTCAACCAAAGCTAATCCTATCTTCTAGCTTATCCTAGCTTATAGGAGTTTGGCATATTCTTCCATACAATGCTTCAAATGAAGCCATCTTAATAGTAGAATGATAGGAGTTGTTATATGCAAACTCCACAAGTGGTAGATATTCTTCCCACTTCTATTGATGATCCATGCAATACATCCACAACAAATCTTCTAGAACTTTATTTACCCTCTCAATCTGACCATCTGTCTTAGGGTGATAAGCTGAGCTTATATTGAGTTGAGTTCCTAGCACTGAGAACAAAGTTTGCCAAAATCTTAATGTCATGCACGCATCTCTGTCTGAGATAACTTTCTCAGGAACTCCATGCAATCTAAACACTTCTTGCAAAAACTTGCGAGCTAAAATTAGTGCTCCATCTGTTAGATTCCCAGGTATAAAATGAGCTACCTTGGAGAGATTGTTTGCCACCACTAAAATAGCATTATGCCTATTTCGAGACATTGGGAGACCTTGCATAAAGTCCATACTAATGACCTTCCACTTCCACTCTGGAATATCATGCAGATATAGAAGCCTTGTTGGATGATGATGCTTAACCTTGACTCTTTGGCACTATAGGCAACTTGCTACAAAACTTGTAGTGTCATTCTTCATTCCTTTCTAGAAATAAAGAGGCTTCACATCGGCTAGGAGTTTGGTTGTACTCCAGGGTGACCTGAATATGGTGTGGAATGAACTTCCTTCCACACAAGGTTTCTTAATTTTGTAGAGTTTGGAACATACATCCTTCCTCTATATCTTAAAACCCATCTAGTTCAAAATAGAACCCATCATACCTCGAGTCTTAAGGATTTACTATGAGAGCCTGCTCAACTTGCTCATAGTACTCATCACCTGCAGAATTTTGTAACACTAAATCCTTGATGTTCGAGTGGATAAAGACAATCGATGAGAAATGGCTCCGTTGAATTAGAGCATCTGCTACTTGGTTTTCTTTACCTTTGATATAACTTATCTCAAAGTCATAGTCGGATATCAATTCCAACAATCTTCTTTGTTGAGCATTCAGATGAGGTTGAGAAAATATATACTTAAGACCTTGATGGTACAACTTTAGTTCAAAAGGCTTTCTTGGAAAATAGTGTCACCACACTTGCAAAGCATGCACAACTACTACTAACTCTAAGTCATGAGGAGCATAATTCTGCTCATATGCTCTCAGCTTTCTAGATTCATAGGCTACCACTCGCCCATTCTGCATAAGTACTCCACCTGAACCTTCACCTAAGGCATCAATGATTACAACAAATTGACTTTCCGGATTAGGAACTTTCAATATTGGTGCAGTTGTCAACCTCTCTTTTAACTGATTAAATGTCTACTGACATTTTTTTGACCAGGAAAAATGCTTTCATTTTCTCTGAAGTGAAGTGATTGGGTTTGCAATCTTAGAAAAGTTCAATATGAACTTCCTATAATATCCAGCTAACCCCATGAAATGATACACTTCATGCACATTCTTTGGTGCAGGCTACTCAAGTATAGCTTTGATCTTCATAGGATCTACTGAAATTCCTTTAGTTGATATTATATGTCCCAGATATTGTATCTCTTTCTGAAAGAAAGTACACTCAGAAATCTTCCCATACAACTTATGTTCCATCAGTTGCTATAGAACTAACTGTAGATGTTGCAAGTGCTCTTCCTCATTCTTAGAATATATAAGAATGTCATCTAGAAACACTAGAATAAATTTATCCAAGCAATCTCAAAAAACACTATTCATCAAATTCATGAATGCTATAGGGGCATTCGTAAGTCCAAATGGTAGAACTGTGAACTCATAATGTCCATACCTTGTTCTGAAAGTTGTTTTATGAATATCTTCATCTTTTATTCTTAGTTGATGATATCTAGATCGTTGATCAATTTTTGAGAATACTATTGTGCCCCACAGCTAATCAAAGGATACTTATTCTTTCTTGTTTCTTTATTGAGCATACGATAGTCTATACACAAATGCAAGGTTCCATCCTTCTTTTTGACAAAGATCACAGGTGCTCCCCAAGGAGAAACATTGGGTCTAATCAACCCTTTAGCCAATAGCTCCTAAAGCTGGGCTTTCAATTCTATCAACTCTATAGTAGTCATATAGTATGGTGCCTTTGATATCGTCTCAGATCTAGGTATTCTATCAATAGAAAAATCAAAAGCTCTCTTTGGAGGTAATGCCAGAAGTTCATCTGGAAAGACATCCTGAAAATTTTGAAGGAAAGGATAGTTCTCCAAGGGTACCTTTTGTTTACTAGGATCCTCTTCTACTATTTCCATTTTGACTGTAAAATGTCAACATCCTTTTCACCTTGCCCTCTTCAATTGCATAGTAGAGATTGGTCTGATCTTGACTTCTCTTTGTGTGCCTTGCATATAGATTTTGTTTCCTACATGATGCAGAAGCATCTGGGTCCATAAGCAATCAGCATCACCCAAAAAGATATTTCAAGTTTTTAGGTTTAGTTTTAGTTCAATTTTTGTTGTGCTTTGTCTTCTTTTGTGTTGGTTTTGGTATTTTGCTTTATGAGACAAATTCATGTTAATTCGGCCAAGTTAAGAGCATCATCATGTAGAAGACCCAATTGGGTATCTCCAGTTTCATTTTGGTGAAAATTGGGTAAAATTTAGCTAAGTTATAGCCAGTCGAAAAAATCTTGAGTTTGTGAACTTTTCATTCATCGACGACTCAGTTCGCCAATGGCTCAGTTTGCCAATGGGCGACTTCTCCAACATGCCTATATACAAGTTCACTTTTCACATACAAAGACTTCATCATTGTCTCCTAGTGCTGAAGAAAATCATTATTGGCAAAGTTTCAAGTTTTAGAACCTTATCAGCAAAATCATGGGTTTTTGAACTTGCAAGTTCGCCGATGCTTCATTTTTTCGACAAGCCTTGCCAAGATGGAGTCAAAGTTCATCGGTTCATGGAGATGTAAAATTTCCGATAGAAGATGATTAGTTCATGGGTTCTATAATTGTCGATAAGCCATTTAAGAATGGAGTTCATGTTTTCCCAAATTTGTCGATAATGTTGAAGTCAAACTATTGACCAATCCCAAGTTTTGAAAAGTTAAATTATGCTGATACAAGTGGATTTCTTAGTCGACAAACCTTTGTATTTTCTAACAAGTTCGTGACTTTTGAAAATTACAGATTTGCCGACAGGGTTCGGGAAAGCTGAATTTTACCGATAAAAGGCAATTGAAGACTTTGGTAGTTCGAGAAAGTTAAGTTTTGTTGATAACATGTGACAAATTTTAAGATCGTAAGGTGGACTTTTTGTTGGCAAAGTTAGGGTTTCAAAGGAAACATCGATAAAGGACTCCAAGGTTCGAGGATATTATAATTTGTTGATAGCTAAAGGCTTACACTGACAAGCAGTTAATTTATGAAATCATTATTTTTTCGATAAGATGTGACAGAAGACTTAAGTTAGCGACATGCTACATTTACCAACAATCTCCCTCTTAATATGTCAGAGAACATTAAGTTGGCGAACTTGAACAAAGACCGACATGTTTCATGGGAAAGGAATTTTGCCAATAAGTGCCTTAGAGCCCGAATATATATAGTGTCGCTTTTTGTACAAATTATGGATGTCTGAGGCAACGATCTAATTCTTTGACCAGTTAACTATTTGATGACAGTTAAAGGTTATGTGGTTGTTATGCAACCATCCACTTGGCAATTTTCTAATCTATTTGGTAACCATTGAAACGCTTGGTGACCATTAAGTTTCAGTTAAGAAACTATTTTTTTTTAGTTTCTTGTGAAACGATCTACTTTTTAGTTTTCTCCTTAGTTGATGTATAAGTTGGAAACATTTGGGATATTATGAGGGGTCAGCCATCAAGAGAAGGAAGAGAGGCTCGGCCAGAGAGCAGGAGGAAACTTGCAGTGAATACAAGATAAGGGCGAGAATGCGAGACTATGGGAGATTTGATCTTTGTGTTGTTGAAAAGTGATTTGGTGTTGTAAGCACATAATCAGATGAGTATTGCATTGTAAAGCTTGAGGCTAAGGCCTAGAATGCCAATAAGTTTGTAATTGTTGGTGTTGTAAATTTTAATAAAATAGTTTATGATGTGTTTATGAGTTTATGTTTTTGTTGTGTTGTTGAGCTGCATGAATGGGTTGCCTGATAAGGTTCCCTAGTCACGATTGCACCAAGTGGTATCAGAGCTATGGTCTTGAGTGTGTAGACAGAGCACATAATGTGAGGTAGTCTGCACCAGGACCTACGAGTGGAGAGTGAAGTGGATGTGTTGTCTGAGGAGCTCAAGAGAATTGTTGCAAGTGTGCGACGAGTCCTAAGCAATTAAGAGCTGAGAGAATAAATTGAAGCCATGAAAGAGAGTTATTTGTGAGAGTGATCTTGTTACAAGGGGGAGAACTGTAACTAGAAAGGGTTTTCTAAATTGATGTGTACCTTTAAGCGTGTGCAGGTTGCCGAGAGTTGGTTTTGTGAGTGTGCAGAAGAATGTTGGGCAGAATGTCTTGGAAGCTAGGAGAATGTTTTATGATGAAGAAAGAATTTTTGAAGCCATAGAAAGAGAAGCAAGAACCCATCCAGAGGAACAATGTGTTTCAGACTATTTGCAAGTCAGCTAGAAAGTGCTACAGAGTGGTTGTGGATAGCAGTAGAACATATAATTTGGTGTCATTGGAGATGGTCGAGAAGTTGAGTTTGAAGAGAAGAAAACATTCTAACCCTTACAACATTTCTTGGTTGCAAGGAAATCGTCAGATATGGGTAAGTGAACAATGTATTGTTGATTTTCAGATTCGTAGATATAAGGATGAAATTGTATGTGATATAGTACCTATGGATATATGTCATGTTTTGTTGGGGCAACCTTGTCTTTGGGATAGAGAAGCTATGCATGATAGTAGGAAGAATACGTATAGTATAATAAAGGATGGGGAAGAATATGTTTTGAGTCTGTTGCAGGATAAACAGAAAGAGGTGGTGAAACAAGTTGAGGATGTGAAGACTGAAGAGGACAATATCGGTATGAAGGAGTCCCTTTATTTTTCTGACAAAGATGTGTTTGTAAGTGATGACGTGTATGCAGGTAAAGAGGAAGAAGAAAACATTACAGTAGTATGCCTTGATGGAGGCATAGAAAAAGAGGTTGAGGAAGAGGAAGATGTAGCAGTGGTTGAGGATGAAGAGGAAAGAGAAGAGATTGTAGCAGGGGTTACAAAGGATGAGAAGAGGAATGCAGATAATGAGATTGTAGTGGTTGAAGGTGAGCATAATGTTGTAGCAGCTAAGGACATGAAGATAGTGATAGCAGTGGATGGTGAAAATGAAAACATTGTAATGAATGGTGAAGAAGGAAAAGTTGTACTAGCAAAGAAGGATGAGCTAATTTTTTTATTCTGAATTAAGTTATGATGATTTACCTTCAATGGTGGAAGTAGAAGAGGATGTTGTTATATAGAATGAAGTTGCAATAGCAGATTTGTATACTGCATGTTTGTGTATAGAGGTTTTGAAAGATGATGCAAGTGGAACTTGGTGGAGGTGGTCAGCTTATGGTGGGTTGGATCCCATGAAAGAGGAGAGAAGAGGAGACAGTATTTGGAGGAGAAGAAGAGAGAGCCTTTGTGGGAGGACGGTCTATAGTGGATGTGAGTCCATGAGGGGAAGGAGGAAGAAGGTGTACACTTGGTGGACGAGGATGACAAGTATCCCAGCCAGATGCTGGAAGAGGCGAAGGAACATAGTTTTTGATGAAAGGTCTGTTACAGTGATGGAGATTGCTGCAAGTTATTGTAACCTAGAAGGGTAGTTCTACTATTCATCTCCATTTTGTGAGCCCATGCTCACAAACTTTTTACCCGGCATGTCTGATGCAGAAGTATCCAGGTCCACAAGCAATCAACATCACCCAACAATATATTTCAAGTTTTCAGGTCCAATTTCAATTCAGTTTTTGTTGTGCTTTGTCTTCTTTTGTGTTGGTTTTAGTCTTTTGCTTCAGGAGGCAAATTCATGTTAATTCAGCCAAGTTAAGAGCATCATCATGTAGAAGACCCAATTGGGTATCTCCAATTTCATTTTGGTTAAAATTGGGTAAAATTTGGCTAAGTCATAGCCAGTCGAAAAAATGCTGAGTTTGCAAACTTTTAGTTCCCTGATGGCTTAGTTTGCTGATGGGCGACTTCGCTGATAGGCCTATATACAAGTTCACTTTTCACATACAAAGATTTCACCATTGTCTCCCAGTGTTGAAGAAAATCATTATTGGCAAAGTTTCAAGTTTTAGAACCTTATCGAAAAAATCACAGGTTTTCAAACTTGCAAGTTCGCTGATGCTTCATTTCACTGACAAGCCTTGCCAAGATGGAGTCAAAGTTCATTGGTTCGTGGAGACACAAAATTACCGATAGAAGATGATTAGTTCGCGGGTTCTGTAATGGTTGATAAGCCATTTAAGAATGGAGTTCATGTTTTCCCAAATTTGTCGATAACGTTGAAGTCAAACTGTTGACCAATCCCAAGTTTCAAAAAGTTAAACTTTGCCAATAGAAGTGAATCATTTAGTCGGCAAACCTTCATATTTTATAACAAGTTCATGACTTCTGAAAATTGCTAATTTACCGACAGGGTTCAGGAAAGCTGAATTTTGCCAATAAAAGGCAATTAAAGACTTTGGTGGTTTGAGAAAGTTAAGTTTCACTGATAACATGTTGCAACAAATTTTAAGATTGTAAGGTTGATTTTTTTCCTGCAAAGTTAGGGTTTCAAAGGCAACGTTGATAAAGGACTCCAAGTTTCGAGGATATTATAATTTGTCGATAGCTCAAGGCTTACACTGGCAAGCGGGTAATTTATGAAATCATTAATTTTGCTGATAACTTGTGATGGAAGACTTAAGTTAGTGACAAGCTACATTTGCTGACAATATCCCTCTTAATATGTCAGAGAATATTAAGTTGGAGAACTTGAACAAAGACCGATATGTTTCGTGGGAAAGGCATTTTGCTGATAACTGCCTTAGAGCCTGAATGTATACAATGTCAATTATTGTACAAATTGTAGATGTCTGAGGCAACAATCTAATTCTTTGATCGTTTAACTGTTTGGCGATAATTAAAGTTTATGTGGTTGTTATGCAACCACCCACTTGGAATTTTTCTAATCTATTTGGTAACCATGAACCGCTTGGCGACCGTTAAGTTTTAGTTAAGAAACTTTTTTTTTAGTTTCTTGTGAAACGGTCGACTTTTTAGTTTTCTGTTAGAAAGAAGGTTGTCATTGCACCAAAAGATTGACCTGTTAATGCCCGATACAACTGCCAGAGTTAATGAATCCACAGGGGGTAGTTAAGCCTTGTCATGAACCCAAGTGTTGCACTACATAGTACAAGGAGACCAAGAGTGCACACCTTGCAACAATCCCCCCAGCGCAAGCGAAGGGTTTGAACCTGTGACCAAGGCTCTGATACTAATTGTTAGAAAGAAGGTTTCCATTGCACCAAAAGATCGACTTGTTAATGCCTGATACAACTGCCAGAGTTAATGAATCCACAGGAGGTAGTTAAGCCTTGTCACGAACCCAACCACTGTACTGCACAACACAAGGAGACCAAGGGCTTACACCTTGCAACATTTTCTCCCTAGTTGATGTATAAATTGGAAACATTTGGGATATTACGAGGGGTCAGCTATCAAGAAAAGAAAGAGAGGCTCGGCCAGAGAGCAGGAGGAAACTTGTAGTGAATACAAGATAAGGTGCGAGGATGCGAGACTGTGGGAGATTTGATCTCTATGTTGTTGAAAAGTGATTTGGTGTTGTAAGCACATAATTGGATGAGTATCACATTGTAAATCCAGAGGCTAAGGCCTAGAAGGCCAATAAGTTTGTAATTGTTGGTGTTGTAAATTTTAATAAAATAGTTTTTGTTGTGTTTATGAGTTTATGTTTCTATTGTGTTGTTGAGCTGCATGATTGGGTTGCTTGATAAGGTTCCCTAGTCATGACTACACCAAGTGGTATCAGAGCTATGGTCTTGAGTGTGTAGACAGAGTGTCAAATGTGAGGCAGTCTACACCAGGACCTGCAGGTAGAGAGTGAAGCGAATCTGTTTTCTGAGGAGCTCGAGAGAATTGTTTTAGGTGTGCGAGGATTCCTAAGCAATTGAGAGTTGAGAGAATAAATTGAAGCCATGAAAGAGAGTTGTTTGTGAGAGTGATCTTTTTGCAAGGAGGAGACCTGTAACTAGAAAGGGTTTTGTAAATTGATGTGTACCTTTAAGTGTGTGCAGGTTGCAGAGAGTTGGTTTTGTGAGTGTGTAGGAGAATGTTGGGAAAATGTCTTGGAAGCTAGGAGAATGTTTTATGATGAAGAAAGAATTTCTGAAGCCACAAAAAGAGAAGCAAGAACCCATCCAGATGAACAATGTGTTTCAGACTATTTGCAAGTCAGGTGGAAAGTGCTGCAGAGTGGTTGTGGATAGTAGTAGAACAGATAATTTAGTGTCATTAGAGATGGTTGAGAAGCTGAGTTTGAAGAGAAGAAAGCATCCTAACCCTTACAATATTTCTTGGTTGCAAGGAAATTGTCAGATATGGGTAAGTGAATAATGTATTGTTGATTTTCAAATTCGTAGATATAAGGATGAAATTGTATGTGATATAGTACATGTGGCTATATACCATGTTTTGTTGGGGCAACCTTGGCTTTGGGATAGAGAAGCTATGAATGATGGTAGGAACAATACGTATAGTATAATAAAGGATGGGGAAGAATATGTTGAGTCCGTTGCAGGATAAGCAGAAAGAGTTGGCGAAACAAGTTGAGGATGTGAAGACTGAAGAGAACAATATGGGTATGAAGGAGTCCTATTATTTTTCTGACAAAGATGTGTTTGTAAGTGATGATGTGTATGCAGGTAAAGATGAAGAAGAAAAAATTACAGTAGTATGCCTTGATGGAGGCATAGAAAAATAGGTTGAGGAAGAGGAAGTTGTAGCAATGGCTGAGGATGAAGAGGCAGCAGGGTTTACAGAGGATGAGAAGAGGAATGCAGATAATGAGATTGCAGTGATTGAAGGTGAGCATAATGTTGTAGCAGCTAAGGACATGAAGATAGTGATAGCAGTGGATGGTGAAAATGAAAGCATTGTAATGAATGGTGAAGGAAAAGTTGTACCAGCACAGAAGGATGAGCTAATTTTTTTATTCTGAATTCAGTTATGATGATTTACCTTCAATGGTGGGAGTATAAGAGGATGTTGTTATATAGAATGAAGTTGCAATAGTAGATTTGTATACTGCATGTTTGTGTATAAAGGTTGTGAAAGATGATGCAGGCAAAACTTGGTGGAGGTGGTCGGCTTGTGGTGGGTTGGATCCCATGAAGAGGAGAGAAGAGGAGAGAGTATTTGGAGGAGAAGAAGAGAGATCCTTTGGTAGAGGAGGATGGTCTATAGTGGATGTGAGTCCATGAGAGGAAGGAGTAAGAAGGTGCACACTTGATGGAGGAGGATGACAAGTGTCACAACAAGATGCTGGAAGAGGCAAAGGAAGAAAGTATCTGGTGAACCTCTTATAGTGATGGAGATTGCTGCAAGTTGTTGCAACCTAGAAGGGTAGTTCTACTATTCATCTCCATTTTGTGAGCCCATGCTCACAAACTTTTTACCCGATGTGCTTGATGTAGGAGCATCTGGGTCCACAAGCAATCAACATCACCCAAAAAAATATTTAAGGTTTTTAGGTTCAGATTTCGTTGTGCTCTGTCTTCTTTTGTGTTGGTTTTGGTCTTTTTCTTCAGGAAGCAAATTCATGTTAATTCAGCCAAGTTAAGAGTATCATCATGTAGAAGGCCCAATTGGGTATCTCTGGTTTCATTTTGGTTAAAATTGGGTAAAATTTGGCTAAGTTATAGCTAGTAAAAAAAATCCTGAGTTTGTGAACTTTTAGTTCACTGACGGCTCAGTTTGTCGATGGGAACTTCACCGCCAGGGCTATATACAAGTTCACTTTTCACATACAAAGACTTTGTCATTGTCTTCCAGTGTTGAAGAAAATCATTATCGGCAAAGTTTCAAGTTTTACAACCTTATCGGCAAAATCACGAGTTTTCAAATTCGCAAGTTTGCCTATGCTTCATTTCGCAGACATGCCTTGGTAAGATGGAATCAAAGTTCATTAGTTTGTGGAGATGAAAACTTGTTGATAGAAGATGATTAGTTCACGGGTTCTGCAATGGTCAATAAGCCATTTAAGAATGGAGTTCATGTTTTCCCAAATTTGCCGATAATGTTGAAGTCAAATTGTTGACCAATCCCCAAGTTTTGAAAAGTTAAACTTTGCCAATAGAAGTGGATCACTGAGTCGACAAACCTTCATATTTTCTAAAAAGTTCGTGACTTCTAAAAATAGCCAATTTACCGAAAGGGTTTAGGAAAGGTGCATTTTGCTGATAAAAGGCAATTGAAGACTTTGGTGGTTCAGAAAAGTTAAGTTTTGCCAATAACATGCTGTGACAAATTTTAAGATCGTAAGGTGGAGTTTTTGCTGGCAAAGTTAGGATTTCAAAGGCAATGCTGATAAAGGACTCCAAGGTTTGAGGATATTATAATTTACCGATAGCTAAAGGATTACATTGGCAAGCGGGTGATCTATGAAATCATTATTTTGCCGATAATATGTGATGGAAGAATTAAGTTAGCAACAAGCTACATTTGTCGACAATCTCCGTCTTAATATGTCAAAGAATATTAAGTTGGTGAATTTGAACAAAGACCGATATGTTTTGTGGGAAAGGGATTTTGTTGATAACTGCCTTAGAGCCCGAATGTATACATTATTGATTGTTGTACAAATTGCGGATGTCTGAGGCAACGATCTAATTCTTTGACCATTTAACTGTTTGGCCACAATTAAAGGATGTGTGGCTATTATGCAACCCTCCACTTTGTAATTTTCTAATCTATTTGGTAACCATTGAACCGCTTGGCAACCATTAAGTTTCAGTTAAGAAACTGTTGTTTTTCAGTTTCTTGTGAAATGGTCGACTTTTCAGTTTTCTCCCTAGTTAATGTATAAATTGGAAACATTTGGGATATTACAAGGGGTCATCCATCGAGGGAAGGTAGACAGGCTCAACCAGAGAGTGGGAGGAAGCTTGCAGAGTATACAAGATAAGGTGCGAGTCTGTGGGATTGTGGGAGATTTGATCTGTGTTGTTGAAAAGTGATTTGGTGTTGTAAGCACATAATTCGATGAGTATTGCAAGGTCATCCCACAATACTGGGTTACACTTTTTGGCCAAACTTGACATTGAAATCAACATTTTGAACTAAATCTTCACTTTCTGACACCTATAGCTGCTAAACCGTTAGGAATTTGAAGATGATGTGAATATTGATTTGTGAGATTTTGTTTGTAGATTCTAAATATATTTTTTTAAAAAAATTTGGAGTTAAATTGTAATTTTTTTGTGTCTCCTTTGATAACTAGTTTTTAATAGTAAACAACATTTTTTTAAAGTGATGTGTATTCTGTAGCACATAACTTTTTTTCTACAAAGGATAAAATTCTAATTCTTTTGAATTTAGATTGGTAACACTGATATATAGGGCATGCATTTGGTTTCATAATGTTTTATTGAATATTTTTTTAATTAAGTTTTGAAGTCAAACCATTTATAATTTAGACATAGGCATATTCCGTAAAACATAACTTTTTCTGTATGTATCGAAATTCAATTTTTTTTTGTTGAAACAATGACATCAATACCTAGGGCATAGATATTTTTCAGAAATTTTTTTCACTAATTTACTAATTTTCCTTGTGTGTAGAACAAAGAACTTGATGTTTAGTGAAAAATCTACATTCACAAGAAATAAAAAATAAATATAATAATCAAATTAAATATATTTAAAATTATACTTTTTGGGAAGCTTATAATAAGGACTACATACTTACAAAACATAAATTTTAAATGAATTCATTTTATCCCCCAAAAGGTAAATCAAAAGTGGTTTTTTATCAGCATTTTGATAGGTGTAGAGGAGACTCTATTATAGGTATGGTTTAAAACTAGTGGGGTTCTATCCAAGGGGGTTTGAATCTAAGGGGGTTTGATCAAACCCTCTTCAATTAAAATCCTTTAAATGGAACCTTTCAAGGCTTAAATCATTATATTTTCTAAAAATATGTGATTTCAGCAAAAATCAAGATGTCCTAGAAAGTGTAACCCATTATTGTGGCAGCACCCTACATTGTAAAGCTTGAGGTTGAGGCCTAGAAGGCCAATAAGTTTGTAATTGTTGGTGTTGTAAATTTTAATAAAATAGTTTCTGATGTGTTTATGAGTTTACGTTTCTATTGTGTTGTCGAGTTGCGTGATTGGGTTGCTTGATAAGGTTCCCTGGTCACGACTGCACCACTACATCATCTAGACACTCAATTATTTTGCAAAATAGTCAACTTTGGCCCTATGTCTCCATAGCCAATTTATTCCTAAGATAACATCATAGGAACCTAGGGGGGCTACAAACAAATTCACCTCAATTGAAACTAGGAAGATCAATTTTGGCTTCAAACAGACATTGCTTTACCTAAGCTTTAGTCTAGTTAGCATATTCAACTGACCAAGGTTTAAAGCCATATATCTAGTTCTTCTAGGAAATTTATTCAATACTCTTGGAGAAATAAAACTTTCAGTTTCTCCAGTATCAAACAAAATAGAAATAGGAACTTCAAACACAGTATTTATCATCTCTATGGAAGTAATCTGGAACTCTGCCTGGTGATTGTCCAATACCACATGGATCCTTTGTTGAAGAGCTACTTGTTGGGTAGGTAATGCATTACTATGTTGTTGAACTCCTTGGTTCTTGGTTGGACATTGATTTGTGTAATGATCTCCACCACAAGAGAAACATTCCCCAGGAGGTCCTCACTTTTCAACAGGTTTGCCTATATTATTATCATTCTTCCAAAAATTATTTTTCTTCTCATTTTTGGGTCCATTCTTGTTATTTCCAAAGCCCTTGTCACTTTTCTTATTCACATCCTACTTATCATTCATTTTCTTGAAAGGTTGAGAAGCTTGTGACTTTTTAAACCTCTTGCAATTCTTCTCGCGATATGCAAAAATTGACTTCAGTTTTTGCTCTTGTTTGATTGCCTTCTCAAAAACTTGGTCCATAGTGGTAGGACCATGCACATACACTTCTCTGCCTATTTAGGCATTCAGACCCAAGATGAATTTTTTGATTTGGAACCTTTCATCCCTCTAATATTGTGGCACATACTTCAGGAGATGGGTGAAGTTTTCCTAAACTCAACCACTAACATTTCTACTTGTCACAGATTCTAAAAATCTATTAGCTTTTGGTTGAAGAAAAGCTGTGGTAACCACCTCTATCAAAATATGACCACAAACTCATTCCAGGTTAAGCTCATAGAACTTAGCCCCAGTTCTATTTTCTTGTTCATCCACCGCGTGGATGCTTCACTTGCCAACTAATAGGCACCCCATAATGCCTTAGTTATATAAGAGTAGTCTCTGATCTTAAAATACTTTTCCATCTCCATCAGGTAAGCTTCTGCAACATCACCACTTACTATTCCATCGAACTTGGGTGGTGTCACTTTCTTCATATCTCTTGATAGCTCTAAGGCAAGTCTATTTCTCCTTTCTTCTTTAGACTTAGTCTTATCAACATCCTCCCTTCATTCACTATGAGTATTGGGTTCATAGATATAATCATCATCCCCTACATGCAAGTCCTCTTTTTATCCTTCGAGTCTGCCTTGGCCCCTCACTTCTTGTTCTAGGTTTCCAAGCCTTTCCCTAGTTTCATTCAGCATGGTCAATACATGATGCAGCTTAGTCATTAGGTTTTCGAAAGGATTCGACTCTCCCTGACTATCTCCAATATTTATTCGAGTTCGAACCATGATAATACTCTATATCACACTTGATATTTGTATTAAGTTATAGATTAGAATTCAGAAATAATGCATCTCATCAATTCAAAATTCATCAATAAATCTTATCCATAAAACTCATATTTATGCAAAATAATCTCATATTTATTAGAGTTTATTCTGGGTATAAATACATCCTTATTTAGATAGATAACTCAACAAGACTACATGTCACTATTCATTAAAAGACATTCCTTAGGTTTCTCTTCCCCATTAGAATCAAGTAAAACAAACTTAGAGGGTGGATGTACATGCATGTACTCCTCCAACACCTCTTTTCCTAAAGCGGGGGCATCACAACCACACCCAAATGACATGTTGCGACTAGCAGACAATTTACCTGATTTAACTACACGAGTAGGAACAATGGGTTTCTTAGCCAGTTTGTTGCATTATTTTGTTTCTAGTTGAATATGCTTAGGAGCATTAGCCAATGTTTCAAAGTCTTTCAGTTATGCACCCTCAACATAGTTAATATGTTCTTGGAATTTTACCTCCTCAGTTGGTTCTTTCTTAACCACTATCTTAGGTAAGTTCTAGGGAATAGACTTCCTGGCAATTTTCTTGGTTCTTCTCCATGCCATTCTGGCATAAAACCAATTTTAAAACATTAGCCAATCTGTTGAATGTTGACAAGTTTTCTCGTAGTGAGCTCCTAGGTCCATGTGTTGAACTTGGTAGCTCTGATACCATATGTAACAAACCAACTCATAAAACTTGGAATTACTCACAAAATTTACTAAGTAAATGAACTTGTTTAACTAAGAGAGAACTTTTTTTTAACATTTGCATAATCACATAGAATTAAATGTATATCTTCTCATAATATTTTCAACCTTGAAATTACAATATTCAAAGTTTAAAACATAGTGAAATCATTTCACTTCACATTTACAAATAATTTGCACTTGAGAATATGAATAATTTAAATACACAAGTTTGAAAATCATGTCATATCATGAAGTATACTGCATCTGGAATCTGGTAACTGTAGATCACAAGTCTCGACAAGTCTTCTACTGCAGAGGGAGAGCATCATCCGAGTGTTTTTCCTCCAACCACAAAACGACAGTCCCACGCTCATCTTCCATCTGGAAGTGGCCCTACCCTTCACGAAGAGTATAGACATAAGGAACCAACAGGTTGCCATCTAAGTTCTGTTGTTGTGTCCTACGTAACTCAATCGACCATACAACTCTAGACAATCTTCTAGCTAAGTATGATCGATCTGACAGGTTATGCAATCTAGACATGATGAACTGACTAATACACATAGAGACAAATACATCACTTTGGCCAAAGTTTCTATATAAATAGACATTTGCAATAAACATAGTCATGTGTTCACACACCTCTAACTCGACTTGGAAACTACCATATCCTACAGTTTTCAGACTTGCTTGACTAGTATCTCTAGACACGAATTGTCTTGATTAAACTCAAATCTTAGTCAATTTTTTACTTAGAATTAATCCTTAATCTAGGATAAATGTATTATGTAATGCCCCGTCATGCAACCCTAGAGAGTTAAGTTCAACTATGCAATAATAGGACCAAAAAAAAATTGTTTTAAAGTAATAGTGATGATAATAAAATCTAACATATTCTGGTAACAAGTTAAACTAACATCTCTAGGGAAACATAACTGCATTAATGAAATTAAACAATATTCAACAACATACATAGCTATGCAAATTACTCAACCATCAAATTGTTTACATAATCAGTTAGATACATCATTATTTTGCAATAAGGTTTACAAGTTCATCTTATATAATTACATAGATACAAAGATTTTTTTTTGGATACATGAAGGATACATAATGAATTTCACTGATACAAAAGATCCATATACAGATAACACAAATGTTTATCTTCAAATACAAGTGCAGAGCTGGGATCAAGAGAGACATATCTGCTTTACACATGAACCATGATGCCAAAAAACCAATGGAATATAGTTCAACCACCTGACCACGTGGAACCCTGAGGTCCACCCCCTGAGCTAGGAGATAACATAAGGTCCCACTAAAAAAGGCAGACAGGTAGACAATAGTCTAAAAGGAACAAGAACTACACATGACTCCAATGCAATACAGGTAACTAACCCAATCAACACTTCTAGAGGCAATCACACAACAAATGGAAAGAACACAATCAAAGAATGCTAGGTTGCAGTAGGGATGAGTGTCATCGCATGGTCCTAACATACCCTAAGTATTTCGAGTATTTTACCTTCATCTTCATACTCCTTAGCCCGACCACCAGCACATCCAAGATGAGAATGGAGGGGCACTACATCTTCCCCCCCTAAAACTTGACTTCCTCCTGGAAGTCACAGACTAGGGTGGAAACATAACATATTAGTATTGTAATTTTCTATTGCCAACATACGCATCCATATCAAGAAATTATTCATAAGACATGCACAATCATTCAATAAAGACAAGAAGAACATCAATTCTTTACCTTTAAGGCATATTATGTGATCTACTTGTATCTAATCACACATATTTTGAGAATTTCATATGATTTAGAAAATTGCATTCACATATAATCAAGGAAAAATACATCTCATATCTTATTTCCACTATGTTTTCAACTATTTACCAACATGCAAAGTACAATCCTCCATGGAGTCCTCCCTTGAACATACTATCAAAGATTTGAAATGAACATGATAGAAACAACAGTTAACATGAAACGGGGCCAACAGAAACAAACATTTGGAATAGCCACCATAGAAATTTTAAAATTAGATGCAAACCCAAGTGGGAAAATAATCAAATCCAACTTTAAATCACAGAGTGCCGGCAATTTCCAACAATAAATCAAGTATAAAGGAAAGTTTTGGTGACCACTCCTGTCATAAGAAAGTTCAAAGAAATAAAATTCACTGCTAACCCCCAACAACACATGAAACAACCGTTAAAAAGTTCAAAACAACCAAATTACACAACAAATTCACATCACGATGTGACTAGTTTTAGACACAAAAAGGGAGTATCCGCCACACAACACTCAAGGACACAAGGTCTAGAATGTGTTAGAGAATGTACACCAACACTTAAATGATTTAGTTAACTACATCCTCTTATCTAAGCAACTTTTATACAAGGATTTAAGGCAACACAATCGCTACTTATATACAAACAACTTCTATCTTTAATACAGTACAATTTCTTTTTACTAAGCTATGAAAATATGCAATTACTTCCTTATGCAAGAAGATATTCACATAGGACATCTATGATGTCACACACAAGAATAATTGATAACTATAATTGACATACAGTATCACATTCATGATCTTATGGGTCCAACACAAAATATACATCATTTCATATTACACATAGCAAGGCATTACCCATCTTACATAGTTATCATAACCACATGAATAGGTACACTGAGAAAGGCATTATCCATCTTGCACAGTCATCATAACCACATGAATACGTACACTGAGCAAGGTATTATCCATCTTGCACAGTCATCATAACCACTTGAATCCATAAACATAGGGGAGTCAACATATAACCAATACATATTCAACCATTAGCAAGATTACATAATCACATGAGTCATACACACGACTACCCCTTTTGGCCTCTGGAATCAACTTTCCCAAATGACACAAACACTTGACACACTAAACACTATGGTCTCACATCACATTCACTCTCAAATGCACATCATAAACTAAGATGCTTCCTCAATATTTCAATTACAATACCACAAATGCAACATATAATACGATGCACTAAATTATAGGTCTTAAAGACTGTAACATGAATCCAACCATGATCAATCATCTACCAAACACAAAGTGAATCTATCTCTATAATGCAGAACAATAATATTCTAACTACTGTGATCATATGATATAAGAGTCCACAAGTAACAATATTTTAACTAATAGTTCCCAAGACTTATTTTAGTTTCATTTAATTAAAATAATTGCGAACAACATGCAAATAAACCTAAGGCATACAAATTAAACACAACAATTATTTAAATGCAATCCTTATCACAATGAGGGACTACAACCATAGTTAAAATCATACAATAGAGTATTAATGCTATACCGATGGCTACAAAATCCACTATTTACACTAATGTAGATTTCATTAATAATCTAAACAATTTTGTAAATACTATTAAATATGACTGTATGAGCAAGACTAAAGCCTATAATATTAGAATGCTATAAATCTCTTACACTAGTTAGAATCACAAGGTACAAAACCTAAAGCTATAATAAAAGAACCTTGTTATAAGGTTAGCTTGATAGGAAAGGAATACAGAATAACAAAACATTCCTATAGATCTAACATCTTCATCAAAACTATCTCACTTTTAACCACATGCATATGATAGGATCATAACACATTTAAAGAATGGTTCAAACCAATTAGAAGTATCATGGCTAAAGCGACCCAAGAGTGAACACTAAGAGGGCACAAGTAAAAGAATAATATTTTTCTAGGTTTTACCAAATTCTATTCAACACACGAATAGGAAGAGAAGCTCAGGTTTCTATGGGAAAGCTTAAGTGTCAACTTGATCAATCTTCTATAACCACTACTACATAGGTCCTATGAATATCAAAATGATCATACCTAATACATAATTCTTCTAGAGGTGTCCACCTCATAATGATTACCAAGCTTGCTAATATCCCTTACCCAACATTAGTATTAATGGAATAAACCAATACAAAGCATTCTAACCTACTAACTTACCAAGTCTAGGAATAGAAAAAGGTTGATTGAGTTCAAGACATAAATATGATACAAACATTTTCTCAACAACAAGGTTAATAAGAATGTGACATTTCTTAAGCACAAGTAATAAACATGCTCTATACAACTAATGAACCACTACATCTGTAAAGGACTTTATTATCACATCAAAATTCACTTACGTCACATACACAAGAAATCAGGACATACTAATCTATGCACCCAGGAAAACTAAACCTCGACAACATGACCCTATTACGACCACTGATACAATTTACACAAGTTCCATTTACCTTATACAATTCCACTCATAATCAACTAATTTCTAAAACAAACTTATAAATCAAATCTTAAATACATTGTTTACAAACCTAAATTCCAAACCTACTTATCATATTTCTACTAATAAATCGTAATAAAATCAATATCAATTTAAATTAAATTTATCAACATTAATATACAATCACTCTATCCAAATTGAATTCTTCTACTTCTATTCTATATAGATTTAATATCCTTCTTATAACCTAACAAAAACCAAAATAAGTAGAGTTATTGGTGACGCAACTAACTGTAAAAATAGAGATGAAATCAGTGAGAGATAGACAGTCACAAAATATTCATATCTCCAAAATAACAAATTGGGTAAGGCTAATTTTTGGATATGATTTAGATAACTAGGTCGTGCACCATATATAAAAAATTTAGAGGAACTTAGTTCGTAAAAATAAAGTTATGGCTAACGCAACAGACTGTAAAAATAGAGATGAAATCAATGAGAGATAGACAGTCACAAAATATTCATATCTCCAAAATAACAAACTGGGTAAGGCTAATTTTGGATATGATTTAGATAACTAAGTCATGCACCATATATAAAAAAATTTAGAGGAACCCAATTTGTAAAAATAAAGTTATGGCTAACGCAACAGACTGTAAAAATAAAGATGAAATCAGTGAGAGATAGACAGTCACAAAATATTCATATCTCCAAAATATCAAACTGGGTAAGGTTGATTTTCGAATACAATTTAGCTAACTAGGTCGTACACCATATATAAAAAATATAGAGGAACCCAGTTCGTAAAAATAAAGTTATGGCTAATGTAACAGACTGGGTTTAGAATATGTAGAAAAGAATTCATAGAATAATATAAAGCTTGCATATTACAAATTCATTTCACTAAATCTAATGCAACAATAAATCAGATTCATATCTCAATCCATACTTGGAATATTAATTCTATCACATCATTATGGCACTTTGTATACCTCTTATTCCTTGGTTTAAAGAAGTTTTATCATTGATCAATATAATTTTTAACTCATCTAATCTTTTCTCATCAAACTCTTTTCTAACTTTTGTTTTTGCAGATTTTTCAAAGGATTCAAAATGATTGATGATTGATTTTATCATACCTTTTAGTTGATAATTTGATGATAATGATGTATCTTTCTGGTATTTAGTCATCAACCTCCTTAGTACATCAGATGTTGCTGTGATGAGCTCATTATCTTGCATGTGTGTTTTCATTATTTCTTCCTATGCGTTTGCTTGAACAAATGATACTAATTTAAATTTTGGTACCAAAGACAAGGAATTTAGATTTATTGGTCCTTGTAGAAACTTGGGTAGATCTAGGATTTGTATGCCTTGTTTCTTTTCGAAGAGCTTTACAGCAGTGCCTCTTGCCACTTTTTCCTCACCAAGTGAAACTTTCTTTCTTTTCTTCTCTTCTGCTTCATTTTCTTTCTCTACTTCAGTTGTGGCTTCTATAATGAATGAGGTCCTTATTCTTTTTCTAGGACTAGATGATGGTTTTTCCACTTCAAATCTCTCTTCTTTCCTTTCTAGAGTGCTTGATGTCCATTTTACCAGAGCACTTATGGACTTTGATCCTCCTACTTTGGTTTTTACTTTAATTGTTCATCTGATATTTTCTCTAACTACTCAGATTCCATAGACATTCTAGAATATAATTCTGAGAATGTCCCAAATCTATCCTCTTTGAGATCATTAGGCTTGCTTAATAGTGCAGGGACCCATACAATTCTTGGTTCCATAGCTTCCATGAAGCATTTGTCTTTGTCCACCATGAATACAATATCCTTTTCATACTTTATCAATACATTTTTAGGTATAGATTTATTATAACAGATAACGGGAGACCTTTCAAAAATCAAGATGTCCAGGAACTTTGTGAACGGTTCAAGATCCAACATCGCTTCTCCACCCCATATTACCCCCAAGGTAACGGCCAAGCTGAGGCATCAAACAAAACCATTCTGAAACTCCTAAAGAAGACTGTCAATGAAGTCGGTCGCGATTGGCACGTCCAGCTCAATCCCGCTCTGTGGGCCTATCGAACCAGCATACGCACTCCCACAGGTGCTACACCCTACGCCCTCGTCTATGGTTCTGAAGCCATCCTTCCTATTGAGGTCGAACTCCCCTCCCTTCGGGTGTCGTTGAAAGGTCTCATATCAGACGAAGAGTACAGAGTCTCCAGACTGCACAAGCTAGAACTGCTAGAGGAACGACGCCAGAAAGCTTTTGACCATCTCAAAGCATATCAACAGATGATGTCAAGAAGCTACAACCACAAGGTTAGACCGAGATGCTTCAAGGTTGGGGACCTCGTCCTAAAAGAGAATCCTCGCAATCAGCAGGATAGAGAAAAGAAAGGTAAGTTCGAGCCTAACTGGCTTGGACCCTATGTAATTGTAGCAGCTTACGGATCGGGGGCATATCAGTTGGCCACATCAGAAGGTGAGTTGTTTGATGATCCCATCAACAGCATGCACCTTCGCAGGTTCTATACCTAAGAGAACCCCAATGCAAGGGGGCACAATAAAGTCAAAAAATCATAAAATCCAAAAAAAAAAATCAAGAAAAAGTTACAAAGGGAAAATACGCAAAATAAAAAATAAAAAACAGAAAAAAAAGGTAGCAAGCATACAAAAAAATCGTCCTTTGGTGAAAACCTGGCAAACAGGCGCCTTGGATAGGTATCATGGGGAAAACCTGGCAATCAAGCGTCATGTTACTTTCTAGCTTCTCGTGCAAATAAAAGCAAGTGATGAAAACCTGATAAACAGGCGTTACTTGTGACAAACCGCATTCTCCATCTTTGGGAATCCAATCACCTTGAGCCCATTCTCTCTCTATTTTCCCCATTCGACCCATATCCATCCCACAGTAAACACTTGACAGTTACCTATCATGGCTTGACACTCAGCTTGTGGCCTTGTCAACCAAGGTTTTGTCCCATATCGTCCCCTCGAAGTGAGCCTAGCATAATGTCTCTCGTCAGTATCTGTGGTCCGAATCCGTGAACTACGTTGCCTCTGCACCGTCACGTAGGCAAGGCCATTATTCTAATGCGCCCCCGAGGCTTCCTTCTCTCCCAAAGTCCCATTTGTCTCCCCTCTTGTCTTCATTCTTGTCGTCTTTCTTCTAGTCCATCCATGGTCCATTAGGGTTTACCCCGAACTACGTTGCCTCTGCGTCGTCACGTAGGCAAGGCCATTTAGCAATGAGCCCCCGAGGCACTAGGTCAGTCCCTTAGGGTCCGTCTTCTCAATAAGGATTGTGCAACCTTCTCATCAAGTAAGCAAATGCAAGCAAACACCTGCGCTTCAAGCAGAAATCTTGACTATGAGCATCTTAACCTATCCAATGCAAAGCAAATACCCAAGGTCTTCTAAATGATTTTATGCAAATTAAGGCAAGAAATAAACACATATCAACGCAAATATGCTTTGTAGACCAGAAACAGGGTTAAGTTACAGAGTCTTGATTTTTGCTGTCATACCCTCCTATGCTACTCAAGGATGCCAAAAGCTAGAGATGCTATGATGGGGGCATGATTACTTTCTTTGTTTGCTATTTGGGGATTAAACTTTAGTAATGTGAAGCCTTGTCTTAGGACGTGATCGGCAAAAGATCGTCGAGGACATCAAAGGTCTAACATGAACGGGGGCAATCCTTGCTTGTTGAAACGCAAGAGGTACTCAGGCCATCTAGATTCAATTTTGACTAGATGCTTGTCTTAACTTGCTAAATCACAATCCATGTAAGAGATACTCAGGTCATCTCGGTTCAATTATACCTCGGTGCTTGTATTCACTTACAACATTTCAAGAAAATACCAAAAACAAAATGCCCAATGATGAAATAAAGCAATCTAAAAGCAAAGCATCCGTCCTATATCCATACACCCATCCATACAATCCTCATTATTCAAACTATGCAGAGTAACGATATCAAGAAAAAAATTCCTAAGTCATTCTTTCGCAACCATTCCTCTGTCCATCATGTCATTCTTCTGTCGATAGCGTACATTTGGACATCACAAAAACAAGGCATATAGGAGCATATCATATCATTCGTAGAAACTAGTCATGCACATGATTAGGTTAGTGTAATGCACCATCCAACGCATTAGGTCTTCAATACATTTTGCATCACATCTTAATCTTAAAAGCCTAGAAAATCAAACAACATAGCTAAGTGCATCACATATATAGTTACATCACCCCATAGTACTCATGTTACAAATGCATACATTCAAAACATTACATCATATAAATATCCAGTAGCATCTCACATATCTATACAGCATCATAACATAGAAATAGTGTTCCATACACACATCTGCATTAGCTCATTTACACACCACATATACAGCATCATAGCATAGAAATCATGTTTCATATGCATACATTTGCATCATCACAAGAACATCATATTAACTTTGCATTCATTTGTCACATTAAATCATATAGACATCATATAGCAGCATATCAAAGTATTTCTCATATAGCACCATATAAACCATCTAACTATGCAATAGAACCACATCATGCAATAGAAATAATCATCTCATAAACACATGCAATAGATACACAAAGCTGCATCATCATCCATACTATCATATACAAAGATGTCCAAATGTACAATATCACCATCTCTCTCAAAATCAAAGTGCCATATACAATGTAGGTCTAAATAAACGGTGATACATGTCCCAAAATGTACAAAATCTGGTCTCTGACTACCCCTGCTGCTGTGGGCCACCACTGCCAGCTCCTGACTGCTGAGGTCCCATGACAGATGCCCCTGACTGGGATGGGCCTGCTTTGTGAGCCACCCCAGACTGAGTCCTGAAGCTCCCTGCCCTCTGGCTAGATGACACGGCACCATGGTACAAGCCTCGGTAGTACTGTGCCTGCTGCTGCGCTCTGGCTAAGTCTGTCTGTGCCTGTGCCAACTGCGTCTGCAACTGGCCTACCTGTGCCTGTGCCTGCTGCACCTGCCCAACCAAAAATGTACTCGCTGCATCTGTGCCCATGGCAGCTACTGCTGTGTCCCTCTCTACTCGGATCAGACGTACCCGAGCATCTGCCATGTCTCGCTCGCGAGTCAAACCAGCGATCACTGCTGCATCTGTATCTCGCATCCTCTCCACTCTCCTCAGCTGTGCCTGCAGCTCCCGCACCTGTCCTCTCAGGCTGGCTATGGTCCTCTCATGGGCCTCACCCTGCACCGGCCCCTGTGCTGCCTCTGCCTGTCCTAGCCCCTGCTGCTGGGGCACCTGCTGTTGTGGTACCTGCTGGGGTGGTGGCATCTGTGCCTGCTGCTATCCCTCCCCCTGTCCTGGCACTGCCTGCCCAGCCCGGTCTATCCTCCTCCGCTGCCTCGGCCTCTCTGCAGCTCGGCCACCACGTCCTCGTCCTCCTCTAGCGGCCCTCCGCCCTGGGCCGGCCTCTCCCTCCTCCTCTGAGTCCGCCTCGTCAATGCGAGGCACCAGCATACCAGGTCCGGAATATCTCAGAAATGGATGTGCAGTAATCCAGTCCTCATACTCCTGTGTAACCCCAGCATCTACAATCTCTCGCCTCATATCCCAGGCCACATAAGGCAACTGCTGGAACTCTGCCAGAGCCTCCTCGTAAGAAGCCATCGGCCCCCATCGGACCCTCTCTGCATGTGTCCGTGCAAACATGGCCTGTCCCTGCGGCATGCCCTGTCTCCTGCCGAACTGTCTCAGTACTCGGCCCACCGTCTGCCTCTCCAAGATGTGCCGTGTCCGGCCAATCAACCACCTGGTCTGGAAGCAGAAAGGCAGCTCATCTCCCTCATCGTCCCAAGGCTCGCAGTCCAGATATGGTCGCCAGACGACCACATCTATCCCATCCAATGTATGCCGCCAATACTCCAGCTTCCCCAGCCTGTGCTGGGAAATCACTCCTGCGTAGCCATAGCTGTACGGCTCTCCCCTCTGCCTAGCAAAGACACATATCGGCCTGGTCACCGCTATGTGCTCCCACAGCCAAAACTGTAGCAGCAGCACCCCAGCCGATAGACTCGTGCTGCGGTGGTACACCACCTGATGCATGTCGTGGTATAAGTGAGCTAGCACGCAAGGTCCCCACGCGTATCGAGTGCCCTCAGTCACCATCCGCTCCATAATCCTGCCCCATCCAATGGGGAACCCGTGCGATCTCCTGTCAGGGCATACAACGCCCGCAATCAGTCCAGCCACGATCCCAGGGAAGTAGTCGTAGCAGTCATAGATATCCTGCCAAGGGATGACCTGTCCCACCAGCTCGGGATCGTCGAATACTCGCTGACACTCGGCGAGTCCCGCGTCCCGCTGTGCGTCGTACTCCACCAACTCACCTACCACGGGCAAGTGCAGTATCCTATAGACGTCCTCCAACGTCACAGTCATCTCTCCAGTAGGGAAGTGGAAGGTCCCGTCCTCGCTGTGGAATCTCTCCACGGCAGCTGTCAGTAGTCCTCGGTTCGCCCGCACCTCGGGCATGAAACAAACGTAATCTAGGCCCATGGCACCAAGCGCCACTCTATCAGCCAAGCACCACTCTATCAGCCTCCGTCAACATATGTCTCTGCAGTAGAGGCATAGGGAACGTCTCCCTCGACTGCAATGTCTCTCGTATCTCCTCCTGCAAGCACGCAAAGCAAGGCGTCAGTCTCAAACCGCGTATACCATACTCAACATATCTATTGGACTATATCAACTAAACTTAGCATTTCAAATTGATCAAAACAGCACACTACATCTCTTGACTAGATTCCTGCAATCTCAGAGATAGCTCATCGATTCCTGCGTCAAACAGGACGCTAATCGAGTCAGTTTGGCTAAGTAATTTGCCATCCCAAACAAAAGCACCACTGCAGGTGGTAAATGCGCCATTTCTGGTATATGCGCCGCAACAATCAACATATCCATTTTCCACCCAAGTTTTTTCTTTTGGAAGCTATGGTTTATGGTGCCAAAAGGAAAATGAAAACTTCCTGAGAGAGAGAGAGAGAGATCCTAAAAACATAAAACATATTTTGTTATTTTTGAAATGCACGCTCCCCCCAAATTATGTCTGGAGATTTCAAAAATAAAGTTGAGCATGCATAACCACCCCCATGATTTCTTCTAGAAGATTCTCCTTATTAAAGGCAATAAATTCCGCCTTTATTACTTCCTTTCAAAAAACAATTTCTTTCTTCTTACTAAAATTAGTCTCTTACTCAAAAGAAGCAATTATTTTTAAGATTCCCTCTATAATGGCAATAAATTCTACCTTTAATACTTTCTTACAACATGCTATTTTAACCAGACAATAATCTCTCTCTAATTTTCTTTGTTATTTCTTTCCTTAAAAAAAAAATTGTCCTTTTTGTATAACATAGTTGAGCTGTTCTCTGTGGTTTCCTGGCAGGGTTTACATATTATATGGGTTTAGGTGACTTTAACCTTTTAGAGAGTCCCTCTTTGCATACTTGTAAATACTAGGGTCTATGACTTCCTGTCATTCTACTCGCATGGGACTTCTCATCTGTCCCACTATCATGACAATATAGTTAGTGTTATCTCTACATTCATGTAGCTTAATAGAGATAAAGAAAATTATCTATCTATTTTTTCAATCTCAGCCAAACATATAGTTCTAGTTTTAAGATCAAAATATTTATATTTATAAGTTTATGGCTATAAACTTGTTGCCCATCTAGAAAACCTTCTGACAGTAAGCCCACAAGCTATCTGTGCAAAAACAAGGCTATCATAGAACATGTGCACTCATGTTCCTATTGCTATATTTTAGCTAAATTAAACATCTATTTACTAGTCAACCAACTTATACTTTAGCTAAGATAATTTCATGTCCCCTCCCCCTATGAGCTGACTTCCCTTTGAGTAGATAGAATTTTAAATTAAAAATTTAATTTGCAAAGGTGGCCGACCACTCTCACATAGAAAGGTCCTTCATATAAAACAAAAAATTATTTATTAGTGAATGAGTACGATTAAGAGTTTTAAGTGGAGAAAAAGACAAAAAGGTAAATAAGACAAAAGTCTTATAAAAGGGAAAAGGATGTGATTTAAATAACAACACTTTGTATATAACAACGATTTATGTTAAGAGATAAAACAACAACGATTTCCTTTTGGCAGAAATCAGCATTAAGGAACAATGATCATTGATTGCTAATAAGACAATTGACATATTAAATATGATGTGGTTAATAAAATAATAAAGGCATCGCTTGGTATTAGTTAATACAACACTACCATATAAGACAAGTGAGTTAGATTTGAGGAAGATATGATTGATCATATGGAGTGATTCGTATAATAATGACTACATATAATACAAAAGTCTTACTTAAACATACAAAAAGCATTTGATTCCATTTAAAAAGGTGCTATTTAAAAGGTGGTAAGCATTAAAGGATATATGTGGAGCAATATTCATTAAAAGATAAGGGCAACGATTAATTTTTGTGAGGTGTGTGTTATGAAAAGAGTTGTGATTGTATGAATAGGTATGATGTTCAAGAAAAGTTGTCTCCCTTGGTAAAAGACATCTCCATTCATAGAGATATGAAGGTATATATGGAAGATGTGGAGAGTAGATTGAAGAAAAGGAATTCAAGGAATATATTTCTGAGTTAAAAGAACAGATCAGCAATGATACACATATGCAGAGAATTATTTATTGCAGCCATTCTATAAATCTATTATCCCATCATTCTATTATTCAATTATTATATCATTCTTTCATTTGATTCTTCTATCGTTATATCATCCTATTATTCCATCATTCTATTATTATATCATTCTTTATAATTTCTATCCTTATACTCTTCTATCATTCTATAATTTTATCATCCTATCATTTGATTATTCTTCTTTCTATCATTCTACATTCCATCATTCTATTATTATATTATCATTTCATTCTATCCTTTTACTCTTCTATCATTCGATTATTCTACCCTTCTATTATTCTATCATTCTATTATTGAATCAATCAAATCATCAAATATCTGAGATATCAATTAGCAATCAAGGAAGCTATCTTCATTGGAAGGAAGTCATATAAGAATCTTGAAATAAGTATAGACATCTACTTCGTGTATGGTGTGAATGCTCCATGTATGACATGTATACTTCATGCTTGTTAATATATGTATTGAACTCATTATTAATTATGCATAATTACTCACATATGAAGGATATGTATGCTCTATCATGATTGTTGTGTATAATGATATATTTATTGTTGTATAGCAAGCATGAGGAGGAAAAATGAGGAATACAAGGAAGGGTTGGATGTGTTGACTTTTTCCCAGACTGGATGCTTATTCCCAGATATCCCTACAAGGTAGCCATCAGTGATCAACAGGAGCTCTGGGCCAGGGGGTCAACAGTATAGGAGATAGACTCTATATTTTATCTCCTCTTCTTCTTCAGGCTCTGCAAGACCTAGGGGGGTATTCCCTACTCAACATCCATAAGGATATGCATGCAAGGCTGGGATGTTGACAGAAAGCAGATGAGTCCTCCTGTATGTAGACCAAAACTGAAAGATAAGGGCAAAGGGGCTAGCTTTGGGCCTATTTGCAGTTGTAGACAGAGGACTGAGGATCCTAAACTAACTCTAATGTCCTAATGTTGGTTTTAGATTTTGCTTTGGAGTTTAAGTGTGGATGCAAAGCTGGATATGGTTATAACACAAAGCAAAGCATGATTGGTGCCTATCCAGGGCCTGGAGTCAATAGACATACACCTGTGAATGTTCAGCATAAACAACTAAAACTAGATTTCAAGGGGATCTATGTGATACCTGCCTTACAGGCATCTCCCAATACAAAGTGTTAGGTTATCTCTACTTATGGTATCCCTACTGCAGTATATCCCTCCCAATGTTCAACCTGGAAACAGTTTAATCTACCCCTTGAGTAGAAGTTAAAAGGTCAGACAGTCAACATAGGAATTCTATGCTCTAGAATCTAAACATTACCAAACATCCAGATTCAGAAGAAGAATACATGCAATACTGGAGACAGAATTAACACAACACATGCCAAACAGCATTTCTCATATAAGTTTAATCATGAAATCAGTGGGTTCATGCCAAAAACAAACAAAAGGAGATACATAAACTCACAGGTAAGCTGTACAGAGCAACCAGATCAGCTTGTTATGCATTACAGAGCCAAAATCATCAACTTTCAACAACCCTTCAAACGAGCAACACAACCTGCTTATAACAGCCAGGTAGGTGCTCAGCAATTAATTACAATGTTGACCAAAATTTTGCCAGATACACAGTATCATGAAAATGGCGCTCAAACACAACCAGATTGGCGCCCAAACTTGAATGCAGCAGGTAGGGGAGGAGACAGGAAGATTTCTCGAGCCCTGCGCTCCTGCCCGCTGATTGACACCTCCAGTCGGGTACAAGATCGACCCACGCCATCGCCCACACCTCTGCAACAATCGCCATTAATGGCGCACCAACCCGCGGCCTAGGGAAAATCATCATACAGACCATCGCAAGCTTTTCCCGCCGAGACTCATCATCATGATATTTGAAAATGCAGGATAACAATATCCCACATGCATCCCGCGATGACCTCAATAACACCTTATATACTAGGTCATGAGCATATATCATGTCGGTGCTTTTGCTCCTGATGACACTAGTATAGACTTCATCATCATCATCTTCCAGCAGCATGATATCCTGTTGTTCGAAAAATCACCCTGACGTCATCATGATATTTGAAATATAACCTTCATGATAATCGGCACAACCTGATCCTTCGGAGGAACATCCTCCTGCTGAACTTATAACAAAAGTCTGGCCGATGAACATCCTGATGACGTCATCATCATATCCTGCTGACGTCATCATCATATCCGCCTACTGCGCACCTCCTCACATCCGGATGACGTCATCATCATGTTTGCAAATATCAGGAGGTCTCTTCAAGATGATCAGTTGTTAGAAATATGACCCCCGCGGACCTTGATGACGTCATCATCATATTAACATCATCATGATATTCGGAAGACAACCAGATATTTGGAAATATCCTCCTGACGTTCGAACATCAGGTTGCACTGTAGCTCCTCTGTAAGATCGGGGCGAAAACTGAACATGATGATGCTGCTTGAAAAGATCACCCTCAATAGATAACACGCGAAACCAGCAGGCGGATATCTCCTTGATATCAACATCATCATGATGTTCGAACAAACATATATCCGGGTGATATGAAAATATCACCCCCTCCTTCGCGAATATCATGATGCAGATAGGCAGAAAGAAAAATATCACCCTGATATACGGATGACGTCAGCATCATCAGGATGAGAAACAAAGAACAAGAAGTGATACAACATCATCAGGATGATATTGACTAAGATCATCCTGACGTTCCAAAATATGATGACCCTAGGGAATATCGGGTCGCAATTACAACTCTTCAACAACATCATCAGGATGATGTTAACCAAGAACACCCGATGATAAAAATATCACCCCGGCGAAATATCATGAAGGCAGAAAATATGATGACCTCCGCAAGCAGCAGGATGATAACTGGAAATATGATGATGATGAACACGACCCTTAGGAAAAAACAAGTTAGGTCGAGCAATTCAAAGAATAAGCAACATCATCATCATGCTCGCGCAAGGTGATAAATGGAAGATCACCGGAGACTTTGAAACATCACCCTCGCAAGCAGATGAGGGCGCACTGTAGCTCGGCAGCATCATCATGATAAAAACCAAACATCACCCGATGACTGAATATGATGATGATGACGATGAAAAACCCAGTCGATGAAGAACATGATGATGCAGACCATCGAAGACAAGATGATGATGATGACCTCCTCCTCAGGAAAACATGATGCTGCAGTTGAAAAATGCTGAGGAGGTCCAACACTTAGAAAAAATGGGCAAGAAGATAAAGGCTTCAAATGAAGAAACCTCCTGATCATGACAAATCAACCCCTGGTCAAAATGAGTGTCAACAGTGGCTCCGAATGGGGACGTGCAGGTGAAAACCTGCAGCGAGAACCAGATCTCCGGGCAGACCTGACAAAAAGCCAAAAAACGCGAGCTGTACAAGGCATTTACACTACATACATATTTTACAAATGTGCACAGCAACCAGTCATTATGCAAAATAGAACTTAAGGAATTGGCCATGCACAGGCAATTCCAGAATTTCACCATCTAGGGCCTGGAGGAAATAAGAATCCTCCCCATGAGTATTGCAAACCTGATATGGGCCCATCCATAAGGGTTGAAACTTACCATGTTTACCCTTTTCCTGATCTTTAGCATTCCAAATGAGCACCAGATCATTTACTTGAAACTTCCTTTTTGTAGCTCTCCTGTCAAACTGATATTTCACCCCTTGTTGTCTTTTGAGATTGATCTGGTGGGCTCTCCTTCTGTCTTCATCCAATGCAACCAGCTGATTCACTCTTTCTGTCATGGGATCTTCAATCTCCTCATCATCTTCTTGAATGAATCTGTAAACTGGTAGGAGATTGTTTATGGGCAGTCTAGCTGATGCACCATATACTAGCTCAAAAGGTGACTTCCCAATAGCCCTTTTCACAGTCACTCTGTCAGCCCATACTGCTAAATTCAACTTTGAGTCCCAAGCTCTCTTGTTCTTGTCCAGTATCCTCTTGACAATTTTCATGATGCTCCTATTGCTTGATTCTGCTTGACCATTTCCTTGTGGGTGATATGGTGATGTATATGACAGGCTTATCCCATACCTGTTGCAAAAATCAACAAACTCACCTGATCTGAAGCACATAGCATTATCAGTGATTATTTTAGATGGTACTCCAAACCTGATGATGATGTTCTCTAGTATGAAGTCTGTCACCACCTTACTTGTAGCTCTTTTAGTTGGAATGGCCTCAATCCATTTGGTAAAGTAGTCAGTTGCCACCAAAATCCAACTGTGTCCCCCACTTGATTTGTCTGCAATTTCCCCTATAAAATCAATTCCCCATTGCTGGAATGGAGCATCCACAGGTGCAGTTCTGAGGGGTAAAGCACCATGATATTTCAGCTTTCCTGAGAATCTCTGGCAAGGGTCACATTTTCTTACTAACCTCTGTGCATCTGAAAAGAGAGTGGGCCACCAATATCCTGCCCTGAGAATTTTATGAGCTGTTGTTTGGGCAGTATAATGGCCACCACACAATCCTTTATGCATGTCAATCAAAATATTGTTAGCCATATTCTTATCCACACATCTCAGCAGCACACCATCAGGATTTTTCCAGTACAGCTCACCTTGAACAACAACATACCTGATTGCATGTAGCTTCAGAGTCCTCTTTTGATTGTCACTGAAATGGGAGGGACAATTCAGATTTTGCAAATAGTAGACAATATCCTTGTACCATTCAGATCCTGATGCACTTACATTCTCATCTTGGACTGCATTAACTTGGCATGCTTCCAAGTTTGACTGTGCCATCATCTTGGCTAGTCCTTGTCCTCTTATCAACTTAGTAACCTGTATGTCTATGTTGAATTCCTGCAGTTTGTTTATCCATCTGCACCTTCTTCCAGTCACCTCCTGCTGAGTGAATATGTCTTTGACTGCAGCATGAGGTACATATGCAATTATATGTGACCCTACCAAGTATGGTCTTAAACTTTTGATGGCTCTAACTAGTGCATATGCCTGCTTCTCCATAATGTCATATTTCAACTCAGAGGCCTGCAGGGACATACTGAAGAAAGCAATGGGCTGTTCAAAACCATCTTCATTTTTCTGTAACAAACATGCAGCTACAGTATGAAAGGAAGCAAATGAGAACACCTGGAATGGCCTAGAAAAATCAGGAGATTTAAGAACAGGGGCCATCTTTATTGCCTCTTTGATATTCTGAAATGATTTTGTTGCTTCCCTTTCCCAGTTGACGGTTGCATCCTTCTTCATCATCTTGGAAATGTTCCTTGTGATCTCTGCAAAGTTGGGAACAAATCTTCTGACAAAGTTTACCTGTCCAAAGAAGGACTGAACTCCTTTCACAGTTTTTGGCATTTGGATCCTGTCTATGGCTGCCACTCTGTCTGGATCTATCCTGACTCCATCCTTGGAAACAATATGTCCCAGAAGTTTTCCTTCAACTACTCCAAAGGCACACTTCTTTGGGTTTAGAGAAATACCATATTCTAGTGCTCTTATAAAAATCTGCTCCAGATGCAAACAGTGCTGCTCTTCCTTCTTTGAGTAGGCAGTCAAGTCATCCTGATATACTGCCAGGATTGAATCAATCAGCCCTGCAAAAGCAACATCCATTGCTCTTTGAATGTAGCACCTGCATTTGTTAGTCCAAATGGCATTCTAACATACACATACGTTCCCCATGGAGTGGTAAAGGCAGTCTTATACTGTTCTGATTCTTTTACCTTCACCTGGTTATATCCTGAAAATCCATCCATCATGGATAGGAGTTCACAACCAGTCACTCTCTGCAACATAGCCTCCATATTAGGCAATGGATAGTTATCCTTCAAAGAGGATACATTCAAGTTCCTGAAATCCACACAAAGCCTAATATCACCATTCTTTTTCCTGACTGGGACAAGGTTAGACACCCAAGTTGAATGTCTGATGGGCACAATTATTCCAGCTTCCCTGAGCCTTCTGAGTTCTTCCTGCATCTTGGGAGCTAAGGTAGGATTTATAGGCCTTTGCCTCTGTCTAAATGGCTTAGCTTCAGGCTTCAGTGGGATCTCATGCTGGAATAAGTCTTCTCTATAAGCTTTTAGGTCCTCATATGACCAAGCAAAAACATGTTTATACCTTTTTAGCAATGCAATCAGCATACTTCTTATGTGTGGTTTGAGCTGTTTGCCAATATATACCTTCTGAGGGGCCTGAGATGTCCCCAAATTTATTTCTTCTAAATCCTCCTTATTTGTGGGGGATGTCTTTGTGACCATTTTGTCTCTACTGTCAAAGGCTCTTTCCAAAGCCACTAACCCTCTAGGGATCTTGTTAGTCTTCAACTGGATGATCTCCTTCCCTACAAGAGTCTCTTTTCCATCTACAGTTTCTACAAAAGCTTGGAAATCAATCTGTTGGTTCTCATACTCATCTATGCAGTGCAAAAATTTCAGCAAATCCCTATCATCATTAAAAACTTGCCAACTGCATATGTTTTCTGGTATGGCAGGCCTAATTTTAACTTCTACATCTGTGACACCTGACAGAGTGATGTCATCTGGCCTTATTGCAACATTGGCTAAGAAATCAGCCATAACATTTTTTGACCTTTCTACCCAGCCAATTGAAAATGCATCAAATAACTCAATAGTATCCCAAACAGCATGCTTGTATTGTTTCAGTCTTTTATTCTTTGCAGCATACTTATTTCTGATTTGGGATACAATCAGCTCAGAGTCTCCAAATACTCTTAACATCTTAATTCCATGTTTGAGAGCAATATTCAGGCCTAAAAGTAAAGCCTCATATTCTGCAATATTATTTGTGCAATCAAACCTCAGCAAGAAAGAGGATTTGAGGAGCTTACCAGTTGGAGACAGGAAGACAACTCCAGCTCCAGAACCTTCTTTTGCACAAGCTCCATCAAAAAACATGGTCCACAATCCTTGCTGATCCAGCTCTTCAGTGCAGACATTTTTCTTTTCATCCTCTGTATCATCTGAGACAACCCTGAAGTTATCACAGTCAGTGTCCACAAAGCATACCTGTTCATTTGCTTCTTGGTCTTCCACTGTCTCTGATGATCTCTGCTCTCTGATTAACTTGACATCCCTGCCATTCATTGGAATCATGGCATATGACAGGTCCAGCTGCATACTTCCACCTATTAGTGCTCCCATCTTCTTGACAGCAGCATACCATACTGTGGCTTGATGTCAACCACTGTTATATTCATCTTATATTTCTTTTCAGGAAATGCTGCCAGTCTGAAATCCACATCCTTCATGATTCCAATAACTGGTACCTCTCTGGCATCCATTGCATAGCATTTTCCACATGCCTTGTCAATTTTTAATCCTGTTTGTTGCATGATAGCCAAAGGCATGACATTTGTGGATGCTCCAGAGTCAAGCATACAATTTCTAATTATTTTACCATTTATAACCAGGGAAACATAAAATGGTTCCACCTGTGAAGGACACTTTGTCATGGTCATTCCTAAATAGACTTCAGGAGTCTCATCTTCCTCATTGCACATGACCTGTTTCTCACCCTGGGTCTGATCATTTTGCTTAACTTGAAAAGGTACCCCTGAGATTAGGGATATTGTTCTATTCTTGATCTCTTCCACTTTCATGAGTTCCATAAGTGGAACAGAGACCTTTACCTGAGTGAGGATCTGGGCTATATCAAATGGAGCACAGTTTTGTACAGCAGTTGTAGCTTGCTCCACAATCTTGCTTTTATCCTGAGCTGACTTAGCTTTCATTCTCATAGTTCCCTGATCATCATTCCTGTCTTGGGAACCTCTACTTTGATCTTCAGCCTGAGGGGTTTTGTTTTCTGGTCCTTGGAAATCATGACCTGTTCTGTATCTAAAGTTCTGCTTGTTATTTACCCACTGCCTTTTTTGTGGTTCAGTTCCTTTATGACCATGCATCTGCTGACCTGCAGAAATATCTTCTGGCTGATGTGGGCTGCGAACCTAATTTTTACCTCTGAGATTGTAGTTGCTCTTGACCTGAGCAACTGCTGCAGCTGTGAAGGCTCTGATTTCCTCATCAGAAGGTCGGTGTAAGCTACTCAGAAAATTGTGTGAGTTCTGAGCATACACATAATTATCCTCATGATCTTCATCATATGGGGACTGTTGGCAGGCCTGAACCTGATCATCTGTCTTCTCATCAGCACCATATAGAGTATATCCATTACCTATGGACATCATGTTAACATCATCATCCTGCACATGATGTGGCTCATTGCACTCATTACAAGATGTAGCATTATCATACAAAGATTGGGCAATCATGCACTGTGACTGTGAATGTGGCATCTGACAGATTATACACCACGGAGCATCATCAGCAATATTTATAGTTTTCTTTAGGGGATCAGGAGTTTCCTTGGCATGTTGAGCCCTCTGATTTGTGTTGTTACGTGAAAATACAGGCTTACCATCATGCCAATTGGTGTTATAAGGCATATCATGTAATGATGGCCTCTTTTCCTGCCTTTGATAGACTTGCCTATCGGGACCCATCCCTTTTTCACTTCTAGCTAATCTATAGCTTAGGTCCTTAACAACATTTGCCAGTTTGTCTATCTTATCTTCAGGAGCAGATGTACTACCTTGAGTGTTCTGAGGCTTGTTTGGATTCTGCAGAATTTTTACATCATCCCTTCTATTGGTCTTGCCTGATGCTTTCCTATTGTTTTCAATATTTACTGCAATTCTGAAAGCATCCCTGAGAGTGGCAGGACCTTTATCTCTTAGTCCATATGCAGTCTTTGCATCAAAGGCATTGATGTACAAAATGATGCACATAGGTTCATTTGGCCTCATATGATGTGGCAATTTGTTCAACACTTTAGTAAATCTTGCATTAAAGTCTGCAACCTGCTCATTTGACCCTTTGGTGATGCTGGTGAACTCATTTACAAAGAAGCTAGGGTCAGTTTTATCACCATATTGCTCCTTGAATATCCTCTTAAAATCATCCCATGATGAAATACTCCGGTCAGGGAGATTCCTGTACCATTCTCTTGCCTCATCTATTAAGGATTGCATGAATGACTTCATGAAAACATCCTCATGCTCAACCTCAAAATTATCCATGACATTTTGAAAGGCCTTTAGATGATCTTCTCCTGACACTGTGTTGTTTCCTGAAAACTTAGGCACTTGCAGCCTCAGATGCTTATCAATAGGGTTAGGATACCCAGGAATACCATCAAACACCAGCTGTCTGAATCTGTCCAACTGCATGGGCTGTCTGTTTGGCTGATTAACATTAACATTTCTATTTGCATTTTGGTTTCCTGCATTGTTCAGTGGTATCCTAGCATCATTCACATATCGTCTGTCATCATGATGCTGATGTTACATTTCATATCTTTGCTGATGTCTTTGCATATTTGCATTCTCTAGAGTAGGAACTAAATTATTCTGGGCAGTTCTCAAGGCTTGCACTTTCTGCTGTATATCATCTCTGATTTTCATGGCTTGTAGGTATTCTAGTTCTGCTCTTAGGCTTTTGATTTCTTCTGCCAATTGTTCATCCTTAGGTCTGGAGGTAGATGGTCTCATACCATTTGGGTCATCATCTTCATCATCCCTTAGGGACTCTGCCTCTTCAAACCTCTCACTTGGGTCTAGAAAAGGGCATTCTTGGAACACCTCTGACCTCATTCTCATACTACCATCCTGTTGCCTCTCATATGCACCTTGGATATCAGCTTCTGCACTTGAAAAATAAGGAGCATGCTGTCCTGATGGCCTAGGGTTATCTTGTACATCATCACTTTTTCTGGGGGAGCTCTCATGACTAGCTGAGACAGTTCCCTTTCTTCTATACATCATTCTTTTTGTTAATGGTAACTCTTCAAATAGAGGATTTTGTTGGGATCTTCTCCCCTGCATATAAATTTACTTTGACCGGTTGGGAGATTACTTCGGAGTCGCCACCTATTGCTAGGAATTGTTTTCTTCTGAAAACCAGGGTTCCTCCACAAGGTTTCCCAGGGTGTTTTCTTCTGTTGCTGACTCAGATGGGTCACATATATATCACTGGAGATGATTAGATAGCACTTTTACTCCTCATTCCCCAGCGGAGTCGCCAATTTCTGTTGACTTTTTCCCAGACTGGATGCTTATTCCCAGATATCCCTACAAGGTAGCCATCAGTGATCAACAGGAGCTCTGGGCCAGGGGGTCAACAGTATAGGAGATAGACTCTATATTTTATCTCCTCTTCTTCTTCAGGCTCTGCAAGACCTAGGGGGGTATTCCCTACTCAACATCCATAAGGATATGCATGCAAGGCTGGGATGTTGACAGAAAGCAGATGAGTCCTCCTGTATGTAGACCAAAACTGAAAGATAAGGGCAAAGGGGCTAGCTTTGGGCCTATTTGCAGTTGTAGACAGAGGACTGAGGATCCTAAACTAACTCTAATGTCCTAATGTTGGTTTTAGATTTTGCTTTGGAGTTTAAGTGTGGATGCAAAGCTGGATATGGTTATAACACAAAGCAAAGCATGATTGGTGCCTATCCAGGGCCTGGAGTCAATAGACATACACCTGTGAATGTTCAGCATAAACAACTAAAACTGGATTTCAAGGGGATCTATGTGATACCTGCCTTACAGGCATCTCCCAATACAAAGTGTTAGGTTATCTCTACTTATGGTATCCCTACTGCAGTATATCCCTCCCAATGTTCAACCTGGAAACAGTTTAATCTACCCCTTGAGTAGAAGTTAAAAGGTCAGACAGTCAACATAGGAATTCTATGCTCTAGAATCTAAACATTACCAAACATCCAGATTCAGAAGAAGAATACATGCAATACTGGAGACAGAATTAACACAACACATGCCAAACAGCATTTCTCATATAAGTTTAATCATGAAATCAGTGGGTTCATGCCAAAAACAAACAAAAGGAGATACATAAACTCACAGGTAAGCTGTATAGAGCAACCAGATCAGCTTGTTATGCATTACAGAGCCAAAATCATCAACTTTCAACAACCCTTCAAACGAGCAACACAACCTGCTTATAACAGCCAGGTAGGTGCTCAGCAATTAATTACAATGTTGACCAAAATTTCGCCAGATACACAGTATCATGAAAATGGCGCTCAAACACAACCAGATTGGCGCCCAAACTTGAATGCAGTAGGTAGGGGAGGAGACAGGAAGATTTCTCGAGCCCTGCGCTCCTGCCCGCTGATTGACACCTCCAGTCGGGTACAAGATCGACCCACGCCATCGCCCACACCTCTGCAACAATCGCCATTAATGGCGCACCAACCCGCGGCCTAGGGAAAATCATCATACAGAGCTTTTCCCGCCGAGACTCATCATCATGATATTTGAAAATGCAGGATAACAATATCCCACATGCATCCCGCGATGACCTCAATAACACCTTATATACTAGGTCATGAGCATATATCATGTCGGTGCTTTTGCTCCTGACGACACTAGTATAGACTTCATCATCATCATCTTCCAGCAGCATGATATCCTGTTGTTCGAAAAATCACCCTGACGTCATCATGATATTTGAAATATAACCTTCATGATAATCGGCACAACCTGATCCTTCGGAGGAACATCCTCCTGCTGAACTTATAACAAAAGTCTGGCCGATGAACATCCTGATGACGTCATCATCATATCCTGCTGACGTCATCATCATATCCGCCTACTGCGCACCTCCTCACATCCGGATGACGTCATCATCATGTTTGCAAATATCAGGAGGTCTCTTCAAGATGATCAGTTGTTAGAAATATGACCCCCACGGACCTTGATGACGTCATCATCATATTAACATCATCATGATATTCGGAAGACAACCGGATATTTGGAAATATCCTCCTGACGTTCGAACATCAGGTTGCACTGTAGCTCCTCTGTAAGATCGGGGCGAAAACTGAACATGATGATGCTGCTTGAAAAGATCACCCTCAATAGATAACACGCGAAACCAGCAGGCGGATATCTCCTTGATATCAACATCATCATGATGTTCGAACAAACATATATCCGGGTGATATGAAAATATCACCCCCTCCTTCACGAATATCATGATGCAGATAGGCAGAAAGAAAAATATCACCCTGATATACGGATGACGTCAGCATCATCAGGATGAGAAACAAAGAACAAGAAGTGATACAACATCATCAGGATGATATTGACTAAGATCATCCTGACGTTCCAAAATATGATGACCCTAGGGAATATCGGGTCACAATTACAACTCTTCAACAACATCATCAGGATGATGTTAACCAAGAACACCCAATGATAAAAATATCACCCCGGCGAAATATCATGAAGGCAGAAAATATGATGACCTCCGCAAGCAGCAGGATGATAACTGGAAATATGATGATGATGAACACGACCCTTAGGAAAAAACAAGTTAGGTCGAGCAATTCAAAGAATAAGCAACATCATCATCATGCTCGCGCAAGGTGATAAATGGAAGATCACCGGAGACTTTGAAACATCACCCTCGCAAGCAGATGAGGGCGCACTGTAGCTCGGCAGCATCATCATGATAAAAACCAAACATCACCCGATGACTGAATATGATGATGATGACGATGAAAAACCCAGTCGACGAAGAACATGATGATGCAGACCATCGAAGACAAGATGATGATGATGACCTCCTCCTCAGGAAAACATGATGCTGCAGTTGAAAAATGCTGAGGAGGTCCAACACTTAGAAAAAATGGGCAAGAAGATAAAGGCTTCAAATGAAGAAACCTCCTGATCATGACAAATCAACCCCTGGTCAAAATGAGTGTCAACAGGATGGTCCTCTTCTAAGTACACCACCTCATGGTTGAAGACTAATAGTCCCATGAGGCCAAGGGGGTGTAAGGTGTACCCTGCTCTTGGGCTTAGAAGGGAAGGATACTCCGGAGACCCTATTGTAGTTTCCCCTCAAACCTCTACCATGGTTGACTATTGAGTTAAGGAGTCCTAATGATAGGGATGAAAATAAGGGTGGTAAGATGAGGGGGAACAACTATAAGATTCCTCACTAGGTACACCCCCTCATATGGATGGTAAGGGCCACATGAGGCCAAGAGGGATGGTATATCCACTCTTGTGCCTATGGTAAAGGATCGCTTCAGGTACCCTATCATACCCCCTTATCCTAAACCTTTTTGGGTTGGACTCCATCAATGAATTAAGTATATCATATGATTAAGATAATCTTCCTAACCCTAATAGGAAATATCTATTTTATGGATTATGCTTCAATGATTATCTAACATGATTACAGGGTCTCAACCAGGCTCTATCTTGTTCAACAATTTAAATTGGTAAATGATATCGCTAACTCTATTTCATTTCTTGCTTTGCTTGGAATTGTGATTTTAGGGAAAAACCTAGGGCATTTACAAAAGGGGACATTACAGATAAGGTAACTAATTACAACCCATGGTCATCTTACTGCCATTCCCAGTTAAGGGTTTAAATCTTGTGGCCATGTTATAGCCAAGATAGGATTTGTACATGATAATCCATAGGCCATTCTTAGCCAAGATAAAATCAATACTTATTAAGCTTTCGACCTTTATAGGCATGCACAGAAACATAGGGTTATTAGCCTCCTTAGGCATGCAAATATAAAAGTATATCGGCCTTCTTCCGGCATGTAAAGTTATACAAAGCTACCTACCATGTATAAATAATACATAAATAAAAGCATGTCAGCCTTCTACAGGCACTAACAAGAACACAATAGTTATAATTTTAAACCCGTTTCTATCAGCTTTGGTACAGGGCTTTCAACCTTTTAAAGGTGACATGGTGCATGTATCTACCATTATTGGCCTCATGCAATAGATACCAATTTGAAGTATGTTAGCCTTGTGTGATATATCTTCGTATAAGAGTGTATAGTTCTTCTATAGAATCAACAAGAAGAATTATATTCTTATCAGCCTCTACAGGCATAAGTGGACATATAGAGTTATTGACCTCACATAATTTATATAAAGGTATATCAGCCACAAATAGAACCCGAATTCTCAAATCTTTTGGCCCTAATGGCTACAGAAGCTAGTTTCAATAAAGATTTACAAACAAAGTCAAGTTTTATCAACCATTAAGAGGCACAGGGATGCATGCACAATAACATAGAAGAGTGCCAAGCTGTCAACCTTTACACAAGCACAGGATAGTATATTTGAATGGCTTTGTAGAAAAGTAAGGTGGATCTCTGAGGCTAAGATGGTATTACTGTAGCCCCACGATAGTCTTACTGCAGCTTAGGCAGTTTTTTTTGTAGCTTAAAGCTTACACATCAACTCAAATGTTTCTTTATTCAATCTAGAGTAAAATCCAATGGTTTGATTCTCAAAACACCATTAACAATGATGCTCAAAACAAAAAGTTCTTAGAGTTAAATTGACAACATTTGATACTCTTCAATAACCATGTCAAAGATTCATAGCATAGCAAGCAGCTACAGGATTGAGAAAGATTTGCAATATGACAAGATGCTACAGTAATAACAATAATTGTAATATTGCACTCTTTCTACAGAAGGAAACGACTATATGTTCATACCTTGACTCTTAAAAAGGTTCTAAACATTGTCCCTCTGGCCGAAGTTAACTCTACTTCTCCCAAATCTTGCATGCTATCCTTTATCTTGTTTACTGTACACCCCTGTGGATCTTGAAGATAATAGAGATATGTGTTCTTAACGCCCCTTATGCACTTAGAGTGGTGTACCTGTACCGCTAAGACTATTCCATCACACATGCCATTGCTACCCATTAACATAGCCTTTTAAAAGGATTTACTCTCCACTTAACCGCGGCTTTTCTTCCTGTATCCATGCCTATCAACACTCTACGGTGGCATGCAAAAAATAGTGGAGTCATTGGTCATAAAGACCACTCCTGAATTGTTTGAAACTCCTCCTTACTCTTCATAACTGACATGGAGGAAAGGAGTCGAGTGCCTACACAATAACATGAAGTCATTTTGCATTAAGTTTGCAACAACACCATGTTCCCTAAAAAGCTCATCAATTACCCACAAAACAATTTGTTTAACTAAAAGTTCATATTAAATAGATATTTAACAACAAAACATTAGTGTATACAACATATTCTTACGTTGTCTCTAACACACAATAAGATTTTAGAATGGGGTTGAGGTATTCTCCTCCTCTCAAAATTGCTTAACGTCAAAATAGATAAATTTACCCAATAGAATTCCAATCGGGAATTACCGATAATAAAGTAGTTTAACTACTAGTATTTATTTGTTCTAGCAATATAAAATTATATTACTTCACAAAAAGAAATAACAACTATCAACCATTTCCTTGTCGACTGTCATATTCTAACCTGACTTAGTTTTCGACAATAACCTCAGCTTAATGGATCTAGTTGACAATCGACGATTTGTCGAGTCAAAACCAAACTTAGACCAATTGGTCAAACATAACTTACCATACTCGACGAAGGTTTAGTAAACTGTAAAAGCATGAGACTTAGATGGCAAACAATCTATTCTTATCCATAAGTCTATTCTTTTCTCTTTGTTAATGCTCTCCCTCTCTTTCTCGAAGGGTGGAAAACATGTTTCCTGGTTACAACTTGCAATCACCAAACTATGATTAGTGCATCGTTAGGAAATCCATAAACCTTATGAATAAATAATCATGACATCTTATAAACACATGTCTAACTTCTAATCATATAAACATAAACTCATGATATCATTGATTTATCCTGACATTTTCACATAACGTCAAATCATTAACTCATGCATAAATAACTACAAATTATGTGCAAGTAAAAGTAAATCATAGTTAAAATTTGGGGTGTGACAACTAAAATAGGGAATCTACCAAATTTGAGATGCATAATAGGTCCAAGTAATAGTGACTTTCTATTGAAATGCATATACATATGATCAATGTCCAAATTCACCTTTTCTACATGACAAGAATAACTCCAACTTTGTACTCAACAATCCTAAGGAAAACAAGATAGGAGAGATCAAAGTGTTGTTTGGGAGGATTGCATCACCCACTAGCATTGTTAGGGAGAGTAGAGTTGAGAGGGCAGAAGTGAGTAGTAGTCACTATATTGATGCAACTATTAAAAACATTGTGTTGAGAGTTGTTGTATAGAGGTGTAGCTGCCCCCCTAAAACAAATCTATGGTACAAAAGAATTTAAGTTTTATTTAGAGGACTTAAAATTGAAGCTCCTACATATGGACAATGATTGTACATGCATACTTGCTATGGCTACCTGGGCACTGGTAGATGAACACTAGAATAATACAATAGTTGAGAATAAGGAATAGAAAATGCTAAGTCAGTCTTCGTTGATGCTTTTGGAATCAAAATTTCCTGGATCCAGAAAGCTTCAAGTGCAATCACCATCTTTTTCCAATAGTGATTAAAGTTTTGTATATTTTTATAAACCAAAAATAAATTAATACATCACTAAAGACCAATTGAAAAATGAAAAGCAAAAATAATAACATATTTAAGTTAGACATTTGAAACTTGGTTTAAACTATTTAATTTTTCATTTTGATTGTGTTGGTTTTTCTTCTGAATCAGCATTAGGGGTTGCCAGTTCTAATGCACAGGCAGATTCAACCAACTGAATACAAGAGGTTGCGTGAGCTCCTCCCCTTCACTTCTGGTTCTGCCACACCAAGGGGGGTGTCCCTATTTGATAAAGGTATAACCTTGACTAGCTCAATGACAGAAAGATTTAACTTGACAGCAACAGGCAGAATACCCTCATGTAAGGACCAAGATTTGTATAACAAATCACAAGGTTGGCAACATTCTTGGACATAATGTCTGGTTGGGTATGAGAGCATGCAGGGATCCTAATCCTACTCCTACAACTAACAGGTGGAAGGATGAAATGGTTTGAAATGGTGTTTGGAGGGATGGGACTTTCCTAGACCCATTGAACAGATAGATTCCCAAACCAGTGCCTTATCTGGGCAGCAGAGTCATATCTAAGACTGTAAATGTCTCCCCATGACAACATAAATTCATATCCAGAGGACCTAAGAATAATACTACTGCCTAACAACAACATGTCCAAGAAAGAGTATCATTAATGATCATACTTAACAGATCCTATGATGCAATCTATTTTCCTTTGTATCTGATCAAAAGCCTATTTAACCACTCCTTGAGCAGACACAATAAATCAAACACACAGTATGCATATACTGAAAAACTTGGAAGCCCTTGACAACCTTGTTTGAAAGGAAAACAAATGACATACAGGAGACAATCAGAAACAATACACACATAGGTGTTTTTCATTTAAAATCAATCTGCATAGAAGGTCATCACAGAGAAAATCATCATTTACAATCCAAGATAGATTAGTACACCAGACTAAGGACCGAGTTTGTAGCAAAAAATGCCTTTCAAAATGTGAACACCTTATGTTCAGAGTCAGAGCAGAAAGCCCAAAAACATCCAACAACTAAAAAGTAACACAGCCAAAACCATTTATACAGAACCGTGTACATTCAGCAATTAATTACATGGCTAGAAGTCAAAAATTTGCCAGATACATTCCTTCCATTTGAAAATGGCCTTCACAGATTAAATGCGACAGACAGGGGGAATCTCGAGATTTGCGTCGCCATCTGAAAGCCTTCATCCACGATCAGGCAGCTTCACCGTTTGTACCGTCGCCCATACCCCTGCACGACCGTCATTGATGGCTCAACCACCCGCACTTCACTTGGAAACTGTCGCAACCTTCAAACGGAAGCCTCCCGCCAAAATGTGCTTCACTGAAAGTTCAAAACTGTAGGAAGAAAAATCCCACATTGGTGCCGCAGAGACAACTTTATCATTTTAAAAACATGGCCGCATGGATACTAAGTGTCGAGCGCTTTTGCCGTGCTCGACACACATGCCTTCGTCAAAACCCATCGCCGTGACACAAACCATCGGCCCAACCCACGAATCCTTCGCCAACCTCATCAGTTATGCCGACGCCTATTTCACATTCCTTGTCTGTCGGTGAGACCAAAACCATCGGCGAGCAACAAAATACCTACGCCGATGTCAAAGGTTACGCCGATGGCCATCCAAAACATTGCCAAGTCGTTCCCTCGGCGAGACATTACCCATCGGAGCAACGAGAAACTCCCTGGCCGACACACTGCTCACCCCGATACACACATCCTCTGTCGGTGAGACCCTCAACCGTCGGCCAAGCAGAAACATCCTCTGCCGATGATACCACTCACACCGATGACCACTCCATGCTCCCCTCTCGGTGTGACCTACGCCGATGACACCCTCGTCGGCCAAACACTTTCCATCGGCGGACCCTCCAACGGCTAGCCCGACAGCCAAAGTCTTCCCGATGCTCACCTTCGCATCCCTCCATCGGCGAGACCTACGCCGATGACATCGCATCGGCCAAGCCTCCCACCGTTGGCACAATTCAAAATACCTAGGCCGACAATACAACTCTCGCCGATGAACCATGGCTTCATCCCTCCGTCGGCCAAACACACGCCGATGATTCTTCATCGGCCAAGCTCCTCACATCGGCAGATCGAAACAATGCTAGCCCGATACACCAAATCTTGCCGATGAACACTTGACTTACCCCCATCGGCATGACCAACACCGTCGGCGGAACCACAATATCCTTTGCCGATAGGTAAAGTCTCAGCGATAGAAGATAATACGCCATTGGTACCAATCATGATCGCCAAGACACACTCCAAACTCATGCCGATGGACAAAACATGAAGACCCCCCCTTCAAGAAAGATGATGTGGATGTTACAAAACACTGAAGGGGTGCCAAAACTGGAAATTTTTTTGGATTTTTTGGGATGGTGCCTGCATAAAAATTGCTTGGAAACTGTCAGTGAATTCAGGCACCAACAGTGGCTCTGATTGGGGACGTGCAGGTGCAAGACTGCAGCGAGAACCCCAGATCTCTGGGATGCAGACCAGTGCCTTATCCATTGGGCACAGAGTCATGAAGTTATAATGATCTGCATCACCGATCAAACTTGATGGCCTAAGGCCACCAAGAAAAGGAGAACCAATATTTCCCTTTATCAAACACCTTATTCTCATCTGCATACACTGGGTCAAGCCTGAGAGTGCTACCATGATCTGACCATAAACAAACCTGGTCATCTGCACATTCAACCTTCTGATTTAGCTTGTCACTGTCATCCCTGTGCAGATAACCCTTAGCATCCGGCAACAAGTGGATGCAGAATGTATCAGGCAATGCATACTCACATGGCATAGAACACAGGTTATCATTTGTATCAGCATTATGCATTGCAAAATGATCTCCTAGCTGGACTGAAAACTGAAAATATTCAAAGTCCACCATGCAGCTAGGAAAATCAGAGCTCATTTCTTATGCTGGCCTCTCAAAAGAAAAGCTTTCAAATTCACAATTGTGTACATCATGTACACAACCAACAACAGCCTCAAACTGGAAAAGATCAGGCTCTAGCACCTCTTTCAAATCAGGCACATTTTCATAGTCAATTACCTGATGTATGTTGTTTCCTCCTTCATCAGGATGAGAAACAGAATCCAAACCAAAAACAATGTCTAGATCCTCACCATACTCAAATAGATCCTCATCACCATATGTGTCAAAGATGGGTGATCCAGGTACATCAGCTTGATCATAGTATGCCATTTGTTCATGGGCAGCAGAACCTGCATCTTCATCACCAATGGATTCCCTTTGTGGAGGAGTATCAGCCTGTGTGTCATAAGCAAAACAGCCATCAAATGAAAAACAATCATGCTCTGATCTAGCACTTGTTTCAATCCCTGACTGCTCTTCATGATCTCCATGTGTTTGAAAGGAAGGCAATGGGTCACACATAGGACTGCTTCTCTGTTTGCTTATATCTTCTCTGTCTTGAGTACAATACTCACAATTGTCTCCATAGGTCCATTCCAAAAATTGTTCATTGCTGTCCACAACCTCGTTATTGTTTTCATGGTCATATGCCTCATCATTGCAATGGGAATCCTCACTAGTCCTTTCACTGGCATCCTCAACTGGTGAACAATCCAGTTGAGCAGTATTGTTAGCATTATGTTCAAATACAGCAGTCTCAACCTCTATGCTTTCATTTTCATTTTTATCTGCACATGATGCCATAATCATTTGGTCATTTACAGCTTCACAACCATTTCTCACACCAAGGCCTGGGGACAGGGATATCAACAGGCGCCCATTTCTGAATTTTTCTATATTTTCGGCGAACTTGTATGCCATCTGCATACCTGTCACCTTGAAATCCCTCAGTATTGCACTAGAGCCCTCCTCAAAAGCTTCAAAGAATATGCCAACACAGGCTGAAATATCAGGTCTGAAGACTTCTGGGATCTGTGAAAGGGCTACTGCAAACCTATGACTGAAATCAACACATGGCTCTTCATCTTGTTTTCTGATGTTCATCAATTCTGCAACAAGATCAGCCGGTTCTTTTGCAAATTCTTCTTTGAAACAGTCAGCAAGCTCATCCCAACAAGCAAAAAATCTCTTTGGAAAGCTCAAATACCAGTCTTTTGCTTTTGCATCAAAGGACCTAACAAAAAACCTCATCCACATATCCTCATCTCTGAATGAATGTTTTCCCATAAAACTGTGAAAATTTTGGATATGTGCATTCCCATCACATACACTGTGACCACTAAATCTAGGCATCTGACAGTATATCCTAGCAGGCATAGTTTCTACTTTATAATCAACCCATGACAAATCCAGTTGGTCATACAAAGGATCAAAAGGGCTGACAGGAGGTTTAGCTTTCTGACTGGCAGACACAACAAGGTTACTACTGTTTAACTGGGCCTGCCTAGCCTCTAAAAATATCAACCTATTTTTTATCTCTTCTATTCTTTTATCATTCCCTTCCTGACTGAGTATGGGATAATACATACTTGGATTCATGAAATTTCTATTTTCAGACATCCCTTGCATTCCTAAGACCTATAGCCTCCCCTGGCATCTAACTTATGCAGTAGAACAATAAATATAAGTGGGAGGAAACAGGGTACCTTTTCTCATACAAATGCTGAAGTCTGAAAAGCACATTTTCTGTCACAACACACATCAACTTCTCATGTGCACTTGAATTTTTTGCAGAGTCGCCACCTCTCCAGAGAGGACAAAATTTTACAGCAGCTGAAAGCTCAACACATATTTTTCTGAGTTCATACCACCAGCAGAGCATCATCATTCACATGAAAGACTCCCCAGCAGAGTTGCCATTTTGTTGGTTTTTCTTCTGAATCAGCATTAGGGGTTGCCAGTTCTAATGCACAGGCAGATTCAGCCAACTGAATACAGGAGGTTGCGTGAGCTCCTCCCCTTCACTTCTGGTTCTGCCACACCAAGGGGGGTGTCCCTATTTGATAAAGGTATAACCTTGACTAGCTCAATGACAGAAAGATTTAACTTGACAGCAACAGGTAGAATACCCTCATGTAAGGACCAAGATTTGTATAACAAATCACAAGGTTGGCAACATTCTTGGACATAATGTCTGGTTGGGTATGAGAGCATGCAGGGATCCTAATCCTACTCCTACAACTAACAGGTGGAAGGATGAAATGGTTTGAAATGGTGTTTGGAGGGATGGGACTTTCCTAGACCCATTGAACAGACAGATTCCCAAACCAGTGCCTTATCTGGGCAGCAGAGTCATATCTAAGACTGTAAATGTCTCCCCATGACAACATAAATTCATATCCAGAGGACCTAAGAATAATGCTACTGCCTAACAGCAACATGTCCAAGAAAGAGTATCATTAATGATCATACTTAACAGATCCTATGATGCAATCTATTTTCCTTTGTATCTGATCAAAAGCCTATTTAACCACTCCTTGAGCAGACGCAATAAATCAAACACACAATATGCATATACTGAAAAACTTGGAAGCCCTTGACAACCTTGTTTGAAAGGAAAACAAATGACATACAGGAGACAATCAGAAACAATACACACATAGGTGTTTTTCATTTAAAATCAATCTGCATAGAAGGTCATCACAGAGAAAATCATCATTTACAATCCAAGATAGATTAGTACACCAGACTAAGGACCGAGTCTGTAGCAAAAAATGCCTTTCAAAATGTGAACACCTTATGTTCAGAGTCAGAGCAGAAAGCCCAAAAACATCCAACAACTAAAAAGTAACACAGCCAAAACCATTTATACAGAACCGTGTACATTCAGCAATTAATTACATGGCCAGAAGTCAAAAATTTGCCAGATACATTCCTTCCATTTGAAAATGGCCTTCATAGATTAAATGCGACAGACAGGGGGAATCTCGAGCTTTGCGCCGCCATCTGAAAGCCTTCATCCACGATCAGGCAGCTTCACCGTTTGTACCGTCGCCCATACCCCTGCACGACCGTCATTGATGGCTCAACCACCCGCACTTCACTTGGAAACTGTCGCAACCTTCAAACGGAAGCCTCCCACCAAAATGTGCTTCACTGAAAGTTAAAAACATGGCCGCATGGATACTAAGTGTCGAGCGCTTTTGCCGCGCTCGACACACATGCCTTCGTCAAAACCCATCGCCGTGACACAAACCATCGGCCCAACCCACGAATCCTTCGCCGACCTCATCAGTTATGCCGACACCTATTTCACATTCCTTGTCTGTCGGTGAGACCAAAACCATCAGCGAGCAACAAAATACCTACGCCGATGTCAAAGGTTACGCCGATGGCCATCCAAAACATTGCCAAGTCGTTCCCTTGGCGAGACATTACCCATCGGAGCAACGAGAAACTCCCTGGCCGACCACACTGCTCACCCCGATACACACATCCTCTGTCGGCGAGACCCTCAACCGTTGGCCAAGCAGAAACATCCTCTGCCGATGATACCACTCACACCGATGACCACTCCATGCTCCCCTCTCGGTGTGACCTACGTCGATGACACCCTCGTCGGCCAAACACTTTCCATCGGCGGACCCTCCAACGGCTAGCCCGACAGCCAAAGTCTTCCCGATGCTCACCTTCGCATTGCTCCATCGGCGAGACCTACGCCGATGACATCGCATCGGCCAAGCCTCCCACCGTCGGCACAATTCAAAATACCTAGGCCGACAATACAACTCTCGCCGATGAACCATGGCTTCATCCCTCCGTCGGCCAAACACACGCCGATGATTCTTCATCGGCCAAGCTCCTCACATCGGCAGATCGAAACAATGCTAGCCCGATACACCAAATCTTGCCGATGAACACTTGACTTACCCCCATCGGCATGACCAACACCGTCGGCGGAACCACAATATCCTTTGCCGATAGGTAAAGTCTCAACGATAGAAGATAATACGCCATTGGTACCAATCATGATCGCCAAGACACACTCCAAACTCATGCCGATGGACAAAACATGAAGACCCCCCCTTCAAGAAAGATGATGTGGATGTTACAAAACACTGAAGGGGTGCCAAAACTGGAAATTTTTTTGGATTTTTTGGGATGGTGCCTGCATAAAAATTGCTTGGAAACTGTCAGTGAATTCAGGCACCAACAGATTGGTTCACAATAAAATAAATAAATAAAATCTCACAATTAGCAGCAACTAAAACTATTACACAGATAGCTAAACATCAGCAGTTAGTAAGCACTCACAGGGATGGAATGACCATTGCACATATCGCAATTCTTGATGTCAAAATAACAATAGTACCTGCATTGAAAACCATGAGTAACGCGTTTCTGGCTCATCACTTGTTTTTATCTCTTTCAACATATTTAGTACAATTTGATTCATTATGCAAATGGAGATAAGCTTACAGTTTTGCTCAATACTACTATAAGCCGCATCTTATTTGGTAAAGGGTATGACCTTTCTTTCAATCTTTATATTGTAGGGTTAATCATATGGGAATTTCCTACCTCATCTGACTGGCCGGTTTACATTCTAGTGCCTGTTGTTCAACTGTTTGAGGTAGTGTAAGAAATGACATTTAAGGGCGTTTTGGTATTTAATAACTGTGAAGGACAGTATATGGTTTGAGTTATGAAATGGATATGCTATACATTGATTTGCTTGGAAATTTAACATTATTCTTAAACATCACTCATTTCAAGAGTCCAAGGTTAATTTCGGCCAATAAAAATAGGACAAATATTTACCACTTTTTATTGTGGGTGAGGTGTAAAATTATTATTGACTGTTTGACCATTGAAAGTGGAAATGGACCCAATGATATAAACAACTATTGACCGCAACCTGACAGTGTAAAATTGTTACTTTAGGGTGGATTATAGATGAGTCATATTTCTATGTGTCTATTAGCATAGAGAGCCTAAATCAAGGGAACAACCTTTGAATCAAGTAGACAACTGTCATAACCATTCATGTAGATAATCAATAATGATATTTTTGATAATTTATTAATTTATTAATTTAAAATAATTAGAATAATAATGTTGGTGGATTGGGTATCATTATATTTAATAGTTTTATTTTATTTATATAAAACAAGTTTAATTAGCCTATTAAATTATAATTCTAATAATACTTCTATTAAATGTTTCTTAGATAATTATTTTCTTTAAATTTTAATTGAATTGTCAAGAAAAAAAGTTTTATCTTTTATATATGCAACAATATTATTATAATTTATAAATTAATTTAAAGTGATAACCATGAATTTAAATTGTCTTCACACCATAATAATTTAGATTATTTAATAAAATTTTAGATATTTAAAAAAAAATGTTTTAATTGAAAACTATTTTAAAAATGAATAGCATTAAAATTGATGTATTCACTAAATTTTGGCGAGATATGTAGTAAATTATATATCTTTTATAAAATATATTTCACATAATATTTATAAAGGTGTAATCTTTATAATTTATACTAGATAATTACACAAGAACAAGATTTGTAAGAGAAATGCATGGTTACAAAGTCTTACATACATTATGGTACAAAGGTGGTATGTGGTCACTTTTAATGTTTAGTTAAATAAATTTTGCAACATTTTTTTAAATCTCTATCATCTATCAATGTTATGATAACACTATCATACAACATGTTTCACATTTAATGTTTGTCTTACATTCTTTTTAGTAAATTTGATAATGGCATGGAGGTGTATAGAGAAGTGTGTGCACCCACACACTTGTGAAGAAATTAATTAAGTATCATTAGAAACATTGTTTGATTTATTATTAGCATTCAAAGTTTTGTATTAAATCATATAGGCAACATCTATGTTTGCACATGTTGTCCTTGAATTGTTAAGGAAAAGTAAGATTGTCCAGAAAAAACAAGTTTTTCTAGAAGCTTCCACAAAGCTGTTCAAAAAAGAACATTCCAAATTTTGTAAAATCCTTTAGAAACAAGTAGTTTCTAGATTTTATAGATCTTGTAAGCTTGTGTGTGTGTGATTTTGCTTGTTGCAAACTACACTATTGTATATTGTGTTGGATTATACTAATTACAAGTTGGAGTATTCTTCTGCCATATACTCTATTTTTATGCTTTGTTGTGTTGTTTGTTGTTTGTTGCTATATTTTTATTACCTATTTGTTCTAATTTGGGCCTTTTTACATGGTACCAAAGCCAAGTTTTTTGGTGTTGAAGGGCTAACGCATTGCTACATTGATTTTTCTAGCTAGATAAGATTTGAAACTAATTTTCTAGATTTGATTTAACTCATTTATTTGTGGTTTGTCTTTCTTCTAACCTCATGAGCTATACAAATGAAGGTTTGCCAAATTTTGATGGAAGTGGTTTTGTAGATTGAAAGATTGTAGTTAAAAATGCTTTAAGAGAGAAGGCATTATGGAGTATAGTGAACAAAGAAATTGGAGAACATCAACAAACTTATAAAGAAAAGGAGTTGTGGAAATGCAAATTAGAGCAAGCTAGAGGTATTATTGGTAAAGCTTTGAGCCCAAATCTCAATAGAAAAATTGTTGATGTGGATAACCCAATAGAGCTATGGGAAAAGTTAGAAAATGGTTATAAAAATGTAGATATTGCTAGCATGTTTAGTATAGAAGAAAAATTGATGAGTTTAGATCTAGCTAATTTTGAAAAATGGCTAATTATTTGAATAAAGTTATATATTTAAATGCTCAACTAAAGAAAATGGGTGGTGAGTATGCAAAAAATGATTTTTAGTTGATTGCAATAGTTGAAAGAAAGATTCCCCAACCTTAAAAAGTATTTAAAGAATCAAGGAAGAAGGACATACAATTAAGTCCTAGTACCCCCAACAATCTTTTGATCAATTTTGTAAGTCAGTTTTAGATGAAAATTTTTCACTTATTAAAGAAGGATATATTAACAAGAATCATGCATATGTAGCAAGGGTAGATCATTTTCTAAATATTTTGATGGAAATAAAAAATTAATAAGATAATAAATTTTGTAATAATGATGGTTTTAACAATAATTTTAGAAATAATGGTACAGAAAAGTGAGAAGGAAGAAAACCCATTATTTGTGCAGCTATTGTGGAGGTGAGAATCACTTTAAAAAATTGTTTGAAGAAGAAGAACAATGAAAAACAACAATATAATAATAAACAAGAAAGGTTAAAGGAGGATAAGATGTTGAATGCACAAGACAACTGAAAGGGGGGGTGAATTAGTTGTAACTTATAATTCCAAAACCCTCATACACATTTAGATCCACATAAATTCAATTAACCCTTAAACTGTTAAGATGATTAAGAAAATAACAGAAACTAAACCAAATCAACAACATACACAAGAGAACACTAGATTTACGCGGAAAACCCGAGAAGGGAAAAACCACAGTGAGGATTAGCTCACAATATAAAGTAATATTGTCACGTCTCATACTTTTGTACTTGATGGAATGGATAAAATGCAATAATTACTTTGATTAATTACAGTGATAGGTTAAATTGATCGCTTCGGCTATATTGGGACTAACTTATTAATGGTCTTATGAGTTTAACTTTTGCAGCCTTGTCGACGACAAGAGCATGGCTCAGGTAGGAGAGTCCTAGCTTCCTGGCAACAGATGACGGGTTTTATCTGGGAATTCCACACACTCACGTAGTTTGATTTATCTTGCATTTGCATTACGTGTGTTTTCGACGAGTAATGCTTGCATGTTTAATTCATTGATTATGTTTTGCGTAATTATCGAAAGGATGACTACACTCTCATTTGGTCGGAATCACTGTGAATGTTTTCGATTGTCTTATTTTCGAACTCGATACCTGTTATTGCATCAAAACAGTAAGTTAGAATCATGATAAGATATAAGAATTTTAAGTATTTTATCAAATCAAAATTAAATGCCAATTTTAGTCCAATATGGTTCTTATGAAAAGAATTTAGCCTGAGAATTGAGTAAGTTAAAAATATGCCTACCTAATAAGATATTATTATCATAATTATCTTTAGAGTGAGTTTTAAATATTTATTTTGAAATTTATATAATGGAATAAATAGGTAATTTAAATACATGTGAAACAAATATAGATATAATTAGTATTGTTATCTAAAGATGTATTTTTTTTATGTGATATATTGGTAAAGGATTAATTATCTAATTTAAATTAAATAGAAACCCATTTATGTTCATGTATTCTTTTATACATAAAGAGAAAGTAAATGTTCGTATATTAAACAAAGAACAAGGTGTAATCTCAGATTATTTATTTCATCCATTATTACTTTTAGTTTACAAGAGAGAGAGTCTTGTTTGAACAGTTAGAGGAAGCATGCGATGCATGCATTATGAGGTTAAAAATAAATATAATTAAAATAAATTAAGAAATAAAGAAATTCTGCATGTTGATGGGAGAGGGAAATTGCTAGTCGAAGGGGAGATTAGGGTTAAAACAAAATAAGAAGGGATACGGAGGATTTGGGGGAAAGGCAGAAGGAAGAAGAGAGGGTATTCAGTGGCCACACAGACGGAGGCAGAATAGAGGGATTTTTGTCACATTCCCTGGAAGTCACGAACTCTCAGCCTGGGACAAACGATGAAAAAGGTAATCCTCGTGCTGGAATGTAATGCTTATGTTCCTCTTTCATGTTCCAGTGGATTGTTTGTTGTGAAATCGTGGAAATTTGCAAGGATCTGTTGTAATTATTTTTGCTGTCGAATAGAAGAAGTCCGCCAGTCCACCGTATGATATTACCACACAATTGCTCGGGCAACACATTTTTCTTAATGACACAAGCCGACTTGAATCATAGGCCACCTTAAACAGTAAACGTGCCACCCAGAAGCCGAAGTATCCCATCATCATTGCCTCTAAGATAAAGATGTTGCCAGATCTCCTATCAAAACAACGTAGCTGTAGCTTTAAGTTTATTTTTCCTTCCCATAAAGAGAGTATGAGCCTAAATATGCAAAGACCTACACACACAAATCCAATCGGGTCCTTGCATGAAATTCTTCTCCAAGCTATTCTTAAAAACACGCCAGTATGGAAGTATTCTTTAATTTCAGTTCTGTAAAGACTTTAGCCTTTAAGTATCACATAACTCTAACTATGACTGCGCAGCAAATGTTGGTCTGTTTTTATTTTTGAAATTTTGAATGGAATATTTTAAAGATCTGCAATCGTTATTATTTTTTTTAAGCTTTGTTTAAAGGGTGGAGGAAATTGTTTTATCTGTCCAAGAGTAGACGGTCTTGTGGCTGGCCGATGGCTCATCCAACAGAACCAAATTTGATATTCTTTGTCAATTGGATGATGTTTCCAGCACAGCGTATACCTTTCCATGATGCCGTTGTTCTCAGTTTGGTGTGTCTCTGCATAAAATCGTAATCTTTTTGGTTAAAATGTTGAAGCTTACAACAACCTCTGTATATTACGACCTCAGGGAATTTAAAATGTTCGTGTAAAATAAATTGTTCACTGTTTTAAAATGAAATACCGACTTTACACCAAATATGTCCAAGAAGTTGTGCTATGTCTATTAGCTGCGGTGTATCTTTCCTTCATCATATTCCAGTAGCTGTAGCTGTGAAGATCTAGTGTCTCCAAAGGATATTCCATGGTTCCTTTCCCCTCAGAATCTTCAAACTATTTTTTTTGTGTTAATCAGGAATTACCAAGTTTAGGAATGCATTGATTCCAAGAACGCTTTCATATTAGGGCGAATGCATTGATTTCCAAGAGATAGTTTGCATGCCTTTATTGTCATTCCATTCAGCGTGATAGAATCTTACGATCATCTTAGCAAATGGGTTGTTTCGAGTATTTAATTGCATTGGTTATAGTTATTCTTTTTATCACATAAAACAGGGATGAAATGAGATCTCAACCGTAGAAACGAGATCGAAACAGTAGGTGTCTACATTACCAAATCTATTCCCTGGTTAAAGGAGTATAAAAAAAAAAACTAACTAAAAATAAACATATTCTTAAATCAAATAATCTGTAGTTTTGAATGTTAGGAGACAGTAAGGAATGTATACTACAGTGAAATGCATGAAATAAGAGTTTTGATTGTTATAGAAATTATGCTAGATATCTTAAATCAATGGGACTTTTTGTTCTGTGAAGGTGTACTAGAAGAATAGTACTTTCTAATTATGACCTTGTAATTTTTGCTTATATAGAAACGACTTGAATGATCTCTTTATCTCTGTTTTTATGTTAAATGGAAAGATTGTCTTTCAGGACGGGTATCGAATGTGGGTTATTAGGGGAGTAAGTTTCTTTTTCAAACTTGCATGCCGTTATTACGGAGTAATGCTTTGGCCAAAGCTAATAGAATGTTGAAATAAACATGCACCATTGAAATAGATGGACTTTTCCTAGCTATACATTGTATATTTTTTTTTTCCTACCACATCCTATTGATGAGATGCTGCATTCATTTTAGTGATGCATGTAGATTGATAGGCACATACCAGATTCCACCCTGCATATGTTTCCAGGTTGCTAGGCTCTTCGAGCAGGGTCGGGCATCCTTTAGTTTGAAGGGTACCGGGGAAGCGCAAGCTTCGTGGTTGGGCGGAAAAAGTGCCTGAACCATGCTCGTGTCCTTCGACGCAGCAGATGGCCGGTTGGTCGATGGCGGTCGAGGACTCCTTGATAGATTTATCTGACATTGATTATAGATGAACTTCTTGTACTTAAATGATTGTACGGCTTGATGCCATTAATTGACTCTTGTAATAGTATATTCTACATACTCTGTAAATGATTTCAGATGTATCTATATACGCATTGTAATTGTGGTTGTGCTTTTACTTGTAAACTTGAAAACTTGTTTGGCCTCTTGAATGTTATCTTATTATATTTCCTTCGAAATGATGATGTAGAAGTTATTTAATTACCGCAGTTGCATCTACTTTTAGTAAGTCTATGTTTTACTCTAGTTTCATGTTATGTGAATATCTAGTCCGTTACAAATATCAACACCGAATACAATAGGGCTCATTGCCAAAACAGAAAAGAAGATAGAGAAGAATGTTACAATGAGAAAATAATTCCAATGCAATAAAGAAGTCCACCACAACATCAGCAACACCTTCATAGTCATACTGAAGAATTGTAGACGACTTCTGCTCACTACATCTAGTAATCTAACACATGAAAGCTTGCACTGCACTACACATTCTACCACATTGTCATTCACATCTCATACATCGCGCGCGCGCACAAACCTCAACAACTCGGCACTAGTAAGTAAATTCAAATTAGGTAAGCACCAAAACATTCTCGCGATGGAAAGGAATCAAGGCAGACCACAACACACCTTAGCTTTGACCTAAATTCATTCATACATGTCATGACACGCTTCCACAATCTTCAAAGTAAATCTGTAATTAGTGTAAACACCCAAGGTCAGTTGAACCTGAAGAAAGTACGCATCCAATATACTCAAATATCTTTGCCATACATTGTAACTCAAGAAATCAGCTTGCGGAGCACCAAACCATGAACAACTTCAACTGAAGATAGATATGAACCTTATAAGCATACTTCTAGAACTGCAAGACTAGAAACCACTTTGCGGAGAAATGCGGAGCAAAAACATTTCTCCCAGACACCTCTGCAATACACAATTCACACATTGGTGAACACACCTTCCTCTGCACAGTGATCCAACATACCAAATTCTGAATGTAGCACCTCTAAACACCTCTAATCAACATATCCAAACCACATGAGCATATTTTTAACATAGAAGTAATGTGGAGCAAAACTAGAACACCACTCTGTATGCCATAACATCTTTACAACACACAGTTTCCTCTTTTATTCAAATTTTCTCAAAAGCACTTGGAAACCAAGCACCAGAAGCATATCATCAACATCTTCAGTACTTCCTCATCATTAGAGATAACATCCACTCAATACCAACTGCTCACATTCTTGCAATAATCTCTTGCTCATACAATTGACACCAATGACAACACGAACTTGTTGACATCAATGACAACCACTAGTTCTACACATACTTGCAACAATCTCCCCCTTTGTCATTGATGGCAACATAGGATGTGAAAAACCATCAACACAACAACATCCTCAATACTATAATTCATACCAACTCTTATCCTTTTTCTTTCTGTCCCCCTTGGTATACTACTCTTTTCCTTTTTCACATTAACCTCTCTCCCCCTTTGACATCAATGGCAAAGGGCGACACAACTCTTCTCTTTAGATGTTACTCATACTTGTACCTGCTCACCACTTCTTTGCAATACCTTTTCATTCGCTACTCTGCATACTCCCCCTTAGGAGCACATAACTTTTGACACAACATGCACTCCATCACTTGCTCCCCCTATCTGCAATAATCAACAAAGCCACTACCTACTCCCCTTGAGAGGTAGCCTCCAACATCAGTCCAAAACAAAGAATGAATCTTGAATCCACTGGATTGATGCATCTCCTTATGCATCTAGTTCAAGGAAGGAGGGGCAATAACCCCCAAATTCTCTCGAAGATACTCAAAAGTATCCTTAGGAAGAGCTTTAGTGAATATATCAGCAACCTGATCCTTTGTAGGCACATACTCAAGCTTTACTTCATTCTCAACAACCTTCTCTCTCAAAAAGTGATACCAGATTGAGATATGTTTAGTCCTTTAGTGCATCACCAGGTTCTTTGAAATGTTAATAGCACTTGTATTATCACAGAAGATAGGAATTGGTTCATCATATACAACTCTGATATCCTTCAAGGTTTGCCTCATCCACAACTCCTGTGTGCAGTAAGATGCTGCTACAAAAGCTAAAAACATCCTAATAGCTTCCATTCTGGCCACCAGAGCATATGTTTCCCCAAAATCTATTCCTTCTACTTGTGAGTAGCCTTTACACACAAGCCTTGCCTTGTTTCTTACCACTTCTCCACTATCATTCAGTTTGTTCTGAAATACCCACTTAGTTCCAATCACATTTTTGTTTGTTGGTCTTGGGACAAGTTCCCAAGTCTGATTCTTATCAATTTGCATTAGTTCTTCTTCCATAGCCTTGATGCAATACTCATCCTTGCATACTTCAATCACTGTTTTAGGTTCAACTTCAGAAAGTAAACATATATTTACTTGTTCTTCAACAACTTTCCTTCTTGTTAGTATACCTTTGTTCTTGTCACCAATGATTTGTTCTTCAGAATGATGCTTCTGCACACACTTGGGAGTTTTAGGAATCTTTTTTGGAGCTTCTTCATCTTCAATCTACACTTCCTTTTCTTTATCTTTTTCTTCTTCACTGCAAGAAGACTCATCTAACTCATATCCATTCACTTTTGAATTCATCTATAGGTCTTCATCAACCTTGACATTTGCACTCTCAACTATCTTTCTTAGCCTCTTGTTGTAGCACCGGTAAGCTTTGCTTTTATTGGAATATCCAAGAAAGATACCTTCATTAGATCTTGCATCAAACTTTCCCAATTTTTCTTCATCTCTTTTGATGTAGCATTTACTTCCAAACACTATGAAGTATTTGACAGTAGGAATCCTTCCATACCATATCTCATAAGGAGTCTTTATGTTGTTCTTGCTTGCACTCTATTCAGTATATAAACATCAGACTTCCAGATTTCATATCCAAGAGAAATCAGATAACCTTCCATCCTTATTTTCTAGAATGCATAGTCTGATCCATCAAACAGGGGAACATCCTTCTTGTGCACCATCCCAGATCTACCTCAAGCGGTTAAGCTTTCTTCCAAGGAACCTTTCTCTGATACCAATTGTTGAATGCACAAGACAACTGAGAGGGGGGGTCCAATCAATTGTAACTTATAATTCTAAAACCGTCATCCACATTTAGATCCACATAAATTTAGTTAACCCTTAAACTGTGAAGATGATTAAGCAAATAACAGAAATTGAACTAAATCAACAACATACACAAGAGAACACCAGATTTATGTGGAAAACCCGAGAAGGGAAAAACCACAGTGAGGATTAGCTCACAATATAAAGTAATATCAACACCAAATACAATAGGGCTCACTATCAGAGGGCTCACTAGCCAAAAGAAAGGCTCACTGCCAAAACAAAAAAGAAGATAGAGAAGAATGTTACAATGAGAAAACAATCTCAATGCAATAGAGAAGTCCACCACAACATCACCAACACCTTCACCGTCATACTGAAGAATTGTAGACACCTTCTGCTCACTGTATCCAGTAATCTAACACATGAAAGCTTGTACTACACTACACATTCTACTACATTGTCATTCACATCTCATACATCATGCACGCACACACACCTCAACAACTCAGCACTTATTTATACTATCTTCAGCCTTGAAAACATTCTCCAAGGTCAGTAATGCACCTTAATCAAGTAAATTGAAATTAGGTCGGCACTAAAACATTCCTGCGGTGGAAAGGAATGAAGGAGAACCACAACACACCTTAGCTTGGACCTAAATTCATTCATACACGCCACGCTTCCACAATCTTCAAAGCAAATCCACAATTAGTGTAAACACCTAAGGTTGTCCGAACCTAAAGAAAGTACGCATCCAATATACTCAAATATCTCTGCCATACACTGTAACTCAAGAAATTAGCTTGCAGAGCACCAAACCACGAACAAATTCAACAGAAGATAGATATGAACCTTATAAGCATACTTCCAGAACTGCAAGACCAGAAACCACTTTGCAAAGAAATGCGGAGTAAAACATTTCTCCTAGACACCTCTGCAATACACAGTTCACAAACTGATGAACACACCTTCCTCTGCACAACAATCCAACATACCAAATTCTGAATGTAGCACCTCTGAACACCTCTGATCAGCATATCCAAACTACATGAGAAGATTTTTACATAGAAGTAATGCGGATCAAAACCAAAACACCACTCTGTATGCCAGAACATCTTTACAACACACTGTTTCCTCTTTTATTTAAATTTTCTCAAAAGCAGTTGGAAACCAAGCACCAGAAGCATATCATCAACATCTTCAGCACTTCCTCATCATCAGAGATAACATCAACTCAATACCAATTGCTCACATTCTTGCAACAATCTCTTGCTCATACAATTGACACCAATGACAACACAAACTTGTTGACATCAATGACAACACTAACTGCACATACTTGCAACATAAGATGGATAAGCATAGTTTTGTGGCCATCTCTTTCAAAAGGAAAGAAAAATCAAGTATGGCTCAGTAATTTTTGAACCAAAAAAAATATATTCTTAAGAGGGGATACTTTGCTTCAGATTCTAATAAGGAATGCATTTTAGACTTAGGAGCATATTTTCACTTGATTAGAGATAAATCTTTATTTATTAATTTTCACGAAGGAAAGGATTCAAACCAAGAAATTACCATTGAGAACAAAATGAAACTTGCATATTTAGGTACAGGATCTATTAAAGTAAAAAATGGGACTTTAAAAAATGCCTTATTGGTTAAAAGATTAGGGGTTCAAATATTTTTTAAGTATATAAAATTGTTCAAGTTAGACATGAGTTTGTTGTCACTATTGGTAAAGTCATTGTTAGAGATAAAAAAGACCCAAGTAATGTAATTGCTATTGGTAGAATTGATCATAAAGAGAGTGTCTTCAAATTTTTTGGCTTTATTTATGATGAATACACACTCTCTCATGCTTTTATTGCTTGGATTGATTATATGTCAAAACTTTGTCATGCTAGACATGGACATTTAAATTATAAAAAAATTACAAGAGATGGTTAGAATGAATATGGTTAGAGGATTAATAAGGATTTCAACTTCTAAAGGTGTGTGAGGGATTTGTTTTAGGTAAACACCATTGAGATCCTTTTAATTTAGGCAAAGCATAGAGATCCAATCATCCACTACAACTCATTCATAGTGATTTATGTGAATTGGGTTGGGTCATCCTTTAATTTTAGGTGCTAGGTATCTTCTCACCTTTATTTATGATTATAGTAGATGAGTATAGGTTTATTTTCATGAAAGGAAAAGTGAAGTATTTTTTAATAATTTCAAAAGTTTAAGGCATTATCTAAAAACCAAAGTGGCAAGAAAATTAAATGATTAAGGATGGATAATGGGGGTGAATATCACAATTGTGCATTTGAATCATTTTGTGAACATTACAGTATTAAGGTGCAAAGAATAGTTCCATATACCCCTCAACAAAATTACATGATAGAAATCTTTTAGAAATGGCTCATTGTATGTTACATTTTAAAGGTTTGCATAACAAAATTTGGGGTTTGGCTCTTTCTTGTGTTCCATATATTATGAATAGAATACCCACCAAAGCTCTTACAAATGTAAGCCCTAAAGAATAATGGAGTGGAAGAAAGCCTCATATTGGGTATTTTAAAGTATTTGGGTGTATTTCTTGGGCCCACATCCCTGATGAAAAGAGAAAAAAGTTAGAACCAAAGATTCATAAGTGTTTGTCAAAGGCTTACAAGTTGTATGATTTGGCAACAAAAAAGGTTTTAGTAGAGATCTAAAATTTGATGAACATTCACAACTTACAACCACTTCTTCTCACTCTATAACAAATGCTTCCAAATTTTTAGATATTAATTTACAAGAAAATAGAGACTCTATTGTTGAAGTTAAGTCGTGCACTAATAAAAATGAATATAATACCATTAAAATGAAACAACTAATGTTTGTGACTAACCATTTTCTATAGGTAGTGATGATGATGATGAAGAGTTTTCAGATAAATAGAAGAGAAGGACTATTGAAGAGATATATGTGTAAGGATCAAAAGTTCAAGGAAGGAATGGAAGTGCTCTCATGACCAAAGTTGGTACAGTCATGGTTAGGAGGGTCCATAGAGTGAACTGTCCAAGTTGTACAGCTAGAGTAAACACAACGAAAACAACTCAAAGATCTAAAGTAAATGCAGATTCAATCATTCAGTATATCATTGAATTCAAATACAAATTGGTTGGCAACATGCAGGCTTACAATTAGGGCTCACATGCCTGATTTCATAGTTACAGAATATGCGCAAGATATAGCTTTGAAGCTCCTTCGCACGAAATTCAAACTATCAAATTTGGAAATTATGTTGTCTTTCCTAAGCATCTATTACATCAATTTATATCATCTCCAGAACATAAGATTCCTCTGCGTCAACCAAGGAAGGCCACAGACTCCAATGAAGAGTTGTAACGTGTGTACACGGGTAGGTCAGACCTAATGATGTAAAACTCTTCTGCAAATGAATGGAATGGTGTGAGGATCCCAGGGAAGGTCAGCCACGAGCCAAAGAACATTGAATGATGTGTCATTTAGCTCTGCAGGTTGTGAAATGCTCTACAAGTCCTTTCCTTTTAGTTGATTGTTTGAGACTGTCATGATGCACTATGTTATGAGAGAACAGGTGATCTTCAGAAAGTGATATCTTTCTGGTACCTGATCCAAATGATCTGAGATTTCGATATGTTGTGCATGAATGTGTCTAGATGCTAGGTCCAGCTCTGCAAGGTCAAAAATGCAACTGCAATAGAATGCGGACCGAAATATAGAAATTGCTACTGACTGTACTGAACTGGAAAATGAAAAGAAATTGCAAATGTTTTTGGTTGATGCAAGATTGCTCTTGAACCAAGGATGCTCCTACATCAAAAGTTTTATAGATTAATGATCTAATTTATGATGAGTGAGATAAAGGGAAGAAAGAATGGGAGCAAACCATAAAAGAAGAATATGATGCATTGATAAATAACAAAACTTGGGAACTTGTGCCCCTCCCTAAAGATAAGAATGTTATTGGTTGAAAATGGGTTTATAAAACAAAACTTAAATCAAATGGTGCTATAGAAAAACTCAAAGCTAGATTGATTGTTGTAACATTTAAAATTACATACCCTTACAATTTCATGCTATTTTTTGGGTTTTCTTTAGTGTCCATTCCCTTAGCATGTTTTAAGGATCATTTTAGCCCAACCTTAGCCTTTTCCTTCACCAGATTTCCAAATTTATTTATGAGATTATGATTCTTCTCGTTGATAGGAGAACATGTGTTAAATTTTGAGTGATTTATGTAGGACACTAGCACAATGTGTGGATGTTCAGATGACGTGCTAGCATCCCATGAGTTTCCAAAAATTTAAAACATTGCTTCCCACACAGCTACCTATTGCCACCTACTGTAACACTCGTTTGTCAAAAAAATGCCTTCAACATCTAAAAGTCCAACCCTTTAGCTTCCTAGGAACCCTTTTGAAATCCTATCTTTGATTAGCTTCTTCTCCAACCATAATGATTCTATCTTTGGCTCTATTCTCTTTTCTATGCTTAGTTGTACACGCCATTGAGTAAGCTTACTGAAGTTGCATATTGCCAGATTTTTGTTGACTACATGTGCTCACCTTTCTCTTCTACATCACGCTGGTAATATTATTTTAATAAGCTATTACTATTGTTTGAATAATATTGTAGTTCTTCTTTATTATTTCCTTCTAGATTCCTATTGAAAAATCTATTGGTGTTTGTCACCACCTTTCATTCTATTATACACTCTAGGGTATTCTTCCCTGTAGACTAGGGATTTCTACTTATAGATTTATTTTATTGCCACTGCTCTTAATTCTTATATGTGCATAGGATAGGATCACACACTGTTTTCAATCTCTTTATCATTGGCTATCTATGGAGGTAAAAAGACCAACATAGGGTCTTGACCACTCTTAGCAAGCTCCCAAACAACCCCAACAAATTTTCTTGTCCTTAGATATAGGTATTTGGGACATATTTAACAGCATGAAGGTTTTCTTATATATTCTTCTATCTTGTCATTTAACTATTTCATTTTCGTAGTTAGTTTATCTTTATTTATCATTTTCGTATTATAGATGGTATCCCCTAGTTTGCTATTTTTGTTGTCCTTGTTTCCTTTTTTGTGGGTAGTTTCAAAATCTAGTGAAAACCTTGAATTTTACAACTTTTCTGGATGATGATGCAAGACTGGGATGACAATGCAGAAGTAGGACTACAATTCATTATAACGACATCCACATGCCATGCTAGCATCCAAGACAATGAGATTCATCTTTCGATTCCACGTTCCTTTCGTTCTTCTATTTACAATTTTGAATTTAGTTTATCGATTCTATATTTTAATTTCCTATAAATTGGCATTCTTTCAATCTCATTTGTTATTTCATTAATGTAATGTGAAAGTTAGCATTAGCTCAATTTCTTCATTATAGTTGCTAAGGGTTTCCATAAAAATGAGGGCATTGATTATGAAGAAACATTTTTTCCCAACATTAAAATGAATACAATTAGAATTATTATTTCTTTAGCTACTAGTCTTAAGTGACATCTTTATCAAATGGATGTTAAAAATGCTTTCTTGAATGAATATTTATATGAAGAAATCTACATGGATCAACTACTCAGTTTTGTAGATAAAAACATCCTGACCTTGTTTGTAGGTTAAATCAATCACTTTATGGCCTTAAACAAGCACCAAGAGCATGGAATAAGAAGATTGATAGGCACTTTCAACTTTATGGGTTTCAAAAATGTAAATTAGATCCAAATCTTTATGTGAAGAGAGTCCAAGATGAGTTTATTCTTGTTGCAGTTCATGTAGATGATTTACTTATTGCCCAACCAAATATTAGGTTAATCAATGATTTAAAATTAGATCTTAAAATAAGATTTAATATGAGTGATTTAGGTGAGCTAAATTATTTTCTTGGTTTACAAGTTTATAGGCTACATGATGGATTGTTTATCTCACAAGCCAAATATGCTTTGGATCTATTAAAAAAATAAAATGCTTGAATACAAATCTACCTCTACTCTTGTTCAATCTAGAGTTGAGCTTACTAAAGAGTGTACATCCAAGAAGATATTGTGTGGTTACACAACACGCCCCATTTTGACTTGACAAAATAGGGACCCAACTTTTTTTGCTGCTTTGGCTTGTTGTTTTTCTGCTTTTGACGGTCTGGTAAAAGTAAGTCATGCAGATGGCCCTGTAAGGGTGCTGATAGGTCACCATGATGAGGTCAGTTTGTCAAGGTCAAGATTTCATATCATTAACCTCATAGTTGGAAAGAGGATAAAATTCCATGTAGGTTTGCCTCTTGGATCACCCTGAAATTCCTTAAGGGGAGAAAGTTATGATAAGTCAAAGTTTTGGTCAAACCTGATATTCCGAGGGGGGGTCATATTTCAAACATCAGTCACATTGTGTAAGATCACCCCGATATTAGTTTATCACCTGATAATTACTTGGTCCGCAAACTCCAGACGTCAATTTTACGTGATAGCTATATCTGCCAGTCAAGTAGCTTCATATCTTTTGCAGGGGTCATATTTTCAATATCACCTGATCTTACAAATATCACCCTATCGCAAAATATCACCCCAATGCTGATATGACGATGACGTCATCTAAGTCCGATGAACAAAAGAAATCACCCTGATGGTGACGTCATCATTCTTTTTACTTCACGGAGGTATGTATTCAATAATCACCCTATTCGATAATATGAAGGTGATGTCATTACAATGCAACGCTTAAATGAAGACATTGACATGGTGACATCACCCTGATCTTTTCCAAGAAGGTCATTTTATTCGAGGGGGTCATATTTTGAATATCACCTGATCTTCCAAAGATCACCCCACTCCATCCTATTTCCTAACATTAAATGGATATAAATGCAGCAGATGGATTCCCACCAACTGCGAATACGATCCGAACACTTGGGAACATCCATGGATTCGTTGCAGAAGATCAATGGATTTAAATGATTTAACCCAGTTTTACCCTAATCTGTTCTAGGGACAAGTTTAAAGGTAAGTTTCCAAGGTCATTCTCATTTACCTTGCGAAAAAACAAGAATTTACAGAGCAGAGAGTCAAACCCTCATACGAGCTACTTGTGGATGGACTACAACTTGCAGCATAACAGAACGGGTGATCATCAGGATTCCCTACCCTTTGTCGTAATCATCAACCTAACCCAAGAGAAAAGCGTTATCAGGTAAGTAATTAAAAACCCCTCCTGTTGTCATTTTCTGCATGTCAAGGTAGTATGACTTTTCCAGTGGTTTGAATCTGTAAATGTGCATATCATGATGAAATAGAGATTAATCAATACAATATGCATGATGTCGTAGATATATAGTGTGTATGAATGAATATGAATATTAAGGTAAGACCAGTCATGTTTATTGTAGGAATCCATGGTGGACATCAGGAAGAACAAGTTTGGAGCAGAATTTCTTAAACCCATGTACGTTCAACCCGAAGGAATATAGTTCAAATATGGTGTCATTGGTGACACTCACCAAGGGGAAATAGATTTAGTGGCATGGTCATCCAGGATGCATGATGATAAAGACAATACCCTACTGGATGCCATATATGTGTCAGGAATGTGGCATGCGGCTGGATTTCCCTATGCCATGGAAACCCCGGAACTGGTAGTAGAATGCGCCAGAAATTATAACCCTCAGACAAGGTGGGTGGAGAAACATGGGAGAGTGTATGCAGACTTTTCAATTAAGGGGATCACGTCTACTTTCAATCTCCCAGTTGGAAGGAAGGTAGTCAGTGTGGATTTGCACAAACTGGAGACAGAGTATGAAAATAATAAGAAGAGTGCCAGGAAGAGGATATACCAGTGGAGGTCTAAGAATAGCACCTACACTGCCTCTGCCAAGTTGCCAATGCATCTATATAAATTTGATTTTGATGATGAATATCAATACATGATTACCCTACTCAGCAGGATGACAGGTCAGCCTCATGCTGGGAATTTCAAGAATTGGATGTTTGGAATCATCCAGATGGCCCTCTATACAGACAACAAGCCATTATGGGCCAAGGTCATCAGTGATGCATTAGATGAACAGATGAGGAACCTGGGAGGTTTGGAATGCTCATTCCACATGACATCATATGTTGTTTATTCATTGCCTACAAAGGAATATTTGATGCACTAACTACAGTTGGAAAGATTGGTGGTGGTGTAGATGATGCCCATATATGGGATCATTATCCTCAATTACAAAGAAGGAACTACCTCTTTGATTACAAAGCTGGTGAATGATGCATTCTCTATGCATCTGGTTAGAACTATGGAAGAGGATAGAACCAAGAGATTGAGCATGGAAGCTCAAGAAGTTATATACAGGCATAGAGCCTAGTTTATCCAACATGCCACTTTTTCATATATAAGGGTGGAGGGATTTGAAGAATAGCCCTTTATGCTACCTAGGTACCCTATTGATGGGGTAGTCCTGATGGAATTTTTGAGGAAAATATCTACCATACTGGATGCATACAAGGCACAGAAGAAGATACCCACAGTGCTATTTCTGGTATCTATGGGATGGTACATGTGCCCTGATTCACAGAGCATAAAGAATGTCATAGGAAGTCTGAACCTGGTGTACCTACAACCATTTCCATTGGCTAGATCATATGACCCCTATGGTAGAATGCAGAAAATAATGGGGAAGCCTATACATTAGAAGCACCTAGAGGATTTCTGGATTGATTGTGAGGATGAAGCAGAGGTAAGAAGAAGAAAGTATCAAAGGTTCACCTTAAATCAGATAAGGACATTTGATTGCATATCAGTGCCAACACAACTGAAGAAGGATGATGGCAGGACCATGTCAAATGAATATGAAGATAAGAAGGTGTATAATGACACCATCTCATCCCCTGATCTAACACAGCCAGAGGATGTATCCTTGGATCAGTTTACAGGTGGGGTACTGTAGTTAACCCAGGCATGGGTAGATGAACAAATAAACAAATTGAAGAAGAGAGGTGTAGCCATCACAGTAGACACCAAGAAGAAAAGGTAGGAGATCCCTGATGAAGAATATGATGACTTTCTTGGTGAGAAAAGAAAATCTAATGGAGAAAGGTTGCCTGCACAGAAACAAAGGAAAGGACCCCCCAAAGGAAATAAGACTCATGATGAGCCTAAGGGGGTGATAATTGAAAGAATTGCCATAACAGCTACAGGTGCATCAACATCCAGACAGGCATCAGCCTCATCTGCACCGCCTCTAATGGATAAACCAAAGACCAAAAGAATCCTGAGGCCAGCTATAGCGACTGCAGAAATACAGGATGAGGGCCAAGCCTCACAACAGAATGTGGAGGAGGACATCCCTCTTGAGGAAGAGCCGATAAGTAAAGACCCTGCAAGTGATGACCCGATGATGGTCAGCCAGAAGAGGAGGGCGGCGCCCTTGATGTCACCACCCAAGAAGCAGAGAACATCTATGCGGGGTGAGATCAAGACTGATCCCATAGTATTGAGGGGAGCTAGTGGTGAAGTGTTTAGAAAAGAAATGCAGCATGAGGTGCCACTTCCCACTATTATTCAGTTTAAGACTGAGAAAGCAAAGGAGCAAGTAAAAGAGACTTCCAAAGTAGGTCATGGTGGTCCTTTCTCCTTGGAAGACACCGTGGACCTCTCAGATGATGAAATTATACAAAGTGTAGCCTCTGAGAAGATGGAGACCCTTGCCTCCAATACCCGCATGACCCCACATGGGACCCCATCAGCACAAATGGTGGTATTGGAAGAGTTGAAGCAGGCAGCTCAAGAAGAAAAAGAAAGTAGCCCAGAGAGGACAGCTCAACAAATCAAGCTTGATATGTTGGTAGATCAGGTAACTAGCCCTGTAGTGATTGATTTGACATATAGGGAGGATATGACCCCTGAAGACAAAGCAGGTGCACCTGGTAGAATGAAAAACATTGAAGGAGTCAAGCAGGTAGAGGTAGAGAGCCATGCTCTAGATATGGGCCAACAACAGCATGATATACCTGCTGAGCCGAAGATAGTAGAAGTCTAGCAAAAGGGTGAGGGTGATAAGAATACATCAGGTGATGATGTCACCTGGACTTAAGAAGCCATAGGAAATAAAGATACATCAGGTCAGGAGGACCTTAAAACACAAGATGTGGGTACCTCAGGTGTGGAACAAAATATAGCCCAAGATCAGGGTGATGCACCAGGATTAAGCACACATACATCCACAGATACCAATATGCCTCAGGATGAGGAAAATATCAAAGTGGATAAAATGTAGAATGAAACGGGAAAGAGATCATTCCAATTGGAAAAAGCCTTAAGTGCTCTAAGTGAAATAAAGAGGAGTGATCCTCAGGTCCTGATAAATAATCAGGTATTAAACAATAACACTGCCCTGCTAGTAGAAGTATGGTATGAGGACATCAGGTTCGAATCTGATATCCTAAAGAAGTGCAGTGGCAAGCTTAGAGACATCAATATCAAGCTACACAGTATGATGGCGTATGAAGCAGAGATACTGGAAGCATTAGAAGGAAAAGTAGAGGGGAAAATAGAAAACCAAGATGCATATTTTGCCATCAAGGCACTGCATGATAATTTCCAGCCAGTGGCTGATGACCCCCTTACCCACCTGATAGAGGAGGTGATGAATAAAATCATGAGGATCAAGGTTAAGGTGGAGAATTATAATGAGACATTGAATAGCAGAAAAGCTAAGCTAGATGCAGCCAAAGATAAATTTCAGGCCCACAAGCATGTTGTCACTAAAGCCAAAACTCAAGATGGCAGGGAGGTAGACAAAATAGTACAAGCTTATGAAAATATCAGGATGACAATGAAGGTCCACATCCAGGATGATGTTCATCAAGGTGATAGTGATACAGAAAGCAACGAAGATGATGATCATGATGAGGAAGAAGAAGATAAAGAGTCCAAGAACCCGAGGAATGAAAGAAGATGCAGCGCAAGGAAGACATATGCATCATGTACTCATAAGATAATGAGTCACCCAGATGGCTGCCAGCTAGCAACCTGTGCTACGAAGCATAATTGACTAAGTCAAAGAAGGAATATCTACCGTTGATCTTAATTGACAAATCCTGACCGTAGGTCATTTGTAACCGCTCCCTCACCTTATTCTATAAAAGGTGCAGGGGTGCCATATTTTGAACATTCGGAAGCTTAATTGAAATTGGATTGCTGAAATATCAAGACTGATTTCAAAGTTGTTGTAAACATACATGTTTTGCATACCTAATGAAAGAGAAGACAATTTGATTACAAACTATCATAAATCTTGAGTAATCTGTGTTTGAATTCTTGATACATGCTTTGATTAGCTGCGTCCCTTGGAGTGCTTATCAGTCTGCATGTGTTGTTTTCATTCCTTATCCATTGAAGTTGGCATCATTTGTATCTAGCTGTGGAATATCCTGGTGAAAATATGGTTTGATTCCTTCTCCTCATGAACATATCTTGTATGTATGTGGTTCAGTAGCTAAAGATTCACCAAAATTTGAAGTATTCTTTTAAATTTCTTTCAATTTCATAACAGTTCACCATCATAATTGCAAATAACAGATAATCAAAAGCAAATAACAAGAAATATGCTGAAATCTCATAGATAATTGGAAATACATAGCATATTTAGAGTTAAAGCATGTTAAATTGATAAATTTCATGCAGAGATCTAAGTACAGACACATTATTTGAGTAAATATACTGTGTAGAATAACTTTTCTGTGTAGCATATTTACAGGAAACATAATCTACTGATCAACGTAATGCCTCTTGAAATGGAAAACAGCAACACACATCAACCACTGAGTAATGCCAGTAGATTATGAACTAATCAACGAAGACTTGGGATCATGAATTCTTTGAATTCATCGTACCTTTCAAGATAAATAAAGGTTGTTGTGTAACTTTTATTTCATGTTTGTATGTGAGTAACATCATCATCAAAAAAGGTAGATGCCAGTTTTTCAGACAACTTGTTGGTAGCTTGGTTTAACTAACCCCTAGACTAGACATTTGTTTTGTAGTCAATTTAGTATCTAGATTCATGCAAGAGCCCAAAGAAAGTCATTGGTTAGCTACAAAAAGAATTTTGTAATACATTTATGGAACAATTCACTATGGCATCCACTATGGCTATAAGTCCTCAATTTCATTGGTTAGCTTTATAGATTCAGATTGAGGTGGTGATATAGATGACAAAAAATCTACTAGAAGTTATGGTTTTCATCTTGGATCAAGCCCCATTACATGGAGTAGAAAAAAACTACATCATTGTCTTTGTGTGAAGAAGATTATAGAGTAGCAAAGGAAGCAATTTGGATTCAAAATCTTTTACTTGGGCTTGGTTTTACACAATGTTTTATACTACTTTGTATTGTTCAACAATCACAGTACTATACAGTTGCAAACAATCTAGCTTTCCATGCTAAAATAAAGCATATTGAGATTTATGTTCATTACATTTGAGATCTTGTTCAAGTAAACATTGTTAATCTACAATTTTGTCCTAATGAAGAACAAGTAGTTGATATAATTATCAAGAGTATGATAGAAGCCAAACTTTTGCAATTGTGAGGAAAGCTTAACATGATAGAGGTGAACATTAAGGTAGGGTAGTAGTATAATGTTCCCCTCTTCTTGAAATAGGAAGTTTCTAAATTTTTGAGTTCATGTAAGTTAATATATTTAATGAGATTGTTCATTATGAACTACACTATTCTATATTGTATTGGATTATACTTAATACAAATTAGAGTATTCCTTATCCATATACTTAATTTTTATGCTATGTTTCAATGTTGAGTATTACCTACTGTTCTATTTTTTATTTTTGTGTTATTTTGATTTGGACCTTTTTATATGAATATTTGCTAAAATTCATAAAGTTGGTCCATCCAGGGTCTTACCTAGGAGAACTTGACCTTGGCATTCTAACAAATTTGCAAAGGTGTTCATAAACACCACAATCATTACAAGTTCGTTGCATATAAGATATCAGATCACGTTGTATCTTGAAGCCTTCTTTTTGAAAAAATGAGATTCATGCAAGATAGGATAGATCCTCAATAATCAGAGATGAACCTGCAATGTTTAGGTTTGAACCATAAAGTTTTATAGATTTACACAAAGCATGAGAAAATCATGATTCTAAGGGCAATAAAATTTAGGATTTGGGTAGATCAATTTTGTAAATCATCAACTCCATTCCTCCAACATCGATTGTAGATTTAAGTACACTAATTTGTCACATTTAATTATTTGAATATTCTTTTTTGGTTATTGGCCTAACTCTAAATTAATCTAGGTTCATTTTGCTTGATTGATTGCATTAGATTACTTAGGCTAGATTAAACTAAGTAAAGTACCTTTTACCATTATAGGAGGCACAACAAATATTGTCTATGTACAATGCCACTCACAAACTTCAATACATTCCCTTCATACTATATTAGCACTCCTCACTATGTGCAATGGGCATGTTGATAGTGGTTCATAAGTTAGGCAATTTTTAATTAGTTTGAAATATAAAAATAGATGTAAACAACAAGATTTATAAGGAAAGTTGCATTAAATGAAACAGAAGATTAGGGTGTTGCCTTATCAAGTCACATTTCTTTTCTCTCTCTTAAATTTTTAATAGACATTGCAACAAAGGACTGGCCTTCATTATAGGCAATTTAAAGTCTAGCTAGCTTGAAAAATAGTTATGGCGAATATCTAGGTCTCTTTAATTAGTCAACAAATGTTAATATTTAGTAGTGTCGTAGTTGTTGTGGAGTTTCATACTAGAAAGAGCAATGACGAAGATGACGTAAATGATAATCACATTAGAATAGACATGGATTCAATAAAGTTTGCTAATCATGCTTCTATTATCCCTCACAACATTGTGCTCAAGAATACCCCTGGTGTTGTTTTGTGGGTTCACTGTGATGACAATTATCTGTGCATCTATACCAACATAGGTAATGTGTCAAATCCATCAAATCTTGTGCTTTCTATTGACATTGATTTATTAAACGGTTTTCTAGTTGTTTGATTTACTTGTAGTAGATGTCACCAACTCCTACTCAAAATGGTGTGGACTTTGACGATCCATAAATCCCAATGTCTAATACTTGAAAGAGCATCAATTGACATCAGAGACATTGATAGTTAGGGTGTCACAGTAATGTAATCTCGTAAGTGCAACATTTAGTAGATCTACGTACCTCCCTGCAATACAACTACAAGCAATATGCTTGCATGCAAGATAGTGCATATGCACTCTACTTAATTATTATCCACTTCAATGGTCAACCATTCAATAGTAATTTTACACCTCATTCACAACAAAAAGTGGTAAATATTTGTCTTTATTTTATTGGCTAAAATTGACTTTTAACTGTTGAAGTGGATGATATTTAAGAATAGCCGTGCATATGTATCTCTTAGGAGGAAGGGGGTCATCTACACACAACATCAACCTCAAATTACTAGACAATTCAATCAACAATATACTCCACCCCCCTCCCACTACCATTGCCACCAAGAAAATGTTTAAATTTCTTCGTAATTTTCTAATCAATTAAAAATTACACTCCTTATAAATAAATATCAATGTGCGCAATTGCTAGTAATTATATATATGAAATTTATTTGTAGTAAATCATGAATGGTTTTGACAGTCCTCTTACACGTTTATGGTAAATTGTAACGTTGCCCCACGTTGTGATGGCATACAAAGTGGAGCAAAAGTTGTCATCCCCAACTTAGAAGAATCTTAAGCTGAATGTGCAATCTTATAGTGACAACAAAATCCCTCAAGAGTGCTCAAAACAGTAAGAAACTCTACTCGTGCAAATTCCAACCTTAATACAACCCTGGGTTGGCGGATATCAGCCCCTATAAAATCCACCCTAACATCATTTCTTTTGTGCAGTTATGATCATCACAATGGCCTCCAATGCTATGATATCGGCATTGTTTCTCGCAGTGATCGCCATTGCAGCACACGGATCTGATAATGTAGGAACTCCAATCTCCATATTTTCTCTTTACATTTTCTACTTTTCCAAGTGTTAATATAGTTTCAATTTGTAGCAACTCCAATCTTCATATTTTCTCTCTAGGGTTTTAAGGTCTATGTGGTTTTAATTTGTGGAATTTCCAGCGATTTTCATTCGTTTTGATTGCGCAGGCGCAGACATGCGTTTACAGCGTGTACGTGAAGACAGGGAACAAGTATACTGTGGATCGCAGGTGGTTTCTTGTTTTCTTGGCTTTGGAGTTTTTGTCCTAGTAAAGATACGTAATTTCTGTTGAAAATATAAACTGTGTGTCGACACAATAATTATGTAATAAATAATAATAAATAAAAACTGTGAGTCGACACAATATTTATGTAATTATGTATTTTCCTTTAAATGTGATTATGTATTTTTCTTAAAGGATTTTTGGATTTCTAAATAAATTAGAGTAAATATAGAGAGTGCTCTTCAATTTTAACAATTGATATTAAAATAAGGTTATATAGTAACAATCTTAGAGATCATTGTTAAATTTAAAAGATTATAAAATAAGGTTATTTAAGGCCTAAATTTGATGATTGACAGGGCCTCTCAAGCAAATGGTTTATGATGGTTATCCATTCAAAGTTGCCCTTAAAATACTATGATATACCTTAGTATAACTAAAACTATATATAAATTAAATATATATAATCATAATCCTTTATAAATTTTGACCAGTCTAAAATCTCTTCTTTCATGTGATACAATATTTTTAAAATTTTGATTGTATTTTATGGTTAAAATACCTAAATACAGCTATACGGCCATCAAATTTAGGCCCTAATAGTAACAATCTTAGAGATCATTGTTAAATTTAAAAGATTATGAGAAATTCCTTTGTACAACAAATTATGGATAAATAATTTCATTTTATCATTAATTTCTAAGCAAAATATTTAAAAGTTTTTGTTTTCATTTACCTAATGACACAGTAAAACACTTGCCTACGTTTATTACAATTGTTGAGATTAGCTCTCATGCCTACACTAGGGCTCACCATTCTTAATATGTTTTATGGTTATTTTCTTTTTGGGGTCAAGGTTGTGTTGTGTGGTTTTTTTTGGGGATCATGTGGGATCATGTTGATTCTTGACTTTATTGTGTCTACTTGGCTTCAATACATATGTCCCATTATGTTTGTTATTTTTTCAAGATAGATTGAAATAAAAAATCCCTTTTTTTAAATGTATTTAGCTTAGTCAATTACTTAAGCAATCGACTAACCTAGATAAAAGAGTTAAATATCGAAACAACTTTGAAACATGTATATAAATAATTGTTAATTGGCATTGAAGGATGTGTACTTAGATATAGGAATGATGAGGACTATTTTGATTGGAAATCTTAGTGATCAATAATAAGACCTATAGTACTCATGCTTTGATAGATTGTAAAAGAGATTGTTCTTTCCTAAAGTTCAATCCTACAAAGGCCTTGAACCTACTTTTTGGCTTATTTAGAAATGTTCTTGTCTATATTAATCTGAGACATGATGGTGTTAAAAACCAACGTTGGAACTTGCTATGCTAAGAAGTAAAGTCAACAAGCTTCCCAACTTGCACCTTAATTAAGCCCCTTGATCAATTCAATTATTTGTATAAGTTTGTAGACATGCCAAATAGAATGCAAATAGCTGGATTTGTCCTTATGCATGCAGATGTTGATGTTATACTTGTAGACACCTAAAATTGACCATGTCTTTACAACACTTCTATCATCACATAGACATCCATCTTGCAACACTTTCATCCTAGGACCCTTCCATGTCCCCTTCCATTAGTCGAATTAATTAAATAAATTATATTTATTTAATTAATTTAAATTCATTTTTTTCCCCATCACCAAATTAATTAAATAAATTATTTTTATTTTTATTAATTTTATCCATTTTTATCCTCTAGCCAAATTAATTAAATAAATTTTATTTATTTAATTAATTTCATTCCTCTCACATCACTCCTATCCTATAATTAATTAAATAATTTTATTATTTAATTAATTATTCTCCTCTTAACTTGCACAAAAATCTAAAAATAACTAACTTATTCATCTACACCATTCATTTTAAATTTCACCCCTTAATCTTAGCTGATCATATGAGGATAGGCCCTATCCTTCCTACATTGTCCTCTCATTTAATCTTGTCCATGTTCATACACCTTTAATCTCAACCATTCATCTTTAATACATGTCTTGATCCATGTATCATCAAATCTTAACCATCCATCTCTAATCTAATCCTAGCCATCCATCCTACCATCCAAGATCATATAAATGGTACATTCAATCAAGCCATTTGAACTAGAAGGTGAATGACTAATGAGTGGATCACACAAGAATGCAAAGTTATGTTTCTAGAGTGAGCAACCAACAATCAAATCAAATGTTATCAATCATTATCAAGAGCAAATCAAGTGGAGCTTAGGTGCACTCTGCTTCTGCTTTATGGGAGAAGCAAAGTGATTTGAGGTGAAGGTATTGTGTTTATTGCATTATTTTTTGTGTTAATTACCTCTTATCATTTTCTTGTCTTCATTTTGGCATGCCTAGTGGAACCCACGTCCCTTGATCTATCTTGTTTTTGACGGTTTTGTGAGCTTTTTGTTGTAGGTTTATACTCTTTTTGGACAAATTTTAGAGGTGATCTATTGCAAGAAGCATCCTAGAGCGAAACAAACATCACAAATGAGTCCAAAAGGCCCAAAAACCCTAGGATCCATATAAAATTTGACATATTTAGGAGGTAAAAAAATTAAATTTTTTGAATTTTTTTTGTTTACATATCTATATTGTACGGATCCACCATATGGTACCTTGTCCAATCTGCGACTCCATCTGTGTCAAACACCTCTATGGTCTTAACCCATCAGATATAAATTTTAACTTCAAGTTTCCTGCGTATTTAAAAGTTTGTAACATTTTGTCCTTTGGTCGGCGGTCTTTTGTTAGAAGAATTAACTGTGGGTTTTGTTCTTTAACCAGGGTTTCATATGCAGTCCTTTAACAACCATAGGGTAATCACTTTTTCCACTGGTTAAGAACCTCCCGCCCACATTTCAACAAGCCCACCACTGTAGCCTTCGACCCTAGTCATGTTGTAGACCAAGGGTTGTAGATAACCCCTGAGCCCTTTTCTTTTAGAGGGTGGTCACATCTATGACCGGCACCTACTGCTAGGATGGAAGCACCTTCAGCCTTGACCCCTAGTCAGTTGAGTAACTAGGGCAATCTTGCACCTTGAAACTTAACTGCAAACATAACCTCCCATGTGACCACAGTTTTTCAAGTTGTTAGCGTTTAGCCTAACCGCTTGGACAAAGACCCCACTCCTCTGAAGTCCTAAAATAGGCCTTTTTTCAAATTTGCGTAATTTTTTCTCAACAGGTTGGATTTTCATAAAATTACATTCATTGGAAAGCTAATTTTCCCAACTTTGCATTGGTGTAGACCTTTTTCCCAAATTTCAAGGTATAATCATTTGAAATCGTTGTTTGCTTGCAAACTATAATCACTTATAACTTTTGCATATTAAGTCGACATTTAGTGATCTTTTTTTAAATTGCATATAAAATCATAAGGAATCTATTGGTGACATATAATCTGTTGTATGATCATTGTTATTTCTAACTTTTGGCAGATTTATGATTTTTGAACTAACACTTATTTTGTAGCTTCATGCTTGTCAAAGATTAAAATCTCTCAAACTACTAACAAGTTTGTTGCAGGGTCTCTTGTCAAAGACTGATCATTCAAAACCACTTTATGTTTTCTTTGTTTGGTGAGCTTGGTTGTGACTTGAAGTGTGTGCATGTTCTTTCCTCGCGTTGAAAGACAATCTTGGGAATCAAAGGCACCTTTTAAACACATTCATTTTCACAACACACATTGATTTCTAATGTTTAATTAATCTTCCTTGTGTGGATCAAGTGTGTGTGTATCTCTCCCCTCACACTACAAGGTGATCTTGGGGATCAAAAACACCTCTTGGTTCACTTTTGTCACCCAAGGTGTGTTAGCGTGTGTATGCTCTTTCCTTTCACTTAGTGCGATCTTGGAGATCAAAAACATCTAACATCAACCTTTCTCTTTATGAGGCTTGCATTGGGGACACACCAACCCCAAGGGGTGACACCAACCACTCGTTCTGGTGGGGTATATAAAGGTGGGGAGAGAAATTTGTTCCTCAAGCTAGTCATCATCATGTTTGGTGTAGCCTTGGGGCCCCTAGTGATTTAGGACACAAGGTGAAGGGATCATCTGAGATTACACTTTAGTTCCACACTTGTAGATGGACTAGTGCTCACAAATTGTGCCTCACCTACCCAGTGTATATCGAGGACTCCCCTAGAGATCTTGTGCAAGCCTAGTTAAGACCTTTCAATTTGTATTCCCAAGTTTACATCATACATCCATGAATGCCTTTAACCATCAAGATCCTTTATGTTACATCCCCAATTTTTGCCTTGCTATACTTTTTACTTTTACTTGGACATAAGTAAATTTATTATGATGATTAGATTGATGATAAGGAAAGACATGGATTATATTGAATGTCATTTATGAAATTATAGAAAAGAATGTGTTATTATCGATTTAATAATTGCATTATGAGATTTAATTTATTATTTGAATAATGATGCACTAATCATATATTGTTTGGTTACAAGTTGAAACAGGAATATAGATTCTTAGATGACTCTCAGAGAAGAGAGAGAGAGTATCTTTTGAGGAGAGAGATATAGACCTTGGGTTACAAGTGGTTTATTTGCCAAATTGAGTATAAGTGTTTTACAAAAATGTGAACCAATGTGTCGTAAGAGGTAAGTCTTGCCTTGTTAGTTTGTTTTTGAACATAATCAACAGGTAGTTGATGTTATTTAAATCTTTCTAAGTCGTAGTAAGTCGTATTAAGTCGTAAGTAACATTAACGATGTCATTTGAACATGAATTGAGACCATTTACATCTAACGTAAAAGTTGTGACATAATTATCGTAATGGGTGGTGTTTTTATTTTTGGGTCACTTAGTGTTTATTTGTCGGCCCTTGAATGTCAAAGTGAATTCCATCAAGTTAGATTGACATTTTTTATAATGAAGGAATGTGATGGGGAGGTAAACTCAACCCATTCACAATATCCGTAAATGGTTATTTTATTGCTATTATTCTTATTGATTTAAATCGTAATCATCGAATGTGAACGATGATATGTAAGTCTTATTTAATATAGGCCATAGATGTATTTATAAATTGAAGAGGATAATACCTTACATTATTTAATAAACTTATCAATCGAATAACCTTGGGCATGTTATTTATGACACCCACATTAATTCGAATGATGGAATTTGGCTCACTTAAAGTGATCAACCATAATAACCATCGATGGTTATGCTTGTGTCGACCTCTTTAAGAGGGAGTATGGTATTATAGTTGCATGCATTGAAAACTCTCCACATTCTGTGCCTCGAACAAACATGTGTTTATCTCTGCTACATAAGTGGGATCAATTGTAAATTGAATGAGAGAGTGGTTGGTTGCATTACCAATTATCTTACATTCGATGGAGTGGTAGAAACTATTTCATTAAGAGATTTGAAGCATCATTAATTGGCATGGCTCACCTTGACCATAAGGGAGATAAGATTCGCAGTTAGAAGACACACATACAGGGGGATCATTTTGAAAAACATATAGAGCAGGTCACAACCAGAACATAGGTGTGTGGATGCCATCATTTACACTGAGTGAATAGTAAACACAGCTACAGATAACTCTTGTGCCATCGCCAGGTATCATTCAATATCCATGTAGAAACAATAATAGAATTGTAAGGATTTATAATGTCTTTTGTTTGCATTCTTCGAAGAATCGATATTATCCCTTTTCATATGTATGTGATATTCTATTCTTAATCAACAAACCTATTAATGAGTGCTTTCATTATGTTTAAAACCTTTGGAGTTAATGATTAAGGCCATTATCATTGGTTGGACGATGCTATCAAATGATATTAGCCTGAGTCAAAAACCATAGAAATGTGTAGAAGTCGGTCTATTGAAAGATATAACTATAGAATGATATGCCAATACACCGTAGAGGTCTTCTTTATGAGTGGTCAATTATGTAGAAAAATATAGTTGATTAAGAGAAGGTTCAACATTAAGAACGACCGAGAGTTGATTATTGAGATATTTTATACCATTCTTATATATATATATATATATATATATATATATATATATATATTATACCATTCTTATATATATATAATATATATTTATATATATAATATATAATATATATATATATATATATATATATATATATATATATATATATATATCAAGTACCATTTAGAACTATGATAGGATTGTAAACATAGTTGAGTAGGATGCTTAAATCTTTGAGGTGGTTAATGGAAGTATAAGAACCATTTCTTGTTAAGTTAGGAATAACTATAATGGTTCTTTTCCAAGAGAACTTAGAATCTCATTAAGCTTAGGAAGATACCTTTTTCATTATAAATCGAGTGATAACTCAATGGAAATGCTTCGATAGAAATATGAAGGATCATAGGGTTATCCTTACTTAGTACTTTTTACATGAGAATATCTTTGTAGGAAACCAGTATGATATGATTAAATGAGGTCTAAAGAGATAGGAATTTGAGAGGAATCATATTCGAGTATATATATGTGTCATGACTATTGAAGTCATCATGAATAGGTAAACTGAGAATATTCATATTTTTCGTATAAGAGGAAATATCAATTTAGAACGATAGTTCACTCTTTTTTTTTCAGTTTAGATAAACTATGAGTTGTTATTAACCTAGTCTCATTGATATGAGTTTCGGATAATTTGTAAAGCCATATTATTATGGGATATTATGTAAAACTTAGAGTCAAACTGAAATCAAATGATTAGATAAGACATATAGATATGTCTAAAGTCTAGAAAAACTATTATCATGATTTAGCTATTGTATAAACATAGTTGATGGATAAACTACGGAATACGACAGTATCCAAGTCGAGTAGGGGTGGGTGAACACAACGACGACATTCATTATGAACAATATTAAAATTAAAAACTTTGGCCAAAGTAATGCATTTGTTTTCTGCATGCATTGTCGGTTCACTATATCTGGATTGCTCATCCTATCAGAAATCATACTTAGCTAGAGGGTATCTAGGGTTGTATGGTTTGATAGAGTTGAGTAGGATACAACACTATGTACTCAGGATAGGCAAATTACCACTGGTCACCTTTGGTCTACATCCCTCGTGAAGAGTAGGGCCACTTCCTACGTGGAAGAAGTGTGGGAGACCGTCGCTCTGTGGATGGAGGTAAATCACTAGAAAGATACTCTCTCTCTCCAAGCAGAAGATATGCCAGGACTTGTGATAAAGATGTCAGATATTCAGCAGCAATATGTATTCCAAAATTGTCTATGTAATTGATTTACATTGTAATTTGAGAAAGACAATATGATGTAAAAGTATTTTGTAAAGAGAAAAGCTTGTAAAATAGAATTACTTGATTATGTGTTGAATAAAAGAAAAAAATTCTCTCTCATTTTTATCTTGTTAAATTACTCTATGGTAAATTTTTTCAGTTTTACTATGTTTTAAGAACGTGGATGTTACACTTTAAAACAATGTTAGGATTGACTATCCTATAGGCTCACATCAAACATACCTCTTGAACCATCATTATGATACCTTTGACCAAAGGAATACCATCCTAGAAAAAGTTATAAAATAATGTAGCATCGAACTTGAAATCTTACATTCACAATAATCCTCCACCTCCCAATCCATCAATTCCTTCAGTCCCTCCATCACAATATCCCTCCAATCTTTCTAATCCTAATCCATTAGTCCACATACCTTCCAATCCATAAATCCCTATGGTGTTGGAAAGTTGCTGGTGTTGTCATTGATGTCAACCTCTAGTAGGTAGTTCACTTGGTTTCCAAGTGCTTTTGAGAAAATTTGAATAAGAAGGTGTGCAGTGTGATAGAGTTGTGTTCAGTGTTGTGCTCCACATTTCTTCCTAGTTGAAGATATGTCTGTGCAGTTTGTAAGTATTGATCAAAGGTATTAAGAGGTTTTATATCCAAAATTTGAGGTTTTGGATCGTGCGGCAATGGAAGATGTGTTGACAGAGTGTTTGCCTGTGTAAAAGACTATCTAGGAGAAATGAGATTGCTCTGCATTTCTCTGCATTGAGGTTTCTTATCCTACAGATCTGGGGATGTCCTTATACAGTCTATATCGATCTTTCCTTGAAGTTTCCAATGTTGGGTTTCTCTGCAAGATCAGTTCTTGTGTTGGTGTTCAGTGGTAGTGGATCTTGATCCACATAATGAAGATATTCTTTGTGTCAGATGATTACGACAGTGTTGCAAAGGTTTTTGATAATATTGAATGTTGTGGAAAGGTGTGTGGATATTGTGGAGTGTCTCTCTATGGTCCACATGATGTGTTTGGACTTGGAGAAGCGTGGATGTGGTTGTTAGCTTAGGTTTGGCTGACCTGGCTTGATGGCTTCATTTACGGAGGTGCCTCATGGATTGTGGATGTGTTGAGCAGCTTGGTGATACATATTTGAGTCCTAGTTAACCCTTGACTTGGTCCACTTTCACTTCTTTCCACCGCGGAAGTGTTTAGTTCTGACCTAAGTAATGTTGCATGTGTGTAATGCACACGCTTCGTTAGGACCAACCTAATTGAGATAGATCTTGGTTATAGATGGTATAAATACAAGATGAAGATGAGCAAATAAAGGTAGAGAAGATGTTGCGAATGTGAATCAAGGGTAGTGAGTTGTGTGTGAGCTTAAATGCTTATGACTCTGAAATGCAGTGAGCATAAGGTGTCTACATTTCAGTGTGCTTGAAGTTGCTGGAGGCAGTGAGCCAAAGGTTGCAGATAGCAAGAAGTTGCAATGGTGGATCTTTCATGTTGGTCTGAGTTAGTGAATCTCTCTGTAATAGTTTTCTTCTATTCTTCTCTCTTCTAGACAGTGAGTCCTTCTGGGAAGTGAGCCTTTCTTTTGGGCATTGAGCCCTTGGCAGTGAGCCTATTTGATTTTGGTGTTGTTATTCATTTATGTGTGAGCTAATCCTCACCATGGTTTTTCCCTTCTTAGGTTTTCCACGTAAATCTAGTGTTCTTATTTGTTTGGATGTGTTTGCATTAATGCTTCATATGTTTATATTCTGCTAATGCATAATAAGAGGTTGATGTTTGGAATTACTTTGAGGGTTTAAAGTTTTAATAGTCAACTAATTCACCCCCCTCTCAGTTGTCATGTGCTTTCTAACATATGGTCCCATCATCACAATATCCCTCCAACCCTCCTAATCCTTAATCCATTGGTCCACATAACTTCCAATCCATCAATCCCTATGGTCCCTTCATCACAATATCCCTCCAACCCTCCTAATCCTAATCCATTAGTCCACATACCTCCCATCCATAAATACCTTCATTCCCTCCATCACAATATCCCTCTAACCATCCTAATCCTAATCCATTAGTCTACATACCTCCCAATCCATCTATCCCTTCAATCCCTCCATCACAATATTCTTCCAAGCCTCCATTAGGGGATCTGATAGAAATGGCTTTACAAAAATTGGTCCAAGCAAACTTGATTGAACTTCCTATGACAAGACAATATGATGACAATCTACCAAAACCCATTTGGTTTAAAGAACATGAATATTGTGAATAGTATCAGGCAAAAGGCCATAAGACATCTGATTGTATAAGACTTAAGAAATGCATCCAAGATCTCATCAACCATGGTGAGATTGTGATTGACGATCCCCCCAGCAACTCCTCATATCAACCCAAATTGTTCTTTTCAGATGTTATCCAAGGAATATTAGCAAGGAATCAAAACCATCATGCAATCTAATGCCTATCCTTGAATATATCAAAGAGCCTTCAAGCACCATGCCTATTCTTGAACCTATCAAAGATCCTTCAAGCACCATGCCTATTCCTTTGATACCATCATGTAGTCCAAAACCTATAAAGCCTATTGAAGAACCTCTTATCATAAATGCAAGTCAAGATCCATCATAGCCATGTTGTCAACCATCTAGAGCCTATTAAGCCCATCCAAGAATCTTCCATTTCCATCCAAACCTAAGAGCTATGTCAAGAATCAAATCTAAAGCATGGTCAACCTTGCTCCTCACAAAGTCAAGATCAAACTATCCAAGCTACTCATGAGCATACTATCCAAGAAAGTCAAGATCAAACTATCCAATATACTCATGAGCACACTATCCAAGCAAGTCAAGATCAAACTATCCAAGCTACTCATGAGCATACTATCCAAGCAAGTGAAGATCAAAATATCCAAGCTACTCATGAGCATATTATCCAAGCAAGTCAAGATCAAACTATCCAAGGTCCTTAAGATCACATCACCCAAGCTACCTAAGATCCAACTACTCAAGCCACCACCATCCATGATCAAGAGATCAGCACTCCTCCCATCCATGATCCCAAAACCATCCATGATCAAGAAACCCACATCACTCCTATCCAACATCCAACTAGTCATATCCATCATCCATCAACATCCTATGATGAGACACTTGGTCCCCAAGACAACATAGACAATCAAACAAATGACTTGGATCATATCACACCACATCCTAATGAGCATCCTACTTACATCAAGCATGAAGAAAAGAAAGTCACGATAGCTACCATTGAGACATCAAGTGAACAAAACATGAAAAACACAAATAATGATGAAGGATTGACTAGCACAAGCAATGATCAAAACATGACAGGTATAAACAATGATCAAGAAATTCCAAGTGTACACAATGATCCTAATACACCAATATACATAATGAGAAAGCACAGGAATCCCATCCAATAGGCTATACCATCTTTGTCAAATCATATCTACCCAAGGAAGTGACAATAACAAATTTTGATTATTCTCAACAACATACCAATGATCTCGCATCATGCTTCAAAAGCAACAAATATCCTATTTCACAAAAGATATGTCAAAGCATGAACTATCTAAGAAAAGGATTGGGATTGATCAAGCCCTTTCGGTGCAAGTTGTGGAGACCTATAAGAAGAGGAAAGTGCAGGTGGGAGGGATTAATTTTGAGGTGACTGAAGAATCCATTAGTGTAGCGATTAGGTTGAAATTGATAAGAGGAAGGTTTGACAACAAGGGAAAACCAAATATACTAAAAGCATCAACATCTTCCTAAAGGAGGGAGAAGAAGTGACTAGATTTGAGAATAGTTTCATGAGGGAGGGGCTACCATATCCATGGGGTCACCTGGTAAGTTGGATTCTCATAAAATATTTTACTCTTGAGGGCAAGTTTAAATGTATTTTCAATTATCATTTCCCACTCCTTAATCACCTACATCATCAAATCTTGTTATTTTCCCTTTTTTCTACTCAATTCATTAGAAACCTTTGTTGAGAAAGATAAGGAAAACCATAAGAAAAATCCCAATCGACCCATTATTCCTTTGCAATAAGGGCTCATCTTTAGGATTCACCACTTCCATCTTCCTCTATGCCCTACTAAACCTATCGAAGTTTGTCTTGTTGAGCCTGATAATCAACCCTCCCTAGTGATCCATTCTCAGGGAAAGGAAAATATGGTTAAAGCTTCTATGGATGGGAATATTGGATTGGGATTTGCCAACTCTTTGCCTCTCCCCAACCCCAAGCCTCAGAATGAAGGGATTGAAGATGTTGTTTGCAGCACTAGGAAGGTTGGTATATGTGCTTAGAAAAACCTATCCAGAAGAAAAACAAGAAGACCCGTGTTAACTCTAAGGTGGTGAATTCCTCTCATGCCACCCTTCTCTAGATAAAGGGACAATTGCCAAAGCCTCTATCATTAAGAAGGGGGCTATAGTAGGCCTTTGCTCTCTGAAGGAAAACACTACCCTCCCAACTAATCAAATTGCTACTCCCAAAAATTTGAAGGGTGAAAAAAGGAAAGATATGGCTTTTGAATGCAAGCCCAAGACCAAAATGGCCAACAAGAATAAAGGGGATAAGGGGGAACTTGTTTTTTGGGGATAACAAGTTCGTAGGGAAGTTGTGTTTAAAACAAAAAATGATAAGATCAAACGGGTGGTGACTGAAGATGACAAGGTCCTGGGGTTAGAAGTTAACAAAAATCTTGCAGCGGGTATGAGAAGATCTAATAGACTTGTTGGCTCTAAACCCCTAAACTTGGAGGAGATAGACTTGTCTAGTGATTCTCCAGAGGATTTGGATAAGGATAATAATTATGATGGTGGGAGACTAGAGGACAATATGTCTAAACACACTCCTACTATGAAGATGAATTAGGAGGGTAACAGTCACTTTGATGAGATGAATGCCCCTACACTGACTCTGAATCCCTAAAGGGTCTGTAGATTTCATCCAGCAAGGAGGAGAAGCAGAAGCACTATTCACTGTGTGAAGCCAATACCATTAACTGTGTTTCCCTCTCGGACAGAAAGGTTCTCTTGGAAAATAATATGAACAAGATGCTTAAGTTTAGCACTAATATAATGCATAGATCATCTACAACTCTTTTGTTGCTCCAGTCTTCTGAAAAGAAGTACTTGGACACTAACCTTAGTCTAGAGAAGTTTAAGAAAAGAAAGTCCACCGAATAATTATATAAGTTCTTACTTGAGGACTGGGGGAATGTCTCTACCCCCTAGGGTTTATCTTTTGGTCTATTGTTCTATTTTTTTGTCTTTTGTTATGTTAGTTGCATGTGTTGTTAGTTTGTTGTTTGTGCCCAATGTGGGCCTATTTTGGTTTGCCTTCTGGTAGCTTTTGGAAAGGGTCAAAACCCTAGTTTTTCTTACTTATTTAATCAAAAACATTACACCTTGACCATAATGCTTATATAATAAGTTCATGCTTGAAACCTTACTTCTAAAATGATTTATATTATGATTCTAAGTGGAAATGTCAACATGTAATATAGCCCAAATGTCCAAAATGTTAGGGTTAAACGGCAGATGATATCAATTAAATGTAAATAAAGATTAAACAGAGGAATGAAAATACACAGAAATAATAACAGTGAGAGACAAGTTTTAACGTGGTTCACCCAAACTCAGGCTACATCCACCAAACAGAGAGTCTAATATTATTATCCAGCAAATCAAACTGATTACAACCAGCAATCCCTACAACTCAATACCGTTGCAAAAAGCTACAATACATCATCAAAAAACCCTAACCCTTAGCCACTTTTATCAAGCCTTATGTCAGTTACAAAATAAGGTTTTTATGTCGGTCAATGAAAAAATAACTCCCGGTGCCTTTATAAAATAATAAAAAACTGTGTGAGGTTTTGGGGGCGTTGCCCCTAAGCCCCCACGGGGGCGCTACCCCTTAACCCTGCCCTGTATCACGATAGGGAGCACGCTAGGGGCACTGCCCCTTGACCCTGCAAAGGGCGCTGCCCCTTGATCCCGTCTTGGGGGCGTTGCCCCTTGACCTCGTAGGAATTTGGGGGGAAACCATGCTAATAAAAGTGGGGTAAATTTAACCTCTGAGTCTGATTAGGCTCCATATAACAACAATCTCCCACTTGGAGACTAATCATAACACCCTTGACCCTGTAGCTCCCACTAGAAATAAGCACCTTGGACTCTATTGTTCTGATTTTGTTTTCAGTCTTAAAGACCAACCGAAGCTGAAGAGGAGCTCAGCTTCTCCCTTATCATTGCCTTCGTAAACATATCCACTGTATTTTCATCTGTATGTATCTTTTCTAGCCTTAACTGTCCATCATCCAATACTGACCGAATAAAGTGATACCTCAACTGTATGTGTTTGGTCTTTGAATGCAAGGTAGAATTTTTTGCAAGATGTATGGCACTCTGACTGTCTGTATACAAATAATTGTTAGCATGTTGTTTGCCCAATTCTTCCATGAAAGATTACAGCCATATCATCTCCTTGCTTGCCTCTATTGCAGCTACATATTCTGCCTTCGTGGTGGATAAAGTAACCACCTTTTGCAACCGTGAGATCCAACTCACCGTTGTCCCACCTACAGTAAAGACATTACCTGTAGTACTCCGTCTGGTATCAATATCCCCTGCCAAATCTGAGTCTACATAGCCTACTAAATCAATATTAGAGACCCCAAAACATAAGTGTTTATTAGATGTACCTCTCAAATATCTAAAAATCCATTTTACCACATTCCAATGCTCCAATCTGGGATGACTCATATACCTGCTTACAACTCCTACAGCATGTGCAATATTTGGTCTCATGCATACCATGGTGTACATTAAACTTCCTACAGCTAAAGCATATGGTACCTTGGACATTTTTTCTTCCTCCTCTAGTGTCTTAGGACACATCTCCTTAGTCAATTTCAAATGACTAGGCAAAGGTGTGCCGACAATTTTTGCATTCTCCATATGGAATCTCTACAACACCTTTTCAACATAATCAGCCTGAGATAGAGTTAATTTTATGTTCTTCCTATCTCTACAAATTTTCATACCAAGGATTTGTTTTGCTGCTCACAAATCCTTCATAGCAAATGACTGTGCTAAATGTTGTTTTAACTCTCTTATGTGATCCATGTTAGACCTCACTACAAGCATGTCATTAACATATAAACATAAAATAATATAGTTGTCATTAGCCAACCTCTTAAAATAAACACAATGGTCAGAATTACACCGACTGTAGCCTTACTCAGCCATAAAACTATCAAATTTCAAATACCATTGCCGAGGTGCTTGTTTCAGGCCATACAAACTCTTCTTCAATCTGCAAACATGTTTCTCCTTACCTTTGACCTCAAATCCTTGGGGCTATTCCATATGTATCTCCTCCTCCAAATCACCATGGAGAAAGGCAGTTTTCACATCTAGTTGTTCCAAATGCAAATCTTCAGCAGCCACAATACTAAAAACAATACGAATAGAAGTCATCTTGACAACTAGAGAAAATATCTCATCAAAATCAATGTCCTTCTTCTGTGCAAATCCTTTTACAACTAACTTGGCTTTAAATCTTTTCTTACCTCCATCTTCCTCTTTCAGCCTATAAACTCATTTGTTTGGTAAAGCCTTTTTACCTGTAGGTAACTTACATAATTCCCAAGTCTGATTTTTCAGCAAGGAGTCCATTTCTTCTTTCATTGCAAGCTCCCACTGAACCTGTGTATACACCTGCATAGCTTCATCATACCCTTCTGGTTAACCAATATCTATTAACAAAATAGAATTCAAAGATGGAGAAAACCTTTCAGGAGGTCTACTTAGCCTTGTTGACCGTCTAACATTCACTGGAGTTTGTGGTATTTCTGGTTGTCATTGTGGAGCATAAGGAACCACTGGAACATCACTATTTGGAGTATCATCCAGCACCACATAATCTTTTTCTTTCTTCTCATGTTGTTCCAACTGATCTTTGTACAACACCTTCTCATTGAATATAACATCCCTACTTCTCACAATTTTCTGATTTTCAAAATCCCAAAGCCTATAACCAAATTCATCAATGCCATATCCAACAAAGGTACACTTTTTTTATTTTGCATCCAACTTGGTTCTATTTTTAGAATCTACACATGCAAATGTTTCACATCCAAAGGTTTTGAGAAAATAATAACTCACCTTCTTACCTATCCATGCTTCCTCTAGAATACCATAGCCCAAAGGAACTGAAGGACCTCTGTTAATTAAATATACAGCGGTGTTGACAACCTCTGCCCACATATTTAAAGGCAGCCCAGCATGCAATCTCATGGTCCTTGCACGCTCCATTATTGTCCTATTCATGCACTCAGCCACCCCATTTTCTTGTGGAGTCCTTGGAACCATTTTCTGCCTACGAATTCCATTAAAGGAACAATAATCCTCAAATTCTTTACTGCAATACTCACCACCATTATCAAATCTGAGACATTTTAATCTTTTACCCGTCTCATTCTCAACCAAGCTTCTCCATTTCTTAAATATTTCAAATACATCAGATTTATGTCTAAGGAAATAAATCCATACCTTCCTAGTTGCATCATCTATGAATGTAACATAATATCAAGAGCCACCGAGAGAAGATACCTGAGTTGGTCCTCATACATCTGTATGCACAAGCTCCAACTTTTTTATTTTTCTCTTGCTTCCCATCCTTGAGAAAACTGACTCTCTTTTGTTTGCCATACACACAACTTTCACATAAATCTATATTAATAGATTTCAGACCTGGTAAAGCTTTCTTAGAATGAAGTACCTTCATACCTTTTTCACTCATATGCCCAAGTCTGTTATGCCACAGTATTGTCTCAGAACCTGCAGCAACTGTTTCAGTCTCTTCCTGCAAACCTACAGCAATTGTTCCTGAACCTGTTTGTTTTTTCTCTACAACAGCTAAAGTAGAAGGAATAGTATGACCTGTACAAAGATATAAGGTGCATACTTTCACATCTTTTGCTACTATTAAGGCACCTTTTGAAACCTTCCAATTTTTATCAGTAAATGTAACAATGCAACCTTTTTCAGCTAGCTACCCTGCTGAAATTAAATTCCTACTGAGCCTTGGAACGTGCCTTACCTCTTGTAGTAGCCAATGATTCCCATTCTGCAACTTAATCTTGATTCTTCCCTTCCAACAATCTGACAGGGTCTGTTATCTCCCAAATAAACCAGCCCAAAATCCCCTTGGACATAATCAAGAAAATAACTTCTATGGGGCATAGCATGAAATGAGGCCCCTGAATCTAAAACCCATGAATCATCAGCATTATCTAGGGAAAGAATCAAAGCATCATCTTCAGATTTATTACTTACCACATTTTCCTCCTTATTTCCTTCTTGTTTATCTCCTTCTTTATTCTTCCGAGACCAGCAATCTTTCTTCAGATGACCTGGTTTCCCACAGTACTAGCAGTCCTTTTGTCCTCTGGGTTGGGATCTCTTATCCTTTGATTTTCCTCGTGACTTCCCATGACCTCCAAAACCTTTTCCTCTCTCCTTGGATCTACCCTTGCTTTCTGCATTCAAAACACTACCTGATGTGGACCTTCCTGAGCTTTTTCGTCGCATTTCCTCTCTAAGGATAACACCAACAACATCATCAAATTTCAAAGTGTTTGAACCAGAGATAGAGTTACTTACAGCCATTACCAAGCTATTCCAGCTTTCTGGCAAAGAACATAAAACCAAGAGATCCCTCACCTCTTCATCAAATTTCACTTTTATAGAAGTTAACTGACTGACAATCATATTTTAAACTCATTTAAATGATCTATCACAAATCCACCTTCAACTATTTTCAGATTAAACAAATGCTTCATGAGAAATACATATGTGAGTATGAGAAATACATATGAGAGTATGAGAAATACATATGTAGACTACAAGAAAAAGAAGATTCAAATCAATTATATATTCAAAATTACTCTTGGTGCATTTATTAAATTTAATCAAATATTTTTAAAAAATCATGAAACATATAACTACTTGATTTAAATATAGTTCTATATATATGCATACCACTAGATGATTGCCATGTGCCTCATCGGGCTAGTTGTGTATAGGTGATAATATAGAAAAGGTGGAATGTGCAAATTCCTACATTTAAATAAAAAGAATTACATCATGAGTATTAAAAAAATGCAAGCATGTATTAAAAAGACCTAAATTGCATAAAATACTAGTACAAACCTCAAATGTTGTGGAATCTAGCTACTCATCATGCACCACATATTTAGTCGTTAGGGATATTGCATTATCCTATATATAGATTGAATTTAAAATTACAAAATTACACAATTTCAAACCAACATATATGTAACATGTACAAACTATTAAATTTATTTAATGTGTACATGCAAATTTTTAAATTGGACACAATACAAATTTGTACTATAAATAATTTACACACCACAAATGACTAAAGACCATCTGACCTTGGACGGTGAAACCTTATGGTTGGGACATTGATGCAAAAATATCATGACCTCCCAATTGTTGTAAACATGATTACAGATAACTATTAGAATTAAAAATATTATACTTTTAGGTTCTCCTAGGAGTTCAATTTTCATTTATTCTAAATGAATATAAAACATAATCACATCTAATTTTAAAGTACTAATTACATATAATGAGCTCTAGGTTAAGGGTATTTTGTTGTTGTACCATATAAGGTGTCCTGAAACAAATAGTTGTCAACACCAAATGGTCCAATCATGAAGATCCACCCCTCATCTACACATTTGACAAAACAATATAGATTTTCATCAATACTTGGCAATTACATGTGTATGTGTGTAGCAATAATTTATGTAACAAGTAGCATTGATTGATTTAATCTTTAAGAATTTAAAATAGATATAAATAAATATATACACATTTATACATTTTAAAAGTGACATACCTTTCTAGAAGTAGGTGTACTACTCTATAAAAAACTAGGCAAGAATGCCTCCTCTGTCACAACCCATGAAGTGGATGCGCTAAGACTATAATAGGGTTGATTGCATTGCTTGTGCAAAGGGGGTGCTAGACTCTACACTATTGTATCAATGTGTATAGGGTGCTATATGGACTATCACCATCTCCTCCATGCTCTCTAATAGTCTCAGTTACAAATTAGGTAGAATGGTCAATCAAGTTGTCTAAAAGCCTACTTAATGCTCCTAGTGTTGAAATCATCCCCTCCTAGTGAATGGAGATAGGGATCATGGGTGCAGGAGGAGTGACCAAAGGTGCAGTGGATAGTTGTTGATTTGGATCGGCATGTGCACTAGGTCTATGTTGTGGCATGCCACCACCAACACCCTAGAATGATCTCATAGGTCAAAATAATTAGGTTTTAAACCCAATTCAAACTCAATGGGCATATTTTTTGCAAAAATTACAATGGCGCCTCAAGGTTATTGTGTAGTTTATGGCCAAAGATCATCCTCCAATGCTTCCAAAAATTAGCTAAAATTGCAGGGTGCCTACACCATTTGATTGATTTTTTTTGTTGGGAGGATAGGAAGATTGGTGGAAAGGTCAACGAAATATGGTGCTAGAGTTTGTTTAGTAATATGCAAATCATCTATTTATTTATACAACAACCCATAAAAATAAAATTGCCTCTACTACACCCTCCAAGAATGGAATCTGTCCAAATATGTATCTATGGTTCTAATTGAATCAATTATAGTTTTCATATAACTAGAAAAACATCAAATGCATGGGGCAATATGAGGATCATTTTGAAACACATCTATTTGTGTTTGGAGGGTGGTAATGTTTTCATTTATTTTGGCTCTTAACGTCTCTTCATCATTTTGGGGTGGGGGTGTGAATAGAGGTGGAGGATTTTGGATTGGGTGTGGAGGTGGGGGAGGGGGGTTTTGTAAAAGATGATCATCAAATAGAAATTCACACATTCGTTGGATCCATGATGTAAACTAAGTTACAAAAGAAAAGTTAAATTTAAATACATTAAATACTTTAAACAAATACATTTTGCAAATTTAAATGAATTGATATTGAATCAAAATGTTTAAATGAATTTATATATCAATTCAATCAAGAATCAAGATCTATCAAAATTAAAATTGATGTATGAAAATTGATATTAGTGGATATCAAAATTGAAATTTATATGAAAATTGATAATGGATATAAAAATTAAAATTGATTTTAATGGATATCAATATTGAATCAAAATGTTTATATGAATTTATTTATTGATATTGAATCAAAATGTTTAAATGAATTTATTTATTGATAGTGAATCAAAATGTTTAAATGAATTATATATAAATTCAATTAAGAATCAAAGATCTATCAAAATTGAAATTCATATATGAAAATTAATATTAATGGATATCAAAATTGAAATTGATAAATAAAAATTAATTTTAATGGATATCAATATTGAATCAAGATGTTTAAATGAATTTATATATTGATATTGAATCAAAATGTTTAAATGAATTAATAGTGAATCAAAATGTTTAAGTGAATTTATATATCAATTCAAGTGAATCAAGATCTATCAAAATTGAAATTGATATTCAAAGAAACTAGCTAAGAAATATCACATACAATTACTTTAACCATCATTGGTTTCCTTTCAAACCTAGGATGCTACCTTTCATGATGTCAATTCTATACTCTATTGGAGTGAACTATAGGTGGGATTTGGCTATGCATAATACCAATCTGAATTTAGATTTCTTAAATTCCATGGGATTTGATTTTCCATGTAATTATTTTGTTACACCAAGAATATTAGATTTATATTAGTGGAGAAAAATAATTTTTAACTCTAGCATAGTTCTTAAATTCCATAAGATTTAAATATAGTTTTAGATATATGCATTTAGGGTTTTTGAGTGAGCTATAAGAATACTAGAGTTACTTTAGAGTTACATTAGTGGAGCAATATAATAGTATGAATTTAGATTCGTCACCTCTCAAAGTTCATGGGATTTAATTTTCCATGTAATTCTTTTGTTACACCAAAAGCATGTTACAGTTACATTAGCAGAGCAAAATAATTACATAGAAAATTAAATCTAGTCAAATTTAAAATTTAAAGATTCTAAATTCATATTGTTAGTGTACATATCTATATCCTACCTATACTTAATTCAACTCCTTCAAGTAGAGGGTACAATTATCATCATCAAAGGTGGCATCTTAGCTTCAAAAGAAAACCAATGGGAGTTAAATTGTATGTGATACTTCTTAAAACTGGTTTCTTTGAATATCCATGTGCTATATAAAAGAGGTTTGACAAGGAAATGGGAGTGATAAGTAATTGAATGCTACATGTAGGAATGCCCACATATCATTTCTAGAAAGTATAATTGCCTAATTCTCATATCCTATGTAGAAGGGTGTTTTATTTCCAAATCCACCTAAGGATATAGGATTATCCTTAATGTTTTGATGTGGGAAACAAGTTTGGTCCTGCTCATTGGATGGTCCAAACAAAATTAATATGTATATGGGAAATTTGCAGGGAAGTATCACCCTCATACAAGCTAAATTTGAAGATGAATAAATAGGCTACTTTTCCTTAAATATAGGATTTTTTTAAACCAACAATGGGTTTTTATGTAAAAATGAACACGTCGAGGATAAATTTTGTCTGAGAAAATGATTTTATTGTCATGTTGTTTAAATACACTTATGTATGCGTGTGCATGCCTTATGAATGATTGTCTACAAGAGTATCAATTTTATGTGTTGAAGATAGATAATAATATGTAAAACATGGATTTGTTGTTGTCTATAGGATACATTTTGCTTCTTATGGGAAAGTTGTATCATAAGGTTATGTTAAATTTTAAATCACAAGCTTCAATTCCGAGCATCTTAGTGAGATTTTGTCTATACCATGGAATCATTATTCATGTTGGTGAATTTAAGTGAAATAATTCACAAAACAATTCAAATGTGGGAAAATATAATGCACAAGTGAATTTTAATACAATTTAGGGTTTATGGTTTAGGGATTAGGGAAATTATAATTTATTTATAGTTTTAGGGTAATCCTAAAACTATAAATAAATGATATTAGGGTTTACATATTAGGGAAAATCCCCAAACCCTAATTTTAACCCTAAACCATAATTTTTAACCTTAAAACCCTAAACCCTAAACTATAATTTTTAACCCCTAAACTTATAATTTTATGTTTTAGGGATTAGGGCATTTATACAATTGGTTTATATTTTTAGGGTTATCATAACCCTAAAACTATAAACTAGATGTATTTTCCCTAATCTGTAAACCCTAAATCCTATTTTTCACCCTATAATCCCTATCTATAAAACCCAGGTTTTAACCCTAAAATGTATATGAAAACTTGAAAATAAATAAAAATACAACAAAAAAACCCTTACCCACCTCAATAAATCATTAACTAGAGTCATCAAGGAAGGAGATCAATTTTGGGCAAAGTTTTGTGGCTAAAATGCAGGTATTCATTCCTACTTGCCCAATCATTGTCATTTAATTTGCTGTAAAAATGGTCACAGCTACAAGCAAAAGAAAAAAGTTATACTTTTTCATAACATACACCTATTAATAAATGAGTGTCTATTTCTTTCATGTACCTGTAACTAAATGTGTATACGTTAGTAATAGGTCTTTGTCACTAATAGATATCCACTTAGATTTGAGACTTTGGATCATAACGGGCCTCCATTTTTAAAAAGTGGGTATATGAGTTAAATGAATCGGGTACTCATTCCTTGTAGCATTTTTATCCCCACAAATTTACCCCTCAAAGTGGACCCATTATCTTGCACTTACCCATTATTGTAAAGTATCAATAATAGTTGCATAGACATCTATTACACAAGAGTGAAAAGACTCTTGTGTTTGGAGAAGAAAGCCTCAAGGAAGCTCAAGAGAGGGATAATAGCCAAAAATTAGAATTCAAATGTAAGAGAGAATTATAAAATATTTATATACAAGAGAAAGGTAAGAGATCTGAAATTGCACATTTATAAAATTGGCATGCATGAAAATCATTCAAATATGTAAAAATGCCACCAAGAGAAGACTTTAAACATTATAAATGGTTTAGTGTTTAAGGATGCTACCACAATTACAATCCTGACTAGGTGACTCCTATGATTACATTAGCATCCAAGTAGATAATTTTTTATAAAGTCTAAGTGATGGTAAAAATAGATATTGGGCTAGAACAAGTTTGAATGACATCTTGACAATGGGTTTTTAAAAGGCTAGGGAATTGCCTCAAATGAATCATAAAACATGCTAAGCGTGTGAACACTAAAATGAATGCATTACATAGAGTAGAAATTATAAAGTAGATAATTTTTTACTCTACCGAAGTAGCACACTATATTTCTTTATCCTCCACAAAGGCTGAGTTACAAGGGGTTGTTAAAGTCACCATAGAGGTAATCTAGTGTCAACAAATCCTTCCTAAGTTTGGTATTCCTTTTTTATGGCCTTTAGTCATTCATTGTGATAACTAGGTTGTCATTTTGATCTTGATGGACTTGATTCACCATCAACAAACCAAACACATCAAGGTCCACAAGCACTACATTTGGGATCTTATTCAAGAGCAAGTCACCAATCTTCCGTTTTGTTCTACATTAGATCAAGCAAAAGACATCTTCACTAAACTCAAGTCACAAAAAGCATGCTCATCTACAAGCTTTGTTGGGGAATCAAAAGGCTATTCCTTGGGGGATACTTAATCCTATCTCCTTTTATGTCTCTTCTTTGGGAGACTTTCTCTCTCATTTAAGGGGTTATGTCTCTTTCTTTAGGGGATTCTTTTGTGCATGGTACCTAAGATGGCTTTATCTTGTTGAGGCCCATATTTACACACAAGTTGTGCTTAAACAAGGGTGTTGGTGTATTTATGTATTTATTATGCATTTATTACACCTTAGGTTAAGCTTACTTAGGTGGCGTGTTATTTAGGTAGAGTTTGCTTGTCTTATTAGGAGTATGAGATGTCACCTTCTTCCATAGGAGTTACTCTTCCCTTAAATTTGGATATCGAGGAATCACCTTATTCCTTGGGAATTACACTTCTTAAAGGTGAGTTGTCATCCTCCTCCCTTTTTGTATTTTCTATAAATGTAATCTTGTTACATTTATTTCTTACACACTTAATGAATGGAATAGCCATCATTTTGTTCATTCAAGTCTTTTTCTTTGTTTTGAGTAAGTAGGTAATTTGATTTAGTTTTTAGGCATTTTGGTCATGTAGATTTAACATAAGCAAATCTTACACTTTCCCATTTATCCATCATCACATAAATATAAGAAGTTTAGTCACAAAAAATATGTTTCTCCTTTCTTTTGTCAAAGCCAAAACCAAAAAGTGTGTAATAAGATACCAATGGTTGCTTTGCTTGACTTACATCTATTGTTGGTTTGCAATCAAGACAAGACCTAGGCCTATATAAAGATAGGATATCAATGGTTTCTCTATCTTGTACATACATCTATTGTTGGTTTGCAATCAAGACAAGACCTAAGTCTATATAAAGATGCCTTGAACTACCTAGAAGGTTCACAACACCATATTCTATTTTGAGATAGTGTCTTAAGGTGGGAAGACACGAGCATGAGATTAGTCATCAAAATTTGAACATCACAACATATACAAAAAATCACATTTATTGGGACTCATTAAAATTTATTGAACACACAAAGAAGACAAAAATCATGAAAAAGAGAAACCACAACAAACTTTTATGTATAAAATATAGAGGGTAGAAAGGTGAAAGCTAAGTAAATGTGGCTTCTATTTTAGAGAAATAAGAACCTCTTTGGAATAGGACTATAAATCTATGAGACTCATGTAATCTTAAAAATAATGATCCAATGAGTAATGAGTGTATGAGATAGGAAAAAATGGCAAGGGAGAGTGTGAGGACAAAACACCCATCAATTCCCTAAAAATGAATAGCAAATAATTTGTGCTTTAGCATGCATGATTCATGCATCTCACATACACATCAAAGTGGGGACAAAATGTGAAGGAGAAAAGTGCATACCCCACTCTTTCATCCTCTTGTTCTACACTCACTTTGGCAAAGAAATCATGCTTTAACATGCATGATTTATGGAGTTTACATGCACATCAAAGTGGGGACAAAATGTAGATGATCATAAAAGTGCAGACTTAGCTATTTTGTCCTCTTGTTCTACACTTACTTTGACAAAGAACTCGTGATTTAGCATGCATGGTTCATGTAGTTCATATGAATATCGAAGTGAGGATAAAATGTAGAGGAGAAAAGTGCATACCTTGCTCTTTTATCCTTTGGTTCTACTCACTTTGGTCTTGCTTTGCTTAAACATCAACCTGTTCAAATTTTTATTCAAAAAATGGTGAGATTCAAAATCAGGACCTTTTTCTCTCAATTAGGAGAGCATACCATTCCACCAATCACCTCATTCATGTGTAAAAATGTTAAATAATAACCTTATTTTAAAATTTGAAAAATCACCTTTAACCATTGAACCAATTGATCATTAAAAAAGGTCATTTGGCCTTGTCCTAAATTGATGCAAGTGGGACTCCCACTTATTGCTACAACACACAAACTCATATACAACCACAATAAGATGCAAACACAAATCCTTGATTTATTTTATTGAAATTGGAATCTCAAACATCAACAAATTACACAAATCTGCAATAACAAAACTACATTCACATTCATAGCCTTCAATGGCCTCTCTCTCATAAATCTCCACACATATCCTTCATGGCATCTTCTGCAAACAATCACTCCTTCTCACCTCTACGCCCTTCCCATGGGTTGAGATCTCCCTCCTAGAAAATCTGCCCAATCTACAACAAAAACTTAATTTAAATGTCTCAACATGAGGCATCTTAGCTTCCCCAATTTTTGGCACTTCATCTTCCTCTTTTTAGCGTTCCATTTCTCATTTCAATGCAACCTTTCCCTCTGATGTTGGTGCCTCCCATATTATATTTTTGTTTGATGTTTTAAACAATAACAATTTAATTCCAATCCTCCAATGAGGCGTAGGAGTCTACTGATTTTCTTTTGCCCTCTCAAGAGGCATTGAAAAGAGCTAAAAAAATGGTGCTCAACCTCTAAAACATGGTATTCTCTCTTCCCACATTTTCTATTTTTCTTTCTATTTCCATCTTCTTTGATTTTAATATTAAAATCTACCTTTAGGAATATTTAAATGCTGAATAATATCTCATGAAACAATTTAAGAGGAAAAATATTTAACATGACTGCGGCATAATGCGACAACATACCGGAAAGATGACTTTTGCTATAAATTTTACCTGGAAGCTCACTTTTCCCTGAAAATTTGCCAAGATGTGTAAGTCAGCATTTCTAAGCTTCCCACCAAGCCATGCTGCCTCAACCTTCCCGAAACTTGAAATTTTAAATTTTTGCCAAATCACCAGCACTGAATGGAAATTTTTAAATTCTCCAAACTAGGAAGAATTTGACCATGAAATTTTACCATAATTACCAAAATATATCCAACAATACACCTATAAGAGGATTTGTCACCAAACCTCAAGGATCTCTCAAAATAATTGTTTTTGTGAATTACCTGGGAGTGTTGAAACTGAAATCTGACGAAAACTCAATTCTTGCAAATCTAATTATGCAAAGTGTTTCCCAAAGCTAAGAGATGCCAAATAATGACCACCACACACCAAAAAACACCAAAATACTAAAAATCAAAGGAACAAATTTTTTTTTGGTTGATGCAAATCGCGCATGCATCTGGATGCTCCTGCATCAGACACGCTGGGTAAGAAAATTTTGTGAGTATGACTCACAAAATGGAGTTGAGTAGTGGGACTACTCTTTCAGGTTGAATGCAACCTACAACAAACTCCATCGTTGAATTAAGCTAAGAGAATTTCTTCTTCTGCCTCTTCCAACATCTCACCGAGACACGTATCGTCCTCCTCCACCAAATGTGTGCCATCTTTCTCTTCTCTCTTGTGGACTCATGTCCACCATGAACCGTCCTCCTCCTCCAAAGACTCTCTCCACTCCTCTCCTCCTTCGTGGGATCCAGCCCACCATAAACCATCCACCTCCACCAAGTTCTACCTGCAATGTCCTCTACAAGCTCTACACACAAATATGCAACATCCGCATACCGATCCGCAACTACAACTTCATCTTCTACGACTGCAATCTCTTCTACTCTTGTCATAGAAGGTAAATAATCATCATCATCATCACTTAATTCAAAATCAAAAATTACCTCATCCTTCTTCGTTGCTCCAACTTCTTCTTCTTCTTCCTTCACTGCGATGTTGTCTTCAACTGCTGCAACATATTTCTCTCCTTCATTTGTTGCGATCTTCTCAAACCATTCGCCCTCTATGACTGAAATTTGTGCCAACAAAGCTTCTTCACCTTTGCCATTCACTACAACCTTTTTTCTCCACAACTACATCCTCTTTATTTTCGACAACCTCTTCACTACTCACTTCTTGTACCTCTCCAACTTCAGCCGCTGTTGCATCCATTTCCTCTTCTTCATTCTTTTATTCTTTGCTGCTCATGTCTTCATTTTTATCCTTTTTCTCCATGCCTTCCTCATGGCATGTCTTCCCTGCAACCTTTAATGCCTCTAGTCTCACCTCCACTCTTCTCAATTCCTCACGAATTGCATCTTCATCTTCTTCCTCATCCTCCTCTGCACACACAAATTTATCTACAAACAAATGATCATAAAAAGAATAATGGGACTTCACCTTACCCATATTCTTTTCTGTCTTCTTCTTTTCATCTCTTTATTCTTCTCCATCTTTATACTCTGCTCCAAGGCATCCATCCTTGTGGAAATCTCTGCACATTGTTCGTGAATTCTTGCCCAACTTTCTTCTTCCAACCTTCTTTCTCTCTTCTCAATAAATAAAATTCTTAAGGCCTTACCCAAGGCCAAACTCATGCTCTTCTTCTTCTTAGACATTTCTACGAACACTTTGCACACATTCTACAACTTGTAACACATAATCAACTCTCTATGCGGCTTCAATGTCTTCTCTCAGCTCTCAATTGCTCAAGACTCATCGCACACCTGCAACAATTCTCTCAAGCTCTCAGAAAACACAACTGTTGCACTCTCCACCCGTAGGTCCTAGTGTAGACTCTACACTCTCAAGACCTACGGCTCTGATACCATTTGATGCAAGTGGGACTCCCACTTGTTGCTACAACACACAAACTCATATGCAACCACAATAAGATGCAAACACAAATCCTTGATTTATTTTATTGAAATTGAAATCTCATACGTCAACAAATTACACAAATCTGCAATAACAAAACTACATTCACATTCATGGCCTTTAATGGTGTCTCTCTCACAAATCTACACACATAGCCTTCATGGCTTCTTCTGCAAACAGTCACTCCTTCTCACCTCTACGCCCTTCCCATGGGCTGAGATCTCCCTCCCAGAAAATCTGCCCAATCTACAACAAAAACTTAATTTAAATGCCTCAACATGAGGCGTCTTAGCTTCCCCAATTTTTGACGCTTCATCTTCCTCTTTTTGGCATTCCATTTCTCATTTCAATGCAGCCCTCCCCTCTAATGTTGGCACCTCCCATTTTATCTTTTTGTTTGTTGTTTTAAACAATAACAATTTAATTTCAATCCTCCAATGAGGCATAGGAGTCTATTGATTTTCTTCTGCCCTCTCAAGAGGCATTAAAAAATGGCACTCAACCTCCAAAACATGGCATTCTCTCTTCCCACATTTTCTGTTTTGCTTTCTATTTCTATCTTATTTGATTTTAATATTAAAATCTGCCTTTAGGAATATTTAAATGTTGAATAATATCTCATGAAACAATCTAAGAGGAAAAATATTTAACATGACCGTGGCATAATGCGACAACATGCTGGAAAGATGACTTTTGCTATAAATTTTACCTGCAAGCTCACTTTTTCCTGAAAAATTGCCAAGATGTTTAAGTTAGCATTCCTAAGCTTCCCACCAAGCCATTCTGCCTCAACCTTCTCGAAACTTGAAATTTTAAATTTTCACCGAATCACCAGTATTGAATGGAAAATTTAAATTCTCCAAACTTGAAAGAATTTGACCATGAAATTTTCACCATATTTACCGAAATATATCCAACAATATACCTGTAAGAGGATTTGTCACCAAACCTCAAGGATCTCTCAAAACAATTGTTTTCGTGAACTGCCTACGAAGTGTTGAAACTGAAATTTGACGAAAACTCAATTCTTGCAAATCTGATTATGTAAAGTGTTTCCCAAAGCTGAGAGATGCCAAATAATGACCACCACACACCAAAAAAACACCAAAATACTAAAAATCAAAAGAATAATTTTTTTTTGTTGATACAGATCGTGCATGCACCCAGATGCTCCTGCATCATAAATACATTCTAATAACACTCAATTTGTTATATTTTGCATGTAAGATGACACTATCTTGAATCCTATCATCTATTAACCTACCTCGGTCCCTAATGGTCCAACCTAGTCCCCACTACAAGCATTCTTACATCTTGGAGTAGATAGTAGGTGCAAATCTTTCCCATGGACATAATTGTACTTGCAACCTTGTCCTCTTAATTCAAGCATCTTTTCCCACCTTCTTAAGTTGACTCTTTCTAATATTTTGACCATTATCCATTGTTTTGCATGTCAAATATTCAAATGGATCACCTAGGACCTTGTATTTAAGGATAACCCCTAGAACATTAATTAGAATCAAGTAATCATCAAGAGGAATCAATTTAGATCATATTAAAAAGCATTATTTGCACTTTCACTTCACCATTCATAGATACCACACTAGGCACTCACATTTTATGTCTTGTGTGTCTTTGATATTATGGCATCAAAAAATAGGGCTCAACTACCAACAAGAAAATCAAATGCACTTCTCTCTATCATAGGAGGCCCCCAAATGTGTTCTTTAGCACCATTGTGTTCCAAAAGCAAGTACAAGTGAAGGCAACTAGGTCTCAAAGAGCTTATAAATAGAGGACACAACCATGTGGAGCAAACATGTCCAAAGTCTAAACTATAGGCATGACAAAAATTCACATAACATATTTGTCATAGTTTGATGGATGTAGATACAATTGTTGAATTCTAAATCTAATCATCAAGCAAACCATACAAGAGAATACCTATCATGGACAACCCTAAATCAACATAGAACTAAGTGACATTCTAACTCTCTTACATTTATTGTCTTGACTCATATTAATTTAAATTTGATTGTTATTGATTGATTGATTATTAAGTTAAATCCTAAATAATGCAAGGTATATTTATTTCCTAAAAATAACAATTCATGACTTGAAATACCAAGTTTTTAAATTAAAAAGCTAGATTGAAAGTAGATGATTTTCTTAATATTTAATTATAGTAAATTATAACTTATAGTAGACATCAAATTTCCACAGTTCATAATATTGTAATTCTGTGTTTCGCGATTTGACTATGTGATGGTTTTTTCCTCAATGTTTTAGATCACACTCCATGATCCATCATAAGGAGAGTAGAAAGTAAGAGAATAATGGATCATGGAGTGTGTTCAAAACATTGAGGAAAAAACCATCATACATTTAAATATTACAAATTATAACGCATCTTATAAACGTGGATTTAGAAATAAACTTACACAATTATAACTATGGCCAATCATATTAAAAATATTAATTAAAAAATACAATTTCTTGAAATTTATTTGCAATAAATCATGAATGACCTGAAATATCACGTTTTGGCCGTTCAATCACAGTGTTTCCAAAAAGTATTACATTAAATTATAACATAGCCCCACGTTATGATGGCATAGAAAGTGGAGCCAAAATTGTTATCACCAAGTTCGAAGAATCTTGCCCTGAATGTGCAATCTTATCCTGACAAACAGCAAAATCCCTCATAGTCTTCAAACAGTGCTCAAATCAATGATGAGAAACCCTACTCTTACGAATTACACCGTTTAAAAAAATGGTTATTCTAACCGCAATACAACCCTGGGTTGGCGGATCTGAGCCGCTATTAAAATCCATCCTCACAACATTTCTCTTGCGCAGTAACGATTATCACAATGGCCTCCAAATCCACAGCTTTAATATGCTCTGCATTGTTTCTCGCAGTGGCCGCCATTGCAGCACACGGATCTGATAATGTAGTAACTGCAATCTCCACATTTTCTCTCGATTTCTCTTCCTTTTCCAAGTGTTATACGGTTTTAATCTGTAGAAACTTCGATCTTCATAATTTTTCGCTAGGGTTTACTGGTTAGGGTTTAGGTTTTAATTTGGGGGTTTCTCAAAGATTTCTGTTTGTTTCGATTGCGCAGGCGCAGAACTGCGTTTACAGCGTTTACGTGCGCACAGGGAGCATTTTCAAGGCCGGAACCGACTCCAACATAAGCCTGGCATTGGGAAACGCAGAGGGCGAGAAGATTTCGATAAGCGACCTGGTCGCATGGGGCGGTCTCATGGGGCAGAATTACGACTACTTTGAAATGGGAAATCTGGACATTTTCAGCGGGCGGGGGGCTTGTCTTGATGGCCCGATTTGCAGCCTGGATCTCGTCTCCGACGGCACGGGCCCACACCACGGGTGGTACTGTAATTACGTGGAGGTCACCTCGACTGGGCCCCACATTTCCTGTGACCAGCAAAACTTCCCTGTTAATCAGTGGCTCGCGACCGATGCGCCGCCATATCAGCTCTCTTTTTCCGCCAATCGCTGTGCTCCTTCTTACGCCGCTGCCGCCGCCATCATGTGAGATTTGGTGTTTCGGTGGCGCTGCCGATCTGAGTAAAAAAATGTTTTGTTTTTTGTGTGGATTATTATCGACAATCTTGTTTTCTTGGCTTGGGAGTTTTTGTCTCAGTAAGATCCGTAGTTTTTGTTGAAAATATGAACTTCAATTGTTACAATATCTGTGTTTTTGAATTTTTCATATTTAAAGAATTTTTGGATGCTCAAATAAAATGGAGCAAATGTGGAGAGTGTTGTTTAATTTCAACAATTGGTATTAGAGTGTTAATTGCATAGATATGGAGCAAATGTGGACAGTGTTGTTTAATTTCAACAATTGGTATTAGAGCATGTTAATTGCATAGATCATTGCTAAATTTAAAAGTTTGTGAGAATTTATTTTCTACAACAAATTGGTAAGTTTTAGTTACCCATAAATGATTTTATTTTGTAATTAATTTTTAAGAAAAACATTCTAAGGTTTTTTTTTTTTTTTTTAAATTTATTTCAATTTCTTGAGTTAGTCATGCCTACACTAGGGTCGATCCTTCAAATTACATTGATTCTACACCCCATTCTAACTACTATTTTTTTTTAGCATAGATTGAAATAATGAAGCCCATTTTCAATTATGTTTAGCTCAATCAATTACTTAAGTAAATGGACTAACTTAAATAAAAGAGTTAAATCTCCAAACAACTCTTTGTTGTGTTTTCCCTTATGTGACTTTGTTCCTTGAGATGGTTTGTTGTGTTTTCCCTTATGTTTTATTATTTTGTATTGTATTGTGTATTTGACATCTCTAGAACACACACAAATGTCATTGTACTTTCTTCTGTCAGTTAAATAAATATCCTCACAAAATCCACCTCATCAATCTACCTCATCCTTCCACATCATCCCTTCCACCTCACCATATTATTCTCCATCAAATTGAATTCTAAATTCAATGTTCTCCATTATCCTCCACCATGAATTATTAATCCAATTGTCATAATCCATTATCATCCACCATGGATTCTTAATTCAATTGTCATAACCTATTGTCCCCCACTCTGAATTCTTAATTCAATTGTCATAACCCATTGTCCCCCACTCTGAATTTTTAATTCAATTGTCATAATCCATTATCCTCCACCAAGGATTCTTAATTCAATTGTCATAATTCACTATCCTCCACTCTGAATTTTTAATTCATCCATTATGAATTGAAGATTCACAATTAATGAGGGCCATTGATTTCATCAGTTGATCCTCACCCTCTGTTCTATTTTCAAAAAATCTATAAATAGAACCCTCTTCTAAGCCATTTAAAGGAGACTTCTTCTGGCATCCTTACTATGCCCAAATTCCTCCAAGGAATCTTCTTCTTCTTCTTTTCTTCTCTTCTTCATACCGTTGTAATGCAGGAATCATATCACATAGCCATTTCCCCCTTGTCATCTTGAGGAATCGAAGCAAGGAAGCAAGCTCCTTGAGGGCCAATCTTCATCATTCAAAATCGAGAGAGAAGCCGCAGGGTAACAAGGTTGTAAGTTTTGTACTTTCCTTTTGTGTATTTTTGTTATTCGCACTTTTCATTGTTGATTGGGTTAATTCATCTTTATAGATCAATCTCAGTTTTCCCATTCACACTTTCTATCTGACTATCTGTGGAGGTTGAAAGACTAAGCTATTGATTTGAATAAATCTAGTTGAAATCATATTTATCGTTATCCAAACTCTTCATTTTTTTGTTACTCTTGGATGACAATGTGACTAAGGATGACACTACAATTGACCATTGGTGTGATTTCATCCTTTCTAATTTGCTAATTTGAATTCATAATCTTTCTTCCAAAATTTTACTTTTACCAATAATAGTCAATTTTAACACTCTATTGGTAATTAATTCATTAGATTTCTTATTTTCCTTGGTCAATAATATTTTCTCTTCTTAAATACAAAATCAATAGCAAAACGTTCTAATTAGGCTAGATTGTTAGTCTAATTAGAACATTAATATATTCTGTGGATTTAAGTTGCTTTAGCATTTAAGTATTTTAATTCACCTATTTCATTTTGGCAAACATGTCACTTCAACACCAAAACTGTTTCTTTTCTCTTCTTTTTTCAATCAAATCAAAATTAATTATTCCAACCAAATTGTTATTCTCTCCCCTCGATCCACCCTTCACATTATTCTATTTCATCCTATTGCTCTCCATGGATACATGTGCTCATTTCTCTTGGGAATCCTTCCATATGTGTATCATGAAATATGGTTTATTTTCTCACTTCCTTGATTCTTATCCATATGTCTTAGATGACATAGCATTCTTTTATAACATAGGCATACCTATTTCATCCTATTGCTCATATTCTCCATGGATACATGTGCTCATTTCTCTTGGGAATCCTTCCATATGTGTATCATGAAATATGGTTTATTTTCTCGCTTCCTTGATTCTTATCCATATGTCTTAGATGACATAGCATTCTTCTATAACATAGACATACCTACATGTTCCATGACTTTACTACATTTGTATCCATGATCCATCATGATAGTACATTTTATGAGACAAATGATGTTGATAATCATTCTAGTGCATGTCCATCCCCTTCTCATCTCGTTGAGAAGCCGCCTTCTCCTTGCACCTTATCTCCCATAATCTATGATGGTAACATGTGTTTTCTCTTCCTCCTCTAGATACATGTTCAAACTCCATGGATCTCTCACGGGATGTTGAGGCTTTCTTATCTTCCCTCAATACTTGTGAGGATTATATCCTTATAGATGATTATACTCCTTGACCACATGGCTCTCAAACTTTTATTGGTAATCTTTCTTTCAATGCTTTTGGCAACTTTTCTTCAAGTGATGATGAGGATCATGTTTGTACTAATCCTTTCTCATGGCTAGATGGACTCTTCTCTTGTTCTTCTCCTCCTCTTTCTTCAGAGCATGAACTTAATCTTGCAAATAACATTGAACATGATAGCATCATTGTCAATATTAACATGATGGAGGGAAGATAGTCAAGCACATGATGGAGGGAAGATAGTTTAGTTTTTGGAGCTCAACATTGAACTGTATTGTAATATCATTCAAATTTTATAAATTGCACATATTCCGCCCATTTACAATCAAATGACTAAGGCCTAGCACATTGGAAGTCGATTGTGGCAAATTGTAATTCATTATGACTATGAATGAATAAAGATCATATTGTTGTTTTGTTGTTTCATTGAATTCTACTGTGTGTTGTTCATTCAACTGCATGGTTAAATAATCCTTCATTGGATCCTCTATCCATGACTACATCACATGTAATATTGCATTTGCATTTCCATCAAATGTAACTATAATGGATTCATTAATAACACTTGCATTAGAAACATGAACCATACTATCATGAAACATGGAAGCATATATTAAGAAGGATATCATCATTAGGTGTAATGACAACATCACATGTAGCATGATCTCTAGATGTATGAATAGAGCTTAGGGCTAGGCCATCATCATTTATCATGAAAGGAGTATAATTATCATAAATCATATATAAAAATAAAGTAAAACCCTTTAAAATGGAAGGAAAATTGCTAACAATCTCCATGAAAAATGATAAATTAGATAAGCATATGATCCTTCATGTGATCATGAATATAATTCCAAGATAAAGGTTCATAAGGATCCATGGTGAATGATGTCCAATCACAGAACTATGGATGAAGGAGAAAGACAAACTAGAACAAAACCCTAGGTAAAAGAAGAGTATAAGTAAAAAGGGTACACATAAATTTTAGATGTGAAATGAACATGAGAATAATTGGATCAAAAATGAGAAGGTCAAATCCTAGGGCAAAACCCTAGAGGGTGCAAGACTTGCATAGGCTCACCAAAATGTGAACCAATAAGGGTGGGCAAAAGAAAGTATAAATAATGAGGACACATAAATTTTAGATCTAAGAGAAAGTTGGGAAATTAAAAAAGTTAAATAAAAAATTAGAATAGGAAGAAGTTCAAAACCCTAGAGGTTTTCAAGGGTCAGATTCATTGAAATATAGAGGAAATATAGTAAACCCTAAATGTTTCTCTTGTTCTTCTACATATATTATATAATGTTAAATAAATGAATAATCAATCAAACATAATTAACACGAGATAAAAGAGATGGGCCAAGACTTATAACAATAAATGTATAAATGAAAGAGAGAAGGATAAGATATTGCTTAGTTATTTCACTATGTCATGTTGTCCTTAGAATTGACTAGTGCACTATTATCGATATACATTAGGTACTAAACCTAAAATTAAAATAAGGTACAAATAGTTATGACAGACCAAATTCTAATATTATATGATCAAGAGACATAATTGCATCCATGATTCCACTCAACTAGTGTGATCTCATCCTTCAACCATGATCCTATCCTTTGTATCTAAAAAGTTTGAAAGCTAGTTCACCTTCCATTAATATCTGAATACACAATGCGGTGTTGATTAAATACTTTAGGAGTTTGATGTGTTAGGATTGAAGTTATGGACTTTCTTGTGCCTTACTTAAATCCATCTTCTTGTTTTCACATGATCAAAGACACAATGATGCACTATGCCTAAGATGAAAGACTGATGTAATATACATTCATGCAAATTCTAGTGCAAACTTATAATTGGCAAATGCTTATGATTTCTTTTCTCTTGATCGAATATTATATAATTCTGTGTATGTTGTGCATGACACTAAAGACCTAGGATGTGTCATTAAATATGACAACCTAGACATCAATTTAAACACTTTGGCATGCAACGTAATGAGCAATGACCAAATTTTGGGATGAAGTTAGCTTGGAAATAATGGGAAAAGATTTGGAATTTAGGCAAGCATGATCACATGCACAATTTCATCTAAGGGATAGGATCACATCCACAATCATGTCCAAGATGTGGAAGTAAACAATAGGGGTTGTGTATGGATGAATTGAAATTTATAGTGAATAGATCGAGTGTTTTTAGGGTTATGTCAACTTATGCACACAAATGACCAAAATTGAGTGCCAAGATGGCATATCTCAAGACAAGGCTAAACTGAAAGTAAACTAAATAGAAAAAAAAAGTATGCACTTTTCTCCTCTACACTCAAGAACCTATAACAAATTGAAATGGAAAATAAACAATTAGTTTCCTAAATAAGAGGGAGAATAAAATCTCTTCTACATAATTTGAGGGTAAATAAATAAATAACAAAAGTAATTAGAGTCTACCCTATATTAAAGAGTTATGAAAATATAAATGAATTAAATGCTTCATAAATTAAATTAAATAATAAAAGTATTTAGCTAGAAAATTGTGACAAATGGCATTATGTGATTCGCTAATAGTGCAAAAATGTTAGTAAAGATTATATGAATGCTTTAGAATCAATGAATCGTATGCCTATCGCTTTAGGTCACTTTCATGATTGTGGATTTGATCTTGCAAATGTGGATCTAATCTATGTCATGGATTTGATGTGTGCTCACGTATTTGATCTCTACAAAATTTGAAAAGGTTGCTTTCAACTCACAACCATGTAAAGATACCAATTCAATCACTAGATAAATGACTGGGGACAACACTCTTAAACATGCAAGATGCCCTAGAGATGCTTATGCAATGTAGATTCCTTGATAAATGTTCATTATGATGTGTGCAAGTAGTAAATGACAACTTTCAGATGAAAGAGATTTAGATATGTCCTAATGATCTAAAATGAACTAGGGACACTCCTTTACATACAACACCATAGGTCAAACAAAATGCTTTCACGCCTAAGTCAATACATAACAATCAAGGAGAGGTAAAGTAACCCCATATTTAAATTTGAATTTTAAAGTTAAGGCACCATTTTTGTAAGTACAGAAGTGATAGAGATCACTTTCATGATTGTGAATCTAGCTCAAGGCAAGAAAGGAGTAAATTGAAGGTTAGAACCAATCCTCAAGAATAAGTGCAAATATGAATGGATAAGGCTCGAGTTGTGTGCCCACTCTCAACTGAAAACATGTCATTTGTATGTTTATTACTACATAAAAATCAATCTAATTGAAATGGACCGAAAATATAAGAGAAAAAGACATGAATATACAATTTTCACCATTACACAAATAAAAAATCTTAACCAACACTAATTCCTCAAAAAAATTAAACATAATAACTTAAAATTTTTAAAATAAACTTTTTAATTAAATACAAAATAACTAGAAACTAAAATTAAATGCACTCACTATAATTTATGCCACTACACCAAACATATGAAACCATAACATGAACTGTTTATGATAGTGATATTCCACCCACTTCAAAAGTCCCATAAATACAAATTTAATCACCTCGAATCAAACACAACTTTAAGAATGCATGACCAATCGCTTTGTTGAAATTGGTTCTGAAACCTCATATTTTCCTGTCAGAAGAAAACTATATCTTCTTTCCATAAGTGATTCCCTTGCCTTTAAAAAGGGGCCTACCAGATATGGGAAAAGATCACGGGCTTTCAAGAAGGCGACATTCATCACACTACTTTTAGACCGGCAAATTCTCCGCGCTAAAAAGGATCATGAACTAAGCGGGCTAAATTTAAAGTCAAAAGCATCGTTTGTATTTTTGTAAGAGTGAAAACGGCATATGCATGCCCTTGCCTTTTATGTTTAGGGTTTTTATTGGTGATTAGTCTGTGAGATCGCATATTTTTGTATTGAAGTTGGTAAATAATCTTATTTTAGTTTGTCTTTATTATCACTTGTTGATTTGTTTTCTTAGTATTCATCACTTTGGTTCAGATCTATGGGTGTAGAATTGACCCAAGTCATTTCCACAATCACAAATTTGAACCCTAAACTTTTAAATTTGGATATCTTAATTCGGATCATGTTTCCCTCCCTTATTAACTATTATGAGTTGGCTAAAACAAAACTTATTTCAAATTACATGCTAGGATGGTGTATTTAAGGACTAACCCTTATTCATTTATATTAACATGTGAGCACTCATATGAGAGCATCATAGCAAAGCCTTAGAGCATCCTAATTGTATTAGTAGCTTGCATTATCATCCTAGGCATATTGTATGCTTGTTTGTTGTCTTCAAATTTGATTCATCATCATTGAATTGGTCCACCCAAGGGTCTGACCGAGGAGAACATGACCCTCACAATTCAATAGATTACCTCCTAGGTGTATGTAAACACCATATGTTCCTTACTGTGATTTAGACATTAGAAGATCGAGGCAAATTGTTTTTGTTAGTTCATTTCCACAAGCACGAGTTCAAGTCTGCACATTAGTTCACCTCCATAAGCACAAAGATTAGTTTTGCAAACGCAAACGCAAACTAGAGTGAAGCACAATCAATTTACAGATTCTAAGACATTCATCTAGATAGAGCCCTAATTTTTAATGCATTGGCAAATACATTCCAAACATATTCATCATTGAACCTTGAGCTAAGTATTGTATTTAAATTCAAATAATTTGTGTAATTCTATCAATTTGATTTTGTATACATGCATAAGTATAAATAGAGATAAAGCATGCATAGATTGTATTTAGGGACACATTGTATTTTGAGACACATGCAACTTATGGTTGGTGTTAAAGCAACTTTTCTTTAAAGGCTAATTATGCATACATTAGTAAATAGACTAAGTAATGTTAGGGGATAGGCATGTATATATACCTCTCATACTATAAAACTAAAAAGGGAAAGTGATTGATACATTGATGTTAGAATAATATACATGATTAATGCTATATTGAGTGTTGTCTTTGTACATGTACGTGATTCTTTAATATGCATGAGATTTATAATAGGTAACATGCAGAGTAGGAAAAAGGTTAAGGACTCGATGTGTTTTGGGTGAGACATAGAGATATGCCAGCATGTATGCAATCTAAGTGCTTAGCCGTGGTCTTTAGCACTGATGCAGAGCAAGGGAAGACTCTTATGGAGACTTCAATGACCACTTGACTGATCATGCATTGGTTTGGCTGTTCTCTCACAATACAAGACTTCAATGAGAGGGAAAGGTAACTCAACATGGTTAGAATGCATGAGACTCATGCCCAATCTTTAAACCACCTAAGACCACACTAGAATGATGATCTGAACCTGATGAAACTCACCTAAAGTTTTGATCATAAACTCATTTTGTTGTTCCGTTGTAAATGACCCTATTTGCTTCTAGCCCTAGAAATGAGGTTTTGGAACATAACTTGAAGACAGTTTGGAAAACCCACAAACAAATTGGTATTCTAGACACCCTTTTGGATTCTACACAGCATATCAAACATGCATGTGTGGGTGTTTTGGAACAAGGGGCTCAAAAAATCACTGTTCCTGCTGTTATTAGGCCTAATTAGGCCTCTTATCAGAATGCAACTACTAGAAACCTACTCTCAACTCTTCCAATCTATTCCAAAGCATTAGATGGATTTACAATGGGTAGAATATACTAATTTCAAGGTTATTGAGCCATCACAAGGCAAACATACATCAATTTGCTGTTCTACCTAATCTAGAAGCCCTAATAAATGAGGATATTAGGCTTTAATGGATCAAACACTGTTCTTCCCCAGTCCCCTACTCCTACAATACAATAAACAAGTAAATATAATCTAATTAGACCCATTCCACCCATCTTGGAGCTTTGATTCAGGTGGAGTGAGTCAAAAACCCATCGATTCCCTATAACCCTCAAAACACTAGGGTTTAGGGACAGTTTCAGAAAAATGATTACAAAATCCTTCAATTGTAATGAAAATCCTTCTAACTGGACACAAATGAAAGTTAGCACAATATACTACACCATTTTATGCATTTGGGCTCATGACAGTCCTGTACAAGCTCGTACCAAACAGAAAAACAGTGAAAAAACAGTAAAGTGTAGAAAATTCGTTCTTTTCTATTGCTTTTCTTCTCCAAACTTCATCAACTGATCTGCCTCGAGGTATCTAGGCCTAAATAATATGGTTTAAATTATGTTTTCCATCGTGCATATCTCCCATATCGTGGAAAAGCTAAAAAGAGGCCAAAAATAGCCTATCCACTACTCTACTCAACATAGAAAGTTCTAAACTTAAGCAAATCTTAAAGCTCCACTACGAGGTGACCTCAAAACATTGAGAGTGGTCTGAAAATTGACCTTTATTACAACAATATAGAATAAAACTCCTCCTAGGCTCATAATGAGTACAAAACCAAAATTTGTTATCTTATAATGAGTACAAAACCAAAATTTGCTATGGTGGGCTCTACACCAAGCACCCAAGTAGAATATGGTTGACGTTTTAGTTTTGCTATTGAAACCCTCTTAGACTTTATGCATTACTCAGTAAGCATGGTTTGGTAGATCATGCTCATGGAAATCCATCAATGGTGGATGTAGAAGGTGGATGAGTTTATGTAGAAAGAAATCCTAGTAGGTGCAAAGATTAGACAATGTCATGAAAATGAGTCTTTTTACTCACTCTATGAAGAATTTTGAGTTGAAATACCAGGACAACTCATCTATTGGCTTACAATGTGGTTGAAATAGAGGTGAACATAGTATCAAGAGTTAGAGTGGAAAACTAACAAGATTTTGGACTTACAGTATCTAGAAATAGTTTAGACTCGTGTAGTAGACACTTTTGTGCAAGGAACTATAAATAGATATATATTGTAATTCATCATAATGACATACAATTTAGTTGATAAGATCTTGTAAAAGTTCCTCATGTTGGTTAGAAGGATGTTGTTGCATCAACTAGTTTTTTGGGTAAAGATGTTTCTCATGGAAAAGCATGTTGAATCCCTCATGATGGATAAGTCACTCCCTATGCACCAAGATACATAGTGAAGGGTGTGATTAGATCATAGTTGTGGAATAGTAGAGTGAATGAATGGAAGGTGGTTGTTTGAGTGTAACATGTTGGGTGCATGAAAGAGGCAGCACTAAGATAAAAGTGTTGATAAAAGAGATCATACTTATGTACTAGAGGTAGAGGTTGAGGATTTGTAGAGTAGGCACAAAGAGAGTATGTTGTAGAAGAAGGATAACCACCCATGTTCCAACAGTTAGGAACTACTAGTAATGTGCACTTGGAGAGAGATGAGTAGAACACAAGCTTAACACCACCATCTAACACAACTTTTTCATTATTTAGTAAGAGTTAGAAAGCAAGTTTGGTTTAGAAGAGAAAATAGAAAGAATACAATGGGTCATTGAGTTAGTAGAGAAAAAAATCTAATTGAATCATTGCATAGTGGAAGTATGGCTTATACAATGGTTGTTAGAGGCAATGTTCACAACAATAAATCATTGGAAGGTTTGTGAGATATCCTAGTGAACAAAGAACATCACTTAGGTTGCACACAAGATAAGCCTCTTTGCAGCCACTTTGGGAGGTCGTGTGTATGACTAGTACACAAAATAGGACCAAGATGGTCTCAAAGTTTATTTGTAGAAGTAAAATAGTTTGTACAAGATTTTGTGTACCTTGATCTTGAGCATGCAAACATAGCTACCCTCAAGGAGTTGAAGCAACAATCTAGTGAATAAATTCACAAGTATAACTAGCACCTACTGTAAAATATCACATAGAACATCTGTAATATCCCCAAATAAATATTTTAAACAAACATCAAATTCAAAAATTTAACTTTCAGAAAAAAAAAAACACAAAAAATAGCTATGAAGGGCACCTTGTCTTGATCATACAATGCTCAAATTTGCCCAGAATCTTCTAAAAACCTTAATTACTAATATTCTATGATATGTGAACCTATTGGGACTGATTTCATTAAAAAAATGCACTACAACTCTTAGAAACTAAATTAGAAAATTACACTTCGAGTAGAAACTGCAAATGCTCAGAATTGAAAATAAACACACCAAACTAACACCGTTTGTCTAGAACTTATGGAATTGATTTTCTTTCATATTAATCTGATTTAATCATCCTCTATACTGTAATAATAGTCACAAAAGCTATAGCAACTATATTTTCAATTTTGGAGCAAATACAACAAAACCCACAAAACTGTTGAATACCAAAATGCACCAATAACACCCCCAAACTGATATTGTTTGATTTTCAGATGCAAAGTACATGAAATATGATCTGATATTATTAAAATAACATTAGTTAACACCTACAACACTCAGCAGCAACCTACACAACCAAACTACAATTTCAACTACAACCCACTACACTAAATGTTAAAATACACATGTGTATATCACCACAATACCTCCAAACCCCCAAAATGGAACGTAGACTTGGTGTGGCTGGAACATGGCGATGTAGATGATGAAGTACAACAGCATACATAGAAACAAAACACCTACACAAGAGCAAATGTGAACAACACCACAAACAGTACCTAAATCACTCCAAAATTTTGTTGAAACCCATGTAGACAACAAAATCTCTACTCTAACTGAATCATGTTTACTCCAATGCAATCCCTGAGGTGAGATTGCTGTCACAACCCAAGAACACCACCCTCAAATTGCTGGGAACTCATGTCCACTAGCTACAAGCTCCATCTTCAATGGTTTCCCTTGTCCACTAAAGCTGCACAAAGCATCCGCTCTACAAGAAGATAGTAAAAATGGCATTACCCTCAACATTGCAACATTACACCTATTTATTTCCATGAGAGGCAATATTGGGCATCCAAAATCCCCAATGCCATGTTTTGGGAGTTACACCAAATAATATTCAAAAATAAGATTTCAATAATTGCCATAACTCCACTTATGCAAGATGCCAAATTATAATAAATGCAAAATCTCCTATTTTCAATCACTCATGATTCCTTCTAAATCCCACGCTCCAAGGAGGTATTTTAGCAATAAATAAGATTTATTCAATATTTATTTATTCATGATATTTGAAATTGCTCCGGAACAAATAAAATATTAAATAATTATTTTTCCCTCCAAGCTACCTTGTAGTCTAACTTACTATTTTTGGATAGGGGAAACTTACTAAAAATAGATAGTGCTATTTTTGGAAAGGGGACATGACAAGTCCTCCCTCCTCAAGATTGCTTGTCCTCAAGCAATACAAACCATGATGTTCTAGAATCATTGTGCCAATGTGATAAATCATGCTAAACTGTCCATAGAGCCTAGCTCCTATACCTGTCAAGTGAGTTAACTCTTGCCATAGAACACTATGCAAATCTGGAAACTCAGGTTTCTATGTAACAATGTCATGAAACCAACAAACATATCCATAAAAAACTTTGTTACATTCACTCCAATTCCAAATATGAACCATAGCTTCCCCATGTAATTATGTGAACTCGCCAAATGCCTTCCATTGTTTATAAGCACTAGCATGTGACAAATCAAACATGAGACTCCTGCAACTTATCCCAATGATATAAATCTGATTTGTGTTGTGATTAGAACTACCGTAGAAGTCATTGCATCCATTATAACAACAAGTTCATCTTTTGGAAATAATAACTACTTCTATCTTCAAAACACCAAAATATACATGGTTGAAATGTATACTAGCTAGCCCGAACTTTACCTCAACTTGAAGGTTGGTACCTTCAGCTTCATTATCTGATTTACAACAACAAATTATTTGTAGAAGGACAACAAGTATTATCATGTAGCAGCGGCAAATATTCCACCCAACTCTGGATATTAAACCTACAAACAACAACTTGTTCTGAAAATTGATGTATTCCTTGAGTCCATCCACTAGCACATGCTTGTCATCCCTCACAATTACATCCAAAATATTGCCAACCAAAGTATTTCGGACATACTCAACCATGATAGAAATCTTCCCATCTTCAAAAATGACACCAATGATACATTTCCATTCTTGATGATGGATAAGCAATGGTTACAACAAACCTACTAGAAAGTCATGTGCTACTTCATTTTGTAGAGTATCATTCTTCTCAAATTCTCCTCCACATACCCAAGGATAAAAAACCTCTTTGAACTTCCTCTCCAATAGTTTTATGATGATCGGAGTGATTGTCTCTAATAGTGGAAACTTTCTTCTATCAACACCATGTAACTAATCTTTTCCAAAGTGCACCAGTCTATAGTTGTACATAATTGAAATCTTCAAAATCAAAAACATACCAATGATGTAGAGACTGTAAAAATAGCTAACCTGCATAACACTTATCAGTGTGATCAATGTGAAATTGATGGGCAGCCATGTATGAATCCAAAATCTCTCCATAATCATCAAAAACATAGAGGTTGGAAACAAACATACAATGGCTGAAAATACCCCCATATTGGCTACAATCTGAAAATTACTTAAGCCCAAAACTGAAAACACCTTTTTGATCTTTTCTAGGAATTATTGTGTAGCATCCTCCTTAATACGTCGAGAACCAAAGGCTTGTCTCAAGTATACGATATTAGATATCCATGTAGATGCTTTGGCAAACAGATCATGTTGGTAGAAAGCATTCCAAGATTTCATGGCGTTCTTCCTCCAAAAATCACATTCAAAGCTAACTAGAATGCTATGAAACTACTCACCTGAACTCTGGATTGCCTCATTACCATAGTCACATAAGAAGTGGCATCCTTTGGCTCCTTGCAATTGACTCATAGGTTGCGAACATTGTCCTCCAAAAGATCTTCTAAAAATGTTAGCAAGATGAAATCCAATGTTAATATTCTGTAAAAAAAACTTTTTCGTGTGAATGTTTCTCAATAAGTTCATCTTGTAACTCCACCTCATGAACACATAGAGCAGAAAATGATAAGAACAAATACTCAATGCAACTCATGCAACTTCTAAAAGTTAACTTGTGCATATGTTCCTTGCTAACATAAGTCTAATGGTAGCTAGTTCTCCACTTGGTCCTTGAAAAATGATGTGAGATGATGCCATACTTACAACCCAAAGTAAACTCTAAGGCACACCGAAATCCTCTATCTAAAATAGAAAACCCATTTCTTGCATATTTCAACTTCTTACTTTTGATTTGAATGGACTCCCACCTTTGCATTAGTGAATCCAATCACCTCCTCCTAAAACATAATATTCTTCCAAAAATGGATGTGAAAAATATGAAAAAAATGCAAGACATGAGTTGGTTACCTTGAAGTCATATGGAGATTCCTTTGTAGCTAGAACCTTATCAAAGCTTGGACTAATGAAGCAATCTTGTGGAATCTCATTCTTCTTGAATTCCCCTCCATACATCCAAGGATAGAAATCCAACATGTAGCTTGATTCTACAAATACCTTGCCATGCTCAATCATAAAATATAGAATATCAAAATGACATATATTTTTCTGACCATCTTCCCACCTCATACAGTCTATTTGGCCACCATCTATTATCTTGTCTTCCATTTGGGAACTTAGATCTAAGGAACCATCTATAAATCTGGAACATTGATTCTTCATAACAATGTTAGTATGAACAATAAACTCTATGCAATTTATCATGAGCTCCCTTTTAATCCATATGCAAGAGATAGGAAATTTAACAACATCATCATATACTCTACCATCCCTATTTTTAAAGTATCACTTGGATCCCATACTCTCATGTAGGGACACACTCTTTCATCCTCCTTATAATCCTTTCCATGATGAAAGGGTTTTGCAATGACATAGTAGGAAGAAATAAATCTAAAATGTGATCATTATTTTCATACCTTAGACTACAATCAACATGCTTATCCACCATTGTCAAAAGAGACATTGATGAGATATACTCAACACTTCCACCCAAGTGGCTCAATTTTTTTGTGCTAGGGCTGACCACAATGTTCTTCCCAAGTGTATATCCATCTATAATGATATTCTGAGCATCAATCCCTGGCTCATTCCCAACATCAGCGTGCTCTTCAGATGAAGCTTTGGACAAGAGAGTTTGAAATTCTTCTTGATCCACCTTCTTCTTTTCATCCTTTACTCTTGTAACTTCTGAATCTTTCTCTTTGATTTCATTGATATTTTCCTAACATATGTAATCATTAGAAATTAATAAATCATCCGCAATTACCCATGAATTTTTACCTTCAATTTTTGTAGTGGAATCAATGGTTTGTTTTGATTCTTTTTCTCCTTCATTTAAATCTCTGACATGCAAAGCTCCATCTTCTGCAACTTCTTGAAGATATGATTCCTTTTCTATTGGTTTCAAAGTTCTCTTTTCTTCCTCTCTAGACCTGATGCAATACCTATCAAATGATTATGTGACTCTAACATCTTCAGGTTCTCCTTGGTAATTGTCAAAAAAATTGATGATTTCCTCATCCACGGGTATAGTTTTTCTTGACAATTCTAAATATTTTTAAAATGATAGAAAGTGTTTATACCTTTGATATTCATCATACCATTTTAATATTATCCTTGCATCATTAAGATTTTGTTGTAACCACATTTGCTCCACAACGTTAGCCAATTTATTAACAATAGCAATCATTTTATCACCTGGGTCTCCCTCATTCTTTCGATTTTCTTCATCCATGATTTTCTCTTCTTTAATACCCTACAAGCTAGCAAGATCTTTAATTTGATACCACTGTAATGTCCCCAAATAAATATTTTCAACAAACATCAAATTTAGAAATTTAATTTTTAGAAAAAACACCAAAAACATCTCCAAAGGGCACCTTGTCTTGATCGTACAATGCTCAAATTTGCCCAAAATCTTCTAAAAACCTTAATTACTAATATTCTATGATATGTGAACCTATTGGTACTAATTTCATTATAAAAGATGCACTACAGCTCTCAGAAACTAAATTAGAAAATTGCACTTCGAGTAGAAACTGCAAATGCTCATAATTGAAAATAAACACACCAAACTAACACCATTTGTCCAGAACTTATGGAATTGATTTGCTTTCATATTAATCTGATTTATTCATCCTCTATACTATAATAACAGTCACAAAAGCTACAACAACTATATTTTCAAGTCTAGAGCAAATACAACAAAACCCACAAAACTATGGAATACCAAAATGCACCAATAACACCCCCAAACTTATATTGTTTGATTTTCATATGGAAAGTACATGAAATATGATCTGATATTATTAAAATAATAGTAGATAACACCTACAGCACTCAACAGAAAACTACACAACCAAATTGCAATTTCAACTACAACCCACTACGGTAAATGTTGAAATACACGCGTATATCACCATAATGCCTCCAAACCCCTGGAATGGAACTGGAACATGGCACTGTAGATGATGAAGTACAGTATCATACACAGCAACAAAACATCTACACAACAGCAAATGTAAACACCACAAACAGTACCTAAATCACTCCGAAACTGTGTTGAAACCCTTGCAGACAAGAAAATCTCTACTCTAACTGAATCTTGTTTGCTCCAATGCAATCCCTGGGTGAGATTGTTGTCACAACCCAAGAACACCGCCCTTAGATTACTAGGAACTAATGTTCACCAGCCACAAGCTCCATCTTCACTGGTTTCCCTGTCCACTGAAGTTGCACAAAGCATCTACTCTACAAGAAGATAGTAAAAATGGCATTACCCTCAACATTGCAACATTACACCTATTTATTCCATGAGAGGCAATATTGGGCATCCAAAATCCCAATGCCATGTTTTGGGAGTTACACCAAATAATATTCAAAAATAAGATTTCAATAATTGCCATAACTCCACTTATGCAAGATGCCAAATTATAATAAATGCAAAATCTCCTATTTTCAATCACTCATGATTCCTTCCAAATCCCACGCTCCAAGGAGGTATTTTAGCAATAAATTAGATTTATTTAATATTTATTTGTTCATGATATTTGAAATTGCTCTAGAACAAATAAAATATTAAATGATTATTTTTCCCTCCAAGCTGCCTTGTAGTTTGACTTACTATTTTTGGACACGGGAAACTTACTAAAAATAGAAAGTGCTATTTTTGGAAAGGGGACATGACAACATCAATCTTGCTTTAATAGTTCATTGGAGAATTGACCACCGATATATAATAGGAGTTAGTTTAGAGGACTTTCACAAATCAAAAGGATGTGCTAGAGGTTATTTAAGTAGTGGAGAACCTTACTAGTATGGGGTGACATCATGCTTGGAAGAAAAGAGGGTTCTCATGGACATGCATATGGAACAACTAGTGGGTGCACAATATACTAAATGTAGCACATGGTGTCCAAAATGTTGCTCAAAGGGGCATACAACAAATATTTTCTGATGGTGAGAGCTTGTGAGATCAACACTATTCAAAGGCCTCCACAAACCCAAAGGTGTGAGCTATATGTCATGAACAACATGACACTTCATCTTGCACCCTACAATACAAGATGAAAGGCACCACCATCAATTATTGATGTAAAGTTTGTGAGAGTCCTTATCATGACACTAATACTTACAAAGTAGTGCAAAACTTGTGTAAAGCTAGAGGAAAGTAGATAATTAATGCTAGTGTACAATAGCTAACCATCCAGTCCTAGTATGTCCCTCGACTATAATATACACCACATCCTGTAAGGTCAAAAATTACATATCCTACAATTTTGGCAGTACAAGTTGTCCATAGTTTAGTGTTTCCTCCCTTAGCATGTTTAGGGTACACTGAGCTAATGATTCCAACCTCCTTTCCTTGACCAGATTGCCAAAGTTCTTATCATATTCTATCATGTCTTGTTGTCATTGATCTATTTGACTTTGTTTCTAGAATTTTCTCTAGGACAATAGCATGGGCATGCTAGCATCTTGTGAGTTTCAAAAATTAAAGCATTGGTTGCCTGCCCAAAATGATTGTTGGACCTATTGTAATACCTCTCTGACATAACAATACCTCTATACGGGTGAATTTGATTTGTCCTCTCCCTCTCTAACCTCTTGGAGTCTCAATTTTGAATCCTAATTGATTCATGCATGCACTCTTCTCTTATTCATCCTCTTGCTAGTTATTCTTTCATGGTTGTAGCTTCTCTTGGGTGAATACTGTCAAATATCCTATTGATGCTCTTAGAATCTCAAGTCCCTACATTGCTATTGATTCTTGGTATAATCTTTCTTTGTAAGTTGCTAATGTCTTGTTTCTTTTGCTAACAAAATCTATACAACTACATTCTTATCATTGCCTCTTTCTCATATCCTCATGGTAATGTTCACTTATTCTTACTTCTAGTATTCATTTCCATTACTTTACAAATTTCTATATCTTCTTCTTGGTATTTCTATTACTTGTGGCAAAATTGGTGATCCACATCTCCCATATCCCTCCATACACACATTGGAGTGTTATATCTTTGTAGACCTGAGATAATAACACTTATAGATCACTTTATTTTGTTCTTATTTTAGCCACACTTAGTCTTAAGAGCACACACAAAAATCCTATTTTCTTATTCCATTTAACTATCTGTGGAGGTCAAAAGACAAAAAATAAGGGTTTGACCATCTTGGAAAGCTCTTAAGCATTCACCAACATTTTACCTATTCCAACTATAGGTACATCGACGATTCAGCTCACAACGAAGATTCATATTCTTCATCTTTGATTGTATCTTTCTCATTTATAGTGTTTTAGTTTTTCTTATCTTTACAAACCTAGAGCATATTTTGTTATCTTCTCCAACTTCTATGGTATTTACAAGTGCTATTGTATGTACATTGATATTCTATGTGCAGGAAATTTCAAAATATGTGCACATAGTCTAGTTTTTTGATATTTTAAAATGACAACATAGAATCCAGACTATAGTGTGCATCCTAGATGACAAAATGGATGCACTAGCATCTAAACTAAACACCTTATATATTCATTCTTAAGACTCACTACAACTCCAAGTTCCTATTCATGTAGTTCATTTTCATGTTCTACTTGTTTATTTCAAGTATTTCCTATTTTTTTATTAATGTGATATAAAATTTAAAGTAGCTTAAAATTTATATTACACCTCCATATGTACCTTAGTAATAGTATGCACCTAGATGGAAAGGTTAAAGTGTGGAGAAAGTGGTCATGGTCTATGCAAATGCACCGAGTTTCCAATTTGTGAACTATGTGATGTACCACACTAAACAGAAGATTTCTTTACCTTATTATAGACTTTTTGAGTCAAGAAGGCTACACGTATGATTGGAATGGGAAATTAGAAGGCAATATGTGCAACACAACCAAATAAGTCCATTTAAGTTATTGTGCTAAGTCGCATCCACACCTATAATGATACACAAGTTTATCTATATATGAAGAAGGGATCCTATCAAAATAGAGTGGTTTTGATGGAAAAACAATAAAAGTTCATTTACTTGACCAAATGATAGACTATTTCACGACGTTGTGCACCTACTCAAAGAGGCTAAAGTTAAGATAGAAATGGAGCATAAGCTAGAAAAGGAAGCATAAGTCAGCTATGAAATTTTGTTATTATTACACTAGTGTGATGTACTCCTAATTTTAAAATAGTTTTTGGAACAATTGGCCATTTCTAGTGCGGAAAAATCATCTAACCTAGAACCCGAGAAGGTTATACATGCAGTGGAACCCAAGTATGATGTTGAGTTACTATTGAATTTGGAAATGAATGGGTAAATATTTTTTCAATGTAGTTATTGATATAGGGTCAGAGGTAAATGTGCTTACATGAGATGCATAGGTCGTCATGGGAAAACCTACACTAGTTCCTTACATATTATTTACATGGATAATAACACATGTGAGTGTCCATTTGGACTACTCAAAGATGTGGATACTAGTCTTGAAGGGGTAGAATTTTGACTTGACTTTGAAGTCATTGATATGGCAAAATCAAAGTAGAAACTAACACTATTAGGCCAACCTTATAATTCCACATAGGCATGGATGTGAATTTCAAATAGTGCATAATGAGTTTTGTGAATGATGAGAATCATGTCATCATTCCCTTAGATATTTCTTACAACTCAACTTATGTGATATCAATCGAGAAGGATATTGAGGATCTAGATAGAGTTACTACTAGTCACCTAGATAGAATAGAGTCAGTAGAAGAAGGTATTTTCAATTGGGAAGGATCATTAGAGGTTGATTTAGAAGTATCTCTTAAGCAATGAATGGCCAAATATTATGAGCTAATGATAAAATTACATTGAGTGTGTGCAATGCACCTAGGCACATTATCATTTATGTTCTCCCAACACTAGCTAAGCCAACTTGAATATCATTATAGAAATATGGTAAAATTCTTGCACCAAATAAAAAGCAATAGAATTTAAATAAGGAAAAGTTAATCGAAAATACCAATCTCAAGACCTTCTCCCAAGCATAGATGTTTCAAAATCTACATAGCTAAATTGAGTTTCAATGGGGAATTCAAACCTAAAGAGTATTACACAACCATAGTGTTTTCATGGAAGAGCAAGATTTCCTCATGCTTGTGCCCTACACTTTTGGTAAGATCCCAATATAATGGTGGATGGCACATTAGTTGAAGTTCAAAAACTAGACTAGTTTTATAAAGGATTTCAAATACAAATTTACTAAGACTAGAAAATCAGCACATTGGATTATAATGGAGTAGCATTTGCATGATTGCATGTCTTCATTTGTGAAGGTGTTTGGTGTCATTTGGTGGATAATTATGATAAGAAGCTATGGGTACACAAGTTCACATGGACACTTTCAAGGCTTGTGCTTGTTTGGTACTTGGAGAAAGAGTGTTGCTAGGAGATTTCCTCATGGCCTTCCACTAGATGCTAACACACTTTTAGCTTCCACATGGTGCTTCTATATGATAGATAGTTTTAGAAGCACCCCAACAAATTGAAGGTCTACTAGTTGGGACCTTTCATCATGAAGCACATCACCATGCATGGCACAATCAAGTTGAAACGTTATATAACTAGATTTTGTCTAGGATGGTCAATAGTAGTTAACTTAAACCATACCATATGTAACCATCTCACCTTTATTTTTCTTTCACTTCAGCAAATAAGGTGTATGTGTCCATGTAATAGTATATGATTTTAATTCAACATTTTGGTTTCAGTTAGATACTCCCTATTATTTATATTACACCTATGGCAACTCATATATTGATATAATAATTAAGTAACATAATAAGATTATGATTGTTCCAAATAGTATGGTTAGATTCCATTGGAAGGTCTTCTATGGATAAGAGGATGAATTAGTCTACTTTGAACCAACCTTTAGGTATGTGCAGATGAGAGAAATAGTGTATGCGCATGATCTGATATCAAATTTCTAAAGATAGATGCAATTTATTTACCAATCTTCCAAGGATTCTTAACCACTTGTACACCCAATTGGCTAGCTTAGGAACAAGTCCATATCTGTTGAGGTTATACTTACTCTAGGGTTTGGTTTATTTATTTATGGTGAATTATAATTTTTTGTATCTATTGTATACTAGCATTCCAAATGTAGGCATTACGCAATGCAATAGGAGGTTTGTTCCAAGCATCCAAGGAAACATGCATGGGCCAATGTGTGACATTTAGAATGGGGAGATAAGGAGATATGAGGTAGGAAAAAGAGTTACCAACAACTACAATATCACAATTGTATAATCTACCATATTTTGGCATTGTAGAGCTATTAGTATGCTTTCTAGTTAGTCAATTTTATAAAGGAATCATCTACGTAACTAGAGGCGTTTAGATAGAAGTGAGCCCTAGGTCCATATATGAGTTGACCATTTTTTTATGGAATAGAATCTACGAGGAAGATAGAGAGCCTTGTGTAGATCTAAGATAAGAGCTAGAGAATTGCTCAATAATGAAGGAACAAATTGACCTTTTGGTCAAGAGTTATAGTGGCTCTAGAGGAATTATTGTTGAGGGCATCACCAATCCTAAAGTAAGAATACCATGTGCATGCATAGGACTAAAATTGGTGCACATTCCAAGGGGTGACCATGTGCCTATTAATGTGAGATACATAGGGTATAGAGTGGCCAAGTATTTAAATTTGATTATCGCATGTTCCTTACACAACAGATAGAGAACAATGTATGACTATCATAATATTCCAAGAGGAACTTAGTCTTTGGTTCCTTACTCATTTTACATGCTCTACACTGGTATGAGACCATCTGTGAAGAAGATGTTAGTGCAAAAGATGATGTTTTAGTTTTGCATTATAAGCACCTCGTGTATATTTCAATGGATATAGAGAACATGCCATGGCGCAAGGAAAAATGAAATAATGTGTAATTACCTTGAAGGATAAGAGTGTCAATCAATGGTGATGTACATAAGATATCATGGATGTGTCCCATAATACACTTCTATTTTGCTAAGAATTTCACATAAGTAATATTTATGGATGTCAATCTTGAATTAAAACCACATGAATACAATATGTGGTAAAAATGGAAGATGTGGAGGCTAAGTGCAACTATTTACTTATTGGAGTCTATAAACCACTATTACAGATTAGGGGGTTATTCCACTCAAATTCATCCATCTCCAAGAGGATGAATGTCTAGGACACACACCACTAGACTATGATGTGGAGGTAGGTGTAGGCACAGAGGTACAATGAGAGGTAAAGATAGAAATAGAGGAAGAAGTAGGTGAAGAAGAAAAAATGGAGGAAGTAGAGTCAAAGACATCGGTGGAGGACCAAAATGGAAAGCATGTGGCATCTATGAAAAATGTAGGGTATCCTGTGACTCCATCAAAGATTTTATAGATAACATAGGGAATGTGCCATCAAGGCCACCACCAGAACAAAATACAAATAATTAACTATGAGAAAGATTAGGATAAGAAAGAGACAAGAGAAGAGACTATAAATATCCATGACCTTTAGTTGAAGCACCACCATCAAATAATGGGACTTCAAAGACATGAACATCTCTCAAAAGGATATGCTTAATTTTTTAAATTTTCATCCTAAGGTAGTAGATACTTTTGTTTGCATAATAGATATGAAGAGTGTGTCTAGGAAGATTAATCCTAATGGAATAAATAATATTACCATGGTCCATGAACACATGTGTTGCACAATGACATCTTATTGTTGTAATCACATAGTTCGATGGCCCCAGTGATGAGTAACTATCATCTCACTATTGATGTAGATAAATTCATAAGAAGAATGGAGGCAATGATAATACTTCTAAAGATATATAAGGAAGCATTTACTTTGGTGCAAGAAGAAGTAAATACTAGCTAACAAGTTTCAAGTGATATAATCTGCCACATAGGAAAGAAAGAGAAGAAAGTTGAGGACTAGGCCATTAGCTTAGATGCACTAAAAATAGCAAATGATGTGTTGACTCAATGTATATGCAATGTATAAGAAATGATGTATAGAATTATTGATAAATCTTTGTTATATTAGCCAAACTTTATGGAAGAGATGCATCCAAGAACCTAAACAGTAATTGAGGACCAATTGATTGACTTATAGTATCTAGAATAATTTACATGCCATCTAGAGACTTGACACAACAAGAAGTGGGAGTAAAGAAAGAAAATAATAAGAGCACAAAAGAGGAATAAAATTGAAAAAATGAACTCACTCTTGTGCGAGAGGAGCAATAAAATAACAAATTTAAAGACTACAAGAGTCAAGTGAGGTTCAAGCTTGTAAAAGTGGAAAAGCTGGCAGAACTCTATGTACAAGATCTTGCATGCACATACAAATGGTTTATGGCATGGGTAGACTAGCTAGATTGGGTTAACCCTTAACTTGCATTGCTACGTGTTATGTTTCACACACTCCAAAAAGGAGTTATACTAGAGAGTATTATAAATGTTGCTATAAGAAAGAATTATAGGCACATTAAAGAGTTGATACATTTTTTTGTGTGGAAATAGAATAAGGACATTGAGGAGTTGAATCCATTGAATTACATATTATGTAATAAGGTCAATCAGTTAGATCTAGATGCTGGTGGACATAAGGATATAGTTAATTCGTGGACTGAGAAGTTACAAGAACACGTATTTGAAGAAGTATATTGGTGAGAAGACACTATTATCAATATTAAGTGGATGAGAATGTGTATCCCAATTAGTAGCATATGTTGGGAAGACTTTTCTCAAAGTATTTTAGCAGTTGCTTTTGAGCTTGCATAAGAAGATATGTGTAATGATGTTTCTCAGGATGGTTGAATACAATGGGAGTGTATAATTATCTTTTGTTTAGTATGTTTGTAGTGTCTTTATTATTCCAATTTTGCTTATGCATTTTGATGTCCTAAGGGCATAACACAAAATTATGTTGGAAGGACGGATGAGAACATGTGTCCCAATTAGCAATACATGTTGGGAAGAATTTCTCAAAGTATTTTAGCAGTTGAACTTGAGCTTGCACAAGAGTATATGTGTAATGATGTTGCTCGGGATGGTTGAATATAATGGAAGTGTATAGTTGTCTTTTATTTAGTATGTTTGTTGTTTCTTTTTATTATTCTAGTTTTATTTATGCATTTTGATGTTCTAAGGGCATAACACATAATTATGTTGGAAGGATGTTGATGTCCAATTGTAGCATTTTGAATTAGTTTCATATAGTAGCACCTAGCTATAGATAGCTTGTGCATGATTTTATATACATGCATAAGTATAGATAGAGATAAAGTATGCATAAATTGTATCTAGGGAGAAAGTGTATTCTAAGACACATGCAACTCATAGTTAACTTTAAAGAAAGTCTTCTTTAAAGCCTAACTATGCATGCATCTATAGATAGTCGAGGTAGCATTAGGGGATAGGGTCCTATATATACCCCTCATACCATAACATTATAAAATAGAGAGCAATTGATATGTTGATGATGGAATAATTTACATGATAAATGCTATATTGAGTGTTGTATTTGTCCATGTAAGTGCTTATTTAATATGCACAAGGCCTACTATGTGAAGGGTTAAGGAATTAGTGTGCTTCAAGTGAGACATAGAAACATACTAGTGCATATGTAGTCTAAGTGATTAGTCATTGGTCTTTAGCACATAAGTAGAATATGGCTAATAATTAGTAAAAAGTTACAAGTTTGAACTACTTAATTTTTCCAACACCAAAATTTCAAGTTATGATGGTAGATGGGTGATTATTAGTCATTTAAATAAATTTCACAATATCTAACTTACCATGGGGGACTACCTTTTCACTAGCCCTATGTTTGTTATTCCTACGGGGGTGCAAATATAGTATTAGGATTCCAATGGATCAAAATTTTGGGCACCATCAAGATGAATTTTTAGGAGATTTTCATGTTATTTCATTTTGATGGTAATACATTCAAATTAAGGGGATTGCATGCAAAGGATTTGCAAATGGTAAGCTCTCATTAAATGTTAAAAGTGCTAAAAAAGGTTCAATAGGTTTTGAGGAAAAATGTTTTCTCTAGAGACTCCACTATCACTACCAAGAGTTTGCATTGTGTAAGATCACACCTATAACCGGCAATTACTTTCTAGTCTAAAGGCAAATGTACCCATGACACCAAATTGAGTGAAGAAATAAGTGAAAGGAACTTTGAAGTGGGATATTGGATTTTTATGAAGTTGCAACCCTATTATAAAATTTACCTAGAGTATCAAAAGTATAAAAAGCTCTGACCCAAATATTATGGTCCTTATTAGATTTTGCAGAAGACTAGCAGTAGGCATACAAGCTAGATTTACCTCCACATCAAAAAAACATTCATTTTAATGTCTCTTATTTAAATAAATTTATTGGACAATAGATTCTAGGACATATAGTGTTACTTATCTTGATGAATAAGGAAGAATAATACTTGATCCTAAAGTAATTCTCCATACATGCATAAAAAAGCAAAGGACTAGGACAATCACAGAGTATCTCATCAAGTGGAAGAAATTGCCTATCCAAGATACTACATGGGAAGATGAAGATTTCATGTAAAGCACCCACACTTGATCCGCATTGAGTACAATGCTTGTCTAAAGGGGGGAAGGTTGTGACATTAACCTATTGATTGTATTGGGATATGTGATAACCAATTATGGCTCACATAATCCTTATTTGAGTCATTTATTAGCCCTTGAGTATAATTAATGTAAGCTAGGTTGGCCTCATTGGGATTAACCTATTAATATTACCTAGTGATGACTATAAAAAGAAGGTAGTGATTAGTTAAGGATTGTTTTGGAAGTTTTGTTCTTATTATAAGACTTTTGGAGGTTTCCCCCTTAAAGTGGTTGATTACTATAAAGTATTTACATATTATTTTCTCTTATATTTTTCTCTTGTTCTAATTAGTTTCATTACGTGATCACATAAAATTCATCTTTTAGAGCAAAGAACCAACACTAGGCACAACTTCCATCTAGTGGTTACTAGTAGAAGTTAGATGCGAACTACTAGAACTAGCCATTATAAGAATAGAAGTAGAGGCCTATGAATGAGGTTTCTTACTAGGAGACTGGTCATGGGCTGATGCTTTTTTCTTTCCCCTAGAAAAGGTTCAAGAAGGAGATCCTATATTGATATTCACCTATGGAGAAGATAATGGAAGCACCCCAAGGAACCTTTATAAGAGTGTTTGGTATTGGCAGAGGGATCCCCATTTATAGAGGAAGGAATAATCTAATGGTGAAAAGAAGAATCCTCAGTAGGAACCACCAACTATTGTTAAGTGTTGTCATCTCAAAGACCATCCTAAGTAGTTAATTAAGGCATTAGAAAGCATCCTTGTGCAATGCAGTATCAAGAGGAGAAGCTATGGTGTAGTAAACCAAATGAAGTGTTAAACACCAACATAGAAATAAGAGGCTGACATCTAAAGAAATGAGAAGAAGAGGATAAAGATTTAAAAGTGAAGAAACATGATGGAAGGATGATATTATGGGAAAGGAAGGATACTAAGAAAACAATGAACAAATCTTATTAATTAAATTAAAAAGGAGCACAACCAGAATAGACACAAAGATAACTGAGAAACTAGAAAGGAAAGAGAAATTTACAAACTAAGAGCTAAATGAGACTCTAGGAAATTGTGTATAACAACTAATGCTAAAAGAAGAGGCACACAAAAGGGATAGAGAGTACCTATATATTGCAAGGAAACAACAAAAAAGATTACCAAATAAAACAAAAAAAATCATGAGGTAAAATAAGAGGAAAAAGACAAAAATCAAGGGGTCATTGTAGATAGAACAAAATTGTGGAAGCCATTTCCAACAAAGGAAATAGGACAAAAAGCTAGTAATATAAAACCAAGTAAGAAAAGAATAATTAAAAGATGTTATTTTTCATCTTCATTAAAAATAACAAGAGAATTCATGGAAAGTTTCTTCTATTTCAAAAGCATTGCCTTTGTAAGAGAAGAAGTGAAAGTTCTCCTTTATGCTAAGATTAGCCAACCAATCCATAGTTATGTTCCTTTCTCTACTAGCATGAGAAGAATTAAGCTTTAAAACATACATAACAATGAATTAGCTTCCTGTAGAATCCCCATGAGATTCCAATAATAAATGTTTTGCTTTACATCCCATTAAAGATAACAATGGAACATCCTTCTGCGATTAATATATGAATTTGAAGTTGGGCCCCCAATTTTTGACCTAACACCAAACCTTGAACTTCTACAATAGTATTGAAATTAATTCCCATGAAACATGTTAAAAAATAGTCATGCCTCCCTTATGGTTCCTAAAAAGATCACCTACACAAATGAACTAAAGTTATTCTTAGCAGCCCCATCAAAATCAAGCTTGGTCAATCTAATCAGAGGAGGGCACCAAGGCCCAGGCTCCTTATAATCCCTAGCTTTAGTGGGGTATCAACGCAATATTTTTTTACATCTAGCCAATTTCTTAAAATAGACACCTCACTAGGACTTGCCTCTTTAGATATAGCCATTTTTAGAATAGTAACACTATGAGAGCAAGCAATGAAAATTTACTTCCATAATTGATCCTATTGCTTTCCTTTACCATTGAATCTTCTATCATTCTTTTTTATCCATATCTTCTAAGCATTTGACCATACCCAGATAAAGGTTCCATAATTCTTGGAGAGTATTAAGATCTATACGGCACATCCAATATTTGAAGTGTTCTTTGAAAGGTCTTCCTATCACCCATTTAATACTAAAACTATGAAAAATGATCCCATATACCTCTAGCATAGTCACAATAGAGAAGTAAATGATTACCTTCCTCTTATTGTTTATAATAAAGACGGAATCTACTAGGACAAAGGAGACCCTTATTTTAAAGATGTCCCTAGGTGACGATCTTGGCTTGACAAACAAGATAAAGCAAAAATTCTACCTTGGGTCAAGGCTTTGAATTTTGAATCTTGCACCAAGAGAATGGGGGTTGAGGGTATCCCCTTGGAGCCACTAATTTCCTATATCATTCACTTTCCATGTAGGTGCCATTACCACTCCTAATTATACTCTATATTGGCCTAAAGCTATGTAGGAGATAAGAGACTCATGCTAAGATTTGTTTATGACATCAAGAAACTTCAAAAGAGAATTCCACTTTTTGGATGTTTTATAAGCCTATTCTTTTTCAACCCAATAATACTTAACCTTTAATCACCACTCACTCCTATGATGATAGCCAACCTTTAGAACTCTAGGTTTTATTGAGAGTGTTATCCATGAGCTAGCAATCTTCCCCAAAAGTTGTCACTCTACCATTCTAGACATTCTAAAAACTATTCTTAGCAATAAGACTCTTAACTTCATTCCTTCCTATATAACTAGACCCCTCAAAAGATCATCTCATGAGAGAATGCATATTAGACTATCCTTGAGGAGATATTTATCCTTGATAATAGAAGCCCAAAACACTGCATTATTAGTGATGAACTTTCGATCCACTTTAGCCACTAAGGCATGATTGAAGAGGCCATTTCCTTGAGACCAAGACTCCCTCTACTAATGTTGGAACAAATCGTATCCCAAGAGACTAAAGGATACTTTAAATGATCTAACATATCTTGCCACAGAATTTTATGCATGGGCATAGTAATTTTGGAAGTTAATGTCCTTGAAGAAATCATTAGAGAGGATCTATAAATTGGTATAGCCTAAAAACTACCTTCAAAAGCACCAATTTCTTAATTAAAGAAAGACATTTACCCTTCCAACCCTCTAGAAACTTACTAAATCTATCTAATAAAGAGCACCAAAGAATTTTTTTGTTTCTTCCAATGAAAAGGGGAAAGGCCAAGTAATAATCAGGCAAATTGCCCTTTCCAAAGGAAAGAAATATACTAAGGAAGTCATGTTCCTAGATTTTAATATTGAGAAAGAAAACTTTTGACTTTTCTCTATTCAATTTTTGTTATAAATCCTATTCACAATCTTCAAGGAGATCCCTCATTATTTTACCTTCCCTAAAAGATGGGGTAGCAAAACGCATAGTATCATCCACATATTGTTGATTAGTAAAACATTTACCCAAGGAGGTGTTGGTTTTTTCCCAGACTGGATGATTATTCCCAGATTTCCCTACAAGGTAGCCATTAATGATCAACAGGATCTCTGGGTCAGGGGCCAACAGTATAGGAGATAGACTCTATATTTTATCTCCTCTTCTTCTTCAGGCTCTGCAAAACCTAGGGGGGTATTCCCTACTCAACATCCGTGAGGATATACATACAAAGGCTGGGATGCTGACAGAAAGTAGATAAGTCCTCTTGTAAGTAGACCAAAACTGAAAGATAAGAGCAAAGGGGCGAGCTTTGGGCCTATTTGCAGTTGTAGACAGAGGACTGAGGATCCTAAAACTAATTCTAATGTCCTAAAGATTGTTTTAGAGTTTGATTTTGATTTTAAGTTTGGATGCAAAGCTGGACATGGTTGTAACACAAACACAAAGCTAGATCGGTACCTATCCAGGGCCTGGAGTCAATAGACATACACCTGTGAATGATATGCATGAACAACTAAAACTGGATTTCAGGGGGACACATATGATACCTGCCTTACAGATATTTCCCGATACAAAGTGTTAAGCTATCTATACTTATGGCATCCCTACTGCAGTATATCCTTCTCAATGTTCAATCTAAAAATAGTTTAATCTACCACTTGAGCAGAAGTTTAAACATCAGACATTCAACATAGGAATTCTATGTTCTAGAGTCTCAAATATTCCTTAAATATCCAGATTCAGAAGAAAGATACATGCAATACTAGAGACAGAATTAACAAAACACATGCCAACATAGCATTTCTCATATAAAATTAACCATGAAATCAGTGGATTCATGCAAAAACATACAACAAGAGATACATAGACTCACAAGTTTTTATGAACAGAGCAGCCAAAACCAACTATATTGTATCACAGAGCCAAAATGTTCAACTTTCAACAACCTAAAATGAGTAACACTTCCTACTTATAATAGCCAAAGAAGCGTACTCAGCATTAATTACATGGCTTTGACAAAAAATTTGCCAGAAACAGATCCTTCAAAGGAATGGCACTCAAAATTTATTGCTGCAGAGACAGAAAGTAGACAATGGTGGCCTCGAGCCCTGTGCCACCATCTGGAAGTCCTCATGCCAAAAATCAGGTACATGACTATTCAACAACTCACCCATGCCCCTACTACAGTCGCCATTGATGGCTCAACCACCCGCGGCCGCTTGAAAACCGTCGCAGCACTTCAAAAAAGAAATTCTTGCCAAAACGCATTCTATCGCAGTTTCAAATTATACAGGGAGATTAGTCCCACATGCACGGTGAGGAGATCACTTTAGTAGTTTAAAAGCATAGTCACTTGCATAATAGGTGTCGAGCACTTTTGCCACACTCGACACACTCTCCTCCACCCAAAGCCCATCACCGAGATCAACACCATCGGCCAAGCCCACAAATCTCCTGCCGACCTTAATTGTCCTACCGACCACTACATCACAATCCGCTCCATCGGCCAGAGATGCACCATCGGGCCAACTCTTCAGATCTCCGTCGATAGTATGAGTCTCTCCGATGACCAGCTTGCACCCCGTTAGCAGTTACCATCCTACCACCATCGGCCAGACCAATATCGTCGGCCAAGCAAAAAACCCCTTGGCTGACACAGCCAATCACGCCGATGAACAACTCCTGAAAGCCTCCAACATCCCCATCGGCCAGAGAAGAACCATCGACCTAACCAAAAGCTCCTTCACCGACAGACCAACTCTCACTGATGACCACTCCAAATCCTCATTGGCCTGACACTACCCCATCGGCGGACCCGCCAACCACTAACCCGATATGCAACCTTACTCCGATGGCATTCCCCCTTCATCGGGGTGACTTCCTTCCATCGGCAAACCATAAAAGACTGCTACCGATAGAACAACTCCCACCGATAACATATCGGCTTCCCCCTTCATCGGTCAGACCCTCCATTGTTGGCCCAACGCAATCCATCCTCGCCGACAACACAAGTCACGCCGAAGACCACCTCCGTCGGTGTGACTTACACCGTTGGAGCAACCAAAATCTCCCCAGCCGATCACAATAGTCTCGTCGATGCACCAACGAGCTACACTCTGCTCCTCCATCGGCCAGACACACACCAACGACTCCTCATCGGCCAAACCTCTCGTCGTCGGCATAACTCAAAACACTTAGGCCGACAATACAGCTCTCGCCGATAACATATCCATCGGCCAAACATTGTATATCGGTGAACCCTCCAACGGTTAGCCCAATAGTCCATGTCACACCGAAACCAACCTTGCAAACCGCTAACCTTCCATCGGCCAGAGGCAAACCGTCGGGCCAACACTCCACCGTCCACCCGATGATGAACGTTACGCCGATAAGACCAAAATCATAAGGCATTGAACCATTGAACCCTGAACCAGTTCAACCCGATGGTTCAAAAGAGAAGTTCAACGCCGATAACACAGATGAACAAAGAATTCACTGACGGAAAAAGATGGAGCCTAAGCCCATGAACCGTTGAACCTTGAACCAAAAGGGTTCAACGCGATGGTTCAAAACGATGGTTCAAGCATAATCTGAGTACCCAAAAAGAAGTTTCGCCGATAGAGAAAATCACAGCGATGAACAAGGAAACTTAGGGCCCAAAAAGGAAAAAACCCTCCAACATCCTGCGCTCAGATCCAGACCAAAATTAGTGCTAACACTGGCTCCGAATGGGGACGTGCAGGTGAAAAACCTACAGCGAGAACCAGATCTCCAGGTAGACCAGGCAAAAAAGCCAAAAAAAAGCATGAACTATACAGAACATTTACACTATATACATATTTTTACAAATGTGCACAGCGACAAGTCATCTATGCAAAATAGAACTTAAGGAATTGGCCATGCACAGGCAATTCCAGAAATTCACCATCTAGGGCCTGGAGGAAATAAGAATCCTCCCCATGAATACTGCAAATCTGATATGGGCCCATCCATAAGGGTTCAAACTTACCATGTTTACCCTTGTCCTGATTTTTTGCATTCCATATGAGCACCAAATCATTGACTTGAAACTTCCTTTTTGTAGCTCTCCTGTCAAACTGATATTTCACATCTTGTTGTCTCTTGAGGTTAATCTGGTGTGCTTTCCTTCTATTCTCATCCAATGCAACCAGCTGATTCACTCTTTCTGTCATGGAGTCTTCAATCTTCTCATCATTTTCCTGGATGAATTTGTAAACTGGTAGGAGATTGTTTATGGGCAATCTGGCTGATGCACCATATACTAGCTCAAAGGGTGACATTCCAATAGCCTTTTTTACCGTCACTCTGTCAGCCCATATTGCTAACTTTAACTTTGAGTCCCAAGCTCTCTTGTTCTTGTCCAGTATCCTCTTGATAATTTTCATGATGCTTTTATTGCTTGATTCTGCTTGACCATTTCCTTGTGGGTGGTATGGTGATGCATATGATAGATTGATCCCATATTTGTTGCAAAAATCAACAAATTCACCTGATTTGAAACACATAGCATTATCAGTGACTATCTTGAATGGTACTCCAAACCTGATGATAACATTTTCCAGTATGAAATCCATCACCACCTTACTTGTAGCTCTCTTAGTTGGAATGGCCTCAATCCATTTGGTAAAGTAATCAGTTGCCACTAAAATCCAATTGTGTCCCCCACTTGACTTGTCTGCAATTTCACCTATGAAGTCAATTCCCCATTGCTGAAATGGAGCATCCACAGTTACAGTTCTGAGAGGTAAAGCACCATCATATCTCAATTTTCCTGAGAATCTTTGGCAAGGGTCACACTTCCTCACTAACCTTTGTGCATCTGAAAAGAGAGTGGGCCACCAATATCCTGCTCTGAGAGTCTTATGAGCTGTTGTTTGGGCAGTATAATGTCCACCACACAATCCTTTATGCATATCAATCAAAATATTGTTAGCCACATCTTCATCCACACATCTCAGCAGCACACCATCAGGGTTTTTCCAGTATAGCTCACCTTGAACAATAACATACCTGATTGCATGTAACTTTAAAGTCCTCTTTTGGCTGTCACTGAAATGGGAAGGACAACTCAGATTTTGCAAGTAGTATATAATGTCCTTGTACCATTCAGATCTTGATACATTTACACTCTCATTTTGGACTGCATTAACTTGGCATGCTTCCAAGTTTGACTGTGCCATCATCTTGGTTAATCCTTGTCCTCTTACCAACTTGGTAACTTGTATGTCTATGTTGAACTCTTGTAGTTTGTTTATCCATCTGCACCTTCTTCCGGTCACCTCCTGCTGAGTGAATATGTCTTTGACTGCTGCATGGGGTACATATGCAATTACATGTGATTCTACCAGGTATGGTCTGAAACTTTTGATGGCTCTGACTAGTGCATATGCATGTTTTTCCATAATATCATACTTCAACTCAAAAGCCTGCAAGGACATACTGAAGAAAGCTATGGGCTGTTCAAAACCATCTTCATTTTTCTGTAGCAAACACACAGCAACAGTGTGAAAGGAAGCAAATGAAAATACTTGGAATGGCCTAGAAAAATCAGGAGATTTAAGAATAGGGGCCATCTTGATTGCCTCTTTGATACTCTGAAATGATTCTATTACTTCACTTTCCCAGTTGACAGTTGCATCTTTCTTCATCATCTTAGAAATGTTCCTTGTAGTTTCTGCAAAGTTGGGAACAAATCTCCTAACAAAATTTATCTGTCCAAAGAAGGACTGAACTCCTTTTATAGTTTTTGGCATTTGAATTCTATCAATAGCAGCCACTCTCTCTGGATCTATCCTAACTCCATCCCTGGAAACAATGTGTCCCAGGAGCTTTCCTTCAACTACCCCAAAGGCACACTTCTTTGGATTTAAAGAAATACCATACTCTAGTGCTCTTATGAAAATCTGCTCTAGATGCAAACAATGTTGCTCTTCCTTCTTTGAATATGCAGTCAAGTCATCCTGATATACAGCCAGGATTGAATCAATCAACCCTACAAAAGCAACATCCATTGCTCTTTGAAATGTAGCACCTGCATTTGTTAGTCCGAAGGGCATTCTAACATACACATAAGTTCCCCATGGAGTGGTGAAGGCAGTCTTATACTGTTCTAATTCCTTTACCTTCACCTGATTATAACCTGAAAATCCATCCATCATGGATAAGAGTTCACAACCAGTCACTCTCTGCAACATAGCTTCCATATTAGGCAATGGATAGTTATCCTTTAAAGAGGATACATTCAAGTTCCTGAAATCAACACAAAGCCTAATATCACCGTTCTTTTTTCTGACTAGGACAAGGTTAGACACCCAAGTTGAATGTCTGATCGGCACAATTATTCCAGCTTCCCTAAGCTTTTTAAGTTCTTCTTGCATCTTTGGAGCTAAGGTAGGATTAATAGGTCTTTGCCTCTATCTGAATGGCTTAGCTCCAGGCTTCAGTGGGATCTCATGCTGGAATAGATCTTCCCTATAGGCTTTTAGGTCCTCATATGACCAAGCAAAAACATGTTTATACCTTTTCAGTAATGCAATCAGCATACTCCTGATGTGTGGTTTGAGCTATTTACCAATGTATACCTTCTTGGGGGCCTGAGATGTCCCCAAATTTATCTCTTCTAAATCTTCCTTATTTGTGGGAGATGTCCTTGTGACCAATTTGTCTCTACTGTCAAAAGCTCTTTCCAAAGCTACTAACCCTCTAGGGATTTTATTAGTCTTCAATTGAATTATCTCTTTTCCCACAAGAGTTTCTTTTCCATCTATAGTCTCTACAAAGGCTTGGAAATCAATTTCTTGATTCTCATATTCATCTATGCAGTGCAAAAATTTTAACAAGTCCCTATCATCATCAAACACTTGCCAACTGCATATATTTTCTGGTACTGCAGGCCTGATTTTAACTTCTACATTTGTAACATCTGACAGAGTGATGTCATCTGGCCTTATTGCAACATTAGCTAAGAAATCAGCCATAACATTCTTTGATCTCTCTACCCAGCCTATTGAAAATGCATCAAATAGTTCAGTGGTATCCCAAACAGCATGCTTGTATTGTTTCAATCTTTTGTTTTTTGAAGCATACCTATCTCTAATTTGGGATACAATTAGCTCAGAATCCCCAAATACTCTTAGCATTTTGATTCCATGTTTGAGAGCTATATTTAGGCCTAAGATTAAAGCCTCATATTTTTGCAATGTTGTTTGTGCAAACAAACCTCAGCAAGAAAGAAAATTTGAGGAGCTTACCAGTTGGAGACAGGAAAACAACTCCAGCTCCAGAGCCTTCTTTTGCACAAGCTCCATCAAAATACATGGTCCATAAACCTTGCTGGTCCAGCTCTTTAATGCAGACATTTTTCTTTTTATCTTCTCTATCATCTGAGACAACCTTGAAGTTATCACAGTCAGTGTTTACAAAGCATATCTGTTCCTCTGCTTCTTGGTCTTCCACTGTCTCTAATGATCTCTGTTCTCTGATTAGCTTAACATCCTTGCCATTCATTGGAATCATGGCATATGACAGGTCGAGCTGCATACTTCCACCAATTAGTGCAGCCCATCTTCTTGACAGCAACATGCCATACTGTGGCTTGATGTCAACCACCGTTACATTCATTTTATATCTCTTTTCAGGAAATGCTGCCAGTTTGAAATCTACATCCTTCATGATTCCAATAACTGGTACCTCTCTGGCATCCATAGCATAACATTTTCCACATGCCTTGTCAATTTTCAATCCAGCTTGTTGCATGATGGCCAAAGGCATGACATTTGTAGATGCTCCAGAATCAAGCATACAATTTCTGATTATTTTTCCATTTATAACCAGGGATACATAAAATGGTTCCACTTGTGAAGGACACTTTGTCATAGTCACTCCTAAATAGACTTCAGGAGCCTCATCTTCTTCATTATACATGACATGTTTCTCACCCTGGGTCTGAACATTTTGTTTAGCTTGAAGAGGCACCCCTAAAATTAGGGATACTGTCCTATTCTTGATCTCTTCAACCTTCATCAGTTCCATAAGTGGAACAGAGACTTTTACCTGGGAGAGGACTTGAGCTATATCAAATGGAGCATAATTTTGTATAACAGTTGTAGCTTGCTCCACAATCTTGTTTTTATCCTGAACTAATTTAGCTTTTACTTTCATAGTTCCCTGATCATCATTCTTGTCTTGGGAACCTTTATTTTGATCTTCAGCCTGAGGGATTCTATTTTCTGGTCCTTGGGATTCATGACCTGTTCTATGTCTAAAATTCTATTTATTATTACCCCACTGCCTTTTTTGTGGTTCAATTCCTTTATGACCATGCACTGGCTGACCTACAGAAATATCTTCTGGTTGATGCAAGCTGCTTATCTGAGCTTTACCTCTGAGATTGTAGTTACTCTTGACTTGGGCAACTGCTGCAGCTGTGAAGGCCCTAATTTCCTCATCAGAAGGTCGTTGTAAGTTACTCAAAAAATTATGCGAGCTCTGAGCATACACATAGCTCTCTTCATTACCTTCATCATAAAAGTCCTGTTGACAGGCTCGAATTCCATCATCTGTACTCTCATCAGCATCATAAATGGGGTATCCATTGTTTGTGGACATCATATTAACATCATCATCTTGCACATAATGTGGCTCATTGCATTCATTACAAGATGTAGTATTATCACACAAGGACTGAGCAATCATACACTGTGACTGTGAATGTGGCATCTGACAAATTATACACCATGGAGTATCATCAACAATATTTACAGCTTTCTTTAGAGGATCAGGAGTTTCTTTGACATGTTGAGTCCTCTGATTTGTGTTGTTATGTGGGAATATAGGCTTACCATTATGCCAATTGGTATTATAAGGCATATCATGCAATGATGGCCTCTTTTCCTGCCTTTGATAGACTTGCCTATCAGGACCTATCCCTTTTTCACTTCTAGCTAGTCTGTAACTTAGGTCCTTAACAACATTTGCCAATTTGTCTATCTTATCTTCAGGGGCAGATGTATTTCCTTGAGTGTTCTGAGGCTTGTTTGGATTCTGCAGAATTTTCACATCATCCCTTCTGTTAGTCTTGCCTGATGCTTTCCTATTGTTCTCAATATTTACTGCAATTCTGAAAGCATCCCTGATAGTAACAGGACTTTTATCTCTTAATCCATATGTAGTTTTTGCATCAAAGGCATTGATATACAATATTATGCACATAGGTTCATTTGGCCTCATGTGATGTGGCAATTTGTTTAACACTTTAGTAAATCTTGCATTAAAATCTGCAACCTGCTCATTTGACCCTTTAGTGATACTGGTAAACTCATTTACAAAAAAGCTAGGGTCAGTTTTGTCACCATATTGCTCCTTGAACATCCTTTTAAAATCATCCCATGATGAAATACTCTTGTCAGGCAGATTCTTATACCATTCCTTTGCCTCATCTACTAAAGATTGCATGAATGACTTCATGAAAACATCCTCATGTTCAACCTCAAAGTTATCCATGACATTTTGAAAAGCTTTTAGATGATCTTCTCCTGACACAGTGTTGTTTCCTGAAAATTTAGGCACCTGCAGCCTTAGATGCTTGTCAATGGGATTAGGATACCCAGGAATACCATCAAACACCAGCTGCCTGAATCTATCTAACTGCATGGGCTGTCTGTCAAACTGATTAATATTAATATTTCTGTTTGCATTCTGGTTTCTTACATTGTTTAGTGGTATCCTAGCATCATGCACATTTTGTCTCTCATCATTATGCTGATGTTGCACTTCATTTCTCTGTTGATGTCTCTACACATTTGCATTCTCAAGGGTAGGAATTGAATTATTTTGGGCAGCCCTTAAAGCTTGCACTTTCTTCCTCAGGTCATCTCTGATTGTTATTGCCTGCTGATATTCGAACTCGGCCCTTAAGCTCCTAATTTCATCAGCTAGTTCTTCCTCGCTAGGCCTAGAGGAGGATGGTTTTACCATATTCTAATCTTCATCTTCATCATCCCTCAAAGACTCTGCCTCTTCAAACCTTTCACTAGGGTCTAGAAATGGGCGTTCTTGGAACACCTCTGACCTCATTCTCACGCTACCACCCTGTTGCCTCTCATATGCACCCTAAATATCAGCTTCTGCATTTGAAAAGTAAGGCACATGCTGTCTTGATGGCCTAGGGTTATCTTGCATATCATCATTTTTTTCTGGGGGAACCCTCATGACTGACTGAGACAGCTCCCTTTCTTCTGTACATCATTCTTCTTGTTACTGGTAACTCTTCAAATAAAGGATTTTGTTGGGATCTTCTCCCCTACATATAAGTTTTACTTTGACCGGTTGGGAGATTACTTCGGAGTCGCCACCTATTACTAGGAACTATTTTCTTTTGTAAATCAGGGTTCTTTCACAAATCCCCAGTAGAGTCGCCAATTTTTGTTGGTGACTCGGATGGGCACACAAATATTTCACTAGGGAGGACAAAAATAACAATTTTCAAATCACCATCCCCAGTAGAGTCGCCAATTTCTGTTGGTTTTTTCCCAGACTGGATGTTTATTCCTAGATTTCCCTACAAGGTAGCCATCAATGATCAACAGGATCTCTGGGCCAGGGGCCAACAGTATAGGAGATAAACTCTATATTTTATCTCCTCTTCTTCTTCAGGCTCTGCAAAACCTAGGGGGTATTCCCTACTCAACATCCGTGAGGATATACATACAAAGGCTGGGATGCTGACAGAAAGCAGATAAGTCCTCCTATAAGTAGACCGAAACTGAAAGATAAGAGCAAAGGGGCGAGCTTTGGGCCTATTTGCAGTTGTAGATAGAGGACTAAGGATCCTAAAACTAATTCTAATGTCCTAAAGATTGTTTTAGAGTTTGATTTTGATTTTAAGTTTGGATGCAAAGCTGGACATGGTTGTAACACAAACACAAAGCTAGATCGGTGCCTATCCAAGGCCTGGAGTCAATAGACATACACCTGTGAATGATATGCATGAACAACTAAAACTGGATTTCAGGGGGACACATATGATACCTGCCTTACAGATATCTCCCGATACAAAGTGTTAAGCTATCTATACTTATGGCATCCCTACTGCAGTATACCCTTCTCAATGTTCAATCTGAAAACAGTTTAATCTACCACTTGAGCAGAAGTTAAAAGATTAGACATTCAACACAGGAATTCTATGTTCTAGAGTCTCAAACATTCCTTAAATATCCAGACTCAGAAGAAAGATACATGCAATACTGGAGACAGAATTAACAAAACACATGCCAACATAGCATTTCTCGTATAAAATTAACCATGAAATCAGTGGATTCATGCAAAAACATACAACAAGAGATACATAGACTCACAAGTTTTTATGGACAGAGTAGCCAAAACCAACTGTATTGTATCACATAGCCAAAATGTTCAACTTTCAACAACCTAAAATGAGTAACACTTCCTGCTTATAACAGCCAAAGAAGCGTACTCAGCATTAATTACATGGCTTTGACAAAAAATTTGCCAGATACAGATCCTTCAAAGGAATGGCACTCAAAATTTATTGCTGCAGAGACAGAAAGTAGACAATGGTGGCCTCGAGCCCTGTGCCACCATCTGGAAGTCCTCATGCCAAAAATCAGGTACATGGCTGTTCAACAACTCGCCCATGCCCCTGCTACAATCGCCATTGATGGCTCAACCACCCGTGGCCGCTTGAAAACCGTCGCAGCACTTCAAAAAAGAAATTCCCGCCAAAACGCATTCTATTGCAGTTTCAAATTATACAGGGAGATTAGTCCCACATGCACGGTGAGGAGATCACTTTAGTAGTTTAAAAGCATAGTCACTTGCATAATAGGTGTCGAGCACTTTTGCCACACTCAACACACTCTCCTCCACCCAAAGCCCATCGTCAAGATCAACACCATCGGCCAAGCCCACGAATCTCCTACCGACCTCAATTGTCTTGCCGACCGCTACATCACAATCCCCTCCATCGGCCAGAGATGCACCATCGGGCCAACTCTTCAAATCTTCGCCGATAGTATGAGTCTCTCCGATGACCAGCTTGCACCCCGTTAGCAGTTACCATCCTACCACCATCGACCAGACCAATATCGTTGGCCAAGCAAAAAACCCCTCGGCCGACACAGCCAATCACGCCAATGAACAACTCCTGAAAGCCTCCAACATCCCCATCGGCCAGAGAAGAACCATCAGCCTAGCCAAAAGCTCCTTCACCGACAGACCAACTCTCACCGATGACCACTCCAAATCCTCATCGGCCTGACACTACCCCATCGGCGGACCTGCCAATCGCTAACCTGATATGCAACCTTACTCCGATGGCATTCCCCCTTCATCGGGGTGACTTCCTTCCATCGGCAAACCATAAAAGACTGCTGCCGATAGAACAACTCCCACCGATAACATATCGGCTTCCCCCTTCATCGGTCAGACCCTCCACTGTCGGCCCAACGCAATCCATCCTCGCTGACAACACAAGTCACGCCAAAGACCACCTCCGTCAGTGTGACTTACACCGTCGGAGCAACCAAAATCTCCCCAGTCGATCACAATAGTCTCGCCGACTGCTCCTCCATCGGCTAAACACACACCAACGACTCCTCATCGGCCAAACCTCCCGTCGTCGGCATAACTCAAAACACTCAGGCCGACAATATAGCTCTCGCCGATAACATATCCATCGGCCAAACATTGTATATCGGTGAACCCTCCAATGGTTAGCCCGATAGTCCATGTCACACCGAAACCAACCTTGCAAACTGCTAACCTTCCATCAGCCAGAGGCAAACCGTCAGGCCAACACTCCACCGTCCACCCGATGATGAACGTTACGCCGATAAGACCAAAATCATAAGGCATTGAACCATTGAACCCTGAACCAGTTCAACCCGATGGTTCAAAAGAGAAGTTCAACGCCGATAACACAGATGAACAAAGAATTCACTGACGGAAAAAGATGGAGCCTAAGCCCATGAACCGTTGAACCTTGAACCAAAAGGGTTCAATGCGATGGTTCAAAACGATGGTTCAAGCATAATCTGAGTACCCAAAAAGAAGTTTCGCCGATAGAGAAAATCACAGCGATGAACAAGGAAACTTAGGGCCCAAAAAGGAAAAAACCCTCCAACATCCTGCGCTCAGATCCAGACCAAAATTAGTGCTAACAGGAGGAATCTTGAAGTCCCTTAAGGGAACCCTTGTTCTCAATAAATAATGTATATCTAGCTAGGGTTTCCACCATAATAATAAAGTGATAGGGTGATAAAGGTTTACCTACCTTAGATCATAAGAAGTAGAAAATAAACCTTATGAAGAACCAAAACCTCGCCTATATCCCTTACTGCTTGCCATATTTTATGTTTTTTTTTCTTTCTTGGCTTTCTATTTATGTTATATTCTTTCCATGTTCCTAGCTAGGATGTGGATGATGTAAAGACATCTTGAGTGGGGTACATTTATACAACTGGCTGTGAACATGTGTTGTATTGTTATTGTAACTTATTCCTTGTGTGTCATTACACTTTGCCTTTTTGCTTATGCATGTATGTTGTGACTCTCCTTGCTCATTGTTTTTATTGTCTATGCAAGGTTTCTTTTTATACTATCTCTCATGTTCATGCTTTATTAATTAGAATAGTTCTAAGTAATTAAGTACAATATTTGATTATTATGTTAATAAGTTTGTGTTCATGTTCATGCACTATCCTACTTGAAAGGAAGCTAATATTATGGAAATGCTTCCTACACTAATCTATGAGAGCAGATATATAGAAAATATGAGCTAAACAATTTTGAAAAAGAAATAATCAAATGAAGCATTCACCACAACACATAAATTTATCTCGGGGGAACCCTTTTGGGAAAAAACCTAACAACAAAGGTGTTGGTGTCTTTTATATTATTAGTAGCAATGTGATTACAATACAATCCAAGCACATACACCCCCATGCATCATTGACAATGTCTAGAGAGTTTCTGGTAGCATAATAGAGTACCTGCAAATATACTACGAAACCTCTATATCAAACACTAAATAAATAGGAGAAATAAACCATGAGTGGTAAACCACAAACATTGGGCTAATACCATGACCTAAAAAAGTGCCCAAATCAAGGGCCCAAATTCTAATGTCCTATTCCAAAGGAGTCCAATTACTATTTTTAGTAGATTCTCTTGCACCTATCATAAGTTGTCATAACTCCATCATAACCCACTCCCCAAGTTGGATGCTCCATCTCCATCCAAAAATTCTATATGGCATGTCATAACATGCATCATAAGTTGGTCAACAAGTTAAGTCAATAATTTAACTCCCCTCTTACATGCTCTTATGTGTGTCATAAATTATCTTACACCACTTACATTGTCATATATAATCTTACACATCTTACATGACAATATATTCTCTTGCACACATTTACACACATCATACCAATGCATACACATGGCAAAATGGCCAAAGTCATAGTGGGATGCCCTTTCCATGAGGGATCACAAGTAATCAATAAATAAATAATAAATTAAATGTTAGAATTGCAAGGTGTGTGACACACCTATCTCAACACTACCATGAATATTTAATTGAGCATGTAAATTAATTAATTGGGGTGAATAAATTAACTAGATTAATAATTGATTTTATTAAAATTTAAATTGAGATAATTCATTAAATTTAAAATTAATTGAGATTTTGGATTTTAATCTCTATTGTGATTTTTTTGGAACAATTAACATATCCATTAGAGATTTTTTATAAAGATAATATGGAAAGGAGTGGGAAGATTTAATCCTCTACTAGAGTTGGGTGAAGCCTATAAAAACTCATAAATTTATAAAATAAAGGCACATGATCACATATTCCCTTAGCAATATAAAATTGAAATATTAACAAGCGTTGGATGTAAACCTAACTTGTGATGAAGGGTGTACAAGACCAACACTTTTGTTGTTGAAAGTCACACTGCAAACAATGCTTATAGAATGTCATAATGAAGCTACTAATCAACAATTTTGGTGCAAGTAAGGGTTGAAAGGAAGCAATATAACATAAATTATTCCTACACTAATAAATGTGGATAGAAATGCATATAAAATGATCAAATAGTTTAAGAAAGAAATATACACAAAAAACATTCACCGTGTATGACACATTGTTTACCCTAGAAAATCCTTTCAAGAAAAAATCCAACCTCCAAATATTGAACCAATGTATTCATAGTAACAAGAACAATTACAATATAGTAGCAAGATCAAGTCTTCATAGAAGGAAAAAAAACACAAATTTGAAGAAATTTTGACATGCCCCACTACAAAAATCACATCATACTACATCTCCATCCCAACCACCAATTTATAGGAGAAACAAATCAAAAAACCATGAATAGTAAACCATAAACCATGGGCTAAAACCATGACCCAAAAGTGGCTTCCAAACCAAGGGCCCAAATTCCAACACCCTATTCCAAAGGAGTCCACGTGTTATTTTTAGCACATTCTCTTACATCTATAATAACATATCATAACCAAATCACAACTCAGGTACTCCATCTTGGCTCTATTATCTTCATTAAATATGCCTTATGATGCATCATACATACACATCATAAGTTGGTTAATAAATCAAGTACACTATGTAACCTTCCTCTTACATGATCTTACACATCACATAATTGTCATAAGATCTCTTACATATCTTACAATGTTGTTAGATAGTCTTACATATCTCTATGTCATTAGATGCTCTTACAAATTCTTACACATGTCATATATTACAATACACTTGGAACATAATGCCAAAACAAAGTCATACAACCTTTTCCACAAGGGTTTAGAAATAATTAATAAATTTATTGTTAGGGTTGCAAGGTGTATGACACACCTATCCCAACATTCTCCCACTTGTTGTATACCTCACAAGAGCAAAATGGAATCACCAATAATATGTGAACTAACTACTAGGAGTCAAGAGGCCCCTAGACTCACTGCACCAATTGAGCTTTTCTATAGTCATAGGCTTCATCAAAGCATCTACAACATTCACCAAAGTGTCAACATTTTCAAGCATCGCCCTTTCATCCTCTACCTTCTCATGAACAAAATGGTATTGTAAATCTATATTCCTCATCCATGAGTGAAAAGTCAAGTTCTTTTCCAAGCTAATGGCATTCTGATTGTCACATCCAATGTGAGATTCTCCTTGACTTGGCCCAACATTTTAACACAACCTCTGAAGCTCGATTACCTCCTTATAAGCATGAGTAGCTGCCATGTAATCTACCTCTATTGTGGATAAAATGACCACATCCTATCTCTTTCTCATCTAATTGATTGCACAACTGAACATGTTAAAAACATAACCACTGGTAGATCTTGATGACAAAAAAAATAAACCACAATATATATGGCTTACTATTTTGTCCAGTTCAATGACTCGTTGTAACTTTGTATTCATGCAACAGCTTAGAGGAACAGTCTCTAGTTCGACTCTTGCAATAGAAACAGAGGTTTTTGGATATACTAAAGAACAATTATCAGTTATGTCTCTGTCACATAGATATAATTTCACAAAGAACTGCATCCGAAATGTAAAACTTTAGAAAGAAAATCAATTTTGGTTCGAAACAACTTACACAGTCTTTTTTTCCCAATCGGGAGTGTAGAATTTCTTAAAAGAACAGAACAATTTTAAAAAACTACAAAATAGTCTTTTGGTGGAGGCAGAGTTCCCGACATAGTCCAAATTTTGGACTCTTCATAAGTTTCTAACAAATCATCAGACAGTTATCTTATAAAGATTCTAAAGAAGATCAAACAGCATCACATTGTCCTTTTTTTATGCCTCCAAAACATAGACAAAATGAGTTTTATATTATTGGAAACTTGTCATAGAGGCCTTCGAGCCTACAATCTCCAGATTTGTCCTGTTAGTGCTCAATCTGACTAGATGTTTCCCAGTTATCCCTACAAGGTAGCCATCATTGATCAACAGGATTTCTGGGCTAGGGACCAACAGTACAGGAGATAGACTCTATAAATATCTCCTCTTCTTCTTTAGGCTCTGTAGAACCAAGGGGGGTATTCCCTATTCAACATATGTGAAATGTGTTTCTTAACTTGGTGGGATGTTGACACAAAGTAGATAAATCCTCTCTTATGCAGACCAAAACTGTGAAATAAGTGCAAAGGGGCTAGCTTTGGGCCTATGCTCACTTGTGAATCAAAGAATTTTGGTCCTATAACTACTTCTAAATGTCCTAAAGGTTTGTATTTGAAGTATGAATTTGATTTTTGGTATTTGGATGCAAAACTAAAACTTTGGTTGCAACCTCAATACAAGACTAGATTGGTGCTTATCTCAGGGCTCGGAGTCAATAGACATACACATGTGAATGGTTACCATAAACATATATCAATGACTAGATTTCAAGGGGATTTCTAGTGTCTGCCTTAGAAATACTTCCCAAAATTGAGTATTCAGTTATTTCTGCTTACAAACATCCTCACTGCAATATATTCTTCCCAACACTTAACCCAAAACATTTAATCTACTCCTTGAGCAGAAGTAAAAGACTAAGCATTCAACATAGCGAACCCATGTCCTAGAATCTTAAACACCCCTTAGCTGTTTAGATTCAGAAGAAGAAAACATTCAATTTGGAGACAAATATCAGGATTCATGCAATGAAGCATTACCCATATAAAACAACATGAAACCAATAAATTTATGCATAAAACATATAACATATGACTCATAAACTCACAAGACACCCAAAACAGAGCCACCAACGAAGTTGTATCTTATCACAGCACCAAAATTTATCTAGTTTTCAACAACCAAAAATGAGTAACACAGTCTGCCCTTTATAACAAGACTGTGTACTCAGCAAAAATTACAAGGCATTTCAAAATTCTGCCAGATACACTACACCAAAAATGGCACCCAAACTAATCAATACAGCAGAAAGAAAAAAGAGGGAGAGCAGGTGAGATCTGGAGATGTGCCTTCGTCTGAAGATTTTCGCCACAAATTTGGTAGGTAACCTATCATTTTGTCAATCATCCCTGTGTAATTCTGCCATCAATGCCAATCTACCCGCAGCCTTTTGAAATGCAGCAGTCGTGTGCCTCTAAAGCTTTTCCCGCTTAAAAGACAGCTGCATATACAAAGAAAAACCCTCGCTGCTCGAAAGTTTAAAACTGGTCGTCGATCATCTCCCTATTGCCAAAATCAATGGCGCCAAAACACTCTGAAAAGTCGCCAATCAATTGGAACATGCAACATAGGCACCTTGGGCTTCCATCGCCAACTTTTCCCCTTCTGATTTTGCCTCTTTCGCCTTGTATATGTATATTCAAATGCATATACAATTGCCCGCTTTCCTGCCTTTCAAATCCCTTGTATATGCCAATGCATATACAAACAACTGTTTAACATACAAGGCGGACCCCAAATCTGTATAGAACAAATCAAAATTCTACTCAAGTCTGCCTTGTATCACCTTTTGCATCTTTCCATTTTGTATATTGCGTACATACAATGCAATATACATGCCGCAGATTTCAAATTTTATGAAACAGATTGGGACAATTTTTAAATCCAAGCCTTGTATCTCATCCCTTTGTATATTGGCATATACAAATGCCATATACATGCAAGCTATGGACGCCAACTTTGAATTTGCTAAAATTGATCTTTGAATTAGGTCCGGCTTGCATATCGCTCCTTTGTATGTTCGCCCTGTTTATCGGCTTGTATATCGCATTATACAAGTGCAATATACAAGCAAAAACATACATTCATCCAGACTTGAGCCTTTATCAACTGCATTGTAAAACCTTTTCAGATCCGGCCAATGCATATTTGGAATGCATGTTCCCCTTGTATGTGCGAACATACTAGCGCACTTGCACATGTACCCGGTGGGCCCCATGCTTTGTATCCTCACATTGTATGTTGAACACATACAATCTCCCTTGTATATTCATGGGCCCCATCAAATGTATCTTTGTTGCTTTGTATGTTGCCGAACATACAAGACCCCTTGTATCTTTGCACTGTAGCAAATGTATGTGCACCTCCTTGTATATTTTTATTGCATGCGCCCTTTGCATGTTTTCTCTTGTATGTCTGCATCGTATATTCAAACATACAAACTCAATATACATTCAACCCTGCGACCACCTTTGCATGTTTTCCTGTGACCCGATGCATATTGACTTGCATTATTTCCTTTGTATGTGACGAATGCACATTTCCCTTTTCATATCACCAATGTATCTACCCAATGTACATTCTAAACATACAATGTGATATACATGCAATACGCTACATACAATAGCGAAATATTCCAGGAATCTGTGAAAGATTCCTCAATGACATATAAACCTGATATGCATTTAAAATGCATACAAATTGATTTTCTCACCTTTTGAAGGCCGATTTGAACAATTTGGGCCCACCAATGTACATTTGGACTTGTACATACAAAGACACAAACATGCGACAGATTTCACCGCTGCACAAAATAGTTTCAAACTTAGCATTTCTTCCTGAGTGCAACGGGAAAGAGCGGTACAAAATTACATATGGGCCAATCAACTAATGAGCGCTAAGGCATGAGAATAGAACTTAAGCAACCGGGAACCCACTATAGGAAGTCAACAACAAAACAGAACATACAACGCAAAAGGCCAAGGGAAAATAAAAACTAAGGCATCGAGGGTTTGAAAGAACACAAATATAAGCTTGCAGACCTAACTCAAAACCCTAACCCTAGGTGGACACCACCACCGGCTCCGACTGGGGACATGCATGCGCAAGGCTGTAGCGAGAACCAAACCACTCCAGGATAGACCAAGCAAAACACAAGACACCAGCGACTATACAAGGCATGTACAAACTATTTACACCTAATTTACAATGTGCACACAAGGTATTCATTTATGAAAAGTAGGGCTTTAAGAACTGACCATGCACAACCAATTCCAGTAGTTCACCATTTAGGGCCTGGAGAAAGTAGGAATCTTCTCCATGAGTATTGTTGATTTGATATGGGCCCATCCATAAGGGCTCAAATTTACCATGCTTGCCCTTATTCTGATTCTTTGCACTCCAAACCAGGACTAAGTCATTCATCTGGAACTTCCTTTCTACGGCCCTTTTATCAAACAAATATTTTACCTTCTATTGTTTCTTGATATTTGTCTTCTGTGCTTCTCTTCTAATTTCATCCAGGGCAACCAATTGATTTATCCTTTCATTCATTGAGTCTTTAATTTCTGAATCATTTTCTTGTATGAATCTATAAACTGGCAAGAGATTATTCACAGGTAACTTAGCTATTGTACCATATACTAGCTCAAAAGGAGACCTTCCAGTTGCTTTCTTCACTGTTACTTTGTCAGCCCATAATGCCATTTTTAACTTTGAATCCCAAGCCCTTTTGTTCTTGTTTACCATCCTTTTGATGATTTTCATAAGGCTCTTGTTACTTGACTCTGCCTGACCGTTTCCATGTGGATGATATGGTGATGCATATGATAAATTAATCCCATAGTTGTTGCAAAAATCAACAAACTCACCCGATCTGAAACACATGGCATTGTCTGTGACCACTTTGACTGGCACTCAAATATGATAATAATATGTTCTAGAATGAAATCCATCACCACCTTTCTTGAAGCTTTTTTAGTTGGAATGGCTTCAATCCATTTGGTAAAATAATCAGTAGCAACCAAAATCCAACTATGTCCTCCACTTGATTTTTCTAAAATTTCCCCTATAAAATCAATTCCCCACTGCTGAAATGGAGCCTCCACAGTTACAGTTCTAAGGGGTAATGCACCTTCATACTTTAGTTTCCCTGAAAACCTTTGGTAGGGATCACATTTTCTTACCAACTTTTGTGCATCTAAGAAAAGGGTGGGCTACCAATAGCCTGCTCTAAGAATTTTGTGAGCTATTGTCTTAGCAATGTAATGTCCACCACACACTCCTTTGTGCATGTCATTTGAAATATCTTCAGCTTGATTTTTATCTACACACCTAAGTAATACACCATCAGGATTTTTCCAATACAACTCTCCTTGAAGGATTATGTATTTGATTGCATGTAGCTTCAAGGTCCATTTCTGACTATTACTGAAGTGGGAAGGACAATTCAAATTCGGTAAGTAATATATAATGTCTTTGTACCATTCAAATTTTGACATATTAACAATTTCATTCTGAACTACATTCACTTGGCATGCTTCCAAATTTGACTGTGTCATCATCTTAGCCAAACCCTATCCCCTTACCAGTTTTGTGATTTGTATCTCAATGTTGAACTCTTGCAACTTGTTTATCCACCTGCATCTTCTTCCTGTCACTTCCTACTGAGTAAAAATATCTTTAACTGCTGCATGGGGCACATATGCAACTATCTAAGAGCCTACTAAATATGGCCTTAAGCTCTTGATTGCTCTAACTAATGCATATGCCTGCTTTTCCATGATATCATATTTTAGTTCAGCTGCCTGCAATGACATGCTAAAGAAAGCAATAGGTTGCTCAAAACCACCTTCATATTTCTTCAATAAACATGCAGCAACAGTATGAAAAGAAGCAAATGAGAACAACTGAAATGGCTTAGAAAAATCAGGAGATTTTAACATAGGAGCCATTTTTATAGCTTCTTTGATATTCTGAAATGATTTAGTTGCTTCACTTCCCCATTTGATGGTTTCACCCTTCCTCAACATTGTAGAAATATCTTTTGTAGTCTCTGCAAAGTTAGGGACAAATCTTCTAACAAAATTAATTTGCCCAAAGAAAGACTGGATACCTTTCATTGTTTTGGGGATCTGAATTCTATCAATTGCAGCAACCCATTCAGGATCAATCCTAACTCCATCTTTGGAAACAATGTGTCCCAATAATTTTCCTTCCCCTACCCCAAAAGCACATTTCTTTGGGTTAAGTGAGATGCCATATTCCAATGCTCTAATAAAAATTTGTTCAAGATGTATGCAATGTTGCTCCTCCTTTTTTGAATAGGCAGTTAAATCATCTTGATACACAGCCAGAATTGAGTCAATCAATCCTGCAAAAGTGACATTCATAGCTCTTTGAAATGTAGCACTTGCATTTGTTAGTCCAAATCGCATTCTTACATATACATAGTTTCCCCATGGAGTGGTAAAGGAAGTCTTGTATTGTTCAGATTCTTTTACCTTTACCTGATTGTATCCTGAGAATCCATCCATCATGGATAAAAGCTCACAACCAGTTACTTTCTATAGCATAGCCTCCATGTTGGGTAGTGGATAATTATCCTTTAAAGAAGACATATTCAAATTTCTAAAATCAACACAAAGTCTTATGTCACCATTTTTCTTTCTAACTAGGACAAGATTGGACACCCAGGTTGAATGTCTAATAGGCACAATTATTCCAGCCTCCCCAAGCTTCATAAGCTCTTCTTGCATTTTTGGAGCCAAAGTTGGATTAATAGGTATTTGTTTCTATCTGAATAGCTTAGCTCAAGGCTTCAATGGGATCTCATGCTAGAATAAATCCTCTCTATAAGCTTTTAGGTCCTCATATGACCAAGCAAAGACATGCTTATATTTCTTCAATAATGCTATCAACATGTTCCTAATGTGTGGCTTGAGTTGTTTGCCAATGTATACCCTTTTGGGGGCATGAGATGTCCCCAAGTTTATCTCCTCCAAATCATTCTTATTTGTAGGAGATGCCTTTGTAAAAAACTGGTCTCTATTATCAAATGCTCTCTCTAAAGCAACCATCCCTCTGGGGATTTTATTTGTTTTGAGCTGAATTACTTCTTTCCCCAAAAGAGTTTTTTTTCCATCCACAAATTCTGCAAAATTCTAAAAATCAATTTCTTGATTCTCATATTCATCTATGCAGTGCAGGAACCTCAACAAATCTTTATTATCATCAAATACTTGCCAACTGCATATATTTTTCTGGTACTGCAGGTCTAATTTTCACCTCAGCATTTGTAACATCAGACAGAGTAACATCATCTGGCCTTATGGCCACATTAGCTAAAAAATCTGCCATGACATTTTTTGATCTTTATATCCAGTTTATTGAAAATGCATCAAATAATTCAATTGTATCTCACACAGCATGCTTATATTGTTTTAACCTTTTATTCTTCGAAGCATATCTATCTCTAACCTGGGAAACAATTAATTATGAATCTCCAAATATTTTTATCATTTTAATTCCATGCTTCAGAGCAACATTCAATCCCAACAACAGTGCTTCAAATTCTGCAATATTATTTGTGCAAGCAAACTCTAATAGGAAAGAGAACTTTAGAAGCTTACCAGTTGGAGACAAAAACACAACTCCAGCACCAGAGCCTTCCTTTGAACAAGCTCCATCGAAAAACATGGTCTAGAGACCTTGTTGGTCAAGCTCTTGAATGCAAATATCTTTCCCTTTACCTCCTTGATCACCTGAGACAACTTTGAAGTTCTCGCAATCAGTATCCATAAAACAGACATGTTCCTCTGGATCTTGGTCTTCCACTATTTCTGAGGATCTTTCGTCTTTGACCAGTTTGACATCTTTGCCATTCATTGGAATCATGGCATATGATAGGTCTAGCTGCATACTTCCACCAATCAATGCTGCCCATCTTCTTGACAACAGCATACCATATTGTGGCTTTATGTCAACCACTGTTATGTTCATTCTGTATGTTTTTTCTGGATATGCCGCTAACCTAAAATCCACATCCTTCATTATTCCAATAACTGGTACCTCCCTAGCATCCATTGCATAGCATTTTCCACATGCTTTATCTATCTTCAGTCCAGCTTGTTGCATGACAACCAGAGGCATAATATTTTTTGATGCTCCAGAATCAAGCATAAAATTCCTGATTGTTTTCCATTAATAACAAGGGAGACATAAAATGTCTCAACCTGTGAAGGGCATTTTGTCATGGTCACCCCCAGATAAACTTCAGGAACATCATCCTCTTCAATACACAAGGCCTGTTTCTTACCTTGACCCTCAACATTTTGCTCAGCCTAACCAGCTACTCCTGAAATTAAGGACAATGCCTTATTCCTAATTTCTTCAACTTTCATCATTTCCATCAACAGAACAGAGATCTTCACCTGGGATAAAACTTGAGTTATTTCAAAGGGAGCATAATTTTGTATAACAATTGTAGCCTGAGCCGTGGTTTTACTTTTATCCTGACCTGATCCAGCTTTAATCTTAGTGGCCCTCTTACTGTTATCCATGACCTAAGAATCCTTATTTTGATCCTCACTTTAGGGAATTTTATTTTCTGGTCCTTGAGAATCATGACCTATTTTTTGTTTAAAGTTCTTCTTGTTACTGTTCCACTGCATCTTTTGTGGTCCAGCCAGTTTATGATTATGCGCTGGTTGATTTACAAAGGTGCTTTATGATTGATGTGGGTCACTTACCTGAGCTTTACCTCTAAGGTTGTAATTGCTTTTGACCTAAGCTACTACCGTAGCTGTGAGATCTCTAATTTCTTCATCAGAAGGCCTCAAATTATTTAGAAAAATGTATGAGTCCTGAGCATATGCATAGTTATCTTCATCATCTTCATCACAGGGAAACTGCTGGCAAACCTTAGTCCCATAACTCGTATTTTCCTCTACATCATAGGGAGAACACTCCCTATTTATGGACAACATATTTACATTATCATCCTCCATACAATGTGGCTCATTGCATTCATCATAGGCAATAGTGTTATTATATAAAGATTGAGCAATCATACATTGCAACTGTGAGTGAGGCATTTGACATATTATGCACCATGGGGTGTCATCAACAATATTTATAGCCTTCTTCAAAGGATCAAGAGTTTCCCTTGCATTCTGGGCTCTTTGATTGGTGTTGCTGTTATGTGGGAGAATAGGTTTACCATTATGCCAATTAGTGTTATATGGCATATCATGCAATGATGATCTCTTTTCTTGTCTCTGGTAAACCTGCCTGTCATGACCTATTCCCTTTTCATTTTTAGCAAGTCTATAACTTAAGTCCTTAACAACAGTTGTCAATTTATCTAATTTATCCTTAGAAGTAGATGCATTACCTTGAGTACTTTGAGGCTTATTTGGATTTTGCAGAATCTTCACATCATCCCTTATGTTTGTCTTACTAGATGCTTTCCTATTATTTTCAATATTTGTTGCAATCCTGAAAGCACCCCTGAGGCTAGTAGGACCCTTATCTCTTAATCCATAGGTTGTTTTGGCATCAAAAGCATTTATGTACAGCACCATGCACATTGGTTCATTAGGTCTCATGTGAGGTGGCAATTTGTTCAACACTTTAGTGAATCTAGCATTAAAATCTGCAACCTGCTTATTTGACCCCTTAGTGATACTGGTAAATTCATTTACAAAAAAGCTTGGGTTAGTCTTGTCGCCATACTATTCTTTAAAAATCCTTCTGAAATCATCCCATGATGAGATACTTCAGTCAGGCAGACCCTTATACCATTCTCTAGCTTCATCAACTAAAGATTGCATAAACAATTTCATAAAAACATCTTCATGCTCAACCTCAAAGTTGTCCATAACATTCTGAAAACCCTTTAAATGATCTTCCCCTGAGACAGTATCATTTCCTAAAAACTTTGGCACCTACGGCCTCACATGTTTGTCAATGGGATTAGGGTAGCCAGGAATACCATCAAAAACAAGCTGCCTGAATCTGTCCAGCTGCATAGGTTGTCTACCAAACTGATTATCATTAGCATTCCTATTTGTATTTTGATTTCTCACATTATTTAATGGTACCCTAACATTGTTTACATTCTGTCTCTGATCATTCTGTTGATACTGGATTTCATTTCTATGTTGGTTTCTCAAGATATTTGCATTATCAAGGGTGGGGACTGCATCATATTGAGTAGTTCTTAGAGCTTGCACTTTTTGTCTCATATCATCTCTAATCTTCACAGCTTGTAAATATTCTAATTCAGCTCTTAACCTTTTGATTTCTTCAACGAATTGTTCATCTTTGGGCATAGAAGAGGATGGTCCCTTTCCATATTGGTCATCATCGTTGTCCCTTGGGGACTTAGTCTCTTCAAATCTGTCAGAGGGATCTAAGAAAGGGCGTTTCTAAAACACCTCTGATCTCACTCTCAGATTAACACCTTGTTGTCTTTCATATACATTCTGGATTTCAGCCTCAGTGTTTAAAAAATAAGGTATTGTTTGCTCTGAAGATCCTGGATTGTCTTGAGTATTATCATTACTTCTGGGAGAACCCTCTTGACTGACTTGAACAGTACCCTTTTTCCTATACATCATTTTTCTAGGTAACTCTTCAGACAGAGGATTACGCAGGGATCTTCTCCCTTGCATACAAATTTTTACTTTACCAATTGAGAGATTGCTCGGAGTTGCCACCTACAACTAGGAATTATTTTCTACCAGGGTTTTTATACAAAGGTCCCCAGTAGAGTCACCAAATCTGTTAGTGCTCAATCCGACTGGATGTTTCCCAATTATCCCTACAAGGTAGCCATCATTGATCAATAGGATTTCTGGGCTAGGGGCCAACAGTACAGGAGATAGACTCTATAAATATCTCCTCTTCTTCTTTAGGCTCTACAGAACCAAGGGGGGTATTCCCTATTCAACATCTATGAAATGTGCTTCTTAACTTGGTGGGATGTTGACACAAAGCAAATAAATCCTCTCTTATGCAGACCAAAAGTGTGAAATAAGTGCAAAGGGGCTAGCTTTGGGCCTATGCTCACTTGTGAATCAGAGGATTTTGGTATTATAACTACTTCTAAATGTCCTAAAGGTTTGTATTTGAAGTATGAATTTGATTTTTGGTATTTGGATGCAAAACTAGGACTTTGGTTGCAACCTCAATACAAGACTGGATCGGTGCTCATCTCAGGGCTCGGAGTCAATAGACATACACATGTGAATGGTTACCATAAACATATATCAATGATTGGATTTCAAGGGGATTTCTAGTGTCTGCCTTACAAATACTTCCCAAAATTGAGTATTCAGTTATTTCTGCTTACAAACATCCTCACTGCAATATATTATTCCCAACACTTAACCCAAAACATTTAATCTACTCCTTGAGCAGAAGTAAAAGACTAAGCATTCAACATAGTGAACCCATGTCCTAGAATCTTAAACACCCCTTAGCTGTTTAGATTCAGAAGAAGAAAACATTCAATTTGGAGACAAATATCAGAATACATGCAATGAACCATTACTCATATAAAACAACATGAAACCAGTAAATTTATGCATAAAACATATAACATATGACTCATAAACTCACAAGACACCCAAAACAGAGCCACCAACAAAGTTGTATCTTATCACAGCACCAAAATTTATCTAGTTTTCAACAACCAAAAATGAGTAACACAGTCTGCCCTTTATAACAAGACTATGTACTCAGCAAAAATTACAAGGCATTTCAAAATTCTGCCAGATACACTACACCAAAAATGGCAGCCAAAATAATCAATGCAGCAAAAAGAAAAAAGAGGGAGAGCAGGTGAGATCAGGAGATGTGCCGTCGTCTGAAGATTTTTGCCACAAATTTGGTAGGTAACATGTCATTCTGTCGATCATCCCTCTGTAATTTCACCATCAATGCCAACCTACCTGCAACCTTTTGAAATGCAGCAGTCGCGTGCCTCTGAAGCTTTTCCTGCTCAAAAGACAGCTGCATATACAAAGAAAAACCCTTGCTACTCGAAAGTTTAAAACTGGTCGTCGATCATCTCCCTATTGCCAAAATCAATGGCACCAAAACACACTGAAAAGTTGCCAATCATTCAGAACATGCCACGTAGGCACCTTGGGCTTCCATCGCCGACTTTTCCCCTTCTGATTTCACCTCTTTCACCTTGTATATGCATATACAATTGCCCGCTTTCCTGCCTTTCAAATCCCTTGTATATGCCAATGCATATACATACAACTGTTTAACATATAAGGCGGACCCCAAATCTATATAGAACAAATCAAAATTCTACTCAGGTCCGCCTTGTATCACCTTTTGCATCTTTCCATTTTGTATATTGCGTACATACAATGCAATATACATGCCACGGATTTCAAATTTTATGAAATAGATTGGGACAGTTTTCAAATCCGGGCCTTGTATCTCATCCCTTTGTATATCGGCATATACAAACGCCATATACATGCAAGTCGTGGATGCCAACTTTGAATTTGCTAAAATTGATCTTTGAATTGGGTCAGGCTTGCATATCGCTCCTTTGTATGTTCGCCCTGTATATCAGCTTGTATATCACATTATACAAGTGCAATATACAAGCAAAGACATACATTCATCCGGACTTGAGCCTTTATCAACTGCATTGTAAAACCTTTTCGGATCCAGCTAATGCATATTTGGAATGCATGTTCCCCTTGTATGTGTGAACATACTAGCGCACTTGCACATGCACCCGGTGGGCCCCATGCTTTGTATCCTCACATTGTATGTCAAACACATACAATCTCCCTTGTATATTCGCGGGCCCCATCAAATGTATCTTTGTTGCTTTGTATGTTGCTGAACATACAAGACCCCTTGTATCTTTGCACTGTAGTGAATGTATGTGCGCATCCTTGTATATTTTTATTGCATGCACCCTTTGCATGTTTTCTCTTGTATGTCTGCATCATATATTCAAACATACAAACTTAATATACATTCAACCCTGTGACCACCTTTGCATGTTTTCCTGTGACCCGATGCATGTTTTCCTGTGACTCGATGCATATTGACTTGCATTATTTCCTTTGTATGTGGCGAATGCACATTTCCCTTTGCATATCACCAATGTATCTACCCAATGTACATTTTAAACATACAATGTGATATACATGTAATGTGCTACATACAACAGCAGAATATTCCAGGAATCTACGAAAGATTCCTCAATGCACATATAAACCTGATATGCATTTAAAATGCATACAAATTGATTTTCTCACCTTTTGAAGGCTGATTTGAACAATTTGGACCCGCCAATGTACATTTGGACTTGTACATACAAAGACAGAAACATGCGACAGATTTCACTACCACACAAAATAGTTTTAAACTTAGCATTTCTTCCTAAGTGCGACGGGAAAGAGTGGTACAACATGGCATAGGGGCCGGTCAACTAATGAGCGCTAAGGCATGAGAATAGAACTTAAGCAACCAGGAACCCACTATAGGAAGTCAACAACAAAACAGAACATACAATGCAGAAGGCCGAGGGAAAATAAAAACTAAGGCATCGAGAGTTTGAAAGAACACAAATATAAGCTTGCAGACCTAACTCAAAACCCTAACCCTAGGTGGGCACCACCATGTCCTGTGTCATGCCTTCCTTCCACACCAAGAGAGGTTGTCCCAGTTGTTTCCTTTTTTCTTCTACATCCACTACGTATTCACCTTGGACATCAATCTACTCTATTTCCAATTTGTTTTAGTATCCCCTCACACGTATTTCCTAGGCGTCACTTCTTCCTGCAATGACTTAGTTACCTCTCAAAATCGTAACTAACTCCTCTCCCTTTTTTTTATTACTGTGTTCTTTCAAGACTCGTAGAGGCCGCGGGCCCAGAAAGGATCTTTCAATCAAAGCTAACTAACTCATGTAGCCGAGGTGGAAGTCCTATGTAGGAACATGTAAAGTCATAATTATTATTATACGGTATTTCATTTCAAATGTTCCAAATGCACCAAAGTGGAAAGATGATATAGTTGAAAGGTAAGCTTCAAAGGCAAGAAAACATAAAGAACTCGAACAAAACCACACAAACTAAAACTTGGGTATGAAGACCCAAAAGCCAAACCAAAAATGAGACAAAGGAAAACTAAAACTCCAGAGTAACAAATGTACCTGCATCAGGCTCCCCCGGACAAACAAAATCATGAGCTCCTGCTCATGAGTTCATCAATGCTAAGACCATACTTGGAGATATCAACTGTAGACGTCCAAGTGGCATCCTCCAAAGGATGATCCTTCCATTAGACCAGGTATTGGAAATATTCTCGTCCTCTAGTCTTCTTCAACAACTATTTCTCCAAGATACACTCAATATCCAGTTGTGTTGGTTTTGTCACTGGTTGTTCCCAAGTATGATTCAGCTCTACCTCTGCTAGACCATCATCTTCAACACCTTTGTAGGGATAAAAATCTTCCACATTGAAGATAGGTGAGATACCCATGCCTAGAGGAAGGTCTATCTCGTAGGCATTCACTAAAACTTTCTTGAGAACTTTGCAGGGACCTATCTTTTTCATTTTCAGTTTGTTGTATTCACCTGTAGGAAATCTTTCCTTCCTGAGATGAGTTAAAACAAGATCACCCACCTAAAAATGAACTTCTCTCTGCTTTTTATCAGCATGTTGTTTATATTGTTGATTACTACCTTCAATTTCTAATTTGACCTCCTCATGAAGGTCATGAATGAATTGGGCAAAGTCCTTGACATCTGCACTTCTCCTCTCCAAATTTCCAAGATCTCTGAGCTCAAATACACCTCGAGGGTGCATGCCATAGACAATATAAAAAGGGCTAAAACTTATACTCCTATTTAGTGAATCATTGTAAGCAAACTCAGCCTGTGCCAAGTCCATATCCCAATTACCAGGTGTGTTCCCAACAAGACACCTTAACATGTTACCCAGACTTCTGTTGAACACCTTAGTTTGGCCATCTGTTTGGGGATGGTAGGCTAAACTGAAACTAAGGTGTGTACCCAATTTCTTCCAAAGTTTTCTCCAAAAATGGCCTACAAACTTTGTGTCTCTATTAGATACAATACTTCATGGTATCCCATGTAACCTCAGCACTTCCTTAAAAAAAAATTTCCTATATTTGTAGCATCACTAATCTTCTTACATGGAATGAAATGAGCCATTTTAGAGAATCTATCCACAACTACAAAAATTGAGTCATTACATCCTTGAGTCCTAGGCAAACCTACAACAAAATCCATACTTACGACATCCCATGGTATTTGTGGAAAAGGTAAGGGCTGATATAAACCAATGTTTTGACTGCTTCCCTTCACATGCTAGAAAACTCTACATCTCTCTACATACTTCTTTACATCAGCCTGCATTCGTGGCCAATAGTAATGTGTACTCAGGTGCAAATAGGTCTTATCCTACCCAAAATGTCTTTCTAGGCTGCCACAATGTTTTTCCTTCAAAAGATTGTCCCTCATTGAACCTCTTGGTATGCACAAATGATTGCCTTTAAACAACAAACCTTCTTGTAACATAAAATCAGTCCATGGCCCTCTATCTCTGTTAATAACTCCTTCAAATTCTCAAACCCAACACTGCTAGCCTAAATCTCTTGTACAAACAAACTTCTCCTACTTAATGCATTGGCAACCTTATTGGCTTGCCCACTCTTATGCTTCAACACAAAATTAAAAATCTGTAGATATTTCACTCACTTTGCATGCCTCTGATTCAGCTTGTGTTGGTTGTTAATAAATTGTAATGCATCATTATCTGTATATACCATAAACTCCTTAGCAAGCAAATAATGCCTCCACTTCTTCAAAGATTGTACCAATGCATAAAATTCAAGATCATAGGTGGAATATTTCTTCTTAGCATCATTTATTTTTCACTGAAATAAGCAACTGGTTTACCCTCTTGACTAAGGACAGCCCCTATTGCTAAGCCACTAGCATCACACTCAACTTGGAATAATTTATTAAAATTAGGTAAAACAAGTATAGGATATTCGGTTACCTTTTGTTTGAGAAATCAGAAAATTCTTTCAGCCTCTTGGGTCCATACAAACTATTGTTTATGTCCCTTAATTGTGTCAAGAATGGGTGCCATTATATGACTCAAATTCTTTACAAACTTCCTGTAGAAACTAGCAAACCCATGAAAAGTCCTTACCTCATACGCACTCCTTGGTGTAGGCCACTCAAGAATGGCCCAAACTTTTTATGTATCCATTTTCAATCCTTCTTTGGATACTACAAAGCCCAAATAAACCAATTATGTTTGCATAAACACATGCTTTTGAGATTGATAAGCAACTTCTCTTCATGCAACCTTTGCATAACCAACCTTAAGTGTTGTAGATGTTCCTCTTTAGACCTGCTAAAAACTAGGATATCATCCAAATACACTATTACAAACTTACCCAGGAATGGTTTCAAGACTTCATTCATAAGCCTCATAAAAGTACTTGGTGCATTTGTGAGCCCAAAGTGAATAACCAACCATTCATAGAGCCCATCATTAGTTTTAAATGTTGTCTTCCATTCATCCCCAGGTCTGATCCGAATCTGGTGATAGCCAACTTTCAAATCTCTTTGAAAAATACAAAGAACCACTCAAACAATCCATGAGATCGTCCATCCTTGGAATAGGAAACCTGTACCTGATAGTAATCTTATTAATAGCTCTAGAATCTGTGCACATTCTCCATTCACCTTCTTTCTTGGGTACAAGAATTTTAGGTACAACACAAGGGCTAAGACTCTCTCTTGTCAACCCCTTCTCAAGTAACTATTCAACCTGTTTCCTAATCTCCTCATTTTCCTTAGGAGTCAATCTATATGCAACCTTGTTTGGAAGGTTAGCTCCAAGAATTAAGTCCATATGATGACTAACACTCCTCATGGGAGGAAACTCATTAGGCAAATCAGCAACTACAATATCCATGTGCTCTTTCAATATATCCTGTATTGCATTTGGCAAATCATCTATCTTTGTAGAGGTAAGCACAACCTTAGGCTTAAGTACCAAAGCATGTCCCATTTCCTCTTTTTTCAAGGCATGTAGAAATTCTTTTCCACTTACTAACATGACCTTGTTGCTGCTACTTCTACTAATGTCCTCTTCTTGTTCTTGCAAAGGTAACAACGTATGCTTCACACCATCCTTCTCAAAAGTATAAGTGTTACTTCTCCCATCATGTATGGCTTTCCGATCAAATTGCCAAGGTCTATCAAGTAGCACATGACACACATCCATAGGCATGATGTCACACATTACACTATCCTTATATCTTCCTATTTGAAACTCAACCAAAGCTTGTTCATCTACCAACAATTGATGTTCTTTTTGTAACCAAGAAACCTTATAAGGTGTAGGGTGTTTAGTTCTTTTAAGGCCTAATTTTTCCACCATTTCAATGGCTACAATATTATCTGTACTACCACTATCAATAATAAGTTTGCAGCACTTACCCTTTGCCTTGCACTTTGTCTTGAATAGGGCTCTCCGTTGCACAGGTTCGTGATTCTCCTTTGGTGGCTTCAATAGAACTCTTTTGAACAACAAAGACTCTCCTTTCCCAAGTTCCTCCATGTGATGAGAAGGTGACCCTACACTTCCTTGGTATGCTTACACAACCTGATTGCTTCTTTCAGGCCTTATATGACCTTCTTGTGGAAATTCAAGGTCTAAAACACTTTCCCATGAAACCTCTCCCTCTTCCTTGATAACCACCTCTTCCTTGATAACCACCTCTTCCAACTAGTATTCCTCCTCTATCTTGATAACCTCCTCTTTCTGGATTGGTTGTCCCACTAGAACTACTTGCCCCTTCATCTTGATGGTGCCGATGTCCTCTTCTAGACTATTGTCCTCTTCCTCTATAGCCTCTTCCTTTACTTCTACTTTGTTGACTTTGCTTTCTTGCAAGCTTCTCCTCTGCTTTGATAGTATATTGATAGGCTTCCTCAAGTGATCTTGGGGACAATAGACTTAACTCATCCTGTAAACTATATCTCAAACTATTAAGGTATCTGGCTACCTTTTCCATATCCTCTTCACTATGGCCTGATCGAATGACCAACTTGTAGAACTCTTATGTGTATTCTTTCACCGACATGTCCTTTTGTTTGAGATTTTGTAGCCTTTTAAAAAGATTGGTTTGACAATCTCCCAGAAGAAATTTTGCCTTCAACTTGGAAACCATCTAATCCCATGAAGTAATCTTTTCTTTATTCTTCTTTCGTCTCTCCAATTGGACATAGTCCCACCATATGAGTCTTGTGGATGCAAATTTGACTCTCTTTTCTTCCGATACACCCTCATACTCGAAGTATTTGTCAAGATCATTAATCCAATCAATGAGTTCCTCACCATTAAGGCTTCTTGAATAAATAGGCACTTCAATTTTTGGCCTTGCTCCCACATTCATGACTATTCTTATCAATCTCTCAAATCCTTCAACTTCTTCGCCTTGAACTACCTCTTCTCTTGATTGCTCCTCCTCTTCTTCCTCGGTGTCACTAACATCTCCAACCACTGCTCCTCTCCTTTGTGCCTACTCCATGGCATCTAATCTTGCTGTAAGATTTTGTAGCATCTCTAAAACACCTTCATCATGACCTCTTCGGCCACCTCCTCGCATTCTTCTTAGCGGCCTTGTGCCCACTCCATAATCGCCCACTCACTTGCTGCTCTGATACCAAAATGATGACACAAAAAACAAACCATAATATATATGGCTTACTGTTTTGTCCAGTTCAAAAGGAATAGTCTATAGTTCGACTCTTGTAATAGAAAATAGAGGTTTTTGGATATACTAAAGAACAATTATCAATTATGTCTCTGTCACATAGATATAATTTCACAAAGAACTACTTCCAGAATGTAAAACTTCAGAAAGAAAATCAATCTTGGTTTGAAACAACTTACACCGTCTTTTTTTCCAATCAGGAGTGCAAATTTTCTTAAAGGAACAGAACAATTTTTTTAAAAAACTATAGAATGGTCTTTTGGTGGAGGCAGAGTTCCTGACATAGTCCAGATTTTGGACTCTTCATAAGTTTCTAACAAATCATCATACAGTTATTCTTCTAAAGATTCTAAAGAAGATCAAATAGCATCACATTGTCCTTTTTTTATGCCTCCAAAACACAGACAAAATGAGTTTTATATTATTGGAAACTTGTCATAGAGGCATTTGAGCCCACAATCTCTAAATTTGCCCTGCATCGTGCCTTCCTTCCATGCCAAGAGAGGTTGTCCCAGCTATTTCCTTTTTCTTCTACATCTACTACGTATTCACCTTGGACATCAATCTACTATGTTTCCAATTTGTTTTAGTATCCCCTCACACGTATTACCTGGGTGTCACTTCTTCCTGCAATAACTCAGTTACCTCTCAAAATAATAACTAAATCCTCTCCCTTTTTTTGTTACTGTGTTCTTTCAAGACTCATAGAGGACGTGGGCCCAGAAAGGATCTTCCAATCAAACCTAACTAACTCCTATAGCCGAGGTGGAAGTCCTATGTAGGAACATGTAAAATCATAATTATTATTATACGGTATTTCATTTCAAATGTTCCAAATGCACCAAGGTGGAAAGATGATATATTTGAAAGGTAAGATTCAAAGGCAAAAAAACATAAAGAAGAACTCCAACAAAACCACACAAACCAAAACTTGGGTACGAAGACTCGAAAGCCAAACCAAAAATGAGACAAAGGAAAACCAAAACTCTAGAGTAATAAATGCGCCTACATCAGATCTTTGAATATCTAAATCTCCTACCTAATTTTAGTAAACAAATACATGAATCTCCAAGCGTTACAATTACTCTATTGCATTGTTGTAAGTACCTCAAGCACTAATATGTTGCAAGTCATGTAGTACCACCCTAGTAGAAAATAGAGTGCTCTAAAGTACCACACAAATATTTAAAAACTCTCTTCACTATTTCCCAATGCTCCCTGCCAGGATTAGCCATAAACTAGCTCAAGACTACACTACTTGGGCAATGTTTAGTCTAGTGTAAACCATAGCATACATAAGATTACCAACTACACTAGCACAAGAAATATTAAACACATCCTCCATCTTAGTAGGTGTAGACAAACACTAATCAACTATTAACTTAGTCCCCACCAAAATAGGAACACTCCCTTATTTGTTGTCTACCATGTTGAAATAGTGTAACTCAAACTCTACATGCTTACTCTATCCCATCCAGAGCTTTTTTCTAGCTCTATCTCTTCTAATCTCCATACCCATGATGAACTCAGTAGCCCCTAGGTTCTTCATGTTAAATTTTAATGAGAGTTGAGACTTCATATCCCCAATTATTCCCTTGTTATTTTGAAATATCAACATATCATCCATATACAAAGTGATAACAAGAAAATAATCACTATCCTACTTAAAATACATAGTGATCTAGTTTGGACCTCACAAATTTCAACTTTGAGACATAAGAATCAAACTTTCATTACCACATTCTAGGTGACTATTTTGAGACCATACAAGATTTATTAAATCTACAAACCAATGACTATATCTTTTACCATGTAATGCTCTAGCTATGTCATATAGATTTCTTCCTCCAGGTCACCATGTGGAAAAGTTGTCTTCACATTTATTTGCTCAATCTCAATATTAGAAGTTGTTACTGTTTAGTGTGGTAAAAATGCAAGGAGATGAGATAAGAGATGTGAATCCCACACTTTCACCAACTAAGACATTAGGGAAGCAAAGGGTAAGTTTAGCGATAAACTATTGTTCACCAATATTCCCTTTTCTTGTTTATTATGACTGTGTGACAATTTGAAATCGGGATTTACAAGCTAGTTTAATTTCTCTAACCTAACAACCCCAATTTGCATATTAGACTAAAATAACTTGATTTCTGACACAGATGTTGACGAAGCAAATATAGAAATGCAGAGTAAACAGATCAGAGACAGTGTACCTGGAAATTGAGGACCAGTTGGACTAGGGTGCCATCAACATTGTCCCACAAATTTCTAAATGTCAGGATCTTCTATACCAGGGGAATGACAACCTTCAAAGACTCTGAGATCCCAGAAATTTTGCCCAATTGGACTAGGGTGCCATCACCATTGTCCTGAAAGTCTCAGAATCTTGAAATCTGAATTCTGTCACAGTTGTGTCCACAAAATGAATCTCCCCACAACTGCTTTCCATCGGATCTTGACAAATACAACATGTATCTACAAAAGGAGAGGGAAAATTTTTGCGGCTATATAGGAGCTTGCCTCAATCAAGCCCCGTTTCGGTGTTCCCACCTCAACAATAGCCAGAGATAAAGATTTGCAGATGTGTGTGCAAACCCTAGCAAACTGTATGTAGAAAATAATAAACCCTAGATTTCTCAATCAAGGGAAGACCAATAACTTGAATAAACTCACAAATACAACTTCACCTCAAGGAGATGAAATCAATGAAGACTTGCATGAACAAGAAGGTGAATCAACAATGTCCGCAGATGATCTCCAAGCTTGATGTTGGAGGCTCCAACCCTTCTCCCGATCATGTAAAATGTGTGAGAAACCCTAGGAAGAGAAAGATAGTCTCAAGATATTGATTCCTAATCTCCATCCATTGTCTCCATGATAGCAAAATCAAAAGAACTTCAAGAGCTTCAACAAGTTGCTAATCTTCAATGGCAATTTCGGCAGAGTTTTGGCATCAAGCTTGCATAAGAATTGTGTGTGTTAAAATGATTTTCAAATGTCTCTTTATATCCAACCTTAGGAATTTCAAATTTTGAAATAAGATGTCGACATGTAGCGAAAAATGAAAATTTGAAAGTGGAATCCCGAAATGCACGGCAAGAGCTAACATCCCTCTTAAATTGAAGACCCCAAGAAATCAGGAAGGACAAGGGTGCTAGAACCCTAGTCCAAGCCCTAATTTCTCAAACAAGACTGCCTTAGGGAGGTTAGGGGACTCCAAATCCAACCTTGTTTCTCTGGTTCAATCTTCAGTTATTCCAAAATGCAAGATTCTTCCAGTTAGGGCTAAGTCAGTCAGGGTTTGGGAAGGTCTGTAAAATTAGATTGAAAGGTCACAAAAGAGGAGCTAAACTATGGGGAAATTGTACCATTCCATGCAGGTGGACAATTTTTGACATAACAGTTGCAATAGATAATAAGAATTGAATGGATGTTAGCTTAGCAATTGGAAAAAAATCGTACTAAAGTCAATCCCTTAACTTGGGAATATCCTTTCACAACTAATATTACCTTTTACTTCTCAACACTACCATCTGAACTAAACTTCTTCAAGTAAAGATCCATTTATAATCAACAAGCTCCCTTCCCTTTGGTAACTAAACCAAGTCCCAAATGTCATTCTTTTTCAAATCAATCATCTCATCATCTATGGCTACCTTCTAAGACTCACTCTCATTCATCTTCATTGCCTCTTTCAAAGTTCAAGGCTCATCAATGTTAGTAATTAAGAAAAATACATCTAAAAATAGGTGGGTTGTACCTCTCTAGTTTCCTCGTCTACTGATTGGACATCCTAAAAATCTGAAGTGGAGGTTCTTCCTACTCTAAACTCTTTGAGCTCTCCTCCTTATTTGGTCCATCCTAAACCTTTAGTTTAGCCTCAAGTGTAGTTGTCTTGATCTTTGGTTGTAATTTAATATAGACTTCACACTTTCATTTGGTTGCTCAATTGTAGCAGAAGGTTTGATCTCCCTAAAGATCACATGTTCTAACTATACAATTCCATTTTAGACATGGATCCTGTTATCACTTGGATTTGCACCCTTGTTTGAACCCAGTTCAAACAATCCAAGGATATAATGGGAGTGACCTCAAGGTGTGGGACCTTTCTATTTGAGGTCAAACCTCTAGATGAAGGGTCCGTTCCCTGTTTGGAGTGTGATTTTAGATGTTGAAACTAAACCTATCATATTCTAGCATTCATCAATGGAAAGGGATAGAAGGAAAATGACTAAAAATAATCCGGCACAATACACCAAATCAGCTTGAAGAACTTTTGTATTAGTTTTACATGCACAAAATAATCTTAAACAACTAATATACTTGCACAATACTCATGAAAATCAAGTTGCAAAGGTGAAGAAAGGGCATTAAAATCATAAGGAACTAGTGATTCACAAAATGGATTTTAAGTTTTCTAATAGTAAATAATGTAATGTATATGACAAAGGCAGAAAATTAGTTATTTTATTGATCAAAGAGGTAAAAATACATCTGATACAAAGTCTTGTACAATAGTTCTAGATTCAAAATCAAAGATAATGAGATTAGTTTTCATTATAAGGCATATCTAACAAATACAATCATGCTTGAGAGAATCTAGGAGGTTCTTTTTGTGGAGAAATAAAGATAACTGCTTCTTCAAAGACTTGGCCAAACCTCTTGGGTGTTAGGGAGACATCATCCTAGTTTTCCTCCTTAAAAAACCTCCATCATGGTGTGGGAGAAGAGGCTGGTTGACTTCTCCAACTGAAGAACTTGAAAATACTCCTAGAAAAGCTCAAGCAATTGCTTCCACTTCACTGGATAAGTGCATGATGGTCAATAATTGTTACAATTGCTCCTACTGGTCATTATTCCTTTCAAATTGCTTATTTCACAAACACAAGACATGTTTCTTATGATCTTGAAACTATCTTGACTCCTTGAGGGCGTAGAATATGAGTCTTCCTCCATGATAATATCAACCTACATCTTGAATAACTTCTGTATGGCTCTTTAATCAATCTTACCCCATACCCTGCTTCTTCAATGCTAAGCACTTTGTAGATACTCTTGACAAGCTTCAAAAATCATAATAGGCTTTCAAAATGACTAGTCATACTTTGAAAAGAATGAAGAAACCTTCCTTAACCCACCCAGGCTCTAGGGTTGAAATACACAATGTGTATTTCAATACTGGGTCTTAGTTAATGTGACCAACTTCTTCATCATCTACATAGGTTCTCTGATCATAATTTTGGGTGTTTATTGGTTCCTTTTCAAACACATCTACTATATCCCATGTCACACTTGAAATTTTTTTTCTAGTTAGACTGTCCTCGATGAGTTTTCTTTCAAACTTATTTAGACTCTACATCTTCTTTAAGGCCTCTCACTTGATTTAACTTCATCAACAGTAAGAACATTTGTTTGTGCAATCTCAAAATTCTTCCAAATTTCTTGATAGATATTTCTTTATGTTTTCTTGAGCTCTCATCATGTTTTAGATGGTCTTTCCACAACTATGTTCTGCACATGCCCATGTAGGTCTCTTCAAACTTTGACATGTTTAGAATGATGACACAAGATCACATGAGGGACTATAGTGTTCAATAGGCTCTAATGGGTTTGGACAAAGTCTTTAGACATATGTCATTCTTCTTCTACATCTTGCATGCTTGTTAGGGTTTGTCATATCCTAAGAACCTTGTCACCACCTCTTATGCTATTTTGTAGATCTCATAATGATAGATATCTCTCCCTAAGATAGACAGACCTCTTGTATTCTTGAAATATAGTGATTGTTATGCAAGAGGCAATGATTTAACTTTGACAACCTCATCTACCTTTGTGTGACTTTTAATAGGCACGTCTATGTTGTTCCAAAACATCCAAGAATCGGCCAACCCTATACAATTCTCTGCACCAATGATGCATGGGTCATCATGCTTGACAGAGCTCTTCATTAAGAATGTAGGATCTTTGGGGTATGCAGGGACCTTGATAACATTCCGCAAACCCTCACAATGCTTTTCAGACTCTCTACACTGTCATACTTCAAAATGATGAGAAAATCTTAAGAAAACTATTAACAGACTACTTAAAGCTTCATGGGCTTGTGTATGACTATACAAGGTTCCTCAAAGGTTGTACAGGCTTCTGAATGTTTTGACAAAGTTTCTAACATTTTTTACAGGGTTTTCTCATATCATGTAGACCTATTAGGGTTTAGATTAGGTGTCTAAGAGTATAATAGGTTCTTTATGGTTTGATACAAGGTTTCTAAGATCTTAAAGATCTCTTAAACAGTTGGATAGTGCTTTGTATTGTCTTGATATATTTATAGACCCTAAGAAATTATCTCATAAACTTTAGAATGTTTGACATGACTAGAAAACTCTCTTTGGGTGTGCAAGACTTCATCATGTAGATATTCAAATGGTTTAACATAGTTCTCCTTACAAGAGCTTCACAATGCTTACACAGGTTCCTTCATCCTTCATGAGTCACACATACCCTTTTTTCAGATTTATAGAGCTTCATAAACTTCCATAAGCTTTGGAAAACCTTGTATACACTGTGTAAATTCTTCCATGACCCCTAGAAACTTGGCATACCTGGTGAAGATGTCATCCCAACAAACTTTCCAATGATTTATAGACATGTTGGAGCTTGAACAAACCTCTGTAAGCTTGCATCTTGCAACGTCTGAGACAGTTTCCCAACAATCATACAGACCTTTTGGATGACTATCCTCTATAGAATACAACCTTTTTAACTAGAGTAGTGATCCAAATACATCCTTACTCCTCCAATCATAACCCTATGAAGCTTCTTGATTGTGCATTGCTTGGAGACAGATCATAGGCTTTTTACCCTCTATAGAGTATAGTGGAGGTCCTGTAGGAGACAGTGACTATTTTGACCCTTCACTCCTTGTTACCTTTGTACTTTTCCATGTTTGTAACCCCCTTTCCACAGTCATACAAACCTTATACTACTCTCACAAGTCTTTTAGAACCCTTTACAAACTTTAGAAGGTCCCACAAACCCACCAAGATAGTTCACAAACCTCTACACTATTCATTGACATGTATTAAGGATCAACAAGGCTTAAACAGTTTCAAACCTGCTAGTGGCACTTACCTTGGAGGCTTTACATTGCTTGTTGTGACTCTCCTATGAACAATAATGGAGTTTCGTAAGGATGATAAGCATCAATCATTACTTTTGACAGAGTCTACATCTTTAATGTGTATATATGGTATGCAAGGTTCATGTGTTTACACAGATTTTAACACCTTATAGCATCACATCAAGAACTGAATATAGTTTTCATTGTCACACACATCTCCACAGACCTGTTACAAGGTCTTAACACTTGTTGATATTGTTCTAAGTCTACACACTACCCTCACAATGCTTCAAAGACATGCAAGAGTTTTGCAGCATTTGTTATACCTCTTATGCACCTTGTATCATGTCTCAATCCTAAAGGGATCTTTGTATGGCATGGAATACTTCAAATGCATATCTCAACATATTCAATAAACTTGATTATTCTTATGAAAATCCCCCACTTCACAAATCCATTGAGATCTTCAAACTTTGGACCATTACTCTATGTGCATGATCTTGCATGGAGGAATATACTGAAGCTCCTTGATTCCTCAAAACCTCTTCTTCATCTTCATAGAGTCTTAGAAATCCACAACCAACTAGTGTGATTCCTTCACAAGTTGAAAGAGCCTAAAAGTTAGTAGATAACCCTAAAAAACTTTGACAAAAACCAAAAAGACTTAAACCTAAACCTATGGCCTCATCAAAACCTCAACCACTTTTCAAAAAGAGAGTCCCTCTAATAAATGTACGTGGTTTTTGGGGAATTTACGATTGTTTGAAAACTTTTTGACTGTAATGTATCCTTTGATAAAGAAAAATAACATATTTTTAACCCTTAATGCATTACAAAACCTCTTTAAAGACCTTTTAAAGACTTAGAACCATATCTAATGCTCAAGAAAAGTTATAAAATGACCATTACATACCTCTAGGAACAAGCCAAGACTATTTGAGTCAAAAAGACAAAATAAGTCAACAGATCCCAAAGCTCATACATTTTGACACCATCACCATAGTTGATAAAGATGCATTTCATAACCTTATAATCCAACTTCAATTACTTCTCCTTAGGCACATGGGCATATGCCTTGCAACCAAAAACTTGAATATTCTGAAGTGAGGGGTTCTCGCCCATCCAAACCTTCATAGCAGTTTTATCAACAAGCATTGATATAGGAGACATGTTAATCAGGTATCTCATAGTGATAATTACCCTTGCCCATAATATTTGTTCCAAACCAATCCCACTAAGTACACTCCTAGCCCTCTCCATTAATTTTATGTACAACTCCATTTTGTTGAGGGGTGTATGGAGTTGTCCTATGTATGGAGAATTCCCCACCATTATTAGTTCTCAACACCTTGATCTTTCTTCTTGTTTAGTTATTTGCAAGAGCCTTAAACTCCTTGAACCAATTAAAGACCTTGGATTTATGCCTAAGAAAGTATACTTAAGTCCTCTTAGACAAATAATCAATAAAGAAAACATAATACAAGGATTTTGCAAGTGAAGGAACATCTAATAGACCAAAAACATCACTATGAATAAGATTTAAAATCCCATCATATTTATGAAATTTCAAGTAAAAATAAACAAAATATTTTTCACCATAAATACAATATTCACAAAAGTTGAAAAGTTGAGAGAATAATCAACCAACCCATCTATAAGATTTCTATTTTTTGAGGTCTTAAGATCCTTCTCACAAATGTGGAACATGCACTCATGTCACAACATAGCCTTATCAATTGATAACTTTCTTGTTGAGGTGAAAGCATGTTTAGGAACTAAAACTATATTTCTAGGTGTTGTAAGTCCTAATGCTATAGGTCCCTTTGTTGCAAGTACTAATCATATAGATGTAGATATTGTAAGTGCCAAAGTTGTAGGCTTGGATGCTACAAGTCCCTTTGTTGTATTTACCACCAAACTATTACATTGAATGTAGGTGCTAGAATCAAGGTATCAAAGGGTCTCAACTTGAACTCCCTTTGTAAGCACCATAGCTCCATTGACCATCTTGCACCCACACACACCCACATTGTTCATCTTGCTAACAAATAATAGGTTCCATGTCAAATTTAGGATGTGTAGAACTCCTAAACTACCTTTTATCCTCCCATCAAAGACTCTAATATCGATTCATCCATTCCCAATAATACTCAAAAAAGAGTTGTCACCAAGGTAGACCTATCCACCATCAAACTTCTCATAGTTAGAAAACTACTCCATGTGGGGAGTCGTGTGGAAAGAGGTGCCAAAGTTGATCATCCATGCATTGTCACATGAATGTGTAGGAAGGCCTGCAACAAATGCATTCATTCATCTTGAGAAGTCCTTGAATCCAAGACATCATCTAACTCATTCATTTCTTTCTTCTTATCCTTGCAATCCTTCTTGATGTGGCAATTCTTACCATACTTCCAACATTTCACCTTAGATTTACCAAGAGACTTAGATCTACTTTTATCCCACTTCTTGCCTTTTTCCTTTAATTGGGCATGAACAACCAATGCTTATTTGGAAGATTTAGAATCCTTTCACCTCATCTCCTTTAAGAGAAGAGCAACCACTAATTTATCAAGCACAAGGCTTGAAGCAATACTTCCAATAGCCATCATCAAATTATCCCATGAGCCTAGTAAAGAACATAACAAATTCATGTATCGATCCTCATCTTTTATCTTTACATTGATAGACTATAACTAGCTCACAATTCTGTTAAATAAATTCAAGTGCTCGACAACCAAGTCCCCATCTCCCATCCTTAAAGTATACAACTTATTCCCTAGAAAAATCTTGTTCAGTAGGGATTTAGCTTGGTATAGATTTCCCAACTTTTTGTGAAGAGATTTTGAAGTGGGTTATCATGCAACATTCAAGAGCACCAAATCTACCAAACAAAATGGAATGAGGCTTTTAGATTTTCAATCTAACATCACTTAGTCATTTGCTAACATAGTCACAAGTTAGTTCCCAGAGACTGCTGACTATAGATCTCAATCTATCAACAAGTCCACCATTTTAAGATTCCATAGCTTAAAATTTGTGCCATTAAATATGTCCATCTCCAACCATGATGTGTTTTCCATATTCCCTAAAACAAATATCTCCTTTGCACATGGATCTCACTCAAACCAAGATTAGTCCGAAAATTATTTTCCTGCCACCTAGGAAATAGAGTTGATCAAGCTCTAATATCAAATGAAATGAATCTAAAGATAGAAAAATGCTTTCTACACTAATCAATGAAGAGAGAAATGCAAAGAAAATATGATCAAATAGTCTAGGAACAAAATATACACAAAAAACATTCACCGCATGACATAGTGTTTACAGTGGGAAAACCTTTTTGAGAAAAAAACCCAACCTCCAAATCTTGAACCAATATGTTCACAATAATGAGAATAGTTACAATATATTAGCATGATCAATGCTTCATAGGAGAAAGAGCAATGCAAGTATGGAAAATTTTTGGTATGATACCCCCTACAAAAACCACATCATGATACATCTCCATCCCAACCACCAATATATAGGAGATATAAAATAGGAAACCATGAATAGTAAACCATAAACCATGGGCCAAAATGATGACCCAAAAGTGGCTCCCAAAAGAAGGGCCCAAATTCTAATGCCCTATTCAAAAAGAGTTCATGTGCTATTTTTAGTATATTCTCTTGCATCCATCCTAACCCATGATAACATGTCATAAACAACTCACCAACTTGGGCACTCTATTGTAGCTCCATTATCTCCTTTCAAATATACTTACACTTCATAAGTTGGTCAACAAGTAAAATCCACTATGTAACCTCCCTCTTACATGGTCTTACACATCACAAAATTGTCATAAGATCTCTTACACATCTTACAATGTCATAAGATGCACTTACACATCTTTATGACATTGGATGCTCTTATAACTTCTTACACACATCATATATTATAATACGCAGGGCACATAATGTCAAGACAAAGTGGGATACCCTTTTCCATGAGGGCTTACAAATAATTAAGAAATAAATAATAAATCTACCATTAAGGTTGCAAGGTGTATGACACACCTATCCCAATGAAGGTAACACTCTAAGGGAGAAAAGGTGCTAGTAAGGGAGTGAGTGACAGGTCATGAGGGATATCTTCAGGGCAGAAAAATAATTTATGGAGAGATAATTTTTTTAAAATTAAAGAAAAATGAGGAGATTTCATTTGTAAAATAGGGAAAGAAAGAGAATTTATTTGTAGGGGCAACATTAGATTTTATTGTAGGGGCTACAATGGGTAAATTTTTTAATATTTTCTTGTTGTAAAAAGGAAATTACATCCCTGTAAAGTTGGATTATTATGTAAATAGAAAAATATTCCTTAGATTTAGTGTATTATTATACATATATATAAATCTTCCATAATATTGCAAAGTACTTAACATCATTTAGTACTTAACATCATTCTCTTTTTAGGGAATAGTTATTCTTTCTTTTCTATTTACACATAAACATTAAAAGTAATCAAAATGAATTTTATTTTAAAATAAAATACTACCAATGAACTACTCTAAGATGGGAGTGTAGAGTTACAAGCATTTTGAATAACAATAATTTTTGTTTTCAATATTTTATGAGTTTATATATATCATAGAAGGACCATGCCATGGGGAAAGCATACAACATTGGATATTGATAAAAGTTGTGCATAAAATTATATATTAAATAGATAATTAATTCCCAAAGCATTAGTTGCATGTCAGTGCTCTTGTTGATAAGAGGTTAGATTATTCATGGAAATCCATGTGCTGCACTAAACTTATGTAGTGCCCCTCATTTTGGCTTTCTGCTAGACTATTAGTTATTCCTTTGCATTTAGACATTATGACATATATGGATGATGGATTACAGTTTGATGTAGTTGTTGATACTGATGTATGCTCATTATGATGACGCTATTGATGTTTATGATTAGTACATTATGTAACTCCTTTTGTAGAATACCCTATTTGTACTTGTAATTATTATTAAAAGGATGATGTATCTATCCGATGATGTAACAAAAGTTGTTAGTTGACTCTTTGACTTATTTGAATAAGTTATGTATGTTGTTGATATTGTGATGTATCAATAATGCAGCTATGTCATCCCTAGAGATGTTAGTTTAACTTGATACAATTAGATTATGTTAGATTTTGTTATTGTTATTTCTTTATAAAAAAAAAAAATTCCGCCTTTTTATTGCTTTAGTTGAACTTTTCTCTAGGGTTGCATGGCGGGGCATTACATTTGGTATCAGAGCAAGGTTTAAATACTGGGTACTCTGGGTGTATGTAAGATCATTATGTTGTCCTAGTTTCTTAGATTCTGTAGAGTGGTGGTGTTTGTGTTGGGATGCAAGATCTCTACCCTTATCTTGTTCGTAGGCTTCTAGGAGTAAGCCTGATTATGGGGGGAGGATGTAGTGTCCCTCATTTTGGCTTTCTGATAGACTGTTAGTTGTTCCTTTGCATTTAGACATTATGACATATGTGGATGATGGATTATGGTTTGATGTAGTTGTTGATACTCATTTATGCTCATTATGATGACACTGTTGATGTTTATGATTAGTGCATTATGTAACTCCTTTTGTAGAATACCCTATTTATACTTGTAATTATTATTAAAAGGATGATGTATCTATCTGATGATGTAACAAAAGTTGTTAGTTGACTCTTTGACTTATTTGAATAAGTTATGTATGTTGTTGAATATTGTGATATATCAATAATGCAGCTATGTAATCCCTAGAGATGTTAGTTTAACTTGATACAATTAGATTATGTTAGATTTTGTTATTGTTATTTCTTTATTAAAAAAGAAATTATGCCTTTTTATTGCTTTAGTTGAACTTTTCTCTAGGGTTGCATGGTGGGGCATTACAACCTAGGTTTTATTTGAAATTTTAGATGATTAAAGGAAGCATAACGAGTGTTTATGCTACAAATTTATTTTTATAAATTGTGATAAATTATGTATGACCTTATGCTAATAAAAAGGAAAGATGCTGGTAAATTTAATAAAAGCCATTATACAAGATTATGGATGAGTACATTCATAAATATTTAATCAACTTTTTGCCAATATTTTCTATCTTTGTAAACTTACGATATGTTGCCAGATAAATTGTAGAAACATACATATCCCACTAGATATGACGAGTATTTTATTTAAAATAAGAGCATTCATTCTTGTTAAGAATTCAATTTTGAATGTGTAGAATATGAACAACATTTTAATGGATCGTTAGATCAACGTACTTATTACAATCATTTTCATTGAGTTGTATGATCTTTGTTCTACCCAAAATGCCCCCCTTAAATATTGCAACAAACAAATTGCCATGAGGCGCACAATGGGTAAACATTCTTCTAAGCCTCAAATGGTAAAATACAACGTGGGATATGTGTAAAAGTATTGAGATGTGTTGGATTAGTATGTTGTATTTTTTTATAATGAATTTGTTATTAAGTAGGGCACAAAATTCCTTATAAGTTGCATCCTAACTACATGTAAATTCCTCAAAACTAAAACACAAATCAAGAAGGGAATTGAATATAGTAAAGGGCAGGGATATATATATGTCATGAACTAGAAAACTCATATAACCAATACAATTTAATATTAAAAAAAGAAGGGAGACATGGGTGCTAAAGATCTTTACACCATGCCCCTACTATTGTATTCCCATACTTATGGAACCAAGTCAAAATATGAAAAAATATTAATAAACCATATGGCATAAAGCTTGTTTAGTTAGAACATGCCTCTCCCTCCTATATTCTGATAGTAAACCATTAGGTATTGTAAGGGCAAGGTACTTATTAAATTAAAAAATAAAATAATGAAGAACAAGTAAGGCCACATCATGCAGTGTCCACTATATTCTGATAGTAAACCATTAGGTATTGTAAGGGCAAGGTACTTATTAAATTAAAAAATAAAATAATGAAGAACAAGTAAGGCCACATCATGCAGTGTCCAAAGGATAGGTGATGTTGAACAAAGTTAAGGTATTTATTTTACACTAAAGGGGAATAAGAATTTTTGGTGTCTAGTAGAGTTTTCACATACCAAATTTTATATGGTGCTTGGAGTCATTTATCTCAAGGATTGGCCTAACAAATCTTATTATATAAATAATTTATTTACCTATATTTATTAATCAAATTAATATCTTGGAATAATATTTCATTAGTTTTGGTGGGTCATAATTTAGAATAGAAAAGAAATTAAAAAAAAATTATCAGCTATTATAATTTTTTTAAAGATCATGTTTCTCCTAATTTTTTTTTTTGAAAATATGTGGAAGAATAAAAAAACCTACATTGATCTTGATTTTGTGGAGACAGATATTTAGGCAGGCCATTGGAGAAGTAATTCATGGAGTCAAAGGAAACAACCTTTATCATTTGAGTGTTTTGTACTTAAAATTTATAAATTGAATTCATCATTCAGGCCTAATTTGTTAGTGGGAGTTTCTAATAATATATCAAATTGAATTTCATATTGTATGTTTTTTTTTTTAAATTGGATGAATCTTATATAAAGACTCTAAAAGAACTAAAGTATCGATAGTTTGAGTGAGTGTGTAATGAACACTAAAACCAACATAAATTCTATGACTTATTAAACAAAAGTAGAATAGAGTCGAATATGACAACTTGCCAGTAGAGTTAATCTTGATTATTATGACCAAGAGCACTAACAATAATAGGGATCTATGTAGCTTCAATAACTTTAATTAGGTTAAAAATAAGTGATCGAGCGATTGACCTTGATTACCATATATTTGAAACCAAGGTGTATTGCCTCTAGTGAGGACTCAATAATAGACTCGAGCATAAATTATTTAATGTAATATAATAAGCAACAAATCCTTAGTCAATGAGTCCATATATTGACAACTAAATTGAGGATCAAGAGTATAATTATTATGTTAATGGTACACAATAAAAACCTAATTCAATATCATGATAGCCACTAGCACATATATGATATTAGGTAGGATTCAATTAAGAATTATAATTCACCTTATCATGGAAAGCTATGAATATATTACATGGAGAATATCTTTTTATTATGAACAATGAATTCTCAATTATATTAGCTTTGGACTCTAATTATTACTAATATATATTATTGTCATGAGAACCTCAAACTAGGAAATAATGGATTTGATTAATAACATAGATGCTTGTACAATACAAATAGTATAAAATATTATGATATTAGGTAGGAATTAATGGATTTAATGGAATCAATGGAATCCTTAATTTTAATATTAATATGAATGTTCCACTCAATCACAAGATAGTTATATGGGTTTGCATGATCAATTGTAAATATAAAATTACTCATATTCCAAAAATAGTTCAATCAAATCCATTCAAATTTAAGTACATGTTTATAAATTAGTACTACTCAAAATTGGGAACCCACCAAAAAATCATAATTTAATCCATAAAGTATTTGCAAAGGGGCACAAATAAAATCATCAAACTACTCCTAAGTAGGACAATTTTTTTAAAACTTGAAATAAAATATCTTATTCCCAAAACTCAATAACAATTATCTAAAAATCTTTTCAAATGTATCCAAGTGAATACTTTAGAAAAAATAATTTTATTAAAAGGGCCTTTCCACAACTAACATCATTTTCTTCAAGGCATCAATACTCATAAAACAACTCAAAAATAAAAAATTTAATTATTAAAGCCTTTACATAGTCTTATTAGCTTAATAAATTCAAGCAATCTCAATAAATGATTATTTAACAAAAGAATAATGACACACACAATCCCTCGTTAGTGGAAGCAAAAAATATAAATCATCTTTTGGTAAATAACATAATTTGATCAAATTTGGACAAATCACTAGGTTACCCAACAAAGGGCTTCAAGGTATGAATCATCAATTCTAACAAATAGCCCATACAAATTTAACATAGAACAGGGCAAAGTTGTTATCTAGTTTTGGTTTCCCAAATAATCTCCTACATTTCAATATTGAACAATCGAGTTTTATCATTCCAAGTGTTTTGTTATAGGTGAACTATATATACAAGGTAAATATTTCACCTTATCATGGAAATCTATTTACTCTCATGTATTAGGTAGGATAATATTTCACCTTATCCATTAAAATATCATAATATTTCACCTTATCCATTAAATGGAATCCTACCTAATATCATAATATTTCCTCTCTCAATTCCATTTGATACTCTTTGTATTGTACAATATTATTATGGATTTAATGGAATTGCTTAATATTTCGCCCTTTACATTAAATTGAATCCTACCTAATATCATAATAACATTCATATACAATAGTATGATAGTAGGTAGGATTCAATTAAGAATTATAATTCACCTTATCATGGGAAGCTATGGATATATTACATGGAGAATATCTTTTTATTATGAACAATGACTTCTCAATTATATTAGATTTAGACTCTAATTATTACTAATCTATACTAATGTCATGAGAACCTCAAACTAGGAAATAGTGGATTTAATGGAATTGCTTATTAACATAGATGCTTGTACAATACAAAGAGTATCAAATGGAATTGAAATGTCTTGTGAATGGGTTGAGACTATTAAATTTGGTTTAGATTTACTAGAGAAATATATATCTTCTTATTTCCTTGATTAATTTGCATCACTAAAGGAAAAACAAACTTGTTATTGTCTTATAATGATGGTTAGAATGGTGCATCTATTAGATAGTTAAATTAGTCAATAATAAAGCATGAATAAGCTATCTTTATAAATTAAAACATGCTTGAAAAGGATTGATGTAGTTTGGAACTCTAGTATTTGAATTTAAAATATTGTTCATAAATGTAATGAATAGAATGTTTTTATGAGAATGTAGGAAAAAACAATGAAGTATTAAGTATCAAGTTATCTCAATACTTCCATTAATAAGTGGATCTATAATAAATTATTAATTGGCTAAATATTCGTATGATTATTGATGGCTAATCATGTATGGAGTTAAGTGACAAAGTTTTGGACTCTAATCAATAAGTTAATAACATGAGACATAGTTTGATCATAAAACGTCCATCCTCATAAAATATTGGTAATATTTATTAATGTACTAGTTTGATAATCTATAAAAAGAATAGCTTTTACTAAATAATTGAAGTAAATTAGTTTTACTTTATTCTAGGTCAGTGTTCTTCCAAAGAGAATTATGTTTGTTGATCAAATGTTACAAGAATGATATGGTCATGAACAAACATATGGGGTATGATAATGGTAGAATAAATACAATGGTACCTTCATACTCCATAGAGACATAGAAATAATTATAAATTAGCAAAATAACACATTATAAGTTGTATAATTATAGTTTACTTCAAAACACAAGTAAAAAATATGCGGCCTCAGTGTGTACTTGGAGATTATTAATGATTTGAGATGTGAGCACATTACGTGTGGTATTGGAGTAGGGTTAAAACACTAGAGCCTATGTTTTCTTATTGACACTCTTGCAAGTACAATCCCATTCAAATATGAAAAGTATGATGTTTTTTATAACTTGAAATATTTACCTTGTATATATAGTTCACCTATAACAAAACACTTCGAATGATAAAACTCGATTGTTCAATATTGAGATGTAGGAGATTATTTGGGAAAACAAAACTAGATAACAACTTTGTCATGTTCTACACGTTAAATTTGTATGAGCTATTTTTGAGGATTAATGATTCATGCCTTGAAGCCCTTTCTTGGATAACCTAGTGATTTTTCCAAATTTGATCAAATTGTGTTTTTTACCAAAAGATTATTTATATTTTTTGCTTCCACCAATGAGAGATTGTATGTGTGATTATTCTTTTTTTAAAGAATTATTTATTGAGATTGCTTGAATTTATTAAGCAAATAAGGCTATGTGAAGGATTTCATAATTAAATTTCTATTTTTGAGTTATTTTATGGGCATTAATGCCTTGAAGAAAATGATGTTGGTTGTGGAAAGGCCTTTTTAATCAAATTATTTTTTCTAAAGTATTGCTTGGATACATTTGAAAAGATTTTTAGATAATTGTTATTGAGTTTTGGGAGTAAGATATTTTATTTCAAGTTTTAAAAAAATTGTCCTACTCGGGAATAGTTTGATGATTTTATTTGTGCCCCTTTGCAAATACTTTACGGATTAAATTATGATTTTTTGGTGGGTGCCCAATTTTGAGCAGTACTAATTTATAAACATGTACTTAAATTGGAATGGATTTGATTGAACTATTTTTGGAAAATGAGTAATTTTATATTTACAGTTGATCATGCAAACCCGTATGATGATCTTGTGATTGAGTGGAACATTCATATAAATATTTAGAAATTTGACTTGGTACTAAATGTTAGTTGTCGTTGCACCAAAAGATCGACCTATTAATGCCCGATACAACCACTTGACTTAACAAGCACGGGAGGCAATTAAGCCCTTGTCGCAAACCACCGCAGTGCAGCGTTTAACAAGGAGACCAAGGGTCACACCTTGCAACAATCCCCCCTCAGCGCAAGCGCGGGGTTTGAACCCGTGACCTTGGCTCTAATACCAATTGTTAGTTGCCGTTGCACCAAAAGATCGACCTGTTAATGCCCAATACAACCACTTGACTTAACAAGCACGGGAGGCGATTAAGCCCTTGTCGCAAACCACCACAGCGCAGCGCTGAACAAGGAGACCAAGGGTCACACCTTGCAACACTAAATTGATCTTAGGGATGATCCTTTTGCATTTCCTTAGTATTAGAATTTTAAAATTCAGATGGGAAATTCGTGATTATATTATTTATCTTGAAGAGATGAGAATTTAGAATAATTTAATGTTTATACATTTAATTTAAATACATTTAGTTTAATAGTATTGTTATAGATTATGGCTCTTTGATGAGCATAGTTAGGAGTGCAAGCCCTAGTTTGCAAGTTTTTGAGTAGAGCATTGTGGTCCTGACCTAGAGTAGTCAAGAGGATTCCAAGGGGAATCTATGGTCCTAACCCACCTAACCCACTAGTAGTTAGGATGGAGCTAACACCATTGTTATTGACCTAAGTATCCAAGGTATTATGATTTCATGCTTAGACATGTTTGCACATTATTATTGTTATGGATTTATAGTTATGTCATGACTTATCATCGCACATGTGCAAAACATGTTTATGAGATTTAGTATATACAAGTATTGTCATTGTGATGTACGCATTTAGTTTACAATGATTAGTTAATTATTACATGTAGTGAATGATTTTATAAGGCATCTATAAAAGAATAATTTGTTAGTGATGTGCATTAGACATAGGAGAGGAACGATAGTCATGTACCTCATGACATGATCATTATCCTTTGATTTAGATAGGTTTATTCAACATATGCAATGCTAGAGTACAGGTGGGTGCTTATTATTAGATACATGTCCATTTACACAAAAGGTACTACATATTTTTAGTTAAATGTTTGTGCCCTAAGTGTGTTTTACTCCATGGTTAATGTATTTGGATACTTAATATAGTTAGAAACAATATATTATTAAAGAGAATTGTGATGAAATTTATGGATCTCGTTTATTAATTAACAGAAAAGGGCATTTTTGGGATTGATGAATAATTCTTATGCTCAATATGATTTATGCTCATTTTTGAGGTTAAGTGATGACCATAATTTTTTCTATTGAAATTGGATTTTGATTTTGGACACCATTTGCTAATAATTGGGAAGTGAAATCATGGATTACAAATTTTCTTATATTATGCCTATTGTGATAAATATTGGTGGCACTATTGGTTGACATTAATTATTTGTGAGTCCTTTTGTTGAAATCTTTCTAATTGCAATCATGCTTTGAGAGCTTGCTTATTATGTGAATGCATTTAAATGACTACGATTATTCATGTAAGATAATTTATGTCATCCAAGAATAAAATAATAGATTTAACAGTGAAACTTATATATGCCAACTTATTTAAGACTAAAAAGTAATAAGAATAAATATTGAAATAGATAATTCACACAAAACTATATAGTGGGAAAGATAAGGCATCTTTCTCTTAAATCAAATTAACACCTTGTAGGAAGCGAGGGTTCCTCATATTTCCCTATTGAGTGAAATCATAAAATAAATTAAACTTCACTCAATTCAAGGATAGGTATTTAATAAACTTATTTGATAATTTGAATAACTAAAATAACCTCAACTATCATCAAAGCATGGTAGAAAAATTGAAAGTAAAACAATATCCTCAAAGTAGGTTAACCTTCCTAGATCAACTTAATATTAATAAGTTTGTCATTTGTATATCTATAAATGATAGTTGTCAAGATGAACGAAATTGGTTAAATTTATTAAGTCATATGTAGTATTGACTATTACATTAATAATTTGAGTTAATATAACTATGTTGAGGGAAAATAATTTTGGTGATCTTAATAGGTTGGAAGTACTAAATTAAAGCATTGAAACCTAGTTGATAATAGCTAAAGTAGCACTTTTCACCATGACATTGACAATAATTAGAAGTGTGATTAGTTAGTTACTTGCCATAGTAGTACTTAATTGTATAATTCCACAAGTATTATGGGTGTTTCAATAATCATGCTATTGTAACTTTAACAAAAACAAATCTTCCTATCATTTAGATGATATTTTATTAATCTATTTTCAAATGTACATACAAAAATAGACTACATGTTTAGTTGTGGACATATGTTTCTAATTCATAAGGGGGGAGGATGCAATGCCCCCCATGTTCATGCTTTATTATTTGGGCTAATTCTAACTAATTAAGCACAATATTCAATTATTAGGTTAATAAGTTCATGTTCATGCACTACCTTACTTTTTTTGAAAAAAAGGGGGTAAAAATTTATTAATCAAAAAGCTAGAAATATAGGCCAAAAGTTACAAAAGACCACAAAGCCCAAAAAAGGGCCAGAAAAGCCCTAACAAGAAAACAACCATCACCAACAACGCAAGAAAGAATCCCACCACACAAGAACCCCAAAGGGGTCCTCAGTTAACTGGCCATATCCTCCATAATCAACTTATCTAAACATTAAGAGAATTTTGGTGTCAAATGCTCCCGGTCTCTCACATTCCAATTACCCAATTTACTCTGAAGCCCATTTAGCTAAGCAATTAGCCACACTGTTCCACTCCCTAGGGATGTGAACAAAGGAAGCAAAATCCAACGAGTTACTCAGACTAAGAATCTTCCTGACCACCGAAACCAACTGCCAATTCACTCCATTAATTTTTTGCTCATTCAACATATTGATCACAATATGAGAATCCAACTCACGGATGACCTTGCACTAGCCAAGAGCCCTCTTTCCAAAGCAAAAAGAATAGCAAGGGTTTCCATAAAATTATTAGTCATTTACCCCTTATAAATGGAAAAGAAGAAGAGGACAACACTAGAGCTATCCTTCCCAACTCCCCTGATCTCAGCATTCTCAAGATTCCCTTGAGAGGAACCATAAGTATTGATATTGAAAACACCTGGAGGCAGAGGAGACCAAAAACCATCTCTCTGAGTCTTCCTTTTGGGGTGCTAACATCCCCTTGATGAGGAGGGTCTTGTACCACTTCCAACTAATCCCAAACTCTGCACCACCGCTAAATCACCTAGATCTAAAAGATTAGACAAATCACATCTTGTAGATAAGATTTCCTCGAGCATACCAGCAATCCTCTGCCAAAGTTGTTGGATCACCATTTTCCTACCCTAAAAAATTATATGATTCCTTTCTAGCCAGAGCTTCCAAAGGATGAATAAGGGACCAATATTCCAATCTACCTGAAGAAAGAAGGCCTTAGCTGGGGGTCTCCCCATACATCTCCAAAACTCAACCAAAGAGGAAATGTGAACACATGCTTGTTTCCAAGCCCCCCACTAAAAGTGCCAAATCTCTCTAGAAAATAAACATTGAAAAAATAAATGAGGAGAGCATTCCTCACTATTGTTGTAGAGGACACAAATAGATAGGCCCTAAAATCCTCTCTTCTGCAAGTTTTCCTAGGTGAGTCACCTATTACAAGTAACCATTCAAAGGAAAAAATTGCATTTAGGCCAAGAAAAAGCATTCCACACATTCTTCCACTAGGAAACACCAATCCCCCCATACTTCTGTCGATCCAATTCCTGATATCTTAAGGCAATTGAATATAATCCCTTGGGATTAGGGCTCCAAGCAAGGGTATCACTCCCCATCAAAGAACTACAAGCTCTTCGAACAAGAATTTGAACTAACTCATGGGGTTCCTTCCATCTAAACACCTCAACCTGACCCAAGAGCAAAGTAGATTTGAAGTCCTAAACCCAACTCCATCCAGCTTCAAGAAAACTATTGTAGAGGGACTGAAGGTGCGGATACATGGACATGATTGGTGGGCAACCATCCCAAGAATCAAACTAGAAAAGATCCTCAAATCCCCTATTACAAATCCAAAACAACCCCTACTTAATAAGATTGGCACCCTTTTAAGAGTATCCTAGATCATAGAACCCTTACCTGAGAGGTAGACCCTTGGAATGTCTTCTCTCTCCATCCCTCTCAGGTACTTAGAAGTGAGGATCTTGGCCCATGCTTGATCTTGGTTAGTGCACCACCTCTAATAGAGCTTGCCTACTAAGGCTCGTCCATTAAGACTAGTCTATTGGAGACCAAGTCCACCCTCCTACTTTAGCCTACAAATAGATTTCCACTTAACTAGACTCCACTTCGTTGAATCCAAATTACCATCCCATAAGAATTGTCTAGAAAGAGCATCAAATTCCTCAATGAATCTCGAAGGGGCAACCTGAACCAAGCACCTATAAATGGGAAGAGATTGAACCACAGACTTCAATAACGCCACTCACCTAGCAAATGAAAGCCACCTGAAAGTCCAATGACTAACCTGCTTACGAAACTTATCCAGCATATTTTGCCAAATCCCACTAGGCAAGGGTCTAATAGAAAGGGGAATACCAAGGTAAACAAATGGAAAGGTGCCAATATGAAGCCTGAGGATTTGAGCAATCCTAAGCTGAATAATTTGAGGAGTATTAAAGAAGAAAATGGAGGACTTTCCTTCATTAATCCTTTGCCCCAAGGCTACCAGGTATATATCCAAAGTCTATCTTAAGTTACTTCCTCTCTAACTCTGGCTAAGCCCATCAAAGCAGTATCATCAACAAACTGTAAATGAGAGTGAGGAGGCAAACTATTGCCCCAACTCCATCCATGGATCAATCCTTGCCTCATGTGAGATTTTATAACTCTTCCCAATCCTTCAGCCATCAAGATAAACAAATAGGGTGACAGAGGGTCACCTTGTCGAAGGCCCCTAGAAGCACCAAACAAAGCTGAAGGCTCACCATTGACAAGCACTAAGTATGAAGTTGAAGTAACACAACTCATGACCCAATTAACCCAGTCAAATCCAAAAAATCTCAAATTTCTAAAAATATGCTCTTGTCCTAAATTCACCCAACAACACAAATATGCAACCATATAAAATTTTAGGGAATTTTGAAAGAGTTTGGGTACGAAATTCATATTTCTCAAATTTTCTAAACAATGATAATGAAAATAAATGAACTTATAAAACTACCCAATGGTTCTACAACAATATCAAGTCAATACTTGGCCTATAACTCTCATTTCCAAGCTAAGACTCCATTAAAGTCTTAAACTATATTTAAGACAAGACCTAATATAATCTTTCATTTCATACACCTATAGTTCACAACAAGCTTTCTTTTTCTATGAAATATGCAATTAAATCTACAGCAAAAGAACAATGAAAAATACCTCTATGAATCCAATGTACACACAAGGTAAAACGTTCCCCTTCAAAAAGCAAGCTTCCAAACCCTCTTTAGTCCATTTCCAATCTTTTTCCAAGCAAGTAAGCAAGCAAGGGTTTGAAGAATTACACTCCCTCTTTTTTTGCTCTCTCCAAACTCATATAAGGAAAGAGTATAATAGAATGAAAAACTTTTTGCACATAAACCAATCCCTAATGTCCATTTTCCTTTTGATCCTTTTCACATTTGACTAACTCACTTTGGGATAATATCGAATTTCCAACAAGTATCTATTTTCAACCCAAAATATCTAACTTAGAAGCCAATCTTTACTTTTTTTAATATAATGTATTTTCTAAATCACTTTATTACATGTAATATAAATATTTTCAACTTAAAATGTAATATTTCCCAAAGGTTGCTTTTCCTAGCTTAATAAAGAAATTTTACCTTTTTAAAATAACTCAAAAGCATATCATTATTTTGAAAAGCCCTTTTCATAATTTCACATGCATGTTAACATTTCAATAAACCATTTAAATTGATTTCACTTATAGAAACCAAAATACACATAAGGAAATAATGAGAACACATAAGAATGCAAACATGTTACTAGGCTAGCACGATGGGGATTTATAATTGCATGTGATTTGGATAGGGCTAACTAGTTTCACACATCACATGTCTTGCACTCCAATAGGGTTTAGATGGGTAAACATAATAGATAAACCATGTGAATGCCTCTAGTTAACCACCATTAGGATTTTACATGTACATGCACACTTCAGTCACACATTACATGCATCTACTCAATACATAACAATAGCCGAAGCAAATGATAAAATCAACCAATCTTCAAATAGATCATATTTTGATAATTTTATTTCAATTAAATCATTTATCAAAGCAATAATGTAGAATTATAGAAGTAATTCATCTATCATATCATTTTAATAATAATAGTGAAGCTGAATATATTAATATATGATTTATTATAAAATAATACACGTGTATATAAATATGTATCTAAATATACATATTGAGTATCTAAAATTATTACATTGGTATCCACAAGTGATAACCAACTAATAGAAAATAATCTAACATATCGTATAACCACTTATACACAACTATAAGATGAAGAGAAAGGAACAAACACATGGGGGTCTTAAAGGAAATGTCCAAAGGTTTGACCAATGTTTAATGCACCCATTGTGGAAAGAGTGGGCATATGCAAGCTACTAAATAAATGCAAGAGGGGAATGTCACTCGAGAGTAGAGAAGTGGTGATGGAGATTACCAAGGTAGATGTACAACCATTAGAGCGAGGCCATAATGAGGGAGTATCTCATAGAAGAGTCCTCATATTTAGCACAAGAAGATAGTGGTAAGAAAACCTTTCTTCAAGATCAGGTAGAAGGTTGTCATTCGTTGTAGTTGCATGTTTAAAACCTCTATTTGTTTGTGTTCTAGTGTTGGGACTAAATCCATTGTGTAAGAGACTATAGAGTTTGGAGGAGCATTAGGTGTGGATCCAAGAAATGAGTAGCCTACTCATAGTGCAAACGTGAACGTGTGTTCTCTATTTTTTCTTACATGTTAGCTAGTTGTTGACAATGTTGTTAAGAAGTTGTAGCGGATTTTCTTGAGCTAGGTATAGTAGGACAATAGTATTTAAGAGCATTGGATGCATGCTCATAGACCTAAATGTTCTTTCAAGGTGGTAGGATAGTTTGTAGGCTATATGGGTCCAAGAAGGAGGTTTGGACAATGCTCATGGTGAGTGTGAAAACTTAATTTATTATTGTTGGTTTTTGTATCATTTGTGTTTCCATATGTCATTGGCATTTAACACTTTTTATGCTCTTTTTCCTTGTAATAAGACCTATGTTGGGTAGGCATTGAATGGTGTTTTTCTTGCAAGTTCTTTCTTATTTACAATAAGCTTTCCAATATCCTACAATAAGGGCAATGTTTGTAAAAGATCCAATGGGCCTTGTTTGTAACCACCTATGTGAAAAAGGTGTATTTTTTATACTTATTATTTTGGTGCAGATTTCAAAGACCTCATGTGTAGGGAAAATTCAAGTTCCATGAGAAGTGAAAGAAGCTATGAGGTGTTCCAGATAGTAGATATTTTGGAGACCAAAGCTACATAGTTAGGGGGAGGTGATTTGAAAATGATTAGTGGTTCAGATTGAGATGATATTCCCTCACTGCAAAAGTTAACAATTGTTGATGAAGTTAATAGTTATTGTAGAGGTAGCCCTATGTTGCCAATTTTTTTTGCTATAGAAGTTTATTGTAATTGTTGACAAAGTCATGGGCATTGCTAACAAAGTCATGGGCAATTATTGACGAAGTCATGGAGTTGCTATTAAAGATGATTGTTGGTTACCCTTACTGATGAAGTTGATATCATGGTTGTAGAAGTCATTTGGGCTTGTTGACAAAGTCCCAAGGGTGCTAATGAAGTATTTGTTGCATATGTATTGTCATTGATGTCAACAATGGTATGGTATGATGTGTTGTGGAAGGCTAGAAGTAAAGTCACCAGAGATATCCAAGGAAGATTGTAGATGTAGGGTGATCAGTGAAGGCAATAGAAGTGTTGTGAGGAAGAGAGAAAAGTAATGTGCATATGTTGTGATGGCCAAAGAAGCAGACAAAGGAAGTTGATCAGAAGAGTTGTAAAGTAACGGAGATGGATTAGTATCATCTATACACAGTCATACCTTATCTTCTAAAGTTCATGTGTAAGTCAATTTCTTTGATATGTTGATTGTATTCAAAGTGTTTGATGAGTTGAGATATATTCATGCTATATGTTGGAGTTATGAACTCATGGTGTCTGTCCCCTGATGAAGAAAGTTATAAAAAGATTGAAGGAAATTGTCTAAGTTTGATACAAGTCAAGGAATGTGTTACAGGCCCACAAGATGGTACTACATTCTACTGTAGTTGAAGGTAAGGACCTGCGGATTGGACTATTGGCTAGATATTACAGTCAGGTACTCATGTTTCAAGTTTGAAATCATAAAGTTTGTTGTAAGAAGTTTTAGAGACAAAAGAATGAAGACAATATTGAAACATAGTAAGTGCAGTCATAGAGAGATAGGAGAATGCTTCGCACTTCTCCATAGATGAAGATATGATGATGCGGCTCAAAGGACAAGTAGATATGAGTCAAAGGTATGAGTGTTTCAAGTTTCAAGTGATAATGAGTACTGAAGCTGCTTTTCTAGAGTCAGTAATATGGAGACATGCCTTGATGCTAATTGAAGTATGCAAAGGGAGTTTGTTGAGGCTATTGCAGTTCACCGCACATTGGTAATTTGCCTTGTTGTTTGAATGACAAGCCCATATGATTGGTCGGTATGCACTATCCAAGTTTCAAATGATTATGTTCACTGCAAGTACACTTTTCATTGTTCTATCTTAAGACTATGTAAGAAGAGCTGTTAAGGATATGAAATTAGAGTTCATGTATCTGCACCAACATGCGATGACTTGAAATGGTAGGAGTGTACAAGGATGATTTATAGATCATATAATTCTCTTTGTATGGTATGCATGATGTAATATTATCTCGTCCAGTACCACTTTTGGTATGGAATCAAATACAAGGAAAGAAAAATGGTTGCAGAGCTGACTTGGTGTCTGGTGAAGATCTTACTATGTGTTTGAAGTGTGTGTTAGCTTGGAAGAGTGTGCTAAGGTAAGATAGAAGTTGATTATGTCTTGCTCTTAAACCGCATTGGAATTTAGTTACTGTATATGTTTGGGAGCAAACTGTTATGGTCATTACACGTTTTATCCTAGCTGACCAAGGAGAAATATTGTGAAGATTCCAGAGGATATAAATAAAACATCAATGTTGTTGAACATAGTAAGTGTTGGATAGTGTGTGACAGGATTGATATTGCGTGAACAAACTTACCACAAAAGTAGTCTTCATGATGAAATGTGGAAAGGACCAGTTTATGTAATGTGATATTGTTGCAGAAGAAATTGTTAGTGATGTGATGATGGAGAAGAGTTTCTAAAGTTGTTTTGTTGTGGAGAAGGTTGATATTGTAGTTGTGCGGAGGTGAGATAGTTGTGCAGAGGCTGAAGTGATCAGCAATCAGTTTTTGGAAGAACACTTGAGTCAGATAAGTTTTGTGAAGAATAGTTGTGTAAAAGATTGTAAGTGTTGTAACTATTCAGGGAGTTGTAGCTTTCTTTGGGTTGTAGCCCATAAATAATATTGTAATCTTGTTTTATTTGTGAGGCTAGATTTGGACAGTAGATCCAAGCAGCTTGCTCACCGTGGTTTTTCCCTCTAGGGTTTTCCATGTAAATCTAGTGTTATGGATGTGTGCCTCTGTGTTCTATTGCTTTTCATGTTTTAAATGCTTATTGTAGTTTGAATGCTACTAAAAGAAAATAATTTAAATAAGTATTGATTCATCCCCCGCTCAGTACTTCTGTGTTCAACAATATTGTAGAAAGGTGTGATTGGATATTGAAGTTGGTAATAGTTGATAGAGTGTCATGGAGAAGATCTTTTTGTTTAAGTCATGGTTGGATTGGTTGAGGAAGTAAGCATGAGATTGATGAAGTGTGTAGCGGTTTGGCAAAGTAAATGTTTTATCCTTGATGGTTATTTAACATGGGAAGTGTCATGTCATTGGTTTCCATGTGAATAGGGTGACAACATAGCAATGTTCATGCATTGTGGGTAGTTGTTTTAGTTTCAATCATGGATTTTTAGAGCATGGAGATAAGCATGTATGGTGGTAAAATCATGATTTATGTAGGTGGTTGTTGATATGGACAAAGTCTAGTTAGTTGTTTCCTATCCATGTGGACAATAACAAGCAAGAATTACATGTACCTCAAATGGATGGCAAAAAAATCAAAACCATTGGTGTCCAAGGAGGGTCATAGATAGATGCATGTATGGTGATCTAATGTTGGAGATGATCATATGCATGGGCCATTAGAGCTCATAGGAATAATGGTATCTCAAATCAAATACAATTAAATAGATAGTTGTTGTGGGCAACCATCCATATGCCTAGAATTGTTTGATCTTTCTTGGAGAGTAAAAAGTTAGTGGATGGAAAAGTAGATTAAACTCTTGGTTGGAGGAGTTAGCTTTTTTCATGAATAATATACCTTATTAGGAGGTGCAATCATTTGGAATTTATAGAGTATTGTAGTTGTTATGTTGAGTGGACAACAAAGTTATAAAAATTGAGAGTGCTTTTACAACAGGGTTCTAGTAGTTGGTAGCCATGATGTGAATTGTTGTTTAATTTAGAGAACAAGGTAGTGAATAGCACATATAGTTATTTGGTTTAATGATTATATATGATTCCATTAGTTTTCCCTTAACTATTGCATAGCATTGCAAGTTCAAGACGACCACTTGTTTTCCTTGGCAAGGATAGGGAAATCTGTTAGATGCATAGGACAACTAAGAGGGGGGGTGAATCAGTTGTACATTAAAATATTAAACCCTCAATACTATTCTAACCCTTATTAGCCTTCAAACTATTATTATGCATTAGCAAAATATAAACATATGAGACATCAATGCAAACACATCCAACATAAGAACTCCAGATTTACGTGGAAAACCCAAGAAGGGAAAAACCATAGTGAGGATTAGCTCACATATATATGAATAGCAACACTGAATACAAGTAGGCTCACTACCCAAAAAAATAAGAAAGGCTCACTACCAGAAGGACTCACTGTCCAGAAGAGAGAAGTATAGAAGAAGACTATTACAAAGAGATTCACTATCTTGAGGCAATAGGAGAAATCCACCACTACAACTCTATGCCATCCGCAACCTTTGGCTCACTCCCTCTAGTAACTTCAATCAGACTGAAATGTAGACACCTTCTACTCACTGCATTTGAAAGTCATAAGCATTTAAGCTCACACTCAACCCACCATACTTGATTATATTTGCATCTTATACCCACTCTCATCTCTGATCAAACTTCACCTTGTATTTATATCATCTACAACTTGAAAAAACATCTTCAAGTCAGCCACAATGAAACATATGCACCTCAAATGTACAACACCAAAATAGGTTAGCATCAAACACTTCTATAGTGGAAAGAAGTGAAGGAAGACCACACCAAGGGTTAACTAGGACCCAAATCTATATTACCCCGCTACTCATCACATCCACAATCCACGATGTACCTCTACAAATAGCACTAGCACGCCAGGTTGGCCAAACCTGAACTAACACTACAAGGAATCACATACATGATTCTCCAAATCCAAAAATGACATGTGGACCACAAGGAAACACTCCATAGCATCCATACATCTTCTCATAATATTCCAATATCAACATAATATCCAACAACTTTGCCGCAACCACATACAACTGAGGAGCACAACCATCCTATGTAACCAGTCAAACTGCCATAAACAACAACTCATGAAACCAACCTTGTGAAGCATTTGAACATGAACCACTCCAAGGAAAGATAGATACAGACAATATCAGCATGTTCCAAGATCCATAATACCATAAACCTCAATGCGAAGAAATACAGAGCAATCTCATTTCTCCCAAACAACCTTCTTCACAGGCAGACAGACTGTTAGAACATATCTTCTACTTCCGCACGATCCAAAACTTGAAACTCTAGATATAACACCTCTGACCATCATATCCAAATTGCACAAGCATATCTTCAACCATGAAGAAATGCGGAGCACAGCACTAAACACACCTCTATCAGATTGCACATATTTTTATTCAAATTTTCTCAAAAGCACTTGGAAACCAAGTTAACCAACTGCATCAGCAACACCTTCTTAGCATCTTCGAATACTTCTCGTCATGACTATAATAGAGGTTGACATCAATATAACATCAACCAATATTATCAACAAACTCCAACAATCTCCCAACTATACTCAATCTTCCAACAACTCCACTGATGGGGGTTGACATCAATGACAACACCAACAAGCTTCCAAATATCTCCCCCTTTGTCATTGATGGTAACACCAACTCTCTGAAAAACTATCAACAATCAAAAGCAACCAACAACAACTCTACAACCAGCAACACTCCCCCTAACTAGAGCTTTTCTTACTCTTCACACTCTTTACCTCTGCTTCACAAACTTCTCCCCCTACTTGAGTTCTTCAAATCATACTCTCCCCTGCAATACTCTTATGCACTATGGTTTTTCAACCACTCTGACTCTCTCCCCCTTTGACATCAATGGCAAAGGGCTCATCCAACTCTCTTCATAGTAACCTCTTTAGCATTTAATTATTTTCTTTCCCCTTTTGACAACTACATACATCACGTTGACACCACTTGCAACACCAGCAAGCACCTTCTCTTTCTCCATTGCTCACTTTTCTGCACTCTCCCCCTTAGGGGCATAAAATATGCTCCATCTAACTGCACCAACCAATAGTACCACTACCTACTCCCTCTAAAAGGTAGCCTTCAACATCAATCTAGGATCAAGAATATATCTTGAAATGCTTCCCAAACGGATGCACACACTTATGCATTTAATTAAAAGGAGGGGCACTAACCCCTAACTTCTGTCAGAGATACTCAAATGTATCTTTTGGAAGATCCTTTGTGAAAATATCTACAACTTGATCTTTAGTAGGCACATACTCCAGCTTCACTTCATTTTCTGCGACCTTCTCTCTTAGAAAGTGATACCGAATTGAAATATGCTTTGTTCTTGAATGCATTACCGGATTCTTTGAAATGTTGATAGCCCTTGTATTATCACACAAAATAGCAATAAGTTCATCATATGATACTTTGATATCCTTCAATGTATGCTTCATCCACAACACCTGTGTGTAACAAGATGTTGTAGCAATATACTCTGCCTTTGCACTAGATAATGACACAGAATCCTGCTTCTTACTCAACCATGAAACTAGTTTGCTTCCAAGAAAGAAAGCACCACCACTTGTACTTCTTCTATCATCTATACATCCTACCCAATCTACATCTGTATATGCACTCAAGGAGAAATCAGTATCCGTAGGATACCATAAGCCATAATCTGGAGTGCCTTTAAAGTATCTAAATATTCTTTTTACTGTTGTAACATGTGATTATCTAGGATCTTCTTGAAATCTAACCACAAGACAGATTCCATGCATGATATCCAGTCTGGTAGTAGTTAGGTATAGCAGTCCACCAATCATTGATCTATAGTTGCTCTGATCTATTTTGGGAGATTCATCATTCTTGCTCAACTTACAACTAGTAACCATAGGAGTACATACCAATTTAGAATCCTCCATCCTAAACTTCTTGAACATTTCCTTAATATACTTTGACTGTGAAATGAAAATATCTTTTTCTGATTGACTAATTTGTAACCCAAGAAAGAAATTCATTTCCCCACACATTGACATTTCAAACTCTTTCTGCATCTCCTTTGCAAATCTCTTACACATACCTTCATTTCGACTAAAGATTATATCATCAACATATACCACCAAAATCAAGATTTGATCTTCAACTTTGAAGTACAAATTGCTATCTCCAATACCCTTTTTGAATCTTTGTTGCAGCGGGTATCTATCCAATCTTGCATACCAATCTCTAGGAGCCTATTTGAGTACATACAATGCCTTCTTCAATATGCAAACCATATTTGGATCATCTGATAACTGAAAGCCTTTTGGTTGTTCAATGTATACCTCTTCTTCAAATTCGCCATTCAAGAATGCAGATTTCACATCCACCTGATAAACTTTGAGGTCCTTATGAGCTGCAAAGGCCAAAAACATTCTAATGGCCTCCATTCTTACCGCTGGAGCAAATGTTTCCTCAAAATCTATTCCGTCCACTTGTGAGTAGCCTTTACACACAAGCCTAGCCTTCTTTCTGACTACTTATCCATTCTCATTCAATTTGTTCCAGAACACCCATTTAGTTCCTATCATATTTTTGTCTTCTGGTCTTGAGACAATTTCCCAAGTCTGATTCTTCTCAATCTGCAGCAATTCTTCTTCCATAGCTTTGATCCAGTATTCATCTTTGCATGCTTCAATCACTGTTTTAGGTTCTACCTTAGACAATAAGCACAAATTTACCTGTTCATCTGCCATAGCAATTTTCCTTCTTGCCAATACACCTCTGTTCTTATCTCCAATAATTTGATCCTCAGAATGATTCTTCTACACATACTTGAGAGTCTTAGGAATCCTTTCCGGAGCATCTTCTTCATCAACTTGCGTCTCCTTTTCCTTTTCTTCTTCTCTTTCTTCTTCTTTGCAAGAGAACTCATCAGATTCATATCCTTCTATCAGCACTAAGATTTGATGTGGATCTTCATCCACTTTGACATTTGCACTTTCAACTAACTTCTTTAGCCTCTTGTTGTAGCACCTATAAGCTTTGCTCTTTGTAGAATATCCAAGGAAGATTCATTCATCTGATCTTGTATCAAACTTTTCCAAGTTTTCTTCATCTCTCCTAATATAGCACTTGCTTCCAAAAACTCTAAAATGTTTACCAATTGGAGTTCTTCCATACCATAGTTCATATGGAGTCTTTGAACTGTTGACCCTTGCTTGTACTTTGTTTTGTATGTAGACTGCAGTGTGAATAGCTTCTCTCCAATAGATATCAGGTAGATTTGCTTCTTTCAACATCATCCTTATTGCTTCCTGAACTGTCCAATTCTTCCTTTCCACAACTCCATTCTGTTGAGGAGTCCTAGGAGCTGACAAATGCCTTTTTATTCCATGATCTTCACAAAAATAGTTAAACTCATTGGAGGTGAACTCACCACCTCTGTCAGACCTCAAGCACTTGATTTTCATATCTATTTCATTCTCAACCATAACTTTAAATGATTTAAACTTATCTAGAGCTTTTGATTTTTCTTCGAGAAAGGTTACCCAAGTCATTCTAAAGTAATCATCAATTAACAACACGAAATACCTATCACCTTGAAAGCTTCCTATTCTTTTAGGTCCACGTAGATTTGTATGTACCAACTCCAAAGGTCCTATGGTAGAGTATTCTTTGATTTTGAAATTCTTTCTTGTTTGCTTCTCAATCTGACATTCCTTGCAAATTGCATTGATAGGATTTATAATTCTTGGTAGATCTCTCATAGCTTGAGTAGAGTTGATCCTCACTAGGCTATCAAAATTGATGTGACACATTCTTCTATGCCATAGCCAACTTTCATTGAATTGATTCATAAAGCACATACCATTAGCACCTTTGAGCTGATATACATTTCCTTTTGTCCTTGTTCCTGTAGCAACCAGAGTTCCAAAGCTTTCTTTTCTAATCTCATAGTCATCATTCTGAAACATAAGGTTATATCCTTTGCTACACATTTGTCCTACACTTAGAAGATTATGTCGAAGACCCTTGACATAGAGAACTTCATTTGTATTATGCTTGCCATCAAAACTAATTGAGCCTTTTCCACAGATTTTAGTAGATGCATCATCTCCAAACTTAACAAAACCTCCATCAAACTTCTCAAGCTTAACAAACTTATTCTTATCACCTGTCATATGATTTGAGCATCCACTATCAATTATCCAGTAATTTTCCTCCTCTCTTGTATGAAAAGAAGTTACTAAAGCTCCTTTGATATTGTGCCCTGTTTATGGAGTAATTTCCTTCATACATCTTTCAGAGTCAGTAGAATTAGTTCCTTCATTCAAAGCCATGAACAAGCATTCATTACTTTCATCATCTAGATAGTCACACTCATCATCAGATATGATAGCATCTTCTTTAACATAATAACTCCTCTTGAAAGATTTACCTTTGTTATCCTTATATTTGTCATTTGGGAATTTATATGGACATTTTGAAGCATAATGACCTATGTTTCCACAATTGAAACGTTTGAAGGGTAACTTACCTCTATATTTTCCAGTACCCTTTTTTAATCTACTTACAAAATTTGTTTCCACTTCATCAAAATCATTTGAATCTGATTCAACATTCTTTTATGTCTTGCTAACCTTAAAAGTGTTACCCAAGTTTTGAACCTGAAAATTTTGAACTTTACCCCTTAAGTCACTTATGAATTCATTCCTGATGATTGGCTATGATCCAGAGTTGTTTCAAATTTTAATCCCCCTTTCCTAGAGTTAATGTTGCAAATGCTCAGAAGTTGCAATTATGGATCGCGAAACAATGAAGGTAATTTTAATGATGTTGTGGGATCTTATATCCTTGCTTGCAGGTAGTATAGACAATGTAAAGAAGAAAATACCTATTATTATTTCAATTTTATTTCCTTCCACAATTAGGTCCATTAACGCCATGGGATAGGCTATTGCCATCTTGGGCACACCCTTCTATTCTGGGACAGAACTCATGAGCTACCTAATAAATGTCTCTAAGGAACGTGGCAGCATGGAGACCTGCATAAAATGAATTTGATAGAAAGGTTGTATTCAGGCACAATAGACCTTTTATTTCATTTAATTCCATCCTCGCTCAGGCATATTAGCATGTGGGAGTAACATTGAAGAAGTCCATTGATAATGAATTGATAGAAATGATTTTGATTCGGGGTTTCACCTAATAAAGTTGGTTTTAGAAGGTATTCCATCATATATTTATCAGTGAGTGGTTTTAAAGAAGGCTCTAGAGGTTTTGGATCTTCAGGTGCTTCTATTTAATTCACCATTGTTAGAGGAAGCTCTTATAGGCCCTCAAAATGAGGAATAGTTCATGTGTCACCTCCAAGGACTGTTGGTTCTGCATCAAATATAGTTAAGGGAGCGGCCTTTCTAATAGCAACCTTCACCTGTGTTGGTCATTTTCCCAAACTGGATGCTTATTCCCAGTTATCCCTACAAGGTAGTCATCATTGATCAACAGGATTCCCGGGCCAGGGGCCAACAGTATAGGAGATAGACTCTATAAATATCTCCTCTTCTTCTTTAGGCTCTGCAAAACCAAGGGGGGTATTCCCTACTCAACATCTATGAAATGTATCTATGTACTAGCTGGGATGTTGACACAAAGCAGATAAATCCTCTCTTATGAAGACCAAAACTATGAGATAAGTGCAAAGGGGCTAGCTTTGGGCCTATATTCAGTTGTAGACAGAGGATTTCAAATCCTAAACTAATTCTAAAGTCCTAAATGTTTGTATATGAAGTTTGAGTTTGTTTTGTACTTGGATGCAAAACTAGGACTTTGGTTGTGACCTTAATACAGGACTGGATCGGTGCCTATCCAGGGCTCAGAGTCAACAGACATACACAAGTGAATGTGCACATAAACCCATATCAATGACTGAGTTTCAAGGGGGTTGTTTAATATCTGCCTTACAAATACTTCCCAGAATTAAGTATTCAGTTACCTCTACTTAGAAGATCCTCACTGCAATGTATTCTACTTAACACTTTAACCTAAAACATTTAATCTACTCCTTGAGTGGAAGTAAAAGATCAAGCATTCAACATAGCAAATCTATATTCAAGAATCTTAGACACCCCTTAGCTGTTTAGATTCAAAAGAAGAATACATTCAATTTGGAGGCAAGTAACAGAACACATGCAATGAAGCATTACTCATATTAATCAACATGAAATTAGTAGGTTTATGCATTAACATACAACATGAGATTCATAAACTCACAAAAACATCCAAAACAAGGCCACCAATGAAGTTGTATCTTATCACAGCACCAAAATTTGTCCAGTTTTCAACAACAACCATGAGTAACACAGTTTGTCTTTTATACCAAGACTGTGTACTTAGCAAAATTAATTACAAGGCAAGTCAAAGATTTGCCAGATACAACGCATGAGAAACAACGCTCAGAAATATTCAATGTTGCAGAGAGACAAAGAGGAATGAGCAGGTGGAATTGGGATCTGCGCCGCCGCCTGAAGTCTCCCTTCGCAAACCTGGTAGTTCACCTGTCACCTCACCCATCGATGCCTTTGCACGATCGCCATTAAAGCCTCAACAACTCGCGAGATGCAACAACGAAAACATCTGAAGATTTCCCGCTCAAAATGGGCTGCAAACAAAGAAACCCCCTCGCAGCTGCGAAATACAAAACCAGCTGTTGATCTACTCCCATCGCTGAGATCCACGGCCCCAAAAAACATTGAAAAGTCACCAACCAATGATGACGTGCCACATAGGCATTCCATGCTCCTATCGCTGACTTTTCCTTTCTTTATTTTGTCTTTTTCGCCCTTGTATGTGCGTGCTGAAATGCATATACAAACACTCCTTTTAAATCTTTGTATATGCGAGATGCACATACATGCAATAGTTCCCAGGCATGTGGCAGCTTGTGACTCGTCCTCTGTCACTGTGCACTTGATCTCCATCGGCCATCGGAATAACCCAAGAAAGGTTGGCCGATACATATGGTCTTAGTGATAACTTCTTTGCATATCAGCTATTGCACAAGCATACAATCACTTTATACAACCCCCGGACCTCAAATTATTGTTCATTGTATTTGACTCTTCCTTCACGTCTGGGTTGTATATCTTTGTTTTGTATATCGGGTTACATGCTGCATATACAAACCCAATATACATGCTGCGGACCCCAGACTTATATGAAGCATCTTGGAATTCTACTCAGGTCCGGAATGCATCTTTTCACTTGTATGTTTTGCATGTATGTTGGCATACATACAATTACCATTGTATATAACTGGTGGGCCCGACCTATTTTCTCTTTCCCTTGCACATTTGATTGCACATCGCATATACAAATGCAATGTACTAGTCAGACTTCGCCATAGTTAAAAAGCACATTTGAAACACTTTGGAATCCGGCTTGTATATCCACGAATGCATATTTTCTTTGTATATAGACGATATACAAATTCACTTGTATATATCTGTGGGCCCCATCCACTTGTGTCTTTGCTGCATGTATCTTTGAGTATCCACGGCACTGTTCACTTTGCATGTCGTGGGCCCTTTGTATATTTTTGAATGTACATTCTGCCTTGTATATCCATGAGCCCCACCACATGCATCTCTGCCTCTGCACTGTAGCAAATGTATATTTGCGCCCTTGTATGTCAAATATGCAAACACAAATATACAAACCCCTAATATACAACTGCGGAATCTTCTACAAAATATTCCAGGAAGGTATCTTCCACTCGCCACTGTGGCAATTGCATATTAGCACCTCCTTGTATACTTTGCTTTGTTTATAGCCCGATATACATATAAAATGCATATAATTCAGTTTTTATCAATTTTTTGGAGGCCGATGGTGTACATTTGCAATGGCACATACAAAAACTTAACATTTCTCAAGAGTGTAATAGGAAAAGGCAGTAAATCATTACATGGGGGCCGGTCAACCAACGAAAACTAAATCATGAGGATGAGATTTAATAACCAGGAATCCATCGCAGAAGGCCACCAAAAAAATAGACAGAACAATGCAAGACCCCATGACTCAGAAATTTCAGGGTTTACAAAAGAAAAGCTGCAAACATTCAAGCTCAAAACCCTAAACATAAATGATTACCAACAACCTATATATTCTAGCCTATGCTAAAGGGAAGGTGACAGATAAAATAGTGGTTTTGTCAGAGTTCAGAGTCCAAAAGGCTGTGCCAATGTCCATTTGAAGGGTGGAAGCATATAAAAGGTTGCTGCCTATGTAATATGAACTTTCATACAAATGCAGTTTTGTCGAACCTTGTTGCTGGAATATCTTCGATAGATATGTATTTAATAAATTTGTCTAAAAGTTGGTTTTAAAAAATTTCAAGACGATGTAATTGATTGGTGTCTCGAGCGGGGTATTTGTCTCCATGGAAACAATAGATAAGATACTATAGTTGGAATTGCCGACAGACTTGCATGACAAATGTGGAAGCATAAATCATGGGCCAATGCTCTGAGAATAGAAATATTTTCTCACTAAATGCTAAGGTGGCAGGATATGCACAAAAGCAAAGTTGTTAAAGATATTTAAAAGATTCCAATATGATGTTACTGACAAACGTAATGCCACTCCCTATAGTAAAATGATCGTGGATGTGCCGCCAAGATGGATTTATTGCAAAAGGTTTTAGAAACTTCAAGAAATTACAATGGGTAGTTGTAGCACTATTTTTGTGAATGACATATTTCCAGCCTGTGCCTTGCAACAAATAAAGCATCAAACATAAACACAGATTTATATCAGAAGTTATATTTGGAAACATTGAGAAGATATGTACAAAATGAAAATGTTGATAAGATTTCAGAAGCTTTCAAATAGGTGCAATTCCCAGGTGTAACACCAGTACACTCCCATTGCCCACTAATGATAGGCTTTTTGTCAGATTTTATAGTTGGAAATGCTCTTGATGACATGCATGATGGATTTGTTGAAGCATAACTGGTGGGTATAACATCTTTAGAATGCAATGATTTGCAGATGTGCTCAAAATGGAATTGTTGAAAAGCTTTAAAAACTTTCAAAATGGGATCGATATCCACGATCTTTGCAAGCCAAAAAAAAAAGTGTTCTAGTGAAAAGGATATGCACTACATGAATTCTTTGAAGGAGGATATAAAAAATTTAAATGGCATGTGTAACGCCAACATATTTAAATGCCAAAATGGGAGCATCTACTGCAGTATATTTGTCAAGCATTATCGCTAGAAAATCTGCATGCAAACGTGAAAAGCATCATAAGGCCATGGCTAAAGCAATTTAAAAATGGAAATCAAAATGATTGTGGGTTACACACTAAATGGATTTGTAAATAGATCTTTAAAAAATTTCAAGCCGATGCAGTTAGTGGTCATCTTCCTCCCTATCTGGCTGCGTGGTCTAATGCAGATATGCCATGGTCGTGGGATATGCACAAAATGTTTTTGTTGGAAAAGTTTTTTTAAATCTTTCACAAGTCAAATAGATTTGCATTATATTTGAAGCATGTGGCATTTGAGAAGGGAACCTGCATCAGTGTGGTTGAGTGCATGAGAAATACAAAGCAATAGTGTCTGATCTATTAGAAAGCGATGATATTGACAAGTTTCTATCATAAACTTCAAAATGAGGAGAGCAGATCATTCAAATTGCCAAGGTCTGGTTGGACAATAGAAATGTTTGTAGCCTCTACTTGATGATGTTAAAAACTCAAAGGTAGCATTGACAAGATCGGTCGTTAGGTATTTGAAAAACTATGTGTTACTTTGAAGGAGCTCAGGTTAAAAATTGTAAGCGCAAAGACACATACGCATGCACTAGATATAGTGACATGATCTAGTTTCATCTGGTAATATTTTTCCTTGAATAAAAGAAAAGTTGCTTCACTTGAGGAAACATTGTTCATAGATCTGAAACCCGGGGGAGCTACTGTTAGAAATATGGGACAAATGCAGTTGATGACCCAAGCAAATAGTTTTGATATGGTATCGATAGCACTAGTTTTAGGATGGCTGAGAGAAAAGGTAAAAGTTGTGCCTTCTAATGACATTCCTCTAATAATGGGGAGTGCAAAGATAGAGATGCCACCCGAGAAGCCAATCACACTGGCATCTATCATAACACCTTATTTGGTTCGCAGAGGAACTGAAGATGAGCCATTTGCATGGCAGAATGGAATCTGTTAAGGAAGCTCTATATTGGAAAGGAAGTAACCTTTCAAGTTGAATACATTGTGCCCACAATAAATAGAAGTTTTGGATTAGTTTTTCTTAGTGACAAAATGTTGCCTACATGGTTGTTTTTTGAAGGTTAGGCAAAGATAGTCGAAGAGATAATCTTGGGAGTTTTTAATTTTCTTTATTCTGTGAGTTACTTTCAGGAGAGAGTGGCCTTTGGGTTTTCCCATCCAAATGGCATCTATAAAAACTCATTTCTTGTTCATGTAAAGGATCTTTTTGCTGTTTTTCATCTGGGAGCCTCTGTGAGGGCTGGGGGATCTTTTCCATTTAGTTATTTGTCTGGGGAAGATAAGAGCAGTTTAGTTTTTCCTCAAAATACATTTTGCTGTACAGAAGATACTGAGTCTATGAGCTTATATTTTACATTACGGGAATAACGAGATATTCTCAAATCTATATGTTTGCCTATATTTCTTTGATTGTAGATTTCCTTTGAGTCTTTGCAATCATCCTTTAATGTAGCTTCTGTATATCAAGTTGTGAATGCATTTGCTACAGAATCTATGAATTCTAGTTAAGTCATTTCTTGAGAGGCCCTGTAGCTCATTCTTTCCTGGTTATTGTTCGTGGATGTGAAGTGGGTGATCTATGCATCATCTAATTTGCATTCTATTTATTCTATGTTTGTCTATCATATCTGTATCATGTTTATGTGCAGATATTAGTTTTTCTTTTCTGCTTTCTGGTTAAAAGCATACCCAGAAAAATCAATTAAGTCATACGAGGGAGCTGCCCCTCTCAAATGTAGAGGATAATCGTTGCACTCACAATGATTACTCCATTTGTTGGTGTCTTTTTGTCGCTGCCTTCTTGGGCATATTGGGTTATTTTGCAGTGACAAAACTGTTAAGCAACAAAAAGTAGTCTCTTTTCTTGAATAATGTTGACCAAACTCTCTTAATTCAAAAGTAGTTAAAGTACCAAACAATTGATCCCTAGTATAATTATCCAAATTTTGAGCTTCTTCAATAGCAGAACCTTTAGCACTATAAGATTTTGGAAGAGTTATTAGTACCTTCTTTACCATTTCATTTTCCTTCATCTTTCCACCAAGACCATTGATGGAATTGACAACCTCATCCACTCTTTGCATGTAGCTTGCAATATTTTCATCCTCTAATATCCTTAGGGTTTCAAACTTGGTCTTCAAATTCTGCATCTTTGCTTGCTTGACCTTGGCATCTCTTTCATAGATACTTTCTAGTTTCTTCCAGATCTCATTAGCAGTGTTGTAGCTCATTACCTTCACTAATTCTGAATCAGAAAGACTATTCAAAAGAGCACTCCTTGCCTTGCCATTATTCTCATAGTCTTTAATCTTATCATCATCTTTTGGACCATTAGTAGGTATAGTATATTATTTTTCAACTAACTCCCATACACCATATCCTAATGAGATAAGAAAGCTTTCCATCCTAATCTTCTAAAAAGCATAATTTGTTCCATCAAACAAGGGAACCTCAATACCTTTCCTGTGCACCATTCGGATCCACCCCAAGTGGTTAAGCTTCTTCAAGGAACCTTGCTCTGATACCAATTGTTAGATGCATAGGACAACTGAGAGGGGGGGTGAATCAATTGTACTTTAAAATATTAAACCCTCAACACTATTCCAACCCTTATTAGCCTTCAAACTCTTATTATGTATTAGTAGAATATAAACATATGAGGCATCAATGCAAACACATCCAAACACATAAGAACACCAGATTTATGTGGAAAACCTAAGAAGGGCAAAACCACGGTGAGGATTATCTCACATATATATGAATAGCAACACCGAATACAAGTAGGCTTGCTGCTTAGAAAAATAAGAAAGGCTCACTGCCAGAAGGACTCACTATCTAGAAGAGAGAAGCATAAAAGAATGTTGTTACAAAGAGATTCACCATCTCAAGGCAACAGGAGAAATCCACCACTGCAACTCTATGCCATCCACAATCTTCAGCTCACTGCCTCCAGTAACTTCAAGCAGGCTGAAATGTAGATAGGTCTTCTGCGCACTGCATCTGGAAGTCATAAGCATTTAAGGTCGCACTCAACCCACCACACTTGATTATATTCACATCTTGCACCCACTCTCATCTCTAATCAAACTTCACCTTGTATTTATATCATCTGCAACTTGAAAAAACATCTTCAAATCGGTCATAATGAAACATATGCAACTCAAACGTGCAACACCAAAATAGGTTGGCATCAAACACTTCTGCAGTGGAAAGAAGTGAAGGCAGACCACACCAAGGGTTAACTAGGACCCAAATCTGTATTACCCTGCTACTCATCACATCCACAATCCACGATGTACCTTTGTAAATAGCGCTAGTACATCAGGTTGGCCAAACCTAAACTAACACTATAAGGAACCACATACACGCTTCTCCAAATCCAAAAATGACATGCGGACCACAAGGAAACACTCCACAGCATTCATATATCTTCCCATAATATTCCAGCATCAACATAATATCCAACAACTCTGCCGCAACCACATACAATTGAGGAGCACAACCATCCTATGTAACTAGTCAAATTGCTATAGACAACAACTCATTAAACCAACCTTGCAGAGCATCTGAACATGAACCAGTCCAAGGAAAGATACAAAAAAATATCAGCATGTTCCCAAATCTGCAAGACCAGAAACCTCAATGCAAAAAAATGCGAAGCAATCTCATTTCTCCTAGACAACCTTCTTCACAGGCAGACACATTGTTAGAACATATCTTCTACTTCCACATGATCCAGAACCTGAAACTTTGGATATAACACCTCTAAACACATCTCACCATCATATCCAAACCACACAAGCATATCTTCAACCACGAAGAAATGCGGAGCACAACACTAAACACACCTCTGTCACACTGCACATATTTTTATTCAAATTTTCTCAAAAGCACTTGGAAACCAAGTGAACCAACTACATCAACAACACCTTCTCGATATCCTCAAATACTTCTCATCATGACTATACTAGAGGTTGACATCAATATGACATTAAACCAATATTATCAACAAACTCCAACAATCTCCCAACTATACTCAATCTTCCAATAAGTCCACTGCTAGGGGTTAACATCAATGACAACACCAACAAGCTTCCAACAAAATCATCATTGAGATGGTAGTTCATTGAGGAGGCTAAGGAGTGTGATTTAGAAACTGTAATACTTTGGAAGACCATGTTTATGGAATTGTTATCCTTGTATCATTTTCTACATTCAATGCTTGTTATCAATTGTATCTATACCAAGGATAATTGTTGATAGTAGGAGTTAGTTTGCTCCCGTTTAGGGGTAAAAAGAGGGGTTTTCAATTTCAATGAATGTTTGGGTTAAATCTTCCTTTCACACCTTACATTTAAGGACATAAACTGAGTCAAGCCTCAACTCTTGCAAGAGGGCTCTGCTATAGGTTTAGTGTCACTTGAAATGAAGAGGAAACTTGGAATTTGCTAATTAATTAATTAAAGCCTGATTATGCTTAAAACCCTAATTTCGTAAAATTGTAAATAAATGGACAAATCGCGACAAATGTTCATAGAAAGAGATATAATATTCAAAGTAAACACATACCAAACTTTGAGATTTTGGATGCGGGAAAGTCGAGGACTAATGAGCAGGCACCCAAGTCCAAGATGTTATTTTCTGTCAGGATCTCTGAAAGTTGTCTGTAACTTGTTCCTGTTGTTCCAGAGATTTCTATGTCTCGCGATCTGGAGGACTTCGATGCAGGCACCCAAGTCTAGGTCCTACTTTTCTTCTCAGATCTATAATTCTGACACTCTATTATGCCTTCCTGTAACTCTACTTCTTCCGCTTATGCACCTATAACCTGCAATTCCTAGAAAAGGGGTTTGGGGGTTGTGGTTTCTAGGAGCTTGCCTCAGTTAAGCCTTTGAAGGACATTCGAGTCTTCCAAACACCATTATCAAATAGAGAGTGTGTATCCCTATGGGATAGAGGCAAAAACCAATTGATAATTGATTGAAAACACAAATAGATATCACCTTGGAGGTGTAGCTCTCGTGGAAGGAAGAAGCTCTTTCATGCCATGAGGAGATGGATTGATGAGGCCAAATCTGTAACAAACAAACACAAAAACAACACAATACTGCTCTGCAATGCAATTAAAGCCTTGAATCACCTTAGCATAAGATCATAAGTTCACATTATCCATCTAGTCTACAAATGAAGTCCTAAAAGTGCTTATATATGCAACTAAACACATTCCCGCTTTAATTTCATAATTCAAACTTAAGATGTCGGCAACAGACACTTATAGCAGTCACATAACCGACATTTAAAATTTGGGACCCCGCTAAAAAGGGTAGGACTAGGGTGTGGGCACCCAAGTCCTGGGACCCATTTTCAAAGCAGGATCAATCTCATCACTATCCCCTAGGTCCATTTTGGCATGGGTTTTCAGGGATTTCCATCGGGAGTTAAAATGAACATACATGATTACACTAAAAGGACCTGGGAGCTAAACTTAGGAGGGAAAAAATCCTAGGGGGACATTTTCTGACGTAACATTTAGCCCCCACTTTAATGTATGCATGAACGCAAGGCCCGTACATGCATTAAAGTATAGTCAACAAACACGCCAGGCACTTAGAGCTAATGTATACACAAAGATTAAGGAACTATTTCTAGCCCCCAGTCTTAGGTAGACATTAGAGAAGACACGTCGCATAGACGCCAAACACAATGAAGACAGTAACAAGAACGCAAAACATAGAGAAGACAGTAATAGTCACGCAAGACGCGGAGAAGACAGCATTGAAGACATGCAAAACACAATGAATGCAGTGATTATTTCATTTTCATTTTCACATATATATAAATGAATACAAATACAAATTCATGGAAAGTAAAAATGCAACACACAACCTAAAATGCAAGAGGGGCATTTCGCCACACTCTTTGGACTACATATGAGGCAATAGACACACAATACAAATCTCAAAGTGTAGGAGGGGCATTTCACCACGCTTTTTAGACTACACTTGAGAAAAAACATGCCATACAAATTCCAAAGCATAGGAGGGGCATTTCGTCACGCTCTTTGGACTATACTTGGGAACAAACATGCCATACAAATCCCAAAGCATAGGAGGGGCATTTCACCATGATCTTTGGACTATACTTGGGAACAAACACACGAAAGACATACGGAAAACATGAGTGTCATATAACATGCCAAAGACATACTATACTTCTAAAACATGGAAAACAAGGCGATGGAAGGAACTTATTGCTAAGCCCCCGCCATCTCAGGTACATTATAGGCACACCTAAAATTGGGCTTATGCCACAACAACTGTCAAAGACACGCTTAAGGGAGGATACACCAACCTCGCTTACTCAGAGGATTTTTAAAATAAAAAGGATGTGCACTAGCTCAAGAGATACACCATCCCCGCCTTCACAAAGGACTTTGAAATAAAAGGATATGCATGATATCCCACCTCCGCAGAGGGCTTTCTCATTGCAATATAAAATAAAGATGTGCACTCGCACAGAGATACAACATCCCACCTCCGTAGAGGGCTTACAAACATGCCTTGTTAGTACCAAAATCATTAGACAACTTACCTTATATGCCCCCACCTTAAGGTGGTTGATGTCGTGTACCGATATCAAGCATGTTAAGGTAGAGAGAAAACACACAAGGGAACAAGAGCTCTCAAAAATCCCATGCCCCCAAAGGTGACATGTACTTTACAATCACTGAATGTTTCCACAAACACACAATTTTCTGAAAGAAGAGAGGTTAGAAATCTTTCTCTAAGATAATAACCACACCACATGATAAAAGCAATGCATGCGATCATTCACATAAAGAGCCGAGGCTATACTACGGGTTCAAAATATGAGTATAACCATGGGGCTATACTACAGAGATCTCAAAACTGAGTGTAACCAAGGTGAGATTCAAAGATAAATAAAGTGCATGGAGTAGATGTATTGTTATAATTTGTTAGTACGATAAGACAACATTAAAATATCACACAGAGTGATTCTACTAGCCAAGTGTCAAATAATATATATCAACCCCATCATCATGTATGGACTAGGTACATTTTTGCTTACTCACTGAAGGGACACATGGTCTGTATCAGTATTATTTATTTTTCGTCATCTGCCAGCTAGATAGAACCACTAGAAGAAGGTAAACAATAAACCAAGAGAGGAGAACAAATGCCTTAGAGTCATCACGTAGGAAGGTGCCCCAGGTCACCAACCGCAACGCTATGCCCCTAAAACACAACACACAAGAATGAAAATAGAGGAGAAGCAAGATAGAAGAATGATGATACAAATAGAAGAAGGGTCACAACAGAGGTGGTCTCTTCGTATCCTTGACCTTACAAGAGTATCAAGGGTCATCCAAGGAGACCTAAACAATACATAACACATCATGGGGGAAACATAACACAACGGTAAAGGGTTAGAAATACTTACCTGTAGGTAGGCTCATGCTAGAGATTGTCAATAATCAAATCATCCTCTTCCCAGTCTCAAATGTTAGAGGAAAGAGGAACATAAGGTACAATTGCTAATTCTTTGTCATTGTTTGTAAAGTTTTCTTTGTTAAGCTCTTCCTTGTTTGTTTCAGTGTTAGATGGTGGAATATTTTCTTGTTCAAGTGCATTTCTTTGTGCAAAAGCTTGTCTTCTCTTCCTCCTTTTTCTTGCTTGTCGATTTCTTTTTATTCTATTGATTATATCTTTAAAAGTGTTGTCATCTTGTTCCATTGGTTTTTGTATCTTAGCGGAGGAAGCTTGTTCAAATCTTATTTGTCTTGATGAAGTACCTTGTTCTTGACGAGTACCTCCTAATCCTCTTAAGGATGGCGGGGGAGGAACCTCAGCATAGCGTCCTTTAGCTTTCTCTCTAGGAAGTTCTTCTAATGTGGGTTGTTCTTCTCTTATTGATTCATGAATAGAAGGACCGGCCACTCGATGTAGTAATTTTGCTTTATATTTTCTATATCCTAAGAAGTTAAAATCTATTCGTGGATCTAGTTCCTAATCAGATCATGGCCAAAACTAATAAAGGTTGAAGTGTTGTCTTGTAACCAAAGGCTTATATCTATTGCGAGGAATAGTATGCACTTGTCTGTTCAAAGGAAATTTTACACAGTTATGAATCATTGAAGAGACAACTTTCATAGGCTTTAACCATGGGTGTCCTAATTTTATGCAAAAAAGGTTAGATAGAGGGACGACATCAAATAGTTGTTCTACAAATTTTTCAAATACCATGACCAATAAAGATATCTTCCTAGAAGTGTTTATAAAAGCTCCATTATGTGTCTTAATCATCATATCAAAAGGGTCATAGAATTCTTGTATCAAACCATGTGATTAAAGGAATTCTTATGTTGCCACATTAGTCATGCAATTAGGATTCACAAGCATTCCATCCACAGGATTTTCCATTATTTTCACAGTGATGTAAAGAGGTCCTTCAGTTTCTCCAATTGTTCTATCATGAGGTGTAAACACAATTTCGGGTTCAGAGACCTTTCTTTTCATGTAAGGACTAGGAGGGAACCTAGTGTTGTTATTACGATTAGAAGCCATGTGTATATGTTTTAAAATGGATTTAAAAACATATTTTAAAATATTTTCAAAACCTATGCAAGGAACAAGTGCAAAATTATGTAAGTTTATGACCTAAAATGCTTGATTTTTTTGCTTTTTTCAATGCCAATGCCTAAAAGAAAAGGTGTTGTAAGGAAATTGATGAGGGGAAGCAAATAATAAGCTATATATCAGTCCAATAATGTAGCAATATCCTTCACAACACACCTATAATGCAATTCTATACGCAAAATAAGTCAAAATATAGTGAAAATGTAAGTTTTCCAAACCCTAGTTGTGAAATTAAGGCATGAATATGTGCAAAATGATATGCAAATGAATTCTAATCAGATTTATGATGCAAAACAACCTATCTCAGATCTAAAAAATGCTTTTAAAATCCTACAATGCTCAATGCAAGTAAAATTTTTAAGGATGATGAATGAAAATGCTAGTTTTTGTTGAAATTATCTAAGTGTGAATGTAAATTTTTGAAATATGAATACAAAAACACACAAAAATGCAACACTACAAAAAAAAATCAGATTTGAATGAGTGCATAAGATGAGTAGTTAAATCTAAAACAAGATTTTAACTACAAACCCTAGTTTTTGAAATCACTAGGTTATCAGAAAAATTTAAAATTTTAAGCAAACCCTAGCAATTTTAATATGAAAAATGCAATTAAAATGTAAAAATCAGAAATTAAATGAAATACAATGAAAATTAATTCAAACTATGCCAAAATGCAAGCCTAAAATGCCAATTTTTTTCAAATTTTTCAAATTTTTCATTTTTTTTCTGTAAATTTTCAAATGCAATAAGAAAATGATGAATGAAATGAATGCAAATCTAAAGTACAACACTCAACAAGGTGCAAAATTCAAATAAAACATGGGTTCACCAAAATTTTTAGGGGTAAAAAGAGGGGTTTTCAATTTCAATGAATGTGTGGGTTAAATCCTCCTTTCACACCTTACATTCAAGGACATAAACCGAGTCAAGCCTCAACGCTTGCAAGAGGGCTCTGCTACAGGTTTAGTGTCAATTAGAATGAAAAGGAAACTTGGAATTTGGTAATTAATTAAAGCTCGATTATGCTTAAAACCCTAATTTCATAAAATTGTAAATAAATAGACGAATCACGACAAATGTTTGCAGACATAGATATAATATTCAGAGTAAATACATACCAAACTTTGAGATTCCAGATGTGGGAAAGTTGGGGACTAATGAGCGGGCACCCAAGTCTAAGATGCTATTTTCTATCAGGATCTCTGAAAGTTGTTTGTAACCTGTTCCTGCTATTCTGGAGATTTCTGTGTCTCAGGATCTAGAGGATTTCGGTGCGGGCACCCAAGTCTAGGTCCTACTTTTCTTCTCAAATTTATAATTATGACACTCTGTGATGCCTTCCAGCAACTCCACTTCTTTCACTTCTGCACCTGTAACCTGCAATTCACATAAAAGGCGGTTGGGGTTGTGGTGTCTAGGAGTTTGCCTCAGTCAAGCCCTAGAAGGACATTCAATTCTTCCAAACACCGTTGTCAGATAGAGAGTGCATATCCCTATGGGATAGAGGCAAAAACCAATTGATAAATGATTGAAAACACAAATAGATATCACCTCAGAGGTGTAGCTCTCATGGAAGGAAGAAGCTCTTTCATGCCATGAGGAGACGGATTGATGAAGCCAAATCTGCAACAAACAAGCACAATAACAACACAATACTACTCTGCAACACAATGAAAGCCTTGAATCACCTTAGCATAAGATCACAAGTTTGCATTATCCATCTAGTTTACAAATGAAGTCCTAAACATGCTTATATATGCAACTAAACACATTCCCGCTTTAATTTTGTAATTCAAACTTGAGATGTTGGCAAAGGACACTTATAATGGTCACATAACTGACATTTAAAATTTGGGAACTTACTAAATAGGGCGGGACTAGGACACGGGTGCCCAAGTCCTAGGACCCATTTTCAAAGTAGGATCAAGCTCATCACTGTCCCCTAGGTCCATTTTGACATGGGTTTTCAAGGATTTCCATCGGGAGTTAAAATGAACATGCATGATTACACTAAAAGGACCTGGGAGCTAAACTTAGGAGGGAAAAAGTCCTAGAGGGACATTTTTCGATGTAATAGCTCCATGTCATGTTATTGAACCAAATAGGTATATCTAGGTATTATAAGATCAATGGGCATTGTAAAAGACTATTACACTTTGTGTATTAGTGGTGTGAGAAGGGAAAGCTCACTCTTCTTTAAGTTTTATTCCTATTTGAGGCCTTTTATAGAGGTAGTCCAAAGTTGCAGTTGTGTGTGTTTGATTGTGTTTATTCACATTTTGGGTAGGATTCACGTGCTTTCTATAGATTTAATATGCATGTGTATGTGTTTGTTCATATAAGAGAGCTAGTTTAGTGCTATGTAATTTAATCATTATGTCAATGGACTAGAGTGCGACATAGCTACCCTAGTTTATGGATCATGCATTAAATAGGATGTTGATGTGGAAAAAGTAATAACTATATCCTTGAAGTATGATATTAGATATGATTGAATTAAGAATTATAATTCACCTTATCATGAAATTTTGTGGATATATTATATGGATAATATCTTTGTATTATGAATGATGACTTAACAATCATATTAAATTTGGAGTCTAATTATTAATCCATATTATTATTGCAAGAATCCTCAAAACTAGGAAAATTTGGATTTGATGGAACTACTTAATAGCATAGATTTTTGTACAATACAAAGAGTATCAAATTGAATCAAAATTTCTCATGAATTGGTTGAGATTGTTTAATTTTGGTTAGATTGACAAGAGGAATATATATGTTCTTAATTCCCTTGTGAATTTGCATCATTAAAGGAAAAAACTTGTTATTATCTTATAGCAATGGTTAGAATGGTGTACCTGTTAGCACAAATGAATTAATTAGTAATGAAACAAGAAGAAATCATCTTTATAAACTAAATCATTCTTGAAAAGGATTAGTATAGTTTAGAACTTTGGGATTTGAATTTGAAACATTGTTATAAATAAACATGATGAGTAGAATGCTTTTATGAGAACGTAGAAAAAATAATGAAGTATCAAGTATTAGCTTGTCACATACTTCAATAAATGGAACTATAATAAATTAGGACAATAGATAGACACTCTTATAGTTATTAAGCTAATCATGTATTAAGTGACAAACTATAAAACTCTAATCAATAAGTTGGTAATATGAGACGTAATCTGATCATGAAAGGAGTATCTTCATAAAACATTAATAAACGATTATTTATGTGTTTGTTTGATAATGTATAAAAAAAACCTTTATTAAACACTTGAAGCAAATTAGTTTTGCCTTACCCCATGTCAACATTCTTCTAAAGAGAATTGTGTTTGTTGATCAAATTTTACAAGAATGACATGGTCATTGACAAATCTATAGTGGGTAGAATAATGAAATAATAAATATAATGATACCTTCATATTTTGTAGATGCATATAAAGAATTATGAATTAATGAAGGAACATATTATGAGTTGTATATTTGTAGTTTACCTCAAAACACACAATTTTATTAATGTAACCTTAGTGTGTAATTGGAGATTAATTAATGATCTAAGAGGTGGGTGCATTACAAATGTGCATCTCCTATTCTCATTTTACCTTCTATCTTGTGCTTCATGCTTTGTTTTCCCCACTTTTGGGCACCTTTTTTCCCCTCTATTTATCTCATTTTCTTTTGTATATTACTTGTTTAGATCCTATACTTTCCTATTTTCTATTTGTGGCTTCTATGCTTTTTGTGTGCCTTGTTTGACTTCTACGTCCTACTTGTTAGGAAATAGGTGTGTTGTACACCTTGCATAACATCGAATATTTTAATTATGTAAAATAAATATTTATTTCTGGTGCATCTTTGTTGATGTGTTTAGCCACTTTAAATATTTATTTGGAGGCCACTTGTAAAAGTTGTATGTAATATTGGGAAATATTTAATGTGGGTTGCACATTGGGAAATTGTTTAATATTTGGAAAACTTAGTATCATAAAGTGAAAACTTAGTTGCAAATATTAAATGAGGGGTCAATGGTTTTGTGAACTCATGGTTTTGGGTCACATGGTTTTACCCAATATCACAAGTTATATTTGTGTGAGCTTCAGTCTATAAAAGCAAGCACGTGGTTAGTGGTTTAAGTTGGCTAGTTGAGTGGGTTGTCATTGTATTGAGCTTCTCTTGTAGGTTGCATATGTGAGGAGAGGAAGCATGGATTGGGATGTGTGGTTATATGATTCTCATTTGATTGTTCACATAGAGTGTAATTAGGGAGCTTGATAATTCAAAAGTATTCATGGAGGCTATGTATTGTAATTTTTGTTCATGAGATGGTACAATGGGCGTGGATGCTTTTGGAGGCTAGGCTTTTCCCTCATGGAGGGTTTTTCCAAGGTATATCTTGTGTCATATTGATGGTATGTTTGCCTATTTTTTTGCATATAGATTTTTGAATACGTGTTTGCATAAATATCTCTCGTAGGGTTATGTGGAAATTATCTTTATGGCTGTAAATTTCCCTTCACTACTATGTTCCATGCACAACTTATGTTCCACATGTTCCTTGCTATGTTCCTATGTTACATGATTTATGATGTGAACCTATGTTTCCCATGTTCCATGTTTATGATACCTAACCCTTATGCTTATCTTTATCACAATCCTAATGCTTCTAATGTTTACATCTTATATTGATTACATGTTATATGTTTATGAAATTTACATGCTTCCATATAGTTATCAAGTTCATTTCTTATAATATCATTCTTAATATTACATATGTGTCTTATGCTCACATGCTTATATGTTATGATCCTTATCATGCTTAAATATTACATCTCACTTGTCACGCCTACATGATCCTTGTTTAGTATTTTTTTTATCATTATCTTGGTATTTGCCTAAACATTAGGGCCAACATTGGGGGAATCTTATTTTTTCCTTGTTATATGTACTTTCATGATCACATCTTACTTATGCTCTTACATGCTTTTCACACAATGATATATTTTACATGTTTTATCATGATCAGATCTTTTTCTCCTTACCTTTGAGTCCTTGAATTCTTTGTATGCAACAAATTAGAGGGGCATATATGTCAATAATGCTCCTTTTGTGAGTTATGTAGTGACAAGCTCATAGTTATTCTGATGTCAAAGCGAGCTTTACTAATTTATCAGTGTTGTTAGATTCATTTGCATGGTTAGAGCACTTTTGGCTTAGACACAATGTTTTACCCTTCTCCTATTTACTTTTTTCTTTTTCAAAGATTATTTAAGCAAGTTCTAATATTTTAAATGTTTGACAGTGCTACTCATTACATGCACTTTTTTATTTTGGAAAATTCTAATGGAGCATTCATTATGAGGAGAACACACATGATTAGTATCCACTCCATATAATTTGAGCATATCCATATCCTTATAGTGTTTGAAAAATATTTAATTTCCACATTGACTGCTTGATTTTACTTTGACATGCATCCTTATAGTAGTTTGTGTGCAAGTCAAAGCGGGGGTAGAATGTAATGGCAAAAATTACTTATCCATTACCATTTTCCCTTACATTTTGGGCCCACAAAAAATGGGTTCTCCTATATGCACTAACTATTGTGAAAGATGGCATATTTTTGAGTAAAAGTGGGCAAATAACCTTATCCTAACCTATCACCATCATCACTTATCCCTAGGATCCACATCCAACTCTACATAGTCACCATTCATCACTTGGTTTAGATTCATAGGTATATAATTGACATGGGTCATCTTCATAATCATAACTTTGGACCCTAGTCTTTAAATTTGAATTTCTTAGTTTAGGACCATGTTTCTCTTACTGCTTAATCATTACGAACCAATTAAGCACGACTCATTTCAAATTGCATGCTAGGGTGGTGTATTTAAATGTTAACCATGATTGATTTAGATTATTAAGGATTGTCATGAGAACACCCATATGACATCATAGTAGAATCTCAGAGCATCCTAATTACATCATCAACTTGCATAATCATCCTAGAAATACTACATTCTTGCTTTCTATCTTCAATCTTGGTTCATTATCATTGAATTGGTCCACCTAGGGGTCTAGTTGAGGAGAACATGACACTCACAATTTAGCAAATTCCTTCAAGGTGTTCATAAACACCATCTATTAATTACTATGATTCAAACATTGAAAGATCAAGGCAAACTATTTTCTATCATTAGATTACTACCAGTTCATTTCTGTAGGCACAAGTTTAGGTCTACACATTAGTACACTTTTATAGGCACAAAGATTAGTTCCATGAGTGTAGATTTGAACTAGAGTGAAGCACAATCAATTTATAAATTTTGAGACAACAAAGCCTTGATTTTCAATGCATTATAAAATACATTCCAAACATCTTCAATTGTATATTACATCATCAAACCTTGAGCTAACTATAACATTTAAATTCATTTAATTTATGTAGTTAATTCAATACTTAACTATTTCTAGTCCCAACTTATTTATCAAGGCTAGTTGTTTTATTTATTTAATTAACCTAGATAATTATTAAGTGTCATTTATTCCCTTACAATATTAACATTTTACAACACATTTTTTAAATAGATAATAAAAGATTGGTTTGAAGAGTGCAAGATTTTTCATTGATCGAAATTTTGACATCATTTTTTAAAAATATTATATATAACATTTTAGTATCAATGTTTTGGATCATATTACATATATAGTTGCGCGGAAACAAACCACAACCCACATAAAATATCTAGGGTTAATCAAATCCAACAAGTAGTACTAATTAATGCATCTACATATTAGAGCTGAGACTGGAATAATTATGTGCATGTGTCTATAAATAATCTCTAAATTTAATAAATAAAATAAATGTACTTAACTTTAGGGTTTGATGCCTTATATTCTATGACAAACGACCCTCAATGGTTTATTGTTGTATTTTATGCTCAAAACTTTGCTAGACAATGACTGTAGACTACTGAATCAATTGTATGTCTCTCTCAATCATTTCTACATTATGGAAATGATCATGTTTGCAAATTTGACCCTTGACCCTCATATTCAACCTTGATGGTTTTAATCTTCAAATTCATAGTTGTGGGTAAACTATAGATCAACTTTAGGTCCTTAGGATGTATGAAGTTCAAGTTTAGTTCAATATCTACCAAATTTTATGTAGAAACATGCCACTGGTACACTATTCATTTATGTTGATGATTGTTTTGATGCAATCATAACAATTAGTTAAAATTCACATAAAATGAACCAAAACTAACTTGAAAGATATGAAGGAATTGATTAAGGTTCACTTAATCCCAAGTTTCATATGGTCAGGTCTTGACCTGTTGGGCAAATTCAATTGGTCGATGTGAAGCTGTAATGTTCAAGGGGCCTTACGTAGTTTAGGGTTTCTTGTTGGTTTACTGGACTCAAACTATGCAAAAAGATCATAAATATCAGCAAGTTGTTCATTCCTTTTGCATAAAAATGTTATTGTGCTGCAAATCCTTAAATGGTTTTCTTAAATTATTGCAGCTTTCTCTTCTTAAATATTATGAAAACTGTCTACTTTCAACTTATGCAAGTTTCTTTTAAATATGAGACAATTTCCTTTAAATTTCTACGTTTTCAGCTAAGTATTTTCAGATGGGTTGGGAAAAGTTAGAAAGATCTAATCTAAACTTCATTCATTCTACCAAAGGATCTAATTGTTCTGTTATGCACTTTATAAGTATTGCAGCAAATTGATCAAATCCATAGACAAAACCTTAAATGTAAGTTCTGAGCATTTTCACAAACATACACTTAAAATTTCAAGCTCTAAGAGAAAATGTTTCAAACACAATGAAGAGCAAGAAAACACTCAGAAGATAGATGCAGAATTCCAGATTCAATTGTATTAGAAACAGACAGTCATATAAGATTTACAATGTCTGAATGACTCTTAGCTTCAATGATCAAACTACATCAAACTTACAAGCTTTACAGATACAGTAAGGAAGCTAGATGTTCCACGCATTCCTTATTGCAGACACAGGCGACCTCCTTCTTCTACTCCTAAACTATACTAAATGCTATTTTTACAAATCTCTGCTGCTACAAATCTCTATGTAGCCCCTATGTAAAGTTTTACAGTGTATAGAGGCACAATATATAGACTTTAATTATCCTCAATACAACTCAAAACCCTAGTTTAAGAAATGGTTCAAACCTCTGGTTACAACAATAAATGCTGGAGAACAAGTCTCCCAAAATATCTCTGAGCATACATCCAATCTGGGTGAAATATGCCCTTCTGGAAACCCTAGCAGTTCAATAATAACTTTTGTGGTCTGCTGCAATAATGTCTTCAGCTGCATTTTGTCTTTAGCTGCATTTTGTCTTCATCATTGAAGACCTTTGACTTCTCGCACTCCATCCTTATCTTCCTCTGCTCCTAAGATTGGATCTCCCCTCTATGACGCCATTCTCATCAATTTTCCACCCCTTCCTCAACTACAAACCTGCAAAAATGGATAAGCAATAAGTATCATCATTTAATAAACCTGTAGGAAGAAAGACAGCTGCCAAATCTAGTTGTGACTGTGTGAATGCAGAAATCGAGCCCCAAATCCGTGAAAATCGCGAGTCAAAAAAATGCATATTTAACGTTAAATTGGTCGAGTCAACTATCGTGGACCAAAAAAATGCATTTGGGCTTCAAAATCGACCTCAAAATTCCAATCGCTTCATTTTCCCGCCCTTTTTACCTGTCCAAATCCTTGTATATGGTGAATGCATATTTTCCTTGTATATCGGGTTTGTATATCGAATATAGAAGCACCAAAATATGCAAGGAACTATCTATTTTTAATTTCCATTTCGAATCCGGCTTGTATGAGTGCATTGTATATCGCAAAATATACATTGTGCAAATATACAATGACTTAACTCTCTTTAATAATTCCCTCGGGTCCGTCCAATGTATATTTCATTGTATGTATCTTCCGATAGACATAAGTAATGATACATTAACTTAATCGAATTTCAATCTTTCTTGAGTTCCACCTTGTATGCTTCGCTTGTATGTATCGACATCATTCATACAAGATGCAGAATATACAACGATAAAACTTCCTTTCATAATTTTTTTTCGATTCCGGCGGTTGTATAAACTATTGTATATCGCAATGTATGTATAAATATACAACCCGGAATCATGCAACAAATTAACTCATTCTAACTTTCTCTCGCTTCCGCAGCATGTATATTTCATTGCATGTTGACTTTGTATATCCCGCAATCATCGAACATACAAACCCCAAATATACATGGATTTAACGCTATTCCATAGCTATTTTGATTCTGCCATTTGTATGTTTAACTTATATCATTTGCTTGTATATCGGCAACATACAAACGCCTGATATACAAGCGATGGGGACCACATTTCTCTCTCCTTTTGTATGTTCGCACTTGTATGTATGCGAAACAAACATACAAGCGGCGGAATATACAACGAATTTTCTATTTCAGACTTTCATTTCGAATCTGGCTTGTATGCACAAGGCATTGTATCTAACCGAAATATACAAGTCGGCGAAGCATACAAGGACTTAACCTTGTATCATAAATTTTCGGGCCTGCGGCTTGCATGTTGTCTTTGTATATCTGCTTGTATGTAACTCGAACATACAAGCCCACAGACATACAACAAATTAACCCCGCTTCATAAGATTTGAATTCCGTGCAATGTATATTGCCAATGTATATTTTACCTTGTATGCCCAAATATACAAGCACTGAATGTACATCGATTTAACAATGTTTAATGACTTTTTTGAGCCCGCTATGTATGAAGTGCCTTGTATATTTTACCTGCCAAACATACAAACGTGAGATACAAAGCGGATTTTAAAACATCAATTTATTTTAACCTAAAACCACTTCGGGTCCATCTTGTATGTGTATTTCAAAACTTTAACCAAATGCATACGAGGAAAAAGAATATACAATCACCCTTGTATATGAAAGCGATGTATAAAGGACATTGTATGTGCAATATGCAAGCGACCCATTATGCATTTATCGTTGTATATTAACCCAACTACAAATGCGACTAAGTATAAAACGGCTTTGCACATACAAAGGACTTTGTATATGCAAAGCAATATACAAACCTGAATGTACATTTTACCAAAATGATCATAACTTGCAAAATATGGCGACTTTTAAGATGGTTCAAAAAGCAACCCTAGCTCATTTTTCACAAGGAATCCAACCATATTATGCCCTGGTACTAAAAATGCATTTTTTCTCTATTTTAATAAAGTTTGCAATTTTAACCCCTCTTTTTCCCTTTACCACCAAGCAAAACAACACACACAAAAGCAAAAGCAACAGCCACAATAGGGATCCTCATTTTGCTAAGGAGTAAAATGGGGCGTGTTGTGAACATTACAACAATTTCATATTAGGACAAAGAGGTCAAAGTGGATCCAAAACAAAGGGAAAAAGTGTAAGGTGTGTGTTGGCACCTAAAAAAAACTAGTCCCCAACTTGCATTATTTTGTCCCTAATCCATTAGAATCCTAGTTTGTGCCTTTGTTGTCTAAACCCATCATTTATAAGTTATCAGAGATGATATCCATTGGTTCCCTTCATAAAAATTCTAAGTATAAGACCCTCTTGCCCCGTGTGTTTTTCCTTGTTTATTTCTCTAAGTGTTAAAATCCTTCAAAATTTTGCTTAAGTATTGCCTTGTCGGCAGGTTTGCGAGTTCGCGAACCTGCCAATCTACTGACTATGGTTCTCAAGTTTGTGTTTACGCCAATTTATTGATTGGCCGACAGGGTAATGACTAAATGTTTAACTCAAGGGGGAAAATGCCTAAGTGATGTCTTTGTTAGCGAATCGGTCAGTTTGTGAATCGTCGATTTCGTCGACTATTGTTTCCTTTGGTTAGTCATTTAGCTTATTTTTTGGTGAAAAGAAAGTGAAAGAAAGAACCAAGCCTTTGTCAATGAATTTGGTGGTTCGCGACGTAAGGTTCGCCGATCGCCAAGTTAGCCGATTGGCAAGGTTGCCAACAAAGAGAAGAAGGAAAAGAGGAAGGAGTCGAGCCTTTATCGACAGTTTTTGCTTCGTGAGCCAAAAGTTTCACCGATAGCCAAGTTTAGCGACAAGCAAGAGAAAATCATCTAAGGAAAACAAAGCAAAGTTGAAGTCGGCAAAGTGGGCAATTCGTGAACCAAAAAGTTCACCAATTGCCAAGTTTGCTAATTGGAGAACTATCTGACAACAAAGACACAAAGAAAGAAAGAAACAAGTCTTCATTGGAAAAAGAAATAGTTCACAAACCTGATGGTTCACTGACTGGGGAGTTTGTCAACTAGTGAATTGACCAACAGGGAAAAGAGGCACCCAATGCAAAAAGGAGATAAAATCAAATAACAAATGTCCCGATAAATCAAAATATGAAAGATGAAAATCAGCTAGGCAGAAATTTAAATTCTCCAGGGATGCCAAAGTAGAGCAAAAATCAAAGGGTGCCTAAAGGGGAGAATTAAAAACAAACACTTTTAAACTGTTGTAAAATCTTTTAAAGGGCACAATTTCCTAGATGCCTAAAATCGCACCATGATTGTAGGATAAAGTAGGCAGATTGGTACCCAACAGTTAATATTGCAGGCCAAGGTCATACAAGTCATTGAAAAAGTGAGGGTATTCAATGCGCCAGTACACAAGGAGAACAAAATGGATGAAACAAGTATTGCAGGTGCTAGGAAAAGGATTCAAGCCTTCCCTCATTAATGTGTTAGGTACCTAAAACATGTGAGTAATCTTCTTCTGCAAGTTTTCAAACATGCTAGGGTATGGGCATTCTTCAAATCATACAAATTTTCTGACAAGGCCATGGGCTAGATTTAATGTAGCATGGGCGTACATGTTGATTGAGTTTCAACGCTTGGAGTTGCATAGTGATGGAAATGCTATATATGCATATGCAAAAGATGTTTTAGTGGTTGGTCACTAAACCAATTACCTGGTCAGGAAAGCCTAAGGGAGATTTTAGGGCATCAAGCAGAGGATAATGTCTAAATAGGAAATGGAGGGATACGTCCAGTAAAAGGGAGGAAAGGTTTCATTGAATATTCTCATATCATGGTATGTCTCCAAGATACTTTGTAATGATTCAGGGGGATAGTGAATCGTGGTTTTATATTCTCCTTTGCCACATTTGTTGGCACGAATGTAACATAAGTTAGATAATGTATGACACCATTTAAATCATGCAAACCTTTTTGTATGGGTCTTTCTTCTGTTAGGTGTGGATTATTGCAGTTGTATTTGGGATAAATAAGTATGTCCATCATATGAAATATATTTCAGAGTTGTATGTTTGCAACTCATGATTTTATTGATATTTTTCTATGTGTGCTTCTTTCATTTGTTGTTTGTGATTCAGTTGCCCAATGGAGTAGGCACCGATCCATATTAGGGATGGATCAATCACTATTTTAATCAAACCATCATCCTGTTAGATGTAGGAGTAGGAATAGATTTAGTTTAGGATTCTACATAATGTTCATGATTCAATATAATAACCATGGATAAATCTAAAGTGATGCAAAATTGTTTTAATCTTTTGGAATCATTTACATGTATGTCTGCACTGTGTATCTTGTGTATGTAAAGTTAAGTGGAGTCATCTTAAGGAATGTGATGTAGTTATATTTGGGTGTAAATTTATAGTGTAGCAATTAGCTTAATCAAAGGCATGTGTAGCTAGTTTATCTTGACCTAGTGACAACTTTGGGGGTCAAGTGTGCATTGGGTATGTTTGTGTTTGTTTATTTGTGTTCTATTTCATGCCTCTAGGAATATCCCTTGTAGGTCTAGCTGAGCTTGAAGTGTAGAGGAGTATACCCACTCCTATCAGTTGGCCAAAATGCTCTCAACCTGTTGATAAACCTCTTTCAATCACCTTGACGACACCCCTGGCCTTGGTGATTGTGAATTTTTTCAAGGTTTTGGGTTGCAGTCATTTTGGGAACCAACATTTTGGCGCCATTGTTTGGGATGATATTGTTGGGTTAAAATCAATTGGAGACTCTACTGGTGAGCTGAACCCATAATATATTTTTAGCCTTGAAGATCAGTCACACTTCAAGGAATTCCTCTTTGGAAGAGGTGGTGACTCTACTATAAAAAAATGAAGATATTTGCTGCTATCTACTATTGGTGAATCAAAGATCCCACTTCAAATCTACAGTAGTTGGTTGTTGAAGGTACATGGTTTCTTTTCTTCCTACTTTTGGAGTTTGTTTTTCTTGTCATATTGGAGGAACAAATTTGTATGCCTCTATTTTCTTCCTTGCATTGTGGGATGATTTAGTCATGGCCAATTGGTATGAACATGGATACCCTAGGGATGCTCCCTCCTATGCATCTTCCCATATTGTAGACCCTAAAAACTCTATTGGAGTGGATTACCATGACCATTCTGACAATGCATTTTTGCCTCATGGCTCTGCATGTTGTACAAACCCAAACATATGTGCACCCATGCAAAATTAAGATGACTTAGCGATGCAACAATATGAAATTGATAAAAACAAACAACTGTTAGATTCATTATTGCAGCAAGAAGAAGAAATGGAAAACCATATTAGGCTACTAGAGTCTAGGGTGCAATCCAATACATCCCCTGCTGCCCTAAATAATTATTTTGCTCAGTCCCATGTTTCTCCCTTAGATTTAGTATATGACTAGTTAGACCTCTCTTAGGTTGATTACAAAACAATGAGTATGCTAATCAAGGTCTATAGCCAGTTGCCCAAGTTTGATGGGTAAGATATTTGGGAAGGGGACACACATGTTGATGTATTCTCAAAATTTATAGAAAAATATCAGTTTGAGGATGAGGATATGTACATGAGATTTTTTGTTAGTTCCTTGCATGGACAGGCAAGAGAATGGATCCAAAGTTTTCCTGGGTAGTCCTTTGCCTCGTGGAATGAGCTTATGACAGCATTTGAAAATGAATTTGCCAAAGGTCTTGACCCTGCAGATCTTGTAATAGAGCTGGAAAAAATTAAAAGACAAGATGGAGAGTCAAGCAAGGATTTTAGACACAATCATATTGATTTTAACTCATTCATTACACAGTCTTCTCAAATCACATAAAATCTTGTGGAACTGTATTATTCATAAACTTGTAAAAATAACAACATTGTCTACATATAACTGGAAAAGATTTAGATAGCCATACATTCAGGCACAGGGGAGTTTATTGAAATAGTTCTCTTAACTGAAATCATAAAAACACCACTCTGTCCAAACCAAAGTGTGATAAATGCTAAACAACAATAACTGAAAAAAGAAGGAAAGAAGAGTCTTAATAAAATTGGAACTCCCTATTGAAACAGGGGAACATGGACTGGTTGAATCAGTCACGTTGGTCTTCTAGTTGCAACAGAATCCTTCCTCTTTCAATTATCTTTATTGATTGCCATCACGATGCGTGATTATCTCCATCAAGTGTTTTCATGCCGTAGTAGTTGCACTTAGTTAAGTTTGGAATCTCCCCTGTTCTGCTATTTGGAAATGTTGTGGCTGTGGGTTGCACCTTACAGTTGTTGCAGGCTATAGTCCCTCTTCTTCAGCTACAGGAGTTAGTCCACAAAACATGTACATAATACTAACAACCATGATTAACACAAACATTCTCTACAATCCATACATTCCCACACATAACATACAATATTCATTATAGTATAATCATATTCCCATATACTTAATAACCAGGTTTAGGTTTTCATAATGACCATAAGAGATAGCATAATATAGAAATATGTGTAAGATAATGTTTGAGAATGTCTTTCAACTTGCATAAAACCATAAGAAAATAGGCTAATAACTAGGCTCATCATCACCCCCAACTATCCATTTGCTTGTCCTCAAGCAAATCAACTAAGGTTGTAAGTTATAATGCAAGGTGATCTCCCTGAAATCTGCAACAGTACCCACTCCTTTGATCTGCTCCAAATAAAATCCATTATTATATGCCAACTTGTTCATTCTGGTGACCTCTACTTTCTCACACTCTACACTCTTCTTACCAGTCCAATGTGGCACCGGATATAGAAGCATTGGGGGTTGGAAAATAAGTGGTACCCAGTCCGGTCCTTATCCCTTAGCAATGTCCATGTATTTTCGTACCCTTTCAAACATAGCCATGAAGTTATGATCGGAGTGGGGCTCTTTCTTTTGCAACTTAGGAGTCAAACTGTTCCATCTGTCATGTACATACTAATGAGAGTGATGAATAAGCCCAACTATTAAATGATGCATCCTATCATAATACTGCAATCTTAAATTCATGATCTTCCTTCCCACACCTTTGTGTTCCAAGAGTTGTCTCCATTCTACAATGATTGATTCAGGGATCTCATATTCTCTCCTTATTGGGAGAGCAATTGATTTTTCTTTCTTTGTGTATGTTTGCATGATTTCACCCCTCAATTTTTCATTCTTGAAGTAGGAGGCCAGTGCTCTGACTTGTAAATCTCCCACATAAATCAATGGGTTCCATTCATCATCCTTAGATACAACATACTTATGTAAGTAATACTCACATAATTGGTCTTGCTCTTCAGGTGTGACATTAGCAAAAACTTTTAGGAAGGCCATTTTTCCACTCATTACAACTAGTTTATTACTGATCAATTTACTAAACTGGTAACTTAGAAATTTCTCCTGCAAAAACAAGGCATAAGTCTTAGCTTAGGGTCTACATCTCACAATTTGAGCAGCTTTGTCTGCTATCTCCTCCATTCTAACTGCTAGCCTTCTAAACTCAACATCTTTCCTTTCTAATGCTTCAGTGTGTTCTGCAATCATGGCTTCTTTTTCTTTCCTCCACTCTTCTTCTCATTTAACAAATTTTTGAGTTACTTTGCACAGTTGATATCCCAGTGACATAGTTGTATGACAGGTGGGGGTTCTAGTGACAGGGGGTTGCCTTTCTTTTGCTATCAACTCCTTATTTCCTACTATAACAATTGCTAATTCTGCAAGCATATATAAATTTGACCCTTGTCCTTGAGTGTTCAGTTTCTCCTCCAGCTCCTGTATGTTTGCTTCTCTTTTCTTGTCCCTTTCATCATAAGTTTTAACCAGTTCTTCCAGGTGTTTAATTCTCTCAAAGGCTTCCTCTAATTCTCTTCTGACATTCATTTCTTCAATCAGTAATTCTTCATCATTCAAAGATTGATCAACACCATCCCCAATAGACTTATGTCCTTCATTGTCAGGGTTAGTTGGTGTTTTCTTTTTAGTCTTTCTAGCAACAAAAATATCTTTAGATTCAGATTCAAAAGTACTAGAGATATACCACTTCCTTTTTGTGGGAACTTGTGCATTTTCAGTTACATTTGCTTCCTGCTCATGGTCAGTATCTATTGCCACAACATCTTTTGTTTCCTTTTCTAGTTGTTTGACCCTGCTCCTCATAACACCCTTCTCCTTCAGGTGGTGTGAACGCCCAAGTTGGGTAGGTTTCTTTCTCTACACCTTTGGGGATGCAGAGGAAGAACCTCCTCTTTCCTTACTGGTCTTTGGTGTTCTAGTTTTGGGCTTTTTAGAAGATAAGGGTTTATGCACTTCCTTTGATGTAGGTTGGTCAGATGCTATGTGTGGCATGTTCTGCACATCTTGTTCCCCTAATTCTCCCTTGTTATAGGTGATTGAAGTAGTAGGTTGAATAGGAGGGCTTTCTCTTACTGACACAGCAGGTGATGGTATTGATGGTTCCACCAAAATATCATTAATATTTCTACAAGACAAAAACCTTTCCTAGGATACCTGTGAATACTGAACCCTAAGGCTCCTCTTCACTAGCAAGACAATTAAGCAATCATGTGACAATGCTGAATTATTTCCCTTGCTCTGATACTCGAACCCCATTATTTTCAACAAATTATTTAGAAAATTAGGCGCATTGACTATTCTATTATGGCGATGATGACTCAATAGCTTGAAATGCACAGTGTATAAGAGAGATTGTCTACCATCATAAGTAATGTATTTAATAATATAGGAAGCACAAGAAGCCCATACCCATGGAATTGATAGTCTTTTGGTGCCTTATGATGTCGAGTCCAAGTTTTCCCCTACCTCGCTAAATTCTTCTCGGGCAGCTATTGCATTTGCTTTGATAGGGAATTCTTCTCCACTTTTGGGTAGACTAGACACCTCTAGGATTGCAGCCTCGGAAGCATCCACCTTCAATCTCTTGATAGTGGCTTCATCTTGTGACAATGTGGCTGCAAATTGTCTTGTCATTTCTTCATTGTATTTGGTGAGCTTCAGAAAATAATTAAGCCATCCTGCTTGTGTAAAAATGGGCAAAACAAGCTTCTCTTCTAATATTAATTGATGTATCGTGGGTTCTCTTCTGAGAAGATCACCTCCCATGCTTGCTAGTTCATTCAGCTCAAGGTTCAAACTAAACAATTCCTCTACTTAACCCACAATTCTCTATTCACAATTCTCTAATTATATTGTATACAATCTGGTCACTGCAACTTTTATGAACTACGTTTTGAACTGACCTCTAAAATTAGGAATAGGAAGTTGGCAAGGCAGAAGATTATAATGCATGCAAGAAGAACAAAGAAAGGGTTTGCGTGTCTATCTGGTTTGTTGGTTTTTAATTTAGTGGCTTTGATGGTGAACAATCATTTTTTGAGCATACACTATCCCTCCCCCAACTAAAATCTTGAAGTGACCTCAATTCAAGGAATTGTACGGATGACGAGAAGGATTATAGTATATGGAAGTAAGATTAATAATGAGAATTTTGCATTATTAAATGTGAACACATATAGAAGTATTGAAATATATGTGTTAAATAATGGAAAGTTAATATTTGTACCTATTAAGATGAAGTGAACTAGACTTTGCACGAGTAGAGCATGGAAAATATGTCTGCAACATAAGTTAGATTGGACGGGGGCTCATTATTATGAGGAATGGTGGAAATGTGGTGTAGTCACAGTAGGAGGGTTCACAGAATGAACTGTCCAGACCATGTAGCAAGAGTAAACACAATGGAAACAACTCAAAGAAATGGAACAAATGCAGATTTAGTCATTTAGTATATCATAGAATTCAAATACAATTTGGTCGGCAACATGCGGGCTTAGAATTAGGGTTCACAGGCCTGATTACATAAATGCACAAGATAAAGCTTTGAAGTCCTCTTGCACAAAATTTAAACTATCAGATCTTTCTTATGTGAATAATTGATAACTGCTTTCCTAAGGATCTATTACATCAATATATATCAAATCCGGATCAATAGATTCCTCCACGTCGGCCAAGGAAGGTGAAAAACTTTAATGAAGAGCTGTAATGTGTTCATAGATAGGTCAGACCTAAATGCATATAACACTTCCTCAAATGAATGAAACAATGCGTGGATGCTTGGGGAAGGTTGGCCACAAACCAAAGGATGTTGAATGATGTGTCATTGAGATCTACAAGTCAAGGAATGATCGCAAGCCTTCTCCTTCAGCTGATTATCAGGAACTGTTAGAATGCTCTACTATGAGAAAACTGTCAACTTCTGATAGCGATATCTTTCCGGTAGTTGATCCAAATGCTCTGAATTCTTGATATGATGTAGATGGATGAGTGTAGATGCTAAGTCCAGATCCGTAAGGTGTGAATTGCCAAAATCGGACCACAAGCTAAAACTGCTTCTGACTGAACTGCTTTGAACTGAACTGGAAAATGAAAGAATTGAAATGCAAACAAACTAAAATGCAAATGTTTTTGGTTGATGCAAGATTACTCTTGAACTAGGGATGCTCCTGCATCAGACATCTAAGGTTATTGAAAAAGTGAGTCCCTCACTTTGCCGAGGCTAGGGGAGAACCAAGACGGTCCACCTCAGCCTAAGAAATCCAAGATGAATCTTCTTTCGGTCTGCCTTTCCACTTCACAAGACATTCTAGTGAAAGAGCACCAAGGAGATCATCTATGTTTTGTTTTCATATTTGTCTTCATGGTTGTGTTTCATGTTGTCTTTCTCTAATAAGGTCCTAGAAGACCATTCACTTGATTGTAATAAGGACCGTGTCCATTTCTTGTTGATATCATAAGGTGTAATAGGCAGTTTTGTCATAAGGCATGTTTGTAAGCCTTTATAAGGCATATAGGAGATGGTTATGAGTTTCATGCCTTGTCGAAGGCTTGTCATTCTTGGAGAAAACAATATACACATCCCAAACAGGGATAACACCTTTGTAATCACAAAATAAACTAAGACAAATAATGTAGTTGTAATCAGCATAACAAATGCTAGTTGGCAGTGATGGGTGAAGAACAGTTGCACAAGCTTCTCCATCAACCCAAATTACTTGCTCTTGCAGTTATGTGGTTAGACAGATGTTGTATAAGATCTTCCACCCATGAAGGAGCAGGGGAAGGAAGTTTTGATAAGAAATAAACAAAGAAATCTGTGTTCTGCCCACTTTTTTTGTATAAATTTGTTGTTCTGAGCCGTACTCTACTTCTGTACGAAACTGTCATGGTTCCCAAGTTAGTGGCACATGTAGAGTGATGAAGTATCTTTCAAACAAGGGTGGTTTGATGTTTGGACATTAACTATAAGGGAAGATACACCTGTTCTCCTCAGACTACTCTTTGGTGATTGTTTTCCTGAGTTTCCTTGCTGCCACATTCCGTACTGTGCAGAGGTACGGGGTTGTATTCACTTTTACATGAATTGATCAGTTAGAACATGATGTTAACTTCCTTTTTAATCTACTTTGGTGCTTTGAAATTCTTGTGGTAGGGAGTTATAAGGTTTTCTCTAAACTTGGTTTGTAAAACCCTCCTCTAGGGTTTTGATTGTAATCCATGTATTTCCTTCCATTCCACTGATGTAGAACTACATAGGTCAGTGGAATAGACTGTTGCAAGGTAGTTTCAATGTATTTTACAAAGGGTTTGGGTAGAGAAGATGATTTTCTACTGTTTATGTGAAAGACCTAACAAAACCATGTGTTAGGTGATGTTTAGAGACATAGAGAAGGAACCATAGAGGCATTTTTGGGAACAACATATTATAGGAGGACAAAACCCACAAAATTCATAGTTTTGACATGAATACTAAGTGCTCAAGTCATTGGTTGGGTTCTGTGCACAAATTTTAGAGGGGTCTCTTTGTATTTTTGGCCTAATTGGGGCTCTAGGTCATTGGGAGGAGTTATAGGTTGGGGTATTCCGTCCAAAACAACCTATGCCTAATTTTGGATATGTGATAGGGAGTCCAAATGGGTATCTACTGATTGTCCAAGTTCTATGTTTGAAGATCTGTATCAAAAGTTATTAGGATTGTTCTCCTTTTTTAGGGCTACAAGCCATTTCTTGGGTTTGTGAAGGAAGTGCTAATCCTAAGTTTGGTCTACCTTTTCCATTGATTGGAATGGGTCCCACAACATCAGAAAACACCTTTTCCATGAAGAATTTAGAGCCTCTAACCGTTGTTCCCACATTTGTATGAAGAACCTCAAATTTGGGCTTTTTGGTGTAGTGTAAACCTTGTCATCTTGTCCTATCTTCCTCCTATCCAAGTGCCTCTACATCACATTCTTTGTATTGTATTCCTCTAGTGTTGCGTCCAACTCTACTATCCAAAATGTCTTCAATCTATTCTGGTACTTGTTATGGTAACTTCTTCTTCAAGGCTTCTGCCATACTGTCACTGAACTCTGCTTCATGATATTGATAAAGATTTGTAATGTTGAAAATAGGTGAAATACCCAATGTCTCCAGTAGATCTACTTGATATGCATTTCATAAGTATCCTACAAGGTCCAAACTTCTTCATCTTCAACTTGTTATAAGTCCCAACTAGAAATCTTTGTTTTCTCAAGTACACCATTACTTCATCTCCAACTTCAAATTCCTTATGTCTTCTCTTCTCATCAGCCTTCTCTTTACGCTTACTATTCATATCCGCCAAATGTTTCTTTAGCCTTCTCTTTATACTTACTATTCATATTTGCCAAATGTTTCTTCACCTGATTATGCACTGTCTTCATATGGTCTGCAAATTCTTCTGCTTCTGCACTCCTCTTTTCTTCTGTACTGACATCTCTCAATTCTGCAACTCCTCTAGGATTCACTCTGGTAACAACCTCAAAAGGTGTTCTTCTGGTACTCCTATTTACTAAATTATTGTATGCAAACTCTGCTTGTGAAATAATCAAATCCCAACTTCCAGCTTTGTCTCCAACCAAACATCTCAACAAGTTTCCCAAACTCCTATTCACTACCTCTATCTATCTATCTGTCTATGGATGAAAAGTTGAACTGAACTTCAAGTCTGTCTTCATCTTCTTCCAAAGTATCTTCCAAAAATATCCAACAAACTTTGTATCTCTATCTAAAACTATACTCTTAGGTAATCCATGTAATCTCACAATCTCTTTGAAAAATAGGTCAGCTACATGCACCACATCAATTATCTTCTTCCAAGGTATGAAATGAGCCATCTTTGAAAATTTGTCAACCACTACAAATATTGAATCATGTCCTCTCTGTGTCTTTGGCAATCCCATTACAAAATCCATGCTTATGTCTTCCCAAGGTCTCTTCGGTACTGTCAAAGGTTTATACAATCTGGTGTTTTGACTATTTCCTTTTGCAACTTGACAAACTCTACAACTCTACACAAATCTCCGAACATCCTTATGTATCTAAGGCCAAAAGTAATTTTCACTTACCAAAACCACTATCTTATCAATGCCAAAGTGTCCTGCCAATCCACCACTGTGCTTCTCCTTAATCAAATTATCCCTCATTGAACTTTTAGGTATGCACAACTGACTTCCTTTGAACAACATATCTTCTTGAATGAAATAGTCGAACCACTTACTTCTATCTGTCACAACAATTTCCTTACATACTTTCCAAGGTTCTACAAAATCAGTGTCTCCCTCATACATGTTCTTCAATTCATCAAAACCCAACACTTCAACTCTCATCTCTGTCAACAAGTTTCTTCTTCTACTAAAGGCATCAACAACTTTGTTTGATTTTCCACTCCTATGTTTCAACACAAAAGTATAACTCTGCATGAACTCTACCCATCTCATATGTCTCTAATTCAACTTACCTTGATTGTTCAAATATTGCAAAGCTTGATGATCTGTATACAACACAAACTCCTTAGGTAACAAATAATATCTCCACTTCTTCAAGGCTTGAATTATGGCATAGAACTCTTGATCATAAACTGAATATCTTTTCCTTGCATCATTCAACTTCTCACTGAAATATGCTACAGGTCTACCTTCTTGACTTAATACTATTCAAATTGCATTTCCACTTACATCACAATCAACTTGAAATACCTTATTGAAATCTAGTAATGCCAAAATAGGTTGCTCTGTCACTTTATGCTTCAATAGTTCAAAACTTTTATCTGCTCTAGATGTCCACTTGAAATCCTTTCTGTCACCTCTCATTGTCTCAGTCATAGGGTTACAAACTGAACTGAAATTTCTGATGAACTTCCAGTAGAAACTAGCCAATCCATGAAATGATCTAACTTCTCCAATGCTCTTCGGTGTAGACCACTCAATAATTGCTCTCACTTTCTCAAGGTCCATCTTAAATCCTTCCGCAGAAATCACAAATCCCAAAAACACCAACTCTTCCTTCATGAAACTACACTTCTTGATGTTTATTAGCAATTTCTCTTCTCTCAGTCTCTGCAAAACTTGTCTAATATGCCACAAATGTTCTTCTTTTGTTTTACTGAAAATCAAAATATCATCCAAGTACACAATCACAAACTTACCCAAGAATTTCTTCAAGACTTCATTCATCAATCTCATGAAAGTACTTAATGCATTTATCAATTCAAAAGGTGCCACTAACCACTCATATAATCCGTCATTTGTCTTAAAAGCAGTCTTCCATTCATCACCTTCTCTGATTCTGATATGATGGTATCCACTCTTCAAGTCTATCTTTGTGAAATATCTTGCTCCACTCAAACAATCCACAATATCATCCATCCTAGGTAAAGGAAATCTATACTTAATTGTGATCTTGTTTATTGCTCTAGAGTCAGTACACATTCTCCATTCTCCATCCTTCTTCAGTGCTACCACTGCAAGTACTGCACAAGGACTCAAGCTTTCTCTAATCAAACCTTTCCTCAACAATTCTTGTATCTGTCTATTCAATTCTTCATTCTCTGTCGGTGTCATCCGATGTGCTACTTTATTAGGCAAACTTGCTCCTAGTATAAGATCCATGTGATGACTGATACTCCTTATAGGTGGTAATACATCAAGTACATTATCTAATATGATGTCTTCATACTCTGTCAGCAACTCTCTTATCTCCTCTGGTTCAGTTTCTTTCTTCACTACTTCAGGTGTTTTAGGAATCAAGGCATAACACATACTTTCTTGTTTCAAACCATTCAAAATTTCCTTCCATCTACCAAACAGATTCTAGCATTCCCACATACCACATCTTTAGGATCATCTTCCAAAGGAATCAAAGTAATTCTTTTCCCATTTGCTGTTATAGTGTATGTATTCTTTCTCCTATCATGTATAGCTTTTCTATCATACTGCCAAGGTCTGCCCAACAAGATATGACAAACATCCATAGGCATAATATCACACAAGACTTCATCATGATAAGATCCAATATGAAATTTCACCAAACATTGTTCACTCATGAGTACCTTATGATCATCCTAAATCCATGCTATCTGATAGGGCTTAGGGTGTTTCAATCTTTCCAACTTCAGCTTAGTCACCATCTCCTCTGAAACTAGGTTATTTGAACTACCACTATCAATTACAACTTTACAACACTTACCTCTGGATTTGCATCTGGTTCTGAACAGACTTTTCCTCTGTGATGGTTCCTCATTTTTTTTTGGTTTGAAATAGTGCTCTCCTCATCACCAATGATTCTACTTTCTGATGCAGAGGCATCCACACTATAACCTTCGCATATAGCATGGATGTCTGCAGCCCAACCTCATCATCATCATCTTCGCCCTCATCATCATATTCCGCTTTACACTGTCCGCATCATCATATTTCCTGTAAACACCAACTGCATCATCATATTTCGGATGAGCAGAATTATCCTCCTGCCGACTACTGTTCACCTCCTCCGCCTGTCGCCTATCATCATCATGATATTCAGCGGGCGCAAACATCCTCCTGTTGCACTGTTCATCGGGCGCCAAACACTAGCGGCATCATCATGGCATGCGACACCCCCTTCGTCAGCAGGATATCAAATATCCGGTCGCTCCAAATATCCTGATGACGATCACCTTCAGCAGCTTCCCTTCGACCCTCCGCTAGCCGACGACACAAGCAACAGCATCATGATCTACTTTATCCGGTTCTCTCGAAACCTCCTGATGATGTTAATACAACCTTCTGCCGATACCCAAGCACTTAACAACGGCAGGATAAACTCGCATAGGGGGATATCTCAATATCCTGATGACGATGACGTCATATCCTGATGACGATGACGTCACCCAATATCCTGATGACCTCTTCAACACTTAGTCAAAAAAATGAACTTTCACTCCCGCATCTGCTCGCGATATGCAGATGATGGGCTCTCCCAGCAGGATAAACTCGCATAGGGGGATATCTCAATATCCTGATGACGATGACGTCATATCCTGATGACGATGACGTCACCCAATATCCTGATGACCTCTTCAACACTTAGTCAAAAAAATGAACTTTCACTCCCGCATCTGCTCGCGATATGCGGATGATGGGCTCTCCCGAAAGATGATCCTGATGCCGATACGCTCCTCCTTGGCTCTCCTGATGATCACCCCCACGAACTTACACTTCATGCAATCGACAACATCACGCTCATCTCCTCCACTTGTCTGGATGACGATGCCTAACCCGACTGCAGGATATTTGCAGAAATATCCTGATGATGCCGTCTTGACCAATTTCCAGCCTTAGCGAAATTTCACTTCGCCGATCCTCCAAGGATGACCCGATCCACTCTCAGGGTCATCTTCCACACTCTATCTTATCAGCTCGACCTAGCACATACCCATGCTAGGGTCTTCAACATCTGTCGACCGCGATCCTGCACACCTGCATGCAAACAAACAAACTACAACCTACCCTACTGTACATTACCATTCCACCGATCAGACGGATCAACCGGTGGAATGGATCAGTAAATCCATGAAACCACCCAAACCAGCAGATCGATTACACAAAGGAGATCAAACAGAAAACGAAACAGGATCTTTATTGATTTCAAAGATGCAATACAATATACTGCTTCTCACACAGCACACTCGAACTCCTCTGCTTAATGCAACACTATACTGCCGATCGATGATCTACAATCAACCGATCTCATGCTTAAATAGATTATCCTACGAGTACTACTGACCCGACTCCAAGCGGCTGGGAACTCTCTCCAAGCGGCTGGGAGATCCCACCGAACACACATCATGACAGCTGTACTAACAAACTTCCTAAAAATAGCAAAAGCATGGTCAGCATGACCTTATCATGATCAGCATGACCTTATTACATTCATTTGGTCTTAACAGACCTTCTTGGAAACATAAACAAGACCTAACACAACTAACTGCCTTATCAAGACCAGCTGTCAGGTAGGTGCTCCTGCACCATACTCCCCAACAGAAAAGAACTCATGTCCCATGAGTTTAGTATGTGGAAGTCCTCCACCTTTACACTTTGCCTCTGCAATATGCTGCCCTGTTCCAGCTTTGTCTTCTGCTGGCTCTTGGCTTCTCCAAGACTTCTGAACTGTAACTTGCTTTCTGGCAAGTAGATCCTCATGCCTATTAATGTAGGCCTTTCTCTCACATACCCTGTGGTGGGCAGGTTGTCTGACCAGAACCTCTTTCTGAACTGCCTCTTGAACTTCTGAAATGTGCAATTCTGTCTTCCTGTCAATCTGTATAGGACAAGCAATAGTCCCAACTATGACAACATCCTTGTCATTCCTCTCAACTGGTTGCTGTGTGCACCCCTGTTTCTGAACCTGCTGCTGACCTCTGTCAGTCACAACTGAAACTTTCTTCAGCTTGTTGTCTGTAACAACTCCTTTCCCTGCAGTGTCCTGAACTGCCTTTATGCCTGATCCTATAGGCATCTGCACATACTCCTTCTTTCCCATTAAAATGACTTGGGCTGCCTTCTGTACTGCAGCTTTTGCCTGCAATGGCATCAACTTAATAGTCTTCCCATCCTTCTTGATGGTGTAGGTTCATACGGTACCCTTCTGTCAAATTGCCATGGTCTACCCAACAGTAGGTGACAACATTCCATGGGCAAAATATCACACAAAATTCTATCATGATATGCTCCAATCTGGAAATCCACATATGCCTGTTCAGAGACAAAAAGTGATTGACTATCACTCACCCAAGATGCCTTGTAAGGATGTGGATGTGGAATCCTTTCCAGCTTCAGTTTATCCACCATTTCCTGGGATACCATGTTGTCTGTTGAACCAGTATCAATGACAACTTTACATACCTTACCTTTACTCTTACATGTGGTCTTGAAAAGAGCTCTTCTTTGCATCATATCCTTTGATGCCTGCAAACTAATTCTCCTTAGCATCAATGATTCTCCACTCTCTGGATATCCAACATTAGCAGGATCTCTGTTTGAACTCTGTGCACTTTCTTCTACTTTCTCTTCTTGTACCAGTTGTACTCTCTTGTCACTAGTTCTATCATTTCTGGATGATGAACCCTTGTTTTCTGGACATTTGAAAGATGGATGACCAAACTCACCACAGGTGTAACATTTCCCTGAAAATGTAGTAGAACCTCTACCACCTCCAAATCTTCCTCTATTACCTTTCCATCCACCTCTGAAATCAGACTGTCCCTGTCCTTTACCAGTGTCTTCTTGACCCTCAGTGGTCTGCTTTTGTGTAGGGGCTGATCCTCTTCCCCTATGGTTTCCTCTTCCTCTCATGGACTTATCATGTCCTCTATTCATCTTTTCTTCAATCCTGATTGCCATTTGATAACAATCCTCCACATTCTTAGGGTTAGCTAAAACTAACTCATCCTGTATGTTAAATCTCAAACCAGCCAAGTACCTAGCCACCTTTTCTACCTCATTCTCATGATGACCAGATCTCATACTTAACAGATAAAATTCCTCAGTATATGCTTTCACATCCCTGTCTTTCTGCTTTAAAAATTGCAGCTTCTTAAACATCTGGATTTCATAATCCCTTGGCAAGAATTTACCCTTGATCCTTGCTACCATCTTATCCCATGAAGTGATCTTAGACTTCCCTTGTTTCCTTCTCTCAGATTGTACATAATCCCACCATACCAAAGCATGACCTCCTAACTTGGTCTTTTCAATCTTCACCTTCTGATCCTCAGCAACATCTTCACATTCAAAGTGATTATCAAGTGCAGCAATCCAATCTAACAACTCATCTTCATTCAAGCTTCCAGTATACTTGGTAACATCAACCTTTACCTTAGGTTTATCACCCTGCACTGCCTTTAACAGTTTTACAAATTTCTGGTCTTCAGCCTCCAGATCTTCAGCTACTTCTTCATACTCTTCAACAGTATCTTCATCTTCTTCAGACTCACTGTCTGCCACTTCCCTCTTTTTGTTCTTCTCCAGGGCTGTAAGCCTGGCTTGAAGTGCTTCAGCAAGCTCCTTCATCTTCCTCATCTCTCTAGCATGTTTCTCCTTCATTTCCTGCAATTCCCTTGCAGTACCACTACCTTTCGGAGGCATTTTGTCAACCTCTCAATCAACACACAACACACAATCAACTCTACTTCTGCCCTTTCGGTGACAGAATCAACACACAACAGCCCAGATGTTTTGCTGGGCTCTGATACCACTATGATGCAGAGGCATCCACACTATAACCTTCGCATATAGCATGGATGTCTGCAGCCCAACCTCATCATCATCATCTTCGCCCTCATCATCATATTCCGCTTTACACTGTCCGCATCATCATATTTCCTGTAAACACCAACTGCATCATCATATTTCGGATGAGCAGAATTATCCTCCTGTCGACTACTGTTCACCTCCTCCGCCTGTCGCCTATCATCATCATGATATTCAGCGGGCGCAAACATCCTCCTGTTGCACTGTTCATCGGGCGCCAAACACTAGCGGCATCATCATGACATGCGACACCCCCTTCGTCAGCAGGATATCAAATATTCGGTCGCTCCAAATATCCTGATGACGATCACCTTCAGCAGCTTCCCTTCGATGCTCCGCTAGCCGACGACACAAGCAACAGCATCATGATCTACTTTATCCGGTTCTCTCGAAACCTCCTGATGATGTTAATACAACCTTCTGCCGATACCCAAGCACTTAACAACGGCAGGATAAACTCGCATAGGGGGATATCTCAATATCCTGATGACGATGACGTCATATCCTGATGACGATGACGTCACCCAATATCCTGATGACCTCTTCAACACTTAGTCAAAAAAACAAACTTTCACTGCCACATCTGCTCGCGATATGCGGATGATGGGCTCTCCCGAAAGATGATCCTGATGCCGATACGCTCCTCCTCGGCTCTCCTGATGATGATCACCCCGACGAACTTACACTTCATGCAATCGACAACATCACGCTCATCTCCTCCACTTGTCTGGATGACGATGCCTAACCCGACTGCAGGATATTTGCAGAAATATCCTGATGATGCCGTCTTGACCAATTTCCAGCCTTAGCGAAATTTCACTTCGCCGATCCTCCAGGGATGACCCGATCCACTCTCAGGGTCATCTTCCACACTCTATCTTATCAGCTCGACCTAGCACATACCCATGCTAGGGTCTTCAACATCTGTCGACCGCGATCCTGCACACCTGCATGCAAACAAACAAACTACAACCTACCCTACTGTACATTACCATTCCACCGATCAGACGGATCAACTGGTGGAATGGATCAGTAAATCCATGAAACCACCCAAACCAGCAGATCGATTACACAAAGGAGATCAAACAGAAAACAAAACAGGATCTTTATTGATTTCAAAGATGCAATACAATATACTGCTTCTCACACAGCACACTCGAACTCCTCTGCTTAATGCAACACTATACTGCCGATCGATGATCTACAATCAACCGATCTCATGCTTAAATAGATTATCCTACGAGTACTACTGACCCGACTCCAAGCGGCTGGGAACTCTCTCCAAGCGGCTGGGAGATCCCACCGAACACACATCATGACAGCTGTACTAACAAACTTCCTAAAAATAGCAAAAGCATGGTCAGCATGACCTTATCATGATCAGCATGACCTTATTACATTCATTTGGTCTTAACAGACCTTCTTGGAAACATAAACAAGACCTAAAACAACTAACTGCCTTATCAAGACCAGCTGTCAGGTAGGTGCTCCTGCACCACTTTCTCAAGTTTACCAACTGAACTAGATGATTCAACAGGTTCTTCTTCAACATAGGCTGCTCTTCCACTATTTTCTATCCTCTTACTTGTACTACCCTGATTACACTCAAATGCCTATGTCCTTCACCTCCACACTTGAAACAAGTACCTCTGAATGTCCTCTTATCAAATCCTCATTCTCTTTTGTATCCTTTATTCCAGTATGCACTAGGGTTTCCTCTCCGGTAAAAATTTATGTCATCTCTCTAGTAAGCATTGTTATCTCTATCATCCTTCCTAACTGGGCTGTCAAACTTGTTCTGCTCTGTAAATGGTCTATCACATCCAGAAAATGTTCTACCTCTCTAAAATTTACCTCCTCTGCCTCTTTGTCTCTGATCGTGTCTCTTGTTCAGCTTCTCTTCAACTTTTAGGGCAAACTGATATGCTTCTTCCAAATATGTCATCCTTACCAAACTTAGTTCTTCTTGAATGTTCAATCTTAATCCATTTACGTATCTAGCCACTTTATCCTTGTTTGCTTCACTATGTCCTGTCCTTATGATCATCTTATGAAATTCTTCAGTGTACTCCTTCATAGATTTCTCCTTTTGTCTCAGGTTCTACAATCTTTTCAACAATTCCAACTCATAGTCAGCAGGTATAAACTGATTCTTCAACTTTGTCACCATCCGATCCCACTTTGTAATCTTTTCTTTTCCTCTTATGTTTCTTTCCAACTAAACTTCTTTCCACGAGATAGCAGCATGTCCTTTCAACTTTGTCTTTGCAAATTTCACCTTCTCCGAATCTTCAATTTCTTCATATTCAAAGTATTATTCCATATCATTTATCCAGTCAATCAATTCTTCAGGATTCAAATTACCAATATAGTTCGGTACATCAACTCTAGGTCTCTTTCCAATCTTTGAAATAGCTCGCAACATCTTTATCTGATCTAATTCTTCTTCTTCATTGCCTTCTAGGGTTTCGCCAATTTGTTTAGCAGATTGAAATTCCTCTTCATCATCACTTTCAACATTAGGTCTCGGTGTCAATCCTCTTTGCCTATCTTCTTCAACAACATCCAAATAAATTCGCATTGTTCTCATCAATTCCATTATCTCATCCATTCTATTAGCCATTGTACCAACAGGAGGAACTCTCCGCGGTGGCATCTTCCTAGGATCAAGTGCAAACTGCCTCAGGTTCAAGGATCGGGCTACAAGTAGCAAATGCCTCTCAATCAGCGATCGGTTGCACACAAGTAACCTACCTTAGATCGGCGATCTGTTAACAACAAGATCTTACGGAATCCCCTTCACCAATTCGCTCCAAAGAATCAAACTTTCGCTCTGATACCACTTGATGCAGTCACGGTAGGAGGGTTCATAGAATAAACTGTCCAGACTATGCAACAAGAGTAAACACAATGGAAACAACTCAAAGAAATGGAACAAATGCAGATTCAATCATTCGGTATATCATAGAATTTAAATACAATCTGGTCGGTAACATGCGGGCCTAGAATTAGGGCTCATAGGCTTGATTACATACATGTGCAAGATAAAGCTTTGAAGTCCTCTCACACAAAATCTAAACTATCAGATCTTTCTTATGTGAATAATTGATAACTGCTTTCCTAAGGATAATCTGAATCAATAGATTCCTCCACGTCAGCCAAGGAATGTCATAAACTCCAATGAAGAGTTGTAATGTGTTCATAGATAGGTCAGACCTAAATGCATATAACACTTCCTCAAATGAATGAAACAATGCACGGACCCTTGGAGAAGGTCAACCACGAACCAAAGGATGTTGAATGATGTGTCATTGAGATCCGCAAGTCAAGGAATGATCGCAAGCCTTCTCCTTAGCTGATTATTAGGAACTGTTAGAATGCTTTGCTTTGAGAGAATAATCAACTTTTGATAGTGATATCTTTCTGGTAACTGATCCAGATGCTCTGAATTCTTGATATGATGTAGATGAATGAATGTAGATGCTAAGTCCAGACCCACAAGGTGTGAATTGCCAAAATCGGACCACAAGTTGAAACTGCTTCTGACTGAACTGGAAAATGAAAGAACTAAAATGCAAACAAACTGAAATGCAAATGTTTTTGGTTGATGCAAGATTACTCTTGAACCAGGGATGCTCTTGCATCAAAATGACATACTGGCACATGTGAACCAATTGAGGAAGTTCATATGCGGTGAGATGATGAATGGTAGCTACATGTGCTTGAAAAGTGGAGTAAATGCAGGTGTAGTGTAATTAACTTGGCATGAAATTTTGAATGAGCTAACAGATAGTTGCTGCATGTTCCTTTATCAATAAGTCCCAGTGTGTACTATGGCAGTGTGGATTTTGTTGCCTGCTACAGGTCCCATTAGCATATTGAAATGGTCTCCATGAAGATTATGGCATCGGTGTTGTGTGTGCACGTGAAGAAAGTAAATAAATTATACTTGAGGGACCTCAGGAGGTGAGCGGTGTAGCTCATCTGCTGAGTCACTTTGAGAATCGACAGGGTCTGCTTCCATGTGACTGCTTGGTGATAATATAGCAGTATTTGAGTCGGGGCTGGGAATAGAGCATTACTTTAGAAAATCATCTTGTGTTGCTCGCCTAGTGTAGAGCTTTAATCTATGGCCATTAACCAACAGTGGAAACTTGACTTTATCTATAGTTTGCAATTTGATAGCTCCATTTGAAAAGACCTAATGTATTTCATAAGGTCCTAACCACATTGATTATAGTTTTTCCTTGTGATCCTTGTATTTGGAATCATATAACAAAGCCCATTCACCCACATGGAATTCTTTATTCTTGATGAACTGATCATGCCATTTGGCTCTTTTCTTTTGAACTATCTCTGTGTGGTGCATAGCTGCCATTCTGATCTCATCTAATCCATTGAGAATATGGAGTCTTTCTTGTTGTGCTATTGTCAAATCCATGTCAAGTTCTAGTGTAGTTCTTAGTGTTTTATCTTCAAACTCTATTGGCAAAACTATTGTTTTGCCATACACTAACTCATAAGGTGTGAAACTTGTTGTTGTCTTCCATGTGGTTTTGTATGCCCATATTGCCTTTGGTAATCTGGTTGCCCAGTCCTTTCTGTGAATGTACACTATTTTGGTCAGAATATTCTCAATTTCTTTATTTGTAACCTCCACTTGCCCATTGGCTTGGGGTTATAAGATGTTGATTTTCTATGCCTGATTTCATATTCTTTAATCAATGCGGAAATGAGTTCAGAAGTGAACTGGGGACCTTGATCAGTGACAATTTCCCTTGGTGCTCCATACCTAGTGAAGATCTCTTCAGACAAGAACTTGGCTATATTTCCATCTCTTACAAATTGGAAGACCTTGACTTGAACCCATTTTGTCAAATAATCAGTGCAAACTAAAATGCACTCCTTGTTATTAGAAGCTGGTGAAATTGGCCCAATGAAATCTAGCCCCCATTTTTCAAATGGTGCTAGTGCCATTTGTGGCTGCAAAGGCATCTCATCTAACCTCGTTGGTCTGCCCATTCTCTGACATCTGTCACAACTCCTTGTATACTTGATTGCATCATTATGAAGAGTTGGCCAATAATAGCCTGTTGTTAAGACCTTGAATGTTGTCCTTTTGGCTGCAAAGTGACACCCACAGGGCTCATCATGGCAAGATTTTAGGATTTCAAAGACCTCATCTTCTCTTATACATCTCCTCATAATATGATCTAGACCAGTGTAGAATAGATAACCAACAATCCAAGAATATGGAAAGCTTTTATGCACTAGTTGTCTACTTTCTCTAGGAGAGAAATGTGATGGTATCTGCCCTGCTACTAAGTAATTAGCAATATCAGCAAACCATGGTGTGTGTATATTGAGAGCAAACAAATGCTCATATGGAAAAGAGTCATCTACAACACCTTCTTCTATTTGTGTAGGCAATCTAGATAGAAAATCTACCACCACATTAGCTTTCCCTAGCTTATCCACTATTGTTATATCAAATTCTTGTAGTAAGAGCAACCAATATTTGACTAGCCTACCTCCAACCATAGGTTTGTTCATTAAGTACCTAATTGCAGTATGGTCTGTATGGATAAATATTTGGTAACCAGTGATATAATGCCTAAACTTGTTGATAGCATAGACAATAGCCAACATTTCTTTCTCTGTGACAGTGTAGTTGAGTTTTGCTCCTTGTAAGTTTTGGCTGATATAATAGATAGCATATTCCTTATTAGATTCTTTTTGTCCCAATATAGTTCCTATAGCAAAATCAAAAGCATCAGTGTGTATATGGAAAAGCAATGTCCAATTTGGTCCTCTCAAGACAGGTGCTTTTGTCAAAGTTGTCTTAAGTGTCTCAAAAGAGTGCTGACATTCTATGGTCCAGTCGAATTCCATATCTTTTGTAAGCAGAGTAAACAAAGGTACTGCTAGTTTGTTGAAGTCCTAAATGAACCTCCTATAATAGCCTGCATGGCCTAGAAAGCTCCTGACATCTTTTGGTTTATGTGGTACAGGAAGTATAGAAATTATCTCAATTTTATTGGGATCCACCTGAATTCCATCACTTGATATAAAGTGTCCTAGAACAACCCCTTGAGTCATCATTGTAAAGCATTTTTCATGACTCAATGATAGATTATGTTCTTGACATCTTTTCAGGACCTTCTCTAGATTGTTGAGTGTTGTTTAATATGTTTCTCCATAGGTGGTGAAATCATTCATGTAGATCTCCATAGAATCATGGGCATAGTTTGAAAAAATACTTAGCACTGCCCTTTGGAAAGTGGCTGGGGCATTACATAACCCAAAGGGAAGAACAGAATAAGCATATGTACCCTAGGGGCATGTAAATATGGTCTTATCCTGGTCCTCTGGAGCTCTCTTTATCTGATTATAGCTACTAAATCCATCTAAGAAGGAGAAGTACTTTTTTCCTGCTAGAGAATCAAGTACTTGGTCAATGAAAGGTAGTGGAAAATGATCTTTTCTAGTGGCTATGTTAAGTTCCCTATACTCTATACATACCTCCACTTGCCTCCTTTCTTAGGGACAATAACTAAAGGTGACACCCATTCACTTTCAGAAATAGAGTAAATGAAGCCGGCATCAAGAAGTTTTTGTAGCTCAGTTTTAACTATGTCTCGTAAGGCAGGGTTCATTCTCCTTTGTGGTTGTCTAATTGGCTTGAAAGCATCATTTATGTAGATCTGGTGCATGCACATGTCTAGATCAATTCCCTTCATGTCACTGTAATCCCATGCAAGGCTGATGAATGTGCCTGCGGCACAATGGTTAGGGAAGTCTGTTGTTCCTCAATTAGGGCATTGTTAATATTCAACATTTTTCTTGGCATGATTTCCAATGTTTTAGAGGCTGGTTGCACAAATGAAAGGTCACATCCACTAATGTTGGGAACACATTCATGAGGTAGTAAAGAGTGGAAAAGTTGGGATAATTCCTCCAAGGAATGTGCAGGTATGATATTCTATAGTGGATCTTACAGACATGACAAACAGTCTTGTTGTTGCGGGTCCCTACCGTAATGGTTCTGTATATTGTGGTCAATTAAGTCATCCTCATCTTGGGTTTCTAACAGGGGGTTCGTTCAATGGTCATGAGAGTTTGTAGGGAATAGTGGTCTTCTTCTTCTTCCAAGGTAGGCCATATGATTTTCTCTAGATTATCATGAGGTTGAGCTGGAGGGTAGAGGACCAATTTCTTGGTTATAGTTCCATTTGAGATTATCGTGTTTCCAGACCTACAACCTATGAATGCATCAGCTATTGCTAACCATGGTCTGCCTAAGATAAGTGGATAACCTGCAAGGTTAACTTTTGGCTGCAAGACTATGAAATTTGAAGGATACTCCCAGGAATCCAATACTATGACTATGTCCTCAATGATCCCTTCAAGTTTTACTGTTGACCTATCTGCCAATTTTAAAATAGTTGGTTTAGGCCTAAGGTTAGGTAGTTGAAGTAGTTTCATTGTTTCTTTAGTGATGACATTAATGGTCACCCCTAAGTCAATTAAGGTATTTTTTACGAGGGTTCCATTTATCTTAACATCCACTACTGGACTGCCATGGTCTGTGTATTTAGGGATAGTTATGTTCCCTAGCATGATATCAGCAAAGTTCCCTAAGACATGGACTATCTGAGAGTCCTTCCTCTTTCTCCCTGGCTTTTTAAGACAAAGGTCTCTCACTATCTTGGTATAGATTGGAATGTCCTTGATAGCTTGGATAGGTATTTTGATACTGACATTCTTAAGTTGACCCAATACGTATGTCTCTGCTTGGGTTTGATGTTTTGGAATGGCTAAACATTCAGGGAAAGGAGGCTATGGATTTGAGATGATTTAATTCAGGCTCCAGAGGTAAATTGTTTAAAGCTTCAGCTATGGGTTGTTCATCCACCACCTCAGTGATTTGGGGAGATGAAGGACCAGCTAATGTTTTCCCTGACTTGAGGTGGACATCACTCATCTCTACCTCATAAGTGGGGTATTAAATAGCCTCGTTAGTGTATGCCTATTGTATAGGCTTGTTATTGGGGTTAGGTGCAGGTTGGGCAGGCAGTTGTGGTGCTCTTAGTGGTTGAGTTGTTGGGCTTGATGGATTTGGCATAATAGCTTGTTGTTGTGGCTGAGAAGGCAGCAAAGGTTGTGAGTAATTCATATTTTAATTTTGCCATTGTTGTCCCTTTTGTGATTGTGGTTGTCATTGGTTTTGTTGTACTGGCCATTGAGGGTTGTAGTTAGGTCCTGGGAAATTTTGCTGGGGCCATACCTTTGGTTGCTGTTGATTCCAGTTTTGTTGAGGGTTTTGCTATTGTTGAGAGTTTTGCCATTGGTTTTGTGTATTTGTCCAAGGTTGAGGGTTCCAACTAGACAAATTATGATTACTTACTAAAAATGATGCATTGAAAGTTAAAGGATCTTCTGGCATACCTTGTCTTTGTTTCCATGGTTTCCTTTATGCAACATAGAACAATTGGCCATCTTCACTTTCAAATGGTTGAAAGTGTGGTTTCTCTTACTTATCTTCTGTAATACTAGTCACTCTTCTACACTTGCAATTGGCTTTTCTTTGTCTACAATTGGGATAGTATTTAGTGAGTATTGCATCAGCCTCTTCCTACTTCTTCAAATGGAGAGTATTCAGTTGAGTAGCTAGATGAATTATAATATCTTCTTTCATGTTGGTCAACAGGTTGCTTAATTCCACCCTTGAAATTGAATTAGATGTCTTACTAATGGTAGATGTTCTTTCTCCCCTTATCTTCTTGGTGAAGGACCTTGTCATTAACTCCTCTCAAAAATACAATCTTGAAAGATTCATCTCAGAGTTTATTCTGTGGATTTTTCTTTAGGCAGAACTGGAACCTCTCTACATAATCTTCCAATGGTTCATCCTCTTTTTGAGTCATCCTAAAGATGTCATATCTTCTCCTATCAATTCCTCTGCAATAATCTTGGTACTTCTCCAGTAATTTTGTTTTCATTGTGTTCCAATCTGGAATAGCATCCTTGCCCAGTCCCATAAACCATCTCAAAGCGGCATCCTTCAAAGTAGAAGGAAATAGCTTGAGCCTATGGACATCTATTGTGTAGTCATAGCTTCTACATAAGACATCAAATTCAAACAAGAATGCATCTGGATCTTCAGTCACCAAACCATAGAAGATTGGTAATGTTGAAGGAGGTATATTCTTTAGAGCAATAGCCCTCTCTTGGTTGGTAATTAGAAACTCAAAAGTCACATGTTCTAGTGGATCATCCACTACATCAGCCATGGTTAGGAAGGCTCTTTCTATATTATCAATAGATGTTGATGAGAGGGAAAATTATTCATTTGTAATACCCTCGCTCTAATCAATGTAGTCACCAATATTTGTTGTAGCTTGTTGGGTTGATGGAAGAAACCTTCCCAAAGCGTCTATCTACCTCTGCATACAATAGGTATGACCTTGTATAGCAACAACTCCTGCACAATTGTAGTGAAATGTTTTGGTATTTGGTGGGATGAAACTTAAGTATTCTATTCTCTGAAAGCAAAATGGTTAAACTAGGAAAGCTTGGAAATAACAGAGACTGATCTTGGAAAATAGCACCATCCCTGACAACGACACCAAAAATGTAGTGTCTTTGCTATGGCTAGTAAACTTGGTGATATTCACATAATCTAGAGGAGAAACCTAACTGAACAATCCACTATAACCCTTGAAAATACCTTCATTGAATTATTGACCAGGGCTAGTAAGCTTGTGATGGCACTAGCACTGTATGTGCTTTCAAAGATCAAGTTCTATCTAACTCATCTAGTACAATGTCATAAGTCAAACTACTCAATGACAAAAGAAAGTAATGTTGCTACTGTTGCTATGGGTACTTGCAATATAAGACTATAACAAATGACTGTTAAGGAAATGAACTCTAAGAATTAGCTTGGTATTGATAACTTATCCTACCCTCTGGAGTATCACAAGTCAAATGAACTAAAATAACTTAAGAATCTAATTGATCTTGCATTCATGAAATAACTACTATAGTAATAATAATAACATGCAAGAAAATAAAGCGAGGGACAGTTACCCTGAGTGGCCCTTGCTCGGGTGACTGCCTCACTGCTTTTAACTCAAATCTAGTTTTCTAGACTGACACAATCATATTGATTTTAACTCATTCATTACATAGTCTTCTCAAATCACATAAAATATTGTTGAACTGTATTATTCATAAACTCATAAAAATAACGACATTGTCTGCATATAACTGGAAAAGATTCAGATAGCTATATCTGTGACAAAACAATCTACTTCAAACTTGAAACTTAACTACCTCGACCACCAAGCCATACATATAGGCATAGGGGTGGGGGGTTTACTGAAATAGGTCTCTTAACTGAAATCATAAAAACACCACTCTGTACAAACCAAAGTGTGATAAATACTAAACAACAATAACTAAAAAAGAAGGAAAGAAGAGTCCCACTAAAATTGGAACTTGCTAAAACAGGAGAACATGGACTGGTCAAATCAGTCACGTTGGTCTTCTAGTTGCAACATAATCCTTCCTCTTTCAATTATCTTTATTGATTGCCATCACGATGCGTGATTATCTCCATCAAGTGTCTTCATGCCATAGTAGCTACACTTAGTTGAGTTTGGAACCTCCCCTGCTCTGCTATCTGGAAATGTTGTGGCTGTGGGCTACACCTTACAGTTGTTGCGGGCTACAGTCCCTCTTCTTCAGCTACAGGAGTTAGTCCACAAAACATGTACATATATAATACTAACAATCATAATTAACACAAACATTCTCTACAATCCATACATTTCCACACATAACATACAATATTCATCATATTATAATCATATCCCCATATACTTAATAACTAGGTTCAGGTTTGCATGATGATCATAAGAGATAGCATAATATAGAAATATGTGTAAGATAATATCTAAGAATGTCTTTCAACTTGCATAACACCATAAGAAAATAGGCTAATAACTAGGCTCATAACTACTCAATAAAATTTGAATTAAGAGGCAAGAAATATATTTATTTCTGTTCTATTGCAGCTGTAAGTTGCATTTCCTCTTATGCTTGGAAGATTGAAAATTGTAGTATTAGCTAAATTAAATACTTGGTTGCTGCAGTAGGAATTGTCACAAAATTTGAGTTTTCTGTACAATTTATTTAAACCCTTGATGATCCTACCAGTAGGAAACTTGCAAGAAATGACATAAACCTATCAACCAGAACAAGGGATCAATTAATGCTATGGCATATGATTGTATACTATGCAAATTGAAACAAATTCTAGAGAATTTAAAACCAGAAATTATGAGAAGAAAAGTATGATAATCATTTGTAGCATGCAGAGGAAAAGAAATATGCTAAACCATAAATATATTACAATTCCTTATACCATAAATTAGGGCACACAGACAAGGAAAAATGTAGAGATGCCATGACAAATCTGGGCGTCCATTAGAAATGCGAAACTCTCTAATGGAGACACCTCCATTAGAGGCACCTATGTTATGAAACATAGAGGAAAATATGAAATCTAAAAAAAATCAGCCAATGTTTTATTTATTTCATTCAATAACCCTTCATTACTTAGCATTTAATACTTTATTAAGACTTACTAAAAGCTCCTAAAATCTATTGTTATGAAATAGAAATATGCCTATAAGGCAGCAACAAATAAATAAGCTTGATGAGCCATATGTATTAAGGCTCAAGGATTACCTATTACTTGATTAATGGTTAGGAAATAATATTAAAGAAGAAAGTGGAAGAGTTACCAAAACAAAAGGGACTACTTTGAAAATAACCATTGGATATTTGAAAGAGGAGACCCTTCATTTATTAATTAAAGAGAAAAAAAAAATGATTACATTGGAATGCAGATGATAAATTCTTGAAATCAAGAATTTATCATTAATTCTTTACTCATGACCAGTCCATCCGTCGGTTATATTGTTTGGTTTTATTAGGGTGTTATAAAAGAACACATATTATAATAACTATGGGTGTCTTCACAAGATTTTAGATAGTGTTGACCAAGCTAAGGGATAGTAAATCTAGAGTGTGTCTGTATTATAGAGTGATTATAGGTTACCTTTCAACTTAGTATACACTAGATAGAAATAATTAGTGAAACCTAATTATTGATGGTTACGAGGCAATTTGCATGTGGAACCAACCTACACTTTTATAGATATCAAGTGGATTACTACTGACCAATGTGGTGAATAAGGGTGGTAAGATGAGTAAGTGGTTAATACTACCACGTAAATTTAAGGCTGTAACTATTATCTTCTTAGAAGATATAGTAGATCATTGGTAAGAAGCATAATGTCACCATTAGGTATTGCTAATATTAGAACTATATTATTATTAATGTTTAAAAGTCAAGATGTCGTGGGAAGACTAGATCACTATTACATGATTAAGCTATGAATTAGTCTTTTAAAGACCTTGAAAAGTATATAGCTGTGAGCTAAAGCTTGCAACTATGAAATGACCCAATAGTCATTACTTTCAAGATATTCAAATTCCATCAAGGTAATGGAGATTGATGATAAGAACAATAATATGATATTGTTTGTTGTCAATTACTTAATAAAACATATTTAAATTACTTGTTTCTACATTTAAAGTACTTAGTGTGTTTTGTGAATTGATATCACTCACTTACATAGATATGATTGGTCACAGTATGTGTGCACTAGAGAGCATGGTAAATTATTTGATTAGATTTTGAGTTTTCATAGAATATAGATTGGATATTGAATTAGTTTCTTGAGTTGTGACTGAATTCCAATGATGTTATTATCATCACATGCTATTTCCATATGACTATCATCAGTCGAATGGTATGTTTGTGTAACTATATCCATACTGAGATAATTATGCCCAGTGTATCTCTATGTTAAGATGTGGTATAACATCCTTAGAGGTAAACATTATTCTTGAAATATTATTAAATTTAAGGACAAAGGTGATATTGGACTTTGCCTTGGATATTTTATCCATCGACTTGAATGTCGATTGAAATGATAAAAAGATAGGATAATCATAAGCCACAGGCTTGATTGTTTGATTTAAATTTCTCATGGGTTGGAAAGAAAGCCTAAAGGTTTGAAATGAATCTTTGTCAATTATTTTGCTCCAATTGAGTAATGTATCTATGACAACCAAGATTGTGGAGGACCTAAAGTCAAACTACGAAGCCTCTGTGCATTAGATAGGCAAGGCCATCATGGATGAGCCCCTGAGGCATAAGTCTACCCTTAGGATGGGTCCTTAAGTGTCTGTAAGTTCTTAAAATCTTGGTGAGGTAAAGTATTAGATAACTTACTAGGTAGGGAAGATGTGACTAGTTGACTAGCCTTACTATATTACTGGATATGAGTTTTCCTTACTTGTTGGATTATTATATGAAATAAGGTATTCATGTTAATACTATTCTGGGGTCACTATGTAACTACTGATTCGTTTTGTACCATTGCATGGAGTTGATGGAATAAGAAATACCTACTTGTAACAATTGATTGATTGAATATGTGTTCTAATAAAATCACAATATAACAAGTGCTATGATGCGACTCCATTCCAATCCGAAGGATTTATCATCATGGTTGCCACCTTTTGGATATTGGGTTACATATCTATGTGTTGCATGGGCAACAGATAAGATGCATGATTAAGCATGTATGCCCTGTTATTCACTCTCGACAAGTTCAATTATAATTGATTGAAGGAAAGGTAATTTTTGGTGTTATATAACTCTAAATTGACAATAATGAAATCTTTGTTTATCTATTATCCTAAGATGATAAGTTATGATATTGTAGAAACATTCGTGGAGTCTCTTAGCTTTGTGATAAATTTAAGGTTATCAAGTGTTAAGATGCTATTAAGTATTTATCACTCATTGTTATTACTTATTGATGCTTATTGTTGTATTAAGTTCATTATATGTTGTATGATCATGGTTGGAATGTTTTTACATGCTTATATGATTCTTATTGTAGTACTAAGTTCATATTGTTATGTGGTGACATCAGAGTGTTATTACATGTGGTATCAGAGCTCTGGGTTCAACACTAGGTCCTAGAGTCTACTTCACAAGTTGCATTTCTTTAGATGTAAACTTAAAGGTGCCCTGAGAGTTCAGGTGCACTAAGTGAATTGAAGACCCTATAAATAGGGTCAAGGACTTCTTTTATGAGAAATTTTTCTTGTTTATCTCTTGGATGGTTCAATATGAGAACCGAGAAGAGAAAGAGGATGGTTGAATAGCAATTAATGGAATTGGAACTGTTAAGTGGACTATGGAAGTTAATCTAGGTATTACCTTAGAGTCTTACATTGTTGACCTATAACCAAAAGTTGTTACCTCATGATGTCCTCCAAGGAAGAGAAAAGTCCTTGTATTGAATGATAAAGTAACTTGAGGACATACTCACTGTTTGTATATGTTCAGGTGATACATACGGGTAGGTATGTGTCACGAGATTGATCATATTCATTGTTTGTAAATGTTTAGGTGTTGCATATGGGTAGGTATGTAACACAAGATGAATAAATTTACTCTTCTTGACATAAGAACTTAATTAATGATGGATGCATTGCGAGTGATTATTTGCTATGAATTTGATATGGACAAGAATACTCTAGGAAAAAAAATTATTGTGAATATAAATCTTGATATAGAATGCTAGTTTATACGAGATGGCACCTAAGGTTGGCTATGTTGAATAACCATTCAAGTTGGTACGAACTTGATGATAGAACATATATACCATGCCTAAAATTGTGATTTTGTAGTAAATAATACATGATTGAGATTATGACTTCTCTAGATAATGATCTAGCCAAGAGAATCAAAGAAATATATTTTTGGGCTAGATATAAGTAAGGAAATGTTGTTTCTGTAACATATAAATATTACTTGCCAGTGATGACTACAAGTAGTACGAAGTGCTCGTATGTCATTAGGAAAAAGGTAGTGGCCCAAGAAGAAACATGGCTTGAATACGAACATTTTATAAATGTTTGAATATGTCTAGTGTTATACACATGGGTAATGTGTATAACAGAGGTGGAAATAAGTGTCCAGTATCACACACATGGAAGTGTGTATGATAGAGATGGACACATAAATATGTCTAGTGTTATACACATGGGTAGTGTGTATAACAGAGATAGACATAAGTGTCTAGTATCACACACACGGAAGTGTGTATGATAGAGATGGACACATAAATATGTCTAGTGTTATATACATGGGTAGTGTGTATAACAGAGATGGACATAAGTGTCTAGTATCACACACACAGAAGTGTGTATGATAGAGATGGACACGTGAATATGTCTAGTGTTATACACATGGGTAGTGTGTATAATAGAGATGGTCATAAATGTCTAATATCATACACATGGAAGCATGTATGATAGAGATGGACATAGATGTTTAGCATCACACACGCGGAAAACGTGAATGACAGAGATGGACATGTAGCCTTTCATGTGGGTGCAATCAAGTTTCTAGAATGAAACACTTAACCATGACACATATGACTGTCATATGCATGGAGCATGAATAAGGAAAATAACTCATTAGTTATTACCTTTGGTGTGTGTGCCAATGCGTGAAATCGCTCTTAAACCTTAATAAGAAAATTTTCCCACATTTGAGGAAATGAGGATATCTTTAGCATTGAACAACTTAAATGAGAAACCTTCAAATTAATGGCAAATGACCTTGGACCATTGTGTGAGATATGGATAAATGGTATCAACTTGGAAACCTTGGAAGGTAAGTAAATATGATGCTTAGCATAAGGAGACAATAGTACATGACCAAATTTGGTCCTACTTATTACTCTTGTAAAATGCTACTTTTGTTGTTATGATGAACCCTAAGGTCATCTGCAGTGGATAGATGCTAGATGCTAAGAAAAGTATCACATCATAATCTCTATAAGAGAAGGAAGGTACCCTCAGGTGTGTAATGACCATAGGGTGAACAATGAGGTGAATATTGAAATAGATACCTTGCCTCGAAATACAAAGACATTTAATCTTATGAGAGGGTAGATGGTTCTCTAAAATTTTGACTTACGGTCTTATTATCATTAGTTGGGAAGTCCTCTAGTGCTCTTTCCGTTGATAAGAGTATACCTTTGGGAACATATTTCCACTAATAGAAGGTGTTGGTAATTTTCTCCAAATCGGCAAAGGGTTTGCCAGTTCCAATGCACAGGCAGATTCAGCCAACAGAGTACGGGAGGTTGCGTGAGTTGCCTCCCCTTCACTTCTGGTTCTACCGCACCAAAGGGGGTATCCCTATAGCTAAAGATTTAACACTTTGACTCACCCAATGACATGAAGATTCAGCTTTGTGATAATAGGCAGAATACTCTCATGTATGGACCAAGATTTGAATGACAAATCACAAGTTTAGTAACACTCTTGGACATGTGTGTCTGGTTATGGATGAGAGTATGCAGGGGGTTCCTAATCCTACTCCTACAACTAACAGGTTGAAATTATGATTTGGATGCAAGACAAGGGTTTTGGATCATAACTACTTCACAAGAATAGACCAGTGCCTATCTCAGGGCAAAGAGTCAACTAGACATATACATAAGAATGGCTTGCAACTGTCATTCGAGTTTCAAGGGGTCAGGACTGGTATTTGCCTTACAAACACCACCCAAGGATGAGTATTTAACTATCTCTACTTACAAATATCCCAGTTGACATACAATCTTCTCCATACTCAACCTAAAATGATTTAATCCACTCCTTGAATGGAAGTTAGAGATTAGGCATGAAATACATAAATCTGTATTCTAGAATTTGAGAAACACTTAGCAACCAAATTTAGAAGAAGAAAAGCATACAACAAATGGAGACAAACAACAAAACACATGCAAGAAGCATTTTTCATATAACATTAACACTGAAACTGAACACATGTGCAATATACAACTCAGATGCAACACATAAACTCCACAAAGATACAACAGCCAGGAAAATGCCCTGTATTTCGTTATTTTCCCCCCAAAATTGCCCAAGTCTTTCACCACACAATGAGTAACACAGCTTGGCTTTTATACCAAAACTGTAAACTCAACAAAATTAATTACAAGGCCAGACAAAAATCCACCAGATACAATGCATTCGAAAATGGTGCTTAAAATCATCAATGCACTAAGCAGAGGAAGGAGAGGGAACATGTAGAATCGGGAGATGTGCTGCCGTTTCCAGATTTTCATCTTAAAATTGGTGGTTGGCCTGTCATTCCACCCAATGTACCCCTGCAAGCGCTGCCATTAAGATCAACCTACCCGCACCCCTCATAAATGCAGCATCAGATGCATCAGAGGTTTTTCCACTTAAAAAAATGCGGCCACATACAAAGAAAACCTTTGCTGCTGGACATTAAAACACTGCCGTCGATCACCTCCCCATCGCCAGGATCAACGGTGCCAAAAAACTTTCACCAAGTTGCCGGCCAATCAGATTGTGCCACAGAGGCACCTCATGTTTCTATCGCTGGCTTTTCCAATTCTCATTTTGCCTTTTCGCCCTTGTATATGCAAAAACATATGCATATACAAACACCTTATATACGAGTCGGACCTCAAATTTTATTAGAATAATTTGAGAATCGGTTCAAATCCGGCTTGTATGCCCTTCATTGCACATTAGCTTGTATTTCAGCATATACAAGCGCTTTATACAACCCACGGACCTAAAATATTTATTCACTGCATTTTATTCCTCCATCGCGTCTGGGTTGTATGTCCCTTTGCTTGCATCCATTGCCTCATACATACAAGGCAGATTTCAAACTTTTATCGACTGCATCTGACTTCTCCTTTAGTTCCGGAATGCATATTTCACTTGAATGCTTTGAATGTACATCGGCATACATACAACTGCCTTTGTATACAACTGGTGGGCCCGACCATTTTCTCTATCCTTTGCACTGTTCACTTTGCATGTTGCGAGCCTTTGTATAATTTTCAATGTACATTCCCTTACACATACAAACAAGGAATCTTCTCTAGAAAATTCCTACAATGTATCTAACTATTGTATGTGCGCCCGAATGTATATTGCATATACATTTGACCTTGTATATCCACGGGCCCCACCACATGCATCTCTGCCTCGCCACTGTAGCAAATGTATATTTGCACCTCCTTATATATTTTGCTTTGTATATGACTCGACATACAAAGCAGGAATATTCCCAGGAATCTGCAAAAGATTCCCCCTTTGTAAATGCACCTTTTAGATCCCAATATACATTCAGAAATGCATCTAACTCAAATTTTCAAAGGGCGATAGAGTTTTCTGACCCACCAATGCACATTTGACCGGCACGTATATACAAACACCCTTGTACATAAAAAGGCACATGCATATGACTGATTTTTTGCATTTTTAGCACTGCAGAGGCCAAAAGAGTTAGAACTTTTTGGATTTGTGGGAAGGGGCCTACATATACATATTTAAATACTAACAGAAGGAATATCAGTTGCGGTAGGGATAGAGTAGGGAAACCGCATACGAATTCAAATTCCTTAACAGGTTCTAAATTCGGAAGGACCTGTGTATTCCAGAGGCAGAGAAAATCTATTATGCAAAGGGAAGTAGTCCGATGCAAGGTGCAATGGGATCACTTCTTTAGGAATTGTGTCACTTAGGAAAATGTTGCAGAGGAGCCATGACTTTTCTCTCACCTTTCCAAATCTTATGCATTCTTGTCATCATCGGGACGATGATTTTTTTAGAGGGGAGGGATGTCATAGCCCTCTTCTATTACACATAGCATTACGCTAACTGTATATATATTACATAGTTGTATTTGATGTTACACTGCGGATGCATTGCAATTTTTTATACAAGAATTATTTATAGCACAAATAAGTATATATATATATATATATATATATATATATATATATAATTATAATTAGGCTAATAATAGAGATATTGTGATATATCTCATTTTATCTGTAAAAGAGAGGGGAGAAATTAATAATAGAAAACATATGAGCTTTGAGAGTTATTTAAAAGGATATTGTTATGCTACCAAGTAATTGGCAAAGGTAAACAATAAAGGGATAAGGAGTATTATTTTTATATTCTTCACAGGAAAGGAAGAAATAGAACATTGTTTTGACGTCTCATGAATTTGTGGTATTTCAGAGTGACGTCTATAGAAGGAGGAAAACCTTGTTTTGTGCTCCACCTGAGCTATTAAGTAAATCATCGGGTAATTTTCCAAGGATTTGAGCTGGCAATAAATTTCCATGAAGCACAACATCTGTAACCTTGGGAAAGGAGGAATGTAGGTTATCAAAAGGGAAAATTGGGGAATGTTGGACAGTGGGGAAAATTGGGGAAAAGAAAAGAGAAGAAGAAGGATTTCAGCTGGTGAAAGGAAATTAACAGGCTACTAAGGTAAGGATTTTTAATCTACTTAGTAAAATTTGAATGAAGAGGCAAGAAATATATTTATTTATGTTTTATTGCAGCTGTAAGTTGCATTTCCTCTTATGCTTGGAAGATTGAAAACTACAGTATTAGCTAAATTAAATACTTGGTTGCTGCAGTAGGAATTGTCACAAAATCTAAGTTTTTGTACAATTTATTTAAACCCTTGATGATCCTACTAGTAGGAAACCTGCAAGAAATGACATAAACCTGTCAACCAGAACAAGGGAACAATTAATGTCGTAGCATATGATTGTATACTGTGCAAACTGAAATAATTTCTAGAGTATTTAAAACCAAAAATTATGAGAAGAAAAGTATACTAACCATCTGTAATATGCAAAGGAAAAGAAATCTATTGAACCATAAATATATTACAATTCCTTATGCCATAAATTAGGGCACATTGACAATGAAAAATGTAGAGATGCCATGACAAATTTGGGCATCCATTAGAGAGGTGAAACTCTCTAATGGAGATGCCTCCATTAGAGGCACCTATGCTGTGAAATATAAAGGAAAATATGAAATCTAAAAAAATTAGCCAACGTTTTCTTTATTTCATTCAATAACCCTTCATTACTTAGCATTTAATACTTTATTGAGACTTACTAAAAACTCCCAAAATCTACTGTTATAAAATAGAAATATGCCTATAAGGTGACAACAAATAAATAAGCTTGATCAACCATATGTATTAAGGCTCAAGGGTTACCTGTTACTTGATTAATGGTTAGGAAATAATATTAAAGAAGAAAGTGGAAGAGTTACAAAAATGAAAGGGATTACTTTGCAAATAACCATTGAATATTTGAAAGAGGAGACCCTTCATTTATTAATTAAAGATAAAAAAAAAAAAAATTATTACATTGGAATGCAGATGATAAACTCTTGAAATCGGGAATATAAAATTGATTCTTTACTCATGACTAGTCCAGCCGCCGGTTATATTGTTTGGTTTGATTAGGGTCTTATAAAAGAATGCATATTATAATAACTATGGGTGTCTTCACAAGATTTTAGATAGTGTTGACCAAGGTCAGGGATATTAAATCTAGAGTGTGTCTTTATTATAGAGTGATTATGGGTTACCTTTCAACTTAGTATACACCAAATAGAAATAATTAGTGAAACCTATTTATTGATGGCTACAAGGCAATTTGCATGTGGAACTAACCTATCCTTTTATAGATATCAAGTGGATTACTACCGATCAATGTGGTCAATAATGGTTGTAAGATGAGTAAGTGGTTAATACTACCACATAAATTTAAGGTTGTAACTATTATCTTCTTAGAAGGTATAGTAGATCATTGGTAAGAAGCATAATGCCACTGTTAGGTGTTGCTATTATTAGAACTATATTATTATTAATGTTTGAAAGTCAAGATGTCATGGGAAGACTAGAGCACTATTACATGATTAAGCTATGAATTAGTCTTTTAAAGACCTTGAAAAGTATATAGCTGTGAGCTAAAGCTCACAACTATGAAATGACCCAATAGTCATTACTTTCAAGATATTTGAATTCCATCAAGGTAATGGAGATTGATGATAAGAATAATAATATGATATTGTTTGTTGTCAATTACTTAATAAAACATATGTAAATTCCTTGTTTCTAGATCTAAAGTACTTAGTGTGTTTTGTGAATTGATATCGCTCACTTGCATAGATTTGATTGGTCACAGTATGTGTGCACCAAAGAGCATGATAAATTATTTGATTAGCTTTTAAGTTTATGCATAATATAGATGGGATATTGAATTAGTTCTTGAGTTGTGACTGAAGTCCAACGATGTTATTATCATCACATGCTATTTTCATATGACTGTCATCAGTCGAATGGTATGTTTGTGTAACTATATCCATACTAAGATTATTATGCCTAGTGTATCTCTATGTTAAGATGTGGTATAACATCCTTAGAGGTAAACATTATTCTTGAAATATTATTAAATTTAAGGACAAAGGTGTTATTGGACTTTGCCTTGGATATTTTATCCATCGACTTGAATATTAATTGACATGATAAAAAGATAGGATAATCATAAGTCGTAGGATTGATTGTTTGTTTTAAATTTCTCATGGATTGAAAATAAAGCCTAAAGGTTTGAAATGAATCCTTTTCAATTGTTTTGCTCCAATTGAGTAATGTAGCTATGACAACCAAGATTGTGGAGGACCTAAAGTTGAACTATGAAGCCTCTGTGCATTACGTAGGCAAGGCCATTGTAGATGAGCTCTCAAGGCATAGGTATGCCCTTAGGATGGGTCCTTAAGTGTTTGTAAGTTCTTAAAACCTTGGTGAGGTAAAGTATCAGGTAACTTACCAAGTAGGGAAGATGTGATTAGTTTACTACACTTACTATATTATTGGATATGAGTTTTCCTTACTTGTTGGATTACTATCTGAAATAAGGTATTCATGTTAATACTATTTTGGGATCATTATGTAACTACTGATTCATTGTGTACCATTGCATGGAGTTGATGGAATAAGAAATACCTACTTGTAACCTTTAATACCTTCTTGGAACAATTGATTGATTGAATATGTGTTGTAATAAAATCATAATCTAACAAGTGCTATGACGTGACTCCATTACGATTCGAAGGATTTATCATCATGGTTGCCACCTTTTAGATACTGGGTTACATACCCATGTGTTGCATGGGCAACAAATAAGATGCATGATTAAGCTCATATGCCCTGTTATTCACTCTCGATGAGTTCAATTATAATTGATTGAAGGAAAGGCAATTTTTGGTGTTTTATAACTCTGAATTGACAATAATGGAATCTTCGTTTTTCTATTATCCTAAGATGATAAGTTATGATATTGTAGAAACATTCATGGAATCTCTTGGCTTATGTGATAATTTTAAGGTTATCAAGTGTTAAGATGCTATTAAGTATTTTATTACTCATTGTTAGTCTTTTCATCACTGTATGATAGACTTAGCTTGGTAAAGCTTACATAATACTTATGGATGCTTATTGTTGTACTAAGTTCATTATATGTTATATAATCATGATTGGAATGTTGTTACATGCTTATATGATGCTTATTGTAGTACTAAGTTCATATTGTTATATGGTGACATCAGAGTGTTATTACAAAAGATGCAAAGAAAGAAAGAAACAAGTCTTCATTAAAAAAAAAGAAATAGTTCACAAACCTGATGTTTCATCGACTAGGGAGTGTTTCGATCGACGAATTGGCCGATAGGGAAAAGAGGCGCCCAATGCATAAAGGAGATAAAATCAAATAACAAATGGGCTGATAAATCAAAAGATGAAAGATGAAAATCGGCCAGGCAAAAATTCAAATTCTCTAGGGATGCCAAAGTAGAGCAAAATCAAAGGGCGCCTGAAGGGGAGATTTAAAAACAAACACTTTTAAAGTGTTGTAAAAGCTTCTAAAAGGCGCGATTTCTTGGATGCCTAAAATCACACCATGACTGCAGGATAAAGCAGGCATATTGGTACCCATCAATTAATATTGCAGGCCAAGGTCATACAGGCGGTTGAAATAGTGAGGGTCTTCAATGCACCAACACACAAGGAGGACAAAATGGATGAAATAGGTATTGCAGGTGCTAGGAAAAGGATTCATGCCTTCATTAATGCGCTAGGTACCTAAAACGTGTGGGTAATCTTCATTTGCAAGTTTTCAAACACACCAAGGTATGGGCATTCTTCAAATCATACAGATTTTCTGACAGGGCCATGGGCCAGATTTAATGCAGCATGGGTGTACATGTTGATTGAGTTTTAGCGCCTGGAGTTGCATAGTGATGGAAATGCTATATATGCATATGCAAAGGATGTTTTAGTCGTTGGTCATTGAACCAATTGCCTGGTCAGGAAAGCCCAAGGGAGATTTTAGGGCATCAAGCAGAGGATAATGTTTGAACAAGAAATGGAGGGATGCATCCAGTAGAAGGGAGGAAAGGTTTCATTGAATATTCTCATATCATGGTATGTCTCCAAGATACTTTGTAATGATTCAGGGGGATGGTGAATCATAGTTTTGTATTCTCCTTTGCCACATTTGTTGGCACAAATGTAATAGAAGTTGGATAATGTATGACATCATTTAAATCATGCAAACCTTTTTATATGTGCATTTCTTCTGTTAGGTGTGGATTATTGTAGTTGTATTTGGGATAAATAAGTATGTCCATTGTATGAAATATATTTTAGAGTTGTATGTCTGTAACTCATGATTTTGTTGATATTTTGTTGGGTGTGCTTCTTTCATTTGTTGTTTGTGATTCAGTTGCCCAATGGAGTAGGCATCGGTCCATATTGGGGATGGATCAATAACCATTTTAATCAAACTATCATCATATTAGTTGTAGGAGTAGGAATAGATTTATTTTAGGGTTCTACACGTTGTTCATGATTCAATATAATAACCAGGGATAAATCTGAAGTGATGCAAAACTATTTTAATCTTTTGGAATCATTTACATGTATGCCTGACTGTGTATCTTGTGTATGTAAAGTTAAGCAGAGTCATCTTAAGGAATGTGATGTAGTTATATTTGGGTGCAAATGCATAGTGCAGTAATCAACTTAATCAGAGGCCTGTGCAACTAGTTTGTCTTGACCTAGTGACAACTTTGGGGGTCAAGTGTCAATTGGGTATGGATGTGTTTGTTTGTTTGTGTTCTATTTCATGCCTCTAGGAATATCCCTCCTAGGTCTAGCTGAGCATGAAGTGCATAGGAGTATACCCACTCTTGTCAGTTGGCCAAAATCACCCTCAACCTGTTGATAAACCTCCTTCAATCACCTTGACGACACCCCTGCCCTTGGTGATTGTGAAATGTTTTAGGGTTTTGGGTTGCAATAATTTTGGGAACCAACAAAAAACACTCTTCACCCTTGCAATAATATTGTGGATGTTAAAGGTGGGGACCTCTTAGGGAACAACAATGAAGAAATATTAAATACCTATTTACTAACAATTATTAAAAGTGATAAATTAATAATAATTTTTTGTTGGAACCTTTTCTTATTAACTTAAAAAAGGACTCCAAAAATTATTTGATTCCAATCCCTCATTCCTATTGAAATTTTGTGAGTGCTTGCAAATTTCAACAACCTTTTAAAATAATAAAATTTTATAGCCAAAACTTTCAAGTTCTATGAGGAACTATAATGTTTTGCCTTAAGCAAATATTTTGCTAAGAAAGTTTACTAATGTATTCATGTTTTAAGTTTGTAATATTTTACTTAATCCTAATACTAATAGGATTACTAGTTTCCAAGATATAAAGGATTCCAGAAGAACAATCAACCTTATAAACTTTGCAATTATAAGTTGGCTCTCTTCAATCTTTAGATGATTTATTTTAAATTTCACAAACAAATTATAAAAAATTAAAGTTCAATAGAAAATAAAAATTAATGAAACTTAGGTTAGGAGTAAGGGATACATTGAAGGTTGACCTTATTGTTTAAGCAAATTTTCAATGTAATTATCCTTCAAATATTACCCTTGAAATGTTAAGATAGGTTAAAATTAAAGAAAAAATTTGAAAAAAATAAAAAAAATTACTATAAATATTTAGAGTTTTGTTGTTTTGCCCAAAAGTTATCTTTCTTTTAATACAATGTTAAACATATTCAATTATATTAGAAAAAAGAGAATATAATTATATCATCAAACTAAACTTCAAACACATATCTTTAATAAAACTAAACTTCGAACACATATCTTTAATAAATTAGATAATCTTTTTCTATGGTTCCGAAACTTATTACTCCCGTTATTTAATTTTTCTTATGTGACATTAGTTTTATTATTGTTTGTACCCTTGAGGACCTTTGATGGTGTAGAAGAGGAAATGCACACTCCACTCTTTCACCTTTGCCATTTTGTGTGGAAATCATTAATGCATGATTCTAGCACCTACTTTGCCCTTTTATCCATCTAGTAATTGTAATCTTGAACCCAACATTTTGATATACAAAATTCTTTAGTTTAAAACATGCTTGACCCATTTCTCAACACATTTCCTATATTGGACATGATCACAATTGAGACCCAGTCTCCCAAACTAGATCACAAATGTAATTTACTCCCCTAATTTCCAAATTTAAAATTCTCGCTTAATAAAGTGAACAACCCTATAATATAGTTGTTACCCATCAACGTGGGTGCCAAAAAGTTCAGTTGCATACCTATGGTCGAGTATTTTAAGGACATCTTCCTACGACACTTTTAAGGAACGCATAATCATATAATAACATCTCTCCTCATAGGAGTAAATTCGTATTAGTCTCAATTTGCATCAGATTCAACTTGCATAAAACATTAATGAATTGACATTCATTGCCTCCTTTATCTCTCTTTGAATATTGTCAAATCAACCCAGGGGCTTGATTGTCATCAAGGAAGTTTCATAGTTCCCTTTGTACAAAGCAACCTTCCAACAATGTTCTTTAACACCACACTATTTCCCAGACAAATATATATACCCATGTGAACAGTTTCTATAAGTACAAAAGTACAAATTCTACATTGGACGAAACTATTTTCCTTGCACCAAATTGCGGCTTGATCGCGCCAACATTCATAAATCTTAAGATTCACTCATCTTAGGTCTTTGATCCTAGATTCAAATCTAGATTTCAAATACCAGCTCTCTTCACAACATCTTAACAATCAAAGTCAACATCTCCCTAGGTAAACCTTAACTTCTCTCACTTACATTTATTATTTCTATTTATTCGTCTCAATATCTTAGAGCATTGAGTAAAGAGCTTCTGGATTCAACTGTGTATGTTTTTATCTCATTATCATGGACTGTGGAAAACTCATGCCTACTATCTTAAAGCATTGCCTAGATGTAACGAGTGCTAAGTAGACCATTCATGCTCACAAGAGATAGGTTCATGTGAACCACCACCCATGAAATACGGGTCAATGAGTTTGACTCATAAACTATGCAACAGAGTAATTTGACACATTACGAAAAATACCACCCATTTATCAATATCTTAGATCCAAACTATTTAATTAATTTAATATAGAGATCCAAATTAATTGCAGTGTGCATTTTATTTCCTTATTGACAGACTCTAACATTTTACAATTATTTTGCTAAATTTTACTATAATAGTTTAAGTTCTATTAGAATTTGATATTAGGGCATGTCCCCATGCATCTGCTTGGCTTATTTTGGTTAGCAACCATTGCTCAATATTTTTAGGAGATATTTGTGGAGCTAGTGACCCCATGAATATTTATTTATTTAAGCAGGTATTTTGATTTGTAGTTTTTACTATATAAAAAACAAAAAAAAAATTATCTTAATTACGCCGAGAGGCGTTTCTAAATTTACAGCACGGATGGAGAACAAGAGCTAAAAGATTCCATAATTTTCGTGTAAACAAAATTAAAAATAGCAAATAAGACTCCATAATTTAAAAATATATGAATGGATGGATAGGAAGGCGGATGGACACGAATGACATATCCACTAAAATCAAAGAAAGAAACGTTACATGAATGGCATATCAAAGGACACACATCTTTTTTAAATAGAAACATCTAATTGCAATGTGCACTAGTTAAATTAGAATTTTAGGGAGAATCTTGTATGATGTTTAAAATTACTAAATCAATTTACCTCACATAGGTGGAATAGATGCCTTGGGAAGATATCTCTCGACGTACTTTAGATATATTATTTAAATATAGATATACTAGTTATTATAATTTAGAAGAAAATAAAGAAAAAGAGGAGGGAAATAAATATATGGAGCCACATGGCATATTTTTCATTATGCAGTGGCTACTTATTTCCAACGCCCCCCTTTTTTTGAGAGCTTATTTGCAATTCCTAAACGCTCTCCACAAAAAGTAGGGAAAGATTTTGATAATTGTAAATTTCCATGTGGTCACTCCAACTGCTTAAATTTAACCAGAAAAATAACTTAAGCAGCGACATGGGGACATGGGGTTAACCTTATCAATTTGTAAAGGCTAAATTCAATTCTAACCATCAAATAGAATTTTATTGATATTCAAAATTACTTTGAAATACTAAAACATATTTCATTTAAAAAATATATCACAAATTAAATATATCTCTAACTATAATCCTATCTAATATAGATAATATAGTCCTAAAATTTTGATTGTATTTTACGAAAAATCCTTAAATACTGCCATACGGCCATCAAATTTAGGCCCTTGTGAGTTGGGAACCCCGTGACTTTGGGGGTGCGATCTCCGCAATTTCTATAATTGAAGAGACAGAGACGAGAAATTAACAGTCTCTCCGAGACCACATTATCTCTACCCTTACTATTTTTACGGGTTAAAAGGTGAAATGAAATTAATATTCTCTCTCTAAGCTCACATTCTCTCTCCTCGTTTAAGTACCGTGCCCTGTTATACTATCGTCGTCTGCTTTTATTCATTTTCTCCGACACGCCTTGCAAGCGCTTCGTTTTGTATGGATGGAAGGAAAAGCTGTGTGGTTGTGGTTTGTTTCAGGGTCACAGGCACATGAGCCTGCTCAATTCGATCCAGCTTACAAGGAGCCGAGATTCTCAGCAGGTTCTGCTTAAATTCCCAGCTTTTTTCTGCTAAACTTGCAAGCATTTTTTTGTTTTTCTGAGCTAGGAAGAAGCTAGGCCTTTGCCTTTCAAGTTACTGTGAAATAGTGGCAAAAATATTGTCCTTGCGGCTGGAGTGGAGCCTATAATGTGACCGGGGGCTGCAGCATGGGGAGCACCGGCGAGCCAGAGCGCAAGAGACGCAATTTAAATTCCATAAGCCCTCCCGCTGTAAAGAAGCAGCCGCCCGCTCCCTCCTCGGATGAAAAAAAGGTCAGTTTGCTTTAGCCCCTGGTTCTATGAAAATTAGGGTTCGCTTTGTGTTTATTTTGAGCCAATTCAATACGGCAGTGCTCTAGGGTATGCTTGCTCGCTTTCTGTCTCATTCTAGGGTTTTTGACTTTTCTGTATTGTATTACCGCTTACTTTTTGTACGTATGTACTCAGGAAATTATTTTGCAGCTAAAGACTAGGTTAATTTCCTGTATTATTTGTGTGGTTTGCTTTATGTAGTCAAATGGCTGCTCTGCGTTGGTAATTTTCTCTGAATATTGCAGAAGTTTTGCGTGAATACGTGATTAACTGAAACACGTATGTCTTCTGTGGTTTGGCCTATATTTTCTTTGCTATTGGTCATGTGAGCTGCTAAAATTTATGTGTCTGGATAGTAAATGCTACTCATCGGTGAATTCAACTTCTATATGGAAGTTTACATCATTTTTTAGGCTTTCAGAATCGCTGCCGGGGCTTGAAGACTGGAACCTTTGACTGGAATGTTGGGTAGAATTTTCCTTTAATTTAGGGTTGCTTGCTTTGTTGGTGCTGAAGACTAGGTTAAATTTCTGTAATACTGTGTTGTTTGATCTGTGTAGTCAACTGACTACTATTTGTAGGTAAATTCCTGTGAATATCCAGTAAGTTTTCTGTTATTCAGACTCTGGAGCTTAACTGAAACCTTCACGTTTCATGTGAATTCGGCCTCTATTTCTTCATTTTGGTTCTTGTGAGCTGTTAAACTTTATTACTTTGGATAGTTAATGCTACTTATCAGGAAATTCAAATTCAAGATTTGAGATCACATTATTATTTTAGGCTTATGGAATTACGAGAAGGACTAGAATATCAAGATCTTTTGCTGATGGAAGATCAAGATCTTTTGCTGATGGTTTTAGTAGAATTTTCTTTGGTTTAGGGAGCTTGTGCATTCTGTTGAAGGTTGTTTCTTTCTTAATTTCAGTCAAAACGATTATGGCATAGGCTTCTATAGTAGCCATGAGTTTCTTTAAATCTCCACCATTAGTATCTAGGTTCTTTAATGTTTTTAGACTAGATAGTGAGGCTCGTTTAATTTTTTAGTATCTGTGAGGCTCTCTTAAGTTTTTTTTGTAGTTGCTCAGAATCTACAAGGTTTTGAAAGCTGGCAAGGTTTGTTAAGTTACTCAAAGTAGGTGATGAGGTTATTCAAGTTTTTAGAGCAGCTGGTAAGTTTCTTCAAGGTCTCTAGAGTAGTTGATGAGATTCAGTATACTAAATCATTTACATGAACTGTCGAAACATTATTTCTACTACTTGTAGCCGGTAAGGTTCTTTAAAGTATTTAGTGGCCAGCGAGGTCCTTTAAGGCTTCCAAAGTGCCTGGTAAGTTTGCTTAAGGTTTGTACAATTGCCAGTGATGCTATTTAAGAATTGTTTTGTGTAGATAATATAAGGTAAGATATTCCATAATTTTGCTTTACTTGACACAGTCACTTGCACTAGAATATACCCAGAACTCATATCAGATCTCTTCCCTTTTGCACGTCTCAAGGTTTAGCCTTGTGTTGGAGTGGAATCTTGGTGGGCTGTATGAAATTCCTATAGCAGCATGGCAATAATAACCGTGACCAAAATTGGTTTAAATCTTTGAGGTAATGCCTTCTCACTACTTCTGAAGTTCCTAAAGATTTGAAGTAGCAGGCAAGGTTCTTTAAAAATTGATCTGGACCATCTCACACTTGCAGACAATACAAGGTTATTTCAGAGTCTTGCTTTATTTTCAGAAAACTGTTAATTTTTGCTGCAATCAAATAACTGTAGTGATATTCATTAATTTGTAAATTCATAGGCTTTTAGGAAAAACTTTGCACTAGTTTTTATAGGTCCAAGGCTTCGTTTCAGTGAGGAAAATATCTCAATTAGTAAAAAGTAAAAGATTTTGTGGATTTAATTAGGAGCATGGGAAAAGTAATTTCTGAACATAGTTAGGAGAATGGGAAAATTAATATCCGAACATAGGTCTTCACTTACTTGAAGAAAGCTTTAAATCTGTAAACAGAAGTCAAATTTATCCTTCTCATCTTGATTGAACAGATCAACAGATTTTTGTACAAAAATATGAAAATAACATGTTGAAATACAAAAGCATCTCTTATTCTATGTATCAGTGCTAAGTTGCTCAATCTAAGATGAGCTTCTCTACTTGTCAGTGCAAAGTAGCTTGATCTCAATGTCAGAGCCTAGGGATCTCTATGTTGCTTCTGAAATGGGTCCATAGTTTATGTGAAAGACATCGAGGGAATGGCTTATCACTGAATTGTCTGTTTCTTAGTGTGAGTTTTCTGGAATCAACAGCATCGCTACACACTGCAAAAAATCACTCATAAACAAATATCTTTTCCTTCATAGAACTTCTATTTTCAAAGTGACATTGCTCAGTTAACTATTTATTGTATCCAACTCACTTGTAAATAGGACCTTCTTCAAGTATGTTTTAAGTTTATTGCCCATCTCATTGAGCAAAATTCAAATGTTATTCATATTTCTTTCTTTGTTCTTTTTCTAAGTTCTTTATTATCCATTACGGACTGCAGCTAACTCCAAATTTATGAAGTCTAGTGTACAATATAATAAAATCTCTGTAATCCACAGAAAAAGGCATTTGGAAACTCTCTGACCTTTTTGGCAATTTTTATATTACCTGTAGGTTGATGCGGCAGTTCTTCAATATCAGAATCAGAAGCTATCTCAACAATTAGAAGCTCAAAAAAGTGAGTTTCATGCCTTGGAGAGCAAGTTCAATCAACTCCAAAACAAACAGGCTAATTATGATGACACACTTATAGTGGTAAACAGAATTTGGAATCAGGTACCTTTCAAGCTCCTGTTCTCTTTTTGATTCTGAAGATTTTTTCTATTTTAATAGATCTTTTGTGGTCTTTTAATTCAATTGCTAAGAACCTAGTGGTATTGATAAATGTCAAATGCTAGCTGGTGGATGACCTGGAATTGCTTGCAATACGAGCTGGAGGCTGCACAAATGGAGTTAAGATTTTGGATGTTTCTGAGACTATGGAAGGCGAGATTCTTTTAGCCAAAAGTAAAGCAACACTCCCTTTTTTCTTAGTCTGACTTTTGATGTCTTCTCCAACTTATGAAGGAAAAACCTCTGTATCACACAGGCATATGTTTTTGTTTTGATGCAAATTAATCTGATCAAATTGTCAATTAATAACGTCTAGAAAAACAGTTAAGTGCTTTAGGCATTTACCTGCATGAAATACAGATTTGGCATTTTGCGAGTAGAAAGGTTAATTCATGGTACTTGGACTTCTATGAACTAAAGTTTTCTGTTTGATTTATTGGAAGTACCAGTCCCCCTTGTAACACACTAATAAAAATGCATTCAATTGATATTTCAGATGGGAAGAGTGCATCATGTCCTCCAGAGGCGACCTTTTTGCGTAGGCTTCTGGAAGCAAGTGACTCAGAAAGAAGTGTTACAAATGCTTCCACGAATGAGGTAGAAAATGTGCTTATGACAAGGCATGCATCCACAGTGAACATGATGCAAATTTTAATAAAAGCAATTGATTCTCATCGTGCTAAAAATGAGGAACTGTCCCTAATTCTACGAGGGAGGCTGACTGAAGATGGTGAGGGGTTTTTAAAAATGCCTTTTAACTGAAGAAATAAAATTAGTTTTTTGGAAAATATGGTGAAACTAGTCTATTATTTCACCAGGCAGCATGTGAAAGATTGAAATTCTTTTGGCCAAAACAAATATGTAGTGGTAAAATGGGTTGAATTTAACACATGTTTCCATCTTACAGAGGCCAGCAGACAACTTCAAAGTAATGATGACAACTTAAGGGAAGAAGTTCGGAATTTGCGCGCTGCAATAGATGCACTTCACTTGAAGCATAAGCATTATGCAAATGAGGTTCGGACTCTGCGGGACAGTCATGCAAAGGATCAGTCTGAGATAAAACGTTTGACAGGTATGTTATGCATATTTGCCTCTAATGTAATTATTTACAGAGTTTATTAGATACATTACTCACACCCCTCTTTCATGAAGCTATTGTATGAGAGCAAAGTCATTTGCCAATAGAAACCTAGACATGGCATTTGTTGTGAATGCTGCATGAGCTTGCATGCTTTAGATCAGATTTTGAATATCAGGAAAGCTTGAATTGTAGAAAATGAGGAAAGACTCAACATGAATGGCTTGTTTGTGTATGGATTTCAAGGTGAGTTGGATGAGACCATGGCAGACCTTGAAGAAAGCAAATGCAAACTTGCAAGCCTGAAATCACAGAGGGATGCATCGCTTGGAGCATCCTTCCCAGGTTTACACTTAGGGAATAAGAATGACTCAGGAGAAAGATCTGGAGAGAAGTCAAGAAAGCTGCGAGAGACAGAAGCAGCATTGGAAGAATTCAAGGTGAAGTGCTAGTTCTCTGCAACTTTATAATAGTTTGCGTAGCAATTACTAGCAATTAGTTCTTTTGGTTATTGATAACATGATTATGATATGTATGATAGAGATGTCACTTATGAATAAAGTCTGAACTGCATTGGTATCTTATTTGTTATAGACCTTAGCGACAAATCGATTAACTGAGCTCCAAGAGGCACATCAAGAGAAGTTGAAGATATCACAGCAGATGGATCGCATGCAGGTGGTTATTTTAAGTATGACCTTGTTATGCTGAAATCAGTTAGAATTTTGAATTTTCAGATGGCTTTTGCATGTATCCTGCTATATATATATGTATGTATGTAGTTTTTTTCCTGTCAGTGCTCATAACGTTTTCATTTTTCTTTACAGGATTCTTTAAACAATGAGAAACTTGTTTTGTCATCTAGACCTTACCTTTTATTGAATGACCAAGCTCAGCGCTTGAAAGCTGAAGTGGATCGCTATCAGTCCATGGTGGAATCATTGCAGGTTAACCAACATTAAACTTACTTTGTCTGTTCTCAAATTAAAATTGATAGTTCTGCATCAGTGCCTCTTATAGATTATTTGGAGTTATTGTACCAGGCTGAAAGGGACAATTTAGTGCGTCGAGAAAAGGAAATGAACTTGAAGGTTGAAAGCTCTGATATTGCAAGGAGGGCAGCTGCTGTTTCTGAAGCCAGGATAGCAAAGCTAGAGGCTGACTTGCAAGAATGCACGAGTGAGAGGAATTTATTTGAGACCAGATTAAAAGAGGCGTTACAAGAGTCAGGTATAATTTCGAAACAAATACTGAAGTGATGTATGAAAAGTAAAAGTAAAAATTATCTATAATGTTTCTTTGCATTGCATGCAGAAAATCTAATCTTGTGAGATAAATGCATTTGGAACTTTTCTAGGAAGGAAAGACATAATTAGCGAGTTCAAAGTTATGGTTTCGACTTTACACAAAGAAATGGGAATGATGCAAGCACATCTAAATAAATTTAAGGAGGCAGCTTGTGAAGTCCATTCTCTGCGAGCAGAGGTTCATTCCCTCACTATAATACTAACTAGAAAGGTAATGATGTTAATGTTTATTCCTCCACAATAAAATTAAATAGAAAAGTGATGGCGTTTACATTTTAATTTTGGTTAAAGGGTAAACTAGTATGTTAATCTCCCATACAAATGAATCGGTGTTGGTAATGCAGTCAAGCGAATGCAAGAATTTTTCAGATAAATGTGCTTCCCAGGCTTCTGAAATCAAATCATTGCAAGATCTGGTATGCCTATCTTCAAAACTTTGGCAGAGGCTTTTAGTTTACTCCACTACTTGAAATATTATATGACTGGCACCTTTTCTTCTTTTCAATACATGGTGTTGGCTTATTGATGTAGGTTACGGAATTGAGGGAGACTGAGCAAGAGTTAAAGCTAATTCTAGAGATGTATGGGCGTGAGTCCACAGATTCTAGGTAAGAATCAACTGAAATATTGTTACCTAGAAAAAAAATGCTGCATTTGTCTGATATCTATAACCTTGTATCTGTAGCTAATGACATCACACGCTAGCAAGACATTGTGATGATTATACTTAATGTTTATGCTGATTGTTATTTGAACATTAATATTTTATGTTGATATTATTTCTTAAATAATTTTTATGTGATCAAATAGAGAGGGATCTGCTGGGGTCCTCAGCCATACCAAAAGAGACGAAGATACGAAATAACACCCAAAGTCACAGATGGAACAAAAAAGCTAGAAATGATCTCCAAAACCATAAGACATTGACTCAAAACAACCCCAAAGGTTGCAGCACACCCTACCTAAACAAGAAAGTTCCTCTTGACAAGCCAAGAAAGAAAAGTAATAAATGCAAAAAGAACAACCCAGGAGAGGCAAACTTAGGCATAAATAGCCACCAGCCTCCGACTCCGGCGAGAGAGGAGTCACTCCATTGTCCATTGGGTGCCCTCTCCAATCGCTTCCTGCACTTCCAGTGAAGTTTCTCAACTTCCAATTTTTGTCTACTGCGCTTCTTGGGTTTTTCTACAGCTTGCAGACTTACAGAACCAATACCTCCCACACAATCCAAAGCCTCCTGCACCAACTGGAGATCCAGAAGAAAATCACTCTCTTCCCCTAGCTGAATCGCATCCTTCACAATGACAGGATCGTGAATCTGGTGCTCTAAAACCTCAAACCTCTGGAATCCAAGATCATACAGGGGATTATCATCAGGCTTGTCCATGGAAACCACTGAAGGAACTCTTGAAGAGGCAAAAAAGCATCCATGGTTCCTCTTGACAAAGTCCACATCTGGCTTCCCCTACTTCTGCATCTGATTCTGCAACTTAACTGAACCCTGCTGAATAGAGGAACAATCTGATCTACGAAGCTCAAGTTTGTTAGAACAAAAACATCTGAAAGCCAGGCTCTCAAAATCCTCAAACTGCAACCACAATCCCTGAGAGGATTGTATCTAAATAGAATGGGTAACAGGGTGGGAAAGATCCACCAACACACACACCCTTGCAAAGCTCCCAGTGGAACCATCCCGATCAGATTCAAAACTTACAAAGGAGACAATCTTTTCCGCCAACAACTGGATCAACTTTGCCAATCTACAGACTAGGGGGAGATTATAGTACTGAATCAAAAAGGCTACTTTTGAGAAGATAACCTTGTTTGGATCGAAGAAGGCAGCCAGGGGCTCAGGAACAATCCAAATGTCCCAGAGAACCACAGTTCCTTATTCCAAACAAAATCCCTTGCTTCAACCGTATGGAACTGAGGAAGAGAAAAACCCTTAAAAGAGCCCAAAGGAAGGTAACTCTTATTAGGCCAAGAGGTCTATTTTAGGTCTGAAAAAGTCAAGTTCGTTCATAAATCTACCCCACTAACTTTCTAACTAAAGATTTAGCTGCCTGCTTTGAAGAGAATTTGGCAACTCACTCCTCAGGGAGAGACAAAACCGAAGGAGCATTCACTAGGTTGAGGGGGATATCCCCAATAGAGAAGGAAGAGGCACCACAAGCATCCTCTGTTTGAAGAGAGTTGCCAGACTCCATTCTTCAATCTGCTGCAGCATCTCCTAACATCTTCTCCTTCCCCCAAAGAAGAGTGTTGTACAAGAGGGCCCTTACTACCATGAGTCAAAGCATTAAAACCAAGGAACTCCTGCATCAGCTCCGAAGCTTTAAGTATAACAGGAGTTAGACCATCCACTTTTCCAGGCAGTAGTGAAAGATAGAAGGTGCTGCAACAGTGGAAAGGGTTTCTTGCATTCTTACAAGCATAATAAACTAGTCAATCTGCCTGCAAATTATTGAACTTCCCATGCTCAACTTCAGAAACCGCAGCATGGAGAGGTACCAAATGATTTTGGTCTTTCACCACTCCATCCTGATTTTACACCCCGCAAAGAACAGCTTATGTGGGATTGTCATCTTCCTCTGCTAACTCTTCATTGTCACTTGAAACACTCCTAGATTGCCACTACTATGGCCACCAAGCTTCACATTCAAGCTGCAAAACCTAACTTGTTTTCTGTTCGACAGATTTTTTTGTCCATTCAAACTAATCCAATATCTTCCCATCAGAAGATCTTATTTCCACTTTTGTTTCAACTCTAAATGGGGTAATTATTTCTTGAACATGAATGGTTTTGAACTGTTTATTGAGGGTCTCAAAAATGACTATTCAGTTTGTTATTGTGATATTGTTAAGATGTTCATGATATTAGATCAACTCTTAGAGATGACAAGTTTAGAGATATTGGACTTGTACTATTATGATGTCAGTTTATAACCATGTGAGCCAATCTCATAACTTTCTCCCATGTTTAATATTAGCACTTAGGATGATGAAGTTCTATCTAAAAATTCTACTGGATTATGAATGGTTGGTATGGTTTTCCTTTGATGAACTACTTAAGCCTCATGATTACTAAGGACTTCATATAGGTACAACTCTATTGAAGGATGGGTTGTGTCAAATTTTTGTATGCACAAGATTTTAACCCTACTTTGTGGTACTCATAGTTGGAAAACTTGGACCCAGCAATAACTCAGCTGACCCAAGATTATTAAAAACTGGGAACTCAGAAAAAACTCTAGGGAAAACTCAGCAATAACTTGGCAAATTTATTGAACATAAAAAAATATGTAAATTTTTAAAAAATTCTTCAAAAATACGCATATTACTGAATTTATGATTACTGATTTCCTTCATGTATAGATCAAAAGTAGAATTCAATACACGTCATGGATCAAAAAACAAGTTCAATACATATGAACTTCAAGTCTCAATATCAATAAAGATAATCATAAGTTTCTTCTACAACTAAAGCTAAGAAGAGTCTGCTGCTGCTGCTGTGTGGGTGTCGTGGAACTGGATGGTACGGCTACATCATCCTCAACAGGAGCCTCAGGTATAGGATCAAGCTGTGTATGTTGTGAGCCCACCCTTGATGGCTTGCGAAACCTCGCCTTCTCCTCCTCATATGCTGCCATAGTTGCTTGCCATTCAGCTCCCTCCCTCTGTAAATCAGCTATCTCATCAGCAGTAAACAAAAAATAAAAATAAAATTCTAAAGCCTGGTGACAGTAAAAAAATCTTCACTAGTAGAACCTAACCTATCAAGTGTGACAGTAAATATACCTCAATTAATAGTAAAAAAATAAAAAAAATCTAAAGCCTAGCAGCCATTACATACCTGATTCCTGAACAGGCTGATCATGAAACTTGAAAGCCTTAAGGAAGCTAACAAGTTGAAATATGTAGCAGTGCAGCCCTGAAAAATCCTGCGATTTCATGACATGGCAGTATACTGCAATTTCGTGACACAAACCCGTTGAATAAACCTCACACAAGCCCTAAACACAGTAAACGCAGTGAACTGACCTCACACAAGCTGTAAGAAAGTTGTCAAACAAAAGAAGACCCCCCAAAAAAAAAAAAAATTGTCACGAAATGCCCTTTTTAAGCTGTGGCCGAGTTATTCCCCAAATTGTGACTTTTCCCTTTTTTCCCTTGAGTTTGGTGAAGTTTAATGCAAAATAGTGGCAATTTTTGGTCATTACTTGGTGACGAGTAATACTGTGAGCTACTTGCTACTGGATTCAGCTCGTGATTACCCGTGAGTCAGGTGAGTATTTGCAATTCTTTGCAACTATGGTGCTACTTGACCAGTTCATGTTCTACTCCATTCTTCAATATCAGTTTGTACTTTCGAGTTTTAAGTTGGACTGCTTTTCAAGACGGTTCTAATAGCTAAGGATATGATTAGAAGCCTCTTAGGTTCCTTTTAAAACTTCAGAATGCTGTGTGTGTTCAAGCTACCATTGGATTGTATATCATGGTTGCCTGTCTACACTTAATAAAGGAAGGAAAAATATATTATTTTCTCATGTACAAATAGACCGTGAGACTCGAAGGACATAAGGAAGTTATAACAGCAGATACATGTGAGAAAACTCTAAAATGTTAAAAGAAATATGAATAACCGTCAATGGTAACAAGGAGGAAGTTAGGAAACGACTCAAAATGCATAAAGCCAGAAGTAGAAGGCTCAGTCTACAGTAGCAGAAATATTATTAGCACCAAAGATCACCAGATGATCATTTCAGGATGTCCCTGCAAATGCCATCCTTAGAATGACCCAGACTGAAATATTTATTGGAGCAATTTTTGAAGGCAAAGTAAAGGATTTCATAGAAACAGAGAATACAATCTTCCCGACTGTAGAAGTAGAATAATTGGTCATACAAGTATGTTATACCTGTGGATGGAACACAGTGTGAGGTTGGGCACTCCTCATCAGGTCTTGTCTGCAGTCTTTCTATATCAGTTCCTATTACTCAGTAGTTTGGAGTCACTTTGGACAATAGTGCAATGTCTAACTGATTTAATCATTGGGAACATACATGCTGGCTGCTTTATCTCTTAAAACTCTCATCCACACGTTGGGGTGGAACAAAGATGCTATAAATCTACTAAGCTCGGCAGCCCCCCTAAGAAAGAGATCTGTGCATCAAGGTAATCTCTCTGAGAAATATTGCAAAGCATTGTTGCTCTGAAATCTTAAAACTATGAGAAATCTTCACACAGACAGCAATATCTCTCTATAATACCAAAATAGATCAGATATCTAAAATCGAAAGGCTTCCAAGTCTCAACCCCTTGAGAGAGCGTAATCTGCAGATTTTTCCCTTTTAAGCGATATGATGACTTGTCACCAACCATAACTGGTCCATGGGAACTTTGAGTTAGGTCGAGTGATCAATTAGGAAGAATATTTGTGTGGAATAAAATTCCATCATAGGGATACACTATAAAGTAACATTGACCAGAGATCTGTTGGAAACAATTATCATATCAACAGTGACAGTTGGGTAGGAATGACACTACTTTTGTATAAAAAGCACTAATGTCAAGTGGCTAGTGACTGCTGCCATATAAGGTTCAGAATCTTCAGATGTTTGAGAATCCAGGAGATAGATTCTATTATCTGAATTCCATACACAAATGCTAGTTTCTATTATCTGAATTCCATACACAAATGCATTACAAAGTTTTCTTATTAAAATTAAAGTCAGACTCCTATTTTTAGTATTCTGGATGAGTGCTATTATATTAATTTTGCAAAATTATAGGAGATTTCTTTTCCATGTAACATTAGCAGCTTCAGTGGAAGTTAAAAGACAAACTTTTGGTATTGCTTCATTAATTAAAATTTTTGGCAAGAAATTAGCCGAAGTGGAAGTCATGTTTTATGCAGAAATTTATGAACAGCTGAAGAAAAGGGAGGTAAATAAGGTAGGAGTCCAATCTTATTGTATAACTTTATATAACAGAAATACAATTGAGTGAATAGGCTGAAAACCAAGTCCAGCAGTTAGATTTGACTTCAGATTCATGATAATCAAGAACAGCTTAAGAAAGTAAAAACTAGCAAGTTTGAGGAAGGCACCATTTATGTTTTTGATCCTGGTAAAGTACACATTTGTCTTGGCAGTCATTTCTGTAATGGTTTATTCTGCCGAAATTTCTTGTAGTTTTAGTGTTTTTTATTCTGCCGGTGGAATAGATTGTGACTTTGTGGGGGTACAAATGGCACTATTTTTGCATAAAAACAATAAAGTGAACTGGTTAGTATTAGTTGCTATATCAGGTTTGGATGGTTGAGAATCCAGGAGATAGATTCTACCTTCCGACTCCCTTTTAAGTGTTTTGGATGAATGTTATTAAGTATTTTTGCAAAAATATAGGAGATTTGAGATTTCTTTTTCATGTAAGGTTAGCAGCTTCAGAGGAAGTTAAAAGATCCAAATTTATGGTATTGTTTCATTGGTAAGCTTTTTTGTCAAGAAATCAGCTGAAAAGAAAGTCAAGTTTTATGCAGAAATTTATGAGCAGATGAAGAAAAGGGACACAAATAAGTTAGGAGACCAATCTAATTGTATAAATTTATTTATTAAAGAGGCTGAAAATCAAGTCCAGCAGTTAGATTTGCCTTAAGATTTATGACAATCAATAACAGCTCAAGAAGGTGAAACTTAATGAGTTTGAGGAAGGCATTGATTGTGTTTTTGATCTTGGTAAAGTAGACATTGTCCTTGGCAGTCATTTCTGTAATGGTTTATTCTACTGAAATTTCATGCTGTTTTAGTGTCTTTTATTCTGCCAGTGGAATAGATTATGACTTCTGTGAATTCTGTCATCTTCTTAGAATTGAGTAGTGTAAAGAAATCATTACATCCTCTGAAAAATGTTGAGTGGAGGGATTTAAGTTGAACTTTATATTGTAAGGGGTTATGGAATCTGTAGAAATGATTCAAACATTTTATATTAAAGCATCTGGAGATAATAGAATTGGTTAGACTATATGAGATAATATAATTGGCTAGACTATATGCAGCAAACAATACCATGATTATGATTGTTTCAAAATGATAGGAAATGTTATACAATAGCAGTACATAAAAAAACTGTAAATGAATGAGTAGGAACCCAACAGATTTAAACCTCAAAGTATCATGGTGCACACATATTTCTCTCCATCAAACCTGAACAATCATTGCACGCTTATCTACACAACACACTCATTATTCGTATAATGTACATATAACATCACTAACCAATTTGACATTACTAGCCATTATATAATGGAATGGGCACATATGAACAAACATTCTTCAAACTTTCTCTCTGCCCCATTCTCTCCCTGAACCTTCCTCGAGGAGATCCATTGTAACTTTGATTTTTGTTCATTTTATTTATATGGCCCTTTTTTTGTTCCCCTGTGAAGTTAAGCCATTTTACAATAACTGTAGTCTCTCTTTTGTAAAATTCCATATGGTTCTATACAATGAGAAGATTAGATCTCTACAAATGTATTAGAGAAGAGGATAAGACAGTTGATTCCAGATATATCATATGAACAATGTTTACTCGTGGAATTTTCAAAACTTTTGTGTTAAGTAATACTTGTATTATAATCAAGTTAAAGGAAACAGAAGTTAGCAAATATTAAAGGCTTTGGGTAAAGATTCAAAGAGTGTGCAAGCTATCTGGAAAACCTCTTGGAGGAAGGAATACAACTTGTCTGACATGTATATGTTTATCCATTTGAAGAATTTCAAGGTTCTACCAAAACCAGAAACAGAGAATGCTGGAGATAACTGAAGAGAAAATTGATATTTTGTGAATTTAGATATCTAAGCTACTGATCACTTGACATTGATCCCCACAATATTTTTGCCATTTTTGGTTGAATAAGTTGATGGCTATATGAGCAAAAGCATTGGCACAAAGAAGAAAACTAGTGAAGAGGAAGCATAAGAGAAATTGATAAGGATAATATTCAATATAGAGGGTTAGCAATCATATGAGAGAAAATGAATAAGAACAAACTCCATTTGATGAATACAGAACCTGGAATCCTGTTAAAAATTACCAAGAGTTGGTAGTAGTGGTTCGTGATAAGAAATCATGGTGATGAGTGTCAAAAACAGAACTCAAGTAAGAATCTGTTTCTTAAAATACACGGTGTTATGTGGAAAGTGGATCATATTGCAAACACTCATTAGTGATCAAGGTTATTTCTGATGGAAAGCTTGATTTTGTTGTCTACAAATCCATAAGCAATGTAGATATTCCAGTACTTGCCTTATCAACACGAATCTTGTTCATTCCAATCACAATACAACTGATATAGTTGCTTTTTATGGTACAAAACATGCATTGAAGAGTTCTAATGTCTTCATTTTGTTGTTAGTAAGTGCAAACATTCACAAGGAAGATTAAAACAGCGGTTAGAGAGCACAATAAGCAAATACAGCCTTTGACTTGGAGAAACTCAATGTAGGAGGATCACCTGCTCAAGCCACTAAGGGAATCCTTTTTATGATAACTGTCTTACACGAAAATTCATGGTCTTATATAAGAAAAGATTAAATCTCTACAAATGTATTATAGAAGAGGATAAACACAGTTGATTCCATATATATTATATCAACAATGTTTACTTGTGGAATTCTCAAAACCTTTGTGATGTATTATAATGAAGTTAAAGGAAACAGAATTTAGCAAAACATTACAGTGTTATGCTAAGTTAATAGTTTGGGTATTGCCAATATGGCAAACTTTTTTTGTGGGTTGAGTACGTCCATACAAAAAACATACAAAAAAAATCAATATATACATATTTTAACATAAAAACAGAAATTAAATTTAGATAGCCACATGATGAAAGTATAATAAACAAAACAACCATAAAAGTTTTATAAGATTGCATGGATTCAACATTAAAAGCTGTAACTCCCTTTGAGTGGACACTTAAAAGGTGCGAAAAACTGAAACATGTGTCATTTTGAACAATGTGAAGCCACTAATTATTGCTTTTTAGTATTTTACAAATAAATGCAGCATGTAATATAACCCAAGATTTGCTGTAAAATGACAAGCCATAAAACCTCTCGACGACTGTATAATGAGAATGGCAGAGTGCTAACAATAATAACACCACCATCAAAGCACCATATTTGAGAGGGCAGACGACAGCGGGCATAGATTTCGACAGCTTGATGAGGCATTTAAGTTTTAGTCGTTGAAGATTGCCTAGTTTATCTCCACTCTTCTCTTCGTCTATGCAGGTGTGGGGTTGGCTATGGCCTACGATTTGTCTGCTCTTGTTCTCTCCCTCGAATCTCTCTCCCAACCAACAACCACCATTTCTGATCATATCTGGGATCTTTGATTGACCCAAGAACTAGTTCCTATGGGTGTTTGGATGAAAAACAATAAAAAATGGCCCAGGTTCCCTGTGGGTTTGCCCTAGGTGTACTTGGCTGAACCTGGGGCCCAATGGCTGTGCCCTGTCTGTACCTGCACTCGACTGGACTGCTGACCCAGACCCGGGCCAGGACTGAACTGGACTTGGATTCGGGGGATTTTCTGGACGAACTGGTAAGATAGGTGTTATGATAGAGATTCAAATGGTTACAGGATATCTGGAAAACCTTATGGAGGAATGAACACCACTTGTCTTAGATGTATGTGTGTATCTGTTTGGAGAATATCGAAGTTCTACCAAAACCAGAAATGGACAAAAACTAAGAGAAAATTAATGTTTTCGAATTTAGGTATTTAAGCTACCGTTCACTTGACATTTCCCCCCCTTATTGGTTGAATAAGTGGATGGGTATATGAGCAGAAGCATTGGCACAAAGAGAAAAACTAGTCGTGATGAAGCATAAGAGATATTAATAAGGATAATGGTCATTTATGAAGGGTTAGGAGGTTAGGAATCATATGAGAGAAGACAAATAAGAACAGACTCCATTAGATGAGTATGAGAACCTAGAACCATGTTAAAAATTATCAAGTGGTGGCAGTAGTAGTTAGTGATAAGAAATCATGGTGATGGGTGTCAAAAACAGAACTCAAGTAAGAACCTTTTCCTGAAAATACATGGTAGATGGATAGACCAATCAAATTTCAGTTGTACTCAGCAATTGAATTTTGAGTACAACTGAATTTTGACGAGGATTTTGACCTTTTTCTTAAATGCAAAGGTGTTATGTACTCAGTGGATAATATTGCAAACATTCATTAGTGATTGAGATAATTTCTGATGGAAAGGTTAATTTTATTGTCTATGGAACCTTAAAAGGGACCCACTAATAATATCTGATCCATAAACAGTTTGAATATTCCACTACTTGCTTTATCAACATGCATCTTGTTCATTCTAATTACAACTGATATATTTGTTGATTATGATGTAAAACATGCATAGAACAGTCGTAATATCTTCATTTTGCTGTTAGTAAGTGCAAACATTCATAAGGAAGATTATAACAGTAATTAGAGAGCACAACTGCACAAACAAGCAAACACAGCCTTTGACTTGGAAATTCTCAACGTAGGAGAAAACTCCAAAAGAGTGAGGGATCACCTCCTCAAGTCACTAACTCCTTGCTGATTAGAGAGATTTACTGGATTCTTGAGGTCTTCGTGTACTTCATACACATTCAAATTGATGTCCAAATGCCTATACAACAATTTTAACTCTTTCTAACCTTCCCAATTACCCTCCAACACACACAAGACTACTTGACTGATGCAACTAAGTACATTTACAGTCAATTACAGCATGAGAGGAACCCCGTCTTAATGTCACACCAAGGGTAATATAGCCCCAGAGTTAAGTCCAAACGCTTCAGATTTAATAAGATGGAATTCCAAATGCTTAAGCTCTTCCTTTGTCTCCAAGCTTAGTGATTTTGTCTTACTTGTGATGGTTTTGGGCAAGGGCGAAACCATCCTCTGCAGTTGTTTTTAACAACGATGAGTTTGGCCTCAGTCAAACCTATCAGACACTTTTGACTGTGGTTGAAACTGTCACTAATGATTGTTTTTCATCTTAGGTGAAGTCTGTTCAGTGTCTGGATCACTCGAAGTGCCTTTTTTTCTTGTTTTTGTATTATGGATTCTCTGCAATTCTCCATTTGATTTTTGCCTTAGGAAATGGAGTCTCATGTCTTGTCGAGTTGATAGGAAGTCTTTAAGAATGAGTAACAGTGGCTAAGTAAGCCAATGTACTAACTTGACTGATCCATTTCAGATCAATATTTGATACAACAAACTTTATTAGCAATAAAATTGCATGGCCGTTTGACTCAATTTTGTTAATATACTTGTTCATGAGACTCGCAATAAACTAATGGGATGTTTGGGCATTTGTAGATAAGCTGGCTGATTCCTTTACTAGACTGAAAACTCATGTAACGGATTCATTGTGAAATAAATGGACAAGCATATAATCCTTAGATCTATCTACATCCTAAAATCTATGCTGTTTTCTGCTATTAATAGTCATGAGATTCAAATGGATGGTTCTAGGGACTGTATTGATTGTCTCATCAGGTAATGTCAAACATGTATGTCTAGAGGATATTAGCCGGCATGTTAGCTGAATCTCTATTGAACCACATTTTTAAAATAACCATTCCTGCACACAGAATATTGAAGGAACATGTAGCATTATAATATATCAGCAAAGATTTTAGGCCAAGGTATAAGAATTATAAGGCACAGACGAATTCCTTTTGATACATGCCTTAGTTGGAATGTGAAATGAAGTATTCTTAGGGAGCAATCCAATCCTGAAGCATACACTATTTGCTGAATGCTTGAGTTTGACAATGAAGAGTTATGTTTAGCTATGCTAATACCTGGAGGCTCAGGAATTCTCTGAATTTTGTATGAAACTGAAGAAAACTGTTATACGAAGCTGTCATATTTGACTGGCCTTCTCCCCACAAAGGCAAGTGGAGTTAGTGTCTTCAACCAGAAGAAGTATGTTTTTAATCTGTGGTTTCATGAAGAAGCATTTTGAAGAAGCATTTTCAGATGGTGGGAGAGGGAGAAGGAAGTGGCTTGTAATGAGTCTTTGTAAATTCAAATTTTTATGGTATCCTGATAAATAATAAATATTGTTTCAAATTATGATTGGGCCAGATTGTGTTTACCTCAAAAAGTTTATGATGAATTTTGCCTCTCAAACATAGGAATTTATTTTATTTCTAGTTGTGTGTTGGATTTGTGCATTTTCAAGCATACATTGACAACACCACAAGATTGGCAAGGTCCATAACACAATTCCATAAGTTACCTAAGTGATAGAAGTTAAACCCTAGCAACTAAAATCTATTGAAATCATTGTTGGGCAATGAGCAAATGTTTATTGAAGTTTGTAAGGAATATGTACACGAGGAATAGTTGGTTATTAATCAACCAACCATCAACCAACCAACTAACAGCTATGTTATTAACAATAATAATATATTATTATTATTGTTAATAGTCATTCACATTAACATGATGTAATATATATTTTTATTCTAGCAAAATCTAAACACTAAACTCAAAACACACAACACCAAACCAACTAAAAATCCTAAACCCTAAGCACTAAAACTCAGAACCTAAACCCTATTCCCTAAATCCTGGTGTCTAACCCTAAACCATAAAAACTTACATCCAAAGGAAATTTTTTGAATTTGCAATTCTGGTTATATTTCTTTGCTCATACTGTGTTGCAATATTTGTTGGTGAAATTGGAATACCAACTTGCCAGGGAAGGTCTTGGCAGACCCTTCTAAATACTTTATTAATCTTTGTTGTATCCAATTAGCAATAGCCAAACGCAAGATTTCTCAGCCATGAAAACCAATCTGTCTCTTTGTGTCTGTCCCATCATGCCATCTTCAAATTCATGAGATGACTTCATTAAGATTCCTGGTGCTTTTGCCTTCATTAAGATTTATTGTCATTGATTCAGTATTGTTGAAACAAACACGTGAATTATGTAAAGCCTAATTTCTATTCCAATAAATTTGTAATTCATTTGCATCTTACTGTTCTGATGTATCTTCCTTTCTAGAGCTTGCCTTTCCCCTTGGAATGCTTGACATTGTCAAAATCAAATGTGCTCAGCTGTATTAAGTTATATACTGTCCAACGACAAGTTCGATGTCATATTTAGTTGTTTGATCGTGTTGGATAATTTTGCAACACATCTCAGATTTCAAATTTGGTGGGTATTCTTGGAGATTATGCCTTCTAGAAGAATACGCCTTTCAAAATGTAAAATATGGAAGGGAAAGGGTCACGTGTTGAAAATTTTGAGGATGTGGAATTGTAGAATGAACCAGAACATTATCTTGCTCTGAATTGAGCTTGTTTTTCGCATGAGGGTGTGAGGCAGTACAAAGCAATCTTCCTTTCTTGTACGTTCTCAGGTTAAGTGAAACCCTATATAGTAGTTCAATGCTGTGCTGCTAGGATCTTGAATAGTCAGGAAATATCTGGTTGATCATGCTAGGGTAAATTCAGATCCAAATTGACAAGTTTTTTATACTCTTTAATATAGTACTTTTTTAGAAGACCATCCATGATATTTCAGAATTAATGTGCATGGTGCACCATCAAGCCAAAGAGGAAAGAAAATTTTAAGGGAGTTGGTAGTTTTTTCTAACGTTTGTTGTTCTTTATGAAGGCATGTTACCATATTTTCTTAGTCAAAGAGGGGCTGGCAAGGGCTTATATTTCATTGCATTTCTATAATTATCTATAATTTATTATGAATGTGATATTTTATAGCTAATTATATCACGTACAAATTCCTGAGAGTTCTGTCAGAAGTTGTACCTATTCTATTTGAATAATATATTCACTAGTTTGCCATCAGATATACTCTGATTTCTGAACTATTTGTTTATAAATTTTGAGTGGAAAAATGGTAATGGAAATATGGACATGTACTTCGTTAAGAATCATAGGGACATGTAAGAGAAAGGAAACATAATATACTCTTTGCTGGGATTTGTATATTGCAGGGATGTCATGGAGGCAAGGCAAGCCGAATGCAAAGCCTGGGCACAAGTACACAAGCTAAAGTCTGCTCTTGATGAACACAGTTTGGAATTGCGTGTCAAAGCAGCCAATGAAGCTGAGGCCGTGTGCCAACAGAGACTGGCTGTGGCTGAAGCTGAAATTGCTGACTCAAGGCAAAAGCTTGACACTGCAGAGAGGTAGTTGCTTTTTTCTCATAAGAAAACTTCTGCAGATAAATTGCAAGTTTACTAAGTGTCAATGCTCTGTAGATATATTATGCTGACCAAGTCTCATATGGCATCTCTTTTCTTCAGAATTTCATACTGTTTTGTTAGACTCTTAACAGTCTCAATCGCTCTTGTTTGCCTTGCCATTCTTTTTTTTTTGCCCAATAAAATTATTCCATATATCAAAACAAGAAGTAACTATCACATAAATATGTTGTTGTTTGGAGATAGTTTGACAAAAAATTACATTTGATCTAGCCTAAAAGGAAGCAGCTGTCAGCTTCTTGGTGCTTTGGTGTGGAAGAGCTGTTTGTTTGGAAAGTTAATATCTCTATGTTCTTTGCCCACTTACTAGGTCTGAAAAACTAAGAAGTAAATCTGTTCTCATTGTCAATATTGAATGTATAATCTTGTTGCTTGTATAATGGGTATATCATCTATGCAAAAAAGTGGGTTGGAAGAGCTTAACAACTTTCAAGCATGAAAATATATTGTTTAGTCGAGATATTCCCCATGGAGAGAATGTGCTGATGGAACTCCTATCCTTCACCAAATCCATCTGTCTCGAAAACCCTCATCATATTTATTTTTTGAGCAAAAGAAAATTGAGAAAGAAAGGGATAACAAGCTCCCTAACACATTCCCACTTTGATGTGGGTATGCGCCATATTGCCTAATATGAAACAACTTAAGTGCCTAACCACATGTAGATGAATGGCTGTCATAAAATGACATTGGAACTTAGACATAATATGAATGGGCTTTGAATTGAGTTTCATCGTGAATCCTAGTTAATAGCATAGGCAGAAACGTTCATGTGACTTGTGTCTAGTGAAACAAATGAAAATTGCAGATAGCTCTGAGTCACATTTTTGGCTATTTGGTATGTAAAGCTGGGGAAAAGTAGCTACGATAATATTTGACAATGACCAGTGACATTGAGGAAATGGGCTGTGCTGGTTGAGCTTGGGGATTGGAGGTGCAGATAAGAGTTATTGGCCAGGTAATAATAAAATTCATGTCTCCTCCTAACTGGATGTGAATGCTACACATGTCCTTAGCAAGATACAATCCATTACATGCGCATGTCCACTATGAGCATTAAAATTTTGAAAAACAATGTTGCCCTTTAATAATGTGAAGACCATGCGATTCATCCAGTTGCAGGTGTCTCATGTAAGCCATGATAGAGTTTTCTGCATTAGTTAAGGTCCTCTAAAAACAAAACAAAACTCATCCTTTATTATAGCATGTATGGATGTCTGGAGAGTCATAATTTCGACTCCCTTTGTTTTCCTATTGTAGAATTATTTAATATGGTCGTTTGTTCAGGGTTCTTCTGGGTCTCAGCACATCATACACCACATCCACAAATTGGGAGATAGTTCTAGCCCAAATAATTGCAGGACTATCATAATTGGGCACACATTTGCTAAATTTTATGCGAGCGTGCTAGACATGAATCTCTTTAAAAATATTGAGAGTGATATCCATAGAACAATGGGGCAAGCTGGCTTCTCAAGAGACTTCCGAGCAATTGACTATATTTTACTCTTCGGCAGCTAGGCTATTAGTGAGGAGGCTTGTTATCCATCTTAGGAAGGCCTTGGATTCGGTTTTGAGACATTTGCTTTACCAGAAGTTGTGTGATATTAGTAATTCACTTTATTTTATTACTGCCATTATTACTCTCACTTTGTTAAGAGTACAATTGAAGTTAAGTAGGGTTGCCCTTTTTTGTCAAGAGGACAATGTTCATTTGTTACCTAATGTTGTTTATGCTATATATACTACTCTCTTATCTGACGACGTCGTTCTCCTCTTGCACTCTTCTTACAGTTCACAAAGACAACTTTATGGCCTCGTTCATTGTTACGAGTTTTGCCAGCTTGTTGTGAAACCTTAGTAAAGCTAAGGTCATTGTTTTCTGCACAATTAATGGTGACCTATCCAGTCTTTTTTCCTTACAATGGTGAGCTTGTTGAAAGAGTGGCAGGTGTGAAGTCTGCCTCTCTCTTGCATCTTTGAAAGGGATATGCCTCTTTTATATTTATGGAACCTTAGTGTTTGTAGATAAATTTCCAAGATATCCATTCCTTAAACAGTGTGCCTGTTTAATGCAGTTATAAATCCTACATTTTTTTATTGGTATAAGGTTTGCAGCCCTAGCCTGGCGTCTTCCCACTAGGATTATATGCAGAAGGTTAAACTCTTATACTTTAACATAACGATTCATTGCAAATGGATAGTTGCTTAATGCATTATCTAAGCAATAGTTGCTTAGTGCATTATCCAAGCAGAGCTTTTTTCCCTAACCCATTTGCTTAGAGTTTATCCTCAGGATCATTTTCTTTATCCATAGACACAGAACTTTGGTAGGCTCTATTTCAGGCTCTCTGAGAGATGCCCTTGCTTGGCACTTTGTTCTAAGAGATGATTGGTTCTTTGGGACCTAGTAGACAACATATAGTAGACAATATGTCGTTGGTATTCCAAGACCATCCCGCTGCTTCAATTCGGTGACATCTCTATAGGTCAATGTCCTCTACCTGTGTTACGTAGATGCCCCTTATGCTCCTTTGTGCCTTTCAACTTTGAAGGAGGTTATCAATAGAGTTGTCAGAGAGGATATTTACTGGCAGTTCATTGAGGTCCCCTGGACTTCACCATATTTGCTCAGTCCAAAGCATTCTATGCTGAACATTTCTTATGGATTATAGATGGCATCATCATTCAAATTGCTTTAGGATTACCTTTGGCTAGCTAAGGGTACACTTTCCACTAGTTATCCGTTGAGACTGACCAACACATGTCGCATGGTGAGAGGACCTGCTATCTTTGCCCTTATGAGAGGTTGCGGCTGAGTTGGTCTTTGTTTTAAGCAGTCCTATATGTTTGAAATTCTGGGAAGATATCATTTTGCAGAGGGATGCAAGCAGTTCTTTTTCCACCTTTAAGTGTTCTGATTAGAGGTGCCTTGTCCTTTTCCTTTGAGAAGCTGTTATTCTCGGACACAGATCAATATAGAGGACCCCTAAATCTGTTAGGCTGATCACTTCTTTCAACCCACCATAGGTAGTAGCAGCATTGAGCATCGCCTGGATATTGTCAATTCATGTGCAGAGGGGGACAGAACAGTTAGAAGACATTATTCTGTATATTTCTACCAGAGTGCTCCATCACCCCCAACCTTATTCCAAGAAGGGGGGGTCTATCTTGTTTCAATGTCGACGACCTTATCCTTGTTCACAACTCAGGTTGCAGAGACAGACACCCATTACCAATATTTCACTCTTCATAGAGGTTCTTCAACCTTAGATGTTAGGAAAGGCTCTAGAGGAATTACTTGTTTTCTTTCCCTTACGGGTATTTGCAGATCTTGCTTGGTTCTCTTGTTTGAGTCATGCTGAAGACATGACAGAATTGAATTCCTTTCATTGCTTCCTCCTCGAACTTCTTCATTAGCTCCATATTTTTTGAGGGTTCTCAACCTTGCAGGGCAATTTATACTTGTACCATGTCTTATGACTCGTAGTTTAAACATTTCAGTTTGCACACCATGCTTTATTTTAGGGTCTTTTCACCCTAGAACTTCTCTTCTATAACTTATTGTACTTCTGAGTCCCATTGACCTATTTTGGTTATCCTTGGGCATTAATATAATTTTTTTTTACCATTTGACCACCTTGGTGTTGAACAATGCATCCTATATGTGTATAGCTAGAGTCGCCAACACAGGCTTCAGTAAAGTTTCATTTACCAAAAGGGAATTAGGAGGTGACTAACTGGTTTTAGGTGTGATAATGGATGTGGAGTATCAATTGGAACTGGGAGCCTTCAGTTTATGTGGATTGTAAGATCCTTAATATCAGAGAGAGTGGATTCGTCTCCTCCTACTTGAACGGCAAGAATGTGTCTTATTATGGAGATCATTTTCTCAGTGACTCCTGGAAAAGAGGACTTGATTCTTTCAAATATTCTTGTGTTTTGCTCTATCCATTTATTCCATTTTATGAAGGTTAGGGCAATGAAATGAAGAAGGTTTAAGATGTCCAAATCTGATGCAGTCGAGATGAAGCTGCCTAATGAAAGGCATCTGGTTTCACAGCAGTACTCATATACAGATTATCCATTTTGAAGGAAGTCATAAACATCAATATTTTAGTACTCAATGGAAAACTGAATTTATTGATTCAAAAGTAACTCCACTTACTACAATACCATACGATTAAAAATCCTAGACTGGTTTCAGACAACTTAACACAGCTTCAGTATAACAAAAGCCCTTTAAACCATACAGAACTCAGCTACAGCTGCTCACGAACTGTTTGCTTGCTTTAGCTTATTGAACAATGGCTCTCACAAGGTAAATTGCAACTCCAGATTAAAACTGATGACTCAGGCAAAGTTTTGAATACTACAGACTTTAACTGAAACAAAGATTTAACAGCATAAAACGACGACTCTACTGACTACTCCTTTTCTATACCCTCTAAAACGGCTTCATAAATAACAATTCTTATTTTTAATTCTCCTTTGACTCACACAGCAATTGAAAACCATGACTTCATATGTTTTCTACTTCATAGCTACAAACAAAAGAATTCCAACTGAAGTATTTAATCTGCCGCGGACTATCCTGAATCCTCCACTGTCTCAAATGAAATCCTTAATCTAACTCCAGAATTCCACTCCTACTCGACACAATAAAAATGATTCCTTTTATAATTTATAACTATTTCGCCGCTGTCTCATCTTTTCCACTATGTTATCTTTATTACTCCACTCTTCGATTTTTTTTTGATCGCACACCTCCACTCAATGTTTTGGTCTTTTAATAGCTGCAATTGCCAGGTGTAACAGCCACCTTTCCTTTAACCGCTGGTGAAGGAAAAAGAAATGCCAAAAATCTAAATTGAAAGCCACCAGCTTTACTATGTTTTGAAGACAGTAATGATTGTGGTCAGAGGACCCCACCATATAATGACCGTGATCTTTGAGGTTCCCACTAGTAAGAAAAACTACTAATAAATGCAGCTCAACTGATTCAAGACAAAAGATATGGGCCCCAATGCCTAGCAAAGAATGTAGCCTATTCATAAGAATTTTTATGCCTGGACAAGATAAATAAAGTAGCGGGCCCCAGCAGACAAGAGTGATTAGCCCAGATAAATGAATTTTGATTAATACTTTTATCTTCAAGGCAGGTTCCAGCAGAGGGTAGGCTGGATGCTCCTGCATTGGACTCACCGGGTAATAAGTTTGTGATCATAGTTCACAAATTTGAGCCAATGAAATCACACATTCTACAATAAGCTCCATTATTGAACCAAACATCTCAGAAGATTTTCTCCTTCGCTTTTCCAGCACTTGGTTGTATTAAATCCTACTTCTTTCAGCCAAATTCATTCATCATCTTTTACCGCTCTCATGGACTTTTGTCCACCAATAACTGCCCTCCTCTTCATTTTGCTCCACTGCCATCTTCTTCCTCTTTTCGTGGGATTTGACCCACCATAAACTATCCACCTCCACCAGAAATCATCTTCACTTGTACTCAAATCTTCACAATAAATTTTATAAAAAATAATTACTCTCTCATCTATTTCTGCAAACACCACTTTGTTAATATCAACAACATTATGAAAATTATAAATATTTATCATCATCTTTTCTTCAACTTCGTCCTCAAAATAAATTTTTTTACTACAACTTTTGATCCTCCTTCCTTTGCAGTTTGCACATTTGGTACCTCATCAAGGTACTTATCTTTGCACTGCTCCACATTGATCAACATCTGCATATCCTCTGAAAGACAGATTTCAGCATCACGACTCTTGATCGCATGATGGATTTCAGAGAATCCATTTTCCTTCTCTTCAACTTCTTTTCTCTCCTCTTCATCTGTACATGAATTAGCATCAGAAATTTCTAGCTCTTTTTCTTTATTCTTTTCTTCTAATTCATTCCCAACTACAACACTATCTTCATGTGAAGAATCACACAAATTGGTCAGCTTGTCAATCTTCCTTATTTCCTCTTCTCCATCAACTCCATGATCTAATATAGGGCCTTCACTAGCCACCATTTCAGCTTTCAAATCTACTACCTCCAAAGGATCTTTTGCAGCCACACTCACTCTTATCTTTGACAACCTAAACTTCTTGAACTTTTGTTACCATTTTCTCTTCTATATTATCCATTGAAAGACTGGTAGGCTGGATGCTCCTGCATCAAAATCTGCCCTAAATCATGCACTTTTGAATTGGCTGTTTGCAAGCTCATTGTATTGCTTGTACTTTGAGAGGAAGGATTGTTGGTTAGTACCACTCTACTTGATTAAATTACAATGGAGATAAATGTCATTAGTTTTTCCTTGAACCTAGCAATTAGGACATTGATTGGGCCTATTCCACCCCCTGGAAATCAACACAGTCATTAGTAACTTTTTTGTGAACAGTGAGCCAAACGAACACTTGATTTTAGGCCATGCTTTAAATTGCACAACTTCAACCACTTGTATCAGAGTTCCTTTTAATTGGTTGCTGTTGTTGCCTTTTTATTTCAGCTCTGAATCTACCATCTCTGATCTTTCTTTGCAGATGTTTCAGTTTAAGTGTGATCTCTTCCATTTGTTGAAAAATATTTTGAAATGCCTTCCTTCCCCAAAATCACATTATTCTATGACCTGTTGGGTTTGCCCACACACCTGTACATACATCACGTTATTCTCTCCTTGCATAATTCTTGGTGGGAGAGCCAAATATTTCATAACTTGAAGACTGAATTTTTTTGTCGATCTATGATCCTGATCTCTTGTTGGATTTCAAGTTGCCGAATTGCTCTGCTGGACAGCCCGATTCTGGGTATGAACGTCCCGGAATCGGGTACTGGGCTGAATCGACTGTGGGTTTGAAGGCCTCTGCTGCATATTTTCGTCATTCGACGCCCTCTATATTTTCGAAGCCCAATTTCCTCGACGCCCTCTGCATATTCCATGACTGCTGAGTATTTTTGGATGCGCCTCTGCATTTTTGACGACGCCCTAGTTTTTCCGCCACTTCCTGATAATTTTCCGCCTGGTTTTTATCATTTTTTCAATTTTGTATAGTTTTTTTTATAGTTTTTGACATTTGTATAGTTTTTTAAATTTTTTTTGAATACTATTAATTTATTTAATTATTACATACTGAATCGATAAAAAACTATTGTATAGTTTTGAACATTTTTTTTTGTATAGTTTATAAATTTATAATAATTACTAATTTATTAAGAATAGACTGAATAGTAAATATTAATATTAATAATATTTAATTATAATATTTAGTAATAATTCTATTATAATACATAGGTTTTATTTTTGTTTTTATAATAGACTAATAGTTATATAATTATATTTAATATTTATCATTAAAATTAAAAATTTAAAAGTCTTTACAGTTTAAAAATTTAAAATTTAAAAGACTAAAGTAAAGTTAGAATCATTTAATTTTTAAATTTTTATTTTTAGTTCTATTTCAAATTTATAATTTATTTGTAAATATATATATTTCTAATTTATTTGTAAATTTATATATATTTTTAATTTTTTATATGTATTTTGTACTAACGTACCCAAAACATACCCAAACCCCCTTCAAAAAAATTGCTGTACTGGTGTACCGGAATCGCGTACCCGTACCTGTACCCGTGCCCGTACCTGATTCGGCAACTTAGGTTGGATTAGCCAATGATTGAAGATAGTGTGGCTTTGTGTACCATGGTACAGAAAGCTCTCCTTTGATTGATCAACAGTTTATAATCAGAAAAATGATTTAAATTTTCCGCTTCATAATTCAAGCGCTGAAAACTCATGTGGACTTGTGAGTCAAAATCTGAAAGGAGCTGAACTGACTAGACTTGCGCGCCAAGTCTCTGCTGGGTAACTGCCGAGTCTAGCAAAAAACATGCCGCATTTCAGCCACAGACTTAACTACGTCAAAAAAGAGAGGAAAATCTGGCGTTAAAACATTCAAACAATTCATTTATTTGGCTAATTTGGTCATCTAGAGGTGCAAATCAAGCTTAGAGGAGTGTGATTGGACACCGTTTTTGAAGATTGAACTGGGTTTGGAGTGCTTGTATGTAATTATGTTTTTTTTGGTTGCGAGTCTTGAGTGCAAGTCAAAATTTTGGGCTGCCGAGGCCATGCCAAGTCTGAGTTTTCCAACCATGGTTTTACTCCCACCAGATATATTGTCCTTTGAAATTTCTACATCCACCAGTAGATGATACAAGAATAGATGGTGTGAAACTATTTACTAATCTCAGGTGAATGTAGATTTGCAGTAAGCACTCAGCAATAATATTAGAATGATATGGGATTGTCCCTTAATGGTGGTGCAGTCGAAACCAAGCTGCCTAATGAAAGGCATTTTATTTCACAGCGCTTCTCATACACAGATTATCCATTACAAAGGCAAACTTAAACATCCAAAATTTGAATAGTCAAATGACTTAAACAGGCTTGGAAATAATAGTCGATCAACCAGAATCATGATTTCAAGAGAGAAATTACTTACAGTCTGCCAGCATGAATCATTGCAACCATAACATACGGCTATAAACCATAGACCAAATTGATACAGAGATTGGCCCAACTTATCAACAACTCATCTTCAAAACTTTACACAGCTTCAGCAATCAGCATTAAACTCGAATACCCAAGTATACCACAAAATTACACACTACAGCCGACTGAATAGCAGCTCACACAAAAAGAACAATGGCTCACAAAAAAGTTGATAACCAACAAGATCATGGAAAAACCATGACTCCAAGGATTGGATCAATCGACAGTAACATACTTCAAGCTCTACAGTCACATATTTGATATTTCTAAATATTACTGACTTCCGACTCTACACCAAATTACCTTGACAACTCAGGAAATATCAAAATATTTTATTTGTTTTTCTTTCCACCTCCTCCTTGTCCAGTGTGGAGTGTTCCTCCCTCTAAATAAGTCAAATGACTCTAATTTTGGACAATCACTCCTACTACTAGCCACTGTGGAAAGATATTATTATTTAATTGTCACCTTTAATTTTCCCAGATGTGGACGACTCCAGATTTGGAAAGCTGCTGCAACTTGAAACTGCCTATTTATTAAAAGAAGCGCCTCCATAACCTCAATAAAGGGACACGCTAAAATAGGCTCCACGTAGGAAGGAAAGCTGAATACATAAGTCCTGCAAGGCAATTGCAAACAGAGGTGAGTTGGAACTTCAGCCGATAAGAAGAGACCTGCAAAACAAAATTCAAACCATAGTTCCACGGGGACGCGTCCCCCCCTGAAAAAGGGCCGTTTCCAAGACGGGGAAACGTCCCCCCGCCGCCCCCCCCGTCCCCCCGCCGAATCCGAAACATCTCCCTTTGGGGGGGGGGGGACTTCTGGACGTCCCCGAGACTTCCAGGCGTCCCCCCGTCCCCCCCAAGACTTCCAGGCGTCCCCCCCAAAATGCATTAAAATTTTTTTAATTTTTTTTTTCCAGATATTCATATTTTGTCAGATGTTGCAACTACCCTAGTAGACATGTATGCAAAATGTGGAAGCACAGACAAGGCACATGAACTGTTTGACAGAATGCCTCAAAGAAATGTGGTCTCATGGACTGCAATGATTGCAGGATATGCACAAAATGGTTTTGTTAAAAAGGCTTTAGAAATTTTAAAGAAACTGCAACTGGCTGGTGTAAAGCCAAATTCCACAACCTTTGCCAGCACCCTCCCTGCCCATGTCAAAATGGGAGATTTGGAATAGGGTATGGACATCCATCAAAACATAAAGGATAGAGGAATTTTGTCAGCTGTTGTAGTCGCAACTGCCCTGTTAGACATGTATGCAAAATGTGGAAGCATAGACAAGGCACATGAACTGTTTGACAGAATGTCTCAAAGAAATGTGGTCTGAAAATGTGGAAGCATAGACAAGGCACGTGAACTGTTTGAAATGATAAATCATTGCAATGTGTTTAAACTCTAAACTTTACTTATTAAGTTATTCCTTAGGCTTCTGCAGTTATACATCTTTTTATAACTAATTTTTCAAGTACTATACGTATTTCAGCGCACTGCTCCCCCGCCCCCCCCCCCCCCCGTCCCCGAAACTCCGTGGAACTATGATTCAAACAGAAACGAGAACAACAAAATTTTCTTAAAGTTATGCAGGATTTTTTGTATCCAGGTATTGTCCTGCATCAAATGGAAACCACACTATAGCAATACCTCCAGCACGCTTAGTTGCCTCTGTAACTAATGACAGGATTGCTTCACCCTGAAGGAGTTATTTTGAAGAGCTCAGAATACTAGAGAAGGGTCTCAAGTGACAAACCAGATCTGCTTTGGAGAAATGGATCAAGATTTAGAGGAATCAATTATTGTTCACACTTCACACTAATATTCCAAGCAATTTCTTTGATTTTAATTATAAGGTTTTGGTCTGCTCCAGAATATGTCATGGGGTGGGATATTCCACCGAATGATGGGTAGGGTCTGGTTATTCTGATCCGTACCTCCTCATGCCTTAGCTGCTGAAACTGAAAATTAGATTTGTGTAGCTCCTTGGATTTACCTGGCTAAACTAATCAGCAACATCACCTATACTCAGATTGAAGATGCTCAAACGGGGACCATTTTGAGCTCCTAAGCAGTGTTATAAATTCGAACAGACTTGAATTAATCATCTATTTGACCCAGTTGAGGGTCTCCCATTCATGATCCTGCATTAGTTCCAGCCTTGTTGAAGGTTTTGTGATCCTTCGGTGTCTGTAGTCAGTTCTTTGGAAGCTATGTTACCGGTTTGTCAGCCAGAAGCCCTAGATCTGGGTCTGATCCAAACCTGATTCGAATTCTGGTTTGGTGTGGCCAGGGGATCTCAACGGAGATGGCAAAATCACTGCGGGTTCGCTCCGAATGGACCCTGGATGAACCCAGAATGAATTATGGTGCATTTTTTTTAACATTGCAGTTAATCTGGGGGATTTTTAATTTGTTTGGTTCTGTTTTTCTGCGATCTGTTCATCTGGAATTTGCTGTTTGGCTGCAATTTGCGTTTACCTGTGATGGCATTGGGCTTAGCGGGCAGGTGGTAGCATGAAATATTAAAAACTTAAAAATTTAGTTGGCACCTTATTGCCTGCAATAGAACTGAAAAACACATATGGTGCAGATACATTACATTGTCCCATACATTTTAGTTCAATATTTTAAATATGATATGATATGTTTATTTAGTTTAAAACTTTAATATGACATGTTTATTAATACTAACAAGATATGCTTATTTAGTATAATATTTAAATTTAATATATTATATTAAATTTTAATATTTATAGGCTTAATATAATATATTAATATATTTAAATTTGAATATTTTTAGTTTAATATTTGTTTAAAATTTAATATTATTTAATTTAATGTAATATATATAATTTGAATTTGATTCTTACTTTTAGGTTATAAATATGTATTTATATCTGATTTTTATGTGTTTTTGTACTGATGAACCCATAACGAACCCAAACCCATTTTTTTTTGGGGGCCGAATCCGCCATCCGAACCGGTGAACCCGGAACCCGAACCAGTACCAGGATCGGTAGCTTAGTTTGGAAGGATTTGATATAGGTAAATTACACCGGGCCTCTTTCTTGTTCGATTCATTCCTAGCATCTTCTTTCGTGGCATTATCTGTTTACTTCGAGATTGTCACAGACTCTCTGTATTTGCTTCTGTGGCTCCTTGGCTGTTTGTGATTTTGAATTATTTCCAGCATTCTCTTCATTTGTATTTACATGGATGTTTTCTGCGGATGTTGAATGAAAAGGGCATGATCGAGCTAGGTGCCACGGGCATGGTAAAACCAGCAGTGAAATGGATTGTTCTTGTAATCAATGTGTTGCTCCAATTCAATACCACCCACTTTCAATATTGAGATTAACACAGACAAGTGTAGTTATGAATCCCTGGTTTCAAAGTAAGCTTGGACTCTGCAGTAGATTCACCTATGCAATGATCAATCATTCTTAGAGAATAATTATCCCAAAGCTTTTATGGGGGTAGCATAAGACAGGCGAATAGGGATAGTGCGTGGAAGCCCATCCATTGAGTTGAAAGCTGTTATCCAAGGTTTCAAAATAAGACTAGAACTGTAATAAAACAGGGTCCTCCTTGGAAGATCGAGTCTTCTGATTTTCATGCAAAATGGCCGCCAAATCCCTGTTTGGTATCATTAATATATTAACAGATGCTAATGTCTTCCAATTGCCATGGATCCAATTGTTGAGACTTTTAGGCCCAGGGTATATCCACAGTCCATACCCATGAATCGACAGATAAGACCCCACACTCTCAGAAACCATAGTGTGCTGCATTCTTCCCAGGGGAACATGAACCTTGGGGGATTATTTATTTTCTGGAATTAGCCATTTGTAATTCTAGAAGAGAAATATGATTTGATTATGGATTTTTGAGTATTATATGGAGAAATGTTGGAAGCTCATTCCTTGAAACTTAGTTCTGATCTTGGGTTGTAGCAGCTTTAAAGGAGCCCAAAGGGGTGTGAAAGAGGCCGTGATCCCTTAACATGATGGCAAACCTTCATTTAGTCAATTATGGTTTGGGTTGTTACAAAATAAAGGGCTGAAAACAGGGTGTTGGAGGCTGAAAGATCTGTTCGTTGATGAGGCTGAAAGCATGAACATGCTACATTATATATTTTTTAAAAAAAGTGATTTTGCTCAGAAATGAACATTGATTCCTGTAAACTTTAGGTTGAAAAAATGGTGATTTATCTGTCTGTGCCAAACTAATGATTGGGATCCTCTCAGAAATATTTGTTCCTGTTAATGTTATATCCTAAGAAGTCAGATTTCCTAGAAAATTGTAGTCAGAGTAATTTGAAAATGACTGCTGATGTTGATACTTCCAGTTAGGGTTGAGTTTATACATGCAAAAGCTCCAGGAAGATTACAGAAACCATTATTTCCTCTTTGCTTGAAATATATTTTTTGAGAACACTGGAATTGATATAGATTTTGTTTATATTGCAAAATACTGTGCTTTTTCCACCAAACATTGAATGGTTCCCCAATTTCTATTTCTTTTAAATTTTTACTGAAGAAAACCTTTCTGTTATAAGTAGTCAAATTTTTATTTCATTTCTTTCAAATTTGACAAATTTGACTGTTGGTGTACGTGTAGGGATATATTAGAGCTTACTGAAGCTTTGAAGGCTAAAAATGAAGAAGGAGAAGCCTATATTGCTGAAATTGAGGTCAGTTTTTCATAATGAAGTAAGTTGGAAGCAATATTGTAATGTGTACATTTGTGTCTTATTAGTACGATTATATGAATTTGGCTGTGTCAGACTATTGGACAAGCATATGAAGATATGCAAACTCAAAATCAGCGATTGCTTCAACAGATTACAGAGAGAGACGATTATAACATCAAGGTAAGTATTCCATATAAGGTTTCCAAATAATAAATATAGAATCTTATTGTGGGTGATAGATGGTTCTCAAACTCAATATTACAATAGGACTAGGGTTCTTTTGTTTGTCAGATTATCTTCAGTTTTTGTTTTGCGTTTAGATATCTTTGAAAATTACATGCTGAAACTATCACCTCGTTCAATGCGCCTAGTGTTAATCACGTGCTTTGTTAAATTGTAGAGCATTGTAAGTTGATCATTAATGCTCATTGCAATATTGTATATATATTAAAACTTTGTTATTCGTTAAATTAACTATTATTGAAAGAGTAACCATAGGGATTAGGAAGTTCAAGAGTCTTTTTCATTACGCTGAGAGGCATTATACAGTCACAGCGGGATGAGGATGAGAGCACTCATTTTTTCTGCCTAAATTTATAAGAAAAAAAATTAAAATTACCAAAAAGGAAATTAAAAAAAGAACTTCAGAAAATCAAAGAAAAAAACTAAAAAAGAAATTAAAAACTGTTGAAGGAGAAAAAGCTAAATCACAAAAACTATGGAACCAAAAAAGAAAATGGAAAAAATAAAAAAATAAAAAAATAAAAACTAAAAAAGAAACTGGAAAAAATAAAAAATAAAAACAAAATAAAATTGGAAACTGTTGGAAGGAGAAAAAGCTGGAGAAAATCACGAAAACTATGGAACCAAAGACGAAATTGGAAAAATTAAAAAATAAAAACCAAAAAAGAAATTGCAAGAGAAAATCAAAGAAATTATGGAAAAAAGATATACTTCGGCGTATTTGAGATATATATTTTTAAATATAAATATACTAGTTTTTAATTAAAAATATAGAACTCCAAGAGTAGTAGAAAGGGGGGAGTCTCAAAGAATTTGCTCTCTGAATTATTCTGATGCATCTTTCAGTTGCATGAACGAGTGATTTATGTATGTAAAATTTCACCAATTTGTGTGGATAGGTATTAATTATGTAGTAAATTTACTTTAGGATAGTGCACGCCATTTCTTATTTGGAGATGAATGTGGGCAGTCTGTTTCAATCTTGTATATGTTCAAAAGCCCTCTCTGTGTATTGGTGCTAAGAAGATTAATGTCGTGTACTCCAGCTGGTATCAGAGAGTGTCAAGGCAAAACAGGTTCAAAACTGTCTTCTTTTGGAGAAGCAAGAAATGGCAAAGCAACTGCAGCAGGCAAATACATCAGCTGAAATATATAAGCAGAAGATTATGCGCCTGGAAGAACAGGTACATTTTAGTTTTATGCAACTGTCTTCTATGGAAAGCCATGCTATTGTTTGGCTTATCTATTGTTTTTTCTGTTATGCTTGTTTATTCTACAGCTCAGGACGTACTTGGATCAAATGGGAAAGATAACTGAAGATAGCCGGCAGTATGCACTTACACTAGAAAGCACAAAACGTAACTTAGTTGATATAGAGAAAGAGTCACAATCTCTCAAGTCTTGCCTTGAATCTGTGCGAAAAGAATTTGAACAGTGCAGGCATAAAGTAGGCGAGATACAAGTGGAACTGATTAATGAAAGGCAAGTAGAAATTGTTTTTCTAAGTTCTTTTAAACATTGTTGTCTTGTGTTTTATGGATTTACAATCTAACACATCAATTGAATGGCACACGTCAGGTTTGGAAAGAAGAGAGTTGAAGAAGAATTGTTAGCTTTGAATACTAAATTTGCACGCCTTAGTGCCCTTAATGAAGGTGGAACACTTGAAAAGCTTCAAGAAGAAATTAAAGAGTATAAAGCAATTTTAAAATGTAGTGTTTGCCATGACAGATCCAAAGAGGTAAAGCAGACTGAGACTGGGATTCCTTCCTTCATTTTCTGTGTTTGACCTATTGTGTTAACTCATTGAATTAATGAAGGGAAAGTCACTCTTTTTTAAAATCTCATTTCATTTTGTTGGAGTCAAAGTCAATTGACAAATTGTTCTTTTGTGCATTTTTTTGGTAGGTTGTAATTACCAAATGTTTCCACTTGTTTTGTGCTGCTTGTATACACCGGAACTTGGAGATTCGTCACCGCAAATGCCCATGCTGTGGGGTAGGGTTTGGACAGAATGATGTGAAGCCAGTATACATATGATAAGCAGGGTCCAAGACTCCAAATAATTTGTATTTCTAACTAAAGGGGAGAACAATGTAGATTAAAGGTTTAAGACCAAAGATGGGGATCTACTACCAGAGTTTACTGGTGAAGACCTACCCAAACACATCACTGGGTAGACCATCTCCCTTTGGAAAATGTTGTAAAATTCTAACTGAAGACATTGATTCCTTGGTTAAGTGTAGCCTTTCCCCATTTTTGGAGGGTTTTGTTTCTGATAGATATTTTTTCAGACATGCTGGGAGTACTGGTGTATATACCGTCCATCCTCCCAAGTAATATCATTGGCCTTGTAGATGCAGTTTCTTTCAGGTTTCAGTTCTAGATTTGTTGGGATGGATGGCTTGCTCTGTATATTTATCTGTAGCTGACTGCATATTTGTCAAATCATTTGATCAGATCTTGAAGACATTGATCATGCCATTGCTTATATAAGAATGGTACCTAACACCGAAGTGTCATGTCTTTTGGATATGCTCAAACTGAAACTTTCCTATGGCTTTTTATATTTCACTTTTCAGCAAAATGGTACTGTGCTTTACCAAATGGTTGGTGAAGTGAGTCTGGAGTTTTACTCGTAGTTGCAGAGATCACAATATTACCCAGGGATGCATTTACAGCCACCCTTCAGTAGTTGGGATGTCTTGAAATCCTATTTGCATTTCAGATATTGGTGCTGACTATCCTCGACCTTCCATTGCATACCATTATTGTAGAGGCACAAGAATCAATTTGTTCATAATTAATTTTCATGGCTATTGTCTTGCATTCTTCAAGGTTTTACATTACAACATACTACCTTATTTGGTGTTGATGCTTTTTGGAGTAGACGTACACCCGCCCTAGCTTTTACTAATACAGGACTACTAGGAGAGTTGGATCCAACTGAACATGTGATTTTATTTTACATAGTTTGTAGTGTTCATGGGGGAAAGTGAGCTTGACTTTTATATTCCAATTAAACTTATTCCAAGACGCCAATGTGAACGAGAAATTTGGACAAACCATAATTTTTTGAATAAATAAGCTATCCCAGGAGTTTTGCCACAATCGTCAGTTGTCAATGTTTACTCCTAACTAGGTTCTCGACACTTGTAGACATGAAAAGTAAAATCAATTAATGGAAGTGATCCATCAAGATGTTAGAGAAGACTGTGATACATGTTAAAACAGGTGGATTGCATGCATCAGGAATGACTCGGGACATTTGGTAGACAAGAACATAAGCATATTATTTTGCTTGAAGAAGCATGTGCATGAAATATAAGGAATTTTCTGAAATTGAGTTGCATGCTGCCGATAATTGTCCATTTGAAGGTGACATGTAACTGGAAAATTTGGCCATGTTTAAATGGTCCCTGGAAAATCTAAATGTAAGTTGTGAGAGTAGTGTGGTTGACCAGGTTTCCTCTAAGAAGAGTTTTTAAGCTAAGTGTGACTTGCATTTTATACTTACGCTAAATAATGAAGAAACAAATATAAACAAACTAGAGGATAAATATGAATGAATGAATGAATAAATATAGAAGAACCAAATTTAAAGCAACTAAAAATCCGGATAAATATTGAAGAATCAAATTTAAAGCAACTTAAAAACTTTATTTTATAGGGGGATTTGATGATATGTGTGAAAGCGTCGTGTAATCTTTAGTTCATATTTATCGATATCTTTTTTCGCCTAATCTGTATCTCTAGATTGCTTTCGAAGGGTTGTTGATATGCGGCTATTGCAGTTAAATTTTTTTCAAATATTTAGATTTAGTTGGACCAAAAATGGCCTATGGAAGAATCGGATTCTAAAGATAGAAATACCACATTTTTGGAATAATTCAAAAAATTCTGGTTCAGACATTTGAAATGAGAACCAGTTAGCAAAAAATAAGAAGAAAAGTGGTAATAAAAGACTGGTTATCCAATAGGTATCATATGTAGATACAACCGAACGTTACACAATACTCTAAAAAATCAGGCAGTTTTTCTTCGCCCTAATCTTCATATATTTTCATTTTGAAGTGGGTAATCTCCGGTTGGTTTTTTTTCTTTGTGCAGCAATCAGATAATCAACCCCTGAAATGGAACTAGTATTATTCTCTAAATAGGATGTGATCTGGGGCTATAAATAGAACTCCAGTGAGTATGCAATCTGATAATGCAAGGATTGTGAGTTTTCCATAAGTATTATTTTTTGTTCATGTGGCTTATGCTTTCCAATAGTATTAATACGTGTGGTTTGTTTTGACAGAATACATGACGTGAAGTTTGGTTGGCAATTTGCCTTCTGACATTTTTACAATGTAGTTATAAGTCAAATTGTTGAATGAGTTATTTCAGTGATTATTACGAGTATACGGTAAATATAATTTAGTTACTTGCGGGATCCATAATTTCATCCATATCCTTGATAAATTACCAACACCCTATTTATGGGTGCTTTACACCCAAAATATGTTCTCTCCATACATAAGTCAAGATGTGTAATCTGCAGTTTGCTTATATCTGTAAGAGGATTGTAGAAATTGTGATCCCTAAAAGGGTCCGCTATTACTCCATTGCAATTGTTTAAGGAGGTTTTGGAGCAGGGGACAGGCACTTGAAGCTGAAGAATGTGCAGGGTGTATGGGACATCTTCGTACTGGCTTTGGCAGAAAAGGAAGCAGCTGAGTCTTGAGTATTCTAGTCTCTGTGATGAATTTGCCAGTTCCCACAGGTAACGAATTTTTCATGAATGGTGGTTTGTTTTTGCTTTTGGCGCAAGCGAAGAAAATGTCACATGCTCAGAGACAGACCTGTGGTGTTGCCATTGGCAAAACGTTTGGGCGTGGAAAATATCTTGAAATTCAAATAGCTGGAAATGGTAGAACATGAAAATAGGGAGAAGTTTTCGACTCAATCATTTTGTTAGTTTGGGTAGGAATGGTATTAACTGTTTTATTTCATTCAATTGGGTAAGAATGTTAGGAAAATGTGTATACACGATGTGCACACATCATGAGGCATTCTAACCACAAAAAGGGATGCATCAGTCTACCTTCTTGCCAAATCGATTAAAAAAATTGGTTAATACCATTCTGACAATGGGCTGTGTATGTGTGTATATATATATCTTGCACTTTACCATTACATTGTGTGTGGACTTTCTTAACCTTCTTTGCCCAACTGAATAAAATAAATAGGTCAATCCCATTCCTACCCAACCTAACAAAATGAATGGGTTGAAAACTTTTCCCTATGTCATGTTCTACTATTTTCAACTATTTTTTCAACTATTTAAATGGAAGTCTCAAAAGAGTTTCAAGATATTCTCCTCAGCCAATTAGAAATGAGGTTATAGCGTAAAGGCCCAAAGCTATCCTGGATTTGTATTTGCCAAACTAATTCTCGAGGTGTTGTGTTTTGTGGGCTTCCGTTGTCTTGTAAGTATACACAAGTGAAAAAGGTTAAGGTACATTGACGTTAACATAATGACTAGTTAAAAAAACCGTGAAGAATATATACAAAAACCGTGAAGAATATGTGCATCTTCTTTTTGTGGTTCAAATCTATTTAGTTATATGTATTGAGAGACCTTGGCTGAGAGATAGATTGTATGCATTCCCTTTTGTGGTTGAAATCCCTTTGTTACAATTTCATTTTACATATAAATACAATTTAAACGAACTATTCAATTGAGAAGGAATTTTTCTTTTATTGTAATGGTATTAGAAGACCGATTAATAAGATGGACTCTACATTTAACAAATTAGACTAATTTATAAGCACACGCTAATATATGGATATTAGCATAGTAACTTGGATAATCAAATACTAATAATAAGATCATGATCTATGTTTGTCTAGATTAATCTGAAGTTACCTTTTATTATGTTGAGAGGCAATAACTTATAGTGGGAGAAGGACGGAGTGTAAAGGTGTATGTATACCTCAGCAAATAAAAAATTCAATAAAACAAATATTAAAAAAATCGTTGGTAGCCAACAAATGAAATTATTAATAATGAATGGTTGCTTTTTGAAAATTATAATCAAAAGTAAGATCAAATAAAAAAAATTAGAAAGATACAAAGCACTAGTGGTAAAGAAGAAATAAATATGTACTTAAGATATGCAATAAATAATTAAAAATGTGGAAAATTAAAATAGCTATCCAAATAAAAATAAAGTAAATAATGTTTAAAATAAATAAAATTAAAAGTTAAAAATTTATAATAGCTCTAAAATAAAATAAATAGCTGCATTTTTTTTTATCAATTTAAATAAATAGCTCCATTTTTTTTTATCAATTTATTTATGTATGGGATTTATGTGTGTATAGTAGTTTAATTAGATATCAAAATGTTTATATAAAAATAGCTCAATTTAATAATCATATCAAAAAATAAAATAGCTCTTCACAATTTTTTGTCATCTAATTTTTTAAAAACTTTTTCACTATTGAAATAGTTATGTATTTAAGTAAATAAAATAGTAAGTAAAACTATGGAAATAGTTGTATTTAAAATATGCAATAAATTATTAAAAAAGAGAAAAAAGAAAACTTTAATAAATAAATTAGTAAGTAAAACTATTGAAATAACTATACATTTAAGATATGTAATAATTAAATTGTTTTCATTTAGTTTTTGAAAATTATAAAAATTCAAACACTTTTCAAATAAAAATAAAACAAATGATGTCTTAAATAAAATAACTAATTTCTGTGTCCATATATGAAAAAAGAACTTTAAAATAAAATAAAATAGTTTAGCTAAATAAAATAGCTTTATGTATATATATTTTTATATGTCTACATACCTATTTATATGTCTGAATTACCTATTTATATGTCCACATGTTTATCTAATAGTTTAAATAGGTATTAAAATTTAAAATTCATCTTTAAAAAAATAACACTTTAAATAAAAGTTGAAGTGAATAATTTGTTTCATTAACTTTTTGAAAACTTATGTGTGGTTTTTATAATTTATTGCATTAATAATTAAACTAGTATAGATATCTTAAATGGATTTATGTAAAAAATGTCAAGAGTGTTGGGATTAAATGTGTTATACACCTCGCAAGTCCTAACATTCAATTTATTTATATTTATTATTATTTTGTTTTCATTAGGGAAATGAGGTGTCCCATTTTGAGATGACACTTTTGGCCATGTGTTGGTTATCTTGGAATGTGTGTAAGTTGTAAGAGCATATAATGTCACCATGATGTGTAAGAGCATTTTATGATGTTGTAAGATGTGGGGGTTACTTTGACGAATTTTATGACACATGCAAGAGCATGATTATATGGAGTTACAAAGTGGACTAGGAATCTTGACCCACTTATGACAAATGTTTTTGATATTAATAAAAGATCAGTTTTTGAAAGGGCCCAAACCTTTTACATTAACAAAGCCAGACGATGAAAAGATTGAGTCCCATGAGGAGTGGAATAAGTAAGAAAGTCAAAAAAACCAACAAAGTTAGCACATATACAGAAAAGAGAGAAGAAAATCAAAAGAGAGAACTCTCCTAGTTGGGATCTGCCAGCTTTTGAATACGAGATGCAACTTGCCATCCTTGGCAATGAAGTTAACTTTCTCCTCAAAAGAACTCTGTAGGGTCTCATCATCCAGATCAATAGTGTCTGACTTGTGGACAGAGGACTTAAGCCTTGTTCTATTGGCAAACCCTTCTCCAGTAGCTTTCCTTTTTCTCTACTACAATTCTGTTTGGAGGACAAAGGGGTTGGTATCTGAGTTCTTAATAGTGTTTTTACTAAATTTGACTAACTCAACAAGATTATCCTTCAAGTCTTCTTGTTTTTTTTTTGTAGCATAAACATTCTCTAGTCCAACTTTTCCCAATTTTGAAACATCGTGGAAAACTTATTAACTTCCTCCCATAAGTCCTCATCAAATGCAACAATACTATTATCACCTCTAGTATCCACCTTATGAATAATAATTTCTATACCTTGCAGACTAGTTTGAAAATTTTGATACTACCACAAAAACCACTTAAGAATGTTGTTCTGAAGGTTGAAGCTCTCTTCGAGAACTTGAATTTTTCCCTTGAGAATCACACAGTTTTGACAAGAATTCAGGATAGGGTTATGACTATGTTTAAGAGCATTATCATCAAATTGGGTTTTAATAGGAACACCATCAATATTGGGATTCAGTACTTTTTGGGAGGCACATTGATTACTACACACTGCATGTTGAATAGGGGAGCTAGATGGACCTTCCAAGATAACATTTTTACCTTTGTCAACCACAAAAAAGATAAGAGTATTGACTATGGGGGTTTCCACAGGTTGTGGAGGCTTTAGAGGAACCAAGATTTTGACCACCTCAGAGTCATCTTTTTTCTTAAGATCCAGAGGCTGCTAGGGGGGCCTCTTTAAATTATCTAAGACCACAATTTTGGGTCATATAAGGGGAGAAATATCATTACCAGGGGTAGCACAATCTTCAATAGGAAGGGTTGAAGAGGTTGAAGCATTAGGTGTTTGGGAAACAATAATGGGAGGGGTAGCAAAGAACAAAATAGTTTGGCAAGAGGAGCCTTTTCTGGGCTTAGGAGGAATTTTGGTAGGGTTGACAATTTTAGGAAAAAGTGGAGCGAGTGTTTTTGCAAGCTCAAACTTGTATAAGCAATAGATTAATCCTTGGGGTAACAACATGTCAACCTTACCCAACATGACATTTACCACAAATTATTTTAGAGAGCTTAATTGAAAAAATGAGAAACTCATTTTAATTTTATGCCTTAAGTGATTTAACATGGGAAAATAGTATGAATATACCCACTTGTACCTACCTTCTAGGGTGAAATATCTAATTAAAGCAACAACTTCTCCGTAGGGTTCAGACAAATAATATTTTTTGTTGTTTTGGAACATGTTGATCTTTTCTTCTTTCCTTAGGAAGGTCTCCATGTGTTCATGGTTCCTACATTTAATACTGCACTTTTAAGCCTTCCATTTGCAGCCCCTTAGCTTGGACAATTAATTCCTCAGAGATGAAGAGCAAAATTCCTTGCACATAGACCACCCTATCTTTCCAAGACTTAGCAAACCCATTGGATAAAATAGGATCACAACCATTCATGGCTTCCAGGAAATAAGAAAGACCCTTATGAAGGAGACCCAAGTTTAAATCCCCAAAGTGACATCTAAGGTGGAATTTTACATGGTGACTCTTGGACTTTTATTGTGGTGTTCTATGATACCTAAGGTGAATATGTTAATTAAGTGAACTAGTTGGCTAAGTTGGTCCTTAATGGATGAATATATTTAGCTCAAGAATGCCACTCCTGTTTGTGGCCTCACTGGCTTGGGCTAGACTAAAATTCTCAAAGTATCAATAAAAATATAATTCCTTGGTTTATTTTGAAATATTCAAGTAACATCCACACACCTATACTTTTTATGAAAGAATTTTGAAAAGGGATATATTGAAATTAAATAAAAACACACATATATAAATGTAAATATATATTTAGGTATATAAAATGATAGATATAGTTTGAAACATGATCGTATAATGTTCTTGTATACATATTTTATAAGGAAAGTTTAATCATTTGTGGCAACTCTAATTAATTACCTATTACTTGAAACCACTCTATTGATTATTGTCATAATTATGGGGGCAATACAATCATCATCATTTTAGAATCTCTCTTGATTTTAAGCTATTCTATGCAAGCTATAAATATGGTGTTTGATGAAGATTTAGGTTATGAATCATCTAAACTAGAAGAAGAAAATGGGGATATAGATAATCCTAAAGACTCTAAAATCACCTCTTTCCTCTTTAATTCACCTATTCTTGGGCCGTTTCCTTCCCACTAATTGTGACAAGGGTTGAGAATCTATAATCCTTACAACTTGCTTAAAAAATAACTAAGATCATATCTACTAATGAATATACAACAAAAAAACCACTAACTATGAATTTAATTTCAAAGGCTGAAATATAGCATGAAGAGGATAGGAGACTTAATTTTAATTTTTAACATAATAACATTACTCTTTTCAATCTCCTCTCATGGATTTCCTATTCTACATAATTTACATAACATGTCTTCAATATTATATTTCTTTATCTTCTTGTTTTTCATGTGAGGGAGAAATCTTAAATTTATATAATTTACAACCTACTAAAATATAAAATAATTCCAGTAGTTAAGTTATAACAAACTTGGTTTTGATTAGCCCACTTACATGGGCGGGAGCATAATAGTGTGTCCCACTCTTGGGCCAAATGAAAAATACAAAACAATATTTGTAAGTAAATATGTAGGGTTTAATCTATGGTAGAGGTTAGATATAAGAGTCGGAGAATTAGATCTTTGGGAGGGTCGGACATAAGGGGGGTTGGATTGAACCCCCCTTAGATTGAACCCTTGTTGTAATTTAAAAAACCTCCCAAATAATTCTTTCCTACCATTCTAATTTTCTATTTTTCTTTCATGTGGCATGGAGTTTGATCTAAGAGGGGGTTGGATTAAACCTTCCTTATATCAAATCCCCTTGTGTGTTGCATGTGCATTAGTATTTTCCTCTAAATCACATGCATGAATTTAATCAAACCAAACGTGCTACTTCAGATCACATTTTTAGAGTCAAATGAAGTCATAAAAACATAAAAAATTATTGGTAAATAACCATTTATGTAAGCTTTCTAAGAATATATATTTTTATTATATTATAGTTATATTTATTTTTCCTATTTTCTAATCAACGTAGAGCCATTATAAAGAATAATGATATCTATTCAATAAGTTGATAAGAATAACAAATGATAACAAAATAATTATCAATTTTGGTTGGTGTGGGTTCGGTTACCCAACCTCCACTTCAATTTTGGAAAAAATATTGCTTTTCTAATATCGGTAATGTTTTGGGGTAGTTTCTACTAAATGATCTGATTACTATGATGTTCACCCATAAGATTTATACTTGTATATTGGTGGATTTGGACATCTCCAAGTCTCTACTATTGAATATTATCTTGTAGGCCCTCTAATGATGTTGATCTTGCTTCTTGTGTCATGGCTTCTCTTGGTCTTGCAACACCTCTTGTGACTATTTCTGATTGACATCCAATTGGACGATCTTGATGAGCCTGCGATAGTGGCACCTATTTTACTAATGAGAGTTGCTTCTGATAGGTTGGCTTCATCTCTAATTTTTGGCTTTGATCATGAAGTCAACATTGGTTCTTAGATAGTTGTAAAAAAAGGAGGAAAGGCCCTCCAAAATTTGGTTTGGATCCTCATTCTAGAAAAGGAGGGGGAAGGCTTAGAAGAGAGGGCTTAGGGACTATGTAGGATCTTTTGAGTGGCTCTTGTGGTTAGGTTGGGTGGTGGACTTCTAGTGTGGTTGGAGTCTTTGGTATTGTTGGGTTGATGGTTATTTTATCCTTATTTCATTTGTTTCTAGCTGGGCATTATGATTTTGTATAAGAGTGGGGCCCCTTTCAAAACCCCCCTTTACTCTTTATCAAAAAAATTACAAAAAAATACATGAATATTTGTATTAATGTCCTTGTTTTAATGAAAAATATATTTCAATTTGTGTATATACACAAAGAGTAACGCGTTATGAAAATTATATGTCTAGAGTATAATTACCATCAATTAAATAATAAAAATAAAATTCAATAAAAATTACAAAAAATACGTAAGCCCTAGTGTCAAGGATCTATGTTTGAAAAAGAATGAAAAGTTTTTATTTGTAGTTCAAGTTATGCGCTATGAGAAATTGTTTCTTATTAAAAGATAGCAATTTTAATAAATACTTCATTAAAGTTAACCAAATAAGATTGAAATTATGTTCTAATTAAAAAAATTATAAATAGAATCTACATAGAAAATTTCATAAACCATTAGTTTACATTATATTTAAATTCTTGATAGGTTGCCTATTTTAATTAACAAAATGTGATGAATTTAGAAACAACAAATTTTAGTGGCTCTTGAAGGCAAAAAATGGGACACACTATTGTGTTGAAACCCACATGTTTTTTTTCTCATTGGCTTGCTTACACAAAGTATTTTTTAAATTTCATAACAATTTTAAATATAAAAAATAATATTTCTAACTTCGAGATATATATTTTTTTATAAAAAGGGGTAAAAATTTATTAATCAATCAAAAGAACACAATACAAGAAGGGGCCAACCACCCAAGGACAGAACCAAGAGTCACATAATCCTATTAGCCAACAACAGCTGGTCCAACAATTGAGAGTAATTTGCAGGTAACTGATTCTTATTCCAAATATTCCAATCCTGCACCTGATCAGAAGCCCATTTGGCCAAACAATCTGCCACTCCATTCCACTCTCTAGGAATATGAGAGTAGACCACATAATCAAAAGACCTACCCAACCTAAGAATCTGTCTAATAACCAAAGCAAGGTGCCGGTTGACATCATCCAGGCATTGTACATTCAATAGATTAACCACCACTTGAGAATCAGATTCACAAATAATCATTCTCCACCCCTAAGCACACCCTCTCACCATAGCGTGCAATATGGCAAGAGCTTCCATGTAATTATTTGTATGCCATCCTTTATAAATAGAAAAGAGAAACTGCACATTATTTGAACTATCACGACCAATATCCCCCATACCAGTGTGACCAGGATTCCCTCTAGAGGAACCATCAGTATTGATCTTCAAAACCCCTTGAGGTGGGGGAAGCCACCGCCCAACCCTATTAATCTTCCTACCAAATTGTTTACCTCTGCTTCTTCTGGCTAACAATGAGGTATCTCCCCGACTTTGAAAATCAAACCGGCTGTACATAGAAGCATCTAAAGGGTCTACAGCAACTGTAAGGTCACACTTTGCTAAACTGTCTCCTGGATCGTACTCATAATTTTCCTCCACAAATGTTGGACATTCAATTTTGCATCCTAAAAAATTTGATGATTCCTCTCCAGCCAAATATTCCATAAAATGAAAGAAGGCCCAATAGCCCAAGCCACCTGAAGAAAAGGAGTATTAACAGGCGGCTTACCCAATCGAGCCCAGAACTCCACCAACAAAGTAACATGCCCACATAGCTGATTCCAAAGACCCCACCAGAGATGCCAAATCTCCTTAGAAAAGGGACATTGAAAGAAAAGATGAGAGACACACTCCCCACTATTGCAGCACAACATACAAATAGAAGGGCCATGGAAACCCTGCTTACAAAGATTGTCCCAAGTAAGGCACTTATTTTGCACCAATAGCCACAAGAAAAAATTACATTTAGGCCAAGAAAATTTATTCCACACTTGCTTCCACCATGGAACAACATCACTGCTAAAGATATGCCTGTCCAGCTCCAAATAACCCCCTGCTACAGAATACCTACCAGTAGAATCCCATCCCCAAGCCAAAGTGTCATGCTCATCAAGAGAATTGCATTCTCTACTAAAAATAATCTGAGCCAACTGTTGTCTACCTCCTTCTGACCCTCCAGGTGGCCAATCCTGGGGCTCTTTCCATCTCCAAACATCATCGTCCCATAAACACATAATAGTCTTATAATTAGCCACTTTGCTCCAGCCAGCAGCAGTAAAATAGTCATTGAGGGGTTGGAGATGCGGACAGCTTGAAGGGATTGGGGGTGACTATCCCAAGCATCCAACCAGAACAAGGCTTCCAAGCCCTTATTACAAATCCAAAAAAACCCTTGCTTAATAAGCTCAGCCCCAGTCTTCAAAGTGTGTCAAACAAAGGATCCTTTCCCCTCAAGAGAGTAGTGAGGGACATCCCTACTATCCACTTCTCCAAGATACTTATTTGTGAGAATTCTAGCCCAAAGCTGATCTTGACAGATACACCATCGCCAATATAATTTAGCAGCCAACACTTGACCATTCAAAGCTGCAGACCTAAGACCAAGTCCCCTTCTCTCTTTGGTCGACAAATAGATTCCCACTTTACTAAACTCCACTTAGAGGCCAAAAAAGTACCACTCCAAAGGAATTGTCGTGACAGAGCATCAAATGCCTTAATGAAGTATGAAGGAGCCACCTAAACAAAACTCCTGTAAATAGGAAGAGCTTGGATCACAGACTGGAGAAGAGTAACCCTACCTGCAGTGGACAACCACTGATGAGTCCAATGATTAATCCTCCTTCTCAACTTATCCAACGATTCCTACCAGTATCCCCTTGGCTACCTACCAATAGTCAAAGGAATTCCAAGATAAACCAAAGGAAGAGATCCAATTTGGAATCTCAAAATATTCACAATCCGTCTTTGAATAGGCTCAGGGGTATTAAAGAAATAGATAAAAGACTTGTGCTCATTGACTTTTTGTCCCAAAGTGGCTAAGTAAATATCCAAAATCTGTTTGAAATTTTTTGCCTTCTCGATTCGAGCAGCCCCCATTAAAGCTATATCATCCACAAACTGCAAGTGGGATTGAGTAGGCAAGCCGTTACCCCAACTCCAACCTTGAATCAAACCTTGGGACACCCGAGACTTGATGAATCTTCCCATGCCTTCAGCCATAATGATAAACAAATAGGGAGATAAAGGATCCCCCTGCCCAAGACTCCTGGAAGCCCCGAATAACTTAGAAGGCTCCCCATTGATGATGATAGAAAAAGAGGAGGAAGCAACTCATCACCCAACTAACCCACTCACTGCTGAAGCCAAAAGCATTGAGAACCTTACGCAAAAATTGCCATCTAACCCTGTCATAAGCCTTAGCCATATCCAATTTAATAAACATAGATTTTTCCTTAGACTTAGCCATAGAATGAATAAATTTAGAAGCAATCACTACACCATCTAGAATTTGTCTACCAACAACAAAGCCACCTTGTTATTCTAAAATCAACAAAGGAAGCTAAGACTTAAGCCTCTCAGCAATCAATTTAGTAATAATTTTATAAACCACATTGCACAGAGCAATGGGCCTAAAAAGGTCCAACCGATCAGCGCCTTTTTTCGGAATAAGGGCCAGAAAAGTAGAGTTCAAGGCCCGCAACATCTGCTTATTGAGTTGAGACTCTTGCACAACTTCCAAAAGATCAAATTTAACAATCTCCCAAAATTCCTAGAAGAATTCTGTCGGAAACCCATCAGGACCAGGGGCTTTCCCTTTGTGCAACCCAAAAACCACTTCCTCTAATTTAGACAAAGAGATAGGACAAAGAAGGGCCTCATTCATTGCATGAGTGGCTAAGGAGGGAATACAATCCAAAATTAGATTTTCTTCAAAACCCATATAACCTGTATCTTCAGAAAACAAAGCAGAATAAAATTGAGTAGCCTCACAAGATATCTCCTTGTGAGAAGTGAGTTGAATACCAGCTGAGCTAACCAAAGAAGTAATATAACACCCTTGCCTTCATGCTTTGACAGAGTTATGAAAGAAAGCTGTATTCTTGTCCCCCTCTTGAAGCCAATCTATTCGAGCCCTTTGTTTCCAAAAGATTTCTTCCTGAAGCTCCCATTCCTCTAGAACTTTCTCAGCCTGAGACTCAGCTCTACGTAAGTCCTCAGTTAAACCACTATCCCTAATGCGGCGAGTAATATCATCCAAACAAGCTTGAGCTTTCCACTTATTAGCCTGGACACTACCAAAACACTACCTATTCCATCGTTTGAGCTTGTATTTAACAAATTGCAACTTCTTAACAAAAGAATACATAATAGTGCCATAGGTCGGACTCCCCTGCTGCCACCACTTCCCTATCAACTCATGAAGTGAGGGATCACGAAGCCACATAAGTTGAAATTTAAATGAAGGATTCTTGGGAAAATAAAGTGGCTAAAAATTTAATGGGACAATGATCTGACCCTCTCCAATCAAGAATCTCAGAGCTGGTAGTCCACCTGTCACCAACCCAAAAATAGGACACAAGAAATCTATCTAGCCGCTTAGAAATAGCCTCCTCCCCACATCTTCTATTATTCCAAGTAAAGATACCATTAGATTGTTTCACATCAAATAAATTGAGTAACTCTAAATGCCTTTGAAGAAGAGCAGAAGAGGGATCCAACCTCGCAGTTCCCCCTCTCTTTTCCTCCAAGCTCAACACAACATTAAAGTCACCAGTTAAAATCCAAGGGAGAAAAGGGACAATAGACCGCACATACCTTATATGAGACCAAAGACTTGATTTACCAAAGAGATCAGTCAGAGCATAAACATTAGTAATCAAAACAGTTTCACCAGAATCCAAATAGGAAGCCACCAAAGAGATAGAGGAACGGCTAGCCATCCACCACAACAGGACAATCTTCCTCGGGTTCCAAAAACAAGCTAATCCTCCCGAACTACCAAAAGCTCCAATGCACTAGCATTGACTAGACCTCCAAATACCAGGAGCACATTGCAACATCCCATCCACTGGTAACTTAGATTCCTGAATGCAGACAATATCCGGAGAATGAGCCACAATCAAATCATGAATAGCTTTTTGTCGAGGGATGCTATTCAAACCCCTAACATTCCATGAGAGGACAATCATTGAAGAGGTTGGGATAAATGAGCCTCAATGGATTTCACTGACCTCGATTCCACCAACATTTCCCCAGTTAATTTAACTTTTTCTTGATCCTTCTTGTGACCAACCTTAGAAGATTTCTCTAGTGGGCCTCTTGTAAGGGACTTTTGTTGCAGCCCTAGCGCAGGAGGTGAACTCAAGCCTTGGCTAGAACTCAAAGGCTCTTTTGCCAAGTCTGCCAAAACTATATCATCATCAGCCTCCATAGTGACCTTTGACACCACAAGACCAATATCTCTGGAAGGCACTTGAGGGACCTGCTTCCCATCCTCTAGCAAAATGTCAGGGACATTCCCCTATTCCTGCTCACCATCCATACCCAAACCAGAAGCCCCCAACTGCATATCCATAGGAATCCCCTCTTCCGAAGCCAAATCCTCCAGTGCATCAAAATGATTGAAACCCTCCTCCTTTTGCCTATCTCAAAAAGATCTTTTCTAACCTCGCCCCTTATTGCGAGGTTTAATAGGCATAAAACCATCCTTTCCTGAATTAGCATCCACTGTAGGGCCTTTTCCTTTATCCATCTGTGGATTAGGGGAAGAGGAAGAAATGTTACCAGTCGAGACTTTATTAACCCTAGGGCACCTCCTTTGAAAGTGACCATACTCATGGCAAATACGACAACGGAAAGGCAAAGCCTCATAATCCAACGGCTGAATCCAAGAAGAAGAGCCCATACAAATTTCCATTGAATTTGGCAAAGGCTTATTCAGATCGATCTCCACACAGATACGAGCATAGGTAATAATTTTTCTATCCAAAGTTTGTTGGGTTGTACTCACTGGCTTACCAAGCAAAAGAGCTATACGTTGCAAAACTTCATTATTCCAAAACTCCGAAGGCAGTTGAGGAAAACACACCCAAATAGGAACCCTTGTAGGGAGCTCTTCAGCCAAATTGAAACCCACATGCCAGGGTTTGATGAATAAACCCACTTGGTTGTAGAAATAAGGACCCCCTTCAAAAACCCTATTCTTGTCAGCTATGCATGAAAACACAACCATAAAATAATTGTAGCCAACATTATTTCCATTTCTCCTTCAACTTGCTAAGAGTGGTGAATCCACAAATCCAAAGTAGTCATAGAGATACAGATGCCCATAAATTTGCATATTAGAGCATGATTGCTCAGGTAAGAAACCTCATCAATAACTGATTCTAGTTGAATGACTAAGACATGGCAATCAAGACTCCTGGCTAAACAACCATTAACTTTCTTCATTTTTGAAGCACTACCCACATAAAACAACTCTGAAGGCTGTGCATGCACACCTGGAAGAGAACCCTCCTAACTTGAAGCATCAGAAACCATTAAACTGGAGGAAGTAGGAGCTTCCATCGCTGCCAAATAGCCAAAAGACCGTCCCCCGAAAAGAAAAACCTGCAACAAAAATACCCCCCTGCACAACAAAAAGATCCCACCCGAACAACACGATAGCAACAAAAAAGAGAAAGGCTAGGACTAGCGGCCCTCCAACTTAGAGATAAATCAACTACCAAAGTAAATTGAAATAAAATGGTTTATGCACGACTATACCAACACTCCATTAAGTGAAATAAGGAGGTTGGAACCTCTAAAATGTGTCCTAACAACTAGATTTTATCAGGTAGCCATGTATAATAAACTCAATAGAGAAGGTAGGAGGGATTATAAATACACTCCCGAGGATAACTTCCTTCACCCATAATAATGCTAGAAGATGAAAATATAAAAGGTTCAATGAAGATGTTTCATACAAGTACATGGTTGCTCCTTATGAAGTGTAGAAAGGTGGATCGATGCACCAAAGAGTTGTAAGCTAATGAAGATAGACAACAATTGGATGCTAAAATTGGTCTATTTAAATCTAGCAACATTTCTTTGAACATGTGGCAAAGGCATTTTTAAGGCAAGTTTTTTGGAAAATTTTCCATCATAAAAGAATTAGAAAATGGATATGGATCATCTAAGAGAAGAATGTTCATTGAACAATAAGAGGGTCTACAAAATTTACCCTCATTATAGCTATAGAAGGAGAATCACTAAGTAAAGGAATTGTTGGACAAGTCGCAAGAACATCCTCCTGAAGACTCTCACAAAACAAGAAGACAATACCCTCTAAGAACTCATTACAATAATATAGATGAGTTTATGCAAAAAAGACAACCAATGTCACACAAGGGTGAGTGCAAAGTCATGATGGGACAAAAGGGTGCCTTAAGTGGCAATGTAATATTGAAAACATGCATAAGATAACTTTGCATAGTGATTCAAATGACCTATCCATAAAATCTCAAAAAAGGTAGTAATAGAAGTCACACCATTTTAAATGTAGTTTATAAGAATAATTTATTTTTCAATAAAATCAAATTATTAGAGAAATCACATATTTCAAAGAGACTTGGTTTCTTAAATTGAAAAAGCACAAGGAGTAGGTGTTGTTCCATCACTCTTTTTTTGAGCAAACATTAATACTTTATCAAAAAAATTTATATACATGTAAAAGACTAATCCATGGATGTTACATTCATATTTTTTTATTTTTGGGTGAGTACAAGGTAATGATGGGCCAAACAATGGCAATGGGAAAAATGTGTCTTGAAGTAGCCAGATCTTTTTTTAGGCTCAGATTTCTAACTAAAACTTGGTTTAGAAATCTAAACCAAAATGGGTATCCATTTCTAATAAATAGATATCTATTTTTGAGAAATGAATATTCATTTTAGAAAAAATGGATATCCCTTTCTTAAGAATTGATATTCTGTCTTTTGTTCAAAATTTTCTCTCCCATTTCCCCTTGGGATTGCCTTGGATTTAGGCTTAGGAGTTCCAAACCTACCAAAACACTATAAATCATGGGATGAGTGATATGTGGAGAGTTTCCTTGGCTTTGACCTTGAAGTTCATTGACCTAATATTAACTTGATTTGAAAAATAAAAGGGTTTGTAGTGGAAATTCTCATGATTCAAAAAAGGTAAATTATTTCTCATTACAAATTTATTACTTAATTGCTAATTATGTTTTAAATACACATGATATATACATTAAAAAACTCATAAATTTCAATCCATTTATCATTTTTCAAATTCTAAAGTTTAGGCATACTCCATGCTTCATTCTACTACATATTTTTTTTTTTAATTTCATATTTTTTGAAGAAGTTAGACTTGTCAAAAGATTACTCATTAATATTTTAAAAAAGTCAAACTAAAAATATTATTTATTTATTTATTTATGAAAAATATCTAGGACATCTACACGTGTCATTTATATTCATACAAAGTTTTATAAGAATTAATTTTACTTCAAATAAATTTTAACAAAATGACCACTATTCTTTATATTTTGCTGAAATTTTAAGTAGTGCCTATTTGAAATATGTGTTTTTCTTTAAAATAAATTAAAATTATTCAAAAGCAAATTCACAGCTTATAAACTATATTCAAAATGCTACAACTTCTACTAATAATTTATAAACTCTATTCAAAGTGCTACAACTTTTGCCTAACATTAGCTTGCACACAACCTTTTATCATAAATAAATTATTAATTACCGATTTTTCAAAAAATCAATAAGCAATTTTTTATCAAACATATATTCAACAAGTATGTATTGTTGTGAGACTTTTAAAGTTTAAAATTTTTTTAGGGATTGAGTTTTGTAATGTATGTATCTATTAGGCATTTAAACCAAATATACTTATTAAATAAATAAATACTAATTATGAAATAAAATTATAATTCATAATCTTGATAATTTCATCTATAAACCTTGTTTAATTTTTTTTGCAATTCAAGTTAAGGTAAGCCATTCAAATTTGATGGCAAAGTTTAAAAAAACTTATTGAAAAATAATCTACCCATGGGTTGTAGAATATAAACAAGTTCATAAATCTTGTGATTAAAACCTAGTTAATCTTGAGGAAATGTGGAAAGTAAAAAAATGAGGAGGAAATAGATCATCTATATTAGTTTAGAAACATATTTTGTTTAATAGGAATTGAAACAAAAATTTATTTCATATGAAAATAGATACTTATTTTATTTTATTTGAATTTCATATTTTAGCATAATAATAAAAATAGATATTTGTTTTGCACTTATAGGATTCTCTAAACAATTTTTTTTCCATTCACTTTTTGTCCCATCATTACCTTTACACTTACCCATAAATTAGAATCTCAAAAGTGACTTTCTAATTTATTAAAACAAAAATTAAATGTACTCTAATTAAAATTAGAATTTTCTTTACCAAACCCTCATACACAATCACTAACACCTAAAATAAAAAAACTAAAACTATAAACTAGTATATTTATATTTAAAAAAATATATCTATAGAGATATCCTCCAATTTGTTGGTTGGCATTTATAAATTACTTGTAGTTAGAATATTTGATATACTCACATAAGTTAATTTAAAGAGACTATACTGCAAGACTTTTCACAGATTTCATTCCATAACTGCCCAAGTCTTTTCACATTCTTCAAACGTAATAATGATTTCATTCCATAACTGCCCAAATTTTTCTATTTTTGTATCCATTTAGCTTCTACGAATTTATTTATTTTTTGTTTAACGTGTAGAACGCCTTAGCTGCTAAGTAAATAAAATAAAATAGAATAACTCTTAAGTAAATAAAAGAAAATAAAATAAAAATATAGTAAACATTGTTCCAAAAATATAGCCCACATATATTTAAAAAAATTAAAATTGCAAAATATTTCTTCAATAGTTTTAAAGTAAAATAAGATAACTCTTAAGTAAATAAAATAAAATAAAATAAACCCACTGAGAGACATGACAGGGTGCATAATGAGAGATGACGAAGGGAAAATGTTATTGCCATGTCTCTCAAGCTAGTGCCTGGAACTAACAATGAAGCCGAATTCTAGACCCTTTTGGCTGGCCTCCAAATGTGTAGAGAGAAAGGTATATCCAAGCTTGACATTGAGGGAGATTTGCAAATATGGTCAATGCAATTTCTAGTCAAAAAATTTAGAATTGGAAACTAAAGAATATATCTGAATCTATTTAAGAAATCTTGGGGAATTTGAGGACTACAGGTTGATGCACAGATCTGTTTGCAAGATTTTTAACGGCTTGCCAGGTTGGGAAGGATGCAGGGAACTCACATGAATAGATATAAATGAGGAATGTAGTTATGGAAAATTCTAATTAACAATGGCGCATGCAAAGGTGGACGGGTAGACTTGGCTTCATAGAGTGAGAAGATTCAGCAGGCTGTTACCCTATTCAAGGAAGGGGTAATCAGGGATAATATGGAGACTTTAAAAAAAAAATCATATGGCTTTTTCTCTTTCTGAGGAGGAAGAAGTGGGTAGAGCCAATGAGTTCAGTGTTGGGGTGAGATATATCCTCCACAAACATCTCAAATAAGGTAATCTACTGACAATGTAATCTCTTTTTTTAGTAATACAATGGGAGTTGGTAGGCTGCCCCTTACAGTATTTTATGCATTAAAAAAATAAAATAAAATAAAATAACTCTTGGTAAATAAAACAAGTCATAGCTTAATAATATAAATAGAATAAAATAATTCTAAAACTAAAATAATTCTTAAATAGTTCTAAAGTATAATATTTAAAAAAAAAAAATTAATTATATTTATATATTTTTTAATTTTATCAATTTATTAGTTTGATTATTTTATTAATTTTATATTTCATAAATAATGAAAAGAATATAGAGTGAGCTGAAAAAAAAAATAGGAAAAAGATTTAGAGTTGTAGTGAATAAAATGATGGTATATTTAAATTAGGAATTTCTTTATTACAATTACAGGTTAGAGTTTAAATTGAATATTATATTTATTATAATAATGTTACAATTAAAAAATAGGTCTTTGGAAAAAAATTAAGTGTAGTAGTTTAAATTAATAAATCTCTTATGTAGAAATAACTTGTTTTGTTTTCATTTAAAAATTATATTTAAAAAAATATATTTAAAATACGGGCAGCTATATCTTTTTTCCATACTTCTTTGATTTTCTCTTGCAATTTTTTTGATTTTTATTTATTTTCTCAGCTTTTTCTCCTTCCAACAGTTTCCAATTTCTTTTTTTCTTTTTATTTTTTTATTTTTTCCAATTTCTTTGTTTTTTTTTCTCTTTTTCCTTCTTTTTAATTTCTTTTTTAGTTTTTTCTTGTAAATTTAGGCAAAAAAAATCTCCACCCCTATGTGACTGTATAACGCTTCTAGGCGTAATTAATAAAATTTGTTATTACTTACTTAAACTTACCTTGACTATTTGGATAGGGGGAAAAAACAATCAAACCAATATAGAGTGAGGTGAAAAAAAGTAAGAAGATTTAAAATAAAGAGTAAAAAGATAATGTAGATAAAATAAAATAATTAAAAATAAAAATTTATGTCCCCACACACAATTTATATTTCTTATATATTAGCAAATCCTATATATTAACTAGCATTATATATAAAAGACTTTAAACTGGGAAATGACAAATGCCTGTTAGATGAAGAAAGTCAATGCAACTTCCATATGGAGAAGTCAACCAGATATGAAAGTCAATCCGATATGTAAAGCCAACTGGATATGAAAAGTCATAAATAAAATAGTTCTAAAGTGTCTTTTACATAATACTAGTTAATATATTAGGATTTGCTAATATATAAGAAATATAAATTGTAAATAAATATTTTCTAATTTCCATCTAAACCTAGCAAATTTTTATATAAACATTTTAAAACTAATTTTTAATATTTACTCTTTTTCAATTACTTTCTACTCTCTCATGTTGTTTATATTTGTAGACTTAATCAGTTACACTAATCTTTGGTGTAAGAGTGAATTATAAACATTACATCCTGTATAAACTTTGTCAATGGAAAAAAAAGATAAGACAGTTTCAAAAATTGAACGCTGTAAGATGTGAACATTCATTTTTTGTGGTGCTTGTCATTATTGTAGTTGTGGAATATCTTCGACCATAACAAGAAAAATGTATTTACAGTCTTCTAAAAGCCACAGACTTAAAATTCAGGTTGATGAATGTTCAGCAGTAATAGTCTGTTTATCTGTACCGCAGTGTTTGTTTATGGCTGTTAGACTGTGCCTGCACATGTAAGATTGCACCATTTGTAACTACTGTTATTTGTAATATTTTATTCGCTTTAATCCAATTAAAAAAACAATCAGGTTGCTTTTCAAAAGCCAGCCGAACAACATAGAAATATTGCAAAAAAAAATGGTTTGCCCATGAATATGAGATAGCACTTCACCAACCAATGGCGAAGTGGGCCTCCTGTCAGATTTCAATGCAGGGTTTGGTTTTGAAAGCCGTGAGCTAGTAAGAAGTTTTGGATGGTTGTGCAAGAAAAATGTATTCATATGCACAAAATATTTTGACAATACTCTAGTTAAATGAAATAATAATGTTTTGGTAGCTCTACCTTATATTTCTTAGAATTGTTATCGCCATTCTAATTCTTCTGAATGTGGAACGCTGGTCATAACACGGTATCCAGTTAGATATACTTTTTAAAAGAACAACAAGAACCTAGTTGTAGTAGGTGGGGTTTGCAGAACTGCAAATTGTAGAATATCTAGATGCCTTGTGGGTTTAATCTTGTAGCATTGAAAATCACTGCATTTGTTTTGTGTGGGTCTTAAATTGTTGAAAAATGTTTTTATTAGTTATACAAATATAGTGTTGTAAGGGTGTAATTTGGATAGGTTCATGTCCATTCTTATTTTGTTTGGGTTTATTTTGAGAAAATGGCTTAATATAATTACATATTGACAAATGATGTAATCTTGTATGAAGTTGGGCTCATTCCCTTAATCTTTACCTATTCCTATTTACACATATTCCTACACATTCAACCCTATCTTATCTATATCTACACATTTTTCCACACACATTCATTGCACCTCCATGATCAAAGATTCATTCCTTGCATAGACATTACCATTCTCTTATCTTGAATCAATCCTACGACAACAGATCTAACCAGGCTAAAATTCTAATATTTAAATTCAAATTTGGACAACTCCTGTCTATTTCACTAGTTGTCATGAGCTGACTAAACACATGTTTGCATGATTTATTTGTGTGTCCTTGTATTTAAAGGCATTCAATTGTAGTCTTTTTCGACATTTGGAAAAGTATTGAATATCATTCACATTAAGGAAGGAGCATTTAAGAAACACTTCAGTTGGAGCACCTAAAAATAATCTAATTATGCATCACGCCATCCTAGAGCATTTGTATGTTTGAAGCTTGTTGTCCTCATTTTTTTTCATGACTGTAAATTTGGTCCTATCAAGGCTGTCAACCTCGGAGAACACGACCTTTGTGAGTAGGCAATATCCCCTAACTATTTTTAAACATTGCTAGTTCTTAACATTAAGTGAGGAGCAAATTCCAAGGTGAACTATAGAGCATAAGTTTGTAACTAGCAGGATCATATCCACAAGTTATCGAACAAATCCATGGATGTGGAAGTGATCTATACGTGTAGATTTGACCCAAAAGATAAAGATAGTTTAGCATAGAGTTCCAAACAATGAACACATCTAGACAACGGGCATTTTCCATGTCAAAACTCTAGGATTCATGACACACCAATTTTATTCTTCTTCATCGAGCCTAGAATTAAGTACACTTCTCTTTCACATTTAATTTCTTACCTTAGCATTTAATGTTTCAATTATCACTCCTATAGCTATCATTTATTAATCTATGTTGATTTATGCTTATGTGTTGCATCTTATTAGATTAGCCTAGATTGAGCCTAGGGGAAGTTTATTTTTTGTTACAATTTTGGTAACACATATGCTCTTACATGGTCTAGTTTCCCCTAGGGTTTCTCATCAATATTAGGGTTTTTAGATTTGTAATTTTTTGATTGTTGAATCTTATTTCCAAATATGATCCTCATTTCATCCTTGTTCTCATTAATAAATCCTTATTATATGGTTTGGTTTTCTTATTTATATATCCTTTCTTTCATGCACCCTACCCACCCTCACATTGGCTTTAGGATTTGCATGTTACACTTATTTTATATCTGATTTAGGACTGACATTCTTTTTTTATTATAATAGATTGTACCTCATTTCCATATAATTTGTTTGTTTTTGTTAGGGTTTTACACTTTATTGCATAGTATCGCTAACCATACCTTCTTTACACTTGGAAAGAACTCTAGCATGACATCATGGACTCTCAAGGTCCTCTATCTTTAGCCTCTATCCATACTTCCATTAATAATTATGACATGTTTATACAATTTGTGACATGCGATCCATTTGTCCTTGATTCACTTATGCAATCTATCGTGCAAATAGTATCACATTGTCCATGAAAGCATTATATCACCACATATGCACCTTTTCTCTATTTAGGATTTAGTTATTGCTTTCTCTTCCTTATTGGACACCCTTACTACACTCCTCCATGATAACCATATATATAGTGCATACTTCTTCTATGGAGTTTGATAGTAGTGTGTGTAACTCTAATTGTGTACCACCTTTGAGCACCTTTCCTTCACATGATCCACTTCATGATACATCTATTGTTGAGGATACCCATGATATTCTCATACCTTCTATCACTAGGGATGATGCATCATATGATGAAGGTACATCTCATGACATTGTCGAACCATATGATGATAATTTTCCTACATGTCATGATGATCCTACTATTTATATGACTTATACTTCTTCATGCTTTACATCTCATACTAAACCTAACTCTATTCCTACTTTTCATACCTTAAGTATACCATTAAATCATCCTAGCCTAGGCATGGTGTTACATCCTAATTTCTGACTTGCTATACTTTTACTTTTTTTACTTGGGCATAAGTAAACTTATTGTGATGTTATAGATTTATGACAAGATATGACATGGAATTATATTGAATATCATTTATGAAATCATGGACATGATTATGTTATTGTCGATTTAACATCTATATGATGAGATTTGATTTATTAGTTGAATTAATTGAATAATGATGCACTGATCACATATTGTTTGATGACAAGTGAAACATGTTACTAGTTATCGGATGTCTCTCAGAGTAGAGAGAGAGAGAGTATCTTTTGAGAAGAGAGATATAGACCTTGGATTACGAGTGGTCTATTTGCCAAACGAGTTTAGTGTTAAACGATAATGTGAACCAATGAGTCGTAAGAGGTAAGTCTTGTCTTGCTAGTTTTCTTTTGAAATCTAATCGACAGGTAGTCAATATCTTGATTATCATCTAGTCAAGTCGATGGTGAGTCAACATAGTCGTTTGCGAAGTAAACAACGTCATTGACGTAGAACGGTTGTGTTATTCTTCTCGAGTCACTTGAGGTTTTATTGTCACTTCTTAAACGTCAAGACGTTCTCATCATGTTAGATGACGCGAATATTGTCGACGGATTATGATGGGGAGGTAAACTCGACCCATTCACATCATCTGTAATCCTTAGGGATCAAAATGGGACACACAGAGGAGTTTTTAACAACTTCGGGTAGAGGTTTTTCACAGCTATGTGATAACTAAACGAAATCTTGAGTCTTGTTCTGCGTTGAGTCCAATCTATCATGATTGTCGTAAAATGCTTTGAGCATATGTTGTAAACTCTTTTCTTTGCGAAGTTTGACGGACGTCGAATTAGAAGCCAAGGTGTGTTATAACTTGTTTTGTCGTAATATAGAGAAATATGCTAAAATAACGTAAGTTATATTTTAGTAGTCGTGAGGTATTTCTTTATTCTTGTTTGTTGATGGAATCAATTTGAAGTTCGAAGAGGGAATCTCTAATCTTTTAGGAGGCAATTACTGCCCACATTTTCTTCATAAGAAGTGCATGTCTTTTATTGAGAAGTCCACGATTTGTGGGCACTTGTTTTAACCAACTCTGAGTGGACAAGAGTGGTTAGGCTCAATTAGAGTTGTCACTAAATATTATAGTTGTGAGTTCATTATAAGCATTGAGTGGTACTTCTAAATCACGAACACCTATCAATTTATTGGATAATTCTTGTGCTTCTACGGCATATTGTTCGCTGCCTTGTAGCATGTCATTACTATTTTTGGAAGTAGTTATTTTGGATGTAGTGGGAACGGGGAGTCCTTACGTTGATATGGGGTTGTTTTAACAAAACTCCAGAGAGGATGCTGTGGCGTGAGGAAACTCACTCTAACTGTGTGAGTGGATTCTAAGTGTTGGGTCATGGAGAAATGACTCAGCAGAAGGGGAAGATAAGGTATCGTTGTGTGTTTGGGAAGGACGGGGGATGAGACAAAAGACCATCCGTTAGTGATTAGGAGGAACTGTAACGTAGTAAGGCTGGCGAAAGTTAAGTCAAGGGCGGTAACTTAGAGGGAGAAAACCTTGCAAAGGGATTATCATTGGAGGGGTATGTTTTAGAGGGAGATTTAGAGGTGAGCAGAGGGAGATATACACGATTAAGGGAAAAGTTCGACAGTGAAACCTGAGAAAGAAATGAAGACGCATGAGGATGCTTAAAGATTTGGATAGAAGGACCCGACTGCCGGCAAGAATAGTTCAGAATACTCAAACTTGAACCAATGAAGGGTCTTCCAAAACTTGTCAACTCAGGTTCTTATCTCCATGAATAGTTTTTATATCATTTTTTCTATGCCGGATCGATGTTTTTCTCTCTCTAAACATAGAAATTGCTTCTTTAAGTTCATAAGGCCGACTCCCATAAGAAACATCAGGGTTGAAGCTTAGAGTTTATCATGTTACTATAAATAGATATTGATTCTTTGGTGTCGCAAGCCTTTGTTTGTTTAGGAAGAATATTGTAACCTGGGTCTTTAGATAGATGGTTAGATCTTATATGGAATCTATGAGTATGGGGGATCGCATTTACATTGCATATTTATAAGATTTCTTTAGAAGCCGGTTTGTAACTCTTCTAGACATTGCAAGCATGATCATTGTATTCCTTTATACCCGTATAGGGTCTCTTTTCAAAATTGTCAATTTATTAGAAAATGCAGTGATATAAGAGAAGGTGCAATATTAAGTTGGACTGAGAGATGGTTATGAGATATGTTATGCCGCTCTCATACATACTAGTTCCATGTAGAACTATGATAGGATTTCCCGTAGTCGAATAAGATGGCTTAAACCTTGAGGTGGGTCAAGGGTAATATAATACCATTCCTTGATAAATTCATAAAATGCCTATAATGGTTTCTTTCAAAGAGAACTTAGGAATTTTATTAAGCTTGGGAAGCCACCTTTTATTTTGAATCAAGTGATAAATTCCTTGGAAATATTATGATAGGGACATTAAGGTCCATAGAACTATCCTTGCAAATGTTTTCGGTAAATGAGAACAACTTCATCGTAAGACCTCCTATATTGTCTATTCAAGTAATCTTGGTGAGTACAGTTTTATAGTACACCATTATGTCGAAAAATACTATGTCTCTAACCTTATATAGAGCCATATGTGATTGTAAATGAAGTGATGGTAATGACATCACGTAGAAGCAAATTGAAAATATTCATTTTCCTCTTGTATAGGAGTTATTATCTTTTTCAATTCATAGTATCCTTAACCTTGGTTGAGATAAACCATAGGTCATCTAGAAACCTTAGTCTTGAAGTTTTGAGATAGGGGTATTTTGGATATAATGGATTATTCAAGGGACAAGTAAAACCCTAGTATAACTTAGAAGGGTTAAAGATTATTGATGACCACTTTTATGGTTATAAACTGTTTTAGTAGACATTAAAGGGTCAAGAACTATGTATTTAGTAAATGTTCATATCTATATTATTGAAAAGAGATTTGTTTCTAATTGACAATGTTTAACCCTAGGAAGGGAAAAACCATGTATTGGGCTTCAAGTCGACTTAAAATACAAGTCGTAAGCCTCATATTTTGCAAGCATGCAAGAGGTACCATTAAATGATTAGTCAAACATTAAATTCAATATACCTTTTGGTCGCAACTTTTCTTACACTATTACTTGTCGACAAGGGGTGAATCTCAAATGTTGCAAAGATGCAAAGAGAGATACCTAAGAATGGATAGTCATTTCATAATGTTAAAAGAGCAATGATAGTGTCTTGTGATTTCACCTAAGTCAAAAAGACTAGATTGGAGTTATATAAAACTCTTTAGTTAAACCTTAACTTGACCCAAATGTGGTATCTATTTAAATTAAATTGTTGGGATCGTTATATAGATCATGATTGAAGGGACGAGTACCCTAACAATGTATAATTATTCTTACTTGCAAGAAGGGAATTAGATTCCTAGACTATATTGCTTAACCTGGGTAAGGTTATCATCTTAGTCGTAATTAATCTATCTATATTTATTATGAGACAATAAGTCATGGAGCTCAGGTATTGTAATGATGCAATGAGAGTCCTCATAAAGAAAGAAAGTTGAATAGGTCTATGGATTTTAGACAGTGAAAGAAAACATGTTTTGGGTCGGGAAGACTAAGTTGTTGAAATCATCATGACTTCACAAGTTAAACATAGTTGACCAAGTCAAACTGTAGGAATATGATAGTATCCAAGTCGAGTTGGAGTGGGTGAACATTACGACAATGTTCTTTGCAAACGTCAATTTATATTGAAACTATGGCCATAGTAATGCATATGTCTCTGCATGCATTGTCGGTTCACTGTGTCTGGATTGCACATCCTATCGGGAATCATACTTAGCTAGAGGGTATCTAGGGTTGTATGATTGATAGAGTTGTGTAGGATACAACACTATGTACTCGGAAAGGCAAATTACCACTGGTCACCTTGGTCTATACTTCTCGTGAAGGGTAGGGCCACTTCCTATGTGGAAGTTGTGTGGGAGACCGCCAGTCTGTGGTTGGAGGTAAATCACTAGAAAGATGCTCTCTCTCTCTAGTAGAAGACATGCCGAGGCTTGTGATAAAGATGTCAGATTTCCAGATGTAGTATATCTTCGAGACTTGTGTTTATTGATACTATGTAAAGCATTATTTAAAGCAGGTATTTGTAATTGATTTACTTTTGTAAACATTGTACTTCAGAAAGACAATATGGTTTATTGTATTTTGTAATGGGAAATCTCGTAATTGTTGTTACTTGATTATATAATAAAAAAAAGAAAAATTTTCTCTCTCATTTTACCTTGTTTAAAATACTTAATGGTAAATTTCTATTTTTTACTTTGTTTATAGATTGTGGATGTTACACATGGAAACATGGGGTATAATGACGCTGAGCGGGAGACTGAGTTTGAATGATGTTCAGAGAGAACTTTCGAGCGTGAATGAGGTTGTGCTAGAATGCTCTGGCGCGTCCAAATAGGTGGATTCATTGTCTGTTTGACACCCTCAGGTTCTAGGGGAAGCAATAAACGATGCAACAGGATGCATCAGGGGCCCTTCTCATCGGGGGGCCAAGATTCTGGTAGGTGCAAGTGTTAATGAGAAGTCATCTTCCATGTCATCTTCTAAGGGCAACCTTGCTAGCTTGTCTTTTGGTTTGGCTGGTCTCGATGCTATTAGGGCTGCTTCTAGTGGCCATCAAAAAACTTTTTCTGATGTTTTTACTAATGCTTGTGCTCAGACACTCCCTTCATAGGCTAGGGTTAGGCCTATGCCTTGTGCCCGTGCTTCCCTTGTTGTGGTCTGCGGTCCTGAGATTGTAGAAAATGAGGGTTTCTATTTGAGACATGGTGTGGTCTACAGGTTTAATGGCTTGTGGCCCTCCCTTCCCAATCTCCATGGCTAGGTTTTGGCCTCCTAGAAGCCTCTTGTCTCTGGGCAGATTGAACTCTTTCCCAGTGCAAGGGGGTTCTTCATTGGAACTTTTGCTTCCTCTGAGGAGTGAGACCTAGTGCTAGATAGGGGATGGATGTGGGGTGTTCATTCGCTATCCATCAAGCCTTGGGATCACTGCTTCAATCCTCTTACAGAGCCACTGAATACTAGACCTGTTTGGATCTGACTTCTAAATCTCCCTCTCCATTTTTGGGAGGATTCCTATTATGAAGCCATTGGCAATGCCATTGGATGCTTTTTGAAGGTGGACTCTACGTCCTAGGATCTTGGGCATACTACGGTGGCTCGTACATTTTAGTTGATATGGACATCTCCAAACCTCTCCATGGAGATGTGGTCTTGATGGTGGAGGACAGACCATGGACGTAGTTGCTGGACTATGAGGGTCTCCCTTTTCAGTGCAGGAGATGTTTCTCCATTGGTCATATTGCCTTTGGCTGTCCTCAAGCTCACCACAAGGGCACATCATCCTGGTGGAAGGATGCTCTCATTGATAATTTGACAGTGGGCACTCCCTCTTCAGATGGTTCCTCCAGGGAGGTTGATCCTTCCTTGGTTGAATCATCTGGGAGGAGTCTGTGCCTCCCCAGGATCCCCTACCGGCTATCCCTTCAGCAGAACCATTGGTGCCTCAAACTGCTATTGCTGTTTAGGTCGAGCTTGCTCGACCCTCGATGATCGCCTTTGTTGGTCCTTCGACTGCCCTTGACTCTTCTTCTACACTGCCAGCTCCCTTGGTGTGTGGTGGCTCCTTGCCTGTGGTGGCTGTTGAGGATCCACTCCTCTCGCCTTGCTCGGTGGACTTCGATTCTAAGTCTTCTTGGTTGGTTGTGCAAAGAAAGGAGGGACTCCCCAAATTTGTCGCTGCTTCGAGGCCTAGGGCTAAGGGAGTCCATTTTATCCCCTCAGGTTCTGGGGTTATCTAGTGTTCGTTTGTTGTTTGATAGCTATTTGTTTGCTGTTCTTGTTCTGTTTTTGGTCTGTGTGTGGCCTGCTTTTGCCTGTTATGTTGAGCCCTTCAAGCTCTTGTTTGTAAAGGGTTCATCCCCTTATTTGTTGACTTATCTTTATAAAAAACATGGGCTATAATACACATTCTCAATCTAACAATACCAACATATCTCTTCGAGATCTAGTGTGTTCCTTAGAAATACATATGTAAGAACAATTTAAAAGACAAAAAAACTATTCTTTCCTTATCTTGATAATGTATCACTAAGTGTGATCTAAAACATTGATGCAAACAATTTTCACAGTTGAATCCAAAAGGTAGAAATAATAAATACATAAGAACATTTCAAAAGACATCCTAGTGCATATAATTGTGCCATCCAATATCTCACTCAAGGAGTTAGCTTCACTATTACAACCAATACTTCACTTATAAAGTACAAATTTCTTTTACACTCCACGAGTTACCACCTCCACATATGACTAAAGAATATAGGCCATTATGTATTGTGATGAGGTATGAAGATATTAGAGTTATGAGTATTATTGGACATAGATCTAAACTAAACATTTGTGGCAAACATTTTCTAGATTTGATCCAAGTTAACTACTCTAATCTCCCAAAATTCGAGGTAATCATTAAAGGGTTTGACAATGTCATATAGGAATCCCTTGGTTACATTACTTTAACTATCACTTTAATGCATCATTTCAAATAATTTGACTTATTCATAGATTGGATTTGAAAATCTATTTAAAATAAACTAGAAGTCTTAGATTTTTTGAAATAATAGATTGATCAAATTTAATTCTAATTATTCTAACTTATTTAAATTAAATAACTAGTTTCTTTCAAATAGATTTTTTAAATCCAATCTAGTAATAACTCTAGAATAAGTCCATATTATTTGAAATAATACATTTTAGGGCCTATTACCATTCTACCTTGCATGTGATTCCTAGGACCTTAGTGTATAACACTCTTTTAGGGTGTCCATGGATCCATGCAATGTGTGTTGTCGTATCTACAATTCATCATAAATAAAAGTTGATCCATCATAACAAGTAATGCATAGTGATAGTTGATGATAACCCATACCAATTCTACCAAGTAGTTGAAAAATCCAAAAAGATGATATCTCCAAAACACTTATAGTTGGTGGTACTTTCAAAATAGAGATGGATGCACAAGAAAAATAAAAGATCCTAAAAATGAGAGATTGTCTAAATCAATATGAACAATGTAACATGACCTTACTACTTAAGGACTGGCAATATCTTTGCTTGGTCATATTAAAACATATTGAGAATTGATAGCAACATTGTAGTACATAACATTGTTTTAGGGCTCGATGCTAAAATAATTATTCAAAATGTTAGGAAGATGCACCCTAAGGTAACCCTAATAGTCAAAGATGAATAGAAAAGATGCTAAAGGAGGATTCATAAGAACAATCAACTATTCACCTTGGATACCTAACATGGTTCTTGTTATCCTCAAATTTTAACTACGATAATTTAAAACTTTGAGTTCGTCAAGTCAAAGTCCACTGGTCATCTCCTTCTCTTGAGAGCTGTGCAAGTATTTTAACTCATTCATAAAAGTTCTTCGTTGTCTAGGTTTGATCAAGTGAAAAATATTAATGTCAAATCATTTTTAGTCATAGGTGCTTCAGAAATGAACTCGATCATTTTAAGTTGTCAAAAATGGTCGTTTGAAGGTTATGGAAGTTGTATACCAAAAGTGTCAGCCTTGTCAATATTGCAGGAATTATGATTGCTTGAGGAATGACAAAGGTCAACAATATATAGGTGGGGCTTTCACTTGTTTATGTAGTTAAAAAGTCCGAAATACAACTTTCAGAAGAAAGATTTAGTGCAGTTAAACATTTTTAAAAAACAAAGTAGAAACAAAAGGCCCAAGTTAAAAATTCTGACATGTCAATAGAGATACGAAATCACGAGGCAATTTGGTAGTCTTATACCTCACTTGGATTCATAGTTATAACATTCTACTAAGTGTCTTTCCATTTGCAAACAATAATGCATCAGGAAAATATTAGAAATGCACACGAATGTGACAAAGAGAGGAAAGTTTTGGGGGTTATTCAACGTTTTTGTGCAATCTTGTGAAGTGGCAGACATTCAAATATTTTTTTGCACCTTTGTAAATTTAAAAATATAAACGACAATCTTGAATTCCCACAATGATATAAAAAGGGGGAGTTTCTGTTTACAATTGCAAGTCAAAAATCTGAACAATTCTGAAGGTAGAGTTTCCATTTACAAATTTAAGTCAAAAGGCTGATGAAATATTAAAAGGTTGATAAAATATTAAAGGGTAGGGAAGCAGACTTTGTTTATAACCATATAACTACTGCAAATGTGCACATGGGTTCTGAAACCCCATGTGCATTAGATTGTTAAAGCACACATAACAGAAGGATTTTGTCAACTGTTATAGTTGCAACAACCCAGGTAGAAATGTATACAAACTATGAGAACAAGGCCAAGGCACACGATTTTATTTGATAGCTTGTCTAAGAGATGATTGACTGCATAGAATACTTATACATCCATCGAAGCATAACTGATTGAGGAATTTTGTCATGTGTTGTAATTTCAATTGCTAACTTGTTTTATGTGCCTTCAAAATGTGAAGGCATAGCCAAACACATGCAAAATGTATGCAGAATGTGGAGGCATTGACATGGCATGTGAACTGTTTAACATGCCTCTAAAATGTGAAAATAGGGATGAGATACGTGCATTGTTTGACAAAATGCCTTCCCCATAAGACATGTTCAAAATGTATTTATTGAACAAGCTTTTGAAACTTTGTAGCAAATGCAACATAGTAGGTGCACACTTGGATTCCATTTAATCTTTGCAAGCATCTTCAAAGCCTTTGCCAAATGAGAAACTTTGAAACAAGACAAGGCACATGGACTACCTAAAATTGCCTCAAGGAAGTGATTGTTAAATGCTTTCAAGAGGGATTTGTGGAAAAGGAACTTTTTTTTTTTTTTTTTTTTTTTTTTTTTTTGAGTATATGCAATTGACAAAGTGCAAAATTCAAAGTTCCTCGACCTTGTTAAAAAATACAGTCATGAGTGGATGCTCTTTATTGAGCATAGTTGCAAATTTCATGGTAAACACATATACCAAGTGTAGAAACATATAAATGACATGAGAATTGTTTAACAAAATGTCTCGAGGAAATTGGTTTATGTCAACCACTTTGAAGTGGAGCTAAGGCACAAAAACTATTTGACAAAATGCTTTAAAGGGATATGGTATAATAGAACACACTTATAGTAGATATGTTCAACCTGGTCAAACAAAGAAATTCTTGGGAATCAGATTAACAACATGAAGCCAAACCATTGAGTTAAAGCTTGTAAAGAATGTGCTTACTTACAATTTGCAGAAGTGTTTTCAAATAACATTGAACAACTTTGTTAGTATTTCCCAGTTGACATGAGAATAGTTGGAGCCCCACTTTCGAGTGGCATACAAGGCCACAAAATATTTAAATTTTGATCGAGGGTCCTGTTGGGACTGAAATTCCCAAGATGCTTTTTGGCAAATATTAAGTTTTAATCATCCAAAGATTTTAGTGTGAGAGCATATAGAGAAAGATCCACAATTGTTTTCAAGGAGAAATTAACAATTGAGCTGATAGAAATATTTGGATTTGATCTGTCCTGATTCCCAAAGACTTAGTATAACATGGTTGAAGTGTTCATTAAAAATAAACCGTAAACAAGGAATGCATTAAAGGATTCTAGCATGGCTGTGTGCTAGATTGTAGAAGTGCAGAGAGCTGCATGTTTGAGGAGGAGATCGATCTGAGCAGTCGCTAAGTAAAAAGCGGATCGAAACATTGAAAATCCACGTGGGTTGGAAAGACATACAAATTGTGTGTATATTGCTTTTGCATCAAGGATATACAATCTGTGAATATATCACTTTTGCATGTTCTGTGTATCTTGCATTTGTCTATCACAGATACAAAGAAGAGAGAAAGTTAAGATTCCCAGTCGGCATACAAGAAAATCAAGGATCGATCAAATGCATATTTGAAAGTGCATGTTATGAATATACAAGGTTAAGTATATCGAATATAAAATTTCTGTATATACTGCAAATGTATGTTGGATATAGTTTCTGTGTATCCCGCAGATGAATGTTGTCAGTATCCCGCAGATGTACATCGGGGTTTGTATGTTACAAAAGTATATCGGGTTATATAATTTATGAGTATATGTCTTTTGTGTGTCGAAGACAGTTTGTGTGTATACTACAGTTGCATGAGTGAGACAGTCTCTGTGTATCTGTCAGCTGTATTTCGTGGTTGTATGTTATGAAGATACAACGAAATTATACATCGCCAAATAATGCAAAAGGTGATGGGTCGAGGTGGTAGCTGGAATGCATGTTCGAAGGGTTTTTGTCTGCGGATACAAGAGTTGATAGGCAGTAGTAGGTAAGGGCACCAGGTGCAACAGGTAAAAGTTTTTATGTACATTGCCGAATGTATCTCACGATAGATACAAGTGCTACAGTGATCAGAGTGAAGGTATTTTGATAAGCTGATGGTATTATGTGTTGCCGATAGGCGAGAGAAGGAAAAATATATACAATGAAATTTGTATGCATATTAATGCATAGACATACATTTGCAATTGTATGTTAGGCAGAGCACAACATACAATGCGATACATACAGCTCAATATACATAGCGCGGAACTGAAATATTATCAAATGTGGTGAAACTATTGTATGTGTCATGTATTGTATGTTTTAGGTTAATATACATATTGTGGATTTGAAAAGGTATGAAATAAAGTTAACTTGTTGTATGTATTATGCCTTGTATGTGTATGCTTTCGGAGACATACATTTTAAATATACATACATTACCGAGATACAATGCCCACATACAAGCCGGAACCAAAATAATTATGAAATAACGATAAGTCTTTGTATATTTCACATTTGTATGTATCAGTACATACATTGCGGGACATACAACATGGATTTCGGCGAACATTAAAAAATGATATAAACAATGCATCACTACTCAATGTATATTGGAAATATACATTGCATTTTATGCAAACCGGATTTAAAATGTTTATGAAATACGGTAAAACCGTTGTATGTTTTCGGCTTGTATGTATCAAACATACATTGCTCAATACATACAAGCACCGGAATTCAAGTAAGATCAAATTTCAGTTAATGCAATGTATCTTTACCTAATGTATATCTGATATACATTGTGGAATCAAAAGAGAGTAAGCTGCGGTTTATGAAACGGTTGGAGTCTGAAGGGGATATACAAGGGATTTTGTATGTATCTTTGCGAGAGATACAAGCCAACATACAAGCGATACATATCGGCAATAGATATAAAAGGCGATATGCATAACGCGGACCCCAAAAGTTTATTAAAAATGAAACATCTGTTGTATGTTTGTGATTTGTACCTATCCGACATACATTGCCGATATACAATGTATAACATACAAATGGCGGAACCGAAAGGGTTATTCAAAAGAATTGAGCACTTGTATAGTCAATGCTTTGTATGTAGCAAACATACATTCTTCAGGATACAAGCTGTAGATACAAAAGAATGTACAAGAACCAGACGCGAAGGAAAAGTTAAATGTTAAAAACTCTTTGTATGTTATAGCGATTGTATATTACAATGAACATATTGAATACACAAAGAAACGGAAAGCGAAAAGGCGGGAAGTTTTTTCAACCCGACTGTGAGGTCACGCCGATGAAGGAAACCCTAAAAAACAACATTAAAATCCAAAATATCAAAATATTTTTCTGACAGATAAAATATTTGTTTTTGCAGGATATACATAGCAGCGATTAAGTTGTGTAAACACCCACGAGAGGATCTTAAGCAACTGATAAATAGATGATGAGGGAAGTAATCAATTGAGTAAATATATACGAATAAATCTATTTTAATCAATCGATCTGAGACTAATGGATGTTTAATCTAGTCTTTTTAGGAATAATGAAGAAACCCTCGAAGGATATGGGGCAAAACTGCAGTTAAAGACTTTTTCGACCCTGAAATGGTTATCCATTTGATGATTAGTGGCCAGTATTAAATTTCATAAATCTATTTTATTAGAACTAATATTGTTGTTTGGTTATCAACCGTCACAACCATTGTAACTGGTCTGAAGCCTGTGTGCCTCTCTTTATAAGAGATGACCAAGACTAGAGAAAGGACATTAGATCATAGGGAGAGACTACATAATAGAAAAGGATATACTATAGATTAGATTTGAACGACAATGCTAGTTCATTTTTAATATATTTTATTTCTGGAAGATCATGTGCAAGGATTTTCTGATGAAGTCAAATCTGTAAGCATGAAGCAGTGACTGCAAAATTTTGGTATCAATTATCTGTTAAATTTGTTCAATTATATGACTGTCTCCTTTCAAAGTTTTCTTTGTTATTCAATTTGAATTATCAAGTATAGCTTCAAGTTGTCTATGCACATTTGCTATTATAGTGTGATAAGATTAATTGGTTTCTATTTTCAGAATTAAGTCCTTTGAATTTATCACAGTAACTCAGAAACAATTGTCATGGATCTGTAAGAAGAGTCATATAGTTAGGGTTTGTATTCTGTCTCTAGTTTTTGATAAATCTGTTACAATTGTAGTATCATTCTGATAGGTTCCTTCAAGCAAGGATTAAATCCTTTCAGATGAATGCAGGTAATATTTTGTCAATTGGATATATGTAAGTATGGAATACTAACTATTTCCTTGCAGGGTTGTACAAGTTACATACCTATCTTTTCGTGCCAGATAGTTCGAGTTTTTACCAAACAAACAGTCATTAATTTCATGATTGCACTGACTCTATATTCAATAAGGCACTGGTCTATTTCTTTCATTTTCACTTATACAAATTCACTTCAGATTTACTTAGTCAGATTGCATTATTGTTTTAGCATTCCAATTTAGATCATTTAGAATTAATTTGCTGTCTTTTCATTTGTTTTATAATTTATGCCATTATCAATAGTTAGATTAATTTTGATTAAAGTAGTGATCATCTCTTTATCTGCTTTATTAATTAGAGGTTTACCCGCCTAGGTCTGGCAGAGCCTGAAGTGAAAGGGGTTTAGCCATATCTACCCCGTGTCAGTTAGCCAAAAACATCAAGAGAGCCTGGCAACCTCTTAGGGTTAACGACCTGCGTTTTTGAGACCTAATAGAATTGGCGACTCTACTGGGGACAACACATAGGTAGTAGACCATGTTATTAGAGTCAGAGAATTAAAACGTATAACTCTGCTGGTGGAAGGAAAAACCCAAAAGATTGATTAGTCCTCTAAATAGAGGTGACGACTCTACACTAAACTTAGATTGCTTTTCTCATAAAAGTGTCATAATGGATGGTAGGAGATCTAAAGCTAATGGTAAAAAAACTGCAATCATCCCCACCTTTAAAGGCTCCTACTAAGAAGACTAAGATATCAAGTCAGTCTCGTAATACTAATAACCAAATCTCTCTAGATAATACCTCAGAACGGACACTAATAATTCATAACAGCTTCACTCCCTTACATGAATCAGATGAATTCCAATCCAACAATCAGTATACTCAGTCTGATCATAACAGATCTGATGATGTCCTTGCACAGTACAAACCCTTCTTTCAGGAACAGTTTGACAATCAGACTTAAATTATGAGAGAGATAGACCAAAATCAAGTAGAACATGATTACCAAGCGTCACTGCAACAGGGTGAAGAAGCTCAAAATGGATTCATAGATCAGGTAACATCCACACAAATCCATAATAGGCATCCAAAAGGCATGAGAACTAAGGATCAGATACAACAAGAGGTGCTTAGATTGCAGGAAGAACTTGAGTCGGCTAGATTGGAAGAAGAAGAAGTAAAGATGAAACAAGAACTACAACAAATAAGATCTAGAACTAAGGTAACCAGTTCAAGATATGTGCCTCCCCATAGGTAGGGTGGACATGTTCAAATAAGAAATCAAATAGGATTACATCAAAATGCAAGTAGTTCACATACTTCAGCATCGTTACATGTTAGTCATGGTCAACAAAATATTCCACCTCAAAATCTAAGACCGTCCAATGCACACAACCCATCTCAGCATATAGCTAATCCTCATCCACCACCTGGTCATCAAAAATATTACACCTCACCATCAAAATGTAAACACGGCACCCCACAATTTATACAATAATGCTCCTCTGCAAAATAGACAAATGCAAAGACCTTCACTTGTAAATATTGGGAATGTTCGCTAGCAATACCCACCACCAGGGCAAAGACATAACAATTAATATCAACAACCTCCCCCACAACAGAATATGTGTCATCAACAATATGCCCAACCCAATATGTATCCACAACCTCCATTTGGATACCAATATTATCTGCCATACCCAAATATACCACTTCCTAATCCTACAAGTATGGCCAAACAATTTGAGTTAACTGGATATCAACTATATCCTTATCCCATGGATAATAGTTGGAGGAACAATGTGCCTAAGTTTACAGGAAGCAGTGAATTGACTGCTGAAGAACATATCAAACGATTCAATGCTTTTTTACAGGACATTGGATACAAATATGAGGATATAAAAATGAAACTATTTATGATATCTCTTACTAATGAAGCAAGAGATTGGGTAAATAGCTTACCAGACGCTTCAATATATTCCTTGAGAGACTTCCACGATCAATTTTTAGAACAATTCAGAAATCAATGTGCCCCAGAATTTTCTCTTCATGAACTAATAACTATTCAAAAATATCAAAATGAACAGGTGTATGATTTTAATTTGAGATTCACTAAACTATATAACAAGGTCCCACAAGAATCCAAATTGAACAACCAAGTAGCCCTTAGCATATACTTGAAAGCATTTGACCTGAAGACAGGTTATGAACTCAGGGGCAAAGGTCCTAGAACTTTGGTAGAAGCACAAAAAATGGCTCTCACTATTGAAAACAATAAAAAGGCTACTGGGATGATCAAAAAAAGAGACAATATAAGAGTTCCTCAAGATCCTAATCCTCCTGCAAACAAACAAGAATACTCACATAAGAATGAAAGACCAAGACTCCATGACATGCCATATCATACAAACTGGAAAGATGGAAAGCCCGTGGATACTAATAGGAGACATAACTATGGAAAAGACACCCCTGACCCTTTGAAGAAAAGTGGAATCCATATGATAGAAAATAATCCATGGTGTACGCCCTGTAATTTGCCACACTCTCCTGATTATTGTGTGGTAGCACAACTAATACAAAAAGATAAGATATCTTATAACCCTGAGATGGATCATCACACCATAAATATGTTGGGTGTCACACCTTTCATGGTTGAAGAAGATTATTCGTTCGATTAGGAAGTAGGGTATGAATATGATGTAGGAGCACAAAAATACAATGTGAACATAGGACAACAAGAAGTGTTTTCTGACCATGGAGAAAACTTAGGAAATTGTGGATATGACCTCAACGCAACACAAAGTTATAATTGGCAAAAACCTTCTGAGGAAGATAGAAGAGATTTAACACTAGCTGCAGTAGCACAAGCCAAAAATAGCTATAATTTGAGAAACAAAACAGTAAATGCTGAACAAGGAATTCCCAGAAGTGTATTTATAAAAAATCAGACTTCCGGTAAAAATGATAAAAGTAAAGCTGAGAAAACACCTCATGATATACCTCCTATTGACACACAGAACAAAAAGAAGGACAACACAAAAACTAAGGAAAAGGGGCAAACAAAAGTTGATAGGTCAGAACTAAATCCTTCATTTGATATTGCTCAAACTGTTTCTCAAATAAAAATATCTATGCCACTTCTAGAAATGATGAAGGTGGAAAAATATAAAAACATAGTGGTGAAGATGATATCAAATATATCAGACAAGAGACCTGAACAACATAGTCCTAAAATGAATATACAACAAGAATCTATCAAAATACCTGAGGTATACCTAGGTGAAACATTAATGAAAAATCCGTCTCAAGTAGATCCATTCTATATTACCTTGCGATAAACAACAAATTAGTCAGGAATTGTATGCTTGATTCAGAAGCAACAGTAAACATAATGCCCCTGGCTGTTATGAAAAAGTTAGGAATGTGGGTGGATACTACATTTGGTAAATGTTATGCAATGGATAACAGATCTGTCCCTGTTGTTGGAATTATGAAAGATGTTGAGATAAAATTAGCATCTCATCCTGAAGCTTCTTATAAAATTGACATCATTGTGGTAGATATCCCACCTAACTATGGAATGTTGTTATCTAGACAATGGACTGCCATGGTAGAGTGAAGTGTACAATTAGATTTATCTTATGCTACTATCCCATTGGGAACATAGGCAATTAAACTCTATAGGGAGCCAAGGTATGAGGACATTATAGAGAAAATTGATCCAAATCAAATGATTTGTTTCTGTGACACAGACCTTAGTACATTCAGGGTGAAAGAACAATCTAAATTGTATAATACAGACCCAATTCATCATGAAGCCCAACGTGATGAAAATGGTGTATGGACCATGTATTTTGATGGTGCATGTAGCAAGGCAGGAAATGGAGCCGGGGTATTGTTTATATCACCGTCAGGAAAAACATTCAAATATTCTTTTTCTTTGAATTTTGAGTGCACAAATAATATAGCTGAATATGAAGCACTTTTAATTGGGCTAAACATTGCTAGAAAACACAAAATCAAATTGTTAGTAGTATATGGAGATTCTAAGCTGATTATTTCACAAGTCAAAGGTAAATATTCCTCTAAAAACAAAAGACTGAAACAATACAGAAATACAGTCCTGGATGATATAGAGTTGTTTGATGCTTTTTCAATAAGTTGGATAGATAGGTCAAAAAATATGATGGCTGATTTCCTTGCAAACATAGCTCTGAAAAGGGACGACATTACCTTGACAGGTATTTTAGAAGTTGAGCTTAAAACTAGACCAACTATCCCAGACAACATATATAACTGGCAGGTTTTTGATAGTGATGCTGATTTACTCAAATTCCTGCACTGTATAGATTAGTATGAGAATCAAGAAATTGATTTTAATGCTTTTGTTGAAAAGAATGATGGTAAAGAGACTTTATTTGGGAAAGAGATTGTCCAGCTTAAAACAAATAAAATTCCAAAGGGCTTAGTAGCATTAGAAAGAGTTTTTGATGCAAACGATTGATCCATTACCAAAGAAGTAACAATAAAGGAGGATGATATAGAAGAAATAAATTTAGGAACTGAATTAGCACCTAAAAAGATCTACATTGGAAAGAAAATAACCCCTGCAATAAGAAGCATGTTAGTTACATTATTGAGAAAATATAAACATGTGTTTGCCTGGTCTTATGATAATCTTAAAGCATATAGGGAAGATTTGTTCCAACATGAAATTCGACTTAAATCTAATGCTAAACCTTATAGACAAAAACAAAGGCCCATCAACCCTATGTTAGAAACTAAAATGCACGAGGAACTTATAAAACTCAGGGAAGCTGGCATAATTAAACCTATTAGGCATTCATCCTGGGTCTCGAATCTTGTTCCTGTTAGGAAGAAGAATGGAGATATTAGACTTTGTGTCGACTTTAGGAATTTAAATGTTTCTTCCTTAAAAGATAACTATCCGTTACCCAATATGGAAGCCTTACTGCAGAGAGTTACTGGCTGTGAGTTATTATCCATGATGAATGGGTTCTCTGGATACAACCAAGTAAAGGTTAAAGAATCTAAACAATATAAAACAACCTTTATAACCCCATGGGGAACTTATGTATACGTGAGGATGCCATTTGGCCTTACAAATGCTGGAGCCACATTCCAGAGGGCGATGGACATTGCTTTTGCAGGTCTAATAAATGATATCATGGCTGTATATTAGGATGACCTTACTGCATACTCGAAAAGGGCTGAGGATCATGTGAATCACCTTGAGAAGATATTTATCAAAGCATTAGAATATGGTGTTTCCTTGAACCCCAAAAAGTGCAAATTTGTGGTTACAGAAGGGAAATTGCTTGGGCATAGAGTATCCAAAGATGGAGTTAGGATTGATCCCGAAAGAGTAGATGCAATAGATAGAGTTCCTATCCCAAAGATAGTCAAAGCCATACAATCCTTCTTTGGACAAATAAACTTTGTGAGAAGGTTCATACCAAACTTTGCAGAAATAATTAACCCTATATCTAGAATGTTGAAGAAGAATGCAAAGGTTAGTTGGACAGATGAATGCATAGAAGCTTTTGCCTCCATAAAGAAAGCAATTAAAGAAGCTCCAGTACTAAAATCTCCCAATTTTAATAAACCTTTCCAGATCTTTTCCTTTGCATCTTTTCATACAGTAGCAGCAGTTATGTTACAAAAGAATAATGAGGGTTATGAGCAGCCTGTTTCTTTTTTCAGTAAATCACTCCAACATGTAGAACTTAACTATGATATTACAGAAAAAAAAGCTTATGCATTGGTAAAAGCTATCAAGGCATTTAGACCTTACTTGGTTGGGGCTAAGGTGATAGCTTATGTACCAAATGCAGTAGTCAAAGATGTGTTCATGCAAAATGAGGTAACTGGGAAAAGATGTAGGTGGATAAATCGACTTCAAGAGTTTGATATAGAAATTCAAATCACAAGACTAGTAAGGGGACAAGGGTTAGCAAAACTGATGACTGAAACAAATCTTGAGGCTGCCTAGGTATGTAATATTGAAAATGAAGAGGACATGATAACAAGTATCGAGAAAACTCCTTGGTACACTGACATAGTGTGTTACCTCAAGCACATGAGATGCCCTGAAGGATTTGATGATAATAAGAAAATAACTCTAAAATTGCATGCTTCTAAATATGTGCTTATAGAGGGAGATCTTTTTTAGAAAAATGATGGTATCTTATTGTTTTGTTTAGATGAAGAGCAAGCTAAATCTGCTTTGAAAGAAATGCATCAGGAAGTGTGTGGTGGCCATTTCTCAGCTAAAACCACAGCACACCAGATATTAAGGGCTAGTTATTATTGGGCCAAGGTTTTCAATGATGCTTATAATTTTACTAGGAAATGTGAAGCTTGTCAAAAATTCTCTGGAAAATTAAAATATCAAGGTGCATTACCCCTAAGACCTATGCAAGTTGATGCCCCGTTTCACCAATGGGGAATTGACTTTATAGGAGAAATTATGGAAAAATCAAGCGGCGACCACAGATGGATATTGGTGGCCACCAACTATTTCACGAAATGGGTAGAAGCAGTGCCCACTAAACAAGCAACCAACAAGGTTGTGATTAACTTCCTATTGGAAAACATTTTAACTAGATTTGGGGTACCCTTGAGGCTTATAACTGACAATGGAATGTGTTTTAGATCGGATGAGTTTAAAATTTTTTGTAAATCTTATGGTATTACGATTTCATATTCTTCTCCTTACCACCCACAAGGTAATGGGCAAGCTGAGTCCAGCAATAAAAGTATCCTAAAAATTATAAAGAGAATGTTGGATAACAATAAGAAAATTTGGGATTCTAAGTTGAGATTAGCATTGTGGGCTAGTAAGATCACAGTGAAGAAAGCAATTGGTAAATCACCATTTGAATTAGTATATGGAACTCATGCTAGACTCCCGATACATAACCTGCTGCTAGTGTGTAAGTTTATTCTCCAAGAGGATTGGAATGTCCCAGAACCAATGGAGGAAAGGCTAGAACAACTAATGGAGTTGAACGAAATGAGGGAACAAGCAATACAACAAAATAAAAAAATGCAAATGCAGATGAAGTACCTGTATGATAAAAAGGCAACATTCAGAAAATTTGAGATAGGTGACATAGTGCTTATCTGGAATGCCAAAAATCAAGAAAAGGGGAAGCATGGAAAATTTGATGCCTTGTGGATTGACCTTTTGTCATAAATGGTAAGGCAGGGGAGGATTCATATTATGTACAGAACATGTCTGGTGAGGAGCAAGAACTGCCAGTACATGGGTAGTTTTTGAAACACTTCTTCTCTTAAAAAGAACCCGAGAGAAAAAAGAATTGCCAATGCATGGACAATTCTGATTAAACTCTCCAAATGGTCTTTTCCATGCATAGTAGTTTAGAATAATCAAATGAATTACTTAAAGATATCTCTTATAAAGGAATAATCCAAGATCTCCACCCGTCATCAAACGAAGAAGACATTGGTCTGCTCCTCCAGAAATCTAGGATCTTGCTATGCCCACAAGGAACATGCATCCCTAGAAAGAGCCACTGTTGGGACTAAAATTCCCAAGATGCTTTTTGGAAAATATTAAGTTTTAATCATCCAAAGATTTTAGTGTGAGAGCATATAGAGAAGGATCCACAATTGTTTTCAAGGAGAAATTAACAATTGAGCTGATAGAAATATTTGGATTTGATCTGTCCTGATTCCCAAAGACTTAGTATAACATGGTTGAAGTGTTCATTAAAAATAAACCGTAAACAAGGAATGCATTAAAGGATTCTAGCATGGCTGTGTGCTAGATTGTTGTAGTGCAGAGAGCTGCATGTTTGAGGAGGAGATCGATCTGAGCAGTCGCTAAGTAAAAAGAAGATCGAAACATTGAAAATTTGCTTGGGTTGGAAAGACATACAAATTGTGTGTCTATCGCTTTTGCATCAAGGATATATAATCTATGAATATATCGCTTTTGCATGTTCTATGTATCTTGCATTTGTCTATCGCAGATACAAAGAAGAGAGAAAGTTAAGATTCCCAGTCGACATACAAGAAAATCAGGGATTGGTCAAATGTATATTTGAAAGTGCATGTTATGAATATACAAGGTTAAGTATATCGAATATACAATTCTTGTATATACTGCAAATGTATGTTGGATACAGTTTCTGTGTATCCTGCAGATGAATGTTGTGAGTATCCCGCAGATGTACATCGGGGTTTGTATGTTACAAAAGTATATTGGGTTATACAATTTATGAGTATATGTCTTTTGTGTGTCAAAGATAGTTTGTGTGTATATTGCAGTTGCATGAGTGAGACAGTCTCTGTGTATCCGTCGGCTGTATTTCATGGTTGTATGTTATGAAGATACAACGAAATTATACATCACCAAATAATGCAAAAGGTGATAGGTCGAGGTGGTAGCTAGAATGCATGTTCGAAGGGTTTTTGTCTGCGGATACAAGAGTTGACAGGCAGTAGTAGGTAAGGGCACCAGGTGCAGCAGTAAAATTTTATATGTACACTGCCGAATGTATCTCACGATAGATACAAGTGCTACAGTGATCAGAGTGAAGGTATTTTGATAAGCCGATGGTATTGTGTGTTGCCAATAGGCGAGAGAAGGAAAAATATATACAATGAAATTTGTATGCATATTAATGCATAGACATACATTTGCAATTGTATGTTAGGCAGAGCACAACATACAACGCAATACATACAACTCAATATACATAGCGCGGAACTGAAATATTATCAAATGTGGTGAAACTATTGTATGTGTCACGTATTGTATGTTTCGGGTTAATATACATATCCTGGATTTGAAAAGGTATGAAATAAAGTTAACTTGTTGTATGTATTACGCCTTGTATGTGTATGCTTTTGGAGACATACATTTTAAATATACATACATTACCGAGATACAATGCCCACATACAAGCCGAAACCAAAATAATTATGAAATAAGAATAAGTCTTTGTATATTTTGCATTTGTATGTATCGGTACATACATTGTGGGACATACAACACGGATTTCGATGAACATTAAAAAATGATATAAACGATGCATCACTACTCAATGTATATCAGAAATTTACATTGCATTTAAATATGCAAACCGGATTTAAAATGTTTATAAAATACGGTAAAACTGTTGTATGTTTTCGGCTTGTATGTATCAAACATACATTGCTCGATACATACAAGCACCAGAATTCAAATAAGATCAAATTTTGGTTAATGCAATGTATCTTTACCTAATGTATATCTGATATACATTGCAGAATCAAAAGAGAGTAAGCTACAGTTTATGGAACGGTTGGAGTCCGAAGGGGATATACAAGGGACTTTGTATGTATCTTTACAAGAGATACAAGCCAACATACAAGCGATACATATCGGCGATAGATATAAAAGGCGATATGCATAACGCGGACCCCAAAAGTTTATTAAAAATGAAACATCTGTTGTATGTTTGTGATTTGTACGTATCCGACATACATTGCCGATATACAATGTATAACATACAAATGGTGGAACCGAAAGGGTATTTAAAAGAATTGAACACTTGTATATTCAATTCTTTGTATGTAGCAAACATACATTCTTCAGGATACAAGTTGTAGATATAAAAGAATGTACAAGAACTGGACGCGAAGGAAAAGTTAAATGTTAAAAACTATTTGTATGTTATAGCGATTGTATATTACAATGAACATATCGAATATACAAAGAAACGGAAAGCGAAAAGGTAGGAAGTTTTTTCAACCTGATTGCGAGGTCACGCCAACGAAGGAAACCCTAAAAAACAACATTAAAATCCAAAATATCAAAATATTTTTTTGACAGATAAAATATTTGTTTTTGCAGGATATACATTGTGGTGATTAAGTTGTGTAAACACCCGCGAGAGGATCTTAAGCAACTGATAAATTATTGATGAGGGAAGTAATCAATTGAGTAAATATATATGAATAAATCTGTTTTAATCAATTGATCTGAGACTAATGGATGTTTTATCTAGTCTTTTTAGGAACAATGAAGAAACCCTCGAAGGATATGGGGCAAAACTGCAGTTAAAGACTTTTTCAACGCTGAAATGGTTATCCATTTGATGATTAGTGGCTAGTATTAAATTTCATAAATCTGTTTTATTAGAACTAATATTGTTGTTCGGTTATCAACCGTCACAACCATTGTAACTGGTCTGAAGCCTGTGTGCCTCTCTTTATAAGAGATGACCAAGACTAGAGAAAGGACATTAGATCATAGGGAGAGACTACATAATAGAAAAGGATATACTATAGATTAGATTTGAACGACAATACTAGTTCATTTTTAATATATTTTATTTCTGGAAGATCATGTGCAAAGATTTTCTGATGAAGTCAAATCTGTAAGCATGAAGCAGTGATTGCAAAATTTTGGTATCAATTATCTGTTAAATTTGTTCAATTATATGACTGTCTCCTTTCAAAGTTTTCTTTGTTATTCAATTTGATTTATCAAGTATAGATTCAAGTTGTCTATGCACATTTGCTGTTATAGTGTGATAAGATTAATTGGTTTCTGTTTTCAGAATTAAGTCCTTTGAATTTATCACAGTAACTCAGAAAACATTGTCATGGATCTGTAAGAAGAGTCATATAGTTAGGGTTTGTATTCTGTCTCCAGTTTTTGATAAATCTGTTACAATTGTAGTATCATTCTGATAGGTTCCTTCAAGCAAGGATTAAATCCTTTCAGATGAATGTAGGTAATATTTTGTCAATTGGATATATGTAAGTATGGAATACTAACTATTTCCTTGCAGGGTTGTACAAGTTACATACCTATCTTTTCGTGCCAAATAGTTCGAGTTTTTACCAAACAAACAGTCATTAATTTCATGATTGCACTGACTCTATATTCAATAAGGCACTGGTCTATTTCTTTCATTTTCACTTATACAAATTCACTTCAGATTTACTTAGTCAGATTGCATTATTGTTTTAGCATTCCAATTTAGATCATTTAGAATTAATTTACTGTCTTTTCATTTGTTTTATAATTTATGCCATTATCAATAGTTAGATTAATTTTGATTAAAGTAGTGATCATCTCTTTATCTGCTTTATTAATTAGAGGTTTACCCGCCTAGGTCTGGCAGAGCCTGAAGTGAAAGGGGTTTAGCCATATCTACCCCGTGTCAGTTAGCCAAAAACGTCAAGAGAGCCTGGCAACCTCTTAGGGTTAACGACTTGCATTTTTGAGACCTAACAGGTCCTTTGCACTTGGGCAAACAATTATTCACATTTTATTTTTACTCTTTTTATTGAGTATTGAGCACTTTGCTATAATATGCACGTATGGGGAAAGTTTGGCATCTGGGTAGAAAGGAAGGATGGGAATATACTTTGAGACATTGTGGATGGATACATGAATGCTATTGGTTTTTTATTATTAGAGATGTGTGGCCATACCCTTGATTCAACAATTGAAATCAATAAGTTTAGCTTTGTAAATGAGATGGGAAACAACAATGCTAATGGTGAAATAATAGAGAATGAGGAGCCTAGCTAAAAGGATGTTCTTCCAAATAGATGGAAGAAGGAAATTAGCAAGGCATTGGAAGTGGGCTTTATTATGAATAAAGGAACTCTTGATTCAGTTGCAGGCCTTTTTAAATTTATGTATGTTGTTCAACTATTTCATGTTACTTCTCATGAAGTATTCACATTGATAATATGAGTGAAAATGCATGAAAGGTATCTTGCCTCTCCTATAGTTTGTTATAGAAAATGTGATGGATCATTTGAAAGAAGAGGATCTTGATGCTTTGTAATCCCTTGATAATTATTGACACCAAGGCTATTTCATAAAACAATTTAGCACAAGGATATCCTCCCAAATTATGTACATCATGTACACTAGTGGTTATAAAACTCAAATCCAACTCAAGTGCAACAATTGAGTTGGGCTTAATGGGCACCGAAGGTCTTTGGGATCAAGACTCTATTCTACTATAGCTTAAACAATAACACAAGGAATTAATTGCTTCAAGTTGCTCATGATGTCCATTTGTGCATCAAATTTTAGCCAAGATACAATTATTTATTATGAAGATTCACTTTTATAAAGTTTGTCATGTAATATATTCATGTGCCCAACAGTGTCACAATTTTATATTAATTGTATTTTAATTCTTTTAACACTTTTGAAAAGCCCTAAAAAGGAAGTTGAATAGTTGTGAGAGGAAGAAGAAATGTCTAAATGACTATATATTGTTAGAAGGTAAGGAGTTAAGGGAACTTTTTTTGCATTTTTTGCACAACTTTGTACATTGAATGAGATTGAGGCTTTGTGTTCAATTTTTGGAGAATAAGAAGCAACATTTGATGGGTTTTGTGCCTTCTTTGCCCTTTGTGGTTTCTAGTGTTATTCTTATGTTTAGTATGGAAGCCTTTCTTCATCCATTCCTTGTATTTTTCTAGGAAATGTAAACTAGTTAATTTTTATTTGCATATTAATGGTGTATTTAGGATTGGATGTTGGTTTTCTATTTAATTCTACATATGCTTGTTCTTTTCCTTTCTCATACTTTTTATCATTTTTGTTTCCTTTCTACTTTGTAGTTAAAAGTACCAAAACTCGTAAAACCCCCATTATCAGAGGGAGTTACTCCTCTCAAACCTAGAGCAAAATTAACCATTACATAGTGATTTATCTTGTTATTACAAGGGCATGTTGTTGCTTCTTTAGGCAAGTCAAGGGAAACAACCACATAAAATTGTAGTGACTAGTTTACTTGCTAACAATTATTTGGTGACTCTACTAGGGATTGAAGTACTAGTTCTTTTAATTTCTAGACATCTAAAGGAACCTCCCTTAGAATGGAGTTTAGTGACTCTATTGAAATAAGATACCTAGTGCATATGTTTTTTTGAATCACATTATGGCCTTGCTTTCACCTATCCAATGGGGAAGCCATTTCAAGCTTCTAACATTAACTTGGTATAGTGATCTTCCTTTGGGTTCTAGAGAAAACTCACATGATGCTAATAGTTATATTTAGGTTCTTATCATAGCATGTGGAATTTTGGGAGTTAGCAAAGAAAATGTTTTTATAAGGCTTTTAACTAAAACCCTCATTAGGCTCATTTCTAATTGGTTTTGGCATTTGAAGGATGAATGCATCACATATTGGGACAACTCAAATACTACATTCTTGAAAAGATTCAAATTGGATATAGAAGTGTGTGCATTATTGCTCCAATTTTTCCAAATCCATAAAAAAGAAGATAAGAAGATGAGGGAGTTGATGGAACGTTTCTAAAGACAAGAAAAGATTAAAAATAAATAACATAGAAGATAAAGTAATACACACACAATACCTTCACCTAAAACCCTTCTTTCTCCTCCAATAGAGCGACAATGGAGTGCACCCTAGCTCCACTAGATATGCTTTTGATAATGATATGTTGATTGCTCAATATACCAAAATCATAACTTTACTTGAAAGCTCATGATATCCTCATAATGGCTGGGTGAGTCTCAATTTATAGATTCATGATATGAGGGATGGAGGGTTGAGATTAAGAGGTGCAATGGATAGATGAGATTAAGAGGTGGAATTAGGGATAAGGATGGAAGTTTCTAGGGCTTTCTATAAAGGTGAATGGATAAGATTAGTTCGTAATGTGATAAGTTGGAATTTTTAACTTATTTATTTGTGGGAAATGGATAAAGATGGAGACAAATGGAAAGATAATTAATTAAATAATAAGATTATTTAATTAATTATTGGAGAGGGGTCATGTGAGGGTAAAATTAATTAAATAAATAAAATTTATTTAATTAATCATGGCTATAGAGAATAATGGATTAATTAATTAGATAAATGTAATTAATTTAATTAATCTTTTGTTAAAGGTGAAAATGGATTAATTAATTAAATAAATATAATTCATTTAATTAATCTAGGTGATGGAGGAAAATGGCATTAGATAAATTAATTAAATAAATACAATTATTTTAATTAATTTAAATGATGGAAAGGGACATGGTAAAGGGGACATGTTAGGATGAAAGTGATGTTAGGATCTAATGCTAGGACGATGTCAAAAGTGATGGTGGAGGTATGGTCAATTTTCAGTGTCTACGTTTTACCCCTCTTTGATATGGTGTCGCAACTAAAATGAAGTGGCATTGTGTCAAAGAATAGATTATCCCCCAGTTGATTGAAGGAATGAAGGAGGAATGGTAAAGTGATTCCCCCTTGAGAGGTTGGCCAAAAAAATAATTTTTTTAGTTGAACTCTCGAAAAGAAGAAAAAGGTAGTGAAAAACAGACATGCAATGAAGAAACAAGTTAGATATAGAAAAATAAGAAAAAAAATGATGGGATGAAAGATTTTGAAGAAAACCTAAGGGTAGGGTTAAAAACTAGGGCTTGGGGGACCTACAGATAGGGGTAGATGGGCCCATTTAGGCTCATTTGCACTCCCATCATTTTGGAGATCAGAGCTAGAAGGAGCAAAGGAGCATAGGTGAGATGATGAGGATTCCACTACATAGGCATCATGGGGAGTGGGGATGTAGTAACAACCTCCAAGCTTAGGTGCAATGGTATGTATCTAATCTTGGGTCCCTAGGGCTAGTTTAGGGGTCATAAATGCAGGTAAAGGTAGGCTAGAGAGAAAGCACTAGGTTACTAAAATGGTGCTTTCACGTCATGATTAACACTTTTGCTAGGAATCATGACACTTTTGCTGCAAAGATGGGATTTTGTATCACCTTAGCACTTTTGCAAAGTGTAGCACATATGTGATAGGTTTAGTGCTTTTTCCTAGAATGGTGCTTGTGCAGTGAAGTGAGGTGCTTGCACGATAAAGTCATGCTTTTTCTAGATAGGGGAGCACTTTCACCTAAAGTGGTGCTTGCATGGGCTAGTGAAGCACATTTTCCTAAAGTGATACTTACGTAGGATAGTGTAGCACTTTTGTATTGCTTGGAAAGATAGGCTTAGAATGTGGTTTGCAAAATACTAACAACATGTTGTGGATGGATATAGGTGCAATTATTGCCAATTCTGATGCAGGAGCATCCCAGGTTGCAGAGCAATCTTGCATCAACCAGAAATATTTGCATTCTTTTGTTTTCTTTCATTTTCCAGTTGATTTCAGTTCATTTCATTTTAGTTCAGTTCAGTTCAGTCAGTAGCAATTCCAACATTTTGTACTACATTTTGCCGTGTTTTCATTTCAAAGCTTGTTGAGTAGGACTTAACATCTAGACATCATCATGCACATTATATCCAAAATTTAGATCATTTGGATCAGTTTCTAGAAAGATATTGCTATCAAAAGATCAATTGTTTTCTCAGAATAGAGCATTCAGCCAGTCAGCTGAAGGAGAAGACTTGCGGAGCACTTCCATGACTTGCGGAGCTCTTCCATGACTTGCGGAGCTAAATGAAACATCATTCAAGGTACTTTGTGACATTGCTGACCTTCCCTAAGATCCACACCTTGTTTCATTCACTTGCGGAGGAGTGCAAGTTGCTTAAGGTCGACCTATCCATGTACACACATTACACCTACATTGGAGACTGTAACTTCTTCCTTGGCTGATGCGGAGGATTTCCTGAGCTTGGAGATGATATATAAATATTCTTAGGATGTATTAGGAAGTTAATGATAGATTAGATTAATCCTTTTATTTTGAAAAGGTGCTTCATTATAAAATATTGCATATTTGGTGTATTTGGAATCAAGCCTATGAGCCCTAATTTGTAAGCCCGCATGGTGCCAACATATTTGCATTTTGAATCTATGATATACTAAAAATTTGAATCATTCTTTGTATTCCATATTTGAGTTGCTTCCATTGTGTTTACTCTTGTTGCACGACTTGGATAGTTAATTCCGTGGACCCTCCTAACTGTGACTGCACCAGATTCAGTCATGAGAAAGGAGGCCCCCAACCATGAGGTTAAGGCCAGAGTTGACAGAGATGGATAGGGAGTTCTTAGGGGCCATTAGTTTGTACTACATTACATTTATGTCTGAGATACATGCACATCGTGCCATGATGACACTATTGGTGGAGCAGTGGCATAACGAGAGGAGTGATTTCCTATTATTGATAGGAGAGATGACGATCACTCTCAAGGATGTGTGGAGGATCTTCTTGGTTCCCAAATCAGTAGTCATCAAACTCTAAGGGTTTTCCAGTTCCTATGCTCAAACTCAATGACAGATTCAACCAACAAAGACATGAGGTGATTTGCACGTGCCTCCCTTGCACTTCAGGTTCTATCACAAATAGGGGGGGTATCCCTATAAAATAAGATTTGTCTTTGACTCTCTCAAAATAGAAAGATTTAGTTTTTCAATACTAAGAAAAATGCTCTCATGTATGGACCGAGGTTTGTTGGATAAATCCCCAGATTGGCAATGTTCTTAGACTATCACAATGGTTGAGAATGAGAGCATGCAAGGTCCTAATCCTACTCCTATAAGATAACAAATGGAGATTATGAAATGATATATGTTTGGAGTTGTGGGACTCTTCTAGACCCTTTGGACAAACAAATCCCTAGACTAGTGATTTATTAGGGCAATAGAGTCAAACCCATTATTGTAAATGTCTCCCTATGACAATAGAACTTCATCTCCAGAGGACTCAACATAGAATACTACTGCCTAACAACAATATGTCCAAGAAAGAGTATTATCTATGACCATACTTTAAGAATCCTTTGACATTACCCAATTTTCCCTATATCTGATCTAAAGAAAATTTAGTCTACTCCTTGAGCAGATGCAAGAAACGAGACACACAATATAGCACATGCACATTGAAGAACTCATAAATCCTTGATAACCTTGTTCAAAAGAAAAATAATAACATTGAAGGAGACAATCATAAACAACACACACATGAAGTGTTTCTCATTTAATTCGATCTGATTAGAATATTATCATAAAAAAAATTATCATTCACAAATAGGAAATACCTCTGCATCTAGACAAAGGACCAAGCCTGCAATAAGATATGCCCTCCAAGACATGAATACCTTGTATTCAGAGTAAAAAAGAAAAGACCCAATGAACTCATCCCTCCCTTTTTAGGATGGCCATGAATTCCTTTTAAAGGAGAAAACAAGTTACCGGCTACCTACATTCCGACAAACTCCCTAAATGAAAAGATCACATCCTTACAGATTTTTCATGATACAATCAGATTCACAATAAATTTTGTAGTTGGAACAGTTAGATTTTTTCTAAAATTCCTAAAAATCCACTGGTGAAGCAACCTCTACCTCGATCAAATGAGAAGATTTGATGTTTGGTCCATGGCTGTGAAGCTGGCCCATTTACTTCAATATGGAGGAGGGTGAGAATTGCGCTGTTAGATAACCGCTCTAGATTTGAACTTCAACTGTTGATTTGAGCCTGTCTTCCATTAGATCAACACCTTGAAATGCTTGATAATCCATATCGACACTGTTGAAAAGTCTTTACCAATAGAATTGTGCCAGCAGAATGGTCTCCCTCCTCTGACTTTTCCTTCCTTCCTTCCGATCCTGAAACGTGGCACCCTATCTCACCATCGCAGACAATAGTGGGCCACCACCAAAGTGCCTTGCACGGGTGTGCAAAGACCACCACGCGTCCCCTCATCGTAGCCATGCAACAAATATTCTCTTGACAAGATCATCCCGTGCACTCACAGACTGTTGGATTTAGGCCTTCCTGTAGATCTCCTTTTATCTCGACACCTGGCAGCATATGATTCATCATTTTGAGATCCTTGATTAAATGGTTGTAAGCCACATCTTCTTGACAGCTGGTGCCCTATCATAGCCGTGCAGGGGTAAGATGACATCACTGATGACGCATTGCGACACTATGCTATTCACTTTATAGGGCCTCCAAACTTAGGACTTAAGACTTAATTATTTGCGGGCAGTAGCAGGTAAGACTAGGACAAGGGGACAATCACTTAATGAGAACAAAGGCTTCAATTTGTGACTTAAGTGACTGGGGACCTAGGATAAGAGGTTAATGAGAGAATAGAACATAAAGTGAAAGGGGATTGTAGGACTTTTTCTAGGGTTTAAGGAAAAATGAAGGTAAACACCTATGGGATAAACTTAAAACCCTAAATCCTAGGCAGACACCACCATTGGCTTTAGTTGGGGACGCATGCCTCTTGCAGGCATGGCGAGGACCTCAGATTTCTGGGATGCAGACCAGGTGCCATATCCATTGGGCACATAGTCACCTAGACCAACCTACATTACAAATCACATTTTCAAATTTACTTGGTGGCCTAGGGCCACCAAAAAGGAAGAACTAGTACTTCTCTTTGTCAAATACCCTATTTTCTTTTGATTTCTTCAAGCAAATCTTGAAAACACTAAGCTGTCTGCAGCATTTTGCCTTGCTGTTGATTGTGCTGCTACTCTTTTTTCCTTCAACAAATCTACATCAGAATTGATTTGGTTTTTCTATCCACAGCTATAGACTATCTTCATTATATGAGTTGCCAGTTTTGTTAGGAAAGGAAACAAACTCATATGAAACAAATGAATCTATATCTGGATTTTTCTCTTCTTCAAACAATAATGCATCCTCTGTACTGAACAAGCAATAATCAGGCACAAGCAACATTTCATACTCAAATAATTCTAGATATCCATCATCATTGTGCTTAGCAATTTTATCATCAAAGCTCACCTGGAATACTTTAAGAGAAGGCATATAAAACTTAGAATATAGCCCATCATCAGAAGCTCCATAGTTACCCTTACAATCAATATTATCCCCATAAACAAGAACATCTGCAACTAGTTTATTCATATCTAAATAACAATCCTATTTTCCCTCTTCACCAATGCACCGACAATCAAAAGTAAACATTTCAACTTCTACATTATAGAGGTGGTCATCATCCTCAAGGAAGCATTCATATTCAACATTCATATATATTTCATCATCTAAAAGGCTCACACATGTGTCTGAATGTTGACAATCATTAGCACATTCCTTGCCACTCCTTGAGTCAATATCCTCTATATTCAGAGTGAAGATCTGCATATCTTCCTCATAAAGATATTCATGATCAGTTGGGATATGCCTATTGCTGCAGGACACATCTTCATTTACATCTTTTATTTTATCATCTTAAAGGCATTCTGCGTTTGCATATCTTTCTTCCAGAGACTGATTAGAATATTTGCCTTCATCATTTCTGGATGTGCCCACATTTTTTGCAGCAGCTTCTTCATGCATCAAATCATGACTGCACTCAGTGTCCTAAAATATATCCTTTTTAGGACACTGAGTGCAGTCCTAAAAATATGGAATGTCCTAAAAATATGGAATGTCCTGGAATGGAGTGTCCTAAATCATGAACCTTACTGACATTCCATATTTTTGATTATTTTCAATATCCATAGCAAATTTATAAGCTTGGTGAAGTGTGGCTTGTTCCTTATCTCTCAGCAGATAACTCATTTCTTCATCAAATGCAGCTAGATAAATTGTCAAGCATAATGCATCATTAGGTCTCATGTATTCTAGAATGTGCTTGAACAACTTTATAAACCTTCAATTAAAGGCTGGAACCAACTCATCATTTTCTTTTTGGATATTCATGAATCGTATGATCAATGAAGCGACATTAGTTCTTTCACCAAACTATTCTAGGAATGCACTTTCGAAATCTACCCATGAAGAAACTGAACACTCATGCAAGTTTGAAAACCAGACCCTAGCATCATCGTTTAATGATTGAACAAAGAGCTTCATTACAACATCTTCAGCCTCAATGTCATAATCTTCTATCAAATCACAAAATTTTTGCAGATGTTTGTTTGCAGACTCAGAATTTAATCCACTATACTTTGGCAAACACTTTTTAATTTTATGGGGGATAGCATTTGGGTAACCACTAATTCCTTTAAAATTTAGGGCCTTATATCTTTCAATAAAAAATGGCCTTTTCTGAGAGCAAGATTAGGATTATTGCTCTATTTGAATCATTTTGAATGAAAATATGGAGTACTTGGAAATATGTTGCTCCTTCAAACAAGTTCAATCAACAGAGTCACTGCTTCCATAGGGAACAAACAATAAAGAAGGCACTTTTATTTTCTGGATTCACCACACCAGCAGAGCACCACATGATCTTTATTTGATCTTGTTACAGTGAAAGTAAGTAGAGTCACCACCCTACAAAGGGAATGATAAATCACTGTTCTTATGAAAACTCTACACAAGTTAGTGCTAGTACTTCAGAGACTCCATAGAAAAATTTGACAATATCCCTAGTAGAGTTGCCAATTGTGTTGGTTCCCAAATCAATAGTCATCAAACTCTAAGGGTTTGCCAGTTCCTATGCTCAAACTCAATGACAGATTTAGCCAAAAAAGATGGGAGGTGATTTGCACGCGCCTCCTCTGTACTTCAGGTTCTGCCGTACCTTAGGGTATCCCTATAACATAAGATTTGTCTTTGAATCTATCAAAATAGAAAGATTTAGTTTTTCAATACCAGGAAGAATGCTCTCATGTATGGACCAAGGTTTGTCGGATAAATCCCCAGATTGGCAATGTTCTTGGACTATCAAAATGGTTGAGAATGAGAGCATGCAAGGTCTTAATCCTACTCCTATAAGCTAATAGATGGAGATTATGAAATGATATATGTTTGGAGTTGTGGGACTCTTCTAGACCCTTTGGACAAACAAATCCCTAGACCAGTGCTTTATCAGGGCAACAAAGTCAAACCCATTATTGCAAATGTCTCCCTATGACAACAAAACTTCATAACCAGAGGACTCAATGTAGAATACTACTGCCTAACAACAATATGTCCAAGAAAGAGTATTATCTATGACCATACTTTAAGAATCCTTTGACATTACCCACTTTTCCCTATATCTAATCTAAAACAAATTTAGTCTACTCCTTGAGCAGATGCAATAAACCAGACACACAATATAGCACATGCACATTGAAGAACTTAGAAATCCTTGATAACCTTGTTCAAAAGAAAAATAATAACATTGAAGGAGACAGTCATAAACAACACACACATGAAGTGTTTCTCATTTAATTCGATCTGAACATAATATTATCATACAGAAAATTATCATTCACAAACAAGAAATACCTCTGCATCTAGACAAAGGACCAAGCCTGCAATAAGATATGCCCTCCAAGATGTGAATACCTTGTATTCAGAATAAAAAAGAAAAGACCTGACGAACTCACCCCTCCCTTTGTAGGATGGCCATGAATTCCTTTTAAAGGAGCAAACAAGCTACCAGCCACCTACATCTGATAAACTCCCTAAATGAAAAGATCACATCCTTACAAATTTTTCATGATACAATCAAATTCTCAATAAATTTTGTAGTTGGAACAGTCAAATTTTTGCTAAAATTCCTAAAAATCTGCTAGTGAAGCAACCTCTACCTCGATTAGATGAGAAGATTTGATGCTTGGTCCATGGCCGTGTAGCAGGCCCATTTAGTTCAATATGGAGGAGGGCAAGAATTGTACTATCAGATAGCCGCTCTAGATTTGAACTTCAACTATTGATTTGAGCTTGTCTTCCATTAGATCAACACCTTGAAATGCTTGATAATCCATATCAGCACTATTGAAAAGTCTTTACCAATAGAATCACGCCAGCAGGACGGTCTCCCTCCTCTAAATTTTCCTTCCTTCCTTTTGATCTTGACATGTGGTGCCTTATCCCAGCATCACAGATGATAGCAGGCCACCACCAAAGTGCCTTGCGTGGGCTCGTAAAGACCACCACACATCCCCTCATCGCATCCATACAACGAATATTCTCTTGACAAGATACTCTAGCACACTTGTGCTATCGTTGGATTAGGCCTTCCTGTAGATCTCCTTTTAGCTCGACACCTGGCAGCATATGATTCATCATTTTATGATCCTTGATTAAATGGGTGTAAGCCACATCTTCTTGACGGCTGGCGCCTTATCACAGCTACGCAGGGGTAAGATGACATCACTGATGAGGCATTGCGAGGCTACGCTATTCACTTTATAAGGCCTCCAAACTTAGTACTTAAGACTTAATTTTTTGCGGCAACAACAGGTAAGACTAGGACAAGGGGCTAGTCACTTAATGAGAACAAAGGCTTCAAGTTGTGACTTAAGTGACTGAGGACCTTGGATAAGTGGTCAATGAGAGAATAGAACATAAAGTGAAAGGGGATCGCATGACTTTTTCTAGGGTTTAAGGAAAAATGAAGGTAAACACCTACGGGATAAACTTAAAACCCTAATCCTAGGCAGGCATCACCAGATCCTACGGATCCCAAATGAGGAGGCTTTGGAGAGGAGGCTTTGGAGCGGGTCTTGTTTTCAAATGACCTACTGATTGATGGTCACATTGAGATGGACCTGGCAGATGGGATGGACACTATTGGTTGTTTTTAATTCCCAACTTGATCTCAAAAGGCCAATCTATAGAATAGCCAATTCTAATGATTGATTTGCCTTGAGGGATTGGCCAACGAATAGGAAAAGCTTGGTTATACTTTTCCTCTGCACTTTAGGCTCTGTAAAACCTAGGAGGGTAGTCCTTAATAGTATTTATTCTTGATCTTTTACTATTTATCTCAAATACTATCTCTAGCAGATATGTTCTCTCTAAAATTCCTAAAGAACTACTGATCTATACTAGAGTAATGGGCTAGATTCTCAGGCTTTAACACAACTCTCTTGTAGGAGAACATAGGAATAACATTATATTCATAACTTAAGACAGAAATAGAAATTCATTTTGATTTTGAATATAGATGACCAAGGAGTTGTATCAGACAAAAGTTCTAAGAGATCAGTGCCTAAATCCCAGGTTACAGAGTCAAAACAGATATAAATGAAACCTAATACAACAACATCTTTCCCAACTCATGTAAACATTGTAATAATGCATTACACTATCATACTTTAATAAGTTCAAAACTAACTCTACTTAGGAATCCCTGCAATCATTCATAGCATTCAATATTGATGCAGTTGCATCCGGGTGAACTAGCAATCGACATCGACCAAAAAAATTTTCAGTTTGTTTTCTTCCAACTTTCATTTGTTTTGGTCATATTTGGCATCTCTCTGCATTGAGGAAGTTCTTCCATGATCAGAAGGGCAATTTTCAACTTTTCGTTGAATTGCAGTTTTCACACGCCGTAGGTTGATTTACGGAAACAATTGTTTCTAGAGATTTTGGAAATCTAGGCTAAAATCCTTTCAGGGAAAAATTCATGAATGTATTTCTCATTTAATGCAACAAGTTTTGTGGTTAGATTCCTCACGGTTTGAGATAATTTAAAATTCTCTATTCATGGTTGGTAGTTTACGAGAAATTTAATTTCTCAATTTTTACAAAGTCTAAAGAAAAATCCTTTGGAGGGAGATACTGTATTGGTATTCCTCATATCTTGACAAGATTTAGTACAAAAAGGAGCTCTTGGTAAAAAGTTATGTAGAAAATTGTTTTCCGTCAGTTGACAGAGCTTGTCGAAGATGCATAATTAAAATTCTCTGTTTAATTTGTTTGTGTAAAATTAAAAGGGATGTTATTATGTCCTTGTTACTTCATAATTGTTTCTGTTGAGGTAATTGAAAGAGAATTTAATGAGTACATTTATGACAAGGTATGAGAAGACCAATTTAGAGGCTGTTGTTACAAAATTGAATTATTTGGAGGCACCAAACTCTACTGTAATATCTCTTCCATACCTGAAATAGATTTTGGTATTAATGCTGTGCCAAAATGAGAAGAAAGGAAAGGTGTTAAGATTTAGGGTGCTAGGAATAAACAAGAGTTTACAAAAAAAAATCTACGTGGAATGTGAGGAAGGGCACAGGCTGAATTTCATAATTAAATTTTTAGATTTTAATGCTTACTCAGCATGTGAAATGAGGCACCAAAGAAGGTAAATAATGCCTTTTAAGGAAGAGTTACTAAATGACAAAGATTAACACATTAAAGTGCCAGGTATGCAGTTTTATTGAGATAATTTTTATCAATTTTAAAAAGTGAAGAACTTCCACTCTAGGCTAAGAAGGAACACCTCATTGGAGGCATTTAAAATCATATTTTATATTCTTTATTGGGATAGCACTGAAACACATAAATGAAATGCCTTGAAGAGTGAAAATTTTTAATGTTTTTAAAATAGGAAAAGCAAGAGGAAAAAAGGGAGAAAAGGCAGATTTTTAAGAGAATATGGAATGCCACACTTGAGAAACACAACAGATAAAAAAGGAAAAGCGTAGAGGGGAGAGGGAGCAGATTTTTGTTGAAAAGAAAAGAAAAATCGAAAACCAGAGACATGAGTGTGTGTCACGGCCAAAAGAAAATAACTACTGTGAATTATTGTGGGCTGAGAGTTACCCTAGAGGAAAAGAAAAGAGAATAGTGATGCTTCCTGAGGATTAGAAAATGTGCTTCCGAATAGAGAAAGAGCCTCAGTGTGAAGAGGTTTTGTGCTAGGAGGGAGGCCATTGAAGGCCCAGATTGTACATAATATATTGTAGATTTGAATTAAATAAAATCAAGATGACATTATTGTTAAAATCTATATATGAAGTTATTGTGTCTTGAAATGAGATTGTGATTTAGTGAACTGTGCAAGTGTTGTGGGTGTGTGTTTAAGTGATTGTGGGTTGAATGGGTTTCATCTTCATCAAATGGTATCAGAGCTAGTAATCTTGAGTGTGGAGAGGATCCACTAGGACCTGTGAGAGAGTGAAGTAGTAGAAAAGAAGCTCTGTGAGAGATGTTGTAGGTAGGAGAAGTCCTGAGCAGTGACAGAGCTTGAAGCCATGAAAGAAAGTGTTTTGCAAAGCGTGGGATGTGAAAGACTGCAATAGTAAACAAGATGGGTATAGTCATAAGGAGGAAGCCCATGATATGGGATGGATGGATGCAATATGAGAAGAGGAGGATTTTGACAATGATGATTGACATCAATGCAAGAGTGACTAGATTAGAAGCATGGCAGTGAGATAAATTGGTTAAGCATGATGAGGATAAGAAATAAAATGCAATTGTGGCAATGGTTGAGAATGAAGAGGTTGAAGATGTAGCTGTGGAAATTGAAGTTGCAGTGATGGCATGCGAAAATGTTGCAACGAATGACGAAGGTGAAGAATATTTGTTCGCACATATTTTAGCGATAGAGGACGAATGGTTTGAGAAGATCATAGTGAATAAAGGAGAGAAATATGTTGCAGCAGTGAAGGATGATGAAAAATAAGTTGGAGTAGTGACAAAAGATGAGGTATTTTCTAAAATTTGTGAATTTAGTCATGATTTTTGTTTATCTTCATTATTGAGAGGAGAAATTGAAGAGTATAATGCAGGGGAGATAGGGGATGATATGGAAATATTTAATTTCCATAAAGTTGTTCATATCAACTTGTGTGTAGATGAGTGGGCAGGAAGATTTTGGTGGAGGTGGTCGGTTTGTGGTGGGTTGGATCCCACGAAGGAGGAGAGGAGAGTAGAGAGAATTTGCTGGAGGAGGACAGTATATGGTGGATGTGAATCCATGAGAGGAGGAAGGAATGGTGAATGTAGTTGTGGGAGGAGGATGATGATTACGCTAGCGAGATGTTGGAAAAAGAGGAACAAGAAGTGATCTTGTACACTTATTCCAACAATGGATTTCACTGTAGGTTGGACGTAACTTGAAAGGGTAGTGCAGCTACTCAACTCCAGTTTTGTGAGCCTATGCTCACAAAATTTCTACCCATCGTATCTAATGCAGGAGCATCTGAGTGAACTAGCAATTGACATGGACCAATTTTTTTTTTTCACTTCGTTTTCTTCCAACTTTCATTTGTTTTGGTCATGTTTGGCATCTCTCTACATTCAGGAAGTTCTTTCATGATTAGAAGGGTAGTTTTCAACTTTTTGCTGAATTACAATTTTCATGCGTCACAGGTTGATTTACAAAAATAATTGTTTCTAGAGATTTTGGAGAGATGGACTAAAATCCTTTCAGGGAAAGATTCATGAATGTATTTCTCATTTAATGCAACAAGTTTTACAGTTATGTTCCTCATGGTTTGAGAGAATTTAAAATTATCTATTCATGGTTGACAATTTACAGGAAATTTAATTTCTCAATTTTTACAAAGTTTGAAGCAAAATCCTTGGAGGAAGATATTGTATTGACATTCCTCACATCCTAACGAGATTTTGTGCAAAAAGGAGCTCTTGGTAAAAAGTTATGTAGAAAATTTATTTTTGCCAGTTGATGGAGCTTGTCGAAGATGCATAATTGAAATTCTCTATTTAATTTATTTGTGTAAAATTAAAAGGGATGTTATTATGTCCTTGTTGTTGCATATTTGTTGCTGTTGAGGTAATTGAAAGATAATTTAGTGAGTACATTTGTGACAAGGTATGAGAAGCACTAATTTAGAGGTTGCCGTTACAAAATTGAAGTATTTGGAGGCACCAACCTCTACTATAATATATCTTCCATACATGAAATAGATTTTGGTATTAATGCTGTGCCAAAATGAGAAGAAAGGAAAGGTGTTAAGATTTGGGGTGCTAGGAATAAAGAAGAGTTTACAAAAAAAAATCTACGTGGAATGTGAGGAAGGACATAGGCTGAATTTCATAATTAAATTTTTAGATTTTAATGCTTGCTCAACATGTGAAATGAGGGGCCAAAGAAGGTAAATAGTGCCTTTTAAGGCAGAGTTACTAAATGACAAATATTAACACATTAAAGCGCCAGGTATGTAGTTTTCTTGAGACAGTTTTTATCAATTTTAAAAAGTGAAGAACTTCCACTCTAGGCTAAGAAGGAACACCTCATTGGAGGCATTTAAAATCATATTTTATATTCTTTATTGGGACAATGCTGAAACACATACATGAAATGCCTTAAAGAGTGAAAATGCCTCTTTCAAGGAAAATATTTAATGTTTTTAAAACAAGAAAAGCAAGAGGAAAAAAGGGAGAAAAGGTAGATTTTTAAGAGAATATGGAATGCCACACTTGAGAAACACAATAGATAAAAAAAGGAAAAGCATAGAGGGGAGAGGGGGCAACTTTTTGTTGAAGAGAAAAGAAAAATAGAAAACCAGAGAAGTGTGTGTGTCACTGCCAAAAGAAAAGAACTACTGTGAATTAATGTGGGTTGGGAGCCGCTCTAGAGGAAAAGAAAAGAGAATAGTGATGATGCCTGAGGATTAGAAAATGTGCTGCTGAATAGAGAAAGAGCCCCAGTGTGAAGAGGCTTTGTGCTAGGAGAGAGGCCATTGAAGGCCTAGATTGTACATAATATATTGTAGATTTGAATTAAATAAAATTGAGATGACATTATTGTTAAAATCTGTATATAAAGTTATTGTGTCTTGAAAAGGGGACTGTGATTTAGTGAACTGTGAAAGTGTTGTGAGTCTGTGTTTAAGTGATTGTGGATTGAATGGGTTTCGTCTTCATCAAATATTCTCTTAAAGCATTAAATTCACTCTTTGAGTAAAAACCATAAGAAGAACATTCTTACACAGGAAAAACTCTGAAGATGAATAAAATGATCCTTGATTAGTTTCTATTCATAAATGAAATGAAGAATACAATTGTAGGAGACAATATAGTCTTGAACTTTGACAATATATTTAAACTATGAACTAGTACTGTCATACAAAATTTACAAGTACATCAAAATCTATTCTCAAATAACACCTAAACTAAGAAAAACTGACTCTTCTACTATGTGTACCGTGATACAAAAATTCTCCAAGATCCTTTGTCAAAGGTTCTGAATTCCCTTTTATAGAAACAAGGGAGAAAAACAAGCTGTAGGCCTATGACAAGTGTCACATTTACATTTGACAGTCTTTACAACAACAAGATGCAACCATAATTGTTCATGGAGCAAATATTCCATAAGGAGCAAATGTTGTTGCATATGTAGTTATGAATCTTGATTCCCTCTCAAAGATGCTCGCATAAGACCTTTGTAACATACTTTGCCACTTCCTTCCACCTTCTTCAAGTTCCAACTACTTGGAAGAACCGATGATGTAGGTGAGGACAAAAAAGGAGAAAACCACTAAAGGACAAAATATCTTGTTGGAACCAATCCCACACTGATGCTGAATAAGAAATCAAAGAAGCATATCCCCTTTTTGAAAAAAGGAATATAATGAACTATAACAAATGCCACATGCCATATCATCAAACCTTACAAATTAGGCAAATTGCTATATTTGTCATCCCAAGCCTTATATTGCTCCTCTGCGGGCCATTGAAATGCAAGGAATTGATCCATATTTTCTTTATATTTACTATACTTGTACACTGTAATATTAGACTCCTCAAATTCCCCTAAGAATTGATTTGCATCCCATAGTTTATCCAAACTGTCCTTTATAAAATCCCAGTCAACCTTACCTTTAACACATATGAGAAAAACAAGTGTAGGAGTAATACCTTCAAATTGAGCTTTCCACAACCCAAATGGCTTTATTTCTCCATTATCCCTTTTGATCTTTGGCATAAGCCTCATATCTTTCTCATCAAGTTCCTTGATCTACTTTTCAATCTTTCCTTCCAACTATTTCATCCTGGTGGACAACACTCCTTCAATTGCAGCTATTGCTCTATCAAGTGCCACTATCCTAAGGGATGGGAAGAGGGATAAATAAGGCTTCTCTTCCCCCAAGCCCAATCTGGAAACTCACAATAACATGGAGTTATTGTAATTGCCAAACAAGAAACCAAATCCCTCACTAGGATGAGACTGAAGGATAGCATGGAAACGAAGGCAATTTAATGCTTGCTATCTTATCCCCTAAATCTTACAAGATCCTCCCATCCCGTAGAAAAAATATCTCTAGTTCCTTAATTCTGTAAGAAAATAATACTAGCCAAGAGAAGAGAGATGAACTTCCTAAAGAACAGGGTGGCAAATATAGCATACTAAAAAGAAGAATACCCATTGTGTTCGCATAGAAGGAATGATGCATGTAATAACAATAGGGACATCTATTTATAGTACAATTATAGAGGCTCCCACATGTAAATAGTCACACTCTATCAACACCTTGATCATTTCAGTTAAACTAGTACCACGACACGCTGGTCTTAAATGGAAATCTTTCACTATTCTACCAACGCTACCAGAAAGGAAAAGGAGGCGGCATTTCATCATCACATCAATTTCCTAGAACTTAGATCACATATATATGCCAATTTCCACAATGAGGATGCCAAGTTAGGTTCCTTAGTTGCAGCACTTTATCCACTTTAAACAACACACCCTGCTCAAATTCTATCATGACGTCAAGTGGAAAATCCCATCAAGACTGAATACAAATCCCCAAGGGATGATTGCGTATCATGCTAGTCTCTATTCAAGTTTATCATCTTGTACTATGATAGTGAGGAATGCTTGGCACATGCCTGAAGAACCCATCATTGCATTAGTTTATCATTTACTACGCACCACCACTCCATTGCCTCCTTTTGAAAATGGACCGTTGATTATAGAATAGAAAATCTAAATCAATGACATAGATAAGGCCAATGAGGTAAAAATATCTATCATTCATGGAAAAGGGTCGCAGATCAATACGAACAAGCCACCCGGACTGCCACCTCAGCCATGTCGTTGAGAAGAAAAGTCAACAAAACCCATGTGGTAGTTTTTCGCACTTCCACAGTCATGAGATTATGCTATAGATGAGGGCCTATGGAACGATAGAAACCCTCTAGATCGTGTCATGTGGCACAAAGTCAACATCCCCTTTGAAGTTCCCTTGCTTACCGTAAAACATGCCACATGTCACTGGAGATCATTGTTGGCAACATGATCAAGAGACACTACTGATATGTTGGAGAATTGATGTTTTTATTGATGGCAACAATCAAACATGATCTGTAATAGTTCTTGAGACAAAGTTATGTGTAGCCTTTTGGTCCAAAAAGACTAACTTAGCCAAAATTGACCAAGTGTTGGCAATTTACCAAGATAGTGATAGTGATTTAGTTGGTACTCCTCCAGAGATGAAGATCCTACTATGCGGTTCTGGTATGTTATACTTAGATGTTATACAATGTTGTATCCTAAGTTTCATGTCTTGAAAATCTTTGGAAGTCATATTGTAAATTGCCTAAGTCTGGTAAGCAGAGTGTAGTGAGGAATAGTGTAGAACACTTGAGTAATTCATTTTGCATTCCACTATTGGTTATCTCGATGTGCAATTTGAAGGTGTTGTAAACACATATAATAGCTATCTAATTCTAGATTTATAATATTTGAAGTCCACCAGAGGATCATCTACAAGCTTCCAAGTTTCAGTAGTCAGTTTGACAGTGTTTAACTAAGACAAAGGTAACAGTTTTGAGATCTACATATTGCCACACAAGAATATTATGACTTGTGGTTATGAAGGTATGATTGGTGATGTCTAATGAATGTTTGATGTGCATTTTGAAGTTTCATGTGGTCCGCAATAGAAGTTATGATATGACAGACAACAAGGTTTAAGTGTGTACTTTGGGATAAGGCTGACACACAGTTGGATCGATGTGTGGTAAGGAGATAATGTTTATTTCATTATTCTAAATGGTTCAATAATAGGTCCAAACCTATATGAAGATTCATGAATGATTGAATGAGTTCTCATTGTTGTTTGTGTAAAGGATCAAACTGACAAGGTACAACTTTGGTATACAAGTTTCATATTTTGCATGCCGACCTAGTTTTGGGATAATTCATGTTGTGGATATATATACTTGATAAATTTTGGTATTGGGGGTACATGATTGTGCGAATGTGGTGTGAATTCAATATATATTTGATCTGAGGCAATTTTGTGATAAAAATAGAACAGTAAGGATTGAAGAACAGAGTATATGTGAACAAGACAAAGAAATAAAGTATATATTATGAAGTCATTTAAATCTGTATACTGAGCTATCAATGGAACTGCAATCTAGCATTTTGTAGATGCATATGTAGCAGTTCAATCTTGGCAGTGAGCCATTCTCTCTTCTCTTCTTTTCTTTCATGGTAGTGAGTCCTAAGGCAGTGAGCCTTCATGTAATTCAATTTTGATATCATAATATATTGTGAGCTAACACCCACTATGGTTTTTCCCTTTTTGGGTTTTCCATGTACAAATCCTGATGTCTATGTGTTATAACTTTGTGGCTACTCTTCTCATGTTTACTTTGCTTTCATATTATTGAATTTGGTAAATGGATTAATGAATATGTGAAAGAAAGGTTTTATAGAATACTGATTCACACCCCTCTCAGTATTCCTTGTGTTCAACAATTGGTATCAGAGCAAAGTTCTTTGGAAGAAGTTTAATAGCTTGAGGAAGATCAGGGAAAGTGAACACATGGCATCCAGAAGATATCCTACTTCTCCAAAAGTAATTCCACGTAGTGTCACATTTGATGGTTGCACATATGTCAGAAATGAAGAATTGAAAACTGCTCTTGAAGATCTTGATAAGTATGAAGCTGATATCAAGGATTTGAAGGAGAATGTAAAGATAATTGATGATTGCATCCTAAAGCTAAGAGAACAAGTTAAGAGATCAAAGGATAGGAGTAGAGAGCTAAGTGAATAGTTGAAAACAACAAATGAAACCCTAAATGACTTATCAATGTTGTTTGAAGAGAAAGAAAAGGCTGAGGAGCATTTAAATCAAGTTTTGCAAGACAAGTCTGAAGAGTGTGAAAAATTGGCAAAATATGTTGTGCTTTTGAAATTTGACCTAGAAGTTGCTAATAGCTATAAAGAAAAGTTCAAACTAAGTTCTGCAAAGCTTGATGAGTTGATTGAAAATTAGAAAGGTCTAGATGATAAGAAAGGCTTGGGTTTTGAAAGAGGAGAAAGTTCTAAGTCAGGACAAGCTAACACTAAGATGAAGAGAGTCAATGACAATCAGGTCTAGAATCAGATAAACAGACCTAGAAGACCTCCAGTTAGACAACCAAATGCTCAAAGGTACCCATCTTTCAATGGCTATTATTTTAATTGCAATAAGTTTGGTCCCAATGTAGGACTAGAAGAAGTCAAAATGTTCCATCATTCTCCAGTCAATGTTTCAATTGCAAAAAAATTGGTCATAGATCAAATGAATGCAAAAGTCTGGTAAGGAATGATTTTAACAATTTAAGGAACACTCAATCTTTCAGTGGAAAGAGATTTGTCTGCAATAGATTTGGGCATATGGCTAACCAATGCAGATCAAGAATGAATCCAATTAATCTAAAGGATTTAAGGACAAAGGAATGTGGTATGCTACAATTACAATAGACTTGGACATGTTGCAAAATTCTGTAGAATCAAGAATGATAAAACAAACTATCCTGTAGAGAAGGGAAAATAGAGTAGAGGGAAGATAAAGGAAAGATTAAGGTTGATCTAGCAAAAATCAAGAAGGAAATGAGCAAAGTATGGATTAAGAAGGATGTAAAAGAGGTCAAGGATGAATCCGCACTAGCCTCTGGTGCAAATACTTCCTCCAGGAAGTAAATTGGGAGCTTTGGCTCAGGGGGAGCTTTTAATGAATATTTTGATCCCCTAGCCAAATAGTGGGTGCTAAGATCTAACACTAAGGTATGAGTTTAATTAGTATTAGATAAATCATTTGGAGAAGAAACTGACAAAAAAAGACCTAATGCAGCACATTGTGAAGCAATCTTAACCGACCGTGTCTAACAGTGAAGTATTTGACAACTTTTTGAGAATAACATTTATGATGACTAGGTTTTTGCATAAGGAGGGTTAAAAGGGGTCACATTCAAAAGACTAATCACTTTACATTCAAGATATCAAGTTTCCAAGGAGAACTAAAGAAAAATTACAAGTGACTTCAATGATTTCTAGTGATTCAAAGCAACTTAGAGCAATTTCAAGTGAAGAAAACCCTAATTCGACAAAAGAGGTATTTATACTTTGAAACCCTACGGTGAACTTGTTTGAATTCTTGTGGAAATGGAGACACCACAAGTTATTGATATCACTGAGAGACCACGACCAAAATTTAAGAAACATCCACACAAATCTACGGAAGTCGATCCTAACGGTGCATTTTTAGAAGTGCCCTATGGTGTGATGCATGAGGAAGACATTAGGGCTTACATCCATGTTGCCCTAGATGAACACAATAGTAGAAAACTTGGGGAATTGTATATGAATCATCTATGTGGTGAGGGATACGAATTGAAGGAAGAATACAAAGCCCTAGAAGAGAAGAAATTCATGCAATACATAGACTTTCCGTCATTTACAGAGGACTCATGGGTCTGATATGTATTGAGCAGAATTCACAATGAGTTTATGTGGCTTAACACACCATTCATGATCAAAAAAGGCACTATAAGGGCTATTATAGGGTTGAATTTGAATGAATTAGTGCCTGTGTTGAAAGCTATGAAAAATAGCACAGTGACGGAAGCCATAGGTGCTCAATTCAACAAAAGGGCATTGACAGTTAACGACATTGAAGACCATGTAGTTAGGTTTGCATCCATGGTGATCATTTACAAGATCTACTTCACAAACTGGGAGAACTCTATCTCTGGTACTACCATATACATAGCCTATGAGATGGTTAAGAAGAATGCAGATTATGACCTTTATGAGTTGCTCTGGCAACAATTAATGGAAAATCTAAAGAAGATAAAAGAACACAAATATCCCTTCAAGTTTGGTACATTGATCATTTACTTATTTTTCTATTTCATGCAAGAATTACTGGGAATGAAGTTGATTTGGTCTAGTAGTCAACCAATTGCTATACAAATTAGAAACCACTTGAATAGCATAGGAAGCCAGGATGCACAAAATGCAGCCTTGTAGGGCTACTTCAAGAACTTTTAAAAGACAATGCAATCTAGGTAAAGAATACTAGAGAAAATAGTTGAGAAATACAATAATGATATATGTTTTATTGTAAAAAAAGATCAATGCATGATGGAGGCTGTTGAGCCTAGGACAATCTGGGTCCTTCCAATGGGTTATGAAGTAGCTGAAAATATACTGGATGGTTATGTTGAGCTCATGTTGAGCAAATCCAGGGACACCAATGAGGCAAGGTTTGGTACCTATGAGGAGTTATTTGTAAAAGTTCATGTTGAACTAAGAAAGCTAGAAACTCAGAAAAAGATGAAGAAAATAGTAGAGGAATATGCCCAGAGCATAAGACTTACTAAAGAACAGATTGCTAAAACAAGAGCAAGGGCTGAAGTAGCTAGGGTAGCTAAAGAAATGAAGTAGGGTGAGTCTGAAAAGGCTCTAGAAGAGTTTGAGAAGAAAGTGAAGCAGCCTACAGTAACAAGGAAAAGAATAAGAAGTACAACTTCTACTCAAACTACTACTGTATCCTCCAGTCCCACACCTTCTATGAGTGTGGAAGCACCTGTAATGGAAACCACTACAAAAGAGCACAAAAGAATGAAAACCAAGGGGAAAAGAATGTATGTGAGTATTGGAGTTGATGATGAGGAGACTGAGTCAGATGAGGAAGTAAAGAAAATGAAATTTAAGGCTACTAAATCCTCTAGAAGCAAAAAGGAGAAGCCCTCCAGTAAGGGTAGAATCAAAAAGCCAAGACAAGCTGAGACTGAGAAAGGAAAAGCAACAATAAATTTGGAAGATGTCTTGAAAGCTATAACAGTTGATGGAAATCTAAAGCCTATAGCTCAACTGTATGATGATTATGATGATGTAGACAAAGGCATCATTGAGACTGTTGTAATCAAATATTTGGAGATATACAATAGAGCCCTCATTGAGGTAGTCACTGATCTCCCAGACAGCTTGGCAAGCATAATGTCTGCCAAGAAGGAAGCAACAATGGCTAAAGATGTGGAGGTCTTGAGAAAATACATTGCTAAAATTTTGTCCAGATGTGACTCCTGAGGAGAGAACCAAAGTCTTCAAGATCCTTGGAGATAAAATTGAAATAAAGAGGAGGATCAACACTCTGATGTCAGGGAACACAAAGAAATTTGTGAAGGACATAGAGCAAATAATACTTGATATCCTAAACGATCTTAACATCCCAACTATATATGACAATGAAGAATAAAACATTGGTGATGCCCGTTCTTTACCGGAAGTCAGTCCTAATCAAGGTTTAAATCAAACAAGACTCCTCTGGTAAGCCTAGGAAAAGGTGAAGAGATGAAAGAGCAAGAAGAAGATAAATCTCCTAAGAATGTTGAAACCCCTGTAGAGAAAAAAAAAGCTAATGATCAAGAGGATGAACATGCTGAGAAGAACCCTCCTCTGGAACAAAACATTGATGAACAAGAGGCTATGTTCCTAGAACCACCAGAGCAGAATCAAGAAGAAGTGTCTAATGATATGACAAGAGACACTACTACCACACAGGATCTGGTAAATACTGTCAAGGAATTTTTGGAGAAGCAACAAGGAACACAAGTTTTGGATGCACCTGAGTTTTTGCAAGGTCCAATCAATTTGGACTTAATGTCTCTCTTGTAGAAGTTGAAACTGGGATCAATTGTATAGGCCAAAGCTCAAGAAGAAATTTTGAAATCCTATGTCCAAGACAGTGAGCTCATTGATAAGGCATCTGATGTATTGGAGAAATTGATGCCCGAACTGCAGAAAGATACAATACTTGCACCATCTGAGCAACTTAAAGGGCTCATAAACTCTGTAAGTACTCATTTTGAATCCTTTGAAATAGCAACAGATACAAAGGTTAGAGTAGAAATTAGTGATAAGAGGCTAGTTGAGATAAATGATAAGTTAGCTAAAGATGCAATTTTGTTAGATAATAGCATCAAGAATATAGAGACTGCCATTAAGGATGCTAGTGATATGTACAAGTTTTGTCTATCTTGGCCTAATTCAACAAAAGAGTTGAAGGAGAAAATAGATGATTTGGAGCTTAAACTGTTAAAGATCTCTGAAACCTTTGACCCAACAATTGACTCCATCTCAAACAAAAGGTCAGACATAGAAGACATTAATGCACAAATAAATAGTTTGCAGAGTAAGAAGAAGGCCACCAAGAGAAGAATGTGTCAAGTAAGAGAAATAATAGAATCCAAGCTTGATTCTATGATTGGTCTACAAGCATAGGCAGTAAGGATAAAGGCAATAACTGATGTGCCTACAACTATTGATAAGGCAGAGGAGTTGGTGTTTCAAGTGAATGGAAACATTCAAATTTTGAACATTTCCAAGACCAAGTGGGATGGAGAGATAGCTCAATTGAAAGAGATATACTCAGACATCCTCTCCACTTTTTAGTTAGTAATCTTTTGACTACATCTGTACATATGTGGCTAAGCATAACAATTTTGCAATACAATTTTGTTACTTATACATACACCTTTGCCATTGATGTCAAAGGGGGAGAAGAAGATCTAGTGAAAAATGGCTAGACATCTTAAGGGAAGAAGAAAAATAGAGTGTACATAGTAAGGGGGAGCAACATAAGCATTTTTCACTAAGTGTTGCCATCAATTCCAAAGGGGGAGATTGTTGGCAACATGATCAAGAGACACTACTAATATGTTGGAGACTTGATGTTTTCATTGATGGCAACAATCAGACATGCTTTGTAACAGTTCCTGAGACAAAGTTGTGTGTAGCCTTTTGGTCCAGAAAGACTAACTTTGGTGCAGGAGCACCTACCTGACAGCTGGCCTTCATGAGGCAGTTAGTTGTTTTAGGTCTTGTTTATGTTTCCAAGAAGGTCTGTTAAGACCAAATGCATGTAATAAGGTCATGCTGATCGTGATAAGATCATGCTGACCAGGCTCTTGCTATTTTTAGTTAAGTTTGTTAAAACAGCTGTCATGCTGTAGGGTCCGGTTGGATCTCCCAGCAGCCTGGAGAGTTCCCAGCCGCTTGGAGTCGGGTCAGTAGTACTCGTAGGAAAATCTATTTAAGCATGAGATCGGTTGATATTGCATAGACAGAGAGATATCATCGATTGATAGTATAGTATTGTATTGCGCAGAGGAGCTTGAGTGTGCTGTGTGAGGAACATCATATTGTATTGCATCTTTGAAATCAATAAAGATCCTATTTTCGGTTTCCTGTTTGATCCCCTTTGTGTAATCGACTTGCTGGTTTGGGTGGCTTCATGGATTTACTGATCCATTCCACCGGTTGATCCGTCTGATCGGTGGAATGGCGATGTACAATAGGTTAGATTGTAGTTTGTTTTCTATTTGCATGCAGGTGTGCAGGATCGCCGTCGAGAGATGTTGAAGACCCTAGCATGGGTATGTGCTAGGTCGAGTTGATAAGTTCGAGTTGGAAGATCACCCTAAGAGTGGATCGAGTCGTCCCTGGAGGATCGGCGAAGTGAAATTTCGCTAAGGCTGAAGGTTTGTTAAAACGGCATCATCAGGATATTTCTGCAAATATCCTACAGTTAGTTTGGGTATCGTCATCCGGATAAGTGAAGATGAGCATGATGCTTTCGAGTGCATGAAGTGCAAGTGCGTCGGGGTGATCATCACCAGGAGGGCCGAGGAGGAGCGTATCGGCATCAGGTTGAAGATCGGGTTGATCAAGTTGATCGCGGGCCAAAAAAAACTAAGTTTGGCCAACAGCAGGATATGACGTCATCATCATCATGATATACGTCATCAGGACATTTCGGAGCGGCAGGATATTGAGAAGTTGCGGGTGACGTCATCGTCATCAGGATCTACGTCATCAGGATATCGGGTGACGCAAGCATCGAGGCTACGGTGCGAGAAGTTAAGGTTTGTCATCATCAGGATAAATGGGAAGAACTGGATGTTCGTTATCCTGTTGATTATCATGATGCTGAAGGAAGAGAAGACGGAAGTTGTCGCTGAAATGAACAGTGGACGTCAGGAGGATGTTCGCGCTGGTCGAACATGATGATGCTGCCGAATATGATGATGCTGTCGATAATCGAGTAAGGTGATGCTGTTGACAGGCGAAAGTGCGAAGGCTTGTCTGCAGGAGGATATCGGTCGGCAGGTGAAATATGATGATGATGCTGACAGTGAAGTCAAATATGATGATGATGAGGATGAATATGATGATGATGATGGGCTGCAGACATCCATGCTGTATGCGAAGGTTATAGTGTGGATGCCTCTGCATCATAGTGGTATCAGAGCTCAGCAAAAGGTCTGGGCTGTTGTGTGTTGATTCTGTCACTGAAAGGGCAGAGGTAGAGTTGATTGTGTGTTGTGTGTTGATTGAGAGGTTGACAAAATGCCTCCGAAAGGTAGTGGTACTGCAAGGGAATTGCAGGAGATGAAGGAGAAACATGCTAGAGAGATGAGGAAGATGAAGGAGCTTGCTGAAGCACTTCAAGCCAGGCTGACAGCCCTGGAAAAGAATAAAAAGAGGGAAGTGGAAGATAGTGAGTCTGAAGAAGATGAAGATACTGTTGAAGAGTATGAAGAGGTAGCTGAAGATCTGGATGCTAAAGACCAGAAATTTGTAAAACTGTTAAAGGCTGTGCAGAATGATAAACCTAAGGTAAAGGTTGATGTTTCCAAATATACTGGAAGTTTGAATGAAGATGAGTTGCTGGATTGGATTGCTGCACTTGATAATCACTTTGAATGTGAAGATATTGCTGAGGATCAGAAGGTAAAGATTGCAAAGACCAAGTTAGGAGGTCATGCTTTGGTATGGTGGGATTATGTACAATCTGAGAGAAGGAAACAAGGGAAGTCAAAGATCACTTCATGGGATAAGATGGTAGCAAGGATCAAAGGGAAATTCTTGCCAAGGGATTATGAAATCCAGATGTTTAAGAAGCTGCAATTTTTAAAGCAGAAGGAAAGGGATATGAAGACATATACAGAAGAGTTTTATAAGTTAAGTATGAGATCTGGTCATCATGAGAATGAGGTAGAAAAGGTGGCTAGGTACTTGGCTGGTTTGAGATTTAACATACAGGATGAGTTAGTTTTAGCTAACCCTAAGAATGTGGAGGATTGTTATCAAATGGCAATCAGGATTGAAGAAAAGATGAATAGAGGACATGATAAGTCCATGAGAGGAAGAGGAAACCATAGGGGAAGAGGAGCAGCCCCTGCACAAAAGCAAACCAATGAGGGTCAAGAAGACACTGGTAAAGGACAGGGACAGTCTGATTTCAGAGGTGGATGGAAAGGTAATAGAGGAAGATTTGGAGGTGGTAGAGGTTCTACTACATTTTCAGGAAAGTGTTACACCTGTGGTGAGTTTGGTCATCCATCTTTCAAATGTCCAGAAAACAAAGGTTAGAACTAATGACAAGAGAGTACAACTTGTGCAAGAAGAGAAAGTAGAAACAAGTGCACAGAGTTCAAACAGAGATCCTGATAATTGTGGATATCCAGAGAGTGGAGAATCATTGATGTTAAGGAGAATTAGTTTGCAGGCATCAAAGGATATGATGCAAAGAAGAGCTCTTTTCAAGACCACATGCAAGAGTAAAGGTAAAGTATGTAAGGTTGTCATTGATACTGGTTCAACAGACAACATGGTATCTCAGGAGATGGTGGACAAACTGAAGCTGGAAAGGATTCCACATCCACACCCTTACAAGGCATCTTGGGTGAGTGATAGTCAATCACTTTTTGTCTCTGAACAGGCATATGTGGATTTTCAGATTGGAGCATATCATGATAGAATTTTGGGTGATATTTTGCCTATGGAATGTTGTCACCTACTGTTGGGTAGACCATGGCAATTTGACAGAAGGGTACTGTATGATGGGTATGCTAATACCTACACCATCAAGAAGGATGGGAAGATTATTAAGTTGATGCCATTGCAGGCAAAAGCTGCAGTACAGAAGGCAGCCCAAATCATTTTAATGGGAAAGAAGGAATTTGTGCAGATGCCTAGAGGAGCAGGCATAAAGGCAGATAAGGATACTGCAGGGAAAGGAATTGTTACAGACAACAAGCTGAAGAAAGTTTCAGTTGTGACTGACCGAGGTTAGCAGCAGGTTCAGAAACAGGGGTGCAAACAGCAACCAGTTGAAAGGAATGACAAGGATGTTGTCATAGTTGGGACTATTGCTTGTCCTATAAAGGCTGACAGGAAGATAGGATTGAACATTTCAGAAGTTCAAGAGGCAGTTCAGACAGAGGTTCTGGTCAGACAACCTGACAAACACAGGGTATGTGAGAGGAAGGCCTACATCAACAGGCATGAGGATTTACTTGCCAGAAAGCAAGTTACAGTTCAGAAGACTTGGAGCAGCCAAGAGACAGCAGCAGAGGACCAAGTTGGAACAGTTCAGCATATTGCCCAGGCAAAGTGTAAAGGTGGAGGACTTCCACATACTAAACTCATGGGACATGAGTTCTTTTCTGTTGGGGAGTATGGTGCAGGAGCACCTACCTGACAGCTGGCCTTCATGAGGCAGTTAGTTGTTTTAGGTCTTGTTTATGTTTCCAAGAAGGTCTGTTAAGACCAAATGCATGTAATAAGGTCATGCTGATCGTGATAAGATCATGCTGACCAGGCTTTTGCTATTTTTAGTTAAGTTTGTTAAAACAACTGTCATGCTGTAGGGTCCGGTTGGATCTCCCAGCCGCCTGGAGAGTTCCCAGCCGCTTGGAGTCGGGTCAGTAGTACTCGTAGGAAAATCTATTTAAGCATGAGATCGGTTGATATTGCATAGACAGAGAGATATCATCGATTGATAGTATAGTATTGTATTGCGCAGAGGAGCTTGAGTGTGCTGTGTGAGGAACATCATATTGTATTGCATCTTTGAAATCAATAAAGATCCTATTTTCGGTTTCCTGTTTGATCCCCTTTGTGTAATCGACTTGCTGGTTTGGGTGGCTTCATGGATTTACTGATCCATTCCACCGGTTGATCCGTCTGATCGGTGGAATGGCGATGTACAGTAGGTTAGATTGTAGTTTGTTTTCTGTTTGCATGCAGGTGTGCAGGATCGCTGTCGAGAGATGTTGAAGACCCTAGCATGGGTATGTGCTAGGTCGAGTTGATAAGTTCGAGTTGGAAGATCACCCTAAGAGTGGATCGGGTCGTCCCTGGAGGATCGGCGAAGTGAAATTTCGCTAAGGCTGAAGGTTTGTTAAAACGGCATCATCAGGATATTTCTGCAAATATCCTGCAGTCAGTTTGGGTATCGTCATCCGGATAAGTGAAGATGAGCATGATGCTTTCGAGTGCATGAAGTGCAAGTGCGTCGGGGTGATCATCACCAGGAGGGCCAAGGAGGAGCGTATCGGCATCAGGTTGAAGATCGGGTTGATCAAGTTGATCGCGGGCCGAAAAAAACTAAGTTTGGCCAACAGCAGGATATGACGTCATCATCATCATGATATACGTCATCAGGACATTTCGGAGCGGCAGGATATTGAGAAGTTGCAGGTGACGTCATCGTCATCAGGATCTACGTCATCAGGATATCGGGTGACGCAAGCATCGAGGCTACGGTGCGAGAAGTTAAGGTTTGTCATCATCAGGATAAATGGGAAGAACCGGATGTTCGTTATCCTGTTGATTATCATGATGTTGAATATCATGATGCTGAAGGAAGAGAAGACGGAAGTTGTCGCTGAAATGAACAGTGGACGTCAGGAGGATGTTCGCGCTGGTCGAACATGATGATGCTGCCGAATATGATGATGCTGTCGATAATCGAGTAAGGTGATGCTGTTGACAGGCGAAAGTGCGAAGGCTTGTCTGCAGGAGGATATCGGTCGGCAGGTGAAATATGATGATGATGCTGACAGTGAAGTCAAATATGATGATGATGAGGATGAATATGATGATGATGATGGGCTGCAGACATCCATGCTGTATGCGAAGGTTATAGTGTGGATGCCTCTGCATCAAACTTAGCCAAAATTGACTAAGTGTTGGCAGTTTACCGAGACAGTGATAGTGATTCAGTTGGTACTCTTCCATAGATGAAGATCCTGATATGTGGTTTTGGTATGTTATACTTAGATGTTATACAATGTTGTATCCTAATTTTTATGTCTTGAAAATCTATGGAAGTCATATTGTAAATTACCTAAGTCTGGTAAGTAGAGTGCAGTGAGGAACAGTGCAGAACACTTGAGTAATTCACTCCACATTCCTCCATTATTAGTTATCTCAATCTATGATTTGAAGGTGTTGTAAACACATATGCTAGCTATCTAATTCCAAATTTATAGTATCTAAAGTCCATCGGAAGATCATCTACAAGATTCCAAGTTTCGGTAGTCAGTTTGACAGTGTTTAACTAAGACATAGGTAATAGTTCTGAGATTTGCATATCGCCACACAAGAATATTATGACCTACGATTATGAAGGTATTATTGGTGATGTCTAATGAATTTTTTATGTGAATTTTGAAGTTTCATGTGGTCCGCAATAGTAGTTATGATATGACAGAAACAAGGTTTAAGTATGTACTTTGGGATAAGGCTGACACACAGTTGGATCGATGTGTGGTAAGGAGATAATGTTTAGATAATTATTCTAAATGGTTCGATAATAGGTCTAGACCTATATGAAGATTCCTGAATGATTGTATGAGTTCACATTGTTGTTTGTGCAAAGGATCAAGCCGACAAAGTACAAATTTGGTATACAAGTTTCATATTTTGCATGCCGACCTAGTTTTGCAATAATTCATGTTGCAAATATATATACTTGATAAATTTTAGTATTAGGGGTACGGGATTGTGTGAATGTGGTGCAAATTCAATATATATGTGATCTAAGGCAATTTTGTGATTATAAAAGAATAGTAAGGATTGAAGAACAGAGTATATGTGAACAGGACAAAGAAATAGAACAGACATTATGAAGTCATTTAAATTTGTATACTGAGCTATCAATGGAGCTATAATCCAACATTTTGTAGATGCATCTATAGTAGTTCAATCTTGGTAGTGAGCCATTCTCTCCTCTTCTTTTCTTTCATGGTAGTGAGCCTTATGTAGTGAGCACTTCTTTGGACAATGAGTCCTTGGGCAGTGAGCCTTCATGTAATTAAATTTTGATATCATAATATATTGTGAGCTAAAACTCACCATGGTTTTTCCCTTTTTGGGTTTTCCATGTAAAAATCCTGGTGTCTGTGTTATGACTTTGTGGCCACTCTTCTCATGTTTACTTTGCTTTCATGTTATTGAATTTGGTAAATGGATTAATGAATATGTGTAAGGAAGGTTTTATAGAATATTGATTCACCCCCCTCTCAGTATTCCTTGTGTTTAACAATCATTGCATATCCCCTCAACGGCCAAATACAGACATGTGGCAGCTTCCCGCTGTTTTGCGGTCTTAAAAAGAGCCTCACTAGAATGCCCCGCAGAACAACAGAAGACCCACAAAGAACACCACTTGACACCCACTAGATCATTTGGATGATTAGTTGTTGAATCCTACCACTTGTCACATTTCCTTGCTTTCGCGGTTGTCAGGTGGGTTCCCCCAAAGGGATCCACAGCATGAAAGAAAACCTTGGCACTCGCCATGTGGATTTAATGGGACCTCCAAAGGGCCCTGCTATATTACTTGGATAAAAAACCTACCATATGTCAATTTTTCGTGCTTCTGTGAATCCTTTTCCTTAGTAAAAGAAAACCTCACGGAATGATGGGATACCATAAAACCTTTCCATGTGGACTTCCCAATTCCATCCTGTCAATTTTAAAATATTCTAATGCTTGTGGGCTCAGGGGGTGAACACTTAAAAAGTAAAACAAGGCACGTGCTTTCAAAACAACCTTATGCGACTAGGTAAAGAGGGGGGCAAAATTTTATTAAGGGGGGCTCAGGCCAAGACTTAGGAACAAAACATATTAACCTTGTGTATGGGCTCAAAAGGTAATATGGGAGTAAGATATTGATAACTAAGTGATGCCCTAGACATAAAATGATGACTCAAGGACTAGCCATAGGCAAAAAGCAATCAATTACAAATTAGAAGAAAAGTTACTTTGATGCTTGTACAAACCCCTAGGGTTTAGGGTTTTAGACCTAGGAATAGGTTTTAAAGCAATATTTAAAGTTAAACCCTAGTATAGGACCACCAAATTGAAGCTTGAAGTAGGGCCAACATAGGAAACCAAGGAAAATTATCAAAGTCCCATTAGGCACAATATCTCCTCTACCCCTATTTGTAGCAGGGCTAATTATAGGTCTGTTGGTGCTGGGTAGGAGATAGTGGGGATTTTCTACAGGCTGGGGGAGAGTATTGGAGATGATGATGACTAATGGAGTTATATATGTGTGGGGGCCATGTTTATTGGCTCATCTATATCATGATATGCATGCCATGGTATACTAGTTGGGGAGGAGTTTGGGATGTGGTGTGACTTTACTCCATATATGGGCATGGGAGAACATAGTAGTTTTGAGGCCGATAGTAGACCAGGTGAAGAGAGATGGATGCTTGTATATATCAGTATGGAAGTGTGATCCATCATAGGAGGGTGGGGGATGTACCACATTAGCGTAGGGTGATTGATGAGATTAATTATGTGACCTAGAGGCCATGGAGAGGTTGTGAGGTTTGGGAGGGGGATACTGATCATCTGCCCTATACACAACAAACATGATGCATCCTTGGGAAGACTACTCATATTATTGAGAGATATATGCCCGATAGGGTACTTTGATAGTTTAGGATACCTCAAACTGTGCCACGACATGAGGCAGTATTCCCTCATGTGACTAGTGAGGTAGGTGATTAGGGAGTGGCAGTGGATCCTACAACGGCTATTGTAGAGTTTCAGGGATTGGTGTTAGTACCTTGGGTGCCTTAGGTTGATGTAGATGATGCATGTACTACTACATATTATGATGTTGGTGGTTAGCCCATCGACCAACAAGACTTACCATTCCTATGGGTCAGATAGTGCTAGTGGGAGTAGATGATGGAGGTGCAAGGTGGGTGAGGTAGAGTGTAGAGCTTGGAGAGGCAGAGGGGGACATGAGGAGGGAAAGGCAGAGGTTCAGTAGGAGGGAGGAGATGATGGTGAAAGGGTAGATGGTGATGATGAGGGAGAGGAGGAGGATGAGTTATAGGAGTTGTGGAAAGAGAAGGATGAGTTGTGCATAGAGAGAGACAGTCTTCAGTTAGAGCTGCATAGTGTATAGGGTTTGTTGGAGACTTAAAGGTGGAGATGGATAGCCTCCAAACCACATTATAGAGGGTTCCACTAGTAGAAAACAAAAATAAATGACTAAATAAACTACCAAAAATTGGTCATGTGATCAGTAGTTTGGTCATGTGACCATTGGTCGTTTATTGGTGGTCATTTATCTCGTGACCAAATTTATGACCAAACAAATTTTAGTCATTAATTTAGTAGTATATTTAGTCATAAATTTGGTAGTATATTTAGTCATTAATTTGGTAATATATTTAGTCATAAATTTGGTAGTATATTTAGTCATAAATTTAGTAGTATATTTAGTCATCAATTTGGTAGTATATTTAGTCACGCGACCATTGGTAGTTTATTGCCGGTCATTTATCTCATGACCAAATTTATCTAGTCATTGTAATCATTAATTACTGTCAATTGGTAGTATATTTAGTCACTAATTTGCATCCATTAGTAGTATATTTGGTCATTTTAATCATTATTTTTCCATCAACTGGTCATATATAAACAACTAGTACATGATAAACATCAACTATGCCATTTTTTGTTGATAAACTTCAACAAATCTGGTCAAAGGATTGAAACAACAATGCTAGAAAATAATTCACTGTATATTCAAACTGTATATAAAATATGTTACAAAGAACTCGTTTATCAACAAATCTGGTCAAAGGATTGAAACAATAATGCTGGAAAATAATTCATTGTATATTCAAACTGTATATAAAATATGTTACAAAGAACTCGTTTATCAACAAATCTACTCAAAGGATTGAAACAATAATGCTGGAAAATAATTCACTATATATTCAAATTGTATATAAAATATGTTACAAAGAACTCTATATATAGAGTTTTCAGGACATAATCTTTCTATAGTATGCAAACTGCTGATTTATTATGCTTCTAAAACTGAAAAAAATGAAAACTAAAGCTAAAAATCCATCGGTGTGAATGCATGTCTTCAACAATGCCATTGTTGCACATGGGGTGGACTGTAAATGCATCTAGAAGGCACTGGTTTTGCATTTTCTCCTTGCTTTGTACTTGTCCACAATAAAAAAACTCAAAATTTGTTAATATTTTTAAAAGATTTATGAAGCTTTGAAATATGAAAAACAAAGTGGGATGATAAGGAATTTTACAACAATATAGGCATATATTATGAAAGTATTGAAGAAGAAATACTTGTAACCATGTATCATCACCCATCATGATCACACGTCTTCCATTCTTAATTAGCTGTAAATCAATGAAAACTGTTGTTTCTACAATCAGTATTCCACCTATCTTTTGAGAGAGAATTGTGGATCAGCTCAACAAAAATAACAAAACAAGCTTGTAAATTGCAAAAATGGCCCATAGACATTTTGTCAAACAGTTAGCAGGTTATGTAGATTAATCAATATTTCTGAATATTAAAATTAGAACAACTTCTGCTCACTTCTAGATCTTATACATTTTAACAAACACTTGGTATGTAGATGAAAACATATGGACATTTAATATTATGTACATTTCTTTAAGAATACATAAAACTACAATCATGACATTTAAGAAAATAGTTCGTAACATATGTATAATCACATGTATTTAACTTATACATATGTACAAAATGGATTTTTTGAAAAGGCTTTAGAAACTTTCAAGCAAATGCAATTGGTAGGTCTAAAGCCAAATTCCACAACCTTTGCCAACATCCTCCCTGCCTGTGCCAAAATGGGAGCTTTGGAATAGGGTATGGACATCCATCAAAGCATAATGAAAGGGGGATTTTTGTCAGAAATTATAGTTGGAAATGCTCTGGTAGACATGTATGCAAAATGTGGAAGTATAGACAAGGCACGTGATCTGTTTGGCAAAATGCCTCAAAGAAATGTGGTCTCATGGAATGCCATGATTGCAGGATATGCACAAAATGGATTTTGCAAGAATGTTGTGTATTATCAGTGGGACCCTATGACTTCGATGAAACTCCGATTATGGTCTCTTTGACATCCTGATGGCAAGTGTATTATCAGTGGGACCTTATGAATTCAGCGAGACTCTGATTATGGTCTCTCAATAGCTTGGTAGCAAGTGTGTGCACAGGGTAAAGGCAGGAAAGTCCATATCGACAGGAGTTGTTTGTTCGGTGGGACTCACTTTACAGTCTCTTAGAAATGCCGATAAGGTATAAAAATACATATTGGTGGGAGTCATCTGTTCGGTGGGACTCACTTGATGGTCTCTTTGAAACGCCAATGTCTGTAGGACCTTGAGGAGAAAAATGGGATTGGCTACACGATTGATGTTAGACATGTTAAGGCATTAAAAACTTTCAAGAAAATGCAATTGAATATACATATATATAGAGAGAGATGTATGTGGAAGCACAGACAAGGCATGTGAATTGTTTGACAAAATCCTTGAAAGAAATATGGTCTAATAGACTGCAATGATTGCATGATATGCACAAAATGGATTTGTTGAAAAGGATTTAGAAAATTTCATGCAAATGAAATTGGTAGGTGTAAATCTAGATTCCACAACCTTTTCCAGCATCCTCTCTGCCTGTATCAAAATGGTAATCTTTGGAACAGGGTATGGACATCCATCAAGGCATAATAGAAGACAATTTTTTGTTAGATATTATAGTTGGAAATGCTCTAATAGACATATATAAAAATGTGGAAGCATAGACAAGGCACACAAACTGTTTGACAGAATGCCTCAAAGAGATGTCATCTCATGGCATGCAATGATTGCAGGATTGCACAAAATGGATTTGTTGAACATGCTTTAGAAACTTTCAAGAAAATGCAATTGACAATTGTAAATCCAAATTCTGTAACCTTTGCTAGCATACTCCCTGCCTATGCCCAAATGGGAGCTTTGGAACAGGGTATGGACATCCTTCAAAGTATAATGATCATAGGATACATCAACATTGGGTTCTATTGGTGTCTCATTCTTTGTAGTACCCACCTGACTGTTTGAGCTTTCTGAACAATGTCTTTCTATGCTACAGTACCAATGGCTTGGGGTAAAAGGTAGTTTAGTCATTGAAGGAGGCAACATTTGATTTTGGAGGACTATCCTAGTTCAAGTTCCTTCATAGGATTGTCATAAATACTATAACAACCATGAGGGCATGGGCACTATTTGGAATATTTCTGACAATGCTTGAAGTGGAGTGACAAGAAGTAGACCCTATCACAAACCTAGAAGGTCCAATGCTATGACAACAATCTCAAGAAAGTTCTAATGCAAAGATGAAAATTAGTCCCCCATAAACAATAGTCCTAAAATTTCCACCCCAAGTGTAATCAATAGTGAGACAACAACATGAATTAGTCAAGCATATGTAATCACCACTAGTGTGGGGGTAGTCATAAAACTCCATGGACACTATTGTCATGGACTATCATTTTAAAATAGGCATCAAATCTTGTGATAGTCACATTTGTATGCAGTCAAAGTACCTCCATAACAATCATATATGAATGATTGTTGCACTTATAAGATCATGAGATCCCCACAAAGATGAATGCTGAAGATTGCTATATCTATTTATTCAAAGCAAAGTGCTTGTGGAGACACCCACTCATCACCCTAAGTTGTGAAACATAGTCAAATAGTAACTACAGTCATCACTGTCATTTCATTTTCCTTCTGTCTCTCTCCCACCTTCATGATCTTCCAAATCATAGTTATTATCCAAGGAGGTTGGTCTAAAACTTGATATCAATGATGTTGAGATTTTTTCCATTAGAAGATTACTTTAGAGCTATGAATGTTCCATTTAGGCACTTCATGATGAGGGTGGATATCTCAAAGGATGTCACACATTGATCATACCATAAGGAGGTTTAACACCTAGAACTTAAGATTTAAAAGGCATTTCCTATCAACATAGTGTATAATAATTGACCGTGGAAGTTAGAGATTGCATATGGAAGGACACCTCTATAATCTCACGTGGGTAGGATGGAAGAGCACAAAAATAAGACTATCATGATAGTCAGAAGATCACTAAAAGCTCTTTTTAGAGACTGTCATCCTATTGTGAGTCTAGTTTTATGTGAAATTGCGTAAAGGTTTCATTACAATGAAAATTATAATATGGGATACCAAGTATGAGCTATCACCTCAACTCAAATATGTTTACTCATTACATCCATTGTTCCCAATATGGAGGCCTTATTATGGGCCTTTCCTCTATATATTCTGGAAAGAAACAATAATGATAAGGATGTCCCAGTACTGGTGCTAAGCCTAAAGATCTTGCAAAGTGTGCAAAGCATGCTACTCAAGGTTCTATGGTGATTATTGGCATGAATGAAAGCTAATCCCCTAAAAGGACACCGAATAGAATCAAACTATTTGACAAAATCCTTGAAAGAAGTGTGGTCTCATGGACTGCAATGATCACAGGATATGCACAAAATGGATTTATTGTCTTTAGAAATTTTCAAGCATATGCAATTGGCAGTTGTAAAGTCAAATCCCACAACCTTTGCTAGTGTCCCCCCTACCTGTGCCAAAATGGGAGCTTTTAAATAGGGTATGGATGTCCATCAAAGCATAATGGTAAGGGGATCTTTGTCAGATATTATGGTTGGAAATGCTCTGGTAGACATGTATGCAAAATGTGGAATCATAGACAAAGCATGTGAACTATTTGATAGAATGCCTCAAAGAGATGTCATCTGATAGAATACAATGATTGCAGGATATGAACAAAATGGATTTTGTAGAAGCACTCTAGAACACATCCTAACATTGTAAGCTTTGCTTGTGTTCTAGGTGCATGGAACCATGTAGGTTTACTAATATATGCTTGTAGAAGAAAATAAAATTTTCCTATGTGCAATCTAGCCTAATCAATTAAATGCTAGGTCGCTAGTTTGGGGACGGGTATGGGTACAGGTACGGGTAATTCTTTCTCAAATAGACAACAGGGTGCCTCAATGACACCATTCAAGCAATCTCCTCTAGTACGTTGACATTGAAGTTAGAAATGCTGTTCTCCAACAAAAACTTACTTTAACCAACCAAATGCATGACCCATGTATTGTGAGATTAATTACAATGGAAAAGAGTGACTCGGCCAAAAATAAGCTCATCAGAGAATGCGAATGAACTAGACATTGAAGAATACCCAAAGGAGTTATAGATTCCTCAAAATGAATTGAGAGAATTTGAGAGAAGGAACAGATAAAGCTTTGAATTATTTGAATTATGGTCGAGTATTGACAATCCATGCTCTGATATTAACAAAATTTACTTTACTTTCCCCTACACTAGCATTAACCATATTTAACAAACCTTAGGAAACAAATTCATTCTTTGACCATTGTCTTTGTTTTATCAAATTAAATTGAAGTAGTAAATTCCATCTAGAGATACTAATATTTGGAAAACAAACATTTGTTACACGAACAAAATAATAGAAAAAGATTATTCCACACACTTTGAATAGCTTAGCCTCTACGCTCTTTCCCCCAATAAAGAAAATAAAGTACAAAAATTATAAATTGTAGTAAAAGCTTGAGCAATGACCCAAGATCTCAAATAGCTGCTGCGTATTTCATTTTCCTAACATGCAATAGTTGTGCAAACTTATATCCCTAACATGCAGTAGTTTCTAACACAGAGCACTTATTAATGATGTATTTTAAACTAAGAAGTCATGTGTTTAAATGGGAATTTGAGAAATGCCACAAATATATGGATTAAAGTGTTTGACTCACAAACTTTTCTCTAAGGAGTTGACAAATATCAGATTAGCTGAAGGAGCAAAAGTGATGCCAAATCTAACCATCTGCCTTCCACCATGAAGGTTGGTGCCTCATCACAATAACACATCACCTGAGATTCTGCAACCTGCTCAAACAAATTACAAATAGAGCAGGCATTAAAGGGATAAATATCTCCAATAACATGCAAATATCTGTATAAGTAATATATCCACATTGCCTGATCTAAAACAAAACTACAGTTGGTTGGCAATTGTTGTGCACTAATCACCATCCAATATAGTATTTTCACATAAAAGATAGATTAAATAACTCCTAACCATAAATCATTGAAAATGAAAGAAATGTCCAAACCAACAGAACTACAAGAACTGCTGTCGAGAATATAGGAATGTGATTATTTCTCATAGAGAGCACTTCAACAAGCCTTAAGCAGAGAAAAATTTATAAAATAGAAATAATAATCATAAATCTAGCACAATTAACAAATCTTTCTGCTTTACAAACAAGAAATATGACTATTGATTACAACATGCACTAAATACACAACAATGAAAAGAACTAGTTTTCTTACATATTGCAATAAAAACCTTCAGTACCTGCTCCATCTAGTCTCTCTTTAAATAATTACTTTGGCCTCAAGAGGGCCTCATTTGAAATAAGTATTGTATTGGCCTCATATCAGCTTTGAGGCAAAAACAAAGAACTCCCTTTTACTGATTATAAACTTTGAGAAATGTTAAAGATATTAGTCATTTGTCTAAGTTGTTGTGGTGTAATGGTAATGGGCAAAGTCATAAACATGTGAACTATGTTTGAGTTCAAATCCCTTCTACCACAACAAAGCAATGAATAACTCCAATAAAAAGATGGTGAGATTGTGGTGTAACAGTTATTGGGTACGTTCAAATAACAAAAAAATCACTAGTCAGTTGGCCCAAAAAAACCTAAAGTTTACGAATGACAATATTCCACATCATACGTTTAAAAAAAAGTCACACCAGAGTTATAATAAAGGGCCTAGGAATAAATACTAATCACAATGGGCCAATAGTACCCTGGAATGCAAATGGTAGGTTCTAGGTTGATAGTGGCTAGGGGCCCCAACCACCACCCAAGTAAGGATATGGAAGAACATGGTAGAGCACCAAGCGTATAAATTTGAGGTCCCAGGTTTGAGTGCCATTTGGTACATGCCAAGCAAACATGCATTAGTTACATTTTGCTTTCAAAGGATAGGGTACCTAGGTTCTACCTCACCAACTACCAGAAAGGTTACTAACATTGTGCAAGATCCATACAAAGTTATATACATTGTATGCAGAGGCAGATAGACACTTTGGGAAGGTTTCTTCCATCAACCCAACAAGCTACAATAGATATTGGTGACTTTAGTGATCAGAGTGAGGGTATTACTAAAGAAGAATCTTCCCTCTCATCAACATCTATTGATAATAGTGAAAGAACTTTCCTCACCATGGCTGATGTAGTGGATGATCCACTAGGATAGGTGACATTTGAATTTCCTATCACCAATCAAGAAAGGGATGCTACTCTGAAGAATATACCTCCTTCAGCATTACCAGTCTTCTATGGTTTGGTGACTAAAGTTCTAGACACATTCCTATTTGAGTTTGATGTCCTGTGTAGGAGTTATGAGTACACCACTGATCCTCATAGGCTCAACCTATTCCCTGCCACATTGAAGGATGCTGCTTTAAGATGGTTCATGGGACTAGGAAGGGATTCTATTCCAAATTTAGATACAATGAAGACAAAGTTCTTGGAGAAATACCAAGACTATTATAGAGGGGTTGACAGAAGAAGAGATGATATCTTTAGAATGACCCAGAAAGAAGATGAGCCATTGGAAGATTATGTGGAGAGGTTCTAGTTCTATCTCAAGAAAAATCCACAGAATAGACTCTCAAATGAATCTTTGAAGCAGGAGTTAATGATGACTACATGGATGCCCTCAATCTTATGGGAGCAGGAGATATATCTCAATTACCATTTGAGGATGTTTGCAAGGTTTGCAAAAATTACTCAAGGACTTTTATCAAAAGGACAAGGGGAGAGAGAGCATCTACCATTGGAAAGGTATCTAATTTAGTTTCAAGGGCAGAATTGAGCAACTTGTTGACCAACATGAAAGACAATATCACCAGTCATCTAGCCACTCAACTAGATACTCTAAACTTGAAGAAGAAGCAGGAGGAGGCTGATTCAATATTCACTGAATACTGTCCCAAGTGTCTGTTAGGTCTCAAAAATGCAGGTTGCTAATCCTAAGGGGATGCTAGGCTCTATGCTTAGATTTGCAACATTTTTGAACTAACGTGACAAAATCAACCTTTAGGGTTTGATGACTCCTTGCACTTCAGGTCCTGCTAAACCTAGGTGGGTGAACCTTGAAAATTAAAGCAGATTGAGTGTAAGTATTTTGACAAAGTAAATGGATCTACCTACAATGGCAAATAATGTAGAATAGATGAGAGCTTTCTAATTAATCCTATATCTAATATCTGATGGATGATTGGTATAAATTGTATAAGCAATATCAAGGTGAATTTTATGACTGTGCTTAACTAATAAAGGGTTTTTAAATGATGAATTGAAATAAGATCAGTGCCTTGTTGGGTAAACAGAGTCAAATGGAAGACTAAGACCAGTGGCTTATAATGGGCAATAACTCTAACTGTTTGGCACAATACTTTAGTTTATAACTTGTATAAACATGTAGTAAAATGACTGACAGACTCTTCTTTAATAATCCAATAGATAAGATCAGATTTCTTGTTATTCACTAGAAGGAAATTTAATCCTTTCTTGAAGGAACCAATTGAATGAAATATGCAAGAATAACAGATAGTATCAACTTGGAGACAGAATGACAATCCTAATTATATGGTTCTTCTTAGTAATCCAAACTAATACTTCCAGGTTACTGTGACTAATCAGAAGGATTTTAATTCCTCTAATGGAAACTAATTAATCCAATCACACAAATACAACAAATGTGTATTGACAAATTAACTATATACTTGATAAATTAATTTGAATAACAAGGAAATACTGAACTGGAGACAATCATATAATTGAATAATTTTAAAAAACAATTGATGCTAAAATAAAACCACAGAATCAGAGAACTTCAATTTACTTCTTCAATAATATGCTTACAACATGGTCTTTTAAAATATTGTAAACTTCATGTATTATATTCGACTGCTGATGATTCTTCAGTATCAAATGTTCAACTTATATAGAAATACTTATGAAGAGACATAACTCTTCAAAATGTCTTTTGAGAATTAACATAATTAACATAACAACAATAAAGATAATGATGTTTAAGCTCTATTCAACCACAAGTATATCTGAGCAATGTGATCCAAGTAGTCCTGGCTGCGATGTGTATGAGTAAATTCAATAGCATTTCTTGTGATCACATCCATCGTTACCATCTTCTCCAGATGCTTGCAGGCTTCCCCAGATGTAGAGTCTTTGTCCTTGAGGGCTCCTAAGGATTCATGTAATATCACTTGACAGTCCTTACTCCATTAATCTTTGCTCTTTAGTTCTTTATCATTTCTGAACAACATGGGTACTCCTACTTTTGAAGCCTCAATACATTCTTTGGCATCATTCTTAAGCTGGTCATAGTATTTTTGATGTTGCTCAATCAAATCTTTTGCACTAGAGGTACTTGTAGTGTCAGAAACATCCTTACTCTGTGTCTCATTGAGTTTCTCCGGCAACCTGTTGTGGAGCCTCTCATGCTCTTGGACGACCTTATAGTTTTCAGAATAAATATCCCAAAATTGGTTCATCCAATGCATCATGTTAACATACCTATTTTGGAGCACTGTTGCAAGTGTGTCAATCTAGACTTGAGCTATTTGATCAATAGATGGTGATTGGGCACTTTGTGAGCTCTCTCCCCGAGTTAACCTTTTCACCGCCCCTCTGAAGGTATTCTTAATTGTATCTTTCAAAAAATCATTTTCTTTTGTTAATCTCTCACAAATCAGTTTGTATGCATCCTATTCTTTGATCAACATCTAAGCTTGTGCTTTGTTCAACTTTGCAATATTTATGCCAATTTCTGCAGTAATCAAAGTGCCAGTTTCCCCTGACTTCAAAGTCATGACATGCCCAAAAGCCTTTTCAGTATCTATGATGGCTGTCTTCTTATGAGGTGGGTACAAGGCCCATATCATTAGTGAATTTTCATCATTGTTATATTTGGTGCCCATATACACTTCTGTGACACCCTCAGGAGTGAGCTTATATTTGTCATCTGTATTATGCAAAAAACTATCAAATAGTAAAGCATAATTCAAATCTAGAATAGGAAATATTGTAACTCTTGCCTCTTGGAGCAGCTGCCTACCCTTACTAGGAGTCATAGCTTGTAATTCACTGTCCATTGTTGTTTTCAACATATCAACTAATTGTCTTTCATTGTCAGTTGTGACATTATCAACTGATTCTCTGATTTATTTACCCTTGCATTTATACAAAAATGATTTGAATTCTTTAGAATGAATAAATTGGTCATCAGCAATAAAAGAATCATATGCTACTTGTCTTGGATCCTCATCAGCAGGCCCCTCCTCATCATGTTCTATACCAGGAGACTGATAGTGTTACATTTTTTGTTTGGACATTCTGGTTGTCTATTGATGTGGCTCTTCTTGTTCTGCAGGTCGTTCATCACTAGAGGACAACCCCATCTCTGCAAGTTGTCTCCTCTTCTCATCTAAGTCCCTATTATATTTTTCAACCACTAATTCAACTTCAGTTTCTTCCATATTCCTGACAATGTCATCATGGGGATATGGGACATGTGTATATCCATTGAGGTTTTCTTTTCTCCTAGCAAGATCAATGAAACCCTCAGGATCAAATCCTTTTCTTGTTTCTGCACATCTCATATTGTAATGCATCAGTTAATCCATAATGAGACCATAACCCTCTTTTGATACCACAATAAAGTCTCCAAAGCACGAAGTACTAGGCATGAAGGATTGCTTGTCATAGGAGCTCAAGTGCATCACATTAGAGAAGTTCATTTGCCTGACTATCTCTAAGTAGGCAATTCTGTCAGGAACTGTCTTGGCTAATATAAAAGGGGTGTCTTCAAAACCATAAACTTTGATCCTGGTAGCATCCTCAAAACAATACCAGTCTCCCTAGTTGTGGGTAACAGTAGGAGGACCACCAAACTCTTTAGGTCAGAAAAACCTCTTTATTTCATTTGAGAGTGAATAGTCACAAGGATGATTGAAATATCTATACAATACTTTCACACAGTATTCTTCAAAATGAATATAACTTGAATGGGCATACCTGCTATTCCATATCCTCGTCCACATTTGTATAGGTAACTTTTGTCCCCTATGGTCCATTTGAGCAACTCTGAATTCATTTGGCCATAATCCTATTTCCTGGCCATAATAAAGCACCATGTGCATGAGGAGTGAGTAGTGTTCAAAAGAGACCGATGGGGTGTTGTTCTTGATTGCATCAAACCAGAATCAATTCTTCCAAAAACATAGGCAGCATAGTCAAATTGCCTAGCATTGTGGCACTGGATATCTTTGGCTATCACCATCAAAGGAATTGTCATGAAGTCATGGACATTTGACCTTAGGACTTGGCCCATAGAGTAGTATGTGTATTGTATGTATGGTTCAAATAATGACACATGAAATGGAGGTCCATCATTCTCATTGAGAGGCACCATTTGTCCCTCTACCCTAGGCCTGTGAATAGGTAATCTCCATCCATTATATGTGGTATCCATTCTCTAGTACTCTTTATCCAAATCTTCATAAACTATAGGAGCAATACATAAATCATCTAAGTCAAATACTTCACAAATGGTATTCTTAGACAAATGTATAACACCGCTTGTGGGTTGCATATGGCCTTGAGGCTTGGATTATATTTCTTAGCCAAGAGTTGGAGGAGTTTTGCATTTAGAAACACATTAGGAATGACCAATTTGCCCAAATTCAAGTGCCATGGGTTAGACACTGGGAAATTCTTGAATCTTCTATTGTAGTGGAATTTGAACAATTCGTAACCTCTTATTAGAGTCCACATGTTTCCAAGATATTTACATTTGTCTTCTAATTTCTCTACTTCTACCCTAAGTTGTGCAGACCTTCGGGCTTTGGGAGTCGATCCAGGCAATTGGTCAATTAAGTCCTGGTTTAGTTTTCTATCTTTTATTTTCTTATCAGGGCTTTTGTCAAATTTTTATTTCTTAGGTTTATTAGTTTCACCATGTTGTTTCCTACCCTTTCCTTTCACTGGAGTCTCCATTTTAATCTTAGACAACAAATTCAAATTGTAGGCTACTACACAAAAGTTTATGCATATGTACCTGTTATTGGAGGCGATGATAGAATTACCCTATTTTCTCCTCCAAGTCTCTGCTTGCGTGCACCTTTCAGATAATTCTTTCAAACTTAATTGCAATGATTTCAAATGGCATTTCATAGGATCTCTTCCTTGTCTACAATTAATTGTACCAGAGTTCTAATTTTCGTGATCGTTGTGAGATGTCACATCGTCATAACTTTTCTCATCGGTATGATTTTTGTAATGTCAGGGTGATGTAATATCTTCTTATGGCGCAACCATTTACTTATGGATCAATCTCTGTGACCCTTCATCTATCTCCTCGATGTCATATTTCATATGTGAGTTTGTATCGGCAATATATTTTCAAGATCTACCTGATATAGAAGTGGACATGGTTATCATCGGCCTGACTTTCTTTATCACCGTGGGAATAACATTCTTCTCCGATATGACTATCGGTGAGAGTCTTGTCGATGAGTGGCCATTGTTATCGTCAGGATAAGATATGACATCAGAATGACTTATTTCCAACCATTCGATCATGATCATTTCTCTGATATCTTCCTTTAAATTCTTCATCGGAGAGATCTTCACAACATGTCACTAACATCGTTGTGAGTATTTTTTCAGCAAGACTTGCAAGCTTTGTTCCGACTTGTTCACTTTCGACAATGGTTCTTATCCTTCCTAGACATTGGTGTGACCTAAGCTGAAATAGTGTCGCTTTATCGTTGAGACATTGCGAAGTCAAAGATACTCTAACTTCTCGCCCCGATGTGCATCTCTCGCCGATGATCATTATTTTCACCAGTTCCATGGGTAGCTCGGCAAGAGTCATACCAAACTCCTTCATCGGTGTGATCTATATTGTCGGGGGGGGGGGGTTGGAGTATTCCCCGATAGTGCTTTTTTATGCCGTTAGTCTTGACTTTTGATTTGATCAGTGTGACTGGGAATACTATCTTCGATGAAAAGTCATCGGTGTTACTTTCTCCATCGGTGGTTCTTGAAATCTTCTCCTCGATCATTACTTTCATGCCGATACTCATTTCAGCCTTTCTCATATAGAGCATGGATCGGTATGACGAAAGTGAGGTCTTGCCAAAATTAAGGAACTGAAGCCCTACATTACAGTGTAGCTTGATGGGTGAGATACCCATTTGTGATGAAAGGTCATGTGATTTTTATGGAATATACTAGTTATTATTATGATTTTGGGCGTATTATTTTCTGATTTGGTCGGACATGGGTGGGTAGGAATATAAGAAAATTTTAAATTTTCCTGTCCCAATAGTGTCAACAAAGAAAAGCTAATTGTAAATACAGAAGAGTGGCTAGTATTGCAGAAGATAAGTCAGATAAAGCACACTTTCAACCTATTGAAGGTGAAGATGACCAGCTATACTATGTTGCACAAAGGAAACCATGGGAGCAAAGACAAGATATGCCACAAGATCCTTTAACTTGTAATACATCATTTCTAGTAGGTCATCAAAATTTCTCTGGTTGGAACCCTCAGCCTTGGCCAACTAATCAAACCTAATGGAAAAACCCTCAACAATGGAAAAATCCTCAGCAAAACTAGAATCCACAGCAACCCATTGTATGGCCCCAACAAAACTTCCAAGGATCTAACTACAACCCTCAATGACTAATACAACCAAACCAATGGAAACCACAATGGCGAACAAGATAGCAATGGCAAAACCAAAACATGAATTACTCACAACCCTTACTACCTCCTCAACCTCAACAATAGGCCATTATGCCAAATCCATCCAGTCCTACAATTCAACCACCAAGAGCACCACAAATACCTGCCCAACTTGCGCCTAACCCCTCTAACAAGCCTGTTCAACATGCATACACTAACGAGGCTATTCAATATCCCATTTATGGGGTAGAGGTGAGTGATGTCCACCTCAGATCAGGGAAAATGTTAGTTGTGTTGCAAGTATGTGCCTAATCAGCGTTGTCATTGATGTCAACATATCCTTGTTGTCATTGGTGTCAACTGTATCTTATTCTATTACTTGTTTAGAAGATTTGTATGATGAGGATATTCAGAAAATTAGCCTCTCCGGAAGAAACAAGTGAGTTACAGAGAAGTGCAGTATAGACAGTGAGTTGTATATTGAAGAATAATCTGGTAAACTACTTCACATTTATTTCTTCTTTATGATTGTGGTTTACTGATTGGAAGTAAGTTAGAGGTGTGTTTGAGGATGCTACATTCTGGGTTTGAGCCATCTGCATGAAGATCTGAGTGAGTTGTGTTCACTAGAGTGAAACCTACTTTTTCTATAAGTTCAGTTGGAATAGCAAGAAAGTATTCTGCTCCACATTCCTCCACAAGAAAGTATTTGGTTCTGCAGTTCTAGAGGGAAGTCTGGGATGATGATAAGTGCCTATAATTGCAATGGTTCATGGTTTGGTGGTCTGCGATCTATCTTTCTTTTATGAAAGTTTTCTCCTGATGATTATAGTGTGCTTGTGGATGTCTCCTAATCATGTTCCTATCTAGACTTTGGTCCGCGTTAAGAAATTGAGATAGTGTGCTTGTGGATGTCTCCTAATCATGTTCCTATCTAGACTTTGGTCCGCGTTAAGAAATTGAGATAGTGTGTGAATATTGTTCCCAGATAATGTAGCGTGTAACCAGTCTTGGCCAACCTGGTTGATCCCAATGATTGCAGAGATCTTTGGAAGATTGTGGAAGCATGTTGTGGCATGGAAGATCGTGTTTGAGTCCTAGCTAAGGCATGACATGATCTGCATTTCATTTCCCTTGTACATTGTTGTAATAGGTCAGGACCTATTTTGTAAAAGTTTGTAATACTAACCTTGGAGATTGTTCCAATGGTTGATGATTGTGATGCCGACCTTGATGATCATTCCAAGGTTGATGTAGTGTATAAATACTTATAGCTGTTCATGGAAAAAGTGTCCTTGAGTGAAAATGGAAAGATATTAAGAAAGGTCCAAAAGGCAGAGTAAAGAAGAGGCATAGGAAAGAAGAGGAAGAGCAGAGAAGAGGAAAAGCAGAGCAAAGGAAGAGCAGAGCAGGAGAATTATTATACTTCAGTTGCAAATATAGAAAGGTGTTGATCATGGTAGTAAGTCTGGCAGTAAGCCACCAGTAGGGTTTAACAACCCTTATTGTAATCTTGCTAGGTTTAGGGTTGAGGTAGTGAGCCTACTAGACCTAGTTGTTCTTCATGGGAGTAAGCCAATATGTTTAGGCCCGTGGAGTGACCAAGCCTAAACATCATTATTTCAATATTGCAATATATATGGAGAGTTAATCCTCCCCGTGATTTTTCCCCACCTTGGGGTTTTCCACATAAATTTGGTGTCTCATGTGTTTGATGTTGCATCTATGGTTAAGTTTCTACTTTGATGTATTCATTGTTAAATCATAAAAATTGTGGATAAGTGATGAATGTTTAATTTGCTAAAAGTGTTTAAGTTTTTGTGACAACTGATTCACCCCCCCTCTCATTTGTCTAGTGCATATCAACAATTGGTATCAGAGTTGACTTCCTCTATACAAAGCTTAACAGCTTGAGGAAGATCCAAAATGTCTTACAAGAAGGAAGCACTACATTTTGATAGAACAAATTATGTTCTCTAGAAGGCTTGGATGAAAAACCATATTCTTTCTCTTGGTTACAAAGTTTGGAAAGCTATAGAAATAGAATACACCATACCTCAAAATGATCTGATGACGGAAGATGAAATCAAAGAATATGAGATAAATATCAAGGCAAAGGATGCTCTACTAAGCTCTTTAATCGACTCAATATTGATGAAAGTGGTAGATCTTTAAACTACAAATAAGGTATGGGAAAAGTTGAAAAATTTGTATGAAGGAGATGATTCTATGCAGGAAGCCAAGTTACAAAGTCTGAAAGTGAAATCTGAAGGCTTGAAGATGAATAATGATGAAACCATATCAACTTTTATGCAAAGAGTTGATGAACTTGTTACAAGGATAAAAGCCATATGTGAAACTCTCAAAGAAAATGAAATTATTATGAAAATTCTCAGATCTTTGTCCAAGTCCTATTGTCACAAGGTAGCTATGATTGAAGTATTCATGCAAGTAAAAACCATTAGTAGGGATCAATTGCTTGGTAAGATTACTACTTTTAAAATGAGGGAGTTAGATGATGCTCTACCGAAAGTTGAGACGACCTTCAAAGATGGTACTCCTAGAAGTACTTCTAGATCAGAAAAGTACAAGGTAGAATCTGATGATGAGTTAAATGAAGTTGAAGCCAACTATGTGGACAGACTGCAAAGAGGACCCGATAAGTATAAAGGAAAATTACCTTTAAAATATTTTTCCTATGGTAAAGTAGGTCATTTTGCTTCCAGATGTCCTGAAAGAATTGAAAGAAATAGAAGAAGATATGAGAATAGGCCTAGGACCCAAAAGAAGTGTTATTATGTTGAATATTTTGATGATGATGGAGTATCAGATAATGGTGAACCAGATAATGCTAATTCCTTTGTAAATGAATGCTTGTTCATTGCTATTAAGGAAGATCTTGTGCTACTAATTCTTCTAGCTATATGTATATACGCCTAAAAATGACATGACTCGGTCTAAATAAATATTGTTAATATTTATTTCATTCTAATTCTTCTATCAATAAATAAATAAATTAATTTATTTATTCGATTCATATTCCTCTAAGTTAATTAAATATCAAATTATTTAATTACCTCTTCTAATGTCTTCCAATAATTAAATAAAATCCTTTATTTAATTAAATTCTTCTAAACAATTAAATAATTCTTAAATTATTTAATTAGGTCAATGCTTCTCCCAAATTTACATAAATCAATCAAATTTATTTAAAATTCTCTTAATCTCTAAAAATAAAATACAATCAAATATTTTATTTATTCTTCTATCATGCGCAAACAATTAAATAAATTTATTTATTTAATTTGCTTTCTTATCTTCTAAATTCCTCAAAACATCTTCCAAATCTTCTAAAAATAAATCTTCTGAAAATAAATCTTCTAAAAATAAATCTTCTTCTTCATGCACACAAAATTAAATAATTTATTATTTAATTTCTCTCAAATCATGCAAAAGCAAATCACAAGTTGAGTTAACTGACTCAATCAATCTTGTTTTTATCAACAACTCTTAAATTAGAAAAAAAACATTCTAATTTACGAAAGCAAATCTTATCTTTATAAAAGAAAGCAGTTAACTCAAACAAAATAGCTTTTTGTGTGACACTTGTCTTCTTTCTATTCACGTACATTCTCTCAAGGTTTCTATACCGTTGATCTTCTTATTATTTAGATATACCATTGATCTTCTCTCTCCCAAGTCTATAAATTGAACCTAATTCCTCCATTTCTATCATCCAAGCTTTTAGTACCCTTACTCTGCAGGAATTACAGCACGCCTTTGGCACCCAAGTTCTTCCATTACTTGCGATCAACTTGTTACTATCACCATTACCTTTATTGTGAAGCTCATCTTCATTGCAATAAACTATCATAGCCATTCCCACTTGACATCTTGGAAAATAGCAAGGAAGTGTACCTTCTGAGGGCCATATTCATACACAAGATCATTTGAGATAGGCGATCAATGGAAGCCACAGAGTAAAGAGGTTTTCAAGGTTTGAGTTTGTTGTTTGTTTAATCTTCTTTGTTTCTTATTTCATTGAGTTTATTGGATTACTTTGATATTATTGATAATCATTCCAATTTTTTGATAACATTTTTGGTGCCCATCGTGGGGCCTTGCCCCGATTTAACCCAAACACTAAGTTTTTTGTGCCAAGGTTCCATACACAGGAGGATTCTGTGCATCTGATCAATTCTAACATGCATTTGAGCTCTATTTTGGCACATCCGATCTTTTGATGCATTTACCTCCTGAAGCTATGCATCTGTGTTCTGATATGGCGTATTTACTGAAACTACGCATATACTCTCTGATTCCGCACTTTTGACCTCTGTCTTAGGGCTTTTGTAATTCTACGCATCTGACCTCTGTCTCTATGCATCTAATCTCTGTACCTGCACATCTGATTCTGACAGTGACTTTTTGGGTTGTTCCTTGTGATTTTGCTAATGCTCACACTTTTCATAGGAATATTCTCTAATCTACTTGCAGGTTAGGGGCTGGTTTAGTCATATAGCTGCATTTGTTAACTCATCTCTTGATCTAAAGGAAAGTAAATGGATGTTCATGCAAATCTTATTTAGCTCTAACTAGGAAGGATTGTAATTTGATCTTGTTGCATCAACAAATTGAATATAGTCCCAATGTTAGGAGGATAAAATTGAACCATTGCTATCTTGCTCTCAAAGTTAACAAATTACATGTGTGCCCAAGTAGCTAACTCATTTAGTCTTTTTCATTTTAATTAGGGGAAAAGAACCTTTGTCTTTCATGTTTTTGGAATGATACTAGGCCTATGCTCTCCCCTATCTTGGGTGACCAAAATGCCAGACATATCATTTTGCATGTGTTAAACCTTTAGAGAGGCCTACCCTTGGATATCGTTCCATCCAAGTGGGAACGACCTTAAGTGGTAACAAGCTAAAGCCAAGCTCTTCCAAGACACTATAAATAAATTGTGTTTGGAGCAACATCTTCAAATAACGAGTGAAGTTAATTTATACCGACAACCAACCTCCCCCAAAACCCTCCAAGGCGTAACCCTTGCAGACTGGGAGACTCCATAACGGAGAGTAGCGCTGTCGCACGTATAAACACTCGAATGGTTGCACTTACTAATCATCCTTTGTTTTTAGAAGCCAAAAACCCCTATAAGCCAGTGTAGTGAAGGGTGATTATCACCTCCCGAAGATGCCTCAACTAGAAATAGTGAGAATTTGGTTTATATTGTCCCAACCAGCCTAGGATTTGTACTTGCTTTTTAGTCAAAAAGAGTCCAAAAATTACAAAAAAAATCAAAAAATCATGAAATTTTTTGTGTTTGCCATGTCTTACTTGCCATTATTGAGAAAATCAGATCAAAAAGACCAACTTGCAATTAAGAAACCAAAAACATCAAAAAACGTATCAAAAACATTACAAAAAAATTAAAAAAACTAGAACTGCGCATTTGTACTGCAAAGCTACGCATCTGTGTCAACCTACTATACTTTTACTACGACTTTCTATGCATTTTGTATCTGCTACTACGCTTTTATCATTGGCTAGAGCTGCGCATTTATATTGACTTACTGCACATTTATCCTCTGTTTCAACGCATTTATTGCTGCGCATCCACAACAGTGAGCTTTTCCACATCTTTTGAGAGAAAATTGTCAACCTTTTTGGGTACCCATTTCAACCTTGTTCCAATTTTTGAGATCAGATTTACTGTACAATCGCTTCTCCCATCTGTTTCCATAGTGAACCCTCTCTTTTGTCAGTCGTCTCATCCACCTTTCTACCAGGTCTTCCCATAAACAAGTCAAAGGTATCTATATTAGGTTAGTACAAGGCCTTTTTAGATCATTTTAGATTCAAGTAACTCTAGTAAGTCTCCACTATCAAGGATCGGAAATCCTTTTCTCTTAGAACTTCACTAGTGGTCTTGGTGCAAGACTAGTCTCTACATAGTAAACATGTACCAGCTGTATATCAAAAAATTTGGATTTGCAAATGGAAATGATCAAACAATGAAATGCATAACCTAAACCCAAATAATTCAATACCTCAAAGATGCAAGATGAGCTTGTTTGATTGATCGCTTTGTTGTGTTGATTGGTCGATTCCACAGCATAACATTGATAGAGAGATAGATGATGGATGGTTGGTGGTTGATAGGTGCAAGCTAGGTAGATAAAAGAGGATAGATGATTGCTTGAGATGAAAATTCAGCAGAGTGAGGTTGCATGAAGAAAAATCATGAATTATCCTCTAATGGCTCAAGAGAGGCTTGTTTTATAGGAAAAGCTTGGTTCCAATGGATGGCTAGGATCAATTAGGGCTTTAGATGAAATGGATGGATAGGATTAAGTTAGGTTTCCTTGCACATTAAGAAATTGTAGTCAATTGACATGTGGCAAGGGAAGATTAGGCTTAGGTGTACTTGTGTAGATAAATACCAAAATTAGGTCCCATTAGTTGTGCATGTGAAAGATAAAAGTTGTACTACAACACATGATTAAGGGGAAGTGGACAAATGTCAAGGTGAGATGAAAGGTCATGTGACTTAATTCAAATAAAATATTTGAATTAGTTGGGATATAGTTAGAAATTAATTAAATAAATAAGATTTTATTTAATTAATTGGGTAGATGAATAGGATGGGATAAGATATGATGTGGAAATTAATTAAATAAATAAAATTTATTTAATTAATTGGGATGGGGATATGATAGATGGGATTATGCATGTGAAATTAATTAAATAAATAAAATTTATTTAATTAATTGGCTAAGTAGGATGAGGATGGGATTGAATGAGATTTTTTTTTAAAAAAAAAAAATGCACCTAGTAAACTTTTTAACGTGACCGGCGACGCTGGTACGACATGCCCTCCGGGTCCACGCGAATGCCTTTGCCCGGAGCAATGAACTGGTGAGGCCACAACTGGGGGACCTCATCCCCTAGGAAGAACACTTCAAACCCGCGAGCTCATTGGCCCAGCGAAGGTGTAAAGCCTTGCGAGCTCGTTGGCCCAGCAGGGGTTTAAACTCTGGTGGCCGCCACTACAACCGAGCGACTTAACCACCGAACCATGCCATCATCGGTGGGATTGAATGAGATTTTAATTAAATAAATAAAATTTATTTAATTAATTGGCTTAATGGGATAAGTGGGATTAAGAGTGGGACTAGGACAAAATGTTACATGATGTCTAGGATAATGGTTTTTGACAAGGTGTTGCAAGACATGGACAAATTTGGGACAAATTTGCGTGTCTACACCAGCTATCCTTACTTGTGGCTATCATCTTGTGTCGACCAAAATCACTTGGAATCATTGATCAAAAGAGTCCCTTGTTTGAATCTCATCACCACAAGTATCCACTTCTCACCAACCTACACTAGTGCCTTACCAGAGTCTCTAGTCTCACCCCACACCTTCCCACATCGCCTTGCATGGTCTTAACTAGAGCCCAAAAACAAAAGCAAATTGAAATGGCTGGAATGTCTGACAGAATTGTTTCCCCTCATGACAATGATGAGGAAATCTCTCATGAGGAGTACCAAGGAGCCCTCCAAGATCAAAAATTTCAATGCATGATGGATAAAGTGCTCAACAAAGATTCTCAAAAGTACTTTCTTCATCTTGCAAACCAAGGACTTCAACTCCCCACTGACTTTGACGTCAATGCATTAAAAGAACCAGGAGAGGAAAGAACTCATAGAAAGAGCACAAATGAGGAAAGCTCCCTTGACAAAGACAAAAGTAAGAAAACAACAAACTCAAATACACCTATGGACACATTAACAAAACAAATCGAGAGCCTAACGCAGAAAGTGGTGGATCTCCAAACAGGGCCACCCACTAAAATTTATTCATTGGAGGATATCTCATTGTACCCCTTTGACAAAATCTTGAACATGGTACCCTTCCCCTTTTGGTTTGAAGTTCCTAAGTTTGACAAATACAAAGGAAAAGGAGACCCAAGAGATCACATTAGGGAATTTAGAGCTGCGTGCCTAGAAGTAGCTCACAATGAAACTTTCCTAATGAGACTATTCCCTAGATCTCTAGGTGGACAAGCCATGGAATGGTTCTCACGAATTCCACCGAGTATCAAAACTTTTGATGAGTTAGTAAACAAGTTCGTCACATAGTTCTCATATAACATTGAACACGAAGTTTCCATGCTTGACCTATGCAATACAAAGCAAAAGAGTGGTGAATCCTTCGCCGCCTTCTTACAAAGGTGGAGACAACTCGTGAACAAATGCTCATATCATGTGCCTGAGAAACAAATGATAGAGATGTTTGTCCACAACCTTAACCCTGATCTAAGTTACCAAATCCAAATTCAATGCCCTACCTCATCCATGAAAGTCATTGAGATGGGATTATTTATTGAGAAATATATGATCGCTAAGGGGCAAATAAAGTTGTACAAGGACACACCTAAGTACACCACGGATAAGTTGAAGTTTTGGACAAAGAACAAAGATATCGTCAATGATGGAGTAGTTGATGTCAAAGTAGTGGCTCCCAAACAACAACCAATCTTCACTCTCAAAGGAGAGGCAAGCAATGCTACACCAAACAAAACCTTCTCTCGTGAGACAAAGAAATGGTTCACCACTACTCCTAGATGAAAATTCACACCACTAGGGGAGTCCTAGGAGTCTGTATTAAGAAATCTATTAGCCAACAATGAGATCACTCTTCCCCCCACTAGCGACTATGAACCTCAAGTTAAACCTCATTACTGGAAAGGTACTGATTTCTGTGAATATCATAGAGGAAGAGGCCATAAGACCAACGAATGTATCCATCTCAAACACATCATTCAAGACATACTTGACCAAAATCAGGTAGGCACTAAAGAACATACCTCTAATGAGATGCATGTGGCATACAAGGATCCACTCCTCAACCATGACATGCCATACAACAACAACAACAACAACAATACCAACCGCAATAGGCAAAATCAAAATAACAGACACAACAATGCTAACTATGCGAGATTGCCATTTGATTATATTGTCAACTACGTATTGGAGCACATCTCACAAGTTAATGTGGTCACATTCAACCAATAGTCAGGACCAAATAAAACTAATTGCAACATCATCACCCGCAGTGGTAAGGTCACATTAAACATGCTTCCTCCAAGGTCGTCACCTTCTCCGTCTAACTCCCATACATACAGTGTCATAGACCAACTTCAGAAAACTCCCGCCCACATATCTATCTTAGAGTTGTTACATTTGTCTCCCTCCCACAAGGAAATTCTTGATAAAGCCTTAGTGGAAACAACTGTGCCCATGAACTTGGCCCAAGAGAAGTTTCAAGCCATGGTAGGAAATCTAACCTCCTCTAGCACCATATAGTTCACCGAACAGGATGACCTTTCAGTGTCTCAACCTCATAACACACCCTTGCATATTGTCGCCTTCATTCATAAACAGTGTGTCAAAAGAGTTCTCATTGATGGAGGAGCAGGTTTAAATATTTGCATGCTCAAGCTAGTCCTTACATTGGGGTTCTCAAAAACTGCAGTGGATCCCAAGAAAAAGATCACTATTAAGGCCTATGATGAAGAAGAAAGAACTACTAAAGGAACAGTGGTGTTATCGATACAAGTTGGACCAGTAATAAAGGATGTTGTTTGCCAAGTCCTAGATAGGGAGCTAGCCTATAACATCCTCCTAGGTAGACCCTAGATTCATGCCATGAAAGATGTACCTTCTACCTATCACTAATGTATCAAATTCCCTCATAACGACAAACAGATCACCATCCAAGGTGATCCAGATCCTTTTCAACATTGCAACTCTATCCATTCGAAACCTGATTGCATCATTCCCAACAATAGAGCTTCCACATCCCCCATCTCATAGCATGATTCTACTGCCAAAGCTTCCTCATCTAAGCCCAAAGAGTAGAAAATCATAATCAAAGAAATAGGGGTAGGGGAATACTCCATCGAGCACAGCCTCAACTTGACCAAAATGCCTTTATCTCCATGATCCTTTGGGCGGCCTACACCTACGTACATTCCAAAACTATCTGCTCCTCCTGAACCTCCCACAACTCCCTTTGTAAAATGGGGGACCCAATCAGATGAGAGTGAAGAAAGAGATGTCTTGCAATGGCTCTACATAGAGGAAGATAACACACAACAAGAACTACCTAAGCTCCCAACGGAAATCTATGGGCATGGTGAGTCTATCCTACATAGAATGGGTTATGATGGACAAGGTCCCATCGGCCTAAGAAAAGAAGGAATAATATAACCCATCCAACCCTCCTCATCCTCATTGGCAAGAAATACAAAAGGGATAGGATACAAGGACAAAGGCAAAGCTAAGGCAAATGCTTGTTTAGTGGAGCAGATCCATACCCTCCAAGAAGACAATGACACAAACTCTAATGAATATGAGTGGGATGATCTCACAGAGCACTCCTATGAGGACAAAGGAGTTGACACTGTTCAAACCTATAGCCCCTACCATGAGGGACAAACACTAATGCATAGACCATTAGAGTGTGATTTGCCAACTCCTGAGAGTACAACTTACGAGGAAGGTCAAAGTTTCATCGCAATAAACAATCTGGAGGAAAGTACCATCTCAGATCCTATCCCTACCAATCTGAATCACGATCATATATCCATCCAAAATATCACACCCAATGAATCAGATCTATCTTCCGATCCCCTCCTCCTTTTGCATCCTGAACTTATCGACTGGGATTGACAAGGAACCCCACAACTAGACATGTTCCAAAATGATGAAGCCTATATTGACTACATGGAACTTAGGGACCACCTACCTATGGGAGATCATAAAGCTAGCTTCACCATTGAACTCAACACCGTAGCTTATTTTAGAGAGGGTGTTAAGCCTTCCAGTTGCAAAAACATAGAAATAAAAGTTGAATATGATGGTGAAAACTGCTCTGCGGCAGTGTCAGATCCCAAAATAGTAAAAAGAAAGGATGCATCGGATGGTGAAAACCTCTTTGAGGTGCTAGACGATGGAAGGATTGACACTCTCCCCAACATGTATTAGGAGAAGTCTTAGATTGTTGTGGAACCTACAGAACCTGTCAACATTAGAACAAAGGATAATCCTAAGATCATTTACTTTGCAAAGTCTCTATCTCCACCATAAAAGACTAAATTTGTACCATTCTTCAAGAAGAAGCAAGTCAACTTTGCTTGGTCATACGCAGATATGCCCGGTTTAGATCTAGATTTGATCCTACATCATCTTCAACTAGATCTAGGGGTTAAACTAGTCAAACAAAAGCTTAGGAAGATGCATCCCCACATTACATTACTAGTAAAAGAGGAACTTAAGAAACTATTGGATGTAGGGTTCATTAGGGCAATAGACTATCCAGAGTGGGTATCCAACATAGTTCCAATATCAAAACCTGATGGCAAAGTCAGATTGTGCAAAGATTTCTGAGATCTAAACAAAGCTTGCCGCAAGGATGACTTCCTGTTACCAAACATTGACATCATAGTCGACTTGACAGAAGGACACACCATGCTTTCTCTTATGGATGGCTTCTCTGGGTACAACCAAATCAGGATAGCACCAGAAGACCAACATAAAACAACTTTCACTTGTCCATGGGGCACCTTCTACTGGAATGTCATGCCATTCGAGTTAAAGAACGCAGGGGCAACATATCAATGTGCTATGACCACTATCTTCCATGATATGATGCACATCACAATGGAGTACTATGTGGATGACATCCTTGCAAAATCACTAACAAGAGAATCCCACCTAGATGTACTAGAGAAGGTCTTTCAGAGACTAGAACACTTCAAAGTTAGGTTGAATCCGAAGAAATGTGTGTTTGGAGTCACTTCCGGCAAGCTCTTAGGTTTCATTGTATCAACAAATGGGATCGAAGTGGATCCTACCAAGGTCAAAGCTATCATGGAAATGCCACCGCCAAAGAATATCACTCAACTGCGGTTAGGGCAAGTTACAAGCAATCCATCGATTCATATCACAATTGGTAGACAAGTGTCAACCTTTTACTCACCTATTGCACAAAAACATACCATTCAAATGGGATGAAAAGTGTGAGGAAGGATTTCACAAAATGAAGGAATACCTCATGAACATTCTCATGCCACCTATCCAAGGTAAGCCACTGTATCTATATATATCTACTACGCCAATAACTCTTAGAGCCCTATTAGCACAACATGATTATGAAGGAAAAGAAAGAGATATCTACATCAGTCACACATTGGTGGGCTATGAACTACAATATTCCCAAATAGAAAGATCGTGTCTTACTGTGGTTTTTGCTTCCCAAAAACTATGACATTACATGCTAGCACATCCAGTCAAACTTATTGCAAAGATAGACCCACTAAAATACCTATTAAGTAAAGCATCTCTAACAGGCCACCTAGCCAAGTGGGTAATGCTGTTAAGTGAATATGACATTGAGTATGTAGAAAGAAAGGCTATCAAAGGACAAATCATTGCTGATTAGTTAGCAGAAGCACCATTGCAGGATACCACACCAATGACATTCAAGTTTCCAGATGAATCCATATTCAGTATCACAACACACTCATGGAAACTCTACTTTGATGGATCTTATACAAATCATGGATCAGGGGTAGGAATCTTGTTGGTCAGTCGTCACGGTGACACCATACCTAAGTTTGCAATTCCCATGCACAAACAATATAGCAGAGTCTGAGGCCTTGGTCATTGGTCTCAAAATGACAGCAGAAAGGAAAATAAAAGAGGTACATGTCTACGGCGACTCCCAACTGGTAATTAATCAAGTTAATGATGACTATCAGACCAAAGATGACAAGTTAATCCCATACAAGTGTATGGTAGATGAATTTAAAGAGTATTTTATGATCATCTCCTTTGAGCAGATACCTCGCATTGAAAACAAAGCAGCAGATGCCATGGTAACCATTTCCTCGCTCCTCGAGATCCCAGAGAATGAATCACGATATGAGTTCTTGGTGGAGTCACTTATGCAACCAGCTTATGCTATCCCTAAAACACACTCCGTTTGCCTCTTGGTCGCATCTAATTTGCCCTTGTATGGTAAGATTTACACTTACCTCAAGGATAACACCCTACCACCTAACTTGTCTACCAACCAATGCTGAACCTTCATTTGCCAAACCTCCCATTACACCATTATCACCGACACCCTATATCGACAAGGTATGGATGGTACTTTACTCTGATGTTTAGAACGTGAAGAATCTCAAACCGCCTTACGAGATGTCCACGAAGGAATTTGCGGAACACACTCTAGCACTTCTTCTTTAGATAAGAAAATCATGCATTTGGGATACTATTGGCCAAACATGGAAACTAATTCATATCAGTTTGTGAAGAAATGCAAGCAGTGCCAGATACATGGTAACCTCATCCATGCGCTAGCTCAAGAGCTACGACCTTTAACGACACCCTGGTGCTTTTGTCAATGGGGACTTGACCTTGTGGACAAAATCCACCCTCCATCATCCAATGGCCACAAGTTCATAATAATGACCACTGAATATTTTACCAAGTGGATTGAAGCTGTTCCACTCACCAATGTCACAAGAAAACAAATTGCCTCATTCATCCTCAATTACCTCATCTACCTATACAGAATTCCCTCATCCATCGTCACAGATAACGGAAGACCTTTCAAGAACTAGGATGTCCAAGAGCTATGTGACAAATTCAAAATCTAACACTGTTTATCCACCCCCCATTATCCACAAGGCAATGGCCAAGCAGAGGCATCAAACAAAACCATCTTGAAAATCCTCAAGAAGATAGTCAATGATGCTGGCCATGATTGGTACATACAATTGAATCCTGCTCTATGGGCCTATTGAACTAGTATACGCACTCCCACAGGTGCTACCCCTTATGCCCTTGTCTATGGATCAAAAGCCATTTTGCCCATCGAGGTCGAGTTACCATCTTTAAGGGTGTCAGTAAAAGGTCTTATCACTGATGAAGACTACAGAGTTTCTAGACTGCAAGAGTTAAGAGCTGTTAGAGGAGAAGAGATAGAACGCCTTCAACCATCTAAAGGCCTATCAATAGAGAATGTCACGAAGCTACAATCACAGAGTCTATCTAAGGGTCTTCAATGTTGATGATTTAGTACTCAAGGAAAACCCCTGCAATCAACAGGATCAAGAAAATAAAGGTAAGTTTGAACCTAATTGGCTTGGTCCTTATGTAATCATTGCTACCTATGGATTAGGAGCGTATCAGACGGTGAGCTATTTAATGACCCAATCAACAGTATGCATCTTCGCCGGTTCTATACATAAGAGAACCCCAATGTAAGGGGGGCATAAATTCAAAAAAAAAAAGAAAAAAAAAGGTGGAAAACAACAAAAAAAATCATCCTTTGGTGAAAACCTGGCAAACAGGTGCCTTGGATAGGTACCATGATGAAAACCTGAAAAATAGGCGTCATGTGTACTTTTAGCTTTCGTACAAATAAAAACAAGTGGTGAAAACCTGGTAAATAGGCGCTACTTGTGATAAACCGCTTCCTCCATCTTTGGGAAACCAATCACCTTGTGTCCATTTCTCCTTCCATCATTGCTCATTTGATCCATATCTGTTTCATAATAAAAACCTAATGATAACCTATCATGGCTTGGTACTCTATCTCTTTTATCACCTTATCAACTAAGATCTTATCCAGTATCCTATCCACAGTGTTAGCCTAACATAGCGTTTGTCGTCAGTATCGTAGGGTCAACCCTGAACCATGCTGCCTCTACATCGTCATGTAGGCAAGGCCATTATCAATGTGCCCCTGAGGTTCCACTTCCCATCCATCCCATGTCTTGACGTCTATCCTCCAGTCCATCCGCATCTAAGTCCAAGCCCCGAACTAGGCTGCCTCTACGTCGTCATGTAGGCAAGGCCATTATCAATGCGCCCTCGAGGCTCCACTTCCCATCCATCCCATATCTTGATGTCTATCCTCTAGTCCATCTGCATCTTAGTCCAAGTCCCATACTACATTGCCTATGCATCGTCACATAGGCAAGGCCATTATCAATGAGCCCCCAAGGCACTAGGTCAGTCCCTTAGGGTCCGCTTCTCTAGTGAAGATTGTGGAGACTTTCACCAGATGCAAGCAAGTGCAAGCAAAGCCTGATTTCAAACAACAGTTTTGACGAAAGGCATTAACCTATCCAAAGCAAAGAAAACAAGTACTCAAAGCACTCTAAATGATTCTATTTAAATTATGGCAAGGAAAACACATCGAGTGCAAGAATGTTTTGTGTCTGTGATTAGGTTAAGTTACGTCATCTTGATTTTTGTTATCATGTCTTCCTATGCTACTCAAGGATGCCAAAAGCTAGAGATGCTAGGATGGGGGCATGATTATTTTTTTTGTTTGTTGTTTGTGGATCAAACTTTAGTAATGTGAAGCCTTGTCTAAAGACATGATCAACAAAAGATCATCGAGGACATCAAGGGTCTAACATGAAAGGGGGCAATCCTTGTCTGTTGATACGCAAGAAATACTCAGGTCATCTCAGTTCAATTATACCTAGATGCTTGTATTTGATGGTGACTGATTGTCATTGATGTCAAAAAGGTGTTGTGTAGTGTGTCATTGATGTTTTGATTATGATGCAAGGATGGTTGACAAAGTGTGTTTCTTTTTTGTTTTCATGATGTTCACAGGTTGACCACATGGGTCTAATGCAGAGGTCATTCTTTTGGGGTCATTAGGACTTTATAGTATGATTTGATGTTGCTTAGAGTTGTTCATGGACTCATAATATTGTTTGGAGTTGCTTCATGTTCACAGATATAAGTTATGATAGATACAAGATTCATGTTTATGACATGACTTGTTTGATCTGCTTGATCACATCATTTGTTGATGCTCACATATTATGGATAGGTGATGTCATCAGGTACTATGTGCTCAGATATAAGTTATGTTGGTTGATGAGAAAATGTCAAAGGTTGGACAAGAGGACAAAAGGTGTTGAAGATGGTCTTTGTTATTTATTTTTAGTTCAGTGTTTTAGTTGCACAAGGTTGACATGAGGTTAAGATCAGGGTGTTTCTTCATACAGTGGTTTGTTTCATTGTTCTCACATGTTGGTATGTAATCAGGTGTGACAATGGTAATCTTTTCTTGATAGTTGAGTTAATAATTGTTCTTATCATCAGGAGAGTTGATGATAGTCTTGGAGATATGTCGTGGTGTTATCTATATCAGTTGGGTAATCATGATAAAGGTTACATGTTGAGTTTGGTGACAGTCTCATACATCTCTGCCAAAATTAAACTCTGTTTAAGGTCCCAAGGTTTAACTTCTTTTAGAAGTTCTTTTAACATTATAAGCTTTATAAACTTATAAATTCTTTTATAAGCTTATAAGTGGACGGTCTTTTAGAAATTATTTTAACTTTATAAGCTTTCTATAAGCTTTCCTCATAAAGTGGAGTTTATAAGTTCTTTTTAAAAAGCCTTAAAATAAGGAGTTGATTTTTTTAAAGGCTGATTTAAAAAAAAAGACTTTCTAACGGATGGGATACTTTAAAGGAGAGTTTCTTTTTATGAAGAAAATCTATTTTTTCATGTTGTGGTTGAAGTAAAAGATAAAGGGGAAAGTTTTTTTTAAAGAATATTCAAGGAATTTAATGTGTTGATTTAATTGTTGCAAGTGTGGGCCTAACTGGTGTTGTCATTGATGTCAACATACTCCTATTGCATTAATGATAAAGTTTGGATGAGCCGTGAGATGAGGATATTGAGAAAATTAGCCTCAATCAGGAACAGTGAAGAACAATGATGACAGTAAGGTAAAAGTCCAAGATAGGATGAGGATCAGAGGATGCGGATTAAAGGGTTTGTAGATATGTGTCTTTAGGTGATCCAGTAGAGATTTTAGAGGTCCACATGAAGATATGAAGAAGTTGTGGCCGCTCAAGTAAAACTGGTTCTGATAGGTGTTCAGAGGTGATAGAGTGTAACAAGAAAGGTCCAGTGAGATCTGGAAATGAATTTTCCTATTCTGCGGATTTGAGGGAGTGTTGAGGAAGTCTTTATGGTGTATCAAATCGATTGGTTCATGGTTTGAAGGTCCACAAGCATCTATTCCTTTGTGACAGTAATGACAGACTGTGTTCTTGAGGTTCCGGATGAAGGAGAGAAGGATTTCAGTAAGCAGAAGTGTGGATATTCTTGGTGATTCAGGCTAGCTTGTGGAGGTCTTTGGATCGTGTCTAATTCATGTTGGTGGTCCGCATTGAAGTTGGAGCTTGCAATTGAAGAGTAACTTTTGGATGATGGTGTTCTTCCTGAGACAGGCCGACCGGATGAGTTATGCATCTTGCGGATGATCTTATGGATGTTTGCCGACTTAGATGATCATTCCTAAGTTGATGCCTTGTATAAATAAGGGATTGTGAAGTTAGTTTGAAGTTGTCCTTGTGGTGATGGGAGTGTGGTAGTGAGGAGGAGAGCGAAAGGCAGAGCAGAAGTATTGGGCTAAAATGAAACTGATTCAAGCATGGTGAAGATGCTATTCTCCAGTTCATGTATGTGATATTTATTTCTTTGTAGATAGTGTGTCTCTTGTAGGCAGTGAACCTCTTGTGAGCAGTGTGCTCGGGTAGTGAGCCCTGATTGGCATGTGTCATTTTGTTCATTCTATTCTTCTAACAGAGAATACAATCTTGGGTTAATCACCCCGTGGTTTTCCATGTCAAAATCTTGGTGTCTTATGTGTTGATGTGTTTCTTCTTTTGATTTGAATGCATTATGGTTCATGATTAATATACTGCTAATCACTAAGAAGACTTAAGTGTTTAATTGGAAAAAGTTTTGTACAACTGATTCACCCCCCCTCTTAGTTGTGTGCCCTAAGTCTAACAATTGGTATCAGAGCCAAGTTTCTCTAAAAGGAGCTTAACCGCTTGAGGAGATCCAGGATGTCATGAAGGATAGTCTGAAGTTTGATGGAACCAATTTTCCTCTTTGGAAAGGTCACATGAAATGTCACTTGCAGTGTATGGGAATGTCATACTGGACCATGGTTACAATACAGTATGTACCTCCACAGGGTGGTCTGAAAACCCTAAATAAAATCACAGATGCTGAAAACAATCTGCGGACTATAGAGGCTCTTCTAAGCGCATTATCTGATTCAGAGCTCTCAAATGTTATTGACCTACCAACTGCTTTTGAGATTTGAAAAAAACTAGAACTTTTGCATGAAAGAGACCAGTATGTTAAATGTGCAAGGTTACAAAGTCTGAAAGGGAAATTTGAAAATCTGAAGATGAGAGATGATGAAAATATTACTACTTTTATGCCAAGAGTGAATGAGCTGGTTTGTGGAATTAGAAATGCTGGTGGAGTCTTGGATGAAAATGAGATTGTTGGAAAAATTCTTAGATCCCTACCTGCTTCTTACAAAATCAAGGTTGCTACCAGTGAAGAATTCAGAACCCATACAACTGTCACAAGAGATCAATTGGCTGGGAAATTAGCTGCATTTGAAATGACAGAGTTTGGAGATGACCCCCCTAAGACTGAATCTGCATTCAAAGCTAGTGCCTCTATAAAAGGTAAACAAAGGTTTGATCTGGGAGAGAACTCATCAAGGAAACTATCATGGTATGAAAAAGCATGAAAAGACCTGGAAGAAGAAGAAGTAGAAACTGCTCAACTTGAAGCCCTTATTGCAAAAAGGCTACCAAGAGGATCCGGTAAGTATGAAGGAAAATTACCTTTTAAGTGTTTTAACTGCAATAAGATTGGTCATTTTACCTCAAGGTGTCCAGAAAGGTTTTTAAGGAAATATCCTAACAAGCCAAGGTTCCAAAAGAACTGTTACTATGTACATGAAGATGATGACAATGAAGGAGTAATAGATGATGAATCTGAGATAGGAAACAAATCTGGAAATGAATGGGTGTTCATTACCATCAAGGAAGAAGATCCAATGTCCTCTATATCTGTCAATCATAAGACTGGAAAGAGCTCTGGCTGCCCAAATTGAAGAGAAAGATGATTAGGTCATTGACAGTGGATGCTCTCACCATATGACAGGTGACAAAAATAAGTTTGTAGATTTGGAAAGGTATGAAGGAGGCATGGTAAAGTTTGGTGACAATTTTGCTAGTAGAATCAGAGGTAGAGGAACTATCTCTCTTGATGGAAGAAACAAAACTGGTAATGTACTGTATGTTGAAGGATTGAAGCACAATCTTCTCAGTGTTGGACAGTTGGTGGACAAAGGCTATGATCTCCGGTTCAAGAATGGAAAATGCAAGATCTTTGAAAGTTTCAGAATAGAGATTGCATCTGGTAATCAAACTAAAGGTAATATCTTTCACTTGGTTGGTACTGGAAAAAGTTACTTGTTTGTTCAAATTGATCAAAGTTGGTTGTGGCATAGGAGGATGTGTCATGTAAATTTTGATAATATCATCAAGATAAGCAATACTCAGGCTGTAAGAGATCTTCCAAAATTGGTGAAACCTACTAGCAGCTTATGCAAAGAATGTCAGTTGGGTAAGCTGAGCAGAGTCACTTTCAAAAGTAAGGAACTATCTTCTACTGGATTATTGGACTTAGTTCATACTGATCTTTGTGGTCTGACAAGAATCAGGAGTATTCAAGGTGATAGATACTTCATGTTGCTAATTGATGACTATTCTCGGATGATGTGGGTAACCTTTCTAAAAGAGAAATCAGAAGCTCTTGAGAAATTCAAAATATTCAAGGCTATGGTAGAGAATGAAATTAGATTAAAGTTGAAGTATCTGAGGTCTGATAGAGGTGGAGAATTCACATCTGGTGAATTCATAGAGTTCTGTGAGAAACATGGAATAAAGAGACAGTTGTCTACTCCTGGGACTCCACAGCAGAATGGAGTAGTGGAGAGAAAGAATCAGACCATCTAGGAAGCATCTAGGACCATGATGATGGAAGTAAATGTTCCTCAGATCTATTGGAGAGAAGCTATCAGCACTGTAGTCTATACTCTCAATCAAGTTCAAATCAGAAACAATACTGGTAAGAATCCTTATGAACTTTGGTTTGGTATCACTCCTACTGTAAGGGATTTCAGAGTTTTTGGTAGTAAATGTTACATCAAAAGAGATGAAGACCTATGAAAGTTTGATGCTAGAAGTGATCAAGGAATATTCTTGGGTTACTCTACTCAAAGCAAAGCATACCAATGTTATAACAAAAGACTGAGAAAGATGATAGAAAGTACAAATGAAAGGTTGATGAAGGAATTGAGAAACCCTCAAGGTTTTATGAATATGATGAAGATGATCAGAATGGTGTTCTGACTCAAGGAGCCCAAGCCTCCTCTGTTAGTCAGATTCAAATTAGTCTAGTAAATCAGGAAGAAGAGATGAGTGTTAATGAGCCTGATCAAGAATCAGAAGTGCAAGAAATTCCTAAAGTTCCCAAGTATGTAAGACTAAACCACTCTAAAGATTAGATCATAGGTGATAAAAGAAAAGGAGTACTAACAAGAAGGAGAATTGCTCAAGATTCAGAAGAGTATTGTTTGATTTCAAAGATTGAACCTAAGACAGTGCATGAAGCTTGCAATGATGAAAACTGGACTAAAGCAATGGAGGAAGAGCTGGTGCAAATAGAGAAAAATCACACTTGGGATCTTGTTCCTAGACCTAGAAACAAGAATGTGATTGAAACCAAATGGGTCTTCCAGAACAAACTAAATGAAGTTGGTGAAGTAATCAGAAATAAAGCCAGATTGGTCTGCAAGGGCTACTCTCAAATAGAAGGAATTGATTTTGAAGAAACTTTTGTTGGTAGGTGGCGACTGATCAGGAAAGTACTGTACACTAGAAATTTTTTTTTAGGGCTGACTTAAAAAATCCTATTTTTTATGACTGACATAAGAAAACCCTAATTTTTTGTAACCAACAAAAAGGCTTGATAAAAAGCGGCCAAGGGTTAGGGTTTGGGTATTGTATTGTAGCATTTGCAGCGGTATTGAGTTGCAGGGATTACTGATTGTAATTGTTTTGATTTACTGGATAATAATATTGGACTCTCTGTTTGGTGCATGTAGCCCGAGTTTGGGTGAACCACGTTAAATCTTGTCTCTTGCTATTATTAATTCTGTGTATTTCCATTTCTTTGTTTAATCTTTATTTGCATTTAATTGATATCTTCTGCCAGCTAACCCTAACAAGTGGTATCAGAGCAGGTTGTGTTCGATTATCGTCTGCAGGAAAGTCTCATGGTTGAGTGGGAGCAATGGCAGACGAGGGAAGATTGAAGGTCGATAAATTCAATGGGCAGAACTATCAGTTATGGAAGATGTAGATGGAGGATTACCTCTATCAAAAGGATTTATGGATGCCTTTGGAAGGAGTAGCCAAGAAACCGGCAACAATGTTTGATGAGGATTGGAATCTTCTTGACAGAAAGGCACTGGGAACCATTCGGTTGTGCCTGGCACCGTCGGTGGCATTCAATATAACGGAAGCGAAGACAACAGATGGTCTGATGAAAGCTTTGGCTAAATTGTATGAAAAACCCTCAGCCTCAAATAAGGTATTTCTTATGAAGCATTTGTTTAATCTAAAAATGGTTGAAGGTGGATCTGTGATAGATCATTTAAATGAATTTAATACGATTGTCAGTCAATTGACTTCTGTAAATGTAAAATTTGATGAAGAAGTTAGAGCTCTCTTGATATTATGTTCATTACCTGAAAGCTGGGATAGTTTGGTAATGGCAGTTAGTAACTCTGTTTCTGGTTCAAATACCCTGAAATTTGATGATGTTGTTGGTGTTATTCTGAGTGAGAAAATTCGTAAGAAAAGCTCAGGTGGATCCAAATCAGGCAGTGTTTTGAATGCAGAAAGCAGGGGCAGATCAAAGGAGAGAGGAAAAGGTTCTGGAGGTCATGGGAAGTCACGAGGAAAATCAAAGGACAAAAGATCCCAAACCAGAGGACAGAAGGATTGCTGGTACTATGGAAAACCAGGTCATCTAAAGAAAGATTGTTGGTCTCAGAAAAATAAAGAAGGAGACAAACAAGAAGGCAATAAGGAAGCAAATGTCCAAGGTACCATATGCTTCAGCTGTAGGAAGTTTAATGTATGCCATGGTATGCACGAGACCGGATATTGCACATGCTGTCAGAGTCATTAGCAGGTATATGAGTCATCCCAAATTTGAGCATTGGAATGCGGTCAAATGGATTCTCAGATATTTGAGAGGTACATCTAATAAACACTTATGTTTTGGGGGCTCTAATACTGATTTAGCAGGTTATGTAGACTCAGATTTGGTAGGGGATATTGATACCAGGCGAAGTACTATAGGTTATGTCTTTACTGTAGGTGGAACATCGGTGAGTTGGATTTCTAGGTTGCAAAAGGTGGTTGCTTTATCCACCACAGAGGCAGAATATGTAGTTGTAACAGAGGCAAGCAAGGAGATGATATGGCTGCAATCTTTCATGGAAGAATTAGGTAAACAACAGGCTAACAGTTCTTTGTATACAGATAGTCAGAGTGCCATACATCTTGCAAAGAATTCTACTTTGCATTCAAAGACCAAACACATACAGTTGAGGTATCACTTCATTCGGTTGGTGTTGGAAAATGGACAATTAAGACTGGAAAAGATACATACAGATGAAAATCCAGCGGATGTGTTTACAAAGGCAGTGACGAGGGAGAAGCTGAGCTCCTCTTCAGCTTCAGTTGGTCTTCTAGACTGACAACAACAAAAAATAGAATAGTAGAGTCCAGGGTGCTTATTTCCAGTGGGAGCTGCATGTGTAGCGGTGTCGTCTAGGATCAGTCTCCAAGTGGGAGATTGTTGGTAGGTGGCGACTGATCAGGAAAGTACTGTACACTAGAAATTTTTTTTAGGGCCGACTTAAAAAATCTTAGGGCTGACTTAAAAAATCCTATTTTTTATGACTGACATAAGAAAACCCTAATTTTTTGTAATCGACAAAAAGGCTTGATAAAAAGTGGCCAAGGGTTAGGGTTAGGGTATTGTATTGTAGCATTTGCAGCGGTATTGAGTTGCAGGGATTGCTGATTGTAATCATTTTGATTTACTAGATAATAATATTGGACTCTCTATTTGGTGGATGTAGCCCGAGTTTGGGTGAACCACGTTAAATCTTGTCTCGCTGTTATTAATTCTGTGTATTTCCATTTCTCTATTTAATCTTTATTTGCATTTAATTGATATCTTCTGCTGGCTAACCCTAACAACTTTTGCTCTGGTGGAAAGAATTGAAGCAGCCAGATTATTTCTTGCCTTTGTTGCCTTCAAGGATTTCAAGGTATATTAGATGGATGTCAAGTCTGCCTTCCTAAACGGTGACTTGGAAGAAGAAGTGTATATAGAGCAATCGGATGGATTTCAATTGTCTGATCATGGTGATATGGTCTGCAAGTTGAAAAAGGCACTGTATGGATTGAAGCAAGCCCCAAGAGCCTAGTATGAAAGATTGGACTAGCATCTTTTGAAGATTGGTTTCAACAAAGGTACTGTTGACAGTAACTTATATTTCAAAATTGATCATGAAAACATCTTGATTGTTGAAGTGTTTGTTGATGATATCATCTTTGGAGGAAGAGATAGTATATGTAAAACTTTTGCAAATCAAATGAAAAGTGAGTTTGAGATGTCTATGGTTGGTGAAATGAATTTCTTCTTGGGTTTGCAAATCACTTAAACAAAGAAAGAAATCTTCATTTCTCAGAGCAAATATGTGAAAGAATTGTTGAAGAAATTTGGGATGGAAGATTCAAAGCCAATGAATACTCCCATGGCAACCGGATGTAAGTTGAGCAAAGATGATGACTCTCCTAAGGCAGACCAGACAAAGTACAGATCAATGATTGGAGGATTGTTGTATCTCACTCAAACTAGACCAAACATCATGCAAGCTATTGGTCTTATTTCTAGATTCTAAGCTGATCCTAGAGAATCCCATGTCATGGCAATCAAGAAGATTTTTAGATATCTAAAAAGGACAGTTGAGTATGGTCTATGGTATCCTAGAGATCATGATTTCTCTATTCATGCATATATAGATGCTGATTGGGTAGGAGATGTGGATGATTGGAAGAGTACCAGTGGTGGAGCATTCCTTTTGGGGAAGAGATTGGTTTCTTGGTTAAGCAAGAAACAAGAGGCAATATCTCTGTCTAAAACTGAAGTTGAATATATTGCAGCAGCAGGTAGTTGCACTCAAGTTTTGTGGGTGAAGCAGATGCTAAGAGATATCAAAGTGGAGTATGAGGAACCTATCACAATCTTCTGTGATAATTCAAGTGCAATAAATATATCCAAGAATCTAGTGTTACATTCAAAGACTAAACATATATCCATCAAATTTCACTTTTTGAGAGAGCAAGTGAACAAGAATGAAGTCAGATTGGAGTTTGTGCCTTCCAGGGATCATATTGCAGACATCTTTACTAAACCTCTACCTAAGGACTCTTTTGAGTATCTCAGGGAGAAGTTAGGGGTTATTGCCCCTCCGGTGATGAACTAAGGTGCATCAGTCTTGTGGATATCACAGTCATATCTTGTGATCTGGATTGATGGGAGCTGCTACTCAGGGGGAGCAGCATGTATGATTCTAAAGTGTTGGTATTGCAAGTATGTGCCCTTTGGCATTGATGTCAAAGGGGAGAGAAGACATGTGAAAAAAAGTGGTTGCTGATCAAAGGGGGAGCAGTAAAGGGAGAGAAAACATGTGAATGGTTGTTGCTGATAGGGGGAGCTATGACAGTAAGAAGAAGTTCTTGACTTGATGGTTAAAATAGTTTTTCGAATATTATGTTGCCATCAATGACAAAGGGGGAGATTGTTGCAAGTATGGGCGTAATTGGTGTTGTCATTGATGTCAACATACTCCTGTTGCATTAATGATAAAGTTTAGATGAGCTATGAGCTAAGGATATTGAGAAAATTAGTCTCAATCAAGAACAGTGAAGAACAGTGATGACAATAAGGCAAAAGTCCAAGATAGGATGAGGATCAGAGGATGTGGATTAAAGGGTTTGTAGATATGTGTCTTTAGGTGATCCAGTAGAGATTTCAGAGGTCCACATGAAGATATGAAGAAGTTGTGGCCACTCAAGTAAAATCAGTTCCAGTAGGTGTTTAGAGGTGACATAGTGTAACAAGAAACGTCTGGTGAGATCCAGAAATGAATTTTCCTATTCTGCGGATTTGAGGGAGTGCTGAGGAAGTCTTTGTGGTGTATCAACTTGATTGGTTCATGGTTTGAAGGTTCACAAGCATCTATTCCTTTGTGACAGTAATGACAGATTGTGTTCTTAAGGATCCAGATGAAGGAGAGAAGGATTTCAATAAGCAGAAGAAGTGTGGATGTTCTTGGTGATTCAGGATAGCTTGTGGAGGTCTTTGGATCGTGTCTAGTTCATGTTGGTGGTCTGCATTGAATTTGGAGTTTGCAATTGAAGAGTAACTTCCGGATGATGGTGTTCTTCCTGAGACAGGCCGACCGGATGAGTTATGCATCTTGCGGATGATCTTATGGATGTTTGCCGACTTAGATGATCATTCCTAAGTTGATGACTTGTATAAATAAGGGATTGGGAAGTTAGTTTTGAAGTTGTCCTTGTGGTGATGAGAGTGTGGTAGCGAGGAGGAGAGCAAAAGGTAGAGAAGAAGTATTGGGCTTAAATGGAACTGATTCAAGCATGGTGAAGATGCTATTCTCTAGTTCATGTATGTGATATTTATTTCTTTGTAGATAGTGTGTCTCTTGTAGGCAGTGAGCCTCTTGTGAGTAGTGTGCTCGGGCAGTGAGCCCTAATTAGCATGTGCCATTTTGTTCTTTCTATTCTTCTAACAGAGAACATAATCTTGGGTTAATCACCTCGTGGTTTTTTCCCTTAACCGGATTTCCCACGTCAAAATCTTGGTGTCTTATGTGTTAATGTGTTTTTGCTTTTGATTTGAATGCATTATGGTTCATGATTAATATACTGCTAATCACTAAGAAGATTTAAGTGTTTAATTGGAGAAAGTTTTGCACAACTGATTCACCCCCCCTCTTAGTTGTGTGCCCTAAGTCTAACATTAATATGGTGGATTTAAGGGGTTTATATTAGAATGTTTTTTTTAAGACATTCTATTATATTGGAATTATTTTTGGAAGACATTTTTGTGAGAAGATTATATTTTTGAGAAGATGATAAGATTGATTTTTTATTGAAGATTTTTGGCAAAGGGGATTTTGAATAGTCGTTTGATGCAGATTGAAGAATATTTTGAAGAAGACAAAAAAAAAAAATTTGCAGAGAAGATGAAGGGTTTGAAGAAGATGATTTTTTTTTGAAATAAAAAATATGAAGAACAGTGAAGAGTGAAATTTTGCAAGTGCATTGTGATTTTTTATTGAAGATATTTTTGAGATGAATTTTGCAGAGAGAAGAATTTCAAAAAGAATGATCATAGATGATCTTGTAGGATAACAATGATGCAGAGAAGAAAATATATTTGCATATGTTTTTATTCTTACAGGTTGAAGAATATCTTATGATGGGAATGGAAATGTATTTTCTTCAAAGGAATATGAAGAGAATTTTTGAAGATGATCAAAGAGATTTTATTTTCTTCTACAAGGGAAGATTAAAAATATTGTTGTTGAAGACATTCAAAGAAAAAGATGAAGATTTGCCGAAGATGAAATTGAACAGGCAGAACATATTTTTGAAAAGAAGAAAATGAAAGTAAAATTGAAAAAGCATAGAAGAGTTAAATGTGAAAGGTTATTTTTTCATATTTAATGGCATTACAGGTGCATTGAAGAATGTGTTGTTGAGTGGATCAGTAAATAGGGTTGATTATTTTGAATATCCTCTTGAAGAGAAAATTTAGATGAGTTTTGTATATGATTTAGGTTGATGAGAAGAATGGTCATTTGACAAACACATGTGAAAGAAGAAGTGTTTTGTATTGAAATAGAGAAACCCTCTAAGTTCTTGTTTTTAATTTGTTTTGTATTAGGGGTTGGTGCTCCTTGAAGTTGGTGCTTCTAAAAATATTAGGGGTTGCTGTTCCTTGAAATTGGTGCTTCTAAACATTGTAATCAGTGAGGTTTTTGATAAAGCCAGTGAGATAGTTTTGGAGTGGTTTTCCTACCCTTGGAGGGTTTTCCACTCATGCAAATCTTGTGTCATGATTTATATTGATCTTTTCTATGTGTGTATGAATTACTCATGAGGTTTTGTTCTCTTTCTTCATTCTGAGTCATGTGCATATGTGTTTGACAAATCAATGATATCTTTCTCTTTGTGCCTTAAAAGGTAAAGTTTGCAAAAAGATTTGAAAATTTACACAACACTGATTCACCCCCCCTCTCAGTGTTGTCCTAAACTCCTACAATTGGTATGAGAGCCAAGTTCCCTTTTTGAAGTCTAATAGGCTCGGGTAGGTCCTGGTAGTGGAGTTCAATGGGTAAGTGTAGAAGAAATAAGAACATGAGAAATGTCAAGTTTCAAAAGACACAAAAGACATCATCCATATCAAATTTAGGTATTAATGTTTAATCAATTGATAAAGATGCTTCGCATGTTGAATCAATGAAAGAGTCTTCTAGAGTTCCTCTGTTTAATGGTTTAGATTTTTTTAGTTTGGTGTATGAGAATGCAAGTCTATTTATCCTCTTTAGGATATGATGTATGGATGTTTGTTGAGAATGGATATTCTAACTCTACAAATAATAAAGAGGCTCTTGAATGCAATCATATAGCCAAGAAGGTTATTTTATCTAGTTTATCTAATGATGTTTCTTGTAAAATTGTGCAGTGTGAAATAGCTTAGGATGTCTGGAAAGAATTGATAAGAATTTATCAAGGTAATGATAAAGAAGAGGACAATTTGGTGTCTAATGAAAGTGACCATGAAAGAAGGAAATCACATGAAGAAGTTGAAACCCAATCAGATTCAGAAGAAGCTAACATCATAAGTGATGATGATCAGGAATATGATGAACAAGATTGTGAGATTGATATAGAAGGAGAGCTCATATATGCTCTGAGTGAACTCAAGAATTATAAGAAGGAGAACTAGAAATTAATGTTGTAATTGGAACAAGAAAGAGAATCTAAAGATAAAGCACTTTCAAAACTTGAAAGTGTATCTACAGATCTTAAAGAGGCCAGATGTCAGATTATAAGTTTAAAGACATATATTGATGATTTAGACAATTTAATTGCTAGATTAAAGATTGAAATGGAGGAAGCTAAGAGGATAGCAGATGTTTCAATATCTGAACTTGAAGTTAGAAGGATTGAGAATCTAAAACTAGAGGGTGAAATTATCAATCTCAGAAAAGATTATGATGGTCTCAAAGTTTTGTCTAAGAAGTATTAGGAATATGAAGAAAGTACATACAAATTACATGAGTTGCTGGGCAAACAGAAGCTTCATAAGGACACCATTGGTTTAAGATTTGAAGTAGGGGAATGTTCCAAAGCTAGAGAGACTCCTAGAAGGAAAATTGATTTAAATCATCATGTTGCTGCCACAGAAGGTAAAAGGAAAAGTGAAGCTGAACAGAAAACTAGAGATGAATTTGTGCACAATCAAAGAAGGAATTTCAGAAAACTTGCTACTATAAGACAAGCATACATGTACAGGTATAACTATTCTTTTAATAGTTATTGTTATACTTGTAATCAATTTGGACACAAATTAGTTAATTGCAGAAGGAATACTAATATTGTTTGTTACAAGTGCAATAATGTTGGACACATACAAAGAAATTCTAAAGTGCATAGAAGGTATGATCCTGCATGGAAGCTTAACATGAGTGCTCAAAGGTACTATCATTCATTTGATTATAACATAGTTTGTTATAATTGCAACACTCTTGGACACAAAGCACATACTTGCAGAATGTATGCTTCACCTGATTTGAAAAAATTGAAAAGAAAAGAAGGTATAAAGGTTTGGAGGAAGAAATAACCTGTAAAAGTGTGGAAGTAAAAATAGAGTCATGAGAAGGCAAATCCTAAACTTGTGCATCTTGCGCAAGTTACATCATCAGTTGAATAATAGATAGCTTGATGTGAGGGGGAGTTGTTCTTGTCCTATCATTTATCCCCAAGAAGTTTCAGGAGGAGATGGTGATTTTGTCATTTTTACTCTAACCAATCTAATGAAATCAAATTCATATTGCTGATGGTGGTGTTGCTAACAATGTTGATGTTTAGTAGGTGACAGTGATTCAGGTGTTCTTTGGTTCTTTATGCACAATATGTTCAGGGGTTCAATACACAAAGTGTCATGTGCAGGATTAGCCTAGTGATCTTCATAGCCTTCATTCATTTCAGATGGTCTTCATTTTTTTTATGTTAGAAAGGGTGTGCAAGAATATATTGGTTGAAGGTTAAAAGTTTATGTTGTCTTTATTATGGAAGTTTTTGGCTATAACATCTCTTGGTTAATTATCATGTCATCTTGGATTGTGATTTATGCTTATTAGTGTTGTTACAAGAAGTGTTATTGTGCAGAATATGGTACTGTCAATGGGCAATTTATAATAGTGGTTTGATACTTTGGTTGGTGTGCCTCACATGATGTTGCTTTCAGGTCCTATGCTTCATGGTTTCTTATTACTCACAAGTTGAAAAGTTGTGCAGTATGTAGATGTGCAAGAACAGAGCTTTCCGAATAACAACAAATTGTAAATATGATTAGTGCCTTAAATTTTTAGAGGCTAGTGGTATCAAAGAATTTGATGATATTAAATAACTTAGTTGAGTTAGTATGATGTTGTAGTTCAATGAGATCTTGATATGGTGAAGTTTTTGTTGTCATGCCAAAGAGATTAAGATATTTCCAAAAGCTCTTATCAGATATTAGCATGTGTTGGCTAAGGTGGCTGAAAATGAAAGATTCAAATCATAATACTTATCTCTTCATTTGATTTGTGCAAAGTGTTGTTGCAGGAAGAACTTGTTAATACAGATTGGTTTGAGTGTGCTCAGGGATGTCAAGTCATGTTTATATGGAAGTATTCTCAATGTGATAATTTGACATGTTCTTTGTTGGTCTTCCTCATTAATATGGTTCAAGAAGGTATATGCAAATTGTGTGGTTTAAAGTTTTGAAGTGGTTTCAGGTATGTGCTTCAAGTTATGACAATCTAGAGGAGCCTTGTATTTCATCAAATCAAAGGCAAGTAAAAGTCTTGGATCAATGATAATTGTATTGTTCAAATACTAGTTGGTGGTGTGGCTTCTCTCATTTCTCTTATATAGGATTGAGTGATCTTGTTGTTACTATCATGGAAGCTTTGAAAAGGTCTTATCAAAAGTGGTCATCATGTCATCTTGTGTTGGGAAATGTGTGTTGAGGAGTCTTCATGATTTTTGCCTACAATATTGTTCATCAAGAGTATTGATGTGTTTATGATTTCTTTTCATAGTGTTCAAGAAGTTGGTATTTGGTTGCAGAGATATGTCATCTTCATCCTCATATTGGTATTGTGTCAAGAAGTGATGGTTATTCTTGACTATGATTGCCAGTGATATTTATGAGCAGTGATTTGTTTGTGTGCTTCAACACATGGGGAGCAAATTGATTTGAGTCTTTGTCGTCAGATGTCAAAAAGGGGGAGAAAGAGAAATTGAATTATAAAGTTTTGCCATCAATGAGAAAGGGGGAGATTGATGGTGACTGATTGTCATTGATGTCAAAAAGGTGTTGTGTAGTGTGTCATTAATGTTTTGATTATGATGCAAGGATGGTTGACAAAGTGTGTTTCTTTTTTGTTTTCATGATGTTCACAGGTTGACCACATGGGTCTAATGCAGAGGTCATTCTTTTGGGGTCATCAGGACTTTATAGTATGATTTGATGTTGCTTAGAGTTGTTCATGGACTCATAATATTGTTTGGAGTTTCTTCATGTTCACAGCTATAAGTTATGATAGATACAAGATTCATGTTTATGACAGGACTTGTTTGATCTGCTTGATCACATCATTTGTTGATGCTCACATATTATGGATAGGTGATGTCATCAGGTACTATGTGCTCATATATAAGTTATGTTGGTTGATGAGAAAATGTCAAAGTTTGGACAAGAGGACAAAAGGTGTTGAAGATGGTCTTCGTTCTTTATTTTCAGTTCAGTGTTTTAGTTGCACAAGGTTGACATGAGGTTAAGATCAGGGTGTTTCTTCATATAGTGGTTTGTTTCATTGTTCTCACATGTTGGTATGTAATCAGGTGTGACAATGGTAATCTTTTCTTGATAGTTGAGTTAATAATTGTTCTTATCATCAGGAGAGTTGATGATAGTCTTGGAGATATGTCGTGGTGTTATCTATATCAGTTGGGTAATCATGATAAAGGTTACATGTTGAGTTTGGTGACAGTCTCATACATCTCTGCCAAAATTAAACTCTGTTTAAGGTCCCAAGGTTTAACTTCTTTTAGAAATTCTTTTAATATTATAAGCTTTATAAACTTATAAATTCTTTTATAAGCTTATAAGTGGACAGTCTTTTAGAAATTATTTTAACTTTATAAGCTTTCTATAAGATTTCCTTATAAAGTGGAGTTTATAAGTTCTTTTTAAAAAGCCTTAAAATAAGGAGTTGATTTTTTTAAAGGCTAATTTTTTAAAAAAGACTTTCTAATGGATGGGAGACTTTATAGGAGAGTTTCTTTTTATGAAGAAAATCTATTTTTTCATGTTGTGGTTGAAGTAAAAGATAAAGGGGAAAGTTTTTTTAAAGAATATGAAAGGAGTTTCATGTGTCGATTTAATATGGTGGATTTAAGGGGTTTATATTAGAATGTTTTTTTTAAGACATTCTATTATATTGGAATTATTTTTGGAAGACATTTTTGTGAGAAGATTATATTTTCGAGAAGATGATAAGATTGGTTTTTTATTGAAAATTTTTGGCAAAGGGGATTTTGAAAAGTCGTTTGATGCAGATTGAAGAATATTTTGAAGAAGACAATTTTTTTTTTGCAGAGAAGATGAAGGGTTTGAAGAAGATGATTTTTTTTGAAATAAAAAATATGAAGAACAGTGAAGAGTGAAATTTTGCAAGTGCATTGTGATTTTTTATTGAAGATATTTTTGAGATGAATTTTGCAGAGAGAAGAATTTCAAAAAGAATGATCATAGATGATCTTGTAGGATAACAATGATGCAGAGAAGAAAATATATTTGCAAATGTTTTTATTCTTATAGGTTGAAGAATATCTTATGATGTGAATGGAAATGTATTTTCTTCAAAGGAATATGAAGAGACTTTTTGAAGATGATCAAAGAGATTTTATTTTCTTCTACAAGGGAAGATTAAAAATATTGTTGTTGAAGACATTCAAAGAAAAAATGAAGATTTGCAGAAGATGAAATTGAACAGGTAGAACATATTTTTGAAAAGAAGAAAATGAAAGTAAAATTGAAAAAGTAGAGGAGTTAAATGTGAAAGGTTATTTTTTGATATTTAATGGCATTATAGGTGCATTGAAGAATGTGTTGTTGAGTGGATCAGTAAACAGGGTTGATTATTTTGAATATCCTCTTGAAGAGAAAATTCAGATGAGTTTTGTATATAATTTGGGTTGATGAGAAGAATGGTCATTTGATAGACACATGTGAAAGAAGAAGTGTTTTGTATTGAAATAGAGAAACCCTCTAAGTTCTTTTTTTTAATTTGTTTTGTATTAGGGGTTGGTGCTCCTTGAAGTTGGTGCTTCTAAAAATATTAGGGGTTGGTGCTTCTAAACATTGTAACTAGTGAGGTTTTTGATAAAGCCAGTGAGGCAGTTTTGGAGTGGTTTTTCTACCCCTGGAGGGTTTTCCACTCTGCAAATCTTGTGTCATGATTTATATTGATCTTTTCTATGTGTGTATGATTTACTCATGAGGTTTTGTTCTCTTTCTTCAGTCTCAGTCATGTGCATATGTGTTTGACAAATCAATGATATCTTTCTCTTTGTGTCTTGAAAGGTAAAGTTTGCAAAAAGATTTGAAAATTTACACAACACTGATTCACCCCCCTCTCAGTGTTGTCCTAGACTCCTACAATATTAACTTGCTAAATCAAAATACATGTAAGCATTACTCATGTCATCTTAGTTTAATTATACCTATATGCTTGTATTAACTTACAACATTCAGAAAAAGTACTAAAAAAATTGCTCGATGATGAAACAAGCACTTCAAATTACTTGCAGTGTCAAGATGAAAAGTATCCGCATCCATATCATATCCATTTGCATTCCATATTACCATCCATCAATAAAGATTCTATGCAGAGTATCAATGTTTTACAAATAAAAGCTTGTGATCCTTCTATCAGTCAGTCTTCTATCTATCTTTGTGTCATTTCTAGTCGATTGAGTATATTTGGACATAACAAAAACATAGCATAGTTTGCATATCATATCACATAAGATAGTCATTAACATGATTTAATCAGTTGCATACATAATAGGTGCATTAGATCATCCATATCCATTTGCATCAACATAACATAGTGTCAATAGAAAAAATCAAAAACATAGACAAGTACATGTAGATCATTGCATAAACTGCATAATCATATAGAGAACATTTGCATATTCAGTGCATACATGAAATCATCTAAGTCCGCATTAGATCATATAGACATAAAAAAAAAGGTGCATCCATCAAGACATCACATAGCATCATATAGACATAATAAATGTGTGCATCCCATATGAAACATCATAAGATAGAATGCATCCATGACATATAGCATAAAAAACTGCATATAGAGATCATATAGTTGCATCATCATATAAATATAACATAAAACATATCCAAATGTACAATATATCAAAGTGTCTGTCATCCATAAGTCAGAGTCATATAAAGTGTATACATCACAAAAATAATGATACATGTCTCGGTGCAAAATGATACAAGAATATACATATCAGGCTATCTATGAGCCATCAAAAAGTGTATACATAAACCAAAATTAGTACAACTGTAATAACTAGCCCTACTGTCGTGGGACACTGCTCCTAGCACTATCCTCTCCACCTCCTCCCTTGACTGTTGTGGGCCCATCACCGACGTTACAGACCGTGAACCCCCTGGCCTCTGAGATGTGCCTGCCACATACTAGCTCCTATAGCTGGGTGCCCTCTGGTCTGCTAGCACCGCCCCGTGATACAATCCTCTGTAGTACTATGTCTGAGCCTATGCTCTGGCAAGATCACCCTGTATTTGGGCAATCTATGTTTGTAATTGAGGTACATGGGCATGTCCCTGCTGCACCTGTGTAACCAAAAATGTAGTGGCCCCATTAGTACCCAAGGCAGCTAAAGATGAGTCTCTCTCTAATCTAAGGGCCCGCACCCTCACAAATGCTATATCTCACTCTGTAGTGAGCCCTGATATAATCCATGCATTTGAATCTCTCTAGGACTTTGCCATCCTGAGCTGTGCCCTAAGCTGTCTCACCTGACCTTGCAGCGTAATAACAACCTGCTGCTGTAGATTAGGCTGGGTAGAAACCTAAGGAACCTGCACTTGCCACTGGGGCACCTGCTGCTATACTTGTACCTATCATTCCATCTATTGTGGTGCCACCTGCTGCTAGGGCACCTACTACTGTCCCACTTGTGGTGCAGCCTACTGCTACGCTACCTGCTGCTGGGAAGATCCCTCCCCAAATATCCTCCTCTATCTCTATCTACCTCCTCCACCATCTCCTCCAACCCCTCCATCACCTCCATCATCTCCATCTCCCCATCCTCCTCTCCCGCTCCTCCGTCTTGTCCTCCTCCTTCCTCATTGTCTAAATCCTCCTCATCCAGGTGAGGAACCAACTCTCCTGGTCCTGAGTACCTCAGGAACAGGTGGGCCGCAAACCACTCCTCAAAGTCAGGGGTCATCTCTGCATCCACTACCTCCCTCCTCATTGGCTAGGCCACGTAGGGAATCTGTTGAAAGTATGCTAATGCCTTCTCATAAGATGCAACTGTGCCCCATCTAAACTACTCTGCATGTGTCTGAGTAAACAATGCCTACCCTTATGGTCGACCCTGTATCGTCCTGAATTACTTATGTACTTGGCTAACAATCTGCCTCTCTACTATGTGTCGTGTCCTCCCAATGAGACACCGAGTCTGAAAGCAGTATGGGAGCTCATCGTCCTCATCATCCCATGGATCACAGTCTAGATATGGGTGCCATATAACTCTATCCACATTATCCAGTGCATGTCTCCAATAATCAAGCTTTCCCAGCTTATGCTGGGAAATAACACCTATGTATCCATAACTATAAGGCTCACCCCTCTGCTTGGAAAAGATGCATATCAGTTGAGTAATAGCAATATGTTCCCATAACCAAAATTGTAAAAGTAAGACGCCTGCTGACAAACTGGAACCCCTATGGTAGACTACTTGGTGCATATCATGGTACAAGTGTGCCAAGACACACACACCCCATCCAAAGTGGGTGCCCTCTATAGTCATCCTCTCCATGGTCCTACCCCAACCAATGGGGAACTTGTATGACCTCCTATCGGGGCATACCACACCCCTGATCAATCCAACCACTATCCTTGGGAAGTAGTCATAGTAATCATGAATATCCTACCAAGAGATAACATGAACCTCTAACTCTGGATCATCAAAAACTTGCCTGCACTCTGCCAGTCCGGCATCACGCTGAGCCTCATACTCTATGAGCTCACCCTGTATCGGCAAGTGAAGAATCCTATAAACATCCTCTAGAGTGATAGCCATCTCACCAGTAGGCAAGTGAAAGGTCCCATCCTTGCTGTGGAAATGCTCCACCACTATAGTCAACAAATTGAGGTTCACATGAACCTCAAGCATGAAGCACATGTAGTCCAATCCCATAGCACTGAGAGCCTCTTGGTCTATCTCTGTGAGCATGTACCATTGCAGCAATGACAAGGGAAATTGCTCCCACAACATAAGTACATCACAAATTTTCTCCTGCAATCAAGCAAGTCAATCCATCAACCAAATCTACAAAACTCTTCAAAACTATCTAAAGTTTCATATCACTTACTTAACATATCAAATTGATCAAAACAACATACAAACATCTCTTGACTAGATTCCTGCAATCTCAGAGATAGCTTATCGATTGACGCATCGAGCAAGATGCCAATCAAGTCAATTTCATTAAGTAAACTGATAATCTAAAACACATGTGCCAAACCAGAAGGTACATGCACCATTTCACAGTAAATGCACCACTTCTGGCATATGCGCCGCAACATTGAGTAAATGCGCAGTTTCATATCATAAGCGCCACTTCAGCATGAATGCACCAAAACAGATGGCACATGCGCAGCTTTTGCGTATGCGCAACTTCCCATAACATATGTGTAGAAAACATGCATGCGCTGATTCATATCATAAATGCACCACACCGAAACAGAAGCACAGTTTTGCATGGCATATGCACCGAATCACAAAATAGCGCATTCATTTCCCTAAATTTTCCCTAGGATTTATTGTTGATAATTGAGAGGGGGGTGAATTAGTTATCTTGATTAATTTAACTTTATGTTCTTCTTTAGCCACTAGTACAGTATCAAAACACTTAAGCTTAAATGAACATGAAAGCAGAAATAAACTCAGTACACATGATATAATATTTTTGATGTGGAAACCCTGTTAAGGGAGAAAACCACGGGGTGATTAACCCAAGAATGTATTCTCTATTAGAAGAATAGAAGTACAAAATGACACATGCCAATTAGGGCTCACTGCCTGAGCACACTGCTCACAAGAGGCTTACTGCCTACAAGAGACTCATTGTCTACAAGTTATAAGAGAGTAACAAGATATTTGAACTGATGACAAGCATCCACTTATGCTAGAGTTCAGTTCCAGTTTAGGCTCAGTACACTTATCTACTGCACTTCATTCTTTCTCTTCTTTGGTGCTGCTGACTTGTCACATGCCAGACCTACCTTACTGCCCTTCTACTTTTCTTCACACACAATAACACACAACACCCACCTTCACATCCAAATCCATCTGGTATATAAATCTGCACAAAGGATTTCATCCTCTTTCTAGTCGGCATCTGGAATAGTCAATATTTTCCCAAACTCTAGTCTGTCAGTTGAATCCTTTCTTACCAAGTGATGCGAATCAAGGAGATACTTATAGAAGTCATCTAACATGTCAGCCAATCATGGATGATACCTTAAGAACCTTGATCACCATCAATATCTCATCTGGAATAATTTTGATGCTTTGTTGATCAGTTCTTCCTTTGTCTACTCTGCCAAACCGTGCCTCAATACTTAGATGCTCATATCTCTTCACTCTTTCATCACTGGAGGCTCAATCCCTAGAATCTATCCATCAAGGTATTCCTCTTGACTTTTCGAAGTCTGCACTTTACAAAGATACTTCCTCTAAGAGATTCAGACCTGACTGTCGGACCTTGCTGCATGCTCTGTTCTTGCTTACCAAACCAAAGTATCCTTCAATCTGACTTCCGGTAAAGATACACCATGTCTTGTGGATGTGTGGATTGGTCTTTGTTGCCATCAATGACAACACCATTGAAGCCACACAGTGTCTCTTGCCAACAATCTCCCCCTTTGGCATTGATGGCAACACTTAGTGAAAAATGACTAAGTGTTATACTACACTCCCCCTTGGTTGATGCTCTGTTCTATTGTACACTTTATTGGAGCTCCCCCTTAGCTGTAGTCCACATTTTTCACTACTCCTCACTCCCCCTTTGACATCAATGGCAAAGGGTAGTGTCCGCACACCAAAATTTCCCAAAAACAATCTATACTTAGCTGCATAAGTATATACATGCTATACTTACATATACTGAAGTATATCTGCAAAAGATTTCTTCAACTAGGCAAATTTTGTTGCCCAACTTTGCTTCATCCTATCCAAAATTGAGATGTGACCACTCAACAAGAATGCAAAAGCTTCTGCCCTCTTAAGATCTGTTGGATCACTGGTTCGGGTTGTGGTCTGGGCATCAGTTAGGGGCTCATGCATGGCCTCTAATTTAGGGATAATCATCCCTCCAAGTTCACCCATCTTGCTTAATATGTTCTTCCTCTCCTTCTCAAGCTTCTTAATCTCATTCATGACTATAATAGTTTGACATTCCTGGTTTATTATGGATACAGTGAGAGGATCAAAATTCTGAGAGAGGCTTGATAGTTTATCCTCTTGTTCTTTCACTTTCTTCTCAATATCCTTTGTTATACTTCTCCTCCATCCTTAAGAGCATTTTCTAAGCTCTTTATCCCAATATCTATATTTCTCCTATCATTGGTTATAAAGCCTTGTAACTTGGAGAATCTCTTATCCAACAACTCTTTCTAGACCTTCACCTCAGCTGATTTCTCTAAAGATTCAAAATGAGTGCTGACAGAACTAACAAGAGACTTGAGACTACCGAATGAAGAAGCTGAGGAATCCTTCTGAAAGGATGGCATGATCTTTTCAAGCACACCAGATGTAATTTCTAGCAGCTCACAGTTTTCCATGTGAGACTTTAGAAGTTTCTCTTTAGCCTTTGCTTGGGCAAAGAATGCTATCTTCATTGTTTGAATTGGGGAGAGAGAATCAAACTCAAATGGTCCTTGAAGTAACTCCGGTTCATCTCAATCATTTCTTTAGTCAAGAAATCCTTGATAGTTTCTGCATTGTCTCTTACTGGAGACAAAGTTTTCTTTCCTTCTGCACTCTCACTTGTGTTCTTCTCAACTTGACTTTCTTCTCTTCCCTTCACTTCTTCTTCTTTCTCCTCTACTTCTTGACTAGTCTTCTCTTGTACTCTTTCTTTTGCTTTGGATCCAGAGTCTATAGGGGAAGCTGGAGGAGAGATGTTTGCTTGATCATGGACCTCCTCTTTTAGAGCAGAGGAATCTAAGTCCTTACCTTTTTCTTCACCTGTCTCCTTTACCTCTTCTGCCATTGTCTCAGTAGATTCTTCTTCAACATCTGTAGCCGAGGTATCATCACCTAAGTCCTCTATAATCGGAATGTTGAATCTTTTGTATGCATTCCAGAGGATCTCTTCTGTCTCTTTTGCTACTTTGTCAGTTTCTCCGAGCATAACCTGATTCATTCTAGCTTTTCTCCGAAACTCATCCTTGCAATATTTGAAGATCATATTCATTTGCTTCGGAGTGATCGAAGGAAAGAGATGAATGGCTATCTGTTCATGGATCTCAATATCCTTTGCCCTAACATTATTCTTTCTTATCTCTAATTCCTTCTCTAGGCTTTTGGGAATGAGAGATATGATTTCAATAAAAGCCTTATTGTATATGTTCAAGTACTTAACTATGGCTTCCTCCAAGATCTTTCTATCTGCATCATTATATGCATCATAGAATTCTGTTATTGGTTGCAGGTTCCCATCCATAGTAACTGCTTTAACTACATCATCTAAGGACAGAGTGGGACTTTCAACAAATTCTTCTACCATCTCTTCCTTGTCTTGACATGTAGAAGATTCACCGGATCCTTTCTTCTTCTTCTTCATTTTATTTACCTCCTCATTTGACTTAGTTTCTTCATCATCCTTCTAACTGATGTAAGACCTTGTGGCCTTTGTCTTAGTTCTTTTTTCTGCTTTACCGGATGAATTTGCTTCCGGTTTAGATGCCTTTGAGCTTTTAGCAGTTGCAGGTGTAGAGCTCTTAGAAGATCTGGTCCAGGAGGGGGCTTTTACCGGAGCACTTTCTTTTTCTGCTTCTTCCTTTTCTTTTTCTACTCTTTCTGTCTTTTCTCTGTGGGCATCAAGTGTCTCTTTTGTGATTCCATGCCTCCTAGCAACTTCTTCAACTTCCCTTCTCACTTTCCTCTCGATTTCAGGCTGTCTAAGTTCCACATGAACTTTTACACTCAGCTCTTGGAAGGTTCGAAACCTTTCTGCCTTAGGGTCTTTGGGCTGGCTCAATAGATGTTGGATATGCAGCTCTACAATTTTCTCATCTACTTCATACCCGATTGGCATGATCTAGACTGTCCTTGGCTCCACTGCCTCCATTAGGCATTGATCAGTGTCTACCATGAAACACACTGCATCTTTATACTTCTCAACCAATGATTGGGGACTTCTTTCTCTGGTTTGCATCATATTTTGAAAATTCTTGAAGTAACCCCATAGAGCTGTATTTCTTGCCTTAGCATCCCCAAGCCCATGCAAGTAATCTCTAATTTGAATTGCAACAGGTCTGTCATTCTGCCATACCCAACCACTAGATCCAGGCAGCTCATTCATAAGGTAGAAAAACAAACACAATATTAGTCCACCATATTTAAAAGAGTTCTTTTTGTCCCTTTTTATCTTATGTAAGTTTTCCATTAGTTGGCTCAGAAGGAGTTCACAGAGATCATAATCTGCATTCTTTCTCAGCATCTCATAAGCAATATACACAGCAGTTCCGGATACTGAATTCTCCCTGCAGGAGTGATATATCTTATAGCCAATTATCATAGATGCAAACTTGATATCTAGATCAGTGATATCTTCTATGGTCATTGCTCTCTTATCAAATTTTGATCCGGTGGCCTCAGTCACAGTTTGGTTTTTGACAGATTTAAGAACAGGTAACCCTCCGGAAGAGTGTAAACCAGTTACTGCCTTAATTGCATCCTTGGTGATCTTGAATGGTCTATTCAACCATAAGAAGTTATCATGCACTCTGCTCAACACATACCAGACCCACTCATCTTTTTCAAAACAAGGGAAATGGATTTACTGACTGAAATGTTTATCCCGGATGGTCTTATACTGAGGTTTTAGTTCAAATGAATCATCTATTAGTTCCTCGTGGTAGATGTCCATCAGCTTGGATTCACCAAAGTCTTTAATGTTTGCATGAATGTAAACTCTAACATCTTCTACATGCAAAACCCCATGTAGAATGCTGGAAAATGCCCCTAAGGGATCCACTTCTAGAGATTTTTAGGGATGTTTCTTAAATTTGGGGCGAGGCCTATCAGAGATCTTTACAACATTCAGAGTAGTCATCTTAAAGATTTAGAGAAAGTTTGATCAAGAGTGAAAAATACCTTTTTATGCTTCTAGGTTTCATGGGATGAGCTGGATCGAGTTGCTGGAAGAATTGTTTTATGTGATTGATCTTTGAGAGACTTGAGACAATTTGTTTGCAGAGCTCTTTTTCTCTTCTTCTGGAGTGTGAATGTGTAAATGACAATCAAATGAACCCTTTTATCTTTGAGTAAACCCTAATTCCACATTGCAATAAATGCGCAACTTAAGTTATTCTGGTTGCTCTGTTCTCCTTGTCTTGAGAGATTTTTCTGGATCACTAAGATGCACTTAAAGTTACTCTCGGTGGATATTAGCAATCTATCTACCTTTTACAATCATTCCATTTAGCCTCAGATCAAGATACCTCAAATTGGAATCATGCTAGATCTAACTGTGAAAATCCTATTTTTACTGAATGACTATTTAACCATATCAAACTTGGAAGATTAACCTGTTCAAAACTTCTTGTAGATCTTTCATCTTTTTACCAAAGCTTATTTAGATGTTCCTTTGTGAACCCTTTAATCTGCAACTTTCCTTATGCCAATTCTAACACCAATTAACTAGCTGGGGGAAAATGTTTTTCCTTGTGTCTCCCCCTGAGCCAGAGCTCACCTTTTAATTTTCAGAAGGAATATCAGCACCAGATTCTGGTGCGGATCCATCCCCTACATTCTCTGTACTTCTCTTCACCCAAATCTTGTTCATCTCACTTTTAACTTCATCTGCATTCAATTTTCCTTTTCCTTTGTCTTGATTTTGATTATGATGCACCGGACCCCTTTTGTCCTGATTCTTGTTTCTACAGAATTTGGCAATATGACCGGATCTATTGCAATTGTGGCAAACAACATTTCTTTGCATATTTGAATGATATCCTCTTGATCTGCATTGATTAGCCATATGTCCCATTCTATTGCATGCAAAGCATCTACCATTGAATGAATTGTTCATTTGTATATTTCTGCATTCATGAGATTTGTGACCATAGCTTTTGCAGTTGAAACACTGTCCAGAGAAGGATGTATTAGTCTGATTTATTCTCTTTCTACCCTGATTAGCTTTATGACCAAATTTATTGTAGTTATGGCAGTATCCTTTGAAGGATGGATATCTTTGAGCATTAGGTTGCCTTGCCGGAGGTCTTCTAGGCTTGTTCCTTGGATTTCCTGATCCAAAATTCTTCTGACCGGATCCAGAGCTTTCACCTTTCTCATATCCCAAGCCACACTTGTCATCTACCCTCTTTTGGCTTTCAAGAACTTCAAGTTGAGTAGAACTTATCTTGAATTTCTCTTTATATTCATTTGCTGTTTGAAGATCCTTTTTAAGAGTGTCAATTTGATCCTCAAGTTTTTCTTCATTATCTCTAGCATCTTCAAGATCAGATTCAAGATGTCTGATTATTCTATCCATCTTGTGGTAGTCTTTTGATTTCTCCTTGAGAGATTGTCTTAGATCATCTTCAATTTTTCTTTTCTCTTGAATTTCTTGAGTGAATTTTATAACTCCTAATTCCATTTCATGTCTTACCATAATGATCTCTTTTGATAACTTTTCACATAACTTGGTTTTCTCCTTTAGGTCTTCATTTGTATTATTGGCTTCACCTTGACTTGCCAATTGTTGAAGTAGATCCTTTCTCTTTTTCATAGAGATACTCAGTTTCCCTTTTAGTTCATTTATGAAATCATCAGCCTGTTTGAGTCTTTCCTTCAATTCATTGACTTTAGAGTTAGATTGCTCAAGATCATCTAGGGCAGACTGAAGTTGTTCCCTTATACCATACACATCCATTTGAATTCCTTGATCTTCCTCAAGCTGTTAGGCTCTGTTTAGAGGAAATTGGCTCTGATACCAATTGTTGATAACTGAGAGGGGGGTGAATCAGTTATCTTGATTAATTTAACTTTATGTTCTTCTTTAGCCACTAGTACAGTATCAAAACACATAAGCTTAAATAAACATGAAAGCAGAAATAAACTCAGTACACATGACACAATATTTTTGACGTGGAAACCCTGTTAAGGGAGAAAACCACAGGGTGATTAACCCAAGAATGTATTCTCTGTTAGGAGAATAGAAGTACAAAATGGCACATGCCAATTAGGGCTCACTGCCCGAGCACACTGCTCACAAGAGGCTTACTGCCTACAAGAGACTCATTGTCTACAAGTTATAAGAGAGTAAAAAGATACTTGAACTGATGAGAAGCATCCACTTATGCTAGAGTTTAGTTCCAGTTTAGGCTCAGTACACTGATCTACTGCACTTCGTTCTTTCTCTTCTTTGGTGCTGCTGTCTTGTCACATGCGGGACCTGCCTTATTGCCCTTCTGCTTTTCTTCACACACAATAACACACAACACCCACCTTCACATCCAAATCCATCTGGTATATATATCCACACAAAGGATTTCATCCTCTTTCTAGTCGGCATCTGGAATAAACTCTAGTCTGTCGATTGAATCCTTTCTTACCAAGTGATGCGAATCAAGGAGATACTTATAGAAGTCATCTAACATGTCAGCCAATCATAGATGATACCTTAAGAACCTTGATCACCATCAATATATCATCTGGAATAATTCTGATGCTCTGTTGATCAGTTCTTCCTCTATCTACTTTGCCAAACTGGACCTCAATACTTAGATGCTCATTTCTCTTCACTCTTTCATCACCAGAGGCTCAATCCATGGAATCTATCTGTCAAGGTATTCCTCTTGACTTTCCCAAGTCCATACTTTACAAAGATACTTCCTCTAAGAGATCCGGACTTGATTGTTGGCCCTTGCTGCATGCTTTGTTCTTGCTTACCAGACCAAAGTATCCTTCAATCTGACTTCCGGTAAAGATACACCATGTCCTACGGATGTGTGGAGTGGTCTTTGTTGCCATCAATGACAACACCAATGAAGCCACACAGTGTCTTTTGCCAACATTTATTGCAATAATAAATGACCCTAGGTAAGTTTTGTCGAACTACATACCAGTGGTCCTGCCTCAGCTGGCTGATCGAACCGTTAAACTCACTCAAAGCGGTGCTCCTCATGTGGAATATCCATATCTCTGCTAACTAATCTAGCTCCTCTACTCTACTAAGCTTTGAGTGACCTATCAACAAAAGCCAAACCTAACTAGTTGTGTGTTGACCATTACTACTTCCCAGGTCCGTTTCCTCCCGTTTCTCCAACCCGTGACCCATTTTTCTTCAACCTAACCTATTTTTCACCTTCTTCATCATGAGATTGTCTATCTCACATCCCTTCTACCTTCTTCCTGTCCAATCTCCCGATGGGGCATCCTGTCATTAAACTTGTACCAGGGGCAAACTGGGGCATGTATCATTATCAGGAAAAAAATCTATTCTTTGACGCAATGTGATAAAACACATTGCATCAAAGAGGGGCAAAATGTATACGCCTAAAAATGACATGACTCGGTCTAAATAAATATTCTTAATATTTATTTCATTCTAATTTTTCTATCAATAAATAAATAAATCAATTTATTTATTCGATTCATATTCCTCTAAGTTAATTAAATATCAAATTATTTAATTACCTCTTCTAATGTCTTCCAATAGTTAAATAAAATCTTTTATTTAATTAAATTCTTCCAAACAATTAAATAATTCTTAAATTATTTAATTAGGTCAATTCTTCTCCCAAATTTAAATAAATCAATCAAATTTATTTAAAATTATCTCAATCTCTAAAAATAAAATACAATCAAATATTTTATTTATTCTTCTATCATGCACAAACAATTAAATAAATTTATTTATTAATTTGCTTTCATATCTTCTAAATTCCTCAAAAAATCTTCCAAATCTTTTAAAAATAAATCTTCTTCATGCACACAAAATTAAATAATTTATTATTTAATTTCTCTCAAATCATGCAAAAGCAAATCACAAGTTGAGTTAACTGACTCAATCAATCTTGTTTTTATCAACAACTCTTAAATTAGAAAAAAACATTCTAATTTATGAAAAGAAATCTTATCTTTATAAAAGAAAGCAGTTAACTCAAACAAAACAACTTTTTTGTGTGACACTTGTCTTCTTTCTATTTGCGCACATTCTCTCAAGGTTTCTATATCATTGATTTTCTTATTCTTTAGATATACTGTTGATCTTCTCTCTCCCAAGTCTATAAATTGAACCTAATTCCTCCATTTCTATCATCCAAGCTTTTAGTACCCTTACTCTGTAGGAATTACAGTGCACCTTTGGCACCCAAGTTCCTCCATTACTTGTGATCAACTTGTTACTATTACCATTACCTTTGTTGTGAAGCTCATCTTCATTGCAATAAACTATCATAGCCATTCCCACTTGACATCTTGGAAAATAGCAAGCAAGTGCACCTTCTGAGGGCCATATTCATACACAAGACCATTTGAGATAGGCGATCAATGGAAGCCATGAAGTAAAGAGGTTTGCAAGGTTTGAGTTCGTTGTTTGTTTAATCTTCTTTGTTTCTTATTTCATTGAGTTTATTGGATTACTTTGATATTATTTATAATCATTCCAATTTTTTGATAACAGTATGAAGTAAGAAAAACCAATGGAAAGTGCTTTGGCTTCTCAAGTCATTAAGGACAAGGATGAATGTGTTATTGATAGTGGTTGCGCTCACCACATGACTGGTGACAAAAGTAAGTTTGTAAGTTTGGAAAGATATGATGGTGGATTGGTTAGGTTTGGAGATGATACAGTTGGTAGGATTTGTGGGAAAGGATCTATTTCTTTTGATGGCAAGCATAATACTGAAGATGTCTTGTATGTGAAAGGATTAAAGCATAATCTTCTAAGTGTGGGTCAGATGTGTGACAAGGGCTATGACTTAAGCTTCAAGGACAATGGATACAAGATCAAGGAAAGCTCCAGAACAATCATTGCAACTGGTAAGAAGACCAGAGGTAATATCTATCACTTGAAATGAACCGAGAACTATTGCTTGTTGACTCAGACTGATGAGAGTTGGTTATGGCATAGAAGGTTGTGTCACATAAATTTTGATAATATTATGAAGATAAGTACTGCATAGATTGTTAGAGATTTACCTAGGCTTGTGAAGCCTGCTAATCTGGTTTGCAAGGAGTGTCAATTTGGGAAACAAACAAGAACAAGTTTTAAAAGCAAGGACCAATTAGTTGGAGGACTACTTGAGCTAGTGCATATAGATTTGTGTGGACCTACAAGAGTAAGAAGTTTGTAAGGAGATAGGTATTTCATGTTGCTCATTAATGATTATCCTAGAATGACTTAGGTCACCTTCTTGAAAGAGAAAGTTGAAGCTCTAGATAAATTCAAGGCATTCAAGGCAATGCTTGAAAATGAGATGGATTTGAAAATCAAATGCTTGAGATTTGATAGAGGAGGAGAGTTCACATCAAATGAGTTCATTTTCTTTTGTGAAGAACATGGAATAAAGAGACAGCTATCTGCGCCCAGAACTCCACAACAAAATGGAGTTGTTGAAAGGAAAAATAGAATAGTTCAAGAAGTTGTTATAACCATGATGAAGGAAGCTTATCTTCTGAAAGCATATTGGAGAGAGGCAATCCATACCATAGTGTATATCCTAAATAGAGTTCAAGTAAAAGGTAACAGTTCAAAAAATCCCTATGAATTGTGGCATGGTAGAGTTCCTACTGCGAAATATTTCAAAGTTTTTGGTAGTAGATGTTACATCAAAAGAGAAGAAGATTTAGGCAAGTTTGATGCTAGATGTGATGAAGGAATCTTCCTTGGTTACTCCACCAAGAGTAAGGCCTACCAGTGCTATAATAAGAGGCTGAATAAGATCATTGAAAGTGCAAATGTTAAAGTTGATGAATGTAAGGAGAGCTCTTCATAATCAAGTGGATATGAGTCAGATGATCCAGATGTTTCAGAAGTGGTGCAACATGAAGACATCACAGATGAAGAGGAACAAGCTCTAGTAAGTGCTACCAAAACTCCAAGATATGTAAGAATCAGTCATTCTAAAAACCAAATCATAGGAGATAAGAGCAAAGGGATTTTAACCAGAAGAAAAGCTATAGAGGAACAAGTAAATTTTTGTCTGATCTCTAAGATTGAACCTAAAACTATGGATGATGCTTGCAAATATGAGAATTGGATAAAGGCTATGGAAGAGGAATTGATGTAGATAGAGAAGAATCAAACTTGGGATCTTGTTCCCAGACCAGCAGATAAGAATGTAATTGGTACAAAATGGGTCTTCAGAAACAAAATGAATGAGAATGGTGAAGTGGTAAGAAACAAAGTGAGGTTGGTATGCAAATGATACACTCAAGTTGAAGGAATAGACTTTGAAGAAACTTTTGCTCCAGTGGCAAGGATTGAAGCAATAAGGATGTTTCTGGCTTTTGCAGCATATAAAGATTTCAAGGTTTATCAAATGGATGTGAAGTCTGCCTTCTTAAATGGAGAATTGGAAGAGGAAGTCTACATTGAACAACCAGAAGGATTTTAGTCATTAGAACAAGGGGACATGGTATGCAAATTGAAGAAAGCATTGTATGGATTGAAACAAGCTCCCAAGGCATGGTATGCATGGTTGGATAGGTACCTGATACAGATAGGGTTTAGTAAAGGTACTATAGATAGTAATCTCTACTTCAAGATTAATGATGAACAAACCCTGATTGTTGCAGTTTTTGTTGATGATTTTATTTTTGGAGGCAATGAAGGTATGTGCTTAGTTTTTGTTGGAGAAATGCAAAGTGAATTTGAAATGTCTATGTTTGGAGAGATGAACTTATTTTTAGGTCTGTAAATAAATCAATCAAATAAGGGTATCTTCATTTCTCAATCTAAGTATGTGAAAGAGTTGTTAAAGAAATTTGGAATGGAAGACTCTAAAAAAGTATGCACACCTATGATAACTGGTTGTAAGTTGAGCAAAGATGATAACTCATCCATGACAAAATAGAGAAATTATAGATCTATGATTAGAGCATTACTTTATCTGACTCAAACCAGACTTGACATAATGCATGCAGTGTGTCTTGTGGCAATATTTTAGCCAGAACCCAAGGAATCACATGTGATGGAAGTCAAAAGAATTCTAAGATATTTAAAAGGCACAATAGATTATGGTTTGTGGTACCCTAAGGATCGTGACTTTACTCTCAGTGTATATATTGATGCTGATTGGGCCGGAGATGTGGATGACATAAAAAGTACAAGTGGAGGTGCATTCTTCTTGGGAAAATAATTAGTATCTTGGTTGAGCAAGAAACATGACTCAATATCCTTGTCTATTGTAGATGCAGAATACATTGCAACAACATGCAGTTACACTCAAGTGTTATAGATAAAGTAGACTTTCAAGGACATCAATTTTGTGTATGAAGACCCCATTGTAATCTTTTGTGATAACACAAGTTCCCTTAACATATCAAAGAATCCAGTGATGCATTTAAGGACAAAACACATATCCATCAAGTATCATTTTTTGAGAGAAAAGGTGATAGAGAATGAAGTTAAGTTGGAGCATGTTTCTACCAAGGATCAGCTTGCAGACATTTTTCCCAAATCTCTGCCTAAGGATACTTTTTAGTATCTTAGAGAAAAGTTAGGGGTTATCACTCATCCTACTCTAAACTAAGATGCATAGTAGTGCATCAGTCTGGAGGTGCTCAAAGGTTTGGATTGATTCTTTTAGGGCTACTTCTCAGGGGGAGTAGTCAGAGAGTTCATAAGAGAGATTTGATCAAAGTAGATGAGCAGGTATGTGCCCTTTGCCATTGATGTCGAAGGGGAGAGAAGTCATGTGAAAATCTTAGAGTGTAGATGTATAAGAGAAAGGGGGAGAATTTTGCAGAAAGAAAGAGTGTAGGTGTGTAAAAAGAAAGGGGGAGAATCTTGTCTTGATGGCCGTTGTAGTTTTTCAAATCATATGTTGCCATCAATGACAAAGGGGGAGATTGTTGCAAGTATGTGCCTAATCGATGTTGTCATTGATGCCAACATATCCTTGTTGTCATTGGTGTCAACTATATCTTATTCTATTACTTGTTTAGAAGACTTGTATATTGAGAATATTGAGGAAATTAGCCTCTCTGGAAGAAACAAGTGAGTTACAGAGAAGTGCAGTACAAATAGTGAGTTTTATGCTGAAGAATAGTCCGGTAAGCTACTTTGCATTTATTTCTGCTTGAGGATCATGGTCTTTGGATTGGAAGTAAGTTAGAGGTGTGTCTGAGGATACTACATTCTAGGTTTGAGCCATTCGCATGAAGATCTGAGTGAGTTGTGTTCACTAGAGTGAAACCTATTTTTTCTGTAAGTTCAGTTGGGACAGGAAGAAAATATTCTGCCCCACATTCCTCCGCAAGAAAGTATTTGGTTCTGTGGTTCTAGAGGGAGGTCTGGGATGATGATAAGTGCCTATAGTTGCAATGGTTCATGGTTTTGTGGTCCGCAAGCTATCTTTCTTTTATGACAGTTGAAGACAGTGAAGTTCATGTGTTTCGGTGAGAAGATTCCAATGGATAAAGTGGTTAAGGTTCGTGCAGTTTCTCCTGATGATTATAGCATGCTTGTGGATGTCTCCTAATCATTTTCCTATCTAGACTTTGGTTTGTATTAAGAAATTAAGATAGTGTGTGAAGATTTTTCCCAGATAATGTAGTGTGTAACCAGTCTTGGCTGACCTGGTTGATCCCAGTGATTGCGGAGATCTCTGGAAGATTGTGGAAGCATGTTGTGGCATGGAAGATCATGTTTGAGTCCTAGCTAAGGCATGGCATGATCCGTATTTCATTTCCCTTGCACATTGTTGTAATAGGTAAGGACCTATTTTGTAAAAGTTTGTAATACTGACCTTGGAGATTGTTCCAATGGTTGATGATTGTGATGCTGACCTTGATGATCATTCAAAGGTTGATGTAGTGTATAAATACTTGTAGCTGAGTTATGGAAAAAGTGTCCTTGAGTAAAAATGGAAATATATTAAGAAAGGTCCAAAAGGTAGAGCAGAGAAGAGGCAGAGGAAAGAAGAGGAAGAGCAGAGAAGAGGAAAAGCAAACCAGAGGAAGAGCAGAGTAGGAGAATTATTATACTTTAGTTGCAAATATAGAAAGGTGTTGATCATGGTAGTAAGTCTAGCAGTAAGCCACTAGTAGGGTTTAACAACCCTTATTGTAATCTTGCTAGGTTTAGGGTTGAGGCAGTGAGCTACAAGACCTAGTTGTTCTTCATGGCAGTGAGCCAACATGTTTAAGCCCGTGGAGTGACCAAGCCTAAACATCATTATTTCAAGATTGCAATTTATATTGAGAGTTAATCCTCTCCATGGTTTTTCCCCACCTTGGGGTTTTCCATGTAAATCTGGTGTCTCATGTGTTTGATGTTGCATCTATGGTTAAGTTTATGATTTCATGCATTCATTGTTAAATCATAACAATTGTGAATAAGTGATGAATGCTTAATTTGTTGAAAGTGTTTAAGTTTTTGTGACAACTAATTCACCCCTCTCTTAGTTGTCTAGCACATATCAACAAGCTGGTCATTCATCCCCCCAAATCACTGAGGTGGTGGATGAACAACCCATAGACGAGACATTAGACATTTCACCTCTAGAACCTGGTTTAAATCAGGTAAATCAGACTATCTCAAATCCAAAGCCTCCTTTCCCTGAAAAACTAGCCATTTCAAAACATCCAATCCAAGAAGAGATAGACTTATTGGGTTAACTTAAGAATGTTAGTATTAAGATACCCCTTATCCAAGCTATCAAGGACATCCCAATATATACCAAGACCGTGAGAGACCTTTATCTTAAGAAACTAGGGAGGAAGAAGAAAGACCCTCAGACAATCCATGTCCCAGGAAACCTTGCTGATATCATGCTAGGGAACATAACTATCCCTAAATAAACAGACCCTAGTAGTCCAATAGTGGATGTTAAGATTAATGAAACTCTCATAAAAAACACCTTGATTAACTTGGGGGCAGCCATCAATGTCATGACTAAAGAAACAATACAACTACTTCAAATACCAAACTTGAGGCCTACACCAATTGTTTTATAGCTGGCAGATAGGGCAACAATGAAACCTAAGGGGATCATTGAAGACATAGTCATAGCATTAGACTCATGGGAATACCCTGGAGACTTCATAGTTTTGCAGCCAAAAGTCAATCTTGTAGGTTATCCACTTATCTTAGGTAGACCATGGTTAGAAACAATAGATGCATTTATAGGTTGTAGGTCTGGAAACATGATAATCTCAAATGGGACTATCACAAAGAAATTGGTCCTTTATCCCCTGACTCAACCTCATGACAATCTGGAGCAAACCATATGGCCTATCTTAGAAGAAGAAGACCACTGTTCCCTACAAACTCTCATGACCATAGAATGTAACCCTTTGTTAGAAACCCAAGATGAGGATGACTTAATTGACGACATTATATAGAACAATTGTAGTAGGGACCCACAGTAACAAGACTGTCTGTCATGTCTGTAAGATCCATTATAGAATATCATTCCTGCACATTCCTCAGAGGAATTATCCCTCCTTTTCCACTCTCTACTACCTCAGGAATGTGTTCCCAACATTAGTGGATGTGACCTTTCATCTGTCCATCCAGCTTCTAAAACATTGGAAATCATGCTAGGCAAAATGCTAAATATTAATAATGCCTTGATTGAGAAACAACAGACTTCCTTGCACACTGTATTGCAAGAACATGCATTAGCTTTTGCATGGGATTATACTGACATGAAAGGAATAGATCCAGATTTGTGCATGCATAGGATCTACATAAATGATGGTTTCAAGCCCATAAGACAACCATAAAGAAGAATGAATCCCGCCTTAAGAGACATAGTTAAAACTGAGCTGTAGAAACTCCTTGACGCTGGTTTTATTTCTGACAGTGAATGGGTGTAACCTTTAGTTATTGTCCCTAAGAAAGGAGGTAAGTGGAGGGTGTGTATAGATTACAAGGAACTTAACACAACCACTAGAAAAGACAATTTTTCACTACCCTTCATTGACCAAGTACTTGATTCCCTAGCAAGTAAAAAGTACTTCTCCTTCTTAGATGGTTTTAGTGGCTATAATCAGATAAAAATAGCTCCAGAAGACTAGGATAAGACCACATTTACCTGCCCTTGGGGTACATATGCTTATTTTGTCCTTCCTTTTGGGTAATGCAATGCCCCAAGCACTTTCCAAAGGGCAGTACTAAGTATCTTTTTAGACTATGCTCATGATTCTATAGAGATCTCTATGGATGATTTCACTACTTATGGAGACACATTTGAGACAACACTCAGTAATCTAGAGAAGGTCTTGAAAAGATGTCAAGAGCATAATTTGTCATTAAGTCATGAAAAATGCTTTATGATGATGATTCAAGGAGTTGTTCTAGGACACTTTATATCCAGTGATGGTATTTAGGTGGATCCTAATAAAATTGAGATAATTTCTACACTTATTATACCACATAAACCAAAAGATGTTAGAATATTTCTTGGCCATGTAGGCTATTATAGGAGGTTTATACATGAATTTAGAAAACTAGTAGCACCTTTGTTTTCTTTTCTCACAAAGGATATGGAATTTGACTGGACCACAGAATGTTAGCACACTTAAGACAACTTTGACAAAAGCACCCGTCTTGAGAGGACCATATTGGAAATTGCCCTTCCAAACACACATTGATGCTTCTAATTTTGCTATAGGAGATGTATTGGGACAAAAAGAAGGTAATAAAGAGTATGATATTTATTACATCAGTAAAAAATTACAAGGAGCATAACTCAATTACACTATCATAGAAAAAGAGATGTTGGTTGTTGTCTATGCTATCAACAAGTTTAGACATTATATAGCTAGTTACTAGGTATTTATCCATATAGATCATACTACAATTAGATATTTAATGAATAAGCCTGTGGTTGAGGGTAGACTAGTTAGATGGTTGCTCTTGCTATAGGAGTTTAACATAACAATAGTGGATAAACCAGGAAAAGCTAATGTGGTGGCATATTTTCTGTCTAGATTGCCTACACAAATGGAAGAAGATGTTGTGGATGACTCTTTCCCAGATGACCATTTGTTTTCTCTTACTTTACATACACCATGGTTTTTTGATATTGCTAACTATTTGGTAGCAGGGCAGATACCATCACACTTCTCCCCAAGAGAAAGAAGATAATTAGTGCATAAGAGCTTTCCATATTCTTGGATTGATGGTTATTTGTTCTACACTAGTCCAGAACATATTATGAGGGGGTGCATAAGAGAAGATGAGGTCTTTGACATCCTAAAAGCTTGTCATGATGAGCCTTGTGGGGGTCACTTTGCGACAAAGAGGATAACATTCAAGATATTAACCACATGCTATTATTGGCTAACTCTTCATAAGGATGCAATCAGGTATACAAGGAGTTGTGACCAATGTTAGAGAATGGGTAGACCAACAAGATCAGAAGAGATGCCTTTGTAACACCAGATTACACTAGCACCATTTGATAATTGGGGGCTAGATTTCATTGGGCCAATCTCACCAACTTCTAATAATAAGGAGTACAATTTAGTTTGCACTGATTATCTGACCAAGTGGGTTGAAGTCAAGGCCTTCAAATTTTCTAGAGATGGGAATGTAGCCAAATTCTTGTATGAATAAATTTTCACTAGGTATGGAGCACCAAGAGAAATTATCACTGACCAAGGTCCCTAGTTCACTTCTAAACTCATTTCAATACTGGTCAAAGAATATGAAGTTAGGCATAGAAAGTTCATGCCCTATCACCCTCAGGCCAATGGGCAAGTGGAAGTTACAAACAAAGAAATTGAGAATATTCTGACCAAGATAGTAAACATTCATAGGAATGATTGGGCAGCCATACTACCAGAGGTAGTATGGGCATACAGAACTACATGGAAAACAACAACTGGTTTCACACCTTATGAGTTAGTGTATGGTAAAACAACAGTTCTACCCATAGAAATTGAATATAAGACACTAAGAACTGTACTAGAACTTGACATGGATCTGATAGCAGCACAATGAGAAAGACTCCATATTCTCAATGGATTAGATGAAATCAGAATGGCAGCTATGCACCACATAGAGATTGTTCAAAAGAAGAGAGCAAAATGACATGATCAGTACATTAAAAGAAAAGAATTTCATGCAGGTGACTGGGCTCTGTTATATGATTCAAAGTACAGAGATCATAAAAGCAAGTTGCAATCTAGATGGTTAGGACCTTATGAAGTTAACCAAGTGTTTTCCAATGGAGTGGTCAAATTGTAGACAATGGATGAGGTTAGATTTTTACTATTGGTTAATGGCTATTGATTAAAACTCTATACCAGGCCAACAAACAAAGATGATTTTCTCAATAAATTCTCTATTCCTAACCATGAGCTAGATACTACTATATCATCACCTAGTAGTAACATAGAAGAAGACCTTGCCGGTTATCATAATGACTCAATAGGTGAGCTATATAGCTCACCTCCTAAGGTCACTCAGGTATAATTTCTTTCCTTTCCTCACATGCACACACAGCACCGATGCCACCATCTTCATGAAGACCAAGTCAATAAACCATAGGGACCTATTCAAGGCAACAAATCAACATTGCCATCATATTACATTGGGACTTGTTGGAGGTGAACATGCAACAACTATCCATCCACTCACATGTAACAACTATCCAAATCAGTTAATTCAAACTTTGCACCATGCACTCCACTTTTTGAGAGCATGTAGACACTGTTCGTCATCACACCGCATGCAAATTACATTATCTTGTTCACACGTACCAGAGTGTCATTCCACCATTTTTCATAATAATAAGTTCTATCTGATTGAATGTATGCTGTAGACACATTTTCCAATGCCTCACTCGCATGAAGTCTAGTTCATCTCATTCCAAAAGGTACAAATATTAACTTCTTATTATTTGACACAGATATTTCAATATTTCCTTATATGCTCACATTTAATAATTTGAAACTATCATTTGTAATCTTATATCCATATACTTTCATCCTTCTCCTTGCCGTACACAACCTTATATTGAGGTCACTTCAAGAATTTAGTTGGGGGGAGAGATAGAGTTTTTGTTCAAAACAATGATTATTCACCATTGTCAGTTATACAACATAATATACAACCTCTTTTTCATTTTTATGACTGCTCTGCTAATTTGTCTGCTATACTAAAATTTCCAATTTCCCATAGTTCTGAGTCGATTTAAGATGGTTTGATAGTTCAGGCTGGTATCATATAGCAAGGGAATATACGTGGGAGTTATTGGAAGCATAGGGTTATTGAAACTAAAAGAGTAAGCATATATAACAAAGGGGTTGTAGAAAGGGGTTGTGGTGAATTTGAATTTGGTATTGGTAATATGGGAGGAGACATAATCAAACAAGAACCTATAGTGCATAATGTAGGATTGGAAGACCAATTAACTTTGCTAATCCTAACACAAGCATGATGGATTGACTATTTCCTAAAACTCACAGAATTTGATGAAGGTATAATGAGTTAGTTTGCAGCTTCACTTTACCATGATGAAGCCACTATAAAAGGTTTGATAGTGGATGCTTCGGAAGTAGTAGTTGCTGAGGTATTGGGTTTACCCAGAAATGGTGAAGAGTTCCCCATCAAAGCAGATGCAATAGCTGCAAGAGACGAATTTAGTGAGGAAGAGGAGCAGCTAGAATCTACATCACAAGGAACTAAAAGGCTATCAATTCTAGAATTGTGGGTTGCTTGCACCATACATATTATCAAATACCTCACCTATGATGGTAGGTAATCTATGTTATACACTGTCCATTTCAAATTGTTAAGCCATCTTCATCATAATAGAGTAGTTAATGTGCCAAATTTCCTATAGAATTTCTTAAAAAGAATGGGCTATGAATATCAAAGGAAATAAAAAAGATCATCATTATCCCATGATTTCCTAGTCACTCTGTTAGTTAAGAGAAGTATTAGGATGCAATATCCAAATGTGCCTTGGAAGTGATTCTTGAAATGCATAAATATCAATGATATCCTTAATGAGCCAACATCACCAAAAAATTCACCTACTGCATCCTTGAGAGAAAACCCCGTTTCACCTGTTGCTTCACCTACCCACAACATAGAGGAGATAGGAGAACATGTTGTACCAATTGTACCAAATGTAGTATCTAATCAACCTATACTGGGAGAAGAGAATCAAACCTAGAAGAAGAGGCCAATTAGGCCCCATCCTCTAGTAAGACACCTAGTACCAAAACACCAAGAACTAGGAAAAAGAAGAGTGGTTCCTCTTCTAAGCCTGCAAAGAGGTCAAAAGAAAAATCCACACCAGTAAGGCATTCACATCGCCTTAGAGAGAAAGGTTTTATGGGGAGTGCTTTTGAGAATCCTGGAAAAGAGAAGGAGGATGTGGTAGTAGTAGAGAGTGACAATAAGCTAGAGGATAATGTGACCAAAAATGTACAAGCCCCCATCAAAAGGAAATGGTATGTGTCCAGTACCTCTTAATATGAATCAGAGGACATTTTTATTGCTAAGAAAACTAGGATGAGAACCCCCAACAACCCTGATAATTATGAGTGTACAAGAGGTGGTGATGAACAATCTTCAAAGGATGAGGAATTGTTGCTTGACGACAAAAATAAAAGAAGAGAATTATAGGAAGCTATTGATAGAATAAAACAACTGGAATAATTGATCAAAGCCTATGAGAAGGACAAAGAGAGAGAGGCAATGATACATGAGTTGGAAGAAAGGGTTAACACCTATGGTCAGGGATCAAAACTAGATGCCCTTGTAGAGCTAGCCATAGTAGCTGTAGGGAATAAGGAATTAGTGACTAAAGAAAAGAGAATCCCTATTGTCAAAACTCCAACTTGCTATACACTTGTATCCATAGGATATCAATTATGGAAGGTTACTCGAGAATTCTTTAAACATAAAGAAGAATGGAAAAGAGAAAAGGAAACCATGATTGCAAACTGCATTAAGGCATTGGAAAGGAAGGACATAGAGTTGAAGAAGATGACAGTTAGAATGGAGGAAGTAGTAGATAAGCCCACTTAGATTGTCAAATGTAGACCACCAACTAGGACCTATGTCTTATTTCTTCAAGAATTTTTTTTGAGTTTCTAGTTCAACAAATTGATCAGCAATAAACTAGTTGACATGAGTGAGAAAATGACTTTCCTCAAAGTTTTTTCTACTTCCAGACTTGATGAACAAGATCAACTATGTGAATTTTATTTACATAATTATGCTATGTCTAGAGATACTGGATGGAATCGATTACTCTATGTAGGGGATTTGTAGGTAAGAGCACTGGCTTCTTACTTTAGAAATGAGAAATTGAGAGGGGACATTATGCAATCTTACACAGAAAGAGAAAAAGCCATTGCCTTTCAATTAGAAAGGAATCTGAAATGCTTGAGTTTATCATTGTAGAATAGAATCAACATTTAGAGCACAAGGGTGTGGAGAGAAAGATTATGAATTTGAGGCTATAGGACAATGACAGGATTCAACACTTGACAATAGGGCTCATCCATCATTATCACCACCATGTACAAGATAGGTGGAATAGCTTGACTCCAGAGTTACAAAAGAAGGAACCCCATTCTATCCACAACTTCATGGCCATGTTTGAAAGGGTCAGGAAATATATGGACATTGCCAAGGGACAAGCACTGAGCTAGATACCACTTACTTTTCAGCTCCCTATGCTCCTATATCTAGTTCCAAATTGGACCAGGAGGAGGAGTGCAGAGTGTGAGAAAGTAGAGGTCTCCAGGATGAACATGTTGGCACATAGTAATGGCTTTTATTTGGAGTAGACTCAAGGAGTAGATACTGTTGCAGATTTCAGGGAGATCACCTTGTATTACAACCTACAGCCTTAGTGGTTTGCTTGAGGTCAAGCAAAAGGATAGTTGGGGGGGTGTGATGAGCCTAGTTATTAACCTATTTTCTTCCAGTTTTATGCAAGTTGAAAGACATTCCTAAACACTATTTTAAACATATTTCTATGTTATGTTATCCTTTATGATCATTATGTAGACTTGAACTTGGTTGATTAAGTATATGGATATATGATTATGATATGATGAAATTGTATGTTATATGTGGAAATGTATGGATTATTGAGAATATTTGTGTTGATTATGGTTGTTAGTATTTTGTACATGTTTATGGACTAACCTTGCATCTAAAAGAGGGAGGACTGTCACCCGTAGCAAGTACAAGATGCAACTCACAACCAAAACATTTCTAGGCGCAGAGCAGGGGTGATTCCATTATTGACTAAGTGCAGCAATCACAGCCAAGGACACTTGATGGAGAAAATAATACATCGTAATAGGTGATTAATAAAGATGATTGGAAGCTTGGAGGACTCTATTACAACTAGAAGACTAATGGGACCGATTCAATCGATCCATATTCACCTGTTTCAACAAAGAGTTCTAATTTTGTTAGGACACTTCCTTCCTTCTTTTCTTGTCATTGTTGTTAGCATTCATTACACTCTAGTTCATGCAGAGTGGTGTTTTATGTTTACAGTTAAGATACCTATTTCAATAACTCTCATGTGCCTATATTATGGTTCGATATTTGAGGTAGAAGCTAGTGAGATTAAGTTCAGTTTTGAATAGTTTTTGTTTTACCACATATATAGCTATCTGAATCTTTTCTAGATTATGCCTACAATGTTATTTGATCATGAGTTATGAATATTACAATTGAGCTAGATTTTATGTGATTTAAAAAGATTGTGCAATGTATGTTAGAATCAATATGATTGTGTTTATCTAAAATAGTTAGATTTGAGTTTAAGCAGTGAGGTAGTCACCTGAGCAAGGGCCACTCAGGATAACTGACCTTCACTTTATTTCTTAATGTTTTAATTGTTGTAGCAGTTAATTTATGAATACAAGATCAATTAGATTCTTAGAGTTGCTTAGTTCAATTAAATTGTGATACTCAGGAGGATAGGAACAATTATCATTAGAAAATAAGAAATTCATTTCTTAATATGTTGTTACAGTCTTACATTGCAAAGTATTTGTAGCAGTTGTAGTAGCATTACTTTTCATTGTTAATAAGTAGCTTGATGTAGTAGATAAGTTAGATAGTTTGATCCCTAAAAGAACATACAGTGCAAGTGCCATCGCAAGTCTACAAGCCCTGGTTGACAATTTGATGAGGTCTTTTCAAGAAGTTATAGTGGACTGTTCAGTAGGAGATTCCTTTGAATTAAGTGATTACCACCAAGTTTACCTAGCATTGTAAAGATACTATAGATGACACCAACTAGAGGAGTGTGTAGGAGTCGACGAGGAGGGACCAGTAGTCTGAGCTCATAACCTATGACCACGGTGTATAGCCAGAGTAGTACAACATCACTTTGAGTGGGGGGAGTCAAGTGGTAGTGTAATGGCCCACCCAATAAGTTGAAATAATAATAGATGGGCTGACTCCTTAAATAAATTGAAATAATATAAGATGGGCCGAATCCCTAAAAGAAGCTAACCACCATAGAGCATCTGACTTCCCTTATTGATATACGCTAAGGTTCTTAGTTAAAAGACAAAGGGGTGCAATTTATGACAAGAAATATATATGAATTGTTATGATTAAGAGCAGCAACTTTATATTGTAAGTGTAGTGATTTGTTTATAAAAGGAAAATATTTATGTTAACAAAAAGCTGCGATTTGTGAAGAGGTATAACCTTCATAGAAGGACATATCCATTAACTATAGATGCCTCCTTTGAGAAGATATAATATAAGCAAGAAAAGGTGACAAGAAGGAAAAAAAATTCAAGGAATATATTTTCTAAGTTAAAAGAACATATCAACATTGATACATATATGCAGAGAATTATTTATTGCAGCCATTCTATAAATCTATTGTCCCCTCATTCTATTATTCAATTATTATATCATTCTTTCATTCTATTCTTCTATCATTATATCTATCATTCTATTATTCCATCATTCTATTATTATATCATTCTTTTATTCGATCCTACTACTCTTCTATCATTTTATAATTTTATCATTTTGTAATTGGATTATTCTATTCCTCTATTATTCAATCTTTCTATCATCCTAACTATATGATTGAATCAATCAAATCAGCAAATATCAAAGATATCATTCTATCAAGACTGATTATTGGAATACAAAAGTATATCATATGTAGAAATCCATCTGCACTCAACAGGCAAAGGAAAAATCAACAGTCAACACATTTGCTTCTGAATATAGTAGTCTTATGTTTAAATAAATGGTATGGTATGCTCTATCATGATTATGGTGTATAATGATATATTTATGAATTGTATGATCTCTATGAATCTAGAATTATTTAATTCTTCTAATTCTCATCAAGCGACCATGAGGAGGAGTGGTAAAAATGCCAGTAGGGTGAGCAGATACTAGATTACTCTCTAAGTACACCACTCCATGTGGGCTTTCTGTGTGGCTACCACTAGGGCCAGGGGATAAGTGACTGCCCTTTGGATTAGTAAGAGGAATCTATAGGCCTCCTATGGTATCTTTTTCCCCAATATCCACATGGATTGACTATGGGATGGATTCAAGGAGTTTTTAGTCATAAGAGGGATGGATAAGACAACATGGATAAGGAAAGTAAATACAAGTGTATCCACTAAGTACACCACTCCATGTGGGCATTCTGTGTGGCTGCCACTTGGGGCCAAGAGGGATGGTATATCTGCTCTTGGGCTTAGCATGGATAGCTTTAGGTGGACTTATCATGTTTCTCATCCAAATCCTATTATGATTAAAGTTCCACTATGCATTATGGATATGGTGTAGTTTATATAGTTTTGAAATAGTTATGTATTTTTACATGGTTTAAATAGATAAGACATTTATTATATATGTTTTGCTCATATGAATTATATTTCCAATATTGTCTAACATGATTGTAGGACCTAAACCAAGTTTTATATGGATTCAAGCATATAATTGGTTAGTTATAACCCTAACTATATTAAAATCTTGATTCTAGGGCAATCCCAAAGGAGACATTACAGGTGGTGCCACTACGATGCCCCCAATAGTTGGTACAACTATAGATACTAGCGTAGGCACTATTCCTCATAATCCATCATGGCAGGAGGGTGGTCCAAGTAATGTTTGTTAGGAAAAGTGTCTCAACCTTGCAACTTCAAAAGATTACTATTTTTCCTAGTTTTGGTGTTTTTGAATACCCTTTATCTTGGATAATGGTCTAGAACTTTCAAAGTTTCCAATCAAGCTAAAAATAGAGAGACTTACTATTTTTAGTAAGTCCTTTGATTGAGTCTGGATTGACCTAAACTTTTTCTTAGAAGGTGCGGAACAGCTAAGTGAACATCTTAGGTGAGTTTCTTCTCAAGATCATATTTGGATCGTGAGATATTAAAGTTTCTATTTTTTGAAACTGCTAGAAAAAGTCTTTGAACTTAATTACCAGAATCAAAACTTCTCTAAATATCCCAAAAATTGTCATAACTAGCATAGTGGGTTATAGGGTGATAGATCTCTTCACGAGCTTTCTGATGCATTAAACGATTCGTCAATCAGACACAGATCAAAAGTTATGGCCTCCGGAAGTTGGACCTTCTATTTTTGGGAAATGTAAAAATGTGTTGGACACATAAAAGAGCTATAAAGGGGTGAGTTACATGTGTTGGTGTGTGGTTTAGCACATCACAAGGCATCTTTGATTGGAGATAATTTGGGTGCCACTTTTTGGTGGTTTGGGCTCATGGTTTTGTAATTACCGTTGGTGGTGTACTGTATTGTATCTCCTATATATCAGGAGCTTGAGATGGAGGTTGTATGTAAGAATCTTATAGATGTCAAATTACCTCCTAGATCTCTGGTTGGATATACTCCTATAAAATCTTTCTCTGCAAGTATATTGTAATCTTCGTGATTCCTGAATAATATATTGGGCAGCTTTAGAGTGTGGGGTTTTTTACCTGAAAGGGTTTTCCCCACATATATCTTGTGTTGTGAGTTTTGAGTTTGCATTTAGAAGTTTTTATTATCTTTCAGTTAATGTGCATCTTAATGTGTAACTATAAAAGAAAAAATTGCATAAATCTTTCCTCTTTAGATCAGTGTAGGAAGCATTTTCCGCATACCTTGCTTTCTTTCAATGTTTATATTTTGTTATTATTATGCTTGTAGTGATTATTAGAATGAAATTGATTCGATTGAGATGCTGACATGATGATGTTTTTATTCTCTACAGTGGGTTCCAATGCATGGTGCAAATTTGTGAGTTAGTAGCATTGGTACCTATTGAGTCAACACATCAGCTGGTGTAGACCATAGGCCACCACTCGAGGCAGGTCGACACACAGAGATATTTGATCCTCTAGTATGACTTAGAGCAACATTCAAGGCGGTACAAGTGGAGTGTGATCAACTAGTAGTCAAGTGAGACTGAGTGGTTTGGAGGGTAGAGGGTGTTGAGGAGGCATGTGATGCCTTCTAAACATAGCTAGATCAACAGAGTCATGGCGACATCAAGTATTGAGCATGGTCTATTGAGATATCTGTTGTGCCTTGCACACATGCCCCATTTTGCCAAATGGAGACCCCCTTTTTTTTGCTTTGGCTTGGAGTCTCAACCTTTCTTCCTTATGACAATGAGAAAGTGAAATTGTGCTTAGATTGCATGATTTGTTTCAAATTTGAGTATCTGGTATGTTTGAAGTCATTTGATGCCTTTCATGATTGATTTGGAGGAGTCGTGATTAGGTTTGTGCTTAAAAAGTAGCAATTTTTTGCCTTTTGTGCTAAAATTGGGTGTTACTGCATTTTGTGCTAAAATCCTATGTCACTAGATATAGTCCTTAAAACTGCTACTGCAGGTTGTGTCATGTTGAAAATCCTAGTTTCCATGCTTTAAAATTACAAAATCATGTCAAATTCCACAACATTTAACTAAGGGGTCGATATGCTTTCATCCTAATACATGTCCTTGAAATCCTAAAATTGGCTAAGTCTGATGTCCCTAAAACCCTAAAAAACTAATGAAGTTTGAAATCTGGTGGATCCTCAAAAATCTAGAATCTGCATGTTAAATCCCATGGATCCGGGACCTATCTCAAACATCCTGATAGTATATTTCAAAATATTTAAAGTATAGAAAATATATTTTTACATATACTGTCAGCCAGGGACTTTCAAAATTTGACGCTAAAATTGATCCTCACTGCATTTTGTACTAATATCTAGTGTGACTGGATATCAGTGCTGGACTCCCCTTTGCACACTTAGCACACAGCTGCAAATGACAATGAACATGCGGAATATTATTTTTATACTTCAGAAATTTAGTACATCATCATACTACAATGCGCGCTGTTATCATAGACTTGACATCCATGTGGAAAGAGGAGTTCAAACTTGATAGAGCTAGATGAGGTACCAGCGTTTGAGTTTAAACTCTTCCTACCAGATAAAGAGCAAGACTAAACTTCTAGAGAAGCAGACAAACTTTGAAGACACTCTAAACTTAAGACTCAAACTTCTAAGGACTTTCTAACTCCAATAATGCTTGCTTGAAGCATTTTCGGGGTCTTCCTTATATAGGAAACTGGTTCCACCGAGACTGATCTTTTACTTCAATAAGACATATTGAAATTTGAAATCCGTCACCAAAAAATGGACACGTGCAAGCCTTATCCGGAGGATTACCCATGTGAGGATAAGATTCCTCATGGTGGGACCAATTAATCCGTGAGCAAGATAAGGGGGACCCGATAGGGACAGACAAGGACAACCATTATTTACAAAGCATCTTTTTGACACGGCAAGGGTAACCTTGGTACATGTTAAGGTGCATGTACTTGCCCCTTTTATCGTGGTGTGGGCCACGCTTATCCTTTGTCATGAAGGGATAAGTGACTTCAGTGGCCAACATGCCTGGTCCACTAGCTGGTGCTTGTGTCGCTGGATTCCATAGGAGTAAAATCAATACATCCTTCACAAAACTGTTGAGCTGCGTGAGTACAGCCAGGTACCCGATAATCCTTTGCTTTTCCTTTAGTGGATGGACCAGCTTCATCAGGAGGATGTTCGCCAACACGTTCTTCATAGTATTGACAATGATCGCACTGTTCCCAAACTGGATGAGGAGTACACCCTGGCAAGATTCCCCAGTGAGATTGCGATCTGGAGGGTTGAGTGGGATCAATAGGAGGAATAGGTTCTTTTGGATCTTCTTTCCACATAATGCTGAGAACTTTAAGTTTATGGGCTCCAAACATCCCATGGTTGATTGACGTGGCATTGGCTTGATCTATGCGATAGGTTTTTGTATGGATCCACAGAGGCATCTTAGAAACATAGAGATGATGTAGCTTGCTTGTCATGTTCCAATACTGGAATCTTGAACCAAAACCAGATGGTCCATAGGTCTGCATCATATGACGAATGATTAGATTCTCTGTATAAGATGCAAATGTAAGTTTAAATAAACATCCAGTAAAAGAAGAGGTTCCTTGGAAATCCATCTCTGCTGCTGCATTGTTTGGTCCTTGGAAAAGATCTCGAATGAGATTTTTCCTGCCTTCATGTTCTAGCCATCTGTCTGGTCTGATGATTATAGGATTACAAAATCGGATGGGAAGTTGTTTGTTATCATCACACCAATTCTGCAATACCATTTTGATCTCGGGATCAATGTCTTCAGCTATAGCGGTCATCTCAAAGAATGGATGATTTGTCCAGAGGCCACTCTGGGTCAACTGTTGTGCTGCAACAAGACATCTGAACCTATCATGTAGGAAATCATTAGCCATGTAGAAATTATGCCTATCCCGCATAGGGAAGGGATTGGTGCTCCATTCCATGCAATAGGGCTCATACCATCGATGTTCTCGAATCTTGACCACATGAACTCTTCCTTTACCAAGAACACAGACTTGATTAGATTATCCTTTAAGTGGTGGTGGAGTGACAAGAACATCAAGTTCAATGTGAGGAGCTTTATGGCCTTCTCTGGATAGAAAATCAGCAAATATATTAGCAGAACCAGGAAGATGAGCAATGTCAAATTCAAATGTATTAAGGAATTGAGCCCATCTTAGAAGTCGTCCTTAGACTACCTTATCCTTGGATTCTTTTTTGAAAAAACCTTTCAGATTCTGTAAAACACTTTTAATAAGAAATTTCTTATCGACAACAAACATCTGAAAAGCTTTTAGAGTATTAATGACTGCTAATATTTTTTTATGTGTGCTGTGATAATTCAGCTCACTATTTTTGAAACTGCCAGAGATATATCTTACTATTTCTTCTTTGCCATTATCAAGTTGTTCTTTTAGAACACCTGCCCATGCATAGTCACTAGCATCAGTTTCAATAATTTTAAATCCAGGACCTGGAAGTCTGAGAGGAGGGAGATTTGAACATTTCTTTTTAATCCTCTTAATTAAGGCATCATGCTTGGCAGTCCATGGTGGTGGATTCTTTCCTAACAATGCATTTAGATCTTTTCTATCTTCTGCTAGCTTACTATAGAATCCGACAATATAATTAACCAAACCAAGAAAGCGCTGTAGTTCTTTGACAGTGGTTACCGGCAAATGCTGGATCTTGGTCAAAATATGAGGTTGTACTTCCATTTGCCCCCCTGGGAGAAGCTTGATGCCAATAAAAATAATGGTACGCTGAGCAAAGTGAGATTTTGAAGGATTGATGGCTAAACCATGTTGTTGACAAATCTGTAGAAAGACCTTTAGATGTTCCAGATGGCGCTTCATATCCTGACTGAAAACCAGAACATCGTCAACATAAGGCTGGGTAAATTTAGCAAATTCATAAAATATTTTATCCATTGCCTGTTGGAATATGGAGGGAGCAGTTTTGATACCAAAGGGTAGAACTTTCCATTCAAATAAGCCTTGAGGAACTGAGAAGGCTATTTTGTAGATATCTGCAGGATTCATCTGTATCTGCCAGAAGCCTTTGGTTAAATCAAATTTAGGATAAACATTACTTCCCTATATGGCTTGCCAAATATGGTCTTTGCTAGGTAGTGGATGCAGATTGTCAACAAGACATTCATTTAGTGGCTTGTAATTGACCACAGGTCTTTTTTCCTAAAGCTCAACACCATGTTCATCAAATTTAGGTACATACATAGCATGACAGGAAAAAGGAGAACTTGACCTTCTTATGATATCCAAGGACAATAATTCTGTAATTTCTTTTCTACAAAGCGTAACTTCTGCCATACTCATCAAGAAATAGTTAGCTTTGGATTTTGGAACAATGTCATTACCTGAAGCATCTTTCTTTAAAGGAAGAGAGCAGGTGAGGTTTCTCTTTTGTTTCTTTAGGTCCTTTGTCATTACAGTTTCTGCATAGACTGTATTCAGCTGTTCCAAGTCTACAGATGCAGACTCAATCTGTTGTGTTAACCAGATAGAGTTTGTCCTTTTCTTCTTTTTCTCAATTACTATTTGCTTGGTAAATGCCACATTTTGATGGAGGCGAGGCATCTGAAAAATGCCTAACAGTGTAATGAACATGGAATCCATAATAATGGGTTCCCAGCTCTGCATTGTACTGCTGCCAATAACTCCATCGTAATTGTTGACTTCATAATGGACAAATACAAGTTCATCCATAAAATCTTTCCCTAATTGAATTGGAACTTTATAGATCAACTGAGAATTAAATTTACCTTTTCCAAATTCAATTTCTGTAGTAGCCTTAACCCACATATCTGTTGGAAAGCATTGATATCTAGCCAAATTAATGTCAGCACCAGTATCCCATAAGAATGCCAAGGGATACATTTTTATACCTGGAGGGTCGATATTAAGAATCACACTAGGGCATGTTGTGGTATACACTGTCTGTGCTGCTCTAAAAGTTCTGCTACTAGTACTTTCTTCTAATACAGGTATTGTATCCTGTATATGTCCTGGACTTTGCACAGGTTCTGCTCGTTGTGGGGTGAACATTTGTTCTTCACAAAGCAGTGGTTCTTCAGGAGTACTAATGTAGATTGGTGAATTGGCTTTAAATAACTGTGCTTCTTGCGGAGAGACTGCTGTTGGGAGTTGAAGACTAGAGGAGGAATTATACTGGTTAATATATTTATCTAGTTCAGAGGATTTTTCCATTTCCTCTACAAGATAGAGATTTTCGTCTTCATCAATTTCGGCTATTTCAGCATGAGCTTGCTGAATGACTTTTTCTAAGAAAATCTTACGTTGTCTTCTCCACAATCTTCTAGCCATGCTGCCTTCAGAGGGAGCTATACTTATGCTACGCTGTCCAATGGGCAGAGTGGATTCTATAGGTGAAGCAGGTCTAGGAGGAGTTCTTTTAAGAACCGGACTAGGGGGCTCATTTTCTTTGATCAAGAAATATTTTCTTGATTTAAGCGTCTCTAGCTTATTGTTTAGTTTATGCCATGTCTCTGGACCCATTCTCATTTCATGGAGTCTACTTTCTATTTGAATAATTTCTTCAATAACCTTGTTCAATTCATGCGGATCCCTTCTGCTTTTAAACATCATGCAAAAGAATGAATTTTTAGAATCACTGGATTCAGACTGTTCAGCAGGATTTCCAGTGAAGAGATTTACATGTCCCTACTCTATGGCAGAGTGAAACTCATCCTCTCCTGATTCTGTATCTGATAAATTAGAAAGAATGATGTCATCAGAATCAGAGGGATAATCATTGATGAATATATATTCATCATTATCTATTCTAGCTTCTCTGACTGTTCGGACCTTTCCTTTACTCTTTTTCTTATGCCTGTCAGGACATTTGTTTGCATAGTGATTCCCTTATCAAATGTAACAGGTAGGTTCCCATTTTTTGCCAGATCCTTTCTTATTTTTGTCCTTCTTCCTGAAGTATCCTTTTTTCTGGGGATACTTGCTATACTGTTTCTTTTTCTTCTTCTTATAATATTTATCTTTATCCTTTTCAGAATATTTCTTTTTAGAAGAAGACTGTGGCTGACAAGATTTACATTTGTCATACTGTAAAGAAGGTAGAAGCTGATAGCAAACAGAAGAAGAGATTATAGGTTTTACCCTTTTTATCTCTTTCCTTTTTTGTGTCTCTTGACATATTTCTTCGTTGATCTCGACCAAGAACTGAACTAATTGAGGAAAAGTCAGTTCTTTTAATTCTGTACCTTCATGAACTACATTTTCTAAAACTTTTTTATGATAGAAATCCCCTAAATCAGGACTAAAGCTTTTTAGGAAGCTAGTAAACATGAAATCCTGATTTTGTTCATGACCTGAGATATACAGATTCTTATACTGGTCTTCACAATATTCTTTAAAGCATTTTAAATCTTTACACTTGCCTCTCATGAACTTGTTATAGGCAAGTCTTTCTCTAGTGTCTGTTTTTCCTACAAACAAACGAGTCAACTGTGCACACACTTGATCTGTTCCTCTGTTTATCAGATTTTCTCTGTATCCATTCTCAAGACGATCCCATACATTTCTAGCTAATCCAGTAATGGAATTGAGAGCTTGCTTAATGACTTGGGATTCATCAGCATCAACATTGGTTGACATATAATTAGTGATCCAGGCATGCATAGTGTCAATGGCTCTCATATTTTCTAACTCCTCAAAGCTATCAAAATTTACTAAAGGAGGAGTATCTAGTTTATATGACTGGATATTCTTAAAAGGATCAACTGGATTAGAACCATTTGGATTCGTTCCATTTCCACAGGCCATCTGGAATTTACCAGATGCTTGTTCTGCCTGTGTGGTTTCTCTGAGTCTTCCAGTTGAGGGATCAAATATCTTTTCTATTACAGGCTTTTTGGGATGTACCTTCATTTTTGGACCTTCATATTGGGCCTGTAAATAACCTTGGGCACTAGATGGAAAATTTAGCATTTTCCGTTGCTGAGACTGTATTTGAGACTATACCTGAACAGTAGTAAACAGTGTCTGAATAGAAGAGGACTCCTGAACAACAGAATCCTTAATTTGTACAGTATTCTCAGTAACTTGTTGAATATCAGATCTGACAAGTTCAACCTTGTCTTCTGTGTGTTTCATTTGTATTCTACAGTTGGCTATCTGTGAACTAAGCACTTCATAATCCATGTGACTTTCAGCTCTGACTTGCTGCAACTTTTCTCTCTGTGTGTCTGCAGCGCGTTGTTGAGCGGTCCACCACGCTTCAGCATGTGTCTTGAATTGGAGATAGGAGGTTTTTAGCTCAAGCAATTCATCCTTCATCTGTTGAAGGAGATCCTTTTCTAGCCGATCAAGTGAAGCAATGACGGCATGCATATTAGCTTGAAGAGATAACAGTTGTTTCTCTTGCTGAAGAGCACGGATTTTATCCTGAGTTTTTCTATCATGGATAAACAGGAGGCTTTTTTGGATGCACAAATTGGTCCAATTCAATAATTTCCTCTGACTGGATCCCTGGACTTCTCCTACAGGGGTAACATGTAGAGGCCAAAACTCTGCTTGATATTGTCCGGACAGATCCCTAATCATAAAGTCATTAAAGGGTGGTATGGTTCCGGGTACAATACAAGATCTAGAAGGTGTGGAAATAACTTTTTCAGTAGATTCTTTTATATCCTATTCTGGCAACAGAGCAGGTCTACCAGACAGCATATGGGCTTTTCCTGATGGTGGATGGAAGATGAAAGAACATTTTTCACATTTAAAATATCCATTGTCCAAAGCAGAATATTGGTCATGGGGACATGGATTTGACACAGGTGCATTAGATGAACTTGCACCAGGGTTACTCTGTAGAGGTTTCTTAGCTACAGGAATTTGAAACAAACTTTCAAAGCCTTTAGACAGCTCAAGACAAACACTTTGTGATCTACTATACACAGATGGCAAAGGGTTATTATGAGTAAAAGATTTTTCCTTTCTCATGGACGACGGGCGTCCAGAGGAGAAGCGAATAACCGCTTGGTCATCTATTTCTTCAAGGGTAAGTCCTCGTAACTGTGGAGGTCTCTGTTCAGTAGGCTTATGGTCCTTATCCCATAGTGAGATAGCCCATTCTTCAGGTAGCTTAATGTCTTTATGTCTGACAATTTTTGGGGCTACTAACTGGGTATGGTCTGAGGTAGATTTCCAGATGGTGGAGAAGCCTTCTATTCCCTGAGCTCGTTTGGGGTTCATCATCAAAGGGATGACCTTGTTGTACAGATGATAGTGTACCAAAAAGACAAGGGAATGGTCAACTGAATTGTCCTTCATGAATAGGTTCATGGTTTTAAACTCATAGGTGAGGACTTTATCCAGGTTGCCATCTTTAAGGCTAACGGGGAAATCTAACAAATAGTCTAGAAAAATAGGACCTTCTGACATAGAATCACATGCACATCCAAGCAAAGCATGTGATGTCTTGAAGAACCTGGAGTCCTTCAGCATCATCATCATAATTATTGGAAGACCTTTCCGATAATGTCCAACTACACCGATCCTTACATAGGACAAGTGGATGTACTGTGGATTAGCAGGACTAGCTCTAGCCTGACTGGCAAATTTAGCAATTTCCTTATCATTGAACAAATTTAAGGATCCTTCAGATCCACCTTTAACAGTATGCTGCAAAGAAGCAATATGGCATTTCTGCCAAGAAGTATAACCAAAGAAAATTTTTAAACCCTTCGATTGACTGAGCATGGACAGTAGACTATTAGGGATGTCCCTATATATCTCAGAGGGTTTGATCACAGGTACTTTAAATTCTTCATTTTCAAACTTATTACCACTACCAGACTAAGACAGTTCATCTATAACATTACTATTTTTAGGAGGTAATGAAAACGTTTGTTCAGAGTCTGGGAAGAAATTTGTAAAACTAACCTCAGCTTGCCAATCCTTAGTATGATCTTCGGGTGCCATCTCAGCTCCAGAAGTTGATGCACGATCCATTTCGTATGTGCTCAAATCTACGCTTGAATCTGCGCTCGAAATACCAGATAACCGCCTTGATTGCCCTAAACGCCTACCACGGCTTGAAGCGGGACTTACATACAGGACTTATGACACAAAGTGATTGTATGAGCAATACAGAGAGCAATATAGAGAGCGATACATACATGGAAAGATTTAAAGTATTCTGGAATGGATATAGTCACACAAAGACTGTATAAGTTACAACAAATCTAAGACTATTTTACCAAAATATTACTGTAACCGGCTCTGATACCAATTTTTACACACAGCTACAAATGACAATGAACATGCGGAATATTATTTTTATACTTCAGAAATTCAGTACATCATCATACTACAATGCGCGCTGTTATCATAGACTTGACATCCATGTGGAAAGAGGAGCTCAAACTTGATAGAGCTGGATGAGGTACCAGCGTTTGAATTTAAACTCTTCCATGCCATATTGCTTCTTTGCAGCATACTGTTAAAGGTGGATCTGAAGGATCCTTAAATCTGTTCAATGATAAGGAAATTGCTAAATTTGCCAGTCGGGTTATTGAAGTAAAAGATCAGTCTCGGTGGAACCAGTTTCCTATATAAGGAAGACCCCGAGAATGCTTCAAGCAAGCATTATTGGAGTTAGAAAGTCCTTAGAAGTTTGAGTCTTAAGTTTAGAGTGTCTTCAAAGTTTGTCTGCTTCTCTAGAAGTTTAGTCTTGCTGTTTATCTGGTAGGAAGAGTTTAAACTCAAACACTGGTACCTCATCTAGCTCTATCAAGTTTGAGCTCCTCTTTCCACATGGATGTGAAGTCTATGATAACAGCGTGCATTGTAGTATGATGATGTACTGAATTTCTGAAGTATAAAAATAATATTCCGCATGTTCATTGTCATTTACAGCTGTGTGTAAAAGTTGGTATCAGAGCCGGTTACAGTAATATTTTGGTAAAATAGTCTTAGATTTGCTGTAACTTATACAGTCTTTGTGTGACTATATCCGTTCCAGAATACTTTAAATCTTTCCATGTATGTATCGCTCTCTATATTGCTCTCTGTATTGCTCATACCATCACTTTGTGTCGTAAGTCCTGTCTGTAAGTCCCGCTTCAAGCCGTGGTAGGTGTTTAGGGCAATCAAGGCGGTTATCTGGTATTTCAAGCACATATTCGAGCGTAGATTTGAGCACATACGAAATGGATCGTGCATCAACTTCTGGAGCTAAGATGGCACCCAAAGATCATACTAAGGATCGGCAAGCTGAGGTTAGTTTTACAAATTTCTTCCCAGACTCTGAACAAATGTTTTCATTACCTCCTGAAAATAGTAATGTTATAGATGAACTGTCTTCGTCTGGTAGTGGTAATAAGTTTGAAAATGAAGAATTTAAAGTACCTGTGATCAAACCCTTTGAGATATATAGGGACATCCCTAATAGTCTAATGTCCATGCTCAGTCAATCGAAGGGTTTAAAAAATTTCTTTGGTTATACTTCTTGGCAGAAATGCCATATTGCTTCTTTGTAGCATACTGTTAAAGGTGGATCTGAAGGATCCTTAAATCTGTTCAATGATAAGGAAATTGCCAAATTTACCAGTCAGGCTAGAGCTAGTCCTGCTAATCCACAGTACATCCACTTGTCCTATGTAAGGATCAGTGTAGTTGGACATTATCAGAAAGGTCTTCCGATAATTATGATGATGATGCTGAAGGACTCCAGGTTCTTCAAGACATCACATGCTTTGCTTGGATGTGCATGTGATTCTATGTCAGAAGGTCCTATTTTTCTAGACTGTTTGTTAGATTTCCCCGTTAGCCTTAAAGATGGCAACCTGGATAAAGTCCTCACCTATGAGTTTAAAACCATGAACCTATTCATGAAGGACAATTCAGTTGACCATTCCCTTGTCTTTTTGGTACACTATCGTCTGTACAACAAGGTCATCCCTTTGATGATGAACCCCAAACGAGATTAGGGAATAGAAGGCTTCTCCACCATCTGGAAATCTACCTCAGACCATACCCAGTTAGTAGCCCCAAAAATTGTTAGACATAAAGACATTAAGCTACCTGAAGAATGGGCTATCTCACTATGGGATAAGGACCATAAGCCTACTGAACAGAAACCTCCACAGTTACGAGGACTTACCCTTGAAGAAATAGATGACCAAGCGGTTATTCGCTTCTCCTCTGGACGCCTGTCGTCCATGAGAAAGGAAAAATCTTTTACTCATAATAACCCTTTGCCATCTGTGTATAGTAGATCACAGAGTGTTCGTCTTGAGCCGTCTAAAGGCTTTGAAAGTTTGTTTCAAATTCCTGTAGCTAAGAAACCTCTACAGAGTAACCCTGGTGTAAGTTCATCTAATGCACCTGTGTCAAATCCATGTCCCCATGACCAATATTCTGCTTTGGACAATGGATATTTTAAATGTGAAAAATGTTCTTTCATCTTCCATCCACCATCAGGAAAAGCCCATATGCTGTCTGGTAGACCTGCTCTGTTGCCAGAACAGGATATAAAAGAATCTACTGAAAAAGCTGTTTCCACACCTTCTGGATCTTGTATTGTACCTGGAACCATACCACCCTTTAAAGACTTTATGATTAGGGATCTGTCCAGACAATATCAAGTAGACTTCTGGCCTCTACATGTTACCCCTGTAGGAGAAGTCCAGGGATCCAGTCAGAGTAAATTATTGAATTGGACCAATTTGTGCATCCAAAAAACCCTCCTGTTTATCCATGATAGAAAAACTCTGGATGAAATCCGTGCTCTTCAGCAAGAGAAATAACTATTATCTCTTCAAGCTAATATGCATGCCGTAATTGCTTCACTTGATCGGCTAGAAAAGGATCTCCTTCAACAGATGAAGGATGAATTGCTTGAGCTGAAAACCTCCTATCTCCAATTCAAGACACATGCTGAAGCGTGGTGGACCGCTCAACAACGCGCTGCAGACACACAGAGAGAAAAGTTGCAGCAAGTCAGAGCTGAAAGTCACATGGATTATGAAGTGCTTAGTTCACAGATAACTGTAGAATACAAATGAAACACATAGAAGACAAGGTTGAACTTGTCAGATCTGATATTCAACAAGTTACTGAGAATACTGTACAAATTAAGGATTCTGTTGTTCAGGAGTCCTCTTCTATTCAGACACTGTTTACTATTGTTCAGGTACAGTCTCAAATACAGTCTCAGCAACGGAAAATGCTAAATTTTCCATCTAGTGCCCAAGGTTATTTATAGGCCCAATATGAAGGTCCAAAAATGAAGGTACATCCCAAAAAGCCTGTAATAGAAAAGATATTTGATCCCTCAACTGGAAGACTCAGAGAAACCACACAAAACAAGTGCATAAAAACAAATGTTATACCTCACTATGAATCACAAATCCCAGATAGGGTTGTAGAAGCATGCACCCAAAGAGCTCCTAGATGTACCCTAGATAATGGATTTAATGTGAAATGCTCTCTCAAATGCAACTCACAAGCTAGCTCAAGAGATTTTTTGGCATGGTAACATTACTTAGAAATTGGATCCCAAAATGGATTGGAGAATGTTGTATTTATAGACATTTTGAGAAATATTTTGATCCAAGGGTTGAGATTGATTTGGGAGATCAATGGTGGAGGATGAAGATGATGTGGAGGGCCTAGATTTCATCTTGGAGGATGGAGGGCTAAGAATAAAGATGAATTTTATATTCATTTTGGGAAAGGGGTGAATTAAATGAGGCTGGGTGAGATGGATTATTTGTGAATTAAAAATTCACATGGGGGAAGGTAAAATGAATTAAAAATTCATTTGGGGATGAGTGGATATAAATGAGGTATGGCATGGGTAAGGGGTGTAAGAGGTATTAAATGTGATGTTGGACACATTTTTATAAAAAAAATGATTTATGTGGGATATATTTCAATTTTTTATTTGGAGGATGTGGGGAAGGGTGTTAAGCTAGGTTTGACCACTTTAATGGGAGGTTAGGATTAATTAAATAAGGTTTTATTTAATTAATCCTAAGGCTAGGATGAGATAGGCTAGGGTAGGCAAATTAAATAATGACTATTTAATTACCTAGGGTAGGGATATGTTAATTAATAGACTGAATTAATTAGTTAAACATGATTTAGCTAATTAATTTGATTTGGTGAGGAGGGAGAAATTAACCAAATAAATATTGCATATTTATTTAATCAATTGGCTAAAGTTGAACTATTGAATTAATAGAATTAATCCAATTGTTGGGGATAGAATGATGAAAAATTAGGTGATGAAGGGATAATTAATTAAATAAAAATTTAATTAATTGATTGGAAGGGGAATTGGTATGTTTAGGGATGCCAGGAGTCGGTTTGATGATGAAGACATTTTTAGGTGTCTACAGTTAGCATGACAGGATATGTGCTAAAATCTGCCTTCACAAGATATGTCCTGTGAGGCCTAAAAACCCCACCGATCGAGTGACACGTGAAAACCCTGCCAGAGTTATTAGAGGAACCTAGTGCTAATTTGGAGCTTTACTGCACATGTCCAGTGACCATCATTTTCCCCGCTGATCATGTGATGACCAAAATCCCCACCAAAGGTATGACAAGAGTTAGCACTAAAATCAACCATCACGTGATATATCCAGTGAGGGCAAAAAACCTTGCTTTTTGCCAGTTTGGCCTAAAAACTCATTTTTAAGGGTGCAAACATGATTTTAATGATGAATTTGAATTGCACATCTATTTATTACATCATGATGAACATTTTTACTATGTTTGTGTGGATTTTGAGCATTTTTTGTATCAATTAATGTCACTACACCTGGATATCCAGTGACCCCCAAAAATCTCAATTTTTACAAAAAAGGGGCTAAAAATGTGAAATAAGAGTTTCCAACTAGATCCAAATGAACACAAAAGCATCCTAGATCACTATATTGGCCAAATGGGTACTTGAAAATGGTAAAAAATTCAAAAAATCATGTGAAAATCACTAGATTGTGAAGTTGTTCATAAAGAAGCAACATTGATAACGAGCTGTTCCTGACTAATCTAAGGCTGCAAATGGACATATTTTGATTCAAATTGATAAAAAATAAGTTTTTTTATGATGAAATTGATTCTTTTCATTGTCAATTGTATGTCTGAGAGGACAAAGAAGATTGTTGGAGCTGTCTTGGAAGGAGGAACACCTAGAAGTACACTGCTGACCTAAACATGCACAATCTTCATTTTGTCAACCAAACTGCTACTGCACCTACAAGATAAACTTAGTATGCTGTCTAAGATGATGGAGATGAGTCTTAGGAGCAAGAAGATAATGGAGATCATTATTGCATCACTGTTGTTCCTATAGATCCAGTTCAATATCTAGGACTTATTTGTAGTTGTCCCAGTCATCTAGTCATCAAAGGTTGATCCAACAAGTATCCAGTTGGATATGCCTTCACCAAAAATGTACCACATACTCTTCTTGACTATTCAACATTGTAAAAGAGTTTTGTCTCATTAGACAACTTAAAAGTGACAAGCAACAAGATGATTCAGTTAGAACATTGAATCCCATCAGGCCACATCAGCACTTGTTTTCACATGTCATATGACCTTCTTTTAACTTCTTTTTTTCATGGAAATTGACTCTTCCTCCTCAACCAAATGGGTATTCATTTTGTCCACATTTAATGTATTTACAAGATGTATTTTGTCTTTTTCTATCAAGACAAAAGCAAATATGAGAATGTAACAAACTATTGTATCTCATTTAATGCTTTGTAAATCTAGGCTCTTGGTGTTGAGTTAATCTCCACCGTCTGTCAAAAACTCAATATGGTGCCTCCTTTATAAAAGGGCCATCCTTTTCCTCATTGTAATAGACTCTTGATAGTGAATTGCTGAGACTATGCTAAAATTCTGTTTAATACAAAGCAAGCTTTGTAGGTTATTGGGAATTTGCATATTGTGTTATCTATTTTGGTTTTCATGGTTCACTTCAAAGCTGAGATTAATTAAATGTGCTATTGCAATGTTGAGTGAATGTTGAAGATATCTGATGAATGCTTTGGTCCATACTATTGGTTCTTGCTAATTGTAAGTTACTATGCGTAGTTAGCCGAGGCCTTTCTATTGAATTCAGTTAGATTGCATTTCATAAGTTGAATTATGCAATTGTTTAGGTATTTAATGAATGAATGTGATTTGAAAATCTTAAGCTTCCTTTGGTGATTACATCATTTTCTACAAAATTGTGGTATTCATAGCTTGGTAAAGTAGAAAGTGGTTTATTCAAAGCATTTGTCTATCAACAACATTTCCTTCATTGTGATTGTCACTTAGGATTTCACCTTATTTTCTAAACCCTTTATCCTTTTGCATTTTCTTTATAAACAGTTGTTAGATTTAGGTTTCTGAGAAGAAATCATATTCCAAATCTATTGAAAGTATCATAGGGTAGCTTGCACACTTTGCTGTAATAGTTTGTAAACCCTATTAGTTGCATGTAAGTCCCCTTGTTGGTATAGCTGAAACATATCCATTGAAGTTATTCCTGGAAGCTAAGACCTAGTTATATAAACCTTGGGGGCAGTCCTATCTAGGATACGATTCCTTTCAAGAGAGGCGAGATACCCTTGTGTTTCATCTGCGTTACTGCATGCTAAAAACACCATCAACACTATCTACAGGCTAAGTTGGATCAAGTGAGAGTTGAGAGAGATCACTTCCAGTGTCTACACATAGAGTCCTATCAGGAGATAGGAGAGCTTATGAGTGAGCTTAGGAGATTATGATCACAGAGTGCCTCTGGGAGTTAATCACGATCAGTAGCTTCACATAGGCAATCATCTAGCATTCGCTCACCACCAAGTCTTGAGGGATCTGGGTATCATGGTCCAACACAGTGATAATATTTATTGTATTATGATTGGATTCACCATATTTTGATGTAATGGTGAACTTATGAACTCAAACTCTTATGACTTATATTTATAGTTTTGATTCATGATTTAGTGTGTTTACTCTAGATGCCATTTGTGATCTACTTTGTGAAGTAAATGCGACAAAGATCTATATTTTTTTAAATTCATGTATGTCCTATTAAATGCTAAAAGTGATTTGTGTAAACTATGTATAATTGTTTAACAAATGCAACAATGATTACAATAATACATGTTCTAATGAAACACACCTATGTATGCATAATTAGGTTTTAACAAAATGTACACACATGATGAAGTAATTTAGTTGTGATCTTATGAAACAATTTTGTAACATTGTTAGATTAGATTTGACAATGATTATTGACCATGATGCACGTTTTCTAAATTTGTATGCTAATAACTAAGTAATTCTCTAAACTAAGAAAACTTGTAGTGCCCCTCCATACTCACTTTGGTTATACAGGTAGTCTGGCTAAGGAACCTAAAGATGATGATGGAACAAGAATTTCTGTTAGTACTTTCATAGGTATGATGCATATTGTTATGTTATTATTTTTATGCAGAGAATTATTTGGATAGTCAGGTGATGCAGTAGTATGTTGTTAGGATAAGTGGAAAGGGCGACATCATACCATTGAACGTATGGTGAACATACAGGAATGAGATACGAATGTTAGAGTTCCTTTCCAAGTGCTTTAGCTATTAAACATTTGTGCTCTAATTGGTATGCTTGAGTGAAAATGTACTAGGTTACGTCTCCACCTAAATTGGTAGGTCTGAGCGTACCTTGAAACCCAATGGATTAGTTGATTGGAGATAGCACTAGGTCCCCTGCTCTAGCCACCATCCTCGAAGATGAGTAGCCAGTTTGAAACCTTGTCAGTTCTATCGGTGGTCAGCCACTGTTGTTGTGATCATGGTTGTTTCTTACCATGCTAGTATGTTTATGTTTTCTATGCTTATATGCTTATGATCACATGCCTTATAATGCTATATGCTACTTTGACCACTTGAAGCCTAGATATTTATGAACTTTTACCATATGTGGATCACATATTTATGCTATCTTGTTATTTATGAGCCTTATTTATTTATCATGCTTAGATTGTTCTTGTGTATCTATTCTTATTGCTTGCATCTTATATGGCCATACTATGTCTTCATTATCATACCATCCTATTATAGTCTCGGGGGCATCATACCTTCCCCAACATTTTACCATGTGCTCATGCTCATGGAATCACAATAGGGATACTATAATCTCCCCACACTATTGGTTGCATGGAAATGCCTAATGTGCTAAGCATCTAGATGCATCTCAATCTTAGGGTCTTATTGTCTTACCTCGACCATTGTGTGTTTGTGCTCTTGGATGCCATAATTGGGCCATATGTATAGACGAGTGTTCTATATGCTTACATCAGTGTTTTATTTTTCCATTAAGGGTGGCCTCACCATCTTCATTTGCCTAAATTGGAGTCAAATTTATATTGCCTCATGTTTATTTCTAGCCCATGTCCTTACAACATTTATTATTCAACATATTTTATATGATTGTTACAGGATGCGTTCATGGCACAAACTTATTTTATATGAGTTACACACTTATATACATAGTTGTTATTACTTTTTATATATTATTTTACCCTTTCCCCAATTCCTTGTATGGGATGGATGCAAGCAATTAATGGGGAGTGAATTGTTATTATTGCTGGGAAATATAGGCAACAACGGTAGGTTCTTCTCAGGTAACCAAAAGCATAACTGACACTGATAATTTATTATTTCTACCAAAGCTTTGAGGCGTTACAACCTATTTTGGGGGCGGAGAATTACGAGTCTCTGGTTTGGAAGATCTAGTTTTTGGGGGAAATTTTCTAAACTCGTCAGTTGTTCCTATCTGTCAAGCCCTTTTCCACAACCATTTGATTAGTTTGAGATAGCCGATGTTAACTTCTGCCACACGCTTATAATAAATCAGTAAATATATTCCTGGCGTTGGGAATATCTAAGGAGAGGGCTACAAAAACAACCTGCAATTTCAGGTAAACGAGAATCAAAAGGGTAGTTTGACAAAACCCTCGAAGGATCTCCAAACAATTTTTAGAGAGGGAAACGAGTAGGAGTATAAAGAGTCTCATGTCGTTTAAATGTCCCTGCCGGATGCTCTGGAAATCTAAAAAAAAATGGTTTAGAGAAAATGACTCAGGCGAGCATATCAAACTACAAGATTTGAGGAGAGATGAAGGGGAGTATGAACAAAAAACAAAGGAATCGTCTTCCGAGGATTCGACCCAAGGCCGTGGAGGAAACCTTCTTTTAAAAAAGAGGTATTTGCACCACTTCTTTGTTTTTTCTAGCGCAAAAGTTAAAATATGTTTGCTACAATTTTATTACGTTCATAAAAATTGAAACCCCATTACACTCGCCTGCTTCCCATTCACACATTACTTCATGAGGGCCGCATATGCACAGATTATCTAGGTAGATCTGTATCCACTCAATCTGAGAATTTATGGCCTCTGGCACCAAGAAAACACAACGTTACAACTAGCACAGATTTATCAGGTATCTCAATGATAAAAATTAGAGTGTCTTTAAGATAGCCAACATGGGCCAGTAGGTCAACCATGCACACATAATGATTAACCTAGGGTGTTATAAGATGAGGGATTACAAATGTGATTGAAGTATGTACAGCTCCCGATCGCTATTAAACCTGTATGGCTCCATGCACCTAGACCGCGATCAAAGCTTATAATGTTAGGATATGTTCCATATGCATCATTGATTCAAAGATTTTGAGAGCATCCTTGCAAAATCCATTTTTGTGCAAACCGCAATCATTGCATTCCATGTGATGAATTCTCTCTGAGGCATTATGTCAAGCAGTTTGAACACCCCGTCAATGCTCACCCACTTATGCATAAAAGATACAGATTGTGGAATTTGGTTTTACACCTATTGATGCACTCATTTTACAGTTTCAAATTCCTTTGTCAAATCTATTTTGTGTGTGTATCGTACAATAATTTCATTTCAATTTGTCAAACAGTTCATGCCCCGTGTCTATGGTCTCGCATTTACATGCATGTTTACTAGAGTATTTCCTTACCATAATCTCTTACTGTTGTAAAGAGATTCTATATATTCTTTATGTTACAATTTATGTTCTTGCTTAATCATTTCTATCCCTAATCAATCAAATTAGTATGTTTCCCTTTTTGTGGATACAAAACAACGCCTGACTAGCCTTAAAGGCCGACCCTTAGATCTTCTCTTTCTATATTGTGCTAAAGAAATTGATTGTTATCATTTCACAAACATGAAGCTTAAATTATCCTTTTTGTTATCCACTGTTTATTAGCTGATAGGCTTTTATATGTGAGCATTATAGTGTTTAGAAAATTATTCAATTAGAAATGCGAAAATAGTTATCATTGCAATAAATGTTTTCCTATGAATAAACTTGTTTTGGTTTACTGATTTGTTTTACAAATAGTATTTCTGTAGATGATCATAGTAAATGAAAAAAAAGGAAAGTGATTTTATTGTTCTTAAAAAAAAAATACTATTATGGTTTCATGATATTCGTGGTATATATATATTGTTAACTCATGAATCTGCTGTATAATGTTATTAGTAATCTAATACATGTTCGTAGTATTTTCTATGTGATGAATTCGATGTAGACCATATTTATTTAGTTAATACCTTCGCTATATATATATTTGAGTTATATGAATTCACCGTAGATTTAATATAAACATATTGTTATTGTTTAGCCAGTCGTGCTATAATCTTTATATAAAATAGTTTGTATTTGAAAACATTAATGTATCAATATTTATATCGAAAACAATTTAGGGTTATCGTTGTAGGAATTTATATAGTTGATGTTTGTATAATCTTTGTTATTGTTTATATAGTTAATTATTATTAGAAAAGTGCTTTTTGTTGAATTCTAATAGAGTATGTAAATGGTAGACGTGATAGTGGGGGTGTGGTGGCCAAGGCCACCACGGATACCCATGAATTAGTCGTGGGAGCCGTGGGAGCCACTTCCCCCCACCATTCATTATTGCCAATTGTGACATGTTAGTATATAAACAGTTAGACAATGATAATAAATCTCCTCAAGTACATCAATAGTATATACATTATTACGTTACACAAGATTTGTTGTAATCATTGAATTAGTGTCAGTTACATTTTGTGATGAATGTTAATTTTATCATGGAACAGAATCTCTGTAAGTAATAGGTTTGCGATATAATAAGAATAATAAGATTTAATATAGCCACAAATATATCTCTTTAGTCATCTCTCTAAACTATAGTATGAATATTTTGATATAGATTTTTACATTTTGCAGATGTAATTGAGTTAAGCTTACTAATCTTTTGATCTTTGGGTTTTATACATTTTAATCTTCTTTGGTGATTCAGATTAAGAAATCTGTGAGACTATTATTAAGGCAATCATTCAATATTAAACTATATAAACAAACTGCTGACAAACCAGATCTATTATAACATTATTAGCAGTGAGTGTTTTATTTTATCTTTACATATTTCTTAATAAAAATTGGTTTTATTTTATTAAACTAGGTTAAATATGTTTTATTCTTCAATAGTGTATAGATTAGTTCTTGTAAAAAATGGAGTATGTACTAACTAGTTTCAAGTTGAACTAAGTTTAACAAGCAACTGAAAGATTAGGTTATTTGTTAAGCATCTAAAGTAGAGGACATTATTGGTCTTATGATAGTCTATAGCACACCAAGGTGGGTGTAATAAGTCAGATGGGAATGGTGTAGTGATTACCTTGATTTAAGAATTGTTTTAAACTCATCTTAGATTGTTTGAAAAGAAGATTTGGGTAGAAGATTTTGTTTGTTAGTAAACAATTCAAGAGCATTTATGAATTTTATTCATCCTATGAACATCTATCGCAACTATTCCTGAGTATATAAATAAGATCTGAAGCTTTTTTATGGGTTTAGTACCTTGTTAGGTAAACTCTATACATCTTATGCGTGTTGCATTAGTCCTGTATTATCCGTGATTGTGTTAGTCTGTCACTTCCTGTCTATCTGTTTGTTGTAGGACCTAGTGTTATCTCCTAGTACGGGGGGGGGGGGGGGTGGACCTCAAGGTTCCACATGGTTGGGTGGTTGTGCTATTTTATCCATTGGTTTCCCATGCTATTGTTCATGTGCAAGAAGGTTGAGCCTCTTATATCAGACTGCGGATCTTGTTCTAGCTTGAGGAGATAGATATTTGTGTTCATAATCTAGTTTCGTATATTAGTTGAATCAAGTGTTGTCACCTTGATGTATTTATTCCAATGTAATCAGGAAAATGATATTGTAAAAAATTTAATCTCTTGTAAAGGAAACTGTATATGTACTTGGAAACCTATATGCAGGATCTTGATGATTACTTATCTGTTGATGTAATATGGAAATGCATGTGTTTATTCATTGAATGCAATCAAACTTTAAATGATCTAAGGTTGTTAGGTAACTCATAATGTTGGTTAGATCTTGTTATTAGTAATGCATCATGGAATCCCTAGAGAATAGAGCTTATTAGATGTTTGAATAAATAAGATTTACAGTTCTTCATTATTACTTTGTTTTAATTTTTTTTTTTCCTTTTGCATTGCTTAGTTGAGCTTTTCCCTAGGGTTTCGTGGTGGGGCATTACAAAACTACTCTAAAGAATCAAGACAAACTACATATATTTTGTCAAGACTGAAGCAAATAATAAAATAGAAAATTTACATTTACTATCTACCAAACATTTTCTTTTATGAATAAAAAGATAGCATACAAATGAAAAACTGAATTTAAGCATAATATCTACGTAAATGATTAGCATTGATAGGCTCTTTAAGAGGTGTACCTTGTTCATCGGCTAGTCTATATGCACCTAATCTAAAGGATTCAATGATGATGTAGGGTCCTAATCAATTTGAGCTAAACTTCCCTTTTTTTGTTAGGAGGTGCATTGAAATTGCACTAGTTTTCATAGAGTACCAAATTTCCAACTTCTAATGAATGGTTAATAACATGTGAATTGTACCAACATTGTACGAACTTTTGATGAGATTGAAGATGTTTGAGAGAGTTTATATGCCATTCATCAAGCATATCAAGTTGTTGATATCATAATTCCCCTTGAGTATCCTTGTCAAGGATGCCCTTGAGAGAAACTCACAATGAAGGAATTTCTGACTCCAAAGGCATAATCACATCACCGCCATACACAAGGTTGTATAAGGTAGTTCTTGTAGCCATACAAGCACTTGTTCAATAAGCCCATAATGCATATGATAATTGAGTATGCTAGTCTTTTTGATGTTTGTTAACTATTTTTCAAAGAATTTATCCAATTATTCTATTAGAAGCTTTCGCTTATCCATTTTATTGAGGATAATATGACATAGAGAAGCGGTGTTGAATATGATATCTCTCGAGGAATTTCTTCACATTTTTGTTCTTAAATGAAGCACCATTGTCAAAAACCAAAGTGGAAGGAATACCAAATTGAGAGATTATGTTAACTTGAATGAAATGATATATTACTTTAGCCGTTGTGGATCAGAGAGGAATCACTTTGACCCACTTTGTAAAGTAATCGGTAGCTGTGATGATAAAAGTATGTCCTTGAGAGGAAGGAGGGGAAATTTTTCCAATAAGATCCAAGCCCCACATGGAAAATGGCCAAGGTGAAACCTGAGCATGAAGTTCCCGAGTAGGAGATTGAATGATATTGTTATGTTGTTGACATTGCGGACACTTTGTGACAAAGGTAAAGGAATCTCGTTCCATGTCTTGCCAATAGTAACCCATATGGAGTAATTTTTAAACAAGAGATTTACCACCAAAATGTCCTATGTAGGCACCTGAATGTGCCTCTAGGGCAATCGGGATCTTTGAATTATAAGGCAATGAAGGAGAAGACCTTCATAGCTTTGTCGATATAGAACATTTGATAAGATGATGTAACATGTCGCAAGTTTGCGTATGGAAACCCGAGCACTTATGGATGCTAAATTAGGAAAGGTACCATCATGCAAATATTTAAATATATAGAAGTATCATTCTCTTGAATCTAAATTATCAAAAAAGGCAACATCGGGGATTTTGGATATTGAAGGTTTTTTGATATTATAGATAATGAGTTGATAATTCCCCACAGAATCTTCAAGGGACATAAGGGAAGCAATGCTTGCCATTGCAACCGCATGTCAATTGTCTTTTCATGGAATTGTGTCAATTGTGTAAGATGAGAAATTCTTAATAAAGATAGGGCCAAGTCTCGATACTAAGATAACTTATCTTGCTTTGCTTGATAAGATCCAGTGACTTGTCTTATGATCAATTAAGAATCACCAAATATTGAAATATGTTTGATGTTAAGAGGCAAGGTAGCATGCAAGCCAACAATAAGGGCTTCGTACTTTGTAATGTTGTTGGTACATAGAAAATTGAGATGATAGGATAGAGGGATTGACTTACCTAAAGGAGGTACTAGTATAACACTAGCACCAAAGCCAATTTGACATCTAGACCCATCGAAGAATAATTTCCACTTATCATCATCATTCAAATAAAGGTTTTAATCATTAGGGAAAGATCTTGATTTTCAATAGTGAATGATGAAGGAGCTTCTGCTAAGTGGTTGGTCAATGCTTGTCCTTTAAATGCCTTTTGAGAGATTAATTTAAGGTCAAATTCCATTAACAACATAACCCACTTTGCTAAGCATCCTAAGAGATCTATTTTAGCAAATAGATGCTTTAAAGGATCAAATTTAACAATTACATTGATTTCAACATTTAAGAGATAATGTCTCAACTTTTGTGTTGCAAAAACAAGAGCTAGGAATTTCCTTTCTATCACAGTGTATCACATTTCATAATTGAGAAAAGTTCAGATGATGTAATACATAGTACGTTATTTTCCATTGTCATCATGTTGTGCTAGCAAATCTATGAGAGCATTAGGGGATGCCGATGTATAAAGAATGAACTGTCGTTCAGAGATGACCGATTATAATATAGGAAGATTGGCAAGATATCTTTTAAGATCATTAAAATATTTCTAACAATCACTATCTAACTTAAAAGTAGATTCTTTCTTGAGTAGTTGTGTGAAAGGAAGAGTTTGATCTACGAGTTGTGAAACAAATCAACGAATAGCCTGAATTTTCCCTTGCAAACTATGAAGTTGTGAAATATTTTTAGGAGATGGCATGTTACAATGGAATCAATCTTCTTTTTGTCTACTTAATTACCATGATGCAGAACAATGAATCCCAATAACTTACTGCTATCAATGCCAAAGACGCATTTTTGAGGATTCAAGTGCATGTTTTATTTATGTATACGTTCAAAGATTTGACAGAGAATTTTGATGTGATCTTGACACAAAATAGATTTGGCCAGAATATCATCGACATAATCCTCTAAGATGTTATGCATGAAATCATGAAAGATAACTGTCATAGCCCGTTGATAAGTCGCACTAACGTTCTTTAATCCAAACAACATGACAACCCAACGAAATTTTCCCCAAGGAGTTATAAAAGTTGTTTTATACTAATCTTGAGGATTGATGAATATTTGATTATAACTAGAGAAACTATCCATAAAGGAAAGTAACGCGTGTCCAATAGTGGAACAAAAAATCATATCAATATTAGGAAGACAAAAGTCATCCTTCAAAGATGCTTTATTCAAATATCAAAAATCATTACACATTTGAATACAGTTGTCAGATTTAGCGACAACCACAATATTTGAGATCTAAGGTGAGTAGTCAATAGGGTAGATAAATCCTTCTTGTAAAAGGTTCTCTATCTCAGCTTTGACCAACAATGCAACCTTAGGATTCATCTTTCCTATCTTTTGTTTAACTAGATTAGCATCAGGATGAATGACAATATTATGTGTTACCACCTAAGGATCGATGCCGGGCATATCAAAATATGTCCAAGCTAAGGGATTAGGATATTCATGTAAAATAGATGTGATTTCTTGTTTTTCTTTTGTATCTAGACAATTTCCAATAGGGATGACTTTTTTAGGATCACCCTTATCCATCAAAACATCAACAGTTTTCCCATTAATGAGAGTATTGTAGTCTTGAATGTCAGAAGGATGAATTGATTCTATAGGTGACTCATGAGATGCTAAGGTGTCATTAGATAAATAAGCATCTTTCCCAAAGTATGCTTCCACATTTAAACAATAAGGAAGTCCACGATCATGATGGTAATGAGGAAAGTCATCATAAGCTCCTAAGAATTCAACTAAAGCTTGATTTGTTGAAAAATTATCCAAAGGGATACCTTGGAGATCAAAATCTGTACCAATCAATTCCAGATATAGCCATTTAAGTGTAGATGATGAAATTGTATTAAAATTTAGATTAGGACGACGAGCATCTTTGGTGGGCCCTAAAGGACGATATCCAAGTCCAAACGAAGAGTAATGTGCATTAGCCTCCAAAGGGACTTCAATACCTTGCTCCTTTATATCACAACCATTACTGTTGTATCCATATTGAGAGAGGATTTTAAAACCTCAACCATAAATAGATGCCATTTCTAAAGAGGAAGTAGACAAACTATATGTCTCATATTTAGTAGTATAAGAATAAGTGTTATCATCATTACTTTTCAAAGAGATTTTAAGTGATGTAGGATTAGAAATTGAAGCCACTTTAGAATTTTTTGGCTTTGACGATGAGACTTTATACTCTACTAAAAAGGTAGGTGTAAAGTCTAATGAACCCCAATCATTGCCAAATAGTGTATTCGAAGGTGAATCCAATTATTCTACAATATCATCCTTAGGAGAGGGAGAAGAATTGATTTTAGAAAGAGGAGAATTAAGAGAAAAGGGCTTAAAATAATGGTTATTTTTAGCCTCAGTTTGTAAACAACATTCTAGAGTTAGATCAACTTCAATTGTATGGAGCTGATTGTTGTGAACATACTTTATTGATTGATGAAGAGTAGATGGAACTTCCTTGAATCCAAGGTCTACCAAGAAGAAGATTATATGAAAGAGAATTAGGCATGAAATGGATAAGGGTAGGCAATGTCATGAGACCAACCCTAAGAGGTAAAGTGATAGTACCCAATGATTGTCTACCAACATTATCAAAGCCATGAATGTTAAGCATATCTAGTTTAATGAGAGAGGTATAATCATTGATTTTATGTAATAAGTCTATGCCACAGACATTAAGACTTGATCCACCATCAATCATGGTACATTTAACTCTCATATTATGAATGGAGATGAATATCATAAGAGGTTCATTTTGGTTTTGAACTTCTATGGGAGGTAACTCTTGTTGTTGAAATACAATATCTAATTTGGTCACATACATACAATCTAATAGAGTTGCTGTTAGGGTTAGTCGGTAGAAGATATCAATTAAATGCAAATAAAGATTAAACAGAGAAATGGAAATACACAGAAATAATAATAGTGAGATGAGTTTTAACATGGTTCACCCAAACTCAGGCTACATCCACCAAACATAGAGTCCAATATTATTATCTAGTAAATCAAACCAATTACAATCAGCAATCCCTGCAACTCAATACCGCTGCAAAATGCTACAATACAATATCAAAACCCTAACCCTTAGCTGCTTTTATCAAGCTTTTTGTCGATTACAAAAATAGGGTTTTCTTATGTCAGTCAATGAAAAAATAACTCCTGGTGCCTTTATAAAATAATAAAAAATAACCCCATCTTGGGGGCACTGCCCCTTGACCCTGTAGGAATTTGGGGGGAAACTGCACCGATAAAAGTGGGGAAAATGTAACCTCTGAGTCTGATTAGGCTCCACATAACAACAATCTCCCACTTGGAGACTGATCAGACTCCACACCATATCATCTCCCACTTGGAGACTGATCATAACACCACTGACCCTGTAGCTCCCATTGGAAATAAGCACCCTAGACTTTGCTGTTTTGTTTTGGTTATTTTCAGTCTAGAAGACCAATCGAAGCTGAAGAGGAGCTCAACTTCTCCCTTGTCACTGCCTTTGTAAACATATCCGCTGGATTGTCATCTCTTTGCTAGCTGTAATTGCCCATCATCCAACACTGACCAAATGAAGTGATATCATAACTGTATGTGTTTGGTCTTTGAATGCAAGGCATAATTCTTTGCAAGATGTACGACACTCTGGTTATCCGTAAACAAATAACTGTTAACCTGTTGTGTGCCCAATTCATTCATGAAAGATTGCAGCCATATCATCTCCTTGCTTGCCTCTGTTGCAGCTACATATTCTGCCTTTGTGGTGGATAAAGCAACCACCTTTTGCAACCTGGAAATCCAACTCACTGCTGTTCCACCTACAGTAAAGACATAACCTGTAGTACTCCACCTGGTATCAATATCCCCTACCAAATCTGAGTCTACATAACCTGCTAAATTAGTATTAGAGCCCCCAAAACATAAGTGTTTATTGGATGTACCTCTCAAATATCTGAGAATCCATTTTACCGCATTCTAATGCTCTAATTCGGGATGGCTCATATACCTGCTAATGACTCCTACAGCATGTGCAATATCCGGTCTTGTGCATACCATGGCATACATTAAACTTCCTACAGCTAAATCATATGGTACCTTGGACATTTTCTCTTCCTCCTCTTGTGTCTTAGGACACATGTCCTTAGTCAATTTCAAATGACTAGGCAAAGGTGTGCTGACAGCTTTTGCATTCTCCATGTGGAATCTCTGCAACACCTTTTCAACATAAGCAGCCTGAGATAGAGTTAATTTTCTGTTCTTCCTATCTCTGCAAATTTTCATACCAAGGATTTGTTTTGTTGCCCCCAAATCCTTCATATCAAATGATTGTGCTAACTGCTGTTTTAACTCTCTTATGTGATCCATGTTAGACCCAGCTACAAGCATGTCATCAACATATAAACATAAAATAATGTAGCTGTCATTATCCAACCTCTTAAAATAAACACAATGGTCAGAATTACACCTGTTGTAGCCTTGCTTAGCCATAAAACTATCAAATTTCAAATACCATTGCCAAGGTGCTTGTTTCAAGCCATACAAACTCTTCTTCAATCTACACACCTGTTTCTCCTTACCTTTGACCTCAAATCCTTGGGGCTGTTCCATATATATCTCCTCCTCCAAATCACCATGGAGAAAGGTAGTTTTCACATCTAGCTGTTCCAAATGCAAATCTTTAGCAGCCACAATACTTAAAATAATATGAATAGAAGTCATCTTGACAACCGGAGAAAATATCTCATCAAAATCAATGCCCTTTTTTCTGTACAAATCCTTTTACAACTAACCTGACCTTAAATCTTTTCTTACCTCCATCTTCCTCTTTCAGCCTATAGACCCATTTGTTTGGTAAAGCTTTTTTACCTGTAGGTAACTTACATAATTCTCAAGTTTGATTTTTCAGTAAGGAGTCCATTTTTTCTTTCATAGCAAGCTCCCACTAAACCTGTGTATCCACCTACATAGTTTCATCATACCCTTCTGGTTCACCAGCATCTGTTAACAAAATAGAATACAAAGAAGGAGAAAACCTATTAGGAGGTCTACTTATCCTTGTTGACTGTCTAACATTCACTGAAATTTGTGGTATTTTTGGTTGCTGTTGTGGAGAATGAGGAACCACTAGAACATCACTATTTGGAGTATCATCTAGCACCACATAATCCTTTTCTTTCTTCTCATGCTACTGCAACTGATCTTTGTACAACACTTTCTCATTTAATATAACATCCCTGCTTCTCATAATTTTCTAATTTTCAAAATCTCAAGGCCTATAACCAAATTCATCAATGCCATATTCAACGAAGGTACACTTTTTTGATTTTGCATCTAGCTTGGTTCTATTTTCAGAATCTATATGTGCAAATGCTTCACAGCTGAAGGTTTTCAGAAAAGAATAACTCACCTTCTTGCCTGTCCATGCTTCCTCTAGAATACCACAGCCCAAAGGAACTGAAAGACCTCTATTAATTAAATATACAACAGTGTTGACAGTCTCTGCCCACATGTTTAAAGGTAGCCTAGCATGCAATCTCATGGTCCTTGCATGCTCCATTATTGTCCTATTCATGTGTTCAGCCACTCCATTTTCCTGTGGAGTCCCTGGAACCATTTTCTACCTACGAATTCCATTAAAAAAACAATAATCTTCAAATTCTTTGCTGCAATACTCACCGCCATTATCAGATCTGAGACATTTTAATCTTTTACCTGTCTCATTCTCAACCAAGCTTCTCCATTTCTTAAATGTTTCAAATACATTAGATTTTTGTCTAAGGAAATAAATCTAGACCTTCCTAGTTGCATCATCTATGAATGTAACATAATATCGAAAGCCACCGAGAGAAGATACCTGAGCTGGTCTCCATACATCTGTATGCACAAACTCTAACTTTTCATTTTTCTTTTGCTTCCCATCCTTGAGAAAACTGACTCTCTTTTGTTTGCCATACACACAACTTTCACAGAAATCTATATTAATACATTTTAGACCTGGTAAAACTTTCTTAGAATGAAGTACCTTCATACCTTTTTCACTCATATGCCCAAGTCTGTTATGCCACAGTGTTGTCTCAGAACTTGCAGCAACTTTTCCAGTCTCTTCCTGCAAACCTGCAGCTGTTCCTGAACCTGTTTGTTTTTTCTCTGTAACAGCTAAAGTAGAAGGAATAGTATGACCTGTACAAAGATATAAGGTGCCTACTTTCACACCTTTTTCTACTACTAAGGCACCTTTTGAAACTTTCTAATTTTTATCAGTAAATGTAACAATGCAACCTTGTTCAGCTAGTTGCCCTGTTGAAATTAAATTCCTACTGAGCCTTGGAACATGCCTTACCTCTTGTAGTAGCCAATGATTCCCATTCTGTAAATTAATCTTAATTCTTCCCTTTCCAACAATCTGATAGGGTTCGTTATCTCCCAAATAAACCACCCCAAAATCCCCTTGGACATAATCAAGGAAATAACTTCTATGGGGCGTAGCATGAAATGAGGCCCCTGAATCTAAAACCCATGAATCATTAGTATTATCTAGGGAAAGAATCAATGCATCATCTTCAGATTTATTGCTTACCACATTTGCCTCCTTATTGCTTTCTTGTTTATCTCCTTTATTTTTCTGAGACCAGCAATCTTTCTTCAGATGACCTAGTTTCCCATAGTACCAGCAATCCTTCTATCCTCTGGTTTGGGATCTTTTGTCCTTTGATTTTCCTTGTGACTTCCCATGAACTCTAGAACCTTTTCCTCTCTCCTTTGATCTGCCCCTGCTTTTTGCATTCAAAACATTGCCTGATTTGGATCCACCTGAGCTTTTCTTACGAATTTCCTCACTTAGAATAACACCAACAACATCATCAAATTTTAGGGTATTTGAACCAGAAACAGAGTTACTAACCACCATTACAAACTATCCCAGCTTTCAGGTAATGAACATAATATCAATAGAGCTCTAACTTCTTCATCAAATTTTACATTTATAGAAGTCAATTGACTGATAATCGTATTAAATTCATTTAAATGATCTGTCATAGATCCACCTTTAACCATTTTTAGATTAAACAAGCGCTTCATGAGAAATACCTTATTTGAGGCTAAGGGTTTTTCATACAATTTAGCTAAAGCTTTCATCAGACCGTCTGTTGTCTTCGCTTCTATTATATTGAATGCCACCAATGGTGCCAGGCACAACCGAATGGTTCCCAGTGCCTTTTTGTCAAGAAGATTCCAATCCTCATCAGACATTGTTGCCGATTTCTTGGCTACTCCTTCCAACAGCATCCATAAATCCTTTGGATAGAGGTAATCCTCCATTTGCATCTTCCATAACTGATAGTTCTGTCCATTGAATTTATCAACCTTCAATCTACCCTCGTCTGCCATTGCTCCCACTCAAATAGTGAGACTTTCCTATAGACGATAATCGAACACAACCCACTCTAATACCACTTGTTAGGGTTAGTCGGCAGAAGATATCAATTAAATGCAAATAAAGATTAAACAGAGAAATGGAAATACATAGAAATAATAACAATGAGAGATAAGTTTTAACGTGGTTCACCCAAACTCGAGCTACATCCACCAAACAGAGAGTCCAATATTATTATCTAGTAAATCAAACTGATTAGAATTAGCAATCCCTGCAAGATGCCCCTTGACCCTCGTCTTGGGGGCGCTGCGCCTTGACCCCGTAGGAATTTGGGGGGAAGCCGCGCCGATAAAAGTGGGGAAAATGTAACCTCTGAGTCTGATTAGGCTCCACATAACAATAGTTGCTACATCTTTTGGTTAAATAGCAGGTGGAACAATCACCTTTTGTAAAGATTCTTAGAGCATTTTGTGGTATGTAGGTGATGTTTGTATCAACTCCCATAGAGAGATCTTTGCTGGAGTAGCTCGGAGCTACTCAACAAGATCATAATCTTTACATTTATGAATAGGAAGACAAGGTGCTTGAAGAAGAATAGGTTGAGAATGTGGAAGAGAAGGAACAAATTGCATTATTGTTTCTAGTGTTATATGCGTGAGCAATTGCATTGTGAATGGGTTGCTACGACACATTTGATTGAAAGGACTATTCTTAGTGATTTGTTTCGTATAGTTGAAGATATAACTAGGAGGTATAGGTGTTTTCAAAGAACCTCCTATTATGATAGGTGATTTAGGAGCATCATTATGAAGATGCACAATAATTTTAGGCTTCTCAAGTTCCTTTGGAGAATCAGAAACATAAATTGTATTGATGATTCTTTGAAATAGATATTGTTTAGGAGTTAGAGAGGATTATTTTTTCAAGATGAAGTCATCCAAGGCTTCATCTAAAATATCAAAATCATCGTGCTACTAAACGACTCATCAAATGCATTAAAATCTTGAATAAAGTAATCCGACATAGTTGCATATCCTACTTTTCTGAACTTTATGATAAAAAGTAAAGAATGAGGAATGGAATGAAGCAATATGAAATGTATCAAATTAAGAACCATAATTCTTTAACTATGCTTTTCAACAAATAGCTAAAACATACTCAACATTTATCAATTTTTGAGCTAGAATTACCATAAAATGAAATTTTACTCAACCCTAATCAATATATATGAATGAAACCAAGATGTATGACTAAAGAATGCATATCAAACTTAGTTGTAATCAGATCTAAAAATTGGATCAGACATCTAAATTGTATCACAATGATCGAATCTCATGAAGCATAAACAATGTCAAAAGCATGAACTAGTTTTCATAAAAAACATATGCTATTTTTTTCAATTTCAAATGCTACATATGCAAAGCATGTACAAAAGATAAAGTATGATTAGGTAAAACAAACGATATCACTTTTAACAACCTAACAATATTAACAAGATCTAAAACAATGCACTAATCTTCAAACCTTAGGTTTTAGACTAGCTAGGTTTTTATAAAATGCAAGGACTTTATAACCCTAATGATGAATTTGAATGCAAAATGCACTATATGGAATCAAAGAAATGATGAATGCACCTAATTTAAATCAGATCTATAATAGAAAACAATCTTTTTCAGAAATAAAGAAGGATGCAAGAGTGTAAGAAGAGTCATGTTGACCAAAATGTTTAGGAGAAAAGAGTGATCTAGTCTTAGGAGTTAAAGTAGGTCCAAACCCTCTTCTAAGAACATTGAGACACAAACTAATCTTGGATTCTACCCTTGAAGGAGAGATAAACTACATGGGTTACCTCTTTGTTGTATAGATGAGTGTTAAACCAAATTCAACCAATCTAGCTAGGGCATGAGATCAAACCCTAAATGAGAAGAATTAAGCTATAGATGACTGTCGAGACTGAGATATATGAAAATAAAAAAACAACAGAGGCAAAGAAATAGTTTAGAACTTGGATTTGGTGACCAGAATGCTTAGGACCAAGGCACTCAGGTGCCTTAGGCCTTTTTTAGGGTTTACAAAAACTATTGCTTTTGTCAGGTCTACACCTGCAACACCTTGGACTGTCTCTCAAACTGATATCTCCTAAAACCTATTCATCTACTCTACACACAAGAAAGAAAAGGAAAATGTTTGTGGCTATATAGGAGCTTGCCTCAATCAAGCCCCTGTTTTGATATTCCTACCTTACGGATAGCCAAGATTAAATCTCGATGTTGTGTGTGCTCATAAATCCTAAGTGTGAGTAGTAACATGAAATATATAATCAATTAATAACAAACCCTAATCCTATATGATTCAAGAAAATAGGAAAGGATGTCTCATCCAAGTAAGCTTGCAACTTCACCTCAAGGATGGAGATTCATGAAAAGTTTTCAGAATAAGAAGGTGATGCAACCATACCCTTGGCGGGTACTCAAGCCAAACACAAGTTACTGGTTCCAAACCTTCTCCCAAACATGCAAAGTGCTTCAACCTAGGAGCCAATGAGATAGACTCAAGATCTCATCTCCTAGCCTTCATACAAATCTCTCCAAGAGGAAAGTAGAACTCCACTTGAACAAAAACCCGCAATAACACAATAACATAGAGAGAAAATAGCAATAGAGAGATTTTCCACACTTGATATCAATTTTCTTGTCTAGCTTGAAATGAGATAGGTCACTTACTTTTATACAAGGCCATAGAAAAAGAGTAATTAAGATTAAAATACCAACATAATGTGCCAAAAAGTAAGTTTGAATTTAGGGTCGGCCTAGGCAACATCAAAGCTAACTTGTAACTTAAAATTGCATCTCAAAACATGGAAGGGACTAGGGCGCTCGGGTGCCCTGGGCTTAGAGCAATTTCAAGACTTAAGTCTACTCTTAATGCAGGGCTAACTCCAAATCTTAACTTATTTCTTGGGGTCATGATGAGATTTTAATCAGAATCATGACATTCTCTATAAACGAGGCCAAAAGAAGGTTTTAAGGTGGACCTAAAAATGGACTAGGCTTGGGATCACTAAAGGGATGAGCTAAACATAGTGAAATTGTGCCTACACACAAGTGTACACATCTCAAGAAGATTATGGATAGAAATGGGGATAGATGGGGTGAGATGAAAAATTGGATAGGTGATGGGATTAGATTATACTGGTATGTGGAGAGCAATCCTAGATTTTAATATAGCAATGGATATTATGCACCAATGTATAAATGACCAGGGTGACTATGTATCCTTTGCATAGACTTGAATCTCAAACAAAAGGTTGCCCTGATACACACAAGACATAGTACAACCTTGGAGGGTCATGTGAGGAAGAGACTTAAAGCATGGGGAGATCCTTATGCACACAAGGCATTGGTATGGCCTTGTTTTGTATATGCAAAGAACAATCATCATACATAGTCATTCCACCACATGCAAGGTTTATATTAGCCTTGGTGGATCATGTAAAGGAACAACCAACAAACATGACACACAAAAAAAGACTATGGCCCATTCTATGCCATTTGAGACACACCAAGATATAGGAAGATCTAGGTGGTCTTGAGTAGGAACGTAGAAGGGATAAAAAAGACAAAACAAAACAAAATACCAACTAACAAAAAAGTCATGCAACCATCATATCACTTGCCAAATTGGCACGGGTAGGATGAGATTGGATTATGCCTAATATGGGAAGGATACATCCCTAAAGGCACATCTAGGATAATATATGTGGAAAGTTAGGAAATAGGTATGGTGATTGGTTATTTTTCAAATAGGCTAGCTAAATCCCCTAGGTGATCATTCTGAAAATGGGGACATTATAATCCCCCTTCCTAGAATTGCTTTCCGTCAAGCAATTGCAAACCTATGCCATGCAAAATATTGTCAAGTGACAAGTATCTCCACCCAATCGAGTGATCTATGATCACTCTACTCAACCTTTGGCTACATCTCCCAAAGAGAATATGAAGAATGATATGCAAAGTGAGCTCTCTGGTGGAAAAACTAGCCATACACACTTGAACTCAATTTGGCTCCATTCCCCAAATCAGAAATCTTACTCCTCCTCCATGTTCCCTGCTTGTGTAGTTGTAGGAACAAGAATGCAAGAACCTCAATCATAAGTGCCAACAACTCCTTTCCTTCATAGGCTCTACTATTTGAGAGTGTTAAGTCTATCAAAGACAAAACATTATACAAAACCAAGCCCTCAAATAATTCCATGCTAAAAAAAAAGTGATGTATGATAGGATCTCTAAAACATGACAACTTGTACCACGTCTTCCTCTGCTCCACTATGATACAAACATCACCAAGCCAAGAGTTGTGAAGTAACTCATCATGATCCCACTAAAATAGTGCATCAAACATACCAATGCCTGGATCCCAATTCATCACACCACTACATCCACTAAAAATGAAGAGATAGATGTCTCTCATAGTGTCACCATCACCAACTATCCATCTAACTCTAAATAATCTCCTAGGGATGTGAAGTATGCCCATCACAGGTGCATAGGAAAACATGCCATCTCATATTAGGTTACTGTTGCAAATCAGAACAACACCCAAAAAACTAAAAATCATACCTATGATGGTGCAAATAGTACCTCCAATGACATATGATGATAGGATCTCATCATTATGCCAATCTCCAACACCGAGGAAGTGATCCAAACCTCTCCAAAGCATCCAAACAATTACTGTCCTTAAAGTATACCCTGAAAACTCCATGACTAGAAAAGTAGAACAATCATCTATAAAAAATGTATGAGGTAGAGACAAATGGTTTAGGGTTGGAACACTTCTACCCTCATGCTCATCTCCATACCTCAGCTAAAACTCATGCATATGCCACTCAAAATCAAGTACCTCTATGCCATCATCTGTATACCTTTGATCATAGATCAATTGAAACTCTACACCTCTAAGTGCATAGCAATCAAAATCAATTGTCTCCATGATACATGTCTCAAATTCCAAAGCTAGGGCAGCTCCATACCCCATCAAAGAAACATGACAGTGTTATGTCTCAACACAATTAGACTCCTCAAGTTCTCCAAAAGAGCCTAGATGCTCAACCAATTCAGAATCACAATTGTCTTCATCTATACATGCATGCATACAACTGTTGGTTGGTCCACAAAGTGTATGCTCAACTATCTCATCTATAGGCAAGACTTGATCCTTCAATGGGCTCTTGAAAAGAGGTGACTCATGATCCTCATGATGCAAACTATGTGTACAAACAAATTTTTTTGAATCATACCTCTCATTATGTTCTTGTAAATTTGAGTGCTCCTCATGCTTTACCATCACAAGAGGCTCATCCCTCTCATCACACATGCTTTGAGTCTTCTTTACCTCTTCTATTCCATGATGTACAAAATTAGACCTCTCGTGGCTTGGATCCACAACACGTGGCTCATTTTCAACCTTCAAATCTTGAGGTCAACAATAGAAGAAGTCTTCCCACTATTATCCTTATGTGTAATGGCTACCATCTCATGATCATGTAAGAGTAAGAGACTGCTATTCCAAATTAGAAAATCAGAACTTGTCTCATACCTTAGTATAGTGTCCTCAAGAACCTCAAGAACATCTTTTTCCTTTGTTGCATGCTCTTCATCAAGTGTTGATCCAATAGGTGTCTCCAACTGAAAATCACATGCCTCAAGGCTGATCTGAACCTCCATCATCTTGGTTGTCATTCCATGATTATGTGAAGATAAGGGAATGCTGTTGCAAGTCATAAAATCAATCCTTACCTCTTACCTTTGTGTGATGTCTTCATAGGTTTTAACCACCTTTCCTTCCATGAGTGGATGGTCATCAACAAGTGTTGGTCCAGGAGATGTCTCTAACTAAAAACCAAGTGTATCACTTGTCATAACTTTTGACCTATGGCTGCAAGTTATATCTTAATCTTCCCTCCTCAAGACTTCACAATGGGGTCCATCAATTTACTTATCCATGTGTCCACTCTTCATGATCTTCATATTGAATTGTTGTTCTTTGGATGTGACTGCCATAGAAGACTAAATTTCTACTGTAAATGATGAAGAATGTGCCAAGATCAACTCCAAAAAAAGTTCATCAACTTGATTATCTGATTCTTGAAGGGTCATTTGAGTGCTCTTCAAAGAATCCATAGTAACCTTAATCTCAAAGGTGAGCTTAGCAACTTCATCTTCTTTTCTTCTCAATGCATCAAAATATATCTCATCAAGCTTGAGGAGATGATCTCTATTTGAAAGTAGGTGTAGGTAATTTGATTTCATTACAACCAAAGCTTCTTTGAGTACCTGTAAGTCTTCAAGAGATAGCTCTCCTTCAAAGCCTTTGTGTCTCCCTTGAGCCTTCCAACAATAATATGCCATCATCTTATGAGTATTGTCAAAATGAGTTAGGGATGCAACAATCATGTCTTCATTTACCTTTAATTGACCTTGAAAATGATCTGACTCATGGGGTCTATCATCTTCATACCAATTTTTTGATTGGTATTCACAATCATGCCTCCCACAATCATCTATCTTCATGACATCTTTCCCACAATATCCATGTTTAGAAGCTAGGTCATCATCATGCTCGATCAAGGGATCACCATCATAATAGTAAGTAGAATCATTTTCATCATGCGCTTCGTCAATGGCTGATCTAGAAATTGTATGTACAACTATGACTTCCTTAACCAAAAAATGATCCTTTAACTCTTGCAATGCTAAATCAATCTTATCAAAGTCTCTTTGTTCACTACATAACAAAATTTCTGAACTTCCCTCATATGTATGAACAACATCCACTTTAAAGTCACCCAAACAACAAGTTTATTCCTTACCGATATGAAATAGAGATGGTGAGGCCATGCTATGATCAAGTAATGGATTATCAAAAGAACTCATATCTTCATGTAGCTGATCCAACATTACTGGTTTAGCAAACCCCGGGACAACATACCCTTCAACCTTGTGATCACCATGAAGACTTAAGCATTCTCCACTTGTCGATGCAATAGGTGATTATTCTTTGTCCAAATCCTCATATGGTTGAAGTGAACTTGTGAACATGTCTTAATCCTCTCTAGGGCTTCCACATGTGCAACTAGGAGTCCAAATTTCTAGGCTTGTTGACTAATTTTTTCCTTCCTCATGATCACTTGTAGGCTGTAAATCACACAAAAGCAAGTCTTCTTTCCTTTCTATCTTCTTTTCATTTTTCTCCATGACAAATTCTAAATTTTCTTCTTTTCTTCTTAATTCTTTGATGTAGTCATATAAATCTTTCTTTCCTGGGTTCCCATTTTCTTGTATTCTCAAATGAACATCAAAAGAAGTTATATTCTTGAAATCCTCTGATAAGACCTGGTATTTATCAATGATTTTTGTGGCCTCTTGTGGTATATTTTCTAGAGTTCTTGGCTAATCAAATATGGTAGGTATATGAGCATCTCCATCACTTCCCAAATCTTCACTAGTACCCACATTATGCCCCATGTATTGAGACATAAGTAGCATGAGATCTCTTTGACTCCTTGTAATGTCATTGAAGATATCCCTCATGCTAGGTTCCTTGTTGCTTATATCATCCATGATATCTTGTAGACCCTTAGGCTGGCAAGATCAAAGCTCTGATACCATTGTAATATCCCCAATGGGATCTGCCCTAAATTCTGATGTTTATTTTTAGGATTTTGCCCTACTTTTCTGCACTTTTTGTTTCTGTTGAAACCCTATAATTCTGATTTGAATTTTTTCTCTTAATTAAATTGTTTTAACGAACATAAACACATAAAAATATGGCAAATCATAATGACAAATGATAATAAAAGTTGACATTCATCATAAGTATGAATCACACCATGAAATACACAATATAGGGCAACCAAAATGGAAACAACAAGTCTAATTTTATGAATTAAACTCTGCTGCTACTAATTGAAATTCTAGAAATGCAATCACATTCAAGTGCATAGTCCAAACATGCCTAAATATCAATCAGATCTCTGCTATTACAAATCAGACCTATAAATAGGTTGATACATACCAAAATATGATGAAAAAGATGCTCCAAAACAAACCCTAGCTGGGCAAAATACATCAGCTAGGCAATGATGACAAATCACATGTAATTGATGAAGAATGAGGCTCCAAAACTCCTCCACAAGGTGGTGCTTGGTCTACTACAATGACTTAGGGTTTAGGAAACCCTAACAATGATGAAATTTGCCCTTCAACTCCAAAATCACCCTTCATGAGCCAAATCTCCCTTCTCCCAATGGTGGTGCTCAAGGCTAGGGTTAAACCCTAGGTCAAAGGATGCACAAATTACCAAATATCTACCACTCCAAATCTGATCTTGAAATCTGAATATGCAAATCAGCTCTTCTCCTTCACGAATCTTTAATGAAGTGCAAATAGGCTTCCATTATGAAACCTCCACAAAGATGAATTAGGACCTAGAATCACAAGGGTTTTCATCCTTTTATTCAAGCCCAACTTTTATTGCATCCAAGAGAGATAAACTCCATGAAAATATGAATGAAAGATATGATGGAAATACCACAAAAGATCTTCTATTTATACACAACTTTGTCTCCTTCCTCAAGGCCAACCTAGGCATAAAAATCCTTTTATTTTTATTATGTTTTTCTTCCCAAGTTTAGCCAACCACCTCAAAATAAGATGGGCGCCCAAAATACAAATTAAAGATTTTTATTTTGTGTTTAACTCCTTAGGTCGGTCCCTCTTTGGCACACAAATCAAAAATTGTTTTATTTTATTATTTTTCCATCTTTCCCTTCTCCAAGGGTGAATCGCTTGGGCATATGAGTTATCATCAAATTGACCTCAAACAAAGTCATCCTCATAAATTATTCTTATTTTTCCATAGGCATTTTCCCTATTTTCTCTATTCTTCCATCAAATGGGTCACTCTACATTAGGGAAAATTATTTGACTAGTATTGACTTCATCAAAATTACCACAAAATTATGCCAAGTCATAATCCATCATCAATTTTCCCTACAAAAATAGCTAAGTGTGAAAACTCTCCTAATAGGTCATTCCATGAGCCCTCCGGCTTAGCCTACAAGAATGTAAATAGTGTATCCAACTCTCCTAGGTGATCACTCCAAAAATGGGGACATTACAATGTTAGATGCTCTGAACTTACTAGTGAGCTCAAATTTGCTCTAGGAATCTCCCAAAGCAACATCCAATACAAAGCCACACAGAAGAGCCCCCTAGAGTCTAATATAATTACTCTCAAAATCTAGAAATGGACTAACTTTAGGACATCATGGCTATGATACCATAGTAGAATTTTTTCACAAAAAATGATTCTACCTAGGACCTAATACATATAAGCTAACCATAAAACTAGGAAAATGAATAATTTTTTTTATATTCAATATTATGGAGAATAAATACAAAGAGAAACATACAAAAAATAAACCTCTTGGATGCATGAATCAAGGAGATCACATGTCCAAGAGTTATGAGTTTAAATCCCAATCACTCCCAATTAGGAGGTGAATTAACATAGTCTAATTGAGACAAAGGTGACCTTGACTAAACAAAGGTGGCACCTAACTATCATCAATCAAGGATTGATGAGGTAGTGGTGGCACTTGTGTACCTCAAGTGAAGGTGAACACGTCTTTATAACTACTTAGATGAGGAAAATTAATTATTCCTAATATTCTAAACTTATTAAAAAGGTGCAATATCACACTTAGGATAGTCATATCCAAAGTGAAATAAATATTACACCAATAGAATATTATTGTGGATTAGGCCCCATTGGCCTTTTTCTCCCATGGGGATGTTCCCTTGGCTCTAATTGAGGAGGTGCAAGAATTAGTTGTAGATATGACTATTTGCTTTCCACTAAAGAGGACATTGGAAAAAGATCTTTGGTCTTCAGGTGCTTTAGAAAAATACCCTCTTTTAAATATTTAACATAATGGATGAAATCTATATGGAGCGATATTTCAAATCCCTCCCTCTTTTCTTGATAATGGTTTCTTTATGATCAATTTTTAGAAGGTGGTAGATTGTGACTAATGTGGAATAATGGAATTGTTTTTTTAGCAAGATAGGCATCTGTTGGCAAGAGACACTACTACGCATGACAAGTGTTATCATTGATGGCAACTAAGTCTATCCTACACATTCGCATAACATAATTTGTTCATATCGGAAGTTAGAGTGAATATTTGTCTAAGTTTGGGTAGTCAGAAATAGAGCATGTGACAGAGTCTAGTATCTTTATCCGGATCTCTTCGATGGTAAATCACAATGTGCTACAGATCTGAGGGAGTGATAAAGATTGTCAAGACTATCTAAATCCAAGAATTTAGCCTTTGATAATGAAGGATTCAAAAGTTATAAGCATCTGAGTACCAGGTTCCAGTTAGTCAATACAGTTAGAAGAAGAACAATCTGACCTAGTATTTGATCTTGGTCCGGATGAAGAAAAGCTATTGGTTAAGTAATTTGTGATAACCAATGGTGTTGGCTGACATGATTGATGATTTGAGAACATAATTTTTTTGTCCGCATTGTTGTTTGTGCATGAATTCAGCCGAGAGAGTAGAGTTCTTAATAAATGTTCCAAAGCTGACTATAGTTGATTGAATTTCTTGATGCGGATATATATAGACGATGGATTTGAGTGTTTTGGAAGAGTGTGTGTGTGTGTGTGTGTGCAAAAAAGGCAGAAAGAAGTGCAAAGGTGAAGATCTAAGCTTGGATTATGGCCGAAGAGTGAAATAGGCCAAAGTAAGGATGAAGTGTGTAAAATCAGTATTTTGTACTTAATCAAAACTGAATTTCTGTATTGGTAGATGCCATTCATCAGTTCAAACATTCTGTAATCTTCTTGTAATCATCTTTGTAGGCAGTGAGCCTCTTGGAGCAGTGAGCTCTGGGTAGTGCATCCTGAAGGCATGTGCCTTCCCCATTTGTAATACTTTTAACAGAGTATAATCTCTTGTGGGTTAACCCCCACTGTGGTTTTTCCCTTAACCAGGTTTCCACGTAAAAATATTGATGTTATGTGTGTTGATTATGTTTCTGCTCTTGTGTTATGCTTTTATGATTATATCATTAATTTGTTATTAAGTGATAAAGAAGATAAGTTGCTACAAATGTTAAAGTTTTGTGACAACTGATTCACCCCCCTCTCAGTTGTCTGCCCTAATTTCAACAATTGGTATTAGAGCAAGGTTCCTTGGAAGAAGCTTAACAACTTGAGGAAGATTTGGGAAGGAGTTTCAATGGGTTCACTCAGAGAACAACTTTAATTGGCTTTAGAAGATCTTGATCAGTCCAAAGCAGAAGTAAATGAATTGAAAACGAACCTTAAAGATGTTGATCATTGCATTGATATGTTAAAAGAAAAAGTAAAAAAATGTATGGAAAAGAGGAAGGAGCTACTTTAGCAGCTAGCTAATTCTACTGAAAAAAATGGCGTGAATGAGGCTTTGGAAGAAAAGACAAAGGAATGTGAGAAGCTGACAAAAGAAGTTTTTGTTCTAAAACATGACATGGAATCTGGGGTGATGAGGCTAACCAAAGAAATTGAAGAAGGGAAGGAGACTGAAGAAAACCTAAATCAAACTCTGAAGGATAGAATAGAAGAATGCTGTAGAATGGATGGAACAATTGGTCACCTAAAATATGATCTACAAGAATGTAGATATAATGAGGAGGAACTTGAAAGGCAAATTGTCATTCTCAGACATGTCCTAGAAATTGCAAATGAATACAAGGAGAAGTTCAAGATAAGCTCGGCTAAACTTGAAGTGCTACTTGAGAGTCAGAAGAAGGTTGATGATAAGCATAGTCTTGGGTATGAGAAAGGTGAAAGCTCTAGATATGGAAAAAGAAATTCTCAATCAAGGAATGGGAGAAACAGACCTAGAAAGGTGAAAGCTCTAGATATGGAAAAAGAAATTCTCAATCAAGGAATGGGAGAAACAGACCTAGAAGACCTCCGGTAAGACAGCCTAATGCTCAAAGGTATCCATCTTTCAATGGAAATTGTTTCAATTGCAATAAATTTGGTCATAGAGCTACTCAGTATAGAAGCAGAATAAATCAAAGTGGTCCTTCCTTCCTCGGTCAATGCTTCAAGTGTAAGAGGTATGGTCACAGATCCAATGAATGCAGAAGTATAATAATGAATAACTCTAACAAAAGAGGAAATGGTAATTCTTTCAATGGCAAATTCTTTGCATGCAATAGATTTGGACACATGGCTAATCAGTGCAGATCAAGAAGAAATCAAATAAATAAGCAAAGAAATGTTTTGTACTTTAATTGCAATAGATCTGGTCATAGTGCAAGATTCTGTAGAAGCAAGAATAATGAAAGAAGAGGTCCAGTAAATAGAAAACTGGATGAGCAAAGACAAGACAAAGGCAAGGGCAAAGTTGATGTAAATAAGATCTAGAATGAAATGAACAAGACATGGGTGAAGAAAAGTATAAGAAATGATGGTGATGGGTTCGCACTAGAATCTAGTGTTGTGAATTCCTTAGGAAACTAAAATGAGAACTCTGGCTTATGGGGAGTTGAATTAAAAATCAAATTCCCCCAGTGAGTAAGTGGATGCCTAAATCTGACATGATGAGAGAAGATAATTTGGGTTATTGTAGATCAATTGAAAGGATTTCTGGAAGAAAAGAAGTGGATATGGTGATTTGCAGAGCATTTCATGAGAATCTACATCAAGAAATAGAGTAACCAGATGAAGTTAGGGAAACACATTTATTACAATGGAGAATTAGGTTTTGCGGAGCATAAAAGGTCATCCTTTCATCATTTGGATCATTTTGCATTCGAAGAGAGCAAGCAAAAGAGGACTTGAGCTAAGATTTTAAGGATTTGAAGTAAAACCAACAAATTCATTACCTAACCCTAATTCTGTGAAAGAGGTATTTTTCTGCAAAGCTTTGAACTTGTAATCTTTCACAATGGCTACGTCTTTGATTGTTGATATCATTCAAAAGGCCCTGAGCCAAATTCAAGAAGCATCCACACAAATTAGTAAAAGTTGACCCATTAGGTGCATTTTCAAGTGTTTCGCATGGTGTATTGCATGTTGAAGATATTAGGGTCTATATTCATGCGAGCATAGATGAATTTGGGGACTCAAAGTTTGTAGATTTGTTCAAGAATCATCTAAGGGATGAAATTCATGGTCTTAAACTTGAGTATAAGGCACTGCATGATAAATATTTCATTCAGATTATAAGGTTTCCATCCTTTGATGAAGATGAATGGGTCTCGTATGTGTTGAACTGAATACATGATGAGTTTATATGGCTAATGAAACCCTTCAAGATCACCAAGGATGCCACAAAGGCTGTGACAGGGTTAAACTCATCTGGTGGACTGCCAATGTTGAAAGTAGTAGAGAATCAAACTGTAACTGATGCTACCGGTTCAAGGTTTGACAAAAGGGAAATGAAAATAAATGACATCACTAATCTGGATGTCAAATTTACATCAATGGTAATTGGATACAAGATATATCATTCTAGCAGGGAGAATTCTGTATCTGATACAACTATCTATGCAGCTTATAAGATGTTCAGAGAAAATGTAGATTATGACTTGTGTGAGTTGCTATAGAACCAACTAATGGAAAATTTGAATAAGGTTAAGAAGGATAAAAAGAACACCTTCAAATATGGTACACTGGTCTTGTGTTTATTCTTCTATTTCATGAATGAGTTGCCTGACAAGAAAAGCACGTGTTGGACAAATGATAAACCTGTTGCTATACAGATAAGAGAGCACTTGAACAACATTGGTGACTCTAAAGCACATAAAACTACAATTTGGGGTTACTTCAAGAATTTTCAGAGCATGGTGCATTCTAGGGAAAGAATCCCTAAATCGATTGTTGAGAAATACAAGAATGAAATTTGTTTCATGGTGGACACTGATCAATGCTTAATGGAAGCAGTAGAACCCATAACTGTTTGGATCATGCCCATGGGGTATGAGGTAGATGGAAATTTTTTGGATATGTATGCTCAACATCTATTGACCAAACCCAAGGATAATTCTGTTGAAATATTTGGGACTTGTGAGGAGCTAAGTATGAAACTGCATGTTGAACTCAGAAAACTTGAAATCAAGAGGAAAGTTCAAAAGCAAGAAGAAATGTATGCTAAAAGCATTAGAAAAACTAAGGAAGTTGTGAAGCAGAACAGAGAAAAGATAGAAAAATTTGAGAAAGAGTTGCAAGACAAGAAACAAGGAAGTGCTCTGGAAGTCTCCACCAGCTAGCCTAGAAAACCCATAAGTTTTGTTGCTACCCCCGTCCAAACAAAACTTGTTAGAATAGAGAAACTGGAAGAAAGAAAAAGAACATAAGTAATGGCAAAGAGGTCATATGGCAGTATGGAAAATGAGGATGAAGAAAAGACAGATTTAGATGATGAGCTTAAAGAGCTAAAGGCCACAGGCACTAAAGCATCAAAGTATCTAAGGAGAAGCAAAGTAAAAAGACAAATAAGAGGTAGAAATCAGAAGCTGATGTTGAAAAGCCAATTCCTTCTATGCAGGACATTGTCAAAACAATCACTGTTGATGGTAATTTAAAACCAATAACTAAATTCTATGATCTTTACAATGATGCTGACAAGAGACTCTTGGAAGATGCTACTATCAAACACTTAAATGTATTCAATCGTGCACCAGTAGAAATTTTGTCTGAAGTTCCAAAAGGTTTGAGAGACATTTTGGAAATTAGAAAAGAAGCTGCTAAAACAAAGGATATGGAGTTGAGGGAACATGTGTTAACCAGTTTATGTCAGGTGATCTCTAGCAGAGAAGCAGATAATTTTTTTAAAGATGTCAAAAATGAATTTAGAAGCAAGAAAAGAATGAACAAGTTAATGATTGGAGACATAGAGGAAGTTGTCCAAGAAACTGAACAAATTCTAAGGAAGGCATGGGACAAGAACAAGTTCTTTGTGATTTCAAATGAACCTGCTAATGGTACATCAATTCTGAATGATGAAAAGTAGCAGAGAGATGAGCAACAAACTGAGATAGATGACTCCTCTATTTTAGAAGAGGAAGCAATAAGCAAAGAAGTTGAAAAGATAACAGACAAAACTAATGATGCAGGATGTATTCAAACTCCTCTGGATCAATCCGACAAAGAGGATACAGAGATGAATATTGAAACAGATTAAGATAATTCATTGAAAGACAAAGAGTATGAAATAGAAGAAGCTAAGGACCAATAAGCAGAAAAGGCCAAGGACAAAAATGAAAAGGAAGAAGAGATTACAAAGGTTGAGGAAGAGCCCAAGAAGAACAATTCGGTTGACAGTACCTGTAAGGATCAAATAGACACATCAACATCTTGGGCAAGAGACACTGCAGAAGTAGTGAAGGAAATTTTGGAAAGAGATAAACAAATTGAAGAAGATCAGAACATTATACAAGGTCCAATAAATTTTGATACCTTATCTCCAATGTAGAAGATAAAATTGGCCTCCATTTCTCAAGCCAAGGCCAGAGAAGATATTCTGAAGTCTCACATAGAAGATAGTGAGCTACTTGGTCTTGTATCTGGGATTTTGGAGAAAATCATGCCCATATTTCAGAAGGATTCATCTGTATCTCCCTCCAGCCAATTGGAAAGTCTAATAAACTCGGTAAGCTCTCATTTTAAATCTCTAGAGAAGTCTGCAGAGGTCAAGGTTAAAAATGAAGTTAATGATAAAAGATTTGATGCCCTAAAAGGGATGATTGCATTAGATAGAATTGTGTTGGATACTAGTATAAAGAGTATTCAAAATGCTCTTACAAAAGGAGGGAATGTATATAAATTTTGTTTATCTTGTCCTAAAGCCATAGAGGACATTGAAATAAAAATAAAGGAGTTTAAGGAAAAACTGTCAAGTGTATCCCAATCTTTTGATCCTATGACAGTATTAGTAATGAGCCAAGAATGTTAGGCAATTAGATTGATTGAAGAATTTAAGAAATTAATAAAAGAGAAGAAGAGCATTGAGGCAAGGATGAGTGAGCTCTGGGAACTAATTTCCCCCAAGTTGGAAGCAATGTTCAATACCATGACAGAAGTTCAAGCTATTGCTAAGTTAAGTGATCCTACTGACTTACAAAAAGCAGAGTCTCAAGCATTCTTATTTAGTGGTCACATCTCAGTTTTGAATAGTATGAAAAAGAGTTGGGACAATGAGTTGGCCCTGTTGAAGAATATCTTTGGTGATGTGTTCAAACTTATGTAAATAAGTCATAGGGTTGTTTGTATATATATGCCCATGTACATACAATTTTTGGTGAATTTTGGTATGCGGATTTTGTTGAGTTTGATGCTCAATTACAGATATTGGAACTACTAGACCACAAGGTAATATTCACTCCTAGCTATAAAGTTGTATTGCATATACACTTAATTGTGGAGGAATGTGAGATTATGGAATTGTTACATCCAAAAAGTCTAGCCTTTGCCATTGATGTCAAAGGGGGAGTGAAGAGTAGTGAAAAATGAGGAATCTAGCAAAGGGGGAGCACTAGAGAACAATGAAAAGCATAAGTGTACAAAGTAAGGGGGAGTTGTTCTGACACTTAGTCATTTTTCACCAAGTGTTGCCATCAATACCAAAGGGGAAGATTGTTAGCAAGAGACATTGCTACGCATGACAAGTGTTGTCATTGATGGCAACTAAGTCTATCCTACACATCCACATAACATAATTTGTTCATACCGAAAGTTAGAGTGAAGATTTGTCTAAGTCTGGGTAGTTAGAAATAGAGCATGTGACAGAGTCTAGTATCTTGGTCTGGATCTCTCCAGTGGTAAATCACAGTGTGTTGTGGATCTGAGGGAGTGATAAGTATTTTTAGGACTATCTAAATCCAAGAATTTAGCATCTGGTAATGAAGGGTTCAAAAGTTATAAGCATCTGAGTATCAGGTTCTAGTTAGTTAGTACAGTCAGAAGAAGAATAGGCTGACCTAGTAGTTGATCTTGGTCTGGATAAAGAAAATCTATTGGTTAAGTAATTTGTGATAAATAGTGGTGTTGGCCGACATGATTGATGATTTGAGAACATAATTTTTTGGTCCATGTTGTTGTTTGTGCATGGATTCAGCCGATAGAGCAGAGTTCTTAATAAATGTTCTAAAGTTGACTATAGTTTATTGAATTTCTTGATGCAGATATATATAGCTGATGGATTCAAGTGTTTTGGAAGTGTGTGTGTGTGTGTGATGATGGAGTAAGTGTGAAAAAGGAAGAAAGAAGTGCGAAGGTGAAGATCTAAGCTTAGATTATGGCCGAAGAGTGAAATAGGCTAGAGTAAGGATGAAGTGTGTAAAATCAGTATTCTATGCTTAATCAGAACTAAATTTTTGCATTGATAGATGCCATTCATCAGTTCAAACATTTTGTAATCTTCTTGTAATCATCTCTTTAGGCAGTGAGCCTCTTGGAGCAGTGAGCTCTAGGCAGTGCACCCTGAAGGCATGTGCATTCCCCATTTGTAATACTTTTAATAGTGTATAATCTCTCGTGGGTTAACCCCCACTATGGTTTTTACCTTAACTGGTTTCCACGTAAAAATGTTGGTGTTATGTGTGTTGATTATGTCTCTACTCTTGTGTTATGCTTTCATGATTATATCATTAATTTGTTATTAAGTGATAAAGAAGATAAGTTGCTACAAATTTTAAAGTTTTGTGGCAACTGATTCACCCCCTCTCTTAGTTGTCTACCCTAATTTCAACAGCATCTTCATGCAACCTTGGTTTCTTTTGATCCTACTATTGCCAAAATCACCAAGGCTCAAATTTGGATTCAATTGTATAGACTTCCACTCATAATGAGGGGCTTAAACTTGATCAGGAAGCTAGTTGAAAACGTGGGTGCTTTCATTAGAATGTATGAAGAATCCCTTGAATCTCCTATTTTTATGAGAGTCTATGTGATGGTGGACTTGTCTAGGCCCATCTTTCACACTATGAAATTAAATTCTTGAAAGGTTTTAGAATTTAGTTCATCAACTTCAAGGGGCTTCCTTTGCATTGCTTTCAATGTATTCATTTGGGGCACAAGTTGTTGGAGTGCAATTCTCATCTTCCCTTAGGTTCATGCACCTTCTATATGTAAAAATAGATTCCAATGGCTAGGTGCCCAAATGTTGATTTAGTTAGAAGTAGGTCTAGAAGGTCCTTTTAGATCACTCCTCCCCTTTGGTTGCAACCAAAGTAGGTTTATAAAAGGGTTTAAAGCTATCTCTTTTGATTTTTTTTGAGGAACCTAAGGGCCAACTTTCATTCTCATGTTTCCTTAGCTCATTTGAAGGGCTTGCCCCTTGTGGACACTAAAGATGCCTTTCTAATGGAGACTAATGTTTTGGCACACCCTAATTATATTAATTCTAAAAATTTAAAGGGAGATGAATCTTAGGTAGAAGATGGTAATGATTTGGTTTCAACTAAGATTTGCACCATCTCTTAAATTGAATCTACAAAGACCAAGCGAAATTGTGGAGCTCCATAAGGAAATGTAGGGGAAGGAGGAATGAAGATGAAACATTATGATTGGAGGGTATGAAATTAGTTGATGAAGGATCTTAGTGGACTATGGAGGCTCTTCTAAGCCAAAGGGGTAATAAGATTCTTTCAACTAAAGTCTGAGTTCTATTTCTTCCCTTATAAGTTTTTGGGTTTGTAGACAATGTTAGTGCCTATTAGAAAAATTGAGATTTTAGGTTCTCTTTGTAGGTTATTGGAAAGCTTATTTTTCCATTTTTAGATTGTATTTGTTTAGGTTTTTTTAATCATGGGTAAGGGCCCCAATATACCTCCTCAATTAACTTACCAAACTTTTATTAGGTAAGGATTGATTTTGTAAAAGTATCAAAGTTGGATTAGATTCTCATGGCTAGACCAAATTCATTCCCTTGGGCATTGGGGCTTCCCTTGAATTAATTTGAAATATTAATTTTGGGGAGGACATTTTGAAAATTAAAGGAGAATACAAGAAGCTCACCTTAATTTACAAGTTTCACAATCTTTGTCCAAGCTTGGTGAATTCCAACAAGTGGATTATGGGTACTTGGAAACTGTCTCTTTTAATAGCTCTAGGAAATTTTTATTTGGCCATGTGTGAAGGGATTTTTTATTATTATATTTATGATCCCATCATTGTTAGTGATATGCTCCTCTAGTGGGGACCATGGTCATGGGGTAACTCATCCCTATGCTTGAAACCATGATAATTGATCCCTTTACTGAAACCTTTTTATCTACCCCAGTCTAGGTGTGGCTAACTAATATTCCCTTACAATTTTGGTGCAAGGCTAGTGTATCCTCCATTAGAAATTATATTGGTAACATTCTTGTAGTTCTAAATTTTTTAGAGCTTCATTCTCATTTTACTTATGCTAAAATTCTTGTGGAATTATATCTTTCCAAGTCATTACTTGAATAAGTTTGGCTTAGGATGGTCAACCACTTATGGAAGCAATAGTTGGAGTGTGAAGGAACTACCTTCCAATGTAGATTGTGTTTCACCACATTTGGTAGATCATTTCCCAAAATACTCCTTCAAGGATAAAAGGTTCAAATCAATGAAAAATGCCACCTCGAGGAAATTGGCTTTTTGATGCGGTTATTAGTCACAACAACAAGAAATACAAGTCTCTATCAAACCTCTATTTCTCTTGCAAGATATGATGAACTCAGAGAATTCATAATCCCAAGTCTCCATGCATTAGTTCTTAAAGATCTGTTGTCACTCAGAGGTCGATGTGATACTTCTTTTTTTCCATTAGGGGCCTTACGTCTAGATTTGAAGAAATCTTATCCAGATACTATCCTGTATACCTGCTCTACATGTATCTCAAGAAATTGCATCAAATATGATAATCCCTATCTAGGATATGCATGTATTCCAGCTAAGATTATTTATGATGATTCTTCTAACTTTGATTAGTTATTTTAAAAAATTTGAACTAATCTTTACTTCAGTACTTTAAATTCACTCAAATATGCTAAAAATAATTGATTATTTATGTCAATTTTGCATATTTACTCTGTATCTGCTTCTCATTTATCATTATTTACAGTTTATGATGATTATTTATGAAATTCAAAAATAAAACATATTGAAATTGTAAAATTATTTGAAATGACTAAGTTTCAACCACCGATCCACATGCACATTTAACACTTTCATGAAAAGGAGATGAAATCAAACCATGCTTCGCTAGGATACTCCACAACTACACACAACAGATGCTAATATTCAAAGGAATTAGATGACAACAACATGTACTAGTTGAAATGCACCTCTAAGGAGTGCAACACTTCATAGTAACATATCTAGATATCATCCACAAAGATTACTCAAGATATATGATGAAATTGTAATCTAGATCTCCATTTCATTTAGTATTCAAAAGTATGCACATTTACAAATGGTCTTGAGAAAGAACCATGGGGAACATAAAGTCACAGAATGTATACTTAGTGTTTGCTAGCTCAACAATTCAATCTGAATCAAGCTCCTAATATTTTATAAATGAGAATCAACATCCTTTTATAGGACACGGATGAGATTCAGTTACAAAAGATCTAGTGGTTAGGATCAACTCAAGCATAATTAACGGTCAAAAAAAGGTGGCATGTGATTGCCAGCTAGCAATCTTTAGTGGACAGTTGGCACATATGGAATATCCTCCACATCTTTGACTTAGTCTTCTTTTGTCTACTTAGCATCCCCTTCAGAGTATTCATCTGTAGAACCTTCAACTATCCAAAACCTAGAGTCCATGCCCTTGAAGTGTGCATATGCATCTACTGCCCTATGTATTTCATCTCTATTCTATACTTTAGCCTTTAATTACTCCTTCAAGGATGTCCACCTATTTTTTGTACTATTCAGGTCCTCATTGTATGCATCTATCTTGTATTTCATATGCACAACTTTATTAATTATGTCCTCTAAAAAATGGTAGGCTGGATCCTCTGTAGCTAAGATGAAGTTGTCTTTGAATGCCTTTACTACAAAATCTACATATTGATTCTCAATCTTACCTTCAACTTCTCCCTCCAAAATCTCCAAAGTAGCCAACTCCTCAGCCAAAAGCTCATGTGCCTTTATGCTGATGTCAACTACTTTTGTGTTGCATCTTTTCAGAATGCTGACCTCAAATTTTAGATCTTCTATCCACATATCCATATTAGAAAGGGCCTGCTATGTCAAAATCTTGTTATTTACCAAAATCTGAGCATCAGTATCCTCATGTCTTTGAGCATAGTTAATAACTGGCTGCTCTGTAATTTAGCCTTTGGCCCACTTCCTTCTTTAAGGCATCTGCCTTACCTTTCATCTAGCTGATAACATGCCAATTAGACAAGGATGTCTTCACTACTTGTTTCCCCTCCTCCAAGAATCTGGTGAACCATTTATTCATTACATTGGCTTGATGCTTTTGTACATCTAGCCAAGTTATTTCTTGCTATGATACCAGAGCCAAAGGTGTGGTTGGTGTGATATGGACACTAGTGGGGGTGACTAATCCCTTTATAAAAGATTACAGTTGGGCAATTTTCCCTTTATACTTTTTATTTTTAACTTTAGCTTTTGTTATCCTAGTAGCTACTGCATTAGTACTTTCCCTCAGTTCCTGAATATCCTGATCTACAGTAGTTTGCCCCAAGTCTATAGTAGTAACTTGAAATTCATCTGCACTAATTTCTCCTTTATTCTTATCAATAATAGGCACAACTAATTGAGCTATCCTCTTACCAGTGGCTGGGTCATGCCTTATTGCTGAGGTTGCCCTCACCCTGCACTTAGGCTTTACAACTTGAAGCGAAAAAAATGAATGAATATCAAAATCCAAAGAATCTTGGACCGAAGGTTGACTTACCTCATGTGCTAGGCAATGTGGTGCACTGGATATTGGCCCTTGTTGACCATATTACTCAATGTGAGCATCATGTACCTCTGTATCTTTCTCTTTTGGAATCTCCTCATTCACATCTTGTTGTTGTTCCCCATCAGTGAGAACCTCCTCATACATTTGCTATTGATTCTGATCCTGTGCAACATCTTTGGATGTCATGTCTTGATCCTATAATGTTTCCTTCACTGGCTCTTGTTTATCAGGCACATTGATTTGGACATCCTCATATTTCCTACTGTTATCTCCAGGGGTATTATCCTGTACTCCCATATGTAGATTCTATGTATCCTATTCTTTTCGAATCTTGGGGTCATCTTTGTTCACATTTTCTTCCCCTCAGAGACCATTATTTGGAACATCTGCATGTATATCATGATCTGTTTCTATTCCTTTTATTTCTCCTTCACCAATTTTATCCTTTGGACCTTTATGTCTGGATGTGGCTTCTTCTTTGTCCTTTGGACCCTCTGGTCTAGATACTGCTTTCGAATCTCCTTGTCCAGATGTATGCATTTGATGTTCCTTTTCACTTACCTCAGCATGTACCTCGTCACTTGTACATTTTTCTCAGGAGGTTCTACCTAGATGTCCATGTCTTGAGCTATATTATCTTCATTTTGCACATTATCCATGGTTTCATCCTTATCTTCATCCTTAGCCCTGTCATATGATAAATCAATAAACTTTGGGCTTGTAACCATGCCCACTAACACATTCAAGCTAATATTTTGCACCACTGTCTTTGGATCTTTAGATTCATCTTCATCTCTAGTGTTTTTTGGTGCTTATGGTGTACCTTGAGGTGTTAGGGTTGTGTGCCTTAACAAGTTTTCAATGGGATTTGATGTCACATCCCTTGTCACATCATCATTTGTTAAGTCTATGGTTTCGTCCAGTACTAAGGGCTGATCCACCTTCTTCTTTTCCTCTTCCCTTGCTTCCTTCACTGATTTCTCTTTAAACTTGACTATAGTGGAGATGGGAACATTATGTTGGAATTCTTTGGATACAGTCTCCTTATTCTTTAGCACCATTGTTGTTGTAGCTCTTTCTGTTGTAGGTTGTTGCTTAGAAAACATTTGCTCCATTTTGGTGAGATCTTCACTTTCTTGCTCTTTGAGCAAGACACCTGATTGTTTACTAGTTGATCCTCTCATTATAGGTGCTTGTCCCCTCTTTTGCTTTGGGATATTTCCCCCTTTTAGTATATCTTGATCTTTTCTTTTCAAAGGACCCCCTTCATCCTCCTCAGTTTCCTCATTTGCATCTTTAGGTTCTTCTACCTACCTTGTAGTTATTGTAATAGTAGGTACATGTGTTTCTTTCTGAGGTGAAGGTCTTGTGGCTATTATAATGCCACTGGTAGTGAATTCTTTAACTGATTTTGAATCAGGTTTGGCCAGCTTGGCCTCTTTATAATTTGTCTTTTGTGAATAAGGAAATCATCAAATTTATTATCCCCCATCTCATGCCTCTTCCTTTTCTTATAAAAAATCAGAGCTACTCTCTTTGCTTTTAAGGCAACTAGCCTTTGGTCTACCCATTTCCTTGTAAGCTCCATAACTTTGGTTATGATGAGGTCAATGGATGTGACCTCAGGATGACTCCAATCAGGAGGAGAGATGGTTTCATTAAACACCTTTTTATCTTCATATTCTTTTCTTATTAGCTTCCCATCATTAGATTTCAACTACTCAGGGACATCAAAATAGTTCAGAGTCTAGATTTGGTTCAGAGTTAATCTCTGATAACCCCTTTTCCTGACCTCCATATCATCTGGATAATCTGCCCATAAATCCTCAAGGTGTACTTCATGCCTTAGCTTCTTATTTACCCACTTCTCCATCCTATGATAGGGATCATAGTATCTTGCTAAGGAAAACTGCTGTAAATGAAGCATAAGAAGTTATGCTTATGAATGTTTAGCTGTTTCAATGGATGGGCATATATACCATCCCAGGATTAGGGGAAACTTGACATTACCCTTTTTATTTCTCTTGGTATAAGCCTCATATGAGGGTATAATTTGTCTTGTTAGCTCCAAAGTATTATTCTATCATTAACATCCCTTGGTAACATGAAAGGTTGCCCACTAATCCCCTCCATTCAGAGGTACGTGAAAGTTGGGAATTGGATGAACTAAGTTCCATTTCTTGCAACCACTTCTTGAGCATCATTTCTTAATCTTTTTGCTCTATCACCTTCCATCAACCTGACTAAATGAATGATCAAACAATCGTTAACTCTTATGTAATGCTGAGTGGAAGTCTTTCTTGCTAGCTAGGGATAATGATCCCATATTGTTTTATCTCTTGGGTTTCTTCCCACTCTGCCCACTGTCTACAGACCAAAGAACATAGATTGTGTAACACACACATATACCACATAAGCTATCATGTAAAATAAGCATGCCTTTCCTTCGAATCACTTCATGCCCTCATCTAGGTTGTCACTAATCAGGGACATCCATTGTATCTTTGTATTTGTGGTCTCCACCAACCTGATGAGCCCATACATCCATGAATCAAAACTTCCAGAATCTAACTTCCTAGCCATTCTGATAAGCATCACCATCATATACTGAATCTCCAGTGTGAAGTCAAATTTGTAAATATGCTAGGGCATCTTAGCCATTGCTTTGATCTTATTGTTTGCAACCCTCTAGTATGTGAACATGATTTTTCTGTAGTCATTTGAATTACTTTAATATTGGTTCTCCAAGCTCTTAATGTTAATCTTGAATAGGTTAAGACTTGCAGGTAATTGGAATACCTCTGTGATGCCTTTGATGGAGAAATCTGCATACACCCTACCATCCTTCTCTACCTTCCTATTCTCAAGGTTATAATTTTATGTACATGCCACAACCAACTCTATTGCTTCTGTTGCATAGGGAAATCCTCCTGCGTTCCACATCCTAGAATTGTAGATGCTCTGCAAGATAGGATGTCCACTTCCTTGTATTGATTTGGCCATCCATTCGTCTACATCTGTATTGTCGGCATGAGTGTCTCCTATCTGTCTAAATTGAAAACCAACCTATTCAAGAGCAGGGAACATGGAGTTCTTGAACTTCATCTCATTTTTATTCTTCCTATCTTGCATTGTGTCCTTCAATTGTTGATATGCATATCTTAACCTAATTTACATTCATCAATTTTTTACCTTTTACCTCTATAGATATTCTGGTTTCTAATTCATAGCATAAACACATAGGTAGATGTGGAAAAAATTACTCTAATCATGCATTTCTACCTTGCATTATTGTGAACATATGACAAAAGTAGGGTTTTATCGTTACACACCTATTTATGAAGCTTAAAACATGATTTGGATGTCTAGATATGCTCTTTTGCACTATATAATTGCCATCTACAGTCCTCCATTTACCATTCGTATAGTTCTGTTTAGGGTCGGGATCACTGTAACAGTAGCTGTAAAAATCATCGGAGCTCTGTAATTCTTTTCTAAACACTTAGGTAACTATAAAATGATTTAAAATCTAGATTTTATGTGTTAAATCATGAATTTAGGGCTCAATTAATGCCAAATTACCTTTGTTCATGGATATTCGCCTATCATTTGGGAGATTGTTACAAGTGGTGGTTTCTAATTTGAAATTTTAAAAGGCCAACAACTCTATTTTGTGGCATTAAATGAAGATCAAGATATGGATTATGCACATATTAAAACACCTAAGAAAATATGTCCACTCTCAGAATGTCCATATGCATGTATATATGATGTCATTAATCACTCGGTCAATGTTTGACCCAAGGATGGATGTTGGGATGTTAAAAATCCCAAGGCATTTTCCTTTTGAGTTTAAATGTCTAGACATTATAGATGTCAAGTTGAAAAGTCAACAACATGCCACATGGCATCATTTGATTGGTTCATGGGAAGCTATGGTTTGCTTATAAGTGACAGGGATATGGATATTAAGAAATATCCAGACATTAGACTTTACGAAATATCCCTAAGTCTAAATGTGCTTATGATGTCACCATTATTCAATAAGTCTTTGGGATAACATCGGATGATGTCATCTGGAAGTTTATATTTAAAGGTCAGGACATTAAGATTTACATGCGAATGTCTATAGTCAAGATCCAGTTGAAAAGTCAACCTGGACACGTCATCGAGATATTAAAAGGTTGGGGCATTGAAACAAGTACGGATATTAAGGAATGCCTTGACATTAGAAAATGTCTAGATGTTAAGATTGAATATCCATATGCTTGAATATTTCAAAATTTTAGCCATTGATCTTCCATCAACCTTGTTAGAAACTTTAAATTTTAGCCATTGATCTTCCATCAACCTTGTTAGCAACTTTGAATTTTAATTGTTGATCTTCCAATGAGTTGGACTGATGGATGGATCAGATGGAACCACGTGCCAGCTTCTTGCTACCCTGCATGGTATCGACACCTTCAGATAGATTCCCTGCAGGCTGGCAGGGAACGGTCAGGATTTAATCCTCAAAATCAACCTAAACCCTTAGATCCTAGGCCCACCATTAACGCTGCCCTAGAAACTACTGTGGCCTAGATCAAAGATATGCCACATGATGCATGCCCACTATCCCACACAACTTTTTTATTGAATATTTTAATGGCACGGGTTGGTAGGCAACTAATAGGATATTAGTGTTGCAAGTATGGGCCTAACCAGTGTTGTCATTGATGTCAACATACTTCTGTTACATTAATGATAAGGCTGGATGAGTTGTGTGTTGAGGATATTGAGAAAATTAGTCTCAATCAGGAACAGTGAAGAACAGTAATAACATAAGGTAAAAGACAAAGATAAGATGAGGATCAGAGGATGCAGATTAAAGGGTTTGTAGATATGTGTCTTAAGATGTTGTAGTAGAGATTTCAGAGGTCCGCATGAAGATATAAAGAAGTTATGGCAGTTCAAGTGAAACCGGTTCTGACAGATGTTCAGTAATGATAGAGTGATACAGATAGGTCCGGTGAGATCCAGAAATGCATTCTTCAGTTCTGCAGATTTGAGAAAGCATTGGGGAAGTTTGTGTGGTGTGTTAACTAGATTGGTTCATGGTTTGAAGGTCCACAAGTATCTATTCCTTTGTGACAGTAATGGCAGACTGTGTTCTTGAGGTTCCAGATGAAGGAGAGAAGGATTTCAGTAAGTAGAGGAAGTGTGGATGTTCTTGGTGTTTCAGGCAAGTTTGTGGAAGTCCTTGGATCATGCTCAGTTCATGTTTATGGTCCGCATTAGAATTGGGGTCCTAGAAATGAAGAATAACTTCCAGATGATGGTGTTCTTTATGTGACTGGCCGACCGGATGAATTATACATCTTGCGGATGTTTGCCGACTTAGATGTTTGTTCCTAAGTTGATGTCATATATAAATAAGGGATTACGAAGTCATTTAAGTGAGGACTTATGGAGATGAGTGTGTGGTAGCAAGGAGAAGAGCGAAAGGCAGAGCAGAAGGTTTGGGCTTAAATGGAACTGACTCAAGCATGGTGAAGATGCTATTTACCAGTTTAAGTATGTGATACTTATTCTTTTGTAGACAGTGTGTCTCTTGTAGGCAGTGAGCCTCTTGTGAGCAGTGTGCTCAAGAAGTGAGCCCTAATTGGCATGTGCCATTTTGTTCCTTCTATTCTTCTAACAGAGAATATTTTCTTGGGTTAATCACCCCGTGGTTTTTCCCTTAACCGGGTTTTCCACGTCAAAAATCTTGGTGTTACATGTGTATCTTCTCTTAACTTGTTGCATTATGCTTTCATGATTGATTTACTATTCTGCTTGTGTGGAGTTAAGTATTTGATGAAGAAGAATGTTTTGGACAACTGATTCACCCCCCCTCTCAGTTGTCTACCCTAAATCTAACAATTGGTATCAGAGCTAAGTTCCTCTGAAAGGAGCTTAACTGCTTGAGGAGATCCAAGATGTCATCCTACAAGAAGGATAGTCTGAAGTTTGATGGAACTAACTTTTCTCTTTGGAAAGGTTGCATGAAATGTCACTTGCAGTGTATGGGATTTGCATACTGGTCCATGGTTATAAAAGCTTATGTACCTCCACAGGGTGTTCCAACAACCCTAAATGAAATCACAAATGCTAAAAATAATCCGCGGACCAAAGAAGCTCTTCTAAACACATTATCTGACTCAGAGCTCTCAAATGTTATTGATCTACCAACTGCCTTTAAGATTTGGAATAAATTGGAACTTCTGCATGAAGGAGACCAGTATGTTAAATGTGCAAGGTTACAGAGTCTAAAAGGGAAATTTGAAAAACTGAAGATGAGAGATGATGAAAATATTACCTCTTTTATGCCAAGAGTGAATGAGCTGGTTTGTGGGATTAGAAATGCAGGTGGAACCCTGAGTGAAGATGAGATCATTGGAAAAGTTCTCAGGTCCCTTCCTGTTTCTTATAAAATCAAGGCTTTTGCAATTGAAGAATTCAGAGCTTACACAACAGTCACAAGAGATCAATTGGTTGGTAAGTTGGCTGCTTTTGAAATGGCCAAGTTTGGAGATGATCCTCCAAAGACTAAATCTGCATTCAAAGCTAGTGTCTCTATAAAAGGGAAACAAAGGTTTGATCCGAGAGAAAACTCTTCAAGGAACCTATCATGGTATGAAAAAGCAAGAAAAGACTTGGAAGAAGAAGAAGCTGAAACTACTCATCTTGAAGCTCTTATTGCAAAAAGACTACCAAGAGGATCCGGTAAGTATGAAGGGAAATTACCTTTTAAGTGTTTTAACTGCAATAAAATTGGTCATTTTGCCTCAAGATGTCCGGAAGGATTTTCAAGATCAAATCCTAATAGACCAAGGTTTCAAAAGAATTGTTACTATGTTCATGAAGAAGATGATAATGAAGGAGTAACAGATGATGAATCAGAGACAGGAAACAAATCCAGTAATGAATGGGTGTTTATTGCCATCAAAGAAGAGGAACCAATATCCTCTGTATCTGTCAATCATAAAGTTGAAGAAAGAGCTCTGGCTGCCCAAGTTGAAGCAAAGGATGATTGGGTCATTGACAGTGGATGCTCTCACCATATGACAGGTGACAAGAATAAGTTCTTAAATTTGGAAAAGTATGAAGGAGGAATTGTAAAATTTGGAGATAATTCTGCTGGCAGAATCAGAGGTAGAGGAACTATTTCTGTTGATGGAAAGAACAAAATTGGTAATGTACTATATGTTCAAGGATTAAAGCACAATCTTCTCAATGTTGGACAACTGGTGGACAAAGGCTATGATCTTAGATTCAGGAATAGAAAATCCAAGATCTTTGAAAGTTCTGGAACAGAGATTGCATCTGATACTCAAACTAAAGGTAATATCTTCCACTTGGTTGGTACTGGTAAAAGTTGCTTATTTGCTCAAATTGATCAGAGTTGGTTATTGCATAGAAGGATGTGTCATGTGAATTTTGATAATATCATCAAGATAAGCAATACTCAGGCTGTATGAGATCTTCCAAAATTAGTGAAACCTACTAATATCTTGTACAAAGAATGTCAGTTGGGAAAATTGATCAGAGTCACATTCAAAAGTAAGGAATTGTCTTCTACCAGACTGTTGGACTTAGTTCATATTGATCTTTGGGGTCCGAGAAGAGTTAGGAGTATCCAAGGTGATAGATACTTCATGTTGCTAATTGATGACTATTCCTGGATGATGTGGGTAACCTTTCTAAAAGAAAAATTAGAAGCACTTGAGAAATTCAAAATATTCAAGGCCATGGTGGAGAATGAAACCAGATTAAGATTGAAATGTCTGAGGTCTGATAGAGGTGGGGAATTCACATCCGGTGAATTCATAGACTTTTGTGAGAAACATGGAATAAAGAGACATTTGTCTGCCCCTAGAACTCCACAGTAGAATGGAGTAGTTGAGAGAAAGAACTGGACCATCCAGCAAGCATCCAGGACCATGATGATGGAAGAAAATGTTCCTCAGATCTATTGGAGAGAAGCTGTCAGCACTGCAGTTTACACTCTCAATCGAGTTCAAATTAGAAACAATACCCGTAAGACTCCTTATGAACTTTGGTTTGGCATTACTCCCACTGTGAGATATTTTAGAGTTTTTGGTAGCAGATGTTACATTAAAAGGGATGAAGATCTAGGAAAGTTTGATGCTAGAAGTGATGAAGGAATATTCTTGTGTTACTCTACTCAAAGCAAGCATACCAGTGTTACAACAAGAGACTGAGAAAGATTGTAGAAAGTGTAAATGTGAAAGTTGATGAAGAAATTGAAAGACCCTTAAGAATTCACGAGTATGATGAAGATGATCAGAATGGTGTTCAGATTCAAAGTATCCAATCCTCTTCTGAGAAACAAAGTCAAGTTGATCCGGTAAGTCAAGAAGAAGAGATAAGTCTCAATGAGACTGATCTAGAGTTAGAGGTGCAAGAAACTCCCAAAGTTCCAAGGTATGTAACTCTAAACCACTCTGAAGATCAGATCATAGGTGACAAAAGCAAAGGGGTGCAAACAAGGAGGAGAATTGCTCAAAATTCAGATGAGTATTGTCTAATTTCAAAGATTGAACCTAAGACAGTGAATGAAGCTTGCAATGATGAAAATTGGTCAAAAGCAATGGAGGAAGAACTAATCCAAATTGAGAAAAATCACACTTGGGAGCTTGTTCCCAGACCTAGAAACAAGAATGTGATTGAAACCAAATGGGTCTTCCAGAACAAACTGAATGAAGTTGGTGAAGTAATTAGAAATAAAGCTAGATTGGTCTGCAAGGGTTACTCTCAGATTGAAGGAGTTGATTTTGAAGAGACTTTTGCTCCAGTGGCAAGAATTGAAGCAGTCAGATTATTTCTTGCATTTGCTGCCTTTAAGGATTTCGAGGTGTATCAGATGGATGTCAAATGTACCTTCCTAAATGGTAATTTGGAAGAAGAAGTGTACATTGAGCAACCGGATGGATTTCAATTGTCTGATCATGGTGACATGGTCTGCAAATTGAAAAAGGCACTGTATGGACTGAAGCAAGCCCCAAGAGCTTGGTATGAAAGATTGGATAAGCATCTCTTGAAAATTGGCTTCAACAAAGGTACTGCTGACAGTAATTTATATTTCAAAATTGATCATGACAATATCTTAATTGTTGAAGTATTTGTTGATGATATCATTTTTGGAGGAAGAGATAGTATGTGTAAAACTTTTGCAAGTCAAATAAAAAGTGAGTTTGAGATGTCCATGCTTGGAGAAACGAATTTCCTTTTGGGTCTACAAATTACTCAAACAAAGGAAGGAATCTTTATTTCTCAGTCAAAATATGTGAAAGAATTGTTGAGGAAATTTGGGATGGAAGACCCTAAGCCAATGAACACTCCAATGGCAACTGGATGCAAGTTAAGAAAAGATGATGACTCTCCCAAGGTTGATCAGACAAAATATAGGTCAATGATTGGAGGGCTGTTGTATCTCACTCAAACTAGACCAGATATTATGCAGGCTATTGGTCTTGTTGCTAGATTCCAAGCTGATCCTAGAGAATCTCATGTTATGGCAATCAAGAGGATTTTTAGATATCTAAAGGGGACAGTTGAGTATGGGTTGTGGTATCCTAGAGATCACGATTTCTCTCTTCATGCATATATAGATGTTGATTGGGTAGGAGATGTGGATGACCGGAAGAGTACCAGTGGTGGAGCATTCTTTTTGGGGAAGAGATTGGTTTCTTGGTTAAGCAAGAAACAAGAAGCAATATCTCTATCCACTGCAGAAGCAGAATATATTGCTGCAACAAGTAGCTGTACTTAAGTTTTATGGATGAAACAGATGTTAAGAGACATCAGAGTAGAGTATGAGGAGCCCATCACAATTTTCTGTGATAATTCAAGTGCAATAAACATATCCAAGAATCCGGTGTTGCATTCAAAGACTAAACATATATCCATCAAATTCCACTTTTTGAGAGAGCAAGTGAACAAGAATGAAGTTAGATTGGAGTTTGTGCCTTCAAAGGATCAGATTGTGGATATCTTTACTAAACCTCTACCTAAGGACTCTTTTGAGTATCTCAGGGAGAAGTTAGGGGTTATTGCCCCTCCGGTGGTGAACTAAGATGCACTGATGTGCATCAGTCCGGTGGATATCACAGTCACATCTTGTGATCTGGACTGATGATGGGGAGCTGCTACTTAGGGGGAGCAGTAGGCATGGTTCTGAAGTAGTGGAACTATAAGTATGTGCCTTTTGCCATTGATGTCAAAGGGGGAGAGAAGACATGTGAAAAACAAGTGGTTGCTGATCAAAGAGGGAGCAGTAAAGGGAGAGAAGACATGTGAATGGTTATTGCTGATAGGGGGAATTGTGACAGTAAGGTGTTTTTCTTGTCTTGATGGTTAAAACAATTTTTAATATCATATATTGCCATCAATGACAAAGGGGGAGATTGTTGCAAGTATGGGCCTAACCAGTGTTGTCATTGATGTCAACATACTTCTATTACATTAATGATAAGGTTGGATGAGTTATGTGTTGAGGATATTGAGAAAATTAGTCTCAATCAGGAACAGTGAAGAACAGTAATGACATAAGGTAAAAGACAAAGATAAGATGAGGATTAGAGGATGCAGATTAAAGGGTTTGTAGATATGTGTCTTAAGATGTTGCAGTAGAGATTTCAGAGGTCCACATGAAGATATGAAGAAGTTATGGCAGTTCAAGTGAAACTGGTTCTGACAGATGTTCAGTAATGATAGAGTGATATAGATAGGTCCGGTGAGATCCGGAAATGCATTCTCCAGTTCTGCAGATTTGAGAAAGTGTTGGGGAAGTTTGTGTGGTGTGTTAACTAGATTGGTTCGTGGTTTGAAGGTCTTCAAGTATCTATTCCTTTGTGACAGTAATGGCAGACTGTGTTCTTGAGGTTCCAGATGAAGGAGAGAAGGATTTCAATAAGTAGAGGAAGTGTGGATGTTCTTGGTGTTTCAGGCAAGTTTGTGGAAGTCCTTGGATCATGCTCAGTTCATGTTTATGGTCTGTATTAGAATTGGGGTCCCAAAAATGAAGAATAACTTCTGGATGATGGTGTTCTTTATGTGACTGGCCGACCGGATGAATTATACATCTTGCGGATGTTCTTGTAGATGTTTGCTGACTTAGATGTTTGTTCTTAAGTTGATGTCATATATAAATAAGGGATTGCGAAGTCATTTAAGTGAGAACTTGTGGAGATGAGTGTGTGGTAGCAAGGAGAAGAGCGAAAGGCAGAGCAGAAGGTTTGGGCTTAAATGGAACTGACTCAAGCATGGTGAAGATGCTATTTACTAGTTCAAGTATGTGGTACTTATTCTTTTGTAGACAGTGTGTCTCTTGTAGGCAGTGAGCCTCTTGTGAGTAGTGTGCTCGGGCAGTGAGCCGTAATTGGCATGTGCTATTTTGTTCATTCTATTCTTCTAACAGAGAATATTTTCTTGGGTTAATCACCCCGTGGTTTTTCCCTTAACCGAGTTTTCCACGTCAAAAATCTTGGTGTTACATGTGTTAATGTGTTTCTACTCTTAACTTGTTGCATTATGCTTTCATGATTGATTTCTATTATGCTTTGTGGAGTTAAGTATTTGATGAAGAAGAAAGTTTTGGACAACTGATTCACCCCCCCTCTCAGTTGTCTACCCTAAATCTAACAATTAGTTGCAGGACCATGCCGCTTAGAACTTAAGGTAAATTGAAGCAACTTAAAAGGGGACATCCTAGGCATTTTAATAAAATATATTGACCCCACCTAAAGTGCACATAAAATATTAGAACATTCTCTTGCTCAGACTTAGGACATCAGGTAAAAATTAAAAAGGGCATGTGACCAAATATTTTGCTAGGAACAAGGGCCCAACTTACCAACGATTTCGTTGCACAATGAGTTAAATTTGATGTTTGCACATTTGTGAATGTTAGGATATTAAATTTTACTTAGCAATTTTTTAAACTTTTGGTCAGGACAATTTGTCTGGATATTAGTAAATGTGAGGACACATGTGAATATCCACATGATCATTGACTAACAATTTGACCATGTATAACTTCTTGGTTTTAGGGAATTTCTGCATGCTGCAAAAGGTAAACCTACTTAGAATTTCATTCTCTTTCATTTGGCAGGCTTCATGAGGGGAAAATTGTATTTTGAAAATTTGGTTCCTAATTCAAGGTCCGGATATGCATATAATAGGACCTAGACATACACCTGACAATGCTTTTACCATATCACCCAAAGCAAAAGAAAGCAAAATAAGCCAATCAAAGCAAGAAAAAGTTGGGTCCCTATTTTACTGGGGTAAAATGGGCATGTTGTGTAACCACACAACAAGGCTAATTTAAGCTACAAATTTATTACTCCATATCATCTTCTAAATAATTTTGAATCTCGCTCTCCACCTGCTAAATATTCTTCTATTTCAAATGTAGAGGTGATAGTAGGCTCCATGATAAAGCTCTCCATACCTGCAATTCCAAGGTTGAGGACTCTCCCTTTAGAGGCTTTAGGGGTGGATCTTAAGTTTGCTATTGAAGGCTTTGTAAGTTTTTGTTCAAAAAAGTTGACAACTATTCAAAAGAAGAGAAAAGCTTTCTTTAAAAAGGTCAAAGATTCATACCCAATGACCCTCTACTCCTATGATAAGAAAGGTGGGCTAGGGATCAACACTAGAAAGGATATTTTACAAGTATCTAACTTTTGTTAAATTTATGTAAGGCCTATGATGGTTGAAATTATCAAGTTCTTATTGAAATAGAGCTATGTGATGACATCTCTTGTTTTTGAATATATTTTTTAATACCTTGGGAGTGAGCTCTACCCACACTTCATCTCTCAATGCTTTAATTTTTAATTATATATTTTAATTTTATTAATTTTATATTTTATATTTTATTATTTTGTTATTTTTAATTTTTTTTATAGATTTAACTTAAACTTTTTTAAAGTTAAAGAAATATTAATAACAAAATTTTTCAAAAATATAGAAAAATTTAATTCACAAAAATAATTAATTTAAATTGTGAAGTATTAAATAAACATAAAAAATGAGAAGGGGAAAGTTAAATACTTGGAAATGTGGTTGGAGAAGAAGTGGACTCCTCGCTGTGGGCTCATTGGTTCACAATCACAAGTGTGTTGTAATAATAGTATGTGTTTTGTAGTTGACATTAGTTTCATAGATTAAATTTTTGTTTAATATTGACGAGGAAATGATTTATTAGTAAATAGTCTTCATAAACTATTATAACATTTTACTACTTTCTATCATGAATTGCCATGACACTCGTCATTAGTTTACGTCCCCAAAGGTTTGTCAAATTGCATTCCAATTAGCTAAATTAATTAGTTGAATACAAGATCTTGCAAAGACTAATGACAATGCATTGTACAATGTGTGGTTCCTGATTATACCTTCTATTGTAAAACATGAAACAAGAGAGTTGATTATATAAGTGTTAATTTAATTGAATATAAAGTTAAATAATATGGCTAATTATTTGAAATAAATAGTAAAGACAATTTAAATTTAAATTCTGTTCCATAGTGGAAATTAAAATAAAAACTTCTTATAGAGTGATAAATGAGTAAGTGATTAAGACAATAATAAATAATTTAATAATAGTATAGGAAAATTGTAAATTAAATTTTATGGTAAAGTTAAATAAAAATAAACTAATTATATAGTTTGAAAATAAGCAGATTCTATTTTTAATAAATAGATAATTAAATAGTAATGATAGTAATAGTAGTAAAATTCTTGTTAATGGGAGCAGTGGTGTTGAGTCCATCCTAAAATGTAAGGAAGAAAAATGGATGGTGCCAATGGAGGGCTAGGTGAAACTTATTTTCGATGGGGCCTCGAAAGGCAACCCGAGACACTCTGGATCAAGTTGCTTGGTCAGGGATTGGAGAGGTGTTTCTATATGTAGAGCTTCAAAGAGACTAAGTATTGGGACCAACAATGAAGCTAAGTTTCCAGCTCTCATTTTTGGGCTTCAAGTTTGTTTAAAATTGGGCCTAAAAAGAGTGGAAATAGAAGGTGACTCTATGATTGTCATCAATGCAGCTAGGGCTAGATTAACTCAATGCTAGAAACTTAGAACATTACTTCTTGAATCCATCGATCTCATAGACAAGATGGAGAAATATACTCTCAATCACGTGTATATGGAATTTAACTCCAAAGATGACCTATTGGTTAGCTAAGTAGTCGAAAGGGAGGCTGAATTATTGATGGAAATGTTAGATCCATAGTGGCATCTAGATTTATATCTCCACTTCTAACGATGGATATGAAATAATTTAATTTTAAGGAGGTGATAAAGACATGGCTAGAAGGACTGCTAATGCATGGGAAATTAATATCTCATCACCTTTTGATAGGTTGGTCTGTAAGATTATTAAGACAAGTCACATTGTTGAAAACTCATTCCTATTTGTTGCCTAAGTGAATATTGTTTTGGATCTTTGTTTTTTCAAGGGGAAGCATGGATACTCTGATCAAATTGCAGGGTGATCATAGGTAGATGACATTTTTAGGCTTAATTACAAAGAAGAGAATCTAGAATGTCTTTAAGACACAAAATGGGTTGATATCGTTCACTATTTAAAGGGTGTTCAACAATGAATACCTTATCAGTAAGCATCATTACAGGGTTAATTTAGACTTGTCTTTGATGTTTGTCACCATTCTGCTCGATCTTGGGGAATCAAAATAGGATGTGAAACAAATAGCTTCCTCCTTGATTAATAAATAGTTCTTGGGTGGTTTGGATGAAGTTTTTTAAGTTGCATGCTATGGGAACGGGGTTCTGCTATCGAGAGACTACCATAGACTATTGGCGATAGGGAAAATGGTTAAATGGTTCTTGTTTATTTCAATCAGCAGGCCAAAAAAGGAGATACAGAGGTGAAAGAAGGCTAGGTTAGGTGTGGAACTTTTGAAGGAAGTGCTTAGCATGGTGGAGCTAAAAGGGGTCGAGGACTTAGTGGATTGCTTTGATGTTGATCCAATTGAAGAGACTATCCATTGTTATCGAAGGTGTTTTTGGTAATGTTTTGTATTTTGATAGAATATATAGCGGATAGGGTTAGTATATTATAGGTTGTAGTAGTATCTTGATGTAAACATGGTATATATAATTGGTTTTAGCAATATTGTTATTCCTACATGTAAAGTTGAACTTTGGTTAAAAAAATATTAATGGGAGCATCATTTTACTGATAAAAATAGTAAAATAATTATATTACCAATAATAAAATAAGAAATAAATAAATATATGCTGGTAATAATGGAACTAATAGTTAAGTTGCTTAAATATTATTTAATTAAATTATTATATTAATTTTAATACTATTTAATTAATATGTTGGGAAATAGTTTAAAAGTGATATTTAAATGGTGAAGTTAGATTCATTAAATTGCAAAACATGAAACATGACAATTGATTGTATGTGCAAATTGTAGCATGTATAGACCAACATATATAAGTGTTAATTTAATTGGATATAAAGTTAAATAATATGAGTAATTATCTAGAATAAATAGTAAATAAAATTTAAATTTAAAATAGAAACTTTTTATAGAGTGATAAATGAGCAAGTGATTAAAATAATAATAAATAATTTAATAATAATAATAAAGGAAATTTCAAATTAAATTCTATGGTAAAATTAAATTAAAATAAACTAATTATATAGTTTGAAAATAAGCAAATTCTATTTTTTATTAAATAGATAATTAGTTTATTTTAATTTAAAAAAAAAAAAGAAAAAGATAATTAAATAATAATAATAATAATAGTAAAATAATAAAAATAATAGTAATAATAGTAAAATAATAATATTACCAATTATAAAATAGGAAATAAATAAATATATGCTAGTAATAATGGAATTAATAGTTAAGTTGTTTAAATATTATTTAATTAAATTACTATAGTAATTTTAATTGAATATAAAGTTAAATAATATGAGTAATTATTTGGAATAAATAGTAAAGAAAATTTAAATTTAAATTTTATTCCATAGTGGAAATTAAAATAAAAAGTTTTTAGAGTGATAAAGGAACAAGTGATTAAAATAATAATAAACAATTTAATAATAATAGTAAAGGAAAATTTAAATTAAATTCTATGGTAAAATTTAATTAAAATAAAATAATTATATTGCTTGAAAATAAGTAAATTCTATTTTTTAATAAATAGATAATTAAATAATAATGATAGTAATAATAGTAAAATAATAATATTACCAATAATAAAATAAGAAATAAATAAATATATGCTAGTAATAATGGAATTAATAGTTAAGTTATTTAATTAAATTACTATATTAATTTTAATACTATTTTATTTTATGAAAAATGGTAAAGGAACATTAAACTTTAATTTTATTGTTTAGTAACATTTAATAAATGCATTATAAGAGAACATTGGAAAGGTGGCTGAGCCACCCATACTTATATTAAAACCAGAGTATATATAAAAGTTTATACAATCATATTGATAAAACTAGGAAATATCATCTGGTTGCTAAAAATGATATACAAACATAGTATCCAAAAAAGATAAAAAAGAGATCAACAATTGATAAACATGGCCCAAAGACTAACCCTAGTTTGAATCATGTTCCTCCTCTAGAGGGGGAAGAGGAAAGGGCAGAGCATGATAAGGAGTTCTTGGCGCACATGGAGGGCCTGGGACTCTGTCCAGAGCATGGGATCAAAGAAAATGTATGGCATTAAAAATTTCTTTGACGCTTTGAGCCACTCCTCCTACCAACTAGAATCTGTGTGCATTAAGATGTATATTGAATTTGTTGAAGTAGTCCAAATGAAGGCCTCGCTGTAAGCTTGCATAGACACAAGTTGCATGAGAATCTGCATGAAGATACTCACTGTCAAAGACACCTCCAAAGAGTGCATCTTTGGCCTCATTATCATAGACTACAACTGCTCTCCTCCATTTTGAAGCGCTGATGAAAGGAGGTTTAATAAACACTAAACCAATGGCAAAAGAGAATTCTTGGTCTTGTGAGAGATTGAAGATGTTGGACATGAACAATGACACTAATTCAATCCCTTTCACCTATCTGTTAGCTGGCTGGAATAGATAGTAACCAAGCACACACCTAATTGCAAATTCCACCACGTCATAATCTACTTAGAATACCTATGCAAGATGAATGGAGTTTACAACACCATGGAAGGAGGGATTGTCTTCAACTAGAGGAAGAAATATCCTCTAATTGGGAATCCACATTGCCATTTGAGCGATGAACACACTTGGAGACTCTTGCAACTGAGCATGACCAAACAAAGGAAAGAAAAGAGATGCAACAAAGAACATGACTACAAAACAATGAGGATTATACAAGTTAGAGTACCATTAAAGGGGTTGGGTTTGAACATCCTAATGAATCGTTGTCCTCTGTGGAATCTGATCACAACAATTAATATTGAGTGATCCGATAAACCATCTGAGAGAGGAGAGGTATAGCTAACATGCAAAAAACATACATTACCAGTGAATGAAAAGCTTGGGGAGTAAATGCTTGCATCTTCCCTAAAATGCGAAGCCACCACCACCAACCTAAACATTTATTTCATCTAAAGCTCACCACCCTGGGATATGTGTGATAATACTGGAATGTCCCATCAACTTCAAACCGAAACACTTTGAGTGCTTTTGACAAGACTGGTTTGATGGCTAAGGACACTTTGGACTACAATTTGGAGCAACAATTATGTCATCCTTTGATGAAGGAGTGGCTACTTGAAAGTGTCTTTATCTATTGCCAAGTGTCGACAAGTAAACACTCACCAAGAAGGTTTCCCACTAGCTTTTCCCTTCGACATTCGAAAAGGGCCGCTATCATCCAAAATACCAATAGCAGTTGGCATTGTTAGGAAGGTGACTACTGCCAACTGCCAACTTTGTGTGTGTTAGGAAATAGTTTAAAAGTGATATTTAAATGGTGGAGTTAGATTCATTAATTAGTATTTAATGGAATGAGAAATTATCATAATGTGTAACACCTCGCCAAGAAACCCTAGAGAACAACTAGACTATGCTAATCAAAAAGGGATTTTTTTTTTAAAAGAAAGAAATAATAAAGAAATGTAAATCATATTTATTCAAACATCTAATTAAGCTTTATCCTCTAGGGATTCCATGACTGCATTACTAACAACTATTAACATGATCTAACCAACATTATGAATTAACTAACAACCCATGGTTCATTCTAAATCTAATTGCATCAAATGAATAAACACATACATTTCCATATTATATCATCAGATAAGTAATCATCAAGATCCTGCATATAGGATTACAAGTACATATACATTTTCCTTTACAAGAGAGTACACCATTACATTGTTTCAATATCAATTTTCTGATTACATTGGAGTACATACATAAAGATAACAGTACATGATTCAACTGATATATAGAACTAGAATATGAACATAAGTATCTATCTCCTCAAGCTAGAACAAAATTTGAAATCTGATAAAAGAGGTATATCCTTCTCACACACGAACAACAACATGGGAAACCAATGGAGATAAAGCACAACCACCTGACCATGTGGAACCCTAAGGTCCCCCCCTCACGCTAAGAGATAACAATAAGGTCCCACTACAACAAACAATCAAGAAGACAATAGACTAACAGGTGCAAGGACTACACACCAATACAATAGGGGTCAATAAGAACATCACAAGCAACTCAAACAACACTTCTAGAGGTAATCACACAATGAAAGGGGAAAACACAATTAGGGAATGATAGGCTACAGTAGGGAAAGTGTCATTGCATGGTCCTGACATGGGTTACCCTCGCAGTCTCTCACCAGACGCTGACTCCCATCTATGGTTACCTTGGCAGTTTCTCACTAGACGCCGGCCCCATAGGGTGACACATGCAGAACCAACATTCCTTTCATGAGGACAAGGAAGTTGATCTTGCTAACCAGGCCTTCTCATCCCATCCTTAGCCTGAACGAGCACTACAGGCATGGGTGAGGCATCCAATTATCTTATTTAGTGTGGAAAAACTACCCAACCCTCTAAATTTGTTATTAAGTTATCACTTGGTTACCAACTTTCAATGGGTTACCCTGGCAAGCCACTTTTGGCACCGGCCCCACATTGAAAGCCACTCCCCTACCTGCATCTAGAAGACCCTATCCATCAAGCAAGATAATTAACCTCATAACTTCAAGTATACATATACAATATAAGACATTAACCTTCTTGCGAACAAAACATAATCAAAGGACCAACTCTTAAATCATTGTCCCAAAACTTCCAGTTGAAACAATCACAACAACCATAAACAACACATATCCAAAGCAAGGCATGGACCATCTTGCTCCCAAATCTCAACCATAAACAAAATACTTCCTCTTTATGATTACCGAGATCTCCCCATTATCAAACACAATACTTAACACAAGTTCGATATCAATACATCCTTAAAGGAGATTATTACCTCATCATGATGCATTTACAACACATAATGTACATCATTTCACATTATCGTTTACCGAAACCCACATACATAAACAAGAGATATCATTATCTCAGGACACCTAACAACAAAGTTGCATGAAATCAAAACATAACATCCTAGGCCTTTGGAATCAACTTCCCAAATGACACCACTAAAATACAATGGTCTCACATCACATCCACTCTCAAATGCACATCATAAACTAAGATCCTTCAACAATATTTCAATTATATTACCACAAATGTAACATATGATACGATGCACTAAATATGGGTCTTTAAGAATGTAACATTAATTATAAGCTACCCATAAATCAATAAAACATTCTCTCTACTATTTAGACTCAAATATTATACTAATCCTGGTATCTATGTAAGATATAAACATAACCTAAATGTTAGGGATTTATCTAACCTTTGTTAAAAGATAACAACAATATAATTAATCATATCAAATTTGATACATATATGTGAACTTCATTATGAATGCAAAATATCAATTCACCAAGATCTAAATTGAACTTATAACAAAGAGTTAGCACCTTTATTCAAACATTAATTCATTATTCAGAACTAGTTTCATTTCATGTTTATCTAAAGTCCCAAAGTAATTACTTTCTATCTAAACATTAATCTCAATAAATAAACCCAAAGGAAGTCTAAAGATTTGATTCCTTATCAAAACATTTAACACCATCTCCAACCCAATTATACCTAAATATATCTACTTAGTTTCAAAGTAACTTCATTCGTTGCTATACATAACAAACAATCATAATCATTACTCATAAACTAGTACTAATACTATGTCTACTACGTTAATGCCATGAGATAATATCACAAACCTTTATTAAACTAACTACAAGGTTTACAATTAGAAATAAAAATCAATGGTCTAGCCATTCTAAAGCTCATCAAAGTCGTCCCTAAGGTATTATATAATAATAATGGTATCTACTTGATACTTACCTGTATGGTCTTTATCAAAGGCTTTGAAATTATAGACCAGTCAAAATAATATGTAAAAATAACTAAATAGTTTACTTAAGAGGAACCTAAGAAAGGACTCTAACCAAGACATACTTGTCAAACCAATTATCCCCTCTAATCATGATCTAAAAGTAGACTCACTCATCCATAAATTTAAGATAATTACACACACAATATAGATAAAGTCTAAGAATGATCTTTTCTATAATATTCTTGTAAATCTCGATAATATATTGAACTATAAATATGGATCCTAGCTATTGATACACTAACACATTTCTATACTATTTACAAAACTTTCCAAAACACATCCTAAAATTCAGATTTGAAGATACAATTAAATTAGAAAATATAACCAATATCTTTAATGCCAAACAAATAAAAGTTCTAATAAAGGTTTTATGTCCTTCTAAACTTACTTTAGTTCATATTATAAAGAGATCAAGATAAAGCTTTCGACTCCTCATTAGATGAACAACCATTGACAGTTTTTTATAAGTTGATGCCACTAATATGCAAGTGATAACATATATAGTTGAAAATACTTTGGTAGATGGTTATGCAAAAGACCGAGGCATAGACAAGGTCTATGAACTATTTGACAGTTGTCTGAAAGAGACGTCATCACTTGGATCAAATTGATTGCAGGATACGCACATAATGAATTTGTAGATTTAATAACAACAACCAAGATGGCATAGGAATGTCTGTCACTAATTGATACATATCTCTGAATTGAAAAACTAGGTAATGCAAATTTTGGGATATGACTTTCATAGGTAAGAGCTGAATCTTATATAAAAATTTCAGAGAAACCCAATTCAAAAATATAGAGTTATTGGTGATGCAACCAGCTGTTTTAACAGAGACGAAATGGGTGAGATATAGACAGTCACAAAATATTCATATCTCTAAAATAACAAACCGGGCAAGGCTGGTTTTTTGCTATGATTTAGATAACTAGGTCATACACCATATATAACAATTCTAGAGTAACCCAGTTTGTAACAATAAAGTTATGGCTAACGCAACAGACTATTAAAACAAAGACAAAATGAGTGAGAGATAGACAGTCACAAAATATTCATATCTCCAAAATGACAAACTGGGTAAGGCTAATTTTGGGATATGATTTAGATAACTAGGTCATGCACCATATATAAGCATTCTAGAGGAACTTAGTTTGTAAAAATAAAGTTATGGCTAACGCAACCGACTGGGTTCAGAATATATAGAAGAGTATTCATAGAATAATATAAAGCTTGCATATTACAAATTCATTTCACTAAATCTAATGCAACAATAAACTAGTTTCATATCTCAGTCCATACTTGGAATATTACTTCTATCACACCTTCACCAAATTTCCCAACTCGCATCCATTTTCCCCCAAGTCTTTTCTTTTGGAAGCTATGGTTTATGGTGCCAAAAGAAAAATGAAAACTCCCTGAGAGAGAGAGAGATCATGAAAACATAAAACATATTCTCCCCCCTTGTAATGCACGCTCCTTCCCCAAATTATATCTTGAGATTTCAAAATAAAGTTGTGCATGCATAACCACCCCCATAATTTCTTCCAGAAGATTCTCCTTATTAAAGGCAATAAATTCCACCTTTATTACTTTCTTACAATTTGCTATTTTAACCAGACAATAATTTCACTCCGATTTTATTTATTTTAGAATTTGCTAAATATATAAGTTTTTATGACAACTCATAAATATTATAAATTTATTTTTATTGCCACTAACAAAACATTTACTTGTTTATATAATATTTTCATTTTAATTTTATCAATTATATTCTCGTTTTAATAACACTTTATTTTCCTCATTATAATAATTATTATTTATTGACCTTATATTACAATATAATATAATTTCCCATTAACTTAAATTTAGATAAAAGCATCTATATTTATTTATCAAAGTGCCCTCTTGGCTTAATAAATTTATTTTAATGAAGAAATTAACCAAAACATTAATCAAACAATTATAACCTAAATAATCCAATGCCGAACAATACCTGATGACAATGCACAATCGAAAAACATAACCACAATAACAATGACTGACTGTCATGCCCAAACTAACAACACTGGCTGGGTGCAAAACTAGATACTCATCCTTTTCAAGGATGATGGCTAACTAGGGGACCATCTGTTATCTCCGTTCAACAATTTTCATTAGGTTTAAGGCACGCTCAAACCTATCAATTCAGGTGGAGTCGATGCTTAATACCTACAACCTGCAGCACACAACATGGTCTATGCACAAGTATAATAAATATAAAATAGTCACAAAGTGAAAGATAATCGCAACATCACCGGATGCTCATGAATGAGTGCTATGCCATTGTCTCGTTTCACACCACACAATAATCAGATCATCCTATAATACAAAATTAGTCACATAAAAATCAATTCTAACTTATGACAATCATAGTAAGATCAACATCATAATCATCTGAATGTAAAACAATGTTAGAGCATATGAATTATCAGTGTCGCAACAAGGATTATCAATAAAACATGCTAACTGTCATATGAAACCACACATGAGGATTATCAAGAATGTCATCAACATGAATGTAGCATCTACCAACATTGTATAATGTACAACATCAACTGTCTAACATACCCTAAATATTCCTATTATTTTACCTTCATCTTCATGCTCCTTAGCCAAACTATCTGCACATCTAAGATGAGAATGGAGGGGCACTACATCCTCCCCCCCTAAAACTTGACTTACTCCTGGAAGTCACAGACTAGGGTGGAAACATAACATATTAGTATTGCAATTTTCTATTGCCAACATACGCATCCATATTAAGTAATTGTTCATAAGACAGGCACAATCGTTCAATAAAGACAAGAAGGACATCAATTCCTCATCTTAAGACATATCTTGTGATCTACTTATAACCAATCACACATATTTTGAGAATTTCAAATGATTTAGGGAATCACATTCACATATTAACAAGGAAAAATACATCTCATCTCTTATTTCCACTATGGTTCCAACTAATTACCAAACATGCAAGTACAATTCTCCGCGGAGTCTTCCCTTGTACATACTATCAGATGCTCAAAATGAACATGATAGAAACAACACTTAACACAAAACAGGGCCAATAAAAACAAACATTCAGAATAGCCACCATAGAAATTAAAAAAATGCAAACCCAAGTGGGGAAATAATCAAATCCAATCTTAAGTCACAAAATGCCAGCAATTTTTAACAATAAATCAAGTATAAAGAAAAATGTTTTGGTGACCACTCCTATCATAAGAGAGCTCAAAGAAAACAAATTCGCTATTATCCCACCAACAACACATGAAACAACTATCAAAAATTCCAAAACAACCAATATTACAAACAAATCCACATCATAGTGTGACTAATTTTAGCCACAAAAGGGAGTATCCACTACACAACACCCCAGGACTCAAAGTCTAGAATGCGTTAAAGAATGTACACCAAACACATGGACAACTAAGATTTCTACATCTTCATATCTAAGCAACTTTTATACAAGAATTTAAGGCAACATACTCGCTACTTATTTACAAAAGAATTTTCTATCTTTAATGCAGTACAATTTCTTTTTACCAAGCTATGAACATATGCAATTACTTCCTTATGCATGAAGATATTTATAGAGGGAATGTATGATGTCACACACAAGAATAATTCAAAACTCTAATTGACTTACAGTATTACATATATGATCTCATGGGTCCAACACAAGCTTGAATTTGATCTCCTGCACATGTTTCTTACACATGCATACACAATGATAACTTTCATGAATCACAACAAAACTTCCTCATGAGGTCATGGCCAACTAGGAGATAGATATCAGATTATCAAGCAGCCACACAAAGATACCCCACATATGACAACACCACATAATCCACATGACTCGTGATGTATGATGCCACCGAGTAATTAAATCATTCCAATACTTACACATATAATGCAATTAACATAAAGATGGTATGGTGCTTCTACACCCATAGCTAAACATAACCCCTAAGTATGATTACTTCACAAAACCAAGGAACACAAAACACCACTAGCTTTTCACAACACCCCACATAGAATGGGTATAAGATATTCACATCACTAGAGGGGGCAAACACCAAACTCCTAATTACATGTACTAACAGTAACCATGCTTCTTTATTCTAAAGCACTAGAGACCACAAGAAGAACTCAAGGCCTCAACAAATCAACAAGAACTAACATTCAGGAAACACATATTGTTAGATATAACATCACATTTTTAGAAAAGGAGAGAGAACACATAGAAGACACATAAGTAAAACAAGGCATAAATAATTTATTTCTTCTAGAATCAAAGAACAAGTCTATAAATTTATCAACCATCTAACGTCATACTAAGGCACATAGGTGAGAGGTATTATTACCAACTCACCACAAGGAGAAAAATGCTTAACCTAGAGAAACAACAACAATCCAGAGGTCCCAGTGTTGCAAATCTAGCTCTAATACCAAATGTAACGCCCTACCAAGAAACCCTAGAGAATAACTCGACTATGCTAACCAAAAAGGGAATTTTTTTTTAAAGAAAGAAATAATGAAGAAATGTAAATACTATTTATTCAAACATCTAATTAAGCTTTATCCTCTAGGGATTCTACGACTGCATTACTAACAACTATTAACATGATCTAACCAACATTATGAATTAACTAACAACCATGGTTCATTCTAAATCTAGTTACATCAAATGAATAAACACATACATTTCCATATTATATCATCAGATAAGTAATCATCAAGATCCTGCATATAGTATTACAAGTATATATATAATTTATTTTACAAGAGAGTACACCATTACATTGTTTACAATATCTCTTTCATGATTACATTGGAGTACATACATCAAGATAATAGTACATGATTCAACTGGTATACAGAACTAGAATATGAACATAAGTATCTATCTCCTCAAGCTAGAACAAGATCTGAAATCTAATATAAGAGGTACATCCTTCTCACACACGAACAACAATATGAGAAACCAATGGAGATAAAGCAAAACCACTCGACCATGTGGAACCCTAAGGTCCACTCCCTGTGCTAGGAGATAACAATAAAGTCCCACTACATCAAATAGTCAAGAAGACAATAGACTAATAGGTGCAAGGACTACACAAGACTCTAATACAACACAGGTCAATAAGAACATCAAAAGAAACTCAAACATCATTTCTAGAGGAAATCACACAATGAAAGGGGAAAACACAATTAGGGAATGCTAGGCTGTAGTAGGGAAAGTGTCATCGCATGACCCTGACATGGGTTACCCTAACAGTCTCTCACTAGACACTGGCCCCCATCTATGGTTACCCTGGTAGTCTCTCACTAGATGTCAGCCCCATAGGGTGACACATGCAGAACCAACATTCCTTTTGTGAGGACAAAGAAGTTGATCTTGCCAACCAGGCCTTCTCATCCCATCCTTAGCCTGAACAAGCACTACATGCATGGGTGAGGCATCTAATTATCTTATTTAGTGTAGAAAAACTACCCAACCCTCTAAATTTGTTATTATCACTTGGTTACCAACTTTCAATGGGTTACCCTGGCAAGCCACTTTTGGCACCAGCCCCACATTGAAAGCCACTCCCCTACGTGTATCTAGAAGACCCTATCCATCAAGTAAGACAATTAACATCATAATGTTAAGTATAAATATACAATGCAAGGCATTAACCTTCTTGCAAACAAAACATAATCAAAGGACCAACTCTTAAATCATTGTCCCAAAACTTCCAGTTGAACCAATCACAACAACCATAAACAACACATATCCAGAGAAAGGTATGGGCCATCTTGCTCCCAAATCTCAACCATAACCAAAATACTTCCTCTCTATGATTACCAAGATCTCCCTATTATCAAACACAATACTTAACACAAGTTCGATATCAATACATCCTTAAAGGAGATTATTACCTCATCATGATGCATTTACAACACAGAATGTACATCATTTCACATTATCATTTACCAAAACCCACATACATAAACAAGAGACATCATTATCTCAGGACACGTAACAACACAGTTGCATGAAATTAAAACATAACATCCCAAGCCTCTGGAATCAACTTCCCAAATGACACATACACTTGACACCACTAAAACACAATGGTCTCACATCACATCCACTCTCAAATGCACATCATAAACTAAGATCCTTAAAAAATATTTCAATTATATTACCACAAATGCAACATATGATACAATGCACTAAATATGGGTCTTTAAGAATCTAACATTAATCATAAGCTACCCATAAATCAACAAAACATAGATAAGCTACCCATAAATCAACAAAACATTCTCTCTACTATTTAGACTCAAATATTATACCAATCATGGTATCTATGTAACATATAAACATAGCCTAAATGTTAGGGATTTATCTAACCTTTGTTAAAAGATAACAACAATATAATTAATCATATCAAATTTGATACATATATGTGAACTTCATTATGATTGAAAAATATCAAATCACTAAGATCTAAATCACTTATAACAAAGAGTTAGCACCTTTATTCAAACATTAATTCATTATTCAGAACTAGTTTCATTTCATGTTTATCTAAAGTCCCAAAGTAATTACTTTCTATCTAAACATTAATCTCAATAAATAAACCCAAAAAAAGTCTAAAGATTTGATTCCTTATCAAAGCATTTAACACAATCTCCAACCCAATTATACCTAAATATATGTACTTAGTTTCAAAGTAACTTCATTCATTGCTATACATAACAAACAATCATAAGCATTACTCATAAACCAGTACTAATACTACGTCTACTAAGTTAATGACATGAGATAATATTACAAACCTTTATTAAACTAACTACAAGGTTTACAATTAGAAATAAAAATCAATGATCTAGCCATTGTAAAGGTTATCAAAGTCATCCCTAAGGTATTATATAATAATTAAGGTATCTACTTGATACTTACCTGCATGGTCCTTATCAAAGGCTTTGCAATTATTAGACCAGTCAAAATAATATATAAAAATAGTTAAATAGTTTACTTAAGAGGAACCTAAGAAAGGACTCTAACCAAGACATACTTGTCAAACCAATTATCTCCTCCAATCACGATCTAAAAGTAGATTCACTCATCCATAAATTTAAGATAATTACACACACAATATAGATAAAGTCTAAGAATGATCTTTTCTATAATATTCTTCTAAATCTTGATAATATATTGAACTATAAATATGGATCCTAGCTATTGATACACTAACACATTTCTATACTATTTACAAAACTTTCCAAAACACATCCTAAAATTCAGATTCGAAGATACAATTAAATTAGAAAATATAACCAATATCTTTAATGCCAAACAAATAAAAGTTCTAATAAAGGTTTTATGTCCTTCTAAACTTACTTCAGTTTATATTAGAAAGAGATCAAGATAAAGCTTTCGACTCCTCATTAGATGAATAACCATTGACAAATTTTTATAAGTTGATGCCACTAATATGCAAGTGATAACTTATATAGTTAAAAATACTTTGGTAGATGGTTATGCAAAAGACCGAGGCATAGACAAGGTTTGTGAACTGTTTGATAGTTGTCTCAAAGAGACGTCATCGCTTGGATCTAATTGATTGCAGGATACACACATAATGGATTTGTAGATTTAATAACAACAACCAAGATGGCATATGAATGTCTATCCTAATTGATACATATCTCTGAATTGACAAACTAGGTAATGCTAATTTTTGGATATGATTTTCATAGGTAGGAACTGAATCTTATATAAATTTTTTAGAGAAACTCAGTTCAAAAATATAGAGTTACTGGTGACACAACTAATTGTTTTAACCGAGATGAAATGGGTGACAGGTAGACAGTAACAAAATATTCATATCTCCAAAATAGCAAACTGGGTAAGCCTAATTTTTGGATATGAGTTAGATAACTAGGTCATGCACCACATATAAAAATTATAGAGGAACTTAGTTTGTAAAAGTAAAGTTATGGCTAACGCAACAGACTATTAAAATAGAGACGAAATGGGTGAGATATAAACAATCACAAAATATTCATATCTCCAAAATGAAAAAATAAGGTAAGACTAATTTTTGAATATGATTTAGGTAACTAGGTCATGTATTATATATAAAAATTCTAGAGGAACCAAGTTCGTAAAAATAAAGTTATGGCTAACCCAACAGACTGGGTTTAGAATATATAGAAGAGAATTCACAGAATAATACAAAGCTTGCATATTACAAATTCATTTCACTAAATCTAATGCAACAATAAACTGGTTTCATATCTTAGTCCATACCTGGAATATCACTTCTATCACACCTTCACCAAATTTCCTAGCTCGCATCCATTTTCCCCCAAGTCTTTTCTTTTGGAAGCTATGGTTTATGGTGCCAAAAGAAAAATGAAAACTTCCTGAGAGAGAGATATCATGAAAACATAAAATATATTCTTCCCCTTTGACATGCACGCTCCTTCCCCAAATTATATCTTGAGATTTCAAAATAAAGTTGAGCATACATAACCACCCCCATAATTTCTTCCAGAAGATTCTCCTTATTAAAGGCAATAAATTTTGTCTTTATTACTTTCTTACAATTTGCTATTTTAACGAGACAATAATTTTATTCTAATTTTATTTATTTTAGAATTTGCTAAATATATAAGTTTTTATGACAACTCATAAATATTATAAATTTATTTTTATTGCCACTAACAAAACATTTACTTGTTTATATAATATTTTCATTTTCATTTTATCAATTATATTCCCGTTTTAATAACACTTTATTTTCCTTGTTATAATTATTATTATTTATTGACCGTAGATTACAATATAATATAATTTCCCATAAACCTAAATTTACATAAAAGCATCTATATTTATTTATCAAAGTGCCCTCTTGGATTAATAATTTTATTTTAATGAAGTAATTAACCAAAATATTAATCAAACAATTATAACCTAAATAATCCAGTGTCAAACAATACCGGACGACCATTGTAGTGCCCCTCAACTTGTCATCTTTTGGACTGATGTTTGCTTAGTAGTACTGGACATTATGACAGTATTTTAGATCATTTGATGATGGATTTCTAGTTATTCTGCTATTTCAGTATGAACCTAATTGTTATGATAACAGATGTTGATGTTGGATTATGTTATTTTATGCTTTACAATTTGATAAATGAACTAGATATTATTGATGCTTTGATGTTATTCACTATATGGGATTGGAAGATAGTTGATCATTTTATGTTGTTGACTAGTAATCAGATACCTTGTTCAAAATAGTCGATTGTTATTCATAAACATGAATGGAACAGTGTCGTATTACTCGCTCTCGAGTACCCTACCCCACTGCGATTTCCATTCACTATAGGGCTGCATGTGATGTATATATATATATCTTGTTATGGTTAACCGTGCGTTGCTGTAGGATGCAGGTGCTAGGCATCGACTCCACCTGATTACCAGGTCTGAGCATGCCTTCGCCAATGGATTAGTTGATTGGAGTTAACGTGAGGTCCCTAGTCAGTGTTCCTTGGTCGTCAGTTACCCTTGTTGTTATTGGTTGTCGTTCGATCATGTCTTGCTGTCAGGTAATACTGTACCTTGGAGTCTAATTAGGTTCGAAGGTGTCTAAGTGTGTATGGTAGTGTTGTGCTTTAATTAGAATCATTATACGAAAGAATATAAATGTAGATAAATGAGCATAATGTCGTTAGTTGTCGATTATCGTTATAAATAAATTATTACTTTAATAGAAGTGTTGTTGTTAAATAAAGTTGTAAGAAATTTGTATTGTTCGATATAATATTATTTATAATAATTATTTAAATAAATAAATAGTTGTAATCATGTTGTAAATTGTGATTTACAACTTGATTAATAAAATAAATTAAAATATAGTTACAAATTATAGATTGACGAAATAGTACAATTTTATTAATAACAATATATTGGGTCAGCTATAAAGAAATTAGATTTTGTCTGAAATTATGTGTGTACATTTTAAAAAAATAATAATAAAATAAAATAAATAATATTTAGGGATCTTTAAATTAAATAAAGTATATTTTTTAGAGGAGAGATGCACGGGATCGCGTGCCAAGCTCCTTGGTAGATGAGAGAGACTGTGTTATAAAAGAGCGGTAGAGGCATTAAGGATAGCATGACAGGTGAAAGGAAATAAGCATCTTGGAACTGCAGCGATTGAAGTAGATTCGTCGAGTTGATAGCGTAGCCAGGTTCCGTCGAATGCCTTATCTCTGAACTTTATTTCGAATCTGCAAATGCTGTTGTAGTTTATTTGATTCCAAATAGTTTGATCTGAAATCAGTTTGTATTCTGTGTTGTGCCATCAAAGCTCATGTCTGTAGACTGTCCTCTCTGTGTTTAAACAGCATCTTCTCTTAGGGTCTTAAATTCTTCTTTTCTGCTCAAGGATTCCGTAAGTCAATTGTCTTCCTTCCACTGTTTACCGAATCATTCTGTATGCACTCTCAGACCGGCGTAATATTGGTAGGGTTTGTAGATGTAAAACGACACCGTGTTGTTTGGTATGCCCTCAGTGTATTGCAGAATCTTGCATCTGGAAAAGAGACCGTAACAGGCTGTGAATAAGGTGTTCGTTTATCATTCTTAGAAAGCCCCATCATAGGTAAATATAGTAAATTCGCAAGATGAGAAGTGTGCTTCGATTTGGTTTTATCCCATTAGGCAGATGGCATTGGCGCCTTGAGAAGGCCGTTCCAGATTCCTTTGAAACCAGTTTTATGTCACAAATTGTTTGCAATATCTTCCATTTCTGTTTCTACCGTCGCTACCTTTAACAAACTTAGCCGGCATTGAGATCGCATTGCTAGTCGGTGTCGTTGAGAGATCACATAGTGGCTTTCCCTGCATACCTCTGTCCTTACAGGCTCGTATACCTTTGTAAATGTTGAGACCTGCGTGAAAAGTTAATAATCATTTGGTTTCTCTTATCTAGGGTTAGAGAACACTTTCTAGAGACATAATATTTTATATTACAGCAGTTGCAATTAACCAATGGTTAGGGTTATCCCAAGAGCCGCACAGGTTATCCGTTCAAATGTCTGCGATAGAAACTTGGTTAGCGATTTTGCTGAGGTTCTATTATTGGTTTTGTTGCGTTTGGTATTGTTTTTTTTTAGTGGACCAAATTATATTAGGAAACGCTGCAAGTGGTAATGCCTGGGCGTGTTGGAGAGATCGCTGCTATTGCCTTGTTTCGCCTTCATTGAAGTTCTGGAAGTCTTTACAACATGTCTCCGTCAGTCATTCGCAGTTTTGAGACGATGTTTCTGTTATACCAGTCCACTTTATAGTTTGGGATACCACGATTTCATTGGCCTTTAAACAAGCTGAGCGACATTATTATCCCTGGAAGACGAAGGAGGCTGTAGTATTCATTATCAAAGTTGAATAGTGTGTTCATCATACATCAATCTTTGACCACATTCACAGCATATATAGCAGTAGTAATGTCTTAAGAGCTTATGTTTTCTGCAGTTGCTAGAGGTAAAACTTAGTTATGATCTGCGTCCACCCTGTAAGCAGCGTCTTGTGCATAAGCTTTAAGTGTGGTTCGATTTAATGCCTCTGAGGAGGCCAGGAGAATATCAATGGTAGGCCTTAGAGCATAGTCAGTCTGCCCATCTTAAACAATATTCAATGGAATCCGTCAAGTACTTCCAACTCCCGTAAGCATCTTGTAGTCAACACAACGATTCAGAACTTTACTCTTTAGCAGTAGCAGCATTGTACACCATTTGTATTTCTTCGTTCAACAAGGGGGACCTACCACTGATGAAATGCACTCCACCATCATAGAATAACCTCCCAGTTAAACAAACCACTTGTTTCCATTTATTTGCACCATACATTATTTGAATGTGAGAATTGTGAATACAGGTGGTAGTGGTGCTGCGCATGGTATTATGAGAGGACGCATTAACTGAGTTAGCCCACGTAGAGTCATTGAGTTTTTCTATGAATCAGCTTCATTTTAATGAATAAATCCTTATCACTTATTTACATTAGTTTTCATTATTCTGTCAGATGCTTCAAATTATTTGCAAACTACTTAACCTCTTCGGTAATGTAGATGACCATAAAACCAAAAGATTAAACATGCAGCAGCTTGAAGAAATACTGCCAATTTTATTATAGAATCGTTGTGTCTGTGATATAGTATATAACATATTATAGTGGGCCATAAAAATAGTCCATGCTTTCGTTGTTTAGAGTATGGAAACTAATTAGTGCAGTCTGCGCAATTGTCCTAGAATCTATTTTCACATCGTTTATAAACTGTATTTAATGTCTTTACAGAGACGTTGAGCGCACTTTTATTAGTTTGTCAATGTTCAAAAACAACCCACACAGCCAACATAGACTTAACAGATATCTCGATGATGCAGTTTGGCACTTCTTCTAAAGGCCAGCGCAGCAAGTGAATCCACTGAGCACATACAGCAATCAGCTGTTGAATTCTACTGAGAGTTTGTAATTCATCTGTTTCTGTCAGGAATTAAACCTGAGGGGGAGTGATTTCTGAACTTGTAATTACACTTCTCATGTTTGGAGATCTGCACAACAGTTGGAAATAGGAATAAGATGCGGGGATCTCAAAGAACATCCTTGGATACCGTAAAACTTAACCATCAAACCTATTGCTTTCGTTATTTTTTTGTGATCAGTGGATACCGTCAGATTTGCAAGTTGAGGAAGTTGATAGACTAATCACTGTCATCCATTTCAATGACAAAACAGTCAATAGCTATTTTACTCCTCATTGACAACCTATACGAGCTGTTCATGTTCCATACAAATAGGATCATTTATGATTCTCTTACATGACAGTAGGATTATAATAAACATTAATAGTAAAGAATGTAATCTAATGTTGATTCTATTACAGAAGTTGTTTACTTTGAACAGAGAAGAAAATTGTAGTGTTGACTTTGGAACTGTATTAAATGGTATAAGTTAAGTATTTCTGTTGTTGTAAAGAGTCAAATTGAGAGTGGATAAACTCGAATTCCAGAGGCTAAGTTGTCATAGTTGAGTATTTGCAACTTGTGTATTGTTGCTTTTGTGTTTACGATGTAATAACGAGTATGTGGATCAAACATAGTATGAAGTTATTGAGATAATGTCAAGTTGTTATGTGTATTGAAAGTAATATTTTCCTGTGAGGATGTTAAACCACTTGTGACCTTATTGTACCGTTTTCTCGTATGGAGAGACCTGAAATCTGTAAAAGAATAAAGTATTGTAATGTTAAAAGCATTAGATAAAATTGGTGTTATGATTTTATTGTGATGCAAGAGGGTTTATGCCTTGCAGTGTACATATACGTGTATTGTTATAAAGTCTTGTATGATGTTAAGGTTACTAGGTGTTACGAAGGAGAGTGGCTTTCAACATGGGGCCGGCGCCCAAAGTGGCAGTCAGGATAACCCGTTGGAAGTAGATTAATCAAGTGATAACCTAAAATGAACTAGGGGATTAAGGGTAGATTTTACATTAAACAAGATTAATGGATTCCTCTCCCATGGCCTGTAGTGCTTGTTTATACTAAGGATGGGTAGAGAAGGCCTGGTCGGCATGATTGACTTCCTTGTCCTCACGAAAGGAAGGTCGATTCCGCATGTGTCACCCTATGGGGCCGGCGCCTAGTGAGAGGCTGTCAGGATAACCATAGATGGGGGCCGGCGCCTAGTGAGAGGCTGTCAGGATAACCCATGTTAGGACCGTGCGATGACACTCTCCCTACTACAACCTAGCATCCCTTGTTCGGTCTCTCCTCATTTGTTTTGTGTCACCTCTGGAAGTTAAGTTGTGTTGTATTGTTATTTCCATGTGTTGTATTGGCGTTTGGTCGTCCTTTGTTCTTGTTTGTCTTTCGTCTACCTGACTGTCATTGTTGGGACCTCATGTTAACTCCTAGCTCGGGGGGTGGACCTTAGGGTTCCACATGGTCGGGTGGAAGAGCTATTTTATCCATTGGTTACTCTTGTCAAGATCATATGTAGAAAGGATTTGTTCCAGTTGTACTTGTTCCAATGATGATGATGTAAGTGTATAACTTTGTACCAGATTTGTGTAACCGAACATTCTTTATGTATGTAATTTTGATGTAGACTAAAAATGGCGATGTAATGATGTCATGATGTCCTTATATGAAAGCATTTCAGTTATGTATTTAATCATGCAGATTCTGTTATTTGATTATATGCAATGGATATGAATAAGTTATTTAATTGAGCATGAACTTGGATTAGTTACTGATGTATGATAAATTATGTTAGTTGATTTGTTAAGTGATGCAGCCTTGAATCCTTAGAGAATATGTTGTAATTAGTTATGTTAACGTTACTTAATCGTTTGAAATTTTTTTTTTTTTGGTTTCATATAGCATAAGTGTGTATTTCTTTAAGGTGTTCAAGGCGGGCGTTACATCTGGTATCAGAGCCAAGTTTCTAACACTGGGTACTCTGGTTTTATAATTAGCCCATTAAGCTATGCTAGTTGCTTAAACTCTGAAGAACATATTCATTCATAGTCCTTGCCTAACAACCTGAAGTGGTTCTTGGATGTGTTGTCCAGGAAGATGCCTAGGGTACGAGGCCGAGGACGTGGATGAGGTAGGGGTCGCGGGAGAGGTGTTGATAATAGCCCTCCTCCTAGTTCCCCTCATGGGAGTACACAAGAAGGTGGAAGTGAGAATCAAGAGAATCAGGATCAGCCCGAGGGTGCTCAAATACGCCAGCTCCTAGAGGAGGTGCTTGCTCGTCTTGGTCCTAGGCAGGAGGTGGTACAACCAGAAGAGAGAGAAAGAGAACGATCTCCTAGAAGGAGAGAAATCACAGCTAAACAAGAAGCTATTCTTGCGGGCCACATGAGAGACCTGATGAGAGCCCGTCCTCCTACATTTGATGGCTCTGGTAGCGGTTTGGAAGCAGAGACATGGCTAATTGATTTGGAGAGATGCTTTGCTATGCATCCATATGGTAGCAACACTAAGGCAAGATGTGCCATCATGCATCTAAGAGGATTTGCCTCTACATGGTGGCGTCTTGAGGAACAAAAGTTGCATCTAGATATTGCGACAATTTCATGGGAACTATTTCTGGAAAGGTTCAGAGCTCAATTTTTATCTGATCACTGGAGGCAACGTCGAGCGGACGAGTTCCATGGGTTGAGATAGATGGCCATGATAGTGGAACAGTATGAGCGCAGGTTTTATGAACTCAAGCAGTATGCAGGCATTGGAAATGACGAGGCCATGTTAGTTCAGCATGTTATTAGAGGTCTGAATGCACGCATCAGTGGAGGAGTTCGTGTTTTCGAGCCGAAGACCATGGAGGTAGCAGTTGAGAAGGCTCGACTGGTGGAAGAGAACTTGACCATGGCCCTAGGGGGTCATACAGGTGTACAGATTGGTAGCTCATCTCGAGCAGGTTCGGGTTTCCAAGGTGGTCAGTCTCATGCAGCAGGTAACTCGAGGAGTCAACATGTACCTTCTAAGAGTGGACAGCAGCAACAACAGTTTTCCCAGATGAAATCAAGAAACTCTCAATATCAGCAAGGTAGTAGATTTCATTCCAGAAAGGATCGAAGTTGGCAAAGAGTTAAACATGATCGTGCCAGTCAACCAGTGCAGAGTACACAATTTGCAGCAAGTAGAGGTAGTTTTCAGCAGTCAAATGCTCCTGTCGGTGGTGGAGGTTTTGGTAGGGGAACAGGATGTTTCTCTTGTGGTCAGCAGGGCCACATTGCCAGACAGTGTCCGCGTAAGAATACTTCAGGATTTGGACAGAGGCCCGCAGTTTCAGAGCCCACTGTTGGTGATGCAGGCAGGTCACATAGGGTGTTTGCGGCGGTGGATAATTGCCAAGCGGAGCACCAAGGTACCGTTGTGGAGGCTACAAGTGTCTTGCGAGGTATTACCATTTCTATTCTTTTTGACTCTGGTGCTTCAGATTCTTTTATTTCCCCTTCTATAGTGGAGCGTTGCAAATTAGTGGCAGCAAAGCAAGATGTTAAGTGGCAGGTGGAATTGGCCTCTGGATCTAGGGTATCAGTAGACTCTCTTGTGTATGGTTGCGAGTTGAGGATAGGTTCTTTATCTACCACAACAGATCTTTGCATTTTACCATTAGGATCCTATGATATAGTGTTGGGAATGGATTGGTTGGATGCTCATCGAGCGGTGATAGACTGTCGCCACAAATTAGTAAGGTGTGTTGATGAATCAGGCAAAGAAGTAGAAGTGGTTGGGATTCAGAGACCCATCTCCTTGCGCATGATTTCTGCTATGCAATTGAAGAGATGTTTGCGTCAAGGATGCAAGTTGTTTGCTGTAACAGTTAATGACTTAGATTTTGGAGAAAATAGGGAGACATCCCTTGACGATCATCCTATTCTCAAGGAGTATGAAGATGTCTTTCCTAGCGAGATTCTAGGTATGCCACCGAAGCGTGATATTGATTTAAGATAGACCTTGTTCTCGGAGCAGAACCTATCTCACGAGCTCCATATCGGATGACTACTCAGGAGCTTAAGGAGCTTCACTTGCAGCTAGAAGAGTTATTAGCGAAGGGATTCATTAGTCCTAGTGTCTCTCCATGGGGAGCACCAGTTATTTTTGTGAAGAAAAAGGATGGATCTCTGCGTTTGTGCATCGACTATCGACAACTTAATAAGGTGACTGTGAAGAACAGATACCCTTTGCCACGAATTGATGACCTCTTTGATCAGATCAAGGGAGCTAAGGTGTTCTCCAAGATAGACCTAAAATCTGGATATCATCAGTTGCGCATCTTTGAGGCTGACATCCACAAGACAGCTTTTCGCACTCGCTATGGGCATTATGAGTTCACTGTTGTACCTTTTGGGTTGACAAATGCGCCATCAATATTTATGAGCCTGATGAATGGCGTGTTTCGTACCTATCTGGATAGATTTGTTCTTGTCTTCTTAGATGATATATTGATTTATTCAAGGTCTATGGAGGAGCATGAAGAACATTTGCGACAGGTTCTGCAGTGTTTAAGAGAAAATCAGTTGTATGCAAATCTGGCTAAATGTGATTTCTTTCAGACTGAAGTGAAATCTTTGGGACATGTTATTTCTGACAAGGGTATTGCAGTGGACCCTTCAAAGATTCAAGCCATCATGGATTGGCCGGCTCCTACCAATGTTTCAGAGGTTCGTAGTTTCATGGGTTTAGCAGGCTATTATCGATGATTTGTGGAAGGATTTTCGAAGATAGCTCACCCTATAACTTCTCTTCAGAGAAAAGGAAAGAAGTTCATTTGGTTAGAACAATGTCAAGCAGCCTTTCAGAGTCTTAAGGAGCGGTTAACTAGTGCACCTATTCTAGCAGTGCCGGATCCTGCCGGAGATTTTGTGGTTTGTACTGATGCATCTTTGGAAGGTTTAGGAGTGGTTTTAATGCGGGAGGGTCGTGTGATAGCCTACGAGTCCCATAAACTCAAAGATCATGAGTTGAACTATCCTACACATGACCTAGAGTTAGCTGCAGTAGTACATGCATTGGTAAGATGGAGACCTAAGGTCCACCACCCGTTGGAAGTAGATTAATCAAGTGATAACCTAAAATGAACTAGGGGGTTAAGGGTAGATTTCACATTAAACAAGATTAATGGATTCCTCTCCCATGGCCTGTAGTGCTTGTTTAGACTAAGGATGGGTAGAGAAGGCCTGATCGGCATGATTGACTTGTCCTCACGAAAGGAAGGTCGATTCCGCATGTGTCACCCTATGGGGCCGGCGCCTAGTGAGAGGCTGTCAGGATAACCCATGTTAGGACCGTGTGATGACACTCTCCCTACTACAACCTAGCATCCCTTGTTCGGTCTCTCCTCATTTGTTTTGTGTCGCCTCTGGAAGTTAAGTTGTGTTGTATTGTTATTTCCATGTGTTGTATTGGCGTTTGGTCGTCCTTTGTTCTTGTTTGTCTTTCGTCTACTTGACTGTCATTGTTGGGACCTCATGTTAACTCCTAGCTCGGGGGGTGGACCTTAGGGTTCCACATGGTCGGGTGGAAGAGCTATTTTATCCATTGGTTACTCTTGTCAAGATCATATGCAGAAAGGATTTGTTCCAGTTGTACTTGTTCCAATGATGATGATGTAATTGTATAACTTTGTACCAGATTTGTGTAACCGAACATTCTTTATGTATGTAATTTTGATGTAGACTAAAAATGGCGATGTAATGATGTCATGATGTCCTTATATGAAAGCATTTCAGTTATGTATTTAATCATGCAGATTCTGTTATTTGATTATATGCAATGGATATGAATAAGTTATTTAATTGAGCATGAACTTGGATCAGTTACTGATGTATGATAAATTATGTTAGTTGATTTGTTAAGTGATGCAGCCTTGAATCCTTAGAGAATATGTTGTAATTAGTTATGTTAACGTTACTTAATCATTAGAAAAAAAAAAAAATTGTTTCATATAGCATAAGTGTGTATTTCTTTAAGGTGTTCAAGGCGGGCGTTACAACCATGCACAATCGAAAAACATAACCACAATAACAGTGACTGACTATCATGCCCAAACTGATAATACTGGTCGGGTGCAAAACTGGATACTCATCCTTTTCAAGGATGATGGCTAACTAGAGGACCATATGTTATCTCCATTCAACAATTTCCATTGGGTTTAAGACATGCTCAAACCTGTCAATTCAGGTGGAGTCAATGCCTGATACCTCCAACCTACAGCACACAACATAATCTATGCACAAGTATAATAAATATAAAACGGTCACAGAGTGAAAGAGAATCATAATTTCGTTAGATGCTCACGAATGAGTGGTACGACATTGTCTCTTTTCAGACCACACAATAATCAGATCATCCTATAATACAAAATCAGTTGCATAAAAATCAATTCTAACTTATGACAATCATAGTAAGATCAACATCATAATCACCTGAATGTAAAACAATGTCAGAGTATATGAATTATCAATGTCATAACAAAGATTATCAATAAAACATGCTAACTGTCATATGAAACCACACATGAGGATAATCAGGAATGTCACCAACATGAATTTAGCATCTACCAACATCATATAATGTACAACATCAACTGTCTAACATACCCTAAATATTCCTATTATTTTACCTTCATCTTCATGCTCCTTAGCCAGACTATCTGCACATCCAAGATGAGAATGGAGGGGCACTACATAATGGAAGTGAATATTGAAATGGAGATATGAGTACCTTATCTACAAAAATTAGGAGTTTGTTTAAATTAATTGTGGAACAAATTAAAAATCACTTCATTAAAATAATAAAACAAGTGCCACATAGTGGCAAGTACCTACCTTGTAGTGTCGTAATTATAGCATGTGTTTTAGTTGTAATTATAATTGTGTTTTAGTTTTAAATTTTTAATTCATTAGGTAAAATTCAAATTTACTTTTTGTCAAACCAACAAAATTATAGTTATAATATTAATAATAATAGTAATTATATTATTAGTATTTATTATAACACTTGATATATTATATTAATTGATATTATAGTATTATAATAATATAATAATATAATAATAAACATAAACATAAATATAATATAATATAATAATATAATAATAAATAAAAATATAATATAAAAAATATATAATATTATAATAATGCAATTATACAAATATAATATTATTATACTTAATATTGTAATAATAATATAAATATAATATTATATTATAATTATAATTAAAATATAATAATATAATAATTATAATAAATTTATAATAATATTACAATTAAAATTAAATACAATATCTATTTACTTCTGAATTTATCTTTGATATCAATCAAGGGTTGTATAAACACTTATTAATTAAATTTAAAGCATTGCCTTTTAGAATATCATTTTCAAATACAACTATGGGCAAAGTAAAACCAAATACAAAAAAATTATTCAAGAATTCATGAGAAGAATATAGAGAGTACATGTGATAAATTTTTCAGTAGCTAAACTAATTTTCTCATATCCATAAGGAGATGTGGTAATCTTCTGCCAAGACATATGAAACTATTCATAAGAGTCTTTTAGTGCAACACAGACCCCTATCCAACATGAATGATTTAAAGAAAAACCAATGTAATAGGTACGACAACCACTGCAGCTGAATCAATTGGTGATCCTTGTCCTCTCCTGACTTTGTATAGACGAAGAAATCCACCCAAAATAATGTCAGCTGCATGTACAGCTACAATTACAATTAAAACAAAATCATAGGAAATCAAAATGAAAATAATAACACAAATATTATTAACTTGTTATTAGTTGAAATAAAAACAAAAATAATGTAATAAGAAAAACATTCATAAGTTTAGTGCTTTCAATAATCCAACTCCAAGAAAATAACTACTCCTTAAAATGGTTGCCAAAAAAGAAAACAAACTATTCTTAATTTTAAAATAATAAATAGTTAATAATCAAGATTGTTTTTTACTTGTAGCATAAATTTTTATTTCTAAATTTATATTTGGTGAACGAACTACACATTTGAAGAATATATAAACTAGGAATAAATTAAATCAAAATGTTTTTGATTATATAAGGCGGCTAAAACAAGGGGTCAAACCCATATAGAGCAGCAAAAAGAAACCTCAGAGGCAAAAGAACAAAAGAGCCTTGCAACAGTCACAGCATAACCCGCTTAGTCAGCATAGACAGCATATACATCAACCGGTCTAAAGACAAAAAATATATGAAAAGCAGAGTATCAACAGTATAAAAGAAACTACAACTAAGGACAAAGATTCTCCCATCTTTTAGCCATGGATTCAATAAATTCATCCAACTTTTTGAAATTCTCATCCTTGTCAACAGCAGCAGTAGCCCCCAGATCCTGCAACATAGAGAGATTAAATAAAATAGTATGCCTGAGCATGGTGGAAAAAGACTGTTCCAGCTTCTCAACATGGCTCCTTAGGACAACAATGTCATTCCTGTAACCAACTTCATCCTCCATTTCATCAGTAGCTTCCTCCACAAACATCTCTCCCCCTTCGTCAGCATTAACCGCAGAGTCACCAACAGCACCACTAGAAGCCTCCATCAGTTTATTATCATTCTTACCTTCAACATCTTCAGAAATCTTGAACTTCTAGAACCTTGGTCTCATCTCCCTGAGTAGACTCTTCAGATGCACTTTCTAGATAGTCAATAAGTTTAGCTGGGATGTAGGTTTTCCAACAATCCTCCCCGACCTCCTAACCCCAGAGGAAAAGCCCTCCTTCAAATCCTTAGCAGCCAAATTAGATTTACTGCTCGGTCCTGCACAGATTTTTAGGGGTCCCCATAGAAAACCCCATAGTTTCTTCTTCCACCCCCCTTATTTTCCTCTTCCTGCTCTTCACACTACTTTTGGAGAGCAGAGTGTGGGTAGCAGTGATGGGGAACGCACTGCGGAAACAATAGATCGGGCTTATTTACCTCACATTCAACTAAACTTCACATATGAGCCGCTAAACATTTCCATCGGCTGAACAACCACCATCGAGACGACTTTTTAAAAATCACTCTGTCATCTGACTTACGCCGATAACTGTCTTTTGCGAGACTTGCTTTTTTGGCAAGCACTTGCAACCTTTAGCCGATGCACCGATGAACCAACACAGCAATACGCCATTAGGGTTTTTGACCCTCACACAGTCTGATCTCTACTCTACGCCTAGCACATATAGATGCTAGGGCACGCTACTATGCACACACCTCAGTCTGGAATGCCTGCACTATTGTCATAAAAAAAAACAAAAAAAAAAAAACTAATACTAGTACATCAAAGCCATTCCACTAATTTCGACAGAAATCTCACTAGTGGAATACTTCACGATGACATATGGTGACAATGGAAAATACAAAATGAATGGAAAACTACTGTTACATGATTTACAGTTGTAAGAAATAGAAATCAAATAGATAGAACAGAATTGCTTTATTTCTCCTGAGCACAGTATAGTCACATTCGATCTGGTTACAATATGATCATTTAGTTCATACTTCTAGGCATTTAACAACTCACCCTGAGTAGTACCACACTAACACCAACCAATTGGGAGAATAATCCAAGCGACTGGGAGACAACTGACCAAAACATCCTCTAACTACCCTACTGCCTTATTTTGGCATCATTGCTATTTTTAGCATTATGCGATTACAACTTGACAAATGTCCCCTAAGTCACTTGGGATTGACAAAATAGACCTAGCTACAACTAAAATGAAAATGCATTGGTCAAATAGACCTTATCACAAATGAAAGCATGATTTTTGAGGTGCTCCTGCACCATACTCCCTGGGTGAAAGTTGTCTCAAGTCCTCTTAGAGACTAACTGCTGCAAATCACCACCCCATTTTTTGATGTCTTCTTCCAGCATCCATGTGGCTTCTAAGTTTGGAAGTCCTTGCCATTTGACCAAGTGCTCAAAATATGTCTGATTTCTAGTCTTCTTGGCTATCCTGCTATCCAAAATGCATTCCATTGTAAATGGTTCCTTAGATGGTAATTGCTGCACCCACTCTGCATTGTCTTGAACAGAATCTGCTATACCTTCGCATGTATCAGGACTCCTATATAACGTCAGATCAACAACATTAAAGATAGGTGAAATAGAAATATCTTTAGGGAGTTTAATTTTGTAAGCATTAGGACCATATTTTTCTAGAATCTGACAAGGTCCAATTTTTTGCATCATCAACTTTATGTGTTTTCCTGTGGGTAGTCTATTCTTGTTGAGATGAACCATGACCATATCTCCAATTTGGTACTGCACATCCCTTCTTCTTTGATCCATGGTAGCCTTGATCTTCTGACTATTCTTGTGTAGAGTATCTCTGACTTGTTGATGAATCTCCTTCATAGCCTCTACAAATGTATCAGCATGTCCACTCCTTTTGTCCAACCCTTGAACATCTCTTAATTCAAAAATTCCTCTGGGATGACTACCATAAACAACTTCAAAAGGACTTATACTTGTACTTCTATTTGTAGAATCATTATAGGCATACTCTACTTGTGGGAGTACAACATCCCAACTACTGCCATGTTTTCTTGTCAAACATCTTAGCAGATTGTCTAATGACCTATTGACAACCTTAGTTTGACCATTAGTCTGAGGATGATAGGCTAAACTAAAAGACAAATTTGTACCCAATCTTTTCTACAGGGTTCTCTAGAAATGTCCCACAAATTTGTTATCTTTGTCAGATACAATACTCAAAGGTAAGCCATGAATCTTGACAATTTCTTTAAAGAACAAACCTGCAATAGCTAGCATCATTGGTGGTCTTACAAGGAATAAATTGCACCATTTTTCTGAATCTATCTACCACAATAAACACACTATCATAGCATGTCCTTGTCTTGGGCAATCCCATCACAAAATCTATACTCAAACTTTCCCAAGGTCTGTTTGGTATGGGCAAAGGTTGGTATAGTCTTGCATTGGTTGAGACTCCTTTTGCTCTCTGGAAAATCATACAACTCTCAACAAATCTTTTGATATCAGATTTCATCCTTGGCCAAAAGTAAAATCTTCTGACAAGATCTAAGGTCTTATTGAGCCCAAAATGTCCTAAACCACCACTATGCTTTTCCTTCACAATATTATCCCTCATGGAGCACTTAGGGATACATAGTTGACTACCTTTAAACAAAAGTCCATCCTGCAATGTATAATTAGAAAAGTCACTGTGGAAAGTATTGGAAAACTCACTGCATACCTTATAAATTTCCTTAAAATCTGGGTCCTCTTCATACAATCCTTTGAGTGACTCAACACCCATACTTTGTAGCTACACTTCTTGCACTGTCAACACCCTTCTACTTAGAGCATCAGAAACCTTATTGGTTATCCCCTTCTTATGTTTGATGATGAAGGTGTATGCTTGAAGACTTTCTACCCATTTCATGTGCTAATAACTGAGCTTTTCCTGTCCATTCAAAAAACTGAGAGCATGATTGTTAGTGTATATAATAAATTCCTTAGGAAGCAAGTAGTGCCTCCATTTTTTTAGAGCTTGTACCATAGCATACAACTCTAAATCATAAGAGGAGTACTTCCTCTTAGCTTCATTTAACTTATCACTAAAGAAGGTTACTGGTCTGCCTTCTTGGCTCAACACTACTCCTATGACCAGTCCACTTGCATCACATTCAATGGTGAAAACCTTATTAAAATTAGGTAACACTAAAACAGGGAATTTAGCAACTTTCTATTTCAGACTCTCAAAACTCTGATCTGCCTCTTTTGTCCACACAAACTTCATCTTACCTCCACCCTTGATGGTCTCCAACATAGGTGCACAGATGTCACTATAGTTCTTAATGAATTTGCTGTAAAATGTGGCCAACCCATGGAAACTTCTGACCTCTCCTGCTGTCCTGGGTGTAGGCCAATTCAAAATAGCTTCTACCTTGGAAGGATCCATTTTTAGATCACCCTTAGAGATGACAAAACCTAGATACACCAATTCTTGTTTCATGAAGTCACACTTTTCCAAGTTTATCAGTAACTTCTGATCTTGCAGCCTCTTCAAGACTATCTCCAAATGTTTCAGGTGTTCTTCCTTGCTCATACTGAATACCAAGATATCATCAAGGTAGACTACCACAAATTTGCCTATGAATTCCTACAACACCTCATTCATCAGTCTCATAAATGTGCTAGGGGCGTTTGAAAGACCAAACAACATCACAAGCCACTCATACAACCCTTCGTTGGTCTTGAAAGCTGTCTTCCACTCATCCCCTTCTCTTATCCTTATCTGATGATACCCACTCTTCAAATCTATCTTAGAGAAATAGGTAGCACCTGCCAAACAATCCATTAGATCTTCTATTCTAGGAATAGGAAACCTATATCTGATGGTTATCCTATTTATTGCCCTGGAATCAGTATATAGTCTCCATTTCCCATCCTTATTTGGTGCTAAAATAGTAGGTACTGCACATGGACTCAAACTCTTTCTTATTAACCCCTTGTCTAAAAGTTCTTGAACTCACCTGGCTATCTCCTCATTCTGCTGAGCGGTCATTTTATATGCTGCCTTATTAGGAAGTACTACTCCAGGTATGAGATCTATCTGATGGCTAATGTCTCTGAATGGTGGTAGGGAATTAGGTATATCCTTTGCAATCACTCCTTTGTAACTCTCAAGAAAATCTCTGACCTCTTTAGGCCCTACTTCTCCCACACTTTGCTTCTTTTCCCCCTTAGGCTTCACAATCAAAGCAAAACCTACTCCATCACCTTTTTGTAATGTGTCCATGAATTCTTTTTCTCCTACCAGCATTACACTAGACCCTACATGCTATGGATCTTCTTCTACCAATGACTATATCCTATAAGTCACACCATCCTTTTGGAATGAGTAAGCATTCTTTTCTCCATCATGATGAGCCTTTCTGTCAAACTGCCATGGTCTGCCTAGCAGCAGATGACAAGCATCCATTAGAAGGATGTCACACAAAATTTTGTCTCTATATTCCCCAATACTAAATTCTACCCATGCCTGTTCATTGATGAGTATGTGCTGCCCCTTATTCAACCAACTATCTTTGTATGGATTGCTATGGGGTATCTTTTCCAGATTCAACTTATTTACTGCTTCCAAAGATATGATATTATCCATTGAACCAGAGTCAATAATAACTTTGCAAACCTTACCTTGGATCTTGCAGTTGATTCTAAATAAATCCCTTCTTTGTGATGGTTCTGTCTGCACTAGTTCCTTGAGCAGCGTCCTCTTAATCATCAAATTTTCTCCCACTTTTGATGCTCAATTCACTTCAGGAGATGTCACACTCCTTGCATCTTCTTGAATCAAAGTGGTTCTCTTCTCACCACCACGAGAAGTTGAGGCCTTCTCTAGACACTTGTATGCTGAGTGCCCTATCTGATTGCAGTTATAACATCTCATATTGGAGAATTTGGATCCTCTACCTGATCCATTTGTCCCACCTCTTCCATTAGGCCTTCTTCGTCAGTCGCCTCCTCTGCTACTTGAGTCCCCAACTTGCTCTTCTTGGCTAGACTCACCACTAGGCCTCTGGTTAGGACTTCTTCCTCCAAAACTACCTCTGCCTTTGAAATTCCTTCCACCTCTACCTCTATTGTTCTGCTCACTCTTCCTCTTTATCTTTTCTTCAGCCCTTAAGGCCATCTAAAAACACTTGTTCATTGTGTTTGGTGCTAAGATGCTGATCTCATCTTGAATGTTCATCCTTAGGCCATTCAAATACCTGGCCACCTTCTCTAACTCTACTTCTTGTCTCTTTGATCTGAGACTAAGTTTATGAAACTCTTGCGTATATGCATTCACATCAAGGTCTCTCCATCTGAGGTTTTACAATCTCTTATACATCTGCACATCATAGTCCAAGGGTAAGAATTGTGCCTTGAGTTTGGTCTTCATCCTTTCCCAGGAGGTTATCATATTCTTCCCCTCCTTGACTCTCTCTCCTTGTACATAATTCCACCATGCAAGAGCAGATCCCTGCAACCTTGCCTTTGCCAACTTAACCCTCTTATCATCAGGGACTTCTTTGTATTCGAAGTGATTGTTCAATGCCTCAATCCAGTCAATCACCTCTTCAGCTTCCATACTTCCACTGTACATAGGTAACCCATCTATGGTGTCCCTATTGACTGACTTTAATGCATTTAAAAATGCCCTCTGGTCTGCTAGTATCTCCTCTGCCTTTTTACTGGTTTCACCAATTTCTGTATATTCCTCCTCGCTGTCACTTTCATTTTCCCTATCTTTTCTTTTGGTCTGCTTGAACTCTCCTAACTTGGATTCAAGCATCTCCTTGATCAACTTTTTAACAACATCCTATGACATACTTTTGGGAGGCATCCTCTGCCTCTATTTCGCTATCTCTGTCTGACATAAACATTCATAGACAACACCCAAATGCCAACAATCCTGCAAGTCCTCAACTCGACTTGCCACCCAAATCTTTTTCCTTGCTCTGATACCAATATGATGGGGAGCGCACTACAGAAACAACAGATTGGGCCTATTTACCTCACATTCAGCTAAACTTCATATATGAGCTGCCGAACATTTCCATCGGCCGAACAACCACCATCGAGATGACTTTCTAAAAATCACTTTGTCATTTGACTTACGTTGATAACTGTCTTCCTTCGGCGAGACTTGCTTTGTTGGCGAACACTTGCAACCTTCGGCCGATGCACCGATGAACCAATGCAGTGATACGCCATTAGGGTTTTTGACCCTCACATAGTTTGATCTCTACTCTACGCCTCGCACATAGAGATGCTAGGGCACACTACTGTGCACACACCTCAGTTTGGAATGCCTGCATTGTCGACACAAAACAAAACAAAGAACAAAATGAATACTGGTACATTGAAGCCATTCCACTAATTTTGATAGAAATCTCACTAGTGGAATGCTTCAAGATGACATACGACAACAATGGAAACTACAAAATGAACAGAAAACTACTGTTACATAATTTATAGTTGTAAGGAACAGAAATCAAATGGACAGAACATAATTGCTTTATTTCTTGTGAGCACAGTATAGTCACATTTGATCTGGTTACAATATGATCATTCAGTTCATACTTCTGGGCATTTAACAACTCACCCTGAGTAGTACCACACTAACTCCAAGCGGCTAGGAGACAACCGACCAAAACATCCTCTAACTACCCTACTGCCTTATTTTGGCATCATTGCTATTTTTAGCATTATGCGATTACAACTTGACAAATGTCCCCTAAGTCACTTGGGATTGACAAAATAGACCTAGCTACAACTGAAATGAAAATGCATTGGTCAAATAGACCTTATCACAAATGAAAGCATGATTTTTGAGGTGCTCTTGCACCAAGCGGTCACCATAGGAATCTCTTCATTAGAAAAAGAAACCCCTTTAGACTTAGGAGAAATAGGGGAAGGGCAAGGCTCTTCAAAAACAACAGTATCATCAGGCTTGGAAGACATTTCCCCACTGTGAGTCTGGACAGGCTTAGGTGGCTCCAGTGCAAGGTGGAAATTATATAAGCAAAGGATGAGACCTTGGTGCAGGGGAATAGGTTTCTTGGATAGTTTTTTAGCCAGTTTTGCTTTAACCCTAAAAATTGAATGCTTAAGGGAAGACAATAAATAAAATGGGAAACTATTATGAGCATTACACCTAAAATGATTCAGAAGAGGAAGATGATAATTGTAAGACCTGGTAAAGCACCCCTCCAGAGTGAAATATTTCATTAGAAGGAATTTCATCCCATGGTTCCGGCAATTTGGCCCTTTCGAATCCTCCCTGGTAAGGAACAAGATCTTTGCCTTCCCCAAGGAATAAATTATGGTTAGAGTGGTCCACCACTTTAGCTTTCCTTTGCAACTTGGTCCCCATAGTCGACATGCTGGATGCCATAGCAATAACTTTCATAGAAATCTCAAACCCAATTCTCCCCACTGTGACTCTATGGTTTTGCCAGGATCTAGCAAATTACTCAGATAGATTTTCATCATAGCCATTAAGGCATTCCAAATAAGGACTGATACTGCCTTCCTTATAGTAGTGCCAAACTACAGCATTGTCTTTAAACTCACAATAGGAAACTGGCTCGGTACGGATCCTATCTCCCCCCCATTTCAGCCTTCCAGACAAAAGCACAGAATCCCCAAAACTAGAAATTCGTAGAGAAGGTAAAATTAACCATTTGACAGAGGATTATGATAATAAAGCATCTGCACACATTAATATTAATGAGAGCCGCCTGACACCTATGCTTCCCATGCTCGGACATGATTTTTTGGCATTCGCTATAATTAGCAGATAAGCAACTCGCCTTAACACAAGGGAGTAATAAAGCAGATATGACGTTGAGCCATGAAGTACAAAAGAACACGTACTTCAAAATACATGTTAGTGTCTTCCAACAAAGCTGACGAAATAAACTATCTTTCCAAGTAAACTGACTCATCATTAACACGTCATCTCTTTTTTAATTAAGTCCCTTATGTTTAAAGGGATGTTGCTAACTTGGTGCCGACAATGCCAATTTGAAAATTGTTGTCCAAGGTCAGCAAGAGCATCTGCTACTCCATTTCCCTCTCTATAGATATGAGATATATCCACTTTGTATATTGTCAAGAGAATATAGATTTCTATGAGTGAAACAATACACATTTGAAGAAAACAAATAATATTTGTCTAACATAAAAAAATTTGTTTAATAACCAAAAAATACTTGTTTCATAACCAAATTCCTCCAAAAATTTACTCACTCATAATAATAATTAATAATAATAATAATAATAATATATAACATTTATATCACAACAATATTTTAATTTAGTCACTCATTATTTAATCAAACATATTAATTTGTTAGTACAAAAAATATAATTCCATTCATATGTAAAATCAATAATCCCATCAAAATATTATTATTATTATTTTGGCTGCGTAATATAGATGATTTATATTAAACAATAAAATAGTTATAGTGTCCATAGAGATCTACAAAGGATCATACCAGCCCCCCAAAACCCCTAAAACTTTATCACCCATGGCTCAAAAATTGGCCTTGTGGGGCCAAAGTAGACTAGACTAGATATAATTCAGTGGTCGCATAGGACCCCAGACCACTCCTACCAACTAATAACATATGTTATACTTATGACAACTATAAACAACTATTAATAGACACCATAAAATATGACAACTTATCTATATTTTGACATTTCCTTTAGGCTTTCTTTATTTCAAATTTGTGTAGTTTTAGATTGAATTCTTCAACCCAATCAAACCCATGCACTTGAATTAATTGGCACAGCTTCAACAGATAATTCACCCCAGCTAAAGCATGTTGCCTATGCCATACCAGGTCAGCTCCCTTGAGGTCCAGAAGGAATGGGAAATATTTGACGACATTGCCCATAATTTGTAGAAGGTGTAAATCCTTAGGCCGTGGTAGTCTAGCATCGAAGGAGGAGGCTACCAGGGTTTCATCTAGCCCTTCGAGCACATCCACAATGAAAATCCTATGAGTAACCATTTCCACCCATGTTTTAGGTATGTTGAGGTCTAAGAGAGATGCCATGAACTTGGAACTAATATATGTGCCTACCTTGTAGCACTCACCACCTTCTATGAAATTTTTCCCCAACACCATCTTGACAGTCCCAACCACCAACACATCATTCATTCTCAGCAAACTCTTTAGCTGGAGCTTTGTAATTTTGCCCAAGAATGCCATCTGGCATTTAGAATAGACCAGATGGATTGGGGTATCCATACCCCCACACCTAGTGCTATCCATTGGAAAATGTAGAATAATTTTGGGTCTGTCACACATTATTGGAGTATTGCATGCCAAGCATATGTCCAAGTTGCTAAATAGAACTCTGAGCTGAGCTTAAAGATCTGGAAGCTCATGATGGCTTTATCCCATTGCACTGACATCTCCTTGCTTCGTGATGAATGAAACTACCTGCAATCTCCCTACTAGATTTCTGCTTGTGCGGTATTAACTACCTTCGACCAGCTCTCCCTTCTATAGTCATGATTAGTATTCTCGACACAATTGGCCTATTCATTAAATCATGTCCAAACATCATGGCCTTAAAAATTCTGATGAAGGTTTGTTTGATAAACCTAACCTATCCACTGCCCATCCTTAATTCTCAGCCCCTCAATCAGACTTTCCATCACCGAAAGGGTGGAGAGTTGCCCACCCTACCGCCCACCATCAAAATATTATTATTATTAAGAATTATATTGTTTTATTCAATATAAATTAAACTATCATATTAATATGAAAATAACAATATAATATTACACAACAACAACAACAATAATAATAATAATAATAATTAAAAAAATTGTCAGTAATTTTTATATTTTTAGATATAAAAGAATAAAATAACTATAGAATGGTGACAAATAAATTATATCATTATAAATTATAATATAAATATTACAATAATATAATAATAATAATATAATATAATAATTTGTTACTAATTTTTAATATTTGGCAAACATAAGAGAACAAAATAATAATATTAATATTAATAAAAACAAATTAATTTGTTAGTTATTTTTAATATTTTTATACCCAAAACAATTAAAAAACTATAGAAAACTGACAAATACATTAGAATAAAATAACTATAGAATGGTGACAAATAAATTATATCATTATAAATTATAATATAAATATTACAATAATATAATAATAATAATAATATTTATCTCTGAAAATTAGTTGATTGATTGTCCTAAAAATGGTGCTTTGACCTGGTCAAATAGAAGGAAAGACTTTTGTTAGATTGCAGAGAGACTTGATAGATTTTTGGTGTTTACCAAATGGTTCCTTAGCTTGAAATCTCTTGTCTCTTCCATCTTGCCTTTTTTTGGTTCAGATCATTACCCAGATGATCTTTGTTTTGAGAATATTTCTAGATCTTCTTTCAAGGCTCCTTTCAAATTTGAATCTATGTGGTTTAGGGATTAGAGCTTTCTCCCCTTTTTGGAATAGACCTGGAAAAATGCTCCTTTCATTGCAGGTTCTCACTAAAAAGCTTTAGTTCATGAAATCTTAGATTAAAGATTGGAATGTTTGTCACTTCAAAAATATTTTTGTTGAAAAATACAACCTTCAAAAGGAGCTACATTTGCTTAATGAGCAAATTATTACAGTTGGTATGGATAAAGATAGCTTTGAAAAAGAAAACTCTCTGAAATCTCAACTTCAAGATATTCTTGCTAGAGATGATTTATACTAGAGGTAATGTTCAAGGGAACTTTGGCTCAAAGATGGAGATAGAAACACTAAGTTTTTCATGCTTCAGCTAAGATCAGGAGCTATAAAAACTCTATCATTAGTATTTCTTCTAGTGATGGGAGTCTGCTTTCTAATGAAAGTGATATGCAAGATGAAGCAATAAGCTTTTATAAAAATATGTTAAGCTATCAGTCTTCTTCCTCTAGCTTGGGCAATGAGGAGGTTATCCTTAACAATATTCCTTCTTTGGTCTCTGATGAAGACAATAGTATGCTTCTCAAACCTTTCTCTTTAGAAGAAATCAGATTTGTTGTGTTTTCCATGGCACCAGACAAAGCCTCTGGCCCTGATGGATTTTCAACTCTTTTCTTTCAAAAAACATAGGATTTTACTGGTAAAGAGGTTTGGCAGGTTGTACAAGAAGCCAAAAAATCCAAAAATATCCTTAAAGAGCTTAAAATACTTTTCTTGCTCTAATTCCTAAAAAATCTGACCCTCATTCCTTTCTTGATTTTAGACCAATATCTCTTTGCAACACTTTGTATAAGATTATAACAAAAGCTATCACTATCAGACTTGGTTCTATAATTCTTAATATTATTTCAAAGGAGCAAGGTGGCTTTGTTCCAGGAAAAGAAACTTCTGAGGTTTCTATCTATGCTCATGAGATTATTCACTCTATTCATGCTCAAAAGATTAAATATATGATGCTCAAACTGGATATGCTTAAAGCTTATGATAGAGTCAACTGGAATTTCTTACTAAAATTTCTTAATAGATTTGGCTTCTCAAAGGATTTTTGTAAGTGGATTTTAGCTTGCATTTTTGGACCTAGTTTCTCTATCATTCTTAATGGAAAAATTTGTGGGTTTTTTAAATCTTCTCAAGGTATCCATCAAGGTGATCCTATTTCTCCCTTCTTGTTCATCATTATGGCAGAGGCATTGAGCAGAAGCATTTAATTTGCAGTTTCCAATAACTCTTGGCTAGGTGTGAGAAGCTCCCATTTTCTTGGTTCTACTTCTCACTCTCTTTTTGTTGATGACACTTTGCTATTTGGGAGAGCTACTTTGAAGAAAAATCTATCAAGTTGGTTCTAGATTCCTATTGCTCAGTTTCTCAAATTAATCCTCTTAAATCTCAAATTTTTTTCTTCTTTACAGAGGCCAACCATCAACAAATTATTTGTAGACTACTGGGATATAAATTGGGTTCTCTTCCCTCTCTTTATTTGGGGGTTCCAATGTTTTCTAGGACTTACAAAAAGGATCTTTGGTTCAGAATAGTGGACTTTATTAGTAACAAGATCTCCACTTGGAAAAATAGATGGCTGCCTTTTCCTAGGAAAATAACCATGGTCAGATATGTTATTTCAATAATTCCAGTTTATTTAATGTATGTTCTTAACATGCCCAAGGGGATAGTCATGTTCATTCAGAAAATCATTAGAAAGTTCCTTAGGAAAGGTAACTTGGATTCAACTAGCAAGAAAGTTGTTCCTCTCATATCTCTAGATAAATGTTGTAATTTAAAAAAGGAAGGTGGTGCTAGGATTCTTAATCTAGAAGCCCAAAATCTTTCTCTTGGAGCAAAAATTGCCTGGCAAATGTTTGAGAAACTGCATCTCAAATGGTGTAAGATTATGCAATCCAAATATCTAGATTCTCCTGATCTTGAAAGGATTTTCATAGTTGCCAACCCTCCAATTGGATCAAGAATTTGGAATTTCATTATCAAATGTAGGGAAGTTATACTTTCCTTTCATACTTGGAAAATTCATGATGGGAATAGACCTCTTTTTTGGGAGGATTCTTGGAACAGATATAAAAAAATAGATTCTTTTGATGGTTTGGCAGAGGCTAAACAGGTTATTTTTTCTCTCTGGGGGACTAAAGTTAAGGACTATCTCATTGATAATGCACAGATGGGTTATCCAGTTGATTCGAAAGATTTCTCTAATTTAAACTTTCCTCAAGATCAAAAAATTTATTATCTGATATTCTTTCTCAAAGAAAAGTCTTCTTTACTTTTTCTACTGATAAACTGATCTGGAGTCCCTCTAAGACTGGATTTTACATGGTTAAACAAGGATATCTCTCTCTTACTTCTAATAAGGAGGATAATTGCATTTGGTTACACTCTCTTTGCTAGGGTAAATCAATTTTTCCTAAGGCTTGGGCTTTTGCTTGGCTATCTTTGAAAAAAAGAATCCTCACTAGTGATAGGTTAGCAAAGTTGGGATTTGTTGATCCCTTTAAATGTGTTCTTTGTGGTATTGAAGATGAAATAGTGAACCACTTGCTCTTACATTTTCCTTTTGCCACCTTATGTTGGAAATGGTTGTTTCAAAAACTTCATTAGTTTGCCTCACTTCCAAGTACTCTTTTTGATCTCTTCCAAAGTTGGCCTCTTCTTTTCAAAAAACCTACTTTATTAGATCTTTGGGTCATCTCTCCCTCCATTGTTATTTGGAATGTGTGGTTAGAAAGAAATAGGAAGATTTTCAGAAGGGAATCTCTAACTTTGGACAGTGTCCTTTTCAAAATTGAAAACTCTATCTCAGAAATTGTTATGTTTCAGTCTTCAGTTTGTAATTCTGCTTTCTCTTTTTGGGATGACATGATGCTTTTATAATGGAGGAAAATTAAATTAGTTTCTCCAGGTAGAAAACCAAGTGTTTCCTCTCATGGCTTATCTATTGATCGTAATATGGTTCATTGGTCTCCCCCTTTTCCTAACTGGTACAAGGTGAATTTTGATGGTGCCTCAAAGAGCAATCCAAGAGTTTTAGGCATTGGATGTGTTATTAGAGACAGTCTAGGTAATCTCCTGTGTGCTAAAGTAGAAAGAATTGTAGATGGTACAAACAATGATGTCAAAGTCCAGGCACTCCTAGTTGGTATTAGGACTACTATTTCTCTTGGTTTAAAAAAGATCATCCTTGAAGGAGATTCTCAATTGATCATTCATAAAAAAAACATGTCCCTAACTGGAGATGTAATTATATGCTTGAACAAGCCTAGATTTTGATCAAAAATTTTGAAGATTATCAGTGTTTGATGGAGATTGATTGTCATTAATGTCAAAAAGGTCTTGCAGGTTTACAATGTGTTGGTTTTTGATAGGAGTTGTTCATGTTCATCTTCATGGTTTGATTTGATCAGGATATCTTCATGTTGTCTCAAGATGGATACTCATGCTTGGTGTTTATATTGGTTCATATTTGATCACAATCCATGTTCATAGGGGTAGCAAGATGTTCAGTGTTGTTCAAGATAAAAAGTAAGTGTCATGGTGATAATGTTGAGCTTCTATGGTTGTTCATCATAGAGTTGATGATATTCTTCATCTTGGATTCATGGATAGTCTTCATATTGGTTCAATTGGTTGATTCATGATAGTCAATGTGAAGTCTTCTTGAGGATGTCATCATACTTTGTTTATGATAATGTTGTCTAAGTTAATGCTTTAAGAAGTACTCTAAGAAATGCTTAGGAGTTCCCATGCAGTATGACATGATGTTCATGGTAGAAAACTTCATTATAAGATTGCATCAATACAAGACATCAAGGACCAGGAGGATGAACACAAAGTTTTTGATCATCTTCTTTGTTATGTTATTGACTTCATCATTCTTCATGATAAGGTACAAGGTGTTTGGTATCAATATTATGTTGACAGATTGTATCATGCATCATGCTTGTGATGTGAAATAAAATCTCAGATTGGTAATGTTCAAGTCTCCAAGAATCTGTCAGTAATAATTAATAACAAGAGGTGTTGTGATCTCAATGCATATGGAAGAATTGGTTCATTGGATTGTGCAAAGTCATCTTGAGTCTAAGATACATAATTTTTCATCTATCCTTTTAGGGTTTGTGTTAAGAATAAACTAAGGGGTCAAAATTCCAAAATTGTAGTTATTAAAGCTTATCATATTAAGCCTTTATTTCCCCGTCATCTCCATTGTGCTCTTTTTGTTCTATTCTGTAGTTGACCTATGTTCACAGGCCATATCACTAATACTTACCTATTGGAGGGGTTTTATCTCGTCAAGATGATTGGCCCTTCATGTAGTTTCACCAACTCTATTGGTCATCATCAAATGTGCTTGGGTGTCATTCTCAAATCAATGGTTGTATTTGAAATTACAAAGAGCACAAATCAAGACATCAATGGATAGAATTTAAATCAGCTTCATGTCTCCCATGTATCCTCTTTGACGGGTGAGTGGATGTCACTATATGTGACTGGTTTGGGAATTTTTTTTAAGTCTATTATTAGACTCTTTTTAAGGCAGTTTTTTTGCCCGATTGAAAAACATTTTTTTTTAAGAAGTTTTTTTTCTATGAAGATTTGTTTCTATTTTAAAAACTCAAATGGGTCTTCATATCTCAGAGTTTAAAGTTTTTTAAGGAGAGATTTTTTTCTATATGCTTAGAAGACAAGGAAGTTTTTGATAGAGATTTTTTGGCAGAATGATTTTATTTTTCATGGATGAAGAAGTATGCAAAGAATATGAAGAAATTGGAGTAGATTAAAGGAAATTGAAAAGAAAGTCAAAGATAATGAAGAAGTGTTTTAAGGAAAATTAAAAGAAGATATTTAAGAGGGAGATTTTATTATTTTTCTTACAAGGGCATAAGATGAAAAACATTAGAGAGGAAATTATGAATGGATCTTTGAAAATGAAGACATTGAATGAAATTTTTGGTGGAAGAACAAAGACTTTTTAATTGTAGGGATAAAGTAATTTTATTTCATTGAAGATTTTATTGAGCAGTTATTTCTTTCAAGGAGATATTTTTTTTATGTTAAATTATTTTTGGAGAAGTCATTTTGTTTTTTTTTGTAGATTGGAGTTTGCAGAGGATTTTGTAAAGAAAGAAAAATATGAAGGGTCATTTGGGAACAAAGATTTTCAGATTGAAAGAGAAGATGAATGCAGAGAGGAAAATAAAAAGACTCAAGAAGTTGAATATGTAGAGGAGAGGAATTCCAAGAGATTTTTTATTTATAATTTTATTGTAGGTGCTCTGTGAAAGAATGGGATTAAAGGAATCTGAAAAGACATACAATCTTTATATAATGGTTTTTGCAGATGTATTGAAGATTTTTTTTTAGTGAGTGTGTGTGTGGATCAAAGGGCAATGATAAAGAAAATGTGTTGAAATATGCAGAGATGAGAAATGCAAGAAATACAATGGTGCAAATTAGATTGAATGACAATCATATCTTGCACATTAAGCTTGACGATTTGATAATGGTGATTGTGCATTGTGTTAGTGAGAAATCAATTTACCAGTGAGGTATATTATAGCCAGTGAGGCATGTTGGTCAGTGAGACCTATTCATCAGTCAGTGAGACTTTGTATGATTGTTCATTATTAAGCTAGTGAGGTGATTTCAGAATGGTTTTTATTCCCCTTGAGGTTTTTCCACTCATCATATCTTGTGCTATATTTCTTATGTGTCTTCATGATTTGTGTTTAATGTCTTGATTCATGCCTTCAATATTATAATTGTACATCTGTGTGTTAATAAATAACTTTGTCTTTCTCTCTGTTTATCTTGTAAGTCAAAAGGATTAAAAATTGTAAAATTAATACAACACTGATTCACCCCTCCTCTCAGTGTTGTCCTAGACTCCAACAAGTGGTATCAGAGTCACGTTCCCTATAGAAGCCTAAATAGCTTGGGTAGGTCCTAAGTGTGGAGTACCATGGGTAAGTGTAAAAGAAATAAAGATAAGAAAAGTATCAAGTCTCCTGTTGATCAAAAGCCTCCATCTTTGTCAAATTCAAATGTTGATATAGAGTCTATTGATAGAAATGTCTCACAAGTTGAATTAGAGAAAGAGTCCTCTAGAGTCCCTCTATTTGATGGTTCAAATTTTTCTATTTGGTATGTTAGAATGCAAGTATATTTATCCTCTTTAGGATATGGTGTTTTGATGTCAGTTGAGAATGGGTATAGTGTTACTGCAAATGACAAAGAAGATCTTGATTGTAATCATATTGCAAAGAAGGCCATATTATCTGCTCTATCTAATGATATTTCTTGTAAAGTTATGCACTATGTAACAAATCAGGATGTGTGGAATGAGTTGATAAAAATTTATCAAGGTGATGCACCTGAAGAAGAAGACAACTTGTTATCTGAGAAGAGTGACATTGAAATGGGACATTCACATGAAGAAGATCTTTTTTTGGATGAAGATCGATAGGAGTTTGATGAAGATGTTTGTGAGGTTGATGTTGAAGGAGAGCTTATATGTGATCTGAGTGAACTCAAGAGATATAAAAAGGAGAACCAAAAATTAGAATTGTAGCTACAACAAGAAAGAGACTTAAAAGACAGAGTTATTTCAGATTTTGAAAGAATATCTTTAGACCTTGAAGATGCTAGAAATCTGATTATGGATTTGAGGAATCAAATAAGTGAATCAGATAAATTAATTATTAGTCTGAAGATAGAGGTTGAGGAAGCTAAGAGGATAGCCAATGTAACAAAGTATGAGTTGGAAGCTAAAGCAGTTGAATGTCAAAAGCTTGAAGGAGAAATAATCTCTTTAAGAAAAGATCTTGAGGATGTTAAGAAGTAGTTGGACAAGAGTCTCAGATTTGAAGAGAGGACAAATAAGTTGCATGAGATGCTAGGCAAATATAAGCATAATAAGAACACAACTGGTTTAGGATATGAAGAAGGAGAGTGTTCCAAAGCTAGAAAGACTCCTAGAAAGAAAATTGATCTTCATGCTGCTACCCCTGAAGACAAAAAGAAAATTGATGCTGAAATGAAGACCAAAAATGAGTTTGTTAAAATGCATAATCAAAGAAGAAGAAAGTTCAGAAGAAATATTCTAGTAATACAAGCATATATGTACAGGTATAATTATTCATTTAATGGTTATTGTTATACCTATAATCATTTTGGACACAAAGCAGTTGATTGCAAAAGGAATACTAATCTTGTATGTTTCAAGTGAAACTCTCTTAGTCATATACAAAGAAACTATAAAATGCATGAAAGATATGTTCATACATGTAATCACAACATAATTTGTTATAATTTCAACTCTCTTGGACACAGCATACAGTTGGAAAAGTTGGAAAAGGACAGAAGATAAAAAAGTTTGGAGGAAGAAAGAGCCTGTAAAAGTTTGGAAGCAGAAAGAAAGTCAAGAGAAGTTAGATTCTAAGCTTGTACATTTGGCACAAGTCATTTCATCTATTGCATAACATAGCATGAAGTAAGGGGAGGTGTCAAATGCTCTATCAATTAACCCCAAGAAGTTTCAGGAAAAGATTATTGGATGCTTGTCATTATGATGATCTTGTCATGTTTATTCTTACCAACCTTATGAAATTAAATTCATATAGTTGATGGTGGTGTTTCTAACAATGTTGATATTTAGTATGTGAAAGTGATACAGGTGATCTTTGGTTCAGTATGCAAACAAGATGTTGAAAGAATGTTTAGGAGTTCAATGCTCAAAGAGTTTGATGATATTGAATAACTTGGTTGATAAATGTTCTTAATCATGTTGATGCTTACAAAGGATCTTGGGTATTCTCAAGAAGTGTTTTTCATATGTTAGCATATGTTGGTTGAGGAGGTTGCAAATGAAAGAAATCAATTCATTGCACATGTCTCTACATTTGTTTTTGCAAAGGTATTGATAGTGGTTATGTTCATATCAAATTTGACATGGTTTTGTAAAAAGTGTCATAACAGCAGGATGGTCTTCATTCTCTTAAGAAGTGTGTGCAAGAGTAAATTGGTTGCAGATTGATAGTTCATGTTGTCTCTATCATGAAATCTTGATTATCTCTTGTGTAGTCATCATGTCTTCATTATTGTTCATCATAAGTGTTGATGTGATTATGGTATCTTTGCATAAAGTTCAACTTCATATGAGTCATATCAAAGGAGTCAATCTTATCATTTCATAATCATACATCATACTTTATGCTTTGGGAGATCTTGGAGGTGTGTCTTTTAGGTCAATTAGAATTGATGATCATATCTAATACTTTGTTGAGCTACTTCAGATGTGTTTTGTGGCATGTGTCTTGCATGAGAATTGGAGCTTTCAAGTGGATTGGAAGAAGATGGTGGACTAGAGATGTTAAGGAGTTTCTGGTGTGATAATTTCACATGTTTCTTTGATGGTCTTCCTCATTAATATGTTTCAGGAAGTATGTGCAAATTGTGTGCTTCTAGTTTTGAAGTGGTATTAGGTATGTGATTCAAGCTAGGACAATCTAGAGTTGCTTAAATGATATTCATCAAGTTCTTCAATCAGAGGCAATTAAAGGTGTGTCTTGAATCAGTAATGGTAGATGATAATAGTAAAGTTCAAGTTCATATAAGTTATATCAAAGGAATTGATATTTGATTGCAGAGATATGCCAGGGTTTCATCTTCATATTTGTGTCAAGAAGTGGTATTATGTTAAGGTTGACATACTTGTTTCATTTTAGTAGGACAGTGCTCAACATAGGGGGAGCAAATAGATTTGAGTCTTTGTCATTAGATGTCAAAAAGGGGGAGAAAGAGAAATTATATCATATAGTTTTTCCATCAATGACAAAGGGGGAGATTGATGGAGATTGATTGCCATTGATGTCAAAAAGGTCTTGTAGGTTTACACTATGTTGGTTTTTGACAAGAGTTGTTCATGTTCATCTTCATAGTTTGATTTGATCAGGATATATTCATGTTGTCTCAGGATGGATACTCATGTTTGGTGTTTATATTGGTTCATATTTGATCACAATGCATGTTCATAGGGGCAGCAAGATGTTCAGTATTGTTTAAGATAAAAGGTAAGTGTCATGGTGATAATGTTGAGCTTCTATGGTTGTTCATCATGGAGTTGATGATGTTCTTCATCTTGGATTCACGGATAGTCTTGATCTTGGTTCAATTGGTTGATTCATGATAGTCAATGTGAAGTCTTCTTCAGGATGTCATCATACTTTATTTATGATAATATTATTTGAGTTAATGCTTTAAGAAGTGCTCTAAGAAATGCTCAGGAGTTCCCATGTAGTATGGCATGATGTTCATAGCAGAAAACTTCATTATGGGATTGCATCAATACAAGACATCAAGGACCAAGAGGATGAACACAAAGTTTTTGATCATCTTCTTTGTTATGTTATTGACTTCATCATTCTTCACGATAAGGTACAAGGTGTTTGGTATCAATATTATGTTGACAGATTGTATCATGCATCATACTTGTGATGTGAAAGAAAATCTTAGATTGGTAATGTTCAAGTCTCCAAGAATCTGTCAGTAATAATTAATAAGAAGAGGTGTTGTGATCTCAATGCACATGGCATAATTAGTTCATTGGACTGTGCAGAGTCATCTTGAGTCTAAGATACATAATTTTTCATCTATCCTTTTAGGGTTTGTGTTAAAAAGAAACTTGAAAGGAAGCTAGGTGTGTGGAAATCGCTTCCTACACTAATCTAATGAGGGGAGAGCTATACAAATTCAATTTAATCTTTACAATTACAGCAACATGAAACATATAACATTGATTTACATCATAAGAAATGAATAAATAAATACAATCAAAATAATGCAAGAAAATACCAAGGTTGAGACACCTTAATTCTCAGCATTCTCCCACTTGTCGAACACATTGTAAGAGCCAATAGAATAACAGGATTTAACTGCTATAGGATGAGAGGCCCATAGACTCTGAACACCATCTAAACTTCTCTGTACCCACTAGCTTCATTAATGCATCTGCAACATTCTTCAAAGTATCTACCTTCTCCAAATTTAACCTCCCATCCTCTACCATGTCTCGCATGAAATGAAACTATACATCAATATGCTTTGTTCTGGCATGGAAAGTTGGATTCTTCATAAGGCAAATCGTACTTTAACTGTCACAATTGATCGTAATCTGACCTGCATCAACACTAATATCTGAATAGAGTCTCTTAAGCCAAATGGCTTCCTTATAAGCATGAGTTTCTGACATATACTTAGCTTCTGTCGTGGACAAAGAAACCATAGGTTGTCTCTTACTCATCTAACTAATAACACCACCAAATAGTGTAAACACATAAGCATTGGTGGATCTCCTTCTATCAATGTCACCTACCTAATCTGAATCCACAAATCTACGAATATCAATAGAATGTAGAGGTCCTGCAACATTACCATGATAGCATATGGAATACTCGGAAGTACCCCTCAAATATCTGAACACTCACTTAATTGCATTCCAATGTACTTGTGTAGTGCCCCTCCATTCTCATCTTGGATGTGCAGATAGTCTAGCTAAGGAGCATGAAGATGAAGGTAAAATAATAGGAATATTTAGGGTATGTTAGACAGTTGATGTTGTACATTGTAACATCCATATCCGAATTGACAAGAAAAACTAGGCTTTCACATAGGTAATAATCTTTCTTTTCTAAGTAGGTAATCAAATACAAAAGAACTTATCTATTACCAAGTATAACATTTTTCACTTCAATATAAACATGATCTCATTTTCACAAAACTGAAAGAAATGATATATAATAAACATTTTGTTCTTTAACAATTTGCAATTTTCTTGAAACAAATAATATATTGGAAACATACCATTAACATGCATCTTGATTGTCAACCCATCACATTCAAGACTCGGCAATCCTCAGTATTTGGAAGAGAAAGTATCTTCAAGGAGCTTAACCTCCAACCACAGATCATCGGTCTCCCGTACTCCTTCCTAACCGGAAGTGGCCCTACCCTACTCAAGAGGATAGACTTAGGATAACCATCGGTGTTTGCCATCTGAGCTCTGGTGTTGTAACTTACGTGTCTTGTTATCATGCAGATCCCTAGATACGCTCTAGTCATGCACGACACTCCATAAGAAACGCCATCCAGTTACAGTGAACGTTCGATGCACTTGAGGATAGTACACCACCTTGGCCAAAGGATTTGTTTTTAAATAGCATTCTAAGAACGCATATACTTAGTTCACCCACCCTACTCAACTTGAACTGATCGAAATCCTACAGTTTCCTATTTGTATAGTTTGAAGTAATTGACAACCATGATGACCTCAAGGGTTTAGGATTTTCTCCTGTAATAGCGCATGGCGCAACATTTACTCTAATCCTGAGTTCATAGTTCCATAATCCCATATTCATGTAAAAACATTGTTTAAAAGCGTTCACTCCTAAGTGGTTTCATACTTGTTTACTCGGTTCCCAAGTTTGCACAACATACTCATGTATCTAAAACAGTTTCCCGTTATCACGAAATTCAAGGATTCTAGACTCATAAGGTCTACAAAATAAAATGATACTAGTACCATCGCATGCAACGTAATCTAGACTCAAAAGCGGGTTTTTCCCCCCCTACTTGTTCATTACAAAACCATGACGGTTTTCGACCAACACAAAGAAATTTACTCCCTATTCCCCTTTCCAAGTCAATTAATTTTGCATGAGTTAATGAGGTAAGAATCGTAAAATATAATAATAAAAGATTTGGAGTCTTTCTTACGACTTTAGAGATGACCAAACGCATGGTCAACCTCTAACTAAAGATATAAGATGGAAATGACTCTAGCTAGTTGTAACTACAACTTCGGTTGTCAAACACATTAAAGTTTACATCAAACATGCTTTAAATCTGTGGTTTTTACTCTCCTACACAACACGCACGCGGAGCAAAGTGTTTTCTCACTATGGAGCTATTGTTTCAAGTGCTCCAAGGGCAGTTTTAAGTTGATATCTCAGTCTTAAAGGAAACTCTTTATAACTTATGTCTTTACCGACTGTTTGAAGTTTGTAGTTTACATTTGCATCATGCAGTGATCATTCTTAGATGAATGCACATTGAGAACTATGCTCTATCATCATACGACATCAACCATGAGAGGTAATGATCTATTTTCTAAGTTCTCGAATACTAACAGACAGCAGCAATATTATCTCTGAGGTTTCTATTACCATAATATAGCAATGATACATTTATAATGATTAACTTCTCATAGAATCGCAGTAAAAGACATTATCATGATATCATATTCATTGTAAGCATATTACCTTATCTTAGCAATGAAGAGCACAACAAATGTCGAAGACTCCCCTCAATCCTCACTGCCGTTTTTCCTTATTTCTATACAGCGACAAATCTCCTCCCTATCTCTCCTCTTCTCTGCCGTGTCTAACTTGATTTCAAACAGCGATGCCCACTCAAAACTATCTCCTCTCTCTTATCTCCTGCTCGACCACCACAGGTAAGATCCTACCATCTTTCTTCTTTTTCCAAACCACGACAGTCTCGTCTCTACTTGTTCTCCCTAACTCTTGATTTTCTCACTTCTCAAAAACCCTCTCTACCTCATGATGAAAACATTCCAAGACATTCCTCCCCCTATCTTTCCTACACAACGGAGTATCTCCACTTACTCACCCACTACCACTTCTAACTACCTCCTCTCTCTCCGATGAAGGCCTAACACAATCTTCAACTGCCGTTTCTTAACTCTAGCAACGACAGACTACTCCTTTTTCTCCACCTCGCGAAGGAATCTCTCACATTTAAGTCTCCCTCTCCATCTCTAACTACCACCCGCATAACTTCCATACAGCGCAGGAAAAACTCCCTTCTCTCTGCAGTTTTCCTTATGTTTCTACACAATCACCCACCGATGCCTTCGCACCCACCTTGATGATGGGCATCTGCCATTATTTTGCGGTTACTCTAAACACAACTGCCCAACTTCCTTCCTCTCACGCCATGGTGCCTTAAACGACTACCGAACCATGCCTAAGCTCAGGGAGGTCAATTTAACTGAATACAACCCGACTTCCTTACTCACTACGACCACTAGAAAGATTAAAGCTCCTTCGGTGATGTGGCTTGCTAAAGGACATAACAACTCCGTCCTTTCTTGAACACAAAGGTATCTAATCCTTCAAGAGCAACTCAAAGCTGAGTTGAGGAATTTAACACAACAAGGTAGCGGATAATAAAAGCCTAAAGCATCTCTATGGTCGAATAAGAAGAAGAGATAAAGACCACTTTAGAAAAAGAGACTCAAGGTTAGATCAATAATATCTCGCGGACAAAGCTAAAAGAAAAAGACCCATGCTAGACAACGACCAAACAATTATTACACACTATGGCTTCAAATTCGACATTCGTCGATCTCCAGAAAGAATAATTCACAACACAAGTTTGACGGGTTTTACGACAATCACGATGGATTGGTCGTAACGCAAACAAGTTTCCTACATCGTTAGATGCACAAAGCCGACTTCTCGCATCTTTCGACTACAAAATGTGATTCACGATTCTGCCACAAGTAGGTTCATTTAATTACTTATAAATGAAATAATAAACATCTATATAAGTCGACTTGCTATGGTGGACTTACGACGACTTACGAAAAGGATGTTACACCTTATCACTAGACGTTGACATCTAGTCTTACTATCCCAGTGGAAAACAAGACTAAATTGATGGCTTCAAGGTTTATCTACCTGTTTGGCGTTCTCATTAACAAACACCCATGGTTAATTTCCAGAGTCTATACTCTCTCTCAAAGATACTTTCTCTTCCCGTCGAACATGGTCCACCTGTTCCTGCAACAACAGTCTCACATACAATTTTGTGGTCAAAGCATCTATGTTCCAAATCAAAGCATAATATATCCAAAACCTCATTGCATTTAACAAAAAGACATTTAGTCTACAATATCACATTGATCATAATCAATAGACATCTATAATTTCATAGAACTAACTTGTATAATAAATCATCAGTTTCCATGTCGTCCACAACATATTATATTACTGAAAATTTCAAGAAAGTAAATAGCATAATTGATTCCAAAAGGAGGGATGTAACATACATTATATGATGTTGGTAGATGCTACATTCATGTTGGTGACATTCTTGATTATCCTCATGTGTGGTTTCATATGACAGTTAGCATGTTTTATTGATAATCCTTGTTGCGACACTGATAATCCATGTGCTTTGATATTGTTTTACATTCAGGTGATTATGATGTTGATCTTACTATGATTGTCATAAGTTAAAATTGAATTTTATGCAACTGATTTTATATTATAGGATGATCTTATTATTGTGTGGTGTAAAAAGAGACAATGTTGTACCACTCATTCGTGAGCGTCTGACGACGTTGTGATTCTCTTTCACTTTGTGACTATTTGATATTTATTATACTTGTGCATAGACCGTGTTGTGTGCTGTAGGTTGCATGTACCAGGCATCAACTCTACCTGAATTGACAGGTCTGAGCGTTCCTTAAATCCAATGGAAATTGTTGAACGGAGATAACATATGGTCCCCTAGTTAGCCATCATCCTTGAAAAGGATGAGTATCTAGTTTTGCACCCAGTTAGTGTTGTCTGTATGGGCATGATAGTCAGTTGTGGTCATGCATTTCCATCATGCATAGTGTCAGGTGTTGTTTGGCATTTGGGTTATTTAGTTGGCATTGTTTGATTGCTGTTTTGGTTAATTGTTGCATTAAAATAATATTATTAGTTATGAAAGCATTTTTGTTTAATAAATAAATATATATAAATGCCTTTATGAGAATTTAAGTTTATGGAAATAAATAATAAAAAAGAAATAATAAATGTAAATGCTAACTAAAGATAAATAAATAAATTAATATAATTAAATGTTGTGTTAAGTGGCAATAAAAATAGATAATATTTATGCACTGTCATAAAACTCATATATAGTAAATACTAAATAAATAAGAATAAAAATGATTAGAACTTGTATAGTTGTAAATGAAATAAATAAAATAAAAAAAAAATATTGTCTGGTCTGGTTGTAAATGATAAAAAATAGCAAATTGTAAGAAAGGGATTTAGGTAGAATTTATTGCCTTTAATGGGAGGCATCTTCTGGAAGATATTAGGGGGATTTCTCTCTCATAATAATCTTCAGTAGATGGAACTTTTGAGGGGGGAGAGGAGATGGGGGAGACTGGTTTGTGGCTGTAGTAGTTGAACCCAGCATCGAATCTTCAGCCCAGTCAAGCAAACGAAATCAGGTTCCTTTAGTTCTAATTTATGTCTCAGTTTTCTGTTGAAGCAAATGTTTGATTTATGATTTTTCCTGTCGATTGTAATTTTCTTGAGAGGTTAGAAGCATTGTTATCAAATCCAATTGTGCATGTCTGTATCATTGCATTCCTGGGAATCACCGATTGAAGTGACTGTCTATCTTTCACCCATTTCATCTCTATTTTCTTTAGTCTATTGTGTCAGCCATAACTTTATTTTTGTGAATTGGGTTCCTCTAATTTTTTGATATATGGTGTATAGCCTAGTTATCCAAATCATATTCGGAAATCCTTACCCAGTTTGTCATTTTGGAGATATGAATATTTTGTGACTATCTATCTCTCACCCATTTCATCTTTATTTTTATTTTCTGTTACGTCAGTCATAACTTTATTTTTACGAACTGGGTTCCTCCAAATTTTTTATATATAGTAGATGGCCTGGTATCTAAATCATATACAAAAATCAGCCTTACCCAGTTTGTCATTTTGGAGTTATGAATATTTTGTGACTGTCTACCTCTCACCCGTTTTGTCTCTGTTAAAATAGTTAGTTGCATCACCAATAAGTCTTTATTTTCGAACTGGGTTTCTCTAAATGTTTTATACAAAATTCAGCTCTTATCTATAAAAATCATATCCCAAAAGTTAGCATTACCCAATTTGTCAATTTAGAGATATGTGTCAATTAGTGACAGGCAATTCCTATGCCATCTTGGTTGTTATTAAATCTACAAATCCATTATGTGCATATCCTGCAACCATTTCGATCCAAGAGATTTATAGCATTCTAATATCATAAGATTTTAGCCTTGCTTATACAGTTATATTTAATAGTATTTACAAAATTATCTAGATTATTAATGAAATCTACATCAGTGTAAATAGTGTAAATAATTGTTGTGTTTATTTTGTATGCCTTAGAGTTATTTATAGTTTGTTCACAATCATTTTAATAAAATGAAATTAAAATAAGTCTTGAGAATTATTAGTTAAAATATTGTTACTCGTGGACACTTATATCTTATGATCATATAGTAACTGCTACTGGTGATTAGAAAGTTACAGTTCTATATTGTTGAGATAAATTCACTTTATAACTATTAGATGATTATTCATGTTTGGATTAATGTTACATTCCTTAAAAAAAATATATTGTTGAAGGGTATTAGTTTATGATGTGCTTTGAGAGTGAATGTGATGTGAAACCATTATGTTTTTAATGGTGTCAAGTGTTGTGTCATTTGGGGAAGTTATTTCCAAAGGCCTAGGAGGGTATGATTGTGTGGGGGTTGGCTTTGCGTGCATCATGTGAGTTGAATGAAATGCATTCTTGAAATGTTGCCTCCTATTCATTTTCGTATGATACATGTGTAAGATGGATAATTCCTTGCTCAGTGTACCTATTCATGTGGTTATGATGACTATGCAAGATGGATAATGCCTTGCTCTGTGTGATGTGAAATGATGTGTATTTTGTGTTGTAAATGCATCATGATGAGAATGTGATAGTTCATGCTTGGTTTATGTTTTGGGACAAGGATATAAGAATTGGTCCCTGTGATTATATTTTGTATGCAAGAAGGTAAATGGCTTGCACTGTATATGTTATTTGTCATTGTGATGGTAATTATCTTGCTTCATTGATAGGGTCTTCTAGATGCAGGTAGGGGAGTGGCTTTCAATGTGGGGCTGGTGCCCAAAGTGGCTGCTAGGATAACCCATTGGAAGTTTTTAATCCAGTGATAACTTAATAATAAATTTAGAGGGTTGGGTAGTTTCCACACTAAATAAGATAATTAGATGCCTCACCCATGCCTGTAGTGCTCGTTCAGGCTAAGGATGGGATGAGAAGGCCGTGGTTGGCAAGATCAACTTCCTTGTCCTCACGAAAGGAATGTTGGTTCTGCATGTATCACCATATGGGGCTGGTGTCTAATGAGAGACTATGAGGATAACCATAGATGGGGTCCGACGTCTAGACGGCCAAGATAACCCATGGATGGGGGTCGACGCTCGGTGAGAGATTGCTAGGATAACCCATGTTAGGACCATGCGATGACACTCTTCCCTACTGCAGCCTAGCATTTCCTAAGTGTGTTTTCCCCTTTCATTATGTGATTACTTCTAGAAGTGATGTTTGAGTTACTTGTGTTGTTCATATTGACCCATGTTGTATTGGAGCCATGTGTAGTCCTTGCACCTGTTAGTCTTCTGTCTTTCTGACTATTTTATGTTGTGGAACCTTATGTTATCTCCTAGCATGGGGGGTGGACCTTAGGGTTCCACATGGTCAGGTGGTTGTGCTTTATCTCCATTGGTTTTCTTTCTATTGATCGTGAGTGAGAAGGATGTATTACTTGTAGCAGATTTCAGTTCTTGATCTAGCTCAAGGAGACAAATATTTATGTTCTTGCCTTGTAGAATCATGTACTATTATTCTTAATGTATGTACTCCAATGTAATTAGGAAAGCGATATTGTAAGCAATGTAATGGTGTACCCTCATGTAAAGGGAATTGTATATGTACTTGTAATCCTTTATACATGACCTTAATGATTACTTATCTGATGTTATAATATGGAATTGTATGTGTTTATTCATCTGATGCAAATAGACTTAGAATGAATTGTGGTTGTTAGTTAATTCATAATGTTGGTTAGACCTTGTTTTAGTTCGTTAGTAATGTAGCTGTCAAACCTTAGAGGATAAAGCTTAATTTAGATGTTATGAATAATTATGATTTACATTTAATTGTTATTTCCTTCTTTTTAAAAAAAATGTATTTTTTTGTAAGCTTAGTTGTGTTATCCTCTGGGTTCCTTGGATGGGCATTACATTTGGTATTAGAGCCAGGTTGCAACACTGGAACCTCTGGATTGTTTTTGTCCTCTGGATTGTTTTTGTTGCTCTAGGTTAAGAGTTTTTCTCCTTGTGGTAAGTTGGTAATAATACCTCTCACCTATGTGCTTTAGTGTGACATTAGAAGGTTGATAAGTTTACAGACTTGTTCTTTGATTCTGGAAGAAATAAATTCTTTATTCCTTGTTTTAATTATGTGTCTGCTATGTGTTCTCCCTCCTTTTCTAAAAATATGATGATGTATCTAACAATATGTGTTTCGTGAATGTTAATGCTTGTTGATTTGTTGAGGCCTTGAGTTCCTGTTCTTGTCTCTAGTGCTTTAGAAGAAAGAAGCATGATTACTGTTAGTGCATGTATTTAGGAGTGTGGTATTGCCCCCTCTATTTATGTGAATATCCTATACCCATTCTGTGTGGGGTGTTGTGAAAGACCAATGGTGTTTTGTGTTCCCTAGTTTGGTGAAGTAATCATACTTGGGTGTTATGTTTAGCTATGGGTGTAGAAGCATCATACCATCTTTATGTTAATTGCATTATATGTATAAGTATTAGAATGATTTAATCACTCAGTGGCATCATGCATTGCGAGACATGTGGATTATGTGGTGTTGTTGTGTGTGGGGTATCTTTGCGTGGTTGTTCAATAATCTGATATCTATCTCCTTATTAGCCATGACCTCATGTGGAAATTTTTTTGTGAAAGTTATCATTGTGTATGCCTATGTAAGAAATGTGTACAAGAGATCAAATTGGAGCTTGTGTTGGACCCAAGAGATCATGAATGTGATACTGTAAGTCAATTAGAGTTTTGAATTGTTCTTGTGTGTGATATCATACATTCACTTTGTAAATATCTTCTTGCATAAGGAAGTAATTGCATATGTTCATAGCTTGGTAAAAAAGAAATTGTACTACATTAATGATAGAAAATTTTTGTATATAAGTAGCGACTATGTTACCTTAAATTTTTGTATAAAAGTTGTTTAGATATGAAGATGTAGAAAACTTAGTTGTCCATGTGTTTGGTGTACATTCTCCAATGCATTCTGGACTTTGAGGCCTGGGGTATTGTGTAGCGGATATTCCCTTTTGTGGCTAAAATTAGTCACATCGTAATGTGGATTTGTTTGTAATATTGGTTGTTTTGAAATTTTTTGATAGCTGATTCATGTGTTGTTGGTGGGCTAACAGTGAATTTGTTTTCTTTGAACTCTCTTATGATAGGAGTGGTCACCAAAACTCTTTGCTTTATACTTGATTTATTGTTGAAAATTGCCGGCATTTTGTGACTTAAGATGGAATTTGATCATTTCCCCACTTGGGTTTGCATTTTTTTTAATTTCTATGGTGGGTATTCTGAATGTTTGTTTCATTTGGCTCTGTTTCATGTTAAGTGTTGTTTCTATCATGTTCATTTCAAACCTCTGATAGTGTGTTCAAGGAAGGACTCTACGGAGGATTGTACTTTGCATGTTCGGTATTAGTTGGAACCATAGTGGAAATAAGAGATGAGATGTATTTTCCTTGTTAATATGTGAATGCAATTCTCTAAATCATATGAAATTCTCAAAATATGTGTGATTGGTTATAAGTAGATCACATGATATGTCTTAAGGTGAGGAATGGATGTCCTTCTTGTCTTTATGAAACGATTGTGCCTGTCTTATGAATAATTGTTTAATATGGATGCCTATGTTGGCAATAGAAAATTGCAATACTAATATGTTATGTTTCCACCCTAGTCTGTGACTTCCAGGAGTAAGTAAAGTTTTAGGGGGGGAGGATGTAGTGCCCCTCCATTCTCATCTTGGATGTGTAGATAGTCTGGCTAAGGAGCATGAAGATGAAGGTAAAATAATAAGAATATTTAGGGTATGTTAGACAATTGATGTTGTACATTATATGATGTTGGTAGATTCTACATTCATGTTGGTGACATTCCTAATTATCCTCATGTGTGGTTTTATATGGTAGTCATCATGTTTTATTGATAATCCTTGTTGTGACACTGATAATCCACATGCTCTGACATTGTTTTACATTTAGGGGATTATGATGTTGATCTTACTATGATTGTCATAAGTTAGAATTGATTTTTATGTGACTAATTTTGTATTATAGGATGATCTGATTATTGTGTGGTGTGAAAAGAGACAATGTCATACCATTCATTCGTGAGCATCTGACGATGTTGCGATTCTCTTTCACTCCATGATTGTTTGATATTTATTATACTTGTGCATAGATCCTGTTGTGTGCTGCAGGTTGTAGGTACAGGCATCGACTCCACCTGAATTGACAAGTCTGAGCATGCCTTAAATCCAATGGAAACTGTTGAACGAAGATAACATATGGTCCCCTAGTTAGCCATCATCCTTGAAAAGGATGAGTATCTAGTTTTGCACCCAGTTAGTGTTGTCTAAATGGGCATGATAGTCAGTTGCTATTGTTGTGGTCATGCTTTTCGATCATGCATAGTGTCAAGTATTGTTTGGCATTTGGGTTATTTAGTTGACATTGTTTGATTGTTATTTTGGTTAATTGTTGTATTAAAATAATATTATTAGTTATGAAAGCATTTTTGTTATATATATATATGCCTTTATGAGAATTTAAGTTTATGGAAATAAATAATAAAAAAGTAATAATAAATGTAAATGCTAGCTAAAGATAAATAAATAAATTAATATAATCAAATGTTGTGTTAAGTGGCAATAAAAATAGATAATATTTATGAGTTGTTATAAAACTCATATATAGTAAATACTAAATAAATAAGAATAAAAATGATTCTTGTATAGTTGTAAAGAAAATAAATCAGATAAAAAAAATTGTCTGGTCTCATTGTAAATGATAAAAAAAATAGCAAATTGTAAGAAAGGGATTTAGGCAGAATTTATTGCCTTTAATGGGAGGAATCTTCTGGAAGATATTAGGGGGATTTCTCTCTCATTATAATCTTCAGAAGATGGAACTTTTGAGGGGGGGAGAGGAGATGGGGAAGACTAGTTTGTGGCTGCAGCAGTTGAACCTGACATTAAATCTTCAGCCCAGTCAAGCAAGCGAAATCAGGTTCCTTTGGTTCTAATTTCTGTCTCAGTTTTCTGTTGAAGCAAATGTTTGATTTATGTTTTTTCCTATCGATTGTAATTTTCTTGAGAGGTTAGAAGCTTTGTTATCAGATCCAATTGTGCATGTCTGTATCATTGCATTTCTGGGAATCACTGATTGAAGTGACTGTCTATCTTTCACCCATTTCATCTCTATTTTCTTTAGTCTGTTGCGTCAGCCATAACTTTATTTTTGTGAACTGGGTTCCTCTAAATTTTTAATATATGGTGCAAAACCTAGTTATCCAAATCATATCCAAAAATTAGCCTTACCTAATTTGTCATTTTGGAGATATGAATATTTTGTGACTGTCTATCTCTCACCCATTTCATCTTTATTTTTATAGTCTATTGTGTCAGCCATAACTTTATTTTTATGAACTGGGTTCCTCCAAATTTTTTATATATATTGCACAACTTGGTTATCTAAATCATATACAAAAATCAGCCTTACCCATTTTGTTATTTTGGAGGTATTAATATCTTGTGACTGTCTACCTCTCACCCATTTCATCTCTGTTAAAATAGTTAGTTGCATCACCAATAAGTCTTTATTTTCAAATTTGGTTTCTCTAAAAATCATATTGCAAAAGTTAGCATTACCCAATTTGTCAATTCAGAGATATGTGTCAATTAGTGATAGACAATTCCTATGCCATCTTGGTTGTTGTTATTAAATCTACAAATCCATTCTGTGCATATCCTGCAACCATTTTGATCCAAAGATTTATAGCATTCTAATATTATAGGATTTTAGCCTTCCTTATATAGTTATATTTAATAGTTTTTACAAAATTGTCTAGATTATTAATGAATTCTACATCCGTGTAAATAGTGTAAATAATTGTTGTGTTTAATTTGTATGTCTTAGAGTTATTTGCAGTTTGTTCGCAATCATTTTAATAAAATGAAATTAAAATAAGTCTTGAGAATTATTAGTTAAAATATTGTTACTCGTGGACACTTATATCTTATGATTATATTGTAATTGCTACTAGTGGTTTTAAAGTTACAGTTCTATATTATTGAGATAAATTCACTTTATAACCGTTAGATGATTGTTCATGTTTGGATTAATGTTACATTCCTTAAAAAAAAATATTGTTGAAGGGTATTAGCTTATGATGTGCTTTGAGAGTGAATGTGATGTGAAACCATTATGTTTTTAATGGTGTCAAGTGTTGTGTTATTTGGGGAAGTTGTTTCCAGAGGCCTAGGAGGGTATGATTGTGTGGGGGTTGGCTTTGGGTGCATCATGTGAGTTGAATGAAATGCATTCTTGAAATGTTGCCTCCTATTCATGTTGGTATGATACATGTGCAAGATGGATAATGCCTTGCTCAATGTACCTATTCATGTGGTTATGATGACTATGTAAGATGGATAATGCCTTGCTCTATGTGATGTGAAATGATGTGTATTTTGTGTTGTAAATGCATCATGATGAGAATGTGATAGTTCATGCTTGGTTTATGTTTTGGGACAAGGATATAAGAATTGGTCCTTGTGATTATATTTTGTATGCAAGAAGGTAAATGCCTTGCATTGTATATGTTACTTGTCATTGTGATGGTAATTGTCTTGCTTCATCGATAGGGTCTTCTAGATGGAGGTAGGGGAGTGGCTTTCAATGTGGGGTTGGTGCCCAAAATGGTTGCCAGGATAACCCATTGGAAATTTTTTATCCAGTGATAACTTAATAATAAATTTAGAGGGTTGGGTAGTTTCCACACTAAATAAGATAATTGGATGCCTCACCCATGCTCGTAGTGCTTGTTCAGGCTAAGGGTGGGATGAGAAGGCCGTGGTTGGCAAGATCAACTTCCTTGTCCTCATGAAAGGAATGTTGGTTCCGCATGTGTCACCCTATGGGGCTGGTGTCTGGTGAGAGACTGCTAGGATAACCCATGTTAGGACTATGTGATGACACTCTTCCCTACTGCAGCCTATCATTCCTTAAGTGTGTTTTCCCCTTTTATTATGTGATTGCCTCTAGAAGTGATGTTTGAGTTACTTGTGTTGTTCATATTGACCTGTGTTGTATTTGAGCCATGTGTAGTCCTTGCACTTGTTAGTCTTCTATCTTTCTGACTGTTTTATGTTGTGGGACCTTATGTTATCTCCTAGCATGGGGGGTGGACCTTAGGGTTCCACATGGTTGGGTGCTTGTGCTTTATCTCCATTGGTTTTCTTGCTATTGATTGTGAGCGAGAAGGATGTATTACTTGTAGAAAATTTTAGATCTTGATCTAGCTCAATGAAATAGATGTTTATGTTCTTGCCTTGTAGAATCATGTACTATTATTCTTGATGTATATACTCCAATGTAATCAGGAAAGCGATATTGTAAGCAATGTAATGGTGTATCATCATGTAAAGGGAATTGTATATGTACTTGTAATCCTTTATACAAGACCTTAATAATTACTTATCTAATGTTATAATATGGAATTGTATGTGTTTATTCATCTGATGCAAATAGACTTAGAATGAACTGTGGTTGTTAGTTAATTCATAATGTTGGTTAGACCTTGTTTTAGTTCATTAGTAATGCAGCCATCGAACCCTAGAGGATAAAGCTTAATTTAGATGTTATGAATAATTATGATTTACATTTTGTTGTTATTTCCTTCTTTAAAAAAAAAAGTGTTTTTTTGTAAGCTTAGTTGTGTTATCCTCTGGGTTCCTTAGCGGGGTGTTACAACCCGTCCAGGATTAGCCATAAATCAACTAAGGAATCCCACTACTTGGGCAATGTCTAGTCTTGTGTAGACCATAACATACATCAAACTACCAACAACACTAGTATAAGGTACTTTGCTCATGTCCTCCACCTCACTAGGAGATTTTGGACAATCCTCAATAGACAACTTTGTTCCCAAAGAAATAGGAACACACAATGGTCTACAATCTGCCATGCTGAACCTATCCAACATGGTCTTCACATACTTACTCTGGCTTAACAAAAGGTTTTTGTTAGTTCTGTCTCTTCTGATTTCCATTCCTAGAATGTACCTGGCTGCCCCTAAATCTTTCATTTCAAACTATGTTGACAACAAAGATTTAAAATAAAAAATCATATTCTTACCCTTCCCAATGAGCAACATATCATCAACATATAATGCAACAATGAGAATACGATCACCATCAAACTTATATAATACACAATGATCTAATTTCGATCTCACAAATCTAATTAACAACACAAAGGCATCAAACTTCAAGTACCACCTCCTAGGAGACTGCTTCAAACCATACAAAGACTTCTTTAACTTGCAAACTAAATTTTTTTTACCTTTCACAATGTAATTCTTTGGCTGTGACATGTAGATTTCTTCCTCCAAATCACCATGAAGGAAAGCTATCTTCACATCCATCTGTTCTACCTCTAAGTCATAAGCTGCTACAAGAGATAACATGAATTGAATGAATGTCAACTTTACAACGGGAGAGAAGATCTCACCATAATCTATACCCTCCACTTGTGAATACCCCTTCACAACCAATCTAGCCTTATACTTCTTAACACTTTCATCTGCACCAAATTTCTTCTTGAACACCCATTTGCATCGAACAGGTTTCTGTCCAACAGGCAAAGGCACCAAGTCCCAAGTTTGATTCTTTTCCAAAGAAGCCATCTCATCCTCCATGGCCTCCTTCCAGGAACCTGCATCTGTCATATCCATAGCCTCTGATATAGTTCTAGGTTCATCATTGTTAGTAAGCAAAGAAAAAGCACAACTAGAATCAAGCAATGTATAACCAAACCTCTCAGGTTGCTTTCTTATTCATGTAGACCTCCTCAAGAACTGAGGTTGAGGTTTAGCTTCTTCATCTAAGCTTTTAGAGCTACAAGAGCTCTCCTCATCATCAGGTCCAACATTTTCTTTCTGTTTAGTCTTCTCAAGGGTACCAGGAAATTGAACAACATCCTCTTTCTTTTCTTTTTCTTCTGGCTGTAAAATAGTGGAAGGTGTTAGCTCTTTGAAGATGACACTTTTGCTATACAATACTTTTTCAGCCACAGGATCCCAAAGCTTGTATCCTTTCATACCGACACCATAGCCAATAAAGATACACTTAACAACCTTGTTCTCAATTTTGACCGCTTCTCCCTAGGCACATGTGCATATGCCTCACAACCAAAAACATCAAGATGCCTTATTGAAGGCTTTCTACCAAACCGCACCTCCATGGGTGTCTTACCAACAAGAGCTGATGTAGGAGATTTGTTTATCAGATAGCAAGCAATGGCAATAGCTTCAGCAGAAAACTTTTGTTCTAGGCTAGCTCCACTAAGCATACTCCTAGCCTTCTCCATCAGTGCCTTGTTTATCCTCTTTGCAACTCCATTTTGCTGCGGGGTATATGGAGTTGTCTTATGTCTTTCAATCCCAAGTTCCTTGCAATATTTATCAAATTCTGTAGAACATAACTCACCACCATTATCAGTTCTCAAACACATAATCTTTTTACCAGTCTAATTTTTAGCAAAGACTTTAAACTCCTTAAACTTACTATAGACTTCAGATTTGCTTTTGATAAAATAAATCCATGTCCTTCTACTGTAGTCATCTATGAAAGATACAAAATATACATATTTTGATAATAAAGGAACATTAACAGGACCAAATACATCAGAATGAACAAGGTCCAACACACTAGAAGACTTATGAGAACTTGAGTAAAACTGAACACAGTTTTGTTTTCCATATATGCAATGTTCGCAAAAGTCAAACTCAATATTACAATCATCTAACCCATCAACGAGGTTTCTATTTTTCAGGGTTCTAAGACCCTTCTCACCAATGTGGCCAAATCTCTTATGCCATAACATTATCTTTTCAGCAGGAAGCTTAACTTCCAAGGCATGAATACAACCATCAGGACTAGATACAATAGATTTCTTCACTGCTCATTTAGATGGTGGGGATGAAGTGACTGTTGCCCTCTTTCTTGAGTCAGAAGAACTATTGCATTGTGAAATGCATGCCTCCAGCCGAAATAGAGTACCTCTCCTAGTACCCTTAGCAAGCACCATAGCTCCTCTAGTCATCTTGCATCCTTCTTTCGAAAAGACAACCTGCACACCTGCATCATTCAACATACTTATAGAAAGTAGGTTCTGTGCTGAGCTTGGGATGTACATAACCCTAGAGATCCCTTTCACTCGTCCATCAGGGAATGGGATAGAGACTCTTCGATGACCAACAATCTTTAGATGAGAGTCGTCACCTAGGTACTTTTCCACCATCAAACTCCTCATACTTAGTGAACCAGTCTCGATGCGAGGTCATGTGGAATGATCCACCAGAATCAATCAGACACACATCATCAGATGTATGGGTTGCCAGGGCTGCGATGAAAGCATCACCATCATCTTGTGACTTGTTAGAATTTGAATCTGGGTTCTTCTTCTTTTCCTTTTCCTCTTTGCATTCCTTTTAGAAATGCCCAGTTTTTCCATAGTTCCAACAAAGAGCCTTGGACTTTCCAGGAGATTTAGATCTCCCATGGGATTTGGATCTACCCTTCTCATCTTTCTTGTCCTTCTTTTTCCCTTCCTCCTTGGGTCTTCCATGAACTACAAGAGCCTCTTTGGCTGCCTCAGAAGACTTTCTCCGCATCTCTTCAGACAACAGTGAAGAAACCACTTCATCCATTTTGAATGTGGATGTGGGGCTTCCAATAGCCATGACAAGATGATCCCATGAGTCTGGCAAAGAACAAAGCAAGGTCATACAACGATACTCCTCCTCCATCTTCACACCAATGGATGTCAATTGTGCAACCAACATGTTGAAAGCATTCATATGTTTTGCAATAGATCCTCTGTCCTCCATTCAAAGAGAATACAACTTCTTTCTTAGAAAAAGTTTGTTAACTAGGAATTTGTCTTGATACACATCTCCCAACTTCTTCCAAAGCAAGTTTGTAGTAGCCTCCTCATGGACATTTAACAGGACAGAATTAGCAAGACTAAGTCTTATGAGACCCTTAGCCTTCTGATCCTTGAGATCCTAGTCAGCTTGTGACAATTCTGTAGGTTTTGTTCCACTAATAGTTTCCCAAAGGTCTTGATCAACAAGCATGTCTTCCATCTTGAGCTTCCATAGCTCAAAATTAGTGCCATTGAATTTCTACGCCTCTATCCTTCTGGATGTGCTTGCCATCTCCTTGCTACAATAAGATTTAGAATACTCTGCATAGACTCCCACTCAACTTAAGATTAGCTCAAAAAACCCCTACCCAACAACTAGGACCAAAGGTGATCAAGCTCTGATACCAACTAAAAGGAAGCTAAGTGTGCGGAAATCACTTCCTACACTAATCTAATGAGGGGAGAGCTATACAAATTCAATTTAATATTTACAATTACAACAACATGAAACATATAACATTGATTTACATTATAGGCAATGAATAAATAAATACACTCAAAATAATGCAAGGAATTACCATGGTTGAGACACCTTAATTCCCAACAAAACTAAGGGGTCAAAATTCCAAAATTGTAGTTATTAAAGCTTATCATGTTAAGCCTTTATTTCCCTGTCATCTCCATTGTGCTCTTTTTATTCTAATCTTTAGTTGACCCGTGTTCATAGGTCATATCACTAATACTTACCTGTTGGAGGGGTTTTATCTCATCAAGATGACCGACCCTTCATGTAGTTTCACCAACTCTATCGGTCATCATCAAATGTGCTTGGGCGCCATTCTCAAATCAATGGTTGCATTTGAAATTGCAAAGAGCATGAATCAAGACATCAATGGATAGAATTTAAATCAGATTCATGTCTCTTGTGTATCCTCTTTGACAGGCGAGTGGATGTCACTATATGCGACTGGTTTGGGAAGTTCTTTTTAAGTCTATTATTAGACTCTTTTTAAGGCAATTTTTTTACTCGATTGAAAAGCATTCTTTTAAGAAGTTTTTTTTTCTATGAAGATTTGTTTCTATTTTAAAAACTCAAATGGGTCTTCATATCTCAGAGTTTAAAGTTTTTTAAGGAGAGATTTTTTTCTATATGCTTAGAAGACAAGGAAGTTTTTGATAGAGATTTTTTGGTAGAATGATTTTATTTTTCATGGATGAAGTATGCAAAGAATATGAAGAAATTGGAGTAGATTGAAGGAAATTGAAAAGAAAGTCAGAGATAATGAAGAAGTGTTTTAAGGCAGATTGAAAGAAGATATTTAAGAGGGAGATTTTATTATTTTTCTTACAAGGGCATAAGATGAAAAACATCAGAGAGGAGAATATCAATGGATATTTGAAAATGAAGATGTGAATGAATTTTTTGGTGGAAGAACAAAGATTTTTTAATTGCAGGGATAGAGTGATTTTATTTCAATGAAGATTTTATTGAGGAGTTATTTCTTTCAAGGAGATTTTTTTTATGTTAAATTGTTTTTGGAGAAGTCATTTTGTTTTTTTTTGCAGATTGGAGTTTGCAGAAGATTTTGTAAAGAAAGAAAAATATGAAGGGTCATTTGGGAACAAAGATTTTCAGATTGAAAGAGAAGATGAATGCAGAGAGGAAAATGAAAAGACAAGAAGATGATAATGCAGAGGAGAGGAATTCCAAGAGATTTTTTGTTTATAATTTTATTGCAGGTGCTCTGTGAAAGAATGGGATTATAGGAATATGAAAAGACATACAATCTTTATATAATGGTTTTTGTAGATGCATTGAAGATTTTTTTTAGTGAGTCTGTGTGTGGATCAAAGGGCAATGATAAATAAAATGTGTTGAAATATGCAGAGATGAGAAATGCAGCAAATACAATGGTGCAAATCAGATTGAATGGCAATCATATCTTGCACATTAAGCTTGATGATTTGATAATGGTGATTGTACATTGTGTTAGTTAGACATCAATTAACCAGTGAGGTATATTGTAGCTAGTGAGGCATGTTGGTTAGTGAGACCTATTCATCAGTCAGTGAGACTTTGTATGATTGTTCATTATTAAGCCAGTGAGGTGATTTCAAAGTGGTTTTTATTCCCCTTGAGGGTTTTCCACTCATCATATATTGTGTTATATTTCTTATGTGTCTTCATGATTTGTGTTTAATGTCTTGATTCATGTATTCAATATTATAATTGTACATCTGTGTGTTAATAAATAAATTTTTCTTTCTATCTCTTTATCTTGTAAGTCAAAACGATTAAAAATTGTAAAATTAATACAACACTGATTCACCCCCCCTCTCAGTATTGTCCTGGACTCCAACAGTGTCAACATGTATACAGACAAGGAAATAACGTGACAAATCTTATTGCTAATATGGCCTGTTTGCTTTGCTTCCTAAAGGATCTCTTCTCTTAGATAAAGACTCCAGCTTCAAATATCCTCATCTTGTCAAGCTCTTAGAGATGAGGAAAAAGATCAATGTTTTTAGCTAACATGTTTGTGGTTTTCTGGCAAGTGTTTTTTATGTTTGAAATATTTTATGTCCCCTTTCCAAAATCATTATCTTTGAAGATATTTATCGGCCTCTCTTTATTGTTTGCTGCCTCAGCTGTGCCACAGATGACAGGAATACTGCTTGAAAAGCAATATCTGTACATCCTCCTTTTCTAAATGTGGGAATTTACTTCACATGTGCCTTCTACCTTGGATGAAATCATTTTGATTTCTGTGATAGTCATTTACATCTCTTGATGGATTTGTTATTATTACTGGCTTGTGAGATGGGTGTTAAAAGTTTGATTGCCCCTTTCATTCCCGACTCTTCTTTTTGGCAATCTATTTTTTAGAGCTCCTCTACTTGTCAATGGCATTGATGTTGCGTAATACGCGAGTCTTCCTTCCTATCCAAGACTGGGAAGTTCCCTTGCATGGAGCTATTGATAGAGGAGGGCTTCAACGAGATTTGAAGCTACTCTCGGGAGATGTGGAAGATGCACTCATAGAGGTTTGTGGAAAGGATTTTCTTCAACAATCTAAGGTCTGCTACACTTCACATTTAGTCTCTCATTTTCTTTCCAATGCCATGGATGCTATTCAACAAGTGGACATTGTTAAAGGGCTTGCAGTGAATTTTATTCATGAATATCTTCTGCTGGCGGATAAATTGAACCATGCTTTTGCTAATTATGATTTGCATGTGGGTTTGGCTGATATTGGTGGTCTCTTTGCTTAGTCAGACTTGCTTGAAAAGCCTCATTTGAATTGTGTGTTTCAAGCTATGAATCTCATCTTGCAAACAAATAGTTGCGACCCATTGGACTACTCTCTTCAAGCTCATAGAAAATAGTTGGGAAATACCTATAAAGGAAAGATTGAGGATTTCTACAATGCTTGGTCTTTCTTGATTCACTTCAATCCTCTGGCTCCCTTTATTCTTGCTGAAGCAAACATGAATGTTGAAGATGAAGTGTCTGCTCACTTGGGTTTTCAAACTTTCAAAGTGGCAGATTTAAATGCCACTTTAATATGTGATCATAGTTTCTATTTATCTTCATGTGGCAGCTTATCACTTTCTCTTCTTGCTACTTTTTGCTTTGTGCTTCTTTGTAATAGCTTAATCTAGTCTTTGGACCTTTTTTTGTAAAACTTTATTATACTTTTTAATATAAATACTTATGACATCCTTATCAAAAAAATAATAATAATATAATATATTAATTTGTTACTAATTTTTAATATTTAGCAAACATAAGTGAATAAAATAATAATATTAATATTAATAAAAATAATTTTTTTAAAGATAATGTGCCTGGTAAACTTTTTAACGTGACCGGTGACGCTGGTGCGACACGCCCTCCGGCTCCACACGAATACTTTTGCTCGGAGCAATGAACCGATGAGGCCACAACTCGGGGACCTCATCCCCTAGGAAGAACACTTCAAACCCGCGAACTCATTGGCCCAGCGAAGGCGTAAAGCCTTGCGAGCTCGTTGGCCCAGCAGGGGTTTGAACTCTGGTGGCTGCCACTACAACCACTGAACCATGCCATCATCGGCCATTAAATCATTGTATATTATCATAATATAAATATTACAATAATTTTATAATTATAATAATGATAATAATCGTATAGCATTTTAATAACCAATAAGAAAAATTGAATTGTTGCATAACCAAATTCACAAATATTGACTCACTCATAAAATATTTAAAAAATTATTTGGATAATAATAATAATAATAATAATAATAATAATTTAATAAGCATAAATGAATTACTAAAAATAGTATCTCCAATCCGCCTAGAAGAGGTCATTTGAGCCAATCACAATAGAGATAAATAATTTCTCCAATTTTTTTTGTTAAAATTTTCTCCATAGGAAAAGTTCAAATTTAATTCAAATTTGCTCGACAAAAAAATTTATATTGAGTTTTGATTGGTTTACTCTTGCTAAGCCACAGAACCACATCCATTGCAATAGTACTGACTAAAGTGCTAATAAAATGTAAGTGGAAGTAAATATAAACTAAAAAATGAATAATTTTGCCATAAAATAGGGAATGATAAAGAGAATAAGGGAGAGTGGATATTTTTATTTATCTTTAGTTTTCCCTCCCCTAAATTTCTGCATTTCTAAACATAATATTAAAAAAAAAAGTAAAACTACAAAAACCGGTTCAAATTATCAGCCCCAATCACAACACTTAGAATAATTTTCTTAATATTTTTGCATATAGACTTAGGAAAATTTAATATTTGTTCAACATTCAAAATAATACTCTCTTTTTGATTGGTTTATTTTACATAGATTAATAAGTAGGTAAGAATATTTATACTTGAATAGTGTAATTTTAGCCATGTTTTTCCATTTGACCTAGAAGTGGTACACATTATTTTTCTTTCACACACCATTTAACATTTCAATTATAATTTCTACAACTATCATTAATTAATCTAAATTGATTTATGCTTATGTGCATGCATCTTATTGGATTAGTTTACATTGAGCCTACGGAAAGTTTATTTTCCTTTAATAGATGTTTGGTGTGGGTTTTTTAATTATTAAAAAATATTTTTATCAATTATATAAATATGTACATTGTAGTTATTCTGTATATTTTTAAATTATTAAAAAATATTTTTATTAATCATATTTTTTCTATAATTTATTTTAGTTATTGATTTTTCAATTAATTATATAAATATAGTACATTGTAGTTGTTCTCTATAAAATTTTAATTATTAAGAACTATTTTTATTAATTGACTAACTATGTTAAGAAGTGTAACTTAAATGACAAGGAAGGAAGATTTAAGGACATGAATAGATAACAAAATCTCTTTTACCACTTATATCAAAAATAAAAATAAAATATAATCAACATCATCATTAAAAGGTTTAAATTTCTTTTTATACTTTAAATTATGCCTTTCCTTAAAATAATTTTTTTTTATGAGAAGTGTTAGAAAAAATCATAGATATCTTAAATACATTTATCTAAAAGATGTTGAATCTTGAAATATCTATATTAAATAAAAATATCTCTCACTATATTTTAAATTAACATATTTAAGATATTTATACTAATATAATACATTATATTTGATGTCTTGATTTTTAATTATTAAAAAATAATCTCACTATCTTTTAAAGAAATATATTTAAGATATCTATACTAATATAATACATTATACTTGATGTGATTTTTTATATAATTAATTTTTTTATTATTAAAAAATATCTCTCACTATGTTTTAAATAAACATATTTAAGATATCTATACTAATATAATACATTATATTATAATTTTTTAATATTAAAAATATTTGTCACTATCTTTTAAATAAATATATTTAAAATATCTATACTAATATAATACATTATATTTAATAATTTTTTTAATTATTAAAAAATATTTCTATTAATCATACAAATATAATACATTAAAATTGTTCCAGTTAAAACATATTTCTATTAGTCATACAAACAAAATATTTCAAATATAATATAAAAAATTATCCCCAACTTCTTCCAAAATTGACCATCTTTTTATTTATACAATTACCCATTACATGATAGATACCTGATATGGAAAGATACTTCCATTTCCCATCACAGACAAAACAAATTGCACTAATACAGTTTTGTTTTTTTCTGTTTATTGAAAAGATCAGAGCCAAGATTCTTTCCAAGAGAGTTAAACAAGTCTTTTTTTGTCTAAACAAAGAGAAAGTCATTTCCATACCACATGGGTAATGTCAAACAAGGTAGTCATTAAAATCTGATTTTATATTTAACAAGTGGGTAATTTATATTATTATTATTCATTACAATCATATTGTAGCCTGTTTTTTAATATATGAGACTTTTCTTGAGGTACGGTAGACTTCCACTTATAGTGCAGGTTACCTTTTACACTATAAATTATAAAATCAAATCATGCTGTATTTGAGAATGAACACATGATATCATTAATCTTCTAGAGGAAGAAAAAAGCAAAACATTTTAAAGGGTTTCTCACAAAGGTGTTCTATTTATTGATCTTTTAATTGATATTGGATGGATAGAATTTTTGATATGTGGAATCAGGTTACATATTTATCATCTAATTCTATATATGTGTATGGAATTAGGTTATATATATGTATTCAATATCAATTATGGAATTAGGTTATATATGTATGTATTCAATATCAATTAAAAATTTAATAAATCATACAGAACATTTTTTTAGGGACTCTCTTGTTCACAGTTTGTTGTGTTATGAATAGTCTGATTGTTTTTTGAATAGTATACTGTATTGTAATTATGTATTCAGTTAAGTGATATTCTTAATAAGAAAATTATTTTAAAAATATTGTGGTCTTTTTTTAATTATTAAATATCCTAATAAACCTTTTGTCCACTGCAATATTATTACAAGTATATCCCCAAGACTGCTTTTATATCAAAGAGAATCAGAATGTTTGAATTCATAAGTAAATCTCTCTTATGAAGTAAAACGACGGAGAACAAAATATAACAATAATAATAATAATATATTTTCTATCAAAAGAAATCTAAAACAATCTTGCTTTTGCTTTCTCGTTTAAGTTTTCCTTTTCATAAACTATTTGGAGAACAAAATATAACAATAATAATAATAATATATTTGCTATCAAAAGAAATCTAAAACAATCTTGCTTTCTAGTTTAAGTTTTCCTTTTCATAAACTATTTGAAGATTTTATTTCCAACCACCCATAACAATCTGCATTAAAATTTATCTATTGACACTTATGTCAAAAGAAGTCTCCACTGAGGACAATGAATTCATTCGATGACTCTTTTGCAAGCTTTTAATCATTCTGTTCTCAAACTGTTTTCCATTTCAAGATTGTGTTCTCAGTGTTTTCAAGATTGTATTCTCAGTGTTTTCCATTTCAAGCCTGATGATTGCCCATAGAGGAACCCCTGGGCATACAAATTTCTCCACGTTATGCTCAGTCCTCTATATAATAGAGTGTCACATTCATCAGTTATAATGAAAGGTAGATGCATATCCTTATTTTAATAATTTGACAATTTGTGGATGTATTCTTGTCACAATATAATGGTATGCACATGTGGTTGAAAATGTTAAGTATCTATCTTTCCATTCTCTTTTCTAAAGATATACCACATATGATTTAATGGGCCTGGCCTTCGTCAAACCTAGTCTTGAAATGCAAGATCATGCATTGTCTTGGGTCATTCAAGTGGTGGTTTATTATTATTATTTCTATTAAAGTGTATGTATTGCTGGCTATTTTTTACATTTTTATATTTTGATGTTCCCTAAAGTAGAATTTGACCCCAATTACCTTTTCCTTTCTTATATTTTGATGTTCTCTAAAGTAGAATTTGACTCCCAATACTTTGTATGAGTGTTTTTATGGATTGTTTTAAAATTCTTTTAAGGAATTTGGGTTAATATATGATATAAGTTTTTTCCCCTAGTTTTTTTATTGGAATGGAACATAATTTTTTAAGTAAATTTAATAGAAGAGTATTTTTTAAGTGTAACATAGGGAGAAAAGAAATAGGTCTTGACAAGTAGTGCCATGTGTAATGTTAGGTACCCACAAATCCATATGTATCCCTCTTAAAGAGAGATGCTCCCACAAAGAACAACTTATGTATGTTGTAGAAGATGAAGATATCAATTTGAAGTTATTTTATTTGCTTTTATTTTACATAGATATATAAAGTAAAATATATCTTATCTTCTTTTACATAGATATATAAAATAAAATAAATAGTTGTAATGTAAAATAAAAGCAAATAAAACAACTTCAAATTGACATCTCTGGGCATTGTTTTAGATATATTTATTTATTTATTTATTTTTTTAGATAGATTTATTTGTACCCTCATTACATCCAAAGAAGGTCATGAAGCTCCATGAGAGCTATCATCAAATAGGAGAATAATGTCCTCAATATTATTATCAAGATTCAATCTAGACAATATTCTACAAACAAATATGAGATGTCTTGTAAGTATGTATCCTAATGGGGTGACTTCCAACCAATTAGTTGACTTCTAAGAGCAACGTTCTCTTATTAGCTTCCTAGGAATAAAATATAATTACCTAAGTAAACTTAATAAAAGAGGTGCAGTAAAATATTACACCAACAAGATAGAGATCGTAAATTGTTATGAAGAATGAGGTGTTGATATCTCAAATCCCTTTAAAGTGTCAATCAACACTGATTTAATAATACAATGGGGTTGAAGATGAGCCACTTTGTATAGATTCTTCAAAACGTCACAAGCATGATGAGTCACATTAGAGAGACTATTTCACATTTTGATTCCCTTCAAAGTCCAAGTAAACTTTCACATCCCCACCTTTGAAGGAAAAATTGTACTAGATACCATTGATGAATAAATTTTCAAGTGGGAAATATATTTATTTATTTAAATAGTTTCTCAAGTTAAGATAAAATCACATTCGTCCTACTCAAAGATGAATCCCAAATTTGACAATGGTGGGATGCTAGTCTACTAGCAAAGGAGGAACCGGTAGAGCTCAAGTTTAGGTGAATTTCATCTAAGGATTTTTTTGGAGGCTATCAAGGATTGTTTTCTTTTTTGGAGAATACATATGGTAACAAGTAGATTCAATGGAATCTTTTGTGATAGAAGGACCAATCGATGTAGAACTACACGAATACATTCCATTTATTATCTTCAATAGTCATAATCAAGAACTCTAGTGAAGCACTAAATCCTCAAGTACCATAGTAGACTTCCCCATCATATATAGTAATGTAGTCATAGATGGAGGGTCTAACTAAGGATTGTCTAACCATGTAGCCTCAACATAAATACTTAAATCCATGCTATCATGCCCAAAATAAACACTCAACTACTCAACCAGAACCAATTTGTTTGAAAGGCAAAAATTGCCACTTTACTAGATAACAACACATATGAGCATGCATCACTATCTCATGAGTTGGCATATCAAAAGCAATTTCATAATAGGATACATTAACATATGTGGGGAAAAAGAAGAGAAACAATTAGGTAGACATGAATTATGACTGGAACTAGGTAAGAGGGGTCATCATCTTGACTAGGGTCAAGGCTTAGCAATGAGATTTTGAGGTGCCCCTAGGTAGGGTGGTTAGATAACTTAACTAGTGAAAAAGAGTGTTTATCATCTGAAATAAAATATTTATAACTGAAGTGGCATTAAGTCCATTAGGAACTCATTATTTGACTATTGTGGTTGATTATTAACATTAAGAGATTTGTGACTAGGAATTTAAATTATTTAATAATGTGCATGGAATATCAACTATCCCTTTCACATGAAAAATTATTGATAAAATTAACTACGCGTTTACGAGGATTATCTATTTCTCCAACTAAAAGATAACATTATACAAAAGACAAGTCTCAAATGTATAAATTAAGAAGTAACTTACTTTATCACTTTATTCACAATATTGACTTAAGTTGTAACTTAAGTCAAGGGGACCTAGCTACATGGTCCCCCGCCAAGGCTTAAATCTCAATTAAGTTGTAATTAGTTTAAGGAGTATTAAGTGAGTATGTTGGGGCCTCATCCCTTAGATTTTGGGCATTCTAAAAGGAAGCCCTAATATAGAAGAGTTTCTAGAAAGAAGTTTTTATGTTTATTTTTTCCCTCATTTTTCATGCAAATTGAAGGGTTGGAGGAGGAAGTGGATTCATGAGGAGTTTGAAGAGAAACTCTCTCAACTCCATAGCAACATGTAAAAATCTTTATGACAAAAGCATATTTATTTATTTTGGTGCATATAGCCATAGAGGCATGCTTATTATATATATGCTTATAATACATATGTACTTATTTTTTTTATTGTAAAGATACACAAATATATATTTTGTGGTTTTAAAATATTACAATGCTTTTTAGGTTAATAAGTGATAACAGGAAAAAATAATGAACTGTGTTTTATTTTTAATAAGGGGGTTTTAGCCCAAATGAGGAGGGGTTGATGGCCTCCCCATGGGTCCACAGGACCCCTTGTGGATTGCATGCCTTATAGGGCTTGTGGCCCATGGGGGTTGATCCCCCTTTGGGATTGGCCCAGGATGGCAGGGCTGAACCTTGTCGCCCCCCTTTTCTTATTTCAAACTTGCATTATTTATTTATTTATTTACAGGTTACTTTATAATTTAAAAGGAACACTCTACTCAATAGATCCAACATTTGATTTTATAACAATTAGTTGTGTCTATATATATATGATATTTACATATATACCTTTATCTGAAACCAAAAGATTAAATACAATATTTATATATTTTAAAGCTTTAAGATATTTACATTTGTATATTCACATATATTCATATCAACTATTTGTAGGTATATTTATCATTCACCTCAAATATTTACTTTCATATATTCACACTCAAACACAAATACAACTTCTTTTAATTTTTAAAAAAACTCGTAGTTATGGTAGTCATTAATTTTCCACAGTCCATGATGTTAAATTGATTTGAATGCTTCTAGATTTGACTGTGTTGGTTATTTTTCCCTCAACGTTTTGAATCACACACAGTGATCCATCATCAGGAGAAAGAGAGCAAGAGAAGAGAAATAAAAATGATGATTTACAGAGTTGAGCCAACTTAAAAAGAGGGAAACAGTGGAAGTGATGGGATGTGGAAGCCAAGACAACAAGGGGAGAAGGGAAACCACCTATCAAAGTTAAGACAAAGGACAAAAAAATGATAAAACACACTCAAGAAAAGAAACAAGAAACAAAAAAGAAAGACCCAATAAGAACAAGGATAGAGGGAGAAATAACAAGATATATATCTATATAAATCAATAAATCCACTTAAAAACAATGACAAGAAATCAATATATATATATATATATATATATATATATATATATATATATATATATATATATATATATATATATATATATATATATATATATATATATATATATATATATATATGTATAAATGCAAAGTAGGAAGACGAGGACATAAAGAACACACAAATATCTTATTGGGTCTTTCTTTTTTGTTTCTTGTTTCTTTTCTTGAGTGTGTTTTGTCATTTTTTTATCTTTTGTCTTAACTTTGATAGGTGGTTTCCCTTCTCCCCTTGTTGTCTTGGCTTCTGCATCCCATCACTTCCACTACTTCCCTCTTTTTAAGTTGGCTCAAGTTTGCAAATCATCATTTTTATTTCTCTTCTCTTGCTCTCTTTCTCCTGATGATGGATCACTGTGTGTGATTCGAAATGTTGAGGGAAAAATAACCAACACAGTCAAATCCAGAAGCATTTAGATCAATTTAACTCGTATTTATATAAATATGCATTCCATAAATGTATTAACACCTAATGAATGATTCTAAGTATGATACTAAAGAAAGGAAGGTATAATTATTTGTTTGTGCATGTATATAAACATGTTGTCTAATTGTCTTGTTTATTCATTTATTTATTTATTAATATTATTATTTTTGAACAAATGAGATTACAATATTTGTTTTAAATAATATGTGTATCCTCTTAAGAAGAATGGTCTTACATTTATAGCCAAACATACTCAATTTGTTCCATTGATTTAGACAAATTTTCAAGATAAGATGTAAGATGCTTCTAGTGTGATACTTCACTCAAATACATAAAATTATTAAGAATTAATGGGGGTTGAAATAAGTATCTGGTGAATTATAAACAAGTTTCGATTCATAATGTTATATTATGCAACAAATACAAATCTCTACTTTCCTTTCCCATAGATATAAGAATGCGGGATGAAAGGTATTTCAAATTAATGGGTTTATAAGTCCAACTTAATCAATAGAAATTTCCCTCAACTAATGAATACATTACACAAGTTTGATAGGTTTATATTATTATAGATATTGAAATTTCTTAAGGAACATAGATAAATCTTACAACATTGTCATTTTTACAAGACTTAGCTTTCTATAACTAGTTGTGCAATTAAATGAACATACTATCTTCACCTTACAAAAGATATCCTCCAAGATTTGCAAGCCAAGTAGATGAAAGCTCATGCTAATATTTCCACAATCCATGCTAAGAAGGTTAAAATGGTAGTCATTCCAATGGAAGTGGAAATTCTCTCCACCCAACCAATATGGCATCATGAGACCATAGGAGGTCTTGGCCGTCCCCTAAGCTAGGAGAACAATCAAGAACCCATTACAACAGGAATGTACAAGTAAATATAAAGTGAAACTAACACAAGGAAAACCAAGAACACATACTAACACATTTCAAGGGATTTTCTGTCCACCCTTATCATGTTCAAATATAATACATAATCCATATATCTCACCTTCCCCACACAAAACCCCACCAATTTATAAACACAACCTACTCAAATTTTCTTCAAAAGAAACAACTTTCATAAAAGGTAAGAACATTCATGAAAACAATATACAAACAATGATAAAGAGTTGGGAGGATTTATCTTTCTACATGAAGTTTGTAGGGATGTAGAACCTCCTTCCTTCTCTAATTCTCTCTTCAATTTGCCCTCACATCTTTATTCAAAAGTTCCCCTTATCTCCTTCTCTCAAGTTCTCTTTGTTCTTTCACAATGCCAAAGTTATTCCTCTTCTCAAAGGAAGAGACAAGAAAGTTAACCCAAGAATGATCCCTTTCAAGCCTAAAGAGAAGATATAAATAAGGAGTGTCATGTCACTTATCCTCATCAAATGAGAGGATGACACATGACCTCCAACTCACCCACTAACCCTAACTTCAAAAACCTAGACAAGGTCACATGCTTCCCATGTGCTCACCTAGGGGATGCTCCCACATTTGTGAGGAGCTAGGATGATGGTGTACTTGACACAACCCCTCATCCAACCTAGGTAGGGAAGATTGGAGGGTGACAAGTCAACATTCCATCTCCTCACACATTTGATCACGTCACATCCTTCCAAGGGGGTTTTAGAAGGGTCAAATCTTATCCATAGGTCAAGATTAGTGGTCCAAAAGGTCTCCACCCCATATGTACTTACCCTAGGGGTCTATTTTCACCCAAAAACCAAGAAAAGGGACTTTTAAACCTTATTTAGAATCCCTTATAAGTGAAAATCCGAGTTTGCAACTTAAGATAACTCACTTTACTTAATACATACTTTAAAAACCCTTAATCCATGATTCTCAACACATTAATCCAATAAATAAAAACAACAAATTATCACAAAGGGAACCTTAGTCACATTAAGCCACAACATTATTGTAGTGAGAGACCTAGCCTAAATTATATTAAAGCTCATGAAGCTTATGATGTAATTCTACTTTTAAAATTAAGAAAATCAATTTCATTGTGTGAAATTCTATTATTGGCCATGCAATTATGTTGAGAGTTATGATTTACCACATGGTTAGATAATTTTTAATTAGACCATCAAACCATGATTGCATCACTTGTCCATACCTATGATATTTCTTGTGCTCACATGTTCTTGATGATTATGGGTTTTCCTAATTTTTATCATTTTGATAGTTGACATATAATTTTTTCTTATAGGATTTTGTCTCTAACATTTAGTGTTCTTTTCATCACTCCATGACCCTTAATAGGGTTAACATTAAGGGAAATATGACATATTTTGCCTTCATATCATATCTCTTACTCCTCTTTTATGGTGTTACATGATATTATCTTGATGTTGTTAGTTGATCACTGAGATTTTACACAATTGATCTCATATTATCTACTATCTATTGGCTATGATTGGAACCACCCAAGATCTAGGACTTCATGAAAGCAAAAGAGAGATCAAATGAGAGAATAATTCTATTCTATCAATGAATGAAAAAGATTGTTCAAAGATTGTTACAATGTATATGATATGCCTTGCTTATAAAGACAAGGATGAAATGTAGGATGTTGTAGTCATGTGACAAGTGTCTTAATCCTATGAAATGTGACAACTATAGGATAAGATGCCAACTATCAACAACTAGAAACATCTAGTAGGCTCACTAAGTCAACTTAACATGTGAATTATGTATGATGTGTGAATATTATTTAACTAATAAATAGTTAAATAATATGAATTATTCACACAAGGGTAAATCAGTTAGGTAATAACGGGTTGTTCACACCAACACCCCCCCTTAAGTGCAACTTAGGGAGTAGCTAACTAAAGAAAAGTTGAAATGATGGGTACCAACTACTAGGCCATGTTAGGTACCCATGTACAACAAATATTAAGTGGAGAAAAGGAGAAAACCTCATGGGACAAAACTCCTCTCCAAAAGTGAGAATGTATGAAAGTGAAAGAAGTGATAGTAGGAGGACTCAACATGACCTCCCAAGGACAACTTCTATCACATATGTACAATCAAATACCCCCCATAGGAGAGCAAGAGTGAGACTATAGGTCCCCCATAATGAAGTAGCTCTTGTGCTAATGGTGAATGCCTGAAGAAGAATGCTAGAAAGTGTCTTGTACCTGCAAACAACATTTCTCCCCTCAGGAAGAAACCAATCCAAAGGTTGATGTAGAAGAAACTCCATATCCAAGAAGAGATATGAGGGAAGAAGTCTCATGATGGGTGTCTCTAAAAACTGTTGAAATGTCCACATGTCAGAATCAAAGAATGGCACTATGCAATGAGGTGTGACCAATCCAAAATCTTGGGTAGACTTGTGAAGAACAAACTCCAAAGACAAAGTAGATGGGATAACAATTGTGTTGTAATTGTCATCAAAGAGGAGAGATATCCCCTCTAGTGTGTCCTCCAAATCTGCAATATGAGACTCACAAAATAAGTCTGATATACCTGCCAAGAAAGTATCCCACAAAGCTGTATCTAAAAGACTAGAATGATCCTTCTTAACTAAAGTAGAAGAAACCATGTCGATGCCGATCTCTGAAGAAGTAGTAGGTTGATGAGATGGAAGCTCAACACTAGTCTCAAGAACCGAAGTGGATGAAAGAACACAAAGGTTCAAGTGACCAAACTTCTCCTCAGAAACATGATTCACACTTGATGCATGAGTATGAATATCAATCAATGGATCTACATCATTAGAAGAAGCAAAAATGGGAGAATGTATACAAGTGAGATGCATGATCAACCATCCCAAATACAATGATATCTCTACTCTCCAAGTCTTGTATGATCACTGAATCAGGAGCGAACTCAACTGTCTTGCTTGCACCACAATGAGTAATCTGGTAGATGGAAAGGAGATTGGTTGACAAGGAAGGTACACACAATACATTGTTGAAAGTACCCTCTACCAATATCAATAGTTCCTTTATCAGTTGCATACATGTATGTATTGTTACCCATCAAAATAGGTGGCAAAGTACATGACTCAAATGAAGAGAACATCCCTTGTGAAAATACCATATGATGAGAAGCTCCAGAATCAAGAAGCCATCTCTCTGACTGAAGACTTGTAGAAGCAAAGAGTGCTTGTCCTTTTCCCTTGTTTGTCCCATTAGCAATGCCCACTATCCCTATCTATGTAGATGATGATGGTGTCAAAGAAGAGGATGTACTAGGTGACATAAATGATGGCAATTTGATATTGTGCTTTCGAATAATGTGAGTCAACTCATCAATTTTCTTCTCATAACACTTATGCTCATCATGTCCTAGTTTCTTACAATATGCACACTTTGGTCTCTCCTTCTTAGATGATTCCTCTCTAGGAGAGGATGAGGACTTAGGTGAATTATTTGATTCTTTTGCTTGCTCATTTTCTTGAAATCCTTATTTTTCTATTTTTTGCCTTTGAGAGTTGAAGCCTTTTGATCGTTTGTACCTTGATTAGCAAGAAGAGCTTGAGGTTTAGGAGACTTCAATGTGCCCATGTGTACTAACTTAGCTTGCTCCCTTGTGAGTGATGTGTCAAACTCATCAAGTGAAGGCATTGGGAAAGCTTTCCCAAGTGCATCCATAGTAGCATAAAAGGTAGAAACAAAGACTGAATAGTCAGGACCAAGCTTGGGAAGGATTGAAAGAATCAATTGAGTACCCTCTTTCTCAATTCCACATTGTTTGAGCTGAAATCTAAGTGATTTTAGCTTTGTGAAGAAGTATTGGATGCTTGCAAAGTCAGTTGGATTAAAATCAATTAGTTCATTCTCCAATTTGAAACCTCTCATAGTATCTTGCTTACCAAAAAGATTCTCTAAGGTAGTCCACACTTGACTAGGTGTATTACAAGATTCAATATAAAAAATAAGATCAAGAGAAATAGACAAGCATAGTGTTCCATAGGATTGATCACATCTATTGTACCACTTTCTCTTTTTTGCAGCTACTGTTGGTTCAATTTCTATACCCATTATTACTCTATGAATGTTCAAACTTCTTAAATGAATCTCTATTTTAGTTTTCCACTCATGATAGTTATATGGTGTGAGTAGAGGAAGTTTCGTTTGATCCATGATACAAGAGTACAAAAAGAATATAAGTACAACCCCCCTTTTACTCAATCAATAAGATCACCCCCAACAAAAAATGATTGTGGGACTTATATGATTAGTCCACTTATAATTACAGCAAGCCAAAATAACAAAGTCTTTGATTTTGGTACATTGCAAAAGCCAAGATTAAGCTAGAACTGAAAGTATAATTTCTAAGAAAAACAAGATCAAATTGATAGCAGATCTAGAAATTACTTGAAAATTTATGCACTTTCAAAAAAAAATTCACCAAAAAATGTTACCATATGAGCCCGAATGATGTCTTTGAATTATTGAAAATGGGAACTGCTCAGGTATAGGTGAGAGAAACTGTAATTTCTAGAGAAACTAGACACCAAAAACAAAAACTTATTCCACCATTATGAAGCTTGCAAAATTCTAGCCCAAATAGAAAAACTGCACGAAAAATGGAGCAAAATTGAGCAAGATACGGGCCTTCAAAGTTGGATTGCAAAATTGAAAAGCTCAATGGAGAGGGGTCTGGCCAAGAGGGTAAAAAATGCTGACACAGTGATGATGTCAACAAGTCATTCGATGAAATATGCTCTGGCTATCAGAATATTCCCTATATGGCATGATATCTTGACGTCACCTCGCTGGATTATGATGTCATGTTGACGTCATCACACAAAAAATAAGGCACTAGAATATGCCCAGTTGCTGCTGAGTATTCCAAAATTGCTCTCATTTTTGTGAAACCACTTATAAAATGTTAAAACTACTATGTTGAAGTTGAAAACCGTTGTTTTCTTTGCGGGGAACTACTTTATGAGGTGTAAAACCTCCTTGCTTCTAGCTGAAACTGGTTTGAAGGGTGGTTTTAACTGTGGGTGCTATTTGCGACCCCTGCTAGGTGGATTTACCTGCTAGCTAGATGGTTCTCTTTCTGTCACTATGAGTTTGGTGGTGGTTAAGAAGAACCACCGAGCAGTTTGTGAAGAGGTTGCTGAGCTGTATTAATAGTGGGCAGGGGTTTTAAACTCCATTGACATTGGTTGTTGGAATTGCCTGTCAAGCAATGGAAAATAAGGTTGTCGGTGGCGGATGGTATAAACCACTACTAGAAAAAATTTTAAGCGCCATGGGGAGGAAATAATGCTGCCTGTTGGGAATAGAGGGGCCTAGTGTCGACATGGCAGCTCCTGGTGACTTCTGTAGATACCCAACAATTTGTAGGGATTGTATCTTGCGAGAAATAATCTGTAGAAAACAAAGATTTAAACTAGCAGATATAGGATTTAACCAGTGAATATTGCTATTAACCATTGGATAATAACTTGATTCTACTTGTGTAGTGCTTGTGCCAAAGGATTATGAGAATATTCTTTTGTGCAGAGAATATTCTCTACTATGATTCTGTATAGCAGATTTGGGTAATGTTTTTTGCCTTTTGTTGTAACTTTGTCTAATTTTGATGAATTGATAGTTGATCTTAGGGTTTTTAGGCCTCCTAAGCATGATGGCAGGGTCAAATCTAACTTAAACTGCTCTAAAAGATCATGTACCTTCTAGATCTTACATGCACCTCCCAACTTCAAACCCTCATAGATTTGGCCTCCGATGTCTGATTTGGATGAAATAAAAGGCAATCTTGACTATCTCAAACCTCCTATACACAGTTGTGTGCTCAGATTTATAGTAGCATGCTCCAAAATGAACCTGCAATACAAGGCCACAAAGAGGAAACCCTCACAAATATGGTTTTTCTATGAAGTTTTTTTTTGATTCTCCAAGTCATCATTTGATGCAAGAGAAGAGCATACTCAACTATCAAGATCCACCATGATTTGCACTCAAGATCTCTCAAAAAATTGAATAACACAAAGTGATTCTTCCTAGAGCTCTGATACCATGTTAGAGTTGGCTATGATTAGAACCACCCAAGATCTAGGACTTCATGAAAGCACAAGAGAGATCAAATGAGAGAATAATTCTATTCTATCAATAAATGCAAAAGATTGTTCAAAGATTGTTACAATGTACATGATATGTCTTGCTTATAAAGACAAGGATGAAATGTAGGATGTTTTAGTCATGTGACAAGTGTCTTAATCCTATGACATGTGACAACTATAGGATAAGATGTCAACAATCAACAACTAGCAACAACTAGACACAACTATAAACAACTAGAAACATCTAGTAGACTCACTAAGTCAACTTAACATGTGAATTATGTGTGATGTGTGAATATTATTCAATTAATAAATAGTTAAATAATATGAATTATTCACACAAGTATAAACTAGTTAGGTAATAACCTTGTTCACACCAACACAAACTAATTAAATTTGGTGCATGCAAACAATTAGAGGAGTCATATACAATGTTGCTAACACCACTCTTTCATACTTGTTCATATGGATTATCACATGTTTATTCAATACCTAGCCACTAAGTGAAGTACCATCTTAGCTATAAAATGTAGTATCAAGCTACTTATGTAATATCATGTTAGCTGCATATGCAGTATCTGTTTATTTGGTAAAAGCACAAAGCTGTGTCACACTTTCAGCCAACTTATCAGCACAAGTGAATTTAAGTATTTCTAACTAAAAATTAATTTAGGTCAAACATATGATTTTGTAAGATTCATTCTAGCTATGTTAGATATGTCCATAACTTTTCCAACTAAAATTGTTGGCTAAATGCATATGTAGCACCACTATGAGGCCAATTTACCAAAAAAAAAAAATTATTTGAAAAACTTGATATTTCAACAACTTCTACTCATGTAAATAACATTTAAAAATAAAAATAAAAATACTCTTTTGTAGATCTATAAGTTTAGTTTTCAAAAATAGATATTTTAATAGTTTAATTATTATTTATATTTTCCTTTCTATTTTTACTAAAAGTAGGTTATCAGCACAAAACATTAGGTCGATTACCATGTCAAGGAAAAATAGTAAAACTTATTAAAAAAATGAAAAAAATATGATACACTAGATAAAAAAATCTATATCAAGATGGTATAATTTTTTTTCTATTTTAGATAAATAGTTAGTATGAAAGTTGGCGTCGAATGGAAATAACTACTTTTTAATACACACACAATTTATTATTTATTTAAAAATATATATTTATCAAAATTGGAAAAAAATATATCCATGCACTAAAGTTTCAAGTTATAAATACACACAAAAAAAATTGAAGAAAAAAATAAAATTTACTATATAAAGATTGATGTCTCATGTAACATCATTTTTCAGCATTTTATCAGCAACTAAATTATAGTGTCAATTTATTAAAAACTATGTTCAAATAATTTTTTAATTTTTTTCAAAAAATACAAACATAAAATATTCTAAAAAATAAATATTTTATTAGTTTCCATCATTTGAAAATTTAAAACATATATGTCACTTTTTAGTGATTCAAGTTTAAAAGTTGGATCATCATTGGCCGTTTCCTTTATAAAGTGTGACATAGCTTTGTGCTTTTTTAAACACAAAAATCATGCATAGCCTCCATGAGGACCCCTATGATGATTTTTAATCCTTGTCACGTACATGTAAGTGTGAAATAATGTCCTCTCAGTGGCAATCCTCTTGGTGACATGTCATTTCTTCCATCTTGTGTTGTTTCCTCTTTTTCATTTCTCTCTCTCTCTCTCTCTCTCTCTCTCTCTCTCTCTCTCTCTCTCTCTTTGTTGTCAACGCTTTTCGACACTTTTTTGACACTTATCAATTTGTGTTTTTTGTGCTTGCGACCCTGTTACTAAGCCTTGTATGCATCTTGTAGGTGAGTTTTCACCTTTCCCCAATGTTTTTCATCTTCTCCACCCCCTAGAATCCTTCTAGAGGTCCCCCGGAGCCATCTCCCACTTTTGGTTTTCAATTTCACTCAACCAATCCAAATCTCCCACTGGGAGATCCTAGTTTACAAGTGGAGATTTAGATTCTTGCACATGACTGACATGTTTCTAGAGGCAAATCCCCTCCTTTTCATCTTCTCTTCCATCTCCCATCATGCATTTTCACCCAGACCCCTTCCTTTCTGGATCTCCCCCAGGAGATCCTACTAAATCTGGATCTCGCCTCGGGCGACCTTGACTAGTGAAAGGGGCGACCCAATTTTCTGTGATTTCATCAAAAAATAATGGCATCATTGTATAGCCATTGAAAAATTAATGCACTTTAAAAAAAAATAACACGCAAAAAGGAGTTCATATGTGCTCAAATGAGCTCTTGAATGTTTCATATGAAAAACATTATTTTTGAATGTGAATTCTTAAATTCATTTTCATTTTTCTCATCACAAGTAAATAAAATTAATATTTTATTTACTTTCCAAATTATCCATTATCCATGAAATTAACTCCCATAATTTCCTCCACTAATCACTCAAATTGTCCACTCAATCAAATTAGTTAACTATGCAATCAATTTAGTTAACTAATCAGTCAAATTTGTGAACTCATCAATCAATTTAGTTAACTATGCAATCAAATTAGTTAATTAATAAATTAATTTAGTTAACTAATAAATCAAATGAGTTAACTATTCTATCAAAACATGTTAACTCCCAATCAACCCAGTCTACTGCCTAATCAATTGAGTTCATTGAGTAATCAATCCTTGTTAACTCTTCAATCAAATTAACTTCTCAATCAATTCCACATTTCATGACCTATTCCAACCTATAAATACCCCTCACCTCTTCATTATTTTCCGAGTTGACCAAGTTGGAGAATACTCTTCTCATCTTCACAAGATTTTTCTAGCTTCTTCATAAGCCTTTGAGCCTCTTTCTTCATTTCTTTCTTTAGTTTGAAATCTTCCAAGCTTTCATTGTTGCATAACTTCAAAGCTCTTCCATAGAGGCAAATTCATTGTGCACACAACTCTTGCTAAGTTTTCTCTCTCCAATCATCATTCTCATGCTCACATAGGATGAAGGTGCCTTTTTATTTGTTCATTTGTTCATCAAGCTTTTACATAAAGCTCTTCAAGCATCCTTACCTTGCTTCAATCAAGCCATCATGCTCATCAACAACTCTCATTGAGATCATTTCACAAAGCTTCCAAAGCTTCTTTCACTTCTTTGTGTTGTCTTGTTGCCAAGAGGTCTTCCCACCGCTTCAAGAGGATACGAAGCTGCCATCAAAGATCTCTGAGGGTAGTGGAGGCTCACAAGTCTTCTTTATTTTAGGTTCCTCTATGCTTTTTGTCAATTAGTAGTAATTAGAAAATTGAAATTGCTCTTGGGATTAGTAATTTATTGCTTTTTCCTTGATAGAAAAGTTAGATCTAGCATTTTAGAAGTAATTTGCATTCATAGTTTAATTCAATTACTTGCAATTTCCTTTTCTAGATTAAATTGTTTCAAAACATTCAAAAACCCCCAAAACATAGAATAATTGCATTAGGTAGAATTCATTCTAGTTGCATTCATATTTCCTTTCTTAGATTAAATGCATCTTTATTTCCAAAAAATACCAAAAAAGCACAACAACAAGTTTTACATGTCATATAGTTACATTCATAAAAATATAGAAAAGAAAAAAAATATTAGACATTTAGATAAATTGCAAACCCTTGATATCATCACAAGGTCAACCATGGCCAACTATTTGGTCAAACCCTTGATATCATCACAAGGTCAACAGAAGTTAATGCATAAACCCTAGGTCAACTCAAAACCCTAGGTTAAAACCCTAAAGTCTAGTCAAGGTTAGTCCACATACACCTATCTCTTGTCTTGGCCCATGAATGTGCCTAGGATTAAGAGGTAAGTGGGTGAGGGTAGTCCTCAGCGAGATTGAAGAAAACAATCTGAGACCACAACAAGATCAGTTTGTCTAACAATAAGTAGAAGCACTTAGACAACTTCAAATACAATGTGCAATCATCCAATGAATTGAAAGACAAGAAGCCATCAACGAAAGTAACAGCTTACCCACACAAAGGTGGAATAGTAAAAAATTGTTGATGGAGTTTTTAGCACACAACAATGTAGGTATGATTGTTGGTATCACACCTCTCTTGAAAAGTATCTTACCTTAGGTGAGACTACTCCAAGGATAATACAACTAGGTCTTAGCGTGCTTGGAATTTCTCAGTTGGAATGTATTAGCTGTGCCAACAAGGGGTCTTACATATAATGATAGGGTTTGTATGATTTGACAACAATGTATATGTAGAAACCCTAGATGGTTCAGACCATGAAGTCTGAAATTTCAGCAAATGGGCAATGAAATGCTGCTCAAACCTTAAATCTAACAAATTTGATGTAAAGAAAATACAAAAAGAAAGGGAGAGAGAGAAGGGATAAGAGATCCTAAGTGAAACTTACAACTGGGTAAAATGCTACAGATAGACAAATACTTTTAATGAATCATTCCTTGTTTCACCAGGATAGGAAACCCACAATGTTGCAAGAAATGAAGCAATCTTCAAAGGATCCTTATGAGTTTCAGATTGCATTCACTCATTAAACACCCAAACAATGGCACAACTTAACTAGTGGAATGCAACCAAACTGCATTTGATGACAAGGCCTAGGCTAACTATACACAACAACTTACAATCAACAAGACCAAATCATTCATCAGATATCTTAACATTTACCCATCATTGCAAAAGCACAACTAATTAAATTCAGATTGAATCAAACCATGAAAACCAAAGAGGATAACACAAGAACACAAATTCCCAACAACTTGCAAAACTTGCTTTGTATTGATCATAATTTGGTAGAGTCTCAGCAATTCAGTATCAAAACTTACTTCTATAATGAGAGAATGATGGCCCTTTTATAGACAAGGCACCATACTGAGTTTTTCAATGGACGGGGGAGATTAACTCAACACCAATGGTCTAGATTACATGACATTTGATGAGATACAATAGTTAGTTACATTTTTGGATTTACATTTGTCCTTTAGGAAAAAGACAAAATACAGCTTGCAAATACATTGGATCTGGACAAAATGGATACCCATTTGGTTGTATATGATGAAAAGTCAATTTTCAAGGCCTAATAAAGCCAAAATAGAGTCACATGACGCTTGAAAACTTGAGTTGATGTAGACTGATGGGATTCCAAGTGCTGATGGGTCACTTGATTACTCATTGTTGTCTGAGTCAATTTTGAGTTGTCTAATCGGGATTTTTTTGGTTCGGTAATGCCTTGGGTCAACCTTCCTTCTAGTGCCAGTTCTGTTGATTGCGTTAGAAGGAGAAGGGCGGGAACTGAATGGAGCAATGTATTTGCAGTAGTTTGATCTTCTTGACATCATATACTTGTTACGTTCAAAGTCTCGAGAGGCTTCAACTCATCCCTGATGGTTGGCATGTCAGCTTCCTGGATCCAGTGATCTCCCTGATACATCCACTATTTTCTGCATTATCCAGTTTGCTTCATGAAGCACCTACAAAGTCCTCTTAGAATACATAAGTCTAAGATTTGCATACCATCTTATATCATTTATTGCACAAGTTAGACAAAGAGAAGAATGAAAAAAGTACTTTGAAATCCTATTTAATTCATGCAATAAATGTTAGTTTCACTCATACCATGTTCATCATGATTAAACAGACCCATTTACCTTAAAAGATTCCAAGAAAAACCATTCTGAGATCATTTTGCACAAATTTAGGTCTCAGACCTATTTTATGCTTAAGCGCTAGTTTTGGCTCTGTCTAACTTTGTGCGAGTTTGAGGTCCATCTGACCTTGCGCGGGTTTAGGTTGTAACTGACCATTATGTCTTTTGGAAGTTGTTTGGAGGTCGATTTGGTGCAAGTCAAACATGCTAGGATTCAGCGCTAAAAATGGGAATAGGGCTTGGCATGAGATTTGGACATGACGGACCGGCGCGGGATTGGGGTTCATTTGACCTTGCGTGATTTCTAGCTATGACTAACCTTTGTGAAATTTAAAGGTCGGTTGACGGTAAATTTAGCGCAAGTGATATGAAGTCAGGTCGGCAGGAGATTCCAATGATATTGACACTACGTGAATTTTGCAATATACTGGATAAAGTCGGTGAGGAGGCTTCTTAGTGCAAGTCAGTAGGTCATGAATTTGGGGCAGAGATGCTAAGTAAGTTAGTGCAGGATTTTAATAGCTTCGACTAGAGCAATTTAGGGAGGTGAGTAACTAAAGGTCAGTAGAAGGATAGTCTCGTGCAATTTAGTGGAGTGACAATTTTGTGCTAGATGAGGGTCAATCATTGGTGGAGATTTTGGGGTTTGGTGACTTAGCAGGATTTTTGATGATATTCGACCAATGTTGGTGAAGATTGATTTCAGCGCTAGGTCAGTAGCTTAAGATTTTAGTGCTAAGTTGATTCTTTGAGTTTGGGTAGGATCTTCTGGAGTGACTGGCTAACTTCATTCTTTTGGGGTCAGTTGAGGGTGCTTTTAGTGCAAAACCTGTGGAGGGTGATTTCAGCACAAAGGTTTTATCTTTTTGGTTGTGGGGAATTGTGAAGATGTTGACCAACGCGGGTTTTTCCTTCTTCAGATCTGGCACTATTTTTTCCTTCCCCTGACTTAGTGCAACTTCCAGGTCCCTCCGACAAGTTAGTGACATGAAGTTTTAACCCCAAGAGTGGTGGTGTATGATTTTAGTGCTTTGTGCAATGAGTTCAATTTTTAGTGCTAAGGTCAATAAATTAGGCTTTTAGCGCTGAATTGTGCGAATGGGGTCTATCGTTGATATCTGGTAACACTGGATATTAGAGCAAAGTGCAGTGAGGGCTAATTTTAGCACAGAAAGTATCAAATGACTACTTCTTAGGCATAAATCCAATCAAGACTTCTCTAAGCCAATCATAAAAGACCTCAAATGACTCCAACATGCCAAATACTCAAATTTGGAATAGATTTTGCATTCTAAGCACATTTTCACCTTCTCATCATCATAAGTAACAAAGGTTGAGACTCTAAGCCAAAGCAAAAGATGGGGTCTCCATTTGGCAAAAATGGGGCATTTGTGCAAGGCACAAGAAATGGTGACTCTACTTAGAAATGCCCAAGGGCATTTCTAAGATAAACGTTAGTTTCAAACCCAGAATCTCTATGTTTCCCACATGTTAAACAAGAAGACATGATACCCTATTATAGAAGCAAAAATCAAAAGCATAGCACATCCATCCGTATCCTAAAAACCTGAGTGTGTGCAATTGCATTAATTCCCATCCCTTGGCAACTAAGCTCATCCAAGATCCTTTACATTAAGCTACGTGATTAGTACACACCTCATGTACTACCTAGACATTGCCCCACTACCAACGAGCATCTATAGCCCCGACGGGTTTGTCTTGGAATTCCACTCAAGCAGAGCCCTACTTCCAGCCAGATGTCCATAGCCCTAGTAGAGTTTACTCAATTATCCATCTAACTGAGTTGTAGTGTGTGATTGTGATTTTGCATTAGTTTTCTTTTGATACTTTGGATATTTCATTGAGCTTAGATTTGGTAGAGTACAATGCAGTACTGCTACCCTTGCAACACATGCTTTTGGCAGCACTAGTTACATTGATAACTCAGCTAGCTAGATGTGGACTCCCGATGGCAGCAAAGGTGGACCTTAGATTTTCACTTAATGCAAGATCACCAAGACTTACTTAGGTACTTCAGAATTATTAAGAGTGTAAAAGATATATGGTTAGAAAATACTTCAAGTACACTGACTAATGATTCATTTCCCATGAACAGACATCATACCATCCAAGTATAACTGTGGAACCCACAAGGAGACCTAAGTAGAAACTTCAACTTCTCAAATAAATATTCTAGATTATTCACCCAACAAAGGAGCACTTGCAGGTCTGCACAACTATTACCACATTCAAGAAACAAAGATTCCCCAACAAGACAAGTGCAGGAAGCAAAAGAAAAACAAGAAAAAAACTAACCTAAACAAAGAAAACTACTCTAACCAAGGCAAAACAAGCAAAAAGTAACAGCTAACAACTAACAACTAAAGAAAAGACAAAACAAAAAGCATGAACTAAACTAGAACAACAAACTACTAACTAAAACCTAACTAAAAACAAGGAAAGCTATATACAGAGGCTTGGGAAAGCAAGTATTTACACTACCTTGTGACTTATTTCTTAGGACATGTAGAAGTAATAGGGTGCAGGTCAATGTCCTAAGTCTAGGAAATTCATCTTTGTATTCTAAAAAGTGGGTTATGGGCATGCTAGGTTCATGTTCAGTACGACAATCACATAAGATCAACAATTGGGGCAATTCATTGGGGCCGTGGTCAATCCAAATGCAAGTTGTCTTACCCAAGATACCGTAACCAAATTGATAACCATCAAAACTAAGTGAAAAAGGGGAAGATACAACCTGGTTTGCAGTACCATCAGTCAGACATGCAGGTTCATCACCTTGTTACATTGTACCAAATACCTTCCCATCTTTAGGGGATTTCAGCTCATGGAGGGTCATATCTTGTGCATCAGATACCTCTGGATCATTGAATGCTGCAGCAACTTCCCAACTGAACAAAAAGTCTAGACAACTGACTTCAGAATGTGGATCATCTGGATGAACTTTGCATGAAGTGGCTAAATCAAACTCTGACATATGCGGTGAATTCCCATGTAGCAGCATATTCTTGCTCATTCTTGATACCAACTCAATGATGCGATAAAGTGATTGGCAAGAAAAGGCTTCCAATCCATCACTCTGCATGACTATTTGATTTCTATTCTCAGATTGTAGATTTTTACTTTCATATGTCATTACTGGGTCAGCATCAACCATGTGGAGCTCTTCTTTCATGCAAGCATGAACTGGATCAGCCTGATGAGTACATGATATACTTGATCTACTTCATCTAGATCAGTTATATGTTATAAAAAAACCTCTTCTGTGTCAATCAACACCCTCTATGTTTAGACTATCCATCCATCATTTGGAGCAGTAGCAAGGTCTCCTTCTCCTTGCATAACAGGATTCACAACATTAATGTTGTCTTGGAGTGGTGCATCATCCTGCTCTTGTTCATCTAACTTAGTTTGAGACTCTATTGGAGTGACTATATCAGCCTTATATAATTGATCATGATGATATAGTGAGCTAATACAGTCAAGAACTTGATCACATTTCTCTGGATAATCTGACTGTGGCTCTCCTTGTATTGCTATCCATGAATTTTCTTCATTTGAGTGACTGATTTCTTCTTGTTCTTGCACCTATTTCACTTGATCCATCTGCTACTCATACTTAGTTTTAGACTCAAAATTTTCAGCACATTGAATTGAACTGCTATTCTACACCTCTGCAACAACAAATTCAGGTTTGGAACTTGTCATATGTGAAGTATTTTGCTACTGGTTTGCATCCCTAACATGACCGCTCATTAGGTCTGATTTATCATCTATCTTGTCCACCTCCTTAGTAGCATAATTGTGACCCTGTATACTACCTTGTTCATTGTCATGTAGACTAAGTTTTAACCAAGTTGGGACAACATATTCTTCTGATTTGTCTGATTGACAAAGAGATTTTAACCAGTCATGAATCTCATATTCATTAGTTGGGTGATTTGCAGACCATATGTATTGTCTACCATTCTCATCTAGATATGTATTTTGATGAACTTGAGGGACTTCAATTTTTTCAATGTGTAGACTTCCCTTTTGACTGTGATCTTTTATGAATGATGGATTTACAACTCCTATAGTCTCAACTCTTTGGATGCATTTAAATGAGACATGATCACATGCATTGGCATCCATTCGTGTCATAGCTCCTCCATGTATCATCTTGTTCTGAATATGTCTGTCATACCTATATCCCACTTCAGGCTTGTAAATCTCAAATATAGGGAGCAGTCCTTTGAAGTGCAGATCCAACCTTTGGAGAAAAGTTAAATAGTCAATTTTGTCATGCAGCTCTCCGAGATGTACAATGCAGACCTGAGGTGAACTAAAATCAAGTAAAGTGAATGGAGGATGCTTCACCCTGATTTGCCTATCTAACACTTCTTTGAAAAGTGGGATATCTACTTGGAAGTTTTCTTCATGATATGACTATTGTGACAATGTTCTGAAGAACCAAGGAGTCTCATGACTGAAACCCTTCTATGTATCCATAGCATTAGGATTTCCTATATATTCACTTCATTTCAGCATGTACAATGAACCAACAAAACTAAAAGCCTGCATAAAATCTTTGTTCTACCCTCCTTCTAGTGCCAATTCTATTGATGGTGTTTTTAGCACACAACAAAACATGTATGATTGCTGGTATCACACCTCTCTTGAAAAGTATCTTACCCTAGGTAAGACTACTCCAAGGATAATACAACTAGGTCTTAGCGTGCTTGGAATTTCTCAATTGGAATGTACTAGCTGTGCCAACAAGGGGTCTTACATAATGATCGGGTTTCTATGATATGACAATAATGTATATGTAGAAACCCTAGATGGTTCAGACTATAAAGTCTAGAATTTCAGCAAATGGGCAATGAAATGCTTCTCAAACCCTAAATCTAACAAATTTTATGTAAAGAAAATGCAAAAAGAAAGGGAAAGAGAGAGAAGGGATAAGAGATCCTAATTGAAAATCACAAATGGGTAAAATGCTGTAGATAGACAAATACTTTTAATAAACCATTCCTTGTTTCACCAAGATAGGAAACCCACAATGTTGCAAGAAATGATGCAATCTTCAAAGGATCCTTATAATTTTTATATTGCATTCACTCATTAAACACCCAAACAATGCCATAGCTTAACTAGTGGAATGCAACTGAACTGCATTCGATGACAAGGCACATGCTAACTATACACAGCAACTTACAATCAACAAGCACTAATAGTATGGACCAAAGCATTCATCAGACATCTTAACATTTACCCATCATTGCAAAAGCACAACTAATTAAATTTAGATTGATATGAACCATGAAAACCAAAGAGGATAACACAAGAAAATAAATTCCCAGCAACCTGCAAAACTTGCTTTGTATTGATCACAATTTGGCAGAGTCTCAACAATTTAGTATCAAATCTTACTTCTACAATGAGAGAATGATGCCCCTTTTATAGACAAGGCACCATTTTAAGTTTTTCAATGGACGGTGGAGATTAACTCAACACCAACGATCTAGATTACATGACATTTAATGAGATACAATAGTTAGTTACATTTTTAGATTTGCATGTCCTTTAGGAAAAAGATAAAATACAGATTGCAAATACATTGAATGTGGACAAAATGGATACCCATTTGGTTGTATATGATGAAAAGTCAATTTTCAAGGCCTAATAAAGCCAAAATAGAGTCACATGACGCTTGAAAACTTGAGCTGATGTGGACTAATGTGATTCCAAGTGCTGATGGTGTTGGATTAGATTTGAACAACTGAGAGGGGGGGTGAATCAGTTGTTCCACAATTTAAACTTTTTTACCTTCAAACTTCCTTTATAACTTATAGTCAAATCAATAATATAAACTTTTCAACATCAATCAAATAACACATGAGAAGAAACATAAATAAAACATTTGACACCAAGATTTTTGGCATGGAAGCTCGGTTAAGGGAAAAACCATGGTGGGAGTTAACACACAAAAAATATACTCTCTTAAAAGTATTACAATAGGGAATGCACATGCATTCAGGCTCACTTACAAGAGAATAACAGAGATTTTGAACTGATGAATAGCATCCACCCATGCAAGAGTTTCAATTCTAGTTAAGTGCAAAAACTGATCTTACACATTTCATCTTTGGTCTGCTTCTTTTTACTGCTCTGCCTTCATTTGCACCTTAGATTTTTGCTTTTCTCACATACACCTTATTCACACACTACACACACTAAATCATCCAATTCCATCGACTATATATATCTGCAACATGATCTACAACTATTTTATTAGTCAGCTTCAAAAACATTTAGAACTTTGTTGAGTACTCTACTCTATCAACTAGATCTATACATAATATGAGATGTGGACCAAAACTTTCACTTGCAAATCATCAATCATGTCGGCTACCATCACTGATCATCACCAATTGCCCAATAAAAAAATTCTATACATTCGAAATTAAGATCATTCACAAGGTTGGCCTGTTCTTCTACTGTTTGTTCTATCAAACTAAAACCTGATACTCAGAAGCTAGTATCTTTTGAGTCCTTCATCACTAGAGGACAAAACTTTTGGTTTAGAGTGTCTTGACAATGCTTTCAACTACCTTAGATCTACAGCAAACCATGCCTTTCCACCTTAGAGATCCAGACCAAGATACCGGACCCTGTTACTCCTCTGTTCCTAACTGCCCGGACTTAGACAAATTCTAATTCTGACTTCTGGTATGAACAAATTGTGTTATGTAGATGATTGGGATGATCTTAGTTGCCATCAATGACAACACTTATCAATATGAAGCAGTGTCTCTTGCCAACAGATGGATCACTTGATTGTTCATTGCTGTTTGAGTCAATTTTGAGTTGTCTAATTGGGATGTTCTTGGTTCAACAATGCCTTTGGTCAACCTTCCTTCTAGCGCCAGTTCTATTGATTGTGTTAGAAGGAGAAGGGCAGGAATTGAATGGAGCAATGTCTTTGCAGCAGTTTGATCTTCTTGACATCATATACTTGTTACGTTCAAAGTCTTGGGAGGCTTCAACTTGTCCCTAATGGTTGGCATGTCAACTTCCTAGATCTAGTGATCTCCTTAATACATCCACTATGTTTTGCATTATCCAATTTGCTTCATGAAGCACCTACAAAGTCCTCTTAGAAAACATAAGTTTGAGATTTGCATACCATCTTATATCATTTATTGCACAAGTTAGAAAAAGAGAAGAATGAAAAAAGTACTTTGAAATCCTATTTAATTCATGCAATAAATGTTAATTTCACTCGTACCATGTTCATCATGATTAAACAAACCCATTTACCTTAAAAGATTCCAAGAAAAACCATTCTCAGATCATTTTACACAAATTCAGGGGGTCTTAGACCTATTTTATGCTTAAGCGCTAGTTTTGGCTCTGTCTAACTTTACGCGAGTTTGAGGTCCATCTGACCTTGTGCGGGTTTAGGTTGTAACTGACCTTTATGTCTTTTGGAAGTCAGTTGGAGGTTGATTTGGCACAGGTTGAACATGCTGGGATTCGGTGCTAAGAATGGGAATAGGGCTCGGCGTGAGATTTGGACATGATGGACCCGACGCGGGATTTGGGTTCATTCGACCTTGTGTGATTTATGGCTATGACTGACCTTCATGAACTTTGAAGGTTGGTTGACGGTAAATTTAGCACAAGTGATATGAAGTCAAGTCGGTGAGAGATTCCAATGATATTGACCCTATGTGGATTTTACAATATACTAGATAAATTTGGTGAGGAGGCTTCGTAGTGCAAGTCAGTAGGTCATAAATTTGGTGCAAAGACGCTAAGTAAGTCAGCATGGGATTTTAATAGCTTTGACTAGCGTGATTTAGGGAGGTGACTAACTGAAGGTCAGTAGAAGGATAGTCTCATGGAAGTTAGTGGAGTGACAATTCAGCACTAGATGAGGGTCAATCATCGGTGGAGATTTTGGGGTTTGGTGACTTAGCAGGAATTTTGATGATATTCGACCAAAGTCGGTGAAGACCGATTTCAACACTACGTCAGTAGCTTAAGATTTTAGCACTAAGTTGATTCTTTGAGTTCCAACTAGATCTTTTGGAGTGACCAATTGACTTCACTCTTTTGGGGTCAGTTGAGGGCATTTTTAGCGCAAAACCTGTGGAGGGTGATTTTAGCACAAAGGTTTTATACTTTTGGTTGCGAGAAATTGTGAAGATGCTGATCAATGCGGGTTTTGTCTTCTTCAGATCTGGTGCTATTTTTTCCTTCCCCTAACTTAGCATGACTTCCAGGTCCCTCCGACAAAGGGCAATGATGTTGGCAAGAGACACTACTAGGCATGTTAGGTGTTGTCATTAATGGCAACTAAATTTATCTTACACATACGTATTGTATCATTTAATCATACTAGAAGTCAGATTGCAGATTTGTTTAAGTCCAGATAGAGAAGAACAGAGCATATGACAGGGTTCAACATTTTGGTCTGCATTTCTCCACAGGTAATCATATTGTACTGTGGATCTGAGGGAATGCTAAGGGATGTCAGGGCTACCTAAATCCAAAGTGTTAGCCTTCGGTGATGAAGGAATTGAAAGTTACAAGCATCTGAGTATCATGTTTTGGTTAGACAGTTTAGTCCAGTGAAGAACAGGCTGACTTGGTGTTTGATCCTTGTGCGGAATAAGAGAAGTGGTTGGTTGAGTAATTTATGAGATCTAGTGATATTGGATGACATTTGTGGTGACTTGAATACATAGGTTTTGGTCCGCATTGATGTTTGTGCATGGATTCAACTGAAAGAACAGTAATCTTGAAAAAGTTTCTAACTTTTCTTGAGGCCGACTGCAGTTGATGAAACTTCATGTTGCAGATATATATGATTAATGGGTTCGAGCATTTTAAGGTATGGAGGTGCGAAGATGATGTGATAGGTGTGAAGTGTGACAGTATCAAGTGTGAAACAAAGAGATCTAAGCTCTAGATCATGGTAGAACAGTGAAATAGGACAGTGAGAGATGAAGTGTGTGAAGTCAGTATATTGAGCATAACTAGAACTATAATCTTGCATTGTTAGATGCTATTCTTCAGTTCAAGTATTTTAGTGAAATCTTGTAATTGATCTTGTAGGTAGTGAGCCTCCTTTGAGCAGTGATCCCTGGGTAGTGTGCTCAAAGGCATGTGCCTTCCCATTTGTAATATTTTTAACAGAGTATAAAATCTTGTGGGTTAACCCCCACCATGGTTTTTCCCTTAACCGGGTTTCCACGTAAAAATCCTGGTGTTCATGTGTGATGATTTGTTGTTGCTGTTCTTAGGTTCATGCTTCTTTCTTTTAAATGTATGTGGTAAATTAATAAAGGAACATAATCATAAGTTTTGCAGAACACTGATTCACCCCCCTTCTTAGTGTTCCTTAATTTCAACAAATGAGACATAGTTTAAGCCCAAGATAGTGACATGAAGTTTTAGCGCGAAGGGTGGTGGTGTATGATTTTAGTGCTTTGTGAAATGAGTTAGGTTTTTAGTGCTAAGGTCAATTAATTAGGATTTTAGCACTGAATTGTGTGAATGGGGTCTAGCGCTGATATCCAGTGACACTGGATATTAGCACAAAGTGCAGTGAGGGCTAATTTTAGCACAGAAAGCAGCAAATGACTATTTCTTAAGCATAAATCCAATCAAGACTTCTCTAAGCCAATCATAAAAGACCTCAAATGACTCCAACATGCCAAATACTCAAATTTGGAATAGATTTTGCATTCTAGGCATATTTTCACCTTCTCATCATCATAAGTAACAAAGGTTGAGACTCAGCCAAAGCAAAAGAGGGGGTCTCCATTTAGCAAAATGGGGCATGTGTGCAAGGCACAACAAAACCCTAATAGACAAAGAGTAACTAGTGACCCTTTAGGTCATATGGTTATCTCTACAACAATCATCATTGAACGAAACATACACATTAGCACATAATAATAAAGGCCCCAGGACATGACAACCCCTCTTTGCGAAGTCCATCTCTCCAATGAGCCAGACCACTCTTGTGTCTCACCTTGTCTCAACTAGCTACTTCCATGAGAACGAGTGTGATGTGGCGGTTCACCCCGTGGCAAGGAGAGAAGGGTCTGTGTGCATCCTAAAATTCAACTTGGTAGCCCCAGGCAACCGAGGTCACAATTTTGAGTGTACATATTTTGGTGAACCTGACATGAAGAGAAAAAACCTTTTGGTTAAGTTTTTTACATTTCCATTACGTGATCATCACTTTAAAACTTATGATGGGATCTTTTGCATTTCTGTGTGCTTCTTTCATTCCATGCTCATTGTTCATGTCCATCTTCATTTCATGGTGTTTCCTACACCCCAAAACTAGGACAAAATCACACAATGTTCAAAAGAATTTCTCCTCCAATGAAATTAGCACATGTTCAGATCTAATGGCTTCAATCTCAAATAAGTCAAACTCAAAAGACTTAAAGGAGATCGAACAAGATCCCCACAACATTAACCAAATCAAAACATGCCAAGTGAGTGTTTAGTTTGAGATTCATCAACAAGACCAACCCATAACAAGTGATATGAAAATGGCCACCCAAATGGACAATGAGGTGAGCCATCAAAAGAAAATATTACAAGAAGCTTGGGGGGCACAAAAACCCCTCCATGTGGCACATCAAGAGAAAAGACTTATGACATGTCAAGTATCATCAAAAGGAACAAATGGTGTCAGTCAAACCCCAACACAAAGCAATCAATCTCAAGGTTGTAAAACTCAAAGAATAGAGGAAGCCTCACTCACAGACCATATAGAAGCCTTGGTCCAATGAATTAGGACCCTTGAAGCTATAAATGGTTGTTAAAGTGAAATTCAAGAAAAACCTAGGGCAGAGGGAAATCCTTTCATTGATAAGATTGAAACATTCATGCCTCCCTTTCCCTCATCATCCAACATGAAAAGTCTCAATCAAATAGGTGGGATTCCTATAATGCAAAATCAACCAAAAATAATCCCACCCAACCTTCAAAACATAAACATGATGCCATCTAGTCATCCAACTTTTTCAGGATGTCAATAATCCAACATACCCTTTCAACAAGTGCAACAAGCTCCACTTGAAGGGTTAATTTTTGGAGGAATAAGACCCTCTACACATAACTCCCTTTTAGGAATGTACCTCGAGTACTTAAAGGAGCCTCTTGACTACAACATTTGTCAAGTAATACTATCACGGCCTCTCCCTGAGCTTCCAAAATTTAAAGGAGAGGGTGATCCCAACTCTCATATCAAGGCTTATGTCACGGTAGTGTGAGAACTCCTTGGGATGGGGTGGTAGCAAAGATTTTTCCAAAAACTTTAGAGGGTATTGCTCTAGATTGCTACTATTGACTTCTATAAGCGTCGATCCACTCTTTTAGGAAACTCATTGATCAATTTGTTGCTACCTTCGACATAAAAAATTGGTCAAGACAGGAATACAAGAATTTTTAACAATCAAACAAAAAGCCAATCAGTCGGTTTCACATTTTATCACACGATGGAGGAAATTTCTCTATTCTTCAACTAGCACACCAAACATGGATCGCAGAGAACTTTGTGATCTCTTCGTACATGCTCTCAATAATGACATACGAGAACAAGTCCAAAAACTCTCTTACAAATCATATGAAGAAGCACTTGAAAGTGCCCTTAGAATTGACCAAGCTACCATTGATAGTAGAAGAAGGGAGTATGATTCCAATGGAAGGTTGATAATCCATGATGCAAATGACAAATCCTCAACAAATGATCAAGACATAGATGGGTCAACAAACACTTCACCATCTAGAAACAACAACAATTGTGACTACAATAGTCATACAAATTTGGGAAATCAAAATGCCAACAACTATCCCTTGAGAATCAATAAGAAGTCATAGAACAATCATCATAAACCTTGAGATCACAATCATGATAAATATTGCTGATTTCACAAGATAAGGGGGCATGCTATCAAGTCATGTTAGGGGTACCATCGCTTCATATCAAAATAAAAAGCATTCATGGACACATTCTCACAAGATGAACTTAGTCCCAACAACTTTGATGAAAACATCTTAGGCCTTGTGGAAATAGATTATAAAGATCAAGAAATTTGTGTCACCCAAGGATCAGAATGACCAGATGCAACTTCCAACAATTCAAAATTTTCTCACATGCTAGAGCTTATCAAGAGTTATCCTACACACAAGAAAGCTCTCCTCAAAGCCTTAGATCGAGTTCAAAACACTCTAGGTCAAAAGTGTTCTTCTTCAACATTTGATTTTGAAAATTTACCCTTAGATAATGACATAGATAACAGGGTGATCTCCCCCTCCATTTGATAGTCCAAGTGTAAGACTATTCCATTAAATGTGCAATGATTGATGATGGGTTTGCAATCAACATAGTCTCCTTTTCACTTCTTCAAAGAATGGGTTATGACGAAACACAAGTCACAAACCAAACTTACATCCTTAGAATTCATGATAACCCAAACACTCAAACCATGGGTAAGGTTAATCTTCAAATCACATTGGGTCCCAAAACCCTCCCAACTGAATTTTATGTCATCAATGAAGAAACCACTTACAACATGATCCTAGGAAGGCCTTGGATCCATAGGATGAGGGCCATTCCCTCTATATTATTTCAAGAAATACACTTCTCGTACATGGGACAAACCCACATCATCAAAGGAGATCCTGATCCTTTTAGCCTTTATAGAGTTGAACAAGTCAAAAAGAAGGGAAAGTCCATGGAAATCACTAGTGACCCAAAAATCAACACTTTTGAAAAAGGAGAGACATCAAAACAAATTGAAAACATAGACAAGACCTCAAAATGTATATGGAAGGGCGAAACATGAGAATTCCCCTTTGATCCCAACTCAACAAAGTCTTATGCTCTATTCAACTTAGTGGCCATTCCAATTGAACCAGATATAAACATTCGTATGATTGAAATCATGACTAAAGAAGAAGAGCCAAAATCCACATAGAAACTAGGAGAGTTAGCACCAACATCATTTGCCCCTCAAAAGTTCAAAACAAACATGGGAACTCAACAAGAACAAAAATAATAAATCTAGGGGGAAAATCATCAAACAATGAAACATGTGAGCACACAAAACTCCTCATTGAATGCAAACACATTTTTACACCAAGTCTTTGAGTGTCCTTACAAAGACTTTCAAGTGAAGTTTAGATCAAATTAGATAGGCACACACATAGTTAAGGAAGATGTTAGAAAAAACACTACCTCTTGTGCCTTATGGAAGGGGAAGAGTTCAAAATCTCAAAATGTTGTAAATGCCTTTTAAAAACTCAAAAAAAAAAAATTTCCAAAAATACAAAAAAATACAAAAATAAAAAATGTCAAAAAGAGTTTCGTTTCTTGCATTTCAGTATCATTTTGTTCATCTTGCATTACAATGAATGACTCTCTCTAATATTATTTTCATTTCAGTAAGGAGTCTAAGGTTGCCTAAGTATATGTGATCCTTTCAGGACCTAGAGATTCCCTATTTTCACAATCACCATATCTCCCTTCATTCCCAGTGATTCTAATCAAAACCTAGCTCTTAGCTTTACACTGATCCTAGTCTTAATAAGCCATGATGTTAGGTCTAAACAAAGTCAATATTCAAGCCTACAATGTTCAAAGGTAGCTTGCAAGAAGACCTTCCCATTTCTTCCCTAGTATAAGAGAAGTCTGACTAGATTACAAAAACTTTAGGTGGTGCTCAGCCCCTTATCTTTCCTAGCCAAAAATGTCAAGAGGATCAAAACCTTGAAGGAAACAATCTAAAATTCGAGTGAATAAAAAAATGAGTGATCAAAATAAGAGTGTTGAGATAGAAAATTGAGAGATCAAGTGACCGCATATCCAAAGTTCCAAAAGAATTCATTTTCATAAAAGTCAAAAATAAAAAAAAATGAGAAAATCAAGTGAGAAAATACAAAAAAGTGAAAAATAAAAAAAAAGAGAGATAAAAAAGAGTGGAAGAGAGAAGATTGTTGAATGTCTATACTCGGGTGGAGATCAGTCTAAGCTCGAAGCCTCAAGGGTGACATTCTAACAGAGGAAATAAAAGAGAAATGTACAAAGCACACACACGCACTAGCTGAGCAATGCTAAAAATCTAGCAGTCTTTAGGACTATCTTCTATCTAGGGACCCTATTTCTTTCCCATTTATCCTTTACCTCGGGTCTATCTTGCTTTCCATCTATGATCTAAGTCTAGTGAACATCATCAAAATTTGTTACTTGTCTAAGTTGAAATCTTGTCAAATTGTCTTATCTAGATAAGGATTAGTGTTTAGGCTTTAGTAAAGCTGAAATCCAGAAGCGCTCCATTTCATTCTCACTCCCCACTTGAGTTCTAAATCCTATCTCATAGCCTTGAATAGGTCTCTTATATCAGGACAACTTGTAAACCCCTGGATCAAAAATAATATTAAAGAGCAGTCATATTGTTTGTTCCACAATGCATTCATACCAAAATTAGAAAAAGAGTCCCAAAGCAATAAATTCAATGTCATAACTCATGGCATCCCATAGAAGTAAAAGTTTCATTTCACCATTGCTTGTGTTATTGCATCTACATATCATCACTTGCATTCATATATATATATTCCAAAAAAGACAAAAACAAATTGCATCATCCATATGTGATCATCTTAGATATGCATTATCGTAAGCAAAATAAAAGCTCTAGCCAACCATATGCACAAAAGGGAAAGTGAAGTACAAGATATTGACTAAAACTATGTATGGATCTCAACAAATCATGTCTTATAACAATAAATGTAAAACAATGTCTGAGCACAAGTCACTCCTCCAACAAGTCAAAAGAACAATATTATGTATAAATCAAGTACATGAGTCTCCCCATGCAAGGGGGAAAGGGTAGAAATATCTTAAATATAGGCCTTCCAAAAACCTCAAGGAGTGTCAAATCAAATCTTTGCAAAATCTTTAGAAAAATCATAAAAAATAGAAAAATAAAAAAAACCTAAAAAAATTGTAAAACATAAAAAATCCCTAAAAATCAAATATGTTCTTCAAAATTTACAATAAAAGGAGAATCTATTCTCCTCCTCTCTAGCTTAGCATGTTTTCTATTTGTGTTATGCATTTTTAGATTAATTTTTTCTTTTATGCATCTCTCATGCATTGTTTTGTGTGCTTTCATTCCTACAGGTCTCACTGACAAAGGCAAACAACTAGTCAAACTCAAACGATCTATAGTTTAGTAGTCATGATATTTCCACAGTCCATAATAATCAATTGTAAGATTCTAGAAAAACTATGTTTCTTTTTTTACATCAATGTTTCGGATCACACTCTATGATCCATCATCAAGAAGAAAAGAGAGAATGAGAAAGAGTTAAATTGTAGAAATAGAATAGTCTTATAAAGAGAGAGAGGGGGTTCCTTTGTGGCATGGAGTACTAAGTGGTTAGGAGGTAAAGAGACAAAAGGAGGAAAAGAAAAAAAAGGAGAGTGTAAAAAATAAAAAGTATAACTATAAAAGAAAAAAAAATTAAACAAGAAAGTCCAAGGATATACGGAGTGTGATCCGAAACGTCGATGCAAAAAAAGCAACACAATTTTTCTAGAAGATTACAATTGATCTATTGTATGTTTGTCATTTCAATTTTCATTATTCATTTTGATATATTTAGATATCGGGCTAATACTAGTTATTGCAGGTACAATTGCAGAAAATTGACAGTAGGTAAGGCCTAGTTCAGGAATGGTACCTACCTTTCATGTAGACTACCGTCCCTGAGGGGGCAAATATGTAAGCACAAAAACTATGCACAACCTCCACATGATGATTTTTAATCCTTGTCACATACATGCAAGTGTGAAATAATGTCCTCTTATCAATAATCCTCTTGGTGACGTGTCATTTCTTCCATCTTGTGTTGTTGAACCTCTTTGTCATTTTCTCTCTCTTTATTGTCAACGCTTTTCAACACTTTTCGACACTTGTTGATTTGCATTTTTCTGTGCTTGCGACCCTATTCCTAAGCCTTGTATGCATCTTGTAGATGAGTTTTCACCTTTCCCCAATGTTTTTCATCTTCTCCACCCCCTAGAAGCCTTCTAGAGGTCACCCAGAGCCATCTCCCACTTTCAGTTTTTAGTTTCACTCAACCAATCCAAATCTCCCCCTATTTATTCCAAATATTCCACCGGGAGATCCTAGTTTGCAAGTGGAGATTTGGATTCTTTCACATGACTGATGTGTTCTAGAGGTAAATCCCCTCCTTTTCATCTCCTCTTCCATCTCCCATCATGCATTTTCACCCAGACCCCTTCCTTTCTAGATCTCCCCCAAGAGATCTTGCTAAATCTGGATCTCGCCCCAGGCAACCCTGACTGGTGAAAGGGGTAACCCACTTTTTCTATGATTTCATCAAATACTAATGGCACCACTATGTATCCCTTTAAAAATCACACTTTAAAAAAAATGACATGCAAAAAGGAGTTCGTATGTGCTTGAACGAGCTCCCGAAAGTTTCATTTGAAAAACATCATTTTTGAACGTGAATTCTTAAATTCATTTTCATTTTTCTCATCACAAGTAAATAAAATTTATATTTTATTTACTTTCCAAATTATCCATTATCCATGAAATTAATTCCCATAATATCCTCCGCTAATTACTCAAATTGACCACTCAATCAAGTTTCAATCAAATTAGTTATCTATGCAATAAATTTAGTTAACTAATCAGCCAAATTAATGAACTCATCAATCAATTTAGTTAACTATGCAATCAAATTAGTTAACTAATTAATTAAATTCGTTAACTAATCAATCAAATGAGTTAACTATTCTATCAAAGCATGTTAACTCCCAATCAACCCAGTCTACTGCCTAATCAATTAAGTTCACTGAGTAATCAATCCTTGTTAACTCTTTAATCAAATTGAGTTAAATTCTCAATCAATTCCACCTTTCATGACCTATTCCAACATATAAATACCCCTCACCTCTTCATTATTTTCCAAGTTGACCAAGTTGGAGAATACTCTTCTCATCTTCACAAGCTTTTTCAAGCTTCTTCATAGGCCTTTGAGCCTCTTTCTTCATTTCTTTCTTTAGTTTAAAATCTTCAAAGCTTTCATTGTTACATAGCTTCAAAGCTCTTCCATGGAGGCAACTTCATTATGCACACAACTCTTGCTAAGTTTTTTCTCTCCAATCAACATTCTCATGCTCACACAGGATGAAGGTGCCTTTTTATTTGTTCATTTGTTCATTAATATTTCACATAAAGCTCTTCAAGTGTCCTTACGCCGCTTCAATCAAGCCATCGTGCTCATCAACAACTCTCATTGAGCTCATTTCTCAAAGCTTCCAAAGCTTCTTTCGTTTCTTTATGTTGTCTTGTCGCCAAGAGGTCTTCCCGCTACTTCAAGAGGATACGAGGTTGCCATCAAGGATCTCTTAGGGTAGTGGAGGCTCACAAGTATTCTTTATTTTAGGTTCCTCTATGCTTTTTGTCAATTAGTAGTAATTAGAAAATTGAAATTGCTCTTGGGATTAGTAATTTATTGCTTTTTCCTTAATAGAAAAGTTAGATCTAGCATTTTAGAAGTAATTTGCATTCATAGTTTAATTCAATTACTTGCAATTTCCTTTTCTATATTAAATTGTTTCAAAACATTCAAAACCCCCAAAAATATAGAATAATTGCATTAGTTAGAATTCATTCTAGTTGCATTCATATTTCCTTTCTTAGATTAAAAAGCATTTTTATTTCCAAAAAATACCAAAAAAGAACAAAAAAAGTTTTGCATGTCATATAGTTGCATTCATAAAAATATAGAAAAGAACAAAAACATTAGACATTTAGATAAATTGCAAACCCTTGATATCATCACAAGGTCAACCACGGTCAACTATTTGGTCAAACCATTGATATCATCACAAGATCAACAAAAGTCAACACACAAACCCTAGGTCAACTCAAAACCCTAGGTTAAAACCCTAAAATCTAGTCAAGGTTAGTTCACATACACCTACCTCTTGTCTTGGCTCATGAACGTTCTCAGGATTAAGAGGTAAGTGGGTGAGGGGAGTCCTCGGCGAGATTGAAGAAAATAATCTGAGACCACAACAAGATCCATTTGTCTTACAACAATTAGAAGCACTTAGACAAACTTCAAATACAACATGCAAGAATCTAATGAATTGAAAGACAAGAGGCCATCTGTTGATGGTGGTTTTAGCACACAACAACACAGGTATGATTGTTTGTATCACACCTCTTTTGAAAAGTATCTTACCCAAGGTAAGACTACTCCAAGGATAATATAGCTAGGTCTTAGCTTGCTTGGAATTTCTTAGTGGGATGTTCTAGTTGTGCCTACAAGGCGTCTTACATGCAATATGACAGGTTTGACAGGTTAGAACAACAATACATGCAAACCTTTATGTTACCTCAACTGATATGACAATATGAAATGCTATTGGAAACTCAATCTAACAAAGATATTGTAAAAGAAAATGCAAAAGAGTAGGGTTTAGAAGGATCCTAAGTGACATTCACAATGTATAGTTTACTAATGGTAGACAAATGTTCTAAATTTTAAACCACTTCTTGAGTAACCAAGCTAATTGATTGCTACAACACTACAGAAAATGATGCTATCTTCTATGGATTCTTAAGATTTTCAGATTGCATGCATTCATCAAATACCCGATTAATAGCGTGATTTAACTAATGAAATGCAATTGAAATCAACACAAAATAATTAGCCTAGACTAACTTTACATAGCTACTTATAGTCAACAAGCAACTAAAAGTATGGACTCTAAACATTCATCTATTACCTTCAATAAACCAATGACATTGCAAAGTACAATTAACTAATGAAGATCGAGATGTGAACCATGAAAACCAAATAGACCATACAAGGAAACAAATTCTCAAAATCATCACAGCAATTTGCTTTGTATTAATCTAGAATTTGGCAGAGTGTCAAAAATTCATCATCTAGAGACTTACAATGAAGGAGACAATGGCCCTTTATATAAAAGAGGCTCCATACTAAGTTTTGAATGGACAGTGGAGATTATCTCAACATCGATCAACTAGATTACATTGTATACAACAGCTATTATCCATTCCCAGATTTCCCTTTGTCTTGTAGGAAAAAGATAAAATACAACTCCTAAATACATTAAATCTAGACATTTTAAATACCCATTGAGTTGTATATAGGGAAAAGTCAATTTTTAAAGTATAATAAAGAAAAAATAGCATCACATGACCTTCCAAATATAGCATTAGTCACAAGTGGTAGGATTACATTTTCAATTTTAGATATTCTATTATTTTATTCATCTTCCTCTAAATCTATTTTATCCTCTTCTGCTTTCTTATTACAATATGTAACCAATGCTGATAGGGATGGATTAATATTTGACGGGTCTGGATCTTTAATGTAGTTGGATCTATATTCCAACTATCTAGCCTCTTTAGAAATATTACAGTAGACTAACTCTCACATTCTTTTATCTTTCTTGAACTCAGCAAAAGCAGCTCAGAGATCACTGATTTTGTCCAATCTGCCCACCATATTCAGAGGAGACTCCCCATAAATTATATGATGTAGCTTTTCTTTATATTCTTGCACATGAATGGGAGCTAGATCATCCATCTCTGAAGTGAGACAACCTCTCAATGTGTCATTTATTTTGTAGATAACATCCATAATTTGGTTCCTTGGAGGCTCATATGAATCTTTTATTTCATCGAAGACTTCTTTACTCATAGCCATCTGTTCTATCCAATCTTGGGGCTTATTCACTCTGTCTTTGGTCAGAATAACTTCTGACAACAAAACTTCACTGGGAAGATCCAACATCTTCTTTACCTAAGGAAAGAAGTGGGAGAAGTAATCTTCATAAGGTTCACAGTCTTCGTACAATTCATCCCAAGCTCCTTTGAGAGTGCTGAAATCTTCATAGTATTTGGCAGCAAAATCTATTATCTCACACCCTTCATTGTATACTTTGTTGAACCATTCATGAGTTCTTGTGGTAGTGGCCTTGATATCATCAAAATTAGATAATTCATCTTTGGACAATAGGGCCAAATCTCATTTTGGTTCCCCCTCAGAGTTTAATGGTCTCATAAAAAACTAAATGCGATCCCTTAGTTCTTCATTTTGTTGTTTCAACTCCTGCTTTGTGACCTCATCTTTGTCTAATTGATCTAAAATGGAGGAGACTGTACCTTGAAATTCATCAATTTTTTGTCCCTGGGAAGTAGGTCCCAAGTTTATGGTTGTAATGGTATAGTCCTTTACTTTGATTTCTAATTTTTCAACATTCACAGGTGGGACAGCTACCTCTGCAATCCTTGATCTAGTGGCATCCTTGTATATTCTAGATTGGATCTTAGCCTTCTTTTTTTTCTTTGGCTTCTCTACTTTGGCTAAGATCATATCCAAAATCCAGTTTCATTACTTCTATCTGTGGTTCTTTATCTCCAAAGCCTATATTGCAACCAATCTAGTGTTGTGGAGGAGGAATCCTTAGGGACATCAGGGTGACTATCTTCTTTAACTGGTGGATTATCAAGGATTTCCAACTCATGTTCAGATTCTTTGTCATTATCTTCTTCTCCATCTCTCAGATGCTTGAAATTCTCTAACACTTCATGTTGAGCAACTCTCACAACCATATCTACAACACTCCTATCTACTGGACTGTCAGATATCTCAACCACCTCAATGCTTGTGGGCTTAGAGAGAGGTTCTTCAAATACTTCCTTTTCCATCCCTTGTTCTTGCAATTCCAACTCCACATAGAACTTTTCAATTCCAAGTAGTTGTGGCACAGTTAAGTGGGCAGAATCTTGCACCAAATGGATTAAAGAGTTATGGAGCAAAGGCAATGAATGAGTTGGCAGTGGAGAGAGGCTTACATGATTCAGATCAGCAAATGATGCAAAACCCAAGGAAGGAGGCATGGCAATGGGTGAGAGGATGGAGGAGGAAGGAAGGGAAAAGGAAGATGAAAGAATAGTGGAGAGAGGGGGTAAAGTGAATGAGGTGGAAAAAGAGATAAAGGAGATAGGAGGTAGGGAGGTAGTTGAAATAGTTGGTAATAGAGGAGTAGAAGAAGTGGTAGCAACTAAAATGAGTGAAGTGGAAAGACTTGGGGTACTTGAATCTAATGCTAAAAGGCATGATGTAGTTACAATGGTCGATAGAGTTGGAGCAGATGGAGTGTTAGAGTTAGCAGGGGCAGAGGTAGAAGCAGTGACAGAGACCCCTGTTGTTTTGGTTCTTGCTTTCTTTGTTTTGGAACTCTCACCTAGTCCACTTGGCATATTTCTCTTCTGTGCAACTCTAGTTCTCTTAGCCAGAGGTGAAATCTTTTGTTGTTATTTTGGAACAACTTTCAAGATCCCTTTTACCTTTTCTACCAATGGTATGTGCTCCTCACTATCTATTTCCTTGGAGGCTTCCTAATCCCGCTCTTCAACATTTGGCACTTCCATGGGTTGGTCCTCATCACCATCTGGTTCCTTTTTTGGTTCTACCTTTGTGTAAGTCAATTGCACTCCAATCTGAGTCATGGTTACAATTTGGGTCCTAACCCACATCTTTCTCAGCCTTATAGGTTCCTTCATGATTTCATCTAGGGAGCTCTCTTTCGCATTTTCCCATTTTGGAAGAGGAATTAGCTATTGGTATTAATCCTCCCAAGGTCCCTTATACACCACATCATCATCATCTACTAGTTGATCCTGGACATCAATGATATGGAACCTTTTAATGAAGTCCAGAGACATTCTTGAATGACTTCTTTTCATTACCTCATAATCATCTACACAATTAGCCAAAAAATCCTCGGGATGCACCCTATGGAACATCTTCTTGTTGACATACTTCTCCATTACACCATGTGGATCAAAGTGACTTCTTCTGACGTACAAATGCAAATTAAGAAGTTGCAGCTCTTTATTAGAGGACTCAACTGCACCCAATGAAACACATGCAAATTGTCCTTTAACTAGCAACATGGGAAATTTGGCATTTGTTCTATGCAAGTGTTTTAGCTTTTCTACACATGGAATCAACTACCTTGTCAGTTCTAGTAGTACTACCTTATCTATTGGGTATCTTGGTAGTCTATAACTATGAACCCTTGTACCCTTATGCAAGTGAATTTCTCAAATTGGATATACAACCTCCCGAATTGGCTTACTACATTCATTGCCTCTGGAGAGATTCTTAGGGAAGTAGCTCATTGAAGAAACCTTGTGATGTACATGGTAAATACATCATTTACCCTTTTGAAATGAATCAAGGATTGAGATATGGCAAGTTGGGGATAACATTCATATACTTTCAGCTATCCATTTCTTACAACTCCCAACTTGGATAACCCTGGATACTTAGATCTTCTTGCTAACGCATATACCACATATGAAGTCCATCTAAATATCATCTTCTCCCTAAAGTTTGTAAAAGGCTCATGTATGTTATCTCTTATAGTCTGAGCGCAATGGAGTTTCAGTTGTCTATGAATAATCTCTTCAATTAATGTGAACATCCATCCTTTAAATGTTGATGCAGAAGGTAGTCCATATATTCTGCTCAATGAGGTTACAAGATCTCCAATTTCATTGTGAAAATCACTCCTATAGAGTGTATGAGGAAGCTTGATGATTGTAGGCCTTTTATGTTTCATCCATCCATCATTGATTTGCTTCTTACATTTCTCAATACCCTTCTTGTAAGTTTCCTCTGAGTCCTTTATGTCTGGTATTGATAACACAGGGTAAACTGGTATGCTGAAGATTTCTGCCAAGGAGAGCGAGCTTAAATCTGCTAGAATATTCCCATTGGTAGTCTGAATGGTTCTAGTTAGGGGATAATATCTTTCTACACATGTCACTATGAGTTCTGCACATTGTAATTGCATTGTCTCTTATCTTCCTAGCCAAGGGTGTAGGATTAGGTCCAAACAACCTGAGTCTGAAGTCCTCTAGGTCAACATGACCTAGGTTTGTATCTCCTATGGTTGGCCATGCTGAGGCTATCTTTTATTCGATAGGCATTCCTTTAAATTTGTACTTCATGTTTTGGGCTCGGGTAGTCATTTAACCTACATAACCAGACCTAATGAGTCAAGGCTGTCTTGAGGGTCTTTGATTCCTAAGCTTATAGGTTACTCATTACTTATTCCTAAGTCAAGTTATTACCTAATGAATCAATCCTTCAAGTTCTTTTCTATGTTTTGATCTCCCAAATCCATAATTATAGATTTCACCACTTAATGAAATTCATTACATAATTATAGAAGACCTTTGCGTTCACAGTAGAGTTTGTTTTTTGAAGCGGTTAGGGCAAGAAGGTAATTTTCCTATCAGGATTTTAGAGGAGAAGGGTTTCAAAGATCTTTTCAAAATAATGGGTAATATCATTTCCAGTCTCGATATGGTTCATTTGGTTTTCATAACAATGGCTCTTTTGGTTTCCATAATAATAGAAGGTTCAATACACAGAAGCCGTTTTTTTCCAAATAATCAAACTTTAGTTTCAAGAAAGGTAGAATCTAGTTTTGGTATTCACCAAGTGTGGAGGGAAAAACAAGTTCCTCTTAAAGAGAATACTCTTGAAGAAGCTTGTAAAACTGATGCAAGGGTTTCTGCAGAAATTGTTAATGTCCAAATACCTGATGATATGGTGAATCCCTATATTCAAGATATTGCTATAAGGGCAATTATCAGTAAGGTTTGGAACCCTAATTTTAATTTTGATATCTTTCTTAATTGGGTTAGGGTTTCTTGGAAAGGGGTTTTAGATGTTTTTTTCTTGCAAAAGGATATATGTGTTTTTATGGTAATTTTTGAGAACGGTTGTTTTCATGATGAAACCCTAAAACAAAAATTATGGTTTTACCAAGGCAAAGGGATTTGTATTCAGAAATAGGAGCCTAATTTTGATCCAATTAAAGCTAACATGAATTTGGTCCCTTTTTGGATTACATTGTCGAATTTACCTCTTGAATACAGAGATCTCAGCATTATTGAATTTTGTGCTAAGAAAATGGGTTTCTTTATTAAGCATGATATGTTTAATTTTCAAAAACCAGAATTGCCAGTAAGGTTTTCCTTAATTCTAAATACTTTGTTTCCTTTTCCTAAATTTATGGAATTCCATTCTAAATTTGGGTCCTGGAAGCAATCAGTTCTTTTTGAAAATCCTATGTCTATGGAAAAGCCAGATCTTTTTGAACCATCATGGGTTTGTGAGGATTTGGAAAAAGAAAAATTTTCAAGGGAAGATCTTGATTCTATTAATTTAGGGGAAGCATCTTTAAACCATTTAATTGATTCCCCTATTTTGGATGAGGGGCAACATTCTGTTAATGATCTTTCAGAGGACTGTTCTTTTGAGTTTGATATTGGTAATCACGAAGAATTAGATACCCCTAATTTTTCACACAAAAATATAGTAAAAAAGAATTTACTCTCTTCTTTTAATAAAGAGGAAGATAATTACATTCCAAATGGTGATCAGCAGGATGTTTCAAATTTGGTCAACTTCTCTTTTTCTGAGGAGCAAGAAAAAGATTTTGTTGATAAGACCATTCATAAAGTTGCTTCTGGTCTCATTGATGAATTTGCAGATGAGGTAATTGTAGAAGAAGACTCTCATATAGTTGAAGATATTTCTATTGTTAATAACATTTCTGATTCAAATTTGGTAAGTGATAAGCAATTAAATTTGGGGAAGTCGGACTGGAAGATTATGTTAGGTGATGGGACGGGCAGTGAGGTTTTTGATTTTGCTACTAAAATGTCTATTTCCCAATCTTTAAGTCAGGATTCTCCCTCAAAATCTACATCTATTTCTCCTTTTAAGAGAGGTTGTAAACCAAAGTCTTTCAAAACTCAGGAAGAAATTAAGGCCAGGGTGCAGGCTACCCTAGAAACCTGTCTGATATCGGGGAGAGTGAGAAACTCTCCTCGAGAGCAATGAAGATCCTATCTTGGAGTGTTAGGGGCATTAATGCCCCTAACAAGAGATGCTTGGTAAAGCGTCAGATAGATTCTTCAAGTATGGATATTGTTTTGCTACAGGAGTCAAAGTTATCCCAAACTCAAGCTGATATTATCTTTCCAAATTGGTACAAATGGAAGTTTCATCATTTTCCTTCTCAGGGGGCTTCAGGAGGTCTAGTTATTCTTTGGGATAGTAAAAGCTGTGATGCAGAACTTATTTGTTCTACTCAAAACTTTTTATTGGTTAAGATAATTTCCCCATCACTAAATTTTTGGTTATTCAATATTTATGGACCAGTTTTGACTAGTGAAAAAAAAAGGTGTTGGGATATTTTAAATGCACTTTTAGAAAATTTATCTGGAGAAAAAGTTATCTTAGGAGGAGAATTTAATGCTATCACTTGTTTATCAGAGAAATCGGGAGGGATTTGCCCTCCCTAGAGGGTAATTGAAGATTTTAATGATTTTATTTCAGACAATGCATTGGTTGATAGTGCTTTATTGAACGAAAGTTTCACTTGGTCTAACAGGAGAAAGGATTTTTTAAATATTGCAGAAAGGTTGGATAGATTTTTGTTCTCTTCTAAATGGTGTCTTGATTTTAAAATTTTTGGTACTTATGTTCTTCCATTCTCTGCATCAGATCACTTTCCCATTTCTCTTCACCTGGATTTGGATATGATTAGAAAGAAATTTAGATCTTCTTTTAAGTTTCAAGTTATGTGGTTTAGAGATAATAACTTCTTACCCCTGCTGGAATCTTGGTGGAAGAGTGCCTCTTTTGTAAAAGGTTCTCGCATGTTTTGGCTTAATGAGAAGTTGAAATTTATAAGGGGCAAAATTAAGGAATGGAATAAATTTTCATTTGGTAACATTTTTTCCCAAAAATTAGCATTACAATCACAACTAGAACAAATGAATGAAGTCATTATAAGAAAGGGCATGGATATTGCATCCTTTGAGTGTGTAAAATCTCTTCAATCTAATTTAGAGGAGGTTTTAGCTCATGAAGAAATCTTTTGGAGACAGAAATCAAGGGAAACTTGGTTGAGAGAAGGAGATCGAAACACAACTTTTTTCCATGTATCGGCTATGGTAAGAAGACATAAGAATTCTATTTATGCAATTAAAGACTCTATGGGGAATATTTTACAAGAAGATGATCTTATTCAAAAAGGAGTTAATTTTTTTCAGAAGCTCCTTTCTAAAGAAAATATTAATGTCCCCATTTCAACTGTGCGAGAACTCATAAATCATATTCCTTCTTTGATTTTGCAAGAAGATAATTTAGAATTGATGAAACAATTTTCCTTAGAAGAAATTAAGGTAGTGGTTTTTTCTTTAGACCCAGACAATCTCCTGGTCTAGATGGCTTTACCCTGCTTTTATTTCAAAAATGTTGGGACTTTGTAGGTAAGGACGTTTGGTTGGCAGTAGAAGAAGCCCACAGAAATCACACTGTCTTGAAAGAGATTAATTCTACCTTCATTGCTTTGATTCCCAAAGTTGCTACTCCTTCCTCCTTTGCTGATTTCAGACCCATTTCACTTTGTAATACTTTATATAAAATCATTTCTAAAGCAATTACTTTAAGACTTGCTGTTCTCATTCCTAAAATTGTATCTGATGAACAAGGAGGTTTTGTTCCAGGCAAGGAAACTTCTAAAGGTACTTTGGTGGCTCATGAGGTTTTGCATTCAATTCATGAACATAAACTTCCTGCTATGTTGGTTAAATTAGATATGTTAAAAGCATATGATAGAGTCTCTTGGGACTTTTTGTTCCAAGTTCTCCTTAAGTTTGGATTCTCTCCGAAATGGTGTAAGTGGATTTTATCGTGTATTTTTGGTGTAAGCTTTTTAGTTCTGATTAATGGTTCTCAATCTAAATTCTTCAAGACTTCCCGAGGGATAAGGCAAGGTGATCCTTTGTCCCCTTTTATTTTCATAATAATGGCTGAAGGTCTGAGCAGATTGATTAGGAGGCAAAACTCATTGTGTAATTGGAAGGGGATTAAAATTCCTAGAGTTCCTTTTGCTATTACTCATGCTTTGTTTGCAGATGATACTTTGCTATTTGGGCACCCTGTGATGCTAGAAGCTAAATTTATGAAGGATGTAATTTCTAAGTACTGTTTAGTTTCGGGTCAAAAAGTGAATCATGAGAAATCTATTTTTTTTTTCATCTCCTTTAGTACAAGAAAGGGTTGCAAAATTCCTAGGTTTTCAAGTGGATGTCCTTCCTTCAAGATATTTGGGAATTCCTCTTTTCTTGGGGTCAATTAAAAATATGTTTTGGGATAAGCTTATTACAAGTATCAAAGCTAAAATTTCTTCCTGGAAAGGTAAATGGTTAACTTTGGGTGGAAAAATTCTTATGATTAAAACAATTTTATCAACAGTGCCTGTATATATGCTTTCAGTGCTTATGGTTCCCAAGTGTATCATTTCTTGCCTTGTGAGTATTTTGAGAAAATTCTTATGGAATGGTTCTAATCTGAATAGGAGAAAGGTCCCTTAAATTTCTTGGGACAAAATTTGCATCCCGAAGCAGAAAGGAGGAACTAGGATTCATAACATTGAAGCACATAATATGGCTCTTGGAGCTAAACTAGTTTGGCATTTATATGAAAAGCCAGAGTCAAAATGGGGAAAAATTATGTTTGCTAAATATTTAGATTCATTTTCTCCTGAAATAATTTTTACTATTCTTAATCCAAAGGTGGGTTCTCATATTTAGAATTTTTTGTTAAAATCTAGAGAAGTGATTTCCCCTTTTCTATCTTGGGTTATTCATGATGGAAATTCTGCTGTCTTTTGGGATGATTCTTGGAATAGTCATCAACCTCTGTCTAAAATAGAAGGCCTTCAAGACATTAAGCTCTTTCTATGCCAAGCTTGGGGAATCAAAGTTAAAGATTATTTTGAAATTGATTATAATTCAGATATTAATAAAGTTGAGAAATTTTGATGATTTTCTGATTCCCCAAGAGCAAAAGGTCCTGCTTAAAAATATTTTGAAGGAAAGAAGAATTTTTATTTCAGGAGGAAAGGATAAGCTTATTTGGGTTCCCTCAAAGTCTGGGCATTATACAGTTAAACAAGGATATCTAAGTATCATTAGTAAGGATTCTAATTCACTTTTTAATTGGCCTTATAAGCTTTGTTGGAGTGGTCCTTGCCTGCCTAAAGCAAGAGCTTTTGCCTGGTTAGCTCTGAATTATAGAATCCTTACTAGTGATAGGTTAGTCAGGCTTGGGGTTGCTAACCCTTTCTTATGTCCTTTTTGTTTTGAAGTTGAGGAAACAATGGATCATTTGCTATTGATCTGTAATCTTTCTTCAAAAGTTTGGTATTGGCTCCTTTCGAAATTGTTTTGGCATGGTCCCCTTCCTTTCTCTCTTCTTCAAGTGTTTCAAAGCTGGCCCATCTTATTCTCAAATTCTACCTTTTCTACACTATGGGTGGTCTCGCCAAGTATTGTTATTTGGTCTTTGTGGCTAGAAAGAAATAGTAGAATTTAAAAAAAAATTAGTAATCCTTTTGATGTAATTATTGGAAAAATTGAGAAATCCATTTCAAAAGTAGTTTCAGCCTCATTATTTTCCAAAAAGGTAGGTTCTTTAGTTTTTACATCTTGGGATGATTTGATGTTAAAAAGTTGGAAGTTATTAAAATTGCCTAATTCAAACTATTTTAGTGCTGATATCAAGATAGATAGATCCTCTATCAAATGGATTCCACCACCTGTATCTTTTATAGAAATAAACTTTGACGGTGCGAGTAGAGGTAATCCTTGTAATTCTAGTGCTGGTTGTGTTTTGAGGGATCATAAAGGTTTAGTTTTAAGAGCTTTGTCAGTTAAGCTTGGCTTGTGTACAAACAATGAGGCAGAAGCATTGGCATTAATAACTGGTTTAAACTTAATTTTAAAATGTGGCATTACAAATCTTATAGTGGAAGGGGATTCATTGAATATTATTAGAGCTTTTTCAATTAAATCTTCTCTTAACTGAAAAATTGATTACATTTTAAAATTTAGAAGGAATCTACTTGACCTCTTCCAATCTTTTAAAATAATCCATACATACAGGGAAGGCAACTTATTAGAATATTTCTTGGCTAACTTTGCTTTTGGCATTACTAACTCTTCTAAGGAATGGGACTCTAATTCTTTTTTGTTGATCCCTGGAGTAAGTAACATCTTGGTTAAGGAAAGTATTAAATAACTTGGTTGGTTTTTGTTGCAATTTTTTTAGGGGAATTTTTGCTTGTTATAACCTTGATCCATCTCTATAGTGCTAGATTTTTTTCTGTTCTATACAATTTAGTTGTTTCTGTATGATCTGTTCGGTTATAAGAGTTGCAGAGGATTATATTAGGGTTGTCCGAGAAAAGGGTTGTTGTCACCGTGAATTTTGTGTTGTCTCACCGAATATACAATTTGTGTATATATCGCTAATGTATGCTGAGGACATTTCATGAGTATATCACAAATGGATGTGAGTATCATTTCATGTGTATCGTGCAATTGTTTGTCGAGGTTGTATGTTGTCAGCGTGATTTTTGTGTTGTTTCACCGAATATGCATTTTGTGTATATATCGTTAATGTGTGCTGAGGACATTTCATGAGTATATCGCAAATGCATGTGAGTATCATTTCATGTGTAGCCTACAATTGTTTGTCAAGGTTGTATGTTGTCAGCATGATTTTTGTGTTGTTTCACCAAATATGTAATTTGTGTATATATTGCTAATGTATGCTAAGAACATTTCATGAGTATATTGCAATTGCATGTGAGTATCATTTAATGTGTATCCTGTAATTGTATGTTGAGGTTGTATGTTGTCACCATGATTTTTGTGTTGTTTGACCGAATATACAATTTGTGTATATATCGCTAATGCATGCTGAGAACATTTCATGAGTATATCGTAAATGCCTGTGAGTATCACTTCGTGTGTATCCTGCATTTGTATAGCGAGGTTGTATGTTGTCAACGTGATTTTTGTGTTGTTTCACCGAATATACAGTTTGTGTATATATCACTAATGTATGTTGAGAACATTTCATGAGTATATCGCAAATGGATATTAGGTTGATGTTACAAATGTTACACCGAAGAGCAAGATACATACAAATTCTTTTGTATGTGCTTCGAACTTATCGCTCCTTTTAAGCCACAACTTATTCACTTTCAATTCTGGGACATGTTTAAATCGCAATGTATCTTTCAATGTACATTCAGATGTGAAGTATTCTTTTTACCATATATTAATCCCCTTTGAATTCCAGCCTATCTATATAAAGCAATGTATCTGTTGAAACATACATGCAAGGCATGGAATATACAAGCATTTAACTACTTTTCATAATGACTTCAGATCCGCGGCTTGTATGTTATCAATGCACATCACAATGTATGTAATTAATATACATTGCGCAAATCATACAATGACTTATCCATCTTTAAATAACTTTTCAGGTCCATGCACAGTATAAAGCCTTTGTATCTCATGGTGAAGGAAGTCTTTGGGTGGCCGATAGTGTTAGTTTTTTGTCCTATGGTTTTTTTGCAAAACTTTGATATGGTAAGAAATTTGAATCTTATGTTTGTTCAAAATGCTCTTTTTCCTGTAGATGCTTTTATTAATGTTTTAGAGGATTTTGTTTTGTATTCAGGTACTGCTCTTGTGGGAGGTTTGTTTGAGTGCAGGGATCTTTCCAGTTAATAGGTGATAGTTGGGGAGACAATTGGCAGAAGAAGAGGCTCTTGATCTGCAGGGTCTTGTTGATGAAAATTGTAGGAGGACAATTAAAACCTTTGTGTTTTGTAGACAGTTTTGTTATCTGTTGACTTTATCAGTTGGTTAGTTTGTAAGAGTGTTGTTTGTACAAAGTTTTATTCTTGTAAGGTTTTAAGCCACAGACCTTTTTTTGGGTTGACTCATCCTTCTGAGTCAATTTTGTATTGTATTTGTTTTAAAGGGCTACAACCGGAGGTTTTCTTTGCCGACTCTTTCCTGTCGATATGCCTTATTGAATCTGGCATTTTGTAAATTTTATTTTATAATTAATATAATTTTAGTGGCTCTCCCACTTTTTCTCAAAAAAAAAAACATATAAAGTCCTACTTCAAGTTATGTAATAAATGCTAAATTGCTTGAAAGATCAAATGAAATCATACCAAACACCTTAATTTTACCTTTGTAACATTTACTTTGAACAAGCAAATCCATTTGCCTTAGAAAGTTTCAAGAAAATAAACATTGTCTACGAATTGTGCTAGAATTGCAAGTCTCTAACCTATTTTATATTAAAGCACGAACTTAGGCTTTGTCTAACTTAGCACAGGTTTTGGGTTCATCCGACCCTACATAGTTTTTAGTTGTAACTGACTTTTATGAATCATTGGAGGTCAGTTGATGGTTGATTTGATGCAAGTCCGTGTCATCCATTGTCAATGCTGAAGGTAGAAGTCTCTTCTTTATGCATTTTGGCGCGAGTTCTAATAGTGACTGACAAGGGGAATTTGGAAGATGACTGACCAATGGTCAGTGAAGGAGTGTTTTCACGCAAGTCAGTGGATTAACAATTTAGCGCTAGACCAAGGTTATACATCGGCGGGGATTTTGGATGCTGCCAACTTGGTGGGAGATTTTATGATGTCCGACTAAAGTCGGTGAAGACAAATTTTCATGCAAGGCCAAAAAATTAGGATTTTAGCGTTGAGTCAAATTTTGGTTCTCACAGGATTTTTAGAGGTAACTGACTGACTTTGCTCCCTTGGGTTTATTTTTGGGTTGGTCAAGAGCACTTTTAGTGCAAAGTCCGCGAAGGTTGATTCTAATGCAAAGGGTTAAAAAACTCTATCCAGTGAAGGATTGTTCAACTGCTGACTAACCTAAAAGTTGTTCATCATTTCAAAAGGGTCGGTCAGTGTTATTTTTAGTACAAATTGAACTAGTTGGAAAAGTCCATTAAATCTTCAAGGCATTACGGTGAATTTGTGAATGATTTATTGGGTGTGAGCAAATACATTTTGATGCAACAAGATTTCATCATTTTCTATTGTTACTTATCATGCCCTAGAGCCTTAAAACAAAGGATTTTGTCAAACAATTCGATCATTTACACAATAACAACCCCCTTTACCGAAACCTGACTTCTATTTCAACAAACTTATAGACCCAAAGCTTCAATTTTTATGTAGAACCCCAGCCGATATCAATATATTAGAAACAAACCCCAAAGCCTAGAATAGTAGAAGGGAAATGCCCTTACCTAGTTCTAAATGCTATTGTAGAGATGAAAAAATTGTTCAAATGTGCCCCAGATCAAATTCTCCTTTGCTCCAAATCCGCCCTTCGCCTTTGGTGGATTTGCAGAGCTCTTCGAAAAGTTTATTTTGTTGCAAGGTATGGCCCTTAGTCTCCTTGTTCAGCGCAGCACTGCGGTGGTTTGTGACAAGGGCTTAACCACCTCTCGTGCTTGTTAAGTCAAGTGCTTGTATTAGGCATTAATAGGTTGATCTTTTGGTGCAATGGCAGCTAACAATTGGTATCAGAGCCGAGGTCATGGGTTCAAATCCCATGCTTGTGCTAGGGGGGGATTGTTGCAAGGTGTGGCCCTTGGTCTCATTGTTCAGTGCAGCACTACGGTGGTTTGCGACAAGGGCTTAACCACCTCCCATGTTTGTTAAGTCAAGTGGTTGTATCAGGCATTAATAGGTCGATCTTTTGGTACAACGGCAACTCACATATTTGTGCAAGAAAAATGAGCTCAAAACCCATCAAAACCTTTATATTACCCTTAATAATCTCCATTAATGCCAGAGGTACAGCGTGCAAACATAGAAAATACCCTTTTAAAGTTTTGTGTGTAATTCACGGAGTACTGACTTTGCACAGATTTTGTAAACATCTGACTTTAGCACAATTTTTATGGGGGGTTCAGACCTGGCGTGACTTTTGTGCCTCACTGACTAATGTCAATGAGACTCTTTCCTAGCGTGAAGTCGGTGAACAAGGATTTTGATGCTAGGTCGGTGCTTGATGATTTTAGCACCAAGTTGGCTGAGTGAGAATCTAGTGCTAGGTCGGTGAAGTGAGAATCTAGCACAAAGGTCAGCAAACAATGTTTTTAGCACTAAAGGGAAATTAGACTTGGTTTTGATGAAAATTAGTACTTGACTTAATGATTTTGGAGAACCTAAGTAACCTTCATGCTTTCAACTGTGAAAAATATGATTTTGATAATCCATTGGAACATTTTAGGAATCAACTAGCTAGGCTAACACTTTAAGCCAAAATTCAAAATAAGGGGTCCCCATTGACAAAATGGGGTGTGTGTGCAAGGCACAACAAATGGAGACTCTTCTGGGGAATGCTCTAGAGTATTTCAAAGATAAACTTTAGTTTTGAACCTGGAATCTCTGTGTTTCCCACATGTTAAACAAGAAGATATGATACCTTATCAAAGAAGCAAAATTCAATAACCAGGTGTAACCATCCATATCTTGAAAACTTGAGTGTGTGCAATTGTGTTAATTCCCATCCCTAGGCAGCTAAGTTCATCTAGGATCCTTTACATTAAGCTACATGATTAGTACACACCTCATGAACTACCTGGACATTACCCCATTGCCAGCGAGCATCTCTAGCCCCGATGGGTTTGTCTCAAAATTCCACTCAAGCAGATCCCTACAACTGATTAGGTGTCCATAGCCCCGGTAGAGATTACTTGATTGTCCATCTAACTAAGTTATAGTGTGTGGTTGTGATTTTCTAATTCTCTTTTTCTTTTATAATTTCTTGATATTTCATTAAGATTAGATTTGGTAGAGTACAATGCAGTACTGCTACCCTTGTAACACATGCTTTTGACAACACGAGTCAAGTTGATAACTTAGCTAGTTGCATGTGGAATCTTGATGGTGGCAAAGGTGGTCCTTAGATTTTTCACTTAATGTAAGATCACCAAGACTCACTAAGGTACTTTAAGATTTTAAAGTGTGTAAAAGATATATGGCTAGAAAATACTTCAAGTGCACCGACTAATGATTCATTTCCCATGAACAAACATCATACCCTCTAAGTATAACAGTGGAACCCACAGGAGGACCTAAGTAGAAAACTTTAGCTTCTCAAAGAAATATTCCAGATTACCTACCTAACAAAATAACACTTGCAGGTCTACACAATTGCCACCACATTCAAGAAATGAAGATCCCCAACAAAGGAAGTATAGCAGGGAAAAGCAAAGCAGGAAAGAATAACTAATCAAAAAAAAAACACCTAACAACTATGGAAAGCGAAAGCAGAAAGTAGAAACTAGTCTAATAGAAACCTAACCTAACGTAAACAAACAAGCAACCTAACTATGTAGACTAAAAGAAGGAAAAGATGCCTCCTAGGCCTAGAAGTAGTGCTTTAGAAACTACCCATTGATAGGTAATGGGAGTTCCTCACTAGTAAGGCTCTTTAGTCGATACGTATTGTCACCAAGGATCTCATAAATTTGATATGGACCTAGCCAAAGTCTGTTAAACTTACCGTGTTCACCTTTCTTCTCATGGGCTTTGTCCCAATATAAAGCTAAGTTAGAAATGTGGAAGGCCTTGACTTTAGCCCTTTTGTCAAACCATCATTTTACTACACCTTGATGTTTGGCTAAGTTTTCTATCACAGCATTGCATTTTTCTTCCACGTGTAGCAATTGAGCCAAGCAAGATGACATCTGATCATTTGGTTCAAGGTAGTATTGCATGAATTGTAGCATTGGAATCCTTAGATGGATGGGAAAGATAGGCTTAGTACCATAAACTAAGTGATAAGGTGATGTTCCTAATGTAGCTTTATGTCTGACCCTATCGGCCCATAAAGTGAACCTAAGCTGAGTATGCCAGTCTCTGGGATTTTTGTCAAGTAGTTTTTTTATGACCTCAAGTAGGTTTTTGTTTGTTGATTCATCCACTCCATTTCCTTGGGGATAATAATTAGATAAAAGTTTTAGAAAAATCCCATAATCAAATTCCCAATTGGAAAAGCACAATGACGAAAATGCAGGGCTGTTATCACATACCAAAGAGAAACGACAGTCAAACCTAGTAATGATATGTTTTTCAACAAATTCAATTACTACCTCCATGGTACATTGTTTGCATGCTATAGCTTTAGACCATCTGGTACAATAGTCAGTAGCGATCAGAATATACTTGTGGCATGCAGAGGAAGGTGGGTTGATCATACCAATGAAGTCAAGCTGTACAAATGGTTGTACCTCTATGACCGGTTGTAGTAGCATAGCAACATTTCATTCTCTTGTTGCAGTTGTCTGACATGTGTGACAGGTCCTTACATGTGAATGTGCATCTTTGAAGAGTGTGGGACAATAGTACCCCACTCGCAGGATCTAGTTAGTGGTTGAATGAGATGACCCATGACCTGTCCCAAACTTTTCATGGAAACCAGTGAATACTTGGGTCACCTCTGTTTTATTCAAACATCTTAGATAGATCCCTTCGTGGTTCTTCTTATATAGTATTGATCCCTTAATCATAAAGTTGTTACTCTTTAATCTGAGCACTCTTTCTAGACTGAATTTAGTTGAAGTGGGCAACACTGATTCAAGAGAAAGAACACAACGTCTCCATACCACTCATCTTAGGAAATATCTTCCAACATATACTGTTGAGAGATTAAACCTGGACTAGCTTCTGCCATTGTCTTTGTTAATGCTTGACCCCTTACCAATTTCATGGGTTGTATTTCTATATCAAACTCTTGTAGGATTGTGACCCATTTTCCTCTTCGTTCACCTAGCTCACTCTGCATTAGCAATGCTTTGACTACTGCATCTAGTACAATTGCAATCACTTGGCTTCTTAAGATGTAGTGATGAAACTTTTTCACTACCTTGACTAAGGTGTATGCTTGCTTCTCCACATTTGGATATCTCAGTTCTGTATCTTTTAATGGAGTGCTCATAAAAGCAATAGGTCTTTCATCACCAAGGACTCCTTTCTGTGTCAACATTGCTACATGGGTATGTTTAGAAGCAAAGGAGTAAATGCAAAATGGCAATGTATAATCAAGACTTACCAGTACTGGGGCATTGGCTATTACCTATTTGATTTATGCAAATGCAGCCTTAGCTTCTGGAGTCCATTCAATCTCAGTGTCTTGTTTCAACATAGCATTCAATGAGCAAACAATCTCAGCAAACCCAGTGATGAACTTACGAACAAAATTGATCTTACCAAAATATGACTTCAGTTCTTTCTTGTTGGTTGGGGGTTGTATCTTGAGAATTGCTTAGACTCGATCAAGATCAATTGATATACCTTGCTCAAAAATTACATGTCCTAGCAACTTTCCTTCAGTTACTCCAAAGATACACTTCTTAGGATTAAGCGAGATCCCATAATCTTTACATCGCTGTAGGATTTTCCTTAGGTCTGCCACATGTTCTTCTCTTTTTTTTGAAAATACAGTGAGATTGTCCATATATACAATGATGCATTTTCCAACCAATCCTTTGAAATCTATGTCCATTGTGCATTGGAATGTAGCTCTTGTGTTGATTAATCCAAAGGGCATCCTGTGGTATGCATAGATTCCCCACTTGCCTGTGAAGGATGTCTTCAATCTATCCTCATATTCTACCATTACCTAGTCATAACCTAAATAACCATCTAGAAAAGACATCATTTGTGAACCATTAACTATTTGTAACACTTCGTCCAAGGATAGTAGGGGGTAATTATCCTTGTCTAAGGCCCTATTCAAATTTTTGAAGTCGACGCAGAGCCTGATTTCTCCATTCTTCCTATGCACTAGTTTGCCACCCACGTGGAGTGTCTGATAGGAAATATAATTCAGGCGGACAACTTTTGTACTTCCTTGAAAATCAATGGTTCTAGTAGAGCATTAATTGGTCGCTACCTCTGCCTGAAAGGTTTAGCCCTTGGCTTAAGAGGTATCGTATGAGTTATGATAGAAGTATCATACATCTTGAGATCTTCATAACTCCAAGTTATGACTTCATGATAGTCTCTTAGTACACAAACAATACCCGTCCTTTCTTCATCTATGTTGGCTTTCCCAATAAAAACATTTTTGACTTCTTCAGATGTCCCCAAATTGTAAGGTTCACATTGTGCACTAGGGGATTCTCTCTGTTTCTTCTGGATTCCAAACTTATTTGAGTCAAACAATCATTCTAATTCTACCATCCCTCAAGGAATAGTTTTTGTCTTCAAATTGAGGACTCCTTCTAAGTCCATTTCAACAAGCTCCAATTCTTCCTCATCTATTATCTGAGAAGCAAAAACATCTAAGAAAGTGAGGAAATCAATTATATGCTTTTCATCCTCAAAAACTTGAAAATTCGTGATGTTATTAGGTACCAAGGGAGTTGAAACAAACTCTATAGTGAACTTCTTCAGGCCCACCATGGACAACAGTTCCAAGGAACTAGCCATCTAAGCCAAGGCATCAACAACATGATTCTATCTTCATGGGATTAGTTGGATATTAAAGCCATCAAAACACTCAATCAAATCCCACACACGATTTTGATATCTATTCAACCTCTTATCATTGCAAGAATATTACCTTTTGACTTGATTGATGACCAATTCTGAGTCTCCATTTTGAGTCTCCAAACACATGAATAATCTTAACCTTTTTCTGTAGTGCCATTAGCAATCCATGTACTAACGATTCATATTCCGTCACATTATTTGTACAAGGAAATTGCAATCGATATGTTGTCATATATGAACTTCCTATGGGACTGATCAATTCAAACCCTGCACCAGATCCTTGTTTGCACCTTGATCCATCAAATCTTAATGTCCAAATGCGGGAGTCACTATCCCTATCACTTGGTGCAATTTGTTGTTTTTTATCTGACTGAGAATCCTAAACAATCACACCCATGGTAGCTTGATTTTCCTTTGTGACTGTTGAAATCATTAAATGCCTCTGCACTTGTTTAATTGCCTCTTTACAGAGTGAGCATGTGAACTCAGAATGGGAGGCATCATGAAGGCAACACTAGTATGATAGTAGTAATTCATCCATTTATATCTTTCTTTCGGCTGCTAACTAGTCACTCATGAATTTTGCCACAAAATTTCTGAATCCCTCAAATATTCCTGGCTCTTCATCATCAGAGGAGCACTCTTGATCTGACTGCACATATGCCTCTGTACTTTCTTGACATTTTTTAAGTGATGGATCAAGGAATTTACTGCAATTTAGGATGAGTACCTCTTCTACCTAATTAACTTGGGGAAGATAAACCCCCAGGTCTACTTTCGAAAACAAAATTTCACTGGTCTAATTGTATTAAGTGATCATATGCTTCATTTTTGGTTCTCTTTCAATGCAAATCTGATCCACCAGTCCCTTCCATGGCAGCCACATGTGAGAAAAGTCCATTGCCATATAAGCATTCAGAGTCCTAGACCAATCTCTACTTAAAAGCATGCCATACTGATCTGGTATATCAACTACTTGAATATCTATATATTGCTACACCCTAGGATCAAAAGCCAATTGCATGTGGATTCAGTTCAATTTGCCCATCACGTTTACCTCAGTCTTGTCCAACTGCATTACTTTCCTACAAGATTTTTCTGGAGTAAGACCTAGTGCTTTGCATACTGACAAAGGCATCACATTGGTAGAGGTCCTTGAGTCTACCAGATAGTTATGAAGGTTCTTCCCAAATATCCTAAGAGTTAAAAGAAAAGGAGGACTTTCTCTTTTATCCTTGTATAATGTGACTTTTTTCTCATCATTTGTTACATGAACTTTATCTTTCCCTTTGTCCTTCTTGTCCTTCAGTGGAACTTCCTTTTGGGAAGGATCTATTCAACTGCTCGCTCCCATGTCTTGGAAGAAGGTTGTCCTAACTTCAGGAGCTTTCAATAGTTCAAAGAATGATAGGCTGAATTTCATTTTTTTAACTTCATCAATGACATACTGTCCTAACTTGGCTATCTTAGTCCTCTGAGGATTTCTAGTGGTGACTCCTTGGGGCATTAGCTGGGGTGTTTCCTTGGGAGGCTCAGGATTATTTGAGGACTTTGGGTCAGGTGGAATCTAGTAGTTGTTTGGAGGGATCGAGGTGGTGAAAGGAACTTTGGGTTTACTGCTTCTAAGATTATATTGGCTTTTACTATACTGCTGATAATCATGTACCTCCTCACAGTCTTTCTCTTTTGGCTGATTGTCATATTGGAAAGGAAATGTATAACTATCAAGTACAAGGGCAGTGTCATATCTCTGAGATGGAACAAGTTCATACCCTATTAGAGGATTTTCTTGTGCTTCCGCTTTTTGGATCTCCATCTAGAAAATATTGGATGCTATTTGGAACTCTGGACAGTCCAATTCAGAATGAGCATTTGCATTGTGAAGTCTGCACCACAAGGACAATGCTGCCTCAGTTAGCAACACTCGACCAAGCAGATAGTTTTTAGTATTTTGATTCTCCAACGATGATGACACTCCACCATCGTTAGGTTTGGTATTCCAAGTTTGATTTGGCTGCTAAAAATTCTAATTTTGATACTGATTCTGGTTCTGATTTCTCTTTTGCAAATAGGCATTCTATTTTCTTAGATGAGTAACTTCAGCAGTAAGCTTTTTCATTTGTTCTACCAATTCCCTAATGTCATCTCTGTCATCTTTGGATTTAGTAGCTTCAGTGGACTAAAGGAAAGGCATTTGAGCTAGAGGTAATTTGGCCATGGGAGGCCCAGGGTGGACAACTAATGCTTGGGTTAATGTAGGGAGTGGGATATGATTCATCATAGGAGTATGATTAGCTAGGGCCTAGTTAAAAATAGGTATCTGATTTGGCATGGTTGCAAGACCCATGTGGTTCAGTGGACCTATTGTTGTTTGCCCTAATTGTGTATTCACTGTCTACTTTAGCATATGCCTGAGCTGGGAGGTAGGAGCTGGGTTAGCTCTTCTTACGAACATGGAAGTAAGTCTATCCAGGGCTACATAGTAAATGGGCAAGGTTGTAGCCTGACCTAGGGCATAAGGAGCTTGCAAATAGATGAAGGCCTTATGGAATTGATTATTGAAAGAACTTATTAGCTCACCCTCAGCTCTGCATATTTCCACAAAGGATCTATAAAGGTCCACTAGAGTAGTGGGCATCCTGAAGCGATCAAGAAATGCATTCTTCAAATTCCACCATGAATTTATGGAAGTAGTAGGGAGATTGGCAAACCAGTAGTAGGCTTCATCCTGTAGTGTGTAGAGAAACAACCTACAGACCACAACCTCATGTTGCACCTGAAGTATAAACATATTCCCTTTGAAGATTTTAATATGATCATCAATAGTTCTATCTGGATCATTTGTGCGGAACTTGGAGCAGAACTTTTTAGGGTTCTTGGGCATGTCATGATAAGCATTGAATTAGAATAGGGACCAGTTATTAGAAGTGAAGAAGGCCATGATGAGAGGATTGATTAGGGCTACAACTGGGTTTCTTAGAATAGATTGAGCCCTTGGTGCTCTAGGTATTCCTTGATCTCTTCTGGTTCTTCTAAATTTTGTCAAAGATAGCAACTCTTCTCTAGCTGAGCTGGACCTAGTGTTTCTCTATCTAGTCCCTAGACTACTGATTTTATGGAGGGATTTTAATTTGGTGGCCCTCCTTCTAGAGCCAATTCTGTTGATGGTGTTTTTAGCACACATCAACATAGGTATGATTTTTGGTATCACACCTCTCTTGAAAAGTATCTTACCTGATGTAAGACTACAAGGATAATATAGCCAGGTCTTATCTTGCTTGGAATTTCTTAGTGGGATGTTCTAGCTATGCCTATAAGGGGTCTTACATGTAATATGATAGGTTTGACATGTTAGAACAACAATACGTGCAAACCCTTATGTTACCTCAGCTGATATGACAATATGAAATGCTGCTGGAAACTTAATCTAACAAAGATATTGTAAAAGAAAATGTAAAAGAGTAGGGTTTAGAAGGATCCTAAGTGACATTCACAATGCACAGTTTACTAATGGTAGACAAATGCTCTGAATTTTAAACCACTTCCTAAGTACCCAAGCTAAATGATTGCTATAGCACTACAGAAAATGATGCTATCTTCTATGGATTCTTAAGATTTTTAGATTGCATGCATTCATCAAATACCCGATTAATAGCATGATTTAACTAATGAAATGTAATTGAACTTAACATAAAATAATTAGCCCAGACTAACTTTATACAGCTACTTATAGTCAGCAAGCAACTAAAAGTATGGACTCTGAACATTCATCTAATACCTTTAATAAACCAATGACATTGCAAGCACAATTAACTAATAAAGATCAAGATGTGAACCATGAAAACCAAAAAAACCATACAAGGAAACAAATTCTCAGAATCACTGCAGCAATTTGCTTTGTATTAATCTAGAATTTGGTAGTGTCAACAATTCATCATCCAGAGACTTACAATGAAGGAGACAATGGCCCTTTATATAGAAGAGGTGCCATACTAAGTTTTGAATGGACAGTTGAGATTATCTCAACAGTGACAGACCAGATTACACTATATACAATAGGTATTATCCATTCCTGGATTTTCCTTTGTCTTGTAGGAAAAAGGCAAAATACAACTCCTAAATACATTGAATCTAGACATTTTGAATACCCATTGAGTTGTATATAGGGAAAAGTCAAATTTTAAAGTATAATAAAGACAAAACGTCACATAACCTTCCAAATATAACATTAGCCACAAGTGACGGGATTACATTTTCAATTTTAGATATTCTATTATTTTATTCATCTTCCTCTAAATCTATTTTGTCTTCTTCTGCTTTCTTATTATAATAGGTAACCAATGCTAATAGGGCTAGATTAATATCTGATGGCTTTGGATCTTTAATGTAGTTGGCTCTATATTCCAACTGTCTAGCCTCTTTAGAAAATTTGCATTAGACTACCTCTCACATTCTTTTATCTTTCTTGAACTCAGGAAAAGCACCCCAAAGATCACTGATTCTATCCAATCTGCCCACCATATAAAGAGGAGACTACCCATAAATTATATGATGTAGCTTTTCTTTACATTCTTGCACATGAATGGGAGCTAGATTATCCATCTCTGAAGACAACCTATCAATGTATCATTTATTTTGTAGATAACATCCATAATTTGGTTCCTTGCAGGATTATATGAATCTTTTATTTCATTGAAGACTTCTTTCCTCATAGCCATCCATTCTGTCCAATCTTGGGGCTTATTCGTGCTCTATCTTTGGTCAGAATGCCTTTTGATAGAAAAAATTCACTAGGAAGAGCCAACATCTTCTTTACCCAAGGAAATAAGTGGGAGAAGTAATCTTCATAAGGCTCAGTCTTTGTACAGTTCATCCCAAGCTCCTTTGAGAGTGCTGAAATCTTCATGGTATTTGGCAGAAAAATATATTATCTCACACCCTTCATTGTATACTTTGTTGAGCCATTTCTGAGTTCCTACGGCAGTGGCCTTCATATCATCAAACTTAGATAATTTATCTTTGGACAACAGGGCCGAAGTTGATTCTGGTTCTCCCTCAGAGATTAATGGTCTCATAAAAAACTAAATGCAAGCCCTTAGTTCTTCATTTTGCTGTTTCAACTCCTTCTTTATGAGCTCATCTTTCTCTAATTGCTCCAAAATGGAGGAGACTGTACCTTTAAATTCATCAATTTTGTGTACTCAGGAAGAAGGTCCCAAGTTTACGGTTGTAATAGTATAGTCCTTTGCTTTTACTTCTAATTTTTCAACATTCACAGGTGGGACAACTACCTCTATAATCCTTGATCCAGTGGCATCCTTGTATATTTTGGATTGGATCTTAGCCTTCTTTTGTTTCTTTGGCTTCTCTACTCTGGCTAAGATCGTATCCAAATCTAGTTTCATTACTTCTATCTGTGGCTCTTTAGCTCCAAGCCTATATAGCAACCAATCTGGTGTTGTGGAGGAGGAATCCTTGGGGACATTATGGTGACTATCTTGTTTAGTTGGTGGATTATCAAGGATTTCCAACCAATGTTCAGATTCTTTGTCATTATCTTCTTCTTCGTCTCTCAGCTGCTCGAAATTCTCTAACACTTCATGTTGAGTAGCTCTCACAACCGTATTTGTAGTGTCTCTATCTATTGGACTGTCAGATATCTTGACTACCTCAATGCTTGTGGGCTCGGAGGTTCTTCCAATACTTCCTTTTCCATTCCCTATTCTTGCAATTCTAACTCTACATAGACATTTTCAATTCCAGGTAGTTGTGGCACAGTTAAGTGGGCAGAATCTTGCACCGAATGGATTAAAGAGTTGTGGAGCAAAGGTAATGAATAAGATGGCAATGGAGGGAGGCTTACATGAGTCAGATTAGAAAATGATGCAAAACCCAAGGAAGGAGGCATGGCAATGGGTGAGAGGATGGAGGAGGAAGGAAGGGAAAATGAAGATGAAAGAATAGTGGAGATAGGGGGTAAAGTGAATGAGGTGGAAAAAGAGATAGAGGAGATGGGAGGTAGTTGAAATAGGTGGTAATGGAGGAGTAGAAGAAATGACAACAACTAAAATGAGTGAAGTGGAAAGACTTGGGGTACTTGAATCTAATGCTAAGGGGCATGATGTAGTTACAATGGCTGATTGAGTTGGGGTAGATGGAGTGTCATAGGTAGTAAGGGCAGAGGTAGAATTAGTGATAGAGACCCCTGCTATTTTGGTTCTTGGTCTCTTTGTTTTGGAAACCTCACCTAGTCCACTTGGCATATCTTTCATCTATACATCTCTAGTTCTCTTAGCTAGAGGTGAAATCTTTTGTTGTGGTTTTGGAACAAATTTCTTCCCTTTTACCTTTTCTACCAATGGTATGTGCTCCTCACTATATGTTTCCTTGGAGGCTTCTTGAGTGTGCTCTTCAACATCTGTCACTTCCATGGGTTGGTCCTTTTCACCATATGATTCCTTTTTTGGCTCTACCTCTATTTAAATCAATTGCACTCCATTTTGAGTCATGACTGCAATTTGGGTCCTAACCCACATCTTTCTCAGCCTTATACATTCCTTCATGATTTCATCTAGGGAGCTCTCTTCAGCATTTGCCCAGTTTGGAAGAGGAACTGGCTTTCAATATTGATCCTCCCAAGGTCCCTTATACACCACATCATCATCATCTACTAGTTGATTGGGGACATCAATGATATGGAACCTTTAATTGAAGTCCAGAGACATTCTTGAAGGACTTCTTTTTATTACCTCATAATCATCTACACAATCAACCCAAAAATCCTCGGGATGCACCCTATGGAACATCTTCTTGCTGACATACTTCTCCATTACACCATGTGGATCAAAGTGACTTCTTTTGACGTACAAATGCAGATTAAGAAGTTGCAGCTCTTTATCAGAGGACTCAGCTGCACCCAATGAAGTACATGCAAATTGTCCTTTATCTAGCAACATGGGAAATTTGACACTTGTTCTATGTAAGTGTTTTAGCTTTTCTACACATGGAATCAACTGCCTTGTTAGTTCTAGTAGTACTACCTTATCTATTGGGTATCTTGGTAGTCTATATGGTACCCCTATGAACCCTTGGACCCTTAAGTAAGTGAAATTCTCAAATTTGATATACCATCTCTGGAATTGGCTTACTACATTCATTACCTCTGGAGAAATTCTTAGGCAAGTAGCTCCTTAAAGCAACGTTGTGATGTACATGGTAAATGCATCATTTACCCTTTTGAAATGAATCAAGGATTGAGATATGGCAAGTTGGGGATAACATTCATATACTTTCAGCTATCAATTTCCTTTAACGCCCAACTTGGATAACCCTAGATACTCAATTCTTCTTGCTAAGGCATATACCACATATGAAGTCCATCTAAATGTTATCTTCTCCCTAAATTTTGTAAAAGCCTCATGTATGTTGTCACTTATAATCTAAGCCCAATTGAGTTTCAATTGTCCATGAATAATCTCTTCAATTAATGTGAACATCTAGCCTTCAAATGTTGATGCGGAAGGCAATCCATATATTCTACTCAATAAGGTTACAAGATCTCCAATTTCACTGTGAAAATCACTCCTATAGAGTGTATGAGGAAGCTTGATGATTGTAGACCTTTTATCTTTCATCCATCCATCATTGATTTTCTTCTTACATTTATCAATACCCTTCTTGTAAGTTTCCTCTGAGTCCTTTATGTCTGGTATTGATAACACAGGGTAAACTAGAATGCCGAAGATTTCTGCCAAGGAGAGTGAGCTTAAATTTGATAGAATATCCCCATTGGTAGTTTGAATGGTTCTGGTCAGGGGATCATAACTTTTTGCACATGTCACTATGAGTTCTACACATTGTTCAGAGGTGGGGAAGGCAACTGCTTCTACAATTCCATTGTCTCTTATCTTTCTAGCCAAGGGTGTAGGATTAGGTCCAAACACCATGAGTTTGAAGTCCTATAGGACAATATGACCTAGGTTTGTATCTCCTATGTTTGGCCATGCAGAGGCTATCTTTGATTTGGGAGGAATTCCTTTAAATTTGTACTTCATGTTTTGGGCTCGAGCAATCATTTAACCTGCATAACCAGACCTAATGAGTCAAGGTTGTCTTGAGGGTCTTTGATTCCTAAGCTTACATGTTACTCATTACCTATTCCTAAGTCAAGTTATTGCCTAATGAATCAATCCTTCAAGTTCTGTTCTATGTTTTGAGTGCCCAAATCCATAATTACAGATTTTACCACTTAATGGAATTCATTACATAACTAAAACAACATATAAACTCCTACTTCAAGTTATGTAATAAATGCTAAATTGCTTGAGAGATCAAATGAAATCATACCAAACACCTTAATTTTACCTTTGTAACATTTACTTTGAACAAACAGACCCATTTTCCTTAGAAAATTTCAAGAAAATAAACATTGTCTACGAATTGCGCTAGAATTGGCAGTCTCTAACCTAGTTTATACTAAAGCACAAACTTAGGCTTTGTTCGACTTAGCGCGGGTTTCAGGTTCATCCGACCCTACATAGTTTTAGCTATAACCAACTTTTATGAATCCTTGGAGGTCGGTTGATGGTTGATTTGACGCAAGTCTGTGTTATCCATTTTCAGCACCGAAGGTAGAAGTTTGTTCTTTATACATTTTGGTGCAAGTTCTAATAGTGACTGACAAGTGCAAATTTGGAAGATGACTAACCAATGGTTAGTGAAGGAGTGTTTTCACACAAGTCAGTGGATTAATAATTTAGCACTAGACCAAGGTTATACATCGGTGGGGATTTTGGACACTGTTGACTTGGCAGGATATTTGATGATGTCCAACTAAAGTCGGTGAAGACAGATTTTCGCACAAGCTCGACAACTTAGGATTTTAGCGCTGAGTTGAATTTTGGTTTTGGGAGGATTTTTAGAGGTAATTGATTGACTTCACTTCCTTGGGTTTATTTTTGGGTTGGTCAGGAGTGCTTTTAGCGTAAAGTCCGCAAAGGTTGATTTTAGTGCAAAGGGTTAAAAAACTCTGTCTAGTGAAGGATTGTTCAACTGCCAACTAACCTAAAAGTTATTCGTCATTTCAAAAAGGCCAGTCAGTGTTATTTTTAGCATGGATTGAACCATTTGGAAAAGTCCATTGAATCTTCAAGGGGTTACAGTGAATTTGTGAATGATTTATCGGGTGTGAGCAAATACATTTTGATGCAACAAGACTTCATCATTTTCTATTGTTACTTATCATGCCCTAGAGCCTTAAAATAGAGGATTTTGTCAAACAATTCAATCATTTACACAGTAACACCCCCCTTTACCCAAACCTGACTGCTATTTCAATAAATTTATAGACCTAAATCTTGATTTTCATGCAAAACCCCAGTCGAGATCAATATATCAGAAACAAACCCCAAAACCAATAATAGTAGAAGGGAAATGCCCTACCTGGCTTTAAATGTTGTTGCAGAGATAGAAAAATCATTCAAACATGCCCCATATGAAATTCTCCTTTGCTCCAAATCTATCCTTCTTTGTTGGTGGATTTGCAGAGCTATTCAAAAAGTTTATTTGCGCAAGAAAAATGAGCTCAAAACCCATCAAAACCTTTATATTACCCTTAATAATCTCCATTAATGCTAGAGGTACGGTGTACAGACTTGGCATGCTGTACATAGAAAATACCCTTTTAAAGTTTTGCACATAATTCATGGAGTACCGACTTTGCGTAGATTTTGTAAACATCCAACTTTAGCGTGAGTTTTAGGGGGGTTCGAACCTAGTGCAACTTTTGCACCTCACCGACTAAAGTCAGTGAGACTCTTTCCTAGAGCGAAGTCAGAGAATGAGGATTTTGACGCTAGGTCGGTGCTTGACAATTTTAGTGCCAAGTCAGCAGAGAGAGAATTTGGCGCTAGGTCGGTGAAGTGAGAATCTAGTGCAAAGGTCAGCAGATAATTTTTTAGTGCTAAAGGGAAATCAGACTTGGTTTTGATGAAAATTAGTACTTGACTAAATGATTTTGGAGAACCTAAGTAACCTTCATGCTTTCAATTGTGAAAAATGTGATTTTGATCATGCATTGGAACATTTTAGGAATCAACTAGCTAGGCTAACACTCTAACACAAAATTTGAAAGAAGGGGTCCCTATTGGTGAAATGAGGCATGTGTGCAAGGCACAACACCATCAACGAAAGTAATAGCTTATTCATACAGAGGTGGAATAGTAGAAACCCTAACAGACGAAGAGTAACTAGTGACCCTTTGGGTCATATGGTTATCTCTACAACAATAATTGTTGAATGAAACATACACATTAGCACACAACAACAAAGGCCCTGGGACGTGCCGACCCCTCTCTGTAAAGTCTAACTCTTCGACGAGCTAGACCACCCCGTGTCTCACCTCCTCTTGACTAGATACTTTCATGAGAGCGAGAGTGACGTGGTAGTTTGCCCTGTGGCAAGTAGGAAAGGGTCCATGTGCATGCCAAAATTTGACTTGATAGCCCCAAGCCATTGAGGTCATGATTTTGAGCATACAGTATCTAGCTGTCAATAGATAATGCCATTTTCTTTTTCTAGAGAGATAGTTAGTAGTTATATTTATGCCTATTTTGAATGCTCCATGGATGCTACATATTTGAATCTTTTTTCTTTTGTGGTTGCAGGTTTTAAGTGGGAAACTCATCAAAATTGAACATGCATCAAAATGACATTTTCTTCCATATCCATATCCTTTTTTTTGGTTTCTTTATTTAATATTTTCTTTCTATTGACTAGATGTATTTTTACTTTGATATGCATTATCATGGTAGTTCACACCTAACTTATAGTAAGAGAAAAATATAATAGCCTGAATATTGCTTAACTTGTACTCTTCCTTTTCATTTTGGACTCACTTTGACCCATTTGTTCATAAAGCAATTATTAGTTTGCAAAGGCAATGCATTTCACGTGGAAGTTGGAAAATCACTCGATCTTAGCATCCTTTCCATATGTACTCATTCCTAGGTTTTAGACTTAGTTCTTAGTTTATTCATTTCCTATCCTAGTTGGATCCATGATTATAGAAGTTATCTAGGCCACTTCCACATTCATGGAAATGGCCCTTTTATTCCAAAAATAAAATCAAAAAATTAGACAGTTATTTTCCTTCCAAGTAGCCATTATGAGATGAATTGTAGTACATAATAGTCGAATTGAATTCTAGGGTGTTGTATTTAAGGAAACATCCTTTTAGTTAAAATAACTAGTGAACACATGAAATGAATGCTTTCTAACACACACCATAGCAACTAAAGAGAATCATCTAGTGATATTAGCACAATGTTAGCATTGTAGGGCATTTTGCATGGTTTCTTGGTATCCTTGATCTTGTTCATAGCTATTGAATTTACATCCTTACAAGGTTTGACATAGAGGAGGAACTATCCTTGTCTTGTTCAAACTCTTGAGTGTACAAATCAAGTTTTTATGTGATGATCGAACTAAGAACTTTGAGATGAGTCAAAATGGAACCTTTAGAAATTAACATAGATTAGATTTGTGGGTTTGGTTCATATCCACACTCATGGAATTGATTCCATAGTCACATAATTAATCTTGACTTAAAAACATAAATTTATAGATTCACATGTGTTTGTCTAACGAACTTTAAATTTTTATAATATTAGCAAATTATTGTAATATAAGAGGCAAAATCATATTCCACATTAAGACAAAAACTAGAAGTTTATATTTATTTCTAAAATTTTTAAACATTAATTTCAATATTTTTATTATTCTTAACTCTTATTCTAAAAATATCTCATATTAATAATGATTAATTAATTTTTATGTAAAAAATGATTTATTTCTTTATAAATATAAAACAAATATGATTAAATGTAAGATGGACCTAAAAATTAAGTATATAACTTATAACTTTTACAAATTAAAACAAAGATTAATACAAATAATTTATTTTAAAAATAATAAAAATAAAAATACAAAGAAATTTATTTTAAAAATAATAAAAAGAGAAATATTACTACAATGTAAGAAATACATTTCATCATTCATTTTCTATAGTTTATTATGCATAAGGCATTCCCTCTATGAGATGAATCATCTTGGCAGATAGGATAGCATCTTGGATGATGTAAGACGATGAAAATAATCTAGGCCATTCAAATTTTTGTCACCACTTTTTTCATTTTCCATTGCCGTCGTTCATTTTATTGCTGGTTTTACTTTCTTTCTCCCGACTCCTTGTGGCCTGCCAACTACAATCATTTACTATTTTAAGTTAACAAATTTTGATTTCATCCCGTTTATCGGCCTCTCCTTCCGTCATAGGTGCCTGTCTCTAAATACAATTAATTAAAGACATCATGAACTATTTTCCATCAAATTTAAACTAAAACGCCATAATTGTTTAGCCATTTTGTTGAAGAATGATGAAATACTTTGTCAAAATGTTATCTAAATATTTTAATTTTCTTTTATGAAGCATACAACTGTTGCACCCCTATAAATGTTTAAATTAACTATTATATTAAATATTTTAAATGCATATAAAGTGTAAAATACATACATTTAATTAAATACAACACTCATATATATTTTTATATAGTGTTCATTTCATATAATATTAATATATTTCATATTTATATATATTTATTAATCAATTATATTTATTTTATATATAAAATACCATATAATTATTATATCTATTATATATTATATACTTTATAATTTATATTATTAAATATAAAAATAATATAATAAAATTAATAAGTATAAATATAATATGATATATAATATAGATAAAATAAATAATCTTTTTAATTAATTTTTTCTAAAAAGTTATAGTTTCTTAAAAATATAATATATTATAAATTAAAATAATTTATTATATTCTGGTCATATTATTTGGTCTAATAAATTTTTAAGATATAAAAAAAATCATATAAAAACTTAATTTTATATATATAATATATTTAATATATTTTAATAAAAATAATACTATAGGGGAAATTTATATATTTTTAAGATATTTATTTTAATTATATACTATAGGTTTGTTAGATATTTTAAATATAACATAGTAGAGAGAGGAGACATAGGAGAAGAAAGAAGGGATTGAATAGAGAGAGAGAGAGAAATGGACATATATTCATTCTAACCCTGTTGCAAGGATTGAATAGAGAGAGAGAGAGAGAGAGAGAGAGAGAGAGAGAGAGAGAGAGAGTTAATATATTATATATTATGTTAGAAATATATTTACTCTTATTTTATCATTAATATTTAAGTATATATAAAAAATAGAATATACATATAATTTACATCATATCAAATACAATATATTTAATAAATGTAGTTACAATAGAGATTTTGTATATAAAATAGTTATATATCATTCTATGTTTAAGAGAGAGAGAGAGAGAGAGAGAGAGAGAGCAAATAAACAAAGATAGTAAGAAAGAAGAAAAAAGAGAGATCAAGATAGAGATAAGAGAGATGGAGGAAGAAAAAATGAGATATAGAGATAAAGGGATAGAGAGACAAATGAGATTGAGACTGAGAGAGATAAAAAGAAATGGAGAGATATATAATTAAAAAATAACTGAGTTGCAAACAATGGAGGGAAGTTAGAGATGCATAAACACACACACACACAGAGATCAACAATGGATCAAGATGAATGGGACAAGTTGGATAGAAGAGATAGATCTACTATTAGGTTGTTTTTCTAATTCAGTCATGATGAATGTTTTAGTTCAAAACATTGCTATGAGTTTATGAAAAAAAAAAGCATTATTTAAAACTAAGTTTCTTATAAATAAATTATTTTTAAAAATAAATTTGTTTTCTTTAAAGATTCATGAAGGAGATTTTGTAACCAAACATTTAAAAATTGGCTTCCATAGATGTAAAATTGTTCATTATAGGATACCATCTTTTTATTTTGAAGCCTATTTATCTAAAGGGGATCACTATCCTTTCTTTGTTCTCTAGAACTGAGGGTGTAGAAGTTACTTTGCATCATTTGGGTATACCACTCAATTATGTTGTATCTACAAAAAATGGAGATAGGAAGAGTTATAACAACTAATACATGCAATATGAAGGACATGATCTAGATTCATCAACTCTACTCAACCAAAATAGGGAGATAGAGAGGGAAAATGATAGAAAGAGAGAGGCACAAAGATAGATAGAGATATAGACAGAGCATTAGAGATAGATGCAAAGAGAGAGAGGGAGATAGGGTAGAATGATATAGAGGGAGGAAGTGTGTGAGAGAGGGAGAATGGAGATAAACATTAGTCATTCTACATTATTAATAGAATTATATAATTAATGGTTTCATTTACTTGCTTGTGTTTGAAAACAATATTTTGATTTGGCTACAAGTCATGAAGAAAAGAATATAGACATCATAACTCCATGAAAGAGTATTGGATTATTCTTTGGGAATCTCTCTAATGCACCAATAGTCTTTTTAGAGTGTCATTTTGAAAACTTAGGAAGAGAGAAACATGAGAAAAATATAGGGAGAGAGAGATCTCATAGAGAGGAAGTGTGTGAGAGAGAAGGGGGAGGGGGACAAAGATGAAGAAAGATAAACATAAATAGTAAGGAGAGAGACATAGAGAGAAGAGAGAGAAACATATGTAGAGATACCATTGTTTCCTATTAAATTATTATAGGGGCTTCCACCTATTATCAGATCATTTAACCTCCAATTGAATTAATCATTTCATCAAGTCTTTCTTTTCTCAAATTTTACACATCTTCCACCTTAATCAATTTACTCTTAAGATATTATATGTAGAGAGGGGGGGGGAATAGAGAAGGGGAGAGAGTTAGAGATATAGAAATAAAAAGAGAGAGATATAGAGAGTAAAAATAAAGAAAGATAAAAAGAGAGAAAAAGAGATATATATAGAGAGAAAGATAGATATAGAGAGGAAGAGAGAAGGGGGAGGGAGAGAGAGATGAAGTGAAAAAGATAAATAAAGTAGGAAACAGAGATAGAGAAGATAGAAGAAGAGAGGTACAAAGATAGAGAATGAGAGAGAGGGGAGGGAGGGAGGGAGAAAGAGATAGAGCAAAAGAGAGAGAAAGAGAGAAATATATAGAGAAAAGATGAGAGGTAGAGAGATAGAGAGATGATGAGACAAAGAGATAGAGAAAAAGAGAGGTAGAGTGAGAAATCTCAAAGATAGGAGATAGATAAACATAGGGAGAGAAATAGAGAGAGGAAATGTGTGAGAGAAATAGAGACTGAGAGATAAAAAGAAATAGAGAGATGGAGAGGGAGATAGATATATATAGAGAGACCTAGAGAAATAAACATGGAGAGAGAGAGAGAGAGATAAAGAAAAAGAGGTAGAGTACATTTCAATTTCAATTTGAGAACATGGTTACATACATAACCTTCATATGAATAATTATTTCCAAATTTTACCTTTACCACCCATCACAATCAAAGAGACATTTCCTAAAACATAAAATCATTACCCATCATGGGATTACAAAACTAATCTTAACTACATAAACATAGTGACAAAAAGTGTTCCATTGTGTGATAGACTTGAGGTTATGGTCAAGTATTCCAATGGAAAACCATACATTAAAGATGCGTCTATAATACTTTTACAATGTAAAAATTGGAGCTTGGTATATGTTAGTTGAAATCATCTACTCTAACTTTACTTACCAATATAGAACAACAACACACATCATGATGAAGGGGGTAAAAATAAAACACACAACAATAGAAATGGTACACAGAAAATAGAATATTTCTTTATTGATTTGGACAACTTATTACATTATAGAAGATCAATTACAATAAGAGGAATCAATCCTCCACGGGCTGCAACACACTACAACTACACATCACTAGACTCTAGAATCTTCTGCCTTATGTAACCCCAAATCAGCTAGGGTTTTCTATTTTCCCCCCTATTCTTGAATCTACACTTTCCCCCTTAACTCTACTACCACCCAGGGTTCCCAAAATAGACATAAATAGCACTTTTTGGTAGCCTCTAGCTAAATTTCAAAATTTGCAACTCCCTCCAAAAGTAGGTCAACTTCCAGGAAGCATAACTTTTGATCCAGGTGTCCGATTGACAAGTTGTTTTAAGCACCGAAAAGTTTGCGATGTGAACTATCATGCTAGAAATATGTAAATAGATTTTTTTCAACTTTTAGGATGTTATGGGACATTTTAATGCTCATATCTCATTTTAGAAATTTTTCAGGGGCTTTTCATAAAACAAAAACTTTAATATCTTTCAGCTCACAAATGATCTTTTCTTGATTCCTTTGCCAAAGGTCTTATATTTTAGTTATGAAGCTTTCTGTAACTTTTCACTTCAATCCATGCCTAAATGTAAACTTTCCTAAAATGACAGTTAAACTTTCAGAAACTGGCAGTTTGCTATTTAGCAGTTTGAAAAAAAAATTGAAAGTCCTACATCATTATTCTGGATATTACGGAGCCATAAACACTAATTATGGAGAGAAATGAAAACAACTACAATGATTTTGAATCAACTTCTTTTTGGGCGATGTAAGATTGCCCTTACACCACTGGATGCTCCTACATCAGACACCTAGGGTAATTTCAGAAGTGACCCTGTCACGTCTTAGGTGTTTGTTTGAGGAAAACCTAAATAGTCAACATCTGCCTTAGACAACCAAGAAGAATCTTCAACAAGCCTTCCTTTCCATTTCACCAGATATTCTTCATATTTCCTGTTCTGAGTACTTCTTCCCACATGGCTATCCAAGATCTTGTCTATCTCCTCTGTTGAAGTAGATGCCAGAATACTCCACTATTCTTCTGTTGGTCCATCCTTTGTGCCACCTTCATGATATTCTATTAAATCAGCAATGTTGAACATAGGAGAAATATTAATCCCACTCGGTAGCTCTACCTCATATGCATTTCTTGAATCATGCTTCTTTAGGATTCTGCACGGTCCAAATTTCTTCATTTTCAATTTATTGTATGTTCCAATTGGGAACCTTTCTTTTCTCAAGTGAACCATGACTTCATCTCCTACCTAGAACTCCTTATATCTCCTCTTCTGATCTACCTTAGCCTTGTATTGAATATTCATCTTATTAATGTGCTTTCTCACCTCTTCATGCAAATTCTTCAGATGTTCTGCAAAGTCTTTGGCTTCAACACTTGTCTTTTCTCCTTTGTCTAGCTTCCTTAACTCAGAAGCATTTCTTGGGCTATTGCCATATGCAATCTAGAATGGTGATTTACCAGTACTCCTATTGATAGAATTGTTGTAAGCAAATTCTGCCTATGGTAAAATCAAATCCCATCTCTTGGGCTTATCTCCTACTAAGCATCATAGAAGGTTACCCAAACTCCTATTCACCACTTCTGTCTGTCCATCAGTCTATGGATGATGTGTAGAACTGAACTTCAAATCTATCTTCAACTTCTTTCAGAATGTCTTCAAAAAATAACCAACAAACTTGGTATCTCGATCTGAAACTATGCTCTTTGGTAGACCATGTAATCTCACCACCTCTTTGAAAAATAATTCAGCAATATGAACATCATTAGTCTTCTTGCAAGGAATAAAATGTGCCATCTTCAAGAATCTATCCACCACCACAAAAATGGAATTATGTCCTCTCTCTATCCTTGGTAAACAAAGAACAAAATCCATACTAATATCATCCCATGGCTTCTCTGGTACAGGTAGTGGCTAATATAGACCTGTATTATGACTTGTTCCTTTCGCTATCTGACATACTCTGCAACTCTGCAAAAATTTTCTCACATCCTACTGCAATTGTGACCAATAATATTTTTCACCAACAATGTAATGCCCCCTCATTTTTGGTTTTGACAGTTGATAGTTTTTCTATTGCATTTATACAGTTTTGAGACATTTGAGTTGTTAGACTTATGGTTTATGCTTATTATGTTCATGATGGACTATGGTTGACTAATGTGGTTATTGACATGTGTTATGAGTAGTATGAAGACATTATTGTTATTATAGTTTATGATGTATTTTGACATGATTAGTTGATGGTTAATTGATTATGCAGAATAATGTTACTATGCTTTTTGGATTGAATGTTATCTGATTGTTATCTAGAAATGTTTATGTTTATTGTTATGCTTGAGAGCAGGGATGGTGTAGTATTGTGCATTCGAGCACCCTACTACGCTGTGATTCCCTGACTCCATGTGTCTGATATATTTGCATATGTTCATATACAACCTATCATTTTGATGTAGGTTGCAGGTACCGGGCATCGACTCCACCTGACTTAGTAGGTCTGAGCGTGCCCTTACACTAATGGATCATGTTGATGGGAGATAACATGGGGTTTTCCTAGGTCAGTCTCTATTTTCAGTCTATGGTTGTGGGTCTTGATGTCACTCTGGGATTCTTGTCTCAGTTTTGGTCGTCATGTGGTTGTAGAGGTATTGTTGAGTTTTTCTTATTAAGCCAATGTGTATTTTGGGAATGCATTAATTATTATATTAATAATATTATTAATATGTCAAATATAATAGTATTTTGCTTAGTCATAAATTATTAAGGAAATTTGGAATATTATTTAAGTAAATTTCAATAAAGATTAAACTAATTATTTTAATGTTTTTATAAAGATTGAGTTATGAGTTTGCAACATTGTGTTAATAAAATAGTATACAGTATGTTGTTATATGGAGCCTAATCAGACTCGAAGGTTAAATTTTCCCCACTTTTATCAGCACGGTTTCCCCCTAAATTCCTATGGGGTCAAGGGGTAGTGCCCCTTGTAGGGCTTTGGGGGTAGCACCCCTTGCGGGGTCCAGGGGTAGTGCCCCTGGCGTGCTCCCTGTCGTGATACAGGGCAGGGTCGAGGGGCAGCGCCCCCGTGGAGGCTAGGGGCAACACCCCCAAAACCTCACATGATTTTTATTATTTTATAAAGGCGTCAAGTGTTATTTTTCTATTGATCGACATTAAAAAACCCTATTTTTGTAACCGACATAAGGCTTGATAAAAGTGACTAAGGGTTAGGGTTTCCATTGATATTGTATTGTAGCATTTTGCAGCGGTATTGAGTTGCAGGGATTGTTGGTTGTAATCAGTTTGATTTATTAGATATTAATAGTGGACTCTCTATTGGTGGATGTAGCCTGAGTTTGGGTGAACCATGTTAAAACTTGTCTCTCACTGATTATTATTTCTATGTATTTTTCATTCTTCTATTTAATCTTTATTTGCATTTAATTGATATCTTCTATTGGCTAACCCTAACAAGTGGTATTAGAGCAGGTTGTGTTTGATTATAATCTACAGGAAGGTCTCACAGTTGAGTGGGAACAATGGCAGATGAGGGTAAATTAAAGGTTGATAAATTTAATGGGCAGAACTATCAGTTATGGAAGATGCAGATGGAGGATTACCTCTATCAGAAGGATTTATGGAGGCCATTGGAAGGAGTATCCAAGAAATTGGCAGGAATGATGGATGAGGATTGGGAACTTCTAGACAGAAAGGCACTGGGAACCATTTGGTTATGCCTGGCACCATCTATGGCATTCAATATAATAGAAGCGAAGACAACAAGTGAATTGATTAAAGCTTTGGCTAAATTGTATGAAAAACCCTCAGCCTCAAATAAGGTATTTCTCATGAAGCATTTGTTTAATCTAAAAATGGCTGAAGGTGGATCTGTGACAGATCATTTAAATGAGTTTAATATGATTGTCAGTCAGTTAACTTTTGTAATAGTGAAATTTGATGAAGAGGTGAGGGCTCTCTTGGTTTTATGTTCTTTCCCAGAAAGCTAGAATAGCTTGGTAATGGCTGTAAGTAACTCTATCTCTGGTTCAAACACTTTGAAATTTGATGATGTTGTTGGTGTTATCCTTAGTGAAGAAATGTGACAAAAAAGCTCAGGAGGGTCCACATCAGGTAGTGTTTTGAATGCAGAAAGTATGGGTAGATCCAAGGAGAGAGGAAAAGGTTGTGGAGGTCATGGGAAGTCATGAGGAAAATCAAAGGATAAGAGATCCCAATCCAGAGGATAGAAGGACTACTGGTACTGTGGGAAACTAGGTCATCTAAAGAAAGATTGTTGGTCTCAGAAGAATAAAGAAGGAGACAAACAAGAAGGCAATAAGGAGGCAAATGTGGTAAGTAATAAATCTAAAGATGATGCTTTGATTCTTTCCCTAGATAATGCTGATGATTCATGGGTTTTAGATTTAGGGGCCTCATTTCATGCTATGCCCCATAGAAATTATTTTCTTGATTATGTCCAAGGGGATGTTGGGCTGGTTTATTTGGGAGATAACAAACCCTGACAGATTGTTGGAAATGGAAGAATTAAGATTAAGTTGTAGAATGAGAATCATTGGCTACTACAAGAGGTAAGGCATGTTCCAAGGCTCAGTAGGAATTTAATTTTAGTAGGGCAGCTAGCTGAACAAGGTTACATTGTTACATTTACTGATAAAAATTGGAAGGTTTAAAAAGGTGCCTTAACAGTAGCAAAAGGTGTGAATGTAGGCACCTTATATCTTTGTACATGTCTTACTGTTCCTTCTACTTTAGCTGTTGCAGAGAAAAAACAAATAGGTTCAGGAACAGTTGTTACAAGTTCATAGGAAGAGACTAAAATAGTTGCTGTAGGTTCTGAGACAATACTGTGGCATAACAGACTTGGGCATATGAGTGAAAAATGTTAATAACTGAGAGGGGGGGTGAATCAGTTATCTTAATTATTTTAGCTTTCTGAACTTTCTTAACAATTAATGCAGTATTAATTCAAATAATCAAACATAACCATGAAATGGAAATACACATGACATAATATTTTTGACGTGGAAACCCTGTTAAGGGAGAAAACCACAGGGTGATTAACCCAAGATTGTATTCTTTGTTAGAAGAATAGAAATACAAAATGGCACTTGCTAATTAGGGCTCACTGCATACAATAGTTTATACAAGAAAACTAGATACTTGAACTGATGAGAAGCATCCACATATGCTAAGGTTCAGTTCTGATTAAGCTCAATATGCTGATCTACTGCACTTCATTCTTACTCTCTTAGGTGTTGTTGTCCTGTTACATTCCAGACCTGTCTTACTGTCTTCACACTGCTCTTCTACTTTTCTTCACACTTTTTTATCACACCACACACTCATCTCCACACAAAAAGGTGAGTTCAAACTGACTTCATAATCCCTTATTTATACAAGGCATCAACTTAGGAATGATCATCTAAGTCGGCAAACATTCATAAGATCATCCGACAAATGTATAACTCATCCGGTCGGCCTGTCTCAAGAAGAACACCATCATACAGAAGTTACTCTTCAATTGCAAGCTCCAACTTCACTGCAGACCACCAACATGAATTGAACATGATCCAAAGACCTCCACAAGCTTACCTGAATCACCAAGAACATCCACACTTCTTCTGCTTACTAAAATCCTTCTCTCCTTCATTCGAAACCTCAAGAACACAGTCTGTCATTATTGTCACAAAGGAATAGATGCTTGTGGACCTTCAAACCACAAACCAATAGAGTTGATACACCACAAAGACTTCCTCAGCACTCCCTTAAATCCACAGAATAGGAAACTTCATTTCCATATCTCACCAGACCTTTCTTGTTACACTCTGTCAACTATGAATACCTACTGGAACCAAATTTACTTGAGTGGCCACAACTTCTTCATATCTTCATGTGGACCTCTAAAATTTCTACTAGATCACCTATAGACACATATCTACAAACTCTTTAATCTGCATCCTCTGATCATCATTCTATCTTGGACTTTTGCCTTCCAGTCATCACTGTTCTTTACTATTCCTAATTGAGACTAATTTTCTCAATATCCTTAGCTCATGGCTCATCCAAACCTTATCATTAATTTAACAGGAGTATGTTGACATCAATGACAAAACCGGTTAGGCCCATACTTGCAACAATCTCCCCCTTTGTCATTGATGGAAACATATGATGTAAAAAACCATCAAGATAGGAACTTCTCCTTATTGTCACAACTCCCCCTATCAACAGCAACCATTCACATGTCTTCTATCCCTTTACTACTCCCCCTTTGATCAGAAACCACTTATTTTTCACATGTCTTCTCTTCCCCTTTGACATCAATGGCAAAGGGCACATACTTGCAACTTCACCACTTCAGAATTAGACCTGCTACTCCCCCTGAGTAGCAGCTCCCCAACATCAATCTGGATCACAAGATGTGACTGTGATACCCACCAGACTAATGCACATCAGTGCACCTTAGTTCATCACCAGAGGGGCAATAACCCCTAACTTCTCCTTGAGATACTCAAAAGAGTCCTTAGGTAGAGGTTTAGTAAAGATATATGATCCTTGGATGACACAAACTCCAATTTGACTTCATTCTTGTTCACTTGCTCTCTCAGAAAGTAAAACTTGATAGATATATGCTTAGTCTTTGAATACAACACCGGATTCTTAGATATACTTATAGCACTGGAATTATCACAGAAGATTGTGATAGGTTCTTCATACTCCACTTTGATATCTCTTAGCATCTGCTTCATCCACAAAACTTGAGTGCAACTACCTACTGCTGCAATATATTCTGCTTCAGTTGTAGACAGAGATATTGCCTCTTATTTCTTGCTTAGCCAAGAAACCAATCTTTTCCCCAAAAAGAATGCTCCACCACTGGTACTCTTACGGTCATCCACATCTCCTGCCCAATCAGCATCTGTATATGCATGAAGAGAGAAATCATGATCTCTAGAATACCATAGACCATACTCAACCGTCCCTTTTAGATATCTAAAAATCCTCTTGATTGCCATGACATGGGATTCTCTAGGATCAGCTTGGAATCTAGCAACAAGACCAACGGCATGCATAATATCTGGTCTAGTTTGAGTGAGATACAACAATCCTCCAATCATTGATTTGTACTTTGTCTGGTCTACCTTAGGAGAGTCATCATCTTTGCTCAACTTACATCTAATTGCCATGGGAGTATTCATTGGCTTTGAATCTTCCATCCCAAATTTCTTCAACAATTCTTTCACATATTTGGTCTGCGAAATGAAGATTCCTTTCTTTGTTTGAGTAATTTGTAGACCCAAGAAGAAATTCATTTCACCAAGCATAGACATCTCAAACTCACTTTTCATTTGATTTGCAAAAGTTTTACACATACTATCTCTTCCTCCAAAGATGATATCATCAACAAATACTTCAACAATCAAGATGTTTTTATGATTAATTTTGAAATATAAGTTACTGTCAGCAGTACCTTTGCTGAAACCAATCTTCAAAAGATGCTTATCCAATCTTTCATACCAGGCTCTTGGGGCTTGCTTTAATCCATATAGTGCCTTCTTCAACTTGCAGACCATATCACCATGATCAGACAACTGAAACCCATCCGGTTGCTCTATATACACTTCTTCTTCCAAGTCATCATTTAGAAAGGCAGACTTGACATCCATTTGATATACTTTGAAATCCTTGAAGGAAGCAAAGGCAAGAAATAATCTGACTACTTCAATTCTTGCCACTGGAGCAAAAGTTTCTTCAAAATCAATTCCTTCTATTTGAGAGTAGCCCTTGCAGACCAATCTGGCTTTATTTCTGATTACTTCACCAACTTCATTTAGTTTGTTTCGGAAGACCCATTTGGTTCCAATCACATTCTTGTTTCTAGGTCTAGGAACAAGATCCCAAGTGTGATTTTTCTCTATTTGCACCAGCTCTTCCTCCATTGCTTTAGTCCAGTTTTCATCATTGCAAGCTTCACTCACTATCTTAGGTTCAATCTTTGAAATCAAATAATACTCTTCTGAATCTTGAGAAATTCTCCTTCTTGTTAGTACTCCTTTGCTTTTATCACCTATGATCTAATCTTCATAGTGGTTTAGTCTTACATACCTGGGAACTTTAGGAATTTCTTGCACTTCTGATTCTTGATCAGGCTCATTAAGACTCATTTCTTCTTCCTGGTTTACTGGATTAGCTTGAATCTGACTGATAGATGAGGCTTGGGCTCCTTGAGTCAGAACACCATTTGATCATCTTCATCATATTCATAAAACCTTGAGGGTTTCTCAATTCCCTCATCAACCTTCACATTTGTACTTTCTATCATCTTTCTCAGTCTTTTGTTGTAACATCAGTATGCTTTGCTTTGAGTAGAGTAACCCAAGAATATTCGTTCATCACTTCTAGCATCAAACTTTCCTAGATCTTCATCTCTTTTAATGTAACATTTGCTACCAAAAAATTTGAAATACCTTACAGTAGGAGTGATGCCAAACCAAAGTTCATAAGGAGTCTTACCAGTATTGCTTCTGATTTGAACTCGATTGAGAGTATAGATTGCAGTGCTGACAGCTTCTCTCCAATAGATATGAGGAACACTAGCTTCCATCATCATGGTTCTAGAAGCTTCCTGTATGGTCCGGTTCTTTCTTTCCACTACTCCATTCTGATGTGGAGTCCTAGGAGTAGACAACTGTCTCTTTATTCCATGTTTCTCACAGAATTCTATGAACTTACCAGATGTGAATTCTCCACCTCTATCAGACCTCAGACATTTCAACTTCAATCTGGTTTCATTCTCTACCATAGCCTTGAATATTTTGAATTTCTCAAAAGCTTTTGATTTCTCTTTCAGAAAAGTTACCCACATCATCCGGGAATAGTCATCAATTAGTAACATGAAGTATCTATCACCTTTCATACTCTTGATTCTTGATGGGCCACAAAGGTCAGTATGAACTAAGTCCAATAATCCGGTAGAAGACAGTTCCTTACTCTTAAATGTGATTCTTCTCAGCTTACCCAACTGACATTCTTTGCACAAGCTATTAGTAGGTTTCTCCAATTTTGGAAGATCTCTTACAGCCTGAGTATTGCTTATCTTGATGATATTATCAAAATTCACATGACACATTCTCCTATGCCATAACCAACTCTAACCAACTTGAACAAATAAGCAACTTTTACCAGTGCCAACCAAGTGGAAGATATTAGCTTTAGTTTGGGTACCGGATGCAATCTATGTTCTGGAGATTTCAAAGATCTTGCATTTTCCATTCTTGAACTAGAGATCATAGCCTTTGTCCACCAACTGTCCAACACTAAGAAGATTGTGCTTCAAGCCTTCAACATATAGAACATTACCAGTTTTGTTCCTTCCATCAAAAGAAATAGTTCGTCTTCCTCTGATTCTACCAGTAGAATTATCACCAAACTTCACCACTCCTCCTTCATACCTTTCCAAATCTATGAACTTATTTTGTCACTTGTCATATGGTGAGAGCAACCACTGTCAATGACCCAATCATCCTTTTCTTCAACTTGGGCAGCCAGGGCTCTTTCTACAACTTTATGATTGACAGATATAGAGAATATTGGTTCTTCTTCCTTGATGGAAATAAACACCCATTCATTTCCTGATTTGTTTCTAGTCTCTGATTCATCATCTGTTACTCCTTCATTATCATCTTCTTTATGAACATAGTAACAATTCTTTTGCAACCTTGATCTGTTAGGATTTGGCCTTGGAAATCTTTCCAGACATCTTGAGGCAAAATGACCAATCTTATTGCAGTTAAAACACTTAAAAGGCAATTTTCCTTCATACTTACCGGATCCTCTTGGCAGTCTCTTTGCAATGAGGGCTTCAAGTTGAGTAGTTTCTACTTCTTCTTCTTCCAGGTCTTTTCTTACTTTTTCATACCATGACAGTTTCCTTGATGAGTTCTCTCTCGAATCAAACCTTTGTTTACCTTTTACAGAGGCACTGGCTTTGAATGCAGATTCAGTCTTGGGAGGATCATCTCCAAACTCGGTCATTTCAAATGCAACCAATTGGTCTCTTGTGATAGTTGTATGGGCTCTAAATTCGTCAATGGAAACAACCTTGATTTTGTAAGAGGCAGGAAGGGATCTGAGAATTTTGCCAACAATCTTATTTTCATCCAAGACTCCACCAGCATTTCTAATTCCACAAACAAGCTCATTTACTCTTGGCATAAAAGCAGTAATATTTTCATCATCTCTCATCTTCAGTTTTTCAAATTTCCCTTTCAGACTTTCTAACCTTGCACATTTAACGTACTGGTCTCCTTCATGCAAAAGTTCTAATTTTTTCCAAATATCAAAAGTAGTTGGAAGGTCAATAACATTTGAGAGCTCTGAATCAGATAATGTGCTTAGAAGAGCTTCTCTAGTCCGCAGATTGTTTTCAGCATCTGTGATTTCATTTAGAACTTTTGGACCACCCTGTGGACATACATATTGTATTGTAACCATGGTCCAATATGCCATTCCCATGCATTGCAAGTGACACTTCATGCGACCTTTCCATAGAGTAAAATTTGTTCCATCAAACTTTGGACTATCCTTCTTGTAGGATGACATCCTGGATCTCCTCAAGCAATTAAGCTATTTTAGAGGAATCTAGCTCTGATACTAATTGTTGATAACTGAGAGGGGGGGTGAATCAGTTATCTTAATTATTTTAGCTTTCTAAATTTTCTTAACAATTAATGCAGTATTAATTCAAATAAGCAAACATAACCATGAAATGGAAGTACACATGACACAATATTTTTGACGTGGAAACCCTATTAAGGGAGAAAACCATGGGGTGATTAACCCAAGATTGTATTCTCTGTTAGAAGAATAGAAATACAAAATGGCACTTGCCAATTAGGGCTCACTGCCCGAGCACACTGCTCATAAGAGGCTCACTGCCTACAATAGTTTATACAAGAAAACTAGATACTTGAACTAATGAGAAGCATCCACATATGCTAAGGTTCATTTTCGATGAAGCTCAATATACTAATCTGCTGCACTTCATTCTTACTCTCTTAGGTGCTGCTGTCCTGTTACATTCTGGACCTATCTTACTGTCTTCACACTGCTCTTCTGCTTTTCTTCGCACTTTTTTTATCACACCACACACTCATATCCACACAAAAAGGTGAGTTCAAACTGACTTCGTAATCCCTTATTTATACATGGCATCAACTTAGGAATGATCATCTAAGTCGACAAACATTCATAAGATCATTCAACAGATGCATAACTCATCTGGTCGGACTGTCTCAAGAAGAACACCATCATATAGAAGTTACGCTTCAATTGCGAGCTCCAACTTCAATGCGGACCACCAAAACAAACTGGACACGATCCAAAGACCTCCACAAGCTTGCCTGAATCACCAAGAACATCCACACTTTTTCTGCTTACTGAAATCCTTCTCTCCTTCATCTGGAATCTCAAGAACACAGTCTGTCATTACTGTCACAAAGGAATAGATGCATGCGGACCTTCAAACCACAAACCAATAGAGTTGATACACCACAAAGACTTCCTCAACACTCCCTTAAATCCATAGAAAAGGAAACTTCATTTCCAGATCTCACTGGACCTTTGTTGTTACACTCTGTCACCTTTGAATACCTACCAGAACCAGATTTACTTGAGCGGCCACAACTTCTTCATATCTTCATGTGAACCTCTGAAATCTCTACTGGATCACCTATAGACACATATCTACAAACCATTTAATTTGCATCCTCTGATCATCATCCTATCTTGGACTTTTGCCTTACAGTCATCACTATTCTTTACTGTTCCTGATTGAGACTAATTTTGTCAATATCCTCAGCTCACGGCTCATCCAAACCTTATCATTAATTCAACAGGAGTATGTTGACATCAATGACAACACTGGTTAGGCCCATACTTGCAACAAAAATGTATGAAGGTACTTCATTTTAAGAAAGTTTTACCAGGTCTAAAATGTATTAATATGGCTTTTTGTGAAAGTTGTGTGTATGGTAAACAAAAGAGAGTCAGTTTTCTCAAGGATGGGAAGCAAAAGAAAAATGAAAAGTTAGAGCTTGTGCATACAGATGTATGGGGACCAGCTCAGGTATCTTCTCTTGGTGGCTCTTGATATTATGTTAAATTCATAGATGATGCAACTAGAAAGGTATGAATTTATTTCCTTAGGTAGAAATCTGATGTATTTGAAACATTTAAGAAATGGAGAAGCTTGGTTGAGAATAAGATGGGTAAAAGATTAAAATATCTCAGATCTGATAATGGTGGTGAGTATTAGAGCAAAGAATTTGAGGATTATTGCTCCTTTAATAGAATTTGTAGGCAGAAAATAGTTCCAGGGACTCCACAAGAAAATGGGGTGGCTGAGCGCATGAATAGGACAATAATGGAGTGTGCAAGGACCATGAGATTACATGCTGGACTACCTTTAAATATGTGGGCAGAGGCTATCAACACTGATGTATATTTAATTAACAGAGGTCCTTCAGTTCCTTTGGGCTGTGGTATTCTAGAGGAAGCATGGATAGGTAAGAAGGTGCGTTATTATTTTCTCAAAACCTTCGAATGTAAAGCATTTGCACATGTAGATTCTAAAAATAGAACTAAGATGGATGCAAAATTAAAAAAGTGTACTTTTGTTAGATATGGCTTTGATGAATTTGGTTATAGGCTTTGGAATTTAAAAAATCAAAAAATGGTGAGAAGCAGGGATGTTATATTCAATGAGAAGGTGTTGTACAAATATCAGTTGCAACAACATGAGAAGAAAGAAAATGATTATGTGGTGCTGGATGATACTCCTAATAGTGATGTTCCAGTGGTTCCTCATGCTCTGCAACATCAACCATCACAAACCCCAGTGAATGCTAGATAGTCAACAAGGCTAAGTAGACCTCCTGAAAGGTTTTCTACATCTTTGTATTCTATTTTGTTAACAGATGCTGGTGAACTAGAAGGGTATGATGAAGCTATGTAGGTGGATATGCAGGTTCAGTGGGAGCTTGCAATGAAAGAAGAAATGGACTCCTTGTTGAAAAATCAGACTTGGGAATTATATAAGTTACCTACATGTAAAAAAGCTTTACCAAACAAATGGGTTTATAGGCTGAAAGTGGAAGATGGAGGTAAGAAAAGATTTAAAGCCACGTTAGTTGTAAAAGGATTTGCACAGAAAAAGGGCATTGATTTTGATGAGATATTTTCTCTAGTTGTCAAGATGACTTCTATTCATACTGTTTTGAGTATTCTAGCTACTGAAGATTTGTATTTGGAACAACTAGATGTGAAAACTACCTTCCTCCATGGTGATTTGGAGGAGGAGATATATATGGAACAACCCTAAGGATTTGAGGTCAAGGGTAAGGAGAAACAGGTGTGCAGATTGAAGAAGAGTTTGTATGGCCTGAAACAAGTACCTCGGCAATGGTATTTGAAATTTGATAGTTCTATGGCTGAGCAAGGCTACAGCTAGTGTAATTCTAACCATTGTGTTTATTTTAAGAGGTTGGATAATGACATCTACATTATTTTATGTTTATATGTTGATAACATGCTTGTAGCAGGGTCTAACATAGATCACAAAGGAGAGTTAAAACAATAGTTAGCACAGTCATTTGGTATAAAATATTTGGGGGTAGAAAAACAAATCATTGGTATGAAAATTTGCAAAGACAGGAAGAACAAAAAATTGACTCTATCTCAGGCTGATTATGTTGTAAAGGTTTTGCAGAGATTCCATATGGAGAATACAAAAGTTGTCAGCACACCTTTGCCTAGTCATTTGAAATTGACTAAGGAGAAGTGTCCTAAGACACCAGAGGAGGAAGAAAAAATGTCCAAGGTACCATATGCTTCAGCTGTAGGAAGTTTAATGTACGCCATGGTATGCATGAGACTGGATATTACACATGCTGTAGGAGTCGTAAGTAGGTATATGAGTCATCCTAGATTGGAGCGTTGGAATGCGGTAAAATAGATTCTCAGATATTTGAGAGGTATATCCAATAAACACTTATGTTTTGGGGGCTCTAATACTAATTTAACAGGCTATGTAGGCTCTAATACTGATACCAGGTGGAGTACTATAGGTTATGTCTTTACTATAGGTGGGACAGTGGTGAGTTGGATTTCATAGTTGCAAAAGGTGGTTTCTTTATCCACCATGAAGGCAGAATATGTAGCTGCTATAGAGGCAAGCAAGGAGATGATATGGCTACAATCTTTCATGGAAGAATTGGGCAAACAATAGGCTAACAGTTATTTGTATACAAACAGTCAGAGTGCCATACATCTTGTAAAAAATTTTGCTTTGCATTCAAAGACCAAACACATACAGTTGAGGTATCACTTTATTTGGTCGGTGTTGAATGATGGACAGTTAAGGCTAGAAAAGATACATACAGATGAAAATCCAATGGATATGTTTACAAAGGTAGTGACAAGGGAGAAGCTGAGCTCCTCTTTAGCTTTGGTTGGTCTTCTAGACTAAAAACAACAAAAATAGAACAATAGAGTCCAGGGTGCTTATTTCCAGTGGGAACTACAGGGTCAGCGGTGTTATGATTAGTCTCCAAGTGGGAGATGATAAGGTGTGGAGTCTAATCAGTCTCCAAGTGGGAGATTGTTGTTATATGGAGCCTAATTAGACTCAGAGGTTAAATTTTCCCCACTTTTATCAATGCAGTTTCCTCCCAAATTCCTACAGGGTCAAGAGGCAGTGCCCCTTGCGAGGGTTTGGGGAAGCACCCCTTGTGGGGTCCAAGGGCAGCACCCTTGGCGTGCTCCCTGTCATGATACAAGGCGGGGTCGAGGGGTAGCACCTGTTGGTACTTTTCCTAGATTGGATACTTATTCCTAATTATCCCTACAAGGTAGCCATCATCAATCAATAGGATTCTTGGGCCAGGGGCCAACAGTACAGGAGATAGACTATATAGATATCTCATCTTCTTCTTTAGGCTCTGCAGAACCAAGGGGGGTATTCCCTATTCAACATCTTATGAAGTGCATCTATATATTAGCTGGGATGTTGACACAAAGCAGATAAATCCTCTCATATACAAGCCAAAACTGTGAGATAAGTGCAAAGGGGCTAGCTTTGAGCCTATATTCAGTTGTAGACAGAGGATTTTGGTCCTAAAACTACTTCTAATGTCCTAAAAGGCTTGTATTAAAAGCTTGAGTTTGATTTTATGTCTGGATGTAAAACTGAGACTTTGGGTTGCAACCTACATACAAGACCAGATTGCTACCTATCCAGGGCTCAAAGTCAATAGACATATATATGTGAATGATTATCACAGACCTAAAACAACAATCAGAATTCAAGGGGATTATGCAATGTCTGCCTTACAGACAATACCCAAGATAAAGTATTTAGTTATTTCTGCTTACAAACATCCTTACTACAATGTATCCTTCCCAACACTTAACCCAAAACATTTAATCTACTCCTTGAGCAGAAGTAAAAGATTAAGCATTCAATATAGTAAACCCATATTCTAGAATCCCAAACACCCCTTAGCTGTTTAGATTCAGAAGAAGAACACATTTAGTTTGGAGACAAATAACAAAACACATGCTATAAAGCATTACTCATTTAAATCAACATGAAACTGATGAATTATGTATATAAGTCATTCAACATACAACTCATAAACTCACAAAATACCCAGAATAGAGCCACCAGTGAGATTATATCTGATTACAGCACCAAAAGTTGTCCAATTTTCAACAACCACTATGAGTGACACAATTTGCCTTTTATAGCAAAACTGTGTACTCAGCCAAAATTACAACGGTCAACTCAAAATTTACTAGATACAATGCATCGTGAGAAATGGTGCTCAAAACAATCAATGTAGCAGAGGGACAAAGAGGAAGGAGCAAGTAAGTTCGGGATCTGCACCGCCGCCTAAAGCTCTTCTTTCACAAACTCGGTAGTTCATCTGTCATTTCATCCATCGATGCCTCTGCATTCCGCCATTAATGATTCAGCTACCCGCAGGATGCAACAACAAACACATCTGAAGTTTTTCCGCTCAAAAATCGCTGCACATGCACAGGAAAAACTCACACCGAAGGTTTAAAACACGGCCATCAATCCTGACTCCATCACTGAGATCTAATGGCCCAAAAACCTATAAAAAAGCCAAGAGCCAATGATTATGTGCCACGTAGGCACTCCATGTTCCTATTGCTGACTTTTTTCCATCTCCATTTTGCCATTTCGCCCCTTGTATATGCAAGAACAGATGCATATACAATCGCCACTATTCGCCTTTCAAAATCTCCTATATACGCAAAATGCATATACAAGCAACAACTTAATATACAAGGTGGACCCCATGCCAGTTTAGAATGAATTGAAAAACTACTCGGGTCCGGCTTGCACCTCATTCCTTTGTATATCCGTGATATACAACACACACATACATACAAGCCATGGACTTCAAATCATTATGCATCAGAATGTACCTCCTTTTGAAGTTTGGCTTGTATCCTTTCATTACACATCGGCATATACAAGCGCTTTATACAACCCACGGACCTCAAATATTTATGAAGCAGCTTGAAAACTCCATCGCGTCCATGTTGTATATTGCATTCCTTGCATATCGCAATGTATATCAGCACATACAAGTGCCCAATATACATGCTGCAGACTTTAAACTTTGAATTTACTAAACTGCAAAGCCTTTCGGGTTCGGCCCTTGCATATTTGGAATGCATGCTCCCCTTTGCATCCTGCAAATGTATATTTCACATGCATTCACCTTTGTATGTCCATGGGCCCCACCAATTGTATATCCTACTGCCTTGTATATTATTCCTTGCATATGACCTTTGTATGTCCGAACATACATTCACCCTTTCACATACAAATAGGGAATCTTTCCTGGAATATGCCTACAATGTATCTTTTCCTTGCATGTTGCCATTGTATCTAACCATTGTATGTCTGAACATACAAACCAAATATACCTGTAGACCCGATATAGAAGCAGCGAATATTCCAGGGATCTGCAATGTATATTCCACCCTTGTATATTTTTTCTTGTAAGCTCGATATGCATTTGGAAATGCATACAACTACAGAATATACTCAAGAATCTGCGATAGATTCTCCCTTTGCATATGCAACTCGATATGCATCTAAAATGCATATAACTCAATTCCTTATCATTTTTTGGAGGCCGACTGGGATTTCACAAGCCTGCCAACATACAATTCACCTTTGCGTATACAGAACTTAGCATCTTTCTCAAGGCAACAGGAAAAAGCAGTGAAACATTACATGGGGGCTGGTCAACCTTCGAACACTAAAACATGAGGATGAGACTTAATAACCAGGAACCAACCACAGAAGGCCAACATCAGAATTGACAAAACAATGCAAGATCCCATAACTCAGGAAATTTAGGGTTTGAATGAGAAAACTTGCAAATGTTCAAGCTTAAAACCCTAAACATAAATGAGTACCAACATCACCCCCGTGGGGGCTCGGGGGCAACGCCCCTGAAACCTCACACAATTTTTATTATTTTATAAAGGCGTCGGGTGTTATTTTTCTATTCACCGACATAAAAAAGCCCTATTTTTGTAACCGACATAAGGCTTGATAAAAGTGGCTAAGGGTTAGGGTTTTCGTTGATATTGTATTGTAGCATTTTTCAGCGGTATTGAGTTGTAGCGATTGCTGGTTGTAATTGGTTTGATTTACTGGATAATAATATTGGACTCTCTGTTGGTGGATGTAACCCGAGTTTGGGTGAACCACATTAAAACTTGTCTCTCACTGATTATTATTTCTGTGTATTTTTCATTCCTCTGTTTAATCTTTATTTGCATTTAATTGATATCTTCTGCTGGCTAACCCTAACATAGTAAATTATAGAATAATATTAGTTAATAATTTAATTCTTGTTAGTTGTTGAATAAGTTTTCAATTTTGGGGAATCTCCAAGAGAAGTAAAAAAAAAATTATTTGCTTCAAAGTAGTGGGATTTTCTGTAATGGAATTATGATAGTGGACATTTATGACTCTTGCCTATTTTTGCTTTTGGGTTTTTTTTTAAATTTTGAGGGAGTTGTTCTAAGGAAGGGGACATAAATTGGGGGAAGAAATTGTCATGGGAAATAGAGGAAGAACCTGAGGAAGTTGAAGGAATTTGTAGCCTGGGATCGAAATTCCAGGTATGCTTACTTGTATCAGACATATTAGTTTAAATTTCTAGTTAAATCTCTAGTGTGTATTTGAAAGTGTCTCTTTAGTCCAGTGAGCTCTTTGTCTTCCTATCACCATTCGAAGTTTCCAAATAACTCTGTATTTGATAGTTTGCTTTTCCATTCTTGAGAAATTTAGGATTCTCTTCTTTTGTTTTGTTGAAGCCTCAGTGATCCATATGTAAACTGTACAATTTTTTTTTTATCAAACTAATAGATCATGATAATCCATTGTTGCTCTCAATTCCTTTAAATTGCTTAACCAACATCACATCTCTGAAACCCATTGCCTGAAAATGATATTTTTAGCCATAATTGGAATGAAGATTAAATGGAATGCTATCAAAAACTTTACCTTTGCTTGGTATTCACCTCTTATTTCTTTTATCTACCAAACTTTATCATACTACCTTGGGTTGATTTCTGCCAAAATTCAAAACTAGAATCTTCTACCTTATCCAGTTGCTGCCGTACAGTTGTACCATATGTCTTTGGATCTTTTTGACGGATAAGAAAATGCTTAAAATTGAAGATTTATGGTGTTAACCTGAATTTTATCTCAAGCTTTGCTTTTACCTTTGTTCCCTCTCCCACGTGGCCATACAACTAGCCGTACGTTGCTGGTTGGGTGAAAGTGTTTGCCTAAGGTTTTCTATTTTCCTCTACTGCTAGTCATTCACTCCTCATCATTGGACCTGCATTCTCTTTTGATTTTAATCTCTTTATTGTTGATTTTAATCTCTTTAAAAACTCTAGAAAATTCTTACACCTATTATCTTTGAATTCTTCTTCCATTCCATAATTTCCCTTGCAAGCCATTTTTCCTTGAAAATCACTCTCTAGTAATGACCTCTAAGAAGATTTCTTCATCAATATATTGAATTCTTTTTTTGTTTAACAATATTTTATAGAAACTGAAATTTATTTTGCCTGAAGAAAAAACCCTTATGCTGCGATTCATCCTATACCTCTAAAATATGTATTGCCATCTTGCTCTCATGGCTTTTCCTGGTAGACTATTCTCCATTTTTGCTAAAAAACCTCAGAAGTCTTATTCCAAATTTTTCTTCTCTCTGGATCCTCTTTTCCATAATTTCTCCTTTGCAAGCCATTATTCCTTTCAAAATATTTTCAAGTAATGATTTCTAAGTAATATTCATTATCAATATAATGAATTTCTCTTGTTTAGCAATAGTTTATTAAAACTGAAATCAATTTAGAATGTATGTCAATGTAAGCTAAGAATTAGAAAAACTTCTATTTGAAACTCCTTGATCAACTAATAAATCTTTCTTTGTGATTATTTTTAGTTAAATTGTTAATTTGACTTGCTTTTAATCAACTCATTAATTGGCAATAGAGATAAAGATAATATTAGTTTATCTCATAAAATATTAGGATAGACTTGTAATATTTTAAATTAATTTTTATTAAAATAAAGTTGATGTAGTGGATGCAAATTGTTAAATTAATGTTTAATAAACTTGCCTAAATGATCATTATTTTGAGTTAGTTAACAATTGTTAAAAAGAATTTAATTTTCTTTTAGAAATTAAAAAAAAATGATGAACTATTGATTAGTGTAACTTATATATATTTATACTAATTCTAATGTGACGAAGCATGAGGGAGCAAAATTTTGTAGTTAGGTCAAGGAGACTACTACAGTCTCAAGAGAGTCTTTTTGCAGATTTTTTAGCGGGAGATGGTAGGGTTTACGAATATTTAGGAAATGAAGAGTTTTTGCCAAAACATTTCCTGGAAAGACGGAGAGGCTTCATTCCAAGTTTCAGAAGGTATGATAGGGTTTATGATTAGCCTGGGTTTGAAAACTCTTTGCCCAGACAACCTTCGCGAAGATGGTCAAGCTTTAATCCAAGACGCAGAGGGTTACGAAGGACTTTCTAGAATCTCAAAACTTTGAAAGCCCCTAAGCAAATTTGGGTTCCAAAGGTAAAATCTATAGGTAACGATACTACTGTAAATGCTGATTCTAAGGAAATTGAGATTCTACTTCCTGAAGACCTTATTCATCCTCATGTCTTAGATCTGAGTCAACATGCGATAATAGGTAAAATTTGGAATTTTGCTGATGAAAATCAGTTATTGGAATCCTAGATTTTTGTTAATTGGAATGGCATTTCTAATTTCTGGTTATTAGACAAGGGTTTAGGGTTTTTTATAGCCATATTTTCAAATAAGGAGGCTAGAGATAACATTTTGAAAGTAAAATCTTAGTTTTTCAAAGGTAAAGGTATGTATTTACAAGAATGGATTCCTAATTTTGATCCTCAAGCTAATACAAGTAACTATTTTCCCTTCTGGATTACCTTTCCTAATTTACCTTTGGAATACAAAGATTTGGGTGTTCTTAAATTTATTGTTGAAAGAGTGGGGTTTTTCGTAAATCATGATTTGTTGACTTTCAAAAACCCTGGTCTTCCAGTAAGGTTGTGTGTGATCATGAATACTTTCTTTCCTCTTCCATCCTCTGTGATTCTAAAAACTTCTAAGACTTCTTGGGTTCAGAGTCTTGTTTTCGAAGATCCTTAAACTATCTTAAATTTTGATACCCTAGATGATCTAGTGGAATGGGGGGTTTCAGAAAAATCTCTTGCTTTATCTACTAATAGTAAGGTCGTTCCTCTAGATCCAGATTCAAATCAATCAAATTGTATGGGAAGGGTCCTCACTACTAATTCCACTGTCAACCCACAGGAAACTGAGATAGATGGGGAATGCTTTGACCTTTTTCCTAATTAGACTCCACAAGAACCAATTTTGGGCTTTGAGAATGCAGAAGTTGTGGGTATCGATTGCCATAATGAAGATTCTCCTAATTTAATTGAACAGAATCCTATGAAAGATTTAGGGACTGATGGTAGCGAGTTGTCTTTTAATTATCTGGTTAATCCTTCCTCAGGATTAGAAAGAAATGATACTACTATTTGCCAAGAGCCCAGTTTGGTGGATCTTGATTCAAGCCCTAATTCTTTGGATTGTTTGACTTCGATTTCAATTCCTTTTGAGTCACCTAATTTAGTACTTAAGGATTCTATTGTCTCTTCAGAACCCCTTCTCTCAAAAGAACTCAAGGACTCTTTTACTCTAGAGGAAGCTGAAAAATTCATTGATGCAGTTATAGCGACAGTTGGTGAGGAATTCATTAATAAAATAGCTGATGAAGTAATGGCAGAAGAAATTGTGGATGGTAGTGTTGTGCTTTCATCTATTTCTCAGACTCCTTTAGAGGAAACTTGTACTCCCTCTCCTCCTGCTAAACCTTGAGGTAGGAAGTCCAAATCGAAGGTCACAGAGGAAGAAATTCAAGCAGGAGTTCAGTCTACCTTAGAAAAAATGTTAACTAGATCTTTAGTGAGGAGAGCTTGTTGCTCTCCTCAAGCTCAATGAAAATTATATCTTGGAATGTTAGGGGTATTAATACCCCTAACAAAAGACGCCTGATAAAGCAACAATTGGATTTATCAGGTGCTGATTTAGTTCTACTCCAAGAAACTAAACTTTCTTCATCTTTAGCAGATAATTACTTTAGTAAATGGAACAAATGGATTTTTTCTGTTGAGGCAGCTTCAGGAGCCTCAGGTGGTCTAGGCCTTCTTTGGAAAAAATTATCAGTGGATGTTCAAGTTGTTTCAACGATGGCAAACTGTCAATTAGCAGAAATTCATTTTGGTCAGGAATCTTTTTGGATTATTAATGTTTATGGCCCAACAGCTACTATAGATAAAAAAAGACTTTGGGACTCTTTAAGTGTTATTATCCAAGATCTTCAACATGAGAAATTGATTCTTGGCAGAGATTTTAATGCTATTTTAAGTCTAGAAGAAAAATCAGGGGGGATAACACCTCCCTTAAAAACCATGTCCAATTTTTCTGATTTTGTTTCGAATAATGGTCTCATTGATTCTATTCCCACGAACGGTAAATTTACTTGGACTAATAGAAGAAAAGGTTTTCTGCAGATAGTAGAGAGATTGGATAGATTCTTTCTATCTTCCTCTTGGCTCTTTCAGAAGTGTTCATTTTTTCCGTGATTCTTCCTCACTCTGGGTCCAATCATTTTCCTATCCAGTTAAATCTTGATTTTGTGGAAGTTTTCCAAGGAAGTAAGAAACCCTTTAGGTTGGAAGCAATGTGGTTTCGTGAATCTGATTTTGTTCCTTCAATTAAATCATGGTGGGTCTTTTCCTTTTATTAGGGGGTCCAGAATGTTTCAGCTTTGCACAAAACTTCATTTGCTCAAGGACAAAATTAGAAGTTGGAATATCTCTCATTTTAAAAATATTTTTCAAGAAAAAGAAATTATTTCAGATAAACTTATGTTTGTTAATCAACAAATTATTAGTCAAGGAATGGATAATAACTTGTTTGAGTGCCAAAAAATGTTGCAATCTGATTTGGAGGAAATTCTCTTGAGAGAAGAGGTTTTTTGGAGGCAAAAGTCTAGAGAAACTTGGTTGCAAGTTGGTGATAGGAATACTAGATATTTCCATGCTTCTGTTAAAATGAATAGACATTTAAATAAAATTCAGTCTATTAAAAATAAAGAGGGGGATATTTTGACTAATTTTGGTGATATTCAAAATGAGGTGGTCTCCTTTTTTCCTCCCTTCTTTCTACCAATAACTCTCCCTTCCCAATTGAGCAATGTAATTCTTTATTGGATAATATCCCTTGTTTGGTAGATAAAGAAGATAATCTCATGCTATTGAGAGAGTTTACTCTTGAAGAAGTTAGGGGTGTTGTTTTTTCTTTCGATCTAGATAAGGCTCCGGGTCCAGATGGTTTTACCCCTTTATTTTTTCAAAAATGTTGGGATATTGTGGGGAGGGATGTTTGGCTTGCTTTGGAAGAATCAAGAAAGAATAGTAATATGTTGAGAGAAATGAATTCTACTTTTATAGCTCTTATTCCTAAAATCAGTTCCCCTACTTCTTTTGCTCAATTTCGGCCTATTTCTTTGTGTAATACATTATATAAGATCTTTACTAAAGCTATTACTATGAGATTGGCCTTACTAATTCCGAAATTAATCTCAGAAGAGCAAGGAGGTTATGTTCCAGGAAAAGAGACTGCAGATGGAGCTTTAATAGCTCATGAAATTCTTCATTCTATCAAGGAATATAATATTCCGGCCATGATTTTGAAATTAGATATGAAGAAAGCTTATGATAGAGTTTCATGGACTTTTTTGATGAAAGTTTTAGAAAAGTTTGGTTTTGAGAAGAAATGGTGTAAATGGATTTGGTCTTGTATTTCGAAAGTTAGCTCTGTTGTTCTACTAAATGGTAGTCCTTTTGATTTTTTTCAAGTTTCACAAGGTATCAGACAAGGGGATCCTCTTTTTCCATATCTTTTTATTTTGATGGCTGATGCTTTTAGTAGGGCTATTTCTTATCAATGTCAGCTTTCTAATTGGAAGGGTATTGCAATTCCTCAGGTGCCTTTCCCCTTTACTCACACTCTTTTTGCAGATGATACTTTATTGTTGGGTTTCCCTCTCTTAGTGAGGCGAGGTGCATTTAGAACACAGTTTCACTTTATTGTGCTGCTTCTAATCAGGAAGTTAATCTAGAAAAGTCAAAAGTTTTTTTCTTCAATACTAAACCAAGTATTAAAGCTAGAATTATTTCTCTTTTGAAGTATAAATTGGGTTCTTTGCCTAGTCAATATTTGGGTATTCCTTTATTTTTTGGCCCTAATAGGAAATCTTTTTGGGCAAAGATTGTTAAATCAATTCACAATAAAATAGCTCTATGGAAAGGTAGATGGCTTACCTTATCTGGAAGAATTACCCTGCTTAAATCAGTCTTGTTTGCCCTTCCAATTTACATGCTTTTAGTCTTACAAATTCCCAAAGGTGTTATAGATGATATTTAGAAATCTCTCAGGTCCTTTCTGTGGAAAGGTTGTTCCGAAGTCAACAAAAAGATTCCTTTGATCTCTTGGGAAATGGTTTGTTTTCTGAAATCTTTGGGAGGAGTAGGAATTCATGGTTTAGATGCTCAAAATAAGTCTCTAGGCGCTAAATTGGCTTGGAAGCTTTATTCTAAACCTCATTTAAGATGGTGTAAACTCATGCAGTTTAAGTATTTGGATTCTCTTGACTCTGAAAGAATTTTCATAGTTGAGAATCCTCCTAAGGGGTCCAGTATGTGGAATTTTCTAGTCTCATGCAGGAAGGTTATTCTTCCCAATCTTTCTTGGAAAATCTTTAATGGTTCAAAGGCTAATTTTTGGGAGGACTCTTGGAATGGTTTTCCTCCAATCTCTCTTTGTGATGGGCTGGATCAGGCTAGAAATTATCTTTTGTATCAATGGGGAAGTAAAGTGTGCGATTACTTTTCAATTATAAAAGATGGTTCTTTTTCCTCAGTGGTTTCGAACGATTTTCAGCATTGTGATTTTCCTCAAAATCAAAAAGATATACTCTCTTTTCAACTTATAAAGAGGAAGATTAGCTATTCTGACAAAGTAGATGAATTAATTTGGACTTTTCCAAATAATGGTTCTTATTCAATTCATGATGGATATAGATCCTTGGTTCTAAAATAGGGAAGTCACCTATCGGATTGGCCTTTTTCTCTTTGTTGGAATGTTGCTTGTCTTCCCAAAGCAGGTGCTTTTTCTTGGTTGGCTCTGCAGAGGAAAATTTTAACTAGTTAGAGGCTTTCAAAACTTGGCTTAATAGTTCCTTTTAAGTGTGTTCTTTGTGGAGTTTGTGATGAGGATCCGGATCATCTCTTTTTGCTGTGTCCTTTTGCATCCACTTGCTGGAATTGGTTATTTTTAAAGCTCAATTGGTTTGCTCCTTTACCTAATTCTATTTTGAACTTGTTTCATAGCTAGCCTATTCTCTATAAAGATTCAACTTTTTCTTCTATATGGATAGTCTCTCCCTCTATTGTGATTTGGACATTATGGTTAGAAAGAAATCGGAGAATTTTTTAGGAAAGAGCACCAAACTATTGATCTTATTTTGTCTAAACTTGAGAAATCTATTTTTGAAGTGGTAATGAGTAATCTACAAAGGAAGGGTTCTTCGAATTTTAATTTTTCCTCTTGGGATGATTTACTTTTGAAATCTTGGAAATTTTTGAAGCCTTTTCCAGACCTGGGTATTTCTTCTAATTCTAAAATTGATAGAAGTTTAATTAATTGGGTACCACTCGTTCAAGGTTTCACTAAACTTAATTTTGATGGGGCTTCGCATGGTAATCTAGGTCCTGCCTCCATGGGAGGGGCTTTAAGAGGATTTGAGGGTAATCTTTTTTTATCCTTTTCCTTGAAAATCTCTAATACTACAAATAATTTAACTGAGGCCCTGGCTTTGGTTGAAGGTCTAAAATTAGCTAAAAAATGAAAGTTGCTAATCTTCACATAGAGGGAGATTCTCTGATTATTATTAATGCCTTAAAAAAGAAAGTTGCACTGAATTGGAGGATTAATTATATTTTAGAAGAGGTTTGGGATCTTTTAAAACTTTTTGATAGCTACTTCATTTCTCATTGCTACAGAGAAGGTAATCCATTGGCGGATGCTCTAGCTAATTTGGCCTTTGAGTTGGAGGTAGAAAGTATACTTTTAGACAATGGAAATGTTCAAGGACATCCCAATATCTTTACTATACTAAAAAGGGAATCTCGTATCTGCTAATTATTATTGTCAGCCTCACACGTTCCTATTATACTCCATCTCTTATTCTCCGTTGATTGCAAGTTGGTTATCCGTGTGAATTTTTTGGTTTTTGATAATGCTTCTGCGTGTCTATCTTTCAAAGCAGGTTATTCTACACTGAATCCAATATTAGTACTCCACTTCAGTCAGTTCGCTAAACTTTGCTTGTGCCGAGAGGATTAGTAATAAATAATTTTCATTATTAATATAGGTCCCTTGTTATATTTATACTCATTCTTTGTGTGGTTTTCTAACCATCTGCTTCTAAGTTTTTTCGATGGAGATCCAATTGAATCATAGGCTCTTTTTCCCTATGCAAAAATGGGAAACAACTTTCTTTGGAAGTGTTAATGCAGAAGGTTTAGCTTCTGTGTTTTCCATTGATAATCAAGACTTGGAGGAAGCTGTCCAGGAGATGGTTGGAAATGAATTATTGGATTCCTGTGCTTGGTCTCTCTACCCTTCTCAGATACTATCTATGTTCACTTCTAATGTTATGGATCTGGTTCAGGACGTCTCTGTGGTAAGACAGTTGATTACAAAGTTTGTTCACCGTTTCTTGTACTCTGATGTAGTGCTTCAAGATGCTTTTCAGAACTATGATCTGTTTAAGTCAGGTGCTCCAATTGGTGGTCTGTTTACAAAATGCAATATTCTGCACTCTCCTACCCATAACTGTACTTTCAATGCTTTTGGTTCAGCTATTCGCCTTGAGAATGAGGATCTGTTAAGCATTCCTCTTCATGCACATAGAATAGAATTGGGTGATCCTTTGGTGAATTGGGTGGAGGAGAAGTTTCATGCCTTGCTGTTTTTAATCTAGTTTCATCCGCAAATTTCTCCTCCTCTAGGGTCACCAATTGAGCCAGATGTTGTGGAGGATAATGTTTTGATTCAAGATCTTAATGCTCCAGTTGCTGGTTGAGCTGTTTGTCTTCATAAGTTCACTGGTTTTTGTTATGTGTAGACAGTTTTTAAATATGGTGCTGTTTGGTGTAGTGAGGGTTTTTTGTTCTTCTCCAAACTGATAAATTTTGAGGGATATTGTAGCCTTTTTTGTAACATTTAGGGGTTGAAGAGTTCAAATGTTGTATTTCCCCCCTTGTTTTTTTGAAAAATTTAAACCCTTTGAGGGAAATTATACAATTCGAGCTATAACCGGAGGTTTTTTTGCTGGCTCTTTCCTGCTGGTATGCTCTGTTGAACCAGCTTTTGTAATATATATATATATATATATATATATATATATATATATATATATATATATATATATATATATATATATAATATATATATATATATATATATATATATATATATATATATATATATATATATATATAGTGGCTTGCCACTTTTTGTTAAAAAAAAAACTTATATATATTTATTAGGATAGATTTGTAATATTTTATCCTATAGAAGAATTTATTTATTGAAATAGAGTAGGAGCCTTGGCAAATAAGTTTATTTAGAAAGTTGCTATTAGATACTCCATGAATGTTTAGTAAATATTGCCTAAGTGAATATCACTTTGAGTTAGTAAATTGTTATCTAGATTTTTTATCAACTTTTTAGGAATAAAATTTGGTGAACTCATATAGAATAGATTTGAAATATTCTATTTAGAATAAAAATTAATTAATAGATGTATGTTTGTCAAAAGAATTAAATTAGAAGTATTAATAGGTTATAATGGTAATGCTAGTGAATAAATAAATGATGAATGGTATTATTATTCTAGAATTAAATATATTAGACTCATTTTATCTTATTTAAATTTGTTTAGTTATGATTTAGTAATATAATATCTTGTGGTACATTGATTTTAAATAATGAATAACAAATTAGAGATTTATTGTGAATTGAGTTATTATGGTAATGGTTAAACAAATATTAGATGAAATTATAATTCTAGAATGGAATAGTATTTGGATTTTATTTAAAAAGAAAGTGAAAACCTTATAGTGCTTTTCAGTTTATATCATTCAATGGTGTTATGTTGAGTTAATTGTTTGTTAATAGCGTCAAGTAGTAATGATGTAATTGGTTTATTATATTATTCTTTGGTTCTAAGTCATATTGTGCTAATTAAGTGTCTAGTCATTTAAATCTTTATTTTTCCATATCGAGAAATGGATGTATTAATAGTGGTATGGTGTTTCATTTTATATGACTCCAGAGGTTAGGCTACTTGAGTTCTAGTACATCATTGAGTAATTTTGTTTTAAATATTTTATTTGATTTGAGATTTTGAAGTGGATAGGGAAGTTTTGTGGTTGAGGTTTTGGATTTAAAATTATCTATGTAATGCTTTGGTTTGCAAAAAGATAGATGCTTTATAGTTCTTGTCCATGCATGTTATTTATTGGTTTCTAGATGTTGGTTAGGGGTGGCTAGTTGCCTATAGGAGAGTGGCTTTCATGGTGGGGCAGGTGCCCAAAGTGGCTGCTTGGATAACCCCATGGAAGTTATAATCAAGTGATAACTTAATAATTTATCTAGGTGGGTTGGGTAGTAATTCACATAACAAGATAAGTATGATGCCTCACCCATGCCTTGAGTGCTCTCATAGGCTAAGGATGGTATGAGAAGGCCTGCTTGGCAAGGTTGACCTCCTTGTTTCCATGAGAGGATGTGTTGGCTCCACATGTCTCACCCTATGGGGCTGGTGCCTAGTGAGAGGCTGCCAGGGTAACCATAGATGGGGGCCAATTTCTAGTGAGAGATAGCCTGGATAACCCATGCTAGGACCATGCGATGACACTCTCTCTACTGCAATCTAGTTACTTCCTCTTTATCTTTTGTTGTTGCCTCTGGAGTACTGTTTTGTCTTGTTGATTTGTATTGTCTTGATTAACTATTTTGCTTGTGTCAAGTTTGTATCTGCTTACTTGTATCCCTTGACTTAGTGGAACCTCATTGTTATCTCCTAGCTCGAAGGAGTGGATCTTAGGGGTCCACATGGTTGGGTGGAAGATCTTAATCCATTGGTTATTCTTGGTTGTCTTAATTCGTGTTCACTATAGATGTGCTTTCAGTTCTAGATTTGCACTTGCATCCCCAGAGCTGTGTTCTACTTTTAAAATTGTATAATCTTGTTGTATATTGTAAACTAATATGATCGGTCATGAACCTTGTAATCTTGTAATCTTGTATTCAAACTTTTGTAACTATTCATATTTGCAAATGAATAATGTAATCCTCTTCTGTTGTATTATAATGTATATTACTTGTATTGTTGTAAATTTATGTTTATCTTATGCAGTTATGTTCGCTAGAGGTGTTAGTTGCTCATCTTGTTTAATTATTGTAAATAGTGTTAATTGTATGCTAATGCATTTACTTGCTTAATTATTATTTTTTTTGTAAACTTTGCTCTTGTTAGTCTAGCATTCTAGGGTTGCATGACAGGGCATCACAAACAATAGCAATGGTCTTATCTTGACCAAAGTGTCCAGCTAATCCCCCACTATGCTTCTCTTTAATCAAGTTCTCTCTCATGGAACTCCTTGGAATGCACAACTGGCTTCCTTTAAACAACATGCCATCTTAGATTATGAAATCCAACCATTTTATCCTATCCAAAGTAATAGGTTCTAGAGAAGCTTTCCAATCCTCTGCAATAGATCCTCAGGATACAAACTTTTGAGATCATCAAACCCAGCAACCTCTATCTTCATTTCTGTCAACAAATTTTGCCTTTTGCTCAAGGCATCTGCAACTATATTGGACTTCCCACTCCTGTGCTTCAAAACAAAAGTATAATTCTGCAAAAACTCAACCCATTTTAAGTGCCTCTGGTTCAACTTTCCTTGACTATTAAGATACTGCAAAGCCTAATGATCAGTATATAAAACAAACTCTTTTGGTAACAAATAATGCCTCTATTTCTTCAAAGCCTGAACTATTGCATAAAATTCCTGATCATATACATAATACTTTTTCTTGGCATCATTCATCTTCTCACTAAAATAGGCAATGTGCTTACCTTCTTAACTCAAAATAGCTCCTTATAGCACTACCACTAGCATCACAATCTACCTAAAATACCTTATTGAAATTTGGAAGTGCCAAAATAGGTTGTTCTGTGACTTTCTTCTTTAATGTATCAAAGCTTTTGTCTGCTCCTTTGGTCCATCTAAATTCTTTTCTATCCCCTCTCATTGTCTTAATTAGGGGTGCACAAATGCCACTAAAATTCTTGATAAAATTTCTGTAAAAACTTGCCAAACCATGAAAAGATCATACCTCAGTAGCACTCCTTGGCATAGGCCATTCAGTGACAACCCTTACTTTTTCTAGGTCCATCTTAAGACCTTCCTCTGAGACAACAAATCCCAAGTATACCAACTCCTTTGCAAAACTACATTTCTTTAGATTAATCAACAACTTCGCCTCCCTCAGCTTCTCTAAAAGTCTTTTGATATGCATCAAATGCTCATCCCAAGTTTTACTAAAAATTAAAATATCATCTAAATAAACAATAGCAAAACTTCCCAAAAATTCTTTCAGCACCTCGTTCGTGTGCTGCATGAATGTGCTTAGTGCATTGGTTAGCCCAAATGACATGACTAACCATTCATATAAACCCTCCTTTGTCTTGAAGGTTGTCTTCCATTCATCTCCTTCTATGATTCAGATCTAGTGATACCCACTCTTCAGATCAATATTTGTGAAGTACTTGGCTCCACTCAAACAATCCATTATGTCATCCATTCTAGGTAATGGAAATCTATACTTGATTGTGATCTTGTTGTTGGCTTGAGAATCTGTACACATTCTCGACTCTCCATCTTTCTTCGGTGCTAGTACTACAGGTACCGCACATGGAATTAGGCTCTCTTATTAGTCCCTTCCTTAACAGCTCTTGAACTTGTCTATTCATCTCTTCATTCTCTGTAGGGGTCATTCTATGGGCTACCTTGTTTGGCAAACTGGCTCTTGGTATCAAATCCATTTGATGACTTACCTTCCTTACTAGTGGTAAACCTTCTAGTACATTATTAGAGATAATGTCTTGAAATTTTTCCAACATATCTGAAACTTGTGCTGGTACATCTTCACATTTCTCTTGATTAATCTTAGGAATCAATGCAAAGCAATGACGCTCATGCTTCATACCCTCCAAAAATTTCTTACTATCTACCAAGCAAATTCTGGTAGTACTACATACCTTTTCTTCCACCTCCTTCAAGGGCTTCAACTTATGATGAACTCCATCCTTTGTTATGGAATATGTGTTTGCACGGCCATCATGGACAACACTTCTATCATACTACCACGGCCTCCCCAACAACATATGACATGCATCCATTGGTATGATATCACACAACACCTCATCATGGTAGTCCCTAATCTTGAACTTCACTAAACACTACTCATTGACCAAAGCTCTGTGGTCCTTCTGCAACCATGCAATCTGATATGGATGTGGATACTTTCTTCTTGTCAACTTTAACTTGTCAATTATCTCCTCTAAAACAAGATTGTCAGTGCTTCCACTGTCAATAATAATATCACAACACTTACCTTCACATTTGCACCTTGTGTGGAATAAACTCTTCCTCTGATTGGGTTCTTTCTCCTCATTCAACAAAGTTCTTCTAACAACTAGGATTTCTCCCCTTTCAGCATCTTCAGAATGCTTAGACTGTGCATCTTCATCTACATGTGTAACTCATGCATTACCTTTAGGTCTTTTGTTTGTCCTTCCTTGATGTTGTGGACACTCATATGCTTGATGCCCTTCTTCTCCACATTGGAAATAGGTTCCTCTGAAACCTCCTCTTCTGGGTCCTTGCCCAGGTCGACCTCTTCCTCTTTGCTCACCATTGTTCTGGTCACGAGGGAGATAGGCATTATCCCCTCTCTGATTTTGATTGGTGCCAGCTTCTTCACTTTTCTTTTGATCTTCATTACAACCTCCATAGGGTCTTCCACCAGTCCTTCTACTTTGACCTCTTCCCCTTTGCTTGCTATCAAATCTTTTATTCAGCTTCTCTTCCACCTTCAAGGAAAATTGGTATGCATCTTGTATGGTGGTCATTTTGACCAGGCTCAGCTCCTCTTGAATACTTGGCCTCAACCCATTAATGTAACGGGCTACCTTCTCCTTGTTGGCCTCTACAAGGCCTGTCCTAATAGTAATCTTATAAAACTCTTCTGTATACTCTTTAATAGACTTGTTACCTTTCTTCAGTCCTTGTAGCTTCTTCAGCAACTCCATCTCATAGTCCACAGAAATGAACTGCTTCTTCAGTTTCTCCACCATCTGATCCCATCTGGTGATCTTTCCTTTTCCTCTTCTATTCCTCTCTAATTGGACCTCCTTCCACCAAATACTGGCATGGCCCTTCAACTTTGTTTTTGCAAACTTGACCCGATCTGGGTCCTCCACATCTTTATACTCAAAATACTCCTCCATGTCATTGATCCAATCAATAAGCTGTTTCGGATTCAAATCTCTAGAATATGTAGAAACTTTGATCCTGGGCCTCTTTCTAATCTTTGAAATAGCCCTCAACAATCTAACTTTTATAGGATCTCCTACAACTTCTTGTTCTTCCTCAGATAGCTCTTCTTTAGCTTTATCTTCACTTTCTTCTCTTGTTCTCAGCTCAAACCCTCTTTGTAGCTCCTCTTGCAATGCATTAATTTACCTTTACAGGGCTCTAAAACCCTCTTCCATCAAAGTATTCTTTCCAATATGATTTCTTCATGGAGGCATCTTGATCTCCACAGCAAACCCACAACCTCAAGTCCTGGTGCAAACTACCTCACGGTCGGCGATTTGTCTACACACTCAGGAACCCTTGCTCTGATACCACTTGATGAAGGGGGTAAACATAAAACACACAACAATAGAAATGGAACACAGAAAATAGAATATTTCTTTATTGATTTGGACAACTTATTAGATTACAAAAGCTCAATTACAATCAGAGGAATCAATCCTCCATGGGTTGCAACACACTACAGCTACACGTCACCAGGCTCTAGAATCTTCTACCTTCTATAACCCCAAATCAGCTAGGGTTTTCTATTCCCCCCCTTTTATTGACTCTACACTTTCCCCCTTAACTCTACTACCACCTAGGGTTCTGAAAATAGTCATAAATAACACTTTTTGGTGGCCTCCAGCTAAATTTCAAAATTTGCAACTCCCTCCAAAAGTAGGTCAACTTCTAGGAAGCATAACTTTTGATCTGGGTGTCTGATTGACGAACCGTTTTAAGTGCCAGAAAGCTTTCGATGTGAACTATCATGCTAGAAATGTGTAAATGAATTTTAATCAGCATTTTTAGATGTTATGGGATGTTTTAGTGCCTCATATCTCATTTCAAAAAATTGTAGGGGCTTTTCATAAAAAAAAAAAAAAAAAAAAAAAAAAAAAAAAAAAAAAACTTTAATATCTTTCAGCTCACAAATGATCTTTGCCTAATTCCTTCACCAAATGTCTTATATTTTAGTTATGAATCTTTCTATAGATTTTTACTTCAATCCATGCCCAAATGCATACTTTTCTGAAATGGCAATTAAACTTTCTAAAACTAGCAGTTTGCTATTTTAGGCGTTTGGAAAAAAACTAAAAGTCCTACATCATTATTCAGGAGATTATGGAACTAGAAACACTAATTATGAAAAGAAATGAAAACAACCGCAATGATTTTGAATGAACTTCTTTTTGGGTGATGCAAGATTGCCCTTACACCACTGGATGCTCCTGCATCACATCATTACATGGTTTCAATATTCAAATGATGACCATGATTCAACAAATCAAAATAGACCCAAAAAATTAATGCAAATATTCTATATACTCTCTTTTTGAGAATACTAATATTAGAAACAAATATGCCTCCCATTATTTATTGCTCTTACCTACTCAATTTTGCAACCTATGTACACTTTAAGTTTCACATATGCAAAATAATGTTTAATTTTATCCACACATAACTCCTTTCCACATTCATTCTCTGCATACCCATTGTATACTAAGGTGTGATTTCTAGTAATTATTATGTGGTGATATGGAATCAACTTTGGATAAAAAGAGATTTTATGCAATTGTCTCTTAACCTAATATCTAGGTATATAATTTTAAAAACAATGTTTAATAATAGTAGTTAATGAAAAATATTTATAAATATAATTTGAACCAATAGAACAAGAAATAGCCTAGGCATTAGAAGCATACCTAGTAGACAAAATCAATACAAGATAAAGATGTTCTTATTCTTTCATTGGACCTTTTAGATGCCATTGTCTTTTTTCATTATATGATTTGCTAGTAATTAAACCTCTAAGAAATTATTGGCATACTACACTATGAATAGCAACTAATAGTGGTTTTTTAATAGCTTAGACATGTACCTAGAATTGATTTGATTTTCATTGCAATAAGCTTTGCCTTATTCTTTCTCCTTTGTAAGACATAGACCCTACTCACAGGATTCAATGATTAATATCTTTTTCTTGATGTAGTTGGTTTCTCCAAAGTATTATGGATACCTCAGCCATTCATGAAAGCCACCTCTATATCTAAGAACCCTATATGCAAACAAAAAGTTAGTTTGGCATCTTCCCCAATTGTTATGTCTCTTTGGATCTCCTTTCTTTCTTTAACACTCCCTGAGCTTGGGGTTGCTATTCTTTTTTCTATGAATATAAAAAATAAATTTAAGTAAATTGAAGGAAAGTGGAAGTTTTCACAGTAAGGAAGAGTTTATTCAATTGTTCCAAGTAGGAGTGCAAGTGAGATGTAAGAAGTTGAATGTTTTATTAGTCTCAACTTATCTATAGGTTGGGGCTTATGTTTTTGCTTGATTGAAATGTATATTAGTTGCTCTTGAGCAATGTGCAACAAAATATTTTAAGGGTTTTGTATTGTTTAAACCTTTGAACACTTTACTTCCATGGAAAGTTGTGCAAGCTTTATAATGTTGTTTTTTCAAATTTACTTTGTTTTTTCCATTAAATTCAATTGGTGGAATGATTTTCTTGGGGGATTTCTAGATTCTAAATTAACTAAAATTCCTTTTATGTTTCTCAGCCATGATGTTTAACCTATAGACAACTGGCACATGTGATGAGTGCCAAGTAGCACCCATGAAATACATCTTTTTACCTCTCTTTTTCTCTTTCCTGATCCCATCTTTCTTAATGTCTGCACCCGAATAAGCTAGCAAGATCGTTCTAGATAATGATTAATTGAGATAAATTACTTAAGATCATAATTTCTAAATGAGGGACTAATGTGCATGGAATTGATGGAAAAATACAGAAAACTTCTCTCTTTTTGAATCAACAGGTGTAGATGCTTGGAATGGCAATTTTGTGCATCTTTGGAGGTAGTCTTCAATTATCTCTGGAGGCAATACCAGAATACCATGACACCAGAAGTTTTGAAGTAAAGAGAAAAGCCTCTCCGGAGTTGGACGGGAGTCTGGAGCACCTCTAGAGCTGAACAAGAAGGCCACACTAGTATCTCTAGAGCTACAGACATATCTCTGGAGCTGCACACAGGGACAAATATCTCTAGTGCCTCCTGAGAGTTGGGCATATTTCCAGCATAAGCTACCGATTAGGCACTCTCAGCAGTGATCTTAATACCCCTCATTTCACTCAAATCATCACCTGAGTGGTGAAGGGTCATCTTTAGTTAACTGCTGGAGTTTTTATCTTTTTAAAGTTTTTGCGTGAGTTACTAATAAAACTAATTCAATATCCATATTTTCAGGGCCTCGCTGCCGAAATGTATTAAGACTCAAACTTAGAATTCAGAGTGGACTTCTATTCCACTCAATCTATTTTTTGCATGATTATTTTTCCATAGTTAGACAACTAGTATAATAAAGAGATGGATGTCATCTCATAGAAGAACTGGTAAATAAGATAAGTGATATATCATCACTCATTTTATATATACTTATAGAAATAGCAGAAGAAATATACAATGATTGATTTATTCTGATTCTTAGTAATCTCAATTCTTTGATATCAATAGTTTTCATGAATGCAAAGCGAATGGAATTAGATTGAATTTAGTTGTGATCTTATTCCTTTGTGTTGATTCCCTACTGTAGCCTTCAGCCCCAAGGGTGTGGAGCAAGGGCCCACTCTCACCACCAAGGCAGAAGGCTAGTACCACTATTTTATATTTCAGATTTTACTGTGAAAAGTATTTACTAATTTTGATAGATAGATGTATGTTACTTTTTTTAAGATTGCTTTAAGTAACTTCTTGTTTAATTTAGTTTTCAGCATTCCTTGAATTCATTCAGTAAGTAGACAGATTAATCTCTTCAAATTGGTAGAAGTTATTAAGATTAGCTAGGAAAACTGGTAACTGTAGAATCCCTAATTGCAGACAGCCGAGGACACAGCCCCTGAATTTTGACATCTAAAATATGATTAAATGATGAGGTACAATGACACCTTGTCATTTTTGGCGCCGTTGCTGGGGATATCTTGTGTTAATTAGGGAAAATTAGCTAAAATAGTTTTTAGGATAGATCTATATGGTTTTAGCTAGAGATTCAAAAGGAAGATATATAAAACATACACCCCATCAACAAGCCATAGGGGAAAGCAGTAGGGTGGCACAAGATCTTGTTGAAGAGAGAAACCTAGAACCTACTTTAGAAACTGCACCTCAAATCAATAATCCCTTAGATCCTCTAAATCTTCCACTTGCTGATTATATCCAAGAATTACAACAAAAGTTTTAGGCAGATCCTTTAATAGAACCTAATTTTCTAGAACCTTAGGGAGAAGAACCAGTATTAAACATGGACAATGATAATCATGAAGAAGAGGAAAATCAGGCTCCAAGAACCTTCTCATATCCTATTGTTTTGGTTGCTAGAGACAATGCTCCTATGAAGAATATCTCACCAGCATACTTGCCAAATTTTAGAGGACTTTCTTCTAAGGATCCAAATCATTTTTTGTTTGAATTCAAAGTAGTCTGCCAAACTTATAATTATGGATCAGATAACCAAAAACTTAAACTGTTCCCTTCAACTCTGAAAGATTCTATGATGAGATTGTTTATGGGTTTACCCCAGAATTCTATCCATTCTTGGGATCAGATGGAAACATAATTTTTGGGAAAATACCAATATTACTGTAGATCCAGTAATAAAAATGAAGAATTGTTTAAAATTAGGCAAGGAGAGGAAGAGACCTTAGAGGACTATGTGGATAGGTTTAATTTCACCTTGAGAAGGTATGGCAACCTAGTAGATCACTCCTTGGCCAGAACCCTATTTGTAAAAGGATTGGATAAAGAATCAAAATAGGCACTGGATCTAATGGGAAAAGGAAATATCAACAAAATGGATATACTTGCTATAGAAGAAATCTGCAGGAACTATTCTAGAACCCAAGATGGAGTGAGGTCATCCAAAACTTTTAAAGGGAAAAATGAAATAGGACAGTTAATGAAAGAAATTGCAAATCTAAAAATAGATATTTGAGTCCAGTTAAATACCACATTGGATGGAATTCAAGCAAAATCTAGAACAATTGATCAAAATAGAACAACTGAACCACTCTCCATCTATTGTCCTAGGTGTAGAAACAAACATCTATTGAGAGAATACCCTTTGGACAAATCAGAGATTTGTCAGATCTATGATAGGGAACATCCTACCAGTCAATGTAGTCAACTTCTAGCCTTGAAAAGATTGAGTAAGAAGAATGCTGTAATGGAAGAAGAATTGAACTATGTGAGACAAAAACAAGTTAAGAATTTTCCTTATAATCAGTATCCAAACCAGCCTTCTTACAGGGGTCCTTCTAATTGGAGAAATAATTAGTGGAATCCAACTTGGCATGGGCCTCAGAATAATCCTTCTTGGGGATAGCAAGATTGGCCAAGTCAACATTGGCAAAACCAAAATTGGCAAAAACAACATTGGCAAAATCAGCCTTGGGGAAATCAACAGTGGCCACCATAGTTTGGATCACAAAACATGCAACCTTAATGGGGTTCTCAACAGGGATATAATCAACAATACCAGGGACAACCTAAATGTTTTCAACCTCAACAACAAGCTTTACTAACTGGACCCTCCAACACACAAGGTCAAGCATAAAATGAACTAGTTAGCCAATCACCTTTACCAACTCAGCTTATACCAAACCCACGGAATAAACAAAGAGCAACTATTTACATGGCAGAGAAAGAAAATCTAGCTGGTATTAACACTATATATTCAAATAATCTCCAGCTGCATTCTAGGAAAGCATTCCTAAGACCATCTCCTCCAACTATAGTTGAAGTAACCAATGATGAGGAACTTGAAAATTCATCCACTCAACTCCCGGAGGAGATTACTAATGAAAAAGTGCTAGAAGAATCATCCTTGGACAACTCTAGAGTTGCTCCTAAAAGATCGACTCCGGAGAACATTCCTAAACACAATTTTGACAAGAGCTCCGGAGATGCTCCAGAGATGGAAAAAATAGCACCATACCCAGAATGGCTTAAACAATATGTTCCCCAAAAAAAGATCTTACAAAAACAAGTCCAAACCAACCTGGAATCAAAACTTTTACAAGAAATCAAGCAACTAAACATCAAAATTCTTCTTCTCCAAGCAATCAGAGATGTACCAGAACTAAATCAGTTCATTAAACAATATTGTATCAAAACATAGGGTTGGAAGAAAAACTTTCCTTCCACAATACAGGTGGAAGGAAAAGTAGTAGATCTGTTGATGGGAGAAATTTTCCTCCCAAAATATGGAGACCCTAGAAATCCTATCATAACTGTTTTCATCTCAGGGGTAGAAATTTCAAATGTTCTAGTTGATTTGGGAGCAACAATTAATGTGATGATAGTTCACACAATGAACAAATTAGCTCTATCAGGTATCCAATCCACAACTAAAATTCTTCAACTTGTTGACCAGTCAGTAGCTATTCCAAAAGGAGTAATTAATGATGTACCCGTTGTGATAGATTCATGGGAATTTCCAGTGGACTTCTTGATATTAGAACCTAGAAACTAGAGAAATGCTTATCCACTGATTTTAGGAAGACCATGGTTGGCTATAGCAACAACATCTATTGATTGTCGAATTGGGGATATGGTCATTTCTAATGGGATAGATTTGAAGAAAATATCTTTGTATCCTCCAACTAAACCATCAATACATTAAACAGGAAGAGTATGGGTGGATGAACAAGAGAACAATGACAATAGTGCCTTAGTAGCTATGGTAACCATTAAGGAACATCTGGGAGAGTTAGAAGAAGAAATATACTATGATACAATAGAAGACATCACTCACATCCTAATCAATAAGGATGTGATGGAGCTCACCCAAGATTCTAGGAGAGAACTTCTTACTTCTTCTCATTGTACCCTCGCCAACATCATTCCTTGTGGGGAAACCTTTTACAGAGACTTAGCCACTTTCCACATGTTGCTTCCACATTCTTGTCCTCTCAATACCGTGAATCCAATGTACGGATTAACTACATCTATGGATCAAATCACAAAACAGGTCATGATTTTACTAGGGAAAACACTTAATATCAATACTCAGTTAACAACAAAATAGGTCATGATTTTACTAGGGAAAACACTTAATATCAATACTCAGTTAACAACAAATCAGGAAGAAAAACTTATCCAACTTCTGATTTCCCATTCAGTAGCTTTTGCTTGGAAATACCAAGATATGAAAGGCATACCTCCTGAGATCTATACCCATCATATATACATTGAGGATATTAAACCTGTTAGACAAACCCTGAGAAGATTGAATCCTGCTTTAAAGGACATTGTCAAAACTGAAATAGAAAAAATACTTCAAGCAGGGTTTATATATCCAATCTCAGACAGTCAATGGGTCTCACCCCTTGTCATAGTGCCTAAAAAGAATGGGAAATGGAGGGTGTGTATTGATTATAGAGAACTAAACAAGGCCACAAAAAAGGACTACTTTCCCTTACCATTCATTGACCAAGTATTGGACAACCTTGCTGGGAGAAAGTATTTTTCTTTTCTAGATGGATTCAATAGGTATAATCAAATTCAAGTAGCACCTAAAGACCAGGACAAAACCACCTTCACATGCTCTTGGGGAACTTTTTCTTACAAAGTTCTTCCCTTTGGACTATGTAATGCCCCAACTACATTTCAGAGACTTGTTTTAGCTATTTTCGCTGAACTAGCTAATGAATCCATGGAGATCTATATGGATAAATTTACTGTGTATGGGGATAATTTTGAAGAAGCTCTCACAAACCTTGAGAAAGTATTGAAATGCTATGAGAAAAATCAATTATCCCTTAGCCATGAAAAGTGCTTCATGATGGTGGAAGAGGGAATTGTTTTGGGACACCACATTTTAGAAAAGGGGATCAAAGTGGATCAAAACAAGATAAAAGTGATCACACAGTTGCCTTCACCCAAAAATTAGACAGATGTTAGAAGTTTTCTGGGTCATGCAGGCTACTATAGGAGATTCATAGAAAATTTCAGCAGAATAGCTGCCCCCCTATTTACCCTGCTTAACAAAGACACACAATTTCTATGGACAGAAGACTGTCAATTAGTATTTGAAACCTTGAAAGAGAAGCTTACTATCACACCAATTTTGAGAGGACCTAATTGGACTTTACCATTTCACATACAGACTGATGCTTCAAATAAGTCCATTGGGGCAGTTTTAGGACAAAAGGAGGAATGAGAGAGTATGCATGCCATTTATTACATCAGTAAAAACCTCACCTCTGTAGAAAGAAATTACAACACAACTGAAAAAGAATTCTTGGCAGTCATCTATGCTATAAATAAATTCAGGCATTACATCACTGGATATAAAATATTTGTACACATTGATCATGCAGCCATCAAGTACCTAATGAATAAGCCAGTAGTGGGTGCAAGGATCATCAGGTGGTTATTGCTATTGTAGGAATTTGACATTACCATAGTTGATAATCAAGGAAAGTTTAATTTGGTTGCTTATTTTTTGTCAAGATTGCATACACGAGGAGAAAACCAACCAGTGGAGGACAAGTTCCCAGATGAACATCTTTTTGCTATCTCCTCTACTGTACCTTGGTTTGATGACATAGCTAATCTTGTAGCTACATGCTTGTATCCATCCCATTTTACCTCAAAACAAAAAAAAAATGTTTAGTTAAAGAAAGTTTATCTTACAAATGGTTGAATGGCTTACTATTTAAATGTGGTCCTGATTTCATTCTACGTAGGTGTTTAAAAGATGATGAGATTTTTGATGTGTTGAGAGCATGTCATGATGAACCATCTAGTGGCCATTACTCCTTCCATCGGACAGTCCACAAGATCCTCGGAGCTGGTTACTACTGGCCCTCTCTTCATAAAGATACAAAGAAGTATGTGTAGCATTGTGACTAGTACCAAAGGATGGGATAGCCAACCTTTACCCAGGAGATGTTACTGCATCCTCAAGTCATGATGGAACCATTTGAGCAGCGGGGTTTAGACTTTGTGGGACCAATTTCTCCACCATCATCAAGCAAGGAGTACATTCTAGTATGCATAGGCTATGTTACTAAATGGGTTGAGGTTCAAGCATTACAATTTGTATGAGAAGCAAAAGTTGCTAATTTCCTTTATAATAAGATTTTCTTAAGGTTTGGAGCCCCAAGATCAATAGTTTAGACAGAGGACCTCAATTTACTTCACAGGTAATTAGAGCATTCACAGATTTATATCAAGTCAAGCACAAAAAATCTTCACCTTACCATCCTCAAGCCAATGGGCAGGTAGTAGTAACTAATGGGGAACTTGAAAATATTTTGACAAGGAGAGTAGCAATGAACAAAAAAGATTGGGCTTACAATACCACTTGGAATTCCACAACAAAGTTCTCACCATATGAATTGGTTTATGGGAAAAAGCTTATTTTGTCCATAGAATTTGAACTCTAGACACTTAAAACTATATTGGATATTGGTCTACCATTGTCTATAACTCAACAAAATAAAATTCTTCAGCTCAATGAGTTGGATGAAATTCGGACAGAGTCCATTCAACAAACAGAACTAGTTCAGTATCAGAGGAAGCAATGACATGACCAACACATCAAAAGGAGGACATTTCAACAAGGTGATTGGGTTCTTCTTTATTATTCTAAATTCAAAGAGTTCAAAGAGAAATTACAAACTCATTGGATGGGTCCTTATCAAATAAAGGAAGTTTTTAAAAATGGAACGGTATTATTGGAACCTATTGATGGAAGCACAGACACATTCTTAGTAAATGGTTATTGAATCAAACTCTATAAAAGACCATCTACTAAAGAAGAGTTTCTTAATGATTTGTGTTTTAATATAGGGGATACCTCCTCTGTCACAGTGTTGGATTGAAAAAAAAAAAGAAAAAAAAAGAAAAAAGAAAGGAAAAAAAAAGAAGGTTGAAAACTAGCAAATGGCAGCCTTCTAAAAAAAGAGAAAAAAAAAAGAAAAAGGAAGGTTGAAAACTAGCAAATAGTGGCCTTCTAAAAAAAAAGAGAAAGATGGAAAACCAGTAAATGGCTATTTTTCTCAACCAAGGGAGTTGAAAACTAGCAAATGGCAGTTCCTTTCTTTAGGATAGTTGAAAACAATCAAGGTACAGAGGTCACCAGGTGCCAGGAGATAGTCAAACGCACCTCCGGCGCTTCACAAACTAGGAGCACCTCTGATGCTCCATCGATAAAGAGTCATTTACAACAATAGGGGAGGGAATCCACTTCTCTAGGCAATAAGGTGGAAACATCAAATGATGAGGTCATCATGACTCATCCTCTGCTTTATGACAGGAATAAAATAAAATCAACATGTATTTCAATTGTAGGGGTATTCACAAAGACAGTGCTGACATCACCCAAGGAACGTGGATTCTCGAACTACTCAGCGAAATGATTGTAGGTTGTGTACCAATGGAGTAGTGGGCATCATCTCAAGCTACCAAAAGCTGCTCATATGCCACGATGCGTATAGTCTCATAAAATGACGTAGCATCTTTGTTGAGTATATCACCCCTCATCATTAAAAATAATCTAGGTAATTCTATCTTAAATTAAGCATTAAATAGCAACTGTCTTGTCTTTCTATTTTTGGGTGCCATCACTATGACACGTCCTCCTACCATCATTTTCTTTTCCAAATTTAGGCATGCCACCATCTATGTTGTACTATCACCTTACCTCTGGAGTGTCCTATCACTCTGTTGCATTTATGACTACCTAGGTACTCTAACTAATCTGCAAATCTTCCATATGCCTAAGATGAGAGACATAATAATCCTCATTCAAACTTTTGAAATACCTTGAAGAATAGAGTAGATTGAACAGTCCTCCGAAGCCTATGGAGTTAAGAAGAAGGGATAAACTACAGATAGAAGAGTGAGGAATTAAGCACATAAGGTGGAACCAATCTAGCAATGGGGGTAAAGAAGAAGTCTGAACCAGAGAATGTTGCGGGTCTTTTGCAATATGAAGTTGCAGCAAACATTCTAAGAACTACAGGATGGTTGGACTTTCTAGAAAAATTTGAAGGATTTCAAGAAGATATCGTGGATGAATTCCTAAGAAATCTAAGGGATAATCAGATAGCTATCAGAGGAGTCCGAATCAATCTCTCCTCAACCACTATCAGTCACATTTCTAGGTTGCCTGAACAAGGTGAGAGCTTTTATCATCTGAAAACCTTATATACTGATTTGATTAAGAATTTCTCTGTTCAAGGTGAACCTGCAATACAACTGCATTCAAATAAAAATGAAGTAAACAGAATTCTTAGGTCCACACTTCCAAACCCTTGGCAATCTATAGCTACCTGGCTGATGAAATATTTCACTTGTGATGGTCAATTTTCTTTAGTTTTAGGACCAATAATGAAAATGTTGATTTTTCTAAGGCATGGGAATGGACACCCTAAGTTTAGCATAAACATTCCCAATTTCCTATATTCTACCATCAGGGCAATTGTAGAAAAATATCGGCAAAATAAGGGTCCCATGAAACATCATGGCCTCATTTTTCTAGTAGTTAAACACCACTTCCTATCTCAAGCCAATGGGGAAGAATTATGGAAAAACTTTCTTGAACAAAATCCCCAGAATAGAGACCAGAAAGGGCACAGACAGAAGGTGAGGGTTCCTCTACCTACCAAGAAGAAGAAATAGAGCTTTCAACCTCCTCCATACCTGTTCAAAGAGGAAAAAAGTCCTCATAGGAGGCAACTTCATTTGTAGCCCTTGTTCTTGATAAAAAGAAGAAAGGCAAAGAAATTACAGAGTTTGCTCCTAAACAAACCCCATACATGACTCGATCAATTAGGAGAAAGATGACTCTAACTGAGGAATCTTTCCCTAAGGAATTAACAGGGGAGAGGTCAGGAGAGAAAATAGAGAAAATCTAGGCTAAAGAAACATCTCAAGATTTAGATGAGATCCCTCTAGTTAGGAAGAGAAGACAAAGAGAAATTTCCACAGCACCATATGTCCATCTGGGGCCAAGTCCAATTTCAGAACCATCACATGCTCCGGAGACAGAATACAGACAAACTCTTACTATTTCCTTAGATTCTGAGGCTGGGAGACCTACTCTGGAGGCTCCTACCCCACCTTTGCTACAGAGAAGCAAAAGGAAAAGATAGCTCTTGTAGGTTAAGGAAGATACTACTCTCCTAGCTGAGGTACTCCTAGGTTTTAGAACATATGAGGATAAGGCTGGGCCTTCATCGGTGGCAGTAGAATTAGAGGAACCCCAAGAGGACCCTCAGGACAGGGAGTCTGCAAGAAAAGATGAAATAGGGCAAATGGGTGTGGTTGACAGTGCAGGGCAGATGGCCATAGAAAACCCTGATGTTCAACAAACAAAAGCAGAAGTAGAAACTTTCCCTCACCCCTCTAAACAAGAGGATGTTGAGATTTCAAAAGAACAGTAACTATTAGAAGAAATTGACAACATAAAGAGACTACTCTAGGGGAAGAATTAGATTATTACTGACCTCAAGAAGGTCAGAATGGAGGGAGAAATGGAGCAAAAACAAGTCATTGAAAATCTACAAACAACGCTCCAGAGCAAAAACAAGATCATCCAGGAGAAAGAAGCAAAATTGGAGGCCTAGAAAATTGAGATAGTCAAACTGATGGAAGAAAAGGAGAAAGAGGAAGTACATAGTGTTTCTGAGCTCACCATGGCTAGAGACAATGGCCTCATCATAATGGAAGCATTAATTGAGAAAATGCATAGCCAAGATAGACAGTTGACATGGGCCAACAACAAACTAGATGATTAGGAGGAATATATTCAAGAGTTGGTTGGCCCAAGGGCAACCAATGAGCAGGAAATACAAATAGATCCATATGTGGGTCCGATCCCCATTGACATTCCTAAGGCCATGTTCCATTGGGAGAAGAAATGTAGAGAATATGAGGCTTCCAAGCCTATGCTGCAATTACAAAGGGCAGTCACTGCCAAGACAAAAAGAATAGAAACTCTGGAAGGAAAAATCATTGAGATGGCCTCCCTTTCTTCTAAAATTCTATCTTGCAGGCCCCCAAGTGCCAGCTATTCTATGTTCTTATAGGAAAGAGTCCTGCAGAGGAAATTCTCTTTAGTCCTGTCTGACATGGTTGAGAATACAGAGACAATAGAAGGATTCATGACAACATATACAAGGAGTAATGATGAGGACAATAATTTCCTATGTGAATTATACCTGCATTGTTTCTGTGTTAATGATATAACTTTCATTCTTAATTATTTGGTGGGGGAATTCTAGCTTAAAGAATTTATGTCCCTAATAAGGAATCATCAGATCTGGAATGAACGAATGGAAGATCATCTCAAGAAAGATACAGAAACAAATCACTTCATCAGGTAGGAATGTCCCAATCCCAATGCTTTTAGGACCCAATTCAGGTCCTATATCTATCACCCTAAGAGTCAGAACAAAATTTTGCCGTTATACCTAAAGAGTTTGCAAGAGTGCTCCATCGATTTTGGTCTTTTCATGAATAGTTCAACAAATCCAGTACTTACCATAGCAAAGAAAAGATGGAATGTTTTGACCTTAGAGAAGAAAATGAGAGAGGTGGTCACCCCCTCAAACTTAAGATTATTCATGAGGAAAGCAAAGTTAATAGCCAAAATGATGGATAAGCATAAGCAAGAATGGATAGGTGGACGGTTCAGGCCCCCTCTCATAATTGAACCACTCCTTGTCTGGGCTGAGTAGATGGAAGATGAGAAATTGCAGGACTGGTTGAAGCAAGTTGATCAATACAAAGGCAATGGTAATACCAACGACACCACTTGGTCTACCTATGCACAAGATTATAGCTTGACTGATAGGCTGCTTCACCAGAATATTTCTAGATTGTGAGAAGCAGGAGGACCTGCCAAACCTTAGGTATGGGGGGATGATGAGTGCCAAGTAGCACCCATAAAATACATCTTTTTACCTCTCTTTTTCTTTTTCCTAATCCCATCTTTCTTAATGTATGCACCCAAATAAGCTAGCAAGATCATTCTAGATAATGATTAATTGAGATAAATTACTTAAGATCATAATTTTTGATTGAGGGACTAATGTGCATGGAATTGATGGAAAAATGCAAAAAACTTCTCTCTTTTTGAATCAATAGGTGTAGATGCTCAGAATGGAAATTTTGTGCATCTCCGGAGGTAGTCTTCAATGATCTCCAAAGACAATACCAGAATACCATGACACCAGAAGTTTTGAAGTAAAGAGAAAAGCCTCTCTGGAGCTGGATGGGAGTCTAGAGCACCTCCGAAGCTGAACAAGAAGGCCACAATGGCATCTCTGGAGCTATAGACATATCTCCGAAGCTACAGACACATCTCTAGAGCTGCAGATAGGGATAGATATCTCTGACGCCTCCTGAGAGTAGGTAATATTTCTAGCATAAGCTGCTGATCAGGCACTCTCAGTAGTGATTGTAATACCCCTCATTTCACTCAAATCATCACCTGAGTGGTGAAGGGTCATCTTTAGTTAACTGCTGGAGTTTTTATCTTTTTAAAGTTTTTGCATGAGTTACTAATAAAACTAATTCAATATCCATATTTTTAGGGCCTTGCTGTTGAAATGTATTAAGACTCAAACTTAGAATTTAGAGTGGACTTTTGTTCCACTCAATCTACTTTTTGTATGATTATTTTTCCATAGTTAGACAGCTAGTATAATAAAGAGATGGATTTCATATCATAGAAGAACTAGTAGATAAGATAAGTGATATGTCATCACTCATTTTATATATACTTATAGAAATAATAGAAGAAATATACAATGATTGATTTATTTTGATTCTCAGTAATCTCAGTTCTTTGATATCAATAGTTTTCATGAATGCAAAGTGAATGGAATTGGATTGAATTTAGTTGTGATCTTATTCCTTTGTGTTGATTCCCTACTATAGCCTTCAGCCCCAAGGGTGTGGAGCAAGGGCCCACTCTCACCACCAAGGTAGAAGGCTAGTACCACTATTTTATATTTCATATTTTGCTATGAAAAGTATTTACTGATTTTGATAGATAGATGCATGTTACTATTTTTAAGATTACTTTAAGTAACTTCCTATTTAATTTAGTTTTCAGCATTCCTTGAATTCATTCAGTAAGTAGACAGATTAATCTCTTCAAATTGGTAGAAGTTATTAAGATTAGCTAGGAAAAATGGTAACTGTAGAATCCCCAATTGTAGACGGTTGAGGACACAACCCTAGATTTTGACATCTAAAATATGATTAAATGATGAGGTACAATGACACCTTGTCAACATGCAATATAGGAGAGGATGGGGGATGTGGCATGCCTACAGGTTTACAAGACTGAATTGAGGGGCATGTATTGTTGCAAGTGGTCACTACTTGGAGTCTGTCTAGGGTATGTGTTGTTTCTTGGTTCCTTGTGCAGCTTCCAATACATGCAGGGTCTAATATAAATAATACTATTTTTTGGTAAGAAACATTTTTGTTTTGTTAGTTCCTTATGAGTAGGGTGGAATAGGTACAGGGGGTTTCTGCTACAAGTTTTCTTTTGTTTAAGAGTTGTGGTCTTGTTATCTTATTCAAATATTCTATGTATTTTTTGTAGGTGATTTATTATTTTTTCCCCTATTTCTTTAATTTTTGTTTTCTCCAGAGACCTCCATCAATGGTATGTGCAGGCCATACAAATAAGTAGGCAACACATAGCTTAAACATAGTGGAAAATTAGTATGTCCTAGTGCTTTTATTTTTCCATTTAGTGCATGGCATATGCAAAAGTGTTTCATAATACTATCCAACCATATTAACTTGTAGTAGCCACAAATCATTTTTATTGTTCCCTTCTCATGTGTGTGTGTGGGTTTATAACTACATTGACAATTTCCAAGTTTGTAAATTTTGATGAAAGAGTATATAAACTAGGCTATCATGCTTTATTGAATAGATTTAATCCTTCCATTATCCAAGAGTGCTTCTTTCCCTAGAATGTTTTAAAAATTTCTACAAATGGGCAAAAATCCCCTTTCCATTATCCTTTGATGTAGGTAGAGCATAATTTCTTACAAAATATAATAGTAGAAACCATTATCATGTCATACTGCAAATGATAGTTGTAGCCCCTACCATGCTTCTTGCATATTTTTTATTCCTAAATTGTTTTTGCTTATACTGTCTTTGTTGAAGCTAATGCAATGTGCTAGAATAAATGCAGCTTGGTTATAAATTTGTGCTTCATATTCTAATTCTTGAAGAGACATTCTGGCCTTTTAAGAGGTCATAAAAATATCAGAATTATTGCAATAGAATGTAGTTTACAAAATCCACCAATCTCAATAGAATGTAGCTTACAAAATGTAGTTATAGGTTGCTTATGGTCAATCTCAACATCCACCAGAAGTATGGTTGTCTACCCTTTGTAGACTTGCTTAGAACCATTTTTATGTTTGGAATCCTAGACCTTTAATACTAAGAATTGTCTTGGAGCTTGTAAGTAAAATCATTTGTAGCTGTCAATCTTGTAGGCAATTGTGGTGTTAAGTAATAGTTGGGTTGTTTTCTATTTGGCAATTCACTGATTGTTTACTTGATTATTTCCCCTTCTAGTTATTTTTAATTTTCTAAACTAGAGCAAAGTTCCAAGTAGTAAAATTTAATGTGCTATATGTCATTGTATGTGTTTATTCAAAGAGCCATTTCATTGCAATATGACCAACCTCTTTTAAAAATATAGATCTAGGATTTGATGTTTTGCCTTTGTAAGAGGCTAATGGAATTCAAGCATCACGTGTAGAAAATTGGATTCTCAAAAAGGCTTTGATAAATTTCAAGCAAATTCATTTGGAAGGTGTTAATACAATCTCCACAACCTTTTCCACCATTTTTTCCATCTTTGTAGATGTTATAGCTTTGGAGTAGGCCATCCACATCCATCACAACATAAGCAAAACTAGATCATTTTTGTCCCACTTGCATTTGCAACTGCCCTAATGGGCATTTGTGTAAAATGCATCACCATGCACAAAATATGCCAATAGGTAATGACATAATGCTTAAAAAAAGAGACCCACTAATGTTATTAGAGAAGTGCTTCTAGATTTAACTATGTATTTCTTTGCTTCAATATTTTGAATCACACTAAGTGATTCATCATCAGGAAGAGAACAATTGTCAAACTATAGGGTGTGGTCTTATGTTTTGTATCATTGAATTGCATATTAATTGTCCTTGGGCAATGCACAACAAATATTTCCAAGCATCATTATTGTCTAGAACTTCAAAAATTTTCATTCCCATGGAAATTTGTGCAGGATCTCTAATGTTGCTATTTTTCTAGATTTTCTTTGCTTCCTTCTATGAAATGTAATTTGTGGATTGTTTTTACCCGCTAGATTTGTGAATTAGAATTGTATCTCTTTTTCTAAGCATTTTTCCAAACAACACTTGATTTGCAAGGGTCATTGTATTATGTGGTAAAACTATATTAGGAAATTACTAGGTTAATCAAACCATTTCCTACATAACCTTATGAGATAAAATGATTCATACAAGATTATATAATAACCATAATGCAAAGATCAAAATATAAGCCACGAGATAACACAAGATATACCCTAGGAAAACCCTTAAGGGGAAAAAACCTAGCCTCCAAAAGCATCCACACTCAATGTATTATTCAACAGTAAAACATTACAATGCACTTCAGAGTCTCATGAATACTTCTGAAACATCAAGATCTTCTAATGCATCCTCCATGTGTCGATGCATGTAACTAGACATCTCATGCCATGCTTCACATATACACTTACAAGAGAAATTCAATACAATGACAAACCATTCAACTAGCCAACCTAAAACACTAACCATGTGCTTGCTTTTATAGACTCAAGCTCACACAAATACAACTTGTGGTATTGGGAAAACCATGAGAGCACAAAAATTTGATCCCCTCATTCACTTTTTGATACTAAGTTTTCACTTTATGGTACTAAGTTGTCGAGATATTAATTAATTATTCTGTCTCCCACACATAAAATAACTAACCAATGTTACATACAACTTTACAAGTGGACCCAAATAAATATTTAATGTGGGTAAACACATCTCCTAGAAGCACCACAATAAATATTTATTTTACATAATTAAAATATTTCATTCTTGTGCAAGGTGTACATCACACCCTTTTCCTAACAAAATGGAGCATTGTAACAGAGTATGGACATCAATCATAACACAATCAAAAGGAAAATTCTACCACACATTGTAGTTGCAAATACCCTAATGAGTATCAATGTAAAATACAAAAATTGTACACAAAGCATGTAATATGTTTCATAAAATGCTAAAAAAGGATGCAATATTGTTGTCAATTTATTCTTTGCACAAACTTGCCAAAACTTGCTAGGAAAAATCAAACTACTAATTGCATTTTGCACAACAAATCAGGGGCTTATGTTTTTCCCTCAATGATTCACATATTAGTTATCATTGGACAACATGCAACAAAATATTTCAAAGCTCTATTAGTGTTTTAACCTTAGAACCATTTGGCTCCTATGAAAATATGTGTAAGCTCTCAAATATTATTTTGTACAATGAAATATTTCAAACCTATGTTAGCATTTTAACCTTAGGAAAATTTGGCTCCCATGAAAATATGTGTAGGCTCTTGAATATTATTATTTTTGCAAATTTCCCTTCTTTTTTTTTGAAATGCAATTGGCTAATTGATTTTCCTTGGAGGGTTTGTGAATTTTTAATTATATAAAATTATTTTAATATTGCTCGGCCAGGAGGTTTAACCTAATGTTTTGTTTTTGTTCCCCTAATAAATGTTTGGGGTGTGAGTGCAGGAGAGGATGGGGGATGTCACATGCCTACAGGGTTCCAAGCTATCTTTCAAGGCTAGATTGCAGGGAACATGTGGTGTATGTGTTTTTTGTTGGTTCCTTGTGTAACTCCAAACACATGGATCATCTAATATAAATAGTAGTTGGTTTCTTGTGAGTAGGGAAGATTTGGCAAATGGGATTTCTACTCCACATTTAATATTGTGTGCAACTTGTTGTCTTGTTCTCTTATTTAGATACTATGTGTAGTTCTTGTAGGCATCATTTATTATTTTTTCCCTCTTTCTTGAATTTATGTTTTTACCATGGACCTCAAGTATTGCTCTGTGCCCAGTAATGACAATATTTGCACTAGGGACTTTATGCCACTCATTATATATGGTGTAATTTTGACATGGAATAATGTAGATGGCTTCCTTGTGACATCATCCTCAATGGTATATGCAATCCATACAAAATAAGTTCACAAATCATAGTTTAAACATGATGGAAAATAGTATTAAGTGTGCTTGCAGACTATGACTTAGCATTTTATTCTCTCATTTCATGCATAAGTGCAATTGAATATGATACATGTTACCATAAGGATATGGTTCTACACATTATTTTTTGGCATGTGCACAACCACTTCATAATATTGTGCTATTTTGATTGGGTCTAACTCTAAGTCTCAACAATATGAATTGCACTATACTTCACTATGACCTTTTAAAAAACCTCTCTAGACTCTTGCAATATTTTTATTATTATTTTTTACATGGTTCTAATTAAGTATTTAAATATGTTCCATTTTTTAAAAGCACTTTCAAATGTGAGCCTAACTAGTACATCCTTACATTCTCTCACTAGTTTTCATGGACTGACTAGCCTTCCACTACCATGCTCAATGCTCCAGAAAGTTTGTCTAGATGGTTGTGGTCATTTATAGGAAGCATCATTTTCTCATGTAAGTTTTATCTATACTATGAGTGTGTTTTATTCATGGTAGTTCTTGCTAATTAACAATTTCCTTTTTGAAATCCTATGTAATATTACATGTTACATGCATTTTATTATTCCTTAACCAATTAATATCCAATCTATTCAAATCATTACCATCCTATAGCTTAATTGATAATTAATGTAGATTCCATAAGTGATAGTTTTATATTCATTTTTTCTTTTCTTAATTGATGATGAGAATTTATTTCATTCTAAGATTTCTACTAAAACTTCTCCATGTAAGATTGAGATGCACATCCCCTAAACTAAACAAAATATTATTGGGTAATTGAAATAGGGCTAGGACTCTCTAATATGTACTCATTTTTTTAACAACCTACTTATTGACTAGATGGCTCCAAACTCATCTATGCACATTAGACTCCACTCACAAAAAAAAAATTATCCACATCTTATATTTTATGCAGTGAACTTAAAAAATAGTAATTTTGAATAGGCACATAAAAAAATTTCAATTTTGAAAGTGTCACGAGTTATGTGAAGAGTGAAAAAAGGCTGAAGAATAAATTATGTTATCCACAATACTAGCTATTTTCCTTGTTGCTCTCTTGATAGCTCTTATTGAGCACCTACTTATTTTTGAGGTTGTCAGGGACTATTAACCAACCTTATATAAAGTTGTTCCATCTCTTTCATTTCCACTATAATTAATGTTAGGTCCATCTTGTCAAATGGAATGATTTTAAAGATTACTTGATCTAGGAATAACTTTTTGGGTAACCTACCTCATACTTGTACATGTTTTCGCAAACACATGTAAAATTGAGATGCACATCCCCTAAACTAAATAGAACATTATTGGATAAATCAAAATAGAGCCAAGAGTCTCTAGTATGTACTGATTTGTTGAACAACCTACATATTAACTAGATGCCTCCAAACTCATGTATGTATATTAGACTCATTTGACATAGATTTTTGGGTAACCTTCCTCTCATAGTTGTACATGTTTTTCTAGATACATGTGATTTAGTTGGGGATCATTTGGAAACTTTCTATTGTTTTTACATATTGACCTGTACTTCTTCCACAACCAAAATTTTTGGACCTGTCTCATCAAATTTTATCATACATCTATAGTCCTTGTTCAAGATGGCACCAGATCATTCACAATGATTAGATTAGGTCTTCACTTTGTTGCTACAATGAAGAACTATCAATATTTTGAGTAACCTACCAAGTTATCAATAGTAGATCAACCTCAAGTAGTAGTGCTTTGACTTACAACAACATCTAATATCATACTATTTAACTATAATTATTTATTAGGAATAGATGGAAAGATATAAATTAATTGAAAATAGTTAGACAGATATGAACATTAAAAGTTATCATATGATATTTAGCTATATAGGCAGGCATCTCTTATGTTAATGAACATTTATAAAGACAATAATATCACTTGGTATCAAATCCTAATGATCAGGCCTTATCATATGTAAAATGTTTTATATATGTGAAATGAATTTATTATCTTACATGTTTTTTGTTACACTTTCCAAAAATAGTTTGGTATACAACATTTTGAATGATATAGATATGTAACTTTCTAGTTGCTTATTGTTCCCCTATTTTTTCTCAACTCTATTGTAGATATCTTGTTGATTTGAGGGATTCAAACAAATCATGTGATGTTGGTAATTCTAGGCACTCAATTGTTCTAGAGTTGGGACTAGGAACTAAATTCAAGTCATGCACACATAGACCAATTCATGGATACAAAGAGGCTAGGAAAGTAAATATCACACATCCATAGCCTCACAAAATATAAATACATGGTGTATACACATAGAGGTTTGTTTCTAAGTTTTAAATTAAAGGAAATAAGACTTTTCTCAAATCTTGTAATTGTAATTGCCATGTATAAAAGCACCAGGCCATACTATTTTATACCATGTTAAACTATGAATTGCCAACTTATTTTGTATGGCTTGCACATACCATTGACAAAGCCCTACAAGCATGCCATGTCCCTATCTTCTTCTATACTCCATGAACTAGATGTGTTTTAGGGAAACAACATAAAAAACATTAGGTTAAACTTCCTAGCTGAGCAACATAAAAATAATTTTAGTTAATTGAAAATTCACAAACCTCCTAGGGAAAATAAATCTTCCAATTGCATTTGACCAAAAATACTAATGAAGATTCAAAAAAAATTATTGCACACTATCCAGTGACAACTAATATGAAAATCAATAAGGCAAAACATTGCTACCATGTATTTAGCTTATGTGGACCGTCTATGGATGTGTGTTAGTTGCATGTCTAGCCTCTTTGTATCCATCAACTAGTTTATGTGAGTAGTACTTGAATTTAGTTTTTTGTCATAGATCTAGAACAATTATCTACCTAAAATGACCAACATCACATGCTTTGTTAGAATCCATGGAATCAACAACCCGTTTCCCTTTTTTATCTTAATTTTGCTATAGACATCTTGAATATTCTAGGGATTCTAACAAAGCACATGATGTTTGGTCATTTCTCACACTCAATTATTCTAGAGCTAGGACCACTTTACAAAGAAAAAATTATTTGTATTTAGATGTGTCATGGCATGTATTTCTATTTCTTATCATGTACAAAGAACTAATAAGGTTTCCTATAGATATGTTAAGAAAGAAAGAGGAAATCAAGGAGCACAACAAAAAGCAGTGAATATTTTCCCCCATTTTTCTTGTATATATAGATTAATTAATTTTTTTGCACAAAATATTTTCACCACAAAAGATCAATCTTAAGCATTGAATCATACTGCATAAGAACTATAATTTTCAATTGTGCTAGATCATAACTAGCACATCAACAATAAATGGATTCCAACAATTCAACAACAAATAAAAGGATCAAAATTAATTTTCACTCTTAACACATTTGTTGTTATTTTCCTCTTTTGCAATGGAATAAAATTATTTCTTTTGTATATTACATTATAACACTTGATAAAAATAAAGCATCATGGTATTCTTTGCTATAGATTGACTTGCAATCAATGCTTCCTCTATACAATAATTTGAGGATTTCAACATGGTGGCTAATCAGTGATCCTACTATGACTTATATCCCAAGAAACACATTGTCCTATTATGGATAGGTGCTTCACACCACTATAATTCTTTCCATTCCACCATTATACTTGTATAAATAAGTCAATTAATTTTTTTGTACAAAATATTTTCAATATAAATAATCAATCTTAACCCTCTAATCACAGTGCATAGGCAAGTTGCAATTTGCAAGTAGATCAGTGATGCTTGGCACTCTTCCCTTTAGATATAAATCTAATGGTGCAAGAATTTAATTTGACATGTACTTGCCTATGGCTCATGCTCATCCTAAACTTATTGTCATGGGCATCACCATATCATTTGACACCAACTATTGAGTGCTTATTGCTCCCCTAGTTTCGATTAATTCTATTACTCTAACAAAGTATATGATGTTCATCATTTCAGACACTTGATTATTCTAGACTTCAGTCTAGAAACTAAATTCAAGTACTCTTCACATAAAACAATATCAAGGATTGTTTTTAATAGATGCATGCAATAAAATATTCTACATATGGCTCCAAAACTATGGAACAACACTTTATTAAACAAAATCATTGTAATGGAGTGTGGAAGAAAATACATTTTCTGATTTGACATTTTGAATGATATAGATATGCAATTTGGATCATCCCTTTATTAAATAGAATCATTGTAATGCAGTGTCAAAGAAAATACAGTTATTGATTTAGTATCTTGTATAGTGCAGTTTCTATAGTGACATCTAGATATTGTATTCTTGACATTTTATTGAAATATACCTTAGAGATGGTGTTGTAATGTAGATCAATAAAATTTTGATTCATAGATAGTTATTAATTCAACATTTTGAATAATATAGATATGCAACATGTAAATTTCTAAATTTCAATATTTTGTATAGTGTAGATCATGTTTTGTGTGCAAAAATCAAAGGATGAATCATACAATAGACAAATTACTTGTAGTTTTAGGTAGGGATTGCAGTTGCAATGCAACCCTTGTTTAACTTGTCTTCTTAGTTCACTCTTATTTCTTCCATGTTGGTTAGTGAATTTTAAATTTGGATATTGTGAAATACCCACATCTATACTCTTTGGGATGGTTGTAAAATCTTATTAATATGGGGTTAGTAAGCAATCTAAGTTGGAATTTATCTTACATTCATAAGATAAGGATAAGCTTTTATTTGATTTTGGTCATTAGAAGTTCATGAGTTGATTTTTGGTAACATAATGATTGTAAAGCTTCATAATGATGTGAAACAAAAGGGCATAAAGTTGTCACACAATAGAAAGCATTTATAAGTGGAGAAAGGAGAAACATAGTATGATATCAAGGAGGTATCTACAAGGGTAGTCAAACCTTTTCATTTTAGTTGTGTTGATGTAATAAGTGGACCTATTAAGAGATATATTGGTGTCTATGATTGGTTCACATTTACTTAAATTATTGATTGAGCTTGAGGGTTCAAAGCTAAAAGAAGATGGATTCTTGAGGCTACATGTGGTCGCTCTAGAAATTTTCAATTTCTTCTCTATTTGAAGAGATTTTGGGAACCAAAGCCTCTTGTTGGGGAAGGTATGATATATAATTAGGTCTCATTTGACAACTACAATGTTGGGGTCATGTATCATGTGTGCAAATTTGTTGTTGGGTTAAAAATTATGGTCAAATGGAGTCAAAGGTTGAATATTTTTACATATTATTATTCATTTTGAAATTCTATGCAAATTCAAAAATTGCATCATGTTTGGAGTTCATATGCAAAATATATGGCTCTAGAAATTTTGTTGCCAAAGGTGAAGTTTACTACCAAAGTGAATTTGACAAGTTTTTAACCTATTTAAATGATTACTGGGTCATTTTAGAATCTTGTTGATTGTTTCTAATCATTGTATGTGGAAAATAAACATCTTACAAGCATCCAATCATAACAACACAATCACAAGTATAAAAAATTGTCATGTTTAATTAAAAATACCCAAAGTGTGACTTTTAGTGTTCAAATAATGATGCACGAGCATCCAATGGTCTAAGGGAAATCTTGTATCACCCAAAAAATAATGATTTTGTTTCCTGTTCTTTTCAATTTCTATATTTTTGGATACCCATTTGCTTGAATAATGATTGAAAACCTTCAAAGTTTCCAGAAAGGCTAAGAATACTAGGACTTACTATATTTAGTAACCCTATATCTAAGAAGCGGTTGGGCACAAAATTTCCCCAAAGCTTCAAAATAGTAACATAAACATTCTCGGTAAATTTCAGCCCAAGATCATGTCTGGATTTAAAGATATTAAAGTTTTAGTTTTTGAGGTTCATGGAAAAAGTTTCAAAATCAATTTTGAGGCACTTAGAGGTTCCTAAATGTCCTAGAAATTGATCAAAAATTAAAATATCACTTAACGAGACATTTTTCTAACCTTCAGTTTTCCACAAGATTTCTAACACATCAAACGGTTTGTCAATTGGACACCCGGTTCAAAAGTTATGGCTCCCGGAAGTTGCACTACCTAGTTTCTCAATTTTGAAATTTGAAAAATTCTTTCTTAGGTGGGAAAAGGGATAGTTGGGTTCATTTTGGCACCCAAATGGGAGTTACACATTTCAAATCAATCCGACATTGGGGAAATTACACTAAGTGGTGCCGATGTGTATTTATAGCCTATTTTCCAGAAGTAGGAAGGTGGAAGTTATTGGCAAGTCCTATTCATACGAATAAGGAGGTCAGGTAGATATCAGAAGATAGCTCTAGAAGGCTCTATAAGTGAGATATTTCTATTTTAAGACAACCCACATTTTTGTAATAAGAGCGCATATGACCCTGGGAATTGTATTTTAGATTAGTAGCCTTTTACAAGCAAGTTTAATGAAGAAATTTTGAAACACTTTGCAGTTTGCTTAACTAATATTTCTTGAGATCTTGTTCTTGTCTATTTTGAATCTATAAATTGTTGTTGTATGTGTTTTGGGTGGATTCCATCCTCATCAAGTTGTATCAGAGCAAGGGTTCTTGAGTTTGTAGATAGATCGTCGACCATGAGGTAGTTTGCACCATGACTTGAGGTTGTGGGTTTGCTATAGAGATCGAAATGCCTCCACGAAGAAACCATGGTGGGAGAAATGCTTTTATAGAAGAGGGTTTTAGAGCCCTATAGAGGAAAATCAATGCATTACAAGAGGAACTGTGAAGAGGGTTTGAGCCGAGAATAAGTGAAGAAAGCAAAGATGAAGCTGAGGAAGAAGAGTTATTCGAGGAAGAACAAGATGATGTAGGAGATCCTGCATAAGTTAGGTTGTTGAGGGCCATTTTGAAGATTGGAAAGAGGCCTAGGATTGAAGTTTCCACCTATTCTGGGGATCTGAATCTAGAAGAGCTTGTTGATTCGATAAATGATATGGATGAATATTTTGAGTATTAAGAGGTGGAAGATCTAGAATGGGTCAAGTTTGCAAAAATGAAGTTGAAGGGCCATGCTAGTATTTGGTGGAAGGAGGTCTAGTTAGAGAGAAATAGAAGAGGAAAATGAAAGATTACCAGATGGGATTAAATGATGGACAAACTAAATAAGTAGTTCATCCTTGTGGACTATGAGTTGGAGTTGTTGAAGAAGATACAAGGATTGAAGCAAGGTAATAAGTCTGTTAAGGAGTATACAGAGAAGTTTTATAAGATTATAATCAGAATAGGCCATACAGAGGCCAACAAAGAGAAGGTAGCCTATTATATTAATGGGTTAAGGCCAAGTATTCAAGAGGAGTTGAGCCTTGTTAGAATGACCACCATAGATGATGCATACTAGTTCTCCCTGAAGTTGGAAGAGAGGTTGAATAAAAGATTTGAAAGCAAGCAAAGAGGAAGAGGTCATGGTAGAAGGACTAGTGGAAGATCCTATGGAGGCCAAAATTAATATCAAAAGAAAAGTGATGAATTAGACACCAATCAAAATCAAAAAGGAGATAATGCCTACCACCCTCATGATCAAAATAATGGTGAGAAAAGAGGAAGAGGAAGAGGAAGACCTGGGCAAGGACCCAGAAGATGAGGTTTTAGAGGAACTTGTTTCTAATATGGAGAAGGACATCGAGCCTATGAGTGTCCCCAACATCAAGGAAGGCTAAATAGAAGACCTGAAGGTAATGCACGAGTTACACATGTAGATGAAGATGCATAATATGAGCATTCTGAAGATGCTAAAAGAGGAGAAACCCTAGTTTTCTGAAGAACCTTGTTAAATGAAGAGAAATAACTAGATTAGAGGACAAGTGAGGTCCACACAAGGTGTAAGTGTGAAGGTAAGTGTTATGATATTATTATTGAAAGTGGAAACACTGCTAATCTTGTCTTAGAGGAGATGGTTAACAAGTTGAAGTTGACAAGGAGAAGGCATCAACATCCATATCAGATTGCATGATTGCAGAAGGACCATAGAGCTTTAGTCAATGAGCAATGTTTATTCAAGTTCAAGATTGGAGACTACCAGGATGAGGTGTTGTGTGACATCATACCAATGGATGCATGTCATATGCTATTGGGAAGGTTGTGGCAGTATGATAGGTGTGTTGTCCACGATGGCCATGAAAACACCTATTCCCTAACAAAGGATGAAGTTTGTCATAAGTTGAAACCCTTGAAGGAGGTGGAAGAAAATGTATGTAGTATTGCCAGAATTTTCCTAGTAGATGGTAGGAAATTTTTGGATGGTATGAAGCACAAGCATCATTGCTTTGCATTGATTCCTAAGATCAACGAGGAGAAATGTGAAGATGTATTAGCAAAAGTCTCAGATATGTTGGAAGAATTTTAGGACATTGTCTCGAATAATGTACCAAAAGGTCTACTATCAGTGAGGAAGATAAGTCACCAAATGGATTTGATACTAGGAGCTAGCTTGCCAAATAAGGTAGCCCATAGAATGACTCCTACAGAGAATGAGGAGTTGAATAGACAAGTTCACGAGTTGTTAAGGAAATGAATGATAAGGGAGAGCCTAAGTCCATGTGCAATACTTGCAGTACTAGCACCCAAGAAAGATGGGGAGTGGAGAATGTGTATAGATTCTTTAGCCATCAACAAAATTACAATAAAGTACATATTTCCATTGCCAAGGGTGGATGATATTATGGATTGCTTTAGTGGAGCCAAGTCCTTTACAAAGATTGATTTGAAGAGTGGATATCACAAGATCTGAATCAAAGAAGGAGATGAATGGAAGACAACCTTCAAGACTAAGCAATGCCTTCACGAAAGGTTAGTCATGCCATTTGGGCTAACCAATGCACCAAGCACATTTATGTAGCTCATGAATGAGGTACTAAAAAAGTTTTTGGGTAAATTTGTCATTGTTTATTTGGATGATATTTTTATTTTTAGTAAGAATTTGAAGGAGCACCTGATGCATGTTCGAAAAGTTTTTGAGAAGCTGAGGGAAGAAAAGTTGTTGATTAATCTGAAGAAATGTAGTTTGGTGAAGAGGGAGTTGGTGTATCTAGGATTTTTTAGCTTAGTTGATGGTCTTAAACTAGATCCAAAGAAGGTGAGGGCTATCATTGAATGGCCTACTCTAAGGAGTGCTATAGAGGTACAATATTTTCAGGGTTTGGCAAGTTTTTATAGAAAATTTATCATGAATTTTAGTAGCATTTGTGCACCCCTAATGGAGACAATGAGAGGAGATAGAAAAGAGTTTAAATGGATTATACGAAAAGCCTAGAGTTTTGATACATTGAAGCAGAAAGTCACAGAGCAACCTGTTTTGGCACTTCCAGATTTCAATAAGGTATTTCAGGTAGATTGTGATGCTAGTGGTAATGCTATAGGAGTTGTTTTGAGTCAAGAAGGTAAGATCATTGCCTATTTTAATGAGAAGCTTAATGATGCCAAGAAAAACTATTCTATGTATGATCAAGAGTTTTATGCTATAGTCCAGGCTTTGAAGAAATGAAGACATTATTTGTTTCCCAAAGAGTTTGTTTTATATACTGATCATCAGGCTTTGTAGTATCTTAATAGTCAAGGAAAGTTAAATTAGAGGCACTTAAAATGGGTTGAGTTTTTACAGTTATACTTTTTTTTGAAGCACATGAGTGGAAGGTCCAACAGAGTTGCATATGCCTTAAGCAGAAAGTAAATTTTGTTGACAGAGATGAAGATAGAGGTTGTTGGGTTTAATGAACTCAAGAATTTGTACCCTAAAGATCTAGACTTTGTAGAGGCCTAGAAAACATGTTTGGAACATGTTACCTAGGATAGGATGAGATGGCTAGATTACATAATCCAAGATGGTATGTTTTTTAGAGGAAGCCAGTTGTGCATTCTGAGGAGTTCCATGAGAGAGAAACTGATTAAGGAGAAACATAGTGGAGGGTTGGCAGGACACTTTGGTCGAAATAAGATCTTTGCTATTGTTAATGTGAATTATTAATTTCCCTAGTTGGACTAGGGTGTGAAAAATTTTGTGCAAAGTTACAGAGTATGCCAGATGGCCAAAGGAGTGAGTCTGAATATGTAGGAGTCCAGGACAACACTGAGAGGGGGGTGAATCAGTGTTGTATTATTTTTACAATCTTCTAAAATTGACAAATATGATTTATCAGAATTAAACTACTATTTACTTGAACAATTAATCAGCAAATGATTAATCACATAAATCATATTCGGTAAATGAAGCTATGGAAGACATCAAGACATGAGATTATGACACAAGAAAATTACAGAGTGGAAAACCCTCCAGGGGTAGAAAAACCACTCAAAATGCCTCACTGGCTTAAGTAAAAACCTCACTGGTTACAATGTTTAGAAGCACCAACTTCAAGGAGCACCAACCCTTAATTCATTTAGAAGCACCAACTTCAAGGAGCACCAACCCCTAACATATACTCAAAATCAAGAACTCAGAGGGATTCACTGTTTCGATACAAATCATTTCTTCTTTCACATGTGTCTGTCATATGACCATACTTCTCTCATCATCTAAATTTTCTCTTCAAGAGGATATTCAAAATATATTCAACCTGGAATGCTGATCCATGCAACAACACTGCATACTCTGTATGTTTCATCTTTGTCTATTTATAAAGTTGCATCAATGCACCTGAAAAATTATTGTTAATGAAAAGACTCTTGATGTTCCTCTTCTCTGCAAAATCAAATTCATCTTTTATGACCTTTCATATTTCAATCAGTGTCATGTAGGAGAAAATAAAAACTCTTTTATTTGTATCCTCTTCATATCCACCTGTAAGAAATCCTGAACCAACAAATTACATCTCTATAAAATAAAATCAATTTCATATTTTCTCTGTATAACTTTTCATCATCTTGAATATTCTTTTTGTATTCTTCAATTTGCAAAAACTATTTTCCTGCAATAATAAAAATCTTCATATTAATCTGTGCATAATTACTTCAAAGACTTTTCAATCTTTTCATCTTCTCTCTGACAAAAATCTTTTTCATCTTCTTCAAATCCTTCATTTTCTTTTCAACAAGACTCTTCATATTCTGAGCATAAATAAAAAGCAATTCAATTTCCCTTTGCAAATATTTATTCATCTTCTTGCAAAAGAAAATAAATAATGTCCACCAAAAAAATGTCTTCATTTTTCTTCATTCCCTGTTGGAAATCTATTCTTCAAAAATATATCTTCAATTCTCCATAAATATTTGCCTTAAAAAAAATCTCCTCAAAAATCAATCTTCAATATCTTTATCCTCTTAAAAAAATCATTCTCTTTCAATTTGAGAAAAGCAAAAAAACAAAATCATCTTTTAATAAAAAATTCTATCTTCAAGCACTCTTGGACTTCTTTGCACTTTAAAAAGGAAATAAATCTGTTTTAGCCTTTTTGTCACGAAAAATCTCCACAAGGAAATTGCCTTATTTAAAGGCACTAAAAAAAATCTCCTTATCCTCCAAGAAATAAAAAGTTTCTAACTTCATCACCATCCATTTAAAATGATGCTTTTCTCCATTTAAATATATATATGCATATTCCCCATTTAAACGTGAAACTATCTCTTCATTTTTATAGAGCATTTTTAATGCTTTTAAAATTTCTTTCTTAAAGCATATTTTAATGCCACAAAAATACTTCAATTCTTTCCATAAGACGTGCTCTCCTTAAAAAAAAAATTTAAATAAATTAAGGAATCATTGAAAAATGTTTTTCAAAGCATGGTCTTCAAATTTAATTTAATCGGGCTCCCTCCTTGAAATATATACCATGCTCCTTAAAAATTCGATGCCTTTTCTAATTTATAGAAGCCTTTTTAATGAATAAAGCTTTTCACTCATAAATCCATACCATGCTTTTTCAAAAACTTTAAAATCTTTCCTCCTTTAGAATTATTAACTATTTGATAAAAGCAAATGAATGCTTTTCTTAAATTACTTGCTCCCCCTTTTTAAATATGTATTAAATTTCAAAGACATTTGATGGCAAACTCCTCTTTGAAAAATAATTTCTCCTTTATAATATTAAATATGGATCTTCAAATAAATATTTGTGCTCCCCTCCGAATTCAAGCTCCCTATAATTAAATACAAACCTTTGATGAACGTAAGACAACCTCCCAAGACATCATAGCAACTTAATTCCAAACTTATGAAGATGAACTGACACCATTACCTGACGATTCCTGCCATATGATGTATCTATATCATCAACACAACACCTTTTCAAGACATCAATGACAATCAACTACCATCAATCTCCCCCTTTGTCATTGATGGCAAAACTCCATGATGCAATTTATCTTTCTCCCCCTTTTTGACATTGATGACAAAGACTATTATCTCCCCCTGAGAAAAATAACTCATATAAATCATGAGAAAGATATCAATCAACTGTTTACACATTTCTTGGATCACAAACACTATCACTGACCTTGTTATCTTTCATACCAACCAAGAAATTGAAAAAAATCACTTACTCAAACCTTTGATATCACTAGCCTCTAAAAATTTAAGGCACTAATCATATTTACAATTTGTTGTTATTCTGAAAGCTCTGTTCTTGCACATCTGCATACTGCACAACTTTTCAACTTGTGAGTAATAAGAAATCATGAAGCATAGGACCTGAAAGCAACATCATGTAAGGCACACCAACCAAAGCATCAAACCATTGTTATAACTTGCCCAATGACTGTACCATATTCTGCACAATAGCACTTCTTGTAACAAAATCACTTATGAAGATGAAGACTGATAGCAATGAGATCCTTGATTACTTCCTTTAACAAACTCCTGAAGACATCACTCTTCTTCAACAATCACCAACACTTTTTGACCTGAAATAACAAATCTCCAAGATCTCCCAAAGCATAAAGCATGATGTATGATTATAAAAATTGACTCCTTTGATATGACTTATCTGAACTTGAACTTCATGCAGAGATACCATAATCACATCAATACTTATGATGAACAACAATGTAGGTTTAACAAACAAAAATCTGATAACCACATGAAGACTACTCATTACAAAATTCACAACTCAAGATGAGATGACAACCACTCAAGAGAGAACCTTGCTAAGATTTCCATGACAATAAATCTACAACAATCAAACACTTTACTCTTGCACACATTTCTTGATATGATAAAGAGTGAAGATTATCTGAAATGAAGGCTATTTGATGAATACCATCCTCCTGTTCTGCACAAGACACTCTTCACAACATAAGAACTGATCCCTTTTTAACCTTGTAATTCAAATCAGTCCATTAAGACTATACATCATCAAACTAATCAAGTACTTCCTGCAACACCCCTTTGCAAAAACCTAATGCAGAGACAAAAATAATGATTTGATTCCTTCCATTTGTAACCTTCTTAGCTCAAACATATGAAAAAGCACCTTGAGAACATCTTAATTGAATTTGAACTTCACAATCTCACTTCCATATAAACTTGACTTGACATCCTTGAGCACACTCAAACCAATCTACATTAACAACACTTTGCACAAATCAAATACAAAGATATTTGCTATGAATTAAATTTTTTTACATGCTAATATCTGATAAGAGCTTTTTGGAAACATCTTATTCTTTTTGGCATGATAACAAATACTTCACCATATCAAGATCCCAATGAACTGCAAAATCATATCAACTCAACCAAGTTATTCAACAAACTCTTTGAGCATTGAACTCCTGATCATTCTTTCAATATCTTGTTTGCATACAAAACCAAAGATCACCTGTATCACTAAAAAGCACTGAAGATCAACATAATTAGCAATACCATCATAAATTTTATTTCAAGAATCAACATGACAAGATCACCATCTTCTCCTAAAACTTCTTGGGGATAATTGATATATCAAGAACAACTCCCCCTTACTTCATGCTATCTATTATGCAACTAATGAAGTGACTTGTGCAAGATGCACAAGCTTAGATTTTGACTTCTCTTTACTTTCTTTCTGCTTCCAAATTTTCATAGGTGCTTTCTTCCTCCAAACCTTTTCTGCCTCTTTCCATTTCCAACTTATCAAATTAGATGATGCTTTTCTGCAACTATGAGCTTTATGACCAGGAGAATTGCAATTATAACAAACTATGTTATAATCATAACCAAATGACTGATAGTACCTTTTTGACATCTCTTGAGCAATTATGTTATGCTTCCTAGCAGTATCATACCTTCTATTCATTTTGCAATTTCTTTGAATGTGACCAACATTATTGCACTTGTAACATACAAGGTTAGTATTCCTTTTGCAATCAACTGCTTTATGCCCAAAATGATTACAAGTATAACAATAACCATTAAATGAATAATTATACCTGTACATGTATGCTTGTCTTACAGAAGCAGTTCTTCTCTTTTGATTGTACATTTTTCTTTCAGGAGTAGCATGATGAAGATCAATTTTTCTTCTAGGAGTATCTCTAGCTTTAGAAGACTCTCCTTTTTCATAACCAAGTCCAAAAGTATCCCCATGTTGTTTTTGTTTTCCCAACATCTCATTTAACTTGCTTGTGCTCTCTTCAAATTTTAGATTCTTTTCTAATTGCTTCTTAACATCCTCAATTTCTTTACTTAAAGAAATTATTTCTTTTTCTAGCCTTTGACATTCAACCTTTTTAGCCTCCAACTCAAATTTTGTTTCATCAGTTATCTTCTTAGCTTTCTCAACCTCTGTCTTCAAACTGACAATCAATTTGTCTGATTCACCTGCTTGATTCTTCAAGTCTACAATCAGGTTTCTTGCCTCTTCAAGATCTAAAACAACTCTGTCCTTGAATTCTTTCTCTTGTTTAAGCTAATCTTTTAATCTCTTGTTTTCTTTACTAAGTTGCTTAATTGTATCCAGGGCACATAGAAGCTCTCCTTCAAAATCAACCTCACAAATATCTTCATTAAATTCCTGTTCATCTTCAACATTAGTCTCAATAGCAAAGATATCTTTTCTTTCATTAAATTTATCAAAATTCTCAACTACATGACCATTCTTTGTATCAATTATCAAGGGTGACAAATGCAACAAATCATTGCTGGGCACAACTGAGGCTTGTTTTACCATCTTTTGATCAGCATCTTTATTTGACATCTTAATTCTATTCTTCTTACCCATTTTACTCCACTACCAGGACCTACCCGAGCCTATTAGACTTCAAAAAGGGAACCTAGGCTCTGATACCAATTGTAGGAGTCCAGGACAACACTGAGAGGGGGGGTGAATTAGTGTTGTATTATTTTTACAATCTTCTAAAATTGACAAATATGATTTATCAGAATTAAACTACTATTTACTTGAACAATTAATCAGCAAATGATTAATCACATAAATCATATTCGGTAAATGAAGCTATGGAAGACATCAAGACATGAGATTATGACACAAGAAAATTACAGAGTGGAAAACCCTCCAGGGGTAGAAAAACCACTCAAAATGCCTCACTGGCTTAAGTAAAAACCTCACTGGTTATAATGTTTAGAAGCACCAACTTCAAGGAGCACCAACCCTTAATTCATTTAGAAGCACCAACTTCAAGGAGCACCAACCCCTAACATATACTCAAAATCAAGAACTCAGAGGGATTCACTGTTTCGATACAAATCATTTCTTCTTTCACATGTGTCTATCATATGACCATACTTCTCTCATCATCTAAATTTTCTCTTCAAGAGGATATTCAAAATATATTCAACCTGGAATGCTGATCCATGCAACAACACTGCATACTCTGTATGTTTCATCTTTGTCTATTTATATAGTTGCATCAGTGCACCTGAAAAATTATTGTTAATGAAAAGACTCTTGATGTTCCTCTTCTCTGCAAAATCAAATTCATCTTTTATGACCTTTCATATTTCAATCAGTGTCATGTAGGAGAAAATAAAAACTCTTTTATTTGTATCCTCTTCATATCCACCTGTAAGAAATCTTGAACCAACAAATTACATCTCTATAAAATAAAATCAATTTCATATTTTCTCTGTATAACTTTTCATCATCTTGAATATTCTTTTTGTATTCTTCAATTTGCAAAAACTATTTTCCTACAATAATAAAAATCTTCATATTAATCTGTGCATAATTACTTCAAAGACTTTTCAATCTTTTCATCTTCTCTCTGACAAAAATCTTTTTCATCTTCTTCAAATCCTTCATTTTCTTTTCAACAAGACTCTTCATATTCTGAGCATAAATAAAAAGCAATTCAATTTCCTTTTGCAAATATTTATTCATCTTCTTGCAAAAGAAAATAAATAATGTCCACCATAAAAAATGTCTTCATTTTTCTTCATTCCCTGTTGGAAATCTATTCTTCAAAAATATATCTTCAATTCTCCATAAATATTTGCCTTAAAAAAAATCTCCTCAAAAACCAATCTTCAATATCTTTATCCTCTTAAAAAAATCATTCTCTCTCAATTTGAGAAAAGCAAAAAAACAAAATCATCTTTTAATAAAAAATTCTATCTTCAAGCACTCTTGGACTTCTTTGCACTTTAAAAAGGAAATAAATCTGTTTTAGCCTTTTTGTCATGAAAAATCTCCACAAGGAAATTGCCTTATTTAAAAGCACTAAAAAAAATCTCCTTATCCTCCAAGAAATAAAAAGTTTCTAACTTCATCACCATCCATTTAAAATGATGCTTTTCTCCATTTAAATATATATGCATATTCCCCATTTAAACGTGAAACTATCTCTTCATTTTTATAGAGCATTTTTAATGCTTTTAAAATTTCTTTCTTAAAGCATATTTTAATGCCACAAAAATACTTCAATTCTTTCCATAAGACGTGCTCTCTTAAAAAGAAATTTTAAATAAATTAAGGAATCTTTGAAAAATGTTTTTCAAAGCATGGTCTTCAAATTTAATTTAATCGGGCTCCCTCCTTGAAATATATACCATGCTCCTTAAAAATTCAATGCATTTTCTAATTTATAGAAGCCTTTTTAATGAATAAAGCTTTTTAATGAATAAAGCTTTTCACTCATAAATCCATACCATGCTTTTTCAAAAACTTAAAAATCTTTCCTCCTTTAGAATTATTAACTATTTGATAAAAGCAAATGAATGCTTTTCTTAAATTACTTGCTCCCCCTTTTTAAATATGTATTAAATTTCAAAGACATTTGATGGCAAACTCCTCTTTGAAAAATAATTTCTCCTTTATAATATTAAATATGGGTCTTCAAATAAATATTTGTGCTCCCCTCTGAATTCAAGCTCCCTATAATTAAATACAAACCTTTGATGAACGTAAGACAACCTCCCAAGACATCATAGCAACTTAATTCCAAACTTATGAAGATGAACTGACACCATTACTTGACGATCCCTGCGATATGATGTATCTATATCATCAACACAACACCTTTTCAAAACATCAATGACAATCAACTACCATCAGAATATTGGGCTATATCAACCATTACCTATACCAAAGGGGCCATGGGAGGATATCAACATGGACTTTGTTCTTGGTTTATCAAGAATACAAAGAGGGCATGATTCAATATTTGTCATAGTTGACAAATTTTTAAAGATGACACATTTCATTCCGTGTTAGAAAACTAGTGATGTTGTTCACATTGCATAGTTGTTTTTCAAAGAGTTGGTTAGACTACATGGTCTACCAAGGAGTATAGTTTTAGATAGAAATACAAAGTTTGTTGGGTATTTCTAGAGGACCTTATAGAGGAAGCTAAAGAATGAGTTGAAGTTCAGCTTTGCACATCATCTGTAGACTGATGGATAGACAGATGTAGTGAATTAGAGTTTGGGAAAACCTATTGAGATGCTTAGTAGGAGATAAGGCGAAGGGATGGGATTTGATATTACTACAGGTAGAGTTTGGTTATAACATTTCTATCAATAGTAGTACTGGTAAATCCATATTTTAAATTGTATATGGGAGTAGTCCAAGAAATGCTTATAAGTTGAGAAGGATAGATAAAGGAGAGAAGAGTAGTGTTGAGGCTAAAAACTTTACAGAACACCTGAAGAGCTTGCATGAAGAGGTACAACATATTAATAAAATGAATTCTCAGTACAAGGCTAAGGTAGATCAAAAGTGAAAGTTTAAGGAATTCAAGGTTGGGGATAAAGTCATGGTTCACCTAAGGAAAGAAAGGTTCCCAATGGGGACATATAATAAGTTGAAAATGAAGAAGTTTGAACCATGCAGGATCCCAAGGAATCATGATTCAAGAAATGCATATGAGGTAGAGTTGCCAAGTGGAATCAACATTTACCCTGTGTTCAACATTGCTGATTTAATAGAGTATCATGAAGGTGGCACAAAGGATGCACGAACAGAAGACCAATGGGGTATCTTGACATCTACTTTAAAAGAGGAGATAGAAGAAATCTTGGATAGCCATGTGGGAAGAAGTACTTGGAATATGCAATATGAAGAATATCTGGTGAAGTGGAAAGGAAGGCCTATTGAAGATTCTTCCTGGTTGTCTAAGGAAGAGGTTGACAATTTGGGTTTTCCTCAAACACCTGAGATGTGACAAGGTCACTTCTCAAATTACCTTGGGTGTCTAATGCAAGAGCATCCAATGGTGTAAGGGTAATCTTGCATTACCCAAAAAATGATGATTTTGTTCCTTGTTCTTTTCAATTTTTATATTTTCAGAAACCCATTTGCTTGAATAACGATTCAGAACCTTCAAGGTTTCTAAAAAGGCTAAGAATACCAAGACTTACTATTTTTAGTAACCCTAATTTGGAGAAGGGGTTGGGCCCAAAATTTTCCCCAAATCTTTAGAATAGAAACATAAACATTCTTGGTAAATTTCAACCCAAGATCATGTCTAGATTTCAATATATTAAAGTTTTAGTTTTTAAGTTTCATGGAAAAAGTTTCAAAATCAATTTTGAGGCACTTAGAGGTTCCTGTATGTCCCAAAAATTGATCAAAAATTAAAATATAACTTAACGGGACATTTTTTTAGACCTTCAATTTTCCATGAGATTTCCAACACATCAAACGGTTTGTCAATTGGACACCAGGTCAAAATTTATGGCTCTCGGATGTTACACTACCTACTTTCTCAATTTTAAAATTTTAAAAATTCTTTCTTGGGTAGGAAAAAGGGAAAGTTGGGTTCATTTTGGTGCCCAAATGGGAGTTACACATTTCAAAGCAAGTCTACATTGGGGAAATTACACTACATAGTGCTTATGTGTATTTATAGCCTATTTTCTAGAAGTAGGAAGGGGGGAGTTATTGGCAAGTCCTATTCATAGAAATAAGGAGGTCAAATAGATATCAGAAGATAGCTCCAGAATGCTCTATAAGTTAGATATTTCTATTGTAAGACAACCCATATTTCTGTAATAAGCAGGCATATGACCCTAGGAATTGTATTTTAGATTTGTAGCCTTTTACAGGTAAGTTTAATGAACAAAATTTAAAATAGTTTGCAGTTTGCTTAACTAATCTTTCTTGAGATCTTGTTCTTGTCTATTTGAAATCTATAAATTTTTGTTGTATGTGTTTTGGGTGAAGTCCACCCTCATCATATAAAGTGATTCTTTGGTTTCTGGAATTTGATCTTTTATATTCTAATCATGACGAGGATGAGTGAAATTTTAGATCCTATCTCCATGCCTAAAAGATGATCAAATGGGTAGATGGTTTTGAGCCATTGTGATGGATTTCATGTGTATGCAAATTCTAAGTATGGGAGTGTTTTTTGAGGTATTTAAAATCTCTTTAAGCATTGTTGGGAGTTTTCAAACTAGATTAGTTATTGTAACCTCTAAAATTTCTTATTGCATAGTGGAACAAGGTTTTTTCTTCTAAAGTTGAGTTTTTGACTCAAAGTGGGTTTTGTCTAGATTATATGTGTTTTTTTGGATTTGTACATGTTTGTTTTAATTATTTTGTTGTATTGCTAATAGTTAATATTCTATTTAAGTGTTCATATTAAATATGTTAAACACTTGGTCTACTAGCTCTACTCCAATTTCATTAACATGAGATTGTAGAGAATTTTGAAGGGTTGCAGTACAGTCAGTTTGAAGACCATGAACAAAACCATTATAAAGGTAGTGAATTGCATGATTTATTTGTATAGCATGAAGGGAGAAAATTCCCCCTATTAGAGCTTTATTGTATGAAGATCATAACTAGATAGAGCTTCATCAAACTTATCATTAGAAAAGAGAAAATCATACCTAAAGTTTATAGTAACTGCCTTACCAAATCAACATTTTGCAACAAATCCTTAGTATTTGATAGAAAAAAAGGAGACCATATGTGAAGGATATATAATCTTGGATTCCTAAAGAAAATCCCTATCATATACCTCAAGTAGAGCATCCTCTATGTATTCATTCTAAAACTTGAAATCTCTCACCAGGAGGATGCTATCTATTAGCCCATGGATTAAAGATTCTCATTTCATAATCGAGAAAAAACATACATTTATTTTTAGAAAACCTTTCCATTATCAATAGCATTCAAACTATACTTGAAAAGAGGGGAAGAAAATAGGCTTAAGTAACAAAAACACCTTATGTGAATTAATGACAATCACCTCTTCATAACAAGTGAAATTCTACAATATCTCAAGAAATAATTTCTTATACTTGACAATTACGAGTGATGTACTCAACCATCATATAACACATGCGAACAACAAAGAAAAATAATCAAATAGATAAGTTAAATATTTAAAACATCAATCAACACATGTCACTAGTTGAAAAGATAAGTCCTATAAGAATTAAATCATTTATAAAAACAAACACTAGCTGGCATCAAAAGGGAGGCCTCTCTAAAAAAGAGAGGACTATCTCTTTTTATCATCATTTAGAATTTATAAAACCTTAGGAAATTATCTAACAGATTGGCTAGCTATGCAAATAGAATGGGAATTTGAGTGATAGGCTAAATTAGCCAAAAAAACTGCTACTCAATTTCCTTCCCTATGTGTGTGCACACATAAATAATCCTCAAAACCTCCCATGATTTTCCAAGTAGCATTGAGAATATTTGAAACTTTCCAATTACAACTACTCTTCTTCTATAAAGCATTTATAATGAGAAGAGAGACACCTTCAATGACAACCTTTTTGATACCTAGCTGAGAAAGAAGATTTAAGCCCATAAGAAGAGCTTGACCCTCACCTTTATTATTTGATCCATCTAAGAATTTTGAGGCCAAGGCTGACAACAAGTTTTGTTCATGATTTATAACAACATAACCAACACTAGAGAGGCCTAGGTTACCTATGGAAGCTCCATCAAAATTTAGTTTAAACTAATTAGTTGCAGGGGGTTCCAACAGATCTGACTTCTATCAATTGTTGTTATGCCCTTAATTCTATAGTTGTATATGGTTATGAGTAGTAGGCTTGTGGCTACCTTAAATCTTATTTAAGTTATATAATCATTAATATAGTCTTATATAGGTAGTTAGGTTGGCCTAGGTGGCATCCATGGCATAAGTATGGTATATATAGGAGGTAGAGGTTAGTTATTATCATCATATTGAGTATTGTGTTCTCATTGAAGACTATTAGAGATATCCCCCTCAAAATGGATTAGGACGTTTCCTAATTGAAGTGGCATATTTTTATCAAGTATTTGCAGCATATATACTATTATATTCATCTATTGTGCAAGTTGTTTCATTACAAGTGGTATTAGAGCATGATCTTGGCATCGTGAAGGCAAAAACTAGGTGATTTTTTTTCTGATTTGGAGGTCATTTTGGAAATCGTATATGTCTCTCATTTTAGTGAATATTTTAAATATTTTTAAGGGTTTTTCAAGGACATATTGAAGATGCTACAATGTAGAATTCAAATTGTTTGGAGTAGAATTAAGTGAGTTATAATAGAATTAGGGTTTTTTTCCATTTTTTCTTATGAAGCACATATATCTCTCATTTTGGTGAATCTTCTCAAGATTGTCAAAGGGATTCTCAAGGACATATTGAATCTTCTCCATTCCAAATTTTAGAGCATTTGGAGCATAATTAAGTGAGTTATTGCAAAATTAAGGTTTCCACCAATTACACTCTCCAAGTTGCATATTACCAAATTTCTTGGATATTTTTCAAGGAAGTGAGATTTAGGCCCTAGTAAGTTACAATAAAAAGTTCAGGATTGTTGGATTTGTTTTGTGTGATTTATTCCAAAATTATTTTTTCCTATCATGATAGGTCTTCAACAAGAGGCAAAAACAATCATGTCACACCTAGAAAATCCCCAGACAAGGAGGGTACAGAAGGTGGGGAGACTTATCATAATATCATGGATGAAGAATTCATCAAGTTTAATAAAGATATTTCATCAGTGTTTGATGCTTATTCAAGGAAAATATCTTCCCTGTTACAAATGAAATCTCAAGAATAAGAAGATGAAGAAGAAGTAGGGAAAACATCAAAGGCTCTAGAAGAGAAAACTAAACAACCTACTTCTACTTCAAGAAGAAGAATAAGAGCTTCCTCCTCTATTGCAGATACCTCCAAGAGCTTCGGTCCATTCCCTATAGATGAGGTTGAGAAAGAAAAGACAAAGCTTGCAGAGATAAGGTAGAAAAGAAAGAAAGCAAAGGCCACTAAAAGAATGTATGTGAGCCTTGGTGAAGGAGAAGAAGAAGAAGAGGAAAAAAAATAGATGAGGAAATCAAAGCAAAAAGGGTGAAAATAGATGAGGCCACATCTAACAAAAAGGAAAATCTCTCTGGAAAAATCAAAGACAAAAAGAAGAAGAAAGAAGAAAAGACCAAGACTAGAAAAGATGAAACAATAATATCTTTGGAGACCATAGTTAGTACAATGGCTGAGCATGGAAACTTAAAACCAATTGCGAATATATATGATGACATTTCAGACGCAAACAAGGTGATACTTGAAACAACAGTTATAAGATTTTTGGTTATGTTTAGTAAAGCATTGATTGAAGTTATAGATGATTTACTAGACAGTTTAGCTAGGATCATGTCAACAGGAAAAGAAGTAGCTATGGCTAAAGATGCTGAGTTAAAGGAATATGTACTGATAAAACTATGTCCAGATAACACCAGTGAGGAAAAGGTCAAAGTCACTAAGATACTTAGTGAAAAGTTTAGAACAAAGAGAAGGGTCAACACTCTAATGTCTAGTGACATTGAGAATCTGGTCAAGGAGACTGAGGAAATAACACTAAATGTGTTACAAGAGCTACAAATCCCAACTTCCACTGACACCAATAAAGAGGAACAAAATGCTAGTGCAAATAATGTAGTTTCAGAGATAAATATGGAATAGAATATGGAACAAAGTATAGCTCCTCCTCCAGAAGTCCCAAGAAAGGATGAAGAAATGAAAGAGCCTGTAAAGGAAAATAACTCTGAAGAAAATATCATGCTTGAGGAGAATTTCTTAGAAAGACAAAGTGAGTAAAGAGTAGAGGTTAATGAGAAGATAGTAGATAACTTTGCTTCGGAAACAAATGATGATAGACAAGAATCAGTGCTAGAAAGAGAGGGAAATGAAAAAGAGCTTGCTCATGAAGAACCTCCAGAGAGACAAGATGTTGAGATGTCTCATGTTGAAGATAAGAGAGACACTGCTGAAAAGGATACCGTTGATTCCTTGAGAGAATTTTTGGAAAAGCAAAAGGAAACTCAAATTTTGTCTACTCCTAAGTTGTTGCAAGGGCCAATAAACTTGGCAATAATGCCTCCTTTGTAGAAGTTAAAGCTAGGATCATTTTTTCATGCTACTGCACAATAAGAGATTCTAAAGTCTCACATGGAGGACAATGAGCTAATAGGAGATGCATTGGCAATTTTTGAAAAGATCATGCCTGGTTTGAAGAGAGACACATCCTTGGTTCCTATTGCACAGTTGAAGAAGCTCATTGAATCTATCAACTCTCATTTTAAGTCCCTTGAACAAGCAGAAGAGAAGAAGGTAAGGGTAGAGATTGACAACAAAAGGCTAGTGGAGCTAAATAACAAAGTTTCTCAAGATAAAATTTTGTTAGCAAAGAGTATAAAATATGCTCAAACTGCTATCAAAGAAGCCAATGAAATGTATCAATTTTTCCTTACATGGCCTAAAAAGACTAAGGACATAAAGGAGAAAATAGATGGATGGGAAGCTCAAATAATGAAGATCTCAAGAAGCTATGATCCTATGAAGGATGCCATTGGCAATCAGAGAGTAGAAGTTGATACCATGAACACTCGGTCATAAATAAGTTGTAAACTTAGAAAGAGGTCATAAAACACAGAATGACCCAGTTCTAGGAGAGAGTAAGTTTCAATATTGGTTCTATGACTGTAGTTGTAGTAGATGTAGACAAGATGAGGCAAAATACTGTAGCCCCTACTACTACTGAACAAGGAGAAGAACTGGTGTCTCTAATCAATGGGTGAATACAAGTTTTGAGGCATGCTAAGGATAGATGGGATGAAGATGTAGTACATTTGAATGTCTACAAATATATTCTCACAAAAAAATAGTAACCAATATGACTTCACTTGTAAATATGTAGACAGTACAAACAATTTTTGAAGTTTTAGTAACTTGTACATATTTATGTTTCATACACCTTTGCCATTGATGTCAAAGGGGGAGAATAAAAGCATGTGAAAAAAAAAAAATTGAAAAACAAGGAAAGAAACATGAAGTTAGGGGGAGCAGTGTGGAAAGAGAAAGGGGGAGTAGTGTAATAGTTTTTCACATCAAGTGTTTCCATCAGTGCCAAAGGGGAAGATTGTTGGTAACTTGGCAAATATCATTGATAGAGACACTATTGGTATGATTATGCATGATGTTTGAAGGTGTTGTCATTGATGGCAACAAGAAAAGAAACAAGGTTGAAAGAGAGATGTTGGTCCGGTGAAGAAGACTGTCATTTTGGTTAAGTGTTGGCAGTGTATAGAGATAGCGACAGAGAGATAGTGTTTTGATTGGCATTGGTCCGCACTTGAAAATTAGGTTGTGTGGTTCTGGTATATTGTTTATGTCCTTATAAGATCTTATATCTATGATTTCAAATTTTAATAAGAACTGGACGCATATCTTGAAGTAGCCTAAGTTTGGTATTGTAGAGAACAAAGGTAATCAGAAGAGAACACTCATTTGTTTTGGTTTGCATTTCTTTGGTTTTGAATATTTTGTTATGCAGTTTTAGGGTGTTGTAAACACTTGTATGAAGTATCTAAATCTAGAGCTGTAGAGTCTAAAGTCCACTGGAGTGACAATTTTAAGCTACTAAATATCGCTACATGGCTTGACAACATTTGACTGTGACAGGGTCTGAGTTCTATTGGTCCGCATTTTGCCGCATGATAATATTATATTTTGCAGTTATGAAGGTATGAGCTTTGATGTCTAAGGAGTCTTTGATATGATTTTGAGTAATTCTTGTGGTACGCAGTGAAAGTTATAGTCTAACAAATAGACTAAGTCAGTAACAATCTATGTTTGAGGTCAACATGATAGTTTGATTTGTGTATGGTAAGTTCTATTGATTGGAAATTTATTCTAAGGGGTTCTTTAGTTGAAGCCGACATATGAGAATGTGATTCAAGGATAATTTGGGTCAGCTATGTATTTTAGTAATTGGATTTTGCTAACAAGTTACAAATTGTTTGACTACACGCTTCATCTAGTTAGGCCAACCTAATACGAAGAATCTAAGTATTGTGGATATATATATGAGATCCAATTTGGTGTTTGGTGAATTGGTGTGCAAATATGAAGGTGTGTGTATGACATGTGAAAGATTGTGATTTGTGAAGGCAATAAAAGTAGAAGAAGAGAGATCTTGTTGCCATGTAAGAACAGAGCAATCAGAGATGAAGAGTTTTGAGATAGTATTTCTGTGCTTTATTGGACCTATAACCATGCATGTGTAGATGCAATCAGAGCAATTGAACCTGGTAATGAGCCATCGTTCTTCCATTCTTACTTTCTCTAGGCAATGAGCTTGTTTTGGCAGTGAGACTTTCTTGCAGTGAGCATTTCTTTGGGCAGTGAGCCCTAGGACAATGAGCCTCTTGTAATTCGGTATTGATATTACATAATTATTATGAGCTAACACTCACTGTAGTTTTTCCCAGTTTTGTGTTTTCCATGTAAAAATCTTGGTGTTCATGTGTGATGCCTTTTGGTTGCTTCTTCTGTCCTTAATTTGTGGCAAATGGACTACTAGTTTAATAAGTAAAAGGTTTAATAGAATACTGATTCACCCCCCCTCTTAGTATTCTAGGTGTTCAATAATTGGTATCAGAGCCTGGTTCCTTGGCAGAAGTCTAACAACTTGAGGAAGATCTTGGAGATTGAACACATGGCAAGTAAAATGTATTCTACTACTCGTGAAGAAATTGATTCAACTGAAACTATAGAAGAAGATTGCATGCTTGTTAGTGAAGAATAACTCAAGGCTTCTCTTGAAGATCTTGAAAAGGTTGAAATAGAAAACAAGGATTTGAAAGATAATGTCAAGGAAGCAGATGAGTGCATCAAAAAATTGAGGAAGCAATTCAAGAAGTTCAAAGAAAAATATAAGGAGGTTAGTGAAGAATTGATATCAACAAATAAATCCTTGAATGATCTAAAAGTGGAAGTTGTAAAAAGAGCAAAAGCAGAAGAAGACCTAAATCAATTGGTGAAAAGCAAATATGAAGACTATACAAAGATTGAACAAGAAGTTGTGGATCTAAAAGTTGATCTGAAATAGGCATGGATTTAGGAAGATAAATTCAGAGAGAGTGCTACCCAACTTGATAGAATACTTGCAAGTCAGAAGAGTCTTGATGACAAAGAAGGCTTAGGATTTGAGAAAGATGAAAGTTTTAAATCCGATCAAGAAAAGAATGCCGAGATCAAGAAGGACAAAGGCAAATAGATCCAGAATCAAAGGAACAGACCTAGAAGACCATTGGTTAGGCAACCAAATTCTCAAAGGTACCCTTCTTTCAATGGTTATTGTAATGCATGCAATAAGTTTGGTCATAAGGCTACTCAATGTAGGAGCAAATTGAATCAAAACGTTCCATCATTCTCTGGTCAATGTTTCACATGCAATAAAATGGGTCATAAAGCTAATGAATGCATAAGTTAGATAAGGAATGGTTACAACAATGGAAGGAATGCTCAAACCTTCAAAGTTAATTGCTTTATATGTAAGAAGTTTGGTCATAGAGCTAGTGAATGCTGAAGTCAGATAAGGAACAACTATAATAATGGAAGGAATGCTCAATCTTTCAATGGGAATTGCTTTGCATGCAATAGATTTGGACACAAGGCTAACCAATGTAGATCAAGGATAAATGGAAAGAACAATGGTTAGAGAAATGTTGTATGCTTCAATTATAACAAGCCTGAACATATTGGAAGATTCTGTAGAAGCAAGAATATGAAGAAGGATAATCAAGTAGAAATGAAGAAACTGGTACAAAATTGGTAGAAATCAAGAAGGAGATGAATAAGATTTGGGTTAAGAAGGAAGTACATGAAGTCAAGAATAAGTCTGCACCAGAATCTGGTGCAGGTACTTCCTCTAGGAAGTAAATTGGGAGCTCTGGCTTAGGGGGAGCATAAATAAAAAATTCTTGTTCCCCCAGCCAGAAAATTGGTGCTGACATTCAACATGATGGTATAAGCTAGAAAATAAGATAATAAAGCTTTTGAAGAAGATTTTGGCATCAAAGAACCTAATGCAGTGGATTGTGGAGCAATTTAGATCAACTGTGGATGATAGAGAAAGAGTTTGACAACTTTTTGAAATTAGCATTTATGACAATTAAGTTTTGATGAAAAGAGGTTAAAAGGGGATTCATTTGAAAGTAAATCACATTGCATTCAAACCCTCAAATGTCTAAGGAGATCTAAGAAGTGAAGCTAAGGTGAATTCAAGTATTCAATGATTAGTGTGAAGAAAACCCTAATAGGAAACAAAAGGTATTTACAACACTCTCTCTTGAAAAAATTCTATGTTGAGTCAGTAAAGATGTCTATCCCACAAGTTATTGAGATCACTGAGAGGCCTTGACCTAAGTTCAAGAAGTGCCCATTCAAATAAATAGAAATTGATCTGAACTATGCATTCTCTGAAGTCTCATTTGGTGTCATGCATATTGAAGATGTTAGGGCATATATTCATGCAAATTTGGAAGAATATGATCATTTAAAATTAGGGCAAATTTACTTGAATGATTTAACTAGAGATAAATTTGAATTGAAGGAAGAATTTAGTTCTCTACATGAGAAGAAATTAGATGTGTGGATTGATTTTCTTGAATTTTCTAAAGATGCTTGGGTGCAGTATGCCCTAAGCAAAATCCATGATGATTTTATATGGTTGGATATGATACACATGATTACAAAAGATGCCATCAAAGCTGTCACTGGCATGTATTCCACCAGAATAGTTCTGGCATTGAAGTTTGTGAAGAATAATACAATGATGCAATTAACTGGTGCAAAATTTGATAAGAGGGCATTAACTGTGAATGATATTGAAGATCCGATGAAAATGTTTGCCTTAATGGTAATTGGTTACAAGGTCTACTTCTCCAACAGGGAGAATTTAGTCTTGGCAACTGCTATATACACAACATATGAAATGGTAAAGAACAATGTAGAATATGACCTATGTGAGTTGCTCCGACAACAATTGATGGAGAATCTGAAAAGGAAAAAGGATACAAAGTACCCCTTCAAGTATGGCACCCTGATCATCTACCTGTTATTCTACTTTTCAAGGAATTACCAGGTATGGATAATATTGTTTGGTTAAATCACTCTCCAGTAGCAGTACAAATCAGAAATCATCTAAATAGTCTAGGAGATGTTGATAAGCAAAATGCAACATTATGGGGTTATTTTAAGAATTTTCAAAAGAAAATGCTGACTAGGGCTAGGAATCCTGAAAAGGTTGTAAAGAAATATGAAAAAGAGATTGTATTATGGTAGACAAAGATAAATGCCTAATGGAGGAAATAGAACCAAGAATTGTGTGGGTCCCAACAATGGGATATGAAGTCATAGAGGACATCTTGATTGGATTGGCAGATTTGATGTTAACCAAACCAAAAGATCCTAAGGAGGAAAGGTTTGGGACTTTTGAAGAAAAATCTCTCAAAGTATATATGGAATAAAAATAACCTAAAATCAAAAGAAATATAAAGAAACGGGTAGTTGATTATGTAATGAGCCAAGGGTTCACAAAGGAACAAATCAATAAAGAAAGAGCACAAGAAGCTGAGACTTCAAGTGCTCCGAAAGGGAAAACATCAAAGGCTCTGAAAGAGAAAAGGAACAAGAAAAGGCTTCATAAAAGAATGAAGTACAAACTAACAAAGTAAAGTCTACTTCTAGTTCAAGAAGAAGAACAAGAGCTTCCTCCTCTGTTGCAGATACCTCTAAGAGCTCTGGTCCACTCCCTACAATTGAGGTTGAGAAAGAAAAGATAGAGCTTGTAGAGAAAAGGTAGAAAAGAAAGAAAGCAAAGGCCACCAAAAGAATGTATGTAAGCCTTAGTGAAGGAGAAGAAGAAGAAGAAGAGGAAATAGAAATAGATGAGGAAATCAAAGAAAAAAGGGTGAACATAGATGAGACCACATCTAACAAAAAGGAGAAGCTCTCTGGAAAAGTCAAAGACAAAAATAAGAAGAAAGGAGAAAAGACTGAGACCAGAAAAGATGAAGCAACAATGTCTTTGGAGACTATAGTTAGTACAATGTCTGAGCATGGGAACTTAAAACCAATTGCTAATATATATGATGACAGTTCAAATGCAGACAAGGTGATACTTGAAACAACAGTTGTAAGATTTTTGGTTATGTTTAGTAAAGCATTGATTGAAGTTATATATGATTTACCAGAAAGTTTAGCCAGCATCATGTTAGCAAGAAAAGAAGTAGCTATGGCTAAAGATGCTGAGTTAAAGGAATATTTATTGATAAAATTGTGCCCAAATATCACCAGTGAGGAAATGGTAAAAATCACTAAGATACTTAGTGTAAATTTTAGAACAAAGAGAAGGGTAAACTCTCTAATGTTTGGTGACATTGAGAATCTAGTCAATGAGACTGAGGAAATAAAACTAAATGTGTTACAAGAGCTGTAAATCCCAACTTCTGCTAACACGAATAAAGAGGAACAAAATGCTGGTGTAGATAATGCAGTTCCAGAGATAAATATGGAGCAGAATATGGAACAAAGTGTAGCTACTCCTCCAGAAGTCCCAAGAAAGGATGAAGAAATGAAAGAGCTTGTAAAGGAAAAGAACTCTGAAGAAAATATCATGATTGAGGAGAATGCCTCATAAAGACATAGTGAGCAAAAAGTAGAGGTTAATGAGTAGATAGTAGATAATTCTGCTTCGGAAACAAATGATGACAAACTAGAATCAGTTCTGGAAAGAGAGGGAAATGAACAAGAGTTTTCTCATGAAGAACCTCCAGAGAGACAAGATGCTGAGATGTATCATGTTAAAGATAAAAGAGACACTGTTGAAAAGGATACTATTGATTTCTTGAGAGAATTTTTGGAGAAGCAAAAGGAAACTCAAATTTTGTTAGCTCCTAAGTTGTTGCAAGGGCCAATAAACTTGGCAACAATGTCTCCTTTGCAGAAGTTAAATCTAGGATCAACTTTTCAAGATACTGCACAAGAAGAGATTTTAAAGTCTCACATGGAGGACAGTGAGCTAATAGGAGATACATCGACATTTTTTGAAAAGATCAGACTTGGTTTGAAGAGAGACACATCCTTGGTTCCTACCGCACAGTTGAAGAAGCTCATTGAATCTATCAACTCTTATTTTGAGTCCATTGAACAAGCAATGGAGAAGAAGGTAAGGGAAGAGATTGACAAAAAAAGGCTAGTGGAGCTAAACAACAAAGTTTCTCAAGATAAAAATTTGTTAGAAAAGAGTATAAAATATGCCTAGACTATTATCAAAGAAGCCAATTAAATGTATCAATTTTTCCTTACATGTCCTAAAAAGGCTAAGTACATAAACGAGAAAATAGATGGATGGGAAGCTCAAATAATGAAGATCTCAAGAAGCTATGATCTGGTGAAGGATGCCATTGGCAATCAAAGAGAAGAAGTTGAGACCATTCACTCAGTAATAAATAAGATGTAAACTTAGAAAGAGGTAATAAAGCATAGAATGACCCAACTCTAGGAGGTAGCAAGTTTCAAGATAGGTTCTATGACTGTACTTGTAGTAGATATAGACAAGATGAGGCCAAATACTGAGGCCCCTACTACTACTTAAAAAGGAGAAGAATTGGTTTCTCTAATCAATGGGTACGTACAAGTTTTGAGGCATGCTAAGGACATATGGGATGAAGATGTAGTACATTTGAAGAAGATCTACAAAGATATTCTCCCAAAAAAATAGTAAGCAATATGACTTCACTTCTAAATATGTAGACAGTACAAACAATTTTTGAAGTTTTGGTAACTTGTACATATTTCTGTATCATACACCTTTTCCATTGATATCAAAGGAGGAGAATAAAAGGATGTGAAAAACACAAAAGAAAAATAACTGAAAAATAAGGAGAGAAAAATGAAGTTAGGGGGAGTAGTGTGGAAAGAGAAAGGGGGAAAAGGGTAATAGTTTTTCACATCAAGTGTTGCCATCAATACCAAAGGGGGAGATTGTTGGCAACTTGGCAAACATCAATGATATACACTGCTTGTATGATGAAGTATGATTATGCATGATGTTTGAAGGTGTTGTCATTGATGGCAACAAGAAAATGAACAAGGTTGAAAGAGAGATGTTGGTCCAATGAAGAAGACTTAGTCATTTTGGCTAAGTGTTCGCAGTGTACAGAGATAGCAACAAAGAGATAGTATTTTGATTAGCATTGATCTATAGTTGAAGAGAAGGTCATGTGGTTCTAGTATATTATTTGTAGTACCTATAGGATCTTATATCTATGATTTCAACTTTTAATAAGAATCAAAAGGATATCTTCAAGTAGCCTAAGTATGATATTGCAGAGAATAGAGGTAATCACAACAGAACACTCATTTGTTTTGGTCCGCATTTATCTAGTGTTAAATATTTTATTATGTGGTTTTAAGGTGTTGTAAACACTTGTATGAAGTATCTAAATCCAAATATGTAGAGTCTAAAGTCCACCGGAGTGACAATTTTGAGCTACTGAATATCGCTACATGGCTTGACAATGTTTGGCTGTGACAGGATCTGAGTTCTATTGGTCCGTATTTTTTTGTATGATAATATTATGTTCTATAGTTATGAATGTATGATCTTTGATGTCTAAGGAGTCTTTGATATGATTTTGAGGAAGGCTTGTGGTCCACAGTGAAAGTTATAGTCTAACAAATAGACTGAGTTAGTAACAGTCTATGTTTGAGGCCGACATGATAGTTTGATTTGTGTATGGTAAGTTCTATTGATTGAAAATTTATTCTAAGGGGTTATTTAATTGAAGCCAACATATTAGAATGTGAATCAAGTGTGGTTTGGGTCTGCTATGTATTTTAGTGACTGGATTTGGCCAAGAAGTTACAAATTGTTTGACTACACGCTTCATCTAATTAGGTTGACCTAATACGAAGATTCTAAGTGTTGTGGATATATATATATGAGATCCAATTTGGTGTTTAGTGAATTGGTGTGAAAATATGAAGGTGTGTGTATGACATGTGAAAGATTATGATTTTGTAAAGGTGATAAAAGTAGAAGAAGAGAGATCTTGTTGCCATGTAAGAACAAAGTAGTGAAACGGAGCAGTCAGAGATGAAGCGATTTGAGATAGTATTTCTATGCTTCATTGGAGCTGTAACCATGCATGTGTAGATGCAATTAGAGAAATTCAACCTTACAGTGATCCATTCTTCTTTCCTTCTTTCTTTCTCTAGGCAGTGAGCCTATTTTGACAGTGAGTCTTTCTTGTAGTGTGCATTTCTTTGGGCAGTGAGTTCTGGTAGTGAGCCCCTTGTAATTTAGTATTGATATTACATAATTATTGTGAGCTAACACTCACTGTGGTTTTTCCTAGTTTTGGGTTTTCCACGCAAAAATCTTGGTGTTCATGTGTGATGCCTTGTGGTTGGTTCATCTGTGTTTAATTTTCTTTGTTGTTATTTGTGGCAAATGGACTTCTAGTTTAATAACTAAAAGGTTTAATAGAATACTAATTCACCCCCCTCTCTCAGTATTTTGGGTGTTCAACAATTGGTATCAGAGCCTGGTTCCTTGGAAGAAGTCTAATAGCTTGAGGAAGGCCTTGGAGATTGAACACATGTCAGGTAAAAGGTTATCTACTTGTCCTAGAGAAATTGATTCAACTGAAACTATAGAAGAATATTGCATGCTTGTCATTGAAGAAGAACTCAAGGCTACCCTCGAAGATCTTGAAAAGGTTGAAATAGAAAATAGGGATCTGAAAGACAATGTCAAGGAAGCAGATGAGTGCATCAAAAAATTGAGGGAGCAAGTCAAGAAGTTCAAAGAAAAATATAAGGAGGTTAGTGAACAATTGATATCAACAAATGAAACCTTGAATGATCTAAAAGTGGAAGTTGTAAAAAGAGAAAAAGTAGAAGAAGACCTAAATCAATTGGTGAAAAGCAAATCTAAAGATTGTACAAAGCTTGAACAAGAAGTTGTGGATTTGCAAGCTGATCTGTAATAGGCATGGATCTAGGAAGATAAATTCAGAGTGAGTGCTGCCTAGCTTGATAGAATACCTGCAAGTTAGAAGAGTCCTGATGATAAAGAAGGCTTGGGATTTGAGAAAGGTGAAAGTTGTAAATCCGGTCAAGAAAATAATGCTAAGATCAGGAAGGACAGAGGCAAATAGATCTAGAATTAAAGGAACAGACCTAGAAGACCACCAGTCAGGCAACAAAATGCTTAAAGGTACCCTTCTTTCAATGGTTATTGTAATGCATGCAATAAGTTTGGTCATAAGGCTTCAATGTAGGAGCAATGTGAATCAAAATATTCCATCATTCTCTGTTCAATGTTTCACGTGCAATAAAATAGGTCATAAAGCTAATGAATGCAGAAGTTAGATAAGGAATGGTTACAACAATGGAAGGAATGCTCAAACCTTCAAAGGTAATTTCTTTATATGCAAGAAGTTTGGATATAGAGCTAGTGAATGCAGAAGTCAGATAAGGAACAACTATAATAATGGAAGGAATGCTCAATCTTTCAATGGGAACTTCTTTGCATGCCATAGAGTTGGACAAAAGGATAACCAATGCAGATCAAGGATGAGTGGAAGGAACAATGGTCAAAGAAATGTTGTATGCTTCAATTGCAATAGGCCCAGACATATTGCAAGATTCTTTAGAAGCAAGAATATGAAGAAGGATAATTAGGCAAAGATGAAGAAACCTGTACAAAAGGTAGATCTGGAAGAAATCAGGAAGGAGATGAACAAGATTTGGGTTAAGAAGGAAGTACATGAAGTCAAGAATGAGTCTGCACCAAACTCTGGTGTAGGCACTTTCTCCGGGAAGTAAATTGGGAGCTTTGGCTCAGAGGGAGCTTAAATGAAAAATCCTATTCCCCCAGCCAAAAAACAAGATAACAGAGCTTTTGAAGAAGATTCTAGCATAAAAGAACCTAATGTGGTGGATTGCAGAGATATTTAGATTGATTGTGGATGGCAGAGAAAGAGTTTGACAACTTTTTCAAACTAGCATTTATGACAATTAAGTTTTAATGAAAAGAAGTTAAAAGGGGGGGACTTGTTTGAAAGGAAATCACATTGCATTTAAACCCTTAAGTGTCTAAGGAGATGTAAGAAGTGAAGTTAACATGAATTCAAGTTTTCAACAATTAGTGTGAAGAAAACCCTAACCAGAAACAAAAGGTATTTACAACACTCTCTCTTGAAAAAGTTCCATGTTGAGTCAATAAAGATGTCTATCCCACAAGTTATTGAGATCACTAAAAGGCCTCACCCTAAGTTCAAGAAGTACCCATTCAAACCAACAAAAACTAATCTAGATGGTGTGTTCTCTAAAGTCTTGTTTGGTGTCATGCATACTAAAGATGTTAGGGCATATATTCATGCAAATTTGGTAGAATATGATCATTTAAAATTAGGTCAAATTTACTTGAATGAGTTAACTGGAGATAAATTTGAAGTTAAGGAAGAATTTAGTGCTTTGTATGAGAAGAAATTAGATGTGTGGATTGATTTTCCTATATTTTTTGAAGATTCTTGGGTGTGGTATGCCCTAAGAAGAATCCATGATGAGTTTATATTGTTGGATATGACATACATGATTACAAAAGATGCCATCAAAGCTATCATTGGCATGTATTCCACTGGAATAGTTCTGGCATTGAAGTTAGTGAAGAATAATATAGTGATGCAATTAACTGGTACAAAATTTGATAAGAGGGCATTAACTATGAATGACATTGAAGATCTGATGGTAAGGTTTGCCTCAATGGTAATTGGTTATAAGGTCTACTCCAACAAGGAGAATTCAGTCTTGGTAATTGCTAGATACACAACATATGAAATGGTAATGAACAATGCAGACTATGACCTATGTGAGTTGCTCCGGCAACAACTGATGGAGAATTTGAAAAGGACAAAGGATACAAAGTACCCCTTCAAGTATGGCACCCTAATGATCTGCCTGTTATTCTACTTTCTCAAGGAATTGCTAGGTATGTATAATATTGTTTGGTTAGATCACTCTCCAGTAGTAGTACAAATTAGAAATCATCTAAACAGTCTAGGAGATGTTGATAAGCAAAATGCAGCATTATGGGGTTATTTCAAGAATTTTCAAAAGAAAATGTAGACTAGGGCTAGGATTCCTAAAAAGGTTATGAAGAAATATGAAAAGGAGATTGTATTTATGGTAGACAGAGATAAATTCCTCATGGAGGTAGTGGAACCAAGAATTGTGTGGGTCCCAACCATGGAATATGAAGTCATAGAGGACGTCTTGATTGGATTAGTAGATTTGATGTTAAGCAAACCAAAAGATCCTAAGGAGGAAAGGTTTGGGACTTTTTAACAAAACTCTCTCAAAGTATATATGGAACAAAAATAACCTGAAATCAAAAGAAATATAAAGAAATGGGTAACTAATTATACAATGAGCCAAGGGTTCACAAAGGAACAAATAAATAAAGCAAAAGCAAAAGCAGCTAAGACTTCAAGTGCTCCGGAAGGGCAAACATCAAAGGATCCAGAAGGGGAAACTGAACAATAAAAGGCTCCAGAAAAGCATAAAGTGCAAATTGAGAAAGTAAAGCCTACTTCTAGTTCAAGAAGAAGAACAAGAGCCTCCTCCTCTACTATAGATACCTCTAAGAGCTCCAGTCCACTCCCTATAGCTGAGGTTGAGATAGAAAAGATAGAGCCTGCAGAGAAAGGGTAGAAAATAAAGAAAGAAAAGGCCACCAAAAGAATGTATGTGAGCCTTGGTGAAGGAGAAGAAGAAGAAGAGGAAATAGAAACAGATGAGGAAATTGAAGAAAAAAGGGTGAAAATAGATGAGACCACATCTAACAAAAAGGAGAAGCTCTCTGGAAAAGTCAAAGACAAAAAGAAGAAGAAAGGAGAAAAGACCGAGACCAGAAAAGATGAAGCAACAATATCTTTAGAGACCATAGTTAGTACAATGGCTGAGCATGGGAACTTAAAACCAATTGTTAATATATATGATGATAGTTTAGATGTAGACAAGGTGATACTTGAAACAACAGTTGTAAGATTTTTGGTTATGTTTAGTAAAGCATTGATTGAAGTTATAGATGGTTTACTAGACAGTTTAGCTAGCATCATGTCAGTAAGAAAAGAAGTAGCTATGGCTAAAGATGCTGAGTTAGAGGAATATGTACTGATAAAATTGTACCCAAATATCACCAGTGAGGAAAAGGTTAAATTCACTAAGATACCTAGTGAAAAGTTTAGAACAAAGAGAAGGGTCAACACTAATGTCTGGTGACATTGAGAATCTAGTCAAGGAGATTGAGGAAATAACACTAAATGTGTTAAAAGAGCTGCAAATCCCAACTTCTACTGACACCAATAAAGAGGAACAAAATGCTAGTGTAGATAATGCAGTTCCAGAGATAAATATGGAATAGAATATGGAACAAAGTGTAGCTACTCCTCTGGAAGTCCCAAGAAATGATGAAGAAATGAAAGAGCTTGTAAAGGAGAAGAGCTATGAAGAAAATATCACGCTTGAGGAGAATGCCTGAGAAATACAGAGTGAGAAAAGAGTAGAGGTTAACGAGAAGATAGTAGATAGCTCTACTTCAAAAACAAATGATGACAAACAAGAATTGGTTCCGAAAAGAGAGGGAAATGAACAAGAGCCTACTCATGAAGAACCTCCAGAGAGACAAGATGCTGAGATGACTCATGTTGAAGATAAGAGAGACATTGTTGAAAAGGATACAGTTGATTCCTTGAAAGAATTTTTGGAGAAGCAAAAGGAAACTTAGATTTTGTCTGCTCCTAAGTTGTTGCAAGGGCCAATAAACTTGGCAAAAATGTCTCCTTTGTAGAAGTTAAAGCTAGGATTAATTTTTCAAGCTACTACATAGGAAGAGATTCTAAAGTCTCACATTAAGGATAGTGACCTAATTTTTGAGACATTTAGAGAAGTTTTGATTCTGGTAATTGAGTTCAAAACTTTTTTCTGGTAGTTTCAAAAAACATAAACTTTAATATCTTGCGATCCCGATATGATCTTGAGATGAAACTCACCTGAGATGTTCACTTAGTTGTTTTGCACCTTCTGGGAAAAATTTTAGGTCAATCTAAGCTCAATCAAAGGACTTATTAAAAATAGTAAGTCTCGGTATTTTTAGCTCATTTGGAACTTTTGGAAACTTTAAAAGTTCTAGACCATTATCTGAGATAAAGGGTATTCAAAAAGACCAAAACTGGGAAAAATAGTAATCTTTCAAAGTTGCAAGGTTGAGACACTTTTCTTAACATTCTCCCACTTGTCGAACACCTTACAAGAGAAAAGGGAGTATCAAGACCATGATTTAATTGCTAGGGACTGAGAGGCCCATAGACTCTGAACACCATCTAAACTTCTCTATGCTCACAGGTTTTGTCAAGGAATCTGCAACATTCATCAAAGTTTCAACCTTTTCCAAGTTTACCTTCCCATCCTCTACCATGTCAGGAACAAAATGGTACTAGACATCAATATGCTTAGTCCTTGCATGGAAAGTAGGATTCTTCACCAAACATATGTCACTCTAACTGTCACAACAAATAGTAATCTTCCTTGCATCAAACCCAACATCAGAACTCAATCTCTTAAGCCAAATGGATTCTTTACAAGCATGAGTTGCTGCCATGTACTCATCTTTAGTAGTGGACAAAGCGAGCACATGTTGCCACTTACTCATCCAACTAATAGCACCACCAAACATAGTGAACACATAAGCACTAGTGGATCTCCTACTGTCAATGTCACCTGCCCAATCTGAATCCACAAATCCATGAATACAAAGTGAATGCTGAGGTCCTGTAGGATAACCATGATAACATAAGGAATACTCAGAAGTACCCCACAAATATCTAAACACTCTCGTCACTACATCCCAATGTACCTATCTAGGATTAGCCATAAATTAATTAAGGACTCCCATTGCTTGGGTAATGTTTGGTCTTGTGCAGACCATCGCATACATCAAACTGCCAACTGCACTAGCATAAGGAACTCTACGCATATCCTCTATCTTAGAAGGAGAATATAGACAATCTTCAATAGATAACTTTGTCCCCATTATAACAAGAACAGTCAAAGGTCTGTAATCCATCATGCTGAATCTCTCCAACACAGTGTTAACATACTTACTCTAGCCAAACCAAAGTTTTATATTTGCTTTGTCTCTTCTGATTTCCATTCCCAGAATGTACCGATTTGCCCCTAGATTTTTTATCTCAAAATGTGCTGACAACTAAGACTTCAAATTAGAAATCAAACTTTTTACCATTCCCAATGAGTAACATATCATCGACATACAATGCAATAATGTGAATGCAATCATTGTCAAACTTGTAGTAAACACAATGATCTGATCACGATCTCTAAAATCCAATACTCAACACAAAGGCATAAAACTTCTGGTACCACATCCTAGGAGACTGTTTCAAACCATACAAAGACTTTTTCAACTTACAAACCAGATTTGTTTTACCTTTCACCACGTAGTGCTCTGGCTGCAACATATAGATTTCCTCCTCCAAGTCACCATGAAAGAATGTTGTCTTCACATCCATCTATTCCACTTCTAGATCATATGCTCCTACAAGAGATAATAGGAATTGATAGATGTCATCTTTGCAATGGGAGAGAAAATATCACCATAGTCAATTCCCTCTACCTAAGAATACACCTTCACAACCAATCTAGCCTTATATTTCTCAACACTACCATCTACACTGAATTTCTTTTTGAATGCCCATTTGCATCCAATAGGTTTTCGTCATTCAGGTAAAGGCACAAAGTCCCAAGTATTATTCTTTTCCAAAGAAGCCATCTCCTCTTCCATGGCCTCCTTCCAGGAACTTGCATCTTTCATACCCATAGCCTCTTTCATAGTTTTAGGCTCATCAGTGTTAGAAATCAAAGTAAAAATACAACTAGAATCATGCAATGAATAACCAAACCTATCAGGTTGCTACCTTATCTATGTGGACCTCCTCAAAGGTTGAGGTTGAGGTTCTTCATCTTCTTCTAAAATTTTAGAGCTACTAGAGCTCTCCTCATTATCAGGTCCAATAGATGTTTTTGGTTCAACTTTCTCAAGGGTGGAAGGAAGCTGAACCACATCATCTTTCTTCTCTTCTTTCTCTGGCTGCAAGACAACATAAGAAGGATTGAGTTCTCTCAAGATCACACTTCTTCTATACAGAACTCTCTCAGCTACTAGATCCCAAAGCTTGTACCCTTTCACACCGATGCCATAACTGATAAAGATACACTTTACAGCCTTGTTCTCCAACTTAGACCTCTTCTCCTTAGGCACATGTGCATATGCCTCACAACCAAATACTTGAATGTGTCTTAATTAAGGCTTTTTACCAGACCATACCTCTATAGGTGTCTTATCAACAAGCACTGATGTAGGAGACCTGTTAACTAGGTAACAAGTGGTAGCAACAGCTTCAACCTAGAACATTTATTCAAGACCAAGTCCACTTAGCATACTCCTTGCCCTCTCCATCAACGTTCTATTCATCCTCTCTACTGAAAAGAAGCTAGGTGTGTGGAAATCACTTCCTACACTAATCTAATGAGGAGAGGGCTATGTAAATTCAATTTTATCCTAACTATTACAGCAATGTTAAACCATTAACATGAGATATTGTAGCAAAACACAAAAAACAAAAAGTAGACAGAAGAAGAGAGACAAAGATTTATGGTGGGGAAAACCCTTATCGGGTGAAAAACCCCACACTCAGAAACCTACACAATGTATTAACAAATCTAAAATATGTTTACAATACACTTGCAATGCAAGCTTCAATGGTCTTCAACACTCATATCTGGAGTCAATATGGTAGCATAATAGTACCTATAAAACCTATGATACAACTCCCTCTCCAAGCACCTGTTTATATAGAAAATACAAGGCAATATTGGACCTCTCTTGGAATGGGCGTCCAACTTGGCCTCATGGCCCAAAACCCATGCCTAAGGACACTTGGTCAAAACTGTAGATTGTGCCTAACACTTGTCCACAGTTCCCATCCCAAAGGGGTCACCTATTTCCAAAATGGGCTACAACAGATGCTCTTACGACACTTACGACCATCATAGAATCTGTCATAGCGGTTACAACTTATAGCTGTAAGAGAATCTATCATACACCAGCTATAAATAGCATATTCTCTTACAACATGTCATAGTCCACCTTGGGGCACCCAAATATGCCTTTTTCAAAGATGCTTTATGACACATGTTTTCACCTGTCTTACATGCTTCTATTTATGATTCTTACATGTCATAGATTCTTCATAGGAATTCATCATAACCGTTTAGGTCAAACATTCCCTTACACAACATGGAAGATGCCAACACATGGAGAAATACTCCTACCACAAAGTGGGACTCCTCTCTCCTCATGTGAGGACAAAATTACAAGTTGTCATAATCCATGTAGGATTGACACATCACTGTGCCACATCCCACAATATGACAATTGGAATTTACAAATATTTACAACATAGGCAATTAAATAATAAATACAAACATTAATAATGTAAGGAATTTACAAGGTTGAGACACCTTAATTCCCAACATTCTCCCACTTGTCTACACCTTGTAAGAGCCAATAGAATAACAGGGTTTAACTGTTATAGGCCGAGAGGCCCATAGACTCCGAACACCATGTGAACTTCTATGTGCTCACTGGCTTCATCAATGCATCAGCAACATTCTTCAAAGTATCTACCTTCTCCAAATTTACCTTTCCATCCTCAACCATGTTTCACATGAAGTGAAACTAAACATCAATGTGCTTGGTTCTTGCATGGAAAGTTGGATTCTTTGCAAGGCAAATTGCACTCTGACTGTCACAACTAATCATTATCTATCCTACATCAACACCAATATCTAAACACAATATCTTAAGCCAAATGGCTTCCTTACAAGCATGAGTTGCTGCCATATACTCTGCTTCTGTCATGGACATAAGCACTAGTGGATCTCCTACTGTCAATGTCACCTACCCAATATGAATCCACAAATCCACAAATGTCAATAGAATGTGGAGGTCTTGTAACATTACCATGATAGCAAATGGAATACTCAGAAGTACCCCTCAAATATCTGAACACTTGCTTAATTGCATCCCAATGAACCCGTCTAGGATTATCCATACATTGACTAAGGACTCCCACTGCTTGGGTAATGTCTGGTCTTGTCCAGACCATAGCATACATCAAACTACCAACAACACTAGCATAAGGTACTCTGCTCATGTCCTCCACCTCACTAGGAGATTTTGGACAATCCTCAATAGATAACTTTGTCCCCAAAGAAACAGGAACACACAATGGTCTACAATCTACCATGCTAAACCTATCCAACATGGTCTTCACATACCTACTTTGGCTTAACCAAAGTTTTCTGTTAGATCTGTCCCTTCTAATTTCCATTCCTAGAATGTACGTGGTAGCCCCTAAATCTTTCATTTCAAATTGCGTTGATAACTCAGATTTGAAATTAGAAATCATATTCTTACCCTTCCCAATGAGCAACATATTATCAACATACAGTGCAACAATGAGAATACGATCACCATCAAACTTAAAGTACACATAGTGATCTGATTTCGATCTCACAAATCTAATTGAGAACACAAAAGAATCAAACTTCAAGTACCACTTCCTAGGGGATTGCTTCAAACCATACAAAGACTTCTTAAGTTTATAAACCAAATTTTCTTCACCTTTCACCATGTAATGCTCTGGCTGTGACATGTAGATTTCTTCCTCCAAATCACCATGAAGGAAAGTTGTCTTCACATCCATCTGTTCTACCTCCAAGTCATAAGCTACTGCGAGAGACAACATGAATCAAATGGATGTCAGCTTTGCAATGGGAGAGAAGATCTCACCATAATCTATACCCTCCACTTGTGAATACCCCTTAACAACCAATTTGGCCTTATACTTCTCAACATTGCCATCTGCACCAATTTTCTTCTTGAACAACCATTTGCATCCAACGAGTTTTCATCGAGGAGGCAAAGGTACCAAGTCCCACGTTTGATTCTTTTCCAAAGAAGCCATTTCTTCCTCCATGTCCTCCTTCCAGGAACCTGCATCTTTCATATCCAAAGCCTCTAACACAGTTCTAGGTTCATCACTATTAGTGATTAAAGCATAAGCACAACTAGAATCAAGCAATGTAAAACTAAACCTTTCAGGTTGCTTTCTTATTTGTGTAGACCTCCTCAAAGGCTGAGGTTGAGGTTCAACTTCTTCATCTGAGCTTTCAAAGCTGCTAGAGCTCTCCTCATCATCAGGTCCAACATTGTCTTTCTATTCAGTCTTCTTAGGGGTAGGAGGAAACTGAACAACATCCTCTTTCTTTACTTTTTCTTCTGGCTGTAAAATAGTGGAAGAAGGTGTAAGTTCTCTGAAGACAACACTTCTACTATAAAACACTTTTTCAGCCACAAGGTCCCAAAGCTTGTATCCTTTCACACCAACACCATAGCCAATGAAGATACACTTAACAGCCTTGTTCTCCAACTTTGACCTCTTCTCCCTAGGCACATGTGCATATGCCTCACAACCAAAAACACGAAGATGCCTTACTGAAGGCTTTCTACCAGACCACACCTCCATGGGTGTCTTTCCAACAGGAGCTGTTGTAGGAGATCTGTTTACTAGATAGCAAGCAGTGGCAACAGCTTCAACCCAAAACTTTTGTTTTAGGCCAGCTCCACTAAGCATACTCCTAGCCTTCTCCATCAGTGTCCTATTCATCCTCTTTGCAACTCCATTTTCCTGTGGGGTGTATGGAGTTGTCTTATGCCTTTCAATCCCAAGTTTCTTCCAATACTTATCCAATTCTATAGTACATAACTCACCACCATTGTCAGTTCTCAAACATTTAATCTTTTTACCAGTCTAATTTTTAGCAAAGGACTTAAACTCCTTAAACTTGCTATAGACTTCAGATTTGCTTCTGAGAAAATAAATCCATGTCCTTCTACTGTAATAATCTATGAAAGATACAAAATATATAGACTTTGATAATGAAGGAACATTAACAAGACCAAACACGTCAGAATGAATAAGGTCCAACACACCAGAAGACTTATGAGAACTCGAGTAAAACTAAACACGATTTTGTTTTCTATAAATGCAATGTTCGCAAAAGTCAAACTCAAGATAACAATCATCTAACCCCTCAATGAGGTTCTTATTTTTTTGGGTACGTAGACCCTTCTCACCAATGTGGCCAAATCTCTTATGCCATAACATTATCTTTTTAGTAGGAAGTGTAACTTCCAATGCATGATTACAACCATCAAGACTAGAAACAATAGATTTCTTCACTGCTCATTTAGATGGTGGGGATGAAGTGACTGCTGCCCTCTTCCTTGAGTTAGAAGAACTATTGCATTGTGAAATGCATGCCTCCAGCTGAAACAGAGTACCTCTCCTAGTACCCTTAGCAAGCACCATAGCTCCCCTAGTCATCTTGCATCTTTCTTTTGAAAAGACAACCTGCACACCTGCATCATTCAACATACTTACAGAAAGAAGGTTTCGTGCTAAGCCTGGGATGTGTATAATCCCATAGATCCCCTTCACTCATCCATCAGGGAATCAGATAGAGACTCTTCCATGACCAACAATCTTCAAATGAGATTCATCACCTAGATACACCTTTCCACCATTGAACTCCTCATACTTGGTAAACCAGTCTCGATGCGAGGTCATTTGGAATAATGCACTAGAGTCAATCAGCCACATATCATCAAATGCATGGGTTGCTAGGGCTACAATGAAAGCATCACCATCATCTTGTGACTTGTCAGAATCTAAATTAGGAGCTTTCTTCTTCTTTTTCTTCTCCTCTTTGCATTCCTTTCAAAAATGCCCAGTTTTGCCATAGTTCCAACAAAGAGCCTTGGACTTTCTAGGAGATTTGGATCTACCCTTCTTAGGTTTCTTGTCCTTCTTCTTCCCTTTCTCCTTGGGTCTTCCAAGAACTACAAGGGCCTCTTTGGCTACCTCAGAAGACTTTCTCTGCATCTCTTCAGACAACAGTGAAGAAACCACTTCTTCCATTTTGAATGTGGATGTGGTGCTTCTAATAGCCATGACAAGATGATCCCATGAGTCTGGTAGAGAATAAAGTAGGGTCATACAATGATCCTCCTCCTCCATCTTCACACCAATAGATGTCAATTGTGCAACCAGCATGTTAAATATATTCATATGTTCAGCGATGGATCCTCCATCCTCCATTCAAAGGGAATACAACTTCTTTCTCAAGAAAAGTTTATTAACTAGGGATTTGGCTTGATACACATCCCCCAACTTCTTCCAAAGTAGTTTTGCAGTAGTCTCCTCATGGACATTTAATAGAACAGAATCAGCAAGACTAAGTCTTATGAGACCATTAGCCTTCCGATCCTTGAGATCCCACTCATCTTGTGACATTGCAGCTGGTTTAGTTCCATTAACACTTTCCCAAAGGTCTCGGTCTATAAGCATGTATTCCATCGTGAGCTTCCACAGCTCAAAATTAGTGCCATTGAATTTCTCCACTTCAAATCTTCTGGATGTGCTTGCCATCTCCTTGCTGTAACAAGATACATAATACTCTACATAGACTCCCACTCAACCTAAGATCAGCTCAAAAAACCCCTACCCAACAACTAGGACCAAAGGTGATCAAGCTCTGATACCAACTGAAAGGAAGCTAGGTGTGCGGAAATCACTTCCTACACTAATCTAATGAGGAGAGGGCTATGTAAATTCAATTTTATCCTAACTATTATAGAAATGTTAAACCATTAACATGAGATATTGCATCAAAACACAAGAGCCAGAAAGTAGATAGAAGAAGAGACAAAGATTTACAGTGGGGAAAACCCTTATCGGGTGAAAAACTCCACTCAGAAACCTGCACAATGTATTAACAAATCTAAAATATGTTTACAATACACTTGCAATGCAAGCTTCAATGGTCTTTGACACTCGTATCTAGGGTCAATCTGGCAGCATAATAGTACCTTTAAAACCTGTGATGCAACTCCCTCTCTAAGTACTTGTTTATATAGAAAATATAAAGCAATATTAGACCTTTCTTGGAATGGGCATCCAACTTGGTCTCATGGCCCAAAACCCATGTCTAAGGAAACTTGGTCAACATTGTAGAATGTTCCTGACACTTGTCCATAGCTCCCATCCCAAAGGGGTCACCTATTTCCAAAATGGGCTATGACAAATGCTCTTACGACACTTATGACCGTCATAGAATCTATCATAGGGGTTACAACTTACAGCTGTAAGAGAATCTGTCATACACAGGCTATAAATAACATATTCTCTTACAACATGTCATAGTTCACCTTGGGGTGCACAAATATGCCTTTTTCAAAGATGCTTTACGACACATGTCTTCACCTATCTTACATGCTTCTATTTATGACTCTTACATGTCATAGATTCGTCATAGGAATCCGTCATAATCGTTTCGGTCAAACATTCCCTTACACAACATGGAAGATGCCAACACATGGCAAAATACTCCTACCACAAAGTGGGACTCCTTTCTCCTCATGTGAGGACAAAATTATAAGTTGTCATAATCCATGTAGGATAGACACATCACCATGCCAAATCCCACAATATGACAATTGGAATTTACAAATATTTACAACATAGGCAATTAAATAATAAATACAAACATTAATAATGTAAGGAATTTACAAGGTTGAGACACCTTAATTCCCAACATCTACAACTCCATTTTGTTGAGGGGTATATAGAGTTGTCTTGTGCCTCTCAATCCCATGTTCTTTACAGAACTTGTCAAAATCTGCTCAACAGAACTCACCACCATTGTCAGTCCTCAAACACTTAATATTTCTATCCTTTTGATTCTCTACAAGAGCTTTGAACTCTTTGAATCTATTAAAGACTTTAGATTTACTTCTAATGAAATACACCCATGTCCTTCTACTGTAATCGTCAATGAATGAAACATAGTAAATAAATTTTAAAATCAAAGGAACATTAATAGGACCAAACACATCAGAATGAATCAAGTCCAACACCTCAGAAGATTTGTGAGAACTGGAATAAAGCTAAACATGGTTTTGTTTTCCATAAATGCAATGTTCACAGAAATTGAACTCAAGGTTACAATCATTCATACCCTCAACAAGATTTTTATTCTTTAGGGTCCTCAAACCCTTTTCACCAATGCGACCAAGCCTTTGGTGCCATAACATTATCTTCTCAGCTGGAAGTTTCATCTCCATAGAATGAGCACCCTTAGGTACCCAGAAAGCACGACCATTGGAAGTAGATGCAACAATCTTCTTTGTTGTTGGTTCCAGTGGTGAGGATAAAGACTCTGAAGCTCTCTTCTTTGAAACAGAGGCATTAGTGCATTGTACTGCGCATGCATCAAGCTGAAACAGAGTGCCAATCTGAACAACCTTAGCCAACACAATAGATCCTCTTGTCATCTTGCATCCTCCATTCAATAAAACAACCTGCACACCCACATCATTCAATTTACTTATAGAAAGAAGGTTCCATGTCAAACCAGGGATATGCAGAACACCATTGATTCCCTTTACTCATCCATTAGGGAATCAAATCAAGACTCTTTCATGGCCAACAATATCTAGGTGAGAATCATCACCCAAGTACACCTTTCCACCATCGTATTCTTCATACTTCAAAAACCAGCCCCAATGCAAGGTCACGTGAAAAGATGCACTAGAGTCAATAAGCCACACATCCTCAGATGCATGTGTTGCCAAGGCAATGACAAATTCTTCTCCTTCATCCTGAGAGGACTTGTCAGAATCTGAATCATAATTCTTCTTCTTTTTCTTTTTCTCCTCCTTGCACTCCTTGTGGAAGTGACTAGGTTTGCCACAGTTCCAACACAGGGCCTTGGAATTTCTGGGAGACTTAGATCTCCCACGGGATTTGGATCTTCCTTTTTCTTCCTTCTTATCCTTTTTCTTTCCCTTCTATTTAGATCTACCACAAATTGCAAGAGCCTCCTTAGCTGATTCAGAAGACTTTCTCTGCATCTCTTCAGACAACAATGAAGAAACCACTTCATCCATCTTGAAGGTGGTAGTGGTACTCCCAATGGCCATAACAAGGTGGTCCCACAAATCTGGTAAGGAACACAGTAATGTCATACATAGATCCTCCTCCTCCATCTTCACACCAATAGAAGTCAATTAGGCAACAAGCATATTGAATGTATTTAGGTGATCAACGACATATCCTCCATCTTCCATCCTTAGAGAATATAATTTATTTCATAGTAATAACTTGTTCACTAGGGATTTAGCCTGATAAACATCTCCAAGCTTCTTCCAAAGTTCCTTTGCAATCTTCTCTTCATGGATATTTAGGAGTACTGAATCAGCCAAATAGAGTCTTATCAAACCCTTAGCTTTTTGATCTTTGAGATCTTAGTCTTCTTGAGACATTGCCATTGGTTTTGTACTAGATACAGCTTCCCATAAATCCTGATCTACAAGCATGTCCTCCATTTTGAGTTTCCACAACTTTAAATTACCGCCATTAAACTTCTCTATCTTAAACCTCCCAGATGTGCTCGCCATCTCTTACCTGCAACAAAGATTTCAAAATCCTCTGCACAAGCTCCCACTCAAATGAAGATCAACTCAAAAAACCCTCTACCCAACAACTAGAACTAAAAGGTGATCAAGCTCTAATACCAACTAAAAGGAAGCAAGGTACATGGAAAATGCTTCCTACCCTAATCTACTGAGGAAAGGTTTATGCAAATTTCAACTTTTATAGTTACAGATTAAGATGCACATTAATAGAAAGATAATAACAATTTCCAAATGCAAACACAAACTCACAACACAAGATATACATGGGGAAAACCCTTTCAGGTAAAAATAACCCACACTCCAAAGCTGCCCAATATATTATTCAGAAATCAGGAAGATTACAATATACTTGTAGAGAAAGCTTTTACAAGAGTATATCCAACCAGATATCCAGGAGGTAATTCAACATCTATAAGATTCTTACATACAACCTCCATCTCAAGTTCTTGATATATAGGAGATACAATATAATACACCGCCAACAGTAATTACAAAACCATGAGCTAAAACCACCCAAAAGTGGCACCTAAATTATCTCCAATCAAATATGCCTTGTGATGTGCCAAAACACACACCAACTCATGTAATTCTCCCCTTTACAGCTCTTTTATGTGTCCAAGATGTTTTTACATTTCCCAAAAACAGAAGGTCAAACTTCCGGAGGTCATAACTTTTGATCGGGCTGTCTGATTGACGAACCGTTTAATGCATCAGAAAGATCGTGAAGAGATCTATCACCCTATAACCTACTATGCTAGTTGTGACAAGTTTTGGGACATTTAGAGAAGTTTTGATTCTAGTAATTGAGTTAAAAACATTTTTTTGGTAGTTTCAAAAATAGAAACTTTAATATCTCGCGATCCAGATATGATCTTGAGACAAAACTCACCCAAGATGTTCACTTAGTTGTTCCGTACCTTCTAGAAAATTTTTTAGGTCAATCTAGGCTTAATTGAAGGGCTTATTAAAAATAGTAAGTCTCTTTATTTTTAGCTCGTTTGGAAACTTTTGGAAACTTTGAAAGTTCTAGACCATTATCCGAGATAAAGGGTATTCAAAAAGAGAAAAACTGGGAAAAATAGTAATCTTTTGAAGTTGCAAGGTTGAGACACTTTTCTTAACATGAAAAACAAGGAGAGAAACATGAAGTTAGGGGGAGCAATGTGGAAAGAGAAAGGGGGAGTATTGTAATAGTTTTTCACATCAAGTGTTGCCATCAATGCCAAAGGGGGAGATTGTTGGCAACTTGGAAAACATCAATGATAGAGACATTGTTGGTATGATGAAGTATGATTATGCATGATGTTTGAAGGTGTTGTCATTTATGACAACAAGAAAAGGAACAAGTTTGAAAGAGATATGTTGGTCCGGTGAAGAAGACTTAGTCATTTTGGCTAAGTGTTGGTAGTGTATAGAGATAGCAACAGAGAGACAATGTTTTGATTGGTATTGGTGCATAGTTGAAGATCAGGTCATGTGGTTCTGGTATGTTTTTTGTAGTCCTTATAAGATCTTATATCTAAGATTTCAGCTTTTAAAAAGCATTGAAAGTATATCTTCTGTAGACACCCAAATTTGTCCCAACTTTGTCCATGTCCTACAACACCTTGTCAAAAACATTATCCTAGACATCATGTAGCATTTTGTCCTAAATCCCACTCTTAACCCCACTTATTCCATTAGCCAATTAATTAAATAAATTTTATTTATTTAATTAATTTCCACATCATATCCTAATCCCACTATCCAATTAATTAAATAAATTTTATTTATTTAATTAATTTCCCACATCATATCCTAATCCTACTATCCAATTAATTAAATAAATTTTATTTATTTAATTAATATCCAACTCATATCCCAACTAATTCAAATATTTTATTTGAATCAAGTTCTCATCATAAGCCAACTTTCCAATTAATTAAATAAATTTTATTTATTTAATTAATTTATCTTATCATTAAGCCGACATGTGTGCCTCTTTCATTTAAAAAAGATAAGTGGTACTACAGCCTTTTATTTAATATCTTTCATATGTAGTACTTTTTTATGTACACAAGCACACATGAGCCCTATCCTCCCTCCACTTGTCAAATGACTACAACTCCCTTGAAGAGTGGGATAACCGAATCAATCCTAGCCGTCCACATCAATCAATTAGCTTTTTAATCTCAACCATCCATTTGAACCAAGCCTTTTCTATAAATCAACCCCCTCACAAGCCATTAGCATGCATTGAGCTTCAAGTAACATTATTCTACCAAATTATCTAAAGCATGCATTGATCCTCAAGTATCCACATGCTATCGAAATATCATTAGAGCCTTTGCATCCTTCATCTATCATTCATTCTAGCATCTTCATCTTAATGCTATGCTGCAGAAGTGAGCGCCCAACATTCTTCCAACAATAATCCTTCAAAATCTTGCATGCTCATGCGAGGTGGAGAAGAGCAATGGAGATAAATCGAGCATAGCATGGAGATCAGTTTGCATTTACAATTTGTTATTTTGATTTTCATGTTGTCTTGTGCTTCATTGTGCATTGCTAGGGTTTTTATCATTGATGTTTATTCATTTGCCCTAATTTGCAATTTTACCCTAACATACATTTGGCACGCCTGGTGGGACTCACGTCCTTGATTAACCACTCTTGTTTGAGTTGTTTTTATGAAGTTTAGATCTCTTGGAGCGCCAATCTTTCATTTTTGCAAGCTTTTGTAGCAAAAATTTGCATTTTTCTAACCCTAGTTTGCAAAGATTTGGCTAAAAATATATGTAGATGATCTCTTAGCCAAAATCTAACCTCACCATTGCATCCGGGATGCTATTTCCATAAACTTTGAGTACAAATTTGCCTAAATTTGATGAAAAATGGAGCATTTGGTGAAGAAAACAACAACCGGTCTGCAACAATGCGCCTCTGGTAATTCAGGTCGCCTCTGATCAAACAGCAGTCGCTTGGGCTAAATCAGCTCGCCTTTGAGTAAACAGTAGTTGCTTATGGTCAAATCTAGCTCACTTTTAAACAAACAGTGCTCGCTTTTGAACAAAGAGAGATCGCATATGGTAAACTTGGTCACTTATGGTTAACATTTGCATTCCGTCTCCTGAAACTCTCCAGATCGCTTTTGGGTTATTATGCATCACTTTTGGTCTTTTGTTGGTCGCATATGAACTATTATTTGGCACTTTTATCCATTTTTGCATCGCTTTTGAGTAAAAATCAGCCGCTTTCTGTATCTTTGTGTCGCTTCTACATTGAAATCGACCGCCTACAGTGTTTTGTGGATCACTTTTGTAATAACAGTGGTCGCCTCTAACCCTATGTGCATTGCTTATGAACTGACAATAGCTGCTTTTAATCTGATATGCATCGCTTTTGAACTGACAGAGCTCGCCTTTGCAGAATAGGGTTTTTTTGTTGCAACTGTCATTTTGCAGGTACAGGTCGCTTATAGGCTGAAATCGATCACTTAAGGGTTTATCTGGATCGCCTATAACCCTACAGGAGTCACATTTGGTGTTTTTGCATCGCATTTAATATGCAAGTGCTTGCATGTTGCTAAAAAGAGATCACTTCTGATAAACAGTAAATTGCCTCTGCACTTTTCTTAACCGCCAAGGTTCACCCGTACCTCCTACATCCCATAAGGAGGTAGATTTTTTCTTTTTATCATAACTTTCACATACGGAGGCCAAATTGCACAAACGAGGACTCATTGGAAAGCTGGGAGGACAAGCTTCACAACTGTACCACTTTTATTAGGTGACTATACTATTTTTCAGGCTTTTTTATCAGTCAAAGTTTAGGTTCATTGCAAACTTCATTTGAGCATAACTTGAGCAATTTTGATCAGTTTTCAACGAATCTTTTTTTCAAATTGCTTAGAATCTCCTAAACTTTCTGTTTATGCAATCTATTTTTCTGTATCAGATAATTTTTATCAATATTTTTAGATTTCATATTTTTCATGTAATCATCTTCTTTGCAAGTTTACTTGTTTCTTTTTGGAATTTGGTGACTTGTAGGAGCATCTAAAGAGCTGGAGCAGCATTGGCATCAACATCTACAGCAAATTGGAAAGCAATTGTATCAGGTGCACTCATTCTAATATTTCATCTCTTAATCTTGATTGATCACACATTTGGACTTTGGGCATAAAACGAACAATTGTTTGCAAATTCACATCAAAAAAATTGGGCTAAAACGAACCATTGTCTTTCACACATTTGGCTTTGGATCTAAAATGAACAAGTGCTTGAACTGTTTGATCACACATTGAATTTCTAAGGTTAATGAACCCCATGCGAGTGTGACCAAGTAAATGTGTATGCTCTCTCCTCGCGTCCCAACATGAACTTGGAGATCAAAAACATTTACTTGTGTTGCTTTTGTTTAGCCTTAGAGAGGCCTGCCTTGGTATCCACCCCAAGGGAATGACCTCAAGCGGTACTTTCATCCGGTCCGCTATAAAAATCAGAGGATAAGGTGAAAGCCAAGTCTAATCGGTATTAGTGCTCACCATACAGTGCTAACTCGAAAGGAGGTGTACCTTTGTGTATATTAAAACTCCTAGTAGGGTTAGTTAAAGTCTTAAGTGGCTTGCTGGATGCTCGTGGGGTGCCGGTCCCCTGGATTTTCACTAGAACCTCCTTGTGATAGTGGCCTTGCCTTAACTAGGCCTTGTTGAATTGTCTTCATGTGCTTGCTTAACCATCATCACATTCTTCCAAACTAGCAACTTGCTTATGTGTCTTGTGTGAGTGATTCATGTGTGTATATGCATAATCATTTGTTTGAATATTGCCACGTCAAGCTCTAAACACCCAAACATATAAAGACAAGTCATCCTACACATTCTTCCAATAACATTCAAACCCAATCACTTTCATCCCAAACATAGCCAAGTCATCCAAACAATCCACATCATCATCCAAATCCCTAAACAAACACTTGCTAAAAGGACTTAAGACAAACACTTGGTGACAACATGTCTACACTAGAGGACCTAGAAATTAAATTCCAAAGATTCCTCCAAAATCTTTATCAAGGATCACAACCCCTAAACCAAGATGCCATTGAAATATTACAATTCTTCCTCCAAAGAGCTCAACCCCATGCAAGCCAATCACCTCAACTACAACACTTCATAACCCAAGACCAACACCTTTTAGCCACTAGTCAATCTCAACAAGTACAACAAACCTTAGCCACTCCATACCAACCTAATCCACCTTATAGCCACATGTCATATCCATCCACTTCCTATCAACTTAATCCACCTTATAGCCACATGCCATATCCATCCACTTCCTATCAACCTAATCCAGCTATCCACCAAGTCAATGCCACATCAACCTATCAACCTCCACCTCAAGCTTATCTAATCCCTCATACCACCATTCCAATGCACTACCAAGCCCATCCACAAGGCAATCAAGTGATATCACAAGAACAACATGCAAGTCCAAAGAGCTCTTTGTACATAAATCAAGCAAGTCCAAGTACACCTCTTCAACAAGACCATCAAGCACTATTGATAGACCTAAGTCCACCTTTACAACAAGAAGCACATCCAGGTCCAAGTGGTCCCTTGTACATAAATCAAATCCCAATTTATCCTATACCAGATCTAATAACCTTTGACAAGGGAGATACCAATCTAGAGTGGCCTCAACCATCCAATCACATGCCAGCACATGAGCCAACTAGTTTTATCCCAACACCACCATGTGATCCTACTCCTAGTCCATTGGTCCATCAACCTCCCAAACCACCAAGCCCTCCATTACCTTCATCACCATGTCATTCTAATCCTTCACCTAAGGATGCAGCTGAGAGAGTTTTACAAAGAATGCTTGAAGCAAAACTCATTGAACTTCCTGAAGTCAAATCATGTGAAGAAAGTCCATATGATGAACATGATTATTGTGCATACCATAGGACCAAAGGCCATAATACAAATCAATGCCCAATATTTGTCCCAATTGTTTACAAGGTGTATCAACATACAATAAGAAATCATGTCACATCATCCCAATCCCATGTATCACCCTCATCCAATCCAAATCTTAGCCTATCAAACTTAATTATCCTTCCATCCAATCAAAGTCCTAATCATAAGCCTGCAACATCATCTGCTATTATTGCTCATCCATTATATTGCTCATCCACTCATACCCTTGCAAAGGATGTGATCCATTGGCTACTAGCTAGGAATAAACTACCTCCATGTCAAACATCTATTCAAGAGTCCTACACCATGCCTAGCCCTTCAAGCCCATCATGTGACCTACAAACCAACAAGTCTATTCAAGAGTCTCCTATTATGAATCCAAGTCAAGAGTCATCATATTCTCATGTTGTTGACCACGAGCCTATCCAAGAGTTATCCACTTCCATTCAAGCAACCCAAGAGGTATGTCAAAGGTTTAATCCTAAGCATGTGGAAACATTAAGCCCTAGTCCAACTCAATATCAAATGCCTTCCATCCAACCCATCCATAATATTTATCTTTTCCATGATCAAGATGATAGCCATAATGATGAATCTATCCATGAGCCACTTGATCTTATCCATCTCCCAACAACCATTCATGAGCAAGCTATCCAAATTCAACCTATCCATAATATTTACCTTCTTTATGATCAAGATCATACCTATAAAGAAGCTATCCATAATCTTATATCCATCCATGAGCAAGATATCCGCATTGCTCCTAGTCATCCGCCATCTAGCCCAATCCCTAATAAGAAAACATCCACTTGTCATGATGAGACACTTGTCCCCCAAGTAAGCATAAAAGATCAAACAAATAACTTGGATCTACATGAACATAATGCTAATCAAGATCCTAATGATCCTTCATCCCCATCTACCATTGATTCCACTTCAAGTCCACCATCATGTCCTATTGGTCTTACCACCCTTATACATGAGTTTTCTTCCTTCGGACAACAACAACCTTTATCCACTTCACCTTCTCCATCCAATAATAAACTCAAGTCTAGTGTTCAAACCACACCAAGCCCTATATTCAATGGCATCCTCCAAAACATGAACTACCAAGGTAAAGGTCTAGGCCTTTATGAAAAAGGTATTTTGGAGCCAAACCATGTCAAGATTCCTCCATGCTCATATGGCCTTGGATACACACCACAAGGTAAACAAGGCCAAGATGTTGGTAATCCTTTCATGCATCCTAAACCTACCACTTTCCATCGCACCCCCCATCATCTACCCAAAACATATGTTGCCATTCTAACTCCATCACCCTATAAAAGTCAAAAGCATGTGACGATACACCTTCCACCATCCACTTTACCTCCACTTTTACCAACTCCAAATATCCCTCCATCCACCTTGGCACCATTGCTTCCAACACCTAACATACCTATCATTCATAAGTATCATTACATCCCTAATCATGACCAACAAATGCACACATCGTTTAAGCATAAAGCTTCCAATCATTCCATCCACTCCACCCACCCCATGGGATTCGAAAGCAAAACTTTTGATGCCTTTACTTATAAAGCCAAAAATCCAACTAAAACTCCTAAGGACCCTCATGCCTTAGGGCATAAATGTGAAAAGTCTCTAAATCATCCATCTTCTAAGCAAAGTACATTCACAAAGCTATCCAAGCCCATACCTCCAAAAGCAAAGCCCAAAAGTAAAATGGTTTGGGTTCCTAAGCAAATAGCTAGCAAAGCAAATAAGGCATCTTCATCCACGTCTCAAGAATCCCAATCACCTATCTCCATCCAAAAGCCTATTTCCATCCAAAACTTCCATTCCTTTCAAAAATCCCACAAACAAAACAAAAGCACTAAAAATACTAAATCTATGTGGGTTCCTAAATCACTTCATCAACCATCTCCTAAGCAAACATCTCCATTGCTTCCTACACCACCATCCAATCACAAGCTTCAATGTTTAACATGGTGTGTGCAACCATTGGTCATGGTTCCCTTCCACTCCGCAGTACCTCCACATAACTACATCTACCCATCTTTCATCCATTATCCTACAAATCTTCCCCATCACCTTCCTATGGTCCATGCTTTTGCATAAGCCTTTTATCCATCTATCCTTGCATGAACCTTCCATAATCCACATCATAATCCACTATCCCCATCCATCCATCCTTGCATCAATCTTGCATAATCAACATCATAATCTATTATCTACCTAATCCATCTCCCATCCATGCAATCCCTTATCAACATCTATGAGCATAATGACATGGTCCATGCAAAGACATCATCCATCTCTAAAGGGACACTACCAACATTCATAGCACTAGACACTTGAGTCCCTCCTATCCATTACCATGGTGAAAACTTGGCAAATAGGCGCCATGTGTAATTGTCAACCCATCTAAATACAAAAAAAAAAAAAAGGAAAAAAAAAATCAAAATAGTAAAGAGAAATCCCTTCGTCCAACGGTGAAAACCTGGTAAACAGGCGCCTTGGATAAGTACCATGATGAAAATCTAGCAAATAGGCGTCATGTGTAGGTTGATCTTCTATGTCACTTACACTTGGGGGCACATTGTCTCATCCATCTTATCATATCCAACCTATCATTTTCCATCCTACCCTATCTTACCATTACCATACCATCCTTAGCTAATACATAAACCTGCCTATCCTATTGAACCCATTTATCCATCCTTCTACCTTTTGATTTTGATAAAGACATAGGGGCAAAAATGTTGAAACATGTTAGGATATTTCTTGACATACCTTCTTTCCAAACCAAGTCCTATCCATTGACCATTTATCCATCTTATTCAAACCAATCTATCATGTCATCCCTTGGTCATGAACTTTGTCATGTAAAAATCCTAAGCATTACCACCTAGAATGGGGCAAGTTCTTCTTATGCAACATAGCCTTTGAAGATCACATCCTAGCTCCCTTATGATTCATCCACTATGGCGTATCCTTATCACAAGCTTTCCATCTTATAGCTTATCCCCATATGTTTATCATGAGCTTTCCACTATAGCCTACCTATCCATTTATCATGAGGCATGAATCCATCCCTTATACGGCCTATCCTCTTATCTATCCATCTCTCATGAACCTTCCATCCCATCCAACTCTCATGATCTTGCCATCATATTTACTATGAGCCCATCCTTTTATCCATCCATTCCACCTAGACTTGGTTTTCTCCCTTGTCATTGGTATCTAGCACAAAGGCTACCCAAATTGTAAATCCATTGGTGTTTTCCAAAATATTTCAAAAAACACAAAAAAAAAATCCAAATATTCTCAAAAATCCAAAAAAATCAAATATCCAATGAAAAATTCAAACACTAAAACTAATCGCATCATCCAAAACAATCCACTCCATAAACATTCAATCAAAATCATATCATCATAATCATCAATTCTTCTTATCAATAACATTCATTCACCAATCACTTCTTCCAATCATATCAATTAAATCAATCTAAGCAATGATCTTAAATCCAAGTCACACTAATCCATATCAAGCAAGCTAATCAATCAAGAAATATTATCCAATTAAATCAATAGGTTTTGATCCTAATCTTGTCATGAACCAAATCAATCGTCATCAATCATCATCAATGGGATATAGCGTTCCCACATCCTTGTGTTGATCTAGGGATATAGCTTTCCCCATAATGACAACACTATCATCATCAATCAAACAATCAATCATTGGTTTATGACTTGACAAGGGCAATACCTTGTTTGTTTTACATCCTTTGAGCACACTAAGAACACTTGCTTATGCTTAGATTGAGTGGACACTCTAATCATCATAGCATCACTATCATCATTCAAAACAATCCAATCATCAAAACAATCAACCCAACAATAACAAACATCACAACCAAAGCACATCAAGCTAGCCATCAAAACAAATCCAATCACTTCAACAAATCAAAAAGCAACTCAATATTCCACATATCATTCCATCATCAACATTTCATGAAATCAATCTAATCAGCATTTCCTCATCTTCAAATCATTTCCAAACAATGATCCAAATGCAAGTCATCATAAAGCTATACCAATCAAGTTAATCAATCAAGCCAAGTTATCCAAACACAATCCATGGTCTTGATCCTAGCCTTGTTGTAAGCTAAATCAATCAATCAACTAGCCAACCAACTCAACAAACAACTTTGTGTTGATCTAGGGATATAGCTTTCCCCGCAATGACAACACTCTCAACTATCAACAATCAGCAATTAATCATTGGTTTACAGCTTGACAGGGGCAATACCTTGTTTGTTTTTGTATTATTTGTGCATGCTTGCTTGCTTGCTTGTGTGTGTTATCATTTTATCTTGCATTTGCATCATATCGGTATCAATCTAGCTAATATTCATATCTTGTATCTAGACAAGGTTGTATTACGCTGGGGCATAAGACACATCATCACCTTGGTCCTCATACCTTGGTGCATAATGTCTGGTGCTATATCAAACATCATGGTTGCTCACTTTCATTGCAGCATAACGCATCATCCTTTTATCTATCTACCCCCTTATCTTTCTTTTGTCACCAAGCCATTTCTTTTCGAGAGCATACCCGTGTTTGTCCAACCCACCTATCCTCTCGAGGGGGCATCATCATCCCATTTCATCCTTACATCATCATCACTATCCTTTTCCTCTATCCATACCTTAGCTTCTTTGAAATGATGTTACTCGACACAAAGCTTATCATCTCAAACATCATCTCAAAGAGGGGCAAAATGTAGACACCCAAATTTGTCCCAACTTTGTCCATGTCCTACAACACCTTGTCAAAAACATTATCCTAGACATCATGTAGCATTTTGTCCTAAATCCCACTCTTAACCCCACTTATTCCATTAGCCAATTAATTAAATAAATTTTATTTATTTAATTAATATCCCATTCAATCCCATCCTTATCCTACTTAGCCAATTAATTAAATAAATTTTATTTATTTAATTAATTTCCACATCATATCCTAATCCCACTATCCAATTAATTAAATAAATTTTATTTATTTAATTAATTTCCCACATCATATCCTAATCCTACTATCCAATTAATTAAATAAATTTTATTTATTTAATTAATATCCAACTCATATCCCAACTAATTCAAATATTTTATTTGAATCAAGTTCTCATCATAAGCCGACTTTCCAATTAATTAAATAAATTTTATTTATTTAATTAATTTATCTTATCATTAAGCCGACATGTGTGCCTCTTTCATTTAAAAAAGATAAGTGGTACTACAGCCTTTTATTTAATATCTTTCATATGTAGTACTTTTTTATGTACACAAGCACACATGAGCCCTATCCTCCCTCCACTTGTTAAATGACTACAACTCCCTTGAAGAGTGGGATAACCGAATCAATCCTAGCTGTCCACATCAATCAATTAGCTTTTTAATCTCAACCATCCATTTGAACCAAGCCTTTTCTATAAATCAACCCCCTCACAAGCCATTAGCATGCATTGAGCTTCAAGTAACATTATTCTGCCAAATTATCTAAAGCATGCATTGATCCTCAAGTATCCACATGCTGTCGAAATATCATTAAAGCCTTTGCATCCTTCATCTATCATTCATTCTAGCATCTTCATCTTAATGTTATGCTGCAGAAGTGAGCGCCCAACATTCTGCCAACAATAATCCTTCAAAATCTTGCATGCTCATGCGAGGTGGAGAAGAGCAATGGAGATAAATCGAGCATAGCATGGAGATCGGTTTGCATTTACAATTTGTTATTTTGATTTTCATGTTGTCTTGTGCTTCATTGTGCATTGCTAGGGTTTTTATCATTGCTGTTTATTCATTTGCCCTGATTTGCAATTTTACCCTAACATACATCTTCAAGTAGCCTAAATCTAGAATTGCAGAGAATAGAGGTAATCATAATAGAACACTCATTTGTTTTGGTCCGCATTTCTTCAGTGATGAATATTTTGTTATGTAGTTTTAGGGTATTGTAAACACTTGTATAAAGTATCTAAATCCATAGCTATAGAGCCTGAAGTCCACTGGAGTGACAATTTTGAGCTACTAAATATAACTATATGGCTTGACAATGTTTGACTGTGACAGGGTCTAAGTTCTATTGGTCCATATTTTGCCGCATGATAATATTATGTTCTGTAGTTCTTAAGGTATGATCTCTGATGTCTAAGGAGTCTTTTATATGATTTTGAGCAAATCTTGTGTTCCGTAGTGAAATTTAAAGTCTAACAGATAGACTGAGTCAGTAACAGTCTATGTTTGAGGCCAACATGATAGTTTGATTTGTGTATGGTAAGTTCTATTGATTGGAACTTTATTCTAGGTGTTATTTAATTGAAGCCAACATATGAGAATGTGATTCAAGTGTGGTTTGGGTTTGCTCTGTATTTTAGTGACTCAATTTGGTTGACAAGTTACAAATTGTTTGACTACATGCTTCATCTAATTAGGCTGACCTAATATGAAGATTCTAAGTGTTGCAGATATATATGAGATCCAATTCAGTGTTTGGTGAATTGATGTTCAAATTTGAAGGTGTGTGTATGACATGTGAAAGATTATGATTTGTGAAGGTGATAAAAGTAGAAGAAGAGAGATCTTGTTGCCATGTAAGAACAAAGTAGTAAAATACAATAGTCATAGGTGAAGAGTTTTGAGTCAGTATTTCTATGCTTCATTGGAGCTATAACCATGCATGTGTAGATGCAATCAAAGCAGTTCAACCTAGCAGTGAGCCATCCTTCTTTCCTTCTTTCTTTCTCTAGGCAGTGATCCTATTTTGGTAGTGAGCATTTCTTTGGATAGTGAGCCTTAAGGCAGTGAGCCTCTAATAATTTAGTATTGATATTACATAATTATTGTGAGCTAACACTCACCATGGTTTTTCCCAGTTTTGGGTTTTCCACATAAAAATCTCAGTGTTCATGTGTGATGCCTTGTAGTTGCTTCTTTTGTGTTTAATTTGCTTTGTTGTTATTTCTAGAAAATGGACTACTAGTTTAATAAGTAAAAGGTTTAATAGAATACTGATTCACCCCCCCTCTTAGTATTTTGGGTGTTCAACATTCATAAGAGATGTGAAGTTGTCAAAATCAGATACATACTCATGGATTTCAAATGAAGAGCATTTAAATATATCCTTATGATACATAACTTGTATATAAGTGAGAACATGAGGATTCATATTAAGAAATTTGTACAAATTCTCAAAGTTTTTGATATATGAATGTAAAGATACCAACAAGCAATGATATGAAGATTCCATAATGAAATGTCTTGTAATATCAATGTCCAATAAGATCTAATAATACAAGACATGTAAAGTTTTATGATACTTAACATACCCTAGATGCATGACTATTTCACTCCTACGCACTTGTTTGAGGGAAAGGGCTAAGAGGACACACAAAATCCACAACAAACATAATGGATATGAGGAAAGAGTACAACAAAACAAGGCCCAATTGATGATTTTATGTATTTAGATTGAATGCAATAAAAGAATACCCATTTATGCTTGTCTATGCACCTACAATGTTCATTTTTTTCACTTTTGCCAATGCAAATGCCTAAAATATGTAGTGTTGTGATGAAATTGATGAGGGGAAGAAAATTAAAACCTTATTATCAATCCAATAATGTAGGAAAATCTTTCACAACACACCTATCATGCAAATCTAGATGAAGGATAAGTCAAAATCTAGTGAAAATGCAAGGATTTTAAACCCTAATTGTGAAATTAAGGCATGAAAATATACAAAGTGATGTATGAATGAAATATAATTAGATTTATGATGTGAAATAGCTCAGATCAGATCTGAAAATGATCTCAAAATCCTACAATGCTCAATGCAAGTTTAATTTTAAAGAGAGATGAGTGAATACGCTAGTTTTTGTTGAAATTGACTATGTGTAAATGCAAAATTTGAGATGTAAATGCAAAGACACACAATAATGAGACACTAAAATCAAAAATCATATTTTATTGAGTTACAAAGATTAGTAGTAAAATTTGAAACACTTGATTTTAACTACAAACCCTAGGTTTTTAAATCACTAGGTTATGAGAAAAATCAAAAATTTCAAGCAAACCCTAGCAATTTTAGTGTGAAAATGTAATGTAAAGGATTATAGGATGATGAATTTCTTTAAATTATATAATATCTGATGTAAAAATCATAGATTAGATGAAATGTAATGAAATTGATGCAAACTATGCAGTAATGCAAGCCTAAGATGCAATTTTTTTTATAGATTTTCAAATGCAATATGATGACAATGAAATGAATGAATGTGAATCTTAAGTACAACACTCAACAATGTGAAAAATTTAATTAAAACATGGCTTCACCAAAATGTTATGTACAAAAAAGGGGGAAGATGGGATTGATTAGTTAGATCCTCCTTTCACTACACACATTCAAGGATAGTTAATCGAGTTGAATCACAACTTCTATAAGAGGATTCACCTATAGGTTGGTTCTCACTTGTAATGATAGGAAAATTTAGAAATTGATGATTACTGTGTTAATTTAAGCCCAATTATTCTCAAAACCCTAATTATGCAAAATCGTGAACAAACATGTGAATTCTGACAAATGCTCGCACACAGAGATACTAAATGAAGATCAGATACATATTAGATTTCAAAGTTTAGAATGCTGAATAGTCAGGGGAAAAGGGACTCATGCCCAAGCCCAAGTTAGGATTTTTATTGAGGCTTTCTGGACCCTTTCTACTGATGATTATCCCTGTTATGGAGATTTCAGGCTCTACAAACTTGGAGGGAAAAGGGACTAGCATCCAAGCCCTAATAGTGCTCTTTTATGCTTCTTTCCATCAGATCTAGGATCCTTATGCTCTGCAACTCTACTCTTTACAATCTAATACCTATCACCTACATTCACAAGGAGAGGGGTTGGGGGTTGTGGTGTTTAGGATCTTTCCTTGGTCAAGCCTTGGAATGGAATTCAAGCCTTCCAACACCGTTGTTAGATAGAGAGTGTGTATCCTTGCAGGACAGAGGCAAAAACAAATTGATAAATGACTGATTCAAATAAAAATAGATATCATCTAAGAGGTGTAGCTCACATGTAGATGAAGATCTTTCACAACATGAGAAGATGAAGCCAAATCTGCAATAACAAACAGAACAACAACACAAGTCTACTCTGCAACAATGAATGCCTTAAATGTGCTAAAATCATAAGTTCACCAAAAATATCATAATCATATTATAGTCATCTTCTAGTTTACAAATGATGTCCTAAACATGCTTATATATGCATTCCTACTATAAATTTTATAATTCAAACTTAATATGTTGGTAACAGACAACTTTTAATGGTCTCCAACCGACATTCATATTTGGGACCCCGCCAAAATAGGGTAGGGAAAGGGCTTGAGCTCCCAAGCCCTAGGACCTATTTTGAGTCAAGGTTTAAGCTTAGAGAAGTCCCTTAAGTCCATTTTGACATGGGTTTCTGTATACTCAAAATTGTGACTCTGGTTACCTGGGGCTATCGGGTTGGATTTCAGCATGCACACGGACCCTTTCCTTCCTTGCCATGGGGCGATCCGCCATGTCACTCTCACTCACATGGAATTAGCCAGTCAAGAGGAGGTGAGACACGGCGGGGGTCTGGCTTGTTGGAGAGCTGGACTTCATGGAGAGGGGTCAGCAAGTACTGTGGCCTTTGTTATTGTGTGCTTTTTTGTATGTTTCGTTCAATTGTTGTTGTAGTTGAGATAACCCTATGACCCAAAGGGATTCTAGTTTCTCTTCTTCTATTTGGATTTCTTAGATTCCACCTCTGTGTGGGTAAGTGATTGTTCTCGTTGATGTCCTCTTGTCTTTAGAGTTGTATTTGGCATTGTCTAGTTTCTTCTAACAATAAGAGGACGAATGGATCTGGTAGAACAAATGTTTCTTATTGTGGTCTTGGATGGATCTCTTGGATCTCATCACAGATAGCCCTCACCCACTCTCCTCTCACTCCTAAGCACATTCGTAAATCAATATAGAGGTAAATGTGTGATTACTAACCTTAACCCAATCTCAGACTTTGACCTAGGCTTTAGTTGACCTAGGGTTTGACTTGTGTTTTGACTTTGTTTTTACCTCGTGATGGAATCGAGGGTTTGCTATTTTATCTTTTCTAGGATTTCTATATGCATACAAGCTAAATGATATGCAAAAACATTCTTTTTGGTAATTTTAGTATTTTGGAAATAAAAAGTGCTTTTAATCTATGAAAGGGAAATATGTATGCAACTCTATATGACTTTTCTAATGCAAAGTTAACCCATGTTTTTGAGGTTTTCAATGATTTTAAAGTAATCTAATCTAATGAAAAGGGAAATACTTTTTCAAACAATTTAGATCTAAGAATATGAAAGTAACTAATCTAACATGCAAGATCTAATTATCAAGGAAAAAGCAATATTTTAGTATTCCCAAGAGAAAATTTGGTTCTCTAATTACTATTAATTGAAAAAAAACAATGAAGGAACTTGAGAGAAACAAAGATTTGTTAACTCCACTACCCTTAGCAATCCTTGTAATTGGCAACCTCGAATCCTTTTGTGGTAGCGGGTGATCCTCTTGACAACAAAACGACACGAAGAAGCAAAAAGAAGATTTGATGAAGCTTGTATGAGCTCAATGAGAGCTTGGATTGAGCACAATGACATAGAATGAAGCAACATGACGCTACTTGGTTGAAGAAATAAAGAAAAAGGCACCTTCATCCTGTAAGAGCATTTGAATGCTAGGTTGGAGAGCAAAATTGGCAAGAGCTATGTGCACAATGAATTTGCCTCCCTTTGCTTGAGGGAGGGGTGTATTTATAGATTTATAAGAAGGGATTGATTTAAGAGTTAACTCATTTGATTGATGAGTTAACAAGGATGATCAGGGAGTTAACAAGGTTGATTACCTAGTGAACTTAGCTGATTGGAGAGTGATGAAGCAAAGATAGCTTATCACTGGAGAGAAAATGGAGGTGAGGGAATACATGAGATTGATTGAAGAGTTAATTTGAGATCAAATAGAGCTAATTATGCATGTGTGGGTGCATGAAATAGTTAACTCTAAATTAGGGATAAAAAAACATGCAAACTGGAAGAAAAATGGGCAAAAACGAAGCAAAAATGAGTGAGAAACTTGAGTTTTTCCATAGCTACAAAAAAGGTAGGGTCGCCCCTTTTTCCAGTAGGGTTGCCCCTGGGTCATCCGGGGGAGATCTGGGCTGTATAGGGTTAGATGCAGAAAAATAGGCTGAGAGATGCAAGAAGAGAAGAAAAGGAGCGGTTCTGCATCAAGAAACAAGTCAGTCATGTGGAGGAATCCAAATCTCCACTTGTGTTTGTAGGATCTCCCAAGGGAGATCTAGAAATAATAGGGGGAGATTTAGATTGGTTCGATGAAATTGAAAACTAAAAGTGGGAGATGGATAAGGAGACCTCTAGAAGGCTTCTAGGAGGTGCACTAGATGAAAAACATAGGGGAGAGGTGAAAAGTCACCTACAAGACACTCACAAGGCTTAGGAGCAAGGTCGAAAGATTAGAAAATTCAAGTTGACAAGTGTCGAAAAGCATCACAAATGGGGAGAGAGAAATCGACAAGGAAGAAATAACACAAGACAAGACAGAGGACACATCATCAAGAGGCTCATTGCTTAAAGGACATTATTTCACACTTACATGTATGTGACAAGGATTTAAATCATCATAGGGGTCCTCGTAGAGGGTGTGCATGATTTTTATGCTTACAGTTTTAGGGCATTCTATCTCAAGATTCTATTCTAACATGCATGATGAAAAACAAGGGACCCAAGAGCTAAACTTAGGAGATAAAAGTCCTGTTGACATTTCTTCTGAATCAGCATTAGGGTTTGCCACTTCTAATGCACAGGCAGATTCAGGCCAACTGAATACAGGAGGTTGCGTGAGCTCCTCCCCTTCACTTCTGGTTCTGCCGCACCAAGGGGGGTATCCCTATAACTCAAGATGTAACCTTGACTAGCTCAAAGATAGAAAGATCTAACTTGACAACAACAGGCAGAATACTCTCATGTATGGACCAAGATCTGCATGATAGATCACAAGGCTGGCAACATTCTTGGACATGATGTCTGGTTGGGTATGAGAGCATGCAGGGGGTTCCTAATCCTACTCCTACAACTAACAGGTGGAGGTATGAAATGTTTTGATATGAATTTGGATGCAAAGCTGGACATGGTGTATAACACAAGAACACAGCATGATTGGTGCCTATCCAGGGCTTGGAGTCGGTAGACATACACCTGTGAATGATCAGCATGAATAGATAAAACTGGATTTCAGGGGGATACACATGATATCTGCCCTACAGATATCTCCCAATATAGAGTGTTGAGCTATCTCTACTTATGGCATCCCTACTGCAGTATACCCTTCCCAATGTTCAACCTGAAAACAGTTTAATCTGCCCCTTGAGCAGAGGTTAAAAGATCAGACATTCAACATAGGAATTCTATGCTCTAGAATCTAAACATAAGCAAACATCCAGATCCAGAAGAAGGATACATGCAATACTGGAGACAGAATTAACACAACACATGCTAAGACAGCATTACTCATATAAGGTCAACCATGAAATCAGTGGATCCATGCCAAGTCCTACAACAGGAGATACATAAACTCACAAGACAAACTGTACAGAGCAACCAGATCAGCTGGTTATGGATTACAGAGCCCAAAAATCATCAACTTTCAACAACCACAAATGAACAACACAACCTGCTTATAACAGCCAGGTAGGTGCTCAGCAATTAATTACAATGTTGACCAAAATCTCGCCAGATACACGGTATCATAGAAAATGGCGCTCAAACACAACCAGATTGGCGCCCAAACTTGAATGCAGCAGGTAGGGGAGGAGACAGGAAGATTTCTCGAGCCTTGCGCCGCCACCTCGGGATCCAGATCTTCAATCAGGTACTACATCAGCCCACGCCATCGCCCATACCTCTGCAACAATCGCCATTGATGGCGCACCAACCCGCGGCCTCGGGAAGAACATCAAACAGACTATCGCAAGCATTTCCCGCCGAGATTCATCATCATGATATTTGAAAATGTAGGATAACAATATCCCACATGCACCCCGCGATGACCTCAATAACACTTTATATACTAGGTCATGAGCATATATCATGTCGGTGCTTTTGCTCCTGACGACACTAGTATAGACCTCATCATCATCATCCTCCAGCAGCATGATATCCTGTTGTTCGAAATATCACCCTGACGTCATCATGATATTTGAAATATAACCTTCATGACAATCGGCACAACCTGATCCTTCGGAGGAACATCCTCCTGCTGAGCTTATAACAAAAGTCTGGCCGATGAACATCCTGATGACGTCATCATCATATCTGCCTACTGCACACCTCCTCATATCCGGATGACGTCATCATCATGTTTGCAAATATCAGGAGGTCTCTTCAAGATGATCAGTGTTAAAAAATACGACCCCCGCGGACCTTGATGACGTCATCATCATATTAACATCATCATGATATTCGGAAGACAACCAGATATTTGGAAATATCCTCCTGATGTTCAAATATCAGGTTGCACTGTAGCTCCTCTATAAGATCGGGGCGATAACTGAATATGATGATGCTGCTTGAAAAGATCACCCCCAGTAGATAATGCGCGAAGCTAGCAAGCGGATATCTCCTTGATATTAGCATCATCATGATGCTCGAACAAACAAACATATATCCGGGTGATATGAAAATATCACCCCCTCCTTCGGAATATCATGATGCAGATAGGCAGAAAGAAAGATATCACCCTGATATAAGGATGACGTCAGCATCATCAGGATGAGAAACAAAGAACAAGGTGATACAACATCATCAGGATGATATTGACTAAGATCATCCTGACGTTCAAAATATGATGACCCTAGTGAATATCGGGTCGCACTTAGAACTCTTCAACAGCATCATCAGGATGATATTAACCAAGATCACCCGATGATAAAAACATCACCCCGGCGAAATATCATGAAGGCAGAAAATATGATGACCCTCGCAAGCGACACGGTGATAACTGGAAATATCATGATGATGACGACCCTTAGGATAAAACAAGTTAGGTCGAGCAACTCAAAGAATAAGCAACATCATCATCATGCCTGCGCAAGGTGATAAATGGAAGATCACCGGAGACTTTGAAGAATCACCCTCACGAGCAGATCAGGGCGCACTGTAGCTCGTCAGCATCATCATGATAAAAACCAAACATCACCCTACAGTTGAAATATGATGATGACGTTGAAAAACAAGTCGACGAGGAACATGATGATGATGACCATCATCGAAGACAAGATGATGATGATGACCTCCTCCTTAGGAAAATATGATGCTGCAGTTGAAAAATGCTGAGGAGGTCCAACACTTAGAAAAAATGGGCAAGAAGATAAAGGCTTCAAATGAAGAAACCTCCTGATCATGACAAATCAACCCCTGGTCAAAATGAGTGTCAACAGTGGCTCTGTCTGGGGACGTGCAGGTGCAAGACTGCAGCGAGAACTCCAGATCTCTGGGATGCAGACCAGTCCCTTATCCATTGGGCATAGAGTCAAATACTGTACTGACCTGCATCACCCAACACACTTGATGGCCTAAGGCCACCAAGAAAAGAAAAACATGTATCTCCCTTTGTCAAATATCTTGTTTTCATCTGCATGCACTGGGTCAAGCTTGGAGATACTACAAAGATCCACCCACAAACAAATCTTGTCATCTGCATATTCAACCCTCTGATTTGGCTTGTCATTATCACCCCTGTGTAGATAACCTTCAGCATCATGTGCCATGTGGGTGTAGAATATATCAAACAATGCATGTTCATATGGCATATAGCACTCATCACCTATATCATCATCATGCATTGCAACATGATCTCCTAGCTGGACTGCAAATAGGAAACACTCAGAGTCCATCACAAAACTAGGAAGATCAGGGCTCATTGTATTATATGCTGGCTCATCAAAAGAAAAGCTTTCAAAATCACAATTGTGTACATCATGTACACAACCATCTGGTATACCAGGCTGGAAGAGATCAGGCTCTGGCACCTCTTTACAATCAGGCACATTTTCACAGTCATTTACCTGATGTATGTTGTTTCCTCTTTCATCAGGATGAGAAATAGAATCCAAGCCAAAAATAGTGTCTAGATCCTCACCATACTCAGACAGATCCTCATCACCATATGTGTCATAAATGGGTGACCCAGGTGCATCAGTTTCATCATAGTATGCCATTTGTTCATGGGCAGCAGAGCACATCTCTTCATCACCAATGGATTCATTCTGTGGAGGAGTATCAGCCTGTGTGTCATAAGCAAAACAGCCATCAAATGAAAAACAATCATGCTCTGAACTAGTACTTATTTCAATTTCTGACTGCTCTTCATGATCTCCATGTGTTTGAAAGGTAGGCAATGGGTCACAGATAGGACTGCTTCTCTGTTTGCGTATATCTTCTCTGTCTTGAGTACAATACTCACAATTGTCTCCACAGGTCCATTCCAAAAATTGCTCATTGCTGTCCACAACCTCGTTATTGTTTTTATGGTCAGCTGCCTCATCATTGCAATGGGAATCCTCATTAGTCCTTTCACTGGCATCCTCAACTGGTGAACAATCCAGTTGAGCAGTATTGTTAGCATTATGTTCAAATACATCAGTCTCAACCTCTATGCTTTTATTTTCATTCTTATCTGCACATGATGCCATAATCATTTGGTCATTTGCAGCTTCATAACCATTATTCACACCAAGGCCTGGGGACAGGGGTTTCAGCAGGTGCACATTTCTCATTGCTTCTACATTTTCTAAAAATTTGTATGCCATCTGCATACTTGTCACCTCGAAATCCCTAAGTAATGCACTAGAGCCCTCCTCAAAAGCTTCAAAGAATATGCCAACACAGGCTGAAATATCAGGTCTGAAACTTTCAGGGACATGTGAAAGGGCTACTGCAAACCTATGACTGAAATCAACACATGGCTCTTCATCTTGTTTTCTGATTCTCATCAATTCTGCAACAAGATCAGCCGGTTCTTTTGCAAATTCTTCTTTGAAACAGTCAGCAAGTTCATCCCAATAGGCAAAGGATTTCTTTGGGAAGCTCAAATACCAGTCTTTTGCTTTTGCATCAAAGGACCTAACAAGAAACCTCATCCACATATCCTCATCTCTGAATGAATATTTTCCCATAAAACTTTGAAAATTTTGGATATGTGCATTCCCATCACATACATTGTGACCACTAAATCTAGGCATCTGACAGTATATCCTAGCAGGCATAGTTTCTACTTTGTAATCCACCCATGACAAATCCAGTTGGTCATACAAAGGATCAAAAGGGCTGACAGGAGGTTTAGCTTTCTGACTGGCAGACACAACAGGGTTACTGCTTCTTAACTGGGCCTGCTCAGCCTCTAAGAATATCAACCTATTTCTTATCTCTTCTATTCCTTTATCCAACATTTCACCACTGAGTGTGGGATAACTCATACTTGGATTCATAAAAATCTTACTCTTAGACATCCTTTGTCTGTCTAAGACCTAAGGCTTCCCCTGGCATCTAACTTATGCAGTAAAACAGCAAATAAAGGGGAAGGAACACGGTACCTTTTCTCATACAGATGCTGAAATATGTACATCTTTCAACCAATAACATACATCTATCTTTCATGTGCATTTGGATCTTTTTGCAGAGTCGCCACCTCTCCAGAGAGGACAAAAATTTCAATAGCTGAAAGCTACTTTTCTAGGTTCATTCCACCAGCAGAGCATCATTTTTCACATGAAAGACTCCCCAGCGGAGTCGCCATTTTGTTGACATTTCTTCTGAATCAGCATTAGGGTTTGCCACTTCTAATGCACAGGCAGATTCAGGCCAACTGAATACAGGAGGTTGTGTGAGCTCCTCCCCTTCACTTCTGGTTCTGCCGCACCAAGGGGGGTATCCCTATAACTCAAGATGTAACCTTGACTAGCTCAAAGATAGAAAGATCTAACTTGACAACAACAGGCAGAATACTCTCATGTATGGACCAAGATCTGCATGATAGATCACAAGGCTGGCAACATTCTTGGACATGATGTCTGGTTGGGTATGAGAGCATGCAGGGGGTTCCTAATCCTACTCCTACAACTAACAGGTGGAGGTATGAAATGTTTTGATATGAATTTGGATGCAAAGCTGGACATGGTGTATAACACAAGAACACAGCATGATTGGTGCCTATCCAGGGCTTGGAGTCGGTAGACATACACCTGTGAATGATCAGCATGAATAGCTAAAACTGGATTTCAGGGGGATACACATGATATCTGCCCTACAGATATCTCCCAATATAGAGTGTTGAGCTATCTCTACTTATGGCATCCCTACTGCAGTATACCCTTCCCAATGTTCAACCTGAAAACAGTTTAATCTGCCCCTTGAGCAGAGGTTAAAAGATCAGACATTCAACATAGGAATTCTATGCTCTAGAATCTAAACATAAGCAAACATCCAGATCCAGAAGAAGGATACATGCAATACTGGAGACAGAATTAACACAACACATGCTAAGACAGCATTACTCATATAAGGTCAACCATGAAATCAGTGGATCCATGCCAAGTCCTACAACAGGAGATACATAAACTCACAAGACAAACTGTACAGAGCAACCAGATCAGCTGGTTATGGATTACAGAGCCCAAAAATCATCAACTTTCAACAACCACAAATGAACAACACAACCTGCTTATAACAGCCAGGTAGGTGCTCAGCAATTAATTACAATGTTGACCAAAATCTCGCCAGATACACGGTATCATAGAAAATGGCGCTCAAACACAACCAGATTGGCGCCCAAACTTGAATGCAGCAGGTAGGGGAGGAGACAGGAAGATTTCTCGAGCCTTGCGCCGCCACCTCGGGATCCAGATCTTCAATCAGGTACTACATCAGCCCACGCCATCGCCCATACCTCTGCAACAATCGCCATTGATGGCGCACCAACCCGCGGCCTCGGGAAGAACATCAAACAGACTATCGCAAGCATTTCCCGCCGAGATTCATCATCATGATATTTGAAAATGCAGGATAACAATATCCCACATGCACCCCGCGATGACCTCAATAACACTTTATATACTAGGTCATGAGCATATATCATGTCGGTGCTTTTGCTCCTGACGACACTAGTATAGACCTCATCATCATCATCCTCCAGCAGCATGATATCCTGTTGTTCGAAATATCACCCTGACGTCATCATGATATTTGAAATATAACCTTCATGACAATCGGCACAACCTGATCCTTCGGAGGAACATCCTCCTGCTGAGCTTATAACAAAAGTCTGGCCGATGAACATCCTGATGACGTCATCATCATATCTGCCTACTGCACACCTCCTCATATCCGGATGACGTCATCATCATGTTTGCAAATATCAGGAGGTCTCTTCAAGATGATCAGTGTTAAAAAATACGACCCCCGCGGACCTTGATGACGTCATCATCATATTAACATCATCATGATATTCGGAAGACAACCGGATATTTGGAAATATCCTCCTGATGTTCAAATATCAGGTTGCACTGTAGCTCCTCTATAAGATCGGGGCGATAACTGAATATGATGATGCTGCTTGAAAAGATCACCCCCAGTAGATAATGCGCGAAGCTAGCAGGCGGATATCTCCTTGATATTAGCATCATCATGATGCTCGAACAAACAAACATATATCCGGGTGATATGAAAATATCACCCCCTCCTTCGGAATATCATGATGCAGATAGGCAGAAAGAAAGATATCACCCTGATATAAGGATGACGTCAGCATCATCAGGATGAGAAACAAAGAACAAGGTGATACAACATCATTAGGATGATATTGACTAAGATCATCCTGACGTTCAAAATATGATGACCCTAGTGAATATCGGGTCGCACTTAGAACTCTTCAACAGCATCATCAGGATGATATTAACCAAGATCACCCGATGATAAAAACATCACCCCGGCGAAATATCATGAAGGCAGAAAATATGATGACCCTCGCAAGCGACACGGTGATAACTGGAAATATCATGATGATGACGACCCTTAGGATAAAACAAGTTAGGTCGAGCAACTCAAAGAATAAGCAACATCATCATCATGCCTGCGCAAGGTGATAAATGGAAGATCACCGGAGACTTTGAAGAATCACCCTCGCGAGCAGATCAGGGCGCACTGTAGCTCGTCAGCATCATCATGATAAAAACCAAACATCACCCTACAGTTGAAATATGATGATGACGTTGAAAAACAAGTCGACGAGGAATATGATGATGATGACCATCATCGAAGACAAGATGATGATGATGACCTCCTCCTTAGGAAAATATGATGCTGCAGTTGAAAAATGCTGAGGAGGTCCAACACTTAGAAAAAATGGGCAAGAAGATAAAGGCTTCAAATGAAGAAACCTCCTGATCATGACAAATCAACCCCTGGTCAAAATGAGTGTCAATAGTGGCTCTGTCTGGGGACGTGCAGGTGCAAGACTGCAGCGAGAACTCCAGATCTCTGGGATGCAGACCAGTCCCTTATCCATTGGGCATAGAGTCAAATACTGTACTGACCTGCATCACCCAACACACTTGATGGCCTAAGGCCACCAAGAAAAGAAAAACATGTATCTCCCTTTGTCAAATATCTTGTTTTCATCTGCATGCACTGGGTCAAGCTTGGAGATACTACAAAGATCCACCCACAAACAAATCTTGTCATCTGCATATTCAACCCTCTGATTTGGCTTGTCATTATCACCCCTGTGCAGATAACCTTCAGCATCATGTGCCATGTGGGTGCAGAATATATCAAACAATGCATGTTCATATGGCATATAGCACTCATCACCTATATCATCATCATGCATTGCAACATGATCTCCTAGCTGGACTGCAAATAGGAAACACTCAGAGTCCATCACAAAACTAGGAAGATCAGGGCTCATTGTATTATATGCTGGCTCATCAAAAGAAAAGCTTTCAAAATCACAATTGTGTACATCATGTACACAACCATCTGGTATACCAGGCTGGAAGAGATCAGGCTCTGGCACCTCTTTACAATCAGGCACATTTTCACAGTCATTTACCTGATGTATGTTGTTTCCTCTTTCATCAGGATGAGAAACAGAATCCAAGCCAAAAATAGTGTCTAGATCCTCACCATACTCAGACAGATCCTCATCACCATATGTGTCATAAATGGGTGACCCAGGTGCATCAGTTTCATCATAGTATGCCATTTGTTCATGGGCAGCAGAGCACATCTCTTCATCACCAATGGATTCATTCTGTGGAGGAGTATCAGCCTGTGTGTCATAAGCAAAACAGCCATCAAATGAAAAACAATCATGCTCTGAACTAGCACTTATTTCAATTTCTGACTGCTCTTCATGATCTCCATGTGTTTGAAAGGTAGGCAATGGGTCACAGATAGGACTGCTTCTCTGTTTGCTTATATCTTCTCTGTCTTGAGTACAATACTCACAATTGTCTCCACAGGTCCATTCCAAAAATTGCTCATTGCTGTCCACAACCTCGTTATTGTTTTTATGGTCAGCTGCCTCATCATTGCAATGGGAATCCTCATTAGTCCTTTCACTGGCATCCTCAACTGGTGAACAATCCAGTTGAGCAGTATTGTTAGCATTATGTTCAAATACATCAGTCTCAACCTCTATGCTTTTATTTTCATTCTTATCTGCACATGATGCCATAATCATTTGGTCATTTGCAGCTTCATAACCATTATTCACACCAAGGCCTGGGGACAGGGGTTTCAGCAGGTGCACATTTCTCATTGCTTCTACATTTTCTAAAAATTTGTATGCCATCTGCATACTTGTCACCTCGAAATCCCTAAGTAATGCACTAGAGCCCTCCTCAAAAGCTTCAAAGAATATGCCAACACAGGCTGAAATATCAGGTCTGAAACTTTCAGGGACATGTGAAAGGGCTACTGCAAACCTATGACTGAAATCAACACATGGCTCTTCATCTTGTTTTCTGATTCTCATCAATTCTGCAACAAGATCAGCCGGTTCTTTTGCTATGCGGTTTTAAGGTATTGTAAACACATAAATGAAGTGTCTTATTCCAGAGTTAGGAGATCTAAAGTTCACTGGAAGGTTAGCTACAAGCTGCTAAGTATTGACATAGTGTTTTCAACAAAGTTTGACAGAGACAGACTCTGAATTCTGATGGTCCACATTTCTCCACTAGATGATATCATGCCTTACAGTTCTAAGGGTAAGATTGGGAATGTGTAAAGAGTCCTTGACATGATTTTGGAAGTGTTTTGTGATCAGAAGTAGAAGTTGTAAGCCAGCAGATGAAGTTGGCAAGCATGTTCTTGAGAAACAGGTTGACCAGTGAGATAAATCATTATGCAGAGAAGAGTAAATGTTTGGAGGACTTATGTAAGCAATTGAAAGATTAGATCCGACCTATATAAACATGCTTGGGAGAAGATTTGGGTTTGTGTGACCCATAGTGCATTGGATTGAGTGACAAGGTACATCTTTTTATGTACATGTTTCACTTCTTGGATGCCAACCGTATTATGGAGTAAATCATGATACAGATATGTAAATCTGATGAAATTTGGTTGAGTTGTGTGTGAAGTGTGTATGTGATGCAAAGATGCGAATAGTGGAGCAGATTAAAGGATTAGCAACGATGAAGACTTGAGATTCAGAATACAAATGACTGCACCCTAGCATAGTGGCAGATGTTGAAGCAGTATTCATATATCATATGTGATTTGTTTGAAAGCAAGGTTTTGTTATTAAGGTAGTAAGCTGACATTGAGTCTCTAGTAGGGTTTAAAAGCCCTCAGGGTTTAACCGCCCTTATTTTAATCTTGCTAGGTTTAGGGTTGAGATAGTGAGCCTGCTAAACTTAGTTGTACTTCATGGTTGTAAGCCAACATGTTCTAGGCCCGTGGAGTGACCAAGCCTGAACATCAATTTTGTAAAGATTGCAATATATTTATGAGAGCTAATCCTCTCCATGGTTTTTCCCTTTTTGGGTTTTCCACGTAAAATCTTGGTGTTATGTGTCATGCTTTTGTGGATGCTATTCAATTGTATATTTTTCTTTTGTTTGATTATTCTTTTGAAATGGTTGAAAGTAAAAGTTTAAGAAAAGAATTATAGAACACTGATTCACCCCCCCTCTCAGTGTTCCTGACAATCAACAATTGGTATCAGAGAAAGGTTCCTTGGAAGAAGTTTGATAGCTTGAGAAAGATCTAGGATAGTGTAATCATGGCTAAAAGAAGGTATGGAAATTATGAGAGACACAACCAACTAGAAGCAGCTCTTATGGATCTTGAAAACTCTGAAGCAGAAGTCAGGGATCTGAAAGAAAACCTACAATAGGTAGATGAATGTATCTTAAAGATAAAAGAGCAAATCATGAAATTCAAAGACAAATATAAGGAAGTCAGTGACCAACTGCTATCAACAAATGAAGCCCTAAATGATTTGAAAGAAAAAGTTATAGAAAGAACAAAAGTAGAAGATGATCTAAACTTGACTATGAAAAACAGATCAGAAGATTGTGCAAAACTTGAAAAGGAAATCATAAGTTTAAAAATAGATCTGAAAAAAGGCAAGAAGTTTTGAAGAAAAATTCAAGTATTACAAAGCTTGATGAAATGATTGCTAGCTAGAGGAATGTTGATGATAAACATGGTCTAGGATTTGAGAAAGGAGAAAGTTCAAACTCTGGGCAAATAAGCACTAATCCAAGGCAAAACAAAGGATACCAATTCAGAAATCAAGGAAGAAGACCTAGAAGACCTTAGGTCAAACAACCAAATGCTCAAAGGTACCCATCTTTCAATGGTTATTGTAATTCATGCAATAAGTTTGGTCTTAATGCTACTCAGTGTAGAAGTAGAATAAATAAAAAGACTCCATTATTCCCTGGTTAGTGTTTCAATTGCAAGAAAATTGGTCATAGAGCGAATGAGTGTAGATATTAGTTTAAGGAAAATCTCAATAGTAATGATTAGTCATTCAAAGGTAAATGCTTCACTTGCAATAGGATTGGTCATAGAGTTGTTGCCTACAAAAGTAAAGTAAGTTAGAATTCTATTAGGTGCAATGCATGTTATAAAATGGACACAGATCAAATGAATGCAGAAGTTCGATAACAATTAATCTTCAAAATTTTAGGAATAGTCAATCTTTCAATGGAAAATGTTTTGCATGCAATAGATTTGGACATATGGAAAATCAATGCAAATCAAATTCAATGAATAAAAAGTTTCAAGGACAAGTGAGTGTAATGTGCTTCACTTGTAACAAATCTAGACATATTGCAAGATATTATAGAAGCAAAAATGTGAAGAAGAATTATCATTCTAAAGAAAGAGAAACATGACAAATGACAAGGGAAAAGAGAAAGTTGATCCAGTTGAAAAAATGGACAAAGTATGGATTGATAAAGAAGTAGTTTTAATTGAGGACAAATCCGCACCAACATCTAATGTAGATACCTTCTTTGAAGAATGAGTCTGTGAGCTCTGGCTCAGGGGCAGCAGTGTAGAAAATTCAAATCCCCCATCTAGAAATTGGGTGCCAGAATCTGGGACGAAGATGTATCATGAAATCTAATGCAACTTACCTATTAGAAGAAGAACCGGAAGAAAAGAAGTCAATGTGGTATATTATGGAGCAATCCTAATTGACTGTGTTCTATAGAAAAGGGTTTTAGCAGCTTTCTGGAATGAGCATTTCATGACAACTAGGTCAAGCCGTGCAGAGGATAAAAGGAACATGTTTGGTTTCAAAAGTCACTTTACACTTGGAGTTATCAGAAATTTAGAGAGATCAAAGCCAACTTGAGCAACGATAATCAAAATTTGAAGCATTCAGAGAAAGGAAACTCTAACACAGTGAAACAAGGTACTTTCATTAAATCTCATTTTGTGAATCTGTTGAATCTTTGCTATGGTGACTCCACAAATTGTAGATATCATTGAACATCCTTGACCTAAGTTTAAGAAACACCCTTACAAGGAAACATAAGTGGATCAAATGGGTTCATTCTCAAAGATACCTTATGGAGTCTTGTATGTGGAAGATGTTAGGGCATACATCCATGTGGCCCTAGATGAGCCTAGTAGCAACAATTTTTTAGACCTATTTGTGAAACACCTATGCAATGATTAATTTGACATAAAGGAAGAATTTAAAGCCTTAAAGGAAAAGAAATTCATCCAGTATGCAGAGTTTTCCACATTCGTAGAGGACGAATGGGTCCGGTATGTTCTCAGTTAGATTCATGACAAATTTATGTAGTTGGGAAAAGGGCAACCATTCAAAATAATGAAAGAAGAAATTTAGGAAGTCACTGGACTAAACTCCATTGGAGGAGTGCCATTACTAAAAGTAGTTAAGAATCAAATAGTTACCGATGATACCAGAGCACAATTCAACAAAGGGGCATTAATGATAAATGGCATCACTGATCCTGTAGTAAAATTTGCCTCAATGGTCATAGGTTATAAAGTCTACTTCTCAAACCAAGATAATTCAGTGTCTGGTACTACAATATACACAGCATATCAAATGATCAAGGAGAATGTGGACTATGATCTATGTGAACTGCTGTGAACCCAACTACTAGAGAATTTGAAGAAGACAAAAGAAAGCAAAAACTACCCATTCAAGTATGGTATGCTAATCATCTGTTTATTTTTCTACTTCTTGAATGAATTCCCTAATAATCAGGGATTGATTTGGTTAAGTAACAAACTAGTAGCCGTGCAAATTAGAAATTGTCTTAACAACTTGGGAAATTATAACGAGCAAAAAGTAGATCTATGGGGATTTTTCAAGAATTTTTAGAGCATGATGCACTCTAGACAAAGAATTGTTGAGAAAATTGTTAATAAGTATAAGGATACAATTTTTTTCATGGTCACTAAGGATCAATGTTTAATGGAGGTTGTGGAACCAAGAACTGTGTGGGTAATGCCCATGGGTTATGAGGTAGACGAACAAATTTTAGAAAATTATGCTCAGCACCTTCTCTGCAAACCAAAAGATATCAAAGAATAAAGGTTTAGAACTTATGAGGAGCTATCAGTGAAACTCCATGTTGAGCTTAAACAGGCTGAATCTACCAAAAAAGTGAGAAAAGAGGTAGAAGAAATTGCTGCAAGGCATGGCATCACTAAAGAGCATCTCAAGGAATCAAGAGAAAAAGCAAAGAAAGCAAAGAAGGAAAAACAAAATGATCAGGCTAAGGTTCCAGAGGAATCTATGAAGAAGCCAAGAGAGGCTAAAGATACTCAAAGGACTACCTAGAGCTCTACCATTTCATCTAGTGCAACATCATCAAAAAGCCCTCTAAAAAAGACACAAAGAGAAAGAAAATGAAAGGAAAATGATTGTATGTCAGTGTGGGAGAAAAGGATGAAGAATAAATAGAGTCAGATGAAGAGGTCAAGATGATGAAAGATAAGGCTATCAAAGTCTCTAGAATTAGTAGAGAAAAGTCCTCCGAAAAGGATAAGCCTAGCAAATGACAGAAGAAGGAAAAGTCTCCACCACTTGCATATGTAATAAAATCTGTCACCATGGATGGGAATTTAAAACCTATGATTGAGTTCTATGATGGATATAGTGATATTGATAAAAGAAGTCTAGAAGAAGCCACTATGAAGTATCTAAACATTTTCAACAGAGCCTTTATTGAGATTATCTTTGACATTCTGAAAAACCTAGCAAATCTTCTGAGCATCAGAAAGGAGACTGCTAGAGCCAAAGATATTGAGTTAAGAAGACATGTTCTAACAAGATTGTGTCCTGAAATCACTCAGGAAGAAGAGAAATTGATCTCTATGGAAACCAAAGAAAAATTCAGAACCAAAAACAAGGAAGAACTTGTTGATGCTGGGAGAAATTGAAAAAGTAGTCAAGGAGATAGAAGAAATCACTTTTGAAATATTGAGAAAATACAATATTCCTACCTCTCATGACAATACGGCAACAAATGGTGGAAATGGTACACCTGTCCTGGATGTAAATTTGGAGCAAGAATCAGATAAAGATGACAAAGTGACTAAGCAGGAAGAAGCACTTGCTGATGCTTATAAGATAAGATCCTCTCTCGATACATCTTGATTAGGTTGACACTGACAAGGAGAAGTTTGAGGAAGAATAGGTCATGAAAATAAAACAAGAGGATACTAATATGGATCAAGAGGATCCAGAGCAAAGCCACAAAGAAGAAGTCCTTATCATAGCAAGAGACACTACAAAGCCTGTAAAAGAAGTGTTGGAGAAAAGAACACAAGCCTTGGATGTGCTAGAATTTCTACATGGTCCAATAAACTTGGACACAATGATACCAGAACAGAAGTTTATGTTGGTTACAATTGTTTAGACAAAGGCTCAAGAAGAGATATTAAAAGCACAAATTGAGGATAGTAAACTGATTAATGAAGCATCTGAAATTTTGGAGAAGCTGCTAACCAAGTGCAAGAGGGATTCTTCCTTGCCCCCAATAAGCCATATGAAGGGATTAATAAGTTTTGTAAGAAAATAGTTTGAATCATTTGAAAAGTCTGCATAAATAAAGGTAAGACAAGAATTTGATGAAAAATGTCTGGAACAATTAAACATATTGATAGCAAAAGACAAAATCTCATTAAGCAATACAATAGCCAGCATTCAGAAAGTTGTGAAGGATACTAGAGATGTGTACAAGTTTTGTTTGTCTTGGTCCAAAGCTACCCAAGAGATTGAAGAAAAGATCAAAGATTTCGAACAAAAATTGATGGATATTTCTGAGAAATTTGATCCGAAAATAGAGTTAGTCACAAGGAAAGAAACATAAGTCATTAAGATTCACAATGACTTGACTTAATAAATCAGAAATACCAAATAAAAAGTAGGATGGGACAACTCAGAAGACTAGCCTGTCCAAAGTTAGATTCATTGACAAATCTCATTACAGAGGCCAAATTAGTTGTCCAAGCATACTCAACTTTTGATCTTCAAAAGGCAGAAGCCTCAATTTTTCTTCTCAGTGGTCAAATTTAGATTCTAGAAAATGCAAAGAAAAGATAGGATGCTGAGTGGACATTGATCAAAAACATGTTTAATGATGTACTTAAACTCATGTGATATAGAGATGTAGATTGCACTTGTAAATATGTGGTTGAATACATCAATTTTGAAATTTTGACAAATTTTTGAAGTCTGAATCACACCCTTTGCCATTGATGTCAAAGGGGGAGAAGTAGATTAGTGAAAAATGGATAATCATCTCAGGGGGAGCAAGAAAGTACAGTGTATATAGTAAGGGGGAGCATTCAGGTATTTTTTACTAAGTGTTGCCATCAATGCCAAAGGGGAATATTGTTGGCAAGAGACACTGCTCCAGTATGGATTTGTGCGTTGTCATTGATGGTAACAAGGCTCTAAGATCCTATCACCTTGAGAGGAAAAGATATCTCTGGAAGAACATATGAGATTCTAGGACCGGTTGACACAAAATGGCTAAGTATGGAAAGCATGCAGAGTAGAGGACAGTAAGCAAGCTAGTATTCCTCCGTAATTGAAGACTTGAAGATGCGGTTTAGGTATGATGTTCTCATTTGTTTATTAGTGTTATTCCTTAGAGATTAAGTCCTAATCCTCTTTGGAAGTCACCTTGAAGAAATGCCTAAGTCTGGGTAAGGAAAGGTATAGCAGGAATAGTGAACAAGGTCTAGTGCAGTGGTCTGCGTTCCTCCGTAGATAAGTATTTTTCTATGCAGTTGTAAGGTATTGTAAACACATAAATGAAGTGTCTTATTCCAAAGTTAGGAGATTTGAAGTTCACCGGAAGGTTAGCTACAAGATGCTAAGTATTGGCATAGTGTTTGACAGAGACAAAGTCTGAATTTTGATGGTCTGCATTTCTCTGCTAGATGATATCATGCCTTGTGGTTCTAAGGGTAATATTGGGAATGTGTAAAGAGTCCTTGACATGATTTTGGAAGTGTTTTGTGATCAGCAGTAGAAGTTGTATGTCAGCAGATGAAGTTGGCAAGCATGTTTTTGAGAAACAGGCTGACCAGTGAGATAAATCATTATGCAGAGAAGAGTAAATGTTTGGAGGACTTATGTAAGTAATTGAAAGATTAAATCCAACCTATAGGAACATGCTTGGGAAAATATTTGGGTCCATGTGACCTATAGTGCATTGGATTGAGTGACAAGGTACATCTTTTTATGTACACATTTCACTTCTTCGATGCCAACCTAATTATGGAGTAAATCATGATAGAGATATGTAAAGGTGATGGAATTCAATTGAGTTGTGTGTGAAGTGTGTATGTGATGCAAAGATGTGAATAGTGGAGCAGAGTTAAAGGATCAACAGCGATGAAGACTTGGGATTCAAAATACAAATGACTGCACCCTAGCATAGTGGCAGATGCTGAAGAAATATTCAGATATCATGTGTGATTTGTTTGAAAGCAAGGTTTTCTTATTAAGGAAGTAAGTTGACAGTGAGCCTCCAATAGGGTTTAAAATCCCTCAGGGTTTAACCGACCTTATTGTAATCTTGCTAGGTTTAGGGTTGAGGCAGTGAGCCTGCTAAACTTAGTTGTACTTCATGGCTATAAGCCAACATGTTCTAGGCTCATGGAGTGACCAAGCCTGAACATCAATTTTGTAAAGATTGCAATATATTTATGAGAGCTAATCCTCTTCATGGTTTTTCCTTTTTTGGGTTTTCCACGTAAAATCTTGGTGTTATGTGTCATGCTTTTGTAGATGCTATTCCGTTGCATATTTTGCTTCTATTTGATTATTCTTTTGAAATGGTTAAAAGTAAAAGTTTAAGAAAAGAATTATAGAACACTAATTCACCCCCCCTCTCAGTGTTCCTGACAATCAACAAGGTATTCATTAACACACAAAAATGAATTAGTTTTTCTAAGTCACAAAAGAAATCCCGATCATGCTTTTGGAATGAGCCCAATTTGTTAGCCATAAGTTCTACAATATTAGTGTCCCTGTATTCAAGAGAAAGGCAATGCAAATGAACCCAGAATGGAATAAATTTGATGTGAGTGTCTTTAAGATTAAAGTTCAGTTCCAAGGGTTGCAAGTATAATCTAGTACCATGAAAAAACTAGGATTTATTTTGCAATATTTTATCCTTGGATTCTTAGTGTGTATACTAAAACCTAGAACAAAACATGGAGAAAAAATGCAAACAAACTCCTATTCTAAACTTTGATACACCTCCATTAGAGAAAAAAGAGAGTAAACAAATAATGAAAGAATTAAATAAGTCCCTTATCAGCATCCTCTTTGATAGCTTGGATATGTTCAAGATGTGTGTGGATGGAGAGATTTGGTATGTGGTTTCCCCTGCCAATATTTGGGAAACATATGTTTATTTGGCTTCCACTTCCTTTTGATGATATGTAATTGAGATTGGGTCTCTTTATATATTTTTTTATAGGAATTTGAATAGTTCAAATTAGATATTGAATTAGAGGGTGAGGATTGAATAACTTACAATGTAAGCTAATGATGAAGGGTTGAGATTACCTCAAATGTATAGGAAAATGAAATTCTTACAAGTGATGGCTTGGGATAAGTGCAAGTGAATGAGACAAGGATTGAGAAAAATGGTTGGTTGGGATTGCCTCTTAGATTAGAGCGCTAAGATTCATTATCTTGTAGGTAAAGATAATGATGGAGGGTTCAAATTAGTTTAAATATATGGATATGATTTAATATGAGATTAGGTCACTTTTAGGGTTGTCCATATGTGAATGGATAGGATTAAAAGATGTGGAAGGGAAATGGATGGTGGAGATTTAAGATTAGTTTGACTTTTGAATTTTAGTGGAGGTGGACTTTATTAATTTTTAAATAAAGTGAGGAATGTGTAAGATCTAATTAATTAAATAAAATTGAATTATTTAATTTAAGTGGTGGAATAAGGTTATCTTAATTAGTTAAATACTTTTAATTTATTTAATTAACTAGTGATTGGTGGAAATTAGTTTCAAATTAATTAAATAAATATGATTAATTTAATTAATCAGTGGAGGAATGTTACAGAGGATGTTGGTTTAATTAGAATAAATATAAGTTATTTAATTAACTAGTAAAGAAGTGTTGTGAGATTGATGATGAAACAACATAACTATGACAATGTTAGGTTAAAATGTGAGAATGGATTTTAGGTATCTACACTTAGTTGTCAATTCATTCTAAGTCAAGTTATGGAAAAGACTAACTTTTGTATACCAGTTAAGTTCTTCATCTCTCAAAGTTACCATAAAATCCACTGGTTTCACTTGAGGATAAATAGCTCTCATTCTTCTCTAATATTCAATTCTAACACCAATAAATATACCTTAGCATCTTTAGTATCTTATTCAAATATAGGAAACTCCATCCTATTCACTATGATATTTACTTTCTTAATTCCTTCTATATTTTCTCTCTTTATATAGAGCCTCTTATCTTCCTTATTTGGCACAAGGGATAGTGTTAAGATTAGGAAGGTTTATTTCCTTTTCTATCTATTTATTTCTAGGGGATATCTCATTTGGGGTATACTCCACTATATCTACTATCTTTTTACTATCATTTCCTCTACTTTCCTCTATTAATATCTCTCCTAATATGGTCTCTTTAAAGCCTCTTCTCTTCCTTACTCCATTTTCCATGTTTTCCTTTCTCTAAGCACTTTGTTTTATTTTCTAAAACTCAAATTAAAAAAATTAGGCCTAGTTATTTTCCCTCTAATTAACTAATAGGAGATGAATTAAGTGCATAATTGTTGAATTACATGTCAGGGCTTCATATTTAAGGACCTTTCATTTAAAATAACAAGTGAACAAATAAAATGAACACCTTTTAACACACATCATAGAGACTAAAGATAATGATCTTATTATATTAACATAATGTTAGCATTGTAGGGAATACTACATGACTTCTTGTTATTCATACATTGGTTTGACATAAAAGAGGAACTATTCTTTTCTTCTGCACACTCCTAAACACACAAATCAAGTTTTTATGTGATCATCAAATTGAAAACTTTGAAAAGAGATAAAAGTGAACATTTATGAATTATCATAGAGTAGATATGTGGGTTTGGTTCATATCCACACTCATGGGATTGATTCCATAGTCACATAAATGATTTTGACTTAGAAACATAAGTTTATAGATTCTAATGTATTCATTTAACAAAATCTAAAATTTGTAGCATTAACAAATTATCTCCAAACACTAGGCAAAATCATATTGCACATTGAGCCAAAAGATAAGTATTTATTTTTAATATTTAAGTTTTAAACATTAATTTCAATATATTTATTCTTCTTAACTCTTATTCCAAAAATATCTATTATTAGTAATGCTTAATTAATTTATCTAAAACAATAGTTTATTTATTTAAAAATGTAGAACAAATATGATTAACCCAAGGTACTAAGTTGTAATAAGCAAATTTAACCTAAGGTACTAAGTTGTTAAAGTAAATCTTTAACCCATAAGTGTATATAGAATACTATTGAAGTTAACACCTTTCAAATAGGGGAATAATTTTTGTTCCAACATGTAGGCATGCCAAAACATGCATCAACAAGTCTTGACATCCTCACCAAGAATATATAGAAAGGAGGAAGCATCCTTCTCATGTTTAAACTCTTGAGCACACAAATTAAGTTTTTATGTGATGATCATGTTGTTATATAGAGCCTAATCAGACTCGGAGGTTAAATTTTCCCACTTTTATCGGCATGGTTTCCCCCCAAATTATTTAACGAGGGTTTGGGGGTAGTGCCACCAAGACGAGGTCAAGGGGTAGTGTCCCTGACGCGCTCTCTATCGCGATACAGGGTGAGGTTGAGGGACAGCGTCCCTGCGAGGGCTCAGGGGCAGTGCCCCCGAAACCTCAAATGACTTTTATTATTTTATAAAGGCGTTGGGAGTTATTTTTCTATTGGCTGACATAAAAAAACCTATTTTGTAACTGACATAAGTCTTGATAAAAATAGCTAAGGATTAGGGTTTCTGTTGATATTGTATTGTAGCATTTGCAGTGGTATTGAGTTGCAAGGATTGCTAGTTGTAATTAATTTGATTTGCTAGATAATAATATTGGACTCTCTGTTGGTGGATGTAGCCCGAGTTTGGGTGAACCACGTTAAAAATTGTCTCTCACTGTTATTATTTCTATGTATTTTTCATTCCTTTGTTTAATCTTTATTTGCATTTAATTGATATCTTTTGCATACAATTCCTAACAAGTGGTATCAGAGTGGGTTGTGTTCAATTATCATCTGCAGGAAGGTCTCACAGTTGAGTGGGAGTCTCACGGTTAAGTGGGAGCAATGGCGGACGAGGGTAAATTGAAGGTAGATAAATTCAATGGGCAGAACTATTAGTTATGGAAGATGTAGATGGAGGATTATCTATATCAGAAGGATTTATGGAGGCCATTGGAAGGAATAGCCAAGAAAATGACAACAATGACTGATGAGGATTTGGAACTTCTAGACAGAAAGGCACTGGGAACCATTCAGTTATGCTTGGCACCATCTATGGCATTCAATATAACAGAAGCGAAGACAACAAATGAACTGATGAAAGCTTTGGCTAAATTGTATGAAAAACCCTTAGCTTCAAATAAGGTATTTCTCATGAAGCATTTGTTTAATCTGAAAATGATTGAAGGTGGATCTGTGATAGATCATTTAAATGAGTCTAATATGATTACTAGTCAGTTAACTTCTGTAAAGGTAAAATTTGATGAAGAGGTGAGGGCTCTCTTGGTTTTATGTTATTTGCCAAAAAGGTGGAATAACTTGGTAATGGTTGTAAGTAACTATGTCTCTGGTTCAAATACTTTGAAATTTGATGATGTTGTTGGTGTTATTCTTAGCGAGGAAATGCAACGGAAAAGCTCAGGAGGGTCCACATCAGGTATGAAAAAGGTATAACATATGAGTGAAAAAGGTATGAAGGTACTTCATTCTAAGAAATTTTAGCAGGTCTAAAATGTATTAATATGGATTTTTGTGAAAGTTGTGTGTATAGCAAATAAAAGAGAGTTAGTTTTCTCAAGGATGGGAAGCAAAAGGAAGATGAAAAGTTGAAGATTGTGCATACAGATGTATGGGGAGCAGCTCAGGTATTTTCTCTCGGTGGCTCTTGGTATGATATCACATTCATAAATGATGCAATTAGGAAGGTTTGGATTTATTTCCTTAGGCAAAAATCTGATGTATTTGAAACATTTAAGAAATGGAGAAGCTTGGTTGAGAATGAGATAGGTCAAAGATTAAAATGTCTCAGATTTGATAATGGTGGTGAGTATTGCAGCAAAGAATTTGAGGATTATCATTCCTTTAATGGAATTCGTAGGCAGAAAATGGTTCCAGGGACTCCACAAGAAAATGGAGTGGATAAGCGCATGAATAGGACAATAATGGAGCGTACAAGGAGCATGAGATTGCATGTTGGGCTGCCTTTAAACATGTGGGAAGAGGCTGTTAATACCGCTATATATTTAATTAATAGAGGTCCTTTAGTTCCTTTGGGCTGTGGTATTCCAGAGGAAGCATGGGCATGTAAAAAGGTGAGTTATTCTTTTCTCAAAACCTTTAGATGTGAAGCATTTGCACATGTAGATTTTGAAAATAGAACCAAGTTGGATACAAAATCAAAAAGGTGTATCTTCATTGGATATGGCATTGGTAAATTTGGTTATAGGCTTTGGGATGTTGAAAATCTAAAAATTGTGAGAAGTAGTGATGTATTCAATGAGAAAGTGTTGTACAAAGATTAGTTGTAGCAGCATGAGAAGAAAGAAAAATATTATGTGGTGTTGGATGATACTTTAGATAGTGATATTCCAGTGGTTCCGCATGCTCCGCAACAACAACAAGAAATATCACAAACTCCAGTGAATGTTAAACAGTCAACAAGGCTAAGTAGACCTCTTGAAAGGTTTTCTCCCTCTTTGTATTCTATTTTGTTAACAGATGCTAGTGAACTGAAAGGGTATGATGAAGCTATGCAGGTGGATACAAAGGTTCAGTGGGAGCTTGCAATGAAAGAAGACATGGACTCCTTGCTGAAAAATTAGACTTGGGAATTATGTAAGTTGCTTGTAGGTAAAAAGGATTTACCAAATAAATAGGTTTATAGAATAAAAGAGGAAGAAGGAGATAATAAAAGATTTAAAGCTAAGTTAGTTATAAAAATATTTGCACAGAAAAAAGTATTGATTTTGATGAGATTTTTTCTCCAGTTGTTAAGATGACTTCTATTCATACCATTTTAAGTATTATGGCTGTTGGAGATTTGTATTTGGAACAACTAGATGTCAAAACTACCTTTCTCCATGGTGATTTGGAGGAGGAGATATATATGGAACAACCACAGGGATTTGAGGTCAAAGGTAAGGAGAAATTGGTGTGCAGATTGAAGAAGAGTTTATATGTCTTGAAACAAGCACCTCAGCAATGGTATTTGAAATTTGATAGTTTTATGGTTGAGCAAGGCTACAACTGGTGTAATTTTGACCATTATGTTTATTTTAAGAGGTTGGATAATGACAGCTACAATATTTTATGTCTATATATTGATGACATGCGTGTAGTAGGGTCTAACATGGATCACATAAGAGAGTTAAAACAGTACTTAGCACAATCATTTGCTATGAAGGATTTGGGGGTAGCAAAACAAATCCTTGGTATGAAAATTTGCATAGATAGGAAGAACAAAAAATTAACTCTATCTTAGGTTGATTATGTTGAAAAGGTGTTGCATAGATTCCATATGGAGAATGCAAAAGCTGTCAACACACCTTTGCCTAGTCATTTGAAATTGACTAAGGAGATGTGTCCTAAGACACAAGAGGAGGAAGAAAAAATGTCTAAGGTACCATATGCTTTAGCTGTAGGAAGTTTAATGTATGCCATGGTATGCATGAGACTAGATATTGCACATGTTGTAGGAGTCGTAAGTAGGTATATGAGTAATCCCAGATTGGAGCATTGGAATGTGGTAAAATAGATTCTCAGATATTTAAGAGGTACATCCACTAAACATTTATGTTTTGGGGGCTCTAATACTAATTTAGCAGGCTATGTGGACTCAGATTTGGCAGGAGACATTGATACCAGGCGGAGTACTATAGGTTATGTCTTTACTATAGGTGGGACATTGGTGAGTTGGATCTCCAGGTTGCAAAAGGTGGTTGCTTTATCCACCACAGAAGCAGAGTATGTAGCTACAACAGAGGCAAGCAAGGAGATGATCTAGCTGCAATCTTTCATGGAAGAATTGGGAAAACAACAAGCTAACAGTTATTTGTTTATAGATAGTTAGAGTGCCATACATCTTGCAAAGAATTCTGCCTTGTGTTCAAAGACCAAGCACATACAGCTAAGGGATCACTTCATCTAGTCAGTGTTGGATGATGGATGGTTACGGTTGGAAAAGATACATACAGATGCAAATCTAGCAGATATGTTTATGAAGGCAGTGACAAGGGAGAAATTGAGCTCCTCTTAAGCTTTGGTTGGTCTTCAAGACTGACAACAATAAAATCAGAATAGAAGGGTCTAGGGCGTTTCTTTCCAGTGGGAGCTACAAGGTTAGCGGTGTTATGATCAGTCTCCAAGTGGGAGATGATATGTTGTGGAGTCTGATCAGTCTCCAAGTGGGAGATTGTTGTTATATGGAGCCTAATCAGACTCAGAGGTTAAATTTTCCCCACTTTTATTGGTGTGATCCCCCCCCACCCCCATTATTTAACAGGGGTTTGGGGGCAGCGCCCCCAAGACAGGGTCTAGGGGCAGCGCCCCTAGCACGCTCCCTATCGTGATACAGGGCAAGGTTGAGGGGCCATGCCCTTGAAACCTCAAACGACTTTTATTATTTATAAAGGTATCGGGATTATTTTTCTATTGGCCGGCATTAAAAAACCCCATTTTGTAAATGACATAAGTCTTGATAAAAATGGCTAAGGGTTAGGGTTTCCGTTGATATTGTATTGTAGCATTTGCAGTGGTATTGAGTTGCAAGGATTAATGGTTGTAATTGTTTTGATTTGCTGGATAATAATATTGGACTCTTTGTTGGTAGATGTAGCCTGAGTTTGGGTGAACCACATTAAAAATTGTCTCTCGCTGTTATTATTTCTATGTATTTTTCATTCCTCTATTTAATCTTTATTTGCATTTAATTGATACCTTCTGCATGCAATTCCTAACAGATCAAACTAATAAATTTAAGGTGAGCCAAAAATGAGCATTAAAAATAAGTATAGATTAGATCAATGGGTTTGGTTCATATGCAAACTAACATGATTGATTCCATAATTGCAAAAATGATCCAACTTAAAACACAAGTTATAAATTTTTTGATGCATTTGTCTAAAAAACTCTAAATTTCTATAACATTAATGAATTTCCTTAAAACACTAGATAAAATAATATTCCACATCAGACCAAATAATAAGCATTTATACTTACTATTTAAAAATTTAAATATTAAATTAACATATTTATTATTCTTAACTCATTCCATAAATATCTAATATTAAGAGTAATTTATCTTATGTAAAAAAATAATTGATTTCTTTACAAATGTAAGGAAAATATGATTAAATATAACTTTTAATAAAACAAAGATTGAATAAAAGTGAAGTTATAATAAAAATTATAAAATAGTTTTTTAAAAAAACTCACAAATAAACAAAAGAGAAATATTATTATATTTCTTTGACCTTATTTTAAGAAATACATTTCATCATCAATTTTCTATTGTTTATAATTTTTATGGGGTGCTATGGAATCTAAAAACTAATTTTATGTAATTGTCCCTCCTAATATATAGGCATATAATTTTAAAAACGGTGTTTAATAATAATACCTAATGAAAATTTGTTTATAAATATATAACTTAAACCAATAGAACAAGAAATAGCTTAAGTATTAGAAGCATGCCTAGTAGACAAAATCTATTCAAGACAAGATGTCCTTATTCTTTCCTTGGACCTTTTAGAAGCCAATGTCTTTTTCATTATATGATTTGCTAGTAAATAAACCTCTAAGAAATTAGTGGCATATTGTACTACGAATAGCAATTAATAGTAGTTTTTCAATAGCTTAGGCATGCCCTTAGAATCTATTTGATTTTCATTGCAAGAAGCTTTGCCTTATTCTTTATCCTTTGTAAGACAACCCCAACTCACGGGATTCAATGATTGATAACTTTCGTTTGATGTAGTTTGTTTTTCCCAAGTATTATGGATTCTTCAGTCTTGTCTTTGAGGAAAACCACATATATATGTAGGCACCCTAAATACAAACAAAACACTAATTTGGCACCTTCCGCATCTACCATAGAATAAAAGCAAGCAAGTCACCTTATATGAGGTTACTAGGTGTGGGTATCTTTTAGGTACAAGGTTCTTCTTATCATCCATATCTTCTAAGAAATCATTGTGGCCACCAGAGATTCGAAACACTTGAAATTTCACCAACACAATATTATTCAAGGATTTTTTAAAATCTTAATAAACCTTGTTTTATATATTTATTAGTCTTGTGACTATTGTTTTCACTTGCATCAATTAGTTGAACCTTGAAAAATGTGCAATAGGAAAAAAATTTACGTTTTCTAAAGTTTATTATTTTCAACGGTTTTTACATTGCAGAAATTTCCAAAATCTAATTTTCTATTAGTCCACTGCTATTTTAGCCTATTGGTAATTTTCATCTGAACGGATTTTCAATAATCATGGTTGAAAACTGTGTCAATACCAAAAATTGAAGCCTTTTCTAATGTTCACGTATTTAACAGCTTTTTTTAATATTTTTCTTCAAACTCTATTGGTTGTTAGCTTTTTTCCGGAGGATTATTGAATGGTCATTACTTTTAACTAGAAATAGAGGATTATTGAATGGTCATTACTTTTAATTGGAAAAGAAAGCCAGAAGCACGGTTGCTAATTTTTTAACGGATTTTTTTTAATCTTTCAATGTTTTCTGTAAGTTTTTCGAGGACGCATGGAGTTGATGTTGGCTGGTGGCATTATACAGAGTAGTCTGCGTGCCTTGTCTATGCTTCCACATTTTGCATACATGGTTACCTAGTTAGTCCTAAGGCACCACCACGTCCACCCAGGAGCTCTAGATTAGCTCTACCTCCATTAGCACCTAAAGTTGTATGCACATCTACAAGCAGAAGCAATTTAGGCTCTGTAAAATCTGCAGATAAATCTAATGTGACCCAGAGAGATGATGGAAATCTTCAGGGCAAGATGAAGCCTCTGCACTGGGACAAATTATCTGCAAATCCTGATCATTCAATTGTCTGGCACAAGCTAACTGAAGGTTCATTTAGGTAATACTTTTTATTTTCTTCACTGCATAGTAAACTTTGGTTAAAATTTTTTTTGTCTTTCATGGATTTGTACATTGACATAGGGTATGAAATTTAAACATGTGGCGGCTTTAGCTTGGGTAACATTCGACATAAAGTGAAGTTTTTAATTTTTTTTGGGAATTCTTAAGCATCATATGGGTTGTTTCTGTGTGGAAAATTTGTGGGTTTTTTAATAAACAAAGTTTTAGTTGGAATTTTTCTTTGTGGAACTGATAGGATTTGTGGCCAATATTTCTGTACATATTTGGAGGACTCTTTTGACATGGCAAATGATACTTGAAATAGAAAAAACATAGCTATGATTGCGGTTATCCTTTTCTTGAGATCGAATTTAGAGCAATTATTTGCATTGTAGATTTCGGTGCAAATAAAATTGATTGCTAAATAAAAAGAGTAATGCAAATGTTCTCTCCTGAACTTTACTTCGCCTTATCTCCAAAAAGAAGCAGACATTATGTTGCACAACAGGACCATATCAGATTATTGCCTTGAAAATTTAACATTTTCCTCAAAACACACATAAAGCAAGAAAATTTTCTTAAGAAATACACACCTCTGCAAACTTAAGTTTGTAATCAAGACTCCCAAATCGCTGTTGCAATTCATATTCATCTCGAAGATACTCCCAAATTTGTGCATATTTTGCATTTTTCCAGGCAACGTCTGACCTAAAATAATTACATAGAAATGATTTGAAATTTTGAAGTACACTAGCAACTACCTTTACAACAGAAACCATTGGGAATGTAAATCAAACTTCAAATCAAATTAGCATGTTGTTTTCTTAAGGTGAAAATACCCACCAAGCAATGTCAAAACATTGCTATGGAAAATTGCCTACAAACAATACAAAATTTAAACAAGCATGCAGTTACTATTGAAACACCTAATGCTTTTTCTTTCTTGGATAGCAATTGAATATGAGTCATTAATCAAAAATCCTAATACATACATAATGTCCAATTATCCAATCTGAGAAAAAATGCACTTAGTTTCATTGTAATGCAGGCATGTTTCTATTTTTGTTTGAACCATGCTTTACTTGTCATGTTTTGTCTTACTCAAAACTTCACTCGCAATTATTTTAACATACCTTTTTGGTTCTATTTTTCTCTCTGCATAATTCCTTAGAAGCTATGTATATTTAGGATCATAGACAAGCCATTCACGGGTATTAGCCCTTAGGGCTTATTTGTGATTGATTGACTCTCTCTCTACCTAAGAACTATTACTAAATCAACCTTGTTCTGTTAATGCATTTTGCTATGTACATTTTGGTTGTTCTGTTTTCTTCATCAACATATTTATTGTGGATATTTACTCAGATGCGTGTTGTTGGACTTGCAACTTTCGGCTTGTCAATTAATAGAAGTTCAATTTTATGTTTAGTTTGAAATTCCTACACATTGATTATGAAAAACTATTTACATCCATGCCTGTTCTCTGTCTCCACATTTTACACACCTTGAATCAGAGATTTACATTCACCATTTACATGCGGAAGCCATTTCACAGCGGAGCTTCTCACATAGGCCAAATTACAATTACAATTAACAACTATTTTTCTATTCTGATTTTCTCTTGTTTTTTCCCTAACTTCCAGGAGTTCCCACTGCTCATTTTTATTTTTAAACATTCTGTAATACTTTTTCTTACAATCTTTCAGCAAAAAATTGTAATTGCATTATTTGTAGACAAGTTTTCCCTACTTCACTACTCTTATATACTCTGTTCCACAAGAATTTAATTAATCCCAAATTAGTTGGAGAGCCAACCATAATGTCCATGCATGCCTTGTTTCTTTAAATTCGATATAAAATGATCACCAAAACCTATATGTTTTGAAAACACTGGTTGATAAATAGATGTGCTTGTTATAATCAATGTAATTTCGTCGGTTGCATTCTTGCATATTTAAATCACGGCTACATGTTTAAAAGGGTGCACCTACAAGTATTTAGTTTAAAATAAATCTTTAAAGCTTTTCATGCTAATAAAGTGTTGAGCCTTATACTAGTTGTGGTCTGTTGAACAGTCAAAAATCTAGTTTTGGAGAGGCATTTCCAGAGAGCTTATTTTGATTCAAGGAGCCATATCTAAAATTAAAAAAGTTCTAAGCACACTTTTTGCAGTTCCTTTGATAATTCTTGTGGGCCTTGGGCTCTATGAACTTGGCTTCCCTGTCCTATGTTCATAGTCTGCTTCAGATATGCTTCTCTTACAAGAAGCCTAAGATTTCGGAAAAAAATTATATGCAGTATTGTCTCAAAATAATATTTTATTTAAACATGTATTCCTCTTAGTTAAGAAAGCAATAAGATAGTTTTGTGTAGGATCAAGCAATGTTTTTTCTAGCCCAACTTAACCAAAATGTTTATGTACCCAAAACAAATATATCTTTTTCTCTAAATTTGCAGCTTTAGGCAAGGACTGCAGCTGCAAGGCAACCCTTGTTGCATTAGTTTTCTATTGTAGATTTTCCATATTTGGTTTTCATATCAATGAGTTTTGCATTCTAATTTTTTTCAATGATACAATTTTAACTTACGTATTATTTTTATTATATTTGGTTTTCATATCAATGGGTTTTTCTTTCTAGTTTTCTTTTTCTTCCTGGATAATTTGGTATCTGGATTCTAGCCTTAATTTACTTTTGTTAGTCTTCCTCAACTCCAACAATTGAATTAGGGACACATTTTCTATCCTCTTTTCATCTTAGTACCTTAGGTTAGTTCAATTTTCCTAAAGAAAGTAAATGAGATTGTTGGTTTAACAATACACTAATTAAGGTTAGTAAACTAGAAAATAGTTTAAAATCTAATCTACAACTATGGATTGATCTTCCTTGTCCATCTTGACATTGATAGATTCTAATTATCTTATAATGGTGTTGAATTTACATTTAGGTGCTTGGACACTAAACCTCCATGTCGCATTCTCAAGGAATATAACTACTTCTATAGGAACAATTTATTTACAAAAAATTTATTTGATACAAAGCAAATATCATTTCCCACAACTTCTTGGTGGTATCCTCTAAGGAAACATTAAGGAACAATAAATCTAAAGGGAACAATCTAATGGTAGATCTAGCCTTTATGTCAAGATTAGCATAGTCATTAGGGTCCATCCTTTAAAGAATGAAACTAGTCACTACATTCCATTATTTATGGTTTTCCAACAAGTCCTTCATATTCAAATTCCAATGTTCAAAGTTTGTGTTGATGAAAATTTTAGTCTCCATTCTAGTTGTAATATCCATTTCTTAATACTTGAAATCAAGATTTTACTATGCAAAGCTCCCACTTAAACATGGACTAATAACAGGGTCAAAATGCCCTTTTCTCCCCACATATCTAAACAAACTATTTTAGTTATTATACAAAATTAAAGGAAACTAGATAAGTCTAATCAAAATAACTATGCAAGTAAGAAAATTTACATAAATTTTAGTAGTAGAATAATGTATAACACAATGTTTGCCTTTGGATACTCGTTTAGGAAAAATCTAGCAACAATTGCACACTTTGATTATAATATAAATAAGAAATGTTATAATATAATAGAGTAAAAACATGTATCTACAATAAAATCACCATCTAATCTCCATCCCAGGTGTCCAATATATAAGACAATGAGATTTAGGAAACCACGAGTGATTTCCCCAAATCATTGGCTCAATCCATGGTCAAGTTGGTCCAACTTGGATCAATGCACCTAACATAAAGTGTAACTCTTCCCAATGAAGAATGTAAACTCCTAATTTCAAATATTGAATCCTACAACCAAGGGGGTCAAATGGTCAACCTAAGTGTTCCACATTGGAGAAATAATTGCTCTTATAACCCTTTTCTGCATTACTATAAATACTTGGTCAAAGATGCCCCACTAGTCTACAATATAACCCCCAACTTTAATTCTCTATTACAAGTGGTGCAAGAGCATCCAATCTACTGGAGCCTCCATGAGGCATTAGATGTCTTAGAGTTTGTTGTTAGGTTTTCAATGAAGTCCTAATCGGACATTCAATGTAATAAGGTTTGTATTGACCGAGACATGCTATTTTTAGGTAGTTGGTTAGAGTTTGTTAGAAAGTCTATTAGTTGTTAAGACAGCTGTAACTCCCAGCCGCTGGGAGTCATTTTTTGTACTACCCCGTGAGGGGATAAATATGTGAGATCTGATCGATCTCAAGAGAATGTGATAGAGAAGAACAACGACAGATCAGAAAGATTGTAAATCAATTCTGTGAAGAAATAAAAAGAAGCTTGTGTTATGGTGTAACCATAGGGGAAATCATTTGGGGTCATTCCACTGGTGGATTTCTTTGAAAACAGTGGAATGACCTCCGTATCTTTGAGTTCTATTTCTGTTATGTAGGTTTTTTGCATTTTCCATATGTTGTTCGGTTAAAATTGCTAAGGAAGCGGATCAGTCGATCTCAGAGTTTTCTGTGCAAGTTTACGAAGACATCGGCGTGAGAAGAACCATCGGGTTGAGAAAGTTGCATTGAACCGACAGGGGGCACTTTCACCGATCGGGGTGACAATTGCAAAGTGTTGCCGATGAAGTATATCGGCGTAAGTCATAGTATCAGGGTGACCAAGCGTATCGGAAGACTTGAGGAAAGTTAGGCCGATGTAAGAAGTCTTACCGATGGCGAGAGTTGGGTATTAAGTCATCGGCATGAGATATGATATCGGAGGCAGAGATGAATGTTTTTCCGAAGGGGGGAGTCTTGGCGATGGAGGCATTGGCATATCGGCGTAAGGTAGCTGGTCAGGGAGAGATTACACTTAGCGGCCGATAGCGGAGGTGTTGCTGATAGGCACATAAACAAAATACTCATCGGGGAGAAGATGGGTATCGGTGAAAGAGATTTTGGGCATGCCGATAGAGGTAATCTTGCCGATGGGAAAATGAATACATATTTTGATATTGTATGGTCTTTATTGAAAGGTGATTAAGTTAAACCCTAGGTATGGTGGGTTTTAATGGATTTTCACCTTGTTTGTAAGCTTCTACTGTGTTGCTCTGCATCAAGTGGTATCAGAGCTCAGAAGATTCTAAGCGTGTAGATAGAACGCTAAAGGAGGCAATCTACACCAGGATTTTTGGGATGAGCAGTTACAAGTTCACTCGCTACAGTAGACGGACAAGAAGGTCTGTCAAGAGGGCCAGAGAAGTGGTCCATTGGTTGTCGCCAAAAGTCTTGGGGAGAGAGGCAAGAGAGGACTCCCAGGTGAGGGACAGAAGTGTTGGTGTAGCAGGGAAAAGTGGACTTCAGATGATAGAGATGCTATTTGGAAGCAGCCAATCAAACTCCATTGATAGGAGTCACGGTTGGAGGATAAAGAGGAAACAACGAAGTCATCAAGTCAGGGTTGAAGACAAGATGAAGTTATTTGCAGCAGACCTCATAACTCTTGGGACAAGAGTTTTTTCAACTTGGGGAGTATGGTGCAGGAGCACCCAATCTACTGGAGCCTCCATGAGGCATTAGATGTCTTAGAGTTTGTTGTTAGGTTTTCAATGAAGTCCTAATTAGACATTCAATATAATAAGGTCTGTATTGACCGAGACATGATATTTTTAGGTAGTTGGTTAGAGTTTGTTAGAAAGTCTGTTAGTTGTTAAGACAGCTGTAACTCCCAGCCGCTGGGAGTCACTTTCTGTACTACCCCATGAGGGGATAAATATGTGAGATCTGATCGATCTCAAGATAATGTGATAGAGAAGAACAACGACAGATCAGAAAGATTGTAAATCAATTCTGTGAAGAAATAAAAAGAATCTTTTGTTCTGGTGTAACCACAGAGGAAATCATTTGGGGTCATTCCACTGGTGGATTTCTTTGAAATTAGTGGAATGACCTCCGTATCTTTGAGTTCTATTTCTGTTCTGTAGGTTTTTTGCATTTTCCATGTGTTGTTCAGTTAAAATTTCTAAGGAAGCAGATCAGTCCATCTCAGAGTTTTCTGTGCAAGTTTGCAAAGACATCGGTGTGAGAAAAACCATCGAGTTGAGAAAGTTGCATTGAGTCGACAGGGGGCACTTTCACCGATTGGGGTGACAATTGCAAAGTGTCACCGACAAAGTATATCGGTGTAAGTCATAGTATCGAGGTGACCGAGCATATCGGAAGACCTGAGAAAAGTTAGGCCGATGGAAGAAGTCTTACCAATGGCGAGAGTTGGGTATTAAGTCATCGGCATGAGATATGATATCGGAGGCAGAGATGACTGTTTTGCCGAAGGGAGGAGTCTTGGCAACGGAGGCATTGGCATATCGGCGTGAGGTAGCTGGTCGGGGAGAGATTACACTTAGCGGCCGATAGTGGAGGTGTTGCCGATAGGCACATAAATGAAATACTCATCGGGGAGAAGATGTGTATCAGTGAAAGAGATTTTGGGCAGGCCAATAGAGGTAATCTTGCTGATGGGAAAATGAATACATATTTCGATATTGTATGGTCTTTATTGAAAGGTGATTAAGTTAAACCCTAGGTATGGTGGGTTTTAATGGATTTTCACCCTGTTTGTAAGCTTCTACTGTGTTGCTCTGCATCAACAAGTTCCATAATACAATTTATAAGTAGCATAGTGTGTCATCCAAAGAATCTCATGGATCCCTCCAAGGGTGGTTCCCATTTCATGAGGGGCTAAAAATTAAAAGACTGAATTTTTACAAGGATTTTCAAGATGTACAACACTTAGTGCTAATATGAAAGTCTGACATAATGACTTCCTTTGTCTACATTAGCACTTAACATGCACCTTCATGGTCATTCTATATTTTTACTATTAACTTAGTCTTGGGGCTTGATCAAGGTGCAAGGTGGAAGTTAACATACTTCAGTAGTCTAGCATAGAAATCCCCACTATCTTTCTTAGATTTAAAGTATTTTCTTTTCATTAGATAATACTAAGGGATTTATTTTTGTAGGTAATAGAGATTAAAGTAGCTATAGATAGGATTGTAGACAATGGAAAAGATCATAGATTTTGGATGGGATCACAATTTGTAGGACAACTAGTACAATTCTATCCAAAGATCTCAATTTCTTAAGAATATGTCATCTCAGTCTTTTGATCACATATCTAGTCTCATAATTTAGTTTTTAGTCTTTTGTGACAACATGTAATTAGGTAAAGTTTCACATTCCAAGGTAAAGAAAATCCTATCTATCCATTTTAATTTCAGCACATGTTCATGTTTACTATTTCAATTAACATACATCAATTATGTTATATACTTAACTCTCTAATTTATTTAAGGTTTATTCAAAGTTAATTTACTAGACTCTAGATTTATATTTTGTAGGGTGTACTTTTAACTTGACAATATTAAATAGTTATAATCAATAATAAAAGTTTGTGTATTTGAAAATTGTATACCTTGCTCTTTTTCCCTTATTTTTGGATTCAATTTGATTTTTTTACCCCTAACGAAATAACTAGCATGAAATATGATGTGTTTCACATGGAAGTTGGAAAATAGCTTGATCTTGGTATCCTTTCCATCTACACTTATCCCTAAGGTCTAAATTTGATTCTTAGTTTATCCATTTTCTATCTTGGGTCAAATTCACAATCGTGGAAGTGATCTAGGTTACTTCCATAGTAATAAAAGTGACCCCATTGTTGAATGCACAAGACAAATGAGAGGGGGGGCGTGAATCAGTTGTATCAGAAATTTCAAACCCTCACAACCATATTCATATCCACACCAGTTCACTTAAACCCTTAATCTATTATCATAATTAAACATGAGAAGCAAATAACATAAACTTAAATGCATCAACACCATACACAAGAGAACACCATATTTTATGTGGAAAATCCTAAAAGGGAAAACTCATGATGAGGATTAGCTCACAATATAATGTAGTAATAATACCGAATTACAAAGGCTCATTGCCAGAGGGCTCACTACCCAAAAGAGAGAATGCTCACTGCGGGTGGACTCACTACCCACTGAGAAAGAAAGAAAGAAGAGAAGGGTAGCTCACTGCCATGGTTTGAACTGATATAATTTCATCACACCTATGCATGGAGTTCAGTTCTAATGAAGCTCAATATACACCTCAACACCTTCGCAACATCATTGAAAATTGTAGACACCTTTTGCTCACTGCATATGGTAGCCTAACACATGAAAGCTCTTGCTGATCAATTTCACATCATTCACATCATCCCCCTCATACACACACACATCCATGAATCCTTGACACTTATTTATATCATCATTACCCTTGAAACAATCTTCAAGGTGAGCAACACAATCTTCAATCCTTGAAACAATCTCCAAGGTTGGCAAACACACAATATTTGAATTAGGTCTAGACCTAAACATTCCATGGCACAAGGAAATCAAGGAAAACCACTATGTAGACATTAAAGGTCAAATCCACTTGTCACATTAAAATCTCAGACCCAAATCTATCTAGGCACGCTACACAACACTCACATAAACACCAAATCAACTCCTCAATCAACGTAAACATTTAAGATCGGCCAAATAGTGTAAACATAAGAAATTCTTGATCACATGCTTCCATGATCAGAACCATAACTTGCGGACCATACACGAGGATTTAACACAATCTAGAAACATCCATGAACATCTTGAAGTCACCTAGAAATCAACAAATTCATCCACAATAACTTTCACCTAAACACAACAACATTGTTGAACTCTACCACACAATAAATTGCTTTATGGAGAACTAAATCACAAACCTTTTGGATGGAAGATAGGTAAGATCCTTATGAACACATATCCAGAAATGAAGCACCTAAAACCTATCTGTGGAGGAATGCAAAGAAAAATACCTTCTCCCAGACACCTCTGCACAACTTAGAAACATTATCAAATATTATTCTCAAACTGGTGAACATAACTTTCACTGCACAGCAATCCGGAGCACAAAATTATGGATTTAGCATCTTCAAAAACTTCTTGACAACATATCCAAACCACACACTTAGATCTCAAACATAGAAGAAATACGGAGCAAAAATTTGAACAACACTCTATTAGTCAGAAGACTTCTTCAACACATTGTTTCCAGTATTAATTGAATTTTCTCAAAAGCACTTGGAAACTCAATATTAGAAGCATATCTTTAACATCTTCAACACTTCAACATAGAAACAAAACCATCTTTAGCAAGATAAATTAATCAAACAACAAAAAATTCATCAGAAGACATAGTTGACACCAATGACAACAAAAGCATGTTGACATCAATGACAACACCAATGAGCACATACTTGCAACAATCTCCCCCTTTGTCATTGATGGAAAAATATGATGTGAAAAACCATCATGACACAACTCTGCACCAATCTCACTCTCCCCCTTTCTTTTATACATCTCTCCCCCTTTATTTTATACATCTTACTCTCTTTCTCTCCCTTTGTTTTTCACATGAACTCTCTCCCCCTTTGACATCAATGGCAAAGGGTGACACATCTTTCTCAAGCTTTCTCCCCTTGATTATGATACTACACATACTTGCACTATTCTCAACTACTTTGAATACTGCCCTTAGGAGTACACACCAATCTGTACCAATTCGTACTCCCCCTGACTGCATCAATCATCAATACCACTACCTACTCTCCCTGAGAGGTAGCCTCCAACATCAGTCTAGAAAAGAATGAATCTTGAAATCTACTGGAATGATGCATTTCCTTTTGCATCTAGTTCAAAGAAGGAGGGGCAATAACCCCTAACTTCTCGTGGAGATACTCAAATGTATCCTTAGGAAGAGCCTTAGTGAATATGTCAGCAACCCGATCCTTTGTAGGCACATACTCTAGCTTCACTTTATTCTCTGCAACCTTCTCTCTTAGAAAGTGATACCTAATTGAAATATGATTTTTCCTTGATTGCATAACCAAATTCTTTGAAATGTTAATAGCACTTGTATTATCACAGAAAATAGAAATTGGCTCATCATACACAACTTTGATATCCTTCAAGGTTTGTCTCATCCATAACACCTATGTGCAACATGATGCCGGGGCAATATACTTTGTCTCTGCAATAGATAAAGACACTGAATCTTGTTTCCTACTTAGCCAAGACACCAATCTACATCCAAGAAAGAATGTACCACCACTTGTACTTTTCCTATTATCTACACAACCAGCCCAATTTGCATCTGTATAAGCACTTAGAGTAAAGTCAGTATCTTTTGGATACCACAAGCCATGATTCAGAGCACCCATTTAGTTCCAATTACATTTTTATTCTCAATCTACATTAGTTCTTCTTCCATAGCCTTGCTCCAATACTCATCCTTGCATGCCTCAACCACTGTTTTGGGTTTGACTTTAGAAGGTAAACATAGATTTACCTATTCTTCAACAGCTCTCCTTCTTGTCAATGCACCTTTTCTCTTATCACCAATGATCTGATCTTCAGAGTGATGCTTCTACACATACTTAGGGGTCTTACGAATGTTTTTCGGAGCTTCCTCAACATGTACTTTCATCTTCTTTAGTTTCTTCTTCTTCTTCACAAGAAGACTCATCTGATTCATATCCATTCACCTTTGAGTTCATTTGTAGATCCTCAAACACCTCCAATTAACATGAAAATTGCTCTATACTAGAAATAACTGTGTTCTATCAAGATGAACTTCTGTTACTAATTGATTTCAAGACAATCATCAAAATTAGACAAAATTCTAATCAAATTTTCTTGCACAATAGACTTATTGTGGAGGATAAGATCCTCTTGCAAAATTACCAACCAAGCTAATCTGCACAAGTCTAGATTTATCCTTTGCAGTCACAATCACTGTCCTGACTTAAACCTTTGTTGTTAATCCTTAACCTTATCTCTTTGTGCTGAGGCATCAACACCTTTCCTTTGGTAGGAGAGAAAATATTTTCAATAAGGCTCCCCCTAATCCAAAGCTCTAACCTTAGTTCCCAAAGGGAACATCTGTACTAGATGTTGGTACATGCTCATCCTTACCCTCTGTTACATCCTTCTTTATCTAGATCAAGTATTCATTTCCATTTTTGTCTCTGCTGAATCAACCTTTTGTATTGGTTTGTTCTTTTCTACCAAATTATCCTTCTTCATGTTTCTACTTCTGCAAAACTTAGAGGTATGTCTAGATCTATTGCAATTGTAGCACACAACATTTCTCTAACCAGTATTCCTTCCATTCATTCTAGATCTACATTGGTTAGCTTTATTCCCAAAATTCTTGCATGTATAACAGTAGCCACTGAAAGATTTAACTATTTCTCATTTGACTTCTACACTCATTAACTCTATGTCCCATCTTATTACATGTACAAAACACTTAGTAGAGTTCTGACTTACTTTACTTCTGCATACAATAGCTCTATGACAAACTTTATTGCATGTGAAGCATTTACCAGAGAAGGATGGAACATTTTGATTCCTTCTACTTATACATTCGATTGCTTTGTGTCCATACATATTGCATAAATGACAAAAACCAATGAAAGATGGATACATTTAAGCATTAGGTTGTCTGACTGGTGGTCTTCTAGCTCCTTTCCTTTGATTTCATATCTGCTTGTCATTGTTCATCTGATTTGAAGTCTGATTTGATTTTGAACTTTTACCTTTTTCAAATCCTAAACCCTCTTTATCATTGGGACTTTTTTGACTTGCAATCATCTCATCAAACTTTGCAAAACTTATCTTGAATTTTTCTTCATAATTCTTTGCCTTCTCCAGATCTAATCTCAGATTCACAACTTCTTGTTCAAGCATTATACATTCTTCAGATTTGCCTTTCACCATTAAGTTTAGATATTCCTCAATCCTTGCCTTTTCTTCAACTTGCACTTTTAGACCATTCATAGATTCATTTGCTAGCCTCAATTGTTCACCAACTTCCTTGTTTCTTTCTTTGAACTTCTTGACTTGCTCTCTTAATTTTCTAATGCATCCATATGCTTCTTTAACATTCTCCTTCAGGTCTTTGATTTCTTCTTCAGTCCTCTCTATGTCTTCAAAAGAAACCTTGAGTTCTTCACTACTAACAGACATGTATTCATCTTCTGAAGATCCATCAAACAAGGGAACAACCTTCTTGTGTGCCATCCCAGATCTACCTCAAGTTGTTAAGCTCTCTTTAAAGAAACTTGGCTCTAATACCAATTGTTGAATGCACAATACAAGTGAGAGGGGGGTGAATCAGTTGTATCAGAAATTTCAAACACTCACAAACATATTTCATATCCACATCAGTTCACTTAAACCCTTAATCTGTTATGATAATTAAACATGAGAAGAAAATAATAGAAACTTAAACACATCAACACCATACACAAGAGAACACCAAATTTTATGTGGAAAACCCTAAAAGGGAAAAACCATGGTGAGGATTAGCTCTCAATATAATGTAGTAATAATACTGAATTACAAAGGCTCACTGCCCAAAAGAGAAAATGCTCAATGCAGGTGGACTCACTGTCCAAGTGGACTCACTGTCCAAGTGGACTCACTGTCCAAGTGGACTCACTGTCCAAGTGGACTCACTGCCCACTAAGAAAGAAAGAAAGAAGAAAAGGGTGGCTCACTGCCACGATTTGAACTGATATAATTACATCACATGTATGCATGGAGTTTAGCTCTAATGAAGCTCAATATACACCTCAACACCTTCGTAGCATCACTAAAAATTGTAGACACCTTCTGCTCACTGCATCTGGTAGCCTAACACATGAAAGCTCTTACTGCCTTCATCAGTTTTGCATCATTCACATCATCCCCATCACACACACACACATCCATAAATCCTTGACACTTATTTATACCATCATTACCCTTGAAACAATCTTCAAGGTCAGCAACACAATCTTCAATCCTTGAAATAATCTCCAAGGTCGGCAAACACACAATATTTGAATTAGGTCTGGATCTAAACACTCCACGGCACAAGGGAATGAAGGAAAACCACTCTATGCCTTAGCTTAGACCTAAATATATCCAAGCATGCTACACAACACTCACATAAACACCAAATCAACTCCTCAATCAACGTAAACATTCAAGGTCAGCCAAATAGTGTAAACATAAGAAATTCTTGATCATATGCTTTCATGATCACAACCATAACTTGTGGACCATACATAGGGCTTTAACACAATCTAGAAACATCCACAAACATCTTGAAGTCACCTGGAAACCAACAAATTTAGCCACAATAACTTTCACTTGAACACAACAACTTTCACCTAAACACAACACTATCGAACTCTGCCACACAATAAATTTCTTTCCAGAGCACCAAACCAAAAACCTTTTGGATGGAAGATAGGTAAGCTCCTTATGAACACATATCCAAAACCATAGCACTTGAAACATATCTGCAATGTGGATCAAAATACTTTCTCCTAGACACCTCTGCACAAATCAGAAACACTGTCAAATACTGTTCTCAAACTGGTGAACATAACTTTTACTGCACAGGAATCTGGAGCACCAAATTCTAGATTTAGCATCTTCAAACACTTCTTGACAACATATCCAAATTGCACACTTAGATCTCCAACACAGAATAAATGCAGAGTAAAAACTCGAACAACACACTATAAGTTATAAGACTTCTTCAACATACTATTTCTAGTATTAATCAAATTTTCTCAAAAGCACTTAGAAACTCAATATCAGAAGCATATCCTTAACATCTTTAGCACTTCAACACAACAACCAAATCACCTTTAGCAAGACAACTTAATCAAACAACAACAACTTCATCAGAAGACACAGTTGACACCAATGACAACAAAGGCATGTTGACATCAATGACAACACCTATTAGCACATACTTGCAACACCCATTATTCCAAAAAACAAATTAAAAATTTGGGCCTAATTTTTTTCTCTCCAAGTGACCATTATGAGCTAACTTGAAGTGTAAAATAATTGAATTTTATGTTAGGGTATTGTATTTAAGGACAAACCCCTAATGCATTTAGAACAAATAGTGAACACGTGGAATGAACATCTTCTAGCACACATCATGGAGCCTAAACATATATAGATAAGAAATGCACTAACATTATAGGTAATACTACATGGTTGCTTCTTGTCTTTGATCTAATTTAAATTTATGGACTCAACATCCTTATTGGGGTTTGACATAAAGGATGAACTATCCTTGTCATGTGCAAACTCCTGGAAGCACACAAACCAAGTTTTTATGTGAATATTAGACTCAAAATTTTAAGGTAAGCCAAAACTAAACATCTAAAAAAATATTAGAGATCATATTTATGGGTCTAGTTTCAATATGCACTCATGGGATTGATTTCATAGTCATGGAAATAACCCTAACAAATAAGAATTTTTTTATAGATTCTAATGTGTTCATCTGACATGGCTTAAATTTATTGATGAATCACCTTGGGACACTAGGTAAAGTCATTTTATACATTGAACTAAGAGCTAAGTAATTGCATTTTTAATTTAAATTTTTGAGCATTAATTTCAACATGTTTATCATTCTTAGCTCTTATTCCTAGGATATTTAATATTAATGATGTTTATTTAATTTATCCTAGAGTATTTATTTCTTTAAAATTTTGGATAACCTAACCACTCTTACACTACCTTAGGGTTTATTCATTCTATTTTAGGTTTTTTAGATCTAATCATTTTTTATTTTTTTATATTTTATGTTATATTTTCTTATCATTATGGATTTATTTATATGCTTTGATGATTATTCTTTCCTCTCCCACTATGACACCATATGCAATGATTGCATCTCTATGATAATAAATTTTTTAATCTATTGCCTAGGGTCCCTTGCTAAGGGTGTGATTTTCATGGTGCCTATATGTTTCCACATCATACCTAAGATGTGGATAATGCTGTCTACACATGTATATAGTTTGAGGCCTACATTTAAATTACACGATAATATGCATATTTGTTGTTGTATTATAGTATGATATAAATTATAACAATGTTTTCATCAATGTGGGTAAATTTTCCTATTATGGTTGCTTTCTCTCTTTGTATTGTGCATATGACCAATATCATTTACACTCCTATGGGAATTAGAGTGGTCCTCCACCTCCCTTCTACTATGCCTACATTTAATGAGATCCTTCACAAAATTCTTTAGTAGTTGGACATACTTATTAGAAGATGGATAGATGCCAAAAGGTTATATCTAATCCATTTGTTCTACCATCTAGTACTTAAATATTGCTTCCTCTACCTAAGTTGACTAATAAAGAGCCTAAAGTTTATGATTTAATTGATAAATTTGAATATACTCCCATAAAGATTTCTCTTTGGCATCTTGTTAATAATTATAATCCATATCATGATGTTTTGTAAAAGAATTTATGATGTAAGAGAATATTAGGGGTTGTGCAATCTCACATCCCAAAAAGATATGTTTGATTTTTCTTTATGTTTTCTAGTCTATTTTATAGATTCTTGAAGTTCTAGTTAGAATTTGGCTTCATAGTTTTAAAAGTAGTTTGCACCAAGATTGGTAATGTAGATGTGGTGGTGCATGGTCATCTAGTTGAGTTTTTGTTTTCCACTTGATGATAGAGGCTAAATTGTCAATCTTAAGCCTATGTAGTAATAGATAAAGGAAAATCCATGATTTAGAGGTCATACACTAACACTATTGAGTTTCATTATCTTATATTTCATTATTTGAGGTAGTATAAAGCTTAGTTATTGAAACTAGATTTATTTTCCTTTACTTGGAGGACAAAAGTGATACATACCATGACTTGTAGTAAATAAATTACATTATAATTTAGGTGATTTCATAATTTAGGGCCGTGTTGATCCTTAGTAAAGACCTATTTCTTGATGCCAAATAATTTAATGCTTTATTATTCTTAGGAAATGATGAAAAGGCGTTGTAAATGATAAATTATTGATAAGGTCATCCTTTATTGGCATTAGGATTATGGCATAGCAAGTTTTCTTCCTTGAAAAAATGTATCAAATTTACTTTGTGAATAACCTAATTAAGCCAAGGGTTTAGATTAATTTGAGGGTGAAATCAAATAAATAAGGTAAGTAGTATCTTGAAGGAGAACAAAATTGAAGATTTGAGTAGGAGGCTAGATCCAAGTGTGGATCCAAGAAGTATAGATTAGACATTCGGTAGTGCATCAATATTAATATTGATTTGATTGTGAATTACTTAAGGTGAAGGTAGAGGATAGACAATAAGTAGTAGCACTTAGATTTTAGAAGACATCTATAATTTATGTATGAACTTGGAATGAGTTCCTAGTGAAGTCTATTGTGTTGGACTTTGAGACCTTTGGTTTTTTATTTTTGTAAAGCTCCAAGGGCTAATTATAATTCCTAGCAAGTTGATGTAATTATTATGGATGAAATAAAGACATCATTTCTCTATTCATTTGTTATGTATTTGGACTTATTTACTATGTAATTTATTATGTGTTGGGGCTACATGGTTGGACCATATCTCACTAAAACCTCCAATCATGACTATATCAAATGGTATCAGAGCCTATTTTATTACTAGAATGAGTGATAATCCAATAGAGAAGTATATTATGTGTATCATACAACAAGTGCTCCATAACAGAGGTGGTGCATAGAAAGGTCTTCTACATTTGTCACACTACAAGTGATCAATAAGAGAGGTGGCTCATAGAAAGGATATTTCTTTGTGTTGCACTATAGGTGATCCATAAGGGAAATGGTTCTCAATCTAATAATGAAGAAAGTGTTGAAATATAGGATAAATGGAATAATAGAAATAATGAACAATATAGAGTTTAATATAATTATGATGTGATTAATCGAATAAACTTATATCAATGAAAAGATGGAGAAGCAATATAACAAATCAATAGACTTATAAAATGCAAACCATTACACTCGATATATGTGGAGAAACCCTTGTAGGAAACAAACTAACCCTAAAGAGACACAAGCTTGCATTATTCTCAAAAGATGATGTACAATAATTCAATCCACTTATCCCTTTGATAGTAGATTGGATATATAAGAGTAAATGTAAAGAATTGTTGATATGGTCTTTGGTCCTATTCAATATCAATGCACTACACATGACCACCAACACTTGGAAAGACTAGCTAGTGTGGGACATGACCACCAAGTCAATCTCTAGGATTTAGAAGGTTGGATCCTTATCTATCTTAAAATAAGCTTGAAGTAATGTAAGGACAAGGGATATGTATTGTAGAAAGAAAATAATGAAAATTAAAGTCTCACACTAGATCGATACACATTCACAACCAAAGAAAAGATTAATAGCTCATGGTACTTAATCAATAGAAAATGATACACATGGAACAATCAACAAGAAAATAGATAGAAGAGCTAGAATCTCTAGGATAACAACCTCTTATATTATGTTCACTAGTCCACTTAACCATTACATAGATTACAATATCCTCTAAAAACATGTATAGAGGCTCCTTTGTATAGCTATAAGGAGGTCAAGACCAAGACCAAGCATCAGGGTCAAAAATTTGTTGCATATTACGTAACTTGAGAATTGATTTACACATCAGTCTCAATAGATTAGTTGAAAAATACATCTAAACCAGAAAGAGGCATGCAAGCCAATATTTATAGATGAAATACCAACCCACAATGACGATTTTCCCCTATAAGAAAAAGTTGAAATCTATGGGCTAGTTGAGGAGATGGTGTTGTCTCTAAGAATTCAATGCCTCAGAAGTCTTTTGCTTGTGATTAGAGTCTACTATTTATGCCATGAGTATATGTTCCACTAAATTTCACCATGCAATAAAAAATCTTGTAGCTTTGGGTAGATGAATTTCCATTGCAATGCACCATGTTTGATAGAAGTCCACTAGCCTTGAATTCTAGATTGACCTATGTAGAGAATTTTAAACTTATAGAGTGACTGATCCTACCAAAATTATTTTGGATCCATGGGATTCCTTGTGGATACCATAGAGGAGCTATAGATTTGAATATTTTTTAGCCATGGAATATCATTTGGAATATTTTCCAGGGAATGGTTGCACATTATGTGGGCTATTGGATTATGCTATGCTAGTAAACCAAACATCATTTGGAGTGAGATTGTTATTTTACTTGTTAGGATGTTTTGGGAGCACACCATGTTGTGTTAGTTAGATTATACCTGACTATTAATGTGAACCAATAGAAAAATCTCAAGATAGAATCTTTGATTGCAAGATTGGGAAACATCAAGAATAATTTGATCTTGATCTGTTTGCCATATTTAATAATGCACATGCATTAAGACTTAAACTCTTTACTAGGCTTCTTTGAACATGTCAAATTTTTAAAATGATTGGATGGAGATGATACTCCAGTACTACAAGGAATTGTTCTTCAAATACAAATAAGGAAGAATGAATTTATCACCTATTATGAAGGATTCACTATAGTTTAGGTGACTCTGAAAGGTCCTTTTGCATGGTAGAAGGATACAAAACTATATTATCCATTGGGAATAGAGTCATTCAAAACAACATAATTATAAAATTTTGAAACAAAGGGAAGATAGTTTCCTTATAGTTAGCTAATGGAGGCCATGAGTTCTAGGTCCATTCTTCATTCTTGAGTAGATTGATCTTCTATCTCTTGTGCTTAAGTAGCCATTATTTTCACCAATGTCTCTAATTCCACTAGTAGTTTAAGAACTGCTAGCATCTCTTCTATGGTAGATGCAGGGGATAATCCATTTAATTTAGCCCAATCTTTTACTTTCTTCCTTATTTATTCTTAGAAGTGAGCAATTGGATGTATTATGTTATCTTCATCAAACAAAGAAAGAAATCCTTTCCATTTTAGTAGTTGTGTCTAGGCCTAAATTCCTTAAATGGGGGATGCCACTATCTTGAGATACACCTTGAACTCTTGGTTGAGTGTGTTCTTATCTAGGACATTATTTATCTTTAAGGTTGTACGTCTACTAGTGATTTAAGCTTTAACCAACTTAGTCATGTTGGTAGTGTGAAGCCTTGGGATATAGGAGCAAGCAACATCTATAATTGGGAAGAGATAGGCCTCTGTGGAGTCAACCCATTTCTTTACCATATTATGTAGAATCCTAGAGAACTCTAAGAAATAAAGTTCTAGTGTGAAGAAGTCCATAGATTTTTCTATTTAATTCTAGTATGCCTTATAGAGAGATTTAATAGCCCAAGGGACCTTACAGATCTAGCTTAATTTCTTTGACCTTTTCTTATAGTTGATTGATCTCTTCCTTAGTTGTATCTAGATTAGCCTCTAGGTCCTCTCCTTTCTTTATTATACCCTTGATTATTTATGCTTGGGTCTCCCTTTGTGTGTCTAATTTTACCAATTGGTGGCCGTAGCTTCTAAAATTGTGTTTCATGGTTGCAACTTGTGTGGTTGAGGCAATGACATTCATTTTCTCTTCAGAAAGCTCAACCTTCAAAACTTATACTTGCCTCTTCAACTCTTCTATGCTAGCCTCATTAGCAAACTTTTGGGTCTTGGAAGTTGCCATCTCTAGCCCTAGCTATCTTATTTAGGTATATGCATCCACTTGTTATTTCGTGAATTGCTAGTTTGATCCAAATAAGTTAGGGTATTTAAATTAAATAATATATATTATCCCCATTCAAATGTTATTTTCAAAGAAAGAAATGGGTGTGGTGACCTTTCAATTTTTGGTTGTCGTTTCGACTTCCAATGAAGACAAAGTATGATGCCCATTCAACTTCTTTTTGAAAATGTATAAATGAGTTCAATTCACAACCAAAAGGTGGGAAGTTCGAGACATACATATCTTCTTAGAGATACATCTAATCCACTGAGATTGCTAAACTGTACGAACTCTCCCAGAAGTTTCCAAAGCATACATCCCACCCGCTGAGATTGTCCACATTGTATGAATAAAACACAAAACAACCAATGTGCAAACCAGATTTTATTCATAAAAGAAGAGTTTATACAATGTGGGCAATCTCAACGGGTGAGATGTATGCCCTGGAGACTTCTGGGAGAGTTTGTACAGTTTGGCAATCTTAGCAGATGAGATGTATCTCTGAGAAGAGATGTATGCCTCAAACTTCCTACCTTTTGTCTTTGAATTGAACTCATTTATATATTTTCAGAATGAAGTTGAAGGGACATCATACTTTGTCTTCCTTGTAAGTTGAAATGACAACCAAAAACTGTAATGTCACCACACCCATTTCTTTCTTTGAAAATAACATTTGAATGGGGATAATATATATTATTTAATTTAAATACTCTAACTTGTTTGGATCATAGTCTTTAGAATCTTTGATCTTAGTGGGCATTTTTTCTACTACTATAACTTGTCCATGTCAGCACCTTGATTGTTTATTTCATTACATCTAGCTCACTACACTTCTTTTTGAATTTCCTCTCTAATGCAATTAGAGAGGACCCAACTACTTTGACACCCTCCTAGAGGAAAGGACTCGACTACTTTTGCTTATGTGTTTTTGATGCTAATGATGATTGCTTCCATATTATTATGAGTGACTTGCATATGTCCTTTAGGATTGTTTTCCAAGGGTGTAAAAATGGGAAAAGTGTATGGCATCTTATGCTAGGTCATACTTGATTCTCACCCTTTATGTGGTAGAAGTGATGTCCTATTTCCTTATTCTCTTAGCCTCCTTCTATTGCATAACCACTTGGATTTGGGTCATTTTCTATTAATAAGTGGCATGGTCCTTTATTATGGTTAAACCTTAAGGAAATTGAGTATCTTTTAGAGAGAATCTTGGGGTTGTTAGGGCTACTTGTTGTGTAGCAGTGGAAGGGGATAATACTTGATGAGTGGGAGGATGCACAACACTTGTGGGAGATGGGGGATTAGATTTCAAGGCTGGTGGAGGTGGTGATATAGGTTCTTAGAATGTGGGGAGGTGATAGCCTCCAATTAGTGGGAGCTATGGAATGTGGCTAGCTAGTGAGGGGAATTGTAGATAGTAGTATTATGGTGGGTAGAGGTATAAAGGGGGTGATTGCATGAACTATTGTTGAGATTGGGGAGTTCCACCTATAATGAATTATGGTGTAGAGAATGGAGATGGGGAAGAAGGAAAGAGAATGAAACTAGGAGAAGGGGAAGAGGGGATATGAAGTGGAGAGGATGGAGGGGGGGTAGTTATGATTGAGAAGGGGAAGAACGAAGTGGAATAGTGGAGTGGGGAGGAGAAGGTGGAGGAATGATAGATTGAGAAGGAGAAGAAGGATAGATACTTACCTACACAACATGAGTATTGGGATGTATTTATTCTTGCTCTGCTACCTCATTTTCTTTCTTCTGAGACATCCTTTTTGGTGGTTCATCCACCTTTTCTATCTTCTTTCTTTTCTTCTCCTTCTCAAGGTCATTTTTTGCACTCAAAAAAGTTTGGAATAACTTATATTTTATTATAGGTGGTCCTTGGGATGAAGAGGTAGGAGCAATGACCTATCCTTTTATTTTGGGAGATATTTAAGGCATCTAGCTACTTGGTGCCTATCCTATAGTCATTTATATGGTGGTCACTACTATTTCTTTCTTCTATCTAGCTTTGGTAGTTAGTCTTGATGGGATTGAACCTTTAGTGGATTCCATAGAAGGTTGAGTAGGTGCTCTTGGTGGTACCATTTGTATCATTGTTGCATATCTAGGAGGTTTGATTCAACTTCTACTCCCTCTAAAGAGACAACCTCTATCCTCCCCTTTGATTTAGTATTAGTTTAAGATGAGGTCAGACTAAGATGGTTTTGATCATAGAGATCTTGAAATTTCTCATCGAGAGTGAACTCTCCTAGTTTCTCATTCATATGGCCAATTTCTTGCATAAATTTCCACTAGGTAGCCATCTTCTATTTGATTCATTTAAGTTTTTTGAGCAAGGTCTTTCATGTATTGTACAAGTCTTCGATTTATGATATACATTTCTTGTATAAAGTCTAATACAATTGTAAGATTGGGGTTGGTATTTTTATGGGCTAGATCTCCATCAATTTGTTCACCTCTTCTTCTTTGGGGCTCCTTTTTACTTTGATCTATAGGCACAGTTGGTGAGAAAACTTCTTCTACTCATTGATGTTAATTTTATTTAACCAAAAAGAGAATCCTATCATATCATTTTCAATCATGTCTAGTTTCAAATCCTTGAGGTTTGAATCTAGGACTTTAACTACCTTCCTCTTGATTAACACAAACTCATTATAGGGGTATGAGAGGTGATGCAAAGTTTCTTTGCCTCTACCACTACCAAATTATTGGTTAATGGTGTGTACATGTCTTATGAACTCTAAGGTGAATACCCTACTGGTGATGAGCCTTGGGAGATTGTAGATTCTATTAGAGTAGCCATAGACCTTGATGATTGAGCTACCTTAGCTAAAAACCAATCTTTTGTGTACATGGACCTTAGGATCTTAATGCAAGATTTATTGATCCTATGTTTGTGCTCATTATTTAGAAGGGAAAGGTTGGGTATGAGGAATTGCTCCACAAATGTGTAGTAGTTAGATATATAATGTAGGTAAGGAATCTAGAAAGTCACTAGATCATATCCCTTAGTAGTGTGGCATACATTTAGCTTGATATATAGGTAGTGCAAATAGCACTAGTGGTGTATCATGCGAATAAGTAAGGAGGGGTATTTTAAGGATTTGTTGGTGCTAAAGTTCTTTAGTTGATAAAATAATCACTCCTCAAGGTATAAGAAAAAGTCCAACCATAAGAGCTTACCCAGTTGTGCCTAAATTATCTTGTAGACAACTACCAACTGCTCCAAATAAAATTTCTTGGCACCCTCTATGCCCAAGAGTTAGTACACTATAATATACAATAGTTGGGTATCTACTTCAAACCATTTTAGGGACATTAGAAACTTGAGTGGGAATTCTAGAAGTTATTTAGAACATATATTACTGACAAATGTGAACTTATTTTGCACCTTTTCCTGTTCTATGTAGAAGTTGTCTATGTTTCAATGGAAGGAACCTATTGGAATAAATTTTTTTTTCCTTATCACTCACATAGATATCATGCATTTGAACTAGGCATTTTTCCATTCCCTTTGATGGTTTGTGACGCCATGTCAAATTATCTAATATAGGATATAATGATTTTTGAGCACGAGTGGATAGTGGGGGCCAAGTATTTGGCCACAAGGAAGGTCCATATCTTCATAGTTGTCTATGGCATGAAAAGGAGATTTATTAAACATGACCTTGTGGTGCTCATATGCTTCTCTTAGAAATGTAGTGCTAGTGGAAGGTGGCAATCATGGATGAGGTTTGCACCATCCTACATTATTTTAGTATTGATAGTATGGGAGTAGGGAAGGGGATTATTAGGATTTGTCACATTTTCTTCTAGGTATATGGATGTGAAGGAGGCATATGGTAGGTCAAGCTCAAGAATATCTGACTTTCTACTTTCTAATGGTGTAGGAATGGGTGTCTACTTGGTAGGCTCTTTGCCCTTAGTGCGTCACTCATCTTGATTTATTTCTTTGGTATTTTTACTTTCTTCATACTTTGGTTTAGGAATGAGGAACTATTTAGTCTCTATATGCTTGAAAAAACCATAGCTCACCTATGTGCTTGGTGAATATACAAAGGCTTTTGCAATTCCTTCATTAACCAAATAGATTGTATGTAAAAAACACTAGTATTTATAGATTTTTTAAATTCAAAACCTTAGTCATCATAATTATAGCTATCATCAATTCCATCATGGAAGTAGTTGGATTATGCAAATTCCAGATTTTGAAATGTCTTGATGTGATTGGTAGTAGCTAATGTCATGGATTTCCAATGAGAAGTCTACTACCTATGCTTATTAGCTCTCATAGCCTCCCATAGTGCTAACATGTGATTTGTTGATAGGATACAATATTTATTTCTTTACCAAGTGATCATTCCTCATTGTCTTGAATGGATGGTTAGGATTGCATCTTGGAGTTATATTTGATAGTTCCTAGGGATTTTGGTTGTCAAAGCTATTCAAAATTCTTTGGATCATCATGAATCAATAGATCAATCCAAAATGGCAAGTTCAATGGCTGACATTTGTGATTATGACTTCACCTAAAAATGATTGCTCACTTTATTCTTCAATGGTCTAGATTAAAACATTTCATATATCAAATGGTGTGTGGGAATTTATATTATTTCAATCACTTAAAATTTGTTGAAGTAGTAGGGGTCATAAAATTTGGCCACTATGGAAAGATTAGTTGCTTGTATTAAGCCTTGGAATTTCCTTCAAGTATATAGATTAGAATGGTCTAGATTGAGTTCCATGATTAATCTTATTTCTCACAAAAATTTACATTGTAACTTTTTCTACCACCCTTTAGGATTAGCGAGAGTCATTAGATCAAGCCAATGTGGCATGATCAATAAATCATGTCACATTTCAACCCTATATTTAACTACAATGGTTCATTTTATGATCATCATCTTGGATTACAACAACTTGAAAGATCAACAATACATGAGACTTTTATCTTGTTTGTCAACAAGACCTTTTTTGGAATAAGTAGGGATTGTTAGATATATCCTTCATGTCACAATTAATAATCAATAATGAGTCTCAACATATTTTTGAATAGGATGGCCTTCCTTATGATCAATGGATAAGGTTAAAACATCTTGTGCAACAAAGAGTCCACAAGCCTTTTTATTTCACTAACATCTTGGAGCTTCTTGGAATAGTGGGAGTCATTGGATCAAGCTAGAGTGGAAAGATCGATGACTTATGTTATATCTTGCACTTGATTAGGAGGTGTTACGTCAGAAATTATCCTCCTATATGGAATGGTACAATTTCCCTTGATTTAGCTTCTCACCTTTGGTGACCTCTTAAACTCTTTATTTTTGGCCTTCTTGAAACCCTGATTGGCTAGTCTCTAATTGCAAAATGTTCATTTTATGAGATAACTATTGATGGAACCCAGAAAGAGAATTTGGATTATGGGTCCCTAGGACCCCTTAGATATAGATCTAGTTGGAAAATGGGGGACTGGACTCGAGCGCCTGTGCCCTAGTCTTGCCCCATTTTTTGGGATTTTGAATCTTGGTGGGGTGTCAGCTCCCGCCATGCACCTCGGGATTCCATTTTCAAATTTTTGTTTTTGTGTGATATCGAGACGTTATTTCAAAATTTGAAATTCCTAAGGTTAGATATAAAAAGACATTTGAAAATCATTTCATCACACACAATCTTTATGCAAGCTTGATGCCAAAACTCTGCTAAAATTGCCATTGAAGATCAGTGACTTGATGAAGCTTTTGAAAGTGATTTGAATTTGCTATCATGGATATAATGGATGGAGATTATGAATCAAGATCTTGAGACTATCTTGCTCTTCCTAGGGTTTGTACACCTTTTTCATGATCAGGAGAATGGTTGAAGCCTCCAACATCAAGTTTGGAGATCTTCCGCTGACATTGCTGATTCACCTTCTTGTTCATGCAAGTCTTCATTTTTTTTCATCTCCTTGAGGTGAAGTTGTATGTGTTTTTTGAATTAAAGCAAGTTATTGATCTTCCCTTGATTGAGACATCTAGGGTTTGATATTTCTACATACACTTTGTTAGGTTTGCACACATTTCTACAAATCTTTATCTCTGGCTATTATTGAGGTAGGAATACCAAAATGAGGCTTGACTGAGGCAAGCTCCTATATAGTCACAACATCTTTCTCCTCCTTTTGTAGGTGCAGATCATGTTTTACAGGATACGGCGAAAAGGAGTAGTAGAAAGATAAATATTGTGAATACAGTCATCATTGAATTTTAGATCCTGACACTTTCAAGACTAATGAGTGGGCGCCCTAGTCCAAATGGGGAGATTCTCTAAGATCTAGGAGCTATTGGAAGTCATCAAACAACTGATACGAAATATTTTCACAAATGGAAAGTTGCGGGACTAATGAGCGGGCACCCTAGTCTAGTTAGCCCTCAATTTCTAGGTGCATGATCTTCGAACCTTATTCTCTACATTTTCTGTGATCTATTTTGTCTACTTCATCTCTAAATTTAGTCAATTTCTATTATAAGGTGTAATTAGGGTTTACTTGATTAGTGAATAAGGACACTTGATAAAACCTTAGTCAGACACCTAAATTAGACCTAATTAGCATTAGGGAATAGACAAGTGATTAGTAGCTTGATCCCAAGGTTCATCCTTGTCATCCCAATGTTTAGTTAGGTGAAAGAATAAGACTTAACCTTGTTTAAGAGAAACCTACTTTTTCACCCTAAACATTTTGGTGAACCCATGCTCTAAAGAATTTGCACCCTTTTAAACATCAGATCTGAATTAGTTTGTTGTCCTAAAGCATATTTAGATTGCAAACCCTGTTCTGTGAAAGTGCATGCATTGAATTTTGAATCATATTCTTTATCTTTTCACTAAAAGACTAGTTGGAAATTATCATTTGGTGTTTTACATAGTGTTTCATTTTCATAAAAGTTCATACACCATCATTTTACATTTAAATCTTGGGTTAATTAGAGCATGTTAAAATGTTGGATTATATTTTGCAAGATTTTCATGTATATGATGAGCTATTTAGTCATGATGATTTTGATATGTTAGATGAATCCCTTAAGGACTTTATCTCAATTGAACATTCTACTACAACTTCTAAACTGTCATTGATTCAAAGAGTTGTAAATGCAATTTATGTTCCTAAAACTAAGGAAGAATTTGGGAAACCAAAAATTGTGGTCACCTTATGTTTGGATGTTGTTAAACCACCTTCTAAACTGATGCTCACTATTAGAGGTCTTCCACCTTCTTCTCGACCTCCCGATCACATTTACAACTATGCTAAACAAATAGCACATCAAAATTTACAACCTAGGCATAATATGGTTGCTCATGCATAAAACACTCAAAATAATAAACAAAGCAAACAATAACCAAGCATTTTGATATCTTTACCAGCTTCTCAACCGATGCTTCCTCAAGCACCTCATTTAACACATAAGGTTGGTCAAGACTATGATCTTGTAGAACAACTTTGTGCTACTCCTACAAAGATATCACTTTGGGAACTCGTACAAACTTCACCTACTTACCATGGAATGCTCCAGGAAGCTTTACAAAAGGTGATTATCCCACCTTCTATCAAGCCAAATGATGTAGTATCTCTATTAGATTGTATGCATGCGACAAAAACAAACATTTTATTTCAACAACATGAGTTGCCATCTCTTGCAATTTAGAATCAGTATGATCCTTTGATTATCTTCATTACAATAAACAAGACACTAGTTAAGAGAGTTATGATAGATAATGGATCAGCTCTTAATGTTTGTGGCCTTAACTTATTGCATAAGATTAAAGTTGATACATCCTTGATTAAGCCATAAACAATAAGTATCTGTGGCTTTGACAATGTTGGACAACAATCTATGGGCACTATAATTCTACCTATACAAGTAGGACCTGTGATTGTGCCTACCCTAATTCTTGTCATGCCTTATTCCCTATCTTACAACATGATTCTTGGTAGACCTTGGATCCATGCATTGGGGGCAGTTCCTTCTACTTTACATCGTTCAATCAAATTCATATTCAAGGATAAACTGCACACTAGTCATGCTGATCCTAAACCTGACAACTATTTACAAATTAAATCACACAAACAAGTCATTTGTCATAAGATTTTAAACAATTTGAAATTTGATTCATCAACTTCTCTTACCTCAGACAATGTTGTGCAAGAGTCCAAACAATCGAATGCATTTCTTGGTGACGATTGGGGTTCATTAGATTTTACATCTTCTTCCATGGGAGAATATAAAGTTAATAACCCTATCCCTGAAACTTCAAATATTGCATCGATATCAACTCATGCTTTGAATATGAAGCATAACGCTTCTTTGATAACAAATTCAGATAATAATTTTACTTACACTACTGATTACAAAACTTATGAAGCTCCACCTTCTTCCAAAGAAATGGCTTCCCTTTATGGTCGAGGATTTCAGATCCTTTATAAAAATTGTGATTATGTAGGTAATGGTTATGGTATTAATCAACAAGGAATCAAAGTCCCTATAGAATCTGCTTCGCAACATTACTCAAGTGGCATTGGATATAATCCTTTCAAGGAATCTAAATCCTGTAGATGTCCTACTCTTAATGTGAATACAATATCAACACTTAACTAGATATTTCCTGAGATGATGGACACTAGTTGTCCTCCAGAAGCAATTCCTTTGGATATATTTTCAATAGATGAAGCGATAATGGAATTCTTAGGTGCTTATGACAATATTCCTCATTACTATCATAAACATGGTTTACCTTATTGTTTGAACAATAGTGCATATTTTGGAAAAACTACTAGCATGATAAATGCCACTCTAAAGTTTGACAATGAATTTGAAGACATACCACAATCATCTGATCTCGTAGACCATAGTACTCTACTTAATGGAAAGACTGTTGATAACACTAAAAAAGTTATCCCTATTGGTCATTGCTTACATACAGAAGAAAAAGAAGAAATGACTAAGTTATTACATGAATTTTTTGAACTGTTTGCTTGGAATTATTCAGATATGCTTGATATTGATCCTCAGATTGTCACACATAATATCATCTTGAAACCAGATACTAAGTCGTTTAAACAAAAGATTTGTAAGATGAATCCTAAGGTTGCATTACTTGTCAAAGTTGAGATAGAAAAGATCTTACAAGCTGGCTTTATCCACCCTATTGACTATTCACCTTGGATCTCAAAATTGTCGCTATTGCTAAACCCGATGGTCATATAAGAATATGTACATATTTCCAAGATATGAATCTTGCATCTTTGAAAGATGATTTTCCACTTCCTGACATTGATATGATTGTCAATTCTATAGCTGGCCATGAATTACTCTCTTTCATGGATGGTTATTCAAGATATATGTTGGGATAAGGTGCCATTAATCTTGTAAATCCCAATATTGTATTTATTCCATTTTATTATTTGTAATTTGTAATTACCCACAAGGGAATGAGGTAGTTTCATTGGTAGTGGTAATTTCAGATTCACTGGAGGTAATTAAGGAGTGGCATTTACAGTTGGCAATTGTAAAAATAAATATTAAATAAGTATAGGTGCCACCTTGGGAGAATATACTATTTTTAGCATGTATGATGCACATCATAATGTTTGGTGGGTGCATGTAAAGAAACTATGATAGCTGCAAGTTGTCATAAGATTCTATGACACTATGACACATATGATGGATATTAATGAGTTGTAAGTTGCTATGTTTAGCCCAAGGTTCCTATCTTGGAAAGATACTCTTTTGTGGAATCTATGATGGTTATGACCCATCATAAGATGTTGTAAGAGGCCATATTTAGTCTTGGGTGCCCAACCTTTGCATGGCTATTTTTGGACAAGTGGAAGGTGCTTGTAAGATGGCATTTAATGTTTGCATGTTGGGGAATCTCATGAGAGAAGGTGAATGCCTAGGAGGAGTTGAAAAATATTTCTATAAGTATTTTCCATGTATTTGTTGCTGCAATATAGATTTTAGGTACTCAAGTGCTGCAAGAATGCTGTCGGATTGAAGACTGGAGGAGAGATTGGTGGTGTTGTTATATTGTACAATCTTTTGCAGATTAATACAAACATTGGGCCTCTTTCCTGTGTTGAGTTTTTTACCCGAAAGGGTTTTCTCCACATTAAACACTGTGTCATTGTGTCTTGTGTTGAGTTCTTCATTTTTGGCATTTTCTTTGTAGTGGGTTTTATGTTTTTTTACGATCTCCATTGTTAATAGCACACAGTTAAAGATTGCTGAAATTTATTCGAATCAGATTTCCATTAAACTAGTGTTGCTTTCATTTCTAATATTTGGTATCAGAGCCTGACCAGCTTTGATTCTTGGGTGGTAGTGTGGAAGTTGTAGCTGCAGTGGGAGATTTAGTTGTGTTTGTTTTGCAGATCTTGTGTTGTTATTATGGTTGCATCCACTATTGCATCAACCTCTCGAATGGACATTGAGAAGTTCAACGGAACGGGGTATGAGTTGTGGAAGCTGAAAATGGAAGATTTGTTGGAAGAAAGAAACCAATGGTTGGCTATTTGAAAAGAGAAGAAACCTAATGATGTCTCTCCAGATGAGTGGGCAAAACTAGATAAGAAGGCATGGGGAACCATCTGTTTATGTCTATCAGATTCTATCCTATTGAATGTCGCAAAGAAAGAGACTGCACACAAGTTGTGGAAATGGTTGGGTGAGATCTATCAAGCCAAGAGTATGGTAAATAAACTTTACTTAAAAATAAAATTGTTTTCCTTGGAAATGAAAGAGGGTGAGTCAGTTGCAGAGCATTTAAATTCATTTAATTTGTTGATGAGTCAGCTTGCTTCAGTAGATGTTGAGGTTGATGAGGAAGATAAATATATCTTGCTTCTTTGTTCTTTACCTGAGTCTTGGGAGAATGTTATCCTTGCTATCACTGCTAACCTCACAGATCTGAAGTTGGATGCCCTTGTTGCAGTTTTACTATCACAGGAATTGAGGAAGAAGAGTTCAAATAGTTCAGGGGATGCTCTCAGTGTCAGGGAAAGGTCTAAGCAAAGAGGACCAAGGGAGATCAGAAAGGGGCTAAGGACAAGTCCAAGGGCTAGTCTAAGAGTCCTGGTAAAAAGAACAGAGTTAAGTGTTGGAACTGCGGTAAAAGGGGACATGTAAAGGAGTGTAGAAACCCCAAGAAACAGTGGGAAAGTGCTTCAGATAAGTCCTTGAATGTAGGTGAAGATGTTTTACTTTCTGCATGGAATGTTGTTTCTAATGATCACTGGTTGGTTGACTCAGGATGCTCATTTCATATGACCTCGCATAAGGAATGATTCTCCACATATGAAGAATATGATGGAGGTAATATCTACCTTGGTGACAACTCTTCATATTTGATTGTCAGGAAAGGAAATGTATTGTTGTGTTTCAGTGATGGGAGGATTAAAACCCTCCTTGGTGTTTTGCATGTTCTTAGATTAGCTATAAATCTGATTTCAGTTTCAAAGTTGAATGATTTGGGAATGCATGTGACATTTGACAAGCATGGCTACAGATTGGTGAGAGGGAACTTGGTGGTAGTGAAAGGAAAGAGATTCGGGAAATTGTTTAATCTTTAAGCCACTACAGCTTGTAATGCCTCTTATGTTTCTAAGGCTTCTGAAAACACTTGTATGTTGTGGCACTACAGATTGGGCCACACAAGTAATAATGTACTAAAAACTATTAAGAATAAAAGTTTGTTGGACGGTTTCTCTTATTCTGATAAGCACTTTGATTTCTGTGAGAATTGTGTGTTTGGTAAACAAAATAGAAAATTATTTCCTTCAGGAAGCAATAGAGCAAAAGAGAAATTAGAAATTATTCATACGGATGTGTTTGGACCTATGGATAATGAATCTATTGGAAAATCTCATTATTTTTTCATTGATGATCTATCCATATATACATGGATTTATTTTATGAAACATAAATCTGAAGTTTTCACTAAGTTTAAGGAATTCAAAGTCTTAGTAGAGAACCAATCAGGTTTAAAGATAAAAATATTAAGATCTAACAATGGAGGAGAATATTTCTCTAAGGAATTTGATGATTTTTGCAAGCATGCAGGTATAATCAGACAAAAGATAATTCCATATACACCACAGCAGAATGGTGTTGTAGAAAGGATGAACCAAACAATCATGGAAAGGGCCAGAAGTATGCTCAGTGATGCATAGTTGGATAAATGCTTTTAGCTAGAGGTTGTGTGTACTGCTTGTTACTTGATTAATAGATCTCCTTGTAAGGCTCTTGATTTGACACCTTATGAAGTGTGGACAGGTAAGAAACCTTTTGTTTCACATTTAAGGATTTTTGGCTATGAGGCTTTTGTTCATGTGCCTAAAGAAAAGCAATCTAAGTTGGATCCAAAAGCTAAAAAGTGTACATTCATTGGATATGGTGATAATGTCAAAGGTTATAAGATTTGGAATCCACTAACCTGCAAGATTATCTTTTCTAGAGGTGTTATTTTTAGGGAACTTAGAGCTATTTCTGAACCTGAGCAGCCAAAAGAAAAAGAAGAAAAGGTAAAGAAGTGCACTTTGATTTAGAGAAGAAAGATGCATCTCGGGAAGAACAAAATGATGGATTTGGGGGTGAAGAAGAAGAAGAAGATTTGAGAAGTTCTGATGAAGATGAATATGTTGTGACAGAAGAAGTTGGTGCAGATGATTATGCAAAAGAATGTGTAGAGTCTCTTACTCCACCCTTGAGGAGATCCACAAGACAATGGAATCTAGTTGATAGGTATAGCCCACCAGATTTATGTTGTGTATATGCTTTATTGAGTACTAACGATGAACCTAGATCCTATAGAGAAGCTATTTCTGCAGATGATAGTGAGTCTTGGCAGTTAGCCATGTAGGAGGAGATGATGGATTTAGACTCTTGTAACACATGGGATCTTGTTTGTTTTCCCAAAGGAAGAAATGCCATAGGTTGTAAGTGGGTCTTCAAGAAGAATTTTGGAGCAGACAGGTCATTGGAGAAGTACAAGGCTAGACTGGTAGCCAAGGGCTACTCCCAGAGAGAGGGAGTTGATTTTGGTGAGACATTCTCTCTTGTTGCTAAATTGACTTCTATTAGATTTCTCTTATCCATTTTTCTACAACTTATGATTGGGAGATTGAGCAAATGGATGTTAAGACTATGTTCTTGCATGGAGATCTTGAAGAAGAAATTTATATGCAACACCCTATAGGTTTTGAGGTAAAAGGAAAAGAACATTGGGTTTGCATGTTAAAGAGGTCTCTTTATGGTCTGAGATAGTCCCCCAAAATGTGGTATCAAAAGTTTGACTCATTTGTTTTGAAATTGGGTTTTGTTAGAAGTGAGGATGATCACTGTGTTTACATTCATTGTGTTGATGATTCTATACTGGTAATTGATTTGTATGTTGATGACATGTTGTTTTTCAACAATACTAAGGGTATGATCAGTGAGCTTAAAGCCCAATTTTTAGGTGCATTTGAGATGAAGGATCTTAGAACTGTCAGGTATATTCTAGGAATGGAGATAAGGAGGGAAAAAGTTAACAAAAAGCTTTGGCTGTCACAAAGCAAGTATGTGAATACTATTTTGCAGAGGTTTAGTTTGCAGGACTGTAATCCAGTTAGAGTTCCTTTACCTATTGGTACTAAGCTTTCATTAGATATGTGTTCAAAGACTAAGAATGATCTTGAGGATATGTCTAATGTGCCATATGCTAGTGCTGTAGGGAGTTTGATGTATGCAATGGTTTGCACTAGACCAGATATTGCCCAAGCAGTGGGAGTTTTGAGAAGATTTATGTCTAACCCTAGTAGATAGCATTAGAACTATGCAAAGAGGGTGTTTAAATATCTTGCAGGTACTCCTAACCATTGTTTGGTTTATTCTGGTACTGATAGTGCTGATAAATCTTTGGATATGCAAGGTTTTGTTGATGCAAATTGGGCAAGTGACTTGGATAGTTGAAGGTCCACTAGTGGCTATGTGTTTACTATATTTGGAGGTGCAGTGAGTTGGATGAGTAAGAGGCAGCCCACAGTTGCTTTGTCCACCACAAACACAGAGTATATGGCTGCTACTCATGTCTTTAAGGAAGTAGTTTGGTTGAGGAGACTATGTACAGGTATTGGATTTGATTGCAGGATCATTTAGATTGGTTGTGATAACCAGAGTGCTATCTGTTTGGCTAAGAATCCCATATATCATGCTCGGACTAAGCATGTTGATGTTTAGTATCACTTCGTTCGAGAGTTGGTTGTAAATGGAGAGATTGAGATAAAGAAGATAGGTAATCAAGAGAATGTTGCAGATTCATTGACTAAGCCTGTGAGCACAAAGAAGTTCATGTGGTGCAGAGAGGCCGTAGGCCTTGTTTCTAGTGCCCGATTATTTTTCATTTGATTTCCTATGGGTTGATTTACAATGTATAATGTTAAGTGGGAGAATGTTGGTATAAGGTGCCATTAACCTTGTAAATCCCAATATTGTATTTATTCCATTTTATTATTTGTAATTTGTAATTACCCATAAGGGAATGAGGTAGTTTCACCGGCCGTGGTAATTTTGGATTCACCGGAGGTAATTAAGGAGTGACATTTATGGTTGGCAATTGTAAAAATAAATATTAAATAAGTATAGGTGCCACCTTGGGAGAATATACTCTTTTTAGCATGTATGATGCATGTCATAATGTTTGGTGGGTGCATATAAAGAATCTATGATAGTTGCAAGTTGTCATAAGATTCCATGACACTATGACACACATGACGGATATTAATGAGTTGTAAGTTTCTATGTTTAGCCCAAGGTTCCTATCTTGGAAAGATACTCTTTTGTGGAATCTATGACAGTTATGACATGTCATAAGATGTTGTAAGAGGCTAGATTTAGTCTTGAGTGCCCAACCTTTGCATGGTTATTTTTGGACAAGTGGAAGGTGCTTGTAAGATGGCATTTAATGTTTGCATGTTGGGGAATCTCATGAGAGAGAAGGTGAATGCCTAGGAGGAGTTGAAAAACATTTCTTTAACTATTTGCCATGTATTTGTTACTGCAATATAGATTTTAGGTACTCAAGTGTTGTAGGAATGTTGTCAGATTGAAGACTAAAGGAGAGATTGGTGGTGTTGTTGTATTGTACAATCTTTTACAAATTAATACAAACATTGGGCCTCTTTCCTATGTGGAGTTTTTTACCTGAAAGGGTTTTCTCCACATTAAAGACTGTGTCATTATGTCTTGTGTTGAGTTCTTCATGTTTAGAATTTTCTTTGTAGTGGGTTTTATGTTTTGTTACGATCTCCATTGTCAATAGCACATAGTTAAAGATTATTGAAATTTATTCGAATCAGATTTCCATTAAAGTAGTGTTGCTTTCATTTCTAACAATATAATCAAATCTTAATTAACCCTCAAGATCAATATAAAACAACTTTTATAACACCTTGGGGTACATTTTACTGGGTAGTCATGCTGTTTGGACTTAAGAATGCAGGAGCTACTTACCAACGTGCCATGACCCTTATATTTCATGATTTTATGCACAATATTTTAGAATATTATGTCGATGACATCTTGGCTAGGTCCATTCATCACCAAGATCATGCTATGAATCTTTGACAAATATTTGAGTGCATAAGGAAATACAACATGCGATTAAATCCTCATAAATGTGTTTTTGGTGTAGACAGTGGAAAACTGTTAGGGTTTATTGTTTCAAATCATGGAATTGAAGTGGATACAAAGAAGATAGACACAATTGTTAATATGCCAACACCTAAAAACATCTCCCAAATTTGTAGTTTGCAAGGGAAGATATAGGCCATCCGCCGATTTGTTTCACAACTCGCGGATAGGACTCACCCCTTTACATAAATATTGGAGGACTCAAAGTTTCAATGGAATTATGAATGTCAAAAAGCTTTTGAAGATTTAAAGGCTTATTTAGCTAATTCTCCTATTTTACAGCCTATTGTCTATGATAAACCCTTTCTATTGTATATCTCATCATCTAATAATGCCTTGGCAACCTTGTTAGCACAACATAATGCTGAAGGAAAAGAATGCACTATCTATTGTATTAGTTGAAATTTTCTTGATTATGAAGTGTGATACACTATTATCAAGAAGCATTACCTAGCTTTAGTGTTTGCAACACAAAAGCTTATCTTTTAAATGCTGAAATACATGTGATGGTAAAATTTGACCCTTTGAAACACCTTTTTGCAAAAATAGATTTGTTGGATCATCTTGCTAAATGGATTATGTTCTTAACTAAATTCAATCTTAAGTTCATTTCTTAGAAAGCGATTAAATGGCAAGCATTAGCTGATCAGTTAGCTGAAGTTCCTTCACCTTTTACTACACAATATTAGGACATATTTCCCAATGACCAAATTTTAGCAATTACCAAGGATGATAAATGGGAATTATATTTCGATAGGTCAAGATGTCGAACCGGCTTTAGTGCTAGTGTTATATTAATACCCCCTGCAGGTAAGCCGATTCCTATGTCTTACTACCTAGATTTCTCATGCACAAACAACATTGCCGAGTATGAAGCTCTCATTGCAGGACTTCCTGCTGCCTTGGCTCTTAATATAAAAAAATATTACAATATATGGTGATTCACAGCTTATCATATGACCAATAACTGGATCATATCAAACTAAGCATGACAAACTATCTCAGTATCGTAAGTTTGTGCTATCTCTCTTAAAACAATTGACATCATTCTCAATAAATACCATTCCCAGGAAAGACAATCGACATACGGATGCAATGGCAAGTGCAACTTCCCTTATATCCCTTGAGGATTCTCTTGAGGAATTTACATTCATTATCCATAATCTTAAAACACCAATAATTGAAGATCCTATAGTTGTGAATTCGAAACTCTATGGTAATACGTATTCTAATGAGTGGTTCTCCTATATATTCAATTATTTGTGTGATGGAACCATTCCTAATTCAACATCTAAAAATGCCCAAATCCATCTACGCAAAATAGTGGTACAATACATCATTTTGTCGAATGTGCTATCTAGACCAAGCCAAAACAGAGTTTTACTCTGATGTTTAAGTAATTCAGAAATTTTGATAGCTTTAAAAGAAGCTCACTCTGGTGCCTGTGGAGGGCATTTTGGGGGAAAATCATTGGTACAAAAATTGTTATGAATGGGTTATTATTGGCAGCACATGGAACAAGATTCCTTTGCCTATGTCAAGAAATGCCCGCAATGTCAACAACATAATCACCTAATCTGAGCCCCCGCTCAAGAACTTTGTGCCCAAGTTTCACCTTGGCCATTTTCTATTTGGGGCTTGGACCTAATTGGCAAAATCTCTCCACCCTCCTCTCAAGGGCATACATTCATCATTACTGCCACTGATTACTTCACAAAGTGGGTTGAAGTTGTCCCTTTATGATCCACGACTGCTGACATAATTTGTCAGTTTATGCAAGATAACATTATTTCTGGATTTGGAATACCTTCCTCCCTCATTTCTGAAAATGGTACACCATTTAAGAACAAGGATGTGAAGAAATTTCTCAAAAAATATCATATTCAACATCGCTTCTCTATGCCTTATTATCCTCAATCAAACGACCAAGTAGAAGCTTCAAACAAAATTATTGGATAGATTCTATGAAAGATTGTTAAAAAAAATCAAAAGGATTGGCACACTTAGTTATCCTACGCATTATGGGCCTACATAACAAGCATTTGTACGACTACTAGCAATACACCATATAACCTTGTCTACAACGCAGACGCAATAATGCCCTTGGAGTTAGAAATTCCTTCATTGAGAATTTCCCTAAGAGACATTATTGATGACGATACCAAATGTGAGAAAAGACTACAAGAACTTGAGACGCTTGATAAAAGATGAATAAATTCTCTTGAGCACCTCAAGGCACATTGGAAAAGCATACAACGATTATACAAGAAACATGTCATACAATGTTGATTCGACATTGGGGATTTGGTACTTTATGAAAATCAACGCAATATAAATGCACCTCCTAGAGAAAAAAGGTAAGTTCAGCCTAATTGGCTTGGACTGTATATAGTAACTGAGGCCTTTGGATCGGGAGCATATAGACTAGCTGATGAACAAGGTACACAACTTAAAGAACCGTTTAATGCAATGCACCTCAAAAAATTTCATGCTTAAGATTTGACGTTAAATGTTACTCTATAAAGCAAATTTATTAGATAGATTAGCTTCAATTTTGACAAGATATTATTATTTTGTCTTAATTCATTTAACATTACATCTTTTCTCGGTTAATCATTGTTATATCTTGCTTATGTATTCTTTGCTTAGATCACTTTTGTATTAACTGAACATAGCATAGAAATTTGGGTTAAATGTGAAATTTTAATCATTGTGTTTGTTACTATATGTTCTATAGAGAATTGTTAGTATGTCACATTAGCATATTAGCCTTCAACAATCATCACTAGTTGCATTTTACAAAAATCACATGTGATAAATTAAAACCATTGGCAATAGATGAAAAAAAATATAAACATCATATATATCATTAGTTTCAAATATACATCTGAGTCGACTATCCCTCATAACAAAATGGGATGTCATAGTACATAATATATATACATCATATAGTTGAACCTTAATCACATGTAGCCTCGGGCCCTCATGGTGTGTGTGTGATAGAGGCCTGACCATGTGTGGCTATGGATTGTGAATGACTCCTAAAGACACTCCATGATCGCAACCCCCTGATCTCACCTCTTAGCCCTATCACCTCCTCATGTGCCTCCTAGTACATCTGATGGTACTGGTCTCTCTCAGCCTAAGCCTTGTCTCTGTCAGCTCTCACCTAATGGACCTCAAGTAGTAAGAACTCACCGATGACTAGATCTCTCTCTGATGTAGGCACCGCTACTATCTGATCCCACTGTGCTTGAAGCTTAGCCTCGACGTACTCAGCTCTCTGAAGTAACTCCTCTCTCTCTCCCATGCAGACTGCTCTAGAATATCCTCTATAGCCATCCTATACCTGGCAAAAGGCATAAATATCTCCACATGCCACCCAATGGATGGTCGTGGTGAATACCCCGCTTGCACCCCCTGCTCAGATACATATGAAGGTACTATGTCCACTATGACATGACTCACAAAGTCTCACCAAGCGTCGGTCCCAATTGTAAAATAAAAATAAGATAGATATTAGACTCCCGCATAACCATCATAAACAATAAACATAAAGAACATCATACTAATGAAACAAAGCTAACCTGGATCTCCATCTCGCTAGAATGGATCTTGGATCACTGAACGTGTTACGAGCTCTGTAGTCTGATCTGTAGCTGGGGGCACAGACCTACTACACTCCCTCTCTTGTTTTGACTCGGTCTCTCAACACCTGTAGGGACTAGACCACAAGCTCTAGACTGTGGTCTCGACTCGGTCTCCCCGTCAATGTCCACCTCCTACTGGTCCTGTTGTGTTATCACCCTAAAGGTGTACTATGATGGAACCTCCTCCTCATCATCATCATCCTCCACATCCTCCTCGAGATCATAGTATCCTGCGAAGTCACTCACGTCATCCTCTACCCTATGTCACTAGCATGACTGGCCCAAGGTCAAGCATCGCCTGTAGGGTGACCAGGAGGAAAGATAGGAGCAGGTCGTGTTGTATGCCACTAGGTCTTATATGCTCAGGTACAACCAACATTGTCTGCATATGATACCAGTGCTACATCCTCGAGACCATCATCATCACTAAGAGGTACATCTTCTACCACCAGCCGTCAGGCACTGTTCACCCTGACTGCACTGTGCATGGTGCACGCATAGCTCAGGCACACTGCAGGAACATCCTGTACCTGTTTGAACTGTCATGCCACCCTGTCAAAGTAGAACCAGACCACAATGTGATCAAGGTGACTGGCCATCAGTCTATCCTTCTGCATCCTCACTAACTATCTCTGCTAGCCAAATGATAAGATATAGCCGCGATATGGTCTCCAGATAATATTGTTGGGCTGCAATCTATCAAAGACAACTCTCCAATATAATAGATCACTGTGTCTCCAACATCTAACTAGTGAATAGGCATGAACGTGTGGATGGGTGAATGCTAACTCTATAGGAAACCCTTTCGGTCATGTGCACCTAATATGCTCAAAATCCCAAACCTGTAACAAAGTGTAGATCATCAGACTGTGCATCTCATAATGGACATATCATCCCAAGTTGTGGTAGAGGTGCAGAAGCATATTGTACCCCCACGTGTATATAGTTTGGTGCTCCTCCATCTCTCTAATGGTGTGAATGAGCCCCCATCAAGGTGAATGCCTTGTCCATCTAGTGCGATAACCAGTGCGACAATGACTATCATGATCCTCTGAACTAATGGGATGTCATTGCATCCTTTCTCTAGAAGCCAGATCTGAATATGTCCTTGCTCTTCCGGTGAGACTATGCGACCCAAATAATACAACTGACTCTCGTGAGTATACTCTGCTGTGCGATGTCCCATGACCCTCACTGTCTCTCCTTAGATAGGTAGTCATAGGATCTTGTACACATCCTCCAGTGTGATAATCATCTCACCTGTAGGAAAGTGGAATGTGGATGTATCTACATTCCACCTCTCCATCAACACCATCAACATGTTGCAATTAAATCAGATTGTGGGCATATCAAACACCCACCATAATCACACTACATGCAAATGCTCCCTCTTTGTGCTAGACATAGTACTAGCATGCTCTTGGAGTAGTGCCATCAGGTGACCACCTGTGTGCTCTCGTGTCTCTAGGATGTCCTGTAGATCATAAAATAAGTAGTAGTATCAAATTTTCATCATCAAACCAAAAACTACTATATGAAACAATAATGAGTGCTCGTACCTAGGGCCTATGTCCTCTGTGGACTTGGGCACCCTAGGAGGAGCTGGACAACCCAGAGGGACACTGGTACCCCTGAGGAACTAGGGCACCTCAGTGAGACTTTGGCACCCTAGGTGGACCCAGGCGCCCCTACCAGGGCCCTTGTCCATGATACCTCCCTTGGCACAGTAAATGGTAAAAACAACTAAAAGAAAATAGAAAGATGACAGAAGCATAAGATTAGGACCCTACCTCGGCCTTGAAACACCTCTCTTCCACTCAGGCTCGGAGCATCTCCCATCGTGGGGGCTGATACAGGCGTCGACTCAGCATGGTTGTCCTCCTCTCCTCCTTCTCTGTATCTCCTCTACACAATGACAAGAAACAAGAATGAGTAAGTGATAAGTGAAAATTCCCTTTACATAAAGTAAGTGGATGATAATTCATATCCCTAACTAGGTGCAATATTGATCTATTTCACTCTTGTGCCTCTATCTTGAGTTGTAGAACTTGGATATCCATGTCGTTTGTTGCATTGGAATCCTAGTTCCACTCTCTCTCTCTAACCCAACATGTTGTGCTTGAGCGTTGTTTCTGCAAACAACCCTCACAATGCATTTCTCATCAAGTTTCCCTAGAAATGGATGCATGTGGAGATCTCCTTGTTTCTCCTTTTTGAACTAAGCAAGCAAAAACAAGGGGGGCATATATCCCCCTCGATTTCCTCCCTCATCATGTCTCATCACTTGACCCCCCTTAGTTTTTTTGTACTGATTCATTGGTGGTAGTTGCAAGTCAATTTGATTCTAATTTCCTGACAAGTGTTCCTTTTCAGGTTGTGGTTCCTAACTTTGTGGTCTTGCAGGATTGAAGACTTGGGGGCTTCTTCCTTTCCAGTGACAACACTTTGGCTTCCTCTACAGTATCCTTTTGGGTATCTTTTTCATGATTGATGCATTTACTTTCCTTTAGTTGCATATACACATAGTGTCATATGGCCACTAAAGTGGGGGCTAAATGTTACGTTAGAAATTGTCCCCTTGTATGGAATGGTACAATTTTCCCTAGTTTAGCTTCTCACCTTTGGTGACCTCTTAAACTCTTTATTTTTGGCCTTCCCAAAACCCTGATTAGTTAGTCTCTGATTGCAAAATGTTTATTTTCCAAGATAATTATTGATGGAACCTAGAAAGAGAATTTGTATTATGGGTCCCTAGGACCCCCTAGATATAGATCTGGTCAAAAAATGGGGGACTGGACTCAAGCACCCACACCCTAGTCCTGCCCCATTTTTTAGGATTTTGAATCTTGGCGGGGTGTCGGCTCCCGCCATGCACCTCGGGATTCCATTTTCAAATTTTTATTTTTGCATGATATCGAGATGTTATTTCAAAATTTTAATTTTCTAAGGTTAGATATAAAAAGACATTTGAAAATTATTTGATCCCACACAATCTTTATGCAAGCTTGATGCCAAAACTCTAATGAAATTGCCATTGAAGATCAGTTACTTATTGAAGCTTTTGAAAGTGATTTGAATTTGCTATCATGGAGACAATGGATGGAGATTAGGAATCAAGATCTTGAGACTATCTTGCTCTTCCTAGGGTTCGTACACCTTTTGCATGATCGGGAGAAGGGTTGAAGCTGCCAACATCAAGTTTGGAGTTCCTTCGCAAACATTGCTGATTTGCCTTCTTATTCATGTAAGTCTACATTTGTTTTCATCTACTTGAGGTGAAGTTGTATGTGTTTGTTGAATTAAAGCAAGTTATTGATCTTCCCTTGATTGAGACATCTAGGGTTTGATATTTTTGTATACACTTTGTTAGGTTTGCACACACTTCTACAAATCTTTATCTCTGGCTATTGTTGAGGTAGGAATACCAAAACAGGGCTTGACTGAGGCAAGCTCCTATATAACCACAACATCTTTCTCCTCCTTTTGTAGGTGTAGATCATGTTTTATAGGATATGATGAAAAGGAGTAGTAGAAAGATGGATATTATGAATACAGTAGTCACTGAATTTTAGAATTTTAGATCCTGACACTTTCGGGACTAATGAGTGGGCGCCCTAGTCCAAATAGGGAGATTCTCTAAGATTTGGGAGCTATTGGAAGTCATCAAACAACTGATACAGAAGATTTTCATAAACAAAAAGTTGTGAGACTAATGAGTGGGTGCTCTAGTCCAATTAGCCCTCAATTTCTAGCTGCATGATCTCTGAACCTTATTCTCTGTATTTTTGTGATTTGTTTTGTCTGCTTCATCTCTGAATTCAGTCAATTTCTGTTACAAGGTGTAATTAGGGTTTACTTAATTAGTGAATAAGGACACTTGATAAAACTTTAGTTAGACACCTGAATCAGACCTAATTAGCATTAGGGAATAGACAAGTGATTAGTAGCTTGATCCCAAGCTTGGTCCTTGTCATCCCAATGTTTAGTTAGGTGAAAGAATAGGACTTAACCTTGTTTAAGAGAAACCTACTTTTTCACCCTAAACAGGAGTGGATGGCTCAATGGGAGATCAATGGTTAAAAAAATGGTAGAGCCATTAGATGACTAGTGGAGGTTTTAGTTCTAACCTTGCATAAGAATTTATAGGATTAGTTGGGGTTGTTAGATTGATTTTATGTGGCATGATCAATGGATTACCATATGTTTTGGTATAAATCTTGATATTAGGAATATTTTTTGCTAGGTTTGAGGATCTATGTAGAATTTAGTTTCTCATCTCCATGACTTGAGGGAAGTTAGAATAGAAGTAGGAATGTCATATGACAAACTTTATGAGTGGAATCCAAATCGGGAAGGCAACCAAAGTAGGGTGATGAATGAAAAAGTAAGAACTATGTACAAAACAAGAAATTAAAATTAAATTGGGGAGTTTACAAGAGAGGGGGAGAAATATACAAATGGATGAATGTATAGGGGAAAGAGACATATATAGGAGATATATATATATATATACAAAGAGGGAAATACTTACATGAAGGGATTGAGGTGAACTGCATTCACTAAGATTTCCAAGATGACTCTTTTGAGCATTGATCGCTTGAATGCATTGGCCTACTTGCACATAGCAATAATGTATGGACCACTCCATAGAGAGTCTAATTTCTCATGTCAACCAAGATTTGATCTATTTTCATCCCACTTGAGAACTAGGTATCCTAGTTTAAAATGTTGCATTGTGGTCCTCTTGTCAATCCATCTCTTTACTATGCTTTAGCGCTTTCTAACTAATTTTTTGCTACTTCTCTTTTCTCTTCTAGTTGCAATAATTTGGAAAATATCATGTCCATTGCATTATTTTTATTGATCTCAATCTTTTAGATTGCCTCTACTACTAGAAGTTCTACTGGTCTTGGTAGTCTTGCTTCTCTTTCGATCTTCTCACATAGAACTAAATACAATCTTGGTAATTTCGATCTCAATCTTGGTAGTCTTTGTATGGTTTGAAGCAAGACTACACTATAAATAAATACAATCAAAATAATGCAAGGAATTACCAAGGTTGAGAAACCTTAATTCCCACATTCTCCCACTTGTCGAACATCTTGTAAGAGCCAATAGAATAACATGATTTAACTACTATAGGCTGAGAGGCCCATAGACTCCAAACACCATCTGAACTTCTCTATGCCCACTGGCTTCGTTAATGCATCTGTAACATTCTTTAAAGTATCTACCTTCTCCAAATTTACCTTCCCATCCTCTACCATGTCTCGCATGAAATGAAACTATACATCAATATGCTTTGTTCTGGAATGGAAAGTTGGATTCTTCACAAGGTAAATCACACTTTGACTGTCACAACTGATTGTAATCTGACCTGCATCAACACCAATATCCGAACACAATCTCTTAAGCCAAATGGCTTCCTTACAAGCATGAGTTGCTGCCATACACTTAGCTTCTGTCGTGGACAAAGCAACCACAGGTTGTCACTTACTCATCCAACTAATAGCACCACCAAACAGTGTAAACACATAAGCACTGGTGGATCTCCTGCTATCAATGTCACCTGCCCAATCTGAATCCACAAATCTATGAATATTAACAGAATGTGGAGGTCCTGTAACATTACCATGATAGCATATGGAATACTCGGAAGTACCCCTTAAATATCTGAACACTCGCTTAACTACATCCCAATGTACCCGTCCAGGATTAGCCATAAATCGACTATGGACTCCCACTGCTTGGACAATGTCTAGTCTTGTGCAGACCATAGCATACATCAAAATACCAACAACACTAGCATAAGGTACTCTGCTCATGTCCTCCACCTCACTAGGAGATTTTGGACAATCCTCAATAGACAACTTTGTTCCCAAAGAAATAGGAACACACAATGGTTTACAATTTGCCATGCTGAACCTATCCAACATGGTCTTCACATACTTACTCTAGCTTAACCAATGTTTTCTGTTAGTTCTGTCTCTTCTAATTTCCATTCCTAGAATGTACCTGGCTGCCCCTAAAACTTTCATTTCAAACTATGCTGACAACTAAGATTTAAAATCAGAAATCACATTCTTACCCTTCCCAATGAGCAACATATCATCAACATATAATGTAACAATGAGAATACGATCACCATCAAACTTATAATACACACAGTGATCTACTTTCGATCTCACAAATCCAATTGACAACACAAAGGTATCAAACTTCAAGTACCACCTCCTAGGAGACTGCTTCAAACCATACAAAGACTTCTTTAACTTGCAAACCAAATTTTCTTTACCTTTCACCATGTAATACTCTGGTTGTGACATGTAGATTTCTTCCTCCAAATCACCATGGAGAAAAGCTATCTTCACATCCATATGTTCTACCTCTAAGTCATAAGCTGCTGCAAGAGATAATAGGAATCAAATGGATGTCAGCTTTGCAACAGGAGAGAAGATCTCACCATAATATATACCCTCCACTTGTGAATACCCCTTTGCAACCAATCTAGTCTTATACTTCTCAACACTGCCATCTGTACCAAATTTTTTCTTAAACACCCATTTGCATCCAACAGGTTTCCATCTAGCAGGTAAAGGCACCAAGTCCCACGTTTGATTCTTTTCCAAAGAAGCCATCTCATCCTCCATGGCCTCCTTCCAGGAACCTACATCTTTCATATCCGAAGCCTCTGACACAGTTCTAGGTTCATCACTGTTAGTAAGCAAAGAAAAAGCACAACTAGAATCAAGTAATGTATAACCAAACCTCTCAGGTTGCTTTCTTATTTGTGTAGACCTCCTCAAGAGCTGAGGTTGAGGTTCAGCTTCTTCATCTGAGCTTTCAGAGCTATAAGAGCTCTCCTCATCATCAAGTCCAACATTTTCTTTCTATTCAGTCTTCTCAGGTATAGTAGGAAACTAAACAACATCCTCTTTCTTTTCTTTTTCTTCTGGATGTAAAATAGTAGAAGAAGGTGTTAGCTCTCTAAAGATGACACTTCTGCTATACAATACTTTTTCAGCCATGGGATCCCAAAGCTTGTATCCTTTCACACCGACACCATAGCCAATGAAGATACACTTAACAGCCTTATTCTCCAATTTTGACCGCTTCTCCCTAGGCACCTGTGCATATGCCTCACAACCAAAAACACAAAGATGCCTTATTGAAGGCTTTCTACTAGACCACACCTCCATGGCTATCTTATCAACAAGAGCTGATTTAGGAGATCTGTTTATTAGATAGCAAGTAGTGGCAATAGCTTCAGCCCAAAACTTTTGTTCTAGGCCAGCTCCACTAAGCATACTCCTAGCCTTCTCCTTCGGTGTCCTATTCATCCTCTCTGCAACTCCATTTTGCTGCGAGGTGTATGGAGTTGTCTTATGTCTTTCAATCCCAAGTTCCTTGCAATATTTATCAAAATCTGTAGAATAGAACTCACCACCGTTGTCAGTTCTCAAACACTTAATCTTTTTACTAGTTTGATTTTCAGCAAAGGCTTTAAACTCCTTAAACTTACTATAGACTTTAGATTTGCTTCTGAGAAAATAAATCCATGTCCTTCTACTGTAATCATCAATGAAAGATACAAAATATATAGATTTTGATAATGAAGGAACATTAACAGGACCAAATACATTAGAATGAACAAGGTCCAATACACCAGAAGACTTATGAGAACTCGAATAAAATTGAACACGGTTTTGTTTTCCATATATGCAATGTTCGCAAAAGTCAAACTCAAGATTACAATCATGTAACCCCTCAACAAGGTTTTTATTTTTCAGGGTTCTAAGACCCTTCTCACCAATGTGGCCAAATCTCTTATGCCATAACATTGTCTTTTCAATAGGAAGCTTAACTTCCAAGGCATGAATACAACCATCAGGACTAGATACAACAGATTTCTTCACTACTCATTCAGAAGGTGGGGATGAAGTGACTTATGCCCTCTTTCTTGAGTCAAAAGAACTATTGCATTGTGAAATGCATGCCTCCAATTGAAACAGAGTACGTCTCCTAGTACCCTTAGCAAGCACCATATCTCCTCTAGTCATCTTGCATCCTTCTTTCAAAAAGATAACTTGCACACCTGTATCATTCAACATACTTACAGACAGTAGGTTTCATGCTAAGCTTGGGATGTGCATAACCCTAGAGATCCCCTTCACTCATCCATCAGGGAATCGGATAGAGACTCTTCCATGACCAATAATCTTTAGATGAGAGTCATCACCCAGGTACACTCTTCCACCATTGAACTCCTCATACTTAGTGAATGAGTCTCGATGAGAGGTCATGTGGAATGATGCAACAGAATCAATCAGCCACACATCATCAGATGCATGGGTTGCCAGGGCTGTGATGAAAGCATCACCATCATCTTGTGACTTGTGGAAATCTGAATCTGGGTTCTTCTTCTTCTTCTTTATCTTTTCGTCTTTGCATTCCTTTCAGAAATGCCTAGTTTTGCCAAAGTTCCAACAAAGAGCCTTGGACTTTCCAGGAGATTTAGATCTCCCATGGGATTTGGATCTACCCTTCTCAGCTTTCTTTTCCTTCTTTTTCCCTTTCTCCTTGGGTCTTCCATGAACTGCAAGAGAATCTTCGACTGCCTCAGAAGACTTTCTCAGCATCTCTTTAGACAATAGCGAAGAAACCACTTCATCCATTTTGAATGTGGATGTGGTGATTCCAATAGCCATGACAAGATGATCCCACGAGTCTGGCAAAGAACAAAGAAAGGTCATTCAGTGATCCTCCTCCTCCGTCTTCACACCAACGGATGTCAATTGTGCAACCAACATGTTGAAAGCATTCATATATTCTACAATAGATCCTCTGTCCTCCATTCAAATAGAATACAACTTCTTTCTTAGAAAAAGTTTGTTAACCAGGGATTTGGCTTGATACACATCTCCCAACTTCTTCCAAAGTAAGTTTGCAGTAGCCTCCTCGTGGACATTTAACAAGACATAATCAGCAAGACTAAGTCTTATGAGACCCTTAGCCTTCCGATCCTTGAGATATCAGTTAGCTTGTGACATTGCCATAGTTTTTGTTCCACTAATAGTTTCCCAGAGATCTCGATCAACAAGCATGTCTTCCATCTTGAGCTTCCACAGCTCGAAATTAGTGCCATTGAATTTCTCCACCTCTATCCTTCTAGATGTACTTGCCATCTCCTTGCTGCAATAAGATTTAGAATACTCTACATAGACTCCCACTCAACTTAAGATCAGCTCAAAAAACCCCTACCCAACAACTAGGACCAAAGATGATCAAGCTCTGATACCAACTGAAAGGAAGCTAGGTGTGCAGAAATCGCTTCCTACACTAATCCAATGAGGGGAGAGATATACAAATTCAATTTAATCTTTGCAATTATAGCAACATGAAACATATAACAGAGATATTGAAGAAATACACATAGAACCAGAAAGAAGACATAAGAAGAGAGACAAGATATATCATGGGGAAAACCCTTATTCAGTGAAAAACCCCACACTCAGAAACTTGCACAATGTATTATCAAAATTGAATATGGTTTAAAATACACTTGCAATGCAAGCTTCAATAGTCTTCGAAACTCATGTCTAGAGTCAATCTGGCAACATAACAGTACCTGTCAATCACATACTACATCTCCTCCAAGCACCTGTTTATATAGAATATACAAGGCAAAATTGGCTCTATCTTGGAGTGGGCGTCCAACTTGGCCTCATGGCCCAAAACCCATGCCTATGGACACTTGGTCAACATTGTAAGATGAATTTAACACTTGTCCACAACCCCCATCCCAAAGAGGTCACCTATTTCCAAAATGGGCTATGACAGATGCTCTTACAACTCTTACGACCGTCATAGAATCTGTCATAGCAGTTACAACTTACAGCTATAAGAGAATCTATCACACACAGGATATAAATAGTATATTCTCTTACAACATGTCATAGTCCACCTTGGGGTACCCAAAGATGCCTTTTTCAAAGATGCTTCTTGACACATGTCTTCACCTATCTTACAAGCTTTTATTTCTGACTCTTACATGTCATAACTTCGTCATAGGAATCCGTCATAACCGTTTCAGTCAACATTACCTTACACAACATCCAAGATGTCAACACATGGAAAAATACTCCTACCACAAAGTGGGACACCTATCTCCTCATGTGAGGACAAAATTACAAGTTGTCATCTTCCATGTAGGATGACACATCACTGTGCCATATCCCACAAAATGACAATATGGAATTTACAATTAATTTATATCATAGGCAATGAATAAATAAATACAATCAAAATAATGCAAGGAATTACCAAGGTTGAGACACCTTAATTCCCAACACCATGATCATTAGAAAATTGGGTGATTCTTTCTCCTTCTAGATGTACACTAGCACAAACAAAAAAATTTTAGTTTGTGTAATCAAAGTATCACTTCTATATCTTAATGTTGTGTTCTTTATTATTCATATTTTCTAGAATCAACAATGCCTCCTCATGAATCATGTATGTTCCTAGACTAGTCTCCTCAAATAGAGGATAAAGAATGTCTTCCTCATCCTTTGCTAATTACCACCATGTGTCATGTTCTTCATTTGGGATTTGATTGGTGGTGTGAAATTTGATAATAGAATCACTAGTTCAAGAGAATCTATCTCTTCTATAAAAAGGAAATGTCTTGAATACTTACGGGCCATATGCTTGGTCTCAATATGGTGCATGCTGAGAGGTTTGAAGGGGATTTTCATGCATGTTCCATACCTATTGGTTAAGAACATATGGATATAGTCAATTGAGATGTAGCTACCTATTTTGGCAATGAAATCCCTAGATAGACATATGTTTTATATAGCTAGAACTCTGATTATGGATATATCTTGTATCATTTCAACATTGGGGTAATCATAGAGGGAAAGAGGGAGATGTTGGATGAATCCAATGATATTTACTATAGTTCCATCCAATTGTACAAATCCCTTGGTGGTGGGTTCATAGGATAGGCCTAAGGCATTGGCAACTTTCCTCAGCATGATAGGGGTGCTTAAACTAGAGTTTTCCATACAATTATATATTAACTTATCTTGATAAGATAGCATTACGTAGAATGGTTTGGGCTTGATCTTTATTACCTTATTTTCTACAACTTGTATAATAGTGGGTGGGGATTGGTTTCTTTTTCTATATTAGTGATTTGATGTCTTTGACTACTTTCTACTTTTTTCCTCTTGAGTGCCCCTCTAGCATCTTTATTTTCATAGGAATTGAGAGCACCTCTAATAGTGGCATATTGATTATGGAATTATTTTTTGGTCCACTATATCTAAAGAGATTTTAGGTTTTGTTTGCCATGCTATAGTGGGTGCCTAATAGACTCTTGGTTTTTCTATTGCAAGGTGGATTGCTCTATTTTGTATCTAGTGTGCTTCTAGCTATCTGATTGTTCCCATCTCATTGATAATTTCACCAATTAGGGCCAGGTGCCTAGAAGTAGAGGCCATGGGCATGCCAAACAGTGGGGATTCTTCATTTCTTTTCTTTGTAGGTGTCAATTGTTTCATTTAACAGACCTTATTTTTGGCTCTTATTTGGTACTCAAGATAGACATGCTATTTTTTAGTGGTCATAGAAGGCTCACTTACTAGATAGGATTCACAATCCTCCCATGTTTCCAAAATTTGCTTGAGTAAGTCTCTACCATAGGCAACTAGATATTTTGATTAATATCTTGATTCTAGCTAGAAAAAGAGGCAAGCTAGGATTGGAAGTTATTGGGGCATGTGGAAAAAGTATGGGGTGCCGAACAAGAGTGACACCAAGTGGTTGCTTCTTACATGTTATTTTTAGTGACTATTATCTCTTTTGTAGGATTATAGAGGATATATTAGAGAGGTTGTTTATTTAGGACTAATTGATTATGAGGTTGGCTAGGAGCCATGTTTAGGTGATAGGCTAGTCTTTTTTGGAAGTTCCATTTTAAAAATGCATATATCCTCAATTATCTTGATGGTTGCATTATTGCATGTGGGAGTGTTGGTTACTAGAATATGGTGGCCCTTGCACACTATTTTTCTATCTTTTGAGAGAAATAAGCTCATTAGACATGTTTCTAGTAGTTTTCTCATCTTATCAAGATCACTAAAAGCTAATGGACCAATAAAATGATATTACAATCCTAGTATTATTGGAATGAGATTCATAGAAGGAATATGTGTAGGTCATTATAGGGGTGTAGGCTAGTATAGAGGCTAGATGTTGGGAAACAATGGCATGGGGGGTGAGGTACCAACCTTTTTATTTGGATTAGGTCATTCTCTGTAGTAATAGAAACACCATTTGTATCCAGAAGAGACTTTCCCCTTTTTTATTTTAGCATCATAGCAATCTTTGAATCAATTTCCTTCAAATAAAAAATGTACAAGCCATACTTGATGGAGGGTGAACCTCCATAGGAGTCCATTACCATGTCTTCTAATTTTTACTATTAAATTAATCCAACATCTCCATTAGAGTTCTATTTCTGGTTGTAAATTATTCTAGCAATGAATTAGTGCCACCCTTCTCTTTGAATATATTGATTATTTCTTAGCCTAACTGGTCCCATTTAGTAACTAACAATGGGGCCAAGGATTCTAAGTACCACTTTGGACATGTTAAAACTACAAAATGATTGGATGGAGATGATTCACTAATGTTTTAAGACATTATTCTTCAAATATGCACACTTGAGATAGAATGAATTTATTTTCTATAGTGAAGGATTCACTACAAAAACTATATAATCCACTATCTTATGCCTCCAATATATAAGAAAATAAAGAAGAAGAAACCATCAAGTGGTATCCAAAACCATGAGTCAAAACCAAGAGCCATGACAAAAATCCAATGCCCCTATGGTCATGGTCAATAACCTTGGAATATTATATAACTCCTTGTACACCTCTTAAACACCCCTTACAAATCATAAATATTATATATTTGGGGATAATGGTCAAATTTAGCAAGATCTCAATACTAGGTGCTCCATGAGGGCATTGATCCCAAAATTACAACTTGCAATCTTGTCTAATTATTTATAATATCCCTATTGATGAGTACATCAGTTGTCTTGTTTTTATTGCTTTAATTACCTATTTCCCAAAGACATTTCCAGACTCATATATGTATTAATTATGTCCATGTTTATCATTAAGACACTAAAGCATGAAGATGATATATGATATGCTGATATTTAATTGTGCCTGGATAATAGATTGTGTTGAAATGCACAAGACAACTGAGAGGGGGGGGAATTAGTTGTAGAAAAAACTTAACATCTTTCACACATCAACACGTTATCCACTTAATTATGATTTAACCATGAAAGCATATAATCAGAAACTCAAACACATTCACACATTCACACATTCAACACATGAGACACCAGTTTTTTATGTGGAAAACCCAATGAGGGAAAAACCACAGTAAGTGTTAGCTCACAATATAAATGATATATCAAAATTTACAACAAGGCTCACTGAGGGAGGCTCACTACCTTAGGGCTCACTGCCCATAATACTCGCTACAAAAGAAGTAGCTCACTACCAAGAGAAGGGGCTCATTGCCAAAAGGCCTCACTACCTAAAGTTGGTGAACTGAGATAGTAGCATCTACACTATGCCAAGGTTCAGTTCCATTGAAGCACAATAAATATCCTCTGCTCTATTCTACTTTTTCACTTTGCACTTATCTTCACAACATCCATGAGTTGTTTATGACTTCATTACATGCATTTATACAATTCATCAACCTTGTAATGTACATCAAGGTTGGCATTACAATCATCAATCATTGGAACAATCTCCAAGGTCGACATACACACATACATTAGAATAGGTCTGGACCTAAATAGATTTATGAAGGAAAAGAATGAATATAGACCACACCAAGCCTTAGCTAGGACTCAAATACAATCTCCCACATAATAAAATGCTATCACAAACTCCAAAGCATAATCGTAAGTAGTGAATGTTGATAACTGAGAGGGGGGGTGAATCATTTATCTTAATTATTTCAGCTTTCTGATCTTCCTTAACAATTAATGCAATATCAATTCAAGTAAGCAAACATAATCATGAAATGGAAATAACATCAATACACATGACACAGTGATTTTGACGTGGAAAACCCTGTTAAGGGAAAAACCACGGGGTGATTAACCCAAGATTGTATTCTCTGTTAGAAGAATAAGATAGTACAAAATGGCACTTGCCAATTAGGGCTCACTGCCCGAGCTTACTACTCACAAGAGGCTCACTGCCTACAAGAGACTCACTATCTACAAGAGAAGAAGGTTATAATAAAATTGAACTGATGAGAAGCATCCACACATGCTGAAGTTCAGTTCCGATTAGGCTCAATACACTGATCTACTACACTTCATTCTACCTCCTTTTTGTTGTTGCTATTCTATCACATTCCAGACCCGTCTTACTGTCTTCACTCTGCTCTTCTACTTTCCTTCACACATTTCTTCACTACTTCCTCACTTCACATCCAAATCCATCTGGTATATATATCCGCACCAATGATTTCAACACCTTTCTAGTCGGCATCCAGAATAGTCAATATTTTCCTCAACTCTCAACTATCAGCTGAATCTTTGCATACCAAGTAATGCGGATCAAAGAGATGCTTGTAGAAGTCATCAATCATGTTAGTCAATCATGAATGATACCTTAGGAAACTTAATCACCATCAATATCACATCCGGATTAAGGTCTGATGCTCTGCCGGTTAGGTCTTCCTCTGTCTACTTTGCCAATTAGGAACCCATCACTCAAGTGCTCATATCTCTTCACACTTCTATCACCGGAGGCTAAATCCTTGGAATATATCAGTCAAGGTACTCCTCTTGACTTCCCCAAATCCACACTTTACTGAGATACTTCCTCTAAGAGATCCGGACCTAACTGTCGGACCTTGCTGCCTGCTCTATTCTTGCTTACCGAACCACAACACTTCTTCAATCTGACTTCTGGTAAAGATACACTATGTCCTATGGATGTGTGGAATGGTCTTTGTTTCCATCAATGACAACACCAATGAAGCCACATAGTGTCTCTTGCCAACAATCTCCCCCTTTGGCATTGATGGCAACACTTAGTGAAAAATGACTAAGTGTTATACTACACTTCCCTTGGTTGATACTCTGTTCTATTGTACACTATACCGGAGCTCCCCCTTAGCTGGAGTCCACATTTTTCATTTCTCCTCACTTCCCCTTTGACATCAATGGAAAAGGGTAGGGTCTGCACACCAAAATTTCCCAAAAACACTCTATACTTAGCTGCATAAGTATATATACATGCTATACTTACATATACTGAAGTATATCTGCAAAAGATGTCTTCAACTGTGCAAATTCTGTTGCCCAACTCTACTTCATCCTATCCAAAATTGAGATGTGACCACTCAATAGGAATGCAAAAGCTTCTGCCCTCTTAAGATCTGTCAGATCACTGGTTCGGGCTGTGGTCTGGGCATCAGTTAGGGCCTCATGCATGGCCTCTAATTTAGGGATAATCATCCCTCTAAGTTCACCCATCCTACTTAATATGTTCTTCCTCTCCTTCTCAAGCTTCTTAATCTCATTCATGACTGCAATAGTTTGACATTCCTGGTTTATTATGGATACAGTGAGAGGATCAAAATTCTGAGAGAGGCTTGACAGTTTATCCTCTTGTTCTTTCACTTTCTTCTCAATATCCTTTGTTACTTTAGTCTAGGAAATATAAAATTTATATACTTCTCCTCCATCCTTAAGAGCATTTTCTAAGCTCTTTATCCCAATATCCATATTTCTCCTATCATTGGTTATAAACCCTTGTACTTCTGATAATCTTTTTACCAAAAACTCCTTTCGGACTTTATCTTCTACTGACTTCTCTAATGAATCCAAATGTGTGCTAACACTATTTACTAGAGATTTGAGATTACCAGATGAGGAGGCTGAGGGATCCTTTTAAAAAGATGGCATGATCTTTTCCAGTACACCAGATGCAATGTCTATGAGCTTGCTGTTCTCCATGTGAGACTTCAGGAGTTTTTCTTTTTCTTTTGCCGAAGTAAAGGATGCTAGCTTCATGGTTTGAACCAGGGAGAGGGAGTCAAAATTGAACGGTCCTTGAAGAAGTTCCAGTTCATCAAATTCCATCATCTAATGACAGAGTGGGCTTTTCAACAAACTCTTCTGTCTCTGCCTCCTTGGTTTCACTGGATACTTTCTTCTTTTTCTTCATCTTCTTGATCTCTTCATCATCCTTCTGAGTGATGTAAGACCTTGTTGCCTTTGTCTTTGTTCTCTTTTCACCTTTAATGGATGATTTTGCTTCTGGTTTAGATGCCTTTAAGTTCTTTGCAGTGGTAGATGTAGAGCTCTTAGAGGATCTGGTCTGGGAGGAAGCTTCTACTAGAGCACTTTCTTTTTCTGCTTCTTCCTTTCCTTTTTCTACCCTTTCCATCTTTTCTCTGCTGGCATCAAGTGCCTCTTTTGAAATGCCATAACTTTTGGCAATGTTCTCAACTTCTTTTCTCACTTTTCTCTTCATTTCCGATTGATGTAGCTCCACATGGATTTTCACACTCAACTCTTCAAAGGTTCCAAACCTTTCTGCCTTAGGATCCTTTGGCTGACTTAGCATGTGTTGAACATGCAGCTATACAATTTTCTCATCAACTTCATACCCCATTGGCATGATCCACACTACCCTTGGCTCCACTGTCTCCATTAGGCACTGATCAGTTTCTACCATAAAACAAACTGCATCCTTATATTTTTCAACTAAATATTGGGGAATTCTTTCTCTAGCCTGCATCATGCTTTGGAAGTTTTTGAAATAACCCCACAGTGCTGTATTTTGTGCCTTAGCATCACTAAGTTCATATAAATAGTCCTTGATTTGTATGGCAATCAGTCTATCATTTTGCCATATCTAGCCACTAGATCCAGGTAGCTCATTCATATAATAGAAGAGCAAACAAAGTATCAAGTTGCCATATTTGAAGGAGTTCTTCTTGTCCTTCTTGATCTTTTGTAGGTTTTCCAAAAGTTGGTTCAGAAGGAGCTCACAGAGATCATAGCCAGCATTCTTTCTTAACATTTCATAGGCAGTATATACAGTAGTTCCAGATACTGAATTCTCCCTACTGGAGCGATATATCTTATAGCCAATTATCATTGATGCAAACTTGATATCTGGATCTGAGATATCCTCAATTGTCATTGCTCTCTTGTCAAATTTTGATCTGGTAGCCTCACTTACAATTTGGTTTTTGATAGATTTGAGAATAGGCATCTTACTGGTTGAGTGTAATCCGGTTACAGCCTTAATGGCATTCTTAGTGATCTTAAACAGCCTGTTCAACCATATGAAGTTGTCATGCATTATGTTGAGAACATACCGGACCCATTCATCTTCTGTAAAACATGGGAAATGAATGTATTGTACAAAATGTTTGTCCCGGATAGCCTTATACTGTGGTTTGAGTTCAAAAGAGTCATCAATTAACTGATTGTGATAGATATCCATCAGCTTAGAATCCCCAAAATTTTCAATGTTCGCATGAATGTATACCCTAACATCTTCAACATGTAAAACCCCCTGCAGAATGCTAGAAAATGCCCCTAAGGGATCCACTTCTAGAGATTTGTAGGGATGCTTCTTAAATTTAGGGTACGGCCTATCAGAAATCTTCACAACATTTGGTGTGTCCATCTTACAAAAGATTCAGAGATAGATTTCAAGAACAAAAAATACCTCTTACGCGTTTAGGGTTCACGGAATGAGCTGAGAAGATCGTCGAATAACTTGAATTCTGCGGTTGATCTTTTGAGAGAGATGAGGCAAACTTGTTTGTAGAGCTCTTTTTCTTTTCTTCTCAAGTGCAAATGTTCAAATGACGAGCTAATGAACCCTTTTATTTATGAGAAAAACCCTAATTCTGCACTGCAATAAATGCGCAACTTAAGTCATTTTGGTTGCCTTGTTCTTCTTATTTTGAGACAGATCATTTCTGGATCACTAAGATACACTTAAAGTTATTCTTGGTGAATAGTGATAATCTATCTTCATTTCCCTAATCATTTGATCTATCCGTAGATCAAGATTCCACAACTTTGAATCAAGCCAGATCTAACTGTGAGAAGCCTGTTCTTACAGGATGATTGTCAAACTGGATCAATCTCGGAGGATTAGACTCTTCAAATCTTCTTGCGGATCTTTCATGTCTTGACCAATTCTTCTTTTAATGTTTATCTGAGAACCCTTTAATCTGCAACCTTTCATGTGCCAAATTTAGGCACCAATTGGCTGGCTGGGGGATTTTGTTTTTCTTAGTGACTCCCCCTGAGCCAGAGCTCATCTATTCAATTTCTGAAAGGATTATTAGCACCAGATTCTGGTGCGGACCCATCCCCAACATTCTCTGTGCTTCTCTTCACCCAAATCTTATTCATCTCCCTTTGAGTGACAATCTGATTCTCAAGTTGATCTTCATTATCTCTTGCTTCTTCAAGGTTAGATTCCAGATGTCTGATGATTCTATCCATTTTATGGCAGTCTTCTAATTTCTCCTTAAGAGATTGTCTTAGATCATCTTCAATTTTTCTTTTCTCTACAATTTCTTGGGTGAATTTCATAACTCCTGATTCCATTTCATGTCTTACCATAATGATCTCTTTTGACAACTTTTCACATAGCTTGGTCTTCTCCTTTAGGTCTTCATTTGTATCATTTGCTTCACCTTAACTTGCCAATTGCTGAAGTAGATCATTTCTCTTTTTCATAGAGATACTCAGTTTCCCTTTTAGTTCATTTATGAAGTCATCAGCCTGTTTGAGTCTTTCCTTTAATTCATTGACTTCAGAGTTAGATTGCTCAAGATCATCTAGGGCAGACTGGAGTTGTTCCCTCATACCATAAACATCCATTTGAATTCCTAGATCTTCCTCAAGCTGTTAGGCTCTATTTGGAGGAACTTGGCTCTGATACCAATTGTTGATAACTGAGAGGGGGGATGAATCAGTTATCTTAATTATTTCAGCTTTCTGATCTTTCTTAACAATTAATGCAGTATCAATTCAAGTAAGCAAACATAATCATGAAATGGAAATAACATCAATACACATGACACAGTGATTTTGATGTGGAAAATCCTGTTAGGGGAAAAACCACAGGGTGATTAACCCAAGATTGTATTCTCTGTTAGAAGAATAAGATAGTACAAAATGACACTTGCCAATTAGGGCTCACTGCTCACAAGAGGCTCACTGCCTACAAGAGACTCACTATCTACAAGAGAAGAAGGTTATAATAAACTTGAACTGATGAGAAGCATCCACACATGCTGAAGTTCAGTTCCGGTTAGGCTCAATACACTGATCTACTGCACTTCATTCTACCTCCTTTTTGTTGTTGCTGTTCTGTCACATTCTGGACCTGTCTTACTGTCTTCACTCTGCTCTTCTTCTTTCCTTCACACATTTCTTCACTACTTCCTCACTTCACATCCAAATCCATCTGGTATATATATCCACACCAATGATTTCAACACCTTTCTAGTCGGCATCTGGAATAGTCAATATTTTCCTCAACTCTCAACTGTTGGTTGAATCTTTGCATACCAAGTAATGCGGATCAAAGAGATGATTGTAGAAGTCATCAATCATGTCGGTCAATCATGAATGATACCTTAGCAAACTTAATCACCATCAATATCACATCCAGATTAAGCTCTGATGCTCTACCGGTTAGGTCTTCATCTGTCTACTCTGCCAATCAGGAACCCATCACTCAAGTGGTCATATCTCTTCACACTTCTATCACCAAAGGCTAAATCCTTAGAATATATCAGTTAAGGTACTCCTCTTGACTTCCCCAAATCCACACTTTACTGAGATACTTCCTCTGAGAGATCCAGACCTGACTGTCGGACCTTGCTGCCTGCTCTGTTCTTGCTTACCGGACCACAACACTTCTTCAGTCTGACTTCTGGTAAAGATATACTATGTCTTGCGGATGTGTGGAATGGTCTTTGTTGCCATCAATGACAACACCAATGAAGCCACATAGTGTCTCTGACCAACAGTGAAAACAACCAAGTTGGCTAAAACTAGTGTTAACACTAAGACCTTTAGGAACACGGTTCATGCATGATCTGGATTACACTTTGTAGACCAATCGAAAGGTAGGAACATGATCTAGAGACATCCACAAACACATTACAATCACCAAGAACTTCTGCACAACCCCCAAATATTCTATCTAGAAGATTCTTGAAACCAGAGCACTTAAACATTACTGTCAGCCACTGTCATAAAGGAAAAAATTGCTTGTGGAGCACCAAATCATGAACCATTTCAACTAAAGACACATAACATCATTCTGGACATAATCTTAGAATCATAGACTAAAAAACTTAAATGCGGAGAAATGTAGAGAAGAATACATTCTCCTTGTCACCATTAAATACACAGAAAAATAGTTTTTACTATGGTGAACAGAACTCACTCAAATCTTCACATCGAAGGCTCAAACTTGAAACATAGAAACTACAGACATCCCTTAACATAACTTCCAAAGCACAGACAAAGATATTCAATCTTCAAGATATGTGGAGCAAAACACTGTATTATTCTTCTTAGACACTTTCTCAAACTTATTCAAATAATTTCCTTAGATGTTGACCTTAAGTGTTGACATCATTGACAACACTTACTGCTGATACTTGCAACAATCTCCCCCTTTATCATTGATGACAATACATGATGTGAAAACCATCAAGACAAACAAACTTGCTTTGCTTCTTTGCTCCCCCTTTATGCTTTCTCTGGCTACAACTTTCTCAGAATCTTTCTCCTTAAGTTTTTCACATGAACCTCTCTCCCCCTTTGACATCAATGGCAAAGGGTTCTAGACCTTTTCTCTTTCTTTAGTTATTGTTGTGTGGTTACACAAGACACCCCATTTTAACTTGACAAAATAGGGACCCAACTTTTTGCTACTTTGGTTTGTTATTTTTCTGCTTTGGGCGGTCTGGTAAAATTAAGTCATGCAGATAACCCTGCAGGGGGTGGATAGGTCACCATGATGAGGTCAATTTCCAAAGTTAGTATTTCACATCATTAACCTCATGGTTGGAAAGTGCATGAAATTCCATGCAGGTTTGCCTTTTGGATCACCCTGAAATTCTTTAAGGGAAGGAAGTTATGTTGAGTCAAAGTTTTGGTCAAACCTGATATTCCGAGAAGGGGGGGTCATATTTCAAACATCAGTCACATTATATAAGATCACCCCAATATAAGTTTATGACCTGATAATCACTTGGTCCACAAAGTCCAGACGTCAATTTTACGTAGTAGCTGTTATCTGCCCGTCAAACAACTTCACATATTTTGCAGGGTCATATTTTTAATATCTATCATCTTACGAATATCACCCTCTTCGCAAAATATCACCCTATGCCAATATGATGATGACGTCATCTAAACCCAACGAATGAAGAATATCACCCTGGTGATGAAGTCATCATTCTATTTTACCCCACGGAGGTATATATCTGATGCCCACCATATTCAATAACATGACGGTGATGTCATTACAACACAACGCTTAAACAAGGTCGTCAACATGCTGACGTCACCCCGATCTTTTTCAAGGAGATCATTTTAGTTGCGGGGGTCATATTTTGAACATCCCCTAATCTTAAATTCATGACCCAGTTTACATGTGGTCAACATTGACCACATCACTCGATTCTATTGCACTAATTTTGCCGCTCGAGGGCAGAAGGTCATTTTATCTCTAGGGGGTCATATTTTGAATCCCCTGATCTTTCGAAGATCACCCCCTCCCCTTGTTTCCTGACATTAAATGGACTTAAATGTGGTAGATGGATTCCTGGCGATTGCGAGTACAATTCAAACACTTGGCATCATCCATGGATTCTCTGCAGAAGATCAACGGATTCAATCGATTTAATGTAGTTTTACCCTAATTTGCCCTATGGATGAGTTTAAAGGTAACTTTCCAAGGTTATTTTCATTTACCTTGCGAAAAAATGAGAAATTACAGAGTAGAAGAAGTCAAACCCTCATACGAGCTACCTATGAACGGACTAGATCTTTCAACGTAACGGAACGGGTGATCCTCAGCATCTGCAGCCCTTTTCCATAATCATCCACCTAACCCAGGAGAAAAGCGTTATCAGGTAAGTAATTGAAAACCCTCTTGTTGTCACTAGCTGTATGATTCAGGTAGTATGTTCCTTCTTGTGGTTTGAATCTTTAAGTATGCATATCATGATGAACTAAAAGATGATAGATATAGTATACATGATGTTGTAGAGATATATAATGTTGTATGAACGCATATGGATATCGTATGGTAAGAAAAGGCATGTTTATTGTAGGATTCCATGGTAGATCTTAGGTGGAATAGGTCTGATGCAGAATTACTTAAGCCCATGTTTGTTCAGCCCAAGGGGATACAATTCAAGTATGGCGTCATTGGTGACACTCACCAAGGGGATACAGATTTAGTAGTATGGTCAACCAGAGTAGATCATGACAAGGACAATACCCTTCTGGATGCAATATATGTTTCAGGGATGTGGCATGCGGCTAGATTCCCATATGCCATGGAGACCCCAGAATTGGTAGTAGAATGCACTAGGAACTATAACCCCTAGAAAAGGTGGGTGGAGAAGCATGGGAAATTTTATGTAGACTTTTCAATTAAGGGCATCACATCTACTTTCAATCTACCAGTTGGAAAGAGGGTGGTCAGCATGGATCTACATAAACTAGAGACAGAGTATAATAACAATAAGAAGAATGCAAGGAAGAGGATGTACCAGTGGAGATCAAAGAGCAGCACCTACACTGCCTCAGTTAAGTTGCCCGTCTACCTATATAAGTTTGATTTTGATGATGAGTACTAGTACATGATTGCCCTGCTTAGCAGGATGATAGGTCAGCCTCATGTTGGAAATTTTAAGAATTGGATGTTTGGAATCATCCAAATGGTCCTTTATACAGATAACAAGACATTATGGGCCAAGGTCATCAGTGATGCATTGGATGAAGAGATGAGGAACCTGGGATGTTAGGAGTGCTCATTCCACATGACCTCATATGTTGTGTACTCATGTGCCTACAAGGGAACATTTGATGCCCTAACTATAGTGGGTAAGGTTAGCGGTGGTGTAGATGATGCCCACATATGGGATCACTATCCTCAGATACAGAGAAAGAACTACCTCCTAGATTACAAATTGGTGAATGATGCATTCTCTATGTATCTAGTCAGAACAATGGAGGAAGACAAAACAAAGAGACTGAGCATGGAAGCTCAGGAAGTTGTTTACAGACATGGGGTCTGGTTCATCTAGTATGCCACATTTTCATATATAAGAATAGAAGGATTTGAAGAATAACCCCTTATGCTACCAAGGTACCCTACTGATGGGGTGATCTTGATGGAGTTTCTTAGACAAGTGTCTACCATAGTGGAGGCATATAAAGCACAAAAGAAGATACCTCTAGTACTATTTCTAGTATCTATGGGCTGGTATATGTGCTCAGATTCACAGAGCATAGAGCATGTCATGGGAGGTCTGAAACTGATGTATCTACAGCCATTTCCATTGGCTAGATCTTATGACCCCTATGGAAGGATGCAGAAAATAATGGGGAAACCTATACATCAGAAGCATCTAGAGGATTTATGGACAAATTGTGAGGATGAAGCTGAGGTGAGAAGAAGAAAATACCAAAGGCTTACCTTGAACCAGATAAGGACATATGACTGCATCCTAGTGCCAGCACAACTGAAGAAGGATGATGGAAGAACGATGTCAAATGAATATGAAGACAAGAAGGTCTACAATGACACCATCTTAGCCCTTGATCTAACATAGCCAGAGGATATTTCCTTGGATCAGTTTACAGGTGGGGTGCTATAGTTAACCCAAGCTTGGGTAGATGAATAGATAAACAAATTGAAGAAAAGGGGTGTAGCCCTTACTGTTGATGCTAAGAAGAAAAGGCAGGAACTAACTGATGAGGAGTATGATGACTTCCTTAATGAGAAAAGGAAGTCCAATGGAGAGAGGCTACCTACCCAAAAACAGAGGAAGGGTCCCCCTAGAGGAAAGAAAACTGATGATGAGCCTAAGGGGGTGATAATCGAAAGAATTGCCATACCATTTGTAGGTACATCAACATCAGGATAAGCATCCGCCTCATCTGCACTGCCTCTGATGGATAAACCAAAGACAAAGAGGATCCTGAGGCCAACTGTTGAAACTGCAGAAGTACAGGATCAGGGCCAGACCTCACAATAGGATGTAGAAGAAGATATCCCTTTTGAGGAAGAGCCAGTAGATAAAGAGCTTGTCGGTGATGACCCGATGATGGTCAGTAGGAAGAGAAAGGCAATGCCACTGACATCACCCCCCAAGAAGCAGAGAACATCTATGCGGGGTGATATGAGGGCTAATCCCATTGTATTAATAGGAGCTGGTGGTGAAGTATTTAGGAAGGAGTTGCAGCATGATGTGCCACTTCCCACCATAATCAAATTTAAGATAAAGAGCAGAGGAACAAGCAAAAGAGACTTTCAAAGCAGGTCAGGGTGGTCCTTTCTCCTTAGAAGACACCGTGGACCTATCAGATGATGAGGTAGTGCAGAATGTAGCCTCTCAGAGGATGGAAACTCTCACCTCTAGTACCTGCATGACTCCACATGGAACCCCATTAGCACAGATGGCGGTACTAGAGGAGGTGAAGCAAACAACTCAAGAAGAAAAAGAGAGTACTCCAAAAAGGGCATCCCAACAAATCGAGCTTGACAAGTTGGTAGATTAGGTGACCAGCCTTGTATTTATAGATTTGACATACAAGGAGGATGTGAGCCCCAAAGACAAAGAAGGTGCACCTGATGTAACAGAGAATGTTGAAGTAGCCAAGCAGGCAGAAGAAGAGAGCAATGCTCCGAATATGGGCCAGCAACAGCATGAGATACCCACTGAGCCAAAGATAGTTGAAGTCCAACAAAAGGGTGAGGGTGATAAAGATACATTAGGTGATGATGCCACCTAGACTCAAGGAGATATAGGAGAAAAAGATAAATCAGGTCATGAAGACCTTAAGACACAAGATGTTGGTGCATCAGGTGTAGAACAAGAGTTGATCCAAGATCAAGGTGATGTACCAAGGCCAAGCACACATACAGCCACAGATGTTAATACGCCTCACGAGGAGGAAAACCCTAAGGTGGATGAGATTCCAAAAGAGGGAGTGTAGGATCAAGCATAGGATCATCATGTGGACATTCCACAAGATCCTCCCCCACAGAAAGAGGCCCCTTAGCAAGAAGAGATGCAAAAAGATCCCCCTCATGAGAAACAACATGAGGAAGAAACTAGGAAGTCACCTTATCCACCCAGAATAGAGACAGATATTGGAGAACAAGGTGGACATGATGATGACAAAGAACAACAAGGATCTGGGAGTGAAGTGCCTCAGTGGCTAGAGAAAGAAATAGGTACAGAACAAGGCTTTGAAATTCAAGAATTTGATGTTTCCACCTTGTTTGCAGAGACAATCATGAAGCCCAAGAGGAAAGCCAGATTGACATTGGCTATTAGAAGAGATCCTACTACAGGTAGAAGGATAGCCCAAGTAGCACTTCCCACTGTAGAGAAAGAGAAGGGAAAGATCAACCTTGAAGAGTTCCAAATCACAACTGTTGATTTGGGTTTTGCCAATGAGGACCAAGAGGGTCAGGAAGGGAAGGATATCATTGATTCTTTAACCCAAAGGGTAAAGAAGGAGAAAGAGAAAAATAAGCAGCATAAGGAGCACATTACCCAACTGCATTCATATATAAAGGGGTTGATTGACCTTGATAGTACACCAGTGGATCCGACAGTCCCATGGACTGTCATATCCCAGGAGGAGGTCACCAAATTAGACCTCATGAAACATGAAGCCATGATAATGGAGAAGTGGAAGCTATCAGCCCTCACAGGAGCTGAGGAAGTTTTGAGAACCTCTTTACAGAGGTGGAATTCTCTAAGTGAAAGGAAGCTAGGTGTGTGGAAATCGCTTCCTACACTAATCTAATGAGGAGAGATGTATGCAAATTCAATTTATTCCTTATCACTACAGCAACATAGAACATCTAACAGAGATATTGCAGCAATACACATACACAGAGAAAGTAGATAGAAGAGAGAGAGACAACATATACGTGGGGAAAACCCTTACGGGTGAAAAAACCCCACACTCCAAAACACAGCTCAAATGTATTACAATAAACAATAACATATTACAATACAGTTTCAGAGCCAATGCTCTTTTAGGAGTCTTCGAATGTCGAATCTGGAGATATTCCAGCAGCATAACAGTACCTATAAAACACACTACTTATCTCCCATCCAAGCACCTATTTTTATAGAGTTTACAAGGCAAATATGGAACCTTCTAGAGATGGGCATCCATCTTGGTCTCATGCCACAAAACCCATGCCTAAGGACACTTGTCCAACATCCCATCCCAATGTGGGCGCTTTGTCCCAAGATAGGCTATAACAGATGCTCTTACGTACCTTACAACTATCATAGACTCCGTCATAACTGACAGCACTTACAACTGTAAGAGAATCTGTCATACACTGACTAAAAATATCTTATTCCTCTTGCGTTGCCCCTGGACCCCGCAAGGGGCTCCGCCCCTTGACCCCGTCTTGGGGGTGCTACCCCCAAACCCCCATTAATTATTCAAGGGGGAAACCGTGGCTGCCAAAGTCACCAAAATTTATCCTGTTGCATGTACACAAGGTGCTGACTATGCCAACTCAACATGGGATAAATAAATACAACATTAGGAATTTGCAAAGGTTGAGACACCTTTATTCCCAACACTAAGCAGTTTGAAGAGAAAAGTAGACAAAATGTAGAATGAAACAGGAAGACGATCATTCCAATTGGAAAAGGACCTAACTGCTTTGAGTGAGATGAGGAGTGATCCTCAAATTCTAATAAACAATCAAGTATTGTTTAGTAACACTGCCCTACTGATAGACATATGGTATGAAGATATTAGGTTCGAATGTGATATCCTAAAGAAGTGCAGTGGCAAGCTCAAGGATACAAGTATAAAGCTGCACAGTATGATGGCATATGAGGCAGAGATCCTGGAAGCTTTGGAAACGAAAGTAGAGGGGAAGATTGAAAACTAAGACACAGATTTTACCATCAAGGCACTGCATGATAATTTCCAGCTGATGGCTGATGACCTCCTCACCCACTTGACAGAAGAGGTGATGAATAAGATCATGAGGATCAAGGTTAAGGTGGAGATTTATAATGAGAATTTAAACAACAGAAAGGGTAAGCTGACGCAATCAAAGCTAAATTTTAGTCTTATAAGCATGCTGTGACAAAAGCCAAAACCCAAGATGGCGGGGAAGTAGATAAGATAATACAAGCCTATGAGAATATTAGGATGGCAATGAAGGTCCATATACAGGAGGATGTTCATCAGGGTGATAGTGATACAGAAAGCAATGAGGATGATGATCATGATGAAGAAGAAGAACATGAAGGAGAGGAACCCGAGGAATAAATGAAGATGCATCACAAGAAGACATATGCATAAGGTACTCGTAAGATAATGAGTCATCCAAATGGTTGCCAGCTGGAAACCTGTGCCATGAAGGAAAGTTGACTGAGTCAAAGAGTGATAATCTACCGTTGATCTTAATTGACAAATCCTAATCGTAGGTCATTTGTAACCGCTCCCTCACCTTATCCTATAAAGGGTGCAGGGGTGCCATATTTTGAATATTTGAAACTTAATTGAAATTTGATTGCTGAAATATCAGGACTTATTTCAAAGTTGTTGTAAATGTACATGTTATGCATACTGAATGAAAAAGAAGACAATTTGATTACAAATCATCATAAATCTTGAGTAATCTGTGTTTGAAATCTTGATACATGCATTGATCAACTGCGTCCCTTGGAGTGCTTCTCAGTCTACATGTGTTGTTTTCATTCCTTATTCTTTGAAGTTAGCATCATCTGTATCTAGCTGTGGAACATCCTGGTGACAAAATGGTTTGATTTCTTCTCCTCATGAATGTATCTTGTATGTATGTGGTTCAATGGATGAAGATTCACCAAAATTAGAAGCATTTGTTTAAATTTCTTTCAATTTCATAACAATTCATCACCATAACTACAAATAACAGAGAATTAAAAGCAAGTAACATGAAATATGTTGATATCCCGTAGATAATTGGAAATACATAGCATATTTAGAGTAAAAGCATGTTAAATTGACAAATATAATGCAAATTCATACAAGAATCCATGAAATTCATGCACATATCTACTTATAGACACATTATTTGAGCAAATATACTGTGTAGAAGAAAGAATAGGATCATGATGATCAAATAATCAGAAGAATTGATCAAACTTGCAAATACATTGTTATCTTTGGAAATACAGTAGAAATAATTTCTTTGTGGAGTAAATTTATAGGAAATAGAACAATACTGATCATCAAGACAAATGTAAGACCCCTTGAAATGGAAAACAACATGTCACATCAACCTCTGAGTAATGTCAGACGATCATGACCTGAACAACGGAGACTTGGAGTCATCAACTTATCTTAAGTTGATCGTACTTTACAAGATAATAAAGGTTTGATGTACAAATTTTTATGCCTGTTATGATTCATCATCATCATCAACAGCTATCAAAGCTCAATTTTGATCTTAGTAATACTGCACTACTCTCCCTATCAACAATATTGCAATACTTACTGCGCTTTGTCAGGAACTCATATCAGTAACATCTACCTGCTCCCCCTGAGAGGTAGCCTTCAAAACATCAATCTAGAACAAAGAATAAGACTTTGGGCACCACCAGACTGATGCATTTCTCATGCATCTTAGTTTAGAGGAGGGGTAATAACCCCTAACTTTTCCCTGAGATACTCAAAAGTATCCTTAGGCAGGGGCTTAGTGAAAATATCTACAATCTGATCCTTTGTAGACACATATTCCATCTTTACTTCATTCTCTATTACTTTTTCTCTTAGAAAGTGATACCTTATAGATATATGCTTTGTTCTTGAGTGCATCACTATATTTTTTGAAATGTTTATAGCACTTGTATTGTCACAAAAGATTGAAATTGGTTCTTCATACACAAATCTTATATCCTTCAATGTTTGCTTCATCCAAAGTACTTGAGTACAACAACATGCTACAACAATATATTCTACTTTTGTAGTAGACAAAGAAACTAATTCTTGCTTCTTGCTCAGCCATGAAACCAATATGTTACCCAAGAGGAAAGCATCTCCAACCCTGTTGGCAAGAGACACTACTAGGCATGATAAGTGTTGTCATTGATCGCAACTAAGTCTCTACCACACATCCACATTTCATAATTTGCTCATACCAGAAATCAGATTGAAGATTTATCTAAGTCTGGGTAGTCATGAACAGAACAAACGATAGGGTCTGGTATCTTGGTTCGGATCTCTCCGGTGGAAAGTCTTAATTTGTTGTGGATCTGAGGTAGTCATAAGCACTATCAAGACAATCTAAATCTAGAGTTTTGGTCTCTGGTCATAAAGGATTCAAAATTTATTAGCTTCTGAGTATCGGGTTAATAGTTTGACAAAGCAGACAAAAGAAGAACATGCTGACCTTGTAAATGATCTTGGTTCTGGATGTATGGAAGTTGTTGATTGGGAAATTAGTGATGACTAGTGATAATGGCTGACCTGATTGATGATTTGTGAGTGCAAGTTTTGGTCTGTGTCTCAAGTTATGCACGGATCTAGCCAACAGAGCAGAGTATTCAATAAAGTTCTAAGTGTTCTTGAAGCTGACTGAAAAGTGATTAAAGATTAGGATGCATATATATATACCTGATGGATTTGAATGAATTTGGTGTGTGTGTTGTGAAAACTGAGTAAATGTGAAAAAAGTAGAAATCTAAGATTTGGATGAAGGTAGAGAAGTAAACAGGGCAGAGTGAAGATGAAATGTGTAAGATCAGTAATTTGTGCTTAATCGGAACTGAATTCATACATTAGTAGATGCTTCTCATCAGTTCAAAATCTTTGTTATTCTCTTGTAATCATTTGTAGGCAGTGAGCCTCTATTTGAGTAGTGAGCCTGAATGCATGTGCATTCTCATTTGTAAAAATACTTTTAATAGGGTATTAATTTTTGTGGGTTAACCCCCACCATGGTTTTTCCCTTAACCGAGTTTCCATGTCAAAAATCTTGGTGTCAATTGTGTTATTGTACTGCTTCTCTTACACTTATGATTGTTGTTTTCATGGTTAAGTTATTGATTTATAGTTAAGTGGTAAAAGAAAGAATTAACAACAGAAAGTATCAAAGTTTTGAGACAACTGATTCCCCCCCCCTCTCAGTTGTTTGTCCTATTTCCAACAATTCGTATCAGAGCAAGGTTCCTTTGAAAAAGTTTAACAGCTTAAGGAAGATCTGGGAAGATAGTAAAATGGATGAATACAACCTTCAAGGTCAACTTAATCTTGCCCTAGAAGATCTCGGGCAATCCAGAGCAGAAGTCCAAGAGCTGCAAGAAAACCTTAAAAAGGTTGAAGACTTCATTGAGATTTTAAAAAGAAAATTGAGTAAATCCAATGAAAAAGGGAAGGAATAACCTCCTCAACTGGGAAATTATTATGAAGACAAGGCCTTGAAAGAGAAGACAAAGGAATGTGAAACGTTAGCTAAAGAAGTTGTTGTCCTAAAACATGAGATGGAATCTGGGGTGATGAGACTAATCAAGGAAATTGAAGAGAGGAAGAAAACTGAAGAAGAGATGAATCAAAATCTGAAAGAGAGAACTGAAGAATGCTATAGCTTGGATGGAATAGCTAGTCTCGTAGAATCTAATCTACAAGAAAGTAAAGAAAATGAGAGAGAACTTGAGAGACAAATTATCACTCTCAGACATGACCTAGAAGTTGCAAATGAATATAAGGAGAAGTTCAAGATAAGCTCAGCTAAACTTGAAGAACTAATTGAAGGACAAAAGAAGGATGATGACAAGCATGATCTTGGATATGAGAAAGGTGAAAGCTCCGGATCTGGACAGAGAAATTTTCAACCAAGGAATGGGAGAAACAGAACTAGAAAGCCTCCAGTAAGACAGCCTAATGCTCAAAGATATCCATCATTCAATGGAAATTGTTTTAACTGCAATAAATTTGGTCATAAAGCTACTCAGTACAGAAGTAAAGTAAATCAAGATTGTCCATCCTTCTCCAGTCAATGCTTCAAGTGTAAGAGGTATGGTCATAGATCAAATAAATGCAGAAGTATGATAATGAATAACTTTAACAATAGAGGAATTGGCAATTCTTTCAATGGTTACTATTTTTCTTGCAATGGGTTTGGACACATGGCTAATCAGTACAGATCAAGAGGAAATCAAGTTTATAAGCAAGGAAATGTTGTGTGCTTTAATTGCAATAAATCTAGTCATATTACAAGATTCTGTAAAAGTAGAAACAATGGAAGAAGAGGTCCAGTAAACAGAAAACTGGATGAGTAGAGACAAGACAAAGGCAAAAGAAAAATTGATGTGAATGTGATATAGAGTGAAATGAACAAGATTTGGGTGAAGAAAGATACAATGAATAATGGTGATGGGTCTGCACCAGAATCCGGCGATGACAATTCCTCCGGGAATTAAATCAAGAGTTCTGGCTTAGGGGGAGTTGCATTGAAAATCAAATTCCCCCAGTCAGTAAGTGGGTGCCTAGATATGGCACAATGAGAAAATATATTTTGAATTGTTTTAGAACTTTTGGAAGGATTTCAGGAAGAAAAGATGTTGATATGGAAATTTGTGGAGTAATTCATGAAGAACGGTTCAAGAAACAGAGTAACTGGATGAAGTTAGGGCAACGCATTTATTACAATGTGAAATTAGGTTTTACGAAGGATAAAAGGTCACTTAATCATGCATTTGAACCACTTTGCATTTCAAAGGAAACAAATAGAAGAGCTTCCGAGCTACAAATCCAGAGATTGAAGAATGAAGAGCAAATTCAACTAGAAATTGATCAACCCTAAACCCGCTAAAGAAAAAGGTACTTCTCTATAAAAGCTTTGAATCTAAAATCTGTTAAGATGGCTTCTCCTCATTTTGTTGACATTACTGAAAGGTCTCGACCCAAATTTAAGAAGCATCCTCACAAATCAATAGAAGTCGACCCGTTAGGTGCTTTTTCAAGTGTTCCGTATGGTGTGCTGCATGTTGAAGATATTAGGGTTTATATTCATGCAAACATAAATGAATTTGGTGATTCAAGGTATGTAGACTTGTTTGAGAGTCATCTCAGGGATGAAAATCATGATCTTAAACCCAAGTATAAGGCACTGCATGGTAAGCACTTTATTCAGATTGTGGGGTTTCCAACATTTGATGAAGATGAATGGGTCTGATATGTTTTGAGTTAGATGCATGATGAATTCATTTGGCTGTTAAAACCATTCAAGATTACCAAAGATATTATTAGAATTGTGACTGGGTTAAACTCAACCAGTGGATTACCCATGTTAAAATCTGTGAAAAACCAAACTGTTACTGATGCAACTGGTGCCAAATTTGATAGGAGGGCTATGACTATAAATGACATTATAGAACCGGATGTGAAGTTTGCTTCCATGGTGATTGGCTATAAGATATATCACTCCAGCAAGGAGAATTTTGTCTTTGGAACTGCCATATATGCAGCATATCAAATGTTAAAGGAGAATGTAGATTATGACCTTTATGAGCTGTTACAGAACCAGCTGATTGAAAACTTGAAAAAAATCAAAAGGGATAAGAAAAACACTTTTAAATATGGTACATTGGTTCTGTGCTTGTTTTTCTACTATATGAATGAAGTGCTTGGAGTAAAGGGTGTTCACTGGACTAAGGATGAGCCAGTTGCCATTCAGATTAGAGATCATCTTCGCAGCATTGGTGATTTCAAAGCTTAGAAAACTACAATATGGGTTTACTTCAAGAATTTTAGAGTATGATGCATTTAAGGGAAAGAATCCCTAAATCAATTGTTGAGAAGTACAAAAATGAAATATGCTTCATGGTTGACACTAATCAGTGTCTAATGGAAGCAATGGAACCCAGAACTATTTGGATCATGCCCATGGGGTATGAAGTAGATGGAAAAATATTGAATATGCATGCTCAACATCTTCTAAGCAAGCCTAAAGACACAATGGTTGAAAGATTTGGAACATATAAGGAGTTGAGTTTAAAATTGCGTACTGAGCTTAGAGAACCTGAAACCAATAGGAAAGTAAGAAAAGAAGTTGAGTAGTTGGCTACAAATGTGGGCCTAACTAAGGAGGCTATGAGGAAATTCAGAGAAAGAACTAAAAAGGCTGAGAAAGAGAAACAAGATAAGAAACAAACAAGTGCTTCGGTAGAACCCTCTTCCACTTCAAGAACTACTAGGAGCTTTGCTGCTGCCCCTGTTCCTCCTAAGATTGCAAAACTGGAAACCAAATCATCTGGAAAAAGGGAGAAAAGGAAGAAAACAAAAGCATCCCTGACCTATGAAAGCACAAGAGAAGAAGAAGAAGATACAGATTCTAACATTGAGATCGAAGAACTAAAAGCCACAGGTATGAAAGCGGCCAAGATATCCAAGGAGATGCCCTCTGGAAGCAAAAGGGAAAGCAAGAGGTAAAAGATAGAGGAATATGTAGAGAAGCCTACCTTTTCAGTAGATGACATCATTAAATCAGTTACTGTAGATGGAAACTTGGCTCCAATGACATAATTCTATGATGACTATAGTGATGCTGACAAAAGAGTGCTCGAGGAAGCAACAGTAAAATATTTAAATATCTACAACAAGGCTCTTATTGAGATATGTTCATTGATACCAAAAAGCCTTGAAATATTTTGGAACTGAGAAAAAATAATGCAAAAAGCAAGGATCTTGAGATCCGAGAACAAATATTAATATAACTATGCCCCCAAATTACTCTGAAGCAAATGAATTTGATATTCAAAGAAGCCAATGATGAGTTCCGAAGTAAAAAATGAATGAATAAGATTATGGTTGGGGAGACATACAAGATTGCAAAGGAAACCGAAGAAATTCTCCGGAGTGCTTTGAAAAAGAACAATCTTCCTATTGTAGAGAAGGAAAATGTAGAGATTGAGTCCTTAGGCATGGATGTCGAAGGATTAAAGAAGAACAAGCAATAGACTGAAACTCTAGACTCCTCTGTTTCAGAAGAGGAAGTGCAAAAAGGAGAGGAAGTACTGATAGAAGAAGCAAATGTTGGCCATGATCCTCTGGATCCTCCTACTATTAATGACTCCAGAAAGGGCCAAGAGAAAGAAGAAGAAGAGGAGAAAGAGAAGGAAGAGGAAGAGGCAAAGGGAAAAGAAGATCTAGCAGAAGGAGATGGTGCTAATGCACCAAAGCAAAACAGTTCGGTTGCTGCTGCTAACAAAGCACAAGGGAAGGAATATGAAATACCAAGTGTGGAAAGAGACACTACGAATGTAGTGCAGAGTTTTCTCAGCAAGGAGATTCTAGAGTTAGATGAGCTAGAACTAATACAAGGACCAATCAATTATGACACTCTCTCTTTGGATCAAATATTGAAGATATCATCATTCACTCAGGCCAAGGCAAGGGAGAAATTACTGAAGTCTCACATAGAAGATAGTGAGTTGATAAGCCTACCATCCGGAAAACTAGAAAAGATCATGCCCACATATTAGAAAAATACATCTGATTCTTCTTCTGGTAATTTGAAAAATCTTGTGCATTCTATAAATACAAATTTTGAGTCCTTTGAGAAGTCAGCCGAAATAAAGGTCTGGAAAGAATTTTTGGATAAGAGGTTTAGTGAACTAAAAGGTCTTATAGATAATGATAGAAAAACACTCGACATTGGTATAAAGAGTATTGAAAATGCTCTTAAGGATGGTGGTGATGTATATAAGTTTTGTTTATCATGGCCCAAAATAGTAGAGGATATTGAGAAAAAGATAAAGGAGCAGGAGAAAAAGTTGCTAGACCTATCTCAAAGTTTTGATCCTTTAACAATATCTCTGATGAGCCAAGAATGTCAAGCAATTAGCCTAAAAAATGAAATAAAGAAACTTATCAAGGAAAAGAAGAACATTATGCAAAGAATGGGTGAGCTCCGAGGACTGATTACCCCTAAGTTGGAAACAATGTTTAATACTTTGTCAGAGGCCCAAAGTACTACCTGGACAAGTGATCCCTTAGATCATAGGAAAGTAGAAGCATATTCATTTTTGCTGAGTTGACACATTTCAATTTTGGATGGCATAAAGAGAAGTTGGGCCACTGAATTTGTACAGTTAAAGAGTACTTTTGAAGATATCCTTAAGTATATGTAAATATAACATATGGACTGTTTGTACATATGCAATCATATATACAGAGTTTTTACATCATTAGTAATTGTGGATCCCACCCTTTGCCATTGATGTCAAAGGGGGAGTGAAGAGCAGTGAAAAATGAGGAATCTAGCAAAGGGGGAGCACCGAAAAGCAGTGTGAACAACAGTATGGAGCACAAGCAAAGGGGGAGTTATTCTGACACTTAGTCATTTTTCACTAATTGTTGCCATCAATGCCAAAGGGGGAGATTGTTGGCAAGAGACACTACTAGGCATGATAAGTGTTCTCATTGATGGCAACTAAGTCTCTACTACACATCCGCATTTCATAATTTGCTCATACCGAAAATCAGATTGAAGATTTATCTAAGTCTAGGTAGTCAGGAACAAAGCAAATGACAGGGTCCGGTATCTTGGTCCATATCTCTCTAGTGGAAAGTCTTAATTCACTGTGGATCTGAGGTAGTCATAAGCACTATCAAGTCAATCTAAATTTAGAGTTTTGGCATCCGGTGATAAGGGATTCAAAAGTTATTAGCTTCTGAGTATCGAGTTAACAGTTTGATAAAGCAGACAAAAGAAGAATAGGCCGACCTTGTAAATGATCTTGGTTCTGGATGTATGGAAGTTGTTGATTGGGCAATTAGTGATGACCAGTGATAGTGGCCAACCTGATTGATGATTTGTGAGTGCAAGTTTTGGTCCGCGTCTCAAGTTATGCACTGATCTAGCCAACAGAGCAGAGTATTCAATAAAGTTTTAAGTGTTCTTGAAGCTGATTGAAAAGTGATTGAAGATCAGGATGCGGATATATATACCCAATGGATTTGAATGAATTTGGTGTGTGTGTTGTCAAAATGGACTAAATGTGAAAAAAGCAGAAATCTAAGATTCGGATGAAGGCAAAGCAGTAAATAGGCTAGAATGAAGAGGAAATGTGTAAGATCAGTATTTTGTGCTTAACCAAAACTGAATTCATGCATTAGTAGATGCTTCTCATCAGTTTAAAATCTTTGTTATTCTCTTGTAATAATTTGTAGGCAGTAAGCCTCTATTTGAGCAATGAGCTCTAGGCAGTAAACCTAAATGCATATGCATTCTCATTTGTAAAAATACTTTTAACAGGGTATTAATTTTTATGGGTTAACCCCCACCATGGTTTTTCCTTTAACTAGGTTTCCACATCAAAAATCTTGGTGTCAATTGTGTTATTGTGTTGCTGCTCTTACACTTATGATTGTTGTGTTCATGGTTAAGTTATTGATTTATAGTTAAGTGGTAAAAGAAATAATTAACAGTAGAAAGTATCAAAGTTTTGAGACAACTAATTTACCCCCCCTCTCAGTTGTCTGTCCTATTTCCAACAAACCCAATCTGCATTTGTATAAGCACTAAGAGTGAAATTAGTATCTTTGTGATACCACAATCCATAATTTGAAGTACCTTTTAAATACCTCATGATCCTCTTAACTACCATCACATGTGACTCTTTGGGATCTTCTTGAAATCTTGCCACAAGATAGACTGCACATGCATTATGTCTGGTCTTGTATGGGTGAGATAAAGTAATCCTCCAATCATAGACCTATACTTTTTTTGACCAGTCTTAGGTGATTCATCATTCTTGCTTATCTTGCAACCAGATACCATAGGGGAACATACTAGCTTAGAATCCTCCATTCCAAACTTCTTCAACAATTCTCTCACATACTTGGACTAAGAAATGAACATTCCTTTTTTTGATTAAGTAATTTGTAGTACTAGAAAGAAATTCATTTCACCAAACATAGACATATCAAACTCCTTTTGCATTTCCTCTACAAATTTTTTACACATACCTTCATTCCCTCCAAATATAATATCATCAACAAAGACTACAACAATTAGAATCTGATCATCATTAATTTTGAAGTAAAGATTACTGTCTATAGTACCTTTACTGAACCCTAATTGCAACAAATACTTGTCCAACCTACCAAGCTCTAGGAGCTTGCTTGAGTCCATACAGGGCTTTTTCAATCTGCACACCATGTCACCTTGGTCTAATGACTGAAATCCTTCCGGGTGTTCAATATACACCTCTTCTTCCAGCTCTCCATTCAAGAATGCAGACTTCACGTCCATCTGATACACCTTGAAATCTTTATGTGCTGCAAGTACCAAAAACATTCTTATTGCTTCAATCCTTGCTATAGGAGCATAAGTTTCCTCAAAGTCTATACCTTCAACCTGATAATATCCTTTGTATACCAATCTTGCTTTGTTTCTTACTACTTATCCATTTTCATTCATCTTGTTTCTAAAAATGCATTTAGTTCCAATCACATTCTTATCAGCAGGTCTAGGAACCAATTCCCAAGTTAGATTCTTCTCAATCTGCATCAACTCTTCTTCCATGGCTTTTACCCAATTTTTATCTTTGCAGGCTTCATTTACAGTTTTAGGTTCAATATGTGAAAGTAAAAAGTAGTTCACCTATTCCTCTGTAGCTCTTTTCCTTGTCAATACCCCTTTGCTTTTGTCACCAATAATCTGATCTTCATAATGATTAATCCTTACATACCTGGGAGTCTTAACAACACTTTTTGGAGCCCTTTCTTCTTCAACTTGACTGTCTTCTTATTCAATCTTTTCTTCATTAACTGTAATAGTAGGTTCATCTAATTCATACCCACTCTGATATGATATTCTTTCTCTATCTTCATCAACCTTCACATTATCACTCTCAATGATCTTTCTCAGTCTCTTATTGTACCACCAATAGTCCTTACTCTTAGTAGAGTATCCAAGGAAAATTCCTTCATCACACCTAGCATCAAACTTGCCTAACTCTTCTTCTCTTCTAATATAACATTTGCTTCCAAAAACTTTGAAATATTTCACTATAGGAACTCTTCCATACCACAATTCATAAGGAGTTTTAGTGCCATTACCTTTAAATTGAACTCTATTTGAATGTAGATAAAAGTATGTATAGATTCTCTCCAATACACTTCTGGTAGGCTTGCCTCTTTCATCATTGACCTATCAGCCTCTTAAACTATCGTGTTCTTTCTTTCAACAACTCCATTATGCGGAGGAGTCCTAGGAGCAGACAACTATCTTTTTATCCCATGTTCTTCATAAAAAATATTGAATTCATTTGATGTAAACTCACCTCCTCTATTAGACCTTAAGCATTTGATCCTTAATTCTAACTCATTCTCAACCATTGCCTTCAAAGCTTTGAACTTATCTAGGGTTTCTGATTTATCTTTCAAAAAGGTGACCCAAGTCATTCTAGAATAATCATCAATAAGCAACATAAAGTACTTGTCTCCTTGCAGACTTCTTGTTCTTGTAGGACCACGCGAATCTATATGCACCAGCTCAAGCAATCCAATAGAAAATTATTCCTTACTCTTGAAGCTTGTCCTTGTCTGTTTCCCCAATTAACATTCCTTACAAATAGTATTAGCAGGCTTCACCAGCTTAGGCAGATCTCTCATAGCTTGTACTGAGCTTATCTTCACCAAGTTTTCAAAATTGATATGACACATCCTTCTATGCCACAACCAACTCTCATCTGTCTTAGCCAACAAACAACAATCATTAGTTCATCTTAAATGCTAAACATTACCATTAGTCTTTTTACTAGTAGCAATCACTATTCCAGAGCTTTCCATGATCTTGCATCCATTATCCTTAAATCTCAGATCATATCCTTTATCACACATCTGACCAACACTTAAAAGATTATGCTTTAAACCTTAACATATAAAACATCATCTGTGTTATGCTTACCATCAAAAGAAATAGATCATCTTCCACAATTCTTACCAGTTGCATTGTCTCCAAACCTAACCAGTCCTCCATCATACTTTTACAAACTTACTTTTATCACTGGTCATGTGATGTGAACATCCACTGTCAATAATCCATTCATCCTTATCTTTCTCAGCCTTACAGACAGACAAAACACTTTTTTCCACTGGTTTTTCTTCCTTCACACAACTAGTAGGATTAGTAGACACAGGTTCTTCCTTAATAGTAATAAACAAGAATTCATTTGCACTAGTGCATCAAACTCATCATCTATCACACCATCATCATCAAAATCTCTAACATAATAGCATTTCTTTATAATTCTAGGTCTACTTTCAAATTTCTTCTTACCTCTCTCAATTCTCTCTAGACACCTGAAGGCATAGTGACTAATCTTTCCACACGAAAAGCATTTGAATGGTCATTTGCCTTTGAACTTACCAGTACCTCTTTGCATTCTATCCATAAAGTTGGCTTCAATCTCATCAAGGTCTTCATCGGATTCCATAACATACTTCTGAGATCTTGAAGTCTTTTCTAAAGTGCTGGCTTTGAAAGTAGTCTTAGTCTTTGGTAGAGCATCACTAAATTCTCTCATCTCAAAAGTAGTAAGCTTCTCAAGAAAATGATCCTTTGTAATCTTGTTCACACTCATAACTTCTTCAATTGCTGACACCTTGTGACAATAGGATTTAGGCAAAGATATTAAAATGTTTAGTACAACCTCATCTTCATCAATAGTTCCTCCAAGACCTTTGATTCCATTGACAATTTCATCAACCTTTTGCATGTAGATTGTTATGTTTTCATCATCACTCATCTTTAGGGCTTCATACTTCGCCTTCAGATTTTGTAATTTTGCACTCTTTACAGAATCATCTCCTTCATACAAAATTTTCAACTTATTCCAGATCTCATGAGCAGTTTCTAGATCCATAACTTTCACTAACTAGGTATTAGACAAAGTATTTAACAAAGCATCTCTAGCGTTTCTATTTAGCTCATACTGTTTGACTTCATCTTAGGAAGATAGACCATTTTGAGGAATAGCATACTTTGTATCTGCCATCTTCCAAACACTATAACCAAGGGAAATGAGATGACTTTTCATCTGTACCTTCTAGAGAGCATAATCCATTCCATCAAATTGTGGAGACTCCTTCTTGTGTGCCATCCCAGATCCACCTCAAGCTATTAAGCTTTCTTCCAAGGAACCCTTGCTCTGATACCAATTGTTGAAATGCACAAGACAACTGAGAGGGGGGGCTGAATTAGTTGTAGAAAAAAATTAACTTCTTTCACACATCAACACATTATCCACTTAATTATGATTTAACCATGAAAGCATATAATCAAAAACTCAAACACATTCACACATGAGACACATGAGACACCATATTTTTACATGGAAAACCCAATGAAGGAAAAACCACGGTGAGTGTTAGCGCATAATATAAATGATATATCAAAATTTACAACAAGGCTCACTACCTTAGGGCTCACTGCCCAGAATACTCACTACAAAAGAAGTGGCTCACTGCCAAGAGAACGGGCTCACTGCCAAAAGGGCTCACTACTTAAAGTTGGTGAACTGAGATAGTAGCATCTACACTATGCCAAGGTTCAGTTCCATTGAAGCACAATAAATTTCCTCTTCTCTGCTCTACTTTTTTACTTTGCACTTATCTTCGCATCTTCACAACATCCATGAGTTGTTCACAACTTCATGACATGCATTTATACAATTCATCAACTTTGGAATGTACATCAAGGTCGGTATTACAATCATCAACCATTGGAACAATCTCCAAGGTCGGCATACACACATACATTAGAATAGGTCTGGACCTAAATAGATTTATGAAGGAAAAGAATGAATATGGACCACACCAAGCCTTAGCTAGGACTCAAATGAAATCTCTCATGCAACAACACGCTATCACAAACTCCAAAGCATAATCGCAAGTAGTGAAAGAAACCATGTCAGCTAAAATTGGTGTTAACACTAAGACCTTTAGGAATATGCTTCATGTACAATCCAAATTACACTTTACGGACCAACCAAAAGGTAGGAACATGATCTAGAGGCATCCACAAGCACGTTACAATCACTAAGAACTTCTGTACAACCCCCAAACATTCTATCTAGAAGATTCTTCAAACTGGAGAACTTAAACATTACCATCAGCCACTGTCATAAAGGAAAGATTGCTTGCGGAACACCAAATCATGAACCTTTTCAACTAAAGACACATAACATCATTCTAGACTTAATCTCAGAACAGTAAACTAAAAAAATTAATGCAGAGAAATACGAAGCATAATACATTCTCCTTGTCACCATTAAATACACAGAAAAATAGTTTTTACTCTGGTGAAGAGAACTCACTCAAATCTTCACACCAGAGGCTTAAACTTGAAACATAGCAACTATAGACATCCCTTAACATAACTTCCAATCTGCAAACAAATATATTCAATCTTTAGGATATGCAGACCAGAACATTGTATTATTCTTCTCAGACACTTGCTCAAACTCATTCAAATAATTTTTTAGATGTTGACCTTAGGTGTTGACATCAATGACAACACTCACTACTCATACTTGCAACAAATTGTTCATGTGAGAAGTTAGTATTTTATGCTTATTCTAAGTGATAAGTGATGCATGAATATTATATAGAGTACTAACTCCTCATGCAGTAAAAGCTTGGCTTCGTATCATGAAGAAAACTATACAACCTACAACCGAAGGAGATGTTGATGTCTGCAGAAGATGATACAAGTACCTGCAACCAAAAGAAGATATTGAATTAACTGAGATGAGTCATCCATGAATCTATAATAGTTATCTTTAAATAAATGATGCAGTTGAGGAACCTAGATCATGATCTATGATTTTGTTTCTAAGTCATGATTATTCTTTATGGATGGTGAAGAGATAGAATTGTAGTAGGATTGTGTTTTCTCTGTTGCCTTCATGTTAGTTAGTTTCCTATCTTTTATTGCTTTGTAATAAAGTCCTTTTCCTACGATGTGGGATAATGGGTAGTTAATACATTTATTATTTAGTAGTCTTATTCATATAAAGACAATGCTGATCTTAGTTACCTAGAGAGGAGGATAATAGATAGATTTTGTTTCTTACAGTTTTTGAACAGAGATACAGTAGCAGATTTTGTTGTACCTTTGTTGCTTTCTAGCATTCAATAAAGGAGTATGTATTTTTGAGTTTTGTTTATGACTACAAAGATTCAATAGAGATTTAGTTAGATCTTGTGGGATCACAACCACTCAAGCTGGCCACTTGAGGTACTGTGCTTCTCCACTTTATTTATATGTTCAGTTTATAAATTGTATGTTTATATATATGTGTATGATTGATGTTCTATTGTTATGAATTATGTGAAGTAGTTTAACCTTGATAGTTTATGTTGTCAAGTCCATTGTCTCATATTGATCATCAACTAAACCACTTGTCAGTTTCTCTTTTACATAGAAGTTACATAAAGAAATTTGATTACTGCTATGTAGGATAATCTAGTTGTTTTCCATTATTCTTGTTTACGTAGAATATTATAATTGCTTTATTTCCCTTACACAACCTCTAGGATAAAACTTAGGAATCCTTAACTGTACACACAGTATAGGCATCATCCAAGAAGAATATGATTCCTTGGTTTGACAATGTAAATGTAGCACATTATGTAACCAATAGATTACTTGATAAGGGATCTGTTGGTCCGTTGAGTAGTGTGTATGTCCTTTCTACATCAATATATTGGTGAATAACGAAGTTCAACATTTTTGGTGCCATTACCGGGGATGGTGCTAAGGTTTAGAGTTTTTGAGTTCTTGATTGATTTATGCTTGTATTTTATTTATTAGGGCATAACACTTTCTTTTCAACATTTAGAAATGCTTAGAAATTCCATATATCTCCAAAATATTCACTAATACGGTTGAAGTTAGTGATGTGCACTTGCACTCTGGAAAGATGCTTGTTGGACCATCATCAGCACTCATTACAGAACTTCCTGATGAGGAACAACCCTCCATCACTGACAACCATCTGAATAACCAACAAAAGCCACCTGAGAAAATCTCTCTACAAGAAGAAACAATTACCATAAGCCCTCCATTTCTAGAGAGATCGAAAATGTAGCCTAAACCAACTCCATCTGAACCTGATTTTGATTTTATGGGGAGACTAAAATATGTCTATGTTAAAATTCCCCTCATCCAAGCCATCAAGGATGTGCCCATTTACACCAAAGCCATATGGCATTTATGTCTTAAGAAACCAGGAAGGAAGAGAAAATATCCTCAGACAGTCCATGTTATAGGACAACTTGGTGATATCATGTTAGGTAACTTGACTATCCCAAAATATGCAAACCCTAGAAGCCCTATGGTTGATGTCAACATCAATGGTACCCTTATCAAAAACACCTTGATTGACCTAGGTGCAACCATCAATGTAATCACAAAAGAAACAATGAGTAACCTTCAGCTAGATAACTTAAGACCTACCCCCACAGTATTGTAGTTGGTAGATAGGTGCACAATCAAGCTAGAAGGGATTATTGAAGACCTTGGTATCACATTGGATTCATGGGAATACCCTATAGACTTTATGGTTTTGTAGCCCAAGGCTAGCCTAGGAGGATACCCATTGATCCTAGGGAGACTGTAGCTAGAAACAGTAGATGCCTTCATAGGATAGCAGTCAAGAAATATGATAATTTCCAATGGGAATGTAATAAAGAAATTGGTCATTTATCCTCCTGCTCAACCTTTTGCTGATATGGAGCAGTCCATTTGGCCAAACCTAGGGGATCCTGACCAATATTCTCTTCAGACATTAATGATAATTGAAAGAGACCCACTGCTGGCTATTTAGGATGAAGATGAAGTACTTTCCAATGTCATACAAAATAATTATGGAATGGGCATACAAGAAGATCCATGTCTAATATGTATGGCTTGTCCCTTTTACAGTGTTATGCCTACAATCACTACTCCAGCCCATGCTTCCACCAACAGAATGTTTCATCAGTTACTACCTCATAGTTGTAGTCTCAACTTATCAAGGTTGGATGTTGCCTCTATCATGCCTATGGCAGCACTAGTTGACATTACCCCTGGGAGAACACTCACTATCAACAGTGAATTGACATTTGTCCAAAAGACTGAGCTGATTAAAATGCTCAAAATCATAAGACAAATTTTTCATGGGACTATCATGATATGAAGGGAATTGACCCCAATCTTTGCATGCATAGGATATACATTAATGAAGAATGCAGACCAGTTAGGCAGCTTGAGAGAATGATGAACCTTGCAGTAAGAGACATAATGAAGAATGAATTGCAAAAGTTATTGGATATAAGATTCATATACCCAATATCAGATAGCCAATGGGTGTCTCCACTGGTTATAATGCCAAAGAAAGGAGGTAAGTGGAGAGTTTGTGTAGACTACAGAGAATTAAATATTGCCACTAGGAAAGATCATTTCCCTCTTCCTTTCATTGACTAGGTTCTAGACTCTTTGGCTGGTAAGAAATATTTTTCTTTTCTTGATGGGTTCAATGGATATAACCAGATCAAGATAGCTCCCGAAGACCAAGATAAGACCACATTTACATGCCCATGGGGGACATATGCCTATTATGTTCTTCCATTTGGACTCTACAATACTCCTGCCACATTTTAGAGAGCTATCTTAAGCATCTTTGTTGACCTTGCTCATGACTCTATGGAAGTTTATATGGATGATTTTACCACTTATGGAGAGTCCTATGAGGAGGCCTTGAAGAACCTTGAGAAAGTATTGTAGAGATGCCAAAATCATAATTTGTCCCTAAGTCATGAAAAATACTTCATGATGATGCAGGAAGGAGTAGTGCTTGGTCATTTTGTGTCCAAAGCGAGAATTCAAGTGGATCCACACAAGATTGAAATTATTTCAACCTTACCTGTCCCTCAAAAATAGAAGGATGTCAAAAGTTTTCTAGGTCATGTAGGGTATTATAGAAGATTTATAAAGGATTTCAGTAAGACTGTTGCTCCTTTATTTGTCTTACTCTCTAAAGATGCAAGATTTAATTGGACAACTGATTGTTTGATATCCTTTGACCATCTAAAAGAGTCATTAACAAAGACACATGTACTTAGAGGACCTAATTGGGCAATACCTTTCCACATACATATAGATGCCTTTGATTTTGCAGTAGGGGTTGTGCTAGGACAGAAAGAAGGTAATGTGGAATATACAATTTATTACATCAACAAAAAATCTTCAAGGTGATGAAATTAACTATATTGTCACTGAGAAAGAAATGTTAGTTATTGTTTATGCAATAAATAAGTTTAGGCATTATATCACTAGTTATCCTATTTTCATTCACACTGACCATGTAGCAATAAGATATCTTATGAATAAACTAGTGGTAAGTGACAAATTGGTTAGATGGTTACTACTACTTCAAGAATTTGATATCACCATTATAGATAAGCCAAGAAAGGCCAATGTTGTTGCCGATTTTCTCTCCAGGCTTCCCACTTGTATTGAAGAACCAGTCATTGATAATTATTTTCCTGATGAACACTTATTTGTACTGACTATACAAACTCCATGGTATGCAGATATAGAAAATTATCTTGTCATAGGGAAAACACCTCCACACCTCTCACCCAGAGAAAGGCACCACCTTTTGGAGAAAAGCTTTCCTTATTCATGAGTATCTGGTTATCTTTTCTATATAGGACCTGATCATATTATGAGAAGGTGTATTAGGGAAGATGAAGTGTATGACATCCTAAGAGCTTATCATGATGAACCTTGTGGTGGACACTTTGCAACAAAGAGGACAATAGTCAAAATCTTGAACACTAGTTATTATTGGCCAACATTGCATAAAGATACAACTCTCTATATAAGAAGATGTGATCGTTGTCAAAGAATGGGCAAACCTACAAGAAGTGATGAAATGCCTCCACAACCACAACTGGTGGTCACACCATTTGACAAGTGGGGCATTGATTTTATTGGACACATAGATCCACCTTCTAACCATAAGGAATATATACTTGTTTGCATTGATTACCTTACAAAATGGGTGGAAGTGAAAGCCTTGATAGTAGCTAGAGATAGTAAGGTTGCTACATTCGTCTATGAAGAAATATTTACAAGGTATGGTGTCCCAAGGGAGATAGTCACAAATCAAGGACCATAGTTTACATCTGCACTAATTGTTATACTTGTTCAGGAATATGAAATTAGGCATAAAAATTCCACCCCATATCATCCATAGTTCAATGGTCAAGTTGAGGTGAGGCAATATTGACAAAGACAGTTGTAGTACATAAGAAAGATTGGGCAGCCAAACTCTCTAAAGCAGTTTGGGCATATAGAATTACATGGAAGACTACAAAAGGATACACACCCTGAGTTAGTTTATGGAAAAAAGGTAGTCCTTCCTATTGAGTTTGAATATAAAACACTAAGAATAGCTGTCCAACTTGGTATGGACATGTCAAAAGCTCAAGAGGAAAGATTGCATCAACTTAATGCATCAGAGGAGCTCAGGATGGAAGCAGTTCATCACACTGAATTAGTCCAAAACTAGAGAATGAAATGGCATGATCAATACATCAAGACTAAGAAATTTTAGGTAGGTGATTGGACACTTGTTTATGACTCCAGATACAAAGATCATAAGGGCAAGTTGCAGACCAGATGGTTAGGGCCTTATGAGATCAAGGAGGTTTTCACAAATGCGGCAGTCCAATTAACTACTATAGACCAAGTCAAAATTTTCACTGATGGTTAATGGGCATAAATTGAAATTATATAAGAAGCCTTTGGATAAAGCCATATTTCTCTAGCAATTAAAGGTAGATATGACTCATGATGTTCTAGAGCCTCTTGCTTTAGATGAGGTCTCCAGTCCAATAGCAGTTGACAGCACTATTTCATAAATAAATCTAGCTGCTTCATTGGATGGCATTTTACAGCCCTCTGCATCTACAGTGGATTCCATCCAGGTATCAACTGATAATACTATTCTGGGTTTAGGTCAAGCTATCAACTTGATTGAAGTTTGATAAGTTAGTAATGAATTCTCCAAACTTTGTACATAAATAAAAATGCACAATGTACAGACAACACATAGCAGTACCAATAAAACATGGTGATCTTCCAATCAAAAGTTTAGGCTCCATCATTTCAGTACCATTCTCTACTAGGAATTTCCTTTGGCATTCAACCACTTCATCGAAGGGACCTATAGCCAAGGGTAATCTGCTGTTACATGGGACCCATCTTTGTTGCACTTACAGCCACATGTTTGTCATTCATATGGGACTTGTCAAAGCCACACCTGCAACCACTACACACATGACCTGCTTATTTCACAATGTGCTTGCATGCATGTAGCCAATGTTGCATGCAGTACATTTTTGCACCTGTATACGCATGCCGCCATCTTTTCAACGAATAGTACTTCCTTGCCATGTGTCGCACATACAACACATTCTGTCAGCACACCATGTCCATATCACTATCACATCATCATGATTCACTCTAGCTCATTAGTCGAGTACATCACCTCAAGCCATCATGTAATCATGTTTTCATGCAACAAATCTAGTCTCGAATGGTATTTATCTCATTCATCACTTTAATTGACATTAATTGCTACTTATTTCTTGACTTTCTTTATTTTGCATATACTTAATATTACATATTATATAACCATTCGACATGCTTCAACTTGTTTGTCTGTACCCTTGCCAATTGTTCTCATTTGAGGAAAAATGAAATTTTAGTTGGGGGAATTTGAATCATTCCATGTACATTTAAACTTCAACTCAACTTCCAAACCCCTTATTTCATAATTATTATCATCCGCTGCATGACATTCAAGCTAAGCAAGTAAATGACAAATGCAGTTGGTAATTTTTTTTTTCGTAAGTAGCAATGGGTATTGAACAAACAGAGGATTGAAACAAAAGTTGAAACAAAATACTGAATTTTCTTGAGATATCATAATGGGTGGTGAGCCTATAAGAAGAGAGCCTATTGTTCATTCAACATTGTTGGCTGACATGGATGCCTTGCCTGTCTTTTAGCAAGCAAGATGGCTGCAGTATTTTCTCCATATAACAGAATGTAATGAGGACATCAATCAGTAGTTTGCCGAGACATTTCATAGTGAGGAAGTTGTAGTGAAAGTTCTAAAGGTTGATGCTACTATGGCAGCCATAGCTGAGGTCACAAGGCTACGAGCAACTAGGGAGGAATTTCCTATTAGAGTGGATTCTGCAAGATTTGAGTTCATACAACTGGGAGAAAGGTTAGAATCAAACTCTCAAGGTACTAAACAAGTGTCCTTACCCTATTTTTGGGCCAATGTAGCTACTTGGGTTATTAAGTATCTTACATGTGATGGAAGGCAGCCTTTACTTTATATTGTTCATTTTAAACTCCTAAGCCATCTTCATCATGGAAGGATAGTTAATGTTCCTAATTTTTTGTTGAATTTATTAAAGAGGATGTCTACAGAATATAGAAAGAAAAATTCTCAATCCTCATTGGCCCACCATGGGTTGATTGTCCAGTTAGTAAAAAGAAGTCTTTTTATTCACCACCCTGAGTTTTCTTGGGAAAAAATTCTTGAAGTTGATCATATTAATGAGGGGCCGGTGAAAGTGAAACTAGAAGTAGAAGAAGCGGCACAGGTAGAAACTTCTCACCTAGAAGCTTCCCCTACCCATAGCCATGCATTTGTTGAGGAACAACCAACTCCAAGATCTGTTGAACCCATTGAATAACCTGCTAGTTCCCCTACACCCGCAATATCACCTATTTCAACCCCAGTTGTAGAATATGTATCTCCTCAAACCAAAAGCCATAAAAGGAGAAAGCTAAAATAGAAATTACGGTCTAGAGCTTCTAGATCACAAACCCCATTTTTTGAAACCGCATGTGAAACCCTAGAATCTAAAACTCCCCATGAAACTTCTTTTGTTCCAAGTGCTACCAAGAAAAGGCAATCAACTTCTTCCAAAGCTAAGAATAAACAAGGAACCCCTATTTAAACAAATAGGCATTCATGTTGCCTAAAAGAAAAAGAACTTTCAGGGGAACCTAAGAAGAAGGATGTAGTTGATCTTGATACCGACTCTGAGAGGGAACACATTTTTGTTGATATAGAAAAATTTGGCTTACATGCTTATTCAAAAGACTGATGAGGAGTTTGAGGAAGAGGACATATGGACAGCCAGGAAAAGTTATAAGCCTCCCTCTGATAATGAGGAACCATATTTTTCAATCCCTCAAAATGAACCTAAGGAGGAAGAGTTGTTTTTAGAATCTAAGGACACAACAAAGGGTGAGAAAGATGAGTTACAATTGGCAATGAAGAGAATTGTAGACTTGGAGGAGAAATTGAAGAATTATCAATAGAAGGAAACTAGATTGAATGATAGGGTTAGAAAGTTAGAAGAATAGTTGCATCTTTTTTTGAAAACAAGGATTGGGACTTGAAAAATTGGCCCAATCGGCCATCATTGAGATAAATAGGAGAAATCAAGAGCCTGTGTAGCTAGAAGATCAGCTTGTAGAATTTACTCCAATTACCTTACTTTTAGTTACCTTACAAATGTGGAATGAAATAGATAAACTAGTAAAGGAACAAGGTGAAATGAAGGAGCAACATGGTAAGGAAATTAAGAAGAAAAATGCAGAGTTAAAGAGGTTGAAGTTTAAGATAGACATAATGGTAGACATGAATGTATAGTTGATGAGATGTAGGCCACCTGCTAGGGTGTATGCCCTCTACTTGCATGAACAATACCTAAGTTTCCAATTTAGCCAACTATACAGTGATACCCTTATCTCCTTATTGACACCTGACTTGTTCCTAACCACTTACCAAAAAGCTACCCCTAAATTGCAAAACCAATTATGTGAATTCTACCTACATGAACTTGTCATTCCTTATGATACTCACTGGAATCCCCTAGTTGTAATTGGGGATGTACAATTGAGGGCCTTGGGCCTTGGCCTCATTTATTTAGAATGAACACAGGAGGGGAGAATTAATGCAACTATATAATGAAAGAGAGAAGTCAATCCCTCTCAAATTGAGGGAAGAATCTTCAAACCCCCGAAAGATAGTGGAGGAATGGGTGGACTTGATTGAACATCAAGAGGTAGAAAATAAGTTGTTGGAATGCAGAGCCATAGACTATAATAAATTTGGGGAATTGGTAGGAAAGATTGGTAATGAAACTGTGAGATTTTCACAAGGTGGAAGAAATTGACACCAACACTATAGAGAAAGGAGCCTCACTCTATCTTTAACTTGTCAACAACAATTCACAGAGAAAAAAGATATATAAGGTGAGCTAAGGAACATGGGATAACATGGTTACCACTAGTCTTCCATCCTCCTCTACTACTTTATCCTATTCCACATTGGATGGGGTAGAGGACTAATCAGACTGTAGAACAAAACAGATGGGACAGATTGGAAAACTAGAAAGGATTCTACTTCAAATAGGACAAAGGAGTAGAAAGGCCAATAGACTACAAGGAGATAGCCCTCCAGTGCAATCTGAGACCTTGGTTGCTGGAGGACCAACAAGATGATTAGTTGGAGGTGTGATGAGTCCATCAATTGTCTTATTTTTATTTATTTAATTACCTATTTCCCAAAGACATTTCTAGACTCATATATGTATTAATTATGTCCATGTTTATCCTTAAGACATTAAAGCATGAAGATGATATATAATATGTTGATAATTAATTATGTGTGGATAATAGATTGTTCATGTGATAAGTTAGTATTTTATGTTGATTCTAAGTGATAAGTGATGCATAAATATTATAAAGAGTACTAACTCCTCATGCAACAAAAGCTTGGCTTCGTATCATGAAGAACACTGTATAACCCATAGCTGAAGGAGATGCTGATGTCCGCAGAAGATGATATAGGTACTTGCAGCCAAAGGAAGAAGATCCTGAATTAACCAGGATGAGTCACCCATGAATCTATAACAATTATCTTTCAATAAATGATGCAGTTGAGGAACCTAGATCGTTCTCTATGATTATGTTTCTAAGTCATGATTATTCTTTATGGATGGTGAAGAGATAGAATTGTAGTAGGATTGTGTTTTCTCTGCCACCTTCATGTTAGTTTCCTATTTTCTGTTGCTTTGTAATAAATTCCTTTTCCTATGATGTGGGATAATGGAAAGTTAAGACATTTATTATTTAGTAGTCTTATTCATATAAAGACAATGCTGATCTCGGTTAGCTAGAGAGGAGGATACTAGATAGATTTTGTTTCATACAGTTTTTGAACAAAAATATAGTAGCATATTTTGTTGTACCTTTGTTACTTTCTAGCATTCAATAAAGGAGTATGTGTTTTTGAGTTCTTTTTATGACTACAAAGATTTAGTAGAGATTTAGTTAGATCTTGTCAGACCACAACCACTCAAGCCGACCACTTGAGGTACTATGCTTCTCCACCTTGTTTATATGTTCAGTTTATGAATTGTATGTTTATATGTGTGTGTGTGTGTGTGTGTGTGTGATTGATGTTCTATTATGAATTATGTGAAGTAGTTTAACCTTGATAGTTTATGTTGTCAAGCCCATTATGTCAAGGTGATCATTGACTGAACCACTTGTCAATTTCTCTTTTACATAGAAGTTACATAAAGACATTTGATTACTGTTGTGTAGGATAATCTAGTTGTTTTCCATTATTCTTGTTTACTTAGAATATTGTAATTGCTTTATTTCCCTTAATACACAACCTCTAGGATAAAACTCAGGAGTCCTTAACTGTACACACAATACATGCATCATCCAAGAAGAATATGATTCCCTGGTTTGACAATGTAAATGTAGCATGTTATGTAACCAGTAGATTACTTGATAAGGGATCTATTGGTCTGTTGAGTAGTATGTATGTCTTTTCTACATCAATATATTAGTGAATAATAGAGTTCAACACTTATTAAATTCCTTTCTAAATAAATCCCCTCCCTCACATGGGTGTCCAACTTGGCCCCATTCCATTATGTTTGGAGAATAGACATTATTTATCATCTACATAATTAAATTAAAATTAAAAGATTTATGAATTGCAAGGTGAATGACACACCTAGTCCTAACATTCTCCCACTTGACATTTACATTGTAAGACATAATAGGAAATTGAAAATTAAATCAAGATCTAGAAGAGTCAACGATGATAGCCTTTTTGCACTAACTAAACTTCTTTGTTCTCATTAGCTTAGTGAGAGAATCTACAACATTAACCAAAATATTGACCTTCTATATCATGACTCTACCAACGTCAACCATCTCATGGATAAAGTGATATTAAACATCAATATGCTTTATACAAGAATCATATATTGCGTTCTTTTCTAAATGGATGACACTTTGGTTGTCACATTTGATCCTACATTGTTTACACTTAATGCCAATACCTAAACACAATATCTATAACAACACTATCTATTTATAGGCATGTTTTATATCTATGTAATCTAAATCTATAGTGGAAAATGCAAATATAGGTTGCCACTTACTCATCCAATTTATATCTCCTTGAAATATAGTGAACACATAATTGCTAGTGGACATCCTACTTTCCAAATCATCAACCTAATTCAAATCAATAAAGCTATTTATATCAATCATTTTATCCACATCATCAATTCCATGATAATAAATACAACAATTTCAAGTTCCTCACAATTATTTGAAAACCCTTTTCATGTAAGTCTAATGCTCTCTACTAGGGTTGGACATAAACTTGGTAAAATATCGCATTGCTTGGGCAATGTCTAAGCTTGTATGGACCATAACATACATTAGGTTCCTATAGCACTAGCATAAGGAACATTAAACATATCCCCCAAATCATTATTTTATTTGGTACATTGATACAATGATAACTTAGTACCAACAGGTAAAGAAATATCAACTAGCTTATAGTCATGCATTATGAACCTCCACAAAATAGTCTAAGCATACTTACTTTGAGTGAGAAATTTTTTTTTCCATCTTGTTGGCCTCATTTTTAACCTTTCCCATTTTAAAACTTTAATTGGAAAAATGTCATCATGTGTTGAGTTCCCCTATTGAGTTAGTCTTGGTTGCAAATGCCCCATATTATCCTTAAGTGTTCAATCATTTGCCAAACTAAAGTAACCAATCTACATTTATAGTTACAAGATGTTGGCGTCACATGTTTTCTATACCAATAATCATGATTAATGATCTTCAATAACATTGTACTTGATCATGATCATGTGAATTTATTGCATCAAAATCAGAAGAATTTGTACACTAGTTCAAAGGATAATTATCCATCTTTTTAGTCGAAACCCTGGAAGCAGTTGCATAGTTTGACTGAGATTGATTGAAACAATTAAATTAAAAAATCCATAAGATCTGAAACAAAATCATTTTATAGGAATATTATAGACTTTGTTGAACATAATGCGACAAATTTTCAAGATAAAATTCCTTTCCATTTGAGAGATATTAAATTAATAATTTTACATTAGGCAAGTTATGGAAATAATTAAATCAAGAGTTTCGTAACTGTTGGAGCAAAATGATTTAACAAGGATGTTTTAAGGTTATTTTTTATAATGTGGCCAATTTTCAAGTGAAAATACTATTCTAGTCAAAATCTATGGATTAATCCTCTTTTGCCATGTTTACAAATTTATTGGTAAAATTTTACAAGGTTTGCATAAAGCAAGTTAGGAATTCTTCAAGTTTTTGAACTCATTGGTGAGTTCATTGGTTCAAAATTGACTTGGATCCCCAAGAACGGTTCAAAATTGGCTTGAATCCCTAACGAGGTCCAAAAAGTCCTCAAACTCCTAACATTTTGAACACTAATTATGAAAGTTTAAATTTTTATTGAACCTCTAACATTTTCAATGGCAGTAGTTAAATGTTTCAATGAACACCCAATACCATGATACTTCCCTTTTGTCAAAAATTTTAATTTTTTGAACTTGTCAGGCATTTTAAACTTCATTAAACTTGTATGGGAGTTCATTGGTTCAGGAACTCCCTGAATTGCTAACACACAAAGGAGTTGTTAAAAAATGTTTTAAATGCATGATCTCTCCCAAATGTGAGTAGATAAAATAGGCTACCATGATTTCTATTTATACACTAGGTGAATTGGTTTTAAATGGGTTTTATCCATTTAGAGGAATTTTATCAGATATTGGTTACAAATGCCTTGATAGGAATATATAAGCCGCAAAGTGTTTGAAAGAATGCCTCAAAGAAATGTGGCCATATGGAATGCAAACATAGTAGGATTATACATGAATTCAATTCATTTAAACATGGTGTATGAAACCTCCAAGCAAATGTAGTCAATAGGAGTGAATCTAAATTCCACAACTGTTGTTAGTTTCCTCCTTGTGTGTGCTAAAAGGGAAGCTTTGAACTAGGGTATAATCATTCGTTAAAGCATAATGGAAAATGGATTTTGTGGTTCCTTGAGTGCCAAAGACTGAAGGAAGAACAACACCTAGTAGGTCTTCTTTAGATGTATGTCATTCCTAAGTGGAAATGGGATACAATATCTATCAATTTTATTGTTGGTTTTCCTATGTCTTTCTCCATCATGATGCTATCATGGTGACAGTAGAAAAACTAACCAAGGTTGCCCATTTTCACCCATGATGACATCTTATAGTGTAGCATCTATGGCACACACCTTTATGGAAGATGTAGTATGATTACATGGGGTGCCTCATAGGATCATTTCTAATTGAGATTTAATATTCATGTCATTGTTATGGACATCCTTGTAATAGGATTTAGGGGCTTAACTTAATTTTAGCTCAACCTATCACCTTGAGAGAAATGGATAGATAGAAAGGGTGAACTAGGTATTGGAGGATATGCTCTAAATGTACATCACGGATCAATAGTCCTAATGGGAGGACTATTTGTACCCTATTGAGCTTGTCTATAATAATGGATATCATAGTTCTCTTGGTATGGAACCAATCTAGGCTTTTTATGGATATCTGTGTCAGACTCCTTTGAGTTGAGATAGGCTTGAGGACTGAGTTATACTTGGTCTTGATATGCTTCAGGACATAGAGCAACAGGTGGTTAGGATCATAGAGCATTTGTTGACTACCTAGAGTAAAAAAAAGATGTATGTTGATGCCAAGAGATTGGATCGACACTTCTCGGTTGGCGATCACATTTTTTTAGGAATGCAACAATGAAAGAGCCCAATCCATTATGGAAAAGGTTCTAAGCTCACACCACATTTTGTGGAACCTTTTGAGACCCGTGAGAGGATTGGTTTAGTTGCTTATTATCTTTCCTTGCTACCTAGTCTTTCATGCATCCATGATGTATTCCATGTTTCCATACTCAAGAAATATATTTCAGATGTGACACATGTTCTTGATTGGGGTGCTTTGTAGGTCAAGGAGGGTGGGCAACTTTCTTTGGAGCCCATCTACATTTTATAACATCAGAGACTGACAGTTTGAGGTCAAGATTTGGATCAAGGGTCTAGTGGGATCTTCTAGATGACTCTTCAGCTACTTGGGAGGATGCTAGACTGTTGAGGGATTTGTATCCTCATCTTTTTGAAGTCTTCAAAGAGTAAGCCTAGGCTTAGGGGGGAGGATGTAATGCCTTAGGTGTTTGTGTCTTTTGACTATAGACTTGCATTTTAGTTTCTACTACTTTTATTAGTGATGACACTTTATTTTGACATCAAGGTGATTTTGATGAGGTTTTATTTGGCATCTATACTTTATTATGGGTGCATAGGTTATGACTTCATTTGATGATCTTCTAGTATGCTATTTCACTACTTATGCTTGTGTATAGGGGAAATTGGATTGTAAATATTAAGCATACAGGAATCAAACCCAATCCTCAATACCTTCAAAGAATAATCAAAGGACAATAACAATGAAACAATGCAAAATAACAAAACAAATTACCACCTATGTTTGTATGTATTCCTTGGTGTATTTATGTGGATTGTTTCTTAGTCTACATAATTCAGCCTTTACTTGATAAGATGATTTTAAATAACCAAAAAGGTTTTGTTCCTAGGAGGCAAATACTAGATGCATCTATAGCTACTCATGAAATTATTCATTCTATCAAAAGGAATCACAAGAAAGGTATGGTGTTGAAACTTGATATTTCCAAAGCTTATGATAGGGTTTCTTGGGGTTTTTTTATTTAAAGTCCTTAGAAAATTTCGATGCCAAGCTAGAATTATCAATTTGATTAGGGAGTGTGTCATTACTTCTAAATTTTTTGTTCTAGTTAATGGTACTCCTAGAAGTTTCTTTAATATTGGCGGGGGCCTTAGATAGGGTGATCCATTATCTCTGTACCTTTTTATTTTGATGGCAGAAGTCCTTGGCAAAAACATTATGAAAATGATAAGGTCAGGGGTTCTTAAGGGTGTTAAAGCTCCTAGCTCCTTACATCCTTCAACTATTGAACATTTTGTGGATGATACTATCCTTTTTGTCTTGTCTTCTATTGTGGAATCCAAATATTGGAAACAATTTTTGGAGGATTATGCTACTATTTATGGACAAAGTATTAACTATGAGAATATTCAGATCTACTTTTTCAACACCACGACTAACCTACATCTAAAGATCTGTTATGACACATCTGTTCACACAGCACATATATACACTGTTCCAGTGCTTTTACCCTTTTGGGTGGTGCATACATTGGATCGGTGCATATACACCTTATATTTACTATCTATTCCAGCGCATATGTATTTCGGTACTTCTGTTGATTGTTTCTGCACATTTAGTCTATGAAGTTGCGCTTTTGTTGTAGGCAGTGATTTTAGGGTTTTTTAGGAGATTTTTGCTAATGCTGATGTCTTTGCAGGAGCTCTCTCGATCTGTTTTGCAGGATAGGAACTGGTTTAGTTTCATATAGTTGCATTTTGTTAGCTCACACTTCAATTTCTAAAAGGATAGTAAAACAGATGCTCATGCAAATCTCATGTAGTTTTTAACTAGGAAAGAGGTAATTGAATCATTGCTATCTTGCATTGCAACATTGCTATCTTTTCAAAGTTATTGCTATCTTGATAAAATTGAACTCATCATTGCTATGTGGGTAAAACTGAACCATTGCTATCTCGATTGACATTCACTTCAAAGTTAACAACTCGTGCTATCGTGGATAAAATTGAACTCATCATTGCTATGTGGGTAAAACTGAACCATTGCTATCTCAATTGACCAAAATTTCAAAGTTAACAATTCGTGCTACGTGGTTAAAATTAAACTCATCATTGCTATCTTGGTTAAAACTAGACCATTGCTATCTTGCTAATCACTTCAAAGTTCTGTGCTTGCCCAAGTAGATAGGTCATCTAGTTTTTCTCATTTTAACTAGGGGAAAAGAACCACTGTATACTGTGTTTTGGGAATGATACCAGGCCTATGCTCTCCCCTATCTTGGGTGATCAAAATGCCAGACATATCATTTTTGCATGTGTTTTTTCCTTTAGAGGGGCCTACTCTTGGATACCACTTATCCAAGTAGGAACGACCCTAAGTGGTAACAGGCTAGACGCCAAGCCCTTCCAAGCCACTAGAAATAAATTGTGTTTGGAGTGAAAGCTTCAAACAATGAGTGAAGTTGTGTTACACCGACAGCCAACCTCCCCCAAAACCCTCCAAGGTGCAACCCTTGCAGGCTGGGAGACTCCATAATAGAGAGTAGTGCTACTGCATGTGTAACCACTCAAACGGTTGCCCTCATTAAACACCTTTTTGTTCTAGTGGCCAAAAACCCTTATAATCCATTTTGAGCCTAGGATTTTGTACTTGTTTTTCCTTCTAGTCCAAAAAGAGTCAAAAAAATCACAAAAAAATAAAAAATCCATAAAAATTTTCTTTGTGTTTGCTGTGTTTTCTTGGCATAAATTCCAGAAAATCAGATCAGAAAAACATTTTTACAACCAAAGTACCAAAAACATCAAAAAATTCCAAAAATTATAAAAAAATTTGAGAAAAGCTAGAGCGGCGCATCCGTCCTCTGTTCCTGCGCATCTGTGCCAACCTGCGGCGCATTTGTAGCGACTTTTAGTACTTTCATTGCCTATTATAGTGCTTTTACCTTTTACCAGTCTGGCGCATTTGTTGCAACTTGCAGCGCATCTATCTATTTTCATAGCGCATCTGTTTCAGCACATACACGACAGTGAGCACTTGCACAGTTTTCAAGAGAAAAATTTCACCAGTTCTGGGTACCCATTTCAATCTAGTTTCAAGTTCAAAGATCAGGTTCCACCTTGTAATCAGTTTTCTATCCATTACACATCTAAATCTCTCTTTCGTTAGTCATCCATTTCACCTTCTATCAGGTCTTTCTATTCCAAAAGTCAAAACTATCCCATATCAGGTCAGCATAGGCCCCTTTTTCATATCACTTTAAATTCAAGAAAACCTAGTAGGTCACAGAACTTTGCTAGTAGGTCTTGGTGCACGACTAGTCCCTACACAGTAAGACAGGTATCGAGTACCCTTACTAGTGGCTACCGTCTTGTATCGGCCATCTTACTTGGAAACATTGATCGAGAAAATTCTTTGTCCAAATCTTGTCATAAGTATCCTATTCTCAGTAGTCTCCATTGGCACCTTGCCAAAATCTCTTGTCCCATTCCACCTCATCTCACATCACCTTGCATGGTTCTTACTAGATCTCAATACAAGAAACAACTTGAAATGGCCGGCTCATCCAACCACATCTTCACACCTCACGATAGTGATGAGGAAATCTCTAACGAAGACTATCAAGGAAGCATCCAAGATCAAAAATTCCAACGCTTAGTAGAGAAAATGCTCCATGACGACCCTCATAAGTATTTCTATCATCTTGCTAGTCTTGGAATTAAACTCCCCACGGATTTCAATATAAGCACGATCCTGGAAAACATAGAGGATGATCATGAAAAGGGAAACAATACCATAGACCCAAATGCGAAGGATAAAGGAAAGAAAGCCACAAACCCAAATTCTCCTATGGAAGAAATGAGGAAAGAACTCAAGGGTCTAAAGAAACAAATGTCAGATCTTAAGAAGGGTACAAACACTAAAAACTGTTGGTAACTGAGAGGGGGGGGGGTGAATCAGTTATCCTAATTATTTCCCTTATTGAACTTTCCTTTTAATTGATGCAGCATAGAATCAAACACAAAACATTAATCATGAAATAAGAAACACATGACACAGTATTTTTGACGTGGAAACCCTGTTAAGGGAGAAAACCACGAGGTGATTAACCCAAAATTATTCTCTGTTAGAAGAATAGGAAATTACAAAAATGGCACTTGCCAATTAGGGCTCACTGCCCGAGCACACTGCTCACAAGAGGCCCACTGCCTACAAGAAGACACACTGTCTACAAAGTGATGAGAATCATAGTCTTGAACTGATTGGAAGCATCTGCATATGCTGGAGTTCAGTTCCGGTTAGGCTCAGTACACTGATCTGCTGCACTTCATCTTTCCTCTGTTCTTTATTCTGCTATCTTTCACATACCGGATCCTTTTTGCTACCTCTGCTCTTATCTGGACTTATTCGCATATATCTCCACTTCTTCACTACCTTCACAACTAAATCCATCCTCTATATATATCCGCATAAGTAATTTCATCACTTTTCTAGTCGGCATCCGGAACAGTCTAGTTTCTTACAAGCTCTCATTCTGTCGGCTGAATCCTTCCTTACCAAGCAATGCGGATCAAGCATATACTTGTAGATATCATTAATCATGTCGGCCAAACATGATTCATGCCTTCACAACCTCTGTCATCAACAGTAACACATCCGGAAAGCAGTCTGATACTCTGCCAGTCAGTTCTTCCTCTGTTTTCACTGTCTCTTAGGAATCCGGTACTCAACCATTCATATCTTTTTCCTTGTCCATCACCGGAGGCTAAATCCTTGGAATATACCACTCAAGGTAGTCCTCTTGACTTCCCCAAATCCGCACTGCACCAAGACACTTCCTCTGAGAGATCCGGACCAATCTGTCGGACCTTGCCACATGCTCTGTTCTTCTTCACCGGACCACAACATTCTTTATTCTGACTTCCGGTAGAGACACATCATGACTTGCGGATATGTGGGATGACCTTTGTTGCCATCAATGACAACAACCATGAATCCATATAGTGTCTCTTGCCAACAATCTCCCCCTTTGGCATTGATGGCAACACTTAGTGAAAAATGACTAAGTGTTTTCACTATGCTCCCCCTTTGCTGATGCTCTGTCTTTATATACAATTTTCGGAACTCCCCCTTAGTTGGATTCCTCATTTTTCACTGCTCCTCACTCCCCCTTTGACATCAATGGCAAAGGGTAGGGTCCGCATATCAAAATTTTCAAAAATTTCTTGTACTTAGCCGCATATTTACATACTCACATATACTGAAGAATGTCTGCAAAGGATGTCTGCAATTGGATCATTTCTGTAGCCCAACTTTGCTTCATTCTATCCAAAATTGAAATGTGACCACTTAACAAAAATGCAAAAGCTTTTGCCCACTTGAGATCTGTCGGATCTTTTGTTTGGGCAGTGGTCTGAGCATCACTGATGGCCTCATGCATAGTTTCCAACTTAGGGATTATAATCCTTCTAAGTTCTCCCATCCGGTTAGTGATGTTCTTCCTTTCCTTCTCAAGATTCTTTATTTCATTCAAGACTGCAATAGTCTGACATTCTTGATTTATTATAGAGGAAGAGAGAGGATCAAAACTTTGAGATAAGCTTTGTAGCTTATCCTGTTCCTCTTTTATTTTCTTGTCAAATGCTGCTGTTGCCTTTGACTAGGATATACAAAATTTGTAGATGTCACCGCCATCCTTAAGAGCATTCTCTAAGCTCTTTATTCCAATGCTCACAATCTTCCTATCCTTAGAGATTAATTCTAATATTTCTAAAAATCTTTTATCCAAAAATTCCTTCCGGACCTTTTCTTCAGCTGATTTTTCTAGAGAATCAAAATGTGTATCAACACTGCTGACTAAGGTTTTTAGATTACCGGAAGTGGAGGCTGTCGGATCTATTTGGATTGATGGCATAATCTTTACAAGTACTCCGGAAGCAGCCTCTATCAACTCACAGTCTTCCATATGAGACTTCAGGAGCTTTTCATTTGCCTTGGCATTTGCAAATGAAGCTATCTTCATTGTTTGTACCGGAGAGAGAGAGTCAAAATCAAATGGGCCTTTTAGAAGCTCCGGTTCATCAATCTCTAAAGTTTCTTTGCTCAAAAATTGTTGAACAGTTTGTGCAGTGTCTCTTGCCGGAGACAGATGTTTCTTTTCTTCTGCAGTCTTAGAACTGTCAACCTCTTTGTCTTTCACCACTGCTTCCTTCTCCTGTAATTGCTCTTCTTCTTTGGATCCAGAGACTGTAGGGGAAACTGGAGGAGAGATATTTGTCTGTTCAGGGCTCACTTCTTCCGGAACAGAAGATTCCAAATCAGCAGCTGTTTCTGCACCTAAGTCCTCTACAACAGGAAGATTGAACCTTTTGAAGGCCTTCCGGAGGATCTCTTCTGTTTCTTGGGCCACTTTGTCAGTCTCACCAAGCATGAGTTGATTCATCCTGGCTTTGCTTCTGAACTCATCTTTGCAGTCCTTGAAGATAATGTTCATTGTCTTGGGATCAATTTGAGGATATAGCTGAATAGCTATCTGCTCCCGGATCTCAAGATCTTTAGCATGAGCATTATTCTTTCTTACTTCCAATTCCTTTTCTAGGCTTTTAGGAATAAGAGATATTATTTCAATGAAAGCCTTATTATATATGTTAAGATATTTAACTGTGGCCTCCTGCAGAGTCTTTTGGTCGGCCTCACTGAAGTCATCATAAGATTCAGTCATTGGTTGAAGGTTTCCATCCACCGTGACCGACTTGATTATGCTCTCTAGAGATAGAGTGGGCTTTTCAACAGATACCTCTGCCGTTTCATCCTTGTCTTGGCCTGTGGAGGGCTTACCGGATCCTTTCTTCTTCTGTTTCTTTATTTCTCTTACTCCCTCATCTGATTCTGTTTCCTCTTCATCCTTTTGGCTTCCATAAGCCCTTGTGGCTTTTGTCTTGGATCTCTTACCGGATGCCTGAACTTCCGGTTTTGAACTTTTGGTTGTGGGAGGTGCAGATCTCTTTGATGATCTGGTCCGGGTGGGAGCTTCAACCGGAGCACTTTCTTTACTTTTCTCTTCTTCCTCAGCCTTCCTCCTCTTTTCCCGGCTGGCATCAAGTGCCTCCTTTGAGATGCCTAGGCCTTGAGCAATGTGCTCTACTTCTTTTCTCACCTTTCTTTTAATCTCAGGTTCCCTGAGTTCTACATGTATTTTTACACTCAGCTCCTCAAAGGTTCCAAACCTTTCTGCCTTAGGATCTTTGGGCTGACTTAGCATGTGTTGAACATGCAGCTCCACTATCTGTTCATCCACTTCATACCCCATGGGCATGATCCAGACAGTCCTTGGTTCTACTGCCTCCATTAGGCACTGATCAGTGTCAACCATAAAGCACACTGAGTCTTTGTATTTTTCAACAAGAGACTGGGGAATTCTCTCTCTTGCTTGCATCATGCTCTGAAAGTTTTTGAAGTATCCCCATAGAGCTGTATTTCTCGCTTTTGCATCCCCAAGTCCATGCAAATAGTCTCTTATCTGGACTGCAACAGGTTTGTCATTCTGCCATACCCATCCACTTGTTCCGGGTAGCTCATTCATGAAGTAGAAGAATAGACATACAATAAGAGTACCATACTTAAAGGAATTCTTCTTATCCTTCTTGATTTTCTGTATATTTTCCATTAATTGGCTTAGCAGTAGTTCGCAGAGATCATATTCTGCATTCTTTCTTAGCATTTCATAGGCAGTGTATACTGCAGTTCCGGATACAGAATTCTCCCTGCTGGAGTGATAGATCTTGTATCCTATTATCATTGATGCATATTTGATATCCGGATCCGAAATATCTTCAATGGTCATTGCCCTCTTATCAAATTTTGATCCGGTGGCCTCAGTTACAATGTTGTTCTTGACAGATTTGAGGATAGGTACCCCTCCGGAAGAGTATAGACCAGTTACTGCTCTAATTGCCTCTTTTGTGATCTTGCAGGGTCTATCTAGCCATAGAAAGTTGTCATGCATCCTGCTCAGTACATACCGGACCCATTCATCTTCTTCAAAGCAGGGGAAATGAATAAATTGCTCAAATTGTTTCTTCTGGATATCCTTATACTCTGGTTTAAGCTCAAAAGCATTGTCTATCAGTTGCTTGTGATAGAGGTCTCTTAATTTGAATTCCCCAAATTCCTCAATGCTTGCATGTATGTAAACCCTAATGTCTTCGGTATGTAAAACTCCGTGAGGAACACTAGAGAAGGCTCCTAGTGGATCTACCTCCAATGATTTGTAGGGATGTTTCTTGAATGAGGGGCGAGGTCTATCAGAGATCTTAACTATGTTTGGAGTAGCCATTCTTCAAAGATTTGCAGTAAGGTAATGAAAAACGGAGAATACCTTATGTGCCTTCAGTTTGCACAGAGTGGTTGGATTGATTTCTTTATGCAATAACTTCGGCAGGAGATCCTTGGTTTGGTGTGCTTGATGAACCTTGTTGCAGAGCTCCACTTTTCGCTTCTTCTCGAGTGCAGAATGAGCAAATGACCTTTGAGAAATCCCTTAAATTGCTCCGTGAACCCTAATATCTGTCTGCAATAAATGCTTCACCTACATCATTCCGGTTTGCCTTGTCTGGATAGCTTGGAGTATCCCGGATTAGTCCTGATCTGTGGATATCATCCGGATCTTTCAATCATGAATAAATCGAGGTAACATATTACAAGAACATCCCAAACACTCTGTCCAATCCGCAGAACAAGATAGTGCATTTCCGGATCTTTCCGGACCTTTTTGTAATCCTTTATCATACCGGAGCATCTCCCTGAACAGGTCTTATTTGATCGATCACAGCTTCTTCATAACTCCATGCGGACCTCTGAAAACTTGACTGAAGTATCTCAAGACTCATATCTACAAACCCTTTGATCCGCATCTTGTGCCACATCCGGCACCACTTGTTTGGCTGGGGGAACAAGATTTTCTTTGAGTCTCCCCCTGAGCCTGAGCTCACTTTTTAATTTCTGGAAGAAATATCAGCACCAGAGTCTGGTGCGGATCCAACCTCTACATTCTCTGAACTTTTCTTCACCCAAATCTTGCTCATTTGATTCCTAACCTCATCCGCATTCATCTTTTGTTTACCCTTGTCTTGATTCTAATTATACACCGGACCTCTTTTGTCCTGATTCTTGTTTCTGCAGACTTTAGCATTATGACCGGACCTATTGCAGATTTGGCAAATAACATTTCTTTGCATATTTGACTGATATCCTCTTGATCTGCATTGATTAGCCATATGACCTACTCTATTGCATGTGAAGCATCTACCTTTGAATGATTTGTTTACTTGCATAATTCTGCATTCATGGGATTTGTGTCCATACCTTTTGCAGTTGAAGCACTGTCCGGAGAAGGATGAATTAATCTGATTCATTCTCATTCTGCACTGATTAGCTTTGTGACCAAAGTGGTTGCAGCTGTGGCAGTATCCATTGAAGGATGGATATCTTTGAGCATTTGGCTGTCTTACCGGAGGTCTTCTAGGCCTGCTCCTTGGATTTTCTGATCCAAGATTCTTCTGACCGGATCCGGAGCTTTCTCCTTTCTCATATCCCAAACCATACTTGTCATCTGTCCTCTTTTGACTTCCAAGAAGAACTTCAAGTTGAGCAGAACTTATCTTGAATTTCTCTTTATATTCATTTGCTGTTTGAAGGTCTCTTTTGAGAGAGGCAATTTGATCCTCAAGTTTTCCTTCATTATCTTTGGCATCTTCAAGATCAGATTCAAGATGTCTGATAATCCTGTCCATCTGGTGGCATTCTTCTGATTTTTCTTTAAGAGATTGTCTTAGATTGTCTTCAGCCTTTCTTTTTTCTTCAATCTCTTGAGTAAACTTTATAGTTCCTGATTCCATTTCATGTCTTAACATAATGACTTCTTTTGATAACTTTTCACATAACTTGGTTTGCTCAGTCAATTCTTCATTTGTATTGCTTTCTTCACTTTGTCTTGCCAACTGTTGAAGCAGCTCCTTTCTCTTTTTCATAGAGAGACTTAATTTGTCTTTTAATTCTCTCATGAATTCATCAGCCTGTTTGAGTCTTTCCTTTAATTCACTGACTTCAGAATTTGACTGTTCAAGATCCTCAAGAGCAGTCTTGAGTTGCTCCCTTAAACCATATGCATCCATTTGAAATCCTAGATCTTCCTCAAGCTGTTAGGCTCTATTAGGAGGAACTTAGCTCTGATACCAATTGTTGGTAACTGAGAGGGGGGGGGTGAATCAGTTATCCTAATTATTTCCCTTATTGAACTTTCCTTTTAATTGATGCAGCATAGAATCAAACACAAAACATTAATCATGAAATAAGAAACACATGACACAGTATTTTTGACGTGGAAACCCTGTTAAGGGAGAAAACCACGGGGTGATTAACCCAAAATTATTCTCTGTTAGAAGAATAGGAAATTACAAAAATGGCACTTGCCAATTAGGGCTCACTGCCCGAGCACACTGCTCACAAGAGGCCCACTGCCTACAAGAAGACACACTGTCTACAAAGTGATGAGAATCACAGTCTTGAACTGATTGGAAGCATCTGCATATGCTGGAGTTCAGTTCCGGTTAGGCTCAGTACACTGATCTGCTGCACTTCATCTTTCCTCTGTTCTTTATTCTGCTATCTTTCACATACCGGATCCTTTTTGCTACCTCTGCTCTTATCTGGACTTATTCGCATATATCTCCACTTCTTCACTACCTTCACAACTAAATCCATCCTCTATATATATCCGCATAAGTAATTTCATCACTTTTCTAGTCGGCATCCGGAACAGTCTAGTTTCTTACAAGCTCTCATTCTGTCGGCTGAATCCTTCCTTACCAAGAAATGCGGATCAAGCATATACTTGTAGATATCATTAATCATGTCGGCCAAACATGATTCATGCCTTCACAACCTCTGTCATCAACAGTAACACATCCGGAAAGCAGTCTGATACTCTGCCAGTCAGTTCTTCCTCTGTTTTCACTGTCTCTTAGGAATCCGGTACTCAACCATTCATATCTTTTTCCTTGTCCATCACCAGAGGCTAAATCCTTGGAATATACCACTCAAGGTAGTCCTCTTGACTTCCCCAAATCCGCACTGCACCAAGACACTTCCTCTGAGAGATCCGGACCAATCTGTCGGACCTTGCCACATGCTCTGTTCTTCTTCACCGGACCACAACATTCTTTATTCTGACTTCCGGTAGAGACACATCATGACTTGCGGATATGTGGGATGACCTTTGTTGCCATCAATGACAACAACCATGAATCCATATAGTGTCTCTTGCCAACAAAAACTACTCCTTGGAAGATGTTGCACTGTACCCCTTTGATAAAAGTTTGATCATGAAATGGTTTCCTTATTGATTCAAAGTTCCTAAGTTTGATAAGTACAAAGGGAAAGGGGACCCTAGAGATCACATTAGGGAATTCAACACAACATGCTTGGAAGTAGCTCACAATGAGACTTACTTAATGAGACTATTCCCTAGATCTCTAGGCAGCCAAGCTATGGAGTGGTTCTCGCAGCTTCCACTGGGCATCAAAACTTTTGATGAGCTAGTCAACAAATTTATCATGCACTTCTCTTACAATATTGAACATGAAGTCTATATGCTTGACCTATGCAACACCAAGAAAAAGAGTGGTGAATCATTTGCCACCTTCCTACAAAGATGGAGACAACTAGCAAGCAAATGCTCATACGATGTACCTGAGAAGCAACTAATGGAGATGTTTGTCCATAACCTCAACACCGATCTTGGCTATCAAATACAAATACAATGCCCTACATCATTCTTAAAAGTCACCGAAATGGGATTGTTTATCAAAAAAGCTATGATCACCAAGGGGCAAATCAAGTTATACAAGGACACACCTACCTCCAACTACACGACTGATAAATCAAAGTTTTGGACCAAGAATAAGAACATTGTCAACGATGGAGTGGTCGACGCCAAGGTGGCGGCTCCCAAGCAACAACCCATACTCACTCTCAAAGGAGAAGCAAACAATGTACACCCAACAAAACATTCTATTAGGAGCCAAGACCATGGTTCAGTGCCAATCCAAGATGAAAGTTCACACCACTGGGTGAGTCCCAAGAATCTACATTACGAAAGTTATTGGCTAACAATGAAATCACTCTATCGCCAACAAGTGATTATGAGCCTATAGTGAAACCTCCCCATTGGAAAGACACTGACTATTGTGAATATCATAGAGGAAGGGGACATACAACAAACAATTGTATCTGTCTCAAACATGTTATCCAAGATGTGCTTGATCAAAATCAAGGAGCAACCCAACAACATACCTCCAATGAGACACATGTGGCTTACAGGGATCCGCTTCTCAATCATGACAGGTCATACAACAATAATAACAACCATGGAAACAACAACAACGACAACAACAACCATGGAAACAACAACAACGGCAACAACAACCATGGAAACAACAACAACAGTAACAACAACAATCGTAACAGGCCAAATCAAAATAGTGGGAATAGTAATGCCAACTATGCAAGTGTGCCATTCGACTACACCATCAATTGCCTATCCGAGCATGTCCCACAAATCAATATGGTCACACCCAATCAACAATCAGAACCTAACAGAACTGGTTGTAGTATCATTACCCGCAGTGGTAAAGTCACCTTGAATACCGTCCCTCTGAGGTCGTCACCTTCTCAGTCCAACTTCTGTCAGTATAATGTCATAGACTAACTATAGAAAACTCTAGCACACATTTCTATCTTGGAGTTGTTGCATCTATCTCCTTCTCATAAGGAAATTCTCAATACAGCCTTAGTGGAAACCACTGTCCCCACTAACTTGGCCCAAGAGAAGTTTCAGGCCATGGTAGGTAATCTGACCTCCTCAAGTACCATATCATTTACCGAGAAAGATGACCTCTTAGTGTGTCAACCTCATAACACCCCTCTACATATTGTCACGTTCATCCACAAGCACCGCATCAAGAGGGTTCTCATTGATGGGGGAGCCAGTTTAAATATTTGCACGTTAAAGCTAGTCCTTACATTGGGGTTCTCTGAAAATGTCGTCGATCCAAGGAAGAAGATTACTATCAAAGCCTATGATGAAGAGGAGAGAACTATAAAGGGAATAGTAGTCTTACCCATACAAGTGGGACCAATGATAAAAGATGTCATGTGCCAAATCCAAGATAGGGAGCTCGCCTACAGTATTCTCCTAGGAAGACCATGGATTCATGCCATGAAAATTGTCCCTTCAACCTATCACCAATGTATAAAATTCCTACATAATGGTAAGCAAGTCACCATCCAAGGAGACCCTGATCCCTTCCAGCATTGCAACTCTATCCTTTCAAAACTTGATTGCATCATACCAAACAATAGAGCATCTACATCCCCTACCCCACAGCATGATCATACCTCTGAAGCTTCCTCATCAAGACCCAAAGAGTAGAAGATTACCATCAAAGAAACCAAAGTTGGGGAATACTCCATAGAGCATAGCCTCAATCTAGCCAAGATGTCATTATCTCCTAGATCCTTTGGTCAACCCAAACATTTTCCAAAGCCATCTGCTCCTCCTATAGCTCCCACAGCTCCCTTTGTAAAATGGGGGACCTTATCCGATGAAACAGAGGAAAGAGATGTCCTATAATGGCTTTATACCGAAGAAGAAGAGAACATAAAAATAGGAACCTCCTAGGCTCCCAACAAAACTCTATGGGTGAGGAGAAGCCATCCTACATAGAATGGGTTATGAAGGATAAGGCCCTATCGGCCTAGGAAAAGAAGGAATCATAGAACCCATTCAACCTTCTTCTTCCTCACTGGCTAGAAATACAAATGGCCTAGGATATAAAGGTAAGGGCAAGGCCAAAGAAAATGCTTGTCTTGTAGAAATGATCCATACACTTCAAGTGGATAGTGACACAGATTCCAATGAATATGAGTGGGATGAGTTGACAGAGCATTCCTACGATGACAAAGAGTGTGATACCATTCAAACTTATAGCCCCTACCGTGAGGGACAAATGCTACCGAATAGACCACTAGAGTCTGATTTGCCTATCTCTAAGAATATGACTTTCGAGGAAGGTTCGAGTTCTATCACAATAAATAATTTGGAGGAAAGTACCATCCCGAACACTCCCCCTACCAATACTCCTAGTATATCCATTCAAACTATCAACAAATCAGATCTATCCTCTGACTCCCTCCCCCTTGTGCATCCTGAACTTATTGACTGGGATCTACGAGGAACTCCTCAACTAGATATGTTCCAAAACAATGATGCTTATATTGACTACATGGAACTTAGGGACCACCTACCCAAAGGAGATCATAAAGCTGGTTTCTCTATTGAACTTAATACCGTGGCTTACTTCAGAGAGGGTGCCAAGCCTTCCAGTTGCAAAAATATCAAAATAAAAACTAGATCTGATGGTGAAAATTGTTCTGCGGCAGTGTCAGATCCTAAAACAGTAAAAAGAAAGGACGCATCCAAAGGTGAAAACCCAACTGTGGCACCTGATGATGGAAGGATTGACACTCTCCCCAATGACATGCACCAGGAGAAGTCTCAGATTGTTGTGGAACCTACAGAGCTAGTTAACATTGGAACTGAGGAACAACCTAAGATCATTCACTTCGCTAAGTCTCTTACTCCGCCAGAAAAGACCAAGTTTGTACCATTCTTCAAGAAAAAGAGGGGCAGCTTCGCTTGGTCATATGCAGACATGCCGGGTCTAGACCCAAACTTGATTCTACATCATCTTACATTAGATCCAAGACTAAAACCAGTGAAACAGAAGCTTAGAAAGATGCATCCGCACATAGCACTATTGGTGAAAGAAGAACTGAAGAAGTTGTTAGATGTACGATTTATCAGAGCAATAGACTACTCGGAGTGGATATCCAACATTATACCAGTGTCCAAACTAGATGGCCAAGTCAGACTATGCAATGACTTCAGAGATCTAAACAAAGCTTTTCGTAAGGATGACTTTCCATTGCCAAATATAGATATCATAGTCAACTTAACAGCAGGACATACCATGTTATCTCTCATGGATGGCTTCTTAGGATATAATTAGATCAGGATAGCACTAGAAGACCAACACAAGACAACTTTCACTTGTCCATGGGGCACTTTTTGCTGGAATGTCATGCCATTTGGACTAAAGAACATAGGAACCACATATCAACGTGCTATGACTACTATATTCCATGATATGATGCATGTAACAATGGAAGATTATGTCGATGATATCCTAGATAAGTCACTCACAAGAGAATCACACCTAGATGTGTTAGAGAAAGTCTTTCAGAGACTAGACCAATTCAAAGTCAAGTTGAACCCAAAGAAGTGTGTGTTTGGAGTCACCTCAGGCAAACTCCTAGGTTTTATTGTGTCAACAAATGGAATAGAGGTGGACCGCACTAAAGTCAAGGCTATCATGGACATGCCACCACCCAAGACTCTTACTTAACTAAGATCTCTACAAGGTAAGCTTCAAGCAATCCGTAGATTCATATCATAGCTAGCAGACAAGTGTCAACCATTTAGTCATCTCCTGCACAACAACGTCCCATTCAGATGGGATGAGAAGTGTGAAGAGGTATTCAACAAACTGAAAGAATATCTTATGAATCCACCTATTCTCATGCCTCCTATCCAAGGGAAACCATTGATACTCTACATATCTGCCATACCTATAGCTCTTGGGGCTCTTCTAACACAATAAGATTATGAGAATAAGGAAAGAGCCATCTACTATATCAGTTGCACATTGGTGGGCTATGAGTTGCAATACTCTCCGATAGAAAGATCATGTCTTGCGGTAGTTTTTTCTTCCCAAAAACTTTGACATTATATGCTTGCACATCCAGTCAAACTCATTGCCGAAATAGATCCACTGAAGTACCTACTAAGCAAAGCAGCTCTTACAGGTCACCTGGCCAAATGGGTAATGCTCCTAAGTGAATACGACATTGAGTATGTAGACAGAAAAGCCATCAAGGGACAAGTCATTGCTGATCAGCTAGTGGATGCACCACTACAGGACACCACACCAATGCAATTTGACTTTCTAGATGAATCTTTATTCACTGTCTCAACACATTCCTGGAAATTATACTTTGATGGGTCCTACACCAACCATGGATCAGGGGCAGGAATCTTGTTTATAACTCCTCATGGTGACACCATACCGAAGTCTTCCCACTTGTTATTTCCATGCACCAATAACATAGCAGAATATGAAGCCTTAGTCATTGGCCTCAAGATGGCAATAGATTGGAAAATCAAAGAACTACATGTCTACGGTGATTCTCAACTAGTGATAAATCACGTCAATGATAATTACCAAACCAAAGATGAGAAGCTTGTCCCATACAAGCACATGATAGATGACTTAAAGGAGTACTTTGTGATTATATATTTTGAGCATATACCGCGCATTGAGAACAAAGCAACAAATGCCATGGCAACCATCGCCTCTCTTCTCGAGATACCAGAGAATGAGTCACAGTACGAGTTCTTAGTGGAAACAATTCGACAACCAGCTTATGATCTTCCTGACACCCATTCCATATGCCTTTTAGTTGGATCTGATTCACCTTGGTACGGTAAGATTTACACTTACCTCAAGGACAACACCCTTCCACCTGACTTATCTTCAAACCAATGATGAACCTTCATACGCCAAACCTCTTGCTATACCATCATTGCCGACACCCTATACCGACATGGTCTAGATGGTACTTTACTCCGTTGTTTAGAACAAGAAGAATCCGTAACCGCCTTACAAGATGTACACGAAGGGATTTGTAGGACACACTCTAGCGGTCCTTCCTTAGCCAAGAAACTCATGCGTTTTGGTTATTACTGGCCGAACATGGAGACAGATTCATACTAGTTTGTGAAGAAGTGCAAGAAGTGCCAAATACATGGGAACCTAATACATGCACCAGCTCAAGAGTTGAGACCTTTAACGACACCTTGGCCCTTTTGCCAATGGGGACTTGACCTTGTGGGAAAGATCCATCCACCCTCCTCCAACGGCCATAAATTCATCATAACCGCCACTGAGTACTTTACCAAGTGGATTGAAGTCATTCCCCTCACCACCGTCACAGGTAAACAAATCTCCTCATTCATCCTGAATTACCTCATCTGCAGATATAGGATTCCCTCATCCATTATCATGGATAATGGAAGACCCTTCAAAAACCAAGATGTCCAAGAACTCTGTGACCGATTCAAAATCCAACACCATTTCTCTACACCCTATTACCCCCAAGGCAACGGTCAAGCTTAAGCATCCAACAAGACCATCTTGAAACTCCTCAAGAAGATAGTCAACGATCCTGGCCGTGATTGGCACATCCAACTCAATCCCGCTCTATGGGCCTACAGAACCAATATACACACTCCCATAGGTGCTACACCTTACGCCCTTGTCTATGGCTCAGAAGCTATCCTCCCCATTGAGGTCGAATTACCATCTCTCAGGGTGTCGTTGAAAGGTCTCATATCAGATGAAGAATACAGAGTCTCCAAATTGCAAGAACTAGAGTTGCTAGAGGAAAGGAGACAAAAAGCCTTTGACCATCTCAAAGCATATCAACAGATGATGTCACGAAGCTATAACCATAGAGTTCACGCAAGAGTCTTTAAGGTTGGAGATCTAGTACTTAAAGAGAATCCCCGTAATCAACAGGATAGGGAAAAGAAAGGCAAGTTCAAACCCAACTGGCTTGGGCCTTATGTAATTGTAGCTGCTTATGGATCAGGGGCATATCAGTTAGCAACATCAGAGGGTGAGCTGTTCGATGACCCAATCAACAACATGCATCTTCATCGGTTCTATACCTAGGAGAACCCCAATGTAAGGGGGCATAAAATACAAAAAAATTAAAAAATCAGAAAAATACAAAAAAATCAAAAAAACAAAAAAATACAAAAAAATAAAAAAATACAAAAAAAAACAAAAAAAAAAAAACAAAAAAATACAAAAAAACCAAAAAAATCAGAAAAATACAAAAAAAATCATCCTTTGGTGAAAACCTGGCAAACAAGCGCCTTGGATGGGTATCATGGTGAAAACCTGGCAAACAGGCATCATGTGTACTTTCTAGCTTTACGTACAAATAAAAGCAAGTGGTGAAAACCTAGTAAACATGCATTACTTGTGATAAACCACCTTCTCCATCTTTGGGAAACCAATCACCTTGTGTCCATTCTTCCTTGTGTCCCATTCGACCTATATCTGTCCCATAATAAAATCCTGACAATAACCTATCGTGGCTTGATACTCTATCTCTTTGTTGGCCTTGTCAACCAAGGTTTTATCCCATATCGTATCCATCATGTCAGCCTAGCATAGTGTCTCTCATTAGTATCCATGGTCCAAGTCCATAAACTACATTGCCTTTGCATCATCACGTAGGCAAGGCCATTATTCTAATGCTCCCCCAAGGCTCCCATTGTCCCATCCATCCCATTTCTTGTCGTCTTTCTTCTAGTCCATCCATGGTCCAAGTCCATGAACTACGTTGCCTCTATGTTGTCACATAGGCAAGGTCATTATTCTAATGCGCTCCCGAGGCTCCCATCATCTCATCTGTCTCATTTCTTGTCATCTTTCTTCTAGTCCATCCATGGTCCATTTAGGGTTTACCCCGAACTACGTTGCCTCTGCGTCGTCACGTAGGCAAGGCCATTTAGCAATGAGCCCCCGAGGCACTAGGTCAGTCCCTTAGGGTCCGTCTCACCAATAAGGATTGTGAAATCTTCTCACCAAGTAGGCAAGTGGAAGCAGAATCTAATTTCAAGAAGAAATTTTGACACGAGGCACTTAACCTATCCAGGGCAAAGTAGAAAAACACCTAAGGCCTTCTAATTGATTTTACTCAAATTATGGTAAGAAACAAACACATCTAAATGCAAAAATGTTTTGTGTGGGTTAGGTTAACTTACAAAGTCTTGATTTATGCTATCATGCCTTTCTATGCTACTCGAGGATGCCAAAAGCTAGAGATGCTATGATGGGGGCATGATTAATTTCTTTGTTTGATGTTTGTGGATTAAACTTCAGTAATGCGAAGCCTTGTCTAAGGACATGATTGGCAAAAGATCATCGAGGACATCAAAGGTCTAACATGAACGGGGGCAATCCTTGTTTGTTGATACGCAAGAAATACTCAGGTCATCTCGGTTTAATTATACCTTGATGCTTGTATTAACTTGCTAAATCAAAATCCATGTAAGCAATGCTCAGGTCATCTCAGTTCAATTATACCTAGATGCTTGTATTAACTTACAACATTCAGAAAAAGTACCAAAAAAAATTGCCCAATGATGAAATAAGCACTTCAAAATACTTGCAACATCAAGATGTCAAAATCAAAGCATCCATCATACATCCATCTATACATCCATACATCCATATCCCATGCAATAAAAAGATCCAATCAAGGCAAAGTAACAATACAAAGTGAAGCTTGTGAGTCTTTCTTTCTATCGAGTCATTCTTCTGTCAATCAAATCTTCTGTCTATCATCCTGTCATTTCTGTGTCGATAAGGTACATTGGAACATCACAAAAACATAGCATATAGGTGCATATCATATCATATCATATGAGATAGTCATTTACATGATTAAATCATTTGCATACATAGAAAGTGCATTAGGTCATCCATATACAATCATCATAGTGTCAAAAATAGAAAAAAAAATCAAAAACATAGCTAAGTGCATCCCATAAGTTGCATAATCATATAGACATCATTTTGCATTCACACACATTAGAAGCATATCAAGTAAAGCACCTAAGTCTGCATTAGGTCATATAGCATCATATCAAAAATTTGCATCAGATAACATCTCATAACATTAAGTAAAACATCTAAGTCTGCATTAGATAAACATGTGCATCGCATCATACAAATAGAAATGCATCATAAACTCATACATATAGAAAGCATCAAATAGCTGCATCATCATATAAACATCATAAAATGTGTCCAAATGTACAATATCAAAGCATCTGTCTCTGAATCGGTGTCATATACAATATATACATCCCAATGGATGATGATACATGTCTCAAAAATACAAAATGGTACAAGTCTATCCAGCTATCTGAGCCATCAAAAAGGTACATAAAAAGCCCAAAATCTACAAATCTGCAAAAGTCTCTACTATCCCTGCTGTTGTGGACCACTGCTACTGACAGTGTCTCCTCCTCCTCCTCTAACGACCTCAGACTGCTATGGGCCCATCACAGAGGCCCCTGACCTCGATGGACCCACTCTCTGTGAGGCCATAAACTGACTCCTGTAGCTCGGAGCCCTTTGACTAACTGGCACCGCACCATGGTATAATCCACAATAATACTGTGACTAAGTCTGTGCTCTAGCAAGCTCACCCTATACCTGTGCTAGCTGCTCTCGCACCTGTGCCAACTCTATCTGTGTCTATGCTAGCTGTGCCTGTGCCTGCTACACTTGTCCAACCAAAAAGCTACTCGTCGCATCTGCCATGTCTCTCTCTTGAGTAAGCCCAGCAATGTACTCTGCGTCTGTCTCTCATCGAGCCTCAACCCTCCTGAGCTGTGCCTGCAGCTGTCTGACCTATCCTCTCAATGTAGCTATGGTCCTCTCATGGACATATGCCTGTCCTAGACCCTGGGGCACCTACTGCTGTGGTACCTGCTGCTGTGGTACCTGCTGCTAAGCCACCTGCTGAGGTGACGGCATTTGTGCCCGCTGTACCTATGGTATCTGCTGTGTGACCTGTGGTATCTCCCCAACTCTCTGCCTCTGTCTAGGTTAGCCTCCATCATCTCCCCCTCCTCCATCATCTCCTCCATCTCGGCCACCTCTCCGTCCTCCTCTCCCTCTCCCCCTCCCCTCCTCCTCCCACGGCCAACCTAGCCCTCGTCATCTGAGTCTACCTCATCTATGCGAGGCACCAGCACCCTAGGTCCTGAATATCTCAAGAATGGGTGCACAGTGAACCAATCCTCATAATCCTATGTCATCCCTACGTCTGCTATCTCCCTCCTCATGTCCTAGGCCACGTAGGGTGTCTACTGAAACTTTGCTAGGGCCTCCTCGTAAGATGCCATCGGCCCCCATCTGACCCTCTCAGCATGTGTCCATGCAAAATAAGCCTGCCCCTGTGGAATGCCCTGCCTCTTGCCGAACTATCTCTATACTCTGCCAATAATCTGTCTCTATCTCGTGATCGCTATGTGCTCCCATAGCCAAAACTGTAGTAGTGATATGCCTGCAGATAGGCTAGTACTCCTATGATATACTACCTGATGCATATCATGGTCTAAATGAGAGGGTACACAAACACCCCAAGCATATCGGCTGCCCTCTGTCACCATCCTCTCCATGATCCTACCTCATCCAATGGGGAACCCATGCGATCTCCTATCAGGGCATACGATGCCTTCGATCAGTCCAGCTACAATCCCTGGGAAGTAGTCGTAGTAGTCATGAATCTCCTGCCAAGGGATGACCTGTCCAACCAGCTCCGGGTCATCAAACACTCACCTGCACTCAGTGAGTTCTGCATCTCTCTATGGATCATACTCCACAAGCTCCCCCTGAATCTGTAAATGCAAAATCTGGTAGACGTCCTTCAAGGTAATGGTCATCTCACCAGTAGGGAGGTGGAAGGTCCCATCCTCACTATGGAACCTCTCCACTACAGCAGTCAGCAAGCCACGGTTCGCCTGAACCTCGGGCATGAAGCAAATGTAATCCAGTCCCATAGCACCAAGCGCCTCTCTATCTATCTCAGTCAGCATATATCTCTGCAACAAGGGCATAGGGAACTGTTCCCTAGACTGCAGCGTATCCCATATCTCCTCCTGCAAACACGTAAAGCAAGGCATCAACCTAAAGATACAAGTACCATACTCAACATATCTATAGAAACATGTCAACTAACTTAGCATTTCAAATTGATCAAAACAACAAACTACATCTCTTGACTAGATTCCTGCAATCTCGAAGATAGCTTATCGATTGACTCATCAAATAGGATGCCAATCGAGTCAATTTCTCTAAGTAAATTGCCTATCTTTAACATATGCGCCACAACAAGTGGTAAATGCACCACTTTTTAACAAAAGCACCGTTTCTTGACCTATGCGCCACTTCTGGCAAATGCGTTGCAAAAACACATGCATGCGCCGCCCTGTGCAACAAATGCGCCGCCTAGACAAAAGTGCCACAACGTTCCGTATATGCGCTACAGGAATATGCATGCACCACAGTTTCTCACATATGTGTCGATTCCACCTATGCGTAGCTTTATCCTAAGTATGCGTCGCAGAAACACATATGCATCGTTTCGCGCAACATATGTGCCATTCGCATTTCTGTGCTTCTGTCTACCTAGATTTCTCCTAGCATTTATTGCTACCTAATTCGACCCTAGGAGAAATTTTTTGACATACATACTGAAGGGCCCTACCTCTGCTAGCTGGTCGAATCGACGAATGCGCTCAAATCGATGCTCCTCGCGTGGAATATCTGCCTCTCTAGCTGCCATGCTGCTCTAAAGCTCTCTGAAGCAAATCAAACTAAGACAAGTGTGTAAATGACTTATCTTGTGGACCCAGCTCCTATTTATAGCATGCAAACCCTAATCTGGCTAAGTGGTGACTGCGACTACTTCCCACACCTGTTTCTTCTAGTTTTTCTTCCTGTTTTTCTGAAACGCGTCTTGTTTCCTTCATCCCAACTTAGTTTCCCTTCATCTTCATGAGATTGTCCATATCTCATCCTTCTGCCTTCTTCCCATCCAATCTCCCGAGGGGGCATCCTATCGTCATAACCTGTACTAGGGGCAAACTGGGGCATGTATCATTATCAGACTATCTATTCTTTGAAGCAACACCGTAAACTGCATTGCATCAAAGAGGGGCAAAATGTATATGCCTAAAAATGACACGATTCTCATTCTTCTAGGTTAATTAAATATCAAGATATTTAATTACCTTTTCTAAAGTCAAAATTAAATAAAATCCTTTATTTAATTAAATTCTTCCAAACAATTAAATAATTCTTAATTATTTAATTAAATCAAATTCATTCTTCCAAATTTGAATAAATCAAATCAAATTTATTTAAATTCTCTCAATCTCCAAAAATAAAATAAAATCAAATATTTTATTTATTCTTCTAAATCATGCACAACAATTAAATAAATTTATTTATTTAATTTGCTTTGTTATCTTTTAATTCTGCAAATGTCTTTCAAATCTTCTAAAAATTAAATCTTCTTCTCCATGCACACAAAATTGAATAATTTATTATTTAATTTCTCTCAAAATCATGCAAAAGTAAATCTTAAGTTGAGTTATCTATTCAATCAACCTTATTTTATCAATATCTCTTAAATTAGAAAAAAGCTTTCTAATTTATGAAAAGCATGTCTTATCTTTAGAAAAGAAAGTGATTAACTCAAATAAAATAGCTTTTGTGTGACACTTGTTTTCTTCTCATTCGTTTCACGTTCCTCAACTATTCTCAATTGTTGATCTTCTCATTCTCTCTATACCGTTGATCTTATTTCTCCCAAGTCTATAAATTGAACTTCATTCTTCCATTTCAATCATCCAAGCTTTAATTATTGTTACTCTGCAGGAATTACAGCATGCCTTTGGCACCAATTCCTTCATTGCTTGTGATCACACTTTTGTTACTACGCACTACAACCCTCGTTGTGAAGCTTCTCTTCATTACGACATTACCACAGCCATTCATAATCAACATTCTTGACAAAGTAAAGATATGCACTCTCTGAGGGCCTTATTTCATACACGCAAGGATGATTTTGATAGGCAATCAATGGAAGTTTCGATCTAAGGAAGGTTTGCTTTGTTGATTCATTGCTTATTTGATTTGATCTTCTTAGTTCACTATTCTATTGAGTTTGGGGTATTTGATATTGTTTATCATTGCATATTCACTATTGATCCAATTTTACCCTAACAGTGCTCAACTTTTGGCCACTTACCTAGGGCTTCCTTTAACTATTAATAAAGTTACTCTAACTTTTTGGAATTCTATCCTTGAAAAAATTTAGAGAAAGCTTTCCGATTGGAAAGGAAAACTTTTGAGTCAAGCTAGTAAGTTCTAGCTGCTTAAAGCTTCTCTTCAAGGTAATCCTATATGTTTCCTTTCCTTATTTAAGATTCTTAAGTATCTTGTTGAGAAATTTGAGAAAATTCAAAGGAGATTTCTTTGGACAGGAGTGGAGGAAAAAAAGAGACTGGTCCTTGTTAGCTGGGATAAGGTTTGTGTTCCTAAATCTCATGGGGGGTTGATAATTAGAAAGATCTACTTGAATAACAAGGCCTTATTGTCTAAAGTGGGATGGGGTCTCATGAACTATAATAAGGATTGGTGTATTATAGTGAAGGATAAATACTTGAATAGTGAGAAAGTGACTAATTTTATTTTAGAGGCTAGTATTCCAAGGGGTTTAGTTATTTGGAATAATGTGCTTAAATCTAGGGGGCTATTGCAAAAGGGGGTTTAGTAGAATATTAGGAATGGGAGGAACATAATATTTTGGGAGGATAGGTGGTTGGATCAGGAGCCTCTAGACTCCCACAATACTTTTGGTCATTTGCATGATCTTTCCATTAATTTCTTTGGTCCTTTTGTGAAGGACTACTTTTACATAAATGGGTTATTGAATCAATGGAAGAAAATACAAGACTATTGCCTTAATTAGAATTATTTGATAACTATTTCTGTAGATCTACAAAGGAGGCTTTTGGATTATAAAATTCCAATTTTCCCTATTGAAGATGAAACTATTTGGATTTAAGATAGCAGAGGTATTTTTTCTATCAAATCTGATTATAGCCTATTATTGGGCTCACCTACTAGGGAATCCTATTGGAAGAAGATCTAGAACCATAAACTACTCCTTAAGATCAACTTCTTCTAGTGGGTAGTTGCTCACAACAAAATCCTCACTCAAGACAATTTTTAGAAACATGGATTTCAACTCTCAAATAGATGTGTGTTGTGCCAGTGAGATGAAGAGACAATGCCTCATTTATTTTTCCATTGTAAATTTTTAAGATTCATTTGGGAAAAATCCATGTAGAATTTTGGTATCTATTGGGTGATGAACAACAATACTAGATCACTTTTATTGAAAGTTGGTACTCCCCGTTTTCTCACCCCATGATCAAGGAACTTTGCAAGCATCTTCTTCCCTACCTTGTTTAGAGTTTATGGAAAGAAAGAAACAATCATATTTTTCATGACATAGGAAAGAGTGTTGAAGAGGTCTTTTTCTCTTTCTCAAAACGTCTTTTGGAAAATGTTTCTAACTCCAATATCAAGAAACTAGAAGTCCCTCCTCATCCATCTAAAGTTGGCATAGCTAAAAGCTAGGGTATCATTATTTATATGAATGAAGGGGATAGGACAAAAAAAATAGCTTGTGCTAACACCTTGTTGCAAGTATGTGCTAACTGGTGTTGTCATTCATGTCCACATGTTTGTATTGTCATTGGTGTCAACTGTGTCTTCTAAGATTATTGTTTGTTGAGTGATTGAGTTGTCATGTTAAGGACACTATCTAAGTTTTTGCTCCGCACTTCCTCTTTATTGAAGATCAGAGTATGAGATTTGGATATGATTTAGAGAAGTGTTTGAAGATGCTAAATCTATAATTTGGTGGTCCCGATCATTGTGTAGCAAAAGTTCTATTCACCACTTTGAAGACTGTGCCTGACAGCATTTGCAAAGTGATAGGGAGAAAGTATTTTGCTACGGATTTCTCTGCAATTTGGATTTTAGTCTTGCGGTTCTAGACTTAAGTTTATAAGGTCCTTATCTATCTTCACTCCAAACAATTTGTGATTTATTGCTCCAGAAAGCAATTTATTGATTAACAGAGTTTGACAGTGTTTGTTGTGAAGCAGTCTGTGATATGAATTCAAGTGAGATCTTTTATGGTTGGATTTGTCAACTCCCAAGTGATTCTATGATGATTTTTTATGTCTCCAGAATGTACTGAAGGTGTGTGCTTGATCCGCAAGCTATAATGAACTTCTTGGAAGCATGTATTTAAGTATTCTTGATGTTTGCACTAGTTATGGCTGACTTGGTTATTTACACTTGTTGCGGAGGTGATTTGTGGATTGTGGAAGCATGTTTAAGCATGTAAGGATGTGTTTGGGTTTGAACTAAGCCATGAAATGCTCTTCCTTCATTTCTTTGCTATGCAAGTTTGTTTAGGTCTAGACCTAATTTGAATAATGTATGTATTCCGACCTTGGAGATAGTTCCAATGGTTGTAAATTGTATTTTTGACCTTGATGAATCTTCCAAGGTTGATGATCGGTATAAATATATGTAATGAATCCATGAGTGATGTTGTGTGAGGGTGAAGATGTGAAGATAAAGTGTGTGTGTTGTAAAAGTAGAGCATAAGAGATATATTGCTCTTCAATGGAACTGAACTTAGGTATGTTGTAGATGCTACTATATCAGTTCATGGTAGTGAGCCACCCCTTTGGTAGTGAGCCTTTTTGTAGCGAGCATTTTGATTAGTGAGCCCTAAGGTAGTGAGCCTCTTGTTAGTCGGTATTGTTACTATATTATATTGTGAGCTAACACTCACTATGGTTTTTCCCTTTTAGGGTTTTCCACGTAAAAATCTGGTGTTCATGTGTGTATGGTTTTGATGTGTTTATGTTTTGATTCTACTAGTCATGTTTAAACTTCATAACAGAATAAACAATTAAAGTAAGTGAATGTGATTTTGTTTAAAGGAGTTAAAGTTTTGATACAATTGATTCACCACCCCCCTCTCATTTGCCATGTGCCTTCAACAATTGGTATCATAGCAAGGTTCCTTGGAAGAAAGCTTAACAACTTAAGATAGATCTGGGATGGCACACAAGAATGACATTCCTCGGTTTGATGGATCTAACTATGCCTACTAGAAGGTATGAATGCAAAGCTATCTTATTTCTATTGGTTATAATGTTTGGACAATGGTTAAAGATAAATACACAGAACTTGAAAATGGTCCAAAGACTGATGGAGAGATTAAGGATTATGAGACTAATCAAAAAGCTAAAAATGCTCTATTGAATGCTTTTTCTAACACTAAAATGGGAAAGGTTGTGGATTTGAAAATTGCTCATGAGATCTGGGACAAATTGAAAAAAATTTATGAAGGTGATGACTGTCAAGAAGACTAAGTTGTAGAACTTGAATACCACGTATAAAACAATGTGAATGTCTAAGGATGAGAATAGAACAAATTACATATAGAATATTGATGAAGTTGTTAGCAGCATCAAGGGTCTTGGTGGAAAGTTAGAGGATGGGGATGTTGTAGATAAGATACTCAGAACTCTTCCCAAATCTTATAGTCACAAGGTATCTGCCATTGAAGAATTGTTTGATATGGGCAAGCTTACAAAAGATCAATTGCTTGGTAAACTGACTGCTTTTGAGATGCGAGAATTCGATACTACTAATGGCCCTGTGAAAATTGAGACTACCTTTAAGGCCAAAGAAGAAAAGACTACTATATCAAATAAATATGTAGTGGAATCAGATGAAGAAAATTTTGAAGAGATTGAGGCAAAATATGCAAGAAGAATGAAAAGAGCCAACAAAGGAAAGTTCAAAGCTAAGTTACCTTACAAATGTTTCAGTTGTGGTAAAATTAGTAATTATGCCTCAAGATGTCCTGACAGAGCTTTGAAGTTCAAAAATAATGAAAGTAAAGGAAAAATGGTAAGAAAGAGTTACTATCTTAGAGATGCTGATGGTGTAACTGATGATGAACCTGATTTTGATGATGGTAATAGTAGTGAATGCTTGTTTATTGCACTTAGATAAGAACCTATTTCTACTAATCTTGCAAGCTATGTGAAGGAAGGAACTCCAGGAGAGTTGTCTTCATTTCATGCTGAAAAGGAAGATGAATGGATCATTGACAATGGATGTTCAAATCACATGAGAGGAGATAAGAAGAAGTTTGTTAAATTTGAAAAATATGATGGAGGACTAGTTAGGTTTGGTGATGATGTAGATGGTAAGATTTGTGGAAAAGGATCTGTAGATTAGGTTAGCAAATAAGGCAAAATACAAACTAAAAATGCATACAAACATAAGAAGCTATACCTCACAATGCAAACCCAATCTCATCAAGGGAAGTAGGAGCATGCACCCAAGAACTCCCAAGACTAAGATAATCCCTAGACAAATGATTCTAATGTGAAATGCTATTCAAATTGCAACTCACTAAAGATTAGCTCAATTGGTATTTTGGCATTATAACTTTGCATAAACTTGGATGATGAAAATGGATGGAGAGAGGTTCTATTTATAGATTTTTGGAAGAGATTTTGATCTAAGGGTGGAGATTGAATTGGAAGATCAATGGTGGAGGATAAAAGTGATGTGGAGGGCCTAGATTCAATCTTGAATGAATGGAGGGCTAGGAATAAAAGTGAATCTTTTATTCATTTTGGGAAAAGGGGTATTAAATGAGTATGGGTGAGGAAGGATTATTTTTGAATTAAAGATTCATATGGGGGAATGTAAATGAATTAAAAATTCATTTGGGGAAGAGAGGAAATAAATGAGTATGGGTTTGTAAGGAAAATTAAATGTGATGTGGGATGTTTTTAAATAAAAATTGACTTATGTGGATTTAATTGGAGGATGTGGGGAAGGGTGTTAAACAAGGTTTGACCACCCAAATGAAGGGGTTAGGATTAATTAATCACATATTTTATTTAATTAATCCTAGGGCTATGATGAGGTAGGCTAGGGTAGGCAATTAAATAATAGCTATTTAATTGTCTAGGGTAGGGATAGGTCAATTAGTAGGCTGGATTAATTAGTTAACATGGTTTTAACTAATTAATTAGATTTAGTAAAAAGGGGGAAATTGGTTTAATAAATATTGCATATTTATTAAATCAATTGGCTAAGGTTGGGACTATTGAATTAATGAAATTAATTCAATTGTTGGGATAAAATGATGGAAAATAGGGTAATGAAGGGATAATTAATTAAATAAAAATTTAATTAATTGGTTAGGAGGGAAATTGAAATGATTAGGGATGTCGAGAGTCGGTTTGATGGTAGAAGATATTTTTAGGTGTCTACATTTTCCCCTCTTTGACGTGGCGTCAGGACCTAGGAGGGAATTGGCGTTAGGTCGAAGAAAAATATGCCCCAGCTGCCGGGAAGGAATAAGATGGATAGGGGATGCCCCCTCGAGAGGTCAGCAGGAAAATAAAAAATTTCTAGGTGAGCTCTCGAAAGGATGTGACGAAAGTGAATGATTTGGATAGGGGATGGAAAAAGGAGATGGTGGGAAGAAAAACAAAGGAAAAAGGCTTAGATTTGCACCTTGGAGGAAAAATGAGGGGGTGGAATGATGACATGGCCCACTATATTAGTAAAAGTGGGGCCTAAGAGTGCCATATTTGCACACTTTGACTTAAAGAAGAAGGAGCAAAGGAGAGATGGCTGACCGTAACCCCCAGTTTCTGTAACTTCGACACATTTCAGAGCGGTTCCAAGAGTTTGGCCGAGCACCGGAGGCTGGACCTCAGGTAGGGTCTAACCCTGACTTTGTAATTTTTTTGTTTTACGTGCTTTTTTGGGGGTCAAGGATTAGGGATTGAAGCGCGTAGTGCCAATGGTAAGGCAGATTAGCACCATCCTCTAGATTGGCGCTATCTGCCAGGTAGGGGTAGGGCGGTTTTGTCACCATTTAGAGGGTATTTTAGCGCTATCATCTGGATTAGCGTGATTCTCTGGAAGACTAGGGTTTGAGCATTATGGCGCCAAACTGGGGTTAGACTAGCACGATTATCTGGAATGGCACTATTTGCAAGATTGGCACTGTGTTAGCACTTTTGCAAGAATTGGCGCTATTCATTAGAATAGCACCAAATGGTATTTCGACGCCATTTTTCAAAATGGCACCAAAGTTATGGCACAATAGCGTGATCTTGGGGTTTAGCACAAAAGGGGTACCTATTGGCGCTATTCTCTAGAATAGTGCTATGAAGAAGATATGGTAGTGCCATTTTTGGAATGGTGCAAAAGATTGCCTATAGTAGCGCCAATTATTTGGGCTTTTAGACAGTAGAAGAAAGGGTGTGATTTAAAAAAAGATGGGTTAATATCTGACCAGAAAGTTGTGGATGCAGGATACCCAGTGATTTATACTCACCTCATGAGAGCGACGGGTTCCATCCGTGATGGCGCTATTCGATGGTTTTGATGATGCTATGCGGGCTCGACTAGCGAGATTGGGGCTTCTGATGGTGGCGTTGATGCCAATTCTATGAGCTCATCGAGCTCTGATGATAGTAGTGGTGGAGCGGTACCACTCAGAGACGTGCAACTTTCTGTTGCCCACTGGAGAGATCACCATTACACTTGAGGATGTGTATCACATCCTCAAGCTACCTATATGAGGCCGGCGTGTTAGATATGACACGAGGAGAGGACGGAGTGCATTAGTTAGGGTGTTTGGTGCGGATCACATTGTTCTCTTAGTGGATGGGAGAGAGATGGACTATGAGGGTACACTGGCTGCGGGTGCAGATCCATTTACCTTATTCCTTTGTGCATTGATTGGTGGTGTTGTGATGCCTGATAGGCACGGCAGGGGTTTTCCAGTTGGTTGGGGAGGGGTGATAGAGGGGATGGTGAGTCATGAGATCATCTATGCTTGGGGACTGGCTATGCTAGGGCAGTTCTACCATGAGATGCATATAGTCGCCTACCTGCATGATAGAGCATTGTCAGCTGGAGTTACTCTGCTTCATGTATGGATTTGGGAGCATATCCCTGTTACCCAGCCAATATGTGGGTATTATCGGTGGCCTTTTGAGGCCTTTATTTTTTTATATCGAGATGCAGAGTACACATATATCAGACAGGTGTGGTACTGGAGGAGGATGTTGGATGATGAGATTAGTGTGACCTGGCGATCGTATATCGGCGTAGAGCCATGGCCAGATGATGATATTCATCTACCTTTTGTGTTTTAACAGAGGTACCTGATGGGTCAAGGAGACCATATGATAGATATGTATCTACCCTCATGGGTCATGTGGCAGTTTGGTTTGATACAGGACACCCCGCAGCAGATGGCGATATTTGTGCGGACTCCTCAAGATGCAGCTTACTGGCCTACAGCCATACAGCCACAGGTTGCCCTGACTGATTTTGCAGCTTTACGGCCAGTGCGGTGGGATTGGAGGAGCACCGTGAGGGATGCAGGGACTACAACTGCATATGATATATGGTGGCATATGCATCGGCCTACTCAGTTGATGGATCCAATGGAGGCGGCAGCAGGTTTAGGGGGATGATTCAGATGGTGATGGAGATGACCCAGATAAGGATGACTGCATGGCGGAGGGGGGAGGAGATCATTGAGGATTACCTCGTGGAGGTTGGGGATGATGGAGAGGAGAGAGTGGTTGGTAGGGATGGCCAGCTAATAGATGTGCTGGCGGCTGTGGCAGTAGGACAGGGGCAGCTAGGGCAGTAGGTACCTGTGCAGCAGGTTCCTATTGAGCAGGTGCAGGTTGGAGCAGGGCGACAGCCTGGAGGACCTCGGTGGCATGGGGGACAGCTGAGGGCTGATATGGGTGATCTGTCCCCACCATAGGTAGGGCAGCAGGCCATAGGGTAGTAGGCAGGTCCCTCAGGGACAGCTGGAGAGGTCGAGGTTGAGAGGCTCACACCTCGTCGGCAACGACAGGATGAGGAGGAGATGGAGACCCTAAGAGCATAGGTGGCAAGTTTGCAGGAGGCACTAGAGGGCTGGGATGCAGAGTTGGTGCAGTTGCGGGGGGCACTGGCCTTATTAGATGGGGCAGATGGACAGGTGGCGGCATTGCAGGCACAGGGTGATATAGAGGTGTTAACCAGAGAGTGGGATGCAGTGCTTGCGAGAGCACAGTAGGCAGAGGCCAGGGTGACACAACAGTTCTGATCAGGGAGTGAGACATGGCGCTCACTAGGGCTCAGCAGGCAGAGACTACATTAGGTAATTTATAGGCGTCAGGTGGTGGACTTGCCCTAGTTTTGGCAGTGATGCAGACACAGTTGTCTTAGGCGTAGTCACAGTCATATTAGCTACAGGGACAGTTGAGCCAGGTACAGGGGGAGTTGACAGAGAGTAGTACGCAGATGGAGTACTATAGAGGCCTGTATTATGCGGATGTGCCAGCAGTGCAGCGTGCCCCGAGCTACAGTTAGGTTAGTAGATTGGGGGCCTCTAGGTCTCATAGATCGAGATTTGTTCAGTCAGTTCAGCAGACGATGCCTCCTCCCTCACACATGCTCCAGCAGGTTCCCCAGGTGCAGGCACAGCCACAGTCACAGCTGTCGACAGGATCACAGCTGCGACTAGGGTCAGAGTCTCCCAGTCCCTCAGAGAGAGGATCCTCCATGTGATGGTTATATCATGTTAGCCCTTGGAGGCATTGTATCAGGACACTATATTTTTTGATGTATACATAAGCGATGTACATTTTTTGTGGTGATTTATATATGATATGATGCTTTGTGATGGTTCATGATGTCCTATTATGATGATACCTATGTGATGGATGCATTATTCTTTATGGATTTATATGCTATGGATGTGTTATGTTTATGCAATTATGTCTTTGATTTTATGGATGCATTAATGATGGATTTATTGTGATATATGCATGATGTTGTGATTTTATGGACTATATGATGTATAATGCAAATGAATGTTCAGACTAATAAACATTTATTATGGATGCGACAATGTGATGTAATGGAAATGTATAGAAATATGTATATGCCACTAGATGATTTAAATGATGTTTCAATGATTATGATTGTGATGATGTAATGTAACTAAATGTGTTATGCAATGTGATGATACAGATTTAAAATGCACCTATGTGATGACAAACTTAAATGAGTATGATATGATTTGCAATGTTTTAAATGATGTGTAAGGTGCGACTAAATGATTCTAAAATGATTTTAAATGATTATGCAAATTAACAATTTCTACAATGAACCTAAATGATATGATGTGCAGCTTAAAATGATTCTAAAATGAACCTAATATGATGTGATATTTAAGTGATTTAAAATCTACCTAATGATATGCAAATTAAATGGATTAAACTGAACCTAATGATGTGCAAATTAAATGGATTAAAATGAACCTAATGATATGCAAATTAAATGGATTAAAATGAACCTAATGATGTGCAAATTAGATGGATTAAAATGAACCTAATGATATGCAAATTAAATGGATTAAAATGAACCTAATGATGTGCAATTTAAGAGATTCTAAAATGAAGCTAAATGATATGCAGATTAAATGGATTAAAATGAAGCTAAATGATATGCAAGGTGGAATCAAGGTGATAGGTGGGATGCAAGCTAGATGATCAAGTCCTGATACACATGATGTTCTTTGTTTTGACCCTTAGTGGTGAGGCTGTGGGAGAGGGGATCGGGTGTTTGGATGGGGTATGGATAGGATTAGGAGCGTCTAGAGAATGGAGATGGGGGGACGAGATGATTGTTTAGGTCATAAGACACCACGTCATTGAGGGGGGATTTCTTTTGGTTCAAGATGTGTTGAGTGGGGATATGATGGGGGAATGGGGTTAGTGAGGGAATTTTAGACGGGGGGGATAGGGTAGGTGATTATGAAATCTAGGCCCAGGTGGTAATGTTGAATGTGTGATTAGGATGGTGATTTTGAGCTAGTAACAGTAGTTGCATAAGATTAATTGAGAGCATTTCTTAGTTTATTATAGCAATGTTGGATACAATTCACAAAGGTATGAAATGACCTAGGTGATGATGTATATCCCATGATTGCATGGACTAGACCCACAAACAATAGGTTGATTTCATGCGTGCCCAAGGTAGTATAATCTTGCCTAGCCTAGGAAGGGGATTCATAGCAATGAGTGAGAATAATACATATAAGGTTTTGATGCCTATATATGCAAATGGGACACATCATGCTAGAACCGACACAGCGTTCAAGATATGAATACTATTCCTGGAGTAATGAAACCAACCCACAAGCACAGCATACCAAAACAATGACTATGTCTACTCTAGGTGTTGTCCTCTACTTACCATGATATAATGAGATCAAGGTTGCTTTGGAGATGACCGGGACAGACAAAAAGATAAAAATCAATAATCAAAAATATCAATAAAAAAAGATACAAATAGCCTTTGTGTGCTCTTGCCAAGAGACGTGATGATAGAATGATAGATTTTTGTCCATTGTAGGAAAGATATATCCTAGGATGCAGATCAGTTGATTTTGATTGGAAAATTTTGTGGAAGATGGGCAAAAGAACATTTTGGCCAAATGTAGGATTATGATTGGTGTGTTGATTGATGATTTTTGCGTTAGGGATTATGTTTCAAGTGTATACGTAGCGTGTGTATTATTTATTAGATCTAGAAAGCTCAGTGAATGGGGGCCATCCAAATAGGTTGGATGGGTGCATCTTTGGTACCTGAGTACTGGAAACGTCCTTCGTATTCCAGACTGCCTACATACCCTGTATCCACGGGATCAAGGTACTTTCAAGAAGCAAGTGAAATGAATATGTAGTTCTGTTATGACTTGATGATGTGGGAATGGTTTGGTATGGTTGTGATGTGATGAGGATTGATGGATTGGATTGATCGATGTGTGAGGGTGATGTTGCATTTGTTTTTGTATTTTTGATGATTTTGTATTATTTTTTAGGTTTTTTGGTTTTGTACTGTTTTTGGATTTTCTGATTTTATGATGTTTTTGGATTTTTGACTTTGGTATGTACAAGGGGAAGCTTACAAGGATCCTCATTCCATGGGTTGGGCTTGGGTGAGATAGTGCTGGATAGGCGATGTGACTTGATGCTTCAGAATTCCAAGCCATGGGATGTGTGATATGGAGTGGTGTGTCAAAAAGAGGACTTATTAGATGGTAGAACCGGCCACTACACATGGCGCCTGAAATAGGTTTTCACCATGGTACTTATCTAAGGCGTCACCGAAGTGATTTTCACCATTGGAAGTTTTTATTGCACTCAGGTTTTTTCTTGATTTGATTTTTTGCTTTTTTAATTTTTCTATATATATATTTTTTAATTTTTTGACTTGGGGTACCTGATGGGTTATGCATAAAATTTCTTGAGATGCAGAATGTTCATCAGCTCATCCAGAGGCTACCCCTCAGGTGTTGCAAGTTGATAGGCTCCCGATCCATAGTCAGTTGTGATGACATAAGGTCCTAGCCAATTGGGTTCAAACTTTTCTTGCTTAGGATGCTCCTGCAGGTTCTTCTGATTTTCCATAAGGACAAGGTCACCTACTTCAAATTTTTGGGTTCTGATCCTCTCGCTGTAGCTTCTTCGAAGACAGTTTTGATATGCCTACAGGTGGTTCAACGCATTCAGGTGTTTCTCATCTAGTAGTTCCAATTGATGGAACCTTGTGACTCTGTAGTCCTCATCAGAGATTATGTTTTGCAGGGATACTCGTAGTGATGGGAGCTCGATCTCAATAGGTAAAATGGCTTCAGATCCGAATACTAGTGAAAATGGGGTGGCTCCTGTGGGAGTGCGGATGCTTGTGCGGTAGACCCATAGGGCAGGGTTGAGTTGGAGGTGCCAGTCACGGCTAGCTTCATTGACTGTCTTCTTGAGAATGCGTAGAATGGTTTTATTAGAAGCCTCTTCTTGACCATTCCCTTGAGGGTAATATGGCGTGGAGAAATGGTGTTTGATATCAAACTTTTCACACAAGGTGCAAACTTCTTGGTTCTTGAATGGCTTTCCATTATCGGTGACAATGGAATGAGGGATACGGTAGCGGCAGATGATGTAGTGGAGAATGAATTTGGAGATTTGGGTTCCAGTGGTGAAAGTAAGTGGAATTGCTTCCACCCACTTTGTGAAGTACTTGGTAGCAGTGATTATGAACTTATGGCCATTTGAGGATGGGGGATGTATTTTCCCTACGAGGTTGAGTCCCCACTGTGAGAAAGGCCATGGCGTTGTGATTGGTTACAACTCCTGTGCTGGTGCGTGGATAAGATCGCCATGCTATTGACATGGGAGGTATTTCTTGATGAACCTGTAGGAATCTCGTTCCATTGTGGGCCAATAATAGCCAGTCCTCAGGATCTTTTTGGATAGAGTGGGTCCACTTGAATGTGCCCCACAAATACCTACGTGTACCTCTTCCAAGGTTACTTTAGCTTCCCTAGAGTCTAAACATCGGAGAAGCGTGCCATCAAGACTCCTTTTGTAGAGGGTGTTGTTGATGACTGTTTTGATGCAATCATAACAATAAGTTAAAATTCACATGACATGAACTGAAACTATACTTGAAAGACAAGAAGGAATCATCTGGTGATTCAACTAATCCCAAGTCTACAATGGTTCGGTTGGTCAAGTTCAGTTGGTCAATGTGAAGCTGTAATGTTCAAGGGGCCTTACGTAGTTTAGGTTTATTTTGTGGTTTACTGGCCTAAGAATATGCAAAAAGGTCATGAGATATGTCAATGCTTTTCATTCCTTTGCATAAGAGTGATACTGGGCTGCAAGTTTCAGAGGGTTTTCTTGGATTTTTGCAGCTTTCTTCTTGATCTGTTTATGAAAACTGTCTACTTATAGCTCTGTTATCATGCTTCTTCAAATTTGAGACAATTTCCTTTGGATTTCTACGTTTTCAGCTAGATATTTCAGATGGGTTGGGAAAAGTTAGAAAGATCTACTCTATACCTCATTTAATCTACCGAAGGATCTAAGTGTTTCTGTTATGCACTATGTAAATACCACAGTAATCTGATCAAATCCACAGTAAAAACCTTAAATGTAAGTCCTGAGCATTTTCACAAACATACATTTAAAATTGCAAGCTCTCAAAGAAGATATTTCAAAACACAAAGAAGAGCAGGAGAACACTCAGAAGATAGATGCAGAACTCCAGATTCTATTGTATTAGAAATGAATAGCCATACATGATTTACAATGTAAGAATGACTCTTAGTTTCATTGATCATACTACAGAGAACTTACAAGCTTTACAGATACAGTAAGGCAGCCAGACATTCCACGCGCACCTTACTGCAGACAAACAGGCGACCTCCTTCTTCTACTTCTAAACTATGCTAAGCTAACTTGCTGTATTTTCCTAGAATCTCTGTTGTAGGCCCTAAAAATCCCTGTTGTAAAGTATTACAGTGTAGAGAGGCACAATATATAACATCCTGATTGTCCTCACTACAGCAAAAAAACCTAACTGAACCCCTGGTTCAAACCTCTAGTTACAGCAATAAATGCAGGTGAACCAGTTCTCAAAAATATCTCAGAGCAGTGGTCAAATCTGGGCGAAATATTGCCCCTTCTGAGAAGTTCCAGCAGCTAGGTAATAACTTCTGTTTGTCTTTTGCAGAAATACCTCCAGCTGCGACCTTCCTCTTCACTTGAATGGCTTTGACTTTTTGCATTTCATCTCTATCTTCTTGCTCCTGAGATCTGATCTTCTGCCTCCATGAGGTCACTGTATTGACTTTCCAGCTGCTTCCTCAACTGCAAGCCTGCAAGACAAGGCAAGCAATAAGTTTCACATTTATCACAAAAAACAGCAGGAAACTAGAATAAGCGTTTAAACCCAGGTGACTGCGCAAGATCGCGGAAATCAGATCCAAAATCCGCTCAAAACGCGTCAAAAATGCGCCCAAGCTGCTCAAAATTGATGGGTCAACCATCGCTGACCGGGAAAATGCCAGAGGCGCCAAAAAAATGCTTTAAAATGTCCACTGCCTCATTTCCCGCCCATCGGCATGATCATCCCTGTCGGTGCGTCAAAAAAACAGGTTAGTCGATATACCCCATCATCATGATATTCCGCTTCTGCATATTGGAGAAAAGAACAACAACAACATCATCATCATGTTGAAGGAGAATAGGAGGATATGAATATAATCATGCTGCCGAGGAAGGGAAGATGATGGTGACGTCATCATGATATTCAGGCTTTATTGAAATGCTAAGGATGACGTCATCGTCATCTTCGGCAAAGATCAGGGGGCTATTTGTGATATCGGGTCACCCAAGGAGCATGATCAGGATGATGAGCATAATATGATCCTTTTGCGGCCAAGGCAACCCTCTCGAAAGATCAGCATGATGAAGATCATCATCATATTTGGGGCGTATGTCGAACTTGGAAGAAGACGTCATCATCATGTTTGGGAACCGGATCGTGCTTCGGAAAATATCCTGTTGAAGGGAAAAAATGATGATGATGATGATCATCAGGATATTAGCTTCTGTCGAACATAGAATAAGACATCATCATCATCATTTTTTTCGCGAACCAGATCGGGTTTTGGAAAATATCCTGTCGAAAGAAAAAATGATGATGATGATGATCAGGATATTTACTTCTTCGTTTATCAGATCGGGATGACGTCATCATGATATTCAGAGCCTTCGTTAAACTTAAATCATGACGTCATCATGATATTTCGCCAACCGGATCATGTTTGAGAAATATCCTGCCGAAGGGAAAATATGATCATGATGAGGATCATCAGGATACTTGCAAAAGGTTGTATTTCATCGGCAGGAGGACTTGGCGAAATATCGGGCGTTCAAACAAGATCATGATGATCTTGACAATCAGGACAGGATAAAGAATGATGATGACATCATCATCATATTTCGTTTTCGGAGCACAAGGATGAGTTGGTCATCATGATATTTGCGCTAGGGTGATATTACAAAATATGATGATGCTGTTGATAAATGTAATATCGACCACCTCTGAATAGATAAGGTGATCGTCATGATACTTCGCCAACCGGAGATCAGGAGGATATGAAGATGATGATCCTCTTTCTCGAATTATGATGATGATGTCTCCAACACTTAGCGAATTTCAGCAAATATGACCTTCGTGTGAAAGATCAGGATGATGATCATGATGTTGCGAAAGGAGACCAGGAGGATATGAAGTCGTCGTCATCATCCTTCGAATGTTCAGCAAATATCATGATGATGACCTTGCGATAGGTTTTGAACGTGCGCATGCAAATATGCCGAAGGTGGATTTTGTTAAGTTAGGGTGATCTTATACCATCAGCATGATATTTTAAGATCAAGCGATGCAAGGATATCATGATGATGCTTGCGATACAAAGACCGCTCGACGGGGGAACTTACCTTGACTTAAAGCCGATGTCATCATGATATTTGAACCTCAGGATATTATCGGGGGGGGTTCAAATATGATGATGATGATGTTTATACAGCAAAACTGAGTTTGTAAAATATGACGCTCCTAAGGAAATCATGATGCTGATGATGCGCACAAGGCCTTTTGACGGGTAAAAAGCACTACCACCTAAGATTGACGTCCGGATGTTGCGACTGCATGATTTTTATCAGGTGATAGACCAAGATCATGATGATCCTGTCAACATGACTTAGGATAAAAAATGATGATCCTCCTGCGAATATCAGGTTTGACCAAGACTTTGACCGTGCATAACTTTCACATATGGACGAATTTTTAAATGAAGTAAAAGGCAAACCTGCATGAAATTTCAAGCTCTTTCAAAATATGAGGTCACAGAAACAAAATATAAACTTTGACAAACAGACCTCATGATGATGACCTACCTTATGTAATATCATGATGATGATGCACCTGACCATTTTTTACCAGACCGCCAGAAAGCAGAAAAAAAAACAAGCAGAAGCAAAAAGCAAGACATCAGCAGGGGTCCCCATTTTGCTAAGGAGCATAATGGGGCGTGTTGTGAACATCACAACAGGTGTCACCTACAAGGATGAAACGGGAGGCTCGACGGATGAACAATTTTCTCTGAGATGTGGATAGGTTGGGAGGGAGGATATTATCGTGAAGGTAGAGGTAGGTTTCCTGATACTAGGGGGATAGAGGACCAATGACTTTGCACACTAGTTCAGATTGAGGAACATCGTATGCAGGGATAGGGAGCTCTTCGATCAAGAATTCACACCTCTTGCTATTTTTCTTCATGTCAACTAGGGACCCAATGGTAGCCATGGCGTCTGCAGCTTTGTTATTTAACCTTGGGATCTGCTCAAAGTGGATGTCATCGAAATAATCTTTGAAATCATCGACCATCTTCTTATAGGGAAGGAGCTTATCATCCTTGGTTTTGTATTCATTATTTACCTACCTGATGACCAGTTGAGAGTCATCATACACAGTTAGCTTTTCAATTTTCCATTTGATGGCCATGCGGAGACCTGTGATGAGGGCCTCATACTCTGCTACATTGTTGGTGCATGGAAATGTGATTTTGAAGGATTTAGGGATTGTGTCACCTTGAGGGGTAACAAACAGGATGCCTACCCCCAAGCCTCTGTGAGTGTATGATCCATCAAAATACATCTTCCATGTGTCTGTGGCTGGTGTGATTGTCAGGATGGCTTCATCTCGAAACTCTGCTATTGTAGGATGATCTACTTGAATAGGTGCTTCATCCAGCTGATCTGCTATAACTTGTCCTTTGAACGCCTTTCTCTCTGTGTATTCTATGTCAAATTTGGTGAGAATCATGACCCATTTTGCCATTCTTCCAGTAAGAGTAGCTCTGTTTAGTAGGTATTTCAGTGGGTTGATTTTAGCAATGAGCTTGGTCTTGTGATTGAGCATATAGTGTCTTAACTTTTGTGAAGTAACGACGAGTGCTAAACATGCTTATTCAATTTGTGTGTAGTTGAGCTCATATGAGATCAAAGTGCGGCTGATGTAGTAGATTGCTCTTTCCTTCCCGTGCTCATCATGTTGTGCTAACAAGGCTCCAATAGATGTGTCTATTGCTGAGATGTACAAGAGGAGGGGCTATCCTTGCCTTGGTGGAGTAAGAACAGGGGGATTAGCTAGGTATTCTTTTAGCTGATCGAAGGCACCCTGACATTGATTGTTCCAGACAAAAGTCGTATCTTTCCTGAGGAGATGTTGGAATGGTTGGCATTTGTCAGCAAGTTGAGCAATGAACCGGCGAATGGACTGTAGTTTCCCCTGTAGGCTTCTTAGTTGTTTTAGTGTGGTTAGAGGAGGCATTTCAGTTATGGCCTTGACCTTTGTAGGATCTACCTCGATTGCTCATCTGGAGACTATGTATCCCAAGAGTTTACTAGAAGTCACCCCGAAGACACACTTCTTTGGATTCAGACGGACATTGTAGTGCTCCAACCGATCGAAGATCTTGGCCAATACATCCAGATGTTCTTCTCTTCTCTTTGATTTGCCTAGTAAGTCATTGACGTAGTCTTCCATGATGTGGTGAAAGAGGTCATGGAAGATGACAGTCATGGCCCTTTGATATGTGGCTCCAGCGTTCTTTAGACCGAACGGCATTACCACCCAACAGTATGTTCCCCATGGACATATAAAGGATGTTTTGTGCTAATCCTCTTCGGCAATTTTTATTTGGTTATATCCTGAGAAACCATCCATGAGGGATAACATTTCATGTCCAGCTGTGAGATCCACTATCATGTCGATGTTTGGTAGTGGGAAGTCATCTTTTGGGTAGGCTTGGTTGAGGTCCCTGAAGTCAGTGCAGCAGCAGATTCGGCCATCTAGTTTTACAACTGGTATGAGGTTTGAAACCCATTCAAGATAATCAATTGGGTGAATGAACCCAACATCTAGTAACTTTTTTAGTTCTGCCTTGACTAGGAGAGCCACCTGAGGATTCATTTTTTTGAGCTTCTGCTTGACTGGTTTTGCATCAGGACGCACTACAAGATGATGAACAACCAAGGCAGGATCTAGCCTTGGCATGTCTGCATAGGTCCATGCAAAATTGTGATTTCTATGTGTGAAGAAGGAAAAGAAGTTCTCTTGTTCTAGTATGCTGATAGATTCTGCTCTTTATGTGATTTTCGGCTCTTCCCCTGTCCCAAGATTCATTTCTTGAGCTGGTTCTACCAAGATGGGTGATCTATCTGGATATACTTTGTCTATCTCGAGAAGGCCCATGCTTCCATCTCCTGGCACCTCGTGGAGGTTTTCATTAGGAGATACGTCTTTTGTTTTTACTTTTTTAGGATCTGACATTGCCGCAGAACGGTTTTCACCATCAGATCCATTTTTGATTTTTATGTTTTGATGACTGGAAGCAGGGGTTGTCTCCCTGAAATAGGCATCCAAATTGAGTTCCATGATGTATCTAGCCCTGTGATCTCCTAAGGGGAAGTTGTCTCTTACTCCCATCATTTCAGCAATGGCTTCATCATTTGGTGTGATATCGAAGACAGGAGGTCCTCGTTGGTCCCAGTCAATGAGGTCAGGGTATACTAATGGTAGGTCGTTGGATGATGAGGCGAGAGTGGTGGCTGAGTAGATGGTGCAAATGGAGGATTCGAAGAAGTTGGCAAAATCACTAAAGGAGTCTTGAAGGCCCGTTTCGTTAACATTGTTGACGTCTAAGGAGACCGTAGCGACCTCGGCTAAGATACATTCGCTGTTAGAGAGGATGCGTTGTGGTTGACCATACCCTAACCCTTGAGTATAGGGGTTTCTTGTTGCTTGCAGCGGTTCTACAATCCCTTGTTCATGAAGGCCTATACTGCCTTGTCCTTTGTAACCCATGCTTTTGATGATTTCAGAGCCTTTGCCATAGATTTTTGTTGGGATGGTGGGGACGTCTTGTTCTATTTCTTTGTCCTTGTATAGCCAGGATGAAATATCTTCGAGTATATCCTGATCCAGAAGGTGTTTCTTCTCAAAGATGGGTGAGGGTTTGCACTTGATGATGACCGTGTTGGCTGCCTCTATTTGTGGGAGGCCAAATGTCTTAGGATTGGGTAATGTGCCCACACAAAAGGTACCGTCTAGGTCATATTCCCCACATCCCATGTCAGTTAGCTTGATCTTGACCTCAGGTGGTGGAGGTGCTTGGGATGAAGTGGTGGCAATGTTGGCAGGGTTGATGTATGAGGTAGATGCTATGGGATTGGTTTTGGTGGTGGCTTTAATATATGGGTAGAAGGTTTGGTTGTGGCCTTCTAGAAAGCTGCAGTATTGGAAGGGACGGGGGTCGGCATAGATAGTGACTTCTGTGCCATTGTGAGGAAATTTGAGGCATTCATGGAAGGTGGATGGGATGGCTTGCATGGCATTAATCCATGGTCTACCGAGAAGAATGTTGTAGGGGAGGTCAAGATCGAGAACCTGACATTTTGTTTCAAGGATTTTCTGTCCCGCTTGAATGGGGAGCTTTATGGTGCCTTTAGAGAGCCGTTCAGTGTCATCATATCCTTTGATTATGATGCACTCGTTGGTGTCCACAACCACATCGGAGTACCCCAAGTGTTTTAGCATTTTTAGAGTGCATATGTTGAGGCTAGAGCCACCATCTATTAATACTCTTTTAATGGTGTGTTTGTGAATGCGGACCTCGATGTGTAGGGCATTGTTATGTAGGTGTTCAGAGGCGGGCAGGTCCTTATCTGAGAAGGTGAGATGGTGAGGTGTGGCGATATGTCCTACCATGGCTTGGAATTGAGCTATATTCAAGTTGGTGGGGACTTGCATTTCTAAGAGGGCTTTGTTGAGGACATCTTTGTGGAGAGGTGATGTGTGGAGCAACTCGAGGATGGAGATTTGTGCGGGTGTCTTTTCTAGATGTTCTAGGAGGTTATACTGATGGCTAGGTGATGGAAGTGTGGTTGGATGATGGGGGTGGGGTCTGATGTAGATGCAGGTGTTTGTTCGGTGGTAGGGGCTGTGCGGATAGATACACGGCCTTGGCGGGTTGTGACGGTGCAATCGGGTGCTTGTGCCCGAATGGTGACTATGTTGACATGGTGGGATGATGGCTCTATGCGTCCTACGATAGAGTCATAAAATGCAGGTGGTGGGGTGACATTGTATGCTTGGTTGGATGAGGAGGCTTTATTGTGGTTAGGAAGCGGATCCTTGTAAGCTCTGAGGTTGGCGTTTGGTGATGGGTGGGTAGTTTGATCAAGGCCGACTAGGTTTTGGTCGATAAGGTCTTGGATGCAATGCTTTAGTTACATGCAGTCGGTTGTTTTGTGACCCACAATGCGATGGTACTCGTAGTAATCATTTTCATTGTACCATGCTGCTTTGAGCTCATTTTCTTGCCGTGGTCTAACGGGTGGGAGCGTGATCAAACTTTGCTTGAGACATCTATCGAGAATGTCCTCGATGGGCTCCCCTAAGGGTGTGAATTGCCTTCGAGGTTTGCGTGGTTTATTTTGACCTCTCTGATTATTTACATTTGTTGCATATGTATGCGCAGGTGATTGGTTCTGTACATGTTGGATGGCTTTCACATCTGTGACGCCGTCGTTTAGATTGTTCTTGTTCTTCCCCCAATAGCGTGATTTGTCATTTGATTGTGTATTGGCATTATTGTTTGTATTGGGGGTGTTGTTATTGTTAGATTTGTTGTTGTTGTTGTAGTCGTACAGCTTGATGGAGCCTTTGGCAATGAGGGCCCGTTTGATAGTGGTACCTTTGTCGATGACCTCTTCAAAGGTAGATGCACAAAGAATTTGTAAATGGAACCCTAATTCCTAATTGAGATTGGTCATGAACATGGTGACGAGTTGTTTCTCAGGAATGGGCCATGGGAGTTTTCTTTCTAAGCCTCTCCACCTTTGCAAGAAGGAAGTGAAGGCTTCTCTGTTCTTCTATTTGGTGTTGCAAAGGTCTATCATAGACATTTCGTGCTTGAAATTGTGGGAGAAGTGGTTTACAAATTTCTCCACAAGCTCAGGGAAAGTCCTAATGCCTGGGGGAAGATGTGTGAACCATTTAGCGGCTTGACCATTGAGGCTTCGTGGAAATAGTCTCATTAGATAGGTATCATTATTAGAGACTTCTAAGCAAGCGATGTAGAACTCCCTAAGGTGATCTCTAGGGTCTCCCTTTCCCTTGTATTTGTTGAATTTGGGTGTCTCAAAGTTCTTGGGGAAAGGGGGCATGTACAAAGTGCGATCAAATGGATAGGGGCAAATATCCTCAAAGGACTAATGCTTTCTCTTGCCCCAAGTTTGTAGGTCATCTACCTTTTGGATCAAGGATTGTACAACAGTTGTGAGATCCTATGGTTGTTGTGGTTGTTGTATGTACGCTTGTTGGTTGGTGAGATGTTGGAGATGGGGTGGGATTTGATGGTGGGGATGTGTTTGATTGAGGTGTTGGTATTGCAAGTTGGTGTTTGGGTTGATTGGTGCCTGATGTTGTTGAAGAACATGTGGTGGTATTTGGGGATTGGTTTGATGTTGTATAGATGATGTTATGGGGTTATGTGGATATGTGATAGTGGATGGATTGGTGTTGGGTATGTGGAAGTTGGATTGGTTAGATGTGTTGCAAGGTGGTTGTGAGAATAATTGCCGTAGGTATGCAATGGTTTGAGGGTTGGGTGGAGGTACACTCGTAGAGGTACTTGTTTGCGTGATGTTTCCTTGTATGCCCAAGGTGATTTGTGGCATGGAAGGGTTTATGTTGGTTGTGGTAGTGGATGTGGTAATGGGTTGGGAGGTGGTAGGGTTGGAAGTATTTGTGGAAATGGTAGATGTGGTAGTGGTAGAGGTTGTGTTGGCAGTAGATACGGTAGGTGTTGACATTTGAGAGATGTTAGGTTGGGTATTTGATGGGGTAGGAATTATTGTAGAGGTGGATGGTTGTGATGATGTTGTGATGGGGGGTAGTTGAGCACCAATTTTGAGGAGATGATCAAGATATCTATTCGGGTCCGACTGTAGGACTTTATCAAGTAGGTCCATGTTGTCGGCATCTTGCATAAAGCTCAAGACATCTAGATCATCTTGGGAAAGGGTGGGGACATTTTGTGTTGTTGTTGGTGGTGGTGGTGTTGGTTGTGATTATTGTTGTAAGTAACTAAAGGGATTTTCATTGGGGCCATATGGGGGGATGTAAAAGTATGTAGATGGGTTGTATGTTTGATAGATGGGTATGTTGGTGCTGTTGGTATTAGGCATGCCAAATTGCCACTGTTCCACCATTTCTTGATTCTTTTTGTGTTGTGATCTCATGATGGGCATACGCGTATGGGTTTGATTTCTATGAGTAGAGTGGAATGGGGATGGAGACCTTAGAGAATCAGATTGATTGTGTTGGACCCAAAGATGGATGCGGTAGTGAGATGAAGTAGAAGAAAGGATGCGGTGGAAGATCAATATGTCTTTCTAAAGGTTTTAACCTAAGGGTGATATGAATGGATGATATTGATTTTTGCACAAATTTTGGACCAGAGATGGATGATGATGATGTTTGTTTTGAGGATGATCTTGATGAAAAAGGGATTTTGAATTTGATTTTTTGATTTTGATTGATTAGGATGATTAGGATGATGTTCTTGATGGTCAACAAATTGAGCTTTGTAAGATCTAGATTTTGTGTTGGCACAAAGGGATATTTTTCTTTGTTTGGTGTAGACTAATGACATTACGCAAAGAGGGGTGATTTGTTTGTTTTTCTTGAAAGGTAGACTAATGAATTTTCAAGGAAAATGTGATGTTAATGATGAGATCTAGATCTAACTTTGGCTCAAAAGGATGACAAGCTTTGGTTGATGATTTGTTGATGGGTGTTTTGATTTGGGTTTTAGATTTTTTGAAATGATTTGTTTTGGTCCAAGGAGATATGCAAAAAGATTGAAGGGAGGATGGATAGATATGGATTTGGGCTGATTGTGATGTAGCAAAGGGGTCCAACAATGGTGGTGATTGATCCTCTAAGGTCAAATGGAAGGTGTGATTTTGGAAATTTTTTGAAGAAAATGGATAGGCTGTTGTCAGATTTTTGGAATGTGAATATGGATTATGGCTGAGCAAAGGGTGAAGATCACAACTGGATAGGTCTCAGTTTTAGGCAAGTCAATCTGAAAATAGTGCTAATACACATGTGAAATGGCACCAAATTCAGACAGAGATGGTGCTAAAACAAGATAGTGTTTGTCAAGGTCCTAAAAAGATAGATTTTTGATGGCAAATTTTTTGGATTTTCTTTGTTTGAAATGTGATCAAATGATTTGGTTTGTCTCTTGGCAATGTTGTTGCAAACAATTCAAGCACAATAATCACACAATAATCAAGATTTTTGTTTGTTTTGAAAAAAGATGTGTGATTTTATTTAACAAGCACTTTGAACAACCTAAGGCAAGGATGTGACAATATTTGTTGAATCCCCTAGCTGCGCCTATTCAAAGCGGGTAGCTCCAGGATCTTGGTAGCACCAGCTCCTCCTTACAATTGTGCACACTTCTCATGCATCCAAGATCCAAGTTTCTTATAAGGCTTGTCCCTCACCAAACCTTTAGATTGTCCCTGCTACCTCGGCTAAGAACCGCATGAATCGATGCCGCTTCAAAGGTTTCCCTTCTGCGTCAATAAATAGAAGGATTTTGGCTTGCTAAACAATGGTTCTTAGTAAGGGCATCTATTCAAGTGGTTATACATGCCGCAGCGCTACTCTCCGTTATGGAGTCTCCTAGCCTCCAAGGGTTACGCCTTGGAGGGTTTTGGGGGAGGTTGGCTGTCGGTATAACTAAACAACACCTGTTGCTTGAGACTTTCGTCCCAAACACCTTATTTTATATAGCAGCTTGGAAGAGCTTGGCTTTAGCTTGATGCCGCTTGGGTCATTCCCACCTTTCGAAGCGGGGTGGCAGGCCCTCTAAGGATTACAAAAGCAATACAATCATAAAAATACTTTTGATCCCCAAGTTCATACAAAGATGCGATGGGAGAGCATACGTATTATCTATGATTGCATTACACTAAACATGGTTCATTTTTAGATCTTTGGATTTAGTTGGGTGTGATTAATGCAAGTTTTGTGAGAAGCTTTGATTCCCAAGGTCACCAAAATGGTGCGAGGGATGAGCATATGCTTTTTCACACCACAAGCAAAAGATCACAAAACACTTCACACAATTTAGAATGATTTTCTTCATTATATGTGTGAAAGATGCAAGTTGTTGTTCTTTTTAACCCAATGCTTTCAATTGATGCAATTTGTGGTTCATTTTAAAGCCCAAATTGAGGTGTTTGGATTGTTGGTTGTTTGGTGCACAAATTGTAAATTTTAGAGCATCAAATTAAATGTTTGGGCACACACACACACAAGAGTTTGTTTTGATTGTTCAATTTTAATTGCACCAAATCAAAATGTTTGACTAACTAGCATGCAAAGGGTTCATTTTAAGATTTCCAAATTGAAGTGTTTTGCTAAACTAGAAATCAAACCATCTTGCAAAAAAGCTTGTTAGTATCCGCAATATGACTTGCAAAACACTTGTCAGTACCTGCACATGCAGCAAAGTTAGTTTCAGAAATAGCGCTAAAACAAAGGTATGATAGCGCTACTGCGGAAAGAAAACAGACAGAACTTGACACTTTTACAGATGGCACTAATTAATAAGATAGTGCCAAAACAAGACCCTGAAGGCGCCAAAACATAATATGGCGTCACAATATTACAATGAAGGTGCTATTCAAATACATAGCACTAATAACATATCACAATAACGCTAAACTAGGAAATAGTGCTCAAATAACTCTATGAATGCGCCATTGCACAACTTGTCAAACGGTCTGTTTACACCTGTAGATAGTGCCAATCTGGGGGATAGCGTCGATACGGGGTTGAATGCGTCCGACCTGCAAAAATAGGTTCTATAACAAAAATGGAGGGTCAGGCTGCACACACTAGATGTCCCATTAGCATTGTTAGTGTTGATAAATGGAAAACAAGACAAAAGAGGAGCCCAAAGTGCATGTGTAAATTTTATGAAAAATTTGGCATAACTTCCCCTTGCATTTCCTATTATTCCTGCAAAACAGAGAGCAGTTTAAGCGCAAAAAATAGCAGGAAGACCGTTAGAAATGAGACATGTGAGTTTGAGGTTAGATCAATAATGAGAAAAATGCATAAACTTGGATGATGAAAATGGATGGAGAGAGGTTCTATTTATAGATTTTTGGAAGGGATTTTGATCCAAGGGTGGAGATTAATTTGGAAGATCAATGGTGGAGGATAAAAGTAATGTGGAGGGCCTAAATTCAATCTTGAATGAATGGGGGCTAGGAATAAAAGTGAATCTTTTATTCATTTTAGAAAAAGGGGTATTAAATGAGTATGGGTGAGGAAGGATTATTTTTGAATTAAAGATTCATATGGGGGAATGTAAATGAATTAAAAATTCATTTGAGGAAGAGAGGAAATAAATGAGTATGGGTTTGTAAGAAAAATTAAATGTGATGTGGGATGTTTTTAAATAAAAAATTGACTTATGTGGATTTAATTCAATTTTTTATTTGGAGGATGTGGGGAAGGGTGTTAAACAAGGTTTGACCACCCAAATGAAGGGGTTAGGATTAATTAATCACATATTTTATTTAATTAATCCTAGGGCTATGATGAGGTAGGCTAGGGTAGGCAATTAAATAATAGCTATTTAATTATTTAGGGTAGGGATAGGTCAATTAGTAGGCTGGATTAATTAGTTAACATGGTTTTAACTAATTAATTGGATTTAGTAAAAAGGGGGAAATTAGTTTAATAAATATTGCATATTTATTAAATCAATTGGCTAAGGTTGGGACTATTGAATTAATGAAATTAATTCAATTGTTGGGATAAAATGATGGAAAATAGGGTAATGAAGGGATAATTAATTAAATAAAAATTTAATTAATTGGTTAGGAGGGAAATTGACATGATTAGGGATGTCAAGAGTCGGTTTGATGGTAGAAGACATTTTTAGGTGTCTACAGGATCAATTACTTTTGATGGAAAGCATAATACAGATGGTGTTCTTTATGTCAAAGGCTTAAAGCATAATCTTCTAAGCATTGGACAAATGTGTGACAAAGGGTATAATCTGATGTTTAAGGATAATGGGTGTGAGATAAGGAAAAGCTCTAAAACCTTAATTGCTACTGGTAAGAAGACTCATGGTAATGTTTATCATTTGAAGGGTACTAATAATTGTTGTTTGTTGGCTCAGACAAATGAATGCTAGTTATGGCATAGGAGAATGTTTCACATTAACTTTGACAATTTGGTGAGAATAAGCACAGTACAAGCAGTGAGAGACCTACCTAAGATTGTGAAGCCTACAAATGCTATGTGTAAAGAATGTCAGTTTGGGAAGATGACAAAGACTACTTTCAAGAGAAAAGAACAATTCTCTACCGGTTTGTTGGAGTTGGTGCATACAAACTTATGTGGCCCAACAAGAACAAGAAGTCTACAAGGTGATAGATATTTCATGCTTCTTATTGATGATTATTCATGAATGACATGGGTTACCTTTCTTAGAGAAAAATCAGAAGCTCTAGACAAGTTTAAAGTGTTCAAATCTATGGTTGAAAATGAGATGGATTTGAGAATCAAGTGTTTGAGATCTGACAGTGGTGGTGAGTTTACTTCAAATGAGTTTAATGCTTTCTGTGAAGAACATGGAATAAAGAGACACTTGTCTGCTCCCCGGACTCCTTAACAAAATGAAGTGGTTGAAAGAAAGAATAGAACTATTCAAGAAACTGCTAGAATAATGATCAAGGAAGTAGATCTACCAGAAGTATATTAGAAAGAAATAATACACACTGCTATCTACATTCAGAATAGAGTTCTAGTCAGAGCAAAAGAAACAAAGACACCTTATGAGCTTTGGTTTGGAAGAACTCCTACTATCAAATACTTCAAAGTTTTTGGAAGCAAATGTTACATCAGAAGAGAAGAAGAATTAGGAAAGTTTGATGCTAGATGTGATGAAGGAATATTCCTTGGGTACTCTATTAAGAGAAAGGCTTACAGATGCTATAATAGAAGACTGAGAAAAATCATTGAAAGTGTAAATGTTAAAGTAGATGAAGATATTAAGTCATATGGATATGAGTCAGATAGATCTGCTGATACAGAAAAGGTTGAAATAGACAAAGAAAATGAAGTTCAGATTGAAGTGCAAGCTACTCCTGAAGAAGAAGTTCAAGATGAAGCTCTAAAAAGAATTCCTAAAACTCCTAGGTATGTGCAAAGAGATCACTCTAAAGATCAGATTATTGGTGATAAAAGGAAAGGTGTGTTGACAAGAAGCAGAGCTGTAGAAGATCAAGTAAATCTTTGTTTACTCTCAAAGGTGGAACCTAAAACAATAAATGAAGCATGCAATGATGAACATTGGGTCAAAGCAATGGAAGAAGAACTAATGTAGATTGAGAAGAATAAGACTTGGGAACTTGTCCCAAGACCTATAAACAAGAATGTGATAGGAACAAAGTGGGTATTCCAGAACAAACTAAATGAAGTTGGAGAAGTTGTGAGAAACCAAGCAAGACTTGTGTGTAAAGGCTACTCACAAGTGGAAGGAATAAATTATGAAGAGACCTTTTCTCCGATGGTAGGAATGGAAGCTATCAGACTATTTTTGGCATTTGCTGCACATAAAAATTTTAAGGTATACTAGTTGGATGTGAAGTCTACTTTCTTGAATGGTGAGTTAGAAGAAGAAGTCTACATAGAGCAACCAGATGGATTCTAGCTATTAGACAAACCAAATATGGTATACAAATTGAAGAAGGCTTGGTATGGGTTGAAGCAAGCTCCCATAGCTTGGTATGCAAGATTGGATAAGTACCTGTTGTAGCAGGGATTCAGTAAAGGGTCCGTAGATAGAAACCTGTACACCAAAATAAGTGGAGACTAAATTTTGATTGTTTAGATCTATGTTGATAACATCATATTTGATGGAAATGAAGGTATATGTAAGAAGTTTGCAGATGAGATGCAAAAAGAGTTTGCAATGTCTATGTGTGGTGAAATGAACTTCTTTCTTGGACTACAAATCATTCAAACTAGTAAAGGTATTTTCATTTCGCAATCCAAGTATGTTAAAGAGTTGTTAAAGAAGTTTGGAATGGAGGACTCTAAACTGGTACGTACACCTATGGTTACTAGTTGGAAGTTAAGCAAGAATGATGAATAACCTAAGACTGATCAGAGCAAGTATAGATCAATGATTGGAGGACTGCTTTTGTGAGGTCTACTATTTCACTCCCTTATTTTTGCTCATTCCATATTACTGTTGGAGACATTTTAGACATTTGGGCACTATTGATCCCAATATGCAGACTCTCTAGACTATACTTCTTTATTTTGGTTAGTTTTGTTTAGTATGTTGTGATGAGATTAGATCCTGATTTTTATTCTCTGATGATGATTAGACATGTGATATGCATTATGATATTTTTTTAGATACTAGTTGTGGGATTATGTTATGGATTTATTATGCGATATTTAACTTGCGTTGGTTTATAGAAATGCAAATTATGAATCTAATTATGATGTGATTTTTATGATGTTTTATATGATTATGCAATGGTGTGAGTGTATGTTTTTCCTTGTTTCAGCTATGATATACATGATTGGATTAATCTTTTGTTTAAGTACGCATGTGTTTTTTCCAAGCCACAGAAAATCAGAGGTCATCCCACACATTTTGTGAAATCTCATGTTGAACCGATCTAGTTCCAAGAGGAACCAAGATCAACTATGTAAATGCATGATAAATTTTCGTAATGTTGGTGTCTGGTGTCTTTTGGGCTAGGTCTACCTATTTTTCATTGGTTTTATTACAGTGTTGTGAATGTGTAATGTTTATTTGACTTTAATAGTATTTTAATTTTTATGACCCCTTTTCATGTGATTGTATACATCCTATGGTGCTCAAAATGGGTTAAAAGTGACCCTGGGTTGTACCTTTAGGGTCTAAGGACCATTTGAGCTTGTCTAACCCTAGGATAACTCCCATTTGGTCACTTAAACTTCACCCTGAAGTAAAGTGACGAAAATGAAAGTTTGGGGAGGAGTGGAAGGTTGGGTCAAACACTCAACCTTATCCACACCTCATTCCAAGCATTGGGGTACCTTGCATTGAAGGCTTGGGGAGTCTTCAAGACCCCTAATTATGGAGGACCCAACTCCAAGGCTCTCTCACACTAGTGAGAGTATCTTGGGGTTTTGTGGGCTTTCATGGGAGGATAGGATTGGGACACTTGTGGTACCCTCATCCTTTTTGGGCTCCACCTTGCTCTCACACATGTGTGAGAGAGCACAAGTGGAGGGGGCAAGACTTGGTGGAATGGGAGGGTGACATGTGTCGCCCCCACATTCCATGAATCTTGCAAGTGGATGTGAGGAGGAAGGAGAAGGTGACATGTGTCACCTTCTCAAATCTCAAGGCTCATGAAGAGAGCCTATTTTAATCCCTCTTGAAGAGAGGGAGAGGGTTGTTGATTTGATTACATTTTTCATTTTATTTTGAAATTAGGGAGAGAGTTAGAGGGAGTTTTTGAGGCACATTTGGAGAAGGACTTGGAGGTGGAGTTGGAAGGGCTCTACTTCAACTACCTACCATTGTTGGGCTTATCAAGGTAGGATTCAAGGCTTGATGCCTTTCCTTATGTATTTACTTTACTTGTGTTTTTGCATTGTGTGTGTTTTGTATTTTTTTGTTGTGGGGTTTTGAGGGTGTTTGTAAGAGCCTCTCCATTTGGAGAAAATTCTCAACATGTGTGGGGTGGGGGAGGAGTGAACCTCCTTGAGGTCACATTCCTTATGTTGGTAATTTGGCCTTGAGGGCAAGACTATGAGTATGAGCATTTTTGTATGGCATGAGTGCCATGGAGGAATATATGTGTTCTTGGTATAAGTAATTGGGCTTGAGGCCTTGTTTGTGTTGAGCTTTTTGAGATATTTGGAGTGGCCTCTTGAGTTGAGTGATGTCCACTCCCCTACCCCTTCAAATTCATTTTTATGAGTTTTGTAATGTGTTAAACCATGGGTTTTCTTCTTTTTTGTTGGTTGGTTTATTGTTGTGTTGTGGAGTGAAGAATCCTTGTGTGTGGATGACCTCCAAGCTCGAGGGTGACTCATTAGTGAGTCTATGGTAGGGAGGAGAGCGGTATTGAGTGGCTTGTTTTCCCTCCCTTGTTTGGGTTATGTAGGTGTTATTGTTGGCTTGGGAGCTTGGAGGAAGTACTATAAAATTATGCCCATTGTTGTTTCTTTGGGCTATTAAGAGTCTTGGCCATGTTTGGCCTTTGCATTATTGTTTCAAAAAACAAAAGAGAGAAAATTACTCTCTCCTATTATGTAAAGTTTAAATGTTTTTATGTTGAGTATACTCTAGTTTGGATGTTAGAAAAATGTATTACTCTTCTTGTTGTATTTGTTCTCAAATATATTTATTCTTGGTTCTCATTTACATGTATTTTCAAGAAAATGATAGAAGAGTTGATAAGTGTCAAATTGCACTCATAAAATACACCATTTTTGCCTCTCTTTTCCCCTATTCAGTTCATCTTCCTTGTGTCTGCACTCAAATTAGTTAAGCAAGATTGTTCTAATTTGTGATTAATTAAGATAGATTACTTGAGATTAGAATTTCTTATTAAGTGGCTAATGTGCATGGGATTAATGGAAAAATGCAGAATTTCTCTTTCTTTTTGAATCAGCAGGTGTACATATCAGAAACAATAGTTTTGTGCATCTCTGGAGATCACCTTCAATGATCTCTGGAGACTATAACAAAGAACAGTGACACCTGGGTTTTGAAGATTTGGGGAAATGACTCTCCGGAGCTCGGTGAATGTCTGGAATATCTCTGGAGCTCTGCGAGTGTCTGGAATATCTCTGGAGCTCTGCGAGTGCTTGGAATATCTCCAGAGCTGCAGACAAGAACAGCTATCTTCGAAACCTCCTAAGAACAGGGCATGTTCCAGTCAAAGCCACCAATCAAACACTTCAGCAGCAATCCTAACACCCCCTTACTTCACTCAAATCATCACCTAAGTGATGAAGGGTCAACTATCAGTTAAACTGCTGAAGTTTTATCTTTCCAAAGATTTTTCATAAGTTACGAATTGAACTAATCCAATATTCTTATTTTCAAGGCTTTAATGCCCAAGTGTATTAAGATCTAAGCTTAGACCTCTGAGTGGACTTTTGTTCCACTCAAGTCTACCCTTTTGCATGGTGATCTTTCATAAGTTAGACATTTAAGTACAAATAAGAGGTGGTGTCATCTCCTAGAAAGACTGATAGATAAGTTCAGTGATATATCATCACTCTTTTTATATATACTTTCAGAAATAGTAATGAAACGACAATGATAAGATTATTCTGATTTTTAGAGATTTCAGTTCTGTTATAGCCATACATTTCTCATGAATATAAAAATGAATGAATTGGACTGAATTTAGTTAGATCATCTTTAGTGCTGATTTCCTACAATAGCCTTCAACCTCAAAGGTGCGGAGCAAGGGCCCACTCTCACCAATCAGGCAGGAGGCTAGTATCTCTGTTTTATTGTTTCAAGTTTTCTTTTATAAAAGTATTTCCTGTTTTAGTAGATAAATGCATGTTATCGTTCTTTGCTTTGAGTACATTTCCTATTTTATTCTGTTTTACAGCATTCATTACATTTATTCAACAAGTAGATAGATTAGTCATTCTTTTAAGCTTTAGGATTAGCTATAAACTGGTCACTTAGAATCCCTAGTTGCAGACAGCCATAGACACAGCCCTGGTTCTTTGACATCTGAAAATAGATTAAATGATGAGGTACAGCGACAACCTGTCATTTTTGGCGCCGTTGCCGGGGACTTAGTTTGTGTTAATTAGGGACACTGAGTTAAAAATAGTTTTTAGAATAGATCTGTATGGTTAGAGCTAGAGATCTTAAAGGAAGATATATTAAGCAGACACCCCAACAACACACCATAGGAGAAAGCAATGAGGTGGTACAAAATCTTGTTGAAGAAGGAAACCTAGATCTTAATTTAGAACCTGCACTTCAAAACAACAATCCCTTAGGTCCTACAGATATTCCACTTGCCAATTATATCTAGGAATTACAACAAAAAGTTGAGGCAGATCCTTTGGTAGAACCTAATTTCCTAGAACCTCAGGAAGAAGAACTAGTATTAAACATGGAAAATGATAATCATGGGGAAGAGGAAAATCAGGCCACAAGAACCTTCTCATATCCTATTGTTTTGGCTACTGGAGACAATGCTCCCATGAAGAATATCTCACCAGCACATCTGCCAAATTTCAGAGGACTTTCCTCTGAGGATCTAGATCAGTTCTTGTTTGAATTCAATGTAGTCTACCAAACTTATGATTATGGATTAGATAACCAGAAACTCAAATTGTTCCCTTCCACCTTGAAAGATTCTGCAATGAGATGGTTTATGGGTTTACCCCAGGGTTCTATCCGTTCTTGGGATCAAATGGAAACAGAGTTTTTGGAAAAATACCAAGATTATTGCAGATCCAGTAATAAAAATGAAGAACTATTTAAAATTAGGCAGGGCGAGGAAGAATCCTTAGAAGACTATGTGGATAGGTTTAATTTTGCCTTGAGAAGGTATGGCAATCCGGTAAATCACTCCTTGGCCAAAACCCTATTTATAAAAGGATTGGATAAAGAATCAAAACAGGCACTGGACCTAATGGGAAAAGGGAACATTAACAAAATGGAAATACCTGACATAGAGGAACTCTACAGGAATTATTCTAGAACTCAAGATGGAGTAAGGTCATCCAAAACTTTTAAGGGGAAGAATGAGATAGGACAGTTGATGGAGGAAATTGCAAATCTAAAAACAGATATTCTGGTCCAACTAAATACCACATTGGATGGGATCCAAGCAAAAACCAGGACAATTGATCAAAACAGAGCAACTGAACCACTTTCCATTTATTGTCCTAGGTGTAGAAACAAACACCTGTTGAGAGAATGTCCCTTGGACAAATCAGAGATTTGTCAAATCTGTGATAGGGAGCATCCTACCAGTCAGTGTAGTCAGCTTCCAGCCTTGAAAAGATTGAGTAAAAAGAATGTTGTGATAGAGGAGGAGTTGAACTATGTGGGATAGAAACAAGCCAGAAATTTCCCTTATAATCAGTACCCCATCCAGTCTTCTTATAGGGGTCCTACTAATTGGGGAAATAATTAGTGGAATCCAGTTTGGTATGGCCTTCAAAATAATCCTCCTTGGGGACAGCAGGATTGGAAAAACCAAAACTGGCAAAATCAGCCTTGGGGAAATCAACAATGGCCACCACAGTTTGGGTCACAAGGCATGCAACCACAATGGGGTCCTCAACAGGGATATCATTAACAATACCAAGGACAACCTAGATGTTTCCAACCTCAATAGCAAGCTTTACTAACTGGATCCTCCAACACACAGGGTCAAATGTAGAATGAACCAGTTAGTCAACCACTTTTACCAGCTCAGCCTATACCAAACCCACGGAATAAATAGGGAGCAGCTGTCTATATGATAGAGCAAGAAAATCTGGCTGGAATTAATGCTATATATTCAAATAATCTCCAGCTGCATTCTGGGAAAGCATTCCCAAGACCTTCTCCTCCAACTATAGTTGAAATAACCAATGATGAGGAACCTGAAAATCCATCCAATCAACTCCCAGAGGAGATTACTAATGAAAAGGTGCTAGAAAAATCAACCACAGACAACTCCGGAGTTACTCCTAAAAAGCCAGCTCCGAAGAACAGTCTAGAACACAATTCTGATAAGAGCTCCGGAGATGCTCCGGAGATGGAAAAACTAGCACCCTACCCAGAACGACTTAAACAAAATGCTCCCCAGAGAAAGGTTTTACAAAAACAAATCCAACCCAATCAGGAATCAGAACTTTTACAAGAACTCAAGCAGCTAAACATTGAAATTCCTCTCCTCTAGGCCATCAGAGATGTACTAGAACTAAATCAATTGATCAAATAGTATTGCATCAAAACATAGGGCAGAAAGAAAAGTTTTCCCTCCACAATAGAGGTGGAAGGAAAGGTAATGGATCTATTGATGGGAGAAATTCTCCTCCCAAAATATGGAGACCCTGGGAACCCTGTCATAATAGTTTTCATCTCGGGGGTAGAAATTTCAAATGTTCTGGTTGACTTAGGAGCAACAATTAATGTGATGACAGTTCATACAATGGACAAGTTAGCTCTGTCAGGTATCCAATCCACGACTACAATTCTTCAACTTGTTGATCAGTCAGTAGCTGTTCCAAAGGGAGTGATCACTGATGTACCTGTTGTAATAGATTCATGGGAATTTCCAGTGGATTTCTTAATACTGGAACCTAGAAACCAAAGAAATGCTTATCCGCTGATTTTAGGAAGGCCATGGCTAGCTACTGCAGTAGCATCTATTGATTGTCGAACTAGAGATATGGTCATTTCTAATGGGATAGATTTAAAGAAAATATCTCTGTATCCTCCAACTAAACCATTGGTGCATTACACAGGAAGAGTATGGGTGGATGAACCGGATAACATGAACAACAGTGCCTCATTAGCTATGGTAACCATTAGGGAACATCTGGGAGAATTAGGAGAAGAAGTATACTATGATACAATAGAAGACTTCACTCACATCCTAATCAACAAAGATGTGATGAAACTCGCCCAAGACCCTCAGAGAAAACTTCTCATTTCTTCTCATTGTACCCTTGCCAACATTATTCCTTGTGGGGAAACCTTTTTTAGGGACTTAGCCACCTTCCACATGTTACTCCCACATTCTTGTCCTCTCAATGCCATGACACCAATGTATGGACCCACCACATCTATGGATCAAATTACAAAACAGGTCATGATTTTGCTAGGGAAAACACTTAATATAAATACTCAGTTAACAGCAAGTCAGGAAGAAAAACTTATTCAGCTTTTGGTTTCCCACTCAGCATCTTTTGCCTGGGAATACCAAGATATGAAAGGCATACCTCCTGAAATCTGTACCCATCATATCTACACTGAGGATATTAAACCTGTCAGACAACCACAAAGAAGATTGAATCCTGCCTTAAAGGACATTGTCAAAACTGAAATAGAAAAATTACTCCAGGTAGGGTTCATATATCCAATCTCAGACAGTCAATGGGTCTCACCCCTTGTCATTGTGCCTAAAAAGAATGGGAAATGGAGGGTGTGTATTGATTATAGAGAACTCAACAAGGCCACAAAAAAGGACTACGTTCCCTTACCATTTATTGACCAAGTTCTGGACAACCTTGCTGGGAGAAAGTATTTTTCTTTTTTAGATGGATTCAGTGGGTATAATCAAATTCAAGTAGCACCTGAGGACCTAGACAAAACAACCTTCACATGCTCTTGGGGAACCTTTGCTTACAAAGTTCTTCCTTTTGGGCTGTGCAATGCCCCAGCTACATTTCAGAGACTGGTTCTAGCTATTTTTGCTGAACTGGCTAATGAATGCATGGAAGTCTACATGGATGACTTTACTGTGTATGGGAATAACTTCGAGGAAGCTCTCACAAACCTTGGAAAAGTACTAAAATGTTGTAATAAAAATTGACTGTCCCTTAGCCATGAGAAATGTTTTATGATGGTGGAGGAAGGAATTGTTTTGGGACACCATATTTCAGAAAAAGGGATTAGAGTGGATCAGAACAAGATAGAAGTAATCACACAGTTGCCTTCACCCAAAAATCAGACTGATGTCAGAAGTTTTCTAGGTCATGCAGGCTACTCTAGGAGGTTCATAGAAAATTTTAGCAGAATAGCTGCCCCCCTGTTTACCGTGCTTAACAAGGAAACAGAATTTCTTTGGACAACAGACTGTCAATTAGCATTTGAAACTTTGAAGGAGAAGCTTACTGTGACACCAGTTTTAAGGGGACCTAATTGGACTTTACCATTCCACATACAACTGATGCTTCAAATGAATCCATTGGGGCTATTTTAGGACAAAAAGAGGAAGGAGAGAGTATGCATGCCATTTATTACATCAGCAAGAACCTTACCTCTGCAGAAAGAAATTATACAACAACTGAGAAGGAATTCTTGGCAGTTATCTATGCTATAAACAAATTCAGACATTATATTACTGGATATAAAATATTTGTGCACACTGATCATGCAGCCATCAAGTACCTAATGAATAAACCAATAGTAGGTGCAAGGATCATCAGGTGGTTATTGCTCTTGCAAGAATTTGATATTACCATAGTTGATAATCCAGGAAAGTTTAATTTGGTTGCTGATTTTCTGTCAAGATTGCATACAGGAGGAGAAGATCAACCAGTGAAGGACAAATTTTTAGATGAACATCTTTTTGCCATATCCACTACTGCACCTTGGTTTGCTGACATAGCTAATTTGTTAGCTACAGGCTTGTATCCATCTCATTTTACTTCAAAACAAAGAAAATGTTTGCTTAAAGAAAGCTTATCCTACAAATGGTTGAATGGTTTACTATTTAAATGTGGTCCTGATTTCATTCTACGCAGGTGCTTGAAGGCTGATGAGACTTTTGATGTGTTGAGAGCATGTCATGATGAGCCATCTGGTGGCCACTACTCTTTTCACAGGACAGTCCACAAGATCCTTGGAGCTGGTTACTACTGGCCTTCTCTTCATAAAGACACAAAGAAGTATGTGCAGCACTGTGACCAGTGCCAAAGGATGGGGCAGCCCACCTTTACCTAAGAAATGCTGCTACATCCTCAAGTCATGATGGAACCCTTTGAGCAATGGGGTCTAGACTTTGTAGGACCAATCTCACCGCCATCATCAGGCAAGGAGTATATTCTAGTATGCACAGACTATGTTACTAAGTGGGCTGAGGTTCAAGCATTACAGTTTGCAAGAGAAGAAAAAGTTGCTGATTTCCTTTACAATAGAATTTTCTTGAGGTTTGGAGCCCCAAAATCAATAGTTTCAGATAGAGGACCTCAATTTACTTCATAGGTAATCAAGGCATTCACAGATTTATACCAAGTCAAGCACAGAAAAGCTTCACCTTACCATCCTCAAGCAAATGGGTAGGTAGAAGTAACCAACAGAGAACTTGAGAATATCCTAACAAGGACAGTGGCAATGAACAGAAAGGATTGGGCTAATAGACTACCTGAAGCAGTTTGGGCTTACAACACAACTTGGAAGTCCACAACAAAGTTTTCACCATATGAACTAGTTTTTGGGAAAAAGCCTATACTATCTATAGAATTTGAACTCCAGACACTTAAAACTGTATTGGATGTTGGGCTACCACTGTATACAATTCAGCAGAACATAATTCTTCAGCTCAATGAGTTGGATGAGATTTGGACAGAAGCCATTCAGCAAACAGAACTGGTTCCGTACCAAAGGAAACAATGGCATGACCAACATATCAAGAGGAGGAAATTTCAACAAGGAGATTAGGTTCTTCTCTATGATTCTAAATTCAAAGAATTCAAAGGGAAATTACAAACTCACTGGCTGGGTCCTTATCAAATAAAGGAAGTGTTTGAAAATGGAACTGTATTATTGCAACCAATTGATGGGAGTACAAACACATTTCTAGTAAATGGTCACTGGATAAAGCTCTACAAAAGACCGTCTACTAAAGAAGAGTTTCTTGATAATCTGAGTTTTGATACAGGGGATACCACCTCTGTCACGGTGTTGGAATAATAAGATTAAAAAAAAAAAAAGGTTGAAAACCAGCAATGACTGCCTTCTAAAAAAAAAAAAATTTAGAGAAAGATGGAAAACCAGCAAATGGCTGTCTTCTCGACCAAGGGAGTTGAAAACCAGTAAAATGGTGGTTCCCTTCTCCAGGACAGTTGTAATAATTGAGCTCCGGATATGATCAGTTGCCAAAAATTGGCCCAATGCATCTCCGACACTTTCCATTAAGGAACACCTCCGGCGCTTTCCAATAAGGAGCACCTCTGGCGCTTTCCAATTAGGAGCACCTCCGGCGCTCTGTTAATAATGCCGACAGTGTCCATAATAAAGGCGGGACCTACCTCGCTAGGTGGTAAAGTAGACAACTCATATGATGAGGTCATCATGACTCATCTTCTACTTTATCGCACAGCATAAATAAAATTAAGATACTAATAATTGCAGGAGTGACCACAAGTCGACGCTGACATCACCCGTGGGCGTGGATCTTAGTGCCACTCAGTGCAATGATTGCAGGTCGCATGCAAGTAGGAAGCGGATGTCATTTCGGCCGCCATTTAAATGCCACGACGTGTGCAGTTTCCAAAACGGCGCAGCATTTCTCCCGCGTACGTTGCCTCATCATTAAAACTGATTCAGGTAAATCTGTTTTTCATTAATCATTAATTAGTAATTGTCCTATCTTTCTATTTTGGGTACTGCTGTGATGACACGTCCCTCCGCCATCATTTCCTTTTTCACATCCAAGCATGCCGCCATCTGTGCCTTAATGCCACCTTACCTCCGGAGCGCCCTGTCAGTCCGTTACAATTATGGCTGCTTTGGTCCCTTAACCCATCTACATAAACCTAGCCTGAAAATAATAGCATCCCTCATTCAAACCTCCGGAATAGACTGAAGCATAAGATAAATTAAACAACTCTCCAGAGCCCTCAGAGTAATTTGAATAGCACTCTGGAGCCCATAGAGAACAGAGGGACAGATAGACTGCAGATCGCAGAAGAAAAGAATAAGACATAGAAACTGCCATCAATTCAGCAATGGGGGTCAAGAAAAAGTCTGAGCCAAAAAGTACTGTGGGCCTTTTAAAGGATGCAGCTGCAGCAAATATTTTAAGGACTGCTGGATGGTTTGATTTCCTAGACAAGTTCGAGGGGTTTCAGGAGGACATTGTGGATGAATTCCTTAGGAATTTAAGAGACGACCAGACCACTGTGAGAGGGAACCAAATCAGTCTCTCCTCCACAATTATCAACCACATCTCCAGACTCCCTGAACAAGGTGAGAGGTTCCACCACCTGAAAACCTTGTATACAGAGTTAATTAAAAAAATTTCTATTCGTGGTGAGCTTGCCATTCAATTGCATATGAATAAAAATGAGGTCAAAGGAATTTTGAGATCCACTCTCCCAAACCCTTGGGCAACTGTTGCTACCTGGTTAATGAAATATTTTACCTATGATGGCCAATTCTCCATAGTCTTAGGGCCTATAATGAAAATGCTCATTTTTCTCAGACATGGAAATAGGCACCCCGAATATAACATAAATATCCCTAATTTCCTCTATTCTACCATCAGGGCAACTGCAGAAAAATACCAGTAGGGTAAGGGACCCATGAAACATCATGGCCTCATCTTCCTGATAGTCAAGCACCATTTCTTATCTCAGGCCAATGGGGACGAACTATTACAGAACTTTCTTGAGCATAACCCTCAGGTCAGAGCACCAGAGATAACACAAACAGAGGATGAGAGTTCTCCCTCTCATCATGGTGAAGAAACCGAGCCTACAGCCTCCTCCACAGCTTCTCACAAAAGAACATCACCCTCATAGGAGGCTACATCATTTGCAGCCCCTGTTCCTAACAAGAAAAGAAAAGGCAAACAAATTGCAGAGCCTGCTCCTACACGGCCTCTATATATGACTCGGTCAGTCAGGCGACAAATGACTTCACCTGAGGGATCTAGGCCTAGGGAATTAACAGAGGAAAAAGTAGGGCAGGGAATTGAAGGGAGATGGTGGGTTGAAGAACCATCCCATGACTCCAATGAGGTACCTCTGGTCCGAAAGAGGAAACAAAGTGAAAATTCTCCAGCACCTTCTGTTTAGTTGGAGTCAAGTCCAGTCTCAACACCACAATGTGCTCCGGAGACAGGAAGCTTACCAACTGTTACTATCTCCTCAGATTCTGAGGAAGGAAATCCTGCTCTGGAGGCACTAGTTCCACCTGTGCTCCGGAGAAGCAAAAGGAAGAGGCAGCTCTCACAGGCTGAGAAGGATACTGCCCTGCTCGCTGAGGCACTCTTGGAATTGAGCACATATGAGGACAAGGCAGGACCTTCAGTTGTGCCAGTAGCAGCAAAGGATCCTCAGGACAAGGGCATTGCAGAAAAAGAAACAGGGCACACAGATACATTGGGAGAAGCAGGGCAGGTGGCCATGGATAATCTTGATAATCAGCCACCAGCCACAAAAACAAAGGCAGAAATTCTATCACATCCCTCTGACCAAGAAGATATAGAGATCTCAACAGAGCAACAATTAATGGACGAAATTGAGAATTTAAAAAGAATGCTCTGGAGAAAGAATTTATTTATTACTGACCTCAAGAAGGTCAGGGTAGAAATGGAGATGGAACTGAAGCAAACTATTGCAGAAATCCAAACAGACCTCCAAAACAAGGACAGAATCATCCAGGAGAAGGCGGCAGAGTTGGAAACACAGAAAGGTGAGGCAGCAAAAGTGGTGGAAGAAAAAGAAAAAGAAGCAGCACAAAAGGTTTCTAAGCTCACTATGGCCAGAGACAATGGCCTCACAGTAATGGCAGCACTGATTGAGAAAGTACAAAGCCAGGATAAACAATTAACTTGGGCCAACAACAGACTGGATGACCAAGAAGAATATATTCAAGAACTGTCTGGCCCAAGGGCAACCAATGAACAGGAGATTCAAATAGATGCTTATGTGGGTCCAATCCCCATTGACATTCCTAAAGCCCTGTTTCATTGGGAGGAAAGGTGTAGAGAATTTGAAGCCTCCAAGCCAATGTTGCAACTGTTGGTACTCATTTTGACCTGGAGGTTGATTTTTCATGTTTAGGGGGTTTCTTCATTTGAACCCTATATCTTCTTGCCCATTTTCCTAAGTGTTGGACCTCCTCAGCATTTTTCAGCTGCAGCATCATATTTTCTTAAGGAGAGAAGATCATCATCATCATGATATTCTAAGGGAGGGGGTCATCATCATTATCATTTTCTATTGACCGGATGTTTCATCAGGGTCATCATGTTTCAATATCGGGTGATGTTTGGATATCATCCCGATCCTGCAGTGAAGCTACAGTGCAGCATGATATTTGTGCGTCAGGATGATATTTCCAAATATCAGGTTAATCTTCCGAATATCATCCTGATGCCGATATGGGGGTGACGTCATCAAGGTCTGGAGGGTCACATTGCTAACACTAAGTCATTTTATGGAGATCCCCCAATGTTGAGAATATGACAATGATGTCATCCTGAAATGTATAAGGGCGGCGAACATGCTTCTGCTACAGTGCGATGTACAAGTGGTCTTGTATATCGAGCTACATACAAAGCCACCAACATGCATTTCAAACATACAAAGAAAAGATACATTGCGGGTATATTCCCAAGAATATTCCCGCTTTGTATATCGGGTCATGCACAAGCGAAATGTACAAAGGAGGTGCGCATATACAATTGCTACAGTGGCGAGCGGAAGATACATTCATCGAATATTCTGTTGAAGATGTTGCAGTTGTATATTGGAGGTTTGTATATTTGCGGATGCAAGGAAAACATACAAAGGTGCAAATATACATTCGCTACAGTGCCGCGGAGGAGATGCATGTGCTAGGGCCCGCGGATATGCAAAGGAACAAAATATACAATGGCCGATATACAAGTGATGGGGCCCTCCAGTTGTATATACATGCAAAGGTACATAGGTCAAGATACAAGCCGGACCCGAGTATGTTTCCAATCTGCTTCATAAAGGTTTGGGGTCCGCCTTGTATATCAAACAGTTGTATATGCATAGGTGTAGGATTTCTCAGTTGGGCCGACAGAGGTGTTTGGCTGATGGAACTGTATCGGCGTAGCATGTGATGTCGGCGAATGAGATTGTTGTTCTACCGATGGTGTTGGTCTTGCTGACAGGGGTAAGTCATGTATTCATCGGCAGGAGTGGGAGCTATCGAGTGAGCGGTCAGATGTTGGGCCGAGAATGTAGTGTTTGGCCGATGAAGATTCATCGGCGTGTGTCTTACTGAAGAAAGTGGGGTTGACGTTTGGCATCGGTAAGACTACTATGATCGGCCAATGTGTTTTGTGGTCCGCCGATAGAAGGAAGTCACCCCGATGGGGAATGCCATCGGGATGACTTTGTGTTCAGTTTGGCCAACGGTGGAGTATGTAGGATTTGGCGATCGGCGAGACTTTTGAGATTGGGCTAGCAGTTGGAGGGCCCGCCGATGGGTAATGTTTGGCCGATGAGGTTTCATCGGCATGTGTTTGGCCGACGAAGGGATGAGGCCATAGTTCATCGGCATGAGTTGTTATATCGGCGAGGGAATTTTGAGCTAGGCCGATGGTATATGTCACAGCGATGGGTTCTTGGCGAAGGGTTGTGTGTCAAGCGTGGCAAAACGCTCGACACCTATCATGTGTGCGGCTATGTTTATAAAGCGCTAGTGTGTTCTCCTCACCATGCATGTGGGACTATTCTTTTTCCACAATTTGAACCTGCGAAGGAGGCGTTTTGGCGGGAAGCCTCATGTTGACTACAGCGACAGTTTCCAAGTGAAGTGCGGGTGGTTGAGCCATCAATGACTGTCGTGCAGCGGTATGGGCGATGATACAAACGGTGAAGCTGCCTGATCATGAATGAAGATTTCCAGATAGTGGCACGTGGCTCGAGGCTCCTCTTTGTCTGCTGCATTTACATTTTCTGAGCGCCATTCCTTCTGAGGGCTGTATCTGGCAGATTTTTGTCGAAGCCATGTAATTAATTGCTTGTGGTACACTACCTGGCTGTTATAAGCAGGAAGTGTTACTCATTTCTAGGTTGTTGAAAGTTGAAGATTTTTGGCTCTGTAATTCAAAACAAGCTGATCTGGTTGCTCTGTACAGCTAAACCTGTGAGTTTATGTATCTCTTGTTGTATGTTTTGGCATGAACCCATTGATTTCATGATTAATCTTATATGAGAAATGCTATCTTAGCATGTGTTTTGTTAATTCTGTCTCCAGTATTGCATGTATTCTTCTTCTGAATCTGGATATTTGGGTAATATTTGAGACTCTAGAACATAGAATTCCTATGTTGAATGTCTGATCTTTTAACTTCTGCTCAAGGGGTAGATTAAACTGTTTTCAGGTTGAACATTGGAAGGGTATACTGCAGTAGGGATGCCATAAGTAGAGATAACTTAACACTCTGTATTGGGAGATATCTGTAAGGCAGGTATCATATATATCCCCCTGAAATCCAGTTTTAGCTGTTCATGCTGATCATTCACAGGTGTATGTCTATTGACTCCAGGCCCTGGATAGGCACCAATCTTGCTTCGTGTTTGTGTTACAACCATGTCCAGCTTTGCATCCAAACTCAAAATCATAATCAAACTCTAAAACAACCATTAGGACATTAGAATTAGTTTTAGGATCCTCAGTCCTCTGTCTACAACTGCAAATAGGCCCAAAGCTAGCCCCTTTGCTCTTATCTTTCAGTTTTGGTCTACTTACAGGAGGACTTATCTGCTTTCTGACAGCATCCCAATCCTTGTATGCATATCTCATGGATGTTGAGTAGGGAATACCCCCCTAGGTCTTGCAGAGCCTGAAGAAGAAGAGGAGATAAAATATAGAGTCCATCTCCTACACTGTTGGCCCCTGGCCCAGAGATCCTGTTGATCACTGATGGCTACCTTGTAGGGAAATCTGGGAATAAGCATCCAGTCTGGGAAAAAACCAACAGAAATTGGCGACTCCGCTGGGGACTGAGAAGTAAAAGTACTATCTAATCATCTCCAGTAATATATCTATGACCCATCCGAGTCACCAACAGAAATTGGCGACTCTGTTGGGGATGGTGAAAGAACCCTGGTTTTCACAAGAAAACAATTCCTAGTAATAGGTGGCGACTCTGAAGTAATCTCCCAACCGGTCAAAGTAAAATTTATATGCAGGGGAGAAGATCCCAACAAAATCCTTTATTTAAAGAGTTACCAGTAACAACAAGAATGATGTACAGAAGAAAGGGAGCTGTCTCAGTTAGTCATGAGGGGTCCCCTAGAAAAAATGATGATATACAAGATAACCCTAGGCCATCAGGACAGCATGAGCTCTACTTTTCAAATGCAGAAGCTGATATTCAGGGTGCATATGAGAGGCAACAGGGTGGTAACATGAGAATGAGGTCGGAGGTGTTCCAAGAACGCCCATTTCTAGACCCTAGTGAAAGGTTTGAAGAGGCCGAGTCTCTGAGGGATGATGAAGACGAAGATTAGAATATGATAAAACCATCCTCCTCTAGGCCCAGCGAGGAAGAACTAGCTGATGAAATTAGGAGCTTAAGGGCCGAGTTTGAATATCAGCAGGCAATATCAATCAGAGATGACTTAAGGAAGAAAGTGCAAGCTTTGAGGACTGCCCAGAATAATTCAATTCCTACCCTTGAGAATGCAAATGTGCAGAGACATCAACAGAGAAATGAAGTGCAACATCAGCATAATGATGAAAGACAAAATGTGAATGACGCTAGGATACCACTAAATAATGTAAGAAACCAGAATGCAAATAGAAATATTAATGTTAATCAGTTAAACAGACAGCCAATGCAGCTAGATAGATTCAGACAGCTGGTATTTGATGGTATTCCTGGGTATCCTAACCCCATTGATAAGCATCTGAAGCTGCAAGTGCCTAAATTTTCAGGAAACAACACAGTGTCAGGAGAAGATCATGTAAAAGCCTTTCAAAATGTCATGGATAACTTTGAGGTTGAACATGAGGATGTTTTCATGAAGTCATTCATGCAATCCTTAGTAGATGAGGCAAGAGAATGGTACAAGAATCTACCTGACCAGAGTATTTCATCATGGGATGATTTTAAAAGGATGTTCAAGGAGCAATATGGTGACAAAACTGACCCTAGCTTTTTTGTAAATGAGTTCACCAGTATCACTAAAGGGTCAAATGAGCAGGTTGCAGATTTTAATGCAAGATTTACTAAAGTGTTAAACAAATTGCCACATCACATGAGGCCAAATGAACCAATGTGCATAATATTGTATATCAATGCCTTTGATGCAAAAACTGCATATGGATTAAGAGATAAAGGTCCTGCTACTCTCAGGGATGCTTTCAGAATTGCAGTGAATATTGAAAACAACAAGAAAGCATCGGGCAAGACAAATAGAAGGGATGATATAAAAATTCTGCAGAATCCAAACAAGCCTCAGAACACTCAAGGTAATACATCTGCCCCTGAAGATAAGATAGACAAATTGGCAAATGTTGTTAAGGACCTAAGCTATAGACTAGCTAGAAGTGAGAAAGGGATAGGTCCTGATAGGCAAGTCTATCAAAGGCAGGAAAAGAGGCCATCATTGCATGATATGCCTTATAATACCAATTGGCATGATGGTAAACCTATATTCCCACGTAACAACACAAATCAAAGAGCTCAACATGTCAAAGAAACTCTTGATCCTCTACAGAAAGCTGTAAATATTGTCGATGATGCTCCATGGTGTATGATTTGCCAGATGCCACATTCACAGTTATAGTGTATGATTGCTCAGTCCTTGTGTGATAATACTACATCTTGTAATGAATGCAATGAGCCACATTATGTGCAAGATGATGATGTAAATATGATGTCCATAAGCAATGGATACACTCTTTATGATGCTGATGAGAGTACAAATGATGGAACTCAGGGCTGCCAACAGTTCCCATATGATGAAGATGATGAAGTTAACTATGCCTATGCTCAGAACTCACACAATTTTCTGAGTAACTTACAACGACCTTCTGATGAGGAAATTAGGGCCTTCACAGCTGCAGTAGTTGCTCAAGTCAAGAGCAACTACAATCTCAGAGGTAAAAATCAGGTAAGCAGCCCACATCAGCCAAAAGATGTTACTATAGGACAGCCAGTGCATGGTAATAAGGGGATGGAATTACAAAAAAGGCAGTGGGTTAATAATAAACAGAACTTCAGACATAGAACAGGTCATGAATCCCAAGGACTAGAAAATAGAATCCCTCAGGCTGAAGATCGAGGTAAAGGTTCCCAAGACAAGAATGATGATCAGGGAACTATGAAAGTAAAAGCTAAATCAGTTCAAGATAAAAACAATATTGTGGAGCAAGCTACAACTGTTATACAAAATTATGCTCCATTTGATATAGCTCAAGTCCTCTCCTAGGTAAAAGTCTCTGTTCTGCTTATGGAACTGATGAGAGTGGAAGAAATCAAGAATAGGACAGTATCCCTAATTTCAGGGGCACCTTTTCAAGCTAAACAAAATGTTCAGATCCAGGGTGACAAACATGTCATATGTAATGAAGAAGATGAGGCTCCTGAGGTTTATTTAGGAGTGACTATGACAAAGTGTCCTTCACAAGTGGAACCATTTTATGTATCCCTGGTTATAAATGGAAAAATAATCAGAAATTGTATGCTTGACTCTGGAGCATCTACAAATGTCATGCCTTTGGCTATCATGCAACAAGCTGGATTGAAAATTGACAAGGCACGTGGAAAATGTTATGCTATGGATGCCAGAGAGGTACCGGTTATTGGAATCATGAAGGATGTAGATTTCAAACTGGCAGCATTTCCTGAAAAGAGATATAAAATGAATATAACAGTGGTTGACATCAAGCCACAGTATGGTATGTTGTTGTCAAGAAGATGGGCAGCACTAATTGGTGGAAGTATGCAGCTGGACCTGTCATATGCCATGATTCCAATGAATGGCAGGGATGTTAAGCTAATCAGAGAACAAAGATCATCAGAGACAGTGGAAGACCAAGAAGCAGAGGAACAGATATGCTTTGTAAGCACTGACTGTGATAACTTCAAGGTTGTCTCAGATGATAGAGAAGATAAAAAGAAAAATGTCTGCATTGAAGAATTGGATCAGCAAGGTTTGTGGACCATGTTTTTTGATGGAGCTTGTGCAAAAGAAGGCTCTGGAGCTGGAGTTGTTTTCCTGTCTCCAACTGGTAAGCTCCTCAAATTTTCTTTCTTGTTGAGGTTTGTTTGCACAAACAACATTGCAGAATATGAGGCTTTACTCTTAGGCCTAAATATTGCTCTCAAACATGGAATCAAAATGCTAAGGGTATTTGGGGATTTTGAGCTGATTGTATCCCAAATTAGAGATAGGTATGCTTCAAAAAATAAAAGGTTAAAACAATACAAGCATGCTGTTTGGGATACCATTGAACTATTTGATGCATTTTCAATAGACTGGGTAGAGAGGTCAAAGAATGTTATGGCTGATTTCTTAGCTAATGTTGCAATAAGGCCAGATGACATCACTCTGTCAGATGTTACAAATGTAGAAGTTAAAATTAGGCCTGCAGTACCAGAAAATATATGCAGTTGGCAAGTGTTTAATGATGATAGGGACTTGTTAAAATTTTTGCACTGCATAGATGAATATGAGAATCAAGAAATTGATTTCCAAGCTTTTGTAGAGACTATAGATGGAAAAGAAACTCTTGTGGGAAAAAAGATAATTCAATTGAGGACTAATAAAATCCCCAGAGGGTTAGTAGCTTTGGAAAGAGCTTTTGACAGTAGAGATAAATTGGTCACAAAGACATCTCCCACAAATAAGGAAGATTTAGAAGAGATAAATTTGGGGACATCTCAGGCCCCTCAGAAGGTATACATTGGTAAACAGCTCAAACCACACATTAGAAGTATGCTGATTGCTTTACTGAAAAGGTATAAACATGTTTTTGCTTGGTCATATGAGGACCTAAAAGCCTATAGGGAAGATTTATTCCAGCATGAGATCCCATTGAAGCCTGGAGCTAAGCCATTTAGACAAAGGCAAAGACCTATTAATCCTACCTTAGCTCCAAAGATGCAAGAAGAACTCAAAAGGCTCAGGGAGGCTGGAATAATTGTGCCAATCAGGCATTCAACTTGGGTGTCTAACCTTGTCCCAGTCAGAAAAAAGAATGGTGATATTAGGCTTTGTGTTGACTTCAGGAACTTGAATGTATCCTCTTTAAAGGATAACTATCCACTGCCTAATATGGAAGCTATGTTGCAGAGAGTGACTGGTTGTGAACTCTTATCCATGATGGATGGATTTTCAGGTTATAATCAGGTGAAGGTGAAGGAATCAGAACAGTATAAGACTGCCTTCACCACTCCATGGGGAACTTATGTGTATGTTAGAATGCCCTTCGGACTAACCAATGCAGGTGCTACATTTCAAAGAGCAATGGATGTTGCTTTTGCAGGGTTGATTGATTCAATCCTGGCTGTATATCAGGATGACTTGACTACTTACTCAAAGAAAGAAGAGCAGCATTGTTTGCATCTGGAGCAGATTTTCATAAGAGCACTAGAGTATGGTATTTCTTTAAATCCAAAGAAGTGTGCCTTTGGGGTAGTTGAAGGAAAGCTCCTGGGACATATTGTTTCCAAGGATGGAGTCAGGATAGATCCAGAGAGAGTGGCTACTATTGACAGAATTCAAATGCCAAAAACTGTAAAAGGAGTTCAGTCCTTCTTTGGACAGATAAATTTTGTTAGGAGATTTGTTCCCAACTTTGCAGAAACCACAAGGAACATTTCCAAGATGATGAAGAAGGATGCAACTGTCCACTGGGAAAGTGAAGCAATAGAATCATTTCAGAGTATCAAAGAGGCAATCAAGATGGCCCCTGTTCTTAAATCTCCTAATTTTTCTAGGCCATTCCAATTGTTTTCATTTGCTTCCTTTCACACTGTTGCTGCATGTTTGCTACAGAAAAATGAAGATGGTTTTGAACAGCCCATAGCTTTCTTCAGTATGTCCTTGCAGGCTTCTGAGTTGAAATATGATATTATGGAAAAACAGGCATATGCACTAGTCAGAGCCATCAAAAGTTTCAGACCATACTTGGTAGGATCATATATAATTGCATATGTACCCCATGCAGCAGTCAAAGACATATTCACTCAGCAGGAGGTGACTGGAAGAAGGTGCAGATGGATAAACAAACTGCAAGAGTTTAACATAGACATACAAATTACCAAGTTGGTAAGAGGACAAGGATTAGCCAAGATGATGGCACAGTCAAACTTGGAAGCATGCCAAGTTAATGCAGTCCAAAATGAGAGTGTAAATGTATCAGGATCTAAATGGTACAAGGATATTATCTACTACTTGCAAAATCTGAATTGTCCTTCCCATTTCAGTGACAGTCAAAAGAGGACTTTAAAGTTACATGCAATCAGGTATGTTATTGTTCAAGGTGAGCTATACTGGAAAAACCCTGATGGTGTGCTGCTGAGATGTGTGGATGAGGATATGGCTAACAATGTTTTGATTGATATGCATAAAGGATTGTGTGGTGGACATTATACTGCCCAAACAACAGCTCATAAAATTCTCAGAGCAGGATATTGGTGGCCCCCTCTCTTTTCAGATGCACAAAGGTTAGTGAGGAAGTGTGACCCTTGCCAAAGATTTTCAGGAAAGTTGAAATATGATGGTGCTTTACCCCTTAGGACTGTAACTGTGGATGCTCCATTTCAGCAATGGGGAATTGACTTCATAGGGGAAATTGCAAACAAATCAAGTGGGGGACACAGTTGGATTTTGGTGGCAACTGATTACTTTACCAAATGGATTGAGGCCATTCCAACTAAGAGAGCTACAAGTAAGGTGGTGACAGATTTCATGCTAGAAAATATTATCATCAGGTTTGGAGTACCATTCAAGATAGTCACTGATAATGCTATGTGCTTCAGATCAGGTGAATTTGTTGATTTTTGCAACAGGTATGGGATAAATTATCAAGAGGATACTGGACAAGAATAAGAGAGCTTGGGACTCAAAATTGAACTTAGCCATACGGGCTGATAGAGTGACAGTAAAAAGGGCTATTGGAATGTCACCCTTTGAGCTAGTATATGGTGCATCAGCCAGATTGCCCATAAACAATCTCCTACCAGTTTACAAGTTCATCCAGGAAAATGATGAGGAGATTGAAGATTCCACGACAGAAAGAGTGAACCAGCTGGTTGCACTGGATGAAAGCAGAAGGAAAGCATACCAGATCAATCTCAAGAGACAACAAGATGTGAAATATCTGTTTGATAGGAGAACTACAAAAAGGAAGTTTCAAGTCAATGATCTGGTGCTCATTTGGAATGCAAAAGGTCAAGAAAAGGGTAAACATGGTAAGTTTGAACCCTTATGGATGGGCCCATATCAGATTTGCAGTGCTCATGGGGAGGATTCTTATTTCCTCCAGGCCCTAGATGGTGAAGTTCTGGAATTGCCTGTGCATGGCCAATTCCTTAAGTTCTATTTTGCATAGATAACTTGTCGCTGTGCACATTTGTAAAAACATGTATATTGTAAGTGCCTTGTACAGTTCGTGCTTTTTGGTTTTTGCCTGGTCTGCCCGGAGATCTGGTTCTCACTGCAGGTTTTCACCTGCACGTCCCCATTCGGAGCCAGTGTTGGTACTCATTTTGACCTGGAGGTTGATTTTTCATGTTTAGGGGGTTTCTTCATTTGAACCCTATATCTTCTTGCCCCCATTTTCCTAAGTGTTGGACCTCCTCAGCATTTTTCGGCTGCAGCATCATATTTTCTTAAGGAGAGAAGATCATCATCATCATGATATTCTAAGGGAGGGGGTCATCATCATTATCATTTTCTATTGACCGGATGTTTCATCAGGGTCATCATGTTTCAATATCGGGTGATGTTTGGATATCATCCCGATCCTGCAGTGAAGCTACAGTGCAGCATGATATTTGCGCGTCAGGATGATATTTCCAAATATCTGGTTAATCTTCCGAATATCATCCTGATGCCGATATGGGGGTGACGTCATCAAGGTCTGGAGGGTCACATTGCTAACACTAAGTCATTTTATGGAGATCCCCCTATGTTGCGAATATGACAATGACGTCATCCTGAAATGTATAAGGGCGGCGAACATGCTTCTGCTACAGTGCGATGTACAAGTGGTCTTGTATATCGAGCTACATACAAAGCCGCCAACATGCATTTCAAACATACAAAGAAAAGATACATTGCAGGTATATTCCTAGGAATATTCCCGCTTTGTATATCGGGTCATGCACAAGCGAAATGTACAAAGGAGGTGCGTATATACAATTGCTACAGTGGCGAGCGGAAGATACATTCATCGAATATTCTGTTGAAGATGCTGCAGTTGTATATTAGAGGTTTGTATATTTGCGGATGCAAGGAAAACATACAAAGGTGCAAATATACATTCGCTACAGTGCCGCGGAGGAGATGCATGTGCTGGGGCCCGCGGATATGCAAAGGAACAAAATATACAATGGCTGATATACAAGTGATGGGGCCCTCCAGTTGTATATACATGCAAAGGTACATAGGTCAAGATACAAGCCGGACCCGAGTATGTTTCCAATCTGCTTCATAAAGGTTTGGGGTCCGCCTTGTATATCAAACAGTTGTATATGCATAGGTGTAGGATTTCTCAGTTGGGCCGATAGAGGTGTTTGGCTGATGGAACTGTATCGGCATAACATGTGATGTCGGCGAATGAGATTGTTGTTCTACCGATGGTGTTGGTCTTGCCGATAGGGGTAAGTCATGTATTCATCGGCAGGAGTGGGAGCTATCAGGTGAGCGGTCAGATGTTGGGCCGACAATGTAGTGTTTGGCTGATGAAGATTCATCGGCGTGTGTCTTACCAAAGAAAGTGGGGTTGACGTTTGGCATCGGTAAGACTACTGTGATCGGCCAATGTGTTTTGTGGTCCGCTGATAGAAGGAAGTCACCCCGATGGGGAATGCCATCGGGATGACTTTGTGTTCAGTTTGGCCAACGGTGGAGTATGTAGGATTTGGCGATCGGCGAGACTTTTGAGATTGGGCTAGCAGTTGGAGGGCCCGCCGATGGGTAATGTTTGGCTGATGAGGTTTCATCGGCATGTGTTTGGCCGACGGAGGGATGAGGCCATAGTTCATCGGCATGAGTTGTTATATCGGCAAGGGAATTTTGAGCTGGGCCGATGGTATATGTCACAGCGATGGGTTCTTGGCGAAGGGTTGTGTGTCAAGCGTGAAAAAACACTCGACACCTATCATGTGTGCGGCTATGTTTATAAAGCGCTAGTGTGTTCTCCTCACCATGCATGTGGGACTATTCTTTTTCCACAATTTGAACCTGCGAAGGAGGTGTTTTGGCGGGAAGCCTCATGTTGACTACAGCGACAGTTTCCAAGTGAAGTGCGGGTGGTTGAGCCATCAATGACTGTCGTGCAACGGTATGGGCGATGATACAAATGGTGAAGCTGCCTGATCATGAATGAAGATTTCCAGATAGTGGCACGTGGCTCGAGGCTCCTCTTTGTCTGCTGCATTTACATTTTCTGAGCGCCATTCCTTCTGAGGGCTGTATCTAGCAGATTTTTGTCAAAGCCATGTAATTAATTGCTTGTGGTACACTACCTGGCTGTTATAAGCAGGAAGTGTTACTCATTTCTAGGTTGTTGAAAGTTGAAGATTTTTGGCTCTGTAATTCAAAACAAGCTGATCTGGTTGCTCTGTACAGCTAAACCTGTGAGTTTATGTATCTCTTGTTGTATGTTTTGGCATGAACCCACTGATTTCATGATTAATCTTATATGAGAAATGCTATCTTAGCATGTGTTTTGTTAATTCTGTCTCCAGTATTGCATGTATTCTTCTTCTGAATCTAGATATTTGGGTAATATTTGAGACTCTAGAACATAGAATTCCTATGTTGAATGTCTGATCTTTTAACTTTTGCTCAAGGGGTAGATTAAACTGTTTTCAGGTTGAACATTGGGAAGGGTATACTGCAGTAGGGATGCCATAAGTAGAGATAACTTAACACTCTGTATTGGGAGATATCTGTAAGGCAGGTATCATATATATCCCCCTGAAATCCAGTTTTAGCTGTTCATGCTGATCATTCACAGGTGTATGTCTATTGACTCCAGGCCCTGGATAGGCACCAATCTTGCTTTGTGTTTGTGTTACAACCATGTCTAGCTTTGCATCCAAACTCAAAATCATAATCAAACTCTAAAACAACCATTAGGACATTAGAATTAGTTTTAGGATCCTCAGTCCTCTGTCTACAACTGCAAATAGGCCCAAAGCTAGCCCCTTTGCTCTTATCTTTCAGTTTTGGTCTACTTACAGGAGGACTTATCTGCTTTCTGACTGCATCTCAATCCTTGTATGTGTATCTCATGGATGTTGAGTAGGGAATAACCCCCTAGGTCTTGCAGAGCCTGAAGAAGAAGAGGAGATAAAATATAGAGTCTATCTCCTACACTGTTGGCCCCTGGCCCAGAGATCCTGTTGATCACTGATGGCTACCTTGTAGGGAAATCTGGGAATAAGCATCCAGTCTGGGAAAAAACCAACAGCAACTACAAAGGGCAGTCACTGCCAGAGTAGAAAGGATAGCAACTTTGGAGAGCAAAATCATTCAAATGGCCTCCCTCTCCTCAGAAATTCTATCTTGCAGACCTCCAAGTGCGAGCTATTCAATGTTCCTACAAGAAAGGATACTACAAAGGAAGCTTTCCTTAGTCTTATCTGACATGAACGAGGATACAGAAATAGCAGAAGGTTTCATGACAGCTTACACCAGAAGCAATGATGAAGACAAAAACTTCCTATGTGAATTATACTTACATGGGTTCTGCATTAATGATATCGCCTTCATGATTAATCACTGTGTGGGAGAATGCCAGCTTAAGGCATTCATGTCCCTCATGAGAAACCACCAGATTTGGGACGAGAGGATGGAAGATCATCTTCAAAAGGATTCAAAAATAGATCTCCTCCTCAGAAAAGAATGTCCCAATCCTTTTGCCTTTCAGACCCAATTCAGGTCCATCATCTATCATCCTGCAAGTGCAACCAGCATATTGCCATTATACTTGAAAAATTTGCAGGAGTGCTCCATTGACTTTGGTCTTTTTATGATTAATTCAGCAAATCCTGTCCTTGCTGTAGCAAAGAGGAGATGGAGTATTTTAACACCAGAGCAAAAACTTAGAGAGGTGGTCACCCCTGCAAACCTAAGACTATTCATGAGGAAGGCAAAGATGATATCCAAATTGATGGATAAACATAAACAGGAATGGATAGGAGGGCAGTTCAGACCTCCTCTGATAATTGAACCACTCCCTATATGGACAGAGCAGCTGGAAGATGAGAAATTGCAAGATTGGATGAAGCAAGTTGACAAGTACAGGGGGAATGGTAACACCAATAAAACTACTTGGACAACCTATCTCCAGGAGTATAGTCTGACTGACAGATTGCTTCGTCAAAAAAAATCCAGAATGTGAAAAGCAGGAGGACCTGCCAAGCCTTAAGTATGGGGGGGATGATGAGTGTCAAATTGCACTCATAAAATACACCCTTTTTGCCTCTCTTTTCCCCTATTCAGTTCATTTTCCTTGTGTCTGCACTCAAATTAGTTAAGCAAGATTGTTCTAATTTGTGATTAATTAAGATAGATTACTTGAGATTAGAATTTCTAATTAAGTGGCTAATGTGCTTGGGATTAATGGAAAAATGCAGAATTTCTCTTTCTTTTTGAATCAGCAGGTGTACATATCAGAAACAACAGTTTTGTGCATCTCCAGAGATCGCCTTCAATGATCTCCGGAGACTATAACAAAGAACAGTGACACCTGGGTTTTGAAGATTTGGGGAAATGACTCTCCGGAGCTCGGCGAATGTCTGGAATATCTCCGAAGCTCTGCGAGTGTCTAGAATATCTTTGAAGCTCTACGAGTGCCTAGAATATCTCCGGAGCTGTAGACAGGAATAGCTATCTTTGGAACCTCCTGAGAACAGGGCATGTTCCAGTCAGAGCCGCCAATCAGACACTTCAGCATCAATCCTAACACCCCCCTTACTTCACTCAAATCATCACCTGAGTGATGAAGGGTCAACTATCAGTTAAACTGCTGAAGTTTTATCTTTCCAAAGATTTTACATAAGTTATGAATTGAACTAATCCAATATTCTTATTTTCATGGCTTTGATGCCCAAGTGTATTAAGATCTAAACTGAGACCTCTAAGTGGACTTCTGTTCCACTCAAGTCTACCCTTTTGCGTGGTGATCTTTCATAAGTTAGACAGTTAAGTACAAATAAGAGGTGGTGTCATCTCCTAGAAAGACTGATAGATAAGTTCAGTGATATATCATCACTCTTTTTATATATACTTTCAGAAATAGTAATGAAACGACAATGATAAGATTATTCTGATTTTCGAAGATTTTAGTTCTGTTATAGCCATACATTTCTCATGAATATAAAAATGAATGAATTGGACTGAATTTAGTTAGATAATCTTTAGTGCTGATTTCCTGCAATAGCCTTCAGCCTCAAAGGTGCGAAGCAAGGGCCCACTCTCACCAATCAGGTAGGAGGCTAGTATCTCTGTTTTATTGTTTCAAGTTTTCTTTTATAAAAGTATTTCCTGTTTTAGTAGATAAATGCATGTTATCGTTCTTTGCTTTGAGTACATTTCCTATTTTATTCTATTTTACAGCATTTATTACATTTATTCAACAAGTAGATAGATTAGTCATTCTTTTAAGCTTTAGGATTAGCTATAAACTGGTCACTTAGAATCCCTAGTTGCAGACAGCCATGGACATAGCCCTGGTTCTTTGACATCTAAAAACAGATTAAATGATGAGGTATAGCGACAACCCGTCAAGAGTATTGCTGGTTTTCGAAATGTTACTCTTAAAAAAAAGAGAGAAAATTTCAATGTTGTTGTTTTGTGTTAAAAAAAAATATCTTTTATGTTGATGGTTTTATAAATGTTGTTGTGATAAAAGTCATTTTGAATGTGTTTTTATAGTCTTTGGCATATACTATTAGTTGCTGTGGTATCATGTTTTTTTCAAATAAAAATGTAGCTACAGGTTTGTTGCAATATATATATGATGTAGATTTGTTTTAAAAATATTGTTTGCACAAGAAAATTGTTACTGGTTATTAAAAAAAAATATAGCTTCAAGTTGTTATACTCTTCCAAACAAAGGAAAGGAAATTAGTTAAATCTCTAATTCCTACGCAAAAAATATATATACATAAATATGTATATATATGAGTATATATGTATATATACTCATAGATATATATAATTGTATTTCAGTTTATAGAAAAATAAAATATCCATGTGTGAATATGGAATATATATATATATATATATATATATATATATATATATATAATTAGTATATTTTTATATTTTATTGTTGCTGGAAATAAGTGTACTGATGAGACTATGTACACACACACACACATATATATATTTTTGATATTACTTTTGAAATTTTTTTTAGATAACAGATTAATAAATATTATGGATGAAACCCCATATCAGCCGGTATAGGGAGGCCATTTGAAATCCCTGTGTATTGGAAAGTGTTTTTTGTTAACAAAAAGAAGTTTTTTTAAGAGTATGGGGGGTGAGGGCCTGATAGCTCTCTCCCAAACCCTTTGTTACTGAGTGAATGGGGGGAGGGGGGGGACGATCCCCCACCCACCACTCCACCGTGGGTGGAGTGGACACCCCACCCACTTTGCATTTGTTGTTTGTTTGTTTGTTTTTTAAAAAAAACCTAAACTAAAAAACTGCGAACCACGCAGGATCCCTTGCGGCTTCTCTCAGTCCGTTGCCCCTTATGCGGTTGTTCAACCCCTTTCTCAATGCAACCAGAAAACAAATTGTGAGAAAAGAAAAATAATAGAGAAAAGGAGAATAGGGTTAGGGTTTGTATTCTCTCCATAAGGATAATAATATCTTATTAGGAGAGTTTTTAAGGCAAGAGGAATTTAAAATTAGATTATATTTTCTTTTCCCTCTCCTTTTGGCTTAGGGATTTCTCATCATTTTATTTTAGTTTGTTGCCTATGACATTATGGGTAAGGGGTAATTTATTTGCTAAGTGGGGGATTTTTTTATAGATTATGTTTGTATAGTTGTTAGTCCTTTTATTTAAGGGTTAGGGATTATTTTCTTTTATTATTTATTGGGCTAGGGCCATTTAGAGATCTATACATTAAATTTTGTGAGGGACTATTGTTACTTTTAATAGTGCTTTGGGAATTTAATTTTAGTATTGTAACTAGGATATTATTAATGCAATAGTATATTAGCAGGATTGATTTAATTTATTTAATCATTTGATAGGGTTCAATCGAAGTAGAATATTATTTTAATTAAATTAACCTAGTTATTCGATTAGAGAACCTTAGTGTGGTAATTCAGTTTCCCTGGTGTAATTATTTTAATTAATCAATGTTAGTAAGTTTAGAGAACTCTTGAGCATGATTTATTAATTAAAATAATTCCTATATACGCCCTAGAGGCGTTATGCTGCCAGATTTTTCCGAGAATTAGGGATAATTTTCTTAGGTGATTTTAAACCTTGTGTTGAGCAATATTTTTTGTTTCCGCAAACTAGATGTTTTAATTAAGTTGTTATCTATTCTTTTTATGCAATAGAATTTAGGGATTGATTTCGACTCATATCGAGATCCCGTCACTCACTTAGGAAAACTTAGGGTTTCGATCAATTGATCCTAACCCTAATGGCGACGCTTCTCACATCGCATTGACCCCCTTAGTCGGCTATCATCACATAGGGGATTGTGCTTGTGATCACATTACCTCGAATTTGATTGACATGTTTACGCCTTATACGTATTGCCACCGAGCAAGCTGACACATGTGAGGGGGTAAATTTTTTTTTATATTTCATGTCATGACCACGTGACAAATGTGGACATGACACGTGTGTTGCGTTTCATGACTGCATGGGAAATGTGGGTATGACATTTGGTATCAGAGCCCAAGTTTAAATATCAGGCTTGTTTGGGCACATTGTTATTTCGCAAATTCTTCTGATTCGTGAATACCTTGTTCTTGTAGGATACCACCCAGAATGAGGTAAGCACGTTCATGCACCACTGCATTCGTGGAGGTACATAGCGACTCATCAACCGAGGGTCAGGGACCGCCAGCACCACAGGCACCACTCGTACCTGATATCAGACTACAGATCTTATAGGCATTACAGGTAGCGTTAGAGAGGTTACCACCGGCCGCAGCAGAGCTGCATATCGAGCCGCATGTTGAGCCCTACATTGATCCATGAGAGGAGCCACGTGTTGAGTCGCGTGTGGAGCCACGTGTAGAGCCCCGTGTCGAGCCACGAGTGGCACCACTTGTAGAGCCTTATGTAGATATACCTGTCACCACAACAGAAGAGGTCGGTTCAGCTTACAGCGATCATAGTAGGAGCCCTCCGCATCATGCGAGGTGAAGGGAGGTTGTGAGGATAGAGCAAGTTTATCACAGACCTTATGATTATGGATGGCGAGAGGGTGTGGATGAGATTATCAGAGGACATAGAGACCAAGGGGACCCCATTAGAGACTTACTTAGGTTGAATCCACCCACCTTCGCAGGGACCATAGAGGGAGCCAAGGCTGAGGCTTGGCTTATGAGTTTAGATAGGTGCTTTGCATTGCGTCCTTACAAGGGCAACACAAAGGCATGCGTGGCAATTCACCTTTTGAGAGATGCAGCAGCGACATGGTGGCGCACTGAGGAGTGCAAGCACCGCTTATCTTTGGATACTCTTTCATGGGACACTTCCATTGAGTGCTTTAATACACATTATCTATCAAACCATTATAGGTAGCGTCATATTGACGAGTTCCATGACTTGTAGCAGCGAGGTTCTACGGTAGTGTAGTATGAGAGTAGGTTCGTTGAGATATCACAGTATATAGAGTACCTCCATGATGAAAAACTACTGGTTCACAAATTTATTAGAGGTTTGAATCATGGGATATCAGGACCAGTCCGCATTGCAGACCCCTAGACCATGAGTGAGGCTGTTGAGAAGGCATACATCACAGAGGAGATTCAAGGACAAGGTTAGAGTTCACGTCCCCAGTTTTAGGATCGTAACCAGTAGCAATAGAATTTATGTCGACCACCACCACCTTAGAGAGGAGGATTTAGTTTTGCACCATTACTTCCTAGGCCTCCATGGTAGCAGCAGTATCAGCAGAGGTCCAAGCCCTAGCAGACGACACAGGGAGGCCATAATCACGGTTGGCAGTAGCAAGGCCCGCATAGGGATCAGTGACAATAGGGACCACCTACAGGGCCCACTAGATCATAGCACTCATACAGAGGTTCTCAAGGGTCCATAGGCATGGACTGGACAGCAGCAAAGTAGTAGGACACAGACTAGACAGGTACAGGCTCGGGGCCCATGTTAGGTTTGTGGTGGGGTAAGACATTTAGCCAGAGAGTACCCACAGGGCTTTACGGTAGAGGGATAGGCTCATGTAAGAGGTTTAGAGTAGACAGTTGGTGATGTGGGTAGATCCCACCATATGTTTATAGTGGTTGATAACTGCCAGGCTGACTTCTAGGCCTTAGTGATCGAGATAGCAGGTATGATTGGAGATGTCCCCATTACTATTTTATTTGACTCTGGCACTACTGATTCATTTATATCTCCATCATTAGTGGAGCATTACATGCTGGTGGCCTCTAGGTAGGGCGATAGGTGGGAGGTTGAGTTGGCCACTAGGGCCAAGATGTCAGTAGATGCTTTGGTTCAGGATTGTGAGATATCTTTGGGAGCCTTCACTACATTATGTGACCTTAGGGTTATGCCCTTGGGATCCTATGGTGTAGTTTTAGGCATGGATTGGCTTGCAGCTCATAGAGCCAAGCTAGATTGTCATTGAACAGTGATTAGTTGCTTATATGATCATGGCATGGTAGTCGAGGTAGTGGGCATTCAGAAGCCCACGACAATTCGTATGATATCCGCTTAGCAACTTAAGTGCTACATGCGAAAGGGATGTTAGTTGTTTGCCATCACTGCTAGTGACAGATCAGAGGATGAGCTAGAGGCATCATTGGATGATCATCCTATCTTGAGGGAGTTTTTTTATGTCTTTCCACTTGAGTTTTTTGATGTTAGACCTGTAGTTTTTTGATCTAGTGCTGGGTGCCAAGCCAGTGTCTCGTGCGCCCTACAGGATGACCACACATGAGCTCACGGAGCCCAAGTTATAGTTAGAGGAGTTGCTTGAGAAGGGGCACATCTGACCTAGCGTCTCACCTTGGGGTGCACTAGTAATCTTCATGAAGAAGAAGGATGGGTCTCTTTGTTTGTGCATGGATTATAGGCAGCTTAATAAGGTGATGGTGAATAACTGTTATCCTCTGCCTAGGATTGATGATCTCTTCAACCAGATGTAGGGAGCCAGAGTGTTATCTGAGATAGACTTGAAGTCTGATTATCATCAGTGGTGCATCATAGAAGCAGACATCCATAAGACCACCTTTCAAACTCGTTATGGCCACTATGAGTTCACTATGGTACCCTTCGGCTTGACGAACGCCCCTGCAGTAGTCATGAGTCTCATGAACGGGGTGTTTCGTACTTACTTGGATCGGTTTGTGATCATTTTCCTTGATGATATTTTGATCTACTTGCGGACCGAGGAGGAGCATGAGGAGCACTTACGTCAGGTTTTACAGTGCTTGAGAGAGTAGCATCTTTTTGGCAACTTGGCGAAGTGTGCCTTTTTCAGATCTGAGGTGCAGTATTTGGGGAACATCCTATCTAGAGATGGTGTCTCCATAGATCCATCAAAGATCAGGGCTATCAGGGATTGGCCAGCACCCACCAGTGTGACAGAGGTCAGTAGTTTCATGGGCTTAGCTGGGTATTAGTGTAGATTCGTAGAGGGCTTCTCCAGGATAGTGCACCCCATCACTTCTCTTCCACGGAAAGGGAAGAGCTTCACTTGGACTAAGCAATGTGAGAGGGCCTTTGGGGTCCTCAAGGAGCGTATTACCAGTGCTCCCATTTTAGCTGTTCCTGATCCAGCAGCGGGTTTCATGGTTTGTACTGATGCTTCACTTGAGGGTTTGGGAGACATACTTATGCAGGGTGGTAGAGCGATCGCATATGAATCATGAAAGCTCAAGATCCATGAGATGAACTACCCCACTCATGATTTAGAGCTCTCAGTAGTGGTTCATGCTCTTGTTCGTTGGAGACACTTTCTATTGGGTCATCACTTTGAGCTTCATGTAGATCATCACAACCTTCAGTACATTATCACGCAGCCAAATTTGAATGCCCGCTAGCAGCGTTGGATGGAGTTTCTTTTCAAGTACAACTTTGATGTCCACTACATCAAAGGGAAGGAGAATGTGGTTGGCGACGCATTGAGTCAGAGGCGCCAAGAGATCCTCACCTCAACCTTGAGTGTGGACTTGAGAGGGCACATCATACAGCATCTACTAGAGGATGAGTGGTTTCTTGAGGTGCAGCAGGAGATCCAGTCACAGAGGGCCCTTGTGGGAAAGTTTGCAGGATATTCCTTGGAGGCAGATGGGCTACTTAGACATCGACAGTGCATCTATGTACCCCGTGTAGGAAACCTACATGTAGTAGTTATTTCAGAGGCTCACATAGCACCTTATGCAGCACATCCAAGGGTGAAGAAGATGCATGCTGACTTACAACAAATGTACCATTGGGCGGGTATGAGATGAGATATTACAGAGTATGTTGCTTGATGCCTTGAGTGCCAGAGGGTTAAGGTCAAGCATCAGCATCCAGCAGGTCTTTTATACCCTCACGAGATACCTGAGTGGAAATGGAACACCGTTTCCATGGATTTCATTGTTGGTCTTCCTATGTCATCTCACTGCCATGACGCCATCATGGTGACGGTTGACAAGTTGACCAAGGTGGCACATTTCTCACCTATACACATGACGTACAATGCACCATCAGTGGTGAGAGTATTCTTGGATGAGATTGTTAGACTACATGGAGTACCTCACCGCATCATTTTTGACAAAGAGTCAATGTTCACATCAACCTTCTGGAGGGCATTATAGCAGGTGTTGGCCATGCAGCTCAACTTCAGTTCAACTTATCACCTTGAGATAGATGGTTAGATGAAGAGGGTGAATCAGGTTTTAGAGGATATGCTCCATATGTACGTTATGAATCACCAATCTAGATGAGAGGAGTATCTGTATCTAGTTGAGTTTGCCTACAATAATGGGCATCACACCTCGTTGGGTATGCCTCCTTTTCAGGCCTTGTATGGCAGACCTTATAGGACACTGTTGAATTGGGACCGTATTGAGGATAGGGTTGTGATAGGGCTAGAGCTAGTGCAGGATATGGAGCAGTAGGTGAACTTGATTAGATAAAAACTTTAGGAGGCATAGGATCGATAGAAGAAGTATGCCGATGCTAAGAGATTAGATGGGATCTTCTCAGTTGGGGATAGAGTATTCTTGAGAGTGCAGCCACACAAGAGTCCAATTCATTATGGAAAGGGCTCTAAGCTTGCACCATGGTTTGTTGGGCCTTTTGAGATCTTAGAGTGAATAGGACCAGTAGCCTATCATCTAGCCTTTCCACCTAGCCTGTCGCGCATCCACGATGTGTTTCATGTATGTATTTTGTGGTGTTACATATCTGATTTATCTCATGTATTGGATTGGAGTGCTCTACAGGTAGAGGCAGACAGGCAGCTGGCTTTGGAGCCAATTCGCATATTGGCTCATCAGACACCTTCAAGGTCAAGAGCTGGACCAGGTTAGGGTTCAGTGGGATAGGTACAATGAGGTCACGATGACATGGGAGGATGCAGCTAGATTGAGGACACTTTATCCTCACCTCTTTGATGACTTCCAAGAGGAAGTTTAGTCTTAGGGGGGAGGATGTGAGGCCTACTATTTCACTCCTTAATTTTACTCGTTCCATATTACTGTTGGATATTTTAGACATTTGGGGGCTGTTGATCCCAATATGGAGACTCTCTAGACTATACTTCTTTATTTTGGTTAGTTATACTTAGTATGTTGTGATGAGATTAGATCATGATTTTTATTCTGTGATGATGATTAGACATGTGATATGCATTACGATATTATTTGAGATACTAGTTGTGGGATTATGTTATGGATTTATTATGCAATATTTATCTTAAGATGGTTTATAGAAATGCAAATTATGAATCTAATTATGATGTTTTATATGATTATGCGATGGTGTGAGTGTATGTTTTTCCTTGCTTCAACTATGATATACATGATTGGATTAATATTTTGTTTAGGTGTGCAGGTGTTTTTCCCAAGCCACAGAAAATCGAAGGTCATCCCACACATTTTGTGAAATCCCGTGTTGAACCGATCTAGTTCCAAGAGGAACCAAGATCAACTGTGTAAATGCATGATGAATTTTCGTAATGTTGGTGTCTGGTGTCTTTTGGGCTAGGTCTACCTATTTTCGATTGATTTTATTATAGTGTTGTGAATGTGTAATGTTTATTTGACATTAATTTTGTTTTAATTTTTGTGACCCCTTTTCATGTGATTTTATACATCCTATGGTGCTCAAAATGGGTTAAAAGTGACCCTGGGTTGTACCCCTAGGGTCTAAGGACCATTTGAGCTTGTCTAACCCTAGGATAACTCCCATTTGGTCGCTTAAACTTCACCCTGAAGTAAAGTGACGAAAATGAAAGTTTGGGGAGGAGTGGAAGGTTGGGTCAAACACTCAACCTTATCCACACCTCATTCCAAGCATTGGGGTACCTTGCATTGAAGGCTTGGGGAGTCTTCAAGACCCCTAATTGTGGAGGACCCAACTCCAAGGCTCTCTCACATTGGTGAGAGTACCTTGGGGTTTTGTGGGCTTTCATGGGAGGATAGGATTGGCACAGTTGTGCTACCCTCATCCTTTTTGGGCTCCACCTTGCTTTCACACATGTGTGAGAGAGCACAAGTGGAGGGGGCAAGACTTGGTGGAATGGGAGGGTGACATGTGTCTCCCCCACATTCCATGAATCTTGCAAGAGGATGTGAGGAGGAAGGAGAAGGTGACATGTGTCACCTTCTCATACCTCAAGGCTCATGAAGAGAGCATGTTTTAATCCCTCTTGAAGAGAGGGAGAGGGTTGTTGATTTGATTACATTTTTAATTTTATTTTGAATTTCGAGAGAGAGAGAGAGAGAGAGAGAGGGATTTTTGGAGGCACATTTGGAGAACTTGGAGGTGGAGTTGGAAGGGCTCTACTTCAACTACCTGCCATTGTTGGACTTATCAAGGTAGGATTCAAGGCTTGATGCCTTTCCTTATGTATTTACTTTACTTGTGTGTGTTTTGTGTTTTGTTGTTGTGGGGTTTTGAGGGTGTTTGTAAGAGCCTCTCCATTTGGAGAAAATGCTCAACATGTGTGGGGTGGGGGAGGAGTGAACCTCCTCGAGGTCACCCTCCTTGTGTTGGTAATTTGGCCTTGAGGGAAAGACTATGAGTATGAGCATTTTTGTATGGCATGAGTGCCATGGAGGAATATATGTGTTCTTGGTATAAGTAATTGGGCTTGAGGCCTTGTTTGTGTTGAGCTTTTTGAGATATTTGGAGTGGCCTCTTCAGTTGAGTGATGTCCACTCCCCTACCCCTTCAAACTCATTTTTATGAGTTTTGTAATGTGTTAAACCATGGGTATTCTTCTTTTTTGTTGGTTGGTTTATTGTTGTGTTGTGGAGTGAAGAATCCTTGTGTGTGGATGACCTCCAAGCTCGGGGGTGACTCATTAGTGAGTCTATGGTAGGGAGGAGAGAGGTATTGTGTGGCTTGTTTTTCCTCCCTTGTTTGCATTTTGCAGGTGTTATTGTTGGCTTGCGAGCTTGGAGGAAGTGCTATAAAATTATGCCCATTGTTGTTTCTTTGGGCTATTGAGAGTCTTGGCCATGTTTGGCCTTTGTATTGTTGTTTCAAAAAAAAAAGAGAGAGAAAAATTACTCTCTCCTATTATGTAAATTTTAAATGTTTTTATGTTGAGTTTACTCTAGTTTGGATGTTAGAAAAATGTATTACTCTTCTTGTTGTATTTGTTCTCAAATATATTTATTCTTGGTTCTCATTTACATGTATTTTCAAGAAAATGATAGAAGAGTATTTCTAGTTTTCAAAATGTTGCTCTTAAAAAAAAGAGAAAATTTCAATGTTGTTTTGTTTTAAAAAAAAAATGTATCTTTTATGTTGATGGTTTTATAAATGTTGTGAGAAAAGTCATTTCAAATGTGTTTTTATAGTCTTTGGCATATACTATTAGTTGCTGTGGTATCATGTTTTTTTCAAAAAAAAATGTAGCTACAGGTTTGTTGCAAATATATATATATATATATATATATATATAATTAGTATATTTTTATATTTTATTGTTGCTAGAAATAAGTGTACTGATGAGACTATGTACACACACAGAGATATATATATATATATATATATATATATATATATATATATATATATTACTTTTGAATTTTTTTAGATAACAGATTAATAAATATTATGGATGAAATCCCATGTCGGCCGACAAAGGGAGGCCGTTTGAAATCCCTGTGTATTGGAAAGTGTTTTTTATTAACAAAAAGAAGTTTTTTCGAGAGTATGGGGGCCGATGGCCTGATAGCCGCCGCTCCCAAACCCTTTGTTACTGAGTGAATGAGGGTGGGGGGGGGGGGACGGACCCCCCACCCACCACTCCATCGTGGGTGGAGTGGTGGGTGGGGAGTTCACCCCACTCACTTTGCATTTGTTGTTTGTTTTAAAAAAAAAAAAAAAACCTAAACTAAAAACCTACAAACCACGTAGGATCCCTTGTGGCTTCTCTCAGTTCGCCGCCCCTTATGTGGCTATTCGGCCCCTTTCTCACTGCAACCTGCATCATTCTTAATATATATATATATATATGTGTGTGTGTGTGTGTGTATATATACTCAGCATTATTTTTAATGGTTGCTGATATAAAAAAAAAGTTATCTCTGGTTTATTACCTATATATATATATATTACGAGTATATATAATGTATATACCTTCATGGGCAAAGCTTCCATGGCTGACCTGTGTTTAACCTACAACAAGAGAGAAACAAAATGAGAAAACAAATTGTGAGAAAAGAGAAATAATAGAGATAAGGAGAATAGGGTTAGGGTTTGTATTCTCTCCATAAGGATAATAATATTTTATTAGGAGAGTTTTTAGGGCAAGAGAAATTTAAAATTTAGATTATTTTTTCTTTTCCCTCTCCTTTTGGCTCAGGGATTTCTCATCATTTTATTTTAGTTTTTTGCCTATGACATTATGGGTAAGGGGTAATTTATTTGCTAAGTGGGGAATTTTTTTTATAGATTATGTTTGTATAGTTGTTAGTCCTTTTATTTAAGGGTTAGAGGTTATTTTCTTTTATTATTTATTGAGCTAGGGCTATTTAGAGATCTATAAATTAAATTTTGCGAGGGACTATTGTTACTTTTAATAATGCTTTGGGAATTTAATTTTAGTATTGTAACTAGGATATTATTAATGCAATAGTATATTAGCAGTATCGATTTAATTTATTTAATTGTTTGATAGGGCTCAATCGAAGTAGAATATTATTTTAATTGATTTAACCTAGTTATTCAATTAGAGAACCTTAGTGTGGTAATTTAGTTTCCCTGGCATAATTATTTTAATTAATCAACGTTAGTAAGTTTAGAGAACTCTTGAGCATGATTTATTAATTAGAATAATTCCTATATATGCCCTAGAGGCATTATGCTGCAGATTTTTCTGGGAATTAGGGATAATTTTCTTAAGCGATTTTAAACCTTGTGTTGAGCAATATTTTCTATTTCTGCAAACTAGATGTTTTGATTAAGTTGTTATCTATTCTTTTTATGCAATAGAATTTAGGGATTGATTTCGACTCATGTCGAGATCCTGTCACTCACTTAGGAAAACTTAGGGTTTCGATCAATCGATCCTAACCCTAATGGCGACGCTTCTCGTGTCGCATTGACCCCCTTAGTCAGCTACCATCACACAAGGGATTGCGCTTGTGATAACATTCCTTATGCGTATTGCCACCAAGCATGTTGACGCATGCGAGGGGGTTTCTAGGGATACATGCAGAAAATTTTTGATATTTCGTGTCATGACCACATGACAAATGTGGACATGACACGTGTGTTGCGTGTCATGACCACATAGGAAATGTGGGCATGACAGCTTTATCTAACCTCTACTAGACCGGATATCATGCATGCAGTTTGTCTTGTGGCCATATTTCAATCAGATCCTAGAGAATCACATGTTATGGTAGTAAAGAGGCTATTCAGGTATTTGAAGGGTACTCCTGATCATGGCTTGTGGTATCCTAAGAACAATGATTTTTCCCTAAGTGCCTATATAGATGCAAATTGGGCTAGATGTGTTGATGATAGAAAGAGCACAAGTGGAGGTGCATTCTTCCTTGGAGATAGGGCAGTGTCCAGACACAACAAGAAACAACAATCAGTTTCCTTGTCTACTGCAGAGGTAGAATATATTGTTGCAGCATCATGTTGTACTCAAGTGTTGTGGATGAAACATACCTTGAAGGATATAAAAGTTGAGTATGATGAGCCAATACCTATTCTTTGTGATAACACAAGTGCCATAAATATATCCAAGAATCTAGTGATGCATTCAAAGACAAAGTACATTTCAATTAAGTATCACTTTTTGAGGGAGAAAGGTTGCAGATAATGAAGTGAAGCTTGAGTATGTGCCTACAAAAAATTAAGTTGTTGATTTATTCACTAAGGCTCTTCCAAAGGATACATTTGAGTATCTTCGAGAGAAGTTAGGGGTTGTTGCCTCTCCTTCCTTGAACTAGATGCATAAGAAAATGCATCAGTCTAGAGTGCCTCAAAGTACATTTCTCCTTTTTGGACTGATGTTGGATGCTACCTCTTAGGGGGAGCAGGTAGTGGTTTGAGATGATTGTTACAGTCAAGGGGAGTAAAAGAATGATTTTAGACTAATCAGAGTAGTAGTGTGCAAGTATGTGCATTAGAATAAATGTGATGCCCTTTGCCATTGATGTCAAAGGGGGAGAGAGATCATGTGAAAACATCAATGGGAGAAAGAGTTCAGAAGTGTAAAAAGAAAGGGGGAGTCCTAATGAAAAGTTGTGTCTTGATGGAGGAACATGTTATTTAGTTTTTCACATCATATGTTTCCATCAATGACAAAGGGAGATATTGTTGCAAGTATGTGCTAAATGGTGGTGTCATTGATATCAACATGTTTGTGTTGTCATTGGTGTCAACTGTGTCTTTTGAGATTGTTGTTTGTTGAGTGATTGAGTTGTCATGTTAAGGACACTGTCTGAGCTTTTTCTCCGCATTTCCTCTTTATTGAAGATTGGAGTATGAGATTTGGATATGATTTAGAGAAGTGTTTGAAGATGCTAAATCTAGAATTTGGTGGTCCAAATCTTTGTGTAACAAAAGTTCTATTCACCAGTTTGAAGACTGTGCCTAACAACATTTGCAGAGTGACATGGAGAAAGTATTTTACTCTACATTTCTCTGCAGTTTGGATTTTGGTCTTGCAATTCTGGACTTAAGTTTATAAGGTCCTTATCTATCTTCACACCAAAGGATTTGTGATTTGGTTCTTTAGAAAGCAAGTTATTGATTAGTAGAGTTTGAAAATGTTTGTTGTGAAGTAGTCTATGATATGTCTTCAAGTGATATTTGTTATCTTCAAGTGAGATTTGTTGTCTTCAAGTGAGATTTGTTGTGGTTGGATTTGTCAGCTCCTAGGTGATTCTATGATGATTTTGGTTGTCTCCAAAATGTACTGAAGGCATGTACTTGATCTGCAAGCTATAATGAAGTTCTTGGAAGCATGTATTTAAGTATTCTTGATGTTTGCATTAGTTCTAGATGACTTGGTTATTTACACTTGTTGTGGAGGTGATTCGTGGATTGTGGAAGCATGTAGAAGCATGTAAGGATGTGTTTGGGTTTTAGATAAGCCGTGAAATTCTCTTCCTTCATATATTTGCTTTGCAAGTTTGTTTAGGTCCAGACCTAATTTAAATAATGTATGTATGTTGACCTTGGAGATAGTTCCAATGGTTGTAAATTGTATTGACGACCTTGATGAATCTTCCAAGTTTGATGATCAGTATAAATATATGTAATGAATCCATGAGTGATGTTGTGTGAGGGTGAAGATGTGAAGATAAAGTGTGTGTGTTGTAAAAGCAGAGCAGAAGAGATACATTGTGCTTCAATGGAACTGAACTCAGGCATGTTGTAGATGCTACTATATTAGTTCATGGAAGTGAGCCACCCATCCTAGTAATGAGCCTCTTTTTGGCAGTGAACCACCCCTTGGTAGTGAGCCACCCCTTTGGCAGTGAGCATTTTGGGTAGTGAGCCCTGGGCAATGAGCCTCTTGTTATTTGGTATTGTTACTACATTATATTGTGAGCTAACACTCATCGTAGTTTTTCCCTTTTAGGGTTTTCCACATAAAAATTTGGTGTTCATGTGTGTATGGTGTTGATGTGTTTATGTTTTGATTCTGCTATTCATGTTTAATCTTCATAACAGAATAAGGAGTTAAAGTAAGTGAATGTGAATGTGATTTTGTTTAAAGGAGTTAAAGTTTTGATACAACTGATTCACCCCCCTCTCAGATGTCTTGTGCATTCAACACACCTTTTGAAAACCTCCTAACAATTGGGTCAAGTTAAACTTTGATGGTGCCTCTAAAGGAAATCCTAGGCCTACTAGTGGTGGGGGAGTTATAAGGTCTCATGAAGGGGAGTTAATTGCAGCTTATATAGGAGGTTTGGGAGTTAATACAAATAATAAAGTTGAAGCCTTAATGGTGATGTGGGGTATTAAGTTGGATCTCTCTTTAGGTATTTATTGTATGCAAATTGAAGGTGACTATAAACTTATAATTGATCCCATTTCTAGTAAGTCTACCCTTGGATGGAACATTACTAACTTGATTCATGACATTCAAGGGCTTGTCAATAGTCTTGTGAGTTTTGAAGTCCTTCACATTTATCATGAAAGGAATAAGGTTGCAAATGCCTTGGAAAACCTTGGAATCAATATGGTTTATTGGTGATGTTGATGAAGAGAGGGGAATCTTCCTAACACTATAACCCCCTCTTCTTCAAAATGATTCCATTCAATTTCTATGCATAAAAAATATTAGGTTTCTTATTAATCTAGTATGCTTTAAGGTTGCTATCTTTAATAGCTGGGATAATTTCACTTGTATTATTCACCTTAACTTTCAAAAAATTGTCAATATGATGAATTGGTAGTATTATTGGAAGAGTTATGTAGTGTAGGTCTTGGAGTACCATCCCCTTACAGCCTTATTCAACAATCATTACTATATCAATACTTGCATTAAAGTTCGTAATATGAGGATATAAATTTATCACTAAAATCACACACCCATTATGTCGGATTTTGAAAGTACTTAAACTTGTAATGATTATAGGTGGCTTCTCTACACTATGTTTAATGATAATGGTGAGTTATCTCAAAGGGTCAAATATTATTGGCTTAAGAATTGTTATTTTCATTTTTCAAAATTCCAAGCTATCTCCTCGATCTTTGTTTTTAGAAATGGGTGGTCATAAAGTCCAGACTGAGCTAGTGTCATGTGCAGAGGTTAAAAGAGACAATACCCTCTGGTCCATTTCAAAAGAGGGTGGTATCTCACCTTACTTGGAATGCCTTAATGGATTCAATCAAACTCTCTCGATTTAGTTTGTTGAATCACGGAATAGAAGACATATTCAGGTCAGAGGTGTGGGTTTTGAAGTTAATGAAGAAGTGATTGGAGCTTCCATAGGGCTCAAATGTTAGGGGAAAAAAGGTTCAACATCAAAGCAAAGTCTAGGACATTAAAAGCATGAAGAAATTTTTCAATGAAGGGGAAGAAACGATCAAATTCCAAAATGGTTTCAAAGGAGAGGAGCTGCCCGAACCTTGGGACCAAGGATGTTGGGTGTTAATTAAGTATTTCACATTAGAGGGTTGGTTCAAATGCTATTTAATTATCACTTCCCTTTCTTAAACCATCTGTGCCATAAGCTTTTGATTAGCTTCCCAATTTTTTTATTGACCTCTATGGAAAATTTAATTGATGAAGCTATGGAGAATCATGCTAAAAACCCTAGAAAGTTGCCTATCCTTCTACATCAGGGTCTAATTCTTTGATTGTATCATTTCCACCTAGCATTATGCCTATTGAAACCTATAAAATATTTCCTAGTTGATAATGTCCCTAGCAGTGATCCCTCTGGTAAGTATAAAAAGCCTCTAGTACCCATGTCTAGTGATTCTACTATGCATCATGCTTTGAAGCCCTAGTATAAGATTATTGAGGGGGTTGATAGTCAGTTAAAGAGGTGAATACTAAGAATCAACCTTCAACTCCTAAGAAAATGTCCAAGCAACCTAATTCTTCTCTTCCCACTACCCCCATTGATAAAGGCATATTTTCCACTTTTAAGGAGGAGGTTGTTACAGAGCTATGCTCCTTAAAAAAATTACTTTGACCAAACAAGGAGCCACTATTAAGAATAAAGTAGCAGAAAAGAGGGAACCTAATGATACTGTTGGTAAAAATGTGTCTAAAAAGATTCAGGGCTAAGATAGCAAGGGAGTTCAGATACATGATGTCATTAGTCAGTTTGTTTGGGAGGCATTGTTTAATCCTACCCCTGTGAAAAGAAAGAAGGATGGACAAGAAGGATGGTAAAGGTACTTATGTGAGAAGATCCACTAGATAGGTTGGAGTTCAACCACTAAAATTGAAGGATATTGAGATATCCAGTGAAACTTTGGAGATGTAGCAGGAGAAGGTTAGTATGGAAGGTGATGCTAAAGATAATACCCCTGAGCACACCCCTCCCATGAAGTTTGAGGGTAACAACCTATTTGAATAAATGAATGCACCATGTACACTAATTATGACAGCTAATTCTCCACAGGCCCCTGTTATTAATGAATAAAAATAGAATCATTGTGATCTTTGTGCTCAAACTGCAAGTAAGATGGTAGCTATAAAGATTAGAATGGATAACATGGAAAAAATTGAACACTATGATCAGGTTCAGTATGAAGATTATGCATAGATTAACCACAACTCTATTTTTACTGCAGGATAAGGAGCTAAAAAAGTAGGTGAGTGCTAGTACTAGTATGGATTAGTATGATGAGATGTATAAGTTCCTTACTGAGGGATGGGGGAAGTTATTCCCCTAGTAGCCTCTATGTCTTTCTCCTAGCTTTTGTGTTTTCTATCTATTTTTGATTAGTTGTTTGTGTGTTGTTAAATTGTTGTATTTGGCTAGGCTAGGCCTATTTTACTATGCCTTAGGACATTTTTTGTAGAGGGTTACGACCCTTGTTTCTTGCTTACATAATCGAAAACATTAAAATTTAATAAATAATTAATTATTTATAAAAAATCACACCCATGTGTTCTCTAATTGTATACAAGGTTAGATAAAAAAATATATATTTTTTTCTTTAATGATGCCTACTTTTTGTTTTTAATAAATTTGAAATTATTCAAAATAATATTTGATAAACTACATTCAGTTTCCTACAATTTTTCTTACTATATTTTTATCCATATTTTGTAGATAAATCATTTGATTTAATATGTGAAGTTACTTAAGTTAGTATTTTAGCATTTTGATTGCTATGTTTAAGAGTGGTGTTTGACCCATGATGATCTTGCACTCACATAGACATGGACAAACCCTAAATCCAAACCATAAGGGGTATAGGATATATCAAGTTCACCAAAATGAAGAGGTAAAAATAAAGACCTCGAAGGGTAACTAAGATAGATACATGAAATAATCATGTAGTCACATAATTAGCCTATATACAAGAGCTAAATCAAGATAAGCACTAAAATATGTACTGAAATAAATGCAAAAATTGATAATAAATGATAGAGGTGCTTAGGTTTGTATGTAACAATGGGTGTTCTCCTATAGTGAGCATTCTATGATCCAACTAAAACTTTTTCTATCACATTTGCAATAGTGAATGACCTACACACTATCAAGGTCAAAACCAAATATGTGGATTTGAACTAGAAAATTACAACCTTGCACCTAGATTTGTGGCCTTAAATTATGAGTTTTTAATTGTTGAAAACTTGTTTGCCTTTATGTACTTAGGACTAAGTGGTATTTAAAAGCACTAGTAGAGCCTGCTATCAAAATGGGGAATCCACATCTTGTCTTGAGGGTGGTTAGACCCTTTGTACGTATTTGACAATGTTTAACAAGTTTGAAGACACGCCAAGCCAAATGATAATGCCTATGTAATTGTCCTTATTATTGTATATGTTGATGCAATGCTCTATTGATCAAATTAGATATTATGAGATGATGGTTGTCAATGTTTAATGACATGGAACTTTGTCTTTTTATACAACACCCTAGCATTTAAATGTGAATATTTTGCACTTGAGTCTATAGGTAATGGCTAGTTGGAGGCAATCTAGCTTGGGCCCATGATTATATTTGATTTTGGAAAAAATAGGTTAAAGGTAGTACTTGCAAGCTTGAAAGAATATGGAGAAAATCCATATTAACGATTTGATTTGGATCTACTAGGGAATGAGACTTAAGTTCAAATTAGGCTCTAGTTGAATACCAACTCTTGCATAGAAATACAACATTTAAACATTAAAATAATACTCTAGGAACAAAAAATTATATCAAGAGAGAAAAATGTGAGTAATGCACTTTTCATCTCTACAAGTATAAAGTTTTTTTTTCTTTCAAAAAAATTACTACTTTTAAGCTGCCTTAGTACAACTACACACTTAGCATGAAGATTTAAGAAGTATCTCTTTTGCCACATCATTCTCCTGCTTCCTTTTCCAAACAATCTAATCTTAATGAACTTGTTATAAAGTACTCATCTTACATCTTATTGAGTGTTCCCATATTTTAAGTAATGACAGTTTAATATTGTTTTTACTCTTTTTTTTAATAAATAAGTATTTATTATATTAATATTAATTTAAAAGTACTCATCTTACATCTTATTGAGTGTTCCCATATTTTAAGTAATGGCAGTTTAATATTGTTTTTAACCTTTTTTAATAAATAAGTATTTATTATATTAATAATAATTTTAAAAAATACTGCACTGATTAAAAAAAACGGATAGAATGGAATACACCTTAAAATGTCTAAACAAGACAAAACTCTAAATAGAAAGAAAGACACCTTAAATTATTAACTGCAAAAGCTATAAAACCGACAAAACAGATGGCAGACCACTAATTCACAGCTTTTGAATAACTATTTAAAAGCCCTAAAAGTTGTTTATTATTATGTATTGCATTTGACATGAGTTGAAGGAATATATTAATCCCGTACATATTATTCAAATGAACCACCCAACCCCAGTTGCAGCAGGTGGCAGTTGGAGAACTTCCAATTACATAATTTAAGGCAATGACAGATGATAGATTTGCAAAATTGATCAATTTTTTTTTGTTTACATGGGAATTAGTCTATTACTTTAATTGACACTTGATATCCATATTTTGGAAAGATACTTGCCAATTATTATACCTATGATGGAGACAACAAACCAAGATGCCAAACAACTTATTATACCACTACTTTCAGTTACACCATAGCCGCTGATTTTGTTTTTTAAATTGGAAAATGAGGATATTCTTAATGTCAAATAGTGTTTTCTTTTTATAATGTCATAGCATTCCATTTAGGCTGTAAGTTGCCTTATGTAGTATGATATCATCCTCTGTTTTTTATCAGTATTTACTACAGTGAACAATGATACCATTTGAAGGGTCCTTTTCTTTTAACTTTTTGTTTGGTGTTGGATTAATATATTTGTCATGTTTCCAATTCTAGTCAATCCTTAACAGTATTATCATCATTATAATATTGCATATGCTGATCTCATAGCAAATAGAATAATACAAAGCATTCGAACTGAATAAGTGAATTCAAAAGCAAAAGCTTTATTTTAAAATAAAATAAGAAAGGATAAAATACAATAATATATTCATTACTGAAATCAAAAGTGGCTTGCTTATAATTTATGTTTTTCACTATTTTAAAACTTTATTTTAAATCAAGCTTTATACGGTCTACTATAAAGATTTGTATTTGCAATCATGTTATTGTCTGTCGAAGAAAATCTCCACTAGAAAACAATGTAATCATCTAAAGAATCTTTTCCAAGACTTTAATCATTGTGTTTTCAAATGCTGTTACATTGCAAGCTTTATAATTGTTTTAAGAATTTCCATGGCTGATATAGATGGGCCATATTGTCGTAGATGACTAACCCATGCAAGATTCTGGACGCTTCATACATTCTTGTGCTTATTTCAATCTGGATCCAGGTCTTTGTTTTAATAAAAAACTATGGATGGTATTCTTCTTATATACTTTCTGCTTGTGATTGAAAATGTTACGTATCTATCTTTCCATTCTCTTTTCTAAATAGATTTCAATTATAATTCAACAACAACAAAGTTTTTCCTCGTTGAACTTCTTTTATATAGAGAGTATAGAATTTAAGATTTGGTATAGAGGTTTAATAGTGAAAGTTGTATATTTATATTAATTTTTATATAGATTTGAGTATATTTTGATCGAATGTCTTAATATAATTATGTATCGAAAAATGACATAATTTTGTATAAAGTTGGGTTTATTGGTTGATCCTTTCTCCATTCCCATTTACACACAATTCTGCACATTTCACCTTATTCTATCCATATTCACATATTTGCATATATATTAGTCATTTCTTACAACTACCCTTGCACCCATTCCTATGCATTCCATTTCTAAAGTGATATTAGCACTTCATCAAGTCCTAGTTAATCCCGTAGGTGTAGGTTTGATCCCACACTTGTAGAACTGACCCATGAAATTTAAATATTCAAATTCAAATTCCAAAGTTTTCACCCATTTTCACTAGTTGCTATGTGTAGACTAAACACATGTTTGCATGATTTATTGCTATGTCCTTGTATTTAAAAACATTCAATTGCAATCATTTATCATCCACAAGCATTATTCAAATCTCATTTGCATTTAAGGAAGGAGCATGTTAGGAACACTTCCATTGGTGCACTCAAATGAATCAAAATTTGCATTATCATCCTAGAACATTTGCATGATTGAAGATTGTTGATGAGAGGGTAAATCTGAGAACACACAACAATATATATTGCTCATATAAAATAGGAATGTTCTTTTATTGAACTAAAAACAAATTACATTACACAAATTGGAATCAAATTAGAGGATGAAATCCTCAACAGGCTGCAACACATTACAATTTCTTTCCTCTGAACTCTAGAACCTTCTACTTTCTGTAGCTTCAAATTTGCTAGGGTTCTTTATTTTTCCTCCTTTTTATGACTCGCCACTTTCCCCCTCCTCTACTGACAAAAGATTATTTACTATTTGGAGAATTGATCATCTAGGTAATATGCGGGAGTCTCACTTTAATGACAAGCAAAATCCTGATTCACTGGAGGCTATCAAATTGTTTATTGGTAGACCTTGGATCTTCTTCTAAAAAAGGTAGGCAAAAACCTAATTTATTTGAGCCTATGAATTGGTCATTGGTGGACCTTGGATCTTCTTTGAAAAAGGTTGGATTTCTCCACATATGGGCCTAGATTTTGTCCCGATTTAGAGTTCTTTAGAGAGGTTTGGATTCAAACCTCCTTGGTTTTATTTGTTCTTGATTTTCTCAACCATTATCTAGAGTTATTTAGATATCATTGTTCCCTTTGTTGTTTCATAGTTGGGTTGCCACCTCAATGTTGTTTTCATAGTTGGTCTATCATCTCAAGGTTGTTTGTTTCATGGATGGGCTATTGTCTTTTTGTTGTTAGTGGCTTCTAACCACCCTGCCATTGGTCTAGTTGTTTGTCAAGGTTTTCTACCACTTTGTTAGTTTTTTTTGTTGTTATGTGGTTGTTGTGTTGATAGTTTCTCATACATATGCTCTTTGTAGTTCATCGAGATTCAATGCTTTATCACTTGTACAAGGATTTGGGCCCTTTCGAAATTCATGCTTACCCTAATAAAAAACAAACACCCTAAATATCCCACCTGAGCCTACACAAAATATATGCAAACAAACTACAAAAGAGTGACCATAATAAGGGACTATCCCATGATAGAACTCACTACACCACACCCTACTATTCCCTACCACTAGAAGAGACATGCCTTGTGTCAACTACCTTTTTAACCCAAGGCCCATTGACATTTATAGATGAACCTCTAAGATGACCAATGAGAGTAGGAAATTAAACTCCATAAAAATTTCTATCACTGCCATGAAGAGTGAATATACAAGCCACAAAAGAATACAATTGTATAATCAATACCTATTTACAACTACCTTAGAAAATGATGGACACGTGTAATTAAGATAAAATATGGTGTTCACATCATCAAAATATGCATGTAGAACCCTTAACTATTTAACCATAATTCATCCATAATATTTGTATAATATGACCTATAGGAAGGGGAAGATATGAATCTCCTGACTTTCCTCCATATTTAGATACTACATCATCATTAAAGAACTAGTCTAGAAGGAATTGATGAAGAAGCCATAATCACACTTCAATATTTAGGAGATAGTAAGCTATATTGAAGATGAAATCTCCATAAATTACCATCTTTGAACAATGGCCATCCATAAATGCCTACTCCCCATGATGAATTTCACAAATCTTAGTGAGGGTAGTTCACACCATACAAAATGCATTCTAAACAATAATCTAAAATTCCTCCTTGAGATAATTGCATCCCATTGAAACACACCAACTAGTTCTCTGGATACCAACCCATGAAACCAATAGTAAGAGTGATATCATGATAAATAGTATATCACACTATGTCCACCACCTTTGCAATACTATAAATAAACTAACCTCTCCAATCTTTAAAACATCATACACCTTTACTAGAAGTATAAATAAATAAAATAAGGCACCATGCAAAGCCCAACCAAATTACAAATGAATTGTGTGTTACTATGTTGTGTTTGCATGGCTTCACATGCACCATATCTAGCCTCCTTCAAATTTGTGGAGGCTTATAAGTTATAATCACTTCTATACTATTTGGAGAATTGATCATGTGGCTATATATTGTTGTGATTGTGGCTTGAGTAACCCCTTCAAATTAGCTAAGTGATCTATGATGCAGAGCAAACTACACAAGACCACAAAGGGGTCAAAAACAACTTGTCAGGAGGAAGAGGATGCAAAGGGATGATAGGGAAAACATGACACTAGGCCTCTATGGGCCTACTCCATTGATCTTCTTACTTGACATGATTGTTCTATCATTTCCCATGGTTTCAACATTGCAACACAACACCATTTTTGGGTTTATACACCCAGGCTCTTTGCCAAACCTTCTAGGGACCCTAGATCAATGAAGTTTTACTGTCCTAAGCTCACAAAACCACCAAAATGCTCTGAAGGTACCTCCTTGTACCACTTCCTTCATAGACTGACCCACTTCCTTGTAGCCCTCCAAAAGGGACTATCATGCAATAACTTGAGATACTGACCTCCAAACCTGACTGTTAAGGGCTTTTTGAGTACCCATTATCAATTTATTTAACATACCAAACATGAAACATAGGTTTTTTTGGAACATATGAATAAAAAATGGACTGTTCCTGCTGATTTTAGGCCTAATTAGGCCACCTACACAAAGGGAAAATGGGTAAAATGCACTTCTAACTCCCAACCCCTGTTTCAAAGCATGAGTCAAGTGTAAACTGATGTGATTCAACATATTTTGGGGTTCTAAGGTCATTCCAAGTCAATTTCTCAACCAATCACTACTCTACCAAAACCAAGAGGCTTAATACATGAGGGTATTAGGTGCTTCATGCCTCAAAATTCATATTCTCTTTGTTCCTGCTCCTACCACAAAAACCCAATTGAAAGACATATAAAACTAACCTATTTCCTTTATTTCCACCTAAGGAGCAAGTACAAAAAATCAAGAAACCATCAATTTTCATAAACCCTACAAAATCCTCTTAAAACCCTACTTATAAACCGGTTTACACAAAAACAACCACAAAAGGCTTATTCTATACTCTTAAATCCTCCAATCAGGTTCAGATGAAAGGTTATTTGACCCTTTACACAACCATGTCTATTTGTGTCCTTGACAGCCTTGTACGGTCACGTACAGGCATGAGAAACAGTAAAAAACTAATGAAAAAAAACATGGCAGATTTATCTTAAATATTTATATCTTCTCTAAATTCAATTCTCTTCCTTCAAAACCTATAGTACAACATTCAAGAGAGCCCATACATTATCATCCAACTGATTTTCAAGCATGACTATCTATACCAATGGGAGAAAATTACCAAAATGCAGCCCAAAAATAGAATTTTCTTAAAACAAGGTAATCTCACTGTATATTCATTTTTTCCTCTTCATACATCAAAAAATCATGCTTTTGCATCTAAGCAAGGCATAATATATTTGTTTTTTCTAGAAATCCATGACTCCACTCCTCTTAAATCATGGAAAAGCCAAAATTTAAGGCATTAAAGCCTTTCTACTAAAAAAACAAAGAGACTGTCCTAGTTTTTAGGAAAGACTACAGACTTACTAAACAAGATTACTATTCTAAACCTCCACTACTTGTTTATGCCATTGAATGGATTTATTACATTATTTAGAAAACAAAATCCACTATGTCTCTTATTAATGAGACCATTATCCCAAAATTTGACTAAGAAACAAACTATCTTGACTAGAAAAAAAAATGACTAGAATCATGAACTTGCTAGGAGCCCTACACCATACACCTGAACTTGTAATTTTTCCAAGTCCCTTGGAAAGTTTGTTGTAGCTTTTCACACCTTTTTCCTTCATACTTGCCTTCAACAGGTCCATTTTCCTTTGATTCTTCACTGTCCTTGACATGTTTTCCATCATCATTACTTGTTCTTTGACAATGTGTATTCTTTATAAACTATCCTACTCTTGGTCCTCTTACCTTATCACCTTCATTCCTTGGTATTATGTCTTCCTGAGCATCTATATCCATGCTTCTCTCAACTGTCCTTCCACTTGCTTTCTCAGCTTCTTGCTTACACCACTATCTCATTTTGTTTTTGTCTCCATTCTTTGCACTGTCCACTGTCACATTACCTTTACCAACCTATGTTAGACCTGCAACTAGTGTATTCACTGTCCTAGGAACTTTGCAAATTGCTACACTAGCTTCACTTGGCTGTCTACTCATCACTACAGGGCACATGATTGTCCCTACTAATATCCCTTCATTCATTTCTTGCCTTTCCACAGGCTCTACACTCTTACTCTTCACATTTCCACTCACCTCAAACATCACTGGCTCCCTCTTGCCAAACATGATCATCTTTGATGCCCTTGACTGCTCCTCTAATGGTAGTAGTACAAAAGTCTTCTCATCTTTCTTGATAGTAAAGGTATTGGCTCTTCCATCATAAACTACAAACCTATCAAATTACCAGCGTCTTCCCAGTATCACATGACAACAATCCATGGATAGGATATCACAAAGTACCTAGGTATCCTCATATGCTCCAATCTTAAACTCAACTAATGCTTGTTCAATCACTAAAATAGACTAATGATCACTTACCCAAGAGACTTTCCAAGGTGTGTCCCTGGGTATTCTCTTCAACCTTAGTTTGTCTACCATCTCACTAGACACCATATTATCAGTACAACCAGAATCCACTATCACTTTACATACCTTGCCCTTGCTCTTGCAAGTTGTCTTAAACAATGATCTCCTCTGAATTAGCTCCTTCTCCCTGGAGGTCTTCAGTAGTGCTCTTTCCCTCAGCATCAATGTTTCCCCTGTCTCAGCATCACACATTGTGGAACTAGAACCACATTCTTCTTCTTGGACTAATTGAGTCCTTCTCTCACTCTTCCTTTCACCATCAAGTTTGAAAAAAATTTCTTCTCAGGACACTTATATGCTGGGTGTCCAAACTCTTGACAATTATAACACTTACCCATAAAAGTGTTTGCACTCCTTCCATCACCAAATCTGCCTCTAGAACCTCTACCTCTAAAATCTGCACTTTATCCTTGTGCCTCGTTCATCTCCTCTTAACTCTCATTGACTTGTTTTATGTTTTGAAAGGATCCTCTACCTCTAGAGGTATTGCCTCTACCTCTAACTGTCTTGTCTTGTCTTCTCTTCCACTCTTACTACCATCTGATACAGTCTTCAACACTCCTTGGATTTGCCAACACCATTTCATCCTGCATGTTAAACCTCAAACCACCAATATACCTAGCAACTTTTTGCACTTCAGTTTCATTTTGACCAGACCTTATACTCAGCTTATAAAACTCTTCAGTGTATGTCTTAACATCCATTTCCTTTTGCCTTAAACCTTGAAGCTTCTTAAACATTTGGACTTCATAATCTTTAGGCAAGAACTTACCTTTGATTTTTCCTACCATCTTGTCCCATGAAACAATTTTTGTCTTTCCTTGCTTTCTCCTCTCTGTCTATTGATAATCCCACCATAACAAAGCATGACCTATCAGCTTGGTCTTTGCAATCTTCACTTTCTGATCATCAGGAACCTCTTCACACTCAAAGTGGTTGTCCAATGTTGGAATCTAGTCTAACAATTCTTCATCATTCAGGCTTCCTCCAAACTTTGGCACATCTATCTTTATCTTGTGTTTATCTTATTTTACTGCCCTCAGCAACTTTACCATCCTCTGATCCTCAGGGTCCAACTCTTCTTCCACATCTTCATGCTCAGCTTCTTCTTCTTCCTCAGATTCAATCTCTTCACCTAGAGCCACTCCTCTTCTCTGATTTTGTTCTAGGGTAGCCATTCTTTCTTTCAGCTCCCTCAACTCTCTGGCATGCTTCTCCTTTAGCTCATTTATCTCTTGAGCCATGTTTCTCACTCTTGGAGGCATCTTGACAAACTGCGTCTTCAACTTAACACTTTACAAACCTACTAACTGTGCTCTGATACCAATTTGATGCAGAGCTAACTACACAAGACCACAAAGGGGTCACAAAAAACTTGTCAGGAGGAAGAGGATACAAAGGGATGATAGGGAAAACATGGAACTAGGCCTCTATGGGCCTAACTACTCCATTGATCTTCTTACTTGACATAACTGTTCTCTCATTTCCCATGGTTTCAACATTGCAACACAACACCATTTTTGGGTTTATACACCCAGGCTCTTTGCCAAACCTTCTAGGGACCCTAGATCAACTAAGGTTGACTGTCCCAAGCTCACAAAACCACCAAAATTCTCTGAAGGTACCCCCTTGTACCACTTCCTTCATAGACTGACCCACTTCCTTGTAGCCCTCCAAAAGGGACTGACATGCGATAACTTGAGATGCTGACCTCCAAACTAGACTATTAAGGGCTTTTTGAGTACCCATTATCAAGTTATTTAACATACCAAACATGTAACATAGGTTGTTTTGGAACATATGACTCAAAAATGGACTATTCCTGCTGATTTTAGGCCTAATTAGGCCACCTACACAAAGGGAGAATGAGTAAAATGTACTTCCAACTCCCCACCCCTGTTTCAAAGAATGAGTCAAGTGTAAAATGATGTGATTCAATAGAGCTTTGGGTTCTAAGGTCATTCCAAGTCAATTTCTCAACCAATCACTACTCTACCAAAACCAAGAGGCTTAATACATGAGGGTATTAGGTGCTTCATGCCTCAAAATTCATATTCTCTTTGTTCCTAATCCTACCACAAAATCCCAATTGAAAGACATATAAAAGTAACCTATTCCCTTTATTTCCACCTAAGGAGCAAGTATAAAAAAAATAAACCATCAATTTTCATAAACCCTACTAAATCCTCTTAAAACCCTACTTATAAACCGGTTTACACAAAAACAGCCACAAAAGGCTTACTCTATACTCTTAAATCCTCCAGTCAGGTTCAGATGAAAGGTTATTCGACCCTTTACACATCCATGTCTGTTTATGTCCTTGACAGGCTTGTACAGTCACGTACAGGCATGAGAAACAATAAAAAACTAATGAAAAAAAAACATGGCAGATTTATCTTAAATGTTTATATCTTCTCTAAATTCGATTATCTTCCTTCAAAACCTGCAGTACAACATTCAAGAGAGCCTATTAATTATCAACCAACTGATTTTGAAGCATGACTATCCATACCAATGGGAGAAAATTACCAAAATGCAGGCCAAAAACATAATTTTTCTAAAACTCAGTAATCTCACTGTATATTCATTTTTTCCTCTTCATACATCAATAAATCATGCTTTTGCATCTAAGGAAGGCATAATATATTTGTTTTTTCCAGAAATCAATGACTCCACTCCTCTCAAATCATGGAAAATCCAAAATTTAAGGCATTAATGCTTTCTACTAAAAAAACAAAGAGATTGTCCTAGTTTTTAGGAAAGACTGCAGACTTACTAAACATGTTTACTATTCTAAACCTCCACTACTTGTTTATGCCATAAAATGGATTTATTACATTATTTAGAAAACAAAATCCACTATGTCTCTTATTAATGAGACCATTATTCCAAAATTTGACTAAGGAACAAACTATCTTGACTAGAAAAAAAATGACTAGAATCATGAACTTGCTAGGTGCCCTACACCATACACCCCAACTTGTGATTTTTCCAAGTCCCTTGGAAAGTCTATTATAGATTTTCACACCTTTGTCCTTCATGCTTGCCTTCAACAGGTCCATTTTGCTTTGATTCTTCACTGTCCTTGACATGCTTTCCATCATCATTACTTGTTCTTTGACAATGTGTATTCTTTGTAAACTGTCCTACTCTTGGTCCTCTAACCTTGTCACCTTCATTCCTTGGTGTTATACCTGCATGAGCATTTGTATCCATGCTTCTCTCAATTATCCTTCCACTTGTTTTCTTAGCTTCTTGCTTACACCACTATCTCATTTTGTTTTTGTCTCCATTCTTTGCACTGTCCACTATCACATTACCTTTACCAACCTCTGTCGGACCTACAACTAGTGTATTCACTATCCTAAGAACTTTGCAAACTGTTGCACCACCTTCACTTGGCTGTCTACTCATCACTACAGGGCACATGACTATCCCTACTAAGATCCCTTCATTCATTTCTTGCCTTTCCACAGGCTCTACACTCTTACTCTTCACATTTCCACTGACCTCAAACATCACTTGCTCCCTCTTGCCAAACATGATCATCTTTGCTACCCTTGACTGCTCCTCTAATGGCAGTAGTACAAAAGTCTTCTCATCTTTCTTGATAGTGAAGGTATTGGCTCTTCCATCATAAATTGCAAACCTATCAAATTGCCAGGGTCTTCCCAGTATCACATGACAACAATCCATGGGTAGGATATCACAAAGTACCTAGGTATCCTCATATGCTCCAATCTTAAACTCAACTAATGCTTGTTCAGTCACTAAAAAGGACCGATGATCACTTACCCAAGAGACTTTGTAAGGTGTATCCCTAGGTATTCTCTCCAACCTTAGTTTGTCTACCATCTCACTAGACACCATATTATCAGTACAACCAGAATCCACTATCACTTTACAAACCTTGCCCTTGCTCTTGCAAGTTGTCTTAAACAATGCTCTCCTCTGAATCAGCTCCTTCTCCCTGGAGGTCTTCAATAGTGCTCTTTTTCTCAGCATCAATGTTTCCCCTTTCTCAGCATCACACTTTGTGGAACTAGAAGCACATTCTTCTTCTTGGACTAATTGGTCCTTCTCTCACTCTTCCTTTCACCATCACTTGTAAAATTTTGCTTCTCAGGACACTTATATGCTGGGTGTCCAAACTCTTGACAATTATAACACTTACCCATAAAAGTGTTTGCACTCCTTCCACCACCAAATTTGCCTCTAGAACCTCTACCTCTAAAATCTGCACTTTGTCCTTGTGCCTTGTTCATCTCCTCTTGACTCTCATTGACTTGTTTTGTGCTTTGAAAGGATCCTCTACCTCTAGAGGTATTGCCTCTACCGCTGGTTATCTTGTCTTGTCTTCGCTTCCACTCTTACTGCCATCTGATAATAGTCTTCAACACTCCTTGGATTTTCTAACACCATTTCATCCTGCATGTTAAACCTCAAACCACCAATATACCTAGCAACTTTTTGCACTTCAGTTTCATTTTGACCAGACCTTATACTCAGCTTATAAAACTCTTCAGTGTATGTCTTAACATCCATTTCCTTTTTCCTTAAACCTTAAAGCTTTTTAAACATTTGGACTTCATAATATTTAGGCAAGAACTTACCTTTGATTTTTGCTACCATCTTGTCCCATGAAACAATTTTTGCCTTTCCTTGCTTTCTCCTCTATGTCTGCTGATAATCCAACCATAACAAAGCATGACCTGTCAGCTTGGTTTTTGCAATATTCACTTTCTGATCATCAGGGACTTCTTCACACTCAAAGTGGTTGTCCAATGTTGCAATCCAGTCTAACAATTCTTCATCATTCAGGCTTCCTCCAAAATTTGGCACATCTATCTTTATCTTGTGCTTGTCTTCTTTTACTACCCTCAGCAACTTTACCATCCTCTGATCCTCATGGTCCAACTTTTCTTCCACATCTTCATACTTAGCTTCTTCTTCTTCCTCAAACTCAATCTCTTCACCTAGAGCCACTCCTCTTCTATGATTTTGTTCTAGGGTAGCCATTCTTTCTTCTAGCTCCCTCAACTCTCTGGCATGCTTCTCCTTCAGTTCATTCATCTCTTGAGCCATGTTTCTCACTCTTGGAGGCATCTTGACAAACTGCCTCTTCAACTTAACACTTTATAGACCTACTAACTATGCTCTGATACCAATTTAATGCAGAGCTAACTACACAAGACCAGAAATGGGTCACAAACAACTTGTCAAGAGGAAGAGGATGTAAAGGGATGATAGGGAAAACATGACACTAGGCCTCTATGGGCCTAACTACTCCATTGATCTTCTTACTTGACATGATTGTTCTCTCATTTCCCATGGTTTCAACACTGCAACACAACACCATTTTTGGGTTTATACACCCAGGCTCTTTTCCAAACCTTCTAGGGACCCTAGATCAACTAAGGTTGACTCTCCCAAGCTCACAAAACCACCAAAATGCTCTGAAGGTACCTCCTTGTACCACTTCCTTCATAGACTGACCCACTTCCTTGTAGCCCTCCAAAAGGGATTGACATGCAATAACTTGAGATGCTGACCTCCAAACTAGACTGTTAAGGGCTTTTTGAGTACCCATTATCAATTTCTTTAACATACCAAACATGCAACATAGGTTGTTTTGGAACATATGAATAAAAAATGGACTGTTCCTGCTGATTTTAGGCCTAATTAGGCCACCTACACAAAGGGAAAATGGGTAAAATGTACTTCCAACTCCCAACCCTTGTTTCAAAGCATGAGTCAAGTGTAAAATGATGTGATTCAATATATTTTTGGGTTCTAAGGTCATTCCAAGTCAATTTCTCAACCAATCACTACTCTACCAAAACCAAGAGGCTTAATACATGAGGGTATTAGGTGCTTCATGCCTCAAAATTCATATTCTCTTTGTTCCTGCTCCTACCACAAAAACCCAATTGAAATACATTTAAAACTAACCTATTCCATTTATTTCCACGTAAGGAGCAAGTATAAAAAATCAAGAAACCATCGATTTTCATAAACCCTACTTATAAACCGGTTTACACAAAAACAACCACAAAAGGCTTATTCTATACTCTTATATCCTCCAATTAGGTTTAGATGAAATTTTATTCGACCCTTTACACAACCATGTCTATTTGTGTCCTTGACAGCCTTGTACGGTCATGTACAGGCATGAGAAACAGTAAAAAACTAATGAAAAAAAAACATGGCATATTTATCTTAAATGTTTATATCTTCTCTAAATTTGATTCTCTTCCTTCAAAACCTACAACACAACATTCAAGAGAGCCCATACATTATCATCCAACTGATTTTGAAGCATGACTATCCATACCAATGGGAGAAAATTACCAAAATGCAGCCTAAAAACATATTTTTTTTAAAACAAGGTAATCTCACTGTATATTCATTTTTTCCTCTTCACACATCAATAAATCATGCTTTTGCATCTAAGGAAGGCATAATATATTTGTTTTTTCAAGAAACCCATGACTCCACTCCTCTCAAATCATGAAAAAGCCAAAATTTAAGGCATTAAAGCCTTTCTACTCAAAAAATAAAGAGTCTGTCCTAGTTTTTAGGAAAGACTGCAGACTTACTAAACAAGATTACTATTCTAAACCTCCACTACTTGTTTATGCCATGAAATGGCTTTATTACATTATTTAGAGAACAAAATCCACTATGTCTCTTATTAATGAGACCATTATCCCAAAATTTGACTAAGGAACAAACTATCTTGACTACAAAAAAAATGACTAGAATCATGAATGTGCCAGGTGCCCTATACCAATCTACTACCACATTTATGTGTCTTTTGTACCATTTAAATTTAGTCTCTTTAAAAATGTGATTTATCACTTGAACCTCCTACACATATCTCTTAATTTGCCAACTTGGAATTTTCCCTTTAGTTAACTCATTTTTCACTTGTAAGGAATCACCTTCCACTATCAACTTAGAATTCTTTAGAGAATAAGAAAATCTTTAGCCAGCTATCAAAAATTCCCATTTAACTTCATTGCTTGTTTGAACACCAATGAAGAAAGGACCCTCATACATCATATCCCTTGTCAAATTCCTTACCACAAACCCTCCTCTTGCTAACCTAGGGTTCCCTTTTATTGCCCCATAAAAGTTTAATTTTATATACCTATCTAGAGAATGTGATCAAAATTATTTTCCTCTATTGAGATGTTCCAATCCAACCTTTTTTCATTTTCAGTTTTGACCACTTATCCCATGAATGGTTATCAAATTGATAATTGTCAATATATGTCAATAAATTAAAAATCTTGATATCAAAACCTTAGCCATCCAACCATTAACCTTCTAATAATTATAAAAAACTCTTGTGATTGTATTATTTCTTCTTATTTATTGATCAAATTGTATCCTTTCAAAAATTCCTCCCCATACTAAGTAAATTGAAAAATCACAAGCATATTTCTTTTTAAGATTTAAATTAAAATATTTTTCCATTCAATTTGAACTTGAAGTTTATGAATTTTAAACTTTCCAATCATGTAAATACTTTTCTTTTGTTAGATCATAGATTACATAGGAAACACCAATATATCTACATGATTATGAATAAAGCCAACAACCTGGTATTAAATTTTTGGTATGGATTACATTTTTTGCAAAGGCCTTTTTGAAGGCATGCCATTTTAACTTCCTAAAATACCCAACCACCTTATGGAAAAACATTTCATGAGAGATAAACACTAATATTTATAACATAATATTAACAAAATTGTGTGGATCACTACACATGCACACAAACACTTTTAGATCATAATATCCAACAAACCCCCTTGATCTAAAAGAGAAAAAATTGCATGATTTAGAGCTTTTGATAGCTATCATATAACTCTACAAACCTTGTCTTCTACAAGTAATGTTGATCAACCAGTGCCTCTCACTCTGACATGATCATGTTTTAGTATATGCAAGTAATGTTGATCAACTAATGCATGTTAGTCTAAAATGATCATGTTTTAGTATTTAATTGATTTGACATGTATTTAACCATCTATACCCTACATGCATTATTAACAACATATGTATTGTTCAACCATAGTGACCTTGTCTCATTGATCAACATGTACCTATAACTATTAGGTTTATCTCCACCTAAAATTACTAACCACTTTGTGTCCCATTCCTCCATGAGCAACACTTGTTAGTTTGTATTGATCACCACCAATTAATGATTATCAAAGCCTTCAACCTCTTCCCTGGTATTTGTGAAGGGGAAATGGTAACATTTGCACCACCTTTGCTCCTCATCAAAGCTCGAGAAATGAAAACCAAAATGAGAACATAAAATTAAACTAGAGGAGCAAAATTAAGCACTCCATATTAGAAAGCCAAAACTTCAACACACTACAATAATCAAATAACAATAAAATAAAGTACAAATACCATTGACTTCTACAAAAACTACCTCTTAAGTAATAGACACATTTTAAACAAGAAACTAACCCAAAATAAAAATAATCCTCCATTCTCCTTATAAATCCTCCAACCTCTATCTTTTTAAAACATGTTCCTAAATTTACAGGCCACTGGATTGAGATTTGCAATAAATATGTTGTGATCCATTTTCTTGGATTGTCACCTTATATATAAGAAGTTCCTCATCCCAAAAACATCATTAACATACATATATTTATACATATCTAATCGATGGATTATATGTATATCATTAACATCCATATGGCTGGACATATATAATCCTATTCTTTCTACAGAACATACCACAGTTGTATTCTTACTGTTATCTACTGCAATATCATATTTTTGCCCTCCCAAGGTGAGGAACACAACCCCAAATCCTAGAACTTGAGTTATGTCAAAACCATCAAAATAAAAAAAAATGTTAAGGAATTTGGCATTGGATTCCAACTTAGCTTTTTTAACACTCAACAATTCCCAACTTCAACAAGTCATCAGTATCTCTTATTTCATTCAAAGAAACATATTTAATATTTTGTGCAATTAAAATATTCTTTGTTGCATTATGCAAATATGAAAATAAAAACTCCAAATTATTTCATTGTGCATGTGCTTCCACATATTTGATTCCATTCAGAGCATTGCTATGATTTCTTTCGCCCACTCCTTGTCAGGCTGTATTGAGCGTTTGAATATTTTTATATTTTCACCATATTTGTGAATGTGCGTAGAGAGGTATGCACATGAAGAACTCTGACTGTTTTGGATATGAAATTTATCAATTGTTATTTGCTCCATAAGCATCCACCCTGGAGATTTTCTTTGCAGGAGCACAGGAACCTGAACGCAAATACGAATGGATTTTGTTCTTTCTTTTAAACAGATTTGTATTTTCCCTTTCATAAATAATTTGCATTGTGTTGATCCTTGTCTTTTATGTCCCCCACCACATCAAAGTGTCCATGTGCATTTTAGACGCCTCATGCAACATCTCAACCAACTTCTCAATGCTGAGTAGCTTTTACCATCTCCCAAATATGTTTTAATGCTCTTGCTATCTCAATAATATTCTTTCATCATTTACTGTATTACTCGATCAATTTAGGAGAGTAGGGACAAGGGAAAAGAATTTGAAATTAGAGAACCACCTCTATCTATATCTGATACTACTTGTTAGGTAAGAGATTACATAAGAAATATTAGCGAAGGAAATTGAATTGATTTTAATCATGTCATATATAGATATATATAGCAGTTAGATATGTATTATGGGCGACCACTTTCATTTATTTTCCTAGTTATTTGTCTAATCTTACAAACACTAACATTAACTATCTTAGGTTACTTATCTATTGTATGAAATGTATTGTCATCCCTCCCTAATATTAGGGGTTACATAACTCACAACACAAAACACTAATGTATTGAAGTGAAACACTCACTCATTCATACAATGGTGGACATTCACCCATCAAATATACATGTGACTTCTTTGAATCCTAAAAGACCTCTAAGATAAACAAACTTAGTCTCACATAAGGCCTTTGTGAAAAGATCAGCTATCTAGTCCTCCATCTTGCAATATTGAAGGTGGATCACTTGTTGTTGGATGAGGTCCTTGATGTAATGACAATACAACTCAATATGCTTTGTTCTAGCATGAAACACTAGATTTTTGTACAACTAAATGACACTTTGATTATCATAGTGGAGTAAAGAAGACTATGTTTGTTGTTGTTGGAGTATTGAAAGAATAGTGATGAGGGTGAAATCCACCCAACACACTCACAACAACAAATTTAAACCAATGAGAACAACAACGATTTACGTGGGGAAAACCCTTTCGAGAGAAAAACCCCACTCGAAAAATCAGCTCGATATATTATTTAGAAATTTCAACAAATTATAATATGCTTGCAAAGAAAGCTTCCATAGGATTATCACCAACCAGAAATATAGAATCAACTCCACTTCTATTTAATATTCTCCCACACAACCTCTATCTCAAGTACCTGATATATAGGAGAAACAATACATGAAACTGTCAAACGATAATTATAAAATCATGAGCTAAAACCACCCAAAAGTAGCGCACAAATTATCTCCAATCAAACATGTCTTATGATGTGTTAAATAACGTACCAACATGTGTAACTTCCCACTTTGCAGCTCTTTTAAGTGTCCCACACGTTTTCACATTTTCCAAAACGGGAGGCCTAACTTTCGAAGGCCATAACTTTTGATCTAGGAGGTCGATTGATGACCTATTTGATGCGTTGGAAAGCTTGTGAAGAGATCTATCAAGCTATAACCCACTTCACTAGTTACAACAAATTTTGGGGCCAAACGGGGCCTCTAAGTGTCTCAAAATCGACTTCAAAAAAATTTCAACAGTTTCAAAAAAGGAAACTTTAATATCTTGACATCCAGACATGAACTTGGGGTGAAACTCACCCTAAATGTTCATTTGGCCATTTTGTAGCTTTGGAGAAAATTTCAAGCTCATATGTGCTCAAATGCAAACTTACTAATAATAGAAATCCCTATCATTTTTAGCTTTTTTTTGAATCTTTGAATGTTCTAAACCATTCTTCAAGATCATGGGTATTTTCAAAAATCAAAATTAAAAAGTTTAGGGTGATGCAAAATTTCTCTTACACCTCTAGATGCTCCTGCGTCAGACACCCATGGTTGTTTGTGTTGAACACCTGAGATACTGAGAGGGGGGTGGTGAATCAGTATCTTATTAAAACTTTTACTTGTTAATCTAATAATACATTTACTGCATGCAATAATTAAACAAATTAAGCACAGAAGAGACAACCACAATCCATAACACATGAAAACAGGGATTTTTACGTGGAAAACCCAAAATTGGGAAAAACCACGGTGAGTGTTAGCTCATAATATATCATGTAAGAACAATAGTGAATTACAATAGAGGCTCATTGCTTAGGGCTCACTGCCCAAAAAGAAGTGCTCACTACAAGAAGGCTCACCACTACCTAGAGAAAGAAATAAGGAAGGAGATGGCTCACTGCCAAAATGAACTGCTTAGATTGCATCTACATATGCATGAATGCAACTTCAATGTATGCTCAAAATACTGTTTCAAAACATTTCATCTTGAATGCTCTGTTTCACTGCTCTACCTTTACATTAGACAAGATTTCTCTTCTTCTACTTTTTGTTGCCTACTATGCTATTCACATTCTACTCGCATTCACATTCACACATAAATCATCAAACACCGAATTCAATTCCATATATATATCCGCAACAAATAAAATCTTCATATTAGGTCGGCCTAATAAAGTGTACCATGTAGTCATGCATTATGTACTTTGTCAGCCAAATTCATTCTCCAAAATCTATGGCAGACCCAAATAGTATCTAAAACATCTTCACATGTGTCAGCCTTAACTATTTCACCACTTAGGATTAAGTTCCAAATAGCAAAACTTACTGCACACACATCATACTGTCATGTTAGTCTTATCCACAGACTGTTCACTGGATCAGTTCAACTGTCAGATAACATCTTCCACTGCGGATCACAAGACCTGCTCAAATCCATATCAGAGACTCGTCACATGTCATAGATCACACCTCCAGAACCACAGAGAAAAATATTCTTCTGTGGTAGAATGTGGACCACTGGAACACATGCTCTATCACAATCAAACTGTACCATATCAAGTAGCGATACTCAGATAGTCCTAACTGACTCTCCGGTGGAGCTAAGAACTTGCAACTCTAGATTTGGATACTTCAAACAAGTGTTTACAAAACCTCAACTCTGCATAGCAAGATATATAATAGCGGAGGAATGTGGACCTAAATAGTTGAGTGTTCTGTTATCATTTCCTCTACTCACTACACTGCCAAACTTAGGCTTCTTGAAGATGAACTTCCGGTACTCATCAAAGACTGAAATCTTGGACAATTGATCTTCTAAGGACTGTGAACACCATACCTGATCTGCATGATATGATCTTCTACTACGGACCAATTTCATCCATTATATTGTTGCTTGGTCGCTATCTCCTATATACTGCTAACACTTAGCCAAAATAGCTAAGTTTTCTTCTCCAGATCAAAACATTGTTCCAATCTTGTTCCTTTGCTTGTTGCCATCAATGACAACATCTTCAGACACCATACACAAGTTGCCAACAATCTCCCCCTTTGGCATTGATGGCAACACTTGATGTGAAAAACTTGTTACAACTCCCCCTATCTCTTTATACACCGCTCCCCCTGTCTTCATGCTTTCTTTATTGTTTTTCAAAATTATTTTTCACATGTGTCATTTCTTCTCCCCCTTTGACATTAATGGCAAAGGTGTATGATACAAGGATATGTACAAGTTGCTAAAAATTATTTTTCTACTTTACGGCATATATACAAATGATGTCAAAAATGCTTATTGTTGTTGTTCCAGGAGAATATCTTTATAGATTGTCTTCAGCTGCACCATTTCTTCATCCCAACTAGTCTTAGCATCACTCAACATTAGTATGTGCCCATTAATCTAGGACACCAAGTCTTCTGCTTTCTTCACTGTATCAGGGACTTTAGTGCTTTGTCTTGATTTGTTTGTAGCTGCTATTAACTTGGTCAAGGATGCAATTTTGAAACTTGCTACTTCCCTGAGCTGACTCATTCTATGCTTTATGATTTCCCTCTGGGTCTGCAACTTATGTATATTATAATGAATGGTTTCAACTTGAGCCCTGTGATTACCAATAGCATCTTTTGTCGGATCATAAGATCTGGATATCTTCATTATCTGAGCTTCCCATTTATCTTTTTTGTCTTTTATATCCTTAGTCTTAACCAACCATGTGAGACAAAATTGATACAATTCACTGGCTTCTTTGAGGGCTGACTATGCATATTCTATACTTTTATCTAACAAATTATTTTCTTGAGAAGCCTTATCTTTTAGCTGCACTAATCTCTTGTTGTCTATTTCAGCTCTTACCCTCTTATCAGTAGCTTTCTCAAATGATTCAAAATGGGAATTCATAGACTCTATAAGCTTTTTGCATTTTCTCTGTGGGAGAGAGAGTTCTGTCTCTGTGAACTCCGGGCATGATCTTTTCAAAAATATTTATTGCTTCACCAAGTAGCTCACTGTCTTTCATGTGAGACTTTATTATTTCTTCTTAAGCAGTTGCTTGAAACATTGTGCCCAATGTTAATTTTTGCAAAGGAGACGTAGTGGTCAAGTCTATTTGTCCTTGTAATAAATTTGATGTGTCTACACTCTGAGCTTCTTTTTTCTTCAACATAAATTCCCTTAATGAATCAGTAATATCTCTTTTTATCTCTTCACCATGAGATACTACATCTTCTTGTCTTTTCAGAGGGGGATCTTGAATGTTTTCTTGTTCATTTCTTTCAGGATGCAGAGCAGGAATGTCCATCATTTGTTCATTTTCCTCTTTTCTCTGCTCTTCTTGTTCCTCAGAGATATCTTGTTCAAGGACTATTCTTGCTTCCTTGAACTTCTTCTCTTTTTCAATATCTTTCGTTTATTTATCTGGAGCAACTATTTCACTTTGTTCTATATTCACCTCCTCTTCACTCCTTGTGCTCACCAGAGGATTAACTGTACCTTGCTCCAAGGTCTGTTCCACGTCTGTCTCTAGGATTGTATTGTTACCACCAACATTCTATTCCTCTTCATCAGTATCAACAATGGTTGAAATTTGTAGTTCATGTAGAACTTTTAGAGTTATCTCCTTTGTCTCCTTGACCACATTCTCTATTTCACCAGACATCAAAGCATTGACTCTTTTCATCGTTCTAAATTTCTCTCTGAGCTTTTTGGTGACTTTGGTTCTTTCTTCAGGGGTGATGTCTGGACAAAGTTTTAACAAGACACATTCTTTGATCTCAATATCCTTGTCCATAGCTCCTTCTTTCCTTGCTAACATTTTGCTGGCTAAGGTATCTGGTAACTCATCTATTACTTCAATCAATGCTTTGTAAAACATGTCTAAATATCTTACAATTAATGTTTCAATGATTACTTTGTTTGTATCTAATCTTTCATCATACATGTCAGCAATAGGCTTCAAGGTACGATGTTGAGCAAAAGCATTAACCAAGGCTTCCAAGGATAAACTTGCTTCTTCTTCCATGTTCTCAGTCTTTTCTCGTTTATTCTTCTTCTTCCCCTTGGCTTTTCAGAGGGCTTCTTAGTAGTGGATTCATTTGTTTTTGTCCTTTTTGTTTTGACTTCCTCATCTGTTTTTGTTTCCTCTTCTTCTTCACCCTTTCCAAGGCCCACATATACTCTTTTGGTGGCCTTTTCTTTCTTTCTTTTCTTCTCTTCTATTTTCTTCTTTGGTTCCTGCTCTTCTATCTTTTGTTTCTCAGGTCTAGAGCTCTTGGAAGTAGTTTCTGCAATGGTGGAAGCTCTTGTTCTTCTTCTAGAGCTTGTTGTGGGCTTTTATTGCTTAGATTTCTCCTCTTTCTTTTCCAGAGTCTTTGATGTTTGCCCTTTCTAAACATTTGATCCCTGTTCTACCGGAGCACTTGTAGCTTTTGAGGCCTCTATTTTGTCTCTTGCTTCACTTATTTCTTCATCTATAAATCCTTTGCTTTTAGCAAACCTTTCTGCCATCTTTCTTGAATTCTTCTTTATTTCAGGTTGTTTGTGTTCCATGTGCACCCTGAGAGATAGTTTCTCAAATGTGCCAAACCTTTCTTCCTTGGGATCCTTAGGTTTGCTCAACATTAGATCTGCCAAACCAATCAGGACTTCTTCTGTCACCTCATAACCCATAGGTGGGACCCAAACTATTCTAGGTTCAACAACCTCCATGAGGCATTTGTCCTTATCTACCACGAACAATATTTCCTTCTCATACTTCTTTACAACATTTTTTAGGGATTTGGGCCCTATTCTGCATTTTCTTTTAAAATTTCTTGAAATATCCCTATAAGGCTGCATTTTGTTTATCTGCATTTCCCAAACTGCTCAAGTGATTTATGATTTGTGCAGCTACAGGTGTATGATCAAGCCAACAAATGTTCCCCATGCCAGGTAGCTCTCTCAAGAAGTAGAAGAATAGGCAAGTGATCAAAGTTCCATATTTGAAAGGATATTTTGTTTCCTTTGTTCTTTTCAAATTCTCCATTAGTTCACCCTTGGGAAATTCACATAAGTCATAATCTGTGTTATTTTTGACCATGTCATATGCTATGTATATAGTAGTTATGGAAACAGAATTCTCCCTGTTGGAGAAGTACACTTTGTATCCAATGACCATTGATGCAAACCTGACTATTGGATCCTCAATCTCATTTATGGTGAGAACTCTCTTATCAAATTTAGCTCCTGTTAGCTACATTACCATATTGTTCTTCATTTTCTTCAAAGTTAGAACCTTTCCAGTGGAGCACATACTAGTTATAGTATTGATGGATTATTTTGTTATCATGTATGATTCATCAAGCCACAAAAACTCATCATGAACCCTGCTTAAGATATACCTAACCCAGGCATCATTCAAGATCACAAGAAAATCCAACCAGGTATCTAATTTCTTCTCATTCAGAACTTTGTATTCTTCTTTCAATTCAACATTAACAGTAGTCAGTTCATCCAAGTACAATTTTCCTAGTTTCATGTGATCATATTCCTCTAGGTTGGCATGAATGTATGCCCTAACATCTTCTGTATGCATAACACCGTATGAAACTTTAGAAAATGCACCATCCGGATCAGTCAATGTTGATTTAAAAGGATGTTTCTTGAATTTTGGGTGGGGTCTTTCAGTAATCTCAACTATTTGAGGAATATTCATCTTTCCAATTTCAACAGAGAATTTTTTGAGAGAGATAATGATAAATACCTTTTGCCTCCATTAGGGTTTCTTCACCAGATGCTTGAATTTACCCTAGCTTGCTTCTTAGGTCTCTCTAGTTGCTTGAAGGTTTGAAAGCAGAATGATTTTTCTTTCAAATGAATCCCTTATATTCTCTTTTCATCAGGATTTAATTGCAATAAATGTTTCGTTCAAAAAGCTATCAAACCCTTTCTCTGTTGTTCCTAGTTGATTAAGATTGCTCCACAATTTACCACATTAGCTTCTTTTATGTCGGAACCTTCTCCGTAAGCTCCGTTATTCAGTCTTATGCCCTTACCTCTTTGTGTTGGATATCAGTACCACAATTTTGGCTGGGGGAGTAGGATTTTGCATTAATCTCCCCTTGAGCCAGGGCTCTCAATTTACTTCTCAGAGGAAGTACCAACACCAGAGTCTGTGTGGACACATCCTTGACTTCCTATAAACCTTTCTTCACTCACATTTAATTCATCTCTTTCTTGATTTCTACTAGATCTATATTTTGTATCAATTTCTTCATTTCATTCTAATTATCCTTCTTCATATTCCTGCTTCTGTAGGATCTTGCAAAATGTCCAGGCTTGTTGCAATTGAAGCATACAACATTGTTTCTTTCATTCATCCTTGATCTACATTGGTTAGCCTTGTGACCATATTTATTGCATGTAAAACAATTCCCACTGAAAGATTAAACATTCCTTCCATTGTTATAATTGTTCCTAACCTGACTTCTACATTCACTAGCTCTATGACCAAACCTCTTGTAGTTAAAGCAGTTACCTTTGAAAGTTTGAACATTCATTCTATTGTTGTAATTATTCCTTATCTGACCTCTGCATTCATTAGCTTTGTGACCTACTTTGTTGCAAGTGAAACACTGACCAGAGAATGATGGAAGATTTTGATTCACTCTACTCCTACATTGAGTAGCCTTATGACCAAATTTATTGCATGTATTACAATAACCATTGAAAGAAGGGTACCTTTGAGCATTTGGTTGCCTTACCAATGGTCTTCTAGGTCTATTCCTTTGATTATAGATTTGTTTGCCTTTATCCTTCTTGATTTCAACATTCTTTTCTTGACCTATTTTGGAACTTTCACCTTTCTCAAATCCCAAACCTTCTTTATCATTAGGACTCTTCTGACTGGCCAGAATTCTATCAAGTTGAGCAGCACTTACTCTAAATTTTTCTTCCTCACTCCATGCATGTTTCAGATCAGTTTTCAGATCCACAACTTCTTGTTCAAGTTTTGTGCAGTCTTTAGTTTTGCTTTTCACCAACTGATTTAGGTCTTCTTTTGCTTTTGCTCTTTTTACAACTTCTACTTTCAGATTACTCAAGTTACCTTCAGTAGATATCAATTGTTCACTAACCTCCTTGTAGTTTTCCTTGAACATATTGACTTTCTCCCTCAATTTCTTTATGCGCTCATCTGCTTCCTTGACATTATCTTTCAGATCTATGTTTTCCATTTCTACCTTTTCAAGATCCTCAAGAGCGACTTTGAGTTCTTCTTCATTGACAAGCATGCATTCTTCTTCAGTTTCAGATGCATCAATTTCTTCAGGAGGAGTAGGACATTTTTTACCTACCATGTGTTCACTTTCCAAGATCTTCCTCAAGATGTTAGACTTCTTCTGGTACAGGAGCACCCCTTCAACAAGCTAAATATACATCTGAGGGAGAAGACTAAGGTGTAATATGTTTTATGCATTTTATGTGTCATGTAGTATTTGTGTTAACATTTCATGTTTGTAAGAACCGACCCCACCATCCACCATATGAATCGAGGTCACAAATTGGGCATTCCAATAAGCCAATTTGGATAGCATTAGACATTGGGGTATGTGGATGATTAAATCAATGTGTCGATCTATTTGGAGTTTTGCTGTCTTAAGCCAAACAGGTGTCGTGAGATTAGTTAGGTTTTTTTTTCTTGGTTAAGCAAAATCAGAAGAGGAGTGGAATATAAAAAGACAGACAGAGCGTAGAGAGAAAGGAATGTATCTTTTTGAAGAAATAAAAAAAAAGTTTGTGTCCTGGTTTAATCGAAAGAATGTAGTTTGGGGTCATTCCACTGGTGGATTTCTGTGAAATCAGTGGAATGACCTCCGTGTTATTTAGTTTATTTTCTGTTAAAGTTTAGTTAATTTTGTGTGTTGTTCGTTCGGTTGCAATTGACAGAGAAAGTTAATGGTGTGAATGCGGTGGTAAATCACCAAATATACAATTTATGAGTATATTGCAAGTGTATGAGGGGGATATCTTGTGTGTATATTGCTAAGGTAGGTTGAATAATAGTTCCTGTGTGTATCACGGATGTAATGAGTATCCTGCAGTTATATGTTGAAATATACAATTCGTGTATATATATCATTTGTATGTGAGAATCATTTTGTGAGTATCCACAGATGTATGTGAAGAGACATTTTCTATGTAAATCGCATTTGTATGCAAGTAGCATTCTGTGTATACCTCACTTTTTCATATCGGGAGTTGTATGTATGCAGTGAATGTACATTGTTAATATGCATTGATTTAGATACAAGTAATGACCGGCTGTATCAGGGCAATACGAGAGATGATACATTGGGTTATCGGCAATAGAAGGTCATGCATTGTATATGCAAAGTCAAAGTTTAGTGTTATGCATTTTGGGGTGATATGGATATCAGAGAATAAGTGAAGAGTTTTAAAAGCATTTTGAATATTATCCTATTTGTACTGTTGGTTTGTGGGTTTAATGGGTTTTTAACCTGTTTTAAGTGCTATCACTGTGTACCTCTGCATCAAATTGGTATCAGAGCTAGCAAAAGAGCTGGGCAGAGGTGGTCTGTATTTTGATTTCTGAAGGCAAATGAAGAGTTAAATGTTTGTTGGTGACCATTTTTAAAGACAGAGATTGAAGAAGGTATTTTGAAGGCTGACAGTAGAGTTAGACTCTTGCAGATGCTCGTGCCATCTAGTTGCAAGAAGGAATGGGATTCATGTGTGTGGGAAGATGAGGTTGAGGTTTGTCAAGACCATTCACCAACAGAGATTAAGCTGGAGAAGGGTGTAGAGTGAAGCCACTGAGGAGAGAGTGGTAGGTGCATCACTAGGATTTGCTGATGGACGTGAGGAATGGGTCTGTGAAGTAGCGTGTAAGATGGACATCTGTTTGAGCATTGTGTTGTAGTCATGGAGGTTTTGTTGTAGCCTGAAGAGTACTCCACTGATGGGAGTAAAAGGAGCTTGAAGATACTCTGAAATGATGGTAGTTTGATTTTGTTGGTTGGTTGGTCATTGTTCCATTGATCTGAGGATTGGAAGCCTGAAGCTGAGGAGATTGAAGATAAGGCCAGAAGAGATGTAGAAAAAGGTTTTTTGTTGCAGGTACATTTTCAAGGGACTTGAAAATTTTGTTGGTTGGTTGTATGGTGCAGGAGCACCTCAAAACATAATGAATCTAAAAGATTCTGGTGCAGGAGCACCCCTTCAACAAGCTAAATATACATCTGAGGGAGAAGACTAAGGTGTAATATGTTTTATGCATTTTATGTGTCATATAGTATTTGTGTTAACATTTCATGTTTGTAGTGTTAACATTTCATGTTTGTAAGAACTGACCCCACCATCCACCATATGAATCAAGGTCACAAATTGGGCATTCCAATAAGCCAATTTGGATAGCATTAGACATTGGGCTATGTGGATGATTAAATCAATGTGTCGAGCTGTTTGGAGTTTTGTTGTCTTAAGACAAACAGGTGTTGTGAGATTAGTTAGGGTTTTTTTCTTGGTTAAGCAAAATCAGAAGAGGAGTGGAATATAAAAAGACAGACAGAGTGTAGAGAGAAAGGAATGTATTTTTTTTAAGAAATAAAAAAAAGTTTGTGTCCTGGTTTAATCGAAAGAATGTAGTTTGGGGTCATTCCACTGGTGGATTTCTACAAAATCAATGGAATGACCTCCGTGTTATTTAGTTTGTTTTCTGTTAAAATTTAGTTATTTCTGTGTGTTGTTCGTTCGGTTGCAATTGACAGAGAAAGTTAATGGTGTGAATACGGTGGTAAATCACCAAATATACAATTTATGAGTATATTGCAAGTGTATGAGGGGGATATCTTGTGTGTATATTGCTAAGGTAGGTTGAATAATAGTTCCTGTGTGTATCGCGGATGTAAATGAGTATCCTACCGTTATATGTTGAAAGATACAATTCATGTATATATATCATTTGTATGTGAGAATCATTTTGTGAGTATCCGTAGATGTATGTGAAGAGACATTTTCTGTGTATATCGCATTTGTATGCAAGTAGCATTCTGTGTATACCTCACTTTCACATATCGGGAGTTGTATGTATGCAGCGAATGTACATTGTTAATATGAATTAATTTAGATACAAGTAATGACTGGTTGTATTAGGTCAATATGGGAGATGATACATTGGGTTACCGGCGATAGAAGGTCATGCATTGTATATGCAAAGTCAAAGTTTAGTGTTATGCATTTTGGGGTGATATGGATATCGGAGAATAAGTGAAGAGTTTTAAAAGCATTTTGAATATTATCCTATTTGTATTGTTGGTTTTGTGGGTTTAATGGGTTTTTAACCTATTTTAAGTGCTATCACTGTGTACCATTGCATCATCTTCCAAGGAACCAGGCTTTGATACCAATTGTTGAACACCTGAGATACTGAGAGAGGGGTGAATCAGTATCTTATTAAATCTTTTACTTGTTAATCTAACAATACATTTACTACATGTAATAATTAAATAGATTAAGCACATAAGAGACAACCACAATCCATAACGCATGAACACATGGATTTTTACGTGGAAAACCCAAAACTGGGAAAAACCACAGTGAGTGTTAGCTCACAATATATCATGTAAGAACAATACGGAATTGCAATAGAGGCTCACTGCCCAAAAAAAAGTGCTCACTGCAAGAAGGCTCACTACCTAGGGAAAGAAAGAAGGAAGGAGATTGTTCACTGCCAAAATGAACTGCTTAGATTGCATCTACATCTGCAGCTTCAATGTATGCTCAAAATACTTCTCAAAACATTTCATCTTGAATGCTCTGTTTCACTACTCTACCTTTACATTAGAGAAGATTTCTCTTCTTCTATTTTTTGTCACCTACTCTACTGTTCACATTCTACTCGCATTCACATTTGCATATAAATCATCAAACACTGAATTCAATCCCATATATATATCTGCAATAAACAAAATCTTCATATTAGGTCGGGCTAATAAAGTGTACCGTGTAGTCATGCATTATGTGGTCTATCAGCCAAATGCATTCTCCAAAACCTATGGTGGACCCAAATAGTATCTGAAACACCTTCACATATGTCAACCTTAATTGTTTCACCACTTAGGATTAAGTTCCAAACACCAAAACTTACCGTACACACATCATATTGTCATGTTAGTCTTATCCACAGAGCGTTCACTGGATCAGTTCAACTATTAGACAACATCTTCCACTGTGGATAACAAGACCTACTCAAATCCATATCAGAGACTCCTCACATGTCATGGATCACACCTCCAGAACCACAGAGCAAAATATTCTTCTGTGGTAGATTGTGGACCACTGGAACACATGCTCTGTCACAGTCAAATTGTACCATATCAAGTAGGGATACTCAGATATTCCTAACTGACTCTCTGGTGGAGATAAGAACTTGCAACTCTAGATTTGGATACTTCAAACAAGTGTTTACAACACCTCAACTCTGTATAGCAAGATATGTAATAGCAGAGAAATGTGGACCAAAACAGTTGAGTGTTTTGTTATCATTTCATCTGCTCACTGCACTGCCAGACTTAGGCTTCTTGAAGATGAACTTCCGGTACTCATCAAAGACTAAAATCTTGGATAGTTGATCTTCTGAGGACTGTGAACACCATACCTAATCCGCATGATATGATCTACTGCAGAACAATGTCATCCATTATACTGTTGCTTTGTCGCTATCTCCTATATATTGCTAACACTTAGCCAAAATAGCTAAGTCTTCTTCTCTAGATCAAAACATTGTTCCAATCTTGTTCCTTTGCTTGTTTTCATCAATGACAACATCTTTAGACATCATACACAAGTTGCCAATAGTTTGAGAAGTGACCTTGTCATGTCTCCAATGTTTGGGAAAAACCAATGTGGTCAACCTCTGCTTTGGATAACCATGATGAATCTTTAATAGGTCTTCCTCTCCATTTGACCAAGTATTCTTTATACTACCCATTTCTTATGCTCCTTCCCACACTGCTATCTACAATTTCTTCAATTTCTTCACTCTCTTAAATAGGTGTTGGGATATGCCATTGTCCTTCTGCTTGTCCATCTTCTATTCTTCCTTCATGATACTCTGTCAAATTAGTAATATTGAACACATGTGAAATATTGATCCCACTTGACAACTTAACTTCATAGGCATTCCCTGATTCATTCTCATTCAAAATATTACAAGGTCCAAACTTCTTCATTTTCACTTTATTGTATGTTTCTATGGGAACCTCTCTTTTCTAAGATGGAACATAACCTCTTCTCCAACATTGAATTCATTAAATCTTCTTTTCGGATCTACCTTCTCCTTATACTAATTATTCATTTTATGGATGTGCTTCTATACCTCCTCGTGTAGATTCTTCATGTGTTCTACAAAATCTTCTACATCTACACTTTTCTTTTCCCCCTTATCCATCTTCTTCAATTCTAAAACATTTCTAGGAATACTTCCATATATACAAATGTAATGGTGATTTTCATGTAGTCCTATTAACTAAGTTGTTATATGCAAATTCATCTTGTGGGAAAATCAAGTCCCATCCCATTGTCTTTTCTCCTACCAGTCCCATCCCTTTGTCTTTTCTCCTACCAAACATCTCAAAAGGTTTCCCAAACTTTTGTTTACCACTTCTGTCTGACCATCAATTTGTGGATGATGTGCAGAACAAATTTTTCTTCAACTTCTTCCATAATGTTTTCCAAAAATACCCAACAAATTTTGTATCTTTGTTTGAAACTATACTCTTTAGTAGACCATGCAATCTAACCACTTCCTTAAAAAATATCTCTGCAATATCAATTGCATCATTTATCTTTTGGAAAGGAATGAAATTTATCACCTTGGAAAAGCTATCAACCACCACAAAAATGGAATCATGACCTCTTCGAGTCCTTGGCAAACCAAGTACAAAAACCATGATAATGTTTTCCCATGGTCTTTCAAGTATAGGTAAAGGCTGATATAAACTAGTATTTGGACTCACTCCCTTAGCCATCTAACATACCTTGCAAATCTTTACAAACTTTTCCACATCCTGATACAACTGTGCCCAATAATAGTTCTCACTTACTAAGGAAATTGCCTTGTCTCTTCCAAAATGTCCTAATCCTCCACTATGTTTTTCCTTTATCAAGTTCTCTCTCATGGAACTTCTTGAAATGCATAACTGACTTCCTCTGAATAAAATGCCATCTTGGATTATTTAATCCAACCATTGTGTTCTATCCATGGTGGTAAGCTCTAAACAAGTTTTCTATGCCTCTAACAAATCTAGATCTTCTAGATGCAAATGCTTGAGTTCTTTAAACCCCAAAACTTTAATTCTCATCTCCACCAACAAGTTTTGCCTCCTACTCAAGGCATCTTCAACTTGTTAGACTTCCCACTTCTATGCTTCAACACAAATATATAGCTTTGCAAAAAATTGACCCACTTCAAACGTATTTGATTCAACTTCACTTGGCTATTCAAATACTGTAAGGCTTGATGATCAGTGTACAAAACAAATTCCTTTGGCAAAAGATAATGTCTCCATTTCTTTAATGCTTGAACAATAGCATAAAATTATTGATCATAAATAGAATACTTCTTCCTTCCTAGCATCATTGAGTTTTTCACTAAAATATGCAATGGGTCTTTCTTCTTGACTTAATACATCTCCTATGGCACTGCCACTAGCATCACAATCTACTTGAAATACCTTGTTAAAATCTTAAAGTGATAAAACAGGTTGCTATAACTTTTTTCTTCAACAAATCGAAACTCTTGGCTGTCCCTATAGTCCATTTAAATCATTTTCTATCCCCTCTCATTGTTTCAGTTAATGGTGTACATATGCTGCTGAAATTTCTAATGAACTTTCTGTAAAAACTAGCTAATTCATGAAATGATCTTACCTCAGTAATACTCCTAGGTGTAGTCCATTCTATGATATCCCTTACCTTCTTTGGATCTATCTTAAGACCATCAGTGATATCACAAATCCCTTGTACCTCTTCCTCTTTGTTTGTTCTCAAATGTTCTATTCAACTTTTCTTCTACCTTCATTGCAAACTAATATGCATCTTCAATAATTGTCAATCTAACTAGGCTTAATTCTTCTTAGATACTGGATTTCAATCCATTGATATACCTGGCTACCTTCTCTTTATTAACCTCTATGTGACCTGATCTAATGTTAAATTTGTAGAAGTATTTAGTGTATTCTTTGGTTGTCTTGTTCATTTGTATTAGACCTTGCATTTTCTTCAAAAGTTCCAACTCATAAGCCATAAGAATAAACTATCTCTTCAATTTATCCACCATTCTATCTCATCTAGTGATCTTCTCTTTTCCTCTTTTGTTTCCTTCTAACTACACCTCTTTCCACCAAATTCCACCATGACCTTTGAGCTTGGTCTTGGCAGACTTGACCCAATTAGGATCTTCTATTTCTTCATATTCAAAATATTACTCCATATCATTGATCCAATCTATCAATTCTTCTAGATTGAGACTACCATAATAAGTAGAGATATCAATGTTTGGTCTTTTCCAAATTTTTTTAATGGCCTTCAATAGTCTAACTTGTTTAGGTTCCACTTCTCCCTCATATTCTTTAGATTGTGCATCATCTTCACTTTTATCTCTCATTCTTAGTTCAAACCCTCTTCTCAGTTCCTCTTGGATTGAATTAATCTTCCTCTATAGAGTTCTAAACCCTTCTTCTATCACAACAAAATTTCTACCACCATGGTTCCTTCATTGAGGCATATTGATTTTCTTTTTTCTTCTCTTTTACTTAATGTAAAAATTCCTCAGTGCGAAGCTGCCTCAAATCGACAATTTTGCTTCCACCTTCAAACACACGATCTCAAGGTCCTGACACAAACTGCCTCACTATTTAGTGATTTGTTTCCACACTTAGGATATACTCACTCTGATACCACTTGATGAGGGTGAACTCCACCCAACACACTCATAATAGCAAATTTAAACTAATGAGAACAACATTGATTTATGTGGGGAAAACCCTTTTGGGAGAAAAACCTTGCTCGAAAAAGAAGCTCAATATATTATTCAAAAATCTCAATAGATTACAATATGATTATAAAGAAAGCTTCCATAATATTATCACCAACTATAAATCTAGAATCAACTCCACTTCTATAATACTCTCCCACACAACCCCTATCTCAAACACTTGATATATAGGAGATACAATACACCGTCAAACAATAATTACAAAACCATGAGCTAAAACCACCCAAAAGTGGTGCCCAAATTATCTCCAATAAAAGATGTCCTATTATGTGTAAAATCACACACCAACATGTGTAACTTCCTCCTTTACAACTCTTTTAAGTGTCCAACATGTTTTCACATTTTCCAAAATAGGAGGCCTAACTTCTGGAGGCCATAACTTTTGATCCAGAACGTCGATTAAAAAACTGTTTGATATGTTGGAAAGCTCATGAAGAGGTATATAAAGATATAACCATGTAACTTCTCTTTTTATATCTCTTTTAATTTTCCAACACGTTTTCACATTTTCCAAAGTGGGAGGCCTAACTTCTAGAGGCCATAACTTTTAATCCAGGAGGTCAATTGATGAACTGTTTGATGCGTTGGGAGGCTCATGAAGTGATCCATCAAGATATGACCCACTTTGTCAGTTAAGACAACTTTTGGGGCCAAACAAGGCCTCAAAGTTCCTAAAAAGCAACTTTGAAACTTTTTTGGGAGTTTCAAAAATAGAAACTTTAATATCTTGACATCCATACATGAACTTGGGTCGAAACTCACCCAGAATGTTCATTTGGCCATTTCATAGATTTAGGGAAAATTTGGGCTCATACGTGCTCAAATGAAAACATACTAAAAATAGAAATCACTACCATTTTTAGCCTTTTTCCAAATATTTGAATGTTCTAAACCATTCCTCAAGATAATGGGTATTTGCAAAAACCAAAATTGAAAAGTTTAGGGTGATGCAAGATTTCTCTTACACCTCTGGATACTCCTGCATCAAATAGACTTTATCCAAGTGATTTCTTTATTTGTATCATTTGTTGTTGCATACTCCACCTGTATAGAACTGATAATCTAATAGTAGACTACTTCTTATCACACCATGAATTTGGATCAGAATCAAGAGAGAAAACATAACCTATGGTAGATTTTTTGTCCTCTACACAACCTACCTAATCTATATTAGAATATCATTCAAGTGTTAGATCCCCAAGAGTAGAAGAATAAACACCCATACTCAAATCCCCCAAACATATCTCAATATTCTCTTTATTGTCATCCAATCTAGAATCTAAGGGGAACACAAAAACCTTGAAACCATGCCTATTGCAAAAGAAATCATATCTAGTTGAGTGTGAGTCAAGTACACAAGGCTTCCAACAAGTTTCTTGTAGAAGGTAGGATCAATATACTCACCTTACATATCCTTGGTCAATTTCAACCATAGTGTAACTAGAGTAGAAACACTTAAATCTTCCATCCTAAACTTGCTCAACAAGTTTGTATCATACTTGGTTTGAGAGAGAAATTCCACCTTGTTTCTACCACACTTGGGTGCCAAGAAACCACTCTCCATTCATGATCAATTGTCAATTCAATTGTCATCCATCACTTTAATTGATAGCAATAGCTGATAAGGGCTAAAGCCCCTACTATACTATAACTTGTGTTAGGGAGAGATAGTTGAAAGAGAAATGGACAACTATAGTTAGTTCATTTGAAGACCAATGAAGGAGATCTTCACAAAATTTTTCTTGATGTCTTCAATGAGGTCATATGGACTGACAGGGCTTGGAGTGGGGTTCATTACTAAAATCATATGTCTATAATATTCTCTTTCTAGGATTGTGTGAAGTTCTTGGATGTGATGATTTTGGACAAGTTTGACAAACTCAAGAATTTTAGTTTCCCTTTTTATACCTAACTAACTATGGATGTTCATTTTTTCTAGTGGAGTAGAAATGGTTGACCTTGATGTGGTGGGGCTAGAAGAAATAAGATGCTTAGAATCATTGTTATTTTGATGCAATGTGAAGGGCTCTTGGTAGATCTATCTAGGTTAGATTTTTTATGGGTGATAGGCTAGTGGTGGTTATGGTTTGGGTTGCCTTGTGGAAGGAGGAACATGTCAACAAACAAGTGTTGTTGTTCCTCTAGGCCCGTTTAGCTGTGAATCATTTGCACTCCCAAAATGTCTTGGTGTCATGCCTCCTTGTCTTGTAGAAGGCTAGAAGTTATTAGGATTGTAATCTTGAGGCCTCTGATATGGATTGTATTGGTTGTTGTCATAGGTGTGATCATTTTGATTCCTATTGTTCCTTTGATCATATTTGTTTCTAGGGGGATAATCAATAGCACTAAAATTTTGGTTTCCCATGTTTTCAAGTAATTATAGCCTCTATCATAGTTGTTACCATTATAGTTACAATTGTTGTTGTCATTCTTAGTCAATGGGGTATCTATAACTCCACCAATCGTAGCATTTTGATTATTTTTTAAGATTTTGGGTATTGAGGGGTTATTTTTTTATTAAATCTTGAGTAACCAAACTCCCATTGACAACATTTGCCTTCCTTTTATTATTGATCACAACTTAATCAATTCAAGGCAATCTCAAGAGTTTCCTTGTATTATCTATAGGGGAGATTTTGGACCTCCTACTATGTATCCCTATTTAGGGTATGAATAAAGAGGTCACATAATTCCCTATGATCCATTTTTGGGGCACTTGTAGATGAGTAGAGAATGTGTCTCCATCATGTTATGAAGTGTGTGACTTATTCATTGGAATATTTCTCAACACTAAGGAACTCTCAGATTCTCATCTTTACTAGTTTGTTCATATCAAAGGTAGTGACAAACTCATTGATGATTTTCCAAAAAGAGTGATGCCTTGAGGAGTCTATAATATGAGTCTAGTGTTATTATTTCTAGAGTTTTTGGGAAGATCTTAGAAACTAGCCCACCCTAGGGAAGGTGCTCTTGAACAATAGTGGTGTAGGCTTTGATATGTGAGTTAGGGTCTCCCTACCCTTAAACTTAGGGAGTTTAGGGAGGGGTAGTGCTAACATCACATAGTTAATGGTGTGATCTAGTGGCTCCTTCATATATTCTAGATAGGCCCTAGAAAAGGGTCATGCATGGAAGGAGAGATTCCTCCAAACATGAGCCATGTGGGGGGGACACACTAGATAAATTATGTCTAAAAAGGAATGTTTAGTTGTTGGATAGATTTGGAGAACTATACTCATGGGTTGAAAACTTGGTGGATCATATGGTTTAGAGTTTATGATGTGGCCATCCCGCATAGTTGGTATGCATTCATCACATTGCATAATATAAGTAAAGGAGGCATAAAATCCTTATTGCTCATGTTACATGAGTAAAAGTTAACATACAGTGGCAATTGGGTAACCCCCTAGTTTGTCTCATTTGCGATAATGGAAAAAGGAATAGTATGGAGCTATTATGTTAGAGATCTTGGTTTCTTATTTGTTTGCATAGGGTTTTGGAGCATCCTGATTTGCTACACTAGGGTGACTATGAGCACTTTTGGGATTGCTCCTTCTATAGGATTTACAAACCAAAATAAACTAGGTTTTGTTGATGTTGTTATTGTGGTTCATGTTGCAAGGGTTGTGTGGCCTTATTTGATGTTACCTTGGTTTATTCTCGAGCTACACCCATTGTGTGGATACTTCATCATTTTAAATGAATATTTTAAGGGCCCCTTAGGCTACTTAATCATCTGTCAAGTTCCTTTTAAGGTGATCTATCTCATTGCCAATTTGAGTGGCCTTATCCTTATACGTGGCTAGGATAGATTCTTACCTATGGATCTCAAACTAAAATAAATTATGTCAAGCTCTTATCTATTTTGGGTTCAATTACTAAGTTGTCCCTTGATATTTGTCCAATATGTGGTTATCATAGGTTGTATAATTTTATCCCAATTAAGTATTATGATCATGTTTCTGGTGTTTGGTGTCCAAATTAGTTCCTTTATAATCATACCTATTTAACATAGGTGGGATGGGATGGGGAGGAATGTAATAATCAAATATGGGTGTAAGAGGTTAATTGGAGGGAATCTAACCCTATAGTCTTGTCAAACTTGACATATTTGGGGATAAATTAATTATTGTAGAATAAGTGGGTGATATTAGAAGAGAAGAGAGATGATGGAATGGAATGGGAGAAAGGTAAGAGAGCATGTCCCATAAGGATTTTCCCTTCATGCCAAGTTCAAATAATATGTGTTAAAATTTGCTCTGTGCCACTACTATGTATAAGTTGTAAGTGGAGTGACACGTATTGCACAAATGTGGTTTGCATGTAGATAGATCACTCCATCTCATATGGCAGACTATAATGGAATAGGGGAGTGTTTGGTGGACCATCCTATTCATGTGGAATGAGTGTCCTAAACATGGAAATGATATTGATATGCAAGGGAGATATGGCATTGATTTGATCACTCTCTTCACAAGGAAGGAGTGTTTGGTGAGAAATGTAGGTGTTGATTTATGGTATGGTGGTGGTATCATGGAGGTGTGTTTTAGTGAACCTCTGAATAGGTGTGGTGATGATAATCCTTGTATGATTATGTACATTATTTTCATGGATTTCATTAATCTCCTATTGATATTTATCAATAAAAGTGTTCAAATGATATTTTTCTATTTCAAACAACTCTTCTAGGAGGCATAACTCTTTAAGTATTGTTGTCTTTGGTTTTCTTCTTGTATTTCTTATAGGATGTGGGCTTGCTCTTGAATTTTCTCTTGATCACACACTTTAAATTTCAATTGATTTTCTCTAACCTCATTCAATATAGACTCCACTAGTCCTCTCTAACCCTAGGACACATGAGCCTAATATGATGGGTATTTGAAAGAGAAGAAATAGGTGAGTTGTGCTTCAGTGTGCTCAAATATGGAACCTCGGACCTAGGATATTGGCAACCTAATATACTAATGAAAAGATGAATGGCATGCATGTCCTTAATGGTCTAGATTTTACAATCTTCCTGTTAGTCTTTGGGCAAACAACTGAGAGGGGGGGTGAATCAGTTGTCCAAAACTTTCTCCCAATTACACACTTAAATCCTCTTAGTGATTAGCAATATATCAATCATGAAACATAATGCATTCAAATCAAAACTAGAAACACATCAACACATAAGACACCAAGATTTTGATGTGGAAAACCCAGTTAAGGGAAAAACCACGGGGTGATTAACCCAAGATTGTATTCTCTGTTAGAAGAATAGAAAGAACAAAATGGCACATGCCAATTAGGGCTCACTGCCTGAGCACACTGCTCACAAAAGGCTCACTACCTACAAGAGACACACTATCTACAAAAGAATAAGTATCACATACTTGAACTGGAAAATAGCATCTTCACCATGCTTGAGTCAGTTCCATTTAAGCCCAATGCTTCTGCCCTGCCTTTCACTCTCCTCCTTGCTACCACACACTCATCTCTACAAGGATACTTTTGAAATGACTTTGCAACCCCTTATTTATACAAGATATCAACTTAGGAATAATCATCTAAGTCAACAAACATCTACAAGAACATCTGCAAGATGTGTAACTCATCTGGTCGGCCAGTCTCAGGAAGAACACCATCATCCGGAAGTTATTCTTCAATTGCGAGCTCCAACTCCAATGCAGACCACCAACACAAAGTGGACATGATCCAAGGACCTTCACAAGATTTCCTAAATCACCAAGAACATCCGTACTTCATCTGCATACTAAAATCCTTCTCTCCTTCATCCAGAACCTCAAGAACACAGTCTATCACCACTGTCACAAAGGAATGGATGCTTCTGGACCTTCAACCTATGAACCAAACTAGTTAACACTTCATAAGGACTTCCTCAACACTCCCTCAAATCTACAGAATAGGATAATGCTATTCTGGATCACACTGGACCTATTTGTATCACTCTATCACCACTGAACACCTGCCAGAACCGGTTTAACTTGAACCACCATAACTTCTTCAGATCTTCATGCAGACCTCTGAAATCTCTACTAGACCACCTTAAGACACATATCTACAAACCCTTTAAACCGTATCCTTTGATCCTCATCGTATCTTGGACTTTTACCTTACTGTCTTTACTGTTCTTCACTATTCCTGATTAAGACTAATTTTCTCAATATCCTTAGCACATAGCTCATCCAATCATTATCATTAATGGAATAGGAGTATGTTGACATTAATGACAACACCAGTTAGGCCCATACTTACAACAATCTCCCCCTTTGTCATTGATGGCAACATGTGATGTGAAAAAACATTTTGACCATCAAAACAAGAACTTCTCCTTACTGTCACAACTCCCCTTATCAGCAACAACCATTCACATGTCTTCTCTCCCTTTACTGCTCCCCCTTTGATCAGCAACCACTTGTTTTTCACATGTCTTCTCTCCCCCTTTGACATCAATGGCAAAGGGCACATACTTGCAATTTCACCACTTCAGAATCATACCTACTGCTCCCCCTAAGTAGCAGCTCCCCATCATCAATCTAGACCACAAGATATGACTGTGATATCTACCAGACTGATGCACATTAGTGCACCTTAGCTCATCACTGGAGGGGCAATAACCCCTAACTTCTCCCTGAGATAATCAAAAGAGTCCTTAGGTAGAGGTTTAGTAAAGATGTCTGCAATCTGATCCTTGGAAGGCACAAACTCTAATCTGACTTCATTCTTGTTCACTTGCTCTCTCAAAAAGTGAAACTTGATAGATATATGCTTAGTCTTTGAATGCAACACCAGATTCTTAGATATATTTATTGCACTTGAATTAGCACAGAAAATTGTGATGGGTTCCTCATACTCCACTCTGATGTCTCTTAGCATCTGCTTCATCCACAAAACTTGAGTGCAACTACCTACTGCTGCAATATATTCTGCTTCAGTTGTGGATAGAGATATTGTCTCTTGTTTCTTGCTTAGCCAAGAAACTAATCTCTTTCCCAAAAAGAATGCTCCACCACTGGTACTCTTCCGGTCATCCACATCTCCTACCCAATCAACATCTGTATATGCATGAAGAGAGAAATCATGATCTCTAGGATACCACAGACCATACTCAACTGTCCCTTTTAGATATCTAAAAATCCTCTTGATTGCCATGACATGAGATTCTCTCGGATCAGCCTAAAATCTAGCAACAAGACCAACAGCCTGCATAATGTCTGGTCTAGTTTGAGTAAGATACAACAGTCCTCCAATCATTGACCTATACTTTTTTTGATTAGCCTTGGGAGAGTCATCATCCTTGCTCAACTTACATCTAGTTGCCATGGGAATATTCATTGGTTTTGAGTCTTCCATCCCAAATTTCTTCAACAATTCTTTCACATATTTGGTCTAAGAAATGAAGATTCCTTTCTTTGTTTGAGTGATTTGTAGACCCAAGAAGAAATTCATTTCACCAAGCATGGACATCTCAAATTCACTTTTTATTTGATTTGCAAAAGTTTTACACATACTTTCTCTTCCTCCAAAAATGATATCATCAACAAATACTTCAACAATCAAGATGTTTTCATGATCAATTTTGAAATACAAATTATTGTCAGCAGTACCTTTGTTAAAACCAATCTTCAAAAGATGCTTATCCAATCTTTCATACCAGGCTCTTGGGGCTTGCTTCAGTCCATACAGTGCTTTCTTCAACTTGCAGACCATATCATCATGATCAGACAATTGAAATCCATCTGGTTGCTCTATGTACACTTCTTCTTCCAAGTCACCATTCAGGAAGGTAGACTTGACATCCATCTGATATACCTTGAAATCCTTGAAAGCAGCAAAAGAAAGAAATAATCTGACTACTTCAATTCTTGCCACTAGAGCAAAAGTTTCTTCAAAATCAACTCCTAATTGAGAGTAACCCTTGCAGACCAATCTGGCTTTATTTCTGATTACTTCACCAACTTCATTCAGTTTGTTCCGGAAGACCCATTTGGTTCCAATCACATTCTTGTTTCTAGGTCTGGGAACAAGATCCCAAGTGTGATTTTTCTCAATTTGCATCAGCTCTTCCTCCATTGCTTTGGTCCAGTTTTCATCATTGCATGCTTCATTTATTGTCTTAGGTTCAATCTTTGAAATTAGACAATACTCATCTAAATTTTAAGCAATTCTCCTTCTAGTTTGCACACCTTTGCTTTTGTCACCTATGATCTGATCTTCAGAGTGGTTCAGTCTTACATACCTTGGAACTTTGGGAGTTTCTTGCACTTCTGATTCTTGATCAGGCTCATTAAAACTCATCTCTTCTTCCTAATTTACCGGATCAGTTTGAATCTAACTTTCAGATGAGGTTTGGGCTCCTTGAATCAGAACACCATTCTGATCATCTTCATCATATTCATAAAACCTTGAGGGTTTCTCAATTCCCTCATCAACCTTCACATTTGTACTTTCTATTATCTTTCTTAGTCTCTTGTTATAACACCGGTATGCTTTGCTTTGAGTAGAGTAACCCAAGAATATTCCTTCATCACTTCTAGCATCAAACTTTCCTATATCTTCATCTCTTTTAATGTAACATTTGCTACCAAAAACTCTGAAATACCTCATAGTAGGAGTGATGCCAAACCAAAGTTCATAAGGAGTCTTACTGGTATTGCTTTTGATTTGAACTCGATTGAGAGTATAGACTACAGTGCTGACAGCTTCTCTCCAATAGATCTGAGGAACATTTGCTTCCATCATCATGGTCCTAGAAGCTTCCTGGATGGTCTGGTTCTTTCTTTCCACTACTCCATTCTGCTGTGGAGTCCTAGGAGAAGACAACTGTATCTTTATTCCATGTTTCTCACAGAACTCTAAGAACTCACCGGATGTGAATTCCCCACCTCTATCAGACCTCAGACATTTCAGTTTTAATCTAGTTTCATTCTCTACCATAGCCTTGAATATTTTGAATTTCTCAAGAGCTTCTGATTTTTCTTTCAGAAAGGTTACCCACATCATCTGGGAATAGTCATCAATTAGTAACATGAAGTATCTATCACCTTGCACACTCCTGGTTCTTGCCGGGCCACAAAGATCAGTATGAACTAAGTCCAATAATCTGGTAGAAGACAGTTCCTTACTCTTGAATGTGACTCTGCTCAGCTTACCCCACTGATATTCTTTACACAAGCTATTTGTAGGTTTCACCAATTTTGGAAGATCTCTTACAACTTGAGTATTGCTTATCTTGATGATATTATCAAAATTCACATGACACATTCTCCTATGCCATAACCAACTCTGATCAACTTGAACAAATAAGCAACTTTTACCAGTTCCAACCAAGTGGAAGATATTACCTTTAGTTTGGGTACCGGATGCAATCTCTGTTCCAAAACTTTCAAAGATCTTGCATTTTCCATTCTTGAACCGAAGATCATAGCCTTTGTCCACCAACTGTCCAACACTGAGAAGATTGTGCTTCAAACCTTCAACATATAGTACATTACCAGTTTTGTTCCTTCCATCAAAATAAATAGTTACTCTTCCTCTGATTCTACCAGTAGAATTATCACCAAACTTTACCACTCCTCCTTCATACCTTTCCAAATCTATGAATTTGTTTTTGTCACCTGTCATATGGTGAGAGCATCCACTGTCAATGACCTAGTCATCCTTTTCTTCAACTTGGGCAGCCAGAGCTCTTTCTACAACTTTATGATTGACAGATACAGAGGATATTGGTTCTTCTTCCTTGACAGCAATAAATACCCATTCACTTCTGGATTTGTTTCCTATCTCTGATTCATCATCTATTACTCCTTCATTATCATCTTCTTCATGAACATAGTAACAATTCTTTTGGAACCTTGATCTGTTAGGATTCGGCCTTAAAAATCTTTCCAGACATCTTGAGGCAAAATGACCAATCTTATTACAGTTAAAACACTTAAAAGGCAATTTTCCTTCATACTTACTAGATCCTCTTGGCAACCTTTTTGCAATAAGGGCTTCAAGTTGAGCAGTTTCTACTTCTTCTAGGTCTTTTCTTGCATTTTCATACCATGACAGTTTTTTTGATGAGTTCTCTCCTGGATCAAACCTTTGTTTACCTTTTACAGAGGTACTGGCTTTGAATGCAGATTCAGTCTTGGGGGATCATCTCCAAACTTGGTCATTTCAAATGCAGCCAATTTGCCAGCCAATTGATCTCTTGTGACAGTTGTATGAGCTCTGAATTCTTTAATGGCAGCAACCTTGATCTTATAAGAGGCAGGAAGGGATCTAAGAATTTTGCTAACAATATCATTTTCATCCAAGACTCCACCAGCATTTCTAATTCCACAAACAAGCTCATTTACTCTTGGCATAAAAGTAGTGATATTTTCATCTTCTCTCATCTTCAGATTTTCAAATTTTCCTTTCAGACTTTGTAACCTAGCACATTTGACATACTTGTCTCCTTCATGTAGAAGTTCCAATTTTTTTGAAACCTCAAAAGCAGTTGGTAGGTCAACAACATTTGAAAGCTCTGAATCAGATAATGCGTTTAGAAGAGCTTCTATAGTCTGCAGATTGTTTTTAGCATCTGTGATCTCAGTTGGGCATTTCAGACCACCCTGTGGAGGAGTATACTTCGTTGAAGCCATGTTCCAGTACTATATTCCCATACATTTCAAGTGACATGTCATGTGACTTTTCCAAAGATTGAAATTGGTTCCATCAAACTTCGGACTATCCTTCTTGTAGGACGACATCCTAGATCTCCTCAAGCGGTTAAGCTCTTTTTAGAGGAACTTGGCTCTGATACCAATTGTTAGTCTTAGGGCAGACAACTAAGAGGGGGGGTGAATCAGTTGTCCAAAACTTTCTCCCAATTACACACTTAAATCCTCTTAGTGATTAGCAGTATATCAATCATGAAACATAATGCATTTAAATCAAAACCAAAAACACATCAACACATAAGACACCAAGATTTTGACGTGGAAAACCCAGTTAAGGGAAAAACCACGGGGTGATTAACCCAAGATTGTATTCTCTGTTAGAAGAATAGAAAGAATAAAATCACACATGCCAATTAGGGCTCACTGCCTGAGCACACTGCTCACAAGAGGCTCACTACCTACAAGAGACACACTATCTACAAAAGAATAAGTATCACATACTTGAACTGGAAAATAACATCTTCACCATGCTTGAGTTAGTTCCATTTAAGCCCAATGCTTCTGCCCTGCCTTTCGCTCTCCTCCTTGCTACCACACACTCATCTCTACAAGGATACTTTTGAAATGACTTTGCAACCCCTTATTTATACAAGATATTAACTTAGGAATAATCATCTAAGTCGGCAAACATCTACAAGAACATCCGTAAGATGTGTAACTCATCCGGTCGGCCAGTCTCAGGAAGAACATCATCATTCGGAAGTTATTCTTCAATTGTGAGCTCCAACTCCAATGCGGACCACCAACACAAAGTGGACATGATCCAAGGACCTTCACAAGATTTCCTGAATCACCAAGAACATCTGCACTTCATCTGCATACTGAAATCCTTCTCTCCTTCATCCATAACCTCAAGAACATAGTCTGTCACCACTGTCACAAAGGAATGGATGCTTCCAAACCTTCAACCTATGAACCAAACTAGTTAACACTTCATAAGGACTTCCTCAACACTCCCTCAAATCTACAGAATAGGATAATGCTATTCCGGATCACACTGGACCTGTCTGTATCACTCTGTCACCACTGAACACCTGCCAGAACTGGTTTAACTTGAACAACCATAACTTCTTCAGATCTTCATGCGGACCTCTGAAATCTCTACTGGACCACCTTAAGACAGATATCTACAAACCCTTTAAACCGCATCCTCTGATCCTCATCGTATCTTTGACTTTTACCTTATTGTCTTTACTGTTCTTCACTGTTCCTGATTAAGACTAATTTTCTCAATATCCTCAGCACACAACTCATCCAATCCTTATCATTAATGCAATAGGAGTATGTTGACATCAATGACAACACCGCTTAGGCCCATACTTGCAACACTTACCTCCTCTCTAGTTTGGGGTGGGTGAGTGGGAGATCATGATGGGCTAAACAATAGCAATGCATAATAATCTCAATGGATTAAAAAAGTGCTAACATTTAGACATATTTAGATTTGGATGGAAAAAGTGTTAATATTTATAGCTCAAATGAGGATTCTCTCCAAAAGTGCCTTAGGACTACCTTAGATTTAGGCAAGTGGGAATCCTAAAAATTGCTAAAAGAACCTATAAAACCACTCATTTAGTGTTATCCTACAATTTTCCATGACTTCATCCTTGAAGCTGATAGACTTTTTTGTAACTAAATTTAATAAACAAAAAGGATTTGTAGAGGAAACTATTGAGATTCTAAAAATATAATATATGCCTCGTTATAATTTTTATAGGTAATTATTATTAACTTTGTACATACACTGTTTGATTTCTTGATTGATATACATATTGAAAAACATTCATAACTTTAAAACTATTTATTCTTTTTTTAATCCAAAAATGTGTCACATTCTAGGAGTAATTGGCTATAGGTTTAAAAAAAGTTTTAAATTCCATATTTTTTCACCAAGTTAGGTTGGCTAGAAAATTGTCTTTAATATTTTAAAAAATTCATAAATAATTATTTGTTTATTAAAAATTCATAAATAATTTTTTTTTGTTTATTAAAAATTCATAAATAATTATTTGTTTATTAAAAATTAAAAATAATATGTGCCACATCTACTCATGTTTCCTTTACTTAAATTGAAAGATTGGAGGAAAAAAAATTATTTTTCTCATAGTTAGGTTGGTCGGAATGATACTTTTTATGTTTTTCTAAAAACTTTAGTAATGCCTCATTGATATAATCAATATTCACAAAATTAATTTTACAAATTTTGACAAAAAACTAATACCCCATAAACTACATTCAATTTCCTACAACTTTATTACTACCTTATTTTTAGATTATGTAGAAAACTCAATCAAATTTTGATGTAAGGTTACTTAAGTGTGTTTTTTAGTATTTTCATTTCCATTCAGGGGTATTTTTTGGCCCATCATGATCCTGCACTCACTTGGGTACTCCACTTGATGGAAGAAGCAAAGGGGATGGGAAACTAGACTCAAAAGGAAATAATTGGGAATGTTGTAACTACTATTTTGGGAGCTTAGAAGCTTCAAAAACAGTGATTCGAAGAGCCTAGGGGTTATATAGAGTACATGTTCTCTAGAAATGATTTGGAATTTTTCTTGGAAACCTCTAGATTTAACTTTATAACCTATTACAATGACTATGAAAGAGAAGGCAAAACTCAAAAATTCTTTGAAAGAGGTAGTCAAGACAATAAAAGAACCTTTGTGAATCCATTTGAGGGAGTATAAATAGGTTTAAAATCACAATTAGGTTGTTGGAACTAGAGGATAAATATACTTAAGTGTCATGAAGAGTGAACTAGGCTTGAGTTTAAAGCCAAAATTGGGTGCAAGATGGGTAGAATTCAAAGTTTTGACATGCCAAAAAAGATTGATGAAATCACCTATTTTAATAGCAACAAATTGCCTAGGTGATTTATAGGTCACCTAGGTGACCTATAGGTTGCCTAGGTGATTAAAGGAAAACAAGGGCAATTTTACCACTTAAGAGGGAAAAAGAGGTTTATGCAAGGTGAAAAGGGATCCAAGAAAGGCATAAGGTTAGTGAACATGAAGTAAGGGCAAGAGAGAGTCATAGGAGCTAACTGGACACTTCCACCACGATGGGCAAGGTTGAGAGTGAGTTTTATTCATTCCATGTAGGTCGTGTGTTGGACTATCAATCATCATACTACCATGTATGCCCATATGATTTTGGGCATTTACAATGACATGGTTGGGTTTTAATCCATTAATTATAGATAGATTGTCTTTGATGTAGGAGCATCCTTGGGCATTGAGAAAATATTGTATCTCCCAAAAATAGTTTATTTTGGTTTGTTTCAGTTTATTTGTTTGTTTGCTAGTTTTTGGCTATCAAACAGTTGCAAAGGAAGCCACTGCACTTCATTGTAGCTTGAAATAGAGATTCATAGTTTTTAGAACATGTTGTAAAGTGAGAAATAGATGTATTATTCACATTTGAGGATAATTAGATTGATAGAAAAAAAATATTTGATTTGTAAACACCTATTAAGTTGATAGTTTTACATAGTTGTAACACTCGCTACTTGTGCTAGATTATTTGGAGTTTGTGCCTACAAAAGAGTATATGAGAAAGTTTATTGGACCCTCAAGTACATATGTTTAGCACCACATGAAGATTATCCACCATCATCACCATATGTATTTATAAGTTTGTTAACCCTAACTAACTACACATTTCATTTGGCCTAGAGCTTTGCACCAAGTTGTAGGCAACACAGATCATATTTAAGGTTTGGGATTGCTATATAAAAAACGAGTGTGATGGATTGAAGGATCATTGAGGAAGAGAAGGAGAAAAAGTGGCAAATTGAGAATAAGGGTGTTGAGGGAAGGATAATATAAGAGCAAGGGAAAGAGGTTTGAGAGTAGGAGAGAAAGCATGGGGATGAGAGTCTGAGATGGAGTTTGAGATTGAGGATGAAGATATTGGTAATGTGGCATGTAGGAGTGTAATAGGTTTATTCAGAGTGGTTTAAATTTTGTTAGTAATCAAATGACTATGGTCTGACATGTAGGAAGCCCATTGCAACAAATTTTGAGTAGTTTATTGTCAAGTTAGTAATCAAATGACTATGGCCTAGCATGTTGGGATCCCATTTCAAAAAGTTATAATTGTTTAAGTGTGTGGATTCAATATAATTTATGTTTCTATTTTGTGAAATCTTTTTGTTCTATTAAGTGTTTTGGTTGTATGGTTAGGCAATCCTTCAATGGTTTAGGATCTTGATGGTTAGAGAGAGTGAAGAAGGAAATTTGTTGATCAAATTGAGGCAGCTTGCAAAGATCTTGTGGATATATCACCAAGTGTGAGGTATTAACAAGGGTTTGTGAATAGATTTCTAAGTCCTAAGGTAGCCCATAAGAAGCTTGTAAGTAGAGCACCAGTTGTGAAGCAACTTATAGGGTGATTTTGGATAGACCACCATTCTAAGGTAGTTTTCATCACATCTAAGGTACAACCAAAGTGAGGGTGTGGTATTGTCAATGTTTTTGGAAGGATGGAAGAGATGTATGATATGTTGAAAGCTATGGATAATTGAATTGATGCCTTTGAACAAGATCACACAAGAAACCCTAATCTTATGGCTAAGGAGAGTGATGAAAAGTAAGAGGTAAATTCAACTGAGAATGACAGTGAAGAAGGAGACAATGAATGAAGGATGTTGATAGCCATATTAGGTATTATTAAGAGGACTAGAGTAGATATTCCAAATTATTCTAGTAATTTAAATCCTGAAGAGTTGATAGATTGGATAACTCATTTAGAGGAGCACTTTGAGTATGAGGATATTATTGATCTTGATAGAGTGAATTTTTCTAAGACTAAATTGAAAGGACATGTTTCCATTTGGTGGAAGGAGGTTCAATTGGAGAGGAATAGAAAAGGTAATCAATGCATTGGAAAGTGGGACCAGATGGTAGAGAAGATAATGTCCAAGTTCATTCCTACAAATTATCAATTATAGATAATGAAAGAGTTGTGCAATTTAAGGCAAAGAAACATGACTATGAAATAATACACCAAGAGTACTACCAAATGACATTTTAGTTTGGACATCATGAGGAAGGAGCTAAGAAAGTGGTGAGATACATAAATGGTTTGAGGGAATCCATCCAAGAGTAGTGGGGTATGTGGAATATCCAGATAGTAGAAGAGGCCTACCAATTGACACTCACCATAGAGAGGAAATTTAATCAAAGGTTAGGAGAGAGGTAAAACTAGTAGAAGGAGAAGGATGTGATATGTGGTGATAGAGGAGCAAGATGAAGTGATAGAGGAGCATACTAAAAGGGTTCAAGGGAGAGGTATCCCATACCACAATGAAGGAAGGAACCAAAATACCCACTATAGAGATAGAGAAGATGGAAAATCTTAATACAATGAGTGAAGAGATGACAATGACACCATCATAGAGGTAGATATGTTAGTAAAATATATTGCAAGGATGAGGAAGGAAACAATACATACCATAGAGTACCTTAGTAGGGTAGAGGAGAAAATAATGATATATATGATGTAGAAGCATCCAGGTGCACGAGAAATCATCATCAACCAAAAAAATATTTCTTTGCTTTCTTGCTTGTTTGTTTTCCTTATTATTTTGTTGTAGCAGTTGATGATCAAGTTTTCTAAGAAATTCAAGTTGGTTCATGTCCAAGTGATGACTTCATATTGTTAAGGAGCCAAATGGGTGTCTACATTTCAAGTTTGGCGAGATTCAGAGAAAAATTGAGCAAGTTATACTTAGGCAGAACTTTGAGTGTCAATTAGATATGCAGAACTTTCCCTGCCATTGGGATATATGTAGACGACCCCCAAAATCCTGCAATATGTAGGTGACCCTTGAAATCCCACAATATGTAGATGACCCCTAAAATCTCGCAATATGCAGATGACCCCTAAAATCTTGAAATATGCAGATGACCCCTGAAATCCCACAATATGCAGTAGACCTCTAAAATCCCACAATATGAAGTAGACCCCTAAAATCTTGCAATATGTAGTAGACCCTTGAAATCCTGCAATATGCAGTAGACCCCTAAAAATCCACAATATACAGTAGACCCCTAAAATCCCGCAATATTCTTATGGGTCATGTTTTTTTTACTGCACCACTTAAAAGCGCCCAAAAAAGTGACAAAAATGATTTTAACTACCTGTACAACCGATCTAGAGAGTCTGTAAGAGGACAACATGTGTCCCTTCATGTGAGGATGTGTGGTGGTTGCCTCTTATGCATTTAAAAGGGAAATTTCATGCTTTTTGGGGCAATCTTCTTCATAGTGAGTTTTTAGCTTCTGATGTAGCTTCTTTTGTAGATTTTAGATTTGAAGGTAGATTGTTTTGGGTTTTCATAGGAAGGCTAGGATAGTCTAATTTGACCATTGGAATGATTGTAAGGTTTAGTTTAGGGCATGTGTGAAGACCAATGTACTCCTTCTATAATGTATTGATCCCAAGAAAATAAAGGGACATTTCTATTCATCACTATGTGTTTTTTGTTTTGGCTGTCTGGTTCAGTAGCTTGTCAAAGCCCTTGAACCTTGATCTACATCAAGTGGTATCATAGCATAGGTTTGGAATTCCTTGAGAATATGGAGGTGCTATGAAAGAGTCCCTAAGAATATTTTTGTAGGAAGAGTGAAGAGGAAAACCTACAACTGTAGAGCATCTGCAGACATGGCACACCAAGCCAGAGGTAGAAGAGGAGCTACTCCAAGAGCTGGAGATGCAGCATTGGTAGAGATGCTGAGAGGCATCAAAGTTAGGCTAGATGGAATGGAAAGAATGTAACATAGAGGAGTACCTATAGAGGATGTGACTGATATTGAGGAAGAAGTTAGTGAAGAAGAAGCAGAAAGAGGAGATGAAGATGAGAGAAGGTTTCTGAATGCAATGACTGGATCTCTAAATCCAATAAACCCCATGTAGAACTACCTAGTTATAGTGGTAGTCTGAATCCAGAGGAGTTGATAGATTGGATCTTAGAGGTAGATAAGTATTTTCAGCTAGAATCCATTGAAAGATAGAGAAAAGGAAAGGGAAAGATTAAAACCTAGGAGAGGATGGTTTTACCAACAGATCATTAGATCACCATGTTCAAGAAGCTGTGGAACCTCAAGCAGAGGGAGAAAAGTGTGCAAGACTATACCGAGGAGTTTTACAGATTGAACATCAGGGATGGTCACATTGAAGATGATGCTAAGAAGGTCTCCAGGTATGTAAATGGTTTGCATTATTCAATCAAAGATGAAATTAGCATGATCAAAATTACCAGTGTAGAAGAAGCCTATCAATTTGCATTAAAGGCAGAGGAAACAATCTCTAGAAAGAAGAATAGTTCAAGGGGAAAGGGTAAACCTTAAAGAGGAAGAGGACAATCAAATCCTGGTCATGGTTTACAAGATAAGACAAGAGAAGCAAGTTAGTTCTTCTTAGACCAGTACCCAAGGAGGTAGAGAAAGGGGTGATTACTCCTAAGGTAGAGGAAATTCTAGAAGAGGAAGAGGATTTAATGGAACATATTTCCAGTATGGATAGGATGGACATAGGGCATTTGAATGTCCTCAAGTACAACAAAGTAGTGGCAAAGGAAAAGAGACAAGAGTCCATATAGCACAAGCTAAGGAGGAGAGTGTGGAAAGTGTAGCCTCAACAAAAAATGGAGAAGAACCTGAGGATGGAGAATCCTTGATGCTAAGGAAAGTTATTTTGACACCAGAGAAGGTACAAGAGGAATCAAAACAATGAAGAAATCTGTTTAGAACTAGATGTAAGTCTGGAGGAAAATACTACAAAGTCATCATGGATGGTGACAACACTGACAACTTAGTGTCAAGGGAGATGGTAGAGAAGCTAAAGTTGAAGAGGCTGAAACACCCAACTCCCTACAAGGTTTCTTGGATGCAAAAAGGACATCAGTTAATGGTAAGTGAACAATGCTTTGTTAAATTTCATATTGGGAATTACAAAGATGAGATAATGTGTGATGTTTTTGATTAGTTCAGTTGGAAACCAGGGTCTAGATCCCTTTAACAAAATAGCCCCCTAGGCATCAGGCCATTAATGAGCTAGAAACAACAGATTAACAACGCTTAAACAATAGACCAAAAAACAACTAATCAAAAACCATAGAATAATGTGTGATGTTATGCCAATGGATGCATTCCACATTCTTTTAGGTAGACCTTGGCAATATGATAGGCATGCCATTCATGATGGCAAGAGTAATTGCATTAAAATCAAGAAAGATGGGGTTGAGTTTATGTTGAATCCTTTGAAGGATAAGGATGAGGAGGTTGAGAAAACCAATAGTGTTGTCTAGTGACTAGAAAATAGTTCCTGAAGGAATAAAAAAGGAGAAGGTATGTTATTCCTTCCTACCTTAGGTTGTAGAAATTATGACAGTAGAGAAAGGGGCAGAAGTTCTCATAGAAGTCCAAGAAATTCTGAATGAATTCAGTGACATTATAATGAAGGATTTACCTGATGGATTACCTCCAAATAGAAGCATAAGTCACTACATGGAATTGATACTGGGTGCAAGCCTACAAAATAAGGCACCATATAGAATGACACCCATGGAAAATGAAGAGGTGACTGGACAAGTGCAAGAGCTATTGGATAAGGGACAGATTGGAAAGAGCCTTAGCAGGTGTGTTGTACTTGTTGTATTGGCACCTATGAAAGATGGGAAATGGTGAATATGCATTGATTCAAGGGGTATAAACATGATAACCATTAAATATATGTTTCCATTGCCTCGTATGGATGATTTGATGGGTTGTTTGAGTGGAGAAAAGTACTTCAACAAGATTGAATTGAAAAGTGGATACCACCAAATAAAAATTAGAGAAGGTGATGAATGGAAGACAACATTCAAGACCAAGGATGGATTGTATGAGTGTCTTGTGATTCCATTTGGGTTGACAAATGTACCCAACACCTTTATAAGACTGATGAATGAGGTAATGAAACCTTTCCTTGGCAAATTTGTTATTGTTTATTTGGATGACATTATTTTTTAGTAAAACAAAAGAGAAACACCTGATGCACCTTAAGGCAGTTTTGCAGAGGGTAAAAGAAGAAAAGTTGCTTGTAAACATAGATAAATGTAGTTTTATGCAGAAGGAACTAGTATATCTAGGTTTGGTAGTGTCTGAAGAAGGGTTGAAGATGGATCCCAAGAAAGTTAAGGCAATAATGGATTGGCCTTCACCAAAAAACATGTTTGAGACAAGAAGTTTTCATGTCTTGGAAAGCTTCTATAGGAAGTTCATTATAAATTTTAGTGGAATATGTGTACCAATCACTGAGATAATGGACAACTGTAGCAGAAAGGGGCTTTTAGTTGTTGAAGAAGAAAGTGATAGAACAACCAGTGTTGGAATTACCAGATTTTGGCAAAGTTTTTCAAGTGGATTGTGATGCTAGTGGTACTACAAATGGGGGAGTGTTAAGTTGAGAAGGTAGACCCATTGGCTACTTCAATGAGAAAATAAATGAAGCAAAGATAAAATACTCAATTTATGACCAAGAATTATATGCTATAGTGCATGTCTTAAAGAAATGGAGGCATTAATTGATGTCAAATGAGTTTGTATTATATACAGACCACCATGCCTGTAGTACATCAATAGTCAAGGTAAGTTAAACCATAGGCATATGAAATGGATGACATTTTTTCAAAGTTATTCTTTTGTCTTGAAACATAGGAGTGATAAGTTGAATAGGGTAGTAGATGCACTTAGTAGAAGATGTTTATTGATAAATGAGTTAAGGGTAAATGTTTTTGGCTTTGATGCAATGAAGGAGTTGTATCCTGATGATCTTGATTTTAAGGAAGCATGGACAACTAATAGAAGTCCAGTGGAGGGAGATAGGACTCCATGGTTGGAATATTTTATTCAAGATGGCTTTTTGCTCAAAGGACAGAAATTGTGTATACCCAAAGGTTCCATGAGAGAGAATATAATAAGAGAAAAGCATAGTGGAGGCTTGAGTTGACATTTTAGAATAGATAAGACATTGGCACAACTGAGTGAAGGTTATTTTTGGCTTGGAATGAGTGCAAATGTGAAGAGACTGGTACAAGGTTGCAAAATTTGCCAACATGCCAAATGAGAAAGACAAAACACAGGACTATATCATCCATTCCCTATACTAGAGAGACCATGGGAGCACCTAAGTATGGATTTTGTTTTGGGACTGCCTCAAACATAGAGAGGTAATTACTCAATTTTTGTTTTAGTGGACAAATTTTTGTGTAGTCACGGCTAGGAGGGTCCACAAAGTGAATAGTCTAGACTATGCAGCAAGAGTAAACACAATGGAAACAACTCAAAGATAGGATGAAAATGTAGATTTAGTCATTCAGTATATCATAGATTCAAAAAACAAACATGCCGGCAACATGCAGGCTTACAATTAGGGTTCACATGCCTGATTCCTCAGTTACAGTATATGCACAAGATATGATTTTGAAGTGCTTTATGAAATAATTCAAACTATCAAACTATCTCTATGTGATTTACTTTCAACTACTACTTTCCTATGCATATATTACATCAATATATATCATCTCTGAAACACAAGATTCCTCCACGTCAGCCAAGGATGATTACAAACTCTGATGAAAGAGATGTAACATGTGTACACGGATAGGTCAGACTTAAACAAATGGGAATCCTCCGCAAGTGAATGGAATAGCATGCGGATCTTAGGGAAGGTCAACCACAATCCAAAGTTCCTTGAATGATGTGTCGTTAAGCTCTACAAGTTGTGAAATGCTCTGCAAGTCTTCTCCTTTAGGTGATCGTCTGAGACTGTCAGGGTGCTCTACTCTGAGAAAACAATCGATCTTCTGATAGCGATATCTTTCCAATACCTAATCCAAATGATTTGAATTTTGGATATGATGTGCATGAAGGTGTCTAGATGCTAAGTCTATCTCTGCAAGGTCTGAAATGAAACTGTGGAAGAATAGAGACCAAAATACTAAAACTGCTACTGACTGTATTGAACTGGAAAATGAAAAGAAAACAAACTGAAATGCAAATTTTTTTGGTTGATGCAAGATTTCTCTTGAACCAGGGATGCTTCTACATCAAACATCTGGGGTTGTTGAAAAAAGTGAGTCCCTCACTTTGCAGGGGCTAGAGGAAAACCAAAATGGTCCACCTCAGCCTGAGAAATCCAAGGTGAGTCTTCCTTTCCACTTCACAAGATATTCTTTGTACTGTCTTCCTCTGGTGCGGCATCCAACTCTGTTGTCCAAGATGTCCTCAATCTTCTCCGGTGCTTGTTGTTGTAACTACTTCTTCAAGTCTTCTTCAATGTTGTCACTGAATTCTGCTTCATGATACTAATATAGATCTACAATGTTAAAAATAGGTGATATACCCAGTGTCTCTAGTAACTCCACTTCATATACATTTCCTGAATCAAACTTTCTAAGTATCCTACATGGTCCAAACTTCTTCATCTTCAACTTGTTATATGTCCCAACTGGAAATCTCTCTTTTTTCAGATATACCATCACTTCATCTCCCACTAAAAATTCTTTGTGTCTTCTCTTCTCATCTGCTTGCTCCTTATACTTACTATTCATCTCCTCCAAATGTTTCTTCACCTAATTATGCACTGTCTCAATGTGTCCTACAAGTTCTTCTACCTCTGCACTCCTTTTGTCTTCCATACTGATATCTCTCAACTCTGTTACTCCTCTAGGGTTAGTTCTTTTCATAATCTCAAATGGTGTTCTTTCAGTACTCCTATTCACTGAATTATTGTATGCAAACTCTGCTTGTGATGGAATCAAATCCCAATTTTCAGCCTTTTCTCCAACCAAACATCTCAACAAGTTTCCCAAACTCCTATTTACTACCTCTATATGTCCATTAGTCTATTGATGAAATGATGAACTAAACTTCAAGTCTATCTTCATCTTCTTCCAAAGTGTCTTCCAAAAGTATCCAAGAAATCTTGTATCTCTATCTGAAATTATGCTCTTAGGCAATCCATGCAATCTCACAATATCTTTGAAAAATAGGTCAGCTACATAAACTGCATCAGTTCTCTTCTTATAAGGTATGAAATGTACCATCTTTGAAAATCTGTCCACCACTACAAATATTGAATCATGTCCTCTCTGTGTTTTCGGCAATCCCATTATGAAATCCATGCTTATGTCTTCCCAAGGTCTCTCCGATGCTATCAAAGATTTATACAATCCAGTATTCTAACTACTCCCTTTTGCAACTTGACATATTCTACAATTCTACACAAATTTCCTAACATCCTTATATATCTAAGGCCAAAAGTAATTTTCACTTATCAATACCAAAATGTCCTGCCAATTCACCACTATGTTTCTCCTTTATCATATAATTTCTCATTGAACTCCAAGGTATACACAACTAGTTTCCTTTGAACAACATATCCTCCTGAATGAAATAGTCCAACCATTTTCTCCTATCTGTCACAACAGGCCCTTTACATGCTTTCCAAGGTTCTACAAAATCAAAATCTTCCTCATACATCTTCTTCAATTCCTCAAATCCTAACACTTCAACTCTCATCTCTGTCAGCAAGTTCCTTCTCCTACTCAATGCATCTAAAAATTTGATTTTCCACTCTTATGCTTCAATACAAAAGTATAACTTTGCATGAACTCTACCCATCTCATATGTCTCTGATTTAACTTTTCTTGACTATTCAAATACTGCAAAGCTTGATGATCTGTATACAATACAAACTCCTTAGGAAACAAATAATGTCTCCACTTCTTCAAGGCTTCAATTATGGCATAGAACTCTTGATCATAAACTAAATATCTTCTCCTTGCATCATTCAAATTCTCATGGAAATATGCTATAGGTCTACCTTCTTGACTTAACACTACTCCTATTGCATTTCCACTTGCATCACAATCTACTTGAAATACCTTATTGAAATCCGATAATGCCAACACAGGTTGCTCTATCACTTTCTACTTCAACAATTCAAAACTTTTATCTTCTCTTGATGTCCACTTAAAGTCCTTTTTGTCACCTCTCATTGTCTCTGTCATAGGGTTACATACTGAACTCAAATTTTTTATGAACTTCTAGTAGAAACTAGCTAATCCATGAAATGATCTAACTTCTCCAATGCTCTCAGGTGTAGGCCACTCAACAATTGCTCTCACTTTCTCAGGGTCCATCTTCAATCCTTCCGCAGAAATTACAAATCCCAAACATACCAATTTTTCCTTTATGAAACTACACTTCTTGATGTTTATCAACAATTTCTCTTCTCTCAACCTCTACAATACTTGTCTCAGGTGCCACAAATGTTCTTCTTTTGTCTTACTGAAAATCAAAATATCATCCAAATATACAATAACAAACTTACCCAAGAATTTCTTGAAACTTCATTCATCAATCTCATGAAAGTACTCGGTGCATTTGTCAATCCAAAAGGCATCACTAACCACTCATACTTGATCCTTCATTTGTTTTAAAAGAAGTCTTCCATTCATCTCCTTCTCTAATTTTGATCTGATGGTATCCACTCTTTAAGTCTATCTTTGTAAAATATTTTTCTCCACTCAAACGATCCATAATATCATCCATCCTAGGTAAAGGGAATCTATACTTAACTGTGATCTTGTTGATTGCTCTAGATTCTATAGACATTCTCCATTCTCCATCCTTCTTTGGTGCTAACACTGCAGGTACTACACAAGGGCTCAAACTTTCTCTGAGAAAACCTTTCCTTAATAACTCATGTATCTATCTATTCAATTCTTCATTCTCTGTTGGTGTCATTCTGTGTGTTGCTTTGTTAGGCAAACTAGCTCCAGGTATAAGATCCATGTGATGATTGATACTCCTGATTGGTGGCAATCCTTCAGGTACATTATCTGATATGATGTCTTCATACTTTGTCAGCAACTCAGTTATCTCCTCCGGTTGTGATTCTTCAGTCTTTAGATTTTTAGGCTTCTTAGGGATCAAAGCATAAGACATTCTCATGTCTCAAACCATCCAAAAATTTTCTTTCATCTACCAAACAGATTCTAGCATTCCCACATACTTCACTCTTAGGATCATCTTCCAAAGGAATCAAAGTAATTATCTTTCCATTTGATGTTATAGTATAAGTGTTCTTTCTCCCATCATGTATAGCTTTCCTATCATACTGCTATGGCCTACCCAACAAAATATGACATACATCCATAGGCATAATATCACACAATACTTCATCATGATAAGATCCAATATGAAATTTCACCAAACATTGTTCACTCACCAATTCCTTATGATCATCCTGAATCCATGCTATCTGATATGGCTTAGGGTGTTTCAATCTCTCCAGCTTCAGCTTAGTCACCATCTCCTTTGAAACTAAATTATTTGAGCTACCACTATCAATTATAACTTTACAACATTTACCTCCTTATTTGCATCTGGTTCTAAACAAACTTTTTCTCTACGGTGGTTCTTCATTTCTCTATGCTTGAAATAGTGCTCTCCTCATGACAAGTGATTCTCCTTTCTCAAGTTTACCAAATGAACTGGGGTCACCTAGTTCAACAGGTTCTTCTTCCACATAGGCTACTCTTCCACTGTTCTTTGTCTTCTTGCTTGTACTTCCTTGATTACATTAAAATTCTCAATGTCCTTCACCTCCACACTTAAAATAGGTTCCTTTGAATGTTCCCCTATTATGTCCTCTTCCATCTCTTATGTATCCTTCACTCCAGTATGAACTAGGGTTTCCTTTATGGTAGAAAGTCTTGTCATCTCTCCGGTATGCATTGTTATCTTTGTCCTCCTTCCTGAATGTACTATCTTGTCTGTTATGCTTTGCATATGATCTCTCTCCTCAGAAAATGTTCTATCTCTCTGAATTTTAGCTCCTCTACCTCTCTATCTTTTCTCATGCTTCTTGTTCAACTTTTCTTCAACTTTTAGGGCGAACTAATATGCTTCTTCCAATGTTGTCATCCTCACCAAACTCAATTCTTCTTAAATGTTCAATCTCAGTCCATTGATGTATCTAACCACTTTTTCCTTGCTTTATTCACTATCTCCTATCCTTATGATCATCTTATGAAATTCTTCAGTATACTCCTTTACAGATTTCTCCTTTTGTCTCAGGTTTTGTAATATTTTCAACAGTTCCAACTCATAGTCAGTATGTATAAACTAATTCTTCAATTTTGTCACCATTCTATCCCACTTTGTAATCTTCTCATTTCCTCTTCTATTTATATCCAACTGAACTTCTTTCCACCATATAGCAGCATGTCCTTTCAACTTTGTCTTTGCAAATTTCACCTTCTCCAGATCTTCAATTTCTTCATACTCAAAGTATTCTTCTAGGTCTTTATCCAATCAATCAGCTCCTCAAGATTCAAATTGCCAGTGTAATTTGGTACATAAACTCTAGGTCTTTTCCCAATCTTTGAAATAGCTTGCAACATTTTGACTTGATTTGATTCTTCTTCTTCTTCTCCTAGGGTTTTTCCATTTTGATCAGTGGATTGAAATTCTTCAGCATCATCACTTTCAACATTAGGTCGATGTGTCAATCCTCTTCACCTATCTTCTTCAACAACATCCTATCAAACTCACATCATTTTCATCATTTCCATCATCTCACCCATTCTTTCATCCATAGTACCAACAACAGATATTCTCCTCGGTGATATCTTTTCCTAGGATTAGGTGTAACTGCCTCAAATTCGGCAAATGGGCTACAAGGTGACAACTACCTCAGAATCGACGCTTGGTTGACAACACAAGTAGTCTGCCTTAGATTTAGCAATATGTTCATAGAAATATCTTATGGAATTCCTTCGTCAATTTCACTCACTTTGCTCCCAAAGGATTTGAACTTCTCTCTAATACCACTTGGTGCAGTCACGGCTAGGAGGGTCCACAAAGTGAACAGTTCAGACCATGCAACAAGAGTAAACACAATGAAAATAACTCAAAGATACCTAATGCGAATGTAGATTTAGTTATTTAGTATATCATAGATTCAAAATACAAATAGATCGGCAACACACGAGCTTATAATTAAGGCTCACAGGCCTGATTCCTCAATTACAGTAAATGTGCAAGATATGACTTTGAAGTGCCTTACGAAAGAATTCAAACTATCAAAGTATCTCTATGTGATTTATTCTCAACTAATACTTTCCTATGCATCTATTACATGAATATATATCATCTCTAAAACACAATATTCCTCTGCGTCGGCCAAGGATGATTACAAACTTTGATGAAAGAGATGTAACGTGTGTACATGGATAGATTAGACCTAAATAGATGGGAATCCCCCGTAAGTGAATGGAATAGCGTACGGATCTCAGGGAAGGTCAGAAATGATCCAAAGTTCCTTGAATGATGTGTCATTAAGCTCCACAAGTCATAAAATGCTCTACAAGTCTTCTCCTTTAGCTGTTTGTCTAAGACTGTCAGGGTGCTCTACTATGAGAAAACAGTCGATCTTCTGATAGCGATATCTTTCTGTTACCTGATCCAAATGATCTAAATTTTGGATATGATGTGCATGAAGGCATCTAGATGCTAAGTCTAGCTCCATAGGTCTAAAATGAAACTGCAGTAGAATGCGGACCAAAATACTGAAACTGCATACTGATTGAACTGATTGTACTGAACTAGAAAATGAAAAGAAAACAAACTGAAATGCAAATGTTTTTGGTTGATGCAAGATTTCTCTTGAACCAAGGATGCTCCTGCATCAAATTTTCAAAGATGGTTCATTTCATACCATGTCAAAAAACTAGTGATGCATCCCACATAGCTGCATTATTTTTCAAAGAGGTAGTCAGGCTGCATGGACTGCCTAAGAGAATAGTTTTAGATAGGAACACCAAGTTTTTTGGCCATTTTTGGGATACATTGTGGAAAATTATGGGCAATGAATTAGGATTTAGTTCATCCTATGATGGAAAGACTGAGGTTGTGAATAGAAGTTTGGGAAAATTATTGAGATGTTTGGTGATAGAGAAACCACATCATTGGGAGCTTGTATTAGCACAAGTAGAATTTGCTTACAATAATTCAATGAACAGAAGTGTAGGAAAGAGCCCATTCCAAATGTTTTATGGGTGTTATGGAGTAAAAAGTAGACACATGCCTTTTTACCTTCTACTTTAGCTCCTAGGTCCCCATGTTTACACTCTACAAAGCAAAAATATTCATCTCAATGAGAAATCTCCTGAAACCCATGTCAAATGGGAACTAGGGGCCCATTTAATGCTTAGGTCCCGACCAAAAAGGCACCTTGGGACTTGGGAACTCATGTCCAAGTCCACCATGATTGGTTAGGGTCAAATTAAATGTATGTTGGCATATGACTCTTAAACGGGTCCTCCCTTGTCGACTCTTTCAATTAATTTGTGAAAGTTTAAAGGCATTCATTGTGTCTATTGCATATTTGTGTTAATATTGTGTTTGTTGTAGATTTAGAATCATCTTCAACATCATTATGAGTTGAAGAATCTTCATCCTCCTAAGGACTTCACCACCAAGGTGACATCATTGTGTTTGAATCATTTCATCATCATTTGGATTATCTTTAGCCTCTTTCCTACAAGGACACACACTCTCTCTAACAATGGTGTTGGGAAAGCTTGAATGCTAACCTGAGATTTGATTGAGGAAAATCCCTAAACACCACAACCCCCAAACACCTTCTCTTCTTGTGTGTAGGTTATAGGTGTGGGAATTACAAAAGTGAAGGCACATGGAGGTTTCTTAAGGGTTAAAGATTTGGGATCCAAAAATAGGGTTCAAAAATTCACCTGTAGTAGACTTGGGTGCTAGCCCCAGTGTCCAACAGGAAAAACAAATCCTAGATTTAGCATCAAGGCATCATTTATGACATTTTTCTAGTTTGGAGCTTTCAGAGATCAAGACTTTCTAGACTCAGGCACTAGCCTTGGAGTCTTCTAACATTTCATCTTCTAGGAGATGGGTTTGGACATCTCACTAATCACCCTAGTACTTTCAGATCCTGACTTGTTATAACTATTTCTCTATTATAAGTTGATTATAATAATTCTAGGGTTTAGTGCATTGATTTTCCTAGGGTTTGATAAAGGCTTGGTTAAATCATATCGTTCCTCTACAAACAAGAGTATAAAATCAGTAGCTATGTCCTCTTCCATCTTGTAATGACTTGGCTTGGTTTTGTCCTTGAATGTTGTAGTGAAAGGAGGGTTTGATCTAGTGTACTTACACACACACCTTATATCCATCTGCTCTTTTCCTATTAAACATTTTGGTGAACCCATGTTTTAAAGAATTTGCATCTTTCTGAGTGCTGAAATCAGATCTTGCATTAATCCACATCATACTTATCATTCTTCATTGAAAAATCTTGCATGCATTTAAAAAATTGAAAAAAAAGCATTCTAGGCTTGCATAAAGGCATAGTTTTGCATTATTTTCATTGCATATCATTGGAAGCATCTAAAAATATGATCTATACATCAGCTCTAAGACAAACTACAACAATTAATTATTTCATGATATCACACCTCGCATTTGCATGACTCATTTGCTAGAGTTTTGTTGAAAACTTCCATTTTTCATATAACATTGTTTTTACAAAAGCTAGGGTTTGTAGTCAAAATCTTATTTCAGATTTTTCTTCTCTCTTTAACTCTAATTCAAATCTGATTTTGAATTGTAGTGTTTCTTCATTGTGCATCCTTGCATTAAAATTTCAAATTTTGTAAAATTACACAGTGTGTATTTCAACATTAAGGGTTTTGACACACTTTCTCCACACTTCTTTAAGAAAACTTTTACATCATTCATCTTGCCTTGTTGTGTAGCACTATTTCCATCATACTTACTTTGTTTGTAGTGAAATTAGTGTGTTTTTTATTTTCAAAAACCTGATTTCCTCAAATTAGTGCCTTGGTGTGAAATAGTCTCACATACATGGCCTCTCATCAAAACAAGGGTGGTATGGTCTCTCCTCAAGTCTATAGAAAGAGGAAGACTCTTGAACCTAAAATAACCTTTAAATCACATGATAGAACAATTGGAGACATTGAGGGACCACTTTAAATCACCACACGTATAAGTGGAAATCCTACAAGAGGGGTCCTTATCGATCCTAACTGTATGACGAATGTGATAACTAAAGAATTCCTCTACATGCATGATTTGATACAATAATCTTATGAACCCACACATATGATGGTTAAGACACATACTGGAGCTTTCCTCTTGGATATAAGGAAGATTACATTATTTTTTAAAGTAGTTGAGAAAGCTTTGGAACAATCATTTGACGTCATCCCTACTTTTGACCTATTTCATGTGAAACTAGGCCACCCATGGCTCAAGTCCATGAAAGTGATCCCCTCTACAATTCATAAATGTTTAAAATTTCCTCACCAAGGGAGCATGCATGTTTTCCCCCATAGTAGATGGAACCTATGGTTACTTGCAGAAATTTCAGCCTAGACTACTTTTAGCCACAACCTATAGAGCCTCCTCAACCAAGAGAAGATTAATTCTTCCTGGGATATCAAAGACACAAGGCAAAGTTAATAACAAAATTGGCTAGACCTCCTATTGAATGAGTGGAAAGTGAAGAGCAGCCTAAATTGAAAGAACCCCCTTGACCACGAGGTAAAGGAGTCTTTGTTGAGGTTCCTCCTGTGCCATCCTTAGAAGGATCAGGGGATACTTGTAAAGAACAAAGCAATTTATCCAAAAAGATCAATTTTGTACTAGCTTCCTCATCTAAGATGTCAAAGACTGTGGAAAATCATGAGAATCCTTTTGCAAACATCACTAATAAAACATGAAGGAATAGGCAAGGAAGAGAAAGAAGGAGGAAGAGATAAACCTTAGCTCGACAAGCAACACCTCAATAAGAAAACATTCCACCAACTAATATTGATTCAAAAAGGAAGGGCTAAAGGTTGAAGAGTTAAAGGACAATGATTTAGGTTGGGAAATAGTACCTTATGTACCCATTTCCTCTTATATTCAATATTGGGAGGAAGATGATTTACTCGATGACAACCGCTAGTTTAGTTGTGTAATAGGTAAGTATTTCTAACCCTTCTTAGCTACCTTTGATGTAGCATCTCTTTGAGTGGCTCACTTACGTGGCCTCCTCTTATGTGTTGTGTTCCCCCGTGTTGTGTTAAATGTTGTTTAGGTCTCTTTAGATGACCCTTGATACTCTTGTAAGGTCAAGGGTACAAGGAGACAACCTCTGTTGTGACCATTCTTCTATTTGTTTCTCTATTCTTCTATTATCCTTTCCTCTATTTTATTGTTGTGTGTTGTGCCTTGGGGCATGACATTGTGGAGGATGTCATGGGAGCATCTTCCCATGTTGTAAACCCAAGTCACTCTTGTCTCCTCTCTCATTTTATTGTTTAACTTCTTTAGTGGCTCTACTAGCCGGCGGATGACAAAAATAAATAAATACTGATAAGAACTGTGTGTCCCTTCAGCAAGAAAGCAAAAATGGACCTAGTCTATTATGAAGATGGGGTTGATATATATATATCTGACACTTGACTAGTAGAATCACTCTATGCTGTGAAATTTCTTGTAACAAACTTTTGCAATACTCTAAATTTGCTTCTACACACTTTGGATTGTTTGGTATCTCACCTTGTTGCTACACTTGGTTCTGAGATACTTGTAGTATAACCTAACATCTATACTCGGTTCCAAACCTGATAGTGTAGCCTTGGTCTCTTATTTGATGTGATTTCTATATAATTTTAATGAGTTGATTTGGTTGTTATCTTAGAGTAAGATTTTCTAACCAAAGCTTATATATTGTTGATTATCTTAGAAAATAATATTGATGTGTTTGTGGGATCATTTGGCGATCGTGGCACATGTCACTTCAGGGCATCAGTTTTTACAAAATATCTTGTTCCCTTGCATGTTTTCACCTTACCTTAATGTGCTTGATATCGGTAAGTGGGATCAACCACCTTAAGGTGGGGGCATATATCATGGTATGTACTTGATTACTTTTACACTGACAAAGTATGTTTGTAAGCCCTCATCACAAGGCAGGATGGTGTATCTCTTGAGCTATTTCAGATCCTTTTAAGAAAAAGCCCTCATCATGAGGCGGGGTGGTGTATCTCTTGAGCTAGTGCACACCCTTCTTGAACAAAGCCCTTCTGGGGAAGGCGAGATGGTGTATCTCTTGAGCTAGTGCACATCCTTTTAAACAAAGTCCTCATCACAAGGTGGGGTTGGATCTTGAGTCATTCACCCTTAAGTGTGTCTTTGGTAGTTGTGGTAGCATAGCTCAACCATCAGGTGTGTTTGGCATGTTTTAGATACTGGAGTGCAGCAACGAGCTCCTTCCTATCACCTGTGTTTGTCGTGTATAAGACGCATAGTGTGTCGATGACATACTATGTGGCACTCGTGTATTCCCTGTTTCTTTCATGTGTTTTGTGTGTCTCACTTGTGTGTTTTGCATGCCTGTGGTGTGGTCTAAAGTCATGTGGAGATGAGCCCCCCAACACTATATGTGTTTTGTGTGTTTTTGCGTGGTCTAAAGTCGTGTGGCGATGAGCCCCCCACATTGTGTGTTTTATTTAATGTAGTTAGCATTATATTTATAGATATTCTCTTCATGAATTCTTCGTGTATTGTGTGACTATGCTCATGTCTTTTTTGCGTATTGCGTGCTTTCACTATCTTCTCTATGTATTGCATGCTTCCTTACTGTATTCACTATGTCTTATGTGACTGTTAAGTGTTTTCTTATGTTTTCTTAAGTCTAGGGGCTAGAAATAGTCCTTCAAGCTTAGGGTGTGTATTCATTCTAGTGTTTGATGTGTTTTGATATGCTTCGACCATACTTTAATGCAAGTGTTGAATTATAGGATTGCACACAGATTAAAGTGTGGGCTAAATGTTATGGAGTAAAAAGTGGACACATGCCTTTTTACCTCCTAGTTTAGCTCCTAGGTCCCCGTGTTTACACTCTACAAAGAAAATAGTTTCATCCCAATGAGAAATCCCCCAAAACCCATGTCAAATGGGAACTAGGGGCCCATTTAATACTTAGGTCCCAACGAAAAAGGAACCTTGGGACTTGGGTGCCCATGCCCAAGTCTACCCTGATTGGTCGGGGTAAAATTAAAATGTATGTCAGCATAGGGCTCTTAAATGTGTCCTCCCTTGTCAACTCTTTCAATTAATTTGTGAAAGTTTAATGGGATAGAATATATAAACAATTGTTTGAATTCATTTTGTAATAAGTTGATGATAGCAAGGTTACGATATTGTGCAAAGGAGAATTCAAGGCATTCATTGTGTTTATTGCAGATTTGTGTTAGTATTGTGTTTGTTGCAAATTTGGAATCATCATCAACATCCTTACGAGTTAAAGAATCTTCATCCTCCTAAGGACTTCATCACCAAGGTAACATCATTGTGTTTGAATCATTTCATCATCATTTGGATTATCTTTAGCCTATGTCCTACAAGGACACACTCTCTCTAACAATAGTGTTGGGAAAGCTTGAATGTTAACCTAGGATTTCACTAAGGAAAATCCCTAAACACCATAACCTCCAAACCCCTTTTCTTCTTGTGTGCAAGTTATAGGTGCAAGAATTGCAAAAGTGAAGGTATAGGGACGTTTCTTAAGGCTTAAAGATTTAGGATCTGACACTACAACAGAACAGGCAATTAGTGCCTAAAATAGCACCGAAATTTAGTGCATATGAGTCCATGAATTAGATAATTCTTCCGGCGCCAAACTCAGTGCCTAATAGCATCTCACTATTGCGCCATATTTAGCACCGAGTTTTACGTCGGGTTTAGTGCCGGATTTTAGTGCCAGGTTTAACGCTGGATTTAGTACCAGATTTTGTTGCTTCTAGTTTGGCTTCTGATTTTGCTTCTGGTTTTGCTTCTTGTGTTGCTTCCAAGTTTGCTTCTAGTTTTGCCTCTAGTTTTGCTTCTAGTTTTACTTCTAGTTTTGCTTCCGATTTTGCTTCCAATTTTGCTTCCGGTTTTTCTTCCAAGTTTGCTTCTAGTTTTGCTTCCAAGTTTGCTTCTGGTTTTGCTTCCAGTTTTACTTCCAGTTTTGCTTCTGGTTTTGCTTCCAATTTTGCTTCCGGTTTTTCTTCCACTGTTGCTTCCAATTTTACTTCCAGTTTTGCTTCTAGGTTGGCTTCCAGTTTTGCTTCTAGTTTTGCTTCCAAGTTTGTTTCTGGTTTTGCTTCTGATTTTGCTTCCAGGTTTGCTTCCAATTTTGCTTCCAATTTTGCTTCTAGTTTTGCTTCCAGTTTTGCTTCCAATTTTACTTCTAAGTTTGCTTCTGGTTTTGCTTCCAGTTTTGCTTCTAGTTTTTCTTCCACTTTTGCTTCCAATTTTGCTTCCGGTTTTGCTTCAAATTTTGCTTCTAGTTTTGCTTCCAATTTTGCTTCTGGTTTTGCTTCTGGTTTTACTTCCAGTTTGGCTTCCAATTTTGTGTTTGGTTTTGCTTCCACTATTGCTTCCATTTTTGTGTCTTTTGTTGCTTCTAAAAATGCTTATTGTTTTGCTTACATTTATTAATTTAATATGTTTTATTTCAATTTAATTAGTTAAATATATCATGCCTCTTAAATAACTCATATGATTATAGAGTAAGTAATTTAATTATTTAACTCATATGATTAAATAACAAGATAATTATTATAACATGATCATCATCTATAATTAAAACAAGTGAGTCAAATATCTATAATTTAATTGAATTTGACAACATCTATCCTGAGAAATAAATTAAAATCATCATACGCAATAAATATCCATCCAAAAATCATCGACCACTTTTAATATATATAAAATTGACAAGTCAATATGGATAAGATCATCATCATATATAACTAAAACAAGTGAAAATCAAATATGCCAGTAGATCAATAACATGTCAAAATGATACATGTACAAATGATATAAGTAAAAATGATAAATCACGTAACTCAAAATGATACAAGTCAAGATGATACATGTCCAAATGATATAAGTCAAAATGATACATAAATTTATGATACAACTCATTAATATGGTACTGCAGGCTGTGAAAATGATACATATGATAGCTAGCGACTATGAAAAGAGGCATCATAATGATATATCAACAATGATCCATGATGCAGTCTATATGATCATGAATGTCACCAGCTACTACGAGCACTGCCTCATCATCATCATCACCATCGTGATCATGATCATCAAAATCATCATCTTCATCATCATCATCATCGTCATCAGCCTTAGTGTCTTCTGTATTTGTGTCATCATCATCCTCTACCATGTGATCTGTACCAGAACCAACATAATCTGGATCTCTATCATTTGGATCATCTTCATCTTTTGGAAGACCTGTGTTCTACAAAAAAAAAATTTAAAATGAAAAGTTATTATTTATTTCATGCAATAATTTATTTTTCTGTTATATATCTATTATTACAACACATGAAACGAAACCATAATCATATTACATCATATCAAAGTGCACATACCATAATAAAATTTCAAAAAAGTTACAGCTAATATGTCATTCCAATAATGTAAAACATGCAACAATTCTAATAAATGTTAGTAAAGATCATTATCAACTGTAAATTCTATTACATAAACTTAAGTGCTACAAATTTCTTGGTCGAAAGCTCCCATTTTGACACAGGCAGGGAGGATGGTGGCAAAGGTTGTGGAATTTGGCTTTACACTAGCCAATTGCATTTGCTTTAAAATTTCTGAAGCCTTTTCAACAAATCCATTTTGTGCATATCCTACAGTCATTGTAGTCCATGAGACCACATTTCCTTGAGGCATTTTGTCAAACAGTTCACGTGCCTTGTCTATGCTTCCACATTTTGCATACATGTCTAACAGGGTAGTTGCAACTACAACATCTAACAAAATTCCTCTATCCTTTATGTATTGATGGATGTTCATACCCTATTCCAAAGCTCCCATTTTGACACAGGTAGGGAGGATGCTGGCAAAGGTTGTAGAATTTGGCTTTACACCAACAAATTGCATTTGCTTTCACATTTCTGAAGCCTTTTCAACAAATCCATTTTGTGCATATCATGTAGTCATTGCAGTCCATGAGACCACATTTCTTTGAGGCATTCTATCAAACAGTTCACGTGCCTTGTCTATGCTTCCACATTTTGCATACATGTCTAACAGGGCAGTTACAACTACAACATCTGATAAAATTCCTCTATCCTTTATGTATTGATGGATGTCCATACCCTATTCCAAAGCTCCCATTTTGACACAGGCAGGGAGGATGCTAGCAAAGGTTGTGGAATTTGGCTTTACACCAGCTAATTACATTTGCTTTAAAAATTTTGAAGCCTTTTCAACAAATCCATTTTGTGCATATCCTGTAGTCATTGCAGTCCATGAGACTACATTTCTTTGATGTATTATGTCAAACAGTTCATGTACCTTGTCTATGCTTCCACATTTTGTATACATGTCTAACAAGGCAGTTGCAACTACAACATCTGACAAAATTCCTCTATCCTTTATGTATTGATGGATGTCCATACCCTATTCCAAAGCTCCCATTTTGACAAAGATAGGGAGGATGTTGGCAAAGGTTGTGGAATTTGTCTTTACACCAGCAAATTGTATTTGCTTTAAAATTTCTGAAGCCTTTTCAACAAATCCATTTTGTGCATATCCTGCAGTCATTGCAGTCCATGAGACCACATTTCTTTGAGGCATTCTATCAAACAGTTCATGTGCCTTGTCTATGCTTCCACATTTTGCATACATGTCTAATAGGGTAGTTGCAACTACAACATCTGACAAAATTCCTCTATCCTTTATGTATTGATGGATGTCCATACCCTATTCCAAAGCTCCCATTTTGACACATGCAGGGAGGATGATAGAAAAGGTTGTGGAATTTGGCTTTACACCAGCTAATTGCATTTGCTTTAAAATTTCTGAAGCCTTTTCAACAAATCCATTTTGTGCATATCCTGCAGTCATTGCAGTCCATGAGACCACATTTATTTGAGGCATTTTGTCAAACAGTTCACATGCCTTGTCTATGCTTCCACATTTTGCATACATGTCTAACAAGGCAGTTGCAACTATAACATGTAACAAAATTCCTCTATCCTTTATGTATTGATGGATGTCCATACCCTATTCCAAAGCTCCCATTTTGACACAGGAAGGGAGGATGGTGGCAAAGGTTGTGGAATTTGGCTTTCAAACAACTCATACTTGTAGAGTCATGATTTTAGGTCACATATGTTATGGTAACAACAAGGGATTCCAACTATGGTTACAATAGCTAAGACTACCCTCACTTGTGACTGTAACAAGGTTCTTGGACAACACTATCTTGCTCTTCACACTGGGTACTATATATGCCAACATTGGGCTGAAGAAATCACTTAATGGTCACCTCTATAGTAATACCACACCCTAATACCCCATGCATTCTAAATAGCTTGAGATTTATACAATACTCAACCAAGATGAAATTGTATCATTGTACCACACTTAACTATGAGAGTCTTTTCTTGACAACAATTTGTAATCTTTAGACTATTGGGATCCTTACCACAAATAAATATTAGGTCAATGACACAAGGCTTTTAAACAAAAACCATAATCCCAACTCTATATCCATCCCCTTGATAGTCTCAAGGGCCACCTTGAGATAAAAAATGCTAATATACTATTATGACAGTTATGATTGTCCTCCATCATTTCATTGTGCATTTGAAACTTGAGATGAGGATTGGGGAGGTCTCCATTTGTAAAAACATGGAAAATACTCATGGCAAGACCTTTAAAATAGGCATTTATCAACTTCAGGCATTTCTGCAGACCCTAGGAAGGTGGATGTAAAACTAGTGACTTTAATTACCACCACAAAGACTATCCCCTTTGTGACTATGACAAGGTAACATTGTCATGCTCTTTATGACAATCCCTTCTCCATTGGGTGATGACCTAATAACATTTATCTCCTTTGTGATTTCAATGCCTCTCTAATGCACTATCATAGGAGTCTTGATAGTCCTTATGTATTAGTGAAGGTTTCCCACAAATCCAAAAGGAGGGCTTAAGATTACATACAAAGTCCTAGTCTTCATACCCTAGTCACATATCACCCCTCTGAGAAGACCTCAAGACAATTGCCCTTTAATACAGGAAGTCAATGTAGTTTTAAAAGATAAAGTGCAAGAGGCCAAAGGACAAGAAAAATTAAGGCCTTAGGGGGTTTAAAGGAATAAAAATATAGGCTTGCAGACTTGACTTAAAACCCTAACCCTAGGTGGGTACCACAAGATACCACTAGAACCCTTTAACTTGGCACTACAAAACCTTGTCCAATCTGATCGTGGGAAGTTGAAATCAAGCATGTACACTCACATATGACAAATAAGTATGCCTACCAAGTGGTTTGACATAAAAATGAATAGGCTTCAAATTATAACCCTTCAAAGTAGGCCACTAAAGTATATTGTACAGGTGCATTTCTGAGTGCTGCAGTCAGATTTTTCATCATGGGAACCTAAAATTTTTGCAAAAAATGGTAGGAAATTTTAGGTTCCAACAATTCCATTAGTTGGAGGTAGGCAAACAAAGGTTTTCTATTCATTATTAGCCCGTTAAACTTAAGCATATGAGATAGCATGGCACACACAAAATGTTGTGGATAATGAACACAAGATTGGGTTAATTGCAACCAATTTTTGTAAGCAAGCACAAGACTAGTATATGTTGATAACTGAGAGGGGGGGTGAATCAGTTATCCTAATTATTTCTGCTTTCTGAACCTTCTTAATAATTAATGCAGCATTAATTCAAATAAGCAAACATAACTATGAAATGGAAATACACATGACACAATATTTTTGACGTGGAAACCCTATTAAGGGAAAAAACCACGGGGTGACTAACCCAAGATTGTATTCTCTGTTAGAAGAATGGAAATACAAAATGGCACTTGCCAATTAGGGCTCACTACCTGAGCACACTGCTCACAAGAGGCACACTGCCTACAAGAGACTCACTATCTACAAAAAGAGTGTTATACAATACTTGAACTGATTGGGAGCATCTACATATGCTAGAGTTCAATTCCGGTTAGGCTCAATACACTGATCTGCTACACTTCATCTTTCCTTTTCTTTTATGCTGCTTTCATTTCACATACCGGACCTTCCTTACTGCTTTTGCTTTGCTCTTCTCCTTTTATTCGCACATCACTAACAACCATGACACTTCTCTCAACTAAATCCATCTTGTATATATATCCGTACAAGTGATTTCATCACCTTTCAAGTCAGCATCCGGAATAGTCAATCTTTTCACAAACTCTGATCTGTCGGCTAAATCCTTGCACACAAGTAATTCGAATCAAGCATATACTTGTAGAAGTCATCAATCGCGTTGGCCAGACATAACTTATGCCTTAAGAACCTTTTCCATCATTAGTAACACATCCAAAATAATGTCTGATGTTCTGCCAGTCAGTTCTTCCTCTGTTCATATTGTCACTTGGGAACCCGACACCCAAGCATTCATATCTCTTTATCCTTTCCACACCGGAGGCTCAAACCTTGGAATCTATTAGTCAAGATACTCCTCTTGACTTCCCCAAATCCGTACTTCACTGAGATACTTCTACTGAGAGATCCGGACCTATCTGTCGGACCTTACTGACTGCTCTATTCTTGCTTACTGGACCTCAACACTTCTTCAATCTGACTTTCGGTGAGGACTTATCATGCATTGCGGATGTGTGGGATAACCTTTGTTGCCATCAATGACAACAATCAAGAAGCTCCAATGTGTCTCTTGCCAACAATCTCCCCCTTTGGCATTGATGGCAACACTTAGTGAAAAATGACTAAGTGTTATACTATACTCCCCCTTAGCAGATGCTTTGTCTTTATGTATATTTTCTAGAGCTCCCCCTTAGCTAGCTACAACATTTTTCACTACTCTTCACTCCCCCTTTGACATCAATGGCAAAGGGTGGGAACCGTGCATCAAAATTTTCAAAAATTTAACTATACTTAGCCACATATAACATACTCACATAAACTGAAGAATGTCTGCAAAAGATGTTTTCAATTGGATGAATTCTGCTGCCCAACTTTGCTTCATTCTATCCAAAATTGAGATGTGACCACTCAACAGGAATGCAAAAGCTTCTGCCCTCTTAAGATCTGTTGGATCATTGGTTCAGGCGGTAGTCTAAGCATCACTTATGGCCTCATGCATGGCCTCTAACTTAGGGATAATGATCCTTCTAAGTTCACCCATCCAGCTAATTATGTTCTTCCTTTCCTTCTCAAAATTCTTTATTGCATTTGTGATTACAATAGTCTGACACTCTTGATTTACTATGGATGATGAGAGAGGATCAAAACTTTAAGACAGACTTAGTAGTTTATCCTCTTGTTCTTTTACTTTCCTCTCAATATCTTTGGTCACTGTGGGCCAAGATAAGCAAAATTTGTACATATTTCTGCCATCTTTAAGAGCATTTTCCAAGCTCTTTATCCCAATATCCATAACTCTCCTATCATTTGTTATCAGACCCTGTACTTCAGAGAATCTCTTATCCAAAAACTCCTTCCAGACCTTTTCTTCAGCTGACTTCTCTAGAGAATCAAAATGTGTACTAACACTGTTGACTAGAGTTTTAGAGGAGGCTGTGGGATCCTTCTGAAAAGATGGCATGATTTTTTCCAGCACTTCGGATGCTACCTCTATAAGCTCACAGTCTTCCATGTGAGACTTTAGGAGTTTTTCTTTAGCCTTTGCATTAGAAAATGAAGCTATCTTCATTGTCTATACTAGAGAAAGAGAATCAAAATTAAATGGTCCTTGTAGAAGCTCCGGTTCATCAATCTCCATTGTTTCTTTGTTCAAGAATTCTTGGATAGTTTTTGCAGTGTCTCTTGCCGGAGACAGATGTTTCTTCTCTTCTGCATTCTTAGAGATGTCTCTTGGAGCTTTCTCTCCTTGTACATTCTTACCACTAGCAGTTGTGGTCTTCTCTGTTGAGGTCTTCTCTCCTTCTGCAACCTTGGTACTGTCATCTTTTTCCTTCACCTCTGCTTCTTTCTTTTGTATTCTTTCTTCTCCTTTAGATCCAGAGACTGTAGGGGAAACCAGAGGAGAGATATTTGTTTGTTCATGAACCACTTCTTCCAGAGTAGAAGATTCCAAGTCCTTATCCTTTTCTACACCGGTGTCCATGACTTGCTCAGTGGATTCTTTTTCAACACTTGTGGTCAAGGGGTCAGTACCCAAGTCCTCTATAATTGGAATGTTGAATTTCTTAAAAGCATTTCGGAGGATCTCTTCGGTCTCTCTTGCCACTTTGTTGGTTTCACCAAGCATGAGCTAATTCATCCTGGATTTGCTCCAGAACTCATCCTTGCAATCTTTGAAGATCATGTTCATTTGTTGCGGAGTGATTGAAGGGTATAGCTGAATTGCTATCTATTCTCGGATTTCTAGATCTTTTGCTTGAGCATTGTTCTTCCTCATTTCAAGCCTTTTCTCTAAGCTTTTGGGAATTAGAGAGATAATTTCAATAAAAGTTTTATTGTAAGTGTTCAAAAACTTAACTGTGGCTTCCTCCAAAATCTTTTTATCTGCTTCATTATATTCATCATAGAATTCTATTAAAGGTTGCAGGTTCCCATCCACAGTGACTACTTTCACTACAACATCTAAGGATAGAGTGGGTTTTTCAACAAATTCCTCTTCCTTCTCTTCTTCTCCTTGACCGGTAGAGTGTTCACCGGATGATTTCTTCTTCTTCTTCAGTTTCTTTATCTCCTCATCTGATTCAGTTTCCTCATCATCCTTTAGGCTAACATAGGACCTTGTTGCCTTTTTCTTTGTTCTCTTTTCTCCTTTTCCGGACGCCTAGACTTCCAATTTTGAGCTTTTAGCAGTAACAGGTGTTGATCTCTTTGATGATCTGGTCCAGGTGGAAGATTTTGCTGGAACACTTTCCTCACTTTTCTTTTCTACCTTTTTCTTCTCTTCCTCAGCACTTTCCATCTTTTCCTTGTTGGCATCAAGTTCCTCCTTTGATATTCCAAAGCCTTTTGCAACATCTTCAACTTATTTTCTTACCTTCCTCTTGATCTCTGGTTGTCTGAGTTCCACATGAACTTTTACACTTAGCTCTTCAAAGGTTCCAAACCTTTCTACCTTTGGATCCTTTGGCTGACTTAGCATGTGTTGAACATGCAGCTCCACAATTTGTTCATCAACTTCATACCCCATAGGCATGATCCATACAGTTCTTGGTTCTACTGCCTCCATTAGGCACTGATCAGTCTCTACCATAAAGCATACTGTGTCTTTGTATTTCTCAACAAGAGACTGGGGAATTCTCTCTTTTGCTTGCATCATGTTCTAAAAATTCTTGAAATATCCCCACAAAGCTGTATTTCTTGCTTTAGCATCCCCAAGCCCATGCAAATAGTCTCTGATTTGGATGGCAACTGGTCTGTCATTCTGCCATACCCAGCCATTGGATCCGGGAAGCTCATTCATGAAATAAAAGAATAGGTAGAGTATCAAGCCACCATACTTGAAGGAGTTCTTCTTCTCCTTCTTAATCTTTTACAGATTTTCCAAAAGTTGGCTTAGAAGAAGTTCACACAAATCATAGTTAGCATTTTCTTTTAGCATTTGATAGGCTGTGTAAACTGTAGTTCCTAGTACTGAATTTTCCCTACTAGAGTGATAAATCTTGTAACCAATTATTATGGATGCAAATTTGACATCCGGTTCAGTGATGTCTTCAATTGTCATAGCCCTCTTGTCAAATTTTGATCTGGTTGCATCACTTACTGTTTGATTCTTGACAAATTTGAGAATAGGAATTCCACTAGATGAGTGCAGACCGGTCACTGCCCTAATTGCATCTTTGGTGATCTTAAATGGTTTATTCAACCATAAGAAATTGTCATGCACTCTACTCAACACATACCGAACCCATTCATCTTCTTCAAAATAGGGGAAATGAATGCACTATGCAAAATGCTTATCCCGGATGGCTTTATACTGAGGTTTAATCTCAAAAGAATCATCTATCAACTGTTTGTGATAGATATCCACTAACTTTGATTCCCCAAATTCTTCAATATTCACGTGTATGTAAACCCTAATGTCTTCTGTATGCAACACACCATGCGGAACACTAGAACAAGCTCCTAGGGGATCTACTTCCAAAGATTTGTATGGATGTTTCTTGAATTCAGGGCGAGGCCTATCAGAGATCTTCACAATATTTGGAGTACCCATCATTCAAGGATTTATAAAGAGATATTTGATAACGGAGAATACCTTTTGCACCTTTCAGTTCCACAGAGTTAGCCGGATCGATTTCTGGATGAATTTACTTTTGCAAATGATCTTTGATGAGCTTGAGAATTTTGTTGCAGAGCTTCACTTTTTGTTTCTTCTTGAATGCAGAATGAACAAATGCTTAATGAGGAAACCCTTATATTTCTCCACAAACCCTAATGTCAAGTTGCAATAAATGCTCGACCTAAGTTATTCCATTTTGCCTCATTCGGATGACTTGAAGAACTGGATCAATCCTGATCTTTAAACATCTTGCGGATCTTCCAAATCTTAACCATAGTTTATTTGGATGTCTCCCTTATGAACCTTTTAATCCACAACTCTTCTTGTGCCGGTTCCGGCACCAATTGACTGGCTGGGGGAACAAGGTTTTCTTTGTGTCTCCCCCTGAGCTAGAGCTCACTTTTTAATTTTTGGAACGAATATCAGCTCCAGAGTCTAGTGCAGATCCATCCTCTACATTCTCTATACTTATCTTCACCCAAATCTTGTTCATCTCACTTTGAACTTCATCCACATTCACTTTTTGTTTTCCCTTATCTTGATTCTGATTATGATATACCAGACCTCTTTTGTCTTGATTCTTGCTTCTATAGAATTTTGCAATATGACCGGATCTATTGCAAATTTGGAAAACAACATTTCTTTGCATATTTGATTGATATCCTCTTGATCTACATTGATTAGCCATATGACCTATTTTGTTGCATGCAAAGCATCTACCATTGAATGATTTGTTCATTTGCATATTTTTGCATTCATGAGATTTGTGACCATACCTTTTGTAGTTAAAACACTGTCCGGAGAAGGATGAATTAGTTTGATTCATTCTCTTTCTGCACTGATTAGCTTTATGACCAAAGTTATTGCAGTTGTGGGAGTATCCATTGAAGGATGGATATCTTTGAGCATTAGGTTATCTTACTGGAGGTCTTCTAGGCTTGTTCCTTGGATTTTCTGATCCAAAATTCTTCTAACCAGATCCGGAGCTTTCTCCTTTCTCATATCCCAAACCACACTTGTCATCTACCCTCTTTTGACTTCCAAGAAGAACTTCAAGTTGAGCAGAACTTATCTTGAATTTCTCTTTATATTCATTTGTTGTTTGAAGATCCCTTTTGAGAGAGACAATTTGATCCTCAAGTTTTTCTTCATTATCTTTAGCATCTTCAAGATCAGATTCAAGATGTCTGACAATTCTATCCATCTTGTGGCAATCTTTTGATTTCTCTTTGAGGGATTTTCTTAGATCATCTTTAGTTTTTCTTTTCTCTTCAACCTCTTGGGTAAACTTCATAACTCCTGATTCCATTTCATGTCTTACCATAATGATTTCTTTTGATAACTTTTCACATAACTTGGTTTTCTCCTTCAGATCTTCATTTGTATCATTTGCTTCACCTTGACTTGCCAATTGCTGAAGTAGCTCCTTTATCTTTTTCATAGAGAGACTTAATTTATCTTTTAGTTCTCTCATGAAATCATCAGCCTGTTTGAGTCTTTCCTTTAACTCATTAACTTCAGAGTTTGACTGCTCAAGATCATCAAGGGCAGTCTTGAGTTGCTCCCTTAACCCATATACATCTATTTGAATTCCCAGATCTTCCTCAAGCTGTTAAACTCTGTTAGGAGGAACTTGGCTCTGATACCAATTGTTGATAACTGAGAGGGGGGGGTGAATCAGTTATCCTAATTATTTCTGCTTTCTAAACTTTCTTAATAATCAATGCAGCATTAATTCAAATAAGCAAACATAACTATGAAATGGAAATACACATGACATAATATTTTTGACATGGAAACCCTATTAAGGGAAAAAACCATGGGGTGATTAACCCAAGATTGTATTCTCTATTAGAAGAATGGAAATACAAAATGGCACTTGCCAATTAGGGCTCACTGCCTGAGCACACTACTCACAAGAGGCACACTGCCTACAAGAGACTCACTGTCTACAAAATGAGTGTTATACAATACTTGAACTGATTGGGAGCATCTACATATGCTGGAGTTCAGTTCCAGTTAGGCTCAGTACACTGATCTACTGCACTTCATCTTTCCTCTTCTTTTATGCTACTTTCCTTTCACATACCAAACCTTCCTTACTACTTTTGCTTTGCTCTTCTCCTTTTATTCGCACATCACCAACAACCATGAAACTTCTCACAACTAAATCCATCCTGTATATATATCCGCACAAGTGATTTTATCACCTTTCAAGTCGGCATCCGGAATAGTCAATCTTTTCACAAACTCTGATCTGTCGGCTGAATCCTTGCACATCAAGTAATGCAGATCAAGTATATACTTGTAGAAGTCATCAATCACGTTAGCCAGACATAACTTATGCCTTAAGAACCTTTTCCATCATCAGTAACACTTCTGGAATAATGTCTGATGTTCTGCCAGTCAGTTCTTCCTCTGTTCATACTGTCACTTGGGAACCTGACACCCAAGCATTCATATCTCTTTATCCTTTCCACACCGGAGGCTCAAACCTTGGAATCTATTAGTCAAGATACTCCTCTTGACTTCCCCAAGTCTGTACTTCATTGAGATTCTTCTACTGAGAGATCTGGACCTATCTGTTGGACCTTACTGACTACTCTGTTCTTGCTTACCGGACCTCAACACTTCTTCAATCTAACTTCTGGTGAGGACTTATCATGCATTGCGGATGTGTGGGATAACCTTTGTTGCCATCAATGACAACAATCAAGAAGCTCCAATGTGTCTCTTGCCAACAATATACTCATTATGATCCTAATGGAACCAAGAAGGGTTGCCAAAGATATAAGAGTAATCATTTGTCATCTAAGAGAAATCTTACATTTAAGGGTGCTAGGGCCAACAGAGAAGCACTTTAGAACTCATCCTACACATCAATAAACAACTCAACACAAGAAATTCAAATTGACATATTAACACAACAATATCCAACTATGTTATTGAAAGTCAACTATTGATACCTTGTTCTCCATCCAGATTACAAAATCGGTCCAAGTTTTTCTTTGTAACATTTCCTTTTCAAATTGGCTTGGATGCCGGCCATATTTCTCCTCCTGTCAAAACATGGCACATGGACTAGTTAAACTAATTAATATGCAATCATTTACTTTTTCCTAGGAAATTAAAAAAATATATCATTTAACTTGTTAAATATACTTACAAATGTACCTATCAAGCCTGTAAACCTTTCTGGCCACTATGATGCGTGGCACAAAGTTTGTCAATCCTAGCCTTGGAGGCCTTGTCCTTAAACATATACTAATTCAATTTAACTATGCACAAATAAAATTTAAAAATCATTTAATAAATTTGATATAATCTTATGAGCAAATTCAAATACCTGCGTACTCTCCTCACCGGACTTCCTCCATGCATCAGACTTCTCATATGCTTTTACAAGCTCTTTCCATACTTTCAAACTTACATCAATTGGCCTTTTTTTGAGCCTTTTCTCAGGAGGGAGTTCTTTTATCTTCTTTGTTTTGTTGCATCAAAATCTCTTGCAATTTTGAGACATTCGTAGCTTTATCTTCTTTACAAACCAACCTATGCCAAATTTAGTCTCCATGTCTTGGATAACTGTTTTTTGCAGGTGCATGGGTATCTTTGAGAATGGAAAATGTAGATGGTATTTGAACCATTGAAGGCATGATTCCTTCAACCTATTCACAATTTTTTTTCCAGCATCCGTCATTCAGACATCCCTTGAAACCACATCGTATTCTATCTTGGTATCGTAGGTACTAATGCAAGATACAAAACATGGCGTGGTGGTCGAAGAAGTCTGTGTCCCAGGGGTGGGTGGGACATTGGAAGCCTATGTTCCCTGTTCCACATTATTAGAGGTTATTGTTATTGATTTCCTCTTGGATCTTTTTCTCGATCCATCACTAGTTGGGGAATCAATTGATTGCTTTTGACACTATTAATTTGGTTGTAATATTTCAAGGGCTTTACCAGATCATTTTTCTATGTATCTGGCAAGCATTGTCAAGTCCATACCATCTAATTTGTTCACTGCCTCTACCCCCAATATGGAAGCCAATGCCTCTTTATCTTTGTTAGTCTCATGTTCCTATAAAATAAATTTCTTCTTTTAAATTTAAAAATAAAAAACTAAAAACTAAAAATCAAAGAAACAATGGAAACATTTAAAAATCTATAAATTGACAATGAATTACTTCATTGTGGCCAGAGTCTACTCCCTTTGCTCTCTTCTCTCTATTGCCTGACATTTTGAGGTGACCTAGGGCAAATTATTTATGTTCAGTCTGTGGAGGCAAACGAAGTACACACTGCCAGGTATGAAAGTTTTCATCTAGTTTTTCTGTATTCCTTAAGGTTTTTGACCTTTACTTTGTAGAGCAAATCATGAAGTTGTTTTCCTATGAATCAATTGGTGCCTTGGGAGGGAATCTATAGTTCTTGGCCTAATTTTAGTTTGCTCACCCTCATCTCAAAAGCCCTATCTCCTCGTATTGTCTCGACCAACCTCTGTTTTAGTTTGCTCACCCTCGTCTCAAAAGCCCTAATTTTAGTTTTCTCACAATCGACTTGTCTTAAAGCACTTGACTACTTTTTTAGGAAGGAAGTGAGAAAGTTGTGTTCAAAGAAAGGTATTGATGGTAATGATAAGTGAACCTGGGCATTGGGGTTTGAAAAATGCATTCACTGCTCTCGGATGCAGAGGAAATAATGCAATGTCTACAATTTTACCCTCCTCCTTTGTAACCACATGAGACTTGAACGATTCACCTGTAAACAAAACAATATTCACAACCTTTTCTTCACAATCCTCTCCATTTAATCAAAACAAAAATATATTTGGGAATGAAAAGTTTTTATTGTAATTGTAACCTTACCTATGGTGTCGCAAACTAAATCGAATTTCTTATCTACTTGCTTATTTTTTTCCCTTTTTTCTCCTCTCTTCGCACGGCGTTTTTCTCCTGTAATTATCGAATTTCTCATATAATTCAAGTGGGACTCCAACCCAAACGCTCGATCTCCAAACAAAAAATGAACACCAAAAATCAATAAAGTTTTGTTTTGTTTTTTTGTTTTCGGGTATGTGCAGGCAGGAAATTTTTAATTTTTTTTGATCTAGTAGTCGGCGCTATAGTCAGAGCAGTTAACGTTGACTTTAGCACTGACTTTTAGGCCAAAATGTAATCTATTTGGGGCAACAAAGGTGGCACAAAGTGTGCCTAATTTAGTGCCAATCAGTGTAAAATGATGTATTTTGCTTGGAAGTTGATAAAAATGTAACCTTACCAAATTTGGATTGTCCTTATAATAAGTAACTATATCTTGTTTCCATGATAGCATTTTGACTTCATGCTTCTCTTATGATTAGCTCAATAATGACTCACTCTTTCACAACCTTACACAGATGGTTGGTGACAATCCTTATGCAAGTGATATGGCTTTGGAAAAACCAAACAACTCTTCTCTTACTATCATGATGACATGATATTGGGACTATATTGGCATCTTATGGAGTGTGCTTATGGTATTGTGATTTTCATTTCTATGTTCTCATTAACCTATTTTAGGTTGAAGCATGGTAACTAACCCACTAGCTATTATGACAGTCATACAATGACTAGACAATCCTCTCCACTTATACAATCATATAATTAACATCCAAATTATCCTTCCCTCCATCAAGAATTTAAAATTTTGGTGCCAAAAACTCTTTGAGACTGTTTTGAGGGTTTTATGGCCACTTGGAGAGATATAGATTGCCTTGAAATGACCCATAAAAGAAAAAGGAGAGTCAAATATGAAATAAATGTCTTTTTGATGTGAATTTGTAGTCATCTTGTAATCATAAGATTTGAGCTCTAGTTGTCAAGATTCTGCGTGTAAACTTTTTCTGAAGAGAAAAATGTTGCAATGTCCTATTTTGTTTTTCATAGTGCGTCTTAATGAAAAGTGAGTGTATTAACAAGATAAATTCAAGAATATTCTCTTGGTGTATAGATTTTATCTGACTATTGTCATTGTTGTGTATTATAGGATCCAGAGGAGGCCATGGAGAGAGGACGTGGACGACGTAGAACTACTAAATCGCAGAGAGGAAAGTGGGTGGAAATAGATATGACAACAGAATCTCCAGATACAATAGAGGTAAGAAGAGAAAGAAACCTCAACCAAAGGAGGAAGGTGTTTATGAATTCACAAATGCTACAACATAAATGATTAAATGTGATTCTATGATCAGGGGAAAAGTTTGAAAATTAGGATGGCCAAAACATGATATCAATATGTCAAATATATGACTAAAGTGAGGTTTTGTGTTGGATAGCATATTCGTTGAAATGATATAATTGGTGTACTAAACATTATTTACTATGTTGTGTATTATAGGGGCCAGACGAGGCCATGGCAATAGATCGTGTCATATCAAATGAGGACACAACGGATGAAGTGGGAAATCAGGTACTCAAATCCAATTTCCTTAGGAAAAAATGATCTGATGGCATTTTGTGATATGTCCATCTTTTTTCACAGTATTATTGAAATTTATAATGTATTATCCAATCTTGACATAAATTAATGCATGTTGTTGATTATTTTAGATGGAGATTGGAGCAAATACAGAGCCTGAGCATTCAACTAGAAAACAAAAATATATGTACAGGGACGTGGACCTAAAATTGTTAAATCACATAGACAACCGTGGGTGGAAGAGGATATGATAATGGATCCTGCAGACACAACAAATGATTGCACTGAACAAGAGGTTGGTCAAGACTATAGTACATGGGATGAATACTTTAAGAAAATTGTTGTTTGTGGATGTTATATATGTCATGGAAAGAAACAATTCAAACGAGCGATTGTACAAAGACATTACATATATGATGAGCTTCCAGTCGGTAGTATGCCTCCTACAATTGATTCAAATCCAATAGGAATTATGGTAAGGAATTTTCCAAATTGATATAAATAACATGTATACTTCGTTTAAACATTGTTTTATATTATTTAAATAACTAATTTTTTTCTTAATGTATACTTGCAGGATAAAGTTCTTGGTTTAAAGTTTCCTGAATCATCAGTTTCCATCCTAGAGGGCAATGATCATTTATCAGATGATACATCTAACAAAAATATGTGCCAATATACCAGCTCGAAAGATGAGGAATTGATGAAAACAAGCAACAGAACAAGAATCGGTTTAAAGATGTATAATTTGCTTAAAGACAAGGGGAAGGTGGACTACATACCCTATGAGAATGAATGTGATGGAGATGATGACTTGCCCTTGAGTTTGAGATCAATTTACAAAGATACATTTGATCGTTGACTATATTGCACTTGGCCTAGTGATCAACAACTACCTAGAGTGTACGAGGTGTTTCAATTTTGGGGATACAGCTACATGATATGACCCTCCAATATTCATGGAGAGAATCTAGGCCTCTTTATTGTACAAATTGTACATGTGGGATCTAAACATAGAAACAATTTAGAACAAACCACTAGGAGATTAATGCCATATTATGGTCCATCATATTACAGTGGTGAATGGAGAAGGTAGCAAAATATAAGCCTAACATGTCAGCATATGGTCTAAATTCGAATATGTATACACATCATCTCCAATTAGAAAGTGGAAAACAAATGAATAGAGGTCATCTTATGTATATAGATGGATGTGCATACACACACAAAAATATTGTAGGATTTATAAATAGTAGTAAGGGAAGGGACCCTACTGTAAGACCGAATTGTCAATTTGTTGAGGTTATAAATGATAAAGATGGAGATATGGAAAGAGAGGTTGATATATTGATAATGGTTGAGGCTATTATTGACCTTACTGTTGGCAAGAGACACTATATGGATTCATGGTTGTTGTCATTGATGGCAACAAAGGTCATCCCACATATCCGCAAGTCATAATGTGTCTCTACCAGAAGTCAGAATAAAGAATGTTGTGGTCCGGTGAAGAAGAACAGAGCATGTGGCAAGGTCCGACAGATTGGTCCGGATCTCTCAGAGGAAGTGTCTTGGTGCAGTGCGGATTTGGGGAAGTCAAGAGGACTACCTTGAGTGGTATATTCCAAGGATTTAGCCTCTAGTGATGGACAAGGAAAAAGATATGAATGGTTGAGTACCGGATTCCTGAGAGACAGTGAAAACAGAGGAAGAACTGACTGACAGAGTATCAGACTACTTTCCGGATGTGTTACTGTTGATGACAGAGGTTGTGAAGGCATGAATCATGTTTGACCAACATGATTAATGATATCTACAAGTATATGCTTGATCCGCATTGCTTGGTGAGGAAGGATTCAGCCGACAGAACAAAAGTTTGTAAGAAACTAGACTGTTCCGGATGCCGACTAGAAAGGTGATGAAATTACTTGTGCGGATATATATAGAGGATGGATTTAGTTGTGAAGTGTGTGATGGTGTGAAGATATATGCGAATAAGTCCAGAACAGAGCAGAGGTAGCAAAAAGGATCCGGTATGTGAAAGATAACAGAATAAAGAATAGAGGAAAGATGAAGTGCAGCAGATCAGTGTACTGAGCCTAACCGGAACTGAACTCCAGCATATGCAGATGCTTCCAATCAGTTCAAGACTGTGATTCTCATCACTTTGTAGACAGTGTGTCTTCTTGTAGGCAGTGGGCCTCTTGTGAGCAGTGTGCTCGGGCAGTGAGCCCTAATTGGCAAGTGCCATTTTTGTAATTTCCTATTCTTCTAACAGAGAATAATTTTGGGTTAATCACCCCGTGGTTTTCTCCCTTAACAGGGTTTCCACGTCAAAAATACTGTGTCATGTGTTTCTTATTTCATGATTAATGTTTTTGTGTTTGATTCTATGCTGCATCAATTAAAAGGAAAGTTCAATAAGGGAAATAATTAGGATAACTGATTCACCCCCCCTCTCAGTTATCAACAATTGGTATCAGAGCTAAGTTCCTCCTAATAGAGCCTAACAGCTTGAGGAAGATCTGGGATTTCAAATGGATGCATATGGTTTAAGGGAGCAACTCAAGACTGCTCTTGAGGATCTTGAACAGTCAAATTCTAAAGTCAGTGAATTAAAGGAAAGACTCAAACAGACTGATGAATTCATGAGAGAATTAAAAGACAAATTAAGTCTCTCTATGAAAAAGAGAAAGGAGCTACTCCAACAATTGGCAAGACAAAGTGAAGAAAGCAATACAAATGAAGAATTGACTGAGCAAACCAAGTTATGTGAAAAGTTATCAAAAGAAGTCATTATGTTAAGACATGAAATGGAATCAGGAACTATAAAGTTTACTCAAGAGATTGAAGAAAAAAGAAAGGCTGAAGACAATCTAAGACAATCTCTTAAAGAAAAATCAGAAGAATGCCACCAGATGGACAGGATTATCAGACATCTTGAATCTGATCTTGAAGATGCCAAAGATAATGAAGAAAAACTTGAGGATCAAATTGCCTCTCTCAAAAGAGACCTTCAAACAGCAAATGAATATAAAGAGAAATTCAAGATAAGTTCTGCTCAACTTGAAGTTCTTCTTGGAAGTCAAAAGAGGACAGATGACAAGTATGGTTTGGGATATGAGAAAGGAGAAAGCTCCGGATCCGGTCAGAAGAATCTTGGATCAGAAAATCCAAGGAGCAGGCCTAGAAGACCTCTGGTAAGACAGCCAAATGCTCAAAGATATCCATCCTTCAATGGATACTGCCACAGCTACAACCACTTTGGTCACAAAGCTAATCAGTGCAGAATGAGAATGAATCAGATTAATTCATCCTTCTCCGGACAGTGCTTCAACTGCAAAAGGTATGGACACAAATCCCATGAATGCAGAATTATGCAAGTAAACAAATCATTCAAAGGTAGATGCTTCACATGCAATAGAGTAGGTCATATGGCTAATCAATGCAGATCAAGAGGATATCAGTCAAATATGCAAAGAAATGTTATTTGCCAAATCTGCAATAGGTCCGGTCATAATGCTAAAGTCTGCAGAAACAAGTATCAGGACAAAAGAGGTCCGGTGTATAATCAGAATCAAGACAAGGGTAAACAAAAGATGAATGCGGATGAAGTTAGGAATCAGATGAGCAAGATTTGGGTGAAGAAAAGTTCAGAGAATGTAGAGGTTGGATCCGCACCAGACTCTGGTGCTGATATTTCTTCCGAAAATTAAAAAGTGAGCTCAGGCTCAGGGGGAGACTCAAAGAAAATCCTGTTCCCCCAGCCAAACAAGTGGTGCCGGATGTGGCACAAGATGCGGATTAAAGGGTTTGTAGATATGAGTCTTGAGATGCTTCAATCAAGTTTTCAGAAGTCCGCATGGAGTTATGAAGAAGCTGTGATCGATCAAATAAGATCTGTTCAGGGAGATGCTCCGGTATGATAAAGGATTACAAAAAGGTCCGGAAAGATCCGGAAGTGCACTATCTTGTTCTGCGGATTGGACAGAGTGTTTGGGATGTTCTTGTAATATGTTACCTCGATTTATTCATGATTGAAAGATCCGGATGATATCCACAGATCAGGACTAATCTGGGATACTCCAAGCTATCCAGACAAGGCAAACCGGAATGATGTAGGTGAAGCATTTATTGTAGACAGATATTAGGGTTCGCGGAGCAATTTAAGGGATTTCTCAAAAGTCATTTGCTCATTCTGCACTCAAGAAGAAGCGAAAAGTGGAGCTCTGCAACAAGGTTCATCAAGCACACCAAGGATCTCCTGCCGAAGTTATTGCATAAAGAAATCAATCCAACCACTCCGTGCAAACCGAAGGCGCATAAGGTATTCTCCGTTTTTCATTTTCTCACTGCAAATCTTTGAAGAATGGCTACTCCAAACATAGTTAAGATCTCTGATAGACCTCGCCCCTCATTCAAGAAACATCCCTACAAATCATTGGAGGTAGATCCACTAGGAGCCTTCTCTAGTGTTCCTCACGGAGTTTTACATACTGAAGACATTAGGGTTTACATACATGCAAGCATTGAGGAATTTGGGGAATTCAAATTAAGAGACCTCTATCACAAGCAACTGATAGACAATGCTTTTGAGCTTAAACTAGAATATAAGGATATCCAGAAGAAACAGTTTGAGCAATTTATTCATTTCCCCTGCTTTGAAGAAGATGAATGGGTCCGGTATGTACTGAGCAGGATGCATGACAACTTTCTATGGCTGGATAGACCCTGCAAGATCACAAAAGAGGCAATTAGAGCAGTAACTGGTCTATACTCTTCCGGAGGGATACCTATCCTCAAATCTGTCAAGAACAACATTGTAACTGAGGCCACCGGATCAAAATTTGATAAGAGGGCAATGACCATTGAAGATATTTCGGATCCGGATATCAAATATGCATCCATGATAATAGGATACAAGATCTATCACTCCAGCAGGGAGAATTCTGTATCCGGAACTGCAGTATACACTGCCTATGAAATGCTAAGAAAGAATGCAGAATATGATCTCTGCAAACTACTACTAAGCCAATTAATGGAAAATATACAGAAAATCAAGAAGGATAAGAAGAATTCCTTTAAGTATGGTACTCTTATTGTATGTCTATTCTTCTACTTCATGAATGAGCTACCCGGATCAAGTGGATGGGTATGGCAGAATGACAAACCTGTTGCAGTCCAGATAAGAGACTATTTGCATGGACTTGGGGATGCAAAAGCGAGAAATACAGCTCTATGGGGATACTTCAAAAACTTTCAGAGCATGATGCAAGCAAGAGAGAGAATTCCCCAGTCTCTTGTTGAAAAATACAAAGACTCAGTGTGCTTTATGGTTGACACTGATCAGTGCCTAATGGAGGCAGTGGAGCCTAGGACTGTCTGGATCATGCCCATGGGGTATGAAGTGGATGAACAGATAGTGGAGCTGCATGTTCAACACATGCTAAGTCAGCCCAAAGATCCTAAGGCAGAAAGGTTTGGAACCTTTGAGGAGCTGAGTGTAAAAATACATGTAGAACTCAGGGAACCTGAGATTAAAAGAAAGGTGAGAAAAGAAGTAGAGCACATTGCTCAAGGCCTAGGCATCTCAAAAGAGGCACTTGATGCCAGCCGGGAAAAGAGGAGGAAGCCTGAGGAAGAAGAGAAAAGTAAAGAAAGTGCTCTGGTTGAAGCTCCCACCCGGACCAGATCATCAAAGAGATCTGCACCTCCCACAACCAAAAGTTCAAAACCGGAAGTCCAGGCATCCGGTAAGAGATCCAAGACAAAAGCCACAAGGGCTTATGGAAGCCAAAAGGATGAAGAGGAAACAGAGTCAGATGAGGGAGTAAAAGAAATAAAGAAACAGAAGAAGAAAGGATCCGGTAAACCCTCCACAGGCCAAGACAAGGATGAAATGGCGGAGGTATCTGTTGAAAAGCCCACTCTGTCTCTAGAGAATGTAATCAAGTCGGTCACGGTGGATGGAAACCTTCAACCAATGACTGAATCTTATGATGACTTCAGTGAGGCTGACCAAAAGACTCTGCAGGAAGCCACAGTCAAATATCTTAACATATATAATAAGGCTTTCATTGAGATCATATCCCTTATTCCTAAAAGCCTAGAAAAGGAATTGGAAGTAAGAAAGAATAATGCTCATGCTAAAGATCTTGAGATCCGGGAGCAGATAGCTATTCAGCTATATCCTCAAATTGATCCCAAGACAATGAACATTATCTTCAAGGACTGCAAAGATGAGTTCAGAAGTAAAGCCAGGATGAATCAACTCATGCTTGGTGAGACTGACAGAGTGGCCCAAGAGACAGAAGAGATCCTCTGGAAGGCCTTCAAAAGGTTCAATCTTCCTGTTGTAGAGGACTTAGGTGCAGAAACAACTGCTGATTTGGAATCATCTGTTCCGGAAGAAGTGAGCCCTGAACAGACAAACATCTCTCCTCCGGTTTCCCCTACAGTCTCTGGATCCAAAGAAGAAGAGCAATTACAGGAGAAGGAAGCAGTGGTGAAAGACAAAGAGGTTGACAGTTCCAAGACTATAGAAGAAAAGAAACATTTGTCTCCGGCAAGAGACACTGCACAAATTGTTCAACAATTTTTGAGCAAAGAAACTTTAGAGATTGATGAACCGGAGCTTCTAAAAGGCCCATTCGACTTTGACTCTCTCTCTCCGGTACAAACAATGAAGATAGCTTCATTTGCAAATGCCAAGGCAAATGAAAAACTCCTGAAGTCTCATATGGAAGACTGTGAGTTGATAGAGGCTGCTTCCGGAGTACTTGTAAAGATTATGCCATCAATCCAGATAGATCCGACAGCCTCCACTTCCGGTAATCTAAAAACCTTAGTCAGCAGTGTTGATACACATTTTGATTCTCTAGAAAAATCAGCTGAAGAAAAGGTCCGGAAGGAATTTTTGGATAAGAGATTTTCAGAAATATTAGAATTAATCTCTAAAGATAGGAAGATTGTAAGCATTGGAATAAAGAGCTTAGAGAATGCTCTTAAGGATGGCAGTGACATCTACAAATTTTGTATATCCTGGTCAAAGGCAACAGCAGCATTTGACAAGAAAATAAAAGAGGAACAGGATAAGCTACAAAGCTTATCTCAAAGTTTTGATCCTCTCTCTTCCTCTATAATAAATCAAGAATGTCAGACTATTGCAGTCTTGAATGAAATAAAGAATCTTGAGAAGGAAAGGAAGAACATCACTAACCGGATGGGAGAACTTAGAAGGATTATAATCCCTAAGTTGGAAACTATGCATGAGGCCATCAGTGATGCTCAGACCACCGCCCAAACAAAAGATCCGACAGATCTCAAGCGGGCAGAAGCTTTTGCATTTTTGTTAAGTGGTCACATTTCAATTTTGGATAGAATGAAGCAAAGTTGGGCTACAGAAATGATCCAATTGCAGACATCCTTTGCAGACATTCTTCAGTACATGTGAGTATGTAAATATGCGGCTATATATAGAAAATTTTTGAAAATTTTGGTGTGCGGACCCTACCCTTTGCCATTGATGTCAAAGGGGGAGTGAGGAGCAGTGAAAAATGAGGAATCCAACTAAGGGGGAGTTCCAAAAATTGTATATAAAGACAGAGCATCAGCAAAGGGGGAGCATAGTGAAAACACTTAGTCATTTTTCACTAAGTGTTGCCATCAATGCCAAAGGGGGAGATTGTTGGCAAGAGACACTATATGGATTCATGGTTGTTGTCATTGATGGCAACAAAGGTCATCCCACATATCCGCAAGTCATAATGTGTCTCTACCGGAAGTCAGAATAAAGAATGTTGTGGTCCGGTGAAGAAGAACAGAGCATGTGGCAAGGTCCGACAGATTGGTCTGGATCTCTCAGAGGAAGTGTCTTGGTGCAGTGCGGATTTGGGGAAGTCAAGAGGACTACCTTGAGTGGTATATTCCAAGGATTTAGCCTCCGGTGATGGACAAGGAAAAAGATATGAATGGTTGAGTACCGGATTCCTGAGAGACAGTGAAAACAGAGGAAGAACTGACTGACAGAGTATCAGACTACTTTCCGGATGTGTTACTGTTGATGATAGAGGTTGTGAAGGCATGAATCATGTTTGACCGACATGATTAATGATATCTACAAGTATATGCTTGATCCGCATTGCTTGGTGAGGAAGGATTCAGCCAACAGAACAAAAGTTTGTAAGAAACTAGACTGTTCCGGATGCCGACTAGAAAGGTGATGAAATTACTTGTGCGGATATATATAGAGGATGGATTTAGTTGTGAAGTGTGTGATGGTGTGAAGATATATGCGAATAAGTCCAGAACAGAGCAGAGGTAGCAAAAAGGATCCGGTATGTGAAAGATAACAGAATAAAGAATAGAGGAAAGATGAAGTGCAGCAGATCAGTGTACTGAGCCTAACCGGAACTGAACTCCAGCATATGCAGATGCTTCCAATCAGTTCAAGACTGTGATTCTCATCACTTTGTAGACAGTGTGTCTTCTTGTAGGCAGTGGGCCTCTTGTGAGCAGTGTGCTTGGGCAGTGAGCCCTAATTGGCAAGTGCCATTTTTGTAATTTCCTATTCTTCTAACAGAGAATAATTTTGGGTTAATCACCCCGTGGTTTTCTCCCTTAACAGGGTTTCCACATCAAAAATACTGTGTCATGTGTTTCTTATTTCATGATTAATGTTTTTGTGTTTGATTCTATGCTGCATCAATTAAAAGGAAAGTTCAATAAGGGAAATAATTAGGATAACTGATTCACCCCCCCCCTCTCAGTTATCAACACTTACCATTGGGGATGAGTTATTGATTGATTACCCCTTCTTAAAATACATGCCTGGGCAAAAGAAGAGGGAAGAACAAGGTCTCCCTAAGGATGTTCTTAATGGCAGAAAACCAAAGAATAATAAATGAGTGTGGACTGATGTTTTATAAACTATGTTGTCCAAATTGTGTTTTATTTAAATTATTGTATAAAAAAGGTAGTCTATAAAATAATGTTCCATTATTCAGTTGATGTATATATGTTCATACAACCAATATTTTTATTTTTTAAGCCATATTTGATTATATTTCTTTGAAATTGATACATTTATGATTTATCCAATTGTTGCCAAACATTGAATAATGCTTGCATTTGTTGATAGGTAGAAGATGTTGATGAAACACATACTAATACCCAAGATCCAACTGGATTATTAAGATTTTGACGGGATGATCCAAACCATCCTTTAAACAATACCAGGGCAAAAAGAGCATTATTAAAGAGAATACTATCAGCTAAGAAATTTGAAGAACTAATGAGAGCCACATACACTGATGACATGCCACCTAGCCTTAATGATGATGATCATGATAGTGAAAATGCAGTGTATGAAGACAGATTGAATGAAATGCTTACAAATTTCTTTAGGGATGAAAACAATGATGACAATAATGATCATATGGTTGATAGTAATGATGATAGTAGGGGTAATTACCACCAACGTAATGTTGATGATAACAACCTGAAAGACTCCATCAAGCAAGCAGCAAAGACACCCGTGTTCAAATCAGGTGCAAGTAGAACCTCAAAATTGGCATGCACATTAATATTATTAGAAATCAAGTCACTATTTGGTTGGTCAGACAAAGGGTTCACTACCCTACTGAAGTGAATTGAAATCTATTTCTTACTTTGCAATTGTCTATTGGTGTACATAATTCGTAAACATTCATCAACTTCGTTTATATTTCTTTAAGGGGATTTTAAAATCATATATTGTATATAAACAATCCTAGTATAGATTGACATTTCAAACATGTTCATCATAAGTCAAACATTCAATTGTTTAATCTCTGGCAATCTTACAGGGCACTAAAAACTAAAATATTCCCTGAAGATAATGTGTTGCCATCAACTTGCAGAGAGGCGCGTCTGTTGTTGGTTGAGTTGGGGATTAAATATAAGCAAATTCATTCATGTAAAAATGATTGCATTTTATATAGAGATGAATATCAAAACAAGATATAATGTCCTATATGCAAAGAGAAGAGATATCGTACAGATGTACAAGGTCCTACAGTTCCAAAGAAGGTTTTACATCACATGCCAATTATACCTAGACTTCAACGAATGTTTCGTTGCAAGTCACTTGCACAATTGATGGACTAGCATGCAAAGAATAGGAGTAAAGATGGATTCATGTGAATTCCAGCCGACTCCAAAGCAATGAAACACATAGAGGAAAAATGGCCAAGAAAATTCAAAGATGAACCCTGTAGTATCAAGTTTGGTCTTGCATTGATGGAGTGTGCCCATTCTCTTTCTTGAGCTCAAATTATAGTGTTTGGTCAGTCGGATTGATAGTATACAATATTCCCCCATAGATGAGTGTTAGAAAGGAGCACCTTATGCTGATTCTCATTGTTCCAAGAAAACATCAAGTTAAAAACATGGATGTTTATCTTGCACCTTTTATTGATGAGATGCAACTGCTATGGAAAGGCATCAGAATGAATGACGTATCACATCCCCCCATCAGATAGGTCCTTCATGTTGTATGGTGTGCTATGTTGGACTATTCATGATTTCCCAGGACTTGGTGTTTGTTCTAGTAAGATAAAATATTTACGTATTTACACTCATAATTTATTTTCATCCCAACTTTCATACTTAGTTTTATACTATTTTTTGATGTTATTAACATTACTTATTGAATTGTAGGGCTTCAAATAAAGGGGATATTTGCATGTCCAAGATGTACAGAACAATTTCAAGGGTGGTATTATAAAGATCTACATAAATTTATTTACGCAAACAATAGGGTTTTTATACCACTAGATCATAAGTTTAGAAATCACCTGCAGAATCAATTTGATGGAAAAGTTGAAAATAGAGGCCCTCCCATGATTATGGGTCTAGGTGATTGGCTTAAGAAGTATGAAGATGCTGAATTGAAAGGTTGGGAGGATTTTTTTGATCGGGGTATTCAATTGAAGAACTAGAACAAGTTGTAGTGAATATGCCAGAAGGAATGAAAAGGAAATCCATATTTTATGAGCTCCCTTACTGGAAGGATCTATTAATATCTCACCTATTAGATCCTATGCACATCTTCAAAAATGTCCCAGATTCTATATTTCGACATATATCAGGCAAAGAGAAGGACATCTTGTCTTCGAGGAGAGATATTGCTCTTTCGCGTACCAAAATTGATAGAAAACATTTGTGGCCAAACAGGGAAAATGAAACATATGCAGAAGCTCCATGGATTTTGAAAAAAAAAGAGCTAGACCAACTAAAAAATGCCATTTGTTCAATAAGGACACCTACTGGCTATGGGTCATCATTGTCTAAAGCTTTTATAGTTGATGGACATATCATAGGATTTAAAACACATGATTTTCATAATTTTATGAAGGTATTAGATATCATCATTTAACATTTACTAGTAACATTGATTAAGTAATAAATATATTTTGATATCGTTATGTTGTGTGAGAAAAAATTACAAATGACCTTTTCATAAATGTGTTTCATAGCATATCATGCCATTGGCAATTAGGGGGGATTCTTGTCTTATAGTTGACTTAAGGAATACCATAAGTCGATTGTCAACATTTACAAGGTATGTGGTTAATGTGTGAGAGACATAGATATATTATATTTCATTTTAATTTTTGACTAAAGGTTCATACTAATTTATTATTCTTATATTAGGTGGGTGACCTCCAAGGAGATCCATGAATGTGAAGTGCCAAAATGGAAGAAGGAAATTGTAGAATTTGTATGTGTATTTGAGAAGGAGCTCCCTACAAGTTTCATGGACCTACAAGTCCATTTACTTATACACCTAGTCGATGACATTGAATTGGTGTGTGTTGTATCAACGAGGTGGATGTTTTTCTTTGAGAGGTATATGAAAACTCTAAAAAGATATGTCCGACAAAAGGCACATCCAGAGGGTTGCATGGCTGAAGGGTATGTATTGAATGAAGCAGTTTTCTTCCTGTGTGAATTCCTTGGTAAGGATTTTGAAGATGGGCCACGCTTCTGGGATGAAGAACGAGCATCAGATATTATTGATGGAAAAAAACCACAATCTAATGGTGTTCAAGTAGAAACTAGTAAGTAAATTCATGATCAGTGTGGTTTTTTTTCTTGCAATCATTAATTTACTCTATAATTTATTTGTCAAATTAAAATTGAAATAAACATGTTGACATGTAATAGGTGTAGATGACAGTGCTATACTCAACAAGTTCATTCTATACCACATGGACTTTATGAACAAATGGATTGATCTGTATGATAAAAAGAGAGAAGAAGTGTTAGAAGCAAGGAGACAATTTAAGATATCAAACCCAAGGAATACTCCACTTCCCACTAATCTGCTTGGGGAAGGGGGCAAAGATTTCACACTAGAATGGGTTACCGAACAAATTTAAAATAAAATAGAAGATGCAGGTATAGATTCAAACATAACAGAAGATGAAATCAACAAGTCTAGAGGATGTGAAAGAAAGGTACAGTTGGAATTTTACAAAACATTGTTTCCTTACAACTTTGACACTATTAACTATTTTAATATTCGTCATTATATTTGTTTTCACTGAAATAAATGGTCTTTCACAGGTGAGGAAATATCCAGCAATGTAGGCATATGGTCAACATTATCTTGTAGAAAGTGTAGATGTAAAGAGACGATCCTTTGATTGTGGCATCATGGTTGACTTCAAGCAATCCAGATGATCAAGCTCAAAAGATAAGAATATAATTGAAGGGAATCTACAATATGTTGGGAAAATACAAGAAATTATTGAGTTGGATTCCCACTCTTTTAAATGTTGTATTTTTAAGTGTAGATGGTATGAAGCGTTTGAGAGGACATGAAGACATGATACCCATAGTGGATTGTTTTCTATAGATTCCTCATGTTTCCTACCGGAGAATAAGGAGCCTTATGTTCTACCAATTCATTGTGAACAGGTATTTCTTTAACTCAAACAAGAAGCGGTAGTGATCATTAATCTATTAATTCATAGTTTATTGTGAATATATACATGTGTTTATTAATCAATAAAATTGTTATACCATACGTCTAATATATGTATGTCGTTCATGTGTAGGTATTTTTCTATGAAGATATTTTGGAACCGAAATGGATATTTGTCATACATTATGATCCAAGATTAAGGCATGTATTTGATGATGCATTAGTGGATACTGAGAAAAACAATGATGGCCAACAAAATGAGAGAGAGGGTTTAGAGAACATCAAAGAAATTGACATCCATGATGATGTTGAAGATGGTTATGTTCAAGCACAAGAAGACACCAATCTAGAGTTGGATGATGTTATGGAAGACAACAATATGGATGGTATACAAAATGATGATCCAAATACATCTGGTAACAATATAGATGGTCTACAGTCAGATTTCAATGATGTTGAAGATGATGGAGGTCAAGATGAGGGTGATGATAATATTAAATACTTGAAAGAACATATGAAAATTGACAATGATACATTGGATGACATTGTAGTAGAAAATAATGTTAATGACCAAGACTTCTAAATTTTCATAATTATTTGCAATCCATGTTTAAAAAGGATGATTAAATTGTTGGCAATAATGTTAATTAAATGGATTGATTGATGTTCTTCATAACTTTTCAATGGATAATCCTTATGTGATGGAAGTATTAAGTGATATAGGTCAAAGGATAAGCTCATCAAGTTCCTTAAATAGTGGGCGTTACCTTGTTTCACCAATGACAATTTACTTTCAAGTTTGCTGGTGACTTCAGAACATATTAAGGAGCTTATGTAATTTTATCAATTAAATCATCCACTTCACTTAACCCAATCTGGCATATGATTTGGATTAATGTTTTCTATAAATCTTTAAACCTTGCTCCTAAAACAGAAAAACAAATTTGGATTTTGAAAATATATACAAGGGAATGATTTTCAAAAGAGAAAGACCGGTGCCTATCACATGAGGAATTTGTTTATCTTTAATTATTTTTCATATATATCCTTAATTGTATCTATGCCATGTTATCTTGTGATAAGTACTTGAGTAAGACCATCAATGAAATATGAAGTGGACATATTATCATCTATATTATCTAATTGATTGCACAAATATTTCAATATATCAACGATCTCATGTTTCTATTCATTTTCAACACTTTTAATAAAGACATCATGATCATAATATTCTTCTACATCATTAGAATGCAACATTTGATCATCATAGGAGGTAGGAGAAAGATGTAGTCATGTTTGCAAGGTGAAGGTTTGACCTAATACTTTGTTGAAGGGGACATAAGGATCATAGATGTTTCTTAGGAATGCAAAATTAAAGGCATTAGGTTGTTTCCAACAAATGTAAACCACAAAAATCTCAAAATAAAAAAAATCAATATTTTTTTATCCTAAACATAGGCATGGAATTTGCGAGTTCAAAAAAATGTAGGGAAATAAATCATACCCTATAATAGAAGATTTAAGTCCAATCCTAGATTTAATTAAACTTTAAAGTACAAGGAATTCAGAGTAGAATAAAAAATTGAGGTATTAAGTAATTAAGATAGAGAAATTAAATAGTTGAGAATAAATACAAAACTTATTTGATCTTTTTAGCATGATGTCAAATGTGAAGTGTGTGATTAACTAATGCATTATGAAAAAAGAATGAAAACTAGGATTTTCTACTAGAATAATGATCATGAGATTGTGGCAGTGATTAACTGATTTTTTGCATTCCTTATTCACTTGTCCTCTTTTTCCATAATTCCAAAACTTTACTCTTATCTTCCTAGGGATTCTAGATTTTCCTCTTGACTTGGATTGATATTTATACCATTCCCGTTTAGATCCACTTTTGTCCTTGGGCCTTTGCAGAACATGCAAGGCATCCTTAGAACCTTCATCATTGACTTTTCTCCTCATATCTCCATTGAGCATTGTAACAATAAAGGATTCCATAGTCACCTTTGCAACACTACCATTTATAACAAGCATTATGTTCTCCTAATTTTTGGGTAAAGAAAAAAGTGAGAAGATACATTTGTCTTCCTCATCAAGTTTAACATTTATTGAACCTATTTGACTCAAAATAATATTAAAGATGTCAAAATGTTCTCCAGTAGAATATCCTTCCTTCATTTTTAAATAATATAAACATCTTTTGAGATATAACTTATTACTTTATAATTTTAGTTTGATAAATATCACCTATCCTCTTTTGTAATGTGAATGCAAGGGTCTCTTTTGATTTGAATAACAAAGAAAAAGTAAATTGGAGACAACTAGATAAATTATTAGCAATCCAATTCAACAAACAAATGATAACCAAAAGTTGACCACCAGAGAATAGCATCTTTTATATCGATTTACTTCAAAGTACAGGCAGTGCAATGTCTCTTTCAAAAAATCAAAATCCCAGATAGATTCTGAGCCATAAGGTCTTGGTTTCCTTTTATAAAGGAAGCAACAAGCTTCAGACCTTTCACATTTAAAATGGATCTTTGTATTCCTAACTCTTGATATTACAATATTTGTCTTTTATAAGTCTAATTTAGATTTTCAAATATATTTGAATACATTTTGAAAACATGAAGAAAACATAAAGAGACAAAAAGAGAGCATTCAATATGTGGTGGTACTATTTAACACCATCATATGGCTCATTACTCTTTTGCACCTCAACCTGTGTTGCTGATGATTCATCTCTAAGATATTTCTCCTCCCATTTATATATTGTAAAATCACCAGGCCATTGGTAAGCCTGAATCTGAAGCAAGTTCTCCTGGTGATCTTTCCATCTTTTATCAAGCAAAGCTCTAACATCCATCACAAATTTTGCATACCGAGCATCCAACACAATTACTCAGTCCAATATCATGTTGAAACTGAGAATGCTGACATCTCCATCCTTCTTCAAAAAATCCATAACTTGGAATACTGTTTGGCCGAATTCCATCTTCCATGTGTCAAGACTTTTGATTTTCTCTTCTTCTGTTAGTATGAAAGGAATAAATTTATGCTTGAACGTAGTAAAAGATTCAACCTTTGCTTGCATCTTCTAGCTTTCCCCATTCACATACTGGTATTCATCAATGATCATTTTGACTATTTTCTCAGTGGGCTTCAAAGCTGTAGGGGCATCAAGATTCCTTTGCACTACTAAGCACATCATAACCAAATTGTGATGATAGGGTTGCCATTTTTTAAACAACAAATCCAAAATAGAAAAGTTTATCTTCAATTACTCAATGGCTTGAGATAGAGAAGAGTAGAAATCATGCACACTCCCAAGCTTATCCACAACCAATTTTACTCTATGCTCCAAAATTTTCTCAAAAATTTGAAAAACTTTCATCTTTGCCTCATTCTTTGTCATTTCATTTTGTTTATTCAAACTTTCAATTTCCTTTTCAAATTTCAATCTTGTTGCATTAAATTCTTCAGTAGACATTGTGACATCACTAGCTATTTGTGGCACAGGGGGCTGATAGGGTACAATGGATTGACCTTGAGAAGAATTCATAGCTTGCAATTGTTTCTTTAATTTCACATTTTCAAAATACAATTTGTTTACTTCATCATGCATTACTTTTTGAGTTTGCTCATATTCTGTTAGCCTTTGTTCTAACCTCTTCACAACATCATGAGTAAACATAGTAGTATGAACGTTGAGAGCAACTGCTTCTATTGTTGATGTATCTTGTAAAGTCTTTACCACAACTGTACCCCTCATGTTCTGAACAATATCAAGAAATCTTGGTTTGCTTGTATTCTTTTGAGTAGTCTAGATTGCAAGGGTCTCTACCTTTGGATTAAAACCACATCCACTTATGCCATCTTCATAATCAAATTCTAAAACAAGTTGTGGATCATCCTGACTTCTAACTTGGTCAAGCAAAAATACCTTTTTCAATTCAAGCTAGGGATGATGAGAATATTACTTTTCAACACCATTTGTCTTGCCTCCTCTAGACTCACATCTATTTCATCTACTTTCAATTCTTTGAAATTTTGTGTAATGATTTGATCATGTTGTGTTTCATCAGCACCCATTTTATTTATTGCAACTTTTTCATTATATTCTTTCATTTTCATTTTCAGCCAAAAATCCTTAAACTTTGGAGTTTTGATGAAGTCACCATCTTCTATGAACCTCATGGATGCTATAATCCTTTCATCCTCCTCCAACTTTGGTTTAGCTTGGGTTTGCTCACTCGTCCTATCCTCAGGCTTATGTGCATCAGTGGGTTGACCAACCAATGGTTGATCAACCTCTTGCTCATCTCCCATGTGCCTCAAGATGTTAGCCACCTCGTCTATATCCCCCACCTCTTTAGTCATTTCATAGGAGACAAGTGGAGATACCTCATCTATCCTCTGCTTCTTTGCTAGTGGTGATTCTGGGACCTATGGATCTTGCACTGACATAACATCAGGAGTAGACTCATGAATCTCAATCCGTGCAGACCTTTTCACTAGAAGTTTAGTAGTCTTAGGAGGCTGCTTCTTAGATTTACCATAAATACTTTCAAAATTATCAATTATTGCATCAATTTTCTTCAGAGGGTCTTTTTCTTCAACAAAGAATCCAAGAAATAGGGGATTCTTCTTTTTCTTTTCATCTTCAACATTTTTCAAGATATCCCATTTTCTCTTCCTACTGTATACCTCATCAAAAGTGACAAGATTTCTTATCACATCCTCATCAAACGGGACCTGATGGGATACAACCATTTTAGTCAAAATTGATTGTCTCACAAGATTCATATGACCCTCAAGGTCACAATTCCTCTCAATACCCAATTTCAAAGAATATTTTGCCTTTAAAAAGGCTTGCGAATTTTCAAGAGTGTCAGAGCCAATAGACCAATCATAAAAAATTGTAGCATCGGGTAGAAATGTACCTTTCTTTTGTCTTTTCATTACCTCCTTTTCCATCCACATCATTTGCCACATAAACTCCATGAATTTACAATTCTATCTGATATAAATTTTGGCAATATGTGAGGTGGTTGGGGGCAACCAGACACTCTAATTATAGTATGATCTGACATAAAAAACCAATCAGCAAAATTACGGTTGTGGCCCTGCTCTAGTTTGTGTGCAAGGGGCCTCGGCATTACCCTTACTTCCTTAGTCAACCTAGGAAACCAGATACCAAGACAACTAAATATCTTGACAACAAACAAATCATGAATACAATGTAGTCACTATTCTGACAATAGGAATCCCACTTATAACACCAAAACTGAGTCGACAATCTTTGTCCTTTCTCATCAACCATACTCAAATCCATTTTTCTTGACCATCTCCCTCTATTCTAATACAGAATCAAGTGACACAATAAAGAATAGAATTTGAAATCTAAGGGTTGCTTGTTCTCCTACACATGGAAGAATCCTTCATTCATTTTTTTCTGAATATGAGATGCAAAGTCATATTTAGCATTCACCTCTGGATGTTGTATTGTCATAGCCATCTGTAGCACATTTCACAGTTGAGTATATTGTCTTTTCATTGATGTCAAAATGATGGTGTTTTTTCATTGATGCCGAAATGGTCTTCATCAGTAAACGGTCTTCATCAGTGACATGGTCTTCTTCAGAGACATGGTCTTCTTCAGAGACATGGTCTTCTTCAGTGACATGGTCTTCTTCAGTGACATGGTCTTCATGGTAATGATTTCAGTGATATGGTTTTCAGGTCAGTGATGTGGTCTTCAGTGAATAGGTTTTCAGTTAAATGGTGTGGATATGTGACATGTCCTATGTCATGTCATATAATTATCAATTGAATAAAGAGAATGTTGTGACATATATGATATCTCATCTATACTCATCTGTAGTCAGCAGATGTGGTCAGGTTAAGAACTTGGAGAAAAGTTAAATCATATGGTGTAAAGATCAAATTGTAATATTTGTTTATTACATGGTATAAAGCTTTACAAAATCCAAACCTAGAATGAAAAACCAAAAATCTAACTGTCATAGCACTTTTATTCTAATCGGCAGTTGATCGGTCGAGGAGGTCATCAGGTTTTAAATAACAACTTGAGGGTATGTGCCTCGTTGTTTTACCGGCCCCTTGTGTTAGGTGTTCGGTTGAGCGCCGGTGTAAGCTTCAATTGTGGGCGTGAAAAAGCCGATCAACGGCTAAGTTTTAAATGATAGTTGGCGGGGGTGTTCTCATCGAATGGTAGAGATTCAAACGGAGCCCCATTTAACACAGTCTAAATTTGACGGTTTCTGTGTTTAAAAAGGCAAGAAAATCAAGCTTTTTGTTTCTATTCTAGTGAGACAGCGAAGCCCAAGAGATGTGGAGTCTTGAAGAATGAAGTTAGAAAGTTTGTTTAGATTTTTTGTTAGATTTGGAAGGTTTCCTACGACAGAGAAGATGAAAAGAATGTGGTCTTCATTTTTGGTGTTTTAGTTTTTATTTTTTTAGAGAATGTGAGATGAATGAAATATGATGGTGGAAGTTGAACAATTTTTTTTGATATTATTGTTTGATTGAAATTCATTTTGTATATAGAGATTTTTTAATGGCAGATATATAGAGTTGCAGATAAGAGATGAAAAATAAGAGTTTGAGTTGAAGAGTTTTATGAGAGTTTTTTGAGGATGAGAGAAACTTCTTGAGAAGATGAAAGATTTTATTATGAGATGAATTTTTGCAGGTATGATGGTGCAATCCAGATTGAAAGGTTTTTATGATTGAAGAGCAGAGCATTAATTTTTGTTGATGGGATGATGCAATCAAGGTTGAAGTGTTACAGAGCAGATTGAAGTTTTGAAAGATAATCATTTTCAGAGAAGGTTAATTTTTCAATTTTGCAGTCAGAGATTTTATAATATTGTGAATTGATTTTGGAATTGTGTTGCAGAGGAAAAATACATTTATTTGATTCTTTTTAAAAGGGAGAAATAAGGTATTGTGATTATTGAAACAGGGAAATCCCCTGATTTGTTCTTTTCAATAAATTTCTGATGTTGTAATGTCAGTGAGACATGTAGGAAGTACAATATGCCAGTGAGGCAAAATTGTAATGTCAGTGAGACAGTTGTAGATCTAAAATTTTTGTTAAGCCAGTGGGGTAGTTGAGTGGTTTTTATACCCCAGGAGGGTTTTCCACTCGGGAAATTTCTTGTGTCAAATTTTATGTGTTGATACTTTGCATAATCTTTTTATCTATCTGAAGAATTCTATAATTGTGAAGTTAAGTTTATCAAAAGGTGTAAAAAGTGTTAAAATTTGTAAACAACACTGATTCACCCCCCCTCTCAGTGTTGTGTGTATTCCTACAATTGGTATCAGAGCTTGGTACCCTGTCAAAGCTTGATCAGCTTGGGTAGATCATAATTCTAGAATACTTATCATGGCAAGTCAAGAAGGTTACTCAAATTATAAAGCACCTGTGTTTGATGGTTCTAACTATGCTTTTTGGAAATTTAGGATGGAGTCATATTTGTCATCTCTGGGGTATGATGTGTATGCTGCCATTGTTACTACATATACTGCTACAAATCCTCCTAGTACAGCTGATGAGAAAAGGGCATATGAAAATAATGCTAAGGCTAAAAATGCATTATGTTGTGGTCTTACTAATGACATACTTGTCAAAATCATGGAGTGTAAAATAGCCAAGGAAATATGGGACAAACTGTCTAATATTTATCAGGGAGATGATAAAATCAAAGAAGCAAAACTGTAATCCTACAGAGCCAAATTTGAAAGTCTCAGAATGAGTGATGATGAGAAAGTGGCAGAATATCTTCTAAGGGTCCAAGAAATTGTAAATGCTATAAGAGGACTTGGTGATACACTGGAAGAGAAGACAGTTGTTACAAAAGTCTTAAGGACTTTAAATCCAAAATATGAATCCAAAGTGTCTGCAGTTGAAGAAAGAGACTTAAGCAAAGTTACATTTGATGAACTTCATGGCACTTTCACAGCCTATGAGATGAGAATTAGTAATGACATACCTTCAAGCAAAGAAGCTACTTTCAAATCAGTCAGAAAAGAAAAGGAGATTTCTGATTTAGAAGAATTGGATGATGATCAAGAAATATCTCTGGCAAGCAAGTTGAAGAAGGGATCTGTTGGTAAGTACAAAGGTAAGCTTCCATTCAAATATTTTGAGTGTGGAAAGATTGGACACTATGCAGCTCAGTGTCCTTACAAAGACCTAGACAGTGATGAAGATGAAAACAAGAAGCAATTTAAAAAGAAACAGCTTGTTTCTAGAAGAAAAAATAATTTCAGAAAGAAAAGAAGTTTGTTCATCAAAAATGTTGATATGATTGAAAGTGATTCAGATGATTTTCTTGATGAAAATGCACAGACTTTATTTATGGCTATTCTAAATGAAGTTCAAAATGAAAGATGTGAGGAACAATCAAACAGTTGTGAAGCTGTTATTGATTTTGAAGGAGAATTGATGTGTGCATTAAGTCAAGTCAAGAAACTTAAAAAGGAAATCATTGCACAAAGAAGTCAGTTTCAAAAGGAAAATGATATCATGAATAATAAATTAACTTGTTATGAGAAACAGATTACTGATCTAATTCTTTCTCTTGAAGAAAGTAAGAGAATTATTGATGTTAAAGACAAAGAGTTGAATAACAAGGACAAGGAATGTCATACACTTGAAGCTGAAATTGTTGATCTGAGAAGAAGACTTGATATGTGCAGAAGTAGTGATAAACTTGATAGACAAAAAGGATTCAAAGATAAATCAGGTCTTGGATTTGAAGAGGGACAATGTTCTCAAAAGACTAGTACAAATGGCAAATCAATCATAAGGACAACAAACTACAACAGGAGTGATACTTTCAGGTATAATGCTCACTTTACTGGATTTTGTTTTTGTTGCAATAGGTTTGGACATAAAGCTAGTGAATGCAGATTTGGAGTCAGAAGAGAAATGCATTTATTTCCAAGGAATCCATTCATGTTTTTAAGAAGTTTGAAGTGCCACAATTGTAAAAATTTTGGGCATATTGCCAAATTTTGTAGACCTTCTTTGCAAATGCAGAAAACTATAAGGAATACTGTTACAGGTTTGTCTTCTGAAAAGAAGTTGCTTGTTTGGAAACCTAAGGTAATCAATAAGAGTCTTGATGTTATGATTGCACAAGTTGCTTTTCATGCCAAAAAGAAGGAACAGTGGGTGATTGACAGTGGCTGTTCCAACCACATGATAGGAGACAAAGAAAAATTTGTTAAGTTTGAAGACATTAATGAAGGCTCTGTTATGTTTGGAAATAATGATTGCATTATGATCAAAGGCAAAGGTACAATTCTTCTTGATGATGAAACACCACTACATGATGTGTATTTTGTAGAAGGACTGAAGCACAACTTGTTAAGTGTCAGTCAAATATGTGACAATGGTTTTAATGTGGTTTTTGATGCACATGGATGTGAGATCAAAAAGAAATCAGGTAAAGTTATTGTAGCAGGTCTAAGGACTAGTGGTAACATTTACAATCTTCATAACTCAGAAAATAAAAGTGTTGATAGCCATAGCTGTTTCATGGGTCAAATTGAGGAAAGTTGGTTGTGGCATAGAAGACTTGGTCATGTGAACTTTGACAATCTTGTGAGAATCAGCAGGAATCACAATGTCAAAAATATGCCTCATATTTCAAAACCAAGTAATACTATATGCAAAGAGTGTTAGCTGGGTAAGCAAACCAAAGTTAGTTTCAAGCCTAAGGAGTATTTTACTTCAAAACCTCTACAACTGGTACATTCAGATTTGTGTGGTCCTACAAGGACTAAAGCTCTGGGAGGAGAAAAACATTTTATGCTTTTCATTGATGACTTTTCAAGAATGACATGGGTAACATTCTTAAGGCATAAATCAGAGGCATTTGATAGATTCAAAATCTTCAAGAAGATGGTTGAAAAGGAATCTGATTTCAAGCTAAAATGTTTAAGGCCAGACAATGGAGGAGAGTACACTTCAAAGGAATTTGAGGAGTATTGTGAAAAACATGGGATAAGAAGGCAATTCTCCACTCCTAGAACTCCACAACAAAATGGAGTAGCTGAAAGGAAAAACAGAACTGTAAAAGAGATGGCAAGAACCTTACTACATGATGCAAATCTGCCTAATGTCTATTGGAGAGAAGCTGTTCATACAGCTGTATATACTTTGAACAGAGTTCAATTAAGGGTAAAGTCAAATTATACTCCTTATGAACTTTGGTATGGTAAGTCAGCTAATGTTGGGTATTTTAAAATTTTTAGAAGTAAGTGTTACATCAAGAAAGATAATGATAGCTTATGTGGTTTTGAGTCTAGATGTGATGAAGGCATATTTCTTGGTTATTCTACACATAGCAAGGCATATAAGTGTTTTAACAATAGGCTCAAAAGAATAATTGAAAATACTAATGTTAAGGTGGATGAGGATTTGCAGCCCTGTATGCAGTTGATTCATGATAATGAAGTTGATCATCATTCACAAAAGGAAGAAGAAATTCAGGAAGAGGAAGAAGATCCTGAAAAATTTGTTGATGTTAAGACAAAGATTCTTTCAAAGGCATTTCAAAGAGATCATCCTCATGAGTTGATCATTGGGGATAAGGACAGTGGTGTGTTAACAAGAAAAGGAAAGCTTGCTGCTACACATAATCAAGCACATGTGTGTTTGATATCTGAAATGGAACCAAAGAATTATGTTGAGGCTAGCAAAGATGAAGCATGGGTTAATGCCATGGAAGAGGAGTTAAGCCAAATAGAAAAGAACAAAACATGGGAACTTGTTCCAAGACCAGAAGGTAAGAATGTCATTGGATCAAAATGGGTTTTTAGGAATAAGCTTTGATGATAAAGGTAAAGTTGTTAGAAACAAAGCTAGATTGGTTTGCAAAGGGTATTCACAAATTGAAGGTATTGACTTTGAAGAAACATTTGCTCCTGTTGCTAGATTAGAAGCTATAAGAATGTTTTTAGCTTTTTCAGTTTATAAAAATTTCAAAGTTTACCAAATGGATGTAAAATCAGCATTTCTAAATGGAGATCTTGAAGAAGAAGTCTACATGGAACAACCAGAAGGTTTTGTGAATAAAGATAATTCAGATCATGTTTATAGGTTGAAAAAGGCTTTATATGGTTTAAAGCAAGCTCCAAGGGCTTGGTATTATAGACTGGATAAGTTTCTGCAGGAACAGGGGTTCACAAAAGGAGGTGTGGATAGTAATTTGTATTATTTAATCAAAGGTGAGGATATTTGGTTGTTGAAATTTATGTAGATGATATCATTTTTGGTAGTAACAATGATGATATGAGTCATTCATTTCCTAACATCATGAAATCAGAATTTGAAATGTCTATGTTGGGAGAATTGTCTTTCTTTCTTGGTCTTCAGGTATCTCAGCTTGAAAAGGGAATATTTATCTCACAAAATAAATATGCCAAAGAGATGTTAAAGATATTTCAAATGGATGATTGCAAACCTTTGGGTACTCCTATGGAGATAGGACATAAGCTAAGTAAAAATGATGAATCACCTGAAGTAGAACAATCTCTGTATAGATCTATGATTGGGAGTCTTTTATATCTCACTGCTTCTAGGCCTGATATTATGCAGGCTGTTTGTTTGGTTGCAAGATTTCAAGCTTGTCCTAAACAATCACATTTAAATGCTGTTAAGAGAATCTTTAGATATATTAAGGGTACACTTGATTTTGGTTTATGGTATCCTAGACACAATGATTTTACACTTCTTGCCTATACAGATGCAGATTGGGCAGGGTGTCCTGATGACAGAAAAAGCACAAGTGGGGCAGCTTTCTTTCTGGGTGGCAGATTAGTTGCATGGCAGAGTAAGAAACAAGATTGTGTTTCTCTATCTACAGCTGAAGCTGAGTACATTGCTGCTTCATCATGTTGTACACAGGTACTTTGGATGGTACAATCACTTCTTGATATTAAGGTTGAGGTTAAAAAGCCTGTGTCTATTCTTTGTGATAACACAAGTTCTATCAATATGTCAAAGAATCCTATAATGCATTCAAGAACTAAGCACATTGCTATCAGATATCATTTTCTAAGGGAAAAGGTGATTGAAAATGAAGTTGCTTTGGAATATGTGCATACTAGTGATTAATTGGCTGATATATTCACAAAGCCTTTGCCAAAGGAGACATTTGAAACTTTGAGACAGAGACTGGGAGTTCTGTCTCTTGTCTCTCTTTAGTAAGTTACAGAGATATTAGATTCAGGGGGAGTTGTCTTCTAGATTATTTTAATGTCCTGAATCTCATTTGTACATAGTCTGTATATAGTTTTTGTACATATTTTTTTTGTGGTTAGCAGTGTTACAGTATTGTGCAGTATGAAGTAAAGTGTTGGTTTTGACAAATTTTTTTAGAGGATTGCATTTACAAGAACAGGAATCTATTGGTTGTGGTATTTTTTTTGCCTTTGGCATTTTTATGTCAAAAAGGGGGAGAAACGAGTTATGGTTTTGCCATCAATGTCAAAGACAAAGGGGGAGTTTTGTAGCACATTTCACAGTTGAGTATATTGTCTTTTCATTGATGTCAAAATGATGGTGTTTTTTCATTGATGCCAAAATGGTCTTCATCAGTAAATGGTCTTCATCAGTGACATGGTGTTCTTCAGAGACATGGTCTTCTTCAGTGACATGGTCTTCTTCAGTGACATGGTCTTCATGGTAATGATTTCAGTGATATGGTTTTCAGGTCAGTGATGTGGTCTTCAGTGAATAGTTTTTCAGTTAAATGGTGTGGATATGTGACATGTCCTATGTCATGTCATATAATTATCAATTGAATAAAGAGAATGTTGTGACATATATGATATCTCATCTATACTCATCTGTAGTCAGCAGATGTGGTCAGGTTAAGAACTTGGAGAAAAGTTAAATCATATGGTGTAAAGATCAAATTGTCATATTTGTTTATTACATGGTATAAAGCTTTACAAAATCCAAACCTAGAATGAAAAACCAAAAATCTAACTATCATAGCATTTTTATTCTAATCGGCAGTTGACCGGTCGAGGAGGTCATCAGGTTTTAAATAACAACTTGAGGGTATGTGCCTTGTTGTTTTACTGGCCCCTTGTGTTAGGTGTTCGGTTGAGCGCTGGTGTAAACTTCAATTGTGGGTGCGAAAAAGCCGATCAATGGCTAAGTTTTAAATGATAGTTGGCGGGGGTGTTCTCATCGAATGGTAGAGATTCAAATGGAGCCCCATTTAACACAGTCTAAATTTGACGGTTTCTGTGTTTAAAAAGGCAAGAAAATCAAGCTTTTTGTTTCTATTCTAGTGAGACAACGAAGCCCAAGAGATGTGGAGTCTTGAAGAATGAAGTTAGAAAGTTTGTTTAGATTTTTTGTTAGATTTGGAAGGTTTCCTATGACAGAGAAGATGAAAAGAATGTAGTCTTCATTTTTGGTGTTTTAGTTTTTATTTTTTTAGAGAATGTGAGATGAATGAAATATGATGGTGGAAGTTGAACAATTTTTTTTGATATTATTGTTTGATTGAAATTCATTTTGTATATAGAGATTTTTTAATGGCAGATATATAGAGTTGCAGATAAGAGATGAAAAATAAGAGTTTGAGTTGAAGAGTTTTATGAGAGTTTTTTGAGGATGAGAGAAACTTCTTGAGAAGATGAAAGATTTTATTATGAGATGAATTTTTGTAGGTATGATGGTGTAATCCAGATTGAAAGGTTTTTATGATTGAAGAGCAGAGCATTAATTTTTGTTGATGGGATGATGCAATCAAGGTTGAAGTGTTACAAAGCAGATTGAAGTTTTGAAAGATAATCATTTTCAGAGAAGGTTAATTTTTCAATTTTGCAGTTAGAGAGTTTATAATATTGTGAATTGATTTTAGAATTGTGTTGTAGAGGAAAAATACATTTATTTGATTCTTTTTAAAAGGGAGAAATAAGGTATTGTGATTATTGAAATAGGGAAATCCCCTGATTTGTTCTTTTCAATAAATTTCTGATGTTGTAATGTCAGTGAGACATGCAGAGAAGTACAATATGCCAGTGAGGCAAAATTGTAATGTCAGTGAGACAGTTGTAGATCTGAAATTTTTGTTAAGCCAGTGAGGCAGTTGAGTGGTTTTTATACCCCAGGAGGGTTTTCCACTCAGGAAATTTCTTGTGTCAAATTTTATGTGTTGATACTTTGCATAATCTTTTTATCTATCTGAAGAATTCTATAATTGTGAAGTTAAGTTTATCAAAAGGTGTAAAAAGTGTTAAAATTTGTAAACAACACTGATTCACCCCTCCTCTGAGTGTTGTGTGTATTCCTACACCATCATCATTAGGCTAGTTGGCATTCTTCCTTGTGCATCAATTCCCAAGACTTGGCACAGTGCAAAATAGGTTCCTTGAAATATATAGAAAATTCTTCCATAGGGAAAGGCTCAATAGCATTTGATGGAATCTTAATTTTTCTGTTGTTGGCCTCCCTTCTCATATATATTGGCAATTCATCTCTCCTAAGTGTTTTCCTCAGGCTTGTGTAATCTTGTTCAAACCTCTACAAATCCACTTGAGTGGGAGCTTTCTTGTTCAACATAAAATAGTCAACAATTGCATTCTTGTCTATTGTCACCAATGGTAATCCATTTGGCATTCTGACTATTTTAGTGGCAGGGTGGTAAAATTGTCCTAGTGCCCTAATCAATTCCACATCCACAAATATAGTAGGCACCACCAACTTTGCCAAATCCAATTTCCATGGATTTCCCACTGGTCCCTCACCATCCCTTTTTGCATAAAAATACCAAAACAAATCCCACCCAGAGATAGGGATTGTAGCATCCTGACACCCTTTTGCTGCATCTATGAACATCTTCTTTGGACCCTTGTCTATGGACCGAGGCAATACTTCTAGCAGAGATTGTTGAAGTGGTATTTTCTTGGGAACTATAGGCTCATCACCTTTACTGGCAGACTCAAACCTCTTGGGTGCCATGTTTTATGACTTGAATAGGATAGGGTTTTTAAAAATTCAATTTACTATACCAGCAACTGAAACATAGAGTGAAAGAGCAAATGAACTTGACATGGCCAATTAATGTAGGTAGACATATGAATAAAAGAATAGTATTTAAAATTAAAAATAAACCCATTTAGGAATGGATAAGAATAGGATTTGTATCTTCAGTCAGCATCACAGTCAAAGTGGGGAACTTTGCAAGTAGCAAAGATAGAACAAACTATAGCGCCCCTATTGTATAACACAAAAGCTTAGTCCTAGCCTTTTGAGATATAACTTATTACTTTATAATTTTAGTTTGATAAATATCACCTATCCTCTTTTGTAATGTGAATGCAAGGGTCTCTTTTGATTTGAATAACAAAGAAAAACTAAATTGGAGACAACTAGATAAATTATTAGCAATCCAATTCAACAAACAAATGATAACCAAAAGTTGACCACCAGAGAATAGCATCTTTTATATCGATTTACTTCAAAGTACAGGCAGTGCAATGTCTCTTTCAAAAAATCAAAATCCCAGATAGATTCTGAGCCATAAGGTCTTGGTTTCCTTTTATAAAGGAAGCAACAAGCTTCAGACCTTTCACATTCAAAATGGATCTTTGTATTCCTAACTCTTGATATTATAATATTTGTCTTTTATAAGTCTAATTTAGATTTTTAGGTATATTTGAATACATTTTGAAAACATGAAGAAAACATAAAGAGACAAAAAGAGAGCGTTCAATATGTGGTGGTGATATTTAACACCATCATATGGCTCATTACTCTTTTGCACCTCAACCTGTGTTGCTGATGATTCATCTCTAAGATATTTCTCCTTCCATTTATATATTGTAAAATCACCAGGCCATTGGTAAGCCTAAATCTGAAGCAAGTTCTCCTGGTGATCTTTCCATCTTTTATCAAGCAAAGCTCTAACATCCATCACAAATTTTGCATACCAAGCATCCAATGCAATTACTCAGTCCAATATCATGTTGAAACTGAGAATGCTGACATCTCCATCCTTCTTCAAAAAATCCATAACTTGGAATACTGTTTGGCCGAATTCCATCTTCCATGTGTCAAGACTTTTGATTTTCTCTTCTTCTGTCAGTATGAAAGGAATAAATTTATGCTTGAACATAGTAAAAGATTCAACCCTTGCTTGCATCTTCTAGCTTTCCCCATTCACATATTGGTATTCATCAATTATCATTTTGACTATTTTCTCAGTGGGCTTCAAAGCTGTAGGGGCATCAAGATTCCTTTGCACTACTAAGCACATCATAACCAAATTGTGATTATAGGGTTGCCATTTTTTAAACAACAAATCCAAAATAGAAAAGTTTATCTTCAATTACTCAATGGCCTGAGATAGAGAAGAGTAGCAATCATGCACACTCCCAAGCTTATCCACAACCAATTTTACTCTATGCTCCAAAATTTTCTCAAAAATTTGAAAAACTTTCATCTTTGCCTCATTCTTTGTCATTTCATTTTGTTTATTCAAACTTTCAATTTCCTTTTCAAATTTCAATCTTGTTGCATTAAATTCTTCAGTAGACATTGTGACATCACTGGCTGTTTGTGGAATAGGGGGCTGATAGGGTACAATGGCTTGACCTTGAGAAGAATTCACAGCTTGCAATTGTTTCTTTAATTTCACATTTTCAAAATACAATTTGTTTACTTCATCATGCATTACTTTTTGAGTTTGCTCATATTCTATTAGCCTTTGTTCTAACCTCTTCACAACATCATGAGTAAACATAGTAGTATGAACGTTGAGAGCAACTGCTTCTATTGTTGATGTATCTTGTAAAGTCTTTACCACAACTGTACCCCTCATGTTCTGGACAATATCAAGAAATCTTGGTTTGCTTGTATTCTTTTGAGTAGTCTAGATTGCAAGGGTCTCTACCTTTGGATTAAAACCACATCCACTTATGCCATCTTCATAATCAAATTCTAAAACAAGTTGTGGATCATCCTGATTCTAACTTGGTCAAGCAAAAATACCTTTTTCAATTCAAGCCAAGGATGATGAGCATATTACTTTTCAACACCATTTGTCTTGCCTCCTCTAGACTCACATCAATTTCATCTACTTTCAATTCTTTGAAAGTTTGTGTAATGATTTGATCATGTTGTGTTTCATCAGCACCCATTTTATTTATTGCAACTTTTTCATTATATTCTTTCATTTTCATTTTCAGCCAAAAATCCTTAAACTTTGGAGTTTTGATGAAGTCATCATCTTCTATGAACCTCATGGATGCTATAATCCTTTCATCCTCCTCCAACTTTGGTTTAGCTTGGGTTTGCTCACTCGTCCTATCCTCAGGCTTATGTGCATCAGTGGGTTGACCAAACAATGGTTGATCAACCTCTTGCTCATCTCCCATGTGCCTCAAGATGTTAGCCACCTTGTCTATATCCCCCACCTCTTTAGTCATTTCATAAGAGACAAGTGGAGATACCTCATCTATCCTCTGTTTCTTTGCTAGTGGTGATTTTGGGACCTATGGATCTTGCACTGACATAACATCAGGAGTAGACTCATGAATCTCAATCCCTGCAGACCTTTTCACTGGAAGTTTAGTAGCCTTAGGAGGCTGCTTCATAGATTTACCATAAATACTTTCAAAATTATCAATGATTGCATCAATTTTCTTCAGAGGGTCTTTTTCTTCAACAAAGAATCCAAGAAATAGGGGATTCTTCTTTTTCTTTTCATCTTCAATATTTTTCAAGATATCCCATTTTCTCTTCCTACTGTATACCTCATCAAAAGTGACAAGATTTCTTATCACATCCTCATCAAACGGGACCTGATGGGATACAACCATTTTAGTCAAAATGGATTGTCTCACAAGATTCATATGACCCTCAAGGTCACAATTCCTCTCAATACCCAATTTCAAAGAATATTTTGCCTTTAAAAAGGCTTGCAAATTTTCAAGAGTGTCAGAGCCAATAGACCAATCATAAAAAATTGTAGCATCGGGTAGAAATGTACCTTTCTTTTGTCTTTTCATTACCTCCTTTTCCATCCACATCATTTGCCACATAAACTCCATGAATTTACAATTCTATCTGATATAAATTTTGGCAATATGTGAGGTGGTTGGGGGCAACCATACACTCTAATTATAGTATGATCTGACATAAAAAACCAATCAGCAAAATTACGGTTGTGGCCCTACTCTAGTTTGTGTGCAAGCGGCCTCGGCATTACCCTTACTTCCTTAGTCAACCTAGGAAACTAGATACCAAGACAACTCAATATCTTGACAACAAACAAATCATGAAATACAATGTAGTCACTATTCTGGCAATAGGAATCCCACTTATAACACCAAAACTGAGTCGACAATCTTTGTCCTTTCTCATCAACCATACTCAAATCCATTTTTCTTGACCATCTCCCTCTATTCTAATACAGAATCAAGTGACACAATAAAGAATAGAATTTGAAATCTAAGGGTTGCTTGTTCTCCTTCACATGGAAGAATCCTTCATGTAATTTTTTCTGAATATGAGATGCAAAGTCGTATTTAGCTTTCACCTCTGGATGTTGTATTGTCATAGCCATCATCATTAGGCTAGTTGGCATTCTTCCTTGTGCATCAATTCCCAAGACTTGGCACAGTGCAAAATAGGTTCCTTGAAATATATAGAAAATTTTTCCACAGGGAAAGGCTCAATAGCATTTGATGGAATCTCAATTTTTCTGTTGTTGGCCTCCCTTCTCATATATATTGGCAATTCATCTCTCCTAAGTGTTTTCCTCAGGCTTGTGTAATCTTGTTCAAACCTCTACAAATCCACTTGAGTGAGAGCTTTCTTGTTCAACATAAAATAGTCAACAATTGCATTCCTATCTATTGTCACCAATGGTAATCCATTTGGCATTCTGACTATTTTAGTGGCAGGGTGGTAAAATTGTCCTAGTGCCCTAATCAATTCCACATCCACAAATATAGTAGGCACCACCAACTTTGCCAAATCTAGTTTCCATGGATTTCCCACTGGTCCCTCACCATCCCTTTTTGCATAAAAATACCAAAACAAATCCCACCCAGAGATAGGGATTGTAGCATCCCGACACCCTTTTGCTGCATTTATGAACATCTTCTTTGGACCCTTGTCTATGGACCGAGGCAATACTTCTAGCAGAGATTGTTGAAGTGTATTTTCTTGGGAACTATAGGCTCATCACCTTTACTGGCAGACTCAAACCTCTTGGGTGCCATGTTTAATGACTTGAATAGGATAGGGTTTTTCAAAATTCAATTTACTATACCAGCAACTGAAAAATAGAGTGAAAGAGAAAATGAACTTGACATGGCCAATTAATGTAGGTAGACATATGAATAAAAGAATAGTATTTAAAATTAAAAATAAACCCATTTAGGAATGGATAAGAATAGGATTTGTATCTTCAATCAGCATCATAGTCAAAGTGGGGAACTTTGCAAGTAGCAAAGATAGAACAGACTACAGCCCCCCTATTGTATAACATAAAAGCTTAGTCCCAGCCTTTTTTTAAAAGAGAAATTTTATATTAACAAAAGATGTAATTACAAGAACCCCCAATACCAGCAACTGAAAAACAGAGTGAAATATATGCCAACTTCTAATCAGAGAGTGCAAGAATGAACTTACCCGGTCAATTGCAGTTTGCAGAAAATACACTGAGCTGAGTTGTGCCTTCTCCAAGTTGCGAATTCTCTGAAATGAGCAAATGCCAAGAAATCTTCAAATCTTATTTATCCAAGGAGTTCATCATATCACCATTACTCTAGTTCATGCCATGAGATCATGAAATCTCAACATTTAATTCCTTTCTCAAGATTTGACAGCAATTCTCGATAACCGTGACCCTACATTGAATGTGCTTGCCATTTATTTCTTTTACCACGTCGCTGCAAGGCTCACCCAGACTGGCTGTAGGATAGTGGGGCCTTAGATTGACCCCTACACTTCTATTTCATCTTTTACCACTAGACCACAAATGCTTAGATTGACCCCTGCGGGACTGCGGGAGATTATTACCTGATGTCCATCTGTTTACCGTCCACCTGCAAATGTTATGAATGACAGTCGTGGGATAGCGGTGGCTTACAACCACTACACTTCTATTTCATCCTTTACCACTAGGCCGCAAATGCTTAGATTGACCCGTGTGGGACCGCGGGAAATTATTACCTAATGTCCTTCTGTTTACCACCTAACCGCAAATGTTATGAATGACCGTCCCAGGACGGTGGGGGTGAAAACCCATTACATTCTCCTCTTGCTGCTCTACTGCGAGCCTCGGTTGAAACCCTTGCGGGGATGCAATAAGTGTTATTACCACAATGTCATTGGTTACTTTTCAAACCTCCACGGGACCGCGGGAAGAGACTAACACCGCCAAGCATGAGATGAACATCACCAAGCAGCAAGCATCAGATGAACCATCCACGAGGTAGCAATAGCTTCTTCATATCAATCACTTCTTACCACCAAGCTGTAAACTATTCTTTTATGCTCTGTGGGAATGTGGTATGTGCCATATTTCATTTCTCTTGTTCCCGCATAACCACAAAAGATAATCAATTAACCTGTAGGACAACGATAATAAACAAAAACACTCATATAGTCAAAAATAGTCAAGATTGTTTCACAATGGCCATGATATATATGTATTTATTTAGTTGTGGGGGAATGTTGGGGGTGATTGATTTAATTAAGGATGAGACTTTAGAGGAAGGGTTAATATTTAATTAATGTTAGAAGAATGGTTAGATTTATTAATTAAATAGCGTGACTTATTAAACTGATATCAGGAGGAATGATCAAAGTGGTTAATTAAATAAATACAATATATTTAATTAACATTGTAAGAGGAGATGTGGGATAGATCTAGTGTGATGTTAGGCCATGGTAAGATTTAGGTGTCTACATTTCTAACAGTGCATTAGTTTTTGGGTCGATGAATAATGATCACAATTTATCTTTGGTAATTTTTTCCTTCACCATATCATGAGATAATTTTGAGGAACAAAATTGATGACAAATTTCTCTATGGGTTGCCCATGTATTTATTTTCCTTCACTATTAAGATAGATTGAATTAGGAATAGGAGAGCATCAAACAAGGATCAAATTAATGAGTGCAATCATGATTATGTTATTGGATTTCAAACTTTGTCAACAAAGATACACTATCAAATTCCTAACAATGATTTTGATACACTATCAAATTCTTAATTCTAATGCGCTTAAATATCGATCTCATCCTTCAAATTTTCAATAGGAAAATTTAGTTTTCAAAAGGGTGAAAATAAGCAAGAAAATCAACAAAATGCTCACCATGTTGTTAATTTACAGTCAACTTCAGATGTTATTTCATCTAATTCCCAAGGTGAACTAGTGAGGGACAATCCTATACTATCTATTAATGTAATTAATAAGATCATAGAATACATAAAGGAAAATAGATATGTAAACCAAACACATTCAAATATAGAAGGGTTCTAACATATATGTCACTTCTATTCAAAATGAACAAAGGAAATATACACAGAGGTAAGATGAAAATTTGGTATATACCTCACTTTTACTCTACAAAATGTACAAAGTAGGCATTTGTTCAAGAATACCATCAATTATTCTACATGTAGATGTCGACAAATATCTAACATATTGTATGGTACATTTCTTATATGGATGGGATGAGAACAAATGTACTCAAACTTGTATGGTCATGCCAACTAGTAGATCATTGTGGCATATTGTGGCGTATGTGGACATCATGACGATGTGTCAGATGCATACAGTGCCAATTATATGATCATGTTTTGCAGTACAAATGTCATTAGGTGGTACATGTGTATGGAAGCATAACATGTGGCTGTTGATGTTCCATGTGTCTAACTAACCACCAACATGTGTAACAATGTGTATAGCCACACTATCTAGATCCTTGAAGATCTATAAACCTCGAATAATGTCCCTAATAACCCTAAACCCTAACCCATAACCCCCAAACCATAAACCCTAAATAATTCCCCTTATAAGCCCTAACCTGGCCTTGAGCCGCCATAAACCCTAAACCACTAAATCCTAAACCACAAACCCCTAAACCCTAAACAGTACTAAACCCAAGCAACCCTAAACCTCTATCTCCCTATCTCCCTATCTAGCCCTATCTGTATCATTCCTCTACCTCTCAATATCTCTCCCTATGTCTTTGGCCACGTCCCTCGTTGTCTATATCTCCCTATTGGTCCTCTCTCTCTAAACACTAAACCCTAAACCTCTAAACCTTAACCCCTAAACCATAAACCCTAAACCCTAGTAAACTCTAAACCCTAAACTTGAGCAATGCTAAACTCATAAATGCTACATAATGCCCCTAAACCCTGACCGCTAACCCCATTCAACTCTCTGGCTCTGTCTCTCTCTCTTTGACCTATATATTATCTACCAGCTCCTAGCTAGTTAAATCCTTTTCCTAGCTTTCCTAGTTTTCCTTTTCCTTTCCAATTTCCCTTTAGATCCCACCAATTTTTCCCTATTTTACTATTTTCCACCTCTCCTCTCATCCTTCTTCCCATCCAATGAACTTTAGTTTTATCAGCTTGTTTCCATTTCATTCGACTGCCAATTTATATCCTCATCGACCCTCTTTTCATGTCCTAATATTTTTCTTGTTTCCATTTGCTTTGTTGATAAGGGAGACATATAGAGACAAAGATGAAGCAAGAGAGAGAGAGAGAGTCCTATAAGTTTTCCATGCTTGTTCATTAATTCCTTCATCGATAAGGGAGAGGGAGAATTAATAGAAGGGAGAGATAGGAAGATATAGGAATGATAGGGGGAGAGAGGCAAGAGATAGAGAGATAGGGAGAGATAGAGAGGAGATAAATCATAGGGAGAGATAGAGGAGATAGAGGGGAGAGATAGGGAGATAGAGAGAAAGGCAAGAGATAGGGAGAGATAGATAGGTACGTAGAGTCAAGAGAGAGGAGATAGATTGGGAGAGATAGAGGAGATCACAATCAAGTGAGAGATAGGGAGATAGAGAGTGAGTGAGATGTCTAGAAGATAGGGAGAGAGATTAAGAGGTAGAGGGATGATAGCTAGAGAGAGGGAGATAGAGGTTTAGGGTTGCTTAGGTTTAGAGTTTAAGGGTTATGGGTTAGGGGTTAGGGATTAGGGGCATTATTTAGAGTTGAGGGATTTAGAGAGAGAGAGACTTCTTTTGACATGCAACCGTAAACCCTGAATAATGCCCCTAAACCCTAGTAAACCCTAACCCCTAAAACATATATAAACCCTAAATAATGCCCCTAACCCATAAACCCTAAACCTGAGAAACCCTAAACCCCTAAATCCTAAACCCTAAACCCCTAAACCCTAAAGTTTTATCTCCCTATCTCTCTATCTAGCTCTATCATTCCTCTACCTCTCAATCTCTCTCCCTGTGTCTCTGGTCATGTCCCTCACTCTCCATATATATCCCTATAATCTCTTCTGGTTATGTCTCTGGCTATGTACCTCACTCTCTATATCTCCTAGCTATTGGTCCTCTCTCTAAACACTAAACCCTAAACCTCTAAACCCTAAACCGTAACCCCTAAATAATGCTCCTAAACCCTAAACCCCTATATTTCTCCCTATCTCTAATATTGTCCCTCTACCAGCTGATCTCAATCCTCCTTATCTCTCTGCATGATATATATCTTGCTCTCTCTCTCTCTAGCTATCTCCAAACCTGAGCAACCCTAAACCCTAAATCCAAGCAACTCTAAACCTCTATCTCCCTATCTATCCCCTATCTCCATATCTCTACCATCCCTCTACCTCTCAATCTCTCTCCCTATGTCCCTAGCCATGTGCATGTGCCTCACTCTCTATCTCCCTATATCTCTCCACAATCTCCTCTATATCTCCCTATCATTCCTCTCTCTATAAACCCTAAACCTCTAAACCTGAACCCCTAACCCCTAAACAATAAACCTTAACCCCTAACCCCTAAACCTGAGAAACCCTAAATGCCTAAACCCTAAACCTATATCTCTCTATCTCTCCCTTTAGTCTCCTCTATATCTCCCTATTAGTCCTCCATTTCTCTCTAAACCTCTAAACCTTAACCCCTAATCCCAAAACCATAAACCCTAAACCCTAAATAATACTCCTAAACCCAAGTAACCATAAATTAGGCGCTAAACAAACGCTACATCAGGCATTAAATTTAGGCACTACATCAGGCATTAAATTTAGGCACTACATAAGGTGCTAAATAAGGCGTTAACGCAGGTGCTAAAACAAGCGCTAAATCAGGCATTAAATGTGATGCTAAATTAGGCACTACAGTAGGACCTAAAGTAGGCGCTAAGTTAGGTGCTAAATTAGGCACTAACTGGCACCTAATTTAGTGTCAACTTGTTCTAGTTGGTGCAAAAAATGCCAAAAATAGCGCCATCTCAATAAATAGCACTGACTTTTTTTAAAAATGGAGAAAAATACATTAAAACAGTGGGTGGAAGCAAAAAATAGAGCAAAAAAGGGAGCTAATCACAGGGATTTATTGTAGTGTGAAAATAGAGTTCAAAAATTTACTTGTAGCAGACTTGGGTGCTAGCCCCAGTGTCCAGTAGGCAAAACAAACCCTAGATTCAACATCAGGGCATCATTTATGATATTTTTCTGGTTCAGAGCTTTCAAAGATTAGGACTTTCTGGACTTGGGTGCTAGCCCTGGAGTCTTCCAACATTTTATCTTCTAAGGGACAGGTTTGGACATCTCACTGATCACCCTGGTACTTTTAGATCCTGACTTGTTGTTTTTGTTTCTCTGTTATAAGATGATTATCATAATTCTAGGGTTTAGTGCATTGATTGGCCTAGGGTTTGATAAAGGCTTGTTTGAATCACATCTTTCCTCTACAAACAAGAGTACAAAATCATTAACTGAGTCCTCTTCCATTTTGTAGTGACTTGGTTCAGTTTTCTCCTTGAATGCTGTAGTGAAAGGAGGGTTTGATCTAGTGTACTTACACACACACCTTGTATCCATCTCCTCTTTTCCTATTAAACAATGGGTACAACCCAAGAGGTGTTGATGAGCTAAGAGATAGTGCATATTTGAATAGGAAGAGTGTTGTAGTAGAGGATGTTGTAGAGTACATTCATGAGGTTCACAAGGAAGTGAAGGAAAAGTTGGAGAAGAGTGCTAGAAAATACAAAGAACATGCTGATATGCATAGGAGGGAAAAAGAGTTTTAGGTAGGTGACTTAGTTTTAGCACATTTGAGGAAAAAAGGTTTCCACAAGGAACATACAATAAGTTGAAATTTAAGAAGATAGGCCCATGCAGGGTGTTGAGGAAGTTCTCATCCAATGCCTATGAGATTGAGCTACCAGCAGGGATAAACATATCTCCTATTTTCAATGTTGATGATCTATACAAGTTCCATGAAGGAGAGACAAGTTTACAAGGGGGTACACAATCATATTTTCCTGATGCACAAGGATGGTTATATCAGTTACCTAAAAAGAGGATGGAAGAACTAGATAGAGTGATTAACTCTCAAGTGGCTAATAAGACCAGAGGAAAGGACTACGTGGAATACCTAGTCTGATGGAAGAATAGAGCTGCAGATGAAGCTTCTTGGCTGTGTGCTGTAAAGCTAGCCAAGTATGAAATTTTAGTTCTAGACATGCCAAAATGTTCATGACTTTCCAAATCATGGAACATTTTAGTTACCTTGCATGTCTTATGCATGAGCATCCAGGTGCATAAGAAATCCTCATCAACCAAACAATTATTTTTTTCTTTCTTGCTTGTTTATTTTCCTTCTTGTTTTGTTGTAGGATTTGATGATCAATTTTTATAAGAAATTCCAGTTGGTTCATGTCCAAGTGATGACTTCATCTTGTTAAGGAGCCAAATGGGTGTCTACATTTCAAGTTTGGTGAGATTCTAAGAAAAAATGAGAAAGTTATGCTTAGGTGGAACTTTGAGTTTCAATAGGATATGCTTAACTTTCCCTACCATTGGGATATATGCAGATGACCCCTGAAATCCTGTAATAACCCCTAAAATCCTGTGATATGCAGATGACCCCTAAAATCCTGCAATATGTAGATGACCCCTAAAATCACACAATATGAAGATGACCCCCGAAATCCCACAATATCCTGATGGGTCACATTTTTTCCATTGCACCGCCTGAAAGCACCTAGAAAGTGAAAAAAATGATTTTAACTTCTTCTACGATTGATCTAGAGAGCCAATAAGAGGATGACATGTGTACCTTCATGTGAGGATGTGTGGTGGCTACCTCTTTTGCATTTAAAAGTGAAATTTCATGCTTTTTGGGGCAATCTTCTCCATAGTGAGTTTTTTGGCTTCTATTGTAGCTTCTTCTAGAGATTTCATATTTTAAGGTAGAATTTTTTGGATTTTCACAAGAAGGCTAGGATAGTCTAATCTGACCATTGAAATGATTGTAAGGATTAGCCCAAGGAATGTGTTGACATTCCTTCTGAATCAGCATTAGGGTTTGCCACTTCTAATGCACAGGCAGATTCAGGCCAACTGAATACAGGAGGTTGCGTGAGCTCCTCCCCTTCACTTCTGGTTCTGCCGCACCAAGGGGGGTATCCCTATAACTTAAGATGTAACCTTGACTGGCTCAAAGATAGAAAGATCTGACTTGACAACAGCAGGCAGAATGCTCTCATGTATGGACCAAGATCTGTATGATAGATCACAAGGCTGGCAACATTCTTGGACATGATGTCTGATTGGGTATGAGAGCATGCAGGGGGTTCCTAATCCTACTCCTACAACTAACAGGTGGAGGTGTGAAATGGTTTGATATGAATTTGGATGCAAAGCTGGACATGGTGTATAACACAAGAACACAGCATGACTGGTGCCTATCCAGGGCTTGGAGTCGGTAGACATACACCTATGAATGATCAACATAAATAGCTAAAACTGGATTTCAGGGGGATACACATGATATCTGCCTTACAGATATCTCCCAATATAGAGTGTTGAGCTATCTCTACTTATGGTATCCCTACTGCAGTATACCCTTCCCAATGTTCAACCTGAAAACAGTTTAATCTGCCCCTTGAGCAGAGGTTAAAAGATCAGACATTCAACATAGGAATTCTATGCTCTAGAATCTAAACATAAGCAAACATCCAGATCCAGAAGAAGGATACATGCAATACTGGAGACAGAATTAACACAACACATGCTAAACAGCATTACTCATATAAGATCAACCATGAAACCAGTGGATTCATGCCAAGTCCTACAACAGGAGATACATAAACTCACAAGATAATTGTACAGAGCAACCAAATCAGCTGGTTATGGATTACAGAGCCAAAATTCTACAACTTTCAACAACCTTCAAATGAGCATCACAATCCTGCTATATACAGCAAGGGCGTGCTCAGCCTTAATTACATTGTTGACCAAAAAGTCCCGCTAGATACACAGTACCAGGAAAATGGCGCTCAAACTCATCACCAGATTGGCGCCCAAACTTGAATGCAGCAGGTAGGGGAGGAGACAGGAAGATTTCTCGAGCCTTGCGCCGCTGCCTAGGGATTCAGATCTTCAATCAGGTACTGCATCCGTCCACGCCATCGCCCATACCTCTGCAACAATCGCCATTGATGGCGCACCAACCCGCGGCCTCGGGAAGAACATCAAACAGCTAGTCGCAACCGCTTCCCGCCGAGATTCATCATCATGATATTTGAAAATGCAGGATAACAATATCCCACATGCACCCCGCGATGACCTCAATAACACTTTATATACTAGGTCATGAGCATATATCATGTCGGCGCTTTTGCTCCTGACGACACTAGTATAGACTTCATCATCATCATCCTCCAGCAACATGATATCCTGTTGTTCGAAATATCACCCTGACATCATCATGATATTTGAAACATAACCTTCATGATAATCGGCACAACCTGATCCTTCGGAGGAACATCCTCCTGCTGAGCTTATTCTAAAAGTCTGGCCGATGAACATCCTGATGACGTTATCATCATATCCTGCTGACGTCATCATCATATCTGCCTACTGCACACCTCCTCATATCCGGATGACGTCATCATCATGTTTGCAAATATCAGGAAGTCTCTTCAAGATGATCAGTTGTTAGAAATATGACCCCCGCGGACCTTGATGACGTCATCATCATATTAACATCATCATGATATTCGGAAGACAACCGGATATTTGGAAATATCCTCCTGATGTTCAAATATCAGGTTGCACTGTAGCTCCACTATAAGATTGGGGCGATAACTGAATATGATGATGCTGCTTGAAAAGATCACCCCCAGTAGATAATGCGCGAAGCTAGCAGGCGGATATCTCCTTAATATTAGCATCATCATGATGCTCGAACAAACAAACATATATCCGGGTGATATGAAAATATCACCCCCTCCTTCGGAATATCATGATGCAGATAGGCAGAGAAAAAGATATCACCCTGAGATAAGGATGACGTCAGCATCATCAGGATGAAGGAACAACGAACAAGAAGTGATACAACATCATCAGGATGATATTGACTAAGATCATCCTGACGTTCAAAATATGATGACCCTAGTGAATATCGGGTCGCACTTAGAACTCTTCAACAACATCATCAGGATGATCATAACCAAGATCACCCGATGATAAAAATATCACCCCGGCGAAATATCATGAAGGCAGAAAATATGATGACCTCCGCAAGCAGCAGGATGAAAACTGGAAATATCATGATGATGACGACGACCCTTAGGATAAAACAAGTTAGGTCGAGCAACTCAAAGAATAAGCAACATCATCATCATGCCTGCGCAAGGTGATAAATGGAAGATCACCGGAGACTTTGAAGAATCACCCTCGTAAGCAGATCAGGGCGCACTGTAGCTCATCAGCATCATCATGATAAAAACCAAACATCACCCCATACTTCAATATGATGATGATGATGAGAAACCGGTCGACGGAGAACATGATGATGATGACCATCATCGAAACAAACATGATGATGATGACCTCCTCCTCAAGAAAATATGATGATGCAGCTGAAAAATGCTGAGGAGGTCCATCACTTAGAACATTTTTTGGATATTTAGGGAGAGTGCCTGAATGAAAATTTTTCAAAAAACTACCAGTCAATTCAGGCACTAACAGAATGTGTGAAGACCATTGTACTCCTACTTTAATGTATTGATTGCAAGAAAATAAATGGATGTTTCTTTTCATCACTGTGTTATTTTGTTTTGGTTGTCTGGTTGAGTAGCTTGTCAAATACCTTGAACCTTGATATGCATCAATGTACCATAGTGATTCTTAGAAGGGTAGAGAAGGATATAAGAGGAAAAGGTAGAAATCTTTAAGAAGAATCTATTTTAGGTTTGGGGAAGGACATAGAATATTTGATTTCCGAGGAAAGAGGGCGAGAGGTAGTGCACAAACAACATTTGTGAATGAGGGATCACCTAGCATAGAGAGGGAACTTAAATATGAGGAATCATTTGTTTTAAGGAGAGCATTAAGATGTGACATCGGGAGAGAATTGACAGAAAGAAAGAGTCTATTTAGGACAAGGTGTAATGAAGGAGGTAAGTTTTGTAATGCTATTGTGGATAGTGGTAGTATAGATAGTTTGGTAATGAGGAGATGGTTGACAAGATAGGATTGAGAAAATCAAAGCATCTGTGCCCATATAGGATTGGTTGGTTGGAGTAAGGAGAAAAGATATTGGTCGAAGAGTGATGTTTGGTGAGATTCAAGATAGGATCATATTATGATGAGGTGATGTTTAAAATTGTGCCAATAGATGTGTGTCATTTTTTGTTAGGAAGGCCTTGGCAATTTGACAAAAGTGTTATATATGATGGAAGAGATAACGTGTACATGATATGGAAATATGGAAAGAGACACAAGTTGATTATGTTGAAGGAAACTAAGGAGAAGTTCTACTATAGTGTTTATTTTTTCATTAGGGAGGAATGATCTGTATTGGTTCTAAGGTTTTGCAACACTTCAAACCTATCAAATAGTATTGTAGCTATAGAGGAGATACCATTGAACATGATGGAATGTGGGAGTAGATGTCACCAAAGGAAAACTATCCAAAGGAGAGGACATATGAGTGATAGGATGAGGAGTAGTACTAAGGAACACGCCGAAGTACAGAACATAACGAAAGGGTATACAAAAATAGAAAATTAGTTGGAGAAGGCGAATAAACAATGGGGAGACAAGCTGATGAAGATAGAAAAGGTAAGAGGATTATGAATGAAAGCATGCCAAGAGGATGTGGTGTAGAAGATGACTAGTGCAATAAAGTATCATAGCCCCAAAAGATGAATCTTGATGAGATGGTAAACAATATAGAGGAAGGAAGCACATAGGATGGATCACTAGAGGTATACTTGAAAATATGGAATGAATAGGTTGAAGAAGTCAAAGGTTGGAATCTTAGGGCTTGAATATCCTAAAAAAATGAGGGGATAATTTATCTTTGTTTAATAGGAAAAGAGGGAAGAGGGTAAATAGCTAGATCCTCCTTTCACTACAAACACTCAAGGACATTCAACTGAGTTGAATCACAACTTTTGCAAGAGGATTCAACTATAGGTTGATGTGTCACTTGTAATGCTGTGGAAACTTGGAATTTACTAATTAATTGATTAATTAAAGCCTGATTATGCTAGAACCCCTAATTATGTAAAATCGTAAACAAACGGATGAATCATGACAAATGCTCGTAGACATAGATGTAATATTCAGAGTGGATACATACCAAACTTTGAGATTCCAGATGCGAAAAAGTCAGGTGCTAAAGAGCAGGTGGCCAAGCCCAAGGTACAATTTTCTATTGAGAATCTTGAAAGATGTCTATAACTTGTTTCTACTATTCCAGAGATTTCTATGTCAGAGATCCTGGGGGCTTTGGTGTAAGGCACACAAGTCTAGGTCCTGCTTTTTCTCTTTGATACGATATCTAAATACTTTGTTCCAGCCTCTTGCAACTCCACTCCTTCAGATATGCCACCTATAACCTACAATCATGGAGAATGAGGTTGGGGGTTGTGGTGTTTAGGAGCTTGCCTCAGTCAAGCCCCAGAAGGACATTCAAGTCTTTCAAACACCGTTGTCAGATAAAAGAGTGTGTATCCCTACATGATAGAGGCAAAACAAAATTGATAAATGATTTAAAACACAAATAGATATCACCTCGAAGGTGTAGCTTTCATGTAGATGAAAACCCTTCAATACATGAGAAGATGAAGCTAAATCTGCAATCACAAACACAACAACAATATTCTGCTCTACAACAATGAATATCTTGAATGCTCTAAAATCATAAGTTCGCCAAAAGTAAGTTCACCAAAAGTACATAATCATCTTCTAGCTTACAAATGAAACCCTAAACATGCCTATATATGCATTCCCACTACAAATTTCATAATTCAAACTTAAGATGTCGGCAACAGAACCTTTTAACGATCACATAACGGACATTTAAATTTAAGACTTGCCTAAAATAGGGCAAGACTAGGGCATGGGTGCCCAAGCCCCTAGGTCCTATTTTAGGGTAGGGTTAAGCCCACAGATGTCCCTCAGGCCCCATTTGACATGGGTTTTAGGCCATTTTGCATCGGGAGTTAAAATGAACATGCAATATGAAAAACAAGGGACTTGAGAGCTAAACTTAGGAGGTAAATGTCCTAGGGGACATTTCACAACTAAACATTTAGCCCCCACTTAAATGTATGTATGAACGCACAAACCATACATGCATTAAAGTATGGTCAAAACACAACAAACACGCCAGGCACTTGAAGCTAATGCATACACAAAGATTGAGGAACTATTTCTAGCCCCCAGTCTAAAGTAGACATTAGAGAAAACATGCCACAGACACACCAAACACATTGAAGATAGTAATAGGCACGCAAAATATGGAGAATATAGTAATAGGCATGCAAGACACATAGAAGACAACATTGAAGACATGCAAAGCATGATGAATACAGTGAAATTTCTTTTTCATTTTCATATATATAAATGAATGCAGATACATGGAAAGTAAAAATGCAACACACAACCCCAAAGGGAAAACACACCAAACAAACCTCGAGTGTAGGTGGAGTCTGTCTCTACACACACACAAGAGGGGAAAATATGCCATACAAAGCCCAAGTGGGGGTTAACCGCACAAGGGGGAAAACACATAATACACATGAAAAACACGAGCACCGTATAGCATGCCAAAGACATACTATACATCTAAAACATGGTAAATAAGGCAATGGAAGGAACTTATTGCTAAACCCCCACCATATCAAGCATGCTATAGGCACACCTGACAGTTGGGCTTATGCCACAACAATTACCAAAGACACGCTTAAGGGAGGATACACCAACCCCGCCTACTCGGAGGACTTTTGAAATAAAAGGATGTGCACTAGCTCAAGAGATACACCATCCTCACCTCCGCAGAGGGATTTTTTATTGCAATATAGAATAAAGATATGCACTCGCATCGGAGATACAGCATCCCACCTTGCAGAGAGCTTACAAACATGCTTCGTTAGTACCAAAATTATTAGACAACTTACCTTTATATGCCCCCACCTTAAGGTGGTTGATATTATGTACCAATATCAAGCATGTTAAGGTAGAGAGAAAACACATAAGGGAACAAGAGCTCTCGCAAAGCCCATGTCCCCAAAGCTGACATGTACTTTACGATCACTGAATGTTCCCACAAACACATAATTTCCTGCAAGAAGAGAGGCTAGAAATCTTTCTCTAAGATAATAACCACATCACATGATAAAAGCAATGCATAAACATAATCACATCAAGATCCAAGGTTATACTACAGATTCAGAAACCAAGTATAGCCATGGAGCTATACCACATAGATCTTAGAACCGAGTGTAACCAAGGTGAGACCCAAGGTAAACAAAGTGCATGGAGCAAAAATATTGTTATGGTTTGTTAGAAAATATGAGACATCATCAAAATATCACACGGAGTGATTCTAGTAGCCAAGCATTGGATAATATATATATCAACCCCATCTTTATGTATGGACTAGGTCCATTTTTTTCTTACTCACTGAAGGGACACATGGTCTGTATCAGTATATGTTTTTTTTCGTCATCCACTAGCTAGATAGAACCACTAGAAGAAGGTAAACAATAAATCAAGAGAGGAGAACAAGTGCCTTAGGGTTGTCACATAGGAGGATTCCTATGCCCTCAAGACACAACACACAAGAATAAAAATAGAAGAGAAGCAAGATAGAAGAATGATGATACAAATAGAAGAATGGTCATAATAGAGGTGGCCTCTCGGTATCCTTGACCTTACAAGAGTGTCAAGGGTCATCCTAGGAGACCTAAACAACACGTAACACATCACGGAGGAAACATAACACAAGGAGAAAGGGTTAGAAATACTTACCTTGTACAATCCAATGTTAAGAACATACATATCTAAGAGGAGACCACCCTTGAGAACAACTATAATAATTGCTACAATGAGTGTGGCTTAAAGAGGGAGAAATACTTACCTAATTTGATGGGATAGTTCCTGGGGGACAATTCTTGTCTATCAGCCCAGGATATCTCACATGTCATTTCGGTCTCATTGATATTGCATTAACATTAAGTTTAGGATGACGAGAGACCTTGGTGGGTTTCAAAGAGTGGTATCTAATACCGGTTGTGTAGTTAATTCTAGCAACTTGTAAAGGTACTCTAATTCCTTGTTGATTTATACCACATCCATTACCTACATAGTCACAGTTGTTATAAAGGATTTTAAATCTTCAACCATAGAGGGATGTCATTTCATTAGAAGATGGTGAAGCCTCATAAGTCTCATAATCTGTAGTATAAGTAAGCATACATTATCTTTATATTCTACCAAGGAGGCTTTGGTTTTCTTAGGTGTTTCAAAAGATTGCTTGGATGAGATCGATGTGACTTTTGATGTGTCAGGGTTATTAATTTTATATTCCCCTACACTACAAGGATTAAAATCTAATCAACCCCAATTGTCACCAAAAAGTGCATTCGATGTTTTAGAGTCTTGCGCAACATTATATGTGGCAAGAGGCTTTGATGAATCCACTCGTAAGCTATTGAGACTCATGTGATTATTAACTTGTTTTTATGTTTTAATATGTAAACAACTATCTGGTTCAGGATTGGCTTCCACGGTGTAGAGCTTGTCTTGATAAATAAACTTTAATGATTGATGAAGGTAGATGGAACTACCCCCATGGCATGGATCCATGGTCTACCAAGGATCATATTATGTGAAATCAATCTGGGCATGACATGAAAAAGGGTAGATAATGTCACAAGTCCCACCTTTACAGGTAAAGTTATAGTACCCAGGGATTGTCTACCAATATTATCAAATCCACGAATGCTAATTATATGCTATTTAATCAAAGAGGTATCAACCTTAATCCTATGTAACAAATTAATAACACAAACATTAAGAGTCAATTCATTGTCAATCATAACTCTCTTTATCAACTTTTTATCTACCATGACAAATATGATAAGGGGATCATATTGGTTTTAAACTTCGGCTGATGGTAATTCATGTGGTTGAAATAGAATATCCATTTTTGTTGCATGTATACAATCTAACAGAGCTGCTACATCATTCAGCTTAACAATAGGTGATAGAATCACCTTTTGTAAATCTTCTTGGAGCATTCCATGGTATGCAGGCGATGTTTGTATTAAATCCCAAAGAGATATATTAGCCAGAGTAGCATGAAGCTGCTCAACAAGATCATATTCTTGGCCACTTTTAGGAGTAAGACGAGGTGGCAGATGGAGCATAGGTTGAGAACATGGAAGAGAGATAGGCACATGAGGTACTTTCTTACTTTGCTTGTTATTGCAGGTGTTGTATGTATGAACAATCATGGGATGCTACGACACATTTTGAACACCTTGATTTCTTTGAGTAATTTGTCTTGCATAGTTTAGGATGTAATCTAGGAGTCGAGGTGGTTTTTGATCACCTTGAACTGTAATCACCAGTTTGAAGCAAGAAGGTGCATTAGGTGCTCCTCGACAACCATCTTAAGAATATTGCTACACCTATCTAGTAACCCCTTGGTGGGTGGAATAAGTCTATTAGTAAAGATTGAATTAACATTGTTTTCCTCTCGATTATACCCAACATCCATCCCTAAAGGATTTAATGTAAGAGACCTTTTCTCATCCACTAATGCTTCATCCTAGCCAAGGAGAGCATTAGAATGAAAGAAAGGTAAGGTGTAGATAGGAAGGTTAGGTGTTATATCATTAGTGATGTCTAAGGGAGTTGAATTTACAACCACAGTAGAGCTATCCATAGTCTTCTCATCTAAGGTTTTTGGACATTCAACTATAGGAGAAGTAGGATAACTTATGGGATCATCAACATCATCATATTCTTTAGCGCCTATCAATTCCAAGGCATTAACAGAAGAAGAAATTTCACTCTCATCTTTCTCATGAGTATTCCTAGAGATGAATTTGGTTAAATCTTCTAATATTAAAGGATATTCTCCTATGATTAATGTGAAGCTATCAAAATCATGTATATCACAAAGTAATGTAAGCTCATGTGTATAACATGTAGAAACATCAATATCATGTATGCATGCTATGTGTTCTAGAACATGAGGGTTATCATCAGTGAATTTAGAGAAATTTTCAAAATCCAAGATATACTCATGCAAATATTTCCATGAAGATGTCATCTTGAAATTTCTTGTATCAACAATATGCAATATGTAAAGTTTTATGATAATTAACACACCCTGGATGTGAAACTATTTCACACCCAAGCACTTGTTTGAGGGAAACGGTTACTAAAGGACACACAAAGTCCACAAAAAACAATGTGGATAGGTGGAAAATATTACAACACAACAAGGTCAAATTGATGTTTCTAAATATTTTGAACAAAATATTTGAAAAGGTTTGCAAACACAGTGTTGAAATACACACGTGTAATTAAAAATGTGTCAATTTTCACCTTTTTTCTATGCAAATGACTAAAAGAAGTAGTGTTGTAAGGAAATTGATGAGGGGCAGAGAATAATAACCTTAATATCTATCCAATAATGCATCAAAATCCTTCACAACACACCTATAATGCAAATCTAGATAGACGACAAAGCAAAATCTAGTGAAAATGCGAGGTTTTGAAACCCTAATTGTAAAACTAAGACATGAAACTATGCAAAATGATGTATGAATGTTTTCTAATCAGATTTATGATGTGAAATATCTCAGGTCAGATCTGAAAATGATGCAAAATCCAACAATGCTCAATGCAAGTGCAATTTCAAGTAAAGATGAGTGAATATGCTAGTTTTTTGTTGAAATTGACTATGTGAAAATGCAAATTTTGAAATGTAAATGCAAAAAAACACAATAATGAAACACTACAAACAAAAATAAGATTTTAATGAGTGTTTTAAAAGAGTAGTAAAATCTGAAACAAGATTTTAACGACAAACCCTAGCTAATGCAAAGACTAAGTTTTATGAAAAATGCACAATTTCAAGCAATTTTTAACAATTTAAGCATGAAAATGCAATGGAAATGATTGTAAAATAATGTACTACTGTAATTTATATCAGATCTGATACAAAAATTAGAAATTAAATGAAATTAATGCAAACTATGCCAAAATGCAAGCCTAAAATGCCAATTTTTTAAAAAAAATTGTAAATTTTCAAATGTAATAAGATGAAAATTAAATGAATACATGTAAATCTGAAGTACAACATTTAGAAAGGTGCAAAATTCAATAAAAACATGGGTTCACCAAAATGTTTAATAGGAAAAGAGGGAAGAGGGTAAATAGCTAGATCCTCCTTTCACTACAAACATTCAAGGGTATTCAACCGAGTTGAATCACAACTTTTACAAGAGGATTCACCTATAGGTTGATGTGTCACTTGTAATGCTATGGAAACTTAGAATTTTTTGATTAATTGATTAATTAAATCCTGATTATGCTAGAAACTGTAATTATGTAAAATCGTAAACAAACGGATGAATCATGACAAATGCTCGCAGACATAGATGTATTATTCAGAGTGGATACATACCAAACTTCGAGATTCCAGATGCAGAAAAGTTAGGGGCTAAAGATCAAGCGCCCAAGACCAAGGTACAACTTTTTATTGATAATCTTGAAAGATTTCTGTAACTTGTTTCTATTGTTCCAGATATTTCTTTGTCAGAGATCCCATGGGCTTTGGTGTAAGGCACCCAGGTCTAGGTCCTACTTTTTCTCTCTGATATGGGATCTAAATACTTTGTTCTAGCCTCCTGCAACTCCACTCCTTTAGATATGCCACCTGTAACCTACAATCACGAAGAATGGGGTTGGGGTTGTGGTGTTTAGGAGCTTGCCTCAGTCAAACCCTGGAAGGACATTCAAGTCTTCCAAACACCATAGTTAGATAAAAGAGTGTGCATCCCTATGGGATAGAGGCAAAAACAAATTGATAAATGATTGAAAACACAAATAGATATCACCTCAGAGGTGTAGCTCGCATGTAGATGAAGCTCTTTCAATACATGAGAAGATGAAGCTAAATCTACAATCACAAACACAACAACAATATTCTTCTCTGCAATAATGAATATCTTGAATGCTCTAAAATCATAAGTTTGCCAAAATTTCATAATCACCTTCTAATTTACAAATGAAACCCTAAACATGCCTATATATGCATTCTCGCTACAAATTTTGTAATTCAAACTTAAGATCTCAACAACGGAACCTTTTAACGGTCAAATAATGAACATTTAAATTTAGGACCTGCCCTAAATAAGGCGCAGGCACCCAAGCCCCTAGGTCCTATTTTAGGGCAGGGTTAAGCCCAAAAATATCTCTCAAGCCCCATTTGACATGGGTTTCAGACCATTTTGCATCAAGAGTTAAAATGAACATGTAATGTGAAAAACAAGGGACCCAGGAGCTAAACTTAGGAGGTAAAAGTCCTAGGGGGACATTTTACGACTAAACAATCTTTTAACCCTATGTGTCGAGGCAATCTTGCATCGCCCAAAAATATTTGCTTTTGGCATGTTTTAGTTTACTTGTTTGTTGGTTTTTTGTTAAATAGTTGCAAAGGTAGCCACCACATTTCATCATAGTTTAAAATATGGCTTCATGGTTTTTAGAACATTTTTTAAAATGATAAATGGATGTATTATTCACATTTGAGGAGAATTGGATTGATAGAAGAGTGTTATTTGATTTGTGAACACCTATCAGGTTGATAATTTTGCATAGTCATAACTTTTCCCCCATGTGCTAGATTATTTAGAGTTTGTGCCAAAAAAATAGTATACAAGAAGGTTTATTGGACCCCTAAGAATGTATGTTGAGAACTACATGGAGATTGTCTAATGTTTTTTCTATATAGATTTAGAAGTTTGTTAACATTGGATGACTACACATTTCATGTGGCCTAGAGCTTTGTGCCACCTTGTATCTAATATGGATCATCTTTGAGGTTTGGGATTGCTATATAAACAAGGCTTGTGATGGATTAAAGGATCATCGAGGAAGAAAAAGAGATAAAACAAGGTGAATTGTGAATAAGGGTGTTGAGGGAAGGATCAAATAAGAGCAAGGGAAAGAGGTCTGGGAGTAGGAGAGCAAGCATGAGAGGGAAGTTCAAGATGGATTTTGAGATTGAGAATGAATATATTGGTAATGTGGCATGTAGGAATGTAATAGGTTTATTCTAAGTACTTTAATTTTTTTTAGTAATCAAATGAATATGACCTAGCATGTAGGAATCCCATTGCAACAAATTCTAAGTAGTTTGTTTCCAAGTTAGTAATCAAATGGCTATGGCCTCACATTTTGGGACCCCATTGTGACAAGTTGTAATCCTTCAAGTGTGTGAATTTAATATAATTTGTGTTATTGAACTTATGTGGAATTTTTCTATGTTGTTGTATTAATTGTTTTGGCTACATGGTTGAACAGTGCTTCATTGGATCCTCCATCCATGACTACATCAATATTAAGGCTTTGAGAATGTAGACTATGCTACCATGATATGATCTAGATCCTAGTGTACTGGGATCTTTATGCAAGGACATAGTAATTTATGGATATGCCAAGTTGAGATAGATGATTGTTTTTCGAAGATGTGAATCATGGTTCCATGATAAGATCTTAGATTCTATAGTGATTGTACAATGGGATTTTTATTTGTTATTTATATGATTTTCTACATATTGATCTAGATGATTTGTTGATATTGAGGACATGTACCTCTATACCATTATAGAATTTGAATCTACAATGGGAGTCTTGGCATGATATGGTTATTTATGGATATATTAGTTATAGAAGATGGTCTTCTAGAGTTGAGGACATGGACAATTTTTCCATGGTGAGATCTTAGATCCTATTGTGTTACAATTTGAGTACTTTGGCATGATATGATTTCTTGTGTATCTATTTATTTTTTAGGATAATCATGAGTATCTCTTAGCTTTTGGAGATGGAAATGTAGGTGTCTTAGAATTGATGCTAAATTTTATTGAGATATTTTTCCTTGGTGAAGTGAGACATAGGCTTTGTCCCTAGATGGGAGTGTTGGGACTTGTAGCTAACTTTCAATAGACCTGAAGCTTACTTGCAATAGTACTTTAGTTGACCTATAGTTGACTTAAAAAAAAAATTAGTGGACTTGCAACTGACTTGCAATATTATTTTAGTGGGCTTGTAGCATTCAATGGACTTGTAACACTTAGTGGTCTTGCAATAGACTTGAAGTAGTCCTATATTAGTCTCCCAAGAGTCCATCAAGGAGGACAACATGTGAGAGAGATAGTTGATATACACTGATTCATTGAGGGAGTTTAGATTGGAGGTGCAAATAGTTGAATGCACACTATTGGTTATAGTTTTAGCTTGGTTGGTTGTATTGTGATTTGGAGAATCAAGTGATAGGCTATGATATTAATGGATGGCATGGGTTTTTTTTTATTCCATAAATAAGATGATAAAGTAGATTTATTGGTATAGTTTCCATATGAAAATTTTGACCCCTACTATTTAGTTTATTTGGTTTGAACCCCTTATGATATTTTCTAAAGTAGAAAAGTGGGAGAATGTTAGGATCAAGTGTTGTATACCTTGAAAATGTAGTTAAAGTTTTAATTAATTAATAATTTTTAATGTGTTGCAAATATGTGGAAACATGGAAAGGGGTACCCAACATGGGAGGAATTTCAAGATTACATGGATGACACATTACACCACTTGAAATTTATGTTATGATGTGTATAAGATATGTAAGAGAATCTATGTCATGTAAAAAGTGTAAGAGAATCTATAACATTGTCAGATGCATAAGAGAATCTATGACACATGTTAGAGCATTTAAGAACATGTAAGAGAGGGGTTATGTAGTGGACTAGGTGGAACATCTTTGACTAGATAACAAGATCATGTGTAGGAGTATCTTGTAAGAGGTTTGAATAGACTATGTTGGATCACCCAAGTTTTGTGGCGGATTCCTTGACTTGGGAGTTACATTATATTTTCAAAAGGTGCAGTCTTTAGGATGGTGTTATAATTTGGACCATAGATTTTGATGCCCAAATTGCCTTCCTAGTTTTGGCACATGGTATTACAAACCATTAATGCTTCCTTAAATTATTCTTGGCCTATATATTGATGCTTATTATTCCCTTAACCTAATGATTGTATTGGAATATGTGGTAACTTACTAGGCTCATATGATCTTTAATTGAGTCATTTATGAGGTCCTAAGTATAATATTACTATTCTAAGTCAACCTTATTGGGATTATGGTACTAATAGTACCCAATGATGCTTATATATAAGAGGTAGTGTCTAGTAGTTAAGATCATATTGTAATTTATGTTCTTGTTGAACACTTTTGGAGGCCCCCCCTTGAAGTGGCATATTATTATCAAGTATTTGTAGCATATTTCTTATTATATTTTTTTTTTGTGCAAGTAATTTGATTACAAGTGGTATCGGAGCATGATCTTGGCATTTGAAAGGAAATAAAAAGTGTAATATAGAAAAAGTGATACTCTTAACTTTTACATTACATTCATATGGGTTGGGTTGGAAAATGCTAATTTACAAGAATCTAAAATATAGAACTAAAAAATTGAATACATAATTGTAAATAGTAGAAATAAAGGAACTTGGCACCAAAAGATGAAGCTTGATGTCTCATATTCCAGCAATGCATGGATGTCTGCATGAAATGTTGTAGTATAATTTTTGTTCTCTCATCCTAGAAATCTATAAAACTCAAAGGCTTTACTAGATTTCAAACTCACTTGCACAATAGGGAACATAGACAATCGAAATAGGGAACCGGGGGATACCAAAATACATAGAAATGATAAAATGAAGCTAAACTAGCTAAATCAAATCAAATAATAAAATGAACAAGATAAGTAAATAGATACTAGAAAACATCTGTATGGTTAAATAATCTCCTAAATACCTATAACAACATGATGTATAAGGAAAAATGAAATCTTTGAGAGAGATTCAAAGAATGGTTTATTTCAGTAGCATGCAACTTCAACAAGTTTCAACAATGGAGGTATGTTTAGCCAAGCATAGCCAAGACAAGAATAGAATGAAAGATTCAAAAGTTATTTTTGCATAGGGCTTGTGAGAAAGCTGAAGGGTCATATTTGATTGTTGAAGGCATTTTTCTAATGAAAGAGCATTACAGGAGGTGATAGCAAGCAGTTGGGTAGGAAGCTGAAGTTTTAAATTTTTGGAACTCATAGGATGCTAGCACGTCACATGGACATCCATACGTCGCACTAGTGTCCTAGATAAATTGCACAAAATTTAACATGTGTTCCCAAGATAGCAAGAAGAATGGGAATTTGATAAAGAAATTTGGAAATCTAGTGAAGAAAAAAGGCTAAGGCTATGCTAAAATGATCCTTAAAATATACTAAGGGAATGGACACTAAACAAAGCCCAAAATACAACATGAAAATACAAGGGTATATAATTTTCTACATTACATTCAGCCCCCACATTAGCGAGTTGATGACACCAGATGATAAGCTACACTAAAGTATAGAAAATAAATGATGAAAGTAAATTATATCATTAAAGTATACTCCAAAAATGATAGTGTAGAGGATGTAGAGCTCTTCAAGAAGAGGAACCAAGCCCCTGGGCTAAGAACCTACAAAACAAGTACGTTAGAGAATAAAAACCTACAAGATAAAAATGTTAGAAGGCATAAACATACAAAACCACTAGGTTAGAGCATCACAAACATCTATATAGAAATATTAAAAACATAAAACTACAACACAAATGCATCAAAAATACACAAAATTGCATCACACATGTCAAAAAGAAAGAAAAAATACATGAACAACACATGCAAAGAAAGAATTCAATTGTACAACTTTCAGAATGTCAAGGTTGAAGGAGACTCCAAGGTCATTCTTGATCTTATTTTGAGTTCATCCAACATACCATGGCAATTAAGAGACTATGTGGATGTTATTAAAATTTCTCTTAGAAGAATTAGCAATGTTAAAGTCCAACATGTGTATAGGGAAGAAAATCATGTTGCGAACAAGATAGAAAACTTAGGACTTAACTTTAATGAGTGGTGGTATAGCACCAAGATTGAGGACCTCCCTCCGGATGTTCAAACCATTATATCTAATGAGAGAAACATTTAATTCTTACCTTTACTTAATAATGATGACTTGTCAAAGCATTGGTTTTGGTCCAAATTTTAGGGACAAGGACATAAATTTAAGAGGGGTGCATATTAATGATTGTTATTCCTTTTCTTGTGCAAATGGGAGGGGAGTTTTGAGCTATCCTAATAATGACTATCTTGGCAGCATCAGTGAAATTATTATCTTCATCCCTGGGATTAAGATCTCTATCGTGATGCATTTTCCTCTTTGTAGCTGTGTGCTTATCATGCACCATTCTCCTCTGTAGCTATGTGTTTATCTGTAGTTTTCTTATCATGGGTGGCTAGCTTTTGAGGGTTGAGCCTGCATCTTATGTAGGACTTAAAAAAAATTCACAAAATATGGGGGATCTTTGAGGAGGGAGGTATTGCAACTTATGTGCAGTCAATGAAGGCTCATGACCAGTCAGTCAATGAGCAATTTGTCAATAGTTGGAGGAATAGAGAGGTTACTATCAATGGTATCTCTTTCACAGTGAATGAGGATCTCATTGTAGAGGCTACGGGTCTAAGTAACAGTAGGCGCAAGGTTCAAAAGGTTGGTAATGGTGATTATAAAAAAATTATTGAAAGTTATTTCGAAGGCAAAGAAACCCTTGTGCTTCACCAGAATGGTTACCAATGCATGGAGTTGCCACCTCCATGGGGAATTGTAAGCTATTACATTATGAAGTATTTTACCCTGGAGGGAAGGTATGAGACAATCCATGGTAATCATTTTCCTTTACTTGATCACTTAAGACATGAAAATTACATTAGCTTCCCTTTCTTTATTCTGTCATATCTTCAGAAAAGTATCATAAAAGGTGCTAATCCCCCTCTACACCAGGGTCTAATGTTAGTTCTGTATAAGATTAATGTTCTATTGAATCCCCCTATCCCCCATAATGTTATGGCTGGAAACCCTAGTAGTGAGAGAAAGGGGAAGGGTAAGACTACTGACATTTCTAAGGATAACCTCGAAAGTTCTAACAAGAAGAATGTGGGGAACAAGAAAAAAGGAAATAAAAAAGTCCCAAATACTTATAATGGTAAAGATTTGGTTAAGAACCCCTCTCCACAAACCCTTAATCTAAAATCTAGAAAAATTGTTGGGAACAGGGACCAAGATTCCATAGAGAATATATTACTATCCTTGAAAGAGAGGGTGGGGTACCATCCACCAAGGGGTCGGCTGAGAAAAGAAAAACTGTTAAAATTAAGTCTGCCTCTGCCAAAGTGAATTTAGTTGCTAGGTTTGAGGAAATTCAACCACAGGATAACATGGAAAACATATATGATCATGTTGCTTCTATAGGAAGGTCTTCTAGGATTGCTAAGGTTGCTATGCAAAAGTATAATAACAACAAAAAAAAATAAGAATGTGGATATTTCTATAGAAGAGATTGTTTCAGACACTTTATCAGATGACATCCCTATTATGGTTGATGAGATGGAGGACTTAGACTTGGACCCTATAGAGGAGGCTCAGATTGATAGGGAAATAGAAGAAATTAAGATTGGTGATACTGATCAGTAGATACAAAATGAGGAGGATGAGGTGAGGATAGATGCTAACTTGAATTTCCAAGTTGACCAAGGAGATGTTGGGGGTAATTCCTTTGGTGAGAATTACTATGATGATGTTGGTAATGACATTGGGACATTTGAGAATGATTTGAATACATCTGATAAGAATGAAAAAGACTACAGAGATACTCAGTTGAATGAGCTGTCAAACATATTGGAAAATATGGAAAAAGTTTTTAATAGGAGATTGGATTGTACTACTTGTTAGGATATCTAGACAAATATGTATGACATGCTTCAAATGTATCAGTAGAGAATTGTGAGACTAGAATAGGGTATCAAAGATTTGGTGCAATTTTCTAATGACATAATGAGGAGGACTACCTCTGAGGTGAAAGACATTCAGACCCAACTTGAGAAACACAAAATTCAGTAGGTTAAGGAGATAGATGCTGATAAAAGGTAGAAGATTGAGAATCACAAAATCTCATCTTCTTGGGAGTAGATGATGGCCTAGATGTGCAAGGATTAGAGCATATCTAATCTTTAGTATGATGGTCTATGTTTGGTTTTTTGCTTTTGGTTATTTTCTAAAAACTGTTGGTATCTTTCTATTTTTTGGATGCTTCCTAGGCCAAGTTGGGTTATTATCAGGGATTACTATTTGTATGTTGCTTAAGATACTAAATTATTAGATCTTCTATGGTTTCCTTGTTTCCCTGGCCTAGTTAGGGCTATTATTAGGGATTATGATGTTTTAGTGGTTTGTTTTGGTGGACTATTTGTTCTTCTTTTGTTTGAGACTAGTTTTGTTGTGGTTCTCTTGTATCCTTGGCCCAAGTTGGGTTATTATCAGGAATTTTGATGTAATGATGGACTGTTAGTACTTATCTTTATGGTACTAGGACCCTTTTCCCATCTAAACTTAATAAAAAACACATGAGAAGAAACCACATAGAAAACAAACAAATAATTTTTGGGGTCAACATGAGAGATACCTAGATGTGAAAGTTGTCTTAATGCTTTGAATCATCCCAAAAATCCAATGAAAACAAAAGAGACAAATAAAGGAATTCTTAAACAATGGGAAGAATGTAATGAGATGATTGATTTCTTCAGAGAGAGAATGAATAGATGCATACAAAGAGAAAGGGAAACAACCAATACAAATGAGAATACATGACTCAACTCTATGCTAAGGGTCATGAGGAGAGAAAATTCATGATTCAAGGACTAGCTTGCTTTGTTTATAGGAATCTTGATAAGAAAATAAAGAGAAAGAAGCATCTTCTAGCATTGTGTCGCTAGAAAGGATGCTAAGTATGTTTCTAGGGATAACACATTATGTTGGATAGGAACCATACAATACTTTATTGGGTCACAAGAAATAGCAAGTTGTGTTGCTAGGTGACTCACAGAAAAGTATAAAGAATAGCTAAAATGGAGCACAACTATCTAGCATTGTGTTGCAAGGTGGCTCACAAGTAAAAGAAATACCAAGGATTACATGGACTATCACGTTGTGCTGGCTAGGTAATCTTAATAAGGGTGGTCATTCCAAGTAATTTCGTCTACTTGGGACCCCAAGATACCAATGTTATAGGGAGTGAACGCCTCAAGGAGAATGATTATAATGTAAAAATGGTAGATAAATTCCTTAGGGAGCATGCCGGCAATATAAAAATGGTAAATTTATGCCTTCCTTAAAATAATTGCATAGAAGAAGTGTATTCAATTGATTTTAATGTAAATGAAAGGGGTTGGAGAAAGAAGAAAGTTTCTAAGAAGTATGCATGTAGGGTGTCTAATTTTGGAACAAGTTATCATTGCCCCATCGAATATGGGTGAGGACAACAAAGATGAAGAAGGTTATGCTATTATATATGAAAAGAGAAGGTGGTTGCACCTAAAATTGTACCACCATGAATGGAAACAATTAAAGAGAGAAATCTACATACCACATAATAGGTGATAAAACAACAGAGTGATAGTAGAATCAATTGAAGATAACAATGAAGTGAGCAGATGACTCAACAAAATCCACACCACAAGGAGAATGAAGGAAAGAGTTCTCCAAGGGTAGATTTGTAGCATGATTGAATATAAAATTTATTGGAGGAACATGAGCAATGGACACAACTTCTCATCACACGAAGGGAAAAGTGTATCAATCATGATCATATTTGAGCATGAAGATCTAAGTCAGAAAGGGAACAAAACTGCTCAAAAAGCATAGCCTATTGGATATGTGGCAACAAGTTCTCATGAAAAAGAGGTAGAAGAAAGTCATCAGGGGAATAGGAACCCCATCGGATAAGGAAGGAAAAGAAATGAGAAGCAAATCCTTAGACACTCTCATCAATAGCTTGTTTATATTATGTCAAGTGTGTAAGAGAGACTCTAGGCTCCATGTTATATTGAAAGTGAGAAGAATGGATGAGCAACATAAAAAAAAGGAATGTAAGGAACTAGTAGGTAAGGTGAAGAACTAGTCTAAGGCAATATCTCTTAATGTGCTAAGAAAGAATTTTGCCAAGATATAGTCACCACATGTATGAGTCAAGCATATGGTGGAGACTTGTTTTACATGGTGCAACAGATCACCATGGCCATTGTATTTTTCAAATGAAAGAGTTCCCATACCAATTGGAGAGGGGTATGCAAGAATCTTAGAAGATAAAGGAGAGCATAACCTTGCAAATGTAGGAGAAACACAAAGTAGCTCACTAGAAATTGATGGGGATGCCTCTAGAAAAGAAAATGATATAGAAGTGGTAGTAGGAAAAGAAGGTGGAGAAATATAATGGGAAGGGTCAAGGTCTAGAAGAGATAGCTCTAATGTAGGAGAGGAAATAGTAGATAAAGGATCATGTGAATAATGCTCTTTATATCTATCAAAGTAGGGATTTTAGCCAATGTGACATTAAGGAAGTGATGAATTATACTAGCATGCTCAACATTGTCCACAAGAGGGAGTTCATCTCCAAATAAAGAAGAGGGGATGAATAAGAAAAGAGTCCATCTTGCTAAGATAAAGGATCAATAGAGGCATGAACTTCATCATCACTCGAAAAATAATCATGAAAGGTATAGAAAAAATATTATCAATAAAAGTTTGGGAATGATGTGGTGAAGAAATATAATCAACCATAAGGAAATGATCCTTATAGGTGAAGGAATAGAGAAATCTCTACATACTTTGGAAGGTCCAAAGATTTTGAACACATAACCAAAGGGGGGAGAGAAGAAAAAGATGTCTTTGTATAATTGGAAAGGTCCAAGGAGCTTGAACACATAACCAAAGGAGGGAGAGAAGAGAAGATAAATAGATCTCTACATATTTGGTGATGTCCAAGGGGATTGAACATGCAACGGAAGGAGGTATCCACATCCTTTGTGATGTCTAAGGGGCTTGAACATGCAACTAAAGGAGGGAGAGAAGAGAGATATGTCTCCACATCTTTGGTGAGGTTCAAGGACTTTGAACATGTAGCCAAAGCAAGGAGAGAAGTGGGAAGAAACATGGAATCATCATGGACTATGAAAGATGTAGTAGAAGTAGAAGAAGATCTATCAACATCATTTGTCTCATGATAAGTCATGGAGATGAATGTAGTGAAGTCTTCTAATATAGGAGAGACATGCATAAGAGCCATGAGGCTAGAAAGATCAAATATACTATAAAGGATCTCATACATGGAACATGTAGAGATATCCATGTCATAGATGACAATTATATGATCTAAGTGTTAGAACACAAGGATATATTGAGAGGGGGGTGAATTGGTATATATCAAAACTCATTCCAGTTTAGCATTATTAATCAAAACTTCTAACTACTTTAACTAGAAGATCAACAAATTAAACCAATTAAAGCACAACACATTAGCACACAACTAAAACACCAGATTTACATGGAAAACCCAAGAAGGGAAAAACCACAGTGAGTAAGCTACTTGGATCTATTGTTCAAATCCAGCCTCACAAATGAAAATAGGATTACAATATTATTTATGGGCTACAACCTAGAGGAAGCTGCAACTCCCTGAAATACAATAAAATGGCACCTACAAAATGAGGCTACAACATCCGAATGTTATGCCCAATAGATCTTACAGGACAAAACACCTCCACATCATCTACACACTTCACTTAATCACAAAACTTCACTTTCTTTGCACAATGAACACTACTCCCTTCAACACAGCCTCACATACTCACATCTATTGACACATCTTCACACATTCTCACTCTCTCTTACCTTCTTCAACAAACAAGATCTTTCATTTATACCATCCACAAATTACAAAAACTTTCTCCCATGTTGGCCAAGATGAAACGTGTATTCATGAAACATGCAAGGCCACACCAAGTCAGCATCCAAAAGATGTAGAAACCCAATGTGGTTCAAGACAAGTGATAAACAAGACCTATTCTTCATTAACACATTCTTCCAAGCAGGTGCACACTTCAAATTATCTGGCAGGAACATCAAAAACACATGAAGTCAACCCAACAAACACTTATTCTTCCACACAATAGCTCCAAACCTAAAGCGTTACTAGAGGGATCAATTAACATCATGTGGATCATCACACAAGTAACATAAGACTTACACAAACCTTCTCAACCAATCCTTTCTCTGAAATATATGGTTTCTTTCTAGCGCAAACAATCAGAAACTGAGCCTGGTATCACAAATGAGCACTGAACACACAATCTTGAGAGAGAGCATTGAAAAACCAACTTGTGGTGTACTTTAGCACCTAAAAATTGAACTAAACCATCAAACTGAATATCTAAACTATCAAACTAAATATCTAAACTCATCCTCCAAACACCAAAGCCAAAAGATGAACTACGGTGAAATGCGGTGGCTTCTTCTTTCTCCTCCAAACAACCCTAGTCAACAACAAGATGTGTCTTTGTTCTACTAACCTTGGAGAACCTTTGTGTACACCTTAGCAACTAAAACTTGAATATTACCATATTCTCATCTATAAATGATCATCCTTCAAACCGCAGGACCTCAACTTCAAAAGAAGAGAAATGCGGAGCATTTCCCAGATGCATCATGATTGCAACAACTCTTAACAACTGTCTTCACTCTGTGAGCTCTAGAATCTTCTACTTTAACCTTCAAGATCTGAAATCAAGAACATACAACCTTCACACATGTCTTTGACAAACTCCCAAACCACAAGGCCATACCTTTAAATGCGGAGGAATGCAAAGCATTCTCTCGAGCTTATTCTGTGCAAACTCCAGTGCCTTGGACAACTTGAGTCTTTCTTTCAAAACTAAAGTAATGCTTTTCCTTAGGAAACAATGAATACAATATTTACTACATCAAAGACTTCATTCTCAATCACAAAATCTTTTTCACAAAACAAGAATATTCATGTTAGCACAATATGAACTTTAGGAGATAGGGTACAACTATGTACAAATGATACTAATCCAATCACTATTCATAGTATATGACATCCATCACCTTACCCTACTCATCACAACTTCTCTAATCCATCTTCTTTGTCTTCTTCTCTTATCACATTACCTCTGACTTCTTTTGACATTACCTCTTGTTCACTCTACTTCTGGCCTTCTTCATCACAGCACTGCTGAAAACACTCTTAAACCTCATACTATTGACATCAATGACAACACAAAAGAAACAATCTCCCCCTTTTGCATTGATGGAAACACTTGACCTGATATGGAAATTTCTCCCCCTTTGACATCAAGGACAAAGGGCTAGTGGTCTTCTTCTGAACTAATCTTCCTTTAGCTCCCCCTATCTACATTCTTCTTGATTTTTCTTTCACTGCTTCTCACTTGTCAACTCCCCCTAACTGATCAAATCTTGTTATCCTTCAATAACCTCTTGCCTACCTACTCCCTCTGAGAGGTAGCCACCATCAAGCCAGGGATAAGAATATATCTTGAACTGCTCCCCCTAGATAGATGCACCATCTATGCATCTAGTTAGAAGGAGGGGAAATAACCCCTAACTTCTGTCTGAGATACTCAAAAGTATCCTTAGAATGTGCCTTGGTGAAGATACTGCAACTTGATCCTTTGTAGGCACATACTCCAATCTGACTTCTTGATCTACAACCTTCTCTCTCAAAAAGTGATACCTAATAGATATGTGCTTGGTTCTAGAATGCATCACTGGATTCTTTGAAACATTGTTGGCACTTGTATTATCACAAAGATTAGGAATAGAGTCATCGTATACAACCTTGATATCCTTCAATGTTTGCTTCATTCACAACAATTGGGTGTAGTAGGTAGCTTTAACTATATATTATGTCTTTACAGTTGATAAGGACACTGAATCCTGCTTCTTGCTAATCCATCAAACAATCTATCTCCCAAAAAGAGATATCCTCCACTGGTACTTCTTCTATCATCAACACTGCCAGCCCAATCTGCATCATTATAGGCACTCAGGGAAAAGTCATCACCCTTCTGATACCACAGTCCATGTTCTAAAGTGCTCTTCAAGTATCTAAATATTCTCTTGATTGCCTTCACATGTGTTTCCTTAGAATCAGCTTGAAACCTTGCAACCAAACACACAACTTGCATAGTATTAGGCCTTGATGTTGTTAGGTATAGTAGGCCCCCAATTAGAGACCTGTACTAAGTTTGACCAGTTTCAGGTGACTCATCATTTTTACTCAAGTGGAAACTAGTTTCCATAGGAGTACTTACATGTTTACAATCTTCCATTCCAAAATTCTTCAACATTTCCTTAACATATTTTCTTGAGAGATAAAAATGCCATCATTTGATTGAGAAATTTGAAGTCTAGGAAAGAATGATAGCTCTCCTAACATAGACATTTAAAACTATTTTTGCATTTCTCTTGCAAACTTCTTACACATCTCATCATATCCACAAAAGATTATATCATCAACATACACAAAAACAATTAGAATTTGTTCACCTTCAATTTTGATATAAAGATTACTATCTGTGGTACCTTTCTTGAAACCCTGTTGGAGTAAGTACTTGTCCAACCTTGCATACCAAGCCCTAGGGGCTTGTTTGAAACCATAAAAAACATTCTTGAGTTTACACACCATGCTTGGGTCTTCTGATAACTGAAAACCATCCAGCTATTTTATGTAGACCTTTTCTTCCAAGTCACCATTTAGGAAAGTAGATTTGACATCCATCTAATATACCTTGAATCCCTTATATAATGCAAAAGCAAGGACCATTTTGATTGCTTCCATTCTTGCCACCAGATCAAATGTCTCCTCATAGTCAACACCTTCAACTTGTGGATATCCTTTGCAAACCAATCTTGCTTTGTTTCTGACCACTTCTCCATCTTCATTGAACTTGTTCCTGAAAACCCATTTTGTTCCTATCACATTCTTGTCTACGGGCCTTGGTACCAACTCCCAAGTCTGATTCTTTTATATCTGATTTAGTTCTTCTTCCATGGCTTGTATTTATCCTTCATCCTTGCTAGCCTCATTAAATTTTTTAGGTTCTATTCTTGATAATAAAGCAAAGTTTACTTGTTCATTTGTTCTTGCAAATCTTCTTCTTGCCTGAACTCCTTCATTCTTGTCTCCAATGATCTAATCTTTTGAATGATTTTTCTAAACATACTTGGCTAGAGTCATAGTTGTCTTCTCTGGAGTTTATTCCTTTTCTTCAACTTCTACAACTTCCTTTGTGCAGGCAAGTTCATCTAGCCAACAGTCCTCTTTCTCAACTAAATTTTGATGTGATTCTTCATCTACTCTTACATTTGCACTCTCAACTATCTTCCTTAGTCTTTTATTGTAACATTTGTAGGCTTTGTTGGTAGTTGAGTACCCAAGGAAAATACCTTCATCTGCTCTGGAGTTAAACTTTGCCAGACCTTCTTCATCTCTTTTGATTTAGTATTTGCTTCCAAAAACCCTAAAATACTTGACTGTTGTAGGTCTTCCATTCCAAAGCTCATAAGAGGTCTTGGTGCTATGCTTTCTTTGTTTTCCTTTGCTAAGAATGTAGACTACGGTGTGAATTGCTTCTTTCCAGTATATATCAAGCAATTTAGCTTCACTCAACATTGTCTTGGCCATCTCCTGGACAGTCTTATTCTTTCTCTCTGCAACACCATTCTGCTGAGGGGTTCTAACAACTGCATAGTGTCTTTTGATTCCACATTCTTGACATAATTCTACAAACTTATTTGAAGTGAACTCACCACCTCTATCAGATCTTAAACACTTGATTATAGCATTAATTTCATTTTCAACCATAGATTTGAAGATCTTGAATCTACTGAAAGCTTCTGATTTTTCTTTCAAAGTGTAACCCATGTCATTCTAGAGAAATCATCAATGAGCAACATAAAATACCTCTCACCTTGTAGGCTTTTTGTCCTAGTTGGTCCACACAAGTCAGTATGAACCAACTCTAAAGGCCTTGTATTAGAATATTCCTTGGAATTGAAAGTTATCCTTGTCTAATTCCCAATATGTCATTCCTTGTATATGGTGCTTGCAGGCTTGATGATCTTTGGCATATCCCTTATTGCTTTCATGGAACTAATCTCCACAATATTATCAAAGTTGATGTTCCCCATTCTCTTATGCCACAACTAGCATTCATTTGTTTGTCCTAATAGACAAGTCCTTTCATTAACCCCTTTCAGATTATACAAGTTACCTTCTATCTTAAATCCTTCTGCCACCAATTTTCTAGATTTTGCTCTTCTAATTCACACCCTTGATCATGAAATGTGAGATTATATCCTTTGTTGCACATTTGACTTATACTGAGAAGATTATGCTTGAGACCTTCTACATAAAGAAAATCATGTGTCTGAGACTTTCCATCAATGCTTATAGTACCTTTTCCAGTGATCTTTGCAGAGGAGTTATCTCCAAACCTAACCAATCCACCATTCCACTTGCCAAGATTGATAAACTTGCTATTATCACCTGTCATGTGATTTGTACATCCACTATCTATCACCCAAAGATTGGTTTGTCCTTGAGCATAAAATGTTGTTTGGAAAATTATTGAGCTCTCAATTCCATTTTCATTTTCCTTTTCTTTCTCAATGACTTCAGTTATTTGAGATTCTGAATTTGCAAGACCATTCCTGCAATACCTTGCTATGTGTCCAAACTTGTTGCAAATTTGACATACCACATTGGCATCCATAAGAGAAGCAAAAGAATTCCTTCTTACAAGATTTATTCTATTTATTTTAGACTTGCAATTCATAGCCTTATGCCCAAATTCATTGTAGATAAAACAATAACCAAAGAAAACATGATTGAACCTGTTCATGGAGAATTGTCTTGCATGAAGAGATCTTCCTTGAGGCAAGATGAGATCTGTACATTTTGTATCATCTGGACTTCCAAGATTTTCCTTCTTCAATTCCTTTTTGAGCAACTAAATTTCTTTCTCAAGTTTCATACATTATTTTGTTTTAGCTTCAATTAGAGCTCTTTGTTCTTGATTTTCCTTACTTGCACAATCCAAGTCTTCAAGAATAAAAACAAGTTCACCTTCAAAATCACTTCATATTCTTCTTCATCTGAAGCCTTGTCTGAATCATCTAAGATCACCATGGCCATGAATAAATATTCTCCTCTATCCTAATTAGATGAGTAGTGATCTACTTCTCCGGTCTTGTAGTCTTATTTTGAAAGAAGTTTCCTCTAGAAATTGTTCCTCTTGAACCCCTTGCAGCTACTTTCACTTTCTCCAAAAGGACATTTAGAGGCATAATGACCAATTATACCACATTTGAAACATTTGAAAGGTAGCTTACCTTTATATTTTCTTGATCCTCTTTTCATCTTTCTTACAAAATTTTCTTCCTCTTCCTCAGCTTCATTGCATATATCAAATGCTTGTTCATTCTTCACAACATTGAAATCATCTTCTTTTTGGCATGGACCTATGACTTCATTTCTCATTTCATAGGCAGTGAGGGACCCAAATAGTACTACCAGGGTGATTTTCTTCAAGTCTTTGGCTTCTTCTATTGTAGAAACTTTTGAATCAAATCTGTGAGGGAGAGATCTCAAAACTTTCTTTACAACTAATGATTCAGCTATATCTTCATCCATACTTATGTTTACATTCACTGCTTCACCTACCCGATGTTAGTAGCCAGCTATGTTCTCTTCTTCTTTCATCCTTAGATTCTCAAATAGTATTTTGTAGGATTGTAGTTTGGCTTCCTTTATAGTGTCATCTCCTTCATAGAGAACTTTGAGCTTCTCCCATATCTCCTTTGTTGTCTTGCACCGCACAACCTTGACTAACTTTGAACAACTCAAACCACTTAAGATTGCATTCTTGGGTTTGGCATTGTTTTCATGTGCCTTATTCACATCTGAATCTAAAATGGCATGACTGGGTTAAACATAATCAATCATGATTGCTCTCCAGACATCATACCCTAATGAGGTAAGATAGGCTTCCATCCTTACACTCTAGAAGTCAGAGTTATTTCCATCAAACATCACAGCTTTAGAAGAAGACTCCTTTGTAGGATTGTAGTTTGGCTTCCTTTATAGTGTCATCTCCTTCATAGAGAACTTTGAGCTTCTCCCATATCTCCTTTGTTGTCTTGCACCGCACAACCTTGACTAACTATGAACAACTCAAACCACTTACGATTGCATTCTTGGGTTTGGCATTATTTTCATTTGCCTTCTTCACATCTGAATCTAAAATGGCATGACTAGGTTAAACATAATCAGTCATGATTGCTCTCCAAACATCATACCTTAATGAGGTAAGATAGGCTTCCATCCTTACACTCTAGAAGTCATAGTTATTTCCATCAAACATCACAGCTTTAGAAGAAGACTCCTTCTGAGCCATGTGTTCTATTCCAAGATCTACCTTCAACTATTATGCTGCACCAAGGAACTTAGCTCTAATACCAATTGTTAGAACAAAAGAATATACTGAGAGGGGGGTTGAATTAGTATATATCAAAACTCATTCTAGTTTAACATTATCAATCAAAACTTCTAACTACTTTAACCAAAAGATCAACAAATTAAACCAATTAAATTACAACACATTAGCACACAACCACAACACTAGATTTATGTGGAATACCCAAGAAGGGAAAAACCACAGTGAGCAAGTTACTTGGATCTACTATCCAAATCCATCCTCACAAACGAAAATAGAATTACAATATTATTTAAGGGCTACAACCCAAAGGAAGCTCCAACTCCCTGAAATACAATACAATGGCACTTACATAATGAGGCTACAACCTTTGAATGTTACACTCAATAGATCTTACAGGACAAAACACCTCTGCATCATCCGTACACTTCACCTAATCACAAAACTTCACTTTCTCTGCACAACAAACACTGCTCCCTTCAACACACCCTCACACACTCACATCTATTCACACATCTTCACACATTCTCACTCTCTCTTACCTTCCTCAATAAACAAGATCTTTCATTTATACCATTCAAAAATTATAAAAACTTTCTCCCATGTTGGCCAAGATGAAATGTGTATTCATGAAACATGCAAGACCACACCAAGTCAACATCCAAAAGATGTAGAAAACCAATGCAGTTCAATCCAAGTGATAACCAAGACCTATTCTTCATTAATACATTCTTCCAAGAAGGCGTACACTTCAAATTATATGGTGGGAACAATTAAAACACACAAAGTCAACCATCAAACACTTATTCTCCCACACAATAGCTCCAAACCTAAAGCAGTACTAGAGGGATCAATTAACATCATGCGGATCATCACAAGAAACATAAGACTTACACAAACCTTCTCAACCAATCATTTCTCTAAAATATATGTTTTCTTTCTAGCACAAACAATCATAAACTGAGCCCGGTATCACAAACAAGCATTGAACACACAGTCTTGAGATAGAGCATTGAAAAACCAACTTGTGGTGCACTTCAATACATGAAACTTGAACTAAACCATCAAACTAAATATCTGAAGTCATCCTCCAAACACCGAAGCCAAAAGATGAACTGCAATGAAATGCGGTGGCTTTTGCTTTCTCCTCTAGACAACCCTAGTCAGCAGCAAGATGTGCCTTTTTTGTTGACCTTAGAGAACCTCTACGGTACACCTTAGTAACTAAAACTTGAATATTACCATCTTCTCATCTATAAATGATCGTCCTTCAAACCGCAGGACCTCAACTTCAAAAGTAGAGAAATGTGGAGCATTTCCTAGATGCATCCTGACTATAACAACTTTCAACAACTGTCTTCACTCTATGAGCTCTAGAATCTTCTGTGTTAACCTTCAAGCTCTGAAATTAGGAACATATAACCTTCACACATGTCTTTGACAAACTCCCAAACCACAAGGCCACACCTTTAAATGCAGAGGAATGTAGAGCATTCTCCCGAGCTTATTCTGTGTAAACTCCAGTGCCTTGGACATCTTGAATCTTTCTTTCAAAACTATTTAGTAATGTTTTTCCTTAGGAAATAATGAATACAATATTTACTACATCAGAGACTTCATTCTCAACCACAAACTCTTTTTTACAAAACATGAATCTTCATGTTAGCACAATATGAACTTCAGGAGATAGGGTACAACTATGTACAAATGATACTGATCCAATCAATATACACAGTATATCACCTTACCCTACTCATCACAACTTCTCTGATCCATCTTCTTTGTCTTCTTCTCTAATCACATTACCTTAGACTTCCTTTGATATTACCTCTTGTTCACTCTACTTCTGGCCTTCTTCATCACAACACTAATGAGAACACTCATGAACCTCATACTATTTACATCAATGACAACACAAATACAACACTAAGACATATGGATAAATTTTAATTAAATGAGAAAATATCATAGTCCATGATGTATGCATGAAAATATTCCCAAGAGAAAGAACTAGGAGAACCCATGATTAAGGAAATTGATTAAGAAAGGTGTTGAGAGTTTGGATGAAGGCTGCCATTTTTCTCCTTTGGGATTATGGAATGGGGTTCGAGGCAGTGCCCAAATTTTTGTTTGAGGAAAGAATTTTTTTTATTTCACTTTTGGAAGAAAACTAAATGAAAAAGAAGAAGTTTTGTGCTAAAGCAACATGTTCACCAAAATATAATATAGAAAAAGAGATACTTGTAACTTTTACATTACATTCAAATGAGCTAGGTTGGAAAATTCTAGTTTAAAGGAAACTAAAATAGAAAATGAAAAACTAAATTTAGAATTGTAAATAGTAGAAATAAAGGAACTTGGCACTGAAATATGAAGCTCATTGTCTTAGATGCTAGCACGACACATGAACATCCATGCAAGGCACTATAGCCCAATTTCTATGTTATCATCCCAAAAAGTTGTAAAAATCAAAGTCTTCACCATATTTCAAACTCATCTACACAACAAGGGATAGAGACAACCAAAATAGTGAACTAGGAGATACCAAAATACATAGAAATGATAAAATAAAGATCTAAACTAGCTAAATTAAATCAACTAATAAAATGAATGAGACAAGGGAAGAGATACTAGAAAACCTCCATATGGTTGAATACTCTCCTAAATACCTATAGCAGCATGATGTAGAAGAAAGAAAAATGATCTCTTTGGAGTAGTCAACCAAAGTGTAACAATGTGAATCTTTGAGGAGCTTCAAAGAATGGTGTTATTTCAACATCATGCATCTTCAACAAGTTTAACAATGGAGGTATGTGCAGCCAAGCATAGCCAAGAGAAGAATATAATGAAAGATTCAAAAGTCACTTTTGCGTAGGACTTGTGAGGAAGAAAAAGGGTTGGATTCAACTATTGAAGGCATTTTTCTGATGAATGAGCATTAGAATAGGCAATAGAAGGTAGCTAGGTGGGAAACCAACATTTTAATTTTTTGGAACTCATGGGACACTAGTGCATCATGTGGACATCTAAATATCGTGCTGGCATCCTAGATAAATCACACAAAATTTAACACCTGTTCTGAGGATAGTAAGAAGAATTAAAATCTAATAAATAAAAATTTGGAAATCTAGTGAAGGAAAAAGGCTAAGGCTAGGCTAAAATGATCCCTAAAAGATATAAGGGAATGAACACTTAGCAAGCCCAAAATACAATTAGAAATTGCAAGGGTATGCAATTTTCTATGTTACAACAAGGAAATTTGTTTTTTATTTCTATCTCAGTTGTGCATTTTTTTGAAACTAGAGGGCTAATCAAAGACAAATTAAAGAAACTACAATCTAGATTTGAGGTCATTTAGATCATTTTTGAAGGTTATTACAAAATTAGGGTTTTCACTAAAATCTCTCACAATGTTGCAAAACAACAATTTTCCATGAAATATGTAAGGCTAATCAAGGGCACATTAAGTCAAATATAGTCTAGATTTGAGGTCATTTGGAGAAATGCTAAGGAACTTATTGTGAAATTAGGGTTTTCACCCTTGATTTACTTCCAAGGTTACAAAACAACAAATTTCTTGGATATTTTTCAACAAAGTGTTCTCTAGACTCAAGTAAGTTATAATAAATATGTTAGATTATTTTGATTTTGTTTTGAGTAAGTTATTGTTAAAATAATGTTGGTAGCATGATGGTTTGGGATTCAAAAAGAGGCAAGGGAAGGAATCATGTCACACTTGGAAAGACTCCTAACAAGGAGGATCCAATATTAGAGGAGATTTATCACTTAAAGGTTGAAGATATTATAAAGGAAGAAACCACAAAGGTTAAGGAGGATATTTTGGCAATGAAGGAGGAGATGAAAGGTATTTCTAAGAAAGAATATCTTGTGGAAATAATCAAATAGATAAATTCTCTCAAGAGTTCTATGGACTCCCTACAGGTGGATCCACACAACAAGACTTGGGAAGAAAATATTCCTTCTAAGAGACATGAAGATTCTTGGTTTGATTATGATCTAAAGCAAGACCATCCAAATACTTCTATGGGTAGTTGTAGGCACCTTATGCCAAATATGGATATGTGCAAGTTTGATAGAAAGGATCTAATGAATTGGGTATGCCCAATGTAGAAATTCTTTAAACTTTGTTCCATGTCAAAAAAAGATTGCAATGACATCATTATATTTGGAACTAGATCAATTCATTTGGTATCATTAGTTATGTGATGTGAAGAAAAATAAGGGATGTGTTGTCACATGGTCTATTTTTTAAGAATAATTCATAATATATTATGGCAATAGTTGTATAAATAGGCACTTTAGCCAAATCACCAAATTAAGACAAATAGGTATAGTCAAGGACTATATTCAACAATTCCAGATCTTGTCATTAAGAGTGGATCATGTTACAAATGAAAATTCAAATGAAGCGTATCTAGGGGATCTAAATGATCACATAAAATATAAGGTTTGTATTTTCAATCCAACTTGTATTCCTAATCAATGATTATAACAAGGTAGGTAGAGAAAAAGGTTTTGGCCAATAGAAGGTCAGGTTTTGTAAGCATAAAAGAAAGGATCTCCCCAACACAATCATTCCCTCAACCTACTATATTGACTTCTAAACAAATGGAATAGAAAGGGCCATAGGGTTATGCTTTAATTGTGATAGCAAACATAGTTTAGGATAACATGTGAGAAAAGTAGGTTTTACATTGAAGGTACTAGTGAAGAATAAGAGGATGAAGAAGTATTATAAATTGTAAATGATCTCTAGATAAGGAATTGGGAGATAGGCCTAACTAACTATTTCTTGCCATGCACTTTCTATAATTAACACTTCACAAACTCTCAAGGTGGTGGCATTCTTTAAAAAAGAGAGGGTAGTAATATCGATAGACTTAGTAAGTACTCAAGACTTTGTCAATAGTAAGTTAGTTGCTCATCTAAATTATTTTATTTATCCAACTCCAACATTTTAGGTCATGATTGTTGATATGGGTATAATTAGTTGCTTAGGGAAATGCCATAGTATTAAACTTGCCATGGGAGAATATTGGCTAATTCTCCCTATGTTTGTGATTCCCATGGGTGGAGTAGACATCATTTTGGGAGTCCAATGGCTTACTACTTTGGGAAAAATTAAGATGAACTTCCAAGAGTTGTTCAGCATGTGTTTCATTTAGAGGGTAGGATATTTGAACTAAAATAGTTGCATACAATTCCTCCACAAATGTTTATCTCTCACCAAATGCAAAAGCTACTTAAAAGGGGCGTGGATGGATTTATGGCCCAATTATTTGCATTAGAAGTAGAACAGACAAAGACTCTTATATTACCAGATCTACAGACAGTTATAAATAAGCAAACAATAGTTTTTGGGGATATACGGAAAGGTGTATCTCCAAAATAGATCAATATCATAGCATTCAACTAGTACTATAGATCCAACCACCTAATATTAGGTCATAGACGTACTTGTTGATGGTGTTTTTAGCACACAACAACATAGGTATGATTGCTGGTATCACACCTCTCTTGAAAAGTATCCTATCCTAGGTAAGACTACTCCAAGGTTTCTACAGCTAGGTCTTAGCTTGCTTGGAATCTCTCAGTTGGGATGTACTAGTTGTGCCAACAAGGGGTCTTACATGCAATTGATGAATTTAGACAGTTTGAAAAACAACTTATGCAAACCCTTTACGATTTAGCTGATAAGACAATGTAAAATGCTGCTAAATACCTAGGCTAACAATTGTTTTCAAAGAAAATGCAAAAGGGGATAGGGTTTTAGCGAAATCCTAAGTGATATCCACAATATATGGATTGCTTCAAGTAGACAAATGTTCTAAATTTCTAAACCAATTTTCTAAGTTATCAAACTAAATGGATGTTACAGCACTACAGAAAATGATGCTATCTTCAATGGAAATCTAGAGATTTTTAGATTACATTCATTCATCAAATACCCAACAATGGTGCAATTTAATTTATGAAATGCAATTGAACTAAGCACAACCTGATCAGCCCAGGCTAACTTTGCACAGTTACTTACCATCAACAAGTAACTAAAAGTATGGACTAAGAACATTCACCAGATACCTTCAACAAACCATGAATATTGCAAAAGCACAATTAATTAACTATTGGAGATCAAGAAGCGAACCATGAAAACCAAATAAGCAAATACAATACACAAATCCTCAGGAAAACTGCAAAAACTTGCTTTGTATTAACTTCAAATGGTAGAGCATCAACAATTCGGCATCAAGAGTCTTCCTCCAAATAATGGAAATGGCAGCCCTTTATATAGGAGAGGCGTCATACCGAGTTTTTGAATGGATGGTGGAGATTAACTCAACACCAATGGTCTAGATTTACATCATTAAATGCATTCATAATAGCTCATGAAAATCATAGATTACATTTTGTCTCTTATGAAAAAGATGAAAAATGACCCCCAAATACATTGAACCTAGACAATTTGACTACTCAACTGAATATATATATAGAAAAGGTCATTTTTGAAGCATAATAAAGACAAAATAGTGTCACATGTCACTCTAAATATAGCAGTTTACATTAGTGATGGGATTACATTTCAAAATATTAAAAAATATACTAAGATTCATCATCCAAGTCTACTTTGTCTTCTTCTGCTATCTTGTTACAGTAGCTGACCCAGGCTGACAGTGCCAGATTGATATCTGCGGGGTCCGGGTTCTTGAGGTGATTGACTCGATATCTGAACATCTCTAATTCTTGACTATACCAATTATATATTTTCTCTATCTCTGCCTTTGTTTTATGAAATACATTAAAGTCAGTTCTGAGGTCACTGACTCTGTCTAGTCTAGCTTCCACATCAAATGCAGTTGTAGATTAGAGAAATGCAATAAGGTAAAAAGAAAAACCAAATGTAAACAAGAACACAAGATTATACCTCATGCAAAACCTAATCCCATCAAGGGAAAGAGGAGCCCTTGCACCCAAGAGAAGCTCCCAAGACCAAGATTGTCCCTAGACTATTGATTCAAATGTGAAATGCCTTCTCAAATGTGCAACTCACTATAAGCTCAAATGTGATTTTGGCATGGTAACTTTGCATGAAAATGGATGATGAAAATGACTTGTGAGAGGTTGTATTTATAGACTTTTGGAGAGGATTTTGATCCAAGGGTGGAGATTGATTGGAGAGATCAATGGTGGAGGATGAAAGTGAGGTGGAGGGCCTAGATTTGATCTTGGAAGATGGAGGGCTAGGAATAAAAGTAAATCTTTTATTCATTTTTGGGAAAGGGGTGAATAAATGAGGTTGGGTGAGATGAATTATTTGTGAATTAAAAATTCACATGGGGAAGGGTAAAATAAATTAAAAATTCATTTGGGGAAGAGTGGATATGACATGTGTAAGGGATGTGTAAGAGGAGTAAATGTGATGTGTGATTTATTTGAATTTTAAATTTGGGAGATGTGGAGAGAAGTGCTAATGAGGATTTGACTTTCTTAATTAGGGTGATTAACCTAATTAATGTAGCTGGAATAAATTAGTAGAAGGATTAGAGGGGGGATAAGATTAATTAATTAGTGATTTAATTAATTAATCCTAAGGCTAGGATGGGATAGGCTAGAGTAGGCAATTAAATAATAGCTATTTAATTGTCTAGGGTAGGGATAGGCTAATTAGTAGGCTGGATTAATTAGTTAACATGGTTTTAACTAATTAATTGGATTTATGGAAAATGGGGATTTGATTTAATAAATTTTGCATATTTATTAAATCATTTGGCTAAGGTTTGGACTATTGAATTAATAAAATTAATTCAATTTTGGGATAAAATGGTGTGGATTTAGAAAATGAACGGGGTGATTAATTAAATAAAAATTTAATTAATTAGTTGGAAAGGGAATTGGTAAGTTTAGGGGTGTCGAGAATCAGTTTGGTGGTCGAGACATTTTTAGGTGTCTACATTTGCCCCTCTTTGACGTGGCGTCAGGACCTAGGAGGGAAGTGGTGTCAGGTCGAAGAAGAAAAATATGCCCCAACTGCCGAGAAGGAGTGAGATGGATAAGGGATGCCCCCTCGAGAGGTTGGCGGGAAAAATATCGATTTTGCAGGTAAGCTCTCAAAAGGATGTGACGGAAGCGAAGGTGATGGAAAAAGAAGATGGTGGGAAGAAAAACAGAGGAAAAAGGCTGAGATCTGCACCCTGGAGGGAAAAGAAAGGGATGGAGGGAGGACATGGCCCACTATATTAGGAAAAGCAGGCCCAAAGAGTGCCACATTTGCACACTTTGACCTTCTAGAAGAAAAAGACAAAGGAGAGATGGGCGAGCGCAACCCACAGTTCCCACGACTTCATCACATCTCAGAGCGATTCCAAGAGGTCGGGCGGTCTCCCGAGGCTGGACCCCAGGTAGGGCCTAACCCGGACTTTGTGATTTTTTATTTTACGCACTTATTTTTGGGTTTCGAGAAATGGGTTAGGAGCGCGTGGCGCCATAGACAAGGCGGATTAGCGCAATCCTGCGGATTAGCGCTATTCACCAGGGTAGGTTAAGGTGATTTTGTCGCCATTTTGGAGGAATATTGGCGCTATCCTCTGGATTGGCGCCAAAACTAAGGGCGAAGCAAATATGGCATTTTGACGCCATATTATGGGTAGAACGGCGCTATCGTCTGGAATAGCGCCATGATGTGGAATAGCGCTATGATTAGTTTTAGTGCTAAAAGTTTGATTGACGCGAAAATGGGGGACTGCGCCATCATCTAGATTGGCACGATATAGGGCACGCAGTGGTGCCAATGTCTGGATTGGAGTGATACGGGGAGCGCAGTGGCGCCATTTTCTGTATTGGCGCTATAGGCAGGGGAAAGTAGCGCTATTTTTTAAATAGCACTTAGGGATTATCTGTGTGGGGCCACATGATTTGGGCCTTTGAGACATTTAGAAGAAAAAGATGTAGGGGGAAAGTAATTTTGTATCTAACGAAGAAGTGGTGGATGCAGGATACGCAGCGGTTTATACTGCAGTCGCGAGAGCGATGAGTGCGATCTGTGATGCCGCTATTTGACGAGACATGGCGACCTCGACTTGCGACACTGGGGCTTTGGACGGTGGCAGCGATGCCTGTGCTGCGAGCTCATAGAGCTCTGATGACGGCCGCAGTGGAGCGATACCGCAGCGAGACTTCTAGCTTTCTACTGCCGACAGGAGAGATGACCATCACACTTGAGGATGTTTATCGCATCCTCAAGCTATCAATTCATGGTTGACGTGTGAGGTATGACACGAGGAGGGGGCGGACTGCGTTGATCAGAGTGTTCGGAGCAGAGCACGTGGTGCTTTCCGCAGATGGGAGGGAGATGGATTACGACAGGACGCTGGCGGTGGGTGCAGATCCCTTTGCCTTATATTTGTGTGCGCTGATTGGAGGTGTAGTACTGCCGGATAGGCAAGGCAGGGGTTTTCCTGTGGGCTGGGGTGGGATGATAGAGGGGATGGTGAGACATGAGATTGTCTACGCATGGGGGCCGGTGATGCTAGCACAGCTGCTGCACGAGATGCACACGGTTGCTTATCTGCATGACAGGGCCTTATCTGCTGGGGTTACACTACTGCACGTATGGCTTTGGGAGCACATCCCTGTGACTCAGCCGACCTGCGGTTATTATCGGCGGCCGTTTGAGGCATTTGTGTTCTTGTATCGGGATGCCGTGTATACTTATACTGGATAGGTCCGCCACTGGCGGAGGATACTGGATGATGTGATTAGCGTGGTCTATTGTCCATATATTGATTGTGAGGAGTGGCCTGATGATGTTATCCATCTCTCGTACACCTTTCAGCAGAGATTTCTTATGGGTCGTGCGGATTGGACTATAGAGATGTACCTACCTTCACGGGTGATGCGGCAGTTTGGACGGGTACAGGATGTGCCCCAGCAGATGGCCATATATGCGCGGACACTGCGGGATACAGCTTATTGGCCCACAGCATTACAACCATAGGTTGTGCTGAATGACTGGGCAGCACTTCGGCCAGTTCAGTGGGATTGGAGGAGCACTGTGGTGGATGCAGGTACTATGCCTGCCTATGATGCATGGTGGCAGACACATCGGCCCACCCGATTTACCGATCCGGCAGCAGAGCTATCGGAGGATGAGGGGGATGGAGATGGAGATGATCTAGATGGGGGTGGGGATGAGGTCATTGCGGATTTCATTGTGAGGTGATGGATGATGGATCGAAGAGGGTGATCGCTAGAGATGGTCAGCTAGTGGATGAGGGGGTAGTAGCGGTAGCGGGACAGGGGCCAGTGGGGCAGGAGGTTCCAGCATAGCAGGTTCCAGCACAGCAGGTTCCTACACAGCAGGTTCCAGCACAGCAGGTTCCTCCGCAGCAGGTTCCTGCACAGCAGGTTCCTCCGTAGCAGGTTCCTGCACAGCAGGTTCCTCCGCAGCAGGTTCCTGCATAGCAGGTTCCTCCGCAGCAGGTTCCAGCGCAGCAGATTCCAGCGCAGCAGGTCCAGGCTAGGGGTGGATGGTAGGGTAGAGCACCGCGACGACGCGGTGGACGGCCGAGGACAGAGCAGGGTGATCTATCCCCATCACAGGTGGAGCAGCTGCGGGTCGGTAGGCATGATGTCAAGGCAGGGAGCTCAGGGGCAGGGATGGAGGTAGAGGTTGAGAGGCTGACACCTTGGCGACGGTCATGAGATGAGATGGAGGAGATAGAGACACTATGTGCTCAGGTGGCCAGTTTAGAGGAGGCGTTGGGGCGTCGAGAGGCTGAGTTGGGACAGCTGCAGGGACTGGATGAGCGGTTAGCAGTGGCGGAGGCTCAGCTGGCTCAGGCCGGAGAGGATATGGAGGATTTGAGGATAGAGCGGGATGCAGCGCTCGTGAGAGCATAGCAGGCAGAGACTGCGTTGAGCAGTGCACAGGCTATGGGTGGGGGCCTTGCCCCGATTTTGGCAGGGATGCAGACTCAGCTAGCTCAGGCTCAGACACATGCGCATCAGGTACAGGGTCAGTTGAGTCAGGCACAGGGACAGGTAGCTCAGGTACGAGGGGAGCTAGCAGAGGCGAGAGCACGGATGGAGTATTATCGGGGGTTATACTATGCAACCGTACCTGCAGCGCAGCGAGCACCGAGTTACAGCTAGGTCAGTAGATCGGGGGCGTCGAGATCACATCGATCTAGATCTATTCAGTCAGTTCAGTAGACGATGCCCCCTCCCACATATGTGCCCCAGCAGGATCCTCAGGTACCAGTAGCACCACAGCCACAGCCGCCGCCAGGATCACAGGCTCGACCAGGGTCATCATCTCCTACCCCCTCAGAGAGAGGATCCTCGATGTGAGAGTTATACCATGATAGCCCTTAGAGGCATTGTATTAGGACACTTTATTTTTTGATGATGTGAGCGATGTACATTTTTTTACGGTGATTATATATGATGTGAGACTTCTGATGGCTTATGATGTTCTATTGTGATTATGCTTATATGAAGGATGCACATGTTATATTTTATATGTTGTGGATGTATGATGTGTTTGTGATATATGCATGGTGTTGTGATTTTATGGACTATATGATGTAACTAAATATGTGAATTAACAAATATTTATTATGGATGCAAATGTATGGGATTATGTTATATGCTGCTAGTTGTTCCAATGGTGATGTTGGTGATGTTGTAATGCAATTTAAATGTTTATGAGATGTTGATATGTATGGAATGCAATGTGATGATGCTACTTTTAATATGCACCTATGATATGATGTGTAATGATATGCAGCTGAAATGAATCTACTTGTGTTTTATGCAAACTTAAATGGATTTAAAATGAACCTAATATGTGATGCAAACAGATTAAAATGAACCTAACATGAGATGCAAAGTGGATTAAAATGAAGCTAAAATGATATGCAAATGGATTAAAATGAACCTTAAAATGAGATGCAAATGGATTAAAATGAACGTAAAATGAGATGCAAAATGGATTAAAATGAACCTTAAAATGAGATGCCAATGGATTAAAATGAACCTAAAAATGAGATGCAAATAGATTAAAATGAACCTAACATGATATGCAAATGGATTAAAATGAACCTAAGATGAGATGCAAATGGATTAAAATGAACCTAAAAATGAGATGCCAATGGATTAAAATGAACCTAAAAATGAGATGCAAATAGATTAAAATGAACCTAAAAATGAGATGCCAATGGATTAAAATGAACCTAAAAATGAGATGCCAATGGATTAAAATGAACCTAAAAATGAGATGCAAATAGATTAAAATGAACCTAACATGATATGCAAATGGATTAAAATGAACCTAAGATGAGATGCAAACGGTGGTGAGATGTAGTTAAATGATATGTGCTAAATGCAGTATCGGTGATAGGTGGTATGCAAACTAGGTGATAGGTGAGGTAGCCTAATCCTGATACACATGATGTTCCTTGTGTTGACCCTGAATAGTGAGACTGTGGGAGAACGCATTAGGTGTTGTGGATGATAGGGGTGAGAGCGTCTAGGGGATGGCGGTGGGGGGATTGGAGGATGGTTAGGTCATAAGATACCACGTCATTGAGGGGGGGGGGGGTTTGGTTCAAGATGTGTTAAGTGGAGATAGGTTGGGATGATGGGGTTAGTGCGGGAGTTAGATTGATGGGGGGGTTGGAAAGTGTTGATCAAATCTAGGCCGATATGGGATAGGTGACTGAGTGATTAGGATGATGATGTTGAGCTAATATCAGTAGTTGCACAAAATTAATTGAGAGCATTTCTTAGTTTACTGTAGCAATGTTGGATACAATTCACGAAGGTATGAAATGACCTAGGTGATGATGTATATCCGACAATTGCATGGACTAGACCCACAAACAATAGGTTGGTTTCATGCATGCCCAATGTAGTATAATCTTGTCTAGTAGAGGAAGGGGACTCATAGCAGTGAGTGTGAATAATGCATATAAGGTGTTGATGCCTGTATATGCAAAATAGGACTCATTATGCTAGAACCGACCTGAACTTCAAGATATGAATACTATTCTTGGAGTAATGAAACCAACCCACAAGTACAGCATACTGAAACAATGACTATGTCTACTCCAAGGGCTATCCACTACGTACCATGATATAATGAGATCAAGGTAGCTTTGGAGTTTACTTGGAGTGAGACAAAAAGATAAAAATCAATAAGCAAAAAGACCAATGAAAGATACAAATAGTCTTTTGTGTGCTCTTGCCAAGAGACGTGATGATAGAATGATAGATTTTTGTCCATTGTAGGAAAGACATATCCTAGGATGCAGATTTGTTTTTGATTGGAGAGTTTTTTGTGGAAGATGGGCAAAAGAACATTCGGGCCAAATGGAAGATTATAGTTGGTATATTGCTTGATAATTTTTTTGCGCGAGGGACCCTGTTTCAATGGTATGTGTAGCATGCATATCGTTTCATAGATCTAGAAAGCTCAGTGAGTGGGAACCATCCTAATGGGTGGGATGGGTGCATCTTAGATACCTGAGTACTGGAAACATCCTTCATATTCCAGACTGCCTACATACCCTGTGTCCACGGGATCAAGGTACTTTTAAGATGCAGGTGAAATGAATATGTAGTTCTGGCAAGACTTGATGATGTGGGAATGGTTGGTGATGTGATGTGATGAGGGTTGAGACGTGTTTAGATGATTGTGGTGGGATGTGAGATTGATGCATGTGGTGATTATTTTTGGATTTTCTAATTTTCTGCTATTTTTGGATTTTCTGATTTTATGATGTTTTTGGATTTTCTGATTTTATGAACTGTACAAAGGAGAGCTTACAAGGATCCTTGTTCCCCAGGTGGGGTTGTGGGTGGGTGAGGTAATGTGGGATGGGCTAACAAACTTGATGTTTCAGAATTTCAAGCCATGGGATGTGTGGGTATGGAGTATTATGCTGGAAAGAGGACTTATTAGATGGTAGAACCGGCCATTACACATGGCGCCTGAAATAGGTTTTCACCATGGTACTTATCCAAGGCGTCACCGAGGTGATTTTCACCATTGGAAGTTTTTTATTGCACTCTGATTTTTTTCTTGATTTTTTGATTTTTTTGGTGTTTTTACTTTTTTACAATTTTTTTTATTTTTGACTTGTGGTATCAGATGGGTTATGCATAGAATCGCTTGAGATGCAAGATGTTCATTGGCTCATCTAGAGGCTGCCCCTCGGGTGTTGCCAGCTGATAAGCTCCTGACCCATAGTCGGCGGTGATGACATAAGGTCCTAGCCAATTAGGTTCAAATTTTCCTTGCTTCGGACGCTCTTGCAGGTTCTTTTGATTTTCCATTAGGACCAGGTCACCTACCTCAAACTTTCTGGTTCTGATCTTTTTGTTGTAGCTTCTTCTGAGGCGGTTTTGGTATGCCTGTAAGTGATTTAATGCATTCAGGCGTTTCTCATCCAACAATTCAAGTTGATGCAACCTTGCAACGCGATAGTCTTCATCAGATATAATATTTTGCAATGATACTCGGAGGGACGGGAGCTCGACCTCTATAGGTAAAATGGCTTCTGATCCGAATACTAGTGAGTATGGAGTGGCTCCAGTAGGAGTGCGGATGCTAGTTCAGTAAGCCCATAGGGAAGGGTTAAGTTGGAGGTGCCAGTCGCGGCCAGCTTCATTAACTGTCTTCTTTAAGATGCGGAGGATGGTTTTGTTAGAAGCCTCTGCTTGACCGTTTCCTTGGGGGTAATATGGCGTGGAGAAGCGGTGTTTGATGTCAAACTTTTCGCACAAAGTGCGAACTTCTTGGTTCTTAAATGGCTTGCCATTATCAGTGACAATGGAATGGGGGATACCGTAGCGGCAGATGATGTAGTGGAGAATGAACTTGGAGATTTGGATGCCTGTGGTGAAGGTGAGTGGTATTGCTTCCACCCACTTTGTGAAGTATTCTGTAGCAGTGATTATGAATTTATGGCCGTTGGAAGATGGAGGGTGTATTTTACCTACGAGGTCAAGTCCCCACTGTGAGAAAGGCCATGGTGTTGTGATTGGTTGTAGCTCCTATGCTGGTGCGTGGATGAGATCGCCGTGATGTTGGCATGGGAGGCATTTTCTGATAAACTGATGTGCATCCTTGTCCATAGTGGGCCAATAATAACCAGTCCTTAGGATCTTCTTAGAAAGAGCTGGTCCACTTGAATGTGCCCCACAAATACCTACGTGTACCTCTTCCAAAACTGCATCAGCTTCCCTAGAGTCTAAACATCGTAGAAGCGTGCCATCAAGACTCCTTTTGTAGAGGGTGTCACCTACAAGGATGAAACGGGAGGCTCGACGGATGAAGGATTTTTTCTGTGATGGGGATAGATTGTTGGGAAGGATGTTATTGTGAAGATAGAGGTAAGTTTCCTGATACCAGGGGGATAAGGGACTAATGATTTCGCACACTAATTCAGATTGGGGAACGTCATATGCTGGGATGGGGAGCTCTTCGATCAGGAACTCGCATTTCTTGCTGCCTTGCTTCATATCAACCAGAGATCCAATGGTGGCCATGGCATCTGCCGCTTTGTTGTTTAACCTTGGGATCTGCTCAAAGTGTATGTCACCAAAATAATCTTTAAAGTCATCGACCATCTTCTTATAGGGAAGAAGCTTATCGTCCTTGGTTTTATATTCATTATTGACTTGTCTGATGACTAGTTGAGAGTCGCCATACATAGTTAGTTTGTCTATTTTCCATTGGATGGCCATTCGGAGACCTGTGATTAGGGCCTCATATTCTGCTACATTATTGGTGCATGGAAATGTGATTTTGAATGATTTAGGGATCGTGTCACCTTGAGGGGTAACAAATAGGACGCCTACCCCCGAGCCTCTGTGAGTGTAGGATCCATCAAAATACATCTTCCATGTATCTGTGGTTGGTGTTATTGTCAAGATGGCCTCATCTGGAAATTTTGCTATTGTAGGATGCTCTGCCTGAATAGGTGCCTCAACCAGTTGATCTGCTATGACTTGTCCTTTGATTGCCTTCCTCTCTGTGTATTCTATGTCAAATTCGGTGAGAATCATGACCCATTTTGCCATCCTTCCTGTGAGAGCTGCTCTGTTTAGCAAATATTTGAGTGGGTCGATCTTAGCAATGAGCTTAGTCTTATGATTGAGCATATAATGTCTTAACTTTTGTGATGTGAAGACGAGGGCTAGGCATGCTCGTTCAATTTGTGTGTAGTTAAGCTCATAGGAAATCAAGGTGCGGCTGATGTAGTAGATGGCTCTTTCCTTTCCCTGTTCATCGTGTTGTGCTAACAAAGCCCCAATTGCTGTGTCGGTTGCGGAAATATACAAGAGGAGGGGCTCTCCTTGTCTTGGTGGAGATAGAATAGGGGGATTAGCCAGATATGCTTTTAGCTGGTCGAAGGCATCCTGACACTGAGTAGTCTAGGTGAAAGCTAAATCTTTTCTGAGGAGATGCTGGAATGGTTGGCATTTGTCAGCAAGTTGAGCAATGAATCGACGAATAGACTGTAATTTACCCTGTAGGCTTCTCAATTGTTTCAAGGTTTTAGGAGGTGGCATTTCAGTAATAGCCGTGACTTTTGCCGGGTCCACCTCGATTCCTCGTCTGGAGACTATGTATCCCAATAATTTGCTTGAAGTGACGCCAAAGACACATTTTTTTGGATTTAGACAAACATTATATTGCTCTAACCTGTCAAAGATCTTGGCTAGCACGTCTAAGTGCTCTTCTCGGGTCTTTGATTTGCTGAGTAAGTCATCAACATAGTCCTCCATGATGTGGTGAAAGAGGTCGTGGAAGATGATAGTCATCGCTCGTTGATAAGTAGCTCCTGCATTCTTTAGGCCGAACGACATTACTACCCAACAGTATGTCCCCCATGGGCATATAAAGGATGTTTTGTGCTAATCTTCTTCGGCAATTTTGATTTGATTGTATCCTGAAAAGCCATCCATGAGGGATAGCATCTCATGCCTTGCGGTAAGATCCACGATCATGTCAATGTTGGGAAGAGGGAAGTCATCTTTTGGGTAGGCCTTGTTGAGGTCTCTGAAGTCAGTGCAACAGCGGATTCTGCCATCTGGTTTAGCAATAGGTACTAGATTCGAGACCCATTCGGGATAATCAATTGGACGTATGAACCCCACGTCTAGTAACTTTTTAAGCTCTGCTTTGACAAGAAGGGCCACCTGAGGATTCATCTTTTGGAGCTTCTGTTTGACTGGTTTGGCATCAGGACGCACTGCAAGGTGATGTACAACCAAGGCGGGATCTAGCCCTGGCATGTCTGCGTAGGTCCATGCAAAGTTGCGATTTCTGCGTGTGAAGAATGCCAAGAAGTCCTCTTGTTTGAACAGGCTGAGAGATTCTGCTCGATATGTGATTTTCGGCTCTTCCTCTGTCCCTAGATTCATTTCCTGTGTTGGTTCAACCAAAATGGGTGATCTGTCAGGATATACCTTATCTATTTCAGGGAGGCCCATGCTTCCATCTCCTGGCACCTCATGGAGGTTTTCACCAAGAGATACGTCCTTTATTTCTACTTTTTTAGGATCTGACACTGCCGTGGAACGGTTTTCACCATCAGATCTATTTTTTATTTTTGTATTTTTGCGACTAGAAGCAGGGGTTGTCTCCCCAAAATAGGCAGCCGGATTGAGTTCCATGATGTATCCAACTATGTGGTCTCCCAAGGGGAAGTTGTCTCTTACTCCCATCATTTCAGCAATGGCTTCGTCATTAGGTGCAATATCCAAAATAGGAGGTCCTCGTTGGTCCCAGTCGATGAGGTCAGGGTATACTAATGGTAGGTCATTAGGTGATGAGGCGAGAGTAGTGACAGAGTAGATGGTGCAAATGGAGGAGGCGAAGAAATCGACAAAGTCGCTAAAGGAGTCTTGTAGGTCCGTTTCATTAATGTGGTCGACGTCTAGAGAAACTGGAGCAAACTCGGCTAAGATACATTCACCGGTATTGAGGATGCGTTGTGGTTGGCCATACCCTAACCCTTGAGTATAGGGGTTCCTTGTTGCTTGCAGTGGTTCCACAATGCCCTGTTCATGAAGGCCAATGCCGCCTTGTCCTTTGTATCCCATGCTTTTGACTATCTCAGAACCTTTGCCATAACTATTTGCTGGGATGGTGGGGATGTCTTGTTTTGTTTCCTCATCCTTGTAAAGCTAGGATGAAATATCTTCAAGTATGTCCTGATCCAGAAGGTGTTTTTTCACAAAGACGGGCGAGGGTTTGCATTTGATGATGACTGTGTCAGCTGCCTCTGTGTGCGGAGTGCCAAATGTCTTAGGAGTGGGTAATAAGCCCACACAAAAGGTGCCGTGAAGGTTGTATTCTCCACAACCTTGGTTGCTGAGCTTAATCTTGACCTCAGGTGGTGAAGGTGTTTGGGATGAAGTGGTGGCGATGTTGGCAGGGTTGATGTATGAAGTGGAAGCTGTTGGGGTGATTTGGTTGGTGTCTTTATTGTACGGACAGAATGTTTGGTTGTGTCCTTCTAGAAAACTACAGTATTGGAAAGGACGAGGATCGACATAGATAGTGACTTCAGTGCCGTTGTGGGGGAATTTGAGACATTGATGGAAAGTGGAGGGGATGACTTGCATGGCATGGATCCATGGGCGGCCGAGAAGAATGTTATAAGGGAGGTCAAGATCCAGAACCTGACATTTGGTTTCAAGGATTTTCTGTCCCACTTGAATAGGAAGCTTTATGGTACCTTCTGATAGCCTCTCGGTGTCATCATATCCTTTGATTGTTATGCACTCGCTAGCATCCACAACCACATCTGAGTACCCCAAGTGTTTTAGCAATTTTAGAGTGCATATATTTAGGCTGGAACCACCATCTATTAGGACCCTTTTAATGGTGTGTTTGTGAATGCAGACCTCAATGTGTAGTGCATCATTATGTAGGTGCTCGGAGGCAGGAAGGTCTTTTTTAGAAAACGTGATATGGTGTGGTGTGGCAATATGGCCGACCATGGCTTGAAATTGATTGACATCCAAGTTTGTGGGGACTTGTGTTTCCAAAAGGGCCTTGTCGAGAATGTCCTTGTGGCGGGGTGATGTACGAAGGAGCTCAAGGATGGAGATTTGCGCGAGTGTCTTTCCTAGATGGTCTAGGAGGTTGTATCGAGCGGTGAGTGATGGACGGGCATTTGGACGAGGGGGGAGGGGATCAGATGTGGATGGGGGTGTTGGTTCAGTGGGAGGGGCAGTGCAGATTGAGACACGGCCTCGACGGGTTGTGACAGCGCAATCGGGTGCTTGTGCCTGAATGGTGATTGTGTTGACAGAGTGGGATGAGGGTTCAATGCGGCCGACAATGGAATCGTAGTGTGTGGGTGGTGGAGTGACATTGTACGCTTGATTGGATGATGAAGCTTTGTTATGGTTGGGTAAGGGATCCTTGTAAGCTCCAAGATTGGCATTTGGTGATGGCTGTGTACTGTGCTTGGGGTTGACAAGATTTTGATCTATTAGGTCTTGGATACAATGTTTTAATTGCATGCAGTCCGCTGTTTTATGACCTGCCACGCGGTGGTATTCGCAATAATCATTTTCATTATACCATGCTGCCTTGAGGTCATTGTCTTGGCATGGTCTGACAGGCGGGAGTGTGATTTCTCCTTGCTTGAGACATCGATCAAGGATGTCCTCAATAGGTTCCGCTAACGGCGTGAAATTTCGGCGAGGTTTGCGGAGTTTGTTTGGTCCTCGTTGGTTATTGGTGTTCGATGCATATGTGTGTGCTAGTGTGTGATTTTGGATGTGTTGGACGGCCTTTACATCAGTGACGCCGTCATTCAAATTATTCTTGTTCTTCCCCCAATAACGTGATTTATCATTAGATTGCGTGTTGGTATTGTTGTTGTTGTTGGGGGTGTTATGATTGGATTTGTGGTTATTATTGTTGTTGTTGTTGTTGGACTTGGGATTGTAAAGTTTGATGGAACCCTTGGCAATGAGGGCTCGTTCCACAGTGGTGCCTTTGTCGATAACCTCTTCAAAGGTAGATGCGCATAGAATCTGTAAGTGAAAGCCTAATTCCTGATTGAGATTGGCCACGAACATGGTGACAAGTTGTTTTTCAGGAATAGGCCATGGGAGCTTGCTTGCTAGACCCCTCCACCTTTGTAGGAAAGAAGCGAAAGCTTTGCCATTCTTTTGTTTGGTGTTACAAAGGTCGGTCATTGACACCTCATGTTCAAAGTTGTAGGAAAAGTGATTGACAAACTTCTCCGCAAGCTCGGGAAATGTTCGAATTCTTGGTGGCAGATGGGCAAACCATTCAGCGGCTTGGCCGCCAAGACTTCTTGGGAAGAGTCTCATAAGATACGTGTCGTTGTGAGAGACTTCAAGGCAAGCAATATAGAATTCCCTTAGGTGGTCCCTAGGGTCTCCCTTTCCCTTGTATTTGTTAAATTTTGGCGTTTCAAAGTTTTTAGGGAAAGGGGGCATGTACAAGGTGCGATCAAACGGGTAGGGACAAATATCCTCAAAAGAATAGTACTTGTGTTTGCCCCCAGTTTGTAAGTCATCCACCTTTTGAATTAAGCTTTGTAGCGCGGTGTTGAAATCCTGTGGTTGTTGTGGTTGAAACGTGTAGGGTTGTTGATTGGTGAGATATTGGAGGTGGGGTGGGAGTTGGTGTTGGGGATTGGTTTGGATGAGATGTTGATGTTGCGGGTTAGTTTGGATGAGATGTTGATGTTACGGGTTGGTTTGGATGAGATGTTGATATTGGGGATTGGTTTGGATGAGATGTTGGTATTGCGGGTTGGGGTTTGGATTGATTGGTGTCTGTTGTTGTTGGTGTGCGTATAGTTGTTGGAGAACATGTGGTGGTATTTGGGGATTGGGATTGTGTTGACTTGTGAGATTGACGTTGGGTATGTGGACGTTGGATGGGTTAGTCGTGTTGTGGGATTGTTGTGCGAATAGTTGTCTTAGGTATGCAAGGGTGTGAGGGTTTGGTGGGGGCACACTTGTGGAGGTATTTGCTTGTGTGATGTTGCCTTTTATGGCTGTTGTGTTTGAAGCGGAAGGGTTGACGGTAGTTGTGGTAGTGGAGGTGATGACGGGTTGGGAGATGTTAGCAGTGGATGTGGAAGTAGTAGATGTGGTAGCGGTTGAGGTTTTGGATGTGGCAGATACGTTAGGTGTTGACGTTTGAGAGATGGTGGGTTGGGTATGTGATGTAGATGCTTGGGTGTTTGATGGGGTTGGGACAACTGTAGAAGTGGATGGTTGTGATGATGTTGTGACGGGGGGAAGTTGAGCACCAAGTTTGAGAAGATGGTCAAGATATCTCTTTGGATCTGATCTTAGGACTTTATCAAGTAGGTCCATATTATCGGCATCTTGCGTGAAAGTCAAGACATCTAGATCATCTTGGGGTATGATGGAGACATTTTGTGGTGGTGGTGGGGTTGGTGTTGGTGCTTGTGGTAAGAAGTGAAAAGGGTCGTTGGCGCCAAATGGGGGGATGAAGGAATATGTAGGTGGATTGTATGTTTGATAGAGGGGTATGTTGGTACTGTCGGTGTTAGGCATGCCAAAGGGCCATCGTTCCGCCATTTCTTGATTTCTTTTGTGTTGTGATCTTGTGGTGGGCATACACGTATGGATTTGATTTCTAGATATGGGATGAGGTGGAGACCTTAGAGAATTGAATTGATTGTGTTGGACCCAAAGATGGATGTGGTCGTGAGATGGAGTAGAGGGATATGATGACGATCGATATGTTTTCCAAAGGTTTTATCCTAAGGGTGATATGAATGGGTGATATTGATATTTTTTTGCACAAATTTTGGACCAAAGATGTATGATAAGAAAGGGATTTGATGTTTTTGATTTTTTGACTGGTTTAGGATGGTGAGGATGATATTGCTGATGTTTCTCGAATTGAGCTTTTGGATAAGAGCTAGATTTGATTTGGCACACAAAGGATGATGATTTTCTTTGTTTGGGGTAGACTAATGACCTTACACAAAGAGAGGTGATTTGTTTTTCTTGAAATGTAGACTAATGAATTTTCAAGGAAAACGTGATGTTAATGATAGGATCTAGATCTATCTTTGGCTCAAAAGGGTGACAAGATTTGATGAGTGATTTGATGAGGTTTTGATTTTGGATGTGAATTTTTTGAAATGATTTTATATTGGTCCAAGGAGACATGCAAAAAAGAAATGAATGGGGATGGATAGATATGTATTTGGGCTGATTATGATGTATCAAAGTGGTCCAACAAGGGTGGTGAGTGATCCTCTAAGGTCAAATAGAATGTGTAATTTTGAAAATTTTGGCACAAAAATGGCTAGACGGTTGGCGGATTTCTATGAGATGGATATGGATTATGGCAGAACAGAAGGTGTAGATCACAACAGAATGGGTCTTTGCTACAGGCAAGTCAATCTCAGAATAGTGCCAATCCACGGGTGAAAAGGTGCTACAATCAGACTGATATGGCGCTGAAACAAGTTACACAGATTTCTGATGGCAAAATTTTGGGACTTCTGAAGGTGGATCTTTGGATTTGTCTATTTAGGATGTGACAAACTGATGTATTCTGTCTTAGGCAAGTCAATCTCAGAATAGCGCCAATCCACGGGTGAAAAAGTGCTACAATCAGACTGATATGGCGCTGAAATAGGGTTTGACAGATTTCTGATCGCAAATTTTTGGATTTCTGAAGGTAGATTTTGGACTTGTCTATTTCAGATATGACAAACTGATGTATTCTGTCTCAGGCCAGTCAATCTCAGAATAGCGCCAATCCACTGGTGAAAAGGCGCTACAATAAGACTGAGATGGCGCTGAAACAGGTTTTTGACAGATTTCTGTTAAATTTTTGGATCTGATTGTTTAGACTGTGACAAACTGATGTGTTCTGTCTCTTGGCAAGTCTTTTGTGAAAAATCAAAGCACTTTAACACACATTTGAACGCAAAACAAGCAATGATTTTTGTTTGTGAAATGATATGACTTTGTTTAGAACAAGCACATTTTTACAACCTATGGTGAGAATGGGACAGTATTTGTTGAATCCCCTAGCTACGCCTATTCAAAGCAGGTAGCTCCAGGATCTTGGTAGCACCGGCTCCTCCTTACAATTGCACACACTTCTCACGCATACCAAGATCTAGGTTTCTTATAAGGCTTGACCCTCTCTAAACCTTTAGATTGTCCCTGCTACCTCGGCTAAGAACCGCATGAATCGGGGCTGCTTCAAGGGTTTTGCCCTTTGCGTCAACAAATAGAAGGATTTTGGCTTTCTAAATAATGGCTCTTAGTAAGGGCATCCGTTCAGGTGGTTATACGTGCGGCAGCGCTACTCTCCGTTATGGAGTCTCCCAGCCTCCAAGGGTTGCGCCTTGGAGGGTTTATGGGGAGGTTAGCTGTCGGTATAACAAAACAACACCTGTCGCTTGAGACTTTCATCCCAAACGCCTTATTTTATATAGCGGCTTGGAAGAGCTTGGCTTTAGCTCGTTGCCGCTTGGGTCGTTCCCACCTTTCGAAGCGGGGTGGCAGGCCCTCTAGGGATTACAAAAGTGATACAATCATGAAAACACTTTTGATCCCCAAGTTCATACAAAGATGCGAGGGGAGAGCATACGTGTTCCCTATGATTATACCACACTCAACATGGTTCAATTTTAGATCTTTGGATTAGATGGGGGTGATTAATGCAAAGTGTTGTGAGAAGTTTTTGATTCCCAAGATCACCAAAAGGTGCAAGGGAAGAGCATACACCTCTCACTCTACTTGACACAATCACGAAGACACTTCACACAAGTATTAAATGGTCTTGATTAGATGCGTGAAAATGCAAGTTTGTTGTTCTTTTTATCCAATGAAGTATGCAATTTGTTGTTCTTTTTATAGCCCAAATTGAAGTGTTTTGATTGTTTGTTTGTTTGGCACACAAAAGGAAGTATATTTTAGAGCACCAAAAGTAAATGTTATGATCACACACTTCAATCAAGGAGTTGTGGTTAATTTTAAAACACCAAATTGAAATGTTTGTTCAAGACATGACAAGGGTTCTTTTTAGTTTCCAAATTGAAGGGTTTGCTAACTAATTAACAAACCATCCTACAAAAGATTTCGCTAGTACCCGCAGTACCTGCAACAAACAGAAAAAATAGCGCTAAAACAGACATATACAGGCGCCACTACGGGCAGAACAACCCGACTTATGTGAAAATAGCGCTAAAATAGTTGATGGCGCTAATTCAAAACTAAGATAGCGCTAATTAAATAAAAGGCGTAAATACAGAGGATAGCACTAATAAACTCTAATTTAGGTGCTAATACAGAGAATGGCAATAATACTAAGTAGTTAAGGCGCCACTGCACAGTGTTTCTGAAGCTTCAGAAAAACACCGATGGTGCTAATCTGAAGGATAGCGCCAAAACGCGGAACCGAATCTGTTTGGTCGTTTCTCTCAAAAATTTGCCATAACCTCCCCCTGTAATTCCTGGTTTTCCTGCAAAATAGAGAACAGAAAACACCAAAAACAATAGGAAGATCGAAAAACACACGTGAGTATGGTTAGCCTATAAAATAAAATCGCGCAGAAATAGTGCTAAAACAGAGATAGTGCTGAAATGCGGCAGTAATGGCACTGCTGCGACTGTTGAATGGCGCTGAACCTGCAAAATGTCGAATACTAACACAACAACTCACAAGCAAAGATTAGATTGGACCTTGTGGGTCCCACCGGGCGTGCCAATGTAGATTAGAGAAATGCAATAAGGTAAAAAGCAAAACCAAATGTAAACAAGAACACAAGATTATACCTCATGCAAAATCTAATCCCATCAAGGGAAAGAGGAGCCCTTGCACCCAAGAGAAGCTCCCAAGACCAAGATTGTCCCTAGACTATTGATTCAAATATGAAATGCCTTCTCAAATGTGCAACTCACTATAAGCTCAAATGTGATTTTGGCATGGTAACTTTGCATGAAAATGGATGACGAAAATGACTTGTGAGAGGTTGTATTTATAGACTTTTGGAGAGGATTTTGATCCAAGGGTGGAGATTGATTGGAGAGATCAATGGTGGAGGATGAAAGTGAGGTGGAGGGCCTAGATTTGATCTTGGAAGATGGAGGGCTAGGAATAAAAGTAAATCTTTTATTCATTTTTGGGAAAGGGGTGAATAAATGAGGTTGGGTGAGATGGATTATTTGTGAGTTAAAAATTCACATGGGGAAGGGTAAAATGAATTAAAAATTCATTTGGGGAAGAGTGAATATGACATGTGTAAGGGATGTGTAAGAGGAGTAAATGTGATGTGTGATTTATTTGAATTTTAAATTTGGGAGATGTGGAGAGAAGTGCTAATGAGGATTTGACTTTCTTAATTAGGGTGATTAACCTAATTAATGTGGCTGGAATAAATTAGTAGAAAGATTAGAGGGGGGATAAGATTAATTAATTAGTGATTTAATTAATTAATCCTAAGGCTAGGATGGGATAGGCTAGAGTAGGCAATTAAATAATAGCTATTTAATTATGTAGGGTAGGGATAGGCTAATTAGTAGGCTGGATTAATTAGTTAACATGGTTTTAACTAATTAATTGGATTTAGGGAAAATGGGGATTTGATTTAATAAATTTTGCATATTTATTAAATCATTTGGCTAAGGTTTGGACTATTGAATTAATAAAATTAATTCAATTTTGGGATAAAATGGTGTGGATTTAGAAAATGAACGGGGTGATTAATTAAATAAAAATTTAATTAATTAGTTGGAAAGAGAATTGGTAAGTTTAGGGGTGTCAGGAATCAGTTTGGTGGTCGAGACATTTTTAGGTGTCTACAGCAGTATCTTCAAAAATTATCTTATGCAACTTATCTTTACATCCTTTCATATCGTATGGCTCCAAATCATCACAGGCCATCACCAGAAAATCTTTCAGAGTGTCATTTATTTCATAAATAAGAGCCAATATGTTCTCATCTGCTATTTTGTAGGCCTCCCTGATGCTGCCAAAGACTTCCTTTCTCAACCTTATTTGTTGATACCAGTCAATGGCTTTGTACGATCTATCCCCTATCAAAATATTTTAGACAACAGTGTCTGAGCAGGCAAGTCTCTGATTGCTTGCACTTGAGGAAATACCTGAGAATAATATTCATCAAAAGAATCACATTCCTCATGCAAGTCTTTCCAACGTTCCCGAAGTTGGACCAAATTCTTATGAAATTTAGCTGCGTCATCAATTGTCTCACATCCCTTCTCGCACACTCTGATCATCCACTTTTGAGTGACTTTGGATAGGGTCCGAACTTCACTGAGCTTGGACATTTCATCTCTTGACAAAAGAATGGGCACTATCCTTATCTCACCATCAGAATCTATGGGTTTTATAAAAAACTACAAGCATGCTCAGAGCTACTCATTCTACTGCTTCGGCTCTTTATTTAAGAGTTCATCCTTATCCAGCTATTCTAGGATTGAAGTAACATAACCTTTGAATTTATCAACCTTCTGAGATCTTGTAGCTGGTCCCAAGTTCACAGTTGTTATGGTATAATCTTCTACTCTAACATGTTCCCTATTGGCATTAACTGGTGGGATAGCTACTTCAGCTATTCTGGATCTAGTTTCATCCCTGTAAATCCTGGATTGTACTTTTGCTTTCTTCTGTTTCTTTGGCTTTTGGGCATGCAACAAAATGACACTTAGATCTAGTTTTATTATCTCTACCTGGGGCTCTGGGTATACCATCCTGCTTTGCAACCAGTCAGGTGTTGAGGAAGAATGCTCTTTAGGCCCATCAAGATCTTCATTATTTGTATTAGGTGGCCCCTCAAGTAGCCTTTGCTCCTGTTTTGATCCTTTATCTAAATCATCTTCCTCCTCTGCAAGATTCCTCCACTTCACTAGTACATCTTTCTGTGCTGCCCCCAAGATTACTTCGGTTTGGTTCTTTTTCGGAGGACTATCTAATACTTCAATTATTTCTGCATTTGTTGTTTCAGTTAAAGGTTCATCAAGTATCTTGTTTTCTATCTCTGCAAATACATTCTTCTCTGGCTCTTCCTCTTGAAGGCCATGTTCAGCACACACTTTCTCAATGCTCGACAATAATGGCACAGCCAGGGGAGTTGAATCTTGGTCTAGTACATCTTGTGAGATAGGAACAACAGATGAAAGGGGACTGGCATTTGAAGGCAAACGAACTTGTGTCAAATTGGCAAATGCAACAGACCCCAAAGCTGGTGAGATGGAAGAAGTTGATAGGATGGAGGAAATGACAATAGGTGAGGTGAGGGATAGAGTGGGCAAAGGGAGTGAAGGTGAAACAATGGTAGAAATAGGAGGTAGTGCAAGGGAAGTAGAAAGTGAAATAGAAGAGTTGGTGGGTAAGGATGTGGTAGTGACAGAAGAACATAAGGTGGTAGCAATGGAGGAAATGGGGCTGCCAAGAGTGCTAGAGGCTACTGCCAATGGATAAGAGACAGTTGAAATTGCAATGGAGGGTAAGGTAGCAGCAGAGACATCTTCCTGAACAATGGTTATTGAGGAAGTAGGTGCAATAGTGGAGACAACAGAGGAAGATGTAGTAGTAGAAACCATTGGAGAAAGTACAGCAACACTCACACTTGGGGCAGCAGGAGGTGGAGAAGTTGGCAAGTTTATACTATTAGCAGTGGCAGCAGCAGCAACTTCTACTGTTTTACTAGTATCTTTCTATTGGATTTAGGACAGACAACTGAGAGGGGGGGTGAATCAGTTGTCCAAAAATTTCTTTCAATTATTCACTTAAATCCTTTATCTAATTCAGCAGTATAATGATAAATTAATCATAGAAACATAATACAATAATTCAAGAGCATTAACACATACAACGCCAAGATTTTTGATGTGGAAAACCCGATTAAGGGAAAAACCACGGGGTGACTAACCCAAGATTGTATTCTCTATTAGAAGAATAGGAAGAACAAAATGGCACATGCCAATTAGGGCTTACTGCTCGAGCACATTGCTCATAAGAGGCCCACTGCCTACAGGAGACACACTATCTACAGAATAATAAGTATTACATACTTGAACTGAAGAATAGCATCTTCAACATGCTTGAGTCATTTCCATTTAAGTTCAATACTTATGCTCTACCTTTTCGTTATGCTCCTCTCTACCACCCTCTCATTTTCCTTGCACCTTTTGAAATGACTTTACAACTCCTTATTTATACAAGACATCGACTTAGGAATAATCATCCAAGTCGGCATACATTACAGAGCAACTACATAAATACAATATGACTAATTACAAAAAGACTTCATGTGGCTCAACACACTGTCGGCCACACATATCTGAGATTTCAATCTTTCTTTAGGAACACGCCATTCTTCATAGAACATCTTCAAGATCATCCGCAGGATGTGTAACTCATCCGGTCAGCTAGACTTTAGGAAGAAGTTGATAGGATGGAGGAAATGACAATAGGTGAGGTGAGGGATAGAGTGGGCAAAGGGAGTGAAGGTGAAACAATGGTAGAAATAGGAGGTAGTGCAAGGGAAGTAGAAAGTGAAATAGAAGAGTTGGTGGGTAAGGATGTGGTAGTGACAGAAGAACATAAGGTGGTAGCAATGGAGGAAATGGGGCTGCTAAGAGTGCTAGAGGCTACTGCCAATGGACAAGAGACAGTTGAAATCGCAATGGAGGGTAAGGAAGCAGCAGAGACATCTTCCTGAACAATGGTTATTGAGGAAGTAGGTGCAGTAGTGGAGACAACAGAGGAAGATGTAGTAGTAGAAACCGTTGGAGAAAGTACAGCAACACTCACACTTGGGGCAGCAGGAGGTGGAGAAGTTGGCAAGTTTATACTATTAGCAGTGGCAGTAGCAGCAACTTCTACTGTTTTACTAGTATCTTTCTATTAGATTTAGGACAGACAACTGAGAGGGGGGTGAATCAGTTGTCCAAAAATTTCTTTCAATTATTCACTTAAATCCTTTATCTAATTCAGCAGTATAATGATAAATTAATCATAGAAACATAATACAATAATTCAAGAGCATTAACACATACAATGCCAAGATTTTTGATGTGGAAAACCCGATTAAGGGAAAAACCACGGGGTGACTAACCCAAGATTGTATTCTCTATTAGAAGAATAGGAAAAACAAAATGGCACATGCCAATTAGGGCTTACTGCCCGAGCACACTGTTCATAAGAGGCCCACTGCCTACAGGAGACACACTATCTACAGAATAATAAGTATTACATACTTGAACTGAAGAATAGCATCTTCACCATGCTTGAGTCATTTCCATTTAAGTTCAATACTTATGCTCTACCTTTTCGTTCTGCTCCTCTCTACCACCCTCTCATTTTCCTTGCACCTTTTGAAATGACTTTACAACTCCTTATTTATACAAGACATCGACTTAGGAATAATCATCCAAGTCGGCATACATTACAGAGCAACTACATAAATACAATATGACTAATTACAAAAAGACTTCATGCGGCTCAACACACTGTCGGCCACACATATCTGAGATTTCAATCTTTCTTTAGGAACACGCCATTCTTCACAGAACATCTTCAAGATCATCCGCAGGATGTGTAACTCATCTGGTCGGCCAGACTTTAGGAAGAACACCATCATCCGGAAGTAATTCTTCAATTACAAGCTCAATCTTCAATGTGGACCACCAACACGAACTAGACACAATCCAAAGACCTCCACAAGCTTTCCTAAATCACCAAGAACATCCACACTACTTCTGTTCATTGAAATCATTCTCTCCTTTATCCAGAACCTCAAGAACATAGTCTGTCATATTGGAATAGATGCTTGCGGACCTCCAAACCGTGAACCAATTGGGTTGTCAATTCACATTGACTTCCTAAATACTCCACCAAATCCGTAGAACAAGATATTGCATTTCCAGATCTCACCGGACCTATCTGTGTCACTTTGTCACCACTAAACACCTGCCAGAACCAGTTTTACTTGAGTGGCCATAACTTCTTCAGATCTTCATGTGGACCTCTAAAATCTTTACTAGATCATATTAAGACACATATCTGCAAACACTTTAAAGCGCATCCTCTAATCTTCATCTTATCTGGGATCTTTACTTCACTGTTCTTCTCTGTTCCTAATTAGGTCTAATTTTCTCAATATCCTCAGCACACAGCTCATCCAATCCTTATCATCAATGTAATAGGAGTATGTTGACATCAATGACAACACCAGTTAGGGCCATACTTGCAAAAATCTCCCCCTTTGTCATTGATGTTAACATATGATGTGAAAAACTATTTTAACCATCAAGACAAGAACTTCTCCTTACTGACATAACTCCCCCTATCAACAACAACCACTCACATGTCTTCTCTTCCTTTACCACTCCCCTTTGATTAGTAACCACTTGTTTTTCACATGTCTTCTCTCCCCCTTTAACATCAATGGCAAAGGGCACATACTTGCATTACTTCAGAAACATATCATATGCTCCCCTGAGTAGCAGCTTCCCATCATCATTCTGGACCACAAAATATGACTATGAGATCCACTGGACTGATGCACATCAGTGCACCTTAATTTAGAACTAGAGGGGTAATAACCCCTAACTTCTCCCTGAGCTACTCAAAAGATTCCTTAGGTAGAGGTTTAGTAAAAATATCTACAATCTGATCCTTGGAAGGAACAAACTCCAATATGACTTCCTTCTTGTTCACTTGCTCTCTCAAAAAGTGCAACTTAATGGATATATATTTAGTCTTTGAATGCAACACCAGATTCTTTGATATGTTTATTGCACTTGAATTATCACAAAAGATTGTGATAGGTTCCTCATACTCCACTCTGATGTCTCTTAGCATTTGCTTCATCCACAATACTTGAGTGCAATTACCTGTTGCTGCAATATATTCTACTTCTGCATTGGACAGATATATTGCCTCTTGTTTCTTGCTTAGCCAAGAAACCAATATCTTCCCCAAAAAGAATGCTCCACCACTGGTACTCTTTTGGTCATCCACATCTCCTGCCCAATCCGCATCTGTGTATGCTTGAAGAGAGAAATCATGATCTCTAGGATACCACAAACCATACTCAACTATCTTTTAGATATCTAAGAATCCTCTTGATTGCCATGACATGAGATTCTCTAGGATCAGCTTGGAATCTAGGAACAAGACCAACAACATTCATAATGTCAGGTCTAGTTTGAGTGAGATACAATAGTCCTCCAGTCATTGACCTGTACTTTTTCTGATCAGCCTTAGGAGAGTCATCATCTTTTCTTAATTTACATCCGGTTGTCATGGGAGTATTCATTGGTTTTGAATCTTCCATCCCAAATTTTTTCAACAATTCTTTCACATATTTGGTCTAAGAAATGAAGATTCCTTTCTTTGTTTGAGTGATTTGCAAACCCAAGAAGAAATTCATTTCCCCAACCATGGACATCTCAAATTCACTTTTCATTTGATTTGCAAAGGTTTTGCACATACTATCTCTTCCTCCAAAAATGATATCATCAACAAACACTTCAACAATCAAGATATTTTCATGATCAATTTTGAAATACAAATTACTATCAACAGTACCTTTGTTGAAACCAATCTTCAAAAGATGCTTATCCAATCTTTCATACCAGGCTCTTGGGGCTTGCTTGAGTCCATACAGTGCTTTCTTCAGCTTGTAGACCATATCACCATGATCAGACAATTGAAATCCATCTAGTTGCTTAATGTAAACTTCTTCTTCCAAGTCACCATTCAGGAAGGCAGACTTGACATCCATCTGATATACTTTGAAATCCTTGAAGGCAGAAAAAATAAGAAATAATCTGACTGCTTCAATTCTTGCCACCAGAGTAAAAATTTCTTCAAAATCAACTCCTACTTGGGAGTAACCCTTGCAAACCAATCTAGCTTTGTTTCTGACTACTTCACCATCTTCATTCAGTTTATTCCGGAAGACCCATTTGGTTCCAATCACATTCTTATTTTTAGGTCTGGGAACAAGATCCCAAGTGTGATTTTTCTAAATTTGCATCAGCTCTTCCTCCATTGCTTTAGTCCAGTTTTCATCATTGTAAGCTTCATTCACTGTCTTAGGTTTAATATTTGAAATCAGACAATACTCTTCTGAATCTTGAGCAATCCTTCTTCTTGTTTGTACACCTTTGCTTTTATCACCTATGATTTGATCTTCAGAGTGATTCAGTCTTACATACCTGGGAACTTTGGGAGTTTCTTGCACTTCTGATTCTTGAACAAGTTCATTCAAACTTATCTCTTCTTCCTCATTTATCAGATCAGTCTGAATCTAAATTTTAGAGGGGGCTTAGACTTCTTGAAAAAAAACATCATTTTGATCATCTTCATCATATTCATAAAACCTTGAGGGTTTTTCAATACCTTCATCAACCTTCACATTTGTACTTTCTACAATCTTCCTTAATCTCTTGTTATAACACTGATATGCTTTGCTTTGAGTAGAATAACCCACGAATATTCCTTCATCACTTCTAGCATCAAATTTTCCTAGATCTTCATCTCTTTTAATGTAACATTTGCTACCAAAGAATCTGAAATACCTTACAGTGGGAGCGATGCCAAACCAAAGTTCATAAGAAGTCTTACAGGTATTGCTTCTGAGTTGTACTTGATTGAGAGTATAGACTACAGTGCTTACAGCTTCTCTCCAATAGATCTGAGGAACATTTGCTTCCATCATCATGGTTCTAGATGCTTCCTGGATGGTCTAGTTCTTTCTCTCCACTACTCCATTCTGCTATGGAGTCCTAGGAGTAGACAACTGTCTTTTTATTCCATGTTTGTCATAGAATTCTATGAACTCACCAGATGTGAATTCTCCACCTCTATCAAACCTTAGACATTTTAATTTTAATCTGGTTTCATTCTCTACCATAGCCTTGAATATTTTGAATTTCTCAAGAGCTTCTAATTTCTCTTTCAGAAAAGTCACCCACATCATTCGGGAATGGTCATCAATTAATAACATGAAGTATCTATCACCTTGCACACTCTTGATTCTTGTCGGACCACATACGTCAGTATGAACTAAGTCTAATAATCTAGTAGAGGATTGTTCCTTGATTTTGAATGGGATTTTGCTTTGTTTACCCAACTGACATTCTTTGGACAAACTATTTGTAGGCTTAACCAATCTTGGAAGATCTCTTACAGCCAGAGTGTTGCTTATTTTGATGATATTATCAAAATTCACATGACACATTCTCCTATGCCACAACCAACTCTGATCAATTTGAACAAATAGACAACTTTTACCAGTACCAACTAAGTGGAAGATATTACCTTTTCTTTGAGTACCGAATGCAATCTCTGTTCTAGAACTTTCAAAGATCTTGCATTTTCCATTCTTGAATCGGAGATCATAACCTTTGTCCACCAACTGTCCAACACTGAGAAGATTGTGCTTCAGACCTTCAACATATAGTACATTACTGGTTTTGTTCTTTCCATCAAAAGAAATGGTTCCTCTACCTTTGATTCTGCCAATAGAATTATCACCAAACTTTACCACTCCTCCTTCATACCTTTCCAAATCTATGAATTTATTTTTGTCACCTGTCATATGGTGAGAGCATCCACTGTCAATGACCTAATCATCATTTTCTTCAACTTGGGCAGCCAGAGCTCTTTCTACAATTTTATGATTGATAGATTCAGAGGGCATTGGATCTTCTTCCTTGATGGCAATAAACACCTAGTCACTTCTAGATTTGTTTCCTGTCTCTAATTCATCATCTGTTACTCCTTCATTATCATCATCTTCATGAACATAGTAACAATTCTTTTGGAACCATGATCTGTTAGGATTTGGCCTTGAAAATTTTTTTAGACACCTTGAGGCAAAATGACCAATCTTATTGCAGTTAAAACACTTAAAAGGCATTTCTCCCTCATACTTACCAGATCCTCTTGGCAGTCTTTTTGCAATAAAGGCTTCAAGTTGAGCAGCTTCTGCTTCATATTCTTCCAGGTCTTTTCTTTCTTTTTCATACCATGATAGTTTCCTTGAAGAGTTCTCTCCCGGAACAAACTTTTGTTTTCCTTTTACAGTGGCACTAGCTTTGAATGCAAATTCAGTCTTAGTGGGTGCATCTCCAAACTTGGTCAGTTCAAATGCAGCCAATTTACCAACCAATTGATCTCTGGTGATACCTGATGAATTCTTCAATAGCAACAACCTTATATTTGTAAGAATCAGGAAGAGATCTGAGAACTTTGCCAACAATCTCATCTTCCTCCAAGATTCCACCAGCACATCTAATGCCACAAACAAGTTCATTTACTCTTGGCATAAATGAAGTGATATTTTCATCTTCTCTCATCTTCAGGTTTTCAAATTTTCCTTTCAGACTTTGTAGCTTGGCACATTTAAGATACTTGTCTCCTTCATGCAGAAGTTCTAGTTTTTGTTAAATCGCATATGTAGTTTTTAGATTAATAACATTTGTCAGCTCTGAATCAGATAAGGCACTTAGAAGAGCTTCTTTAGTCTGCAAATTATTTTCAGCATCTCTGATTTCATCTACGGTACCGCAGACCATTTTGTGGAGGATCATATTTCTTTGAAGCCATGATTTAATACTGCATTCCCATACATTGCAAGCGACATTCCATGCAACTTTTCCAAAGAGTGAAATTGGTTCCATCAAACCTCAGACTATCCTTCTTGTAGGATGACATCCTGGATCTCCTCAAGTGGTTAAGCTCCTTTTAGAGGAACTTGGCTCTGATACCAATTGTTGGATTTAGGAGAGACAACTAAGAGGGGGGGGTGAATCAGTTGTCCAAAACTTTCTTTCAATTAATCACTTAAATCCTTTATCTAATTTAGCAGTATAATGATAAATTAATCATGGAAACATAATGCAATAATTCAAGAGCATTAACACATAAGACACCAAGATTTTTGACATGGAAAACCCAGTTAAGGGAAAAACCACGGGGTGACTAACCCAAGATTGTATTCTCTGTTAGAATAATAGGAAGAACAAAGTGGCACATGCCAATTAGGGTTTACTACCCGAGCACACTGCTCACAAGAGGCCCACTGCCTACAAGAGACACACTGTCTACAGAATAATAAGTATTACATACTTGAACTGAAGAATAGCATCTTCACCATGCTTGAGTCAGTTCCATTTAAGCTCAATACTTATGCTTTGCCTTTTTGTTCTTCTCCTCTCTACCACCCTCTCATTTTCCTTGCACCTTTTGAAATGACTTTACAACTCCTTATTTATACAAGACATTGACTTAGGAATAATCATTCAAGTCAGCATACATTACAGAGCAACTACATAAATACAATATGACTAATTATAAAAAGACTTCACGCGGATCAACACACTGTCGGCCAAACAGATCTAAGACTTCAATCTTTCTTTAGGAACATGCCATTCTTCACAAAACATCTTCAAGATCATCTGCAGGATGTGTAACTCATCCAGTCGGCCAGACTTTAGGAAGAACACCATCATCTGGAAGTAATTCTTCAATTACGAGCTCAGTCTTCAATGCGGACCACCAACACGAACTGGACACAATCCAAAGACCTCCACAAGCTTTCCTGAATCACCAAGAACATCCACACTACTTCTGTTCACTAAAATCATTCTCTTCTTTATCTGGAACCTCAAGAACATAGTCTGTCATCACTGTCATATTGGAATAGATGATTGCGGACCTCCAAACCACGAACCAATTGGGTTGTTAATTCAAATTGACTTCCTAAACACTCCACCAAATCTGTAGAATAAGATATTGCATTTCCAGATCTCACCAGACCTATCTATGTCACTTTGTCACCACTGAACACCTGCCAGAACTGGTTTTACTTAAGTGGCCATAACTTCTTTAGATCTTCATGCAGACCTCTGAAATCTTTACTGGATCATATTAAGACACATATCTACAAACCCTTTAAAGCACATCCTCTAATCTTCATCTTATCTGGGATCTTTACTTCACTGTCTTCACTATTCTTCTCTATTCCTGATTAAGACTAATTTTCTCAATATCCTCAGCACACAGCTCATCCAATCCTTATCATCAATGCAATAGGAGTATGTTGAGATTAATGACAACACCGGTTAGGCCCATACTTGCAACACTTTCATTCTAGCTTTCTTCATTTTCGACCTGTTGTGATGTTCACAACATGCCCCATTATGCTCCTTAGCAAAATGGGGACCCCTGCTGTTGCTTTGCTTTTTGCTTCTGCTTGTGTTGTTTTGCTTGGTGGTAAAGGGAAAAAAGAGTCAAATTTGCAAACCTTGTTAAAAATATAGAAAAATACATTTTCAGTACCCTTGCATGATATGGTTGGATTCCTTGTGAAAAATGAGCCAGGGTTGCTTTTTGAACCATCTTAAAATTCGCCATATTTTGCAAGTTATGATCATTTTAGTAAAATGTACATTTAGGTTTGTCTATCGCTTTGCACATACAAAGTCCTTTGTATGTACAAAGTCATATTTTTTATACTTGGTCGCTTTTGCTTTCAGGTTCATATACAAGGCCAGTTGTATGTACATTCGAGCTTGTATATTGGGAGATACAATGCAAAATATACATGGTCGGACCCGAAATTATTATCAAAAACTCAAAAATCGTTGTATATTCGGGCTTGTATATTTTCATATACAAGCGGAATATGCAAGCAAAATATGCAGGGCACTGTTCAACATACATGGCACTATTCACATGCAGAGTGCGAAGTATATAGGTGAAAACATGCAATGTTGGACCCGAAAAGATTATCAAATGGAGAAAATTCCTTGTATATTCGCGTTTGTATATCGCGATATACAAGGCTATATATACAAGCACAATATACATTAGGAAATATACAAGGGCAGAACTCAAGGGCAATTGGAATCTGATTAATTGCATGTATATTTGTGATATACATAGGTTTTAAATGGAAAAGACTTAGCTGAAGGAGGAAAAGGATATCGGCAAGTCTCTCGCTAATGAAATGAACATCGGCATAACGATGGTCATCGGCACAGAAGGTTTGGAGTTCGCCGATGGGCGAACTCTCGCCGATGGCAAACAACAAAGAAGGGGTCGTCGGTAGGAGTCAGGCCGACGAAGGCACATCGATGAAATGAAGGTCATCGGCGGAGAAAATATAGAGCTCGCCGATAGTATAAACTCTCGCCGATGAAGGGGAAAAACAAGCCGACAGAGGAGAAAACAAAGGAAAAAACAAAGAGAGAAAAGGGCCATCGACCAAACAGTGAATATCAACCAATATGTTTTTTGGCCCGCCGATGACGATTCTCACGCCGATGGGCGGGAAATGCATAGCGATGGAAATTTTAAACTATATTTTTGGTGCCCGTGGCATTTTCTTGGTCAACGATAGTTGACCCGATGGTTTTGAGCAGTCTGTATGCGTTTTTGAATGCGTTTTGGAGGTTTTTTGGACCTGATTTCCATATTTTTTTGCACAGTCACCTGGATTTAAACTTTATTTTAATCTCCTGCTATTTATTTGATAAATTGATACTTATTGCTTGTCTTGTCTTGCAGGCTTGCAATTGAGGAAGCAGCTGGAACTTCAACACAGTGACATCATGGAGGAAGGAAATCTGATCTCAGGAGCAGGAGGCTAAGGATGAAGTGCGAGGAAGTCAAGGCCATTCAAGTGAAGGACAAAGTTGCAGCTGAGAGCATTATTGCAACAGACAAATAGAAGTTATTGCCAAGCTGCCGGAACTTCTCAGAAGGGGCAATATTTCACCCAGATTTGACACTGCTCAGAGATATTTTGGAGGACTGGTTCATCTGTATTTATTGCTATAACCAGGGGTTTGAACCAGAGGTAGTTAGGTTTTTTTTCTGTAGTGAGGACAACCAAAAAGTCTATATATTGTGCCTCTCTACACTGTAAATACTTTACAACAAGGGCTACAATAGGGATTTTAGGAAAACACAGCAAGTTAGCTTAGTTTAGATTAGAAGTAGAAGAAGGAGGTCGCCTGTTTGTCTACAGTAAGGTGCGCGTGGAATGTCTGGCTGCCTTACTGTATCTGTAAAGCTTGTAAGTTCTCTGTAGTATGATCAATGAAACTAAGAGTCATTCCTACATTGTAAATCATGTATGACTATTCGTTTCTAATACAATAGAATCTAGAGTTCTACATCTATCTTCTGAGCATTCTCCTGCTCTTCTTTGTGTTTTGAAATATTTTCTTTGAGAGCTTGCAATTTTAAATGTATGTTTGTGAAAATGCTCAGAACTTGCATTTAAGGTTTTTACTATGGATTTGATCAAATTACTGTAGTGTTTACATAGTGCATAACAGAAACAATTAGATCCTTCGGTAGATTAAATGAGGTGTAGATTAGATCTTTCTAACTTTTCCCAACCCATCTGAAATATTTAGCTGAAAAACGTAGAAATCTAAAGGAAATTGTCTCAAATTTGAAGAAGCATGCATAACAGAGTTAAAAGTAGACAGTTTTCATAAATGTATAAAGGAGAAGGCTGCAATAATTCAAGAAAACCATCTGAACTTGCAGCACAGTAACACTTGTATGCAAATGAACAAAATACTTGTTGAAATCTATGATCTTTTTGCATATTCTTAGTCCATTAAACCACCAAACAACCCTAAACTACGTAAGGCCCCTTGAACATTACAGCTTCACATTGACCAACCGAACCATTGTAGACTTGGGATTAGTTGAATCTCAAATGATTCCTTCTTATCTTTCAAGTATAGTTTCAGTTCATTATATGTGAATTTTAACTTATTGTTATGATTGCATCAAAACAATCATCAACAGTTTTCTGATGCTAGGAAGAAGGCTGTATATTGCAATCATCAACACGACCCTTCTCCTAGCCCACTAGGTAGGTCTCTCTTCTTTGAAGCTCTTGTCCTAGTGGAAGGAGGCATATCCTTCTTTTGAGTCTTTGGAGCAGCCTTCTTACTTTTTTGTGCTTTGGCCTTTTCTACCAAGGGTATGTGATCTTTGCTGTCTGATTTCATGGCAGGTCCTTGGGTCGGCTCTGCTTCATTGGTTATTTCTATGGGTTCATCTTCCTCTCCTCCAGACTCTTTCTCAGACTCAAGCTCAGTATATGTGAGTTGTATCCCTTGTTTCTCCAAGGCAGCAATCTGACCTCTTACCCATGCTTTACTTAGTCTGATTGGTTCTTTCATCACAACATCAAGGGAGCTTTCCTCTACATTAGCCCAATTTGGCAAGGGAATTGGTTGGTGATATTGTGCCTCCCTGGCACCTCTGTGCATCACATTTTCATCATCTTCCAGTTGATCAGGCACTGCAATAATATGAAACTTTCTTATAAATGCCAATGATAATCTAGAGTGGGCTTTCTTCATGACCTCATAATCATCCAAGCAATTTGCCCAAAAATCCTCTATATGCATCTTATGAAATAACTTCTTACTCACAAACCTCTCCATTACTTTATTTGGATCAAAATGGTCTCTTTTGTTATAGTAGTGGAGGTTGAGAAGTTGGAGCTCTGTATCAGAGTGCTCAGCTGCTCCCAATGAAGCACATGCATAGTTTCCTCTACCCAACAAAATAGGGAATTGAACATTTGTTCTATGCAGGTGCTTAAGCTTTTCACCACAAGTTATCAATTGTCTAGACAACTCCAAAAGAATTACCTTATCCGTGGGGTACCTAGGTAGCCTATAGGCCATCCTAGCGAAGCCTTGTATTCTCAAATATGTGAACTTCTCAGACTGTATATACCACCTTCCATACCTAGTGACTTCATTCATGGCTTTAGTGGATATCCTTAGAGCTGTGTTGCCTTGTAATAACCTAGTTATGTACATAGAAAGGCATCATTTACCCTCTTATAATGCATAAGAGATTGTGTCAATGTGATTTGTGTGTAGCATTCATAGACCTTAATTTGAGTTTGCTCATCATTTCCCACTTCCCCCACCTTGTACAGTCCAGCATAATGATTCTTCCTTGCCAATGCATAAACTACATGGGATGTCCATATGAAGAATCATTTCTCTTTGAAGTTATTGAATGCCTCATGGATGTTATCACTTAGGATTTGGGCCCAATGGAACTTAGTATCTTTCATTATCTCCTCAATTATAAAGAACATCCATCCCTCGAAAGTTGATGTTGCAAGTAATCCATATATCCTACTCAACAAGGTTACTAGATCTCATATTTCATCGTGAAAGTCACTCCTATACAGCACCTGAGGAAACTTAACCAAGGCAGACCTTTTACTCTTTTCCCACTATTCATTCATGTGTTTTATGCATCTATTTTCATCTTTCTTATAGGTGGCCTCTGAATCTGCCTTATCTGGCATGGTCATCACTAGATGCCATGGGATGCCAAAGATTTCAGCTAAGGAGGGTGGACTTAGGTCAGTTAACACTTCTCCACTGGTAGTTTGTATTGTTCTTATCATGATGTCATATCTATCTGCACAAGCAACAATCAACTCTACACATTAAGCTGACGTGGGGAAGGCAGCAACTTCTACAATCCCACTATCCTTCACTTTCTTGGCTCTCAGGGTTGGATTTGGGCCAAATACTCTAAGTCTAAAATCATCTAGGTCAATATGACCTAGGTCTGTATCTCCCACATTCTTCCATCCAGAATAAATCCTTATTTTCAGAGGAATACCTTTGAACTCGTACCTCATGGCTTGAGCTCGTGCAGTCATCTAACCTGCAGGACTGTACCTTATAATTCTGGATGCCTCTGAGATGTTTTCTAACTCCTAAGTTTAAAATCTATGATTATCAAGTTGACTACTCCACTATTAGGCCATACTATGCTAAATAGGTTTAATATGCATTTACTAAATCACCACTATATGCTTAATGAAAAACACCTTGGTCTAAATTTCATTTATCACAAGATCAAAAGATAAGGCAATCCTATACACATGCAATAAATATTCTAATGCTACAAAATCCTAGTTAAAACATGTAGGACATCACAATTTGCTAAGTGTAGTCATTATTTCCCTCTCACTGACATTTTCCCTTTTAAATTTTCCATTAAAACAGTTATTTTATCAAGTTTGCACTAGTTTTTGGGTCAACTGACCTGCAGAAGGAAAAGCACTAATTTCGAGGTCAATCGACCTGGTGGGGAAATCAGGGTAGTCTGACCAATTGATTTGTTTGTGTTCATGTCATCACAACATCTTGCAGGGGTTTCATGGTCAACCGACTTGCGCAGGTTTTGGATGAGACTGACTTAAATTAGTCATTGGGGGTCGGTCGGTTATGAGTTCAGCACAAGTCAATCAAAACAACTTTACCACCTTTGTGTGGGTTTTGATGTCACCTGACCTTGCAGAGTTTTCGAAGGTGACTGACAAAGTCGGTGAAGGCACATTTTGGCGCAAGGTCGGAGGGGGTTGATTTCGGCACAAAATTATCTTTCTACAGTTGGCGGAGGTTTAGAGCATTGCGGACTTTGCGGAACATTTCATTTCATCTGACCTAAGTCAGAGAGGAGACCTTTTAGCGCAAAGTCAGAGCATCAAACTTTTAGTGCAAAATTGATTTAGAGTCCCGGTGGGGGTTTTCTAAGCTGCTGACTGACCCGATTGATCACAATGTTTGAAGGTTAGTCAGATGTGTTTTCAACACAACTTTTGAATGTAGTTTTTCAGGTCTTAACCTATTTCTTGCTTGTTTCGTTGATCAATTCTGTGTGCCAAGGCGAGATTTTTGTTAGGGTTTGACGAATATCAATTTTCACTTTGCACACGGGGAAGGTTTCGGAAGATGTTCCTAAAATGCTATCTTCCATCTATTTGACCTTAGGGTTTTATAGCAAATAATTCAAAAGGAAACCCTAGTTTATGTGCTCTAAAATTCTATCATTCATGCATTTTCCGTGCGTTTTGAAAGAGAATGCACTTGATTTTAAAATCCTGAAACCCTAATCAATGAAAACCCTAAGCAAAGAGAGAAAAGGGCTCCTACCTGGTTCGCAAGGGATGAAGCGAGTTGATCATGCAGGCAAAGGGGAGGTCTCTAGGTTGAATCCACAAGCTGCGCAGAGAGATTGATCTTCACCAAAGAGCTTCTTCAAGTGTTTATGCGGTGTAAAATGAGCTCAAAAATCACACAAAATCCCCTTTTATTCTCCTGGATTAATTGTCATAAATGCAGAGGGTACGAGAGTGTTAGTCGCAACATTCGATAGAATATTAGGGTTTGCGCGGAATTAGGTTACCTCCGACTTGGAGGGGCTTTGAGGTGTCACAGATTTAATCGGTAGATAACATTCTTAGCGCAGAGGTGATCCATGCACTATAAGCACTTTGCGAGGCTTTGGGGATCTTTAGACTTGCAGAGGTTCTGGCATTCCCTGACTTAGTTAGTGTATGAACATTATAACACAAAGTTGGTGGTGGTTAGTTTTAATGCTAAGGTTGATGAATGTGAAAAGTAGCACTTAGGTCGAAGGCAATGAATTCCAGCGCAAAGGTTAGATAGAGGGCATTTTAGCGTAGAGGTTGGATGGAAGCAATTTGAGTGTAAAAGACACTCAGACTTAGTTTTATGAAATGCAAACATTTGGACTCAGTAGATTTTGGAATGACCTTTTAACATCAAATTTTGTAACATGGCTAGAAATGCATTTGATCATCTTGACTACTTAGGAGATAGAAAACCTACCTGATACTCTAAGCCAAAATTTGCAAGAGGGGGTCCCTATTTTTTGAAATGGGGCGTGTGTGCAAGGCACAACAGTACCGATATGTGCAAAAAATGGAATTGAGAAGATATTACAAGAGATATTGGAAGTAAGTATTATCCATCATAGTTAGAGTGAATATTCCTTTCTAGTGGTGATGGCATGTAAGAAGGATGACACTTGGTACATGTGCCCAAACTATAGATAACTCAACAAATACATCAACAAATATAAGTTTCCTATTCTAGTCATTGATGATTTGTTATATGAACTAAATGTAGCTATATTTAAAAAATACATGATCTTAGATTAGGTTATCTCCAAATTAGAATTAAGAAAGAAGATATTCCCAAGACAACATTTAGGACTCATGAGGGTCACTATGAGTTTTTGGTGATGCCACTTGTTACTAATGCTCCTTCTACATTTTCAAGTTTGATGGATTCCATCTTTAAGCCAATTTTGAGGAAGTTTGTATTATTGTTCTATGATGATATATTGATTTTATAGAAAGACATGGGAAGACCATTTGAACCATGTTGATTAGGCATTACAAATTCTCTAACAATATCAACTCAATGCTAAACCTTCTAAGTGTGTTTTTGGACTCAAAGAGGTGGAGTACTTGGGTCCATTTTGTCTTATAAAGGAGTCAAAGTTGATCTAAACAAAATCAAGGTTATGATGGAGTGTCTAGTTCCTAAAACCATTGAGAACTTGAGGGTTTTCCTAGCACTCACTAGATACTATAGGTGATTTATAAAAAGGTATGGTTGCAAAGTAGCACCCTTCATATCACTTTTAGAAAAGGATGCTTTATACTAGAATGAGGCAACTAATATGACATTTAAAAGAATGAAGGAAGCTATGTGTACCACTCTAGTTCTAGCTACACTAGATTTCACAAAAAAAAATTATTGTGGAGTGTGACACTTAAGGGAACAATATAGGAGTAGTTCTCATGTAAGTAGGTAGGGCCATTACTTTTCAAAGTCATTAGTTGAATGGTGAGAATCAACTCAAACCTATTTATGAGAAGGAAATGTTAGCTAGATTCTTCATGTAGTCAAATAATGGAGGCCATATCTAATGGGTAGAGACTTCAAAATAAAGATAGATAAGGAGAATAAGGATGATAAGGATGATGTATTATTGTGTGCCATTTCAATATTACAAACAAATTGGGTTGAAGAAGCGAGGTAAGTGGTAGCAACATGTCACTACCTAGAATCTCATTTAACAGTTATAGAATGATTTGAGAAGATTAAATAAGTTTTGTTGGAAGGGAGACTTCATGTTGTATAAAGAGAGACTATACCTATTCAAAAATTCCACCCTCAAACAAAAGATTCTATAGGAGTTCCATGGTTCTCTGGTTGGGCGTCACTAAGTTTTTTTACAAATATATTGGCAACTCAAGCAAAATTTGTTTTGGGAAGGGCTTAAAGGTGATATTTCAAAAATTTGTGGTAGAATGCTTAGTATGTTAAAGAAATAAAGGTGAGACAATTAAGACCCCTAGTCTTTTGCAATCTTTGGTTATTCTTAGCCAATGGTGGGAAGAGGTCTCCATGGATTTTATTACAAGCCTTCCAAAGTTTGAAGGTAAGAGTGTCGTCATGGTAGTGGTGGAAAAATTACCAAATATACCCATTTTTGTGTCATCATGATAGTGGTGGAAAAAATTACCCAATACACCTATTTTTATGCATTATCACATCCTTTTATAATAAGTACAGTGACAATAACATTTATAGAAAATATACAGAAGTTACATGGTACCATAAAAGTTTATTTTATAGTTTATTTTATTTTTTCAAAACATGCTTGATATGTTCAACAATGAAAAGTACATGAAAACTAATTGAAAGCTTGGGAACTCTATAATTATGTAAAAGTTTATAGACGACAGTAATTTCTCATAAAGAATCAATGTGGACATAATGACTGAATAGATTCTAGATAAAATGGTTTTTGATTTTTACATTGGAATAAACATAAGAGTTCATGTTCTTAGTTTTACAATGGGAAAAAAAAATTGTTATTAGTTGTGTTTGGCAGTACATGTAGTCATCAATATTCAAACTGGATCTGCTGTTCTATTACTGTTTCAAGAAATTGACAACAAAAGTAATCTCTCAATATTTTATCATGCCCAGACAATTGATTGTCCTAGGAAGCTTTAGTATGCTTATTGATTGACATGCCTTTAGATAATTTTCAATGTACTATCCAAACATTATTCAGTCTGTACAGAATTCTTGTTTCCTTCTTCCAGGGATCTGTTTTTAGGCTTGTACCATTGCATATAAGCTGGCAAATTCTCTATGGTTGGGAATAGGGCTGTACCCAGACAAGTTGTGGTGGGTTGTTTTTGAATTTTTGAAATAGTAGATCGAGTGGACCCTTTTGATATCAAAATAACTTTTGTGAAACTTATTATCCTTTCTAATTCAAGGTTTTATTATTAATCTTTGAAATTGGAACTTGTACATCTCTCCATATTCAGGAATATATCATGAATAAAATGTGTGAAGTTTCTTTTAGTGACAAAAGGTTGAAGCAGAATATAATAATTTAGGATGAGTTCATGAATGATGTCACCACAGCCTGCAAAATAAACTGTAGACATAAGAATCAATGGAAGACTGTACATAGTAAAGCCTAAAAATTTGCTTGGTCGTTTGGCATACACCTCATACTTTCTAGATGGATTATTGTCGCTTTTATTGGGAAGGATTGTGCAGTCACAGTACTAACAGAGTTCGTAATCATCATCTCTCTAGAATAGTATTCAACTTTGTTTTTTCAGTGGATACAATCTGCTATACAGTATTGGCATCTTTACCTCTATTAACTTAAAAGGTATGTTGAGTAAGTATAATATATATTTTTTAAAATTTATTTTTAATGAATATTTCCTTTTTAATTTATATTAAAAAACAATAAATAGTACAATATTCATAAAAAAGGGGTAGGGTGGTAAAAAGACACACTCATGAAGTCTCAAAGGTTTAACAGGGGATCAAAAGCCTTAAACACAGGTGAACAAAATAATAAAGGGCCAAGTCCGAAGAAAACTAAGTAACAAGTGCAACACCAGTAAATATTGAAAGCATATCTAAAAGTAATTGTTTTATTATAAGATTGCAGAGATTAAAATTGTTTATACATAAATTTAGGTTAATTAAATAAGTTCAAACAATAAGCATACAATCAACTTATATTTATTAAATGAACAATAAATGTGAGAATTAAATAAGAGGATAGGTGCACTTACCTTTCAAAATAAAAACGAAGAATAAATGTTGATGTTGAGTAGAATCGAATCACTAAGGTATAGAAAATTAATACTCTTAGTTTGATGAATATTTCTAGTTTTGTGTAGTCTTAGAAACCTTTGTGGGTCAAACTTGAGTCTCTTGGGATAGAACTTGAGTCCTACAATAATGTCTTAATACATGGGGATGAACTATGACCCACCTAAATGATCTTTCATAAAGTTGTAGCAATGATCTCTTTACCTTTGCCTTCTTCTATATCTGATTTTGTCAAGGCAGTGTTTATAAGCACCTCAGAGGAGATTGTTGAATTGCTAGGGTCAAGTTCTTCTAGGTCAATGATGCAGAGGAAAATACTAATTCACCAATTGATGCAACAATGAGATACTAATCCATTCAAATCTGCAACACAACACTTAAACAAGCCTCTGAAAGAAAGCTAAAAAATAAAATGGAACAACAAATAGAAGAGAAATATGCACAATAATATTTATTCAATCTGAAATTTCATTACAAACTATGGAAGCATATGAGCTTCTGAGAGATACAATCCACACTTGCAAAGATTTTATTATGCTTTTATGGAGCATTTAATATTTTCTTCCATGATTTTTCAAAGATTCTCCTAATTTGAGCGTGGGAGTTGGAGGTTGCAGATTTTTTGAGATAATGGAGACATTATTGAGATGATTTGGACAATCTTTAAATTCTTATCATTCTAGATTTGAAAGGGAAAGTATCCCTCTGCGTCGGTCAACCCCTTGTTTGATTAGCTTTACAAATTTAAGCAAAATGATTGTAGACAAAATGTATAGACTTGTAGATGACCTAATATGATTCTAATGTAGACTAAGAGTCTTTGTCCCTTAGAAATGAAATGTGCTCTAGTACTTTTCTTCTTGTTGTTCTATGTATTTTACATATATTTCTTATGAATTAATTGTACATCAAGTCTCTTTAAATACCAAGAGATAACAACAGTTTACAAAAACATGTGTAAAGTCATCTCACAACAACTAGTGAAAAGGGGTAGGAACTTTGGAATTTAAATTTAAAAAAACTAAATTTCGGGTAAATCCCAAGTCACTTGTGATTGATATTGGGGCACTCATGATTGACCTAGAATAGTAAAGTGCTAAATTCGAGGTGGGGATTGAATGTCTCGATGTGAATTTAGGTTAAAAATGATGTACACAAATGGTGAATATGTAGAAATGGTTATGAATAGTGATGGGATAACGCTGAATGCATGGAAATAGGTGCAATTGAATGTGAAATGGATAAGGAAGTGCATCAAGTTGTGAGGGAAACTTAGCACAAGAGTGTGGTACATATAAATATGTAATTGCATTAAATCATTACGTCAAAATGGACCCAAGATTATATGGAAAAATGATTATAGCTGTGCAAATTTCACCATTACAAATATAATTTTAAAAAATAAAAAGTAATATTTAATTAGAGAATATTTTAAAATAGAATTATTTTTTCTAAAAGCTAATTAACTAAATCTCGTGAGATATGGAAAATTAATGTTTTTGATTAGTTCAACTTGAAAAGAGGGTCTAGAACCGTATATAAAACAGCCCCCAGGGCAACAAGCCTTAAACATGCCAGTAATAGTACATTGACAACACAATAACAATTGACAAAAAATGACTAACCAAAAACACCATAAACAAAAGCAAGAACTAAGGACTATCAGTAGTCCCAAACTTGACCAAAACTTGACCATGTCTTTGTAGTCACCAAGGCTATCGATCCCCACCTACTCAACTCTGTCATCCATATCCTTGACAATGACAAAAATCAATGTTGCCCGATGCAAGGCCTTGGTAGCAAATTCAACCACGGCCTTTCATTTTTTCTACATTTTCTCCATCTACAGCTTGAGTTTCCCCATGTCCTTGGTGGTCATGACACACAACAAATAGCTACCCTTTTTATCCAAGCCACCACCTTCCTCAGCAGTAACACCCAAGTCCTTTGACCTCGACTTATTAATGGAAGTGAAATGGCTCGCCCCTTCTTCCTCGTGCATAGACTTAGTTGGAGTTTCATCTTCCCCTTTCTCCATAGTTTTCTCCATGAATTCCGAGTCATGGATTTACTTAATGTTTATTAAGAAGTAATACTTAAGATCTTATAATTATATATTTTTAATATTTAAAATAAATTAATAGATTCTTTTCCAAATTTACGGTAAATAAAAGTAATAAGCAAATACAATTAGATTACCCTAGTTTATTAAGTTGAGTAAAAATAATTAAAAAATATATTTTTTTAGAATTGGCAAAGAGCATTAGGGTATTGATCTCCATTTGAAATGAGATGACACTTTGATGTAGCTTCTACTTGGTACTCCAATTTGGCTCTTGCTATCAGATCTAAGATAATGAAGCTTTGACAAATTGAAAGATGATTTGTGCTTAGTCCAAGTTCAATCATATAGTTGCAAAAGTGATCCTTGCACCTATAGTTCAATCTAATGTATGTAATTCTAAACTCTTGTTGTGGTATTGATCCTTGCACTTTTTGTAAAAATAGGTTCTCCTTTTTTATCTAAGATCGATGGTTCTTGAAGACACCATTAGAGATTTTGGTGCTAGGTATGAGAGGTGATTCCTCTCCTCCTACTATAACTAAAAAATTTGATCGATTTAATGATTTTGAACAAACTATAAGATGCACTAAGTAGAAATGTAAATGTTTATGCTCTCCTAGTGGTCTCAAATGTTGTAATGGCCTAATATGATTCTAATGTAGACTAAGAGTCTTTGTCCCTTAGAAATGAAATGTGCTCTAGTGCTTTTCTTCTTGTTGTTCTATGTATTTTACATATATTTAGTATGAATTAATTGTACATCGAGTGTCTTTAAATACCAAGAGATAACAACAATTTAATAAAACATGTGTAAAGTCATCTCACACAACTAGTGAAAAGGGGTAGGAACTTTGGAATTTAAATTTAAAAAACTAAATTTGGGTAAATCCCAAGCCACTTGTGATTGATCTTGGGGCACCCATGATTGACCTTGAATAGGAAAGTGCTAAATTCAAGGTGAAGATTAAATGTCTAGGTGTGAATGTAGGTTAAAAATTATGTACACAAATGGTGAATATGTAGAAATGTGTATGAATAGTGATGGGATAAGGTTGAATGCATGGAAATAGGTGCAAATGAATGTGAAATGGATAAGGAAGGGCATCAAGTTGTGAGGGAAACTTAGCACAAGAGTGTACTACATATAAATATGTGATGCAGGAGCATCCATGGTTCAAGATAAATCTTGTATCTACCAAAAACATTTGCATTTCAGTTTGTTTCTTTTTCCAGTTTAGTTCAGTCGATAGCAGTTTTTGTAGTTTGGTCTACATTCTACCATGTGTCATGCCCACATTTCACCTGCAGTTACCACACGCAAAACATGCATGTTATGTCCACATATGTCATGTAGACATGATACGAACTATCAAAAATTTTTCTTTACGACATGAAACCCTCCCCTCACACGCGTAAGCGTGCTTGGTTGCGTATGTTTTAAGTTGTCTAAATAATTGTTGCTACGGAATATATACTACACACGTGTGTATGTAGATGCCGTTCGCTAAGTTGAGTCGGTTCATTTTGCTTCATTTAGGGTTCTCTTGATAGGTAGTTGAACTCTGATTGGTTATCTCAATCTATTAAATTCTACCTCGCATTCCTTGTTTAATCCTCTATCGATTTGTTTTAAAACTTTGCTTATTTCACCATTTACGTATTTCTTAATTTATCTTTTTTATTTGCATTTAAATTTTATTCACATTAAATCATTTTCCATACTTGGTAATTCATTAGTAAAAAGGATTTACAACTCTAACAAAAATACAATATTCTTATAAACGAATTTAATGTAATTTGCTATTAGGGCAAATTATAATGGCCCCATTGAATTTCCCATATATATATATATATATATATATATATATATATATATATATATATATATATATATATATATATATATATATATATATATTCATATAAATATATATAATTTCCTTTTTAAAACTTGTTGTGGAAACTCCACTTATATATATATATATATATACTTATACCTATATAATTGTTGTTTTAATAAGAATAGTGGAAACTCCACTTATAGCCTAAAATCATTTTAATATAGAATACCAACTCATTGAGAAGAGGGTTAGATAACCCTAATTTTATTTGTGAGCTGAGTGTTTGTTTGTTTTGTGCAGGGTTTAATGGTGGAGTGGCAACGACGGATTTACAGAGAGCGGCGTGGCTATGGAGGTGGGTGGAGAGTGGTGCTTAGGGGAGCATCGATAGTGGAGGGTGATGCATGGGCCGCTGCTAGCAGCGGGTGAGGGACGACGGGGTCTGGCGTTTGGTGGCCGCATTGAGCAGCGGAAGGGGGCATGGTGGTTTGCGGAGGGAGGCCTGTGTAAAGGCCGTGGGGGTTATAAGGGGTTATTCCCCACACCCTCCATATATAACTTCGGTGGGGGTTATTCCCCCCACCCTCCTTTGTAATTTTTTTTTAAGACTGTGTAAAATTCGAACACAGCGAACTCTCTATTTTTATTTCTTTTCAAATTCATAATTTTTAATCAATATTAATTAAAAATAAATAAATATATATATATATTATGTCTATATCTCAATTTCACAAATACATTTAATTTTAAATTATTTTAAATATATATAAATATATATATATATATGTATATGTTGGATCTAGGGCATACAACTGAGAGGGGGGGGGTGAATCAATTGTATACAACTTATTCTTTTTTCAAACACTTGATTCTTTGTTGTTAGTTAGCAGCATATCAAATAATCATCCATGAAAGCATAATACATAAACACAAGAGCAGATAAGCATCAACACATTGAACATCAAGATTTTGACGTGGAAAACCCGGTTAAGGGAAAAACCACGGGGTGATTAACCCAAGAATTATTCTCTGTTAGAAGAAAAAAGAAAAATGAATGGCACATGCCAATAAGGGCTCACTGCCCGAGCACACTGCTCACAAAGAGGCCCACTGCCTACAAGGAGACACACTGTCTACAAAGTGATAAAAATCACAGTCTTGAACTGGAGAATGACATCTCTACCATGTCCGGATCAGTTCCAATTAAGCCCAAAAATCTCTGCTCTGCCTTTCACACGTTTCTTCGCTATGCCACACTCATCCACACACCACACATGAAATGAACTCACAAACCGTTATTTATACAAGACATCGACTTAGGAACAAACATCTAAGTCGGCAAACAACCATAGGAGTATCCGCAAGATGAATAACACATCCGGTCGGCCATCACAAGAACATTCGCAGGATGAACAACTCATCCGGTCGGCTAAACAGAGCAAGAACTTCATCCGGAAGAATAACTTCAATTCCGGGCTCTACCATCAATGCGGACCAACAACACAACCTAAACATGATCCAAGAACCTTCACAAGCCTGTCTGAATGTCCGGATACATCCGCACTTCCTCTACTTACTGGGATCTCTTGTCTTCCTCATCCGAAACTTCAAGAACACAGTCTGTTACCACTGTCATAATGCAAGAGGTACTTCCAGACCTCCAAATCATACACAAATCAGGATGACACATCACAAGGACATCCCAAACACTCCGTCCAATCCGCAGATTAGGATAATACAATTCCGGACCTCACCGGACCTTTTTGTGATCCTCTGTCACCTCTGGATACTTACCGGAACCGGTTCTATACCGACAGCCACAACTCCTTCAGATCTTCATGCGGACCTCTGAAATCTTAACTGAAGCATCTCAAGACTCATATCTACTAACCCTTTAATCTGCATCCTCCGGTTCTCATCCTATACAGTACATTTACCTTCTTCTCATCACTGTTCTTCACTGTTCCTGACTGAGGCTAATTTTCTCAATATCCTCAGCACACAGCTCATCAAATCCTTCTTGTCAATGCAATATGAGTATGTTGACATCAATGACAACACTGGCTCACCTCATACTTGCAACAATCTCCCCCTTTGTCATTGATGGCAACATATGATGTGAAAAACCATTAAGACAAGAACTTCAACTTTTCATATGTCTTCTCTTCCTTTACTGCTCCCCCTTTGATCATCAACCACTTATTTTTCACATGTCTTCTCTCCCCCTTTGACATCAATGGCAAAGGGCTCATACTTGCAATTCTCATACATCAGAATCATACCAGCTGCTCCCCCTTAGTTGCAGCTCCCCATTAGTCCGGATCACAAGATATGACTGTGATAGCCACCGGACTGATGCACATCAGTGCATCTTAGTTCATCACCGGAGGGGCCATGACCCCTAACTTCTCCCGGAGATATTCAAAAGAGTCTTTGGGAAGAGGTTTTGTAAAGATATCTGCAATCTGATCCTTGGAGGGAACATACTCCAATCTGACTTCTTCCTTGTTTACTTGTTCTCTCAAAAAGTGAAATTTAATAGATATGTGCTTAGTCTTAGAATGCAATACCGGATTCTTGGAGATATTAATTGCACTTGAATTATCACAGAAAATTGTGATAGGCTTCTCATATTCAACTTTGATGTCTCTTAGCATCTGCTTCATCCATAAGATTTGAGTGCAACTACCTGCTGCTACAATGTATTCTGCTTCAGTTGTAGACAGAGATATTGCATCTTGTTTCTTGCTTAGCCAAGAAACCAATCTCTTCCCCAAAAAGAATGCTCCACCACTAGTGCTCTTCCGGTCATCCACATCTCCTGCCCAATCTGCATCTGTGTAAGCATGAAGAGAGAAGTCCGGATCTCTAGGGTACCATAGACCATACTCAACTGTTCCTTTCAAGTACCTAAAAATTCTTTTGATTGCCATAACATGAGACTCTCTGGGATCAGCCTGGAATCTTGCCACAAGACCAACAGCCTGCATTATATCTAGTCTAGTTTGAGTGAGATACAACAATCCACCAATCATTGATCTATACTTTGTCTGATCTGCCTTTGGAGAATCATCATCTTTGCTTAACTTACATCCGGTTGCCATAGGAGTGTTCATAGGCTTTGAGTCTTCCATACCAAATTTCTTTAACAATTCTTTCACATATTTGGTCTGAGAAATGAAGATCCCTTCTTTTGTTTGAGTAATTTGTAGACCCAAGAAGAAATTCATTTCACCAAGCATAGACATTTCAAACTCACTTTTCATCTGATTTGCAAAAGTTTTGCACATACTATCTCTTCCTCCAAAAATGATATCATCCACAAACACTTCAACAATCAAAATGTTTTCATGATCAATTTTGAAATATAAGTTACTGTCAGCAGTACCTTTGTTGAATCCAATCTGCACAAGATGCTTATCCAACCTTTCATACTATGCTCTTGGGGCTTGCTTCAATCCATACAAAGCTTTCTTCAACTTGCAGACCATATCATCATTATCAGACAATTGAAAACCATCCGGTTGTTCAATGTAAACTTCTTCTTCCAGATCACCATTTAGGAAGGCAGACTTGACATCCATCTGATATACCTTGAAGTCTTTGAAGGCAGCAAATGCAAGAAGTAATCTGACTGCTTCAATTCTTGCCACCGGAGCAAAAGTCTCTTCAAAGTCAATTCCTTCTATTTGAGAGTAGCCTTTGCAGACCAATCTAGCTTTGTTTCTGATTACTTCACCAGCTTCATTTAGTTTGTTCCGGAAGACCCACTTGGTTCCAATTACATTCCTGTCTCTAGGTCTGGGAACAAGATCCCAAGTATGATTTTTCTCAATTTGCATCAATTCATCTTCCATTGCTTTGGTCCAGTTTTCATCATTGCAGGCTTCATTTATTGTTTTAGGTTCAATCTTTGAAATCAGACAACATTCATTCTGATTTTGAGCAACATTCCTTCTAGTTTGTACACCTTTGCTTCTGTCACCTATGATTTGATCTTCAGAGTGGTTCAGTTTTACATACCTTGGAATTTTGGGAGTATCCTGCACTGCTGCTTCTTGATCAGGCTCATTCAGACCTATCTCTTCTTCCTGATTTACCGGATCAGGCTGACTCTGTCTCACCGGAGAGGATTGAGGTCCTTGAACACTGTCTTGGTCATCTTCATCAAACTCATAAAATCTTGAAGGCTTCTCAATTCCTTCATCAACCTTTACATTGGTGCTTTCTATCATCTTCCTCAATCTCTTATTGTAACACCGGTATGCTTTGCTTTGAGTGGAGTAACCCAAGAAAATTCCTTCATCACTTCTAGCATCAAACTTTCCTAGATCTTCATCTCTTTTAATATAACACTTGCTACCAAATACTCTGAAATATTTCACAGTAGGAGTGATGCCAAACCAGAGTCCATAGGGGGTCTTACCGGTGTTGTTTCTGATTTGAACTCGATTGAGAGTGTAGACTGCGGTGCTGATAGCTTCTTTCCAAAACATTTGAGGAACATTTGCTTCCAACATCATTGTCCTAGCAGCTTCCTGGATGGTCCGGTTCTTTCTCTCAACTACTCCATTCTGCTGTGGAGTCTTAGGAGCAGACAACTGTCTCCTTATACCCTGTTTCTCACAAAAGTCAATGAATTCACCAGATGTAAATTCACCACCTCTATCAGACCTTAGACACTTTAGTTTCAATCCGGTTTGATTCTCCACCATAGCTTTGAAGATTTTGAACTTCTCAAAAGCTTCTGATTTTTCTTTTAGAAAGGTAACCCACATCATCCGGGAATGATCATCAATTAACAACATGAAATATCTATCACCCTGCAGACTCTTGATTCTTGTCGGACCACATAGATCAGTATGTACTAATTCCAACAATCCGGTAGAAGACTGATCTTTGCTTTTGAAAGAGACTCTGCTTTATTTACCTAACTGACATTCTTTACACACACTATTTGTAGGTTTCATCAATTTTGGAAGATCTCTCACAGCCTGAGTATTGCTTATCTTGATGATGTTATCAAAATTTACATGACACATTCTTCTATGCCATAACCAACTCTGATCAATTTGGACAAACAAACAACTTTTATTTGAACCAACCAGATGAAAGATATTACCTTTTGTCTGAGTACCGGATGCAATTTCAGTTCCGGAGCTTGTAAAGATTCTGCATTTTCCATTCTTGAACCGGAGATCATAGCCTTTGTCCACTAACTGACCAACACTGAGAAGATTGTGCTTCAATCCTTCAACATACAGTACATTTCCTGTTTTGCTCTTACCATCAAAGGAAATAGTTCCCCTACCTCTGATTCTGCCAGCAGAATTGTCACCAAACTTTACCATTCCTCCTTCATATCTTTCCAAATCTAAGAACTTATTCTTGTCACCAGTCATATGGTGAGAACATCCACTGTCAATAACCCAATCATCCTTTTCTTCCACTTGAGTAGCCAAGGCTTTTTCAACAACTTTGTGATTGACAGATTCAGAGAGTATTGAATCTTCTTCCTTGATGGCTATAAACACCCACTCATTTCTGGATTTGCTTCCTAGTTCTGATTCATCATCTGTTACTCCTTCATTGTCATCTTCTTCATGAACATAATAGCAATTCTTTTGAAACCTTTGTCTGTGAGTATTAGATCTTGCAGATCTCTCCGGACATCTTGACGCAAAATGACCAATCTTATTGCAGTTGAAACACTTAAAGGGTAGTTTTCCTTCATACTTACCGGATCCTCTTGGCAGTCTCTTTGCAATGAGGGCTTCAAATTGAGCTGTTTCTGCTTCTTCTTCTTCCATGTCTCTTCTTGCTTGATCATACCATGACATTTTCCTTGATGAGTTTTCACCTGGATCAAATCTCTGTTTGCCTTTCACATAGGCACTGGCTTTGAAAGCAGATTCAGTCTTGGGAGGATCATCTCCAAACTCGGTCATTTCAAATGTAGCTAGTTTGCCAGCCAGTTGTTCTCTTGTGATAGTTGTGTGGGCTTTGAATTCATCAATGGCAGCAACTTTGATTTTGTAGGCAGCAGGAAGGGATCTTAGGATTTTGCAGACAATCTCATTTTCATCTAAAGTTCCACCAGCATTTCTGATTCCACATACCAGCTCATTTACTCTTGGCATGAAGGTAGTGATGTTTTCATCATCTCTCATTTTCAATCTTTCAAATTTCCCTTTCAGGCTTTGTAACCTTGCACTTTTGACAAACTCATCTCCTTCATACAGAAGTTCCAGTTTAGTCAGGATCTCATATGCAGTTGGTAGGTCAATAACATTCGAGAGATCTGAGTCATTCAATGCGCTTAGAAGAGCTTCCTTGGTCCGCAGATTGTTTTCAGCTTCTGTGATTTCATTCAGAGTTATTGGACCACCTTGTGGAGGTACATATGGTTTTGAAACCATAGCCAAGTATGCTTTTCCCATACATTCCAAGTGACACTTCATGTGACCTTTCCAGAGAGTGAAGTTGGTTCCATCGAACTTCGGACTATCCTTCTTGTATGACGACATCCTGGATCTCCTCAAGCGGTTAAGCTCCTATCAGAGGAACTTGGCTCTGATACCAATTGTTGGATCTAGGGCATACAACTGAGAGGGGGGGGTGAATCAGTTGTATACAACTTATTCTTTTTTCAAACACTTGATTCTTTGTTGTTAGTTAGCAGCATATCAAATAATCATCCATGAAAGCATAATACATAAACACAAGAGCAGATAAGCATCAACACATTGAACATCAAGATTTTGACGTGGAAAACCCGGTTAAGGGAAAAACCACGGGGTGATTAACCCAAGAATTATTCTCTGTTAGAAGAATAAAGAAAAATGAATGGCACATGCCAATAAGGGCTCACTGCCCGAGCACACTGCTCACAAAGAGGCCCACTGCCTACAAGGAGACACACTGTTTACAAAGTGATAAAAATCACAGTCTTGAACTGGAGAATGACATTTCTACCATGTCCGGATCAGTTCCAATTAAGCCCAAAAATCTCTGCTCTGCCTTTCACACGTTTCTTCGCTATGCCACACTCATCCACACACCACACATGAAATGAACTCACAAACCGTTATTTATACAAGACATCGACTTAGGAACAAACATCTAAGTCGGCAAACAACCATAGGAGTATCCGCAAGATGAATAACACATCTGGTCGGCCATCACAAGAACATTCGCAGGATGAACAACTCATCCGGTCGGCTAAACAGAGCAAGAACTTCATCCAGAAGAATAACTTCAATTCTGGGCTCTACCATCAATGCGGACCAACAACACAACCTAAACATGATCCAAGAACCTTCACAAGCCTGTCTGAATGTCTGGATACATCCGCACTTCCTCTACTTACTGGGATCTCTTGTCTTCCTCATCCGGAACTTCAAGAACACAGTCTGTTGCCACTGTCATAATGCAAGAGGTACTTCCGGACCTCCAAATCATACACAAATTAGGATGACACATCACAAGGACATCCCAAACACTCCGTCCAATCCGCAGATTAGGATAATACAATTCCGGACCTCACCGGACCTTTTTGTGATCCTCTGTCACCTCTGGATACTTGCCGGAACCGGTTCTATACCGACAGCCACAACTCCTTCAGATCTTCATGCGGACCTCTGAAATCTTAACTGAAGCATCTCAAGACTCATATCTACTAACCCTTTAATCTGTATCCTCCGGTTCTCATCCTATACAGTACATTTACCTTCTTCTCATCACTGTTCTTCACTGTTCCTGACTGAGGCTAATTTTCTCAATATCCTCAGCACACAGCTCATCAAATCCTTCTTGTCAATGCAATATGAGTATGTTGACATCAATGACAACACTGGCTCACCTCATACTTGCAACAGTATATATATATGTATATATATACATTCACAAGTGTAACAATATTTTCATTTTCACAATTTTATTTTAAATGAACTTTTAAATATATATATATATATATATATATCAATTTCACAATTTCAATTAGTGATAAAAGTGTAAATACAGATATATCAAATGTTCACAACTAAATGTAAAAGTAAAATGATATATACGAATATATATATATATATATATATAACGAATTTTCATGGTAATATTCATTTCATACTATATTCAACCTTTTAATTTCAATATAACAATTATTCAAATGAAACGGGACATTAACCATTTAAATCTGTATTTGCCATTTGTAATGTATCACGTAAATTTTTCCATTTCAATTACATTTAAAGAATAGAAGTAAATACATGAAACTATTGAATCTTTTCATTTTAATACACACAATAATCTACTAAAAAAATTCTATTTAGATTATCTCCCATTGCAAACTTACATCAAGTTTTAGTTTTATATTCAAGGGCAAATTTGCAACTTTCATAATACAGTAAAATTAACTTTCTCATTAGATAATACAAGGGATATATTTTATCAACTGATCCATTTCAACCACCAATCTAACAATCTACTATATTGATAAACAAGAACAAGCAACTACAAGATCCCACAACTCACAATATTCTAAGGGAGTAATTTACTTTCTTCTCCCAGCCCACACAAATGATGTAATGTAAATCCAATTAAAATCACAACCTTATACATAATGAGGGAGGATTATCTTTCCACTCCCTAGATAACAACTTTTACAACAAATTCAAAGAGAGAAGTTCTCTCCTCTAAGACTCTTACATAATGGAGCTTTAAAAGACCAAGCTCTCATTACAAAAATAAGATAGAACATTTTCTTTAACAGGGCCAAATCCCTTCAAATCCTTTTTACATGCTCTAATAGTAACCTGCAAGACAACAAGGGAGAAAACAACCATCTAGCTCTCCTCCCTACGTTTGACCCACAAGAGGGTCACCCCCAAGCTAGGGAGACCATCCTCATACCCAGGGTAGAATAGACCCAAACACAACACAACATTGAACAACAACAAAGCAAATAACACACACTCCCATGGTTTACTCACAATACAAAGACTCAGCTTAGGTGAGTTCAAGGAGGGTAGGGAAGTAGACATCTCTACCTCTAGGTGTCATCCTTTCACATTTTATCACATTTTATCACAAGGCCTCAAGCCAACAAATTACTCTTCCTCAAGGCCTCAAGCCTTCCAGTTAAATCAAAATTACCAAGGATATCCCAATAGGCTCTCAAAGCCTTAAAGCCCTCTTGGCTAAAAGTATCAACATGCGCTCAAGGCATTTCTTACAACAAGAAAACAAGATGACACTCAAGGAGGGTCACACCTCCCCTTCCCTATATAAGATGAGCATTGCCTTCCAATTGGAAGGAGCTCTTTCAACACCCAAAACAAACCCCAAAACTAACAGAAAAACTCATACAAGACAATTGCAAACTTATTCATCAAGCAAGAAACAAACATACATACAAACAACAGATCAAACAAGAGAGTAGTCTTGTTCACCAACCTTTCAAAGCCCAATTATGGATGAAATCTGATGAAGAGCTCCTCTCTAGCCTCCTTCCCCAAAACCTTCTTCTTTTCACAATAATCCAACCCCCTTCCTCTCCTCCTCTCTCTTTTAAAAACTAATTCCCTCTATTTTCCTAATTTCTCAAGTGGCATTAAACAACTAATCCACCACTCATCCATTATCCTAGTGGTCTTAAAAACAAATAACCCCCACTCAATAGGTTCCCCACTATAGTCCTTTTAACAACACGTGGATAATTAAAATACAATAAGTAAAATAAAAATACAAAGGGAGTGGATGACACACTACCCTTAATAAGGGGAATCCCACCAAAAGAGAGGCACAAGGAGACAAACACTCCATTATTAGGGGATCATGGAGTTGTTCCATGACTTGGAAGTGGGCCTGAGTGTGGATTCCACTCATCCCATTGTCCCCATGCTTTAAATTCGTCACTTAACTTCACTGTGAAGTTTAAGTGACCATATGGAGGTTAACCCAAGGTTAGCCTAGTCAAAAAGGTCCCTAGACCAATGGGGTATAACCCAGGGTTGATTTTTTGCCTAGTTAGAATTCCCAGGGTTAAATAAAAACACAAGAAAAGAGTCTAAAAGAAATAAAGTTTAAACAAGATTTAAAACAACATTTTTCACAACACTTATCATAATAAAAGTAAATCAGAAGATAGACCTTATTCCCTTGACCTCATGCAACATAACACATTACAACATTACAATATTTTTCCAAACACGAGGTTGATCTTAGTTCCTCATAGAACTAGATCGGCTCACAAGGGATACAACATAGGTATGGGATGATCTCCTGTATTTGTGGTTTCATTAGCAATACCTGCACACTCAAACTTGAAGTCAATAACACATAAAGATATCATAGCCAAAACAAATCTAAATACATGCATTCCTAAACATTTTACCATATAATCACATTGAAGTTCCATATCCATTCATCATTTTCTTAAAAGCAACATCTAATTATCATTGCACAATTATTTCCTTAAAAATCAATTAGGTTTAATAAACAAGATTCAAGGTCAATAGTCTTTCAACATAAAAATAATAGCAATATCATTGCAAATAGTCTTATGAACAGTAGTGTAAAAGGTAGGCCTCACATCCTCTCCCCCTAAGATTGTACTTCCTCCTGGAAGTCATCAAAGAGGTGAGGGTAAAGCGTCTTCAGTCTCGTAGCATCTTCCCATGTAGCAGTGACCTCATCGTACATATCCCACTGGACCCTAACCTAGTCCAGCTCTCGACCTTGAAGGCCCAGCATCTGACGAGCCAATATGCGTATTGGCTCCAAAGCCAGCTGTTCGTCTGCCTCTACCTGAAGAGCACTCCAATCCAATACATGAGACAAGTCAGATATATAACGACGTAAAATTGAAACATGAAAGACATCGTGGATACGAGACAGGCTAGGTGGCAAGGCCAAATGGTAGGCTATAGGTCCTATCCTCTCTAGAATCTCAAAAGGTCCTACAAACTGGGGTGCGAGCTTAGAGCCTTTTCCGTAACGGATTGGGCTCTTATGCGGCTGCACTCTCAAAAATACCCTATCACCTACTAAAAAGCTTCGATCCATCCTCTTCACATCTGCATACTTCTTCTGTCTATCCTGAGCTTCCTGCAGTCTCTGCCTGATCAAAGTAACTTGCTGTTCCATATCTTAGATTATTTCAGGACCAATGGCAACTCAGTCCTTTAACCGATCCTAACAAAAAGGCATTCTGCAAGGTCTACCGTATAAAGCCTGGTAAGGAGGCATACCCAATGAGCTGTGATGCCCATTATTGTAGGTGAACTCAACCAGATACAGGTACTCCTCCCATTTAGACTGATGATCCATAACATACATACACAGCATATCCTCTAACACCTGATTAACTCTTTCTGTCTAGCCATCGGTCTTAGGATGACAAGCAGAACTGAAGTTGATCTGTGTGCCCAACGCCTGATGTAAAGCTCTCCAAAATGAAGATGTGAAAACAGAGTCTCTATCAGATATAATACAGCGAGGTACTCCATGCAATTTGACAATCTGATCTAGAAACACTCTCGCCACTGATGGTGCATTGTACGTTGTGCGTACTGGTGAGAAATGCGCCACCTTGGTCAACTTGTCAACTGTCACCATGATGGCATCATGGCGTCGTGATGACATAGGTAGACCAACAATTAAGTCCATGGAAATGGTGTCCCATTTCCACTCAAGTATCTCATGTGGGTATAAGAGTCCTGCTAGATGCTGATGCTCAGCCTTGACCCTCTGACACTCAAGCCATCGAGCAACAAATTCTGCAATATCACGTCTCATCCCAGCCCAATGGTATAACTACCGCAAATCCACATGCATCTTCTTCACTCCTAGATGAGCTGCATAGGGTGCTCTATGAGCCTTAGAGAGTGTCACTGCACGCAGATCACCCGCACGAGGTACATAGATGCGATGCTTATGTCTAAGTAATCCATCTGATTCCAGGGAATATCCTACAAATTTACCCTTCAGGACCCTCCGATTCTGAATCTCCTGCTGCATCTCAAGAAACTACTTGTCCTTAGGCAGATGCTGTAAAATACGTTCTCTCAAATCCACTTTCAAAGTTAGAGTTAGAATCTCGTGGCGCCTCGACTCAAAGCGTCAGCAACCACATTCTCTTTCCCCTTGATGTAGTGGACATCAAAGTCATACTCACATAGGAACTCCATCCAACGCCGCTGGCGGTGCGTTCAAATTCGGCTGAGTGAAGATATACTGCAAGCTATGATGGTCCGAATGGAGCTCAAAATGTCAGCCTAAGAGAAAGTGTCTCCAACGAACAAGAGCATGAATAACAGCTGCTAGCTCTAGATCGTGCGTAGGGTAGTTTAGCTCATGTGTTTTAAGCTTTCACGATTCATAAGCAATCGCTCTACCACCCTACATAAGCACAACTCTAAATCCCTCTAAAGATGCATCCGTGCAGACAACAAAATCTTCTGCTGGATCAAGAACAGCTAATATGGGACTACTGGTAAGACGTTCCTTAAGGATCCCAAAGGCCTTCTCACACTGCTCAGTCCAAGTGAATCCTTTCCCTTTTCGCTGAAGGCAAGTGATAGGATGAGCTATTCTGGAGAAACCTTCAACAAACCTACAGTAGTAACCGGCTAGTCCCATAAAGCTCCTCACTTCTGTTACACTGGTTGGTGCTGGCCAGTCCTAAATTGCCCTGATCTTTGATGGATCTACGGAGATACCATTGCCTGATAATATATGTCCCAAATACTGCACCTCTATCCTAAAGAAGGCACATTTCACTAGGTTGCCATACAGCTGATGCTCACGTAAACACTGCATTACCTGATGCAAATGGTCCACATGTTCCTCCTTGGTCCGTGAATAGATCAAAATGTCATCTAGAGAAATGATCACGAACCAATCTAGGTAAGTGTGGAACACCCCGTTCATAAGACTCATGAACACTATAGGGGTGTTCGTTAATCTGAAAGGTACCACTGTAAATTCATAATGACCGTATCGGGTTCAGAAAGTAGTTTTGTGAATATCTGCCTCTATAATTCTCAATTGGTGATACCCAGATTTTAGGTCAATCTTTGAAAACACTTTGGCTCCTTGCATTTGGTCAAAGAGATCGTCAATCCTCAGCAAAGGATATTGGTTCCTCACCGTCACTTTGTTCAACTGTCTATAGTCCATGCATAGCCGAAGAGATCCATCCTTCTTCTTTATGAAGATAACTAGTGCGCCCCATGGTGAAATGCTAGGCCAGATGTGTCCCTTCTCTAGTAATTCTTCTAACTGCAATTTCAGCTCTGTAAGCTCATGTGTAGTCATTCTATAAGGTGCTCGAGATACTGGTTCTGCCCCTGGTACTAGATCGATGTGGAAATCAACTTCTCTGCGTGGAGGCATACCAGGTAACTCTGGTGGAAAGACATCTACAAATTCTCTCAGGATGGGATGATCATCTAATGTAGTCTCAGGTTCATCTTCTGATCTATCACTGACTGTGATAGCAAACATCTAACAACCTTTCCGCATGCAACGCTTAAGTTGCTAAGCGGATATCATTCGAGCAGTCATGGGCTTCTATATGCCCACTATCTCGACCGGTGTGCCATGATCATCTATGCAATTAATCATCTTCTATCGGCAATCTAGCTTGGCTCTATGAGCCGCAAGCTAGTCCATGCCAAGAACTATGCCGTAGGTTCCTAATGGCATCACCCTAAGATCCCATGTTGTAGTGAATGAACCCAAGGAAACTTCACAATTTCTAACAACGGAATCAATTGACATCCTGGCTCTAGAGGCCAACTCGACCTCCCACCTAATGTCCTACCTAGAAGCCACCAGCCTGCAACGTTCCACTAACGATGTAGATATAAAGGAGTCGGTAGCTCTGAAGTCAAAAAGGATAGAGATGGGAGATTATGCAATCATACCTGCTGTCTCAATAACTGAGGCCTAAAAATCGGCCTGGCGGTTGTCAACCACTGCAAACATACAGTGGGATTTACCCACATCACCCACAGTCTGCTCGGAACCTCCTGCATGATGCTGTCCCCCAGCTGTATGACCCTATGGGCACTCTCTAGCTATGTGTCCTGCTTCACCACAAGTATAACAAGGGCCTCTAACCTGAACTTGTATAGTCTGAGTCCTACTTGACTGCTATTGTCCTATCCTACCAGTAGACCCCTGTGAACCCCTATACGACTGCTGCGATCTCGCGGGTTCCGCAGGTGGTCCCTGCTGTCTCTAATCTCTGCGCGGGCCCTGCTACTACCAACCTCTATTATTTCCCCCATATGATTTCTGTTGTGTTTTAGCTTTCTATTGCTGCTATGTCTGTTGTTGCTGTGGGGGCCTAGGAGGTAATGGTGCTAAACTGTATCCTCCTCTAGGGGATGGTTGTGTTGGCCTGTGAAAATTTTGTTGATGCTGCTACTATCCCTGATCCTAGAACTGAGGGTGAGAACTCTGCTCCCGTTCCTAAATCTCCTCGGCAATATAAGCCTTCTCAGCAGCATCACTCAAAGTTTAGGGATCTGCCATCCGAATAGGTCCTGCTATACTATGGTTTAGACCTCTGATGAACTTATGCACAGGAGTTTTATGTCATGGAGATACTCCGCATACCTGGATAACTCTGTAAACTTACTCTCATATTGTGCCACTGAGAGTCCCCTCTGCTGTAGATCATGAAACTCGTCTATACGACGCTATCAGTAGTGATCTGATAGATATCGCGCATTGAAGCGCTCAATAAAAGTCTCCCATGAGAGGGTATCTAAGGAAAGGCAGTGCTTGCACTCCTCAGTGCGCCACCATGTAGCTGTTGCATCCTGTAATAAGTGTACTGCCACATGGGCCTTCGTGTTGCCTGCGTATGGATGCAACACGAAGCACCTGTCCAAATTGATAAGCTAGGCCTCTGCCTCAGCTCCCTCTGTGGTTCCAATGAACGTAGGAGGGTTCAACCTCAATATATCCCTGATGGGATCTCCTCTGTCACTGCGCCCCTTGTAAGGCTCATCTGTATGATGCTCATAAGGCCTGGGACCAAAATGCGCTACTCTCACTGTCTCGTCATGCCTGGCATGATGTGTGGGGCTCCTGCTATGGGCCCTGTCAGCCGAACCAACCTCCTCTGTATCAGGTAGCTCGACATATGGCTCCACACGTGGTACCCCCTATGGCTCTACGCGGAGCTCCTCACGTGGCTCGACATGAGACTCAGCTCATGCCTCCACGCGTGGCCCCTCTCGTGGAACATCGTGGGGCTCGTCATGTGGCTCTACATGCGGCTCAACTATGGCCGGTGGAAGCCTATCCAAAATAGCCTGTAAGGCCTGTAATATCTGTGGTCCCATATCCGGTGGGGCTGGTGGTGCTTGCGGTTCCTAAGGAATTGGTTGTGCCTATAAAACTGGCTGAACTTGTGGAATTGGCTGTTCTGGTGGAGCTGGTTGATCTGGTCCCACAGCTGAAAAATTAGTGTGCACCTTGGTGGCTAGAGTGCGGCGGGATAGTCGTTGCCGAACTCGTCTAGGAGGCATCCTACAAAACAAGGTAACCTCTAGTCAATTTGGTCGTGGAAATGATAATGTGCTCATACAAGCCCAGTGTTTTAAAACGACTGGGCTCTGATACCAAATGTCATGCCCACATTTCACATGTGGTTACCACACGCAAAACATGCATGTTATGTCCACATATGTCATGTAGACATGATACAAACTATCAAAAATTTTCCTTTACGAGATGAAACCCTCCCCTCGCACGCATAAGCGTGCTTGGTTGCGTATGTTTTAAGTTGTCTAAATAATTATTACTACGGAATATATACTACATACGTGTGTATGTAGATGCCGTTCACTAAGTTGAGTCGGTTCATTTTGCTTCATTTAGGGTTCTCTTGATAGGTGGTTGAACTCTGATTGGTTATCTCAATCTATTAAATTCTACCTCGCATTCATTGTTTAATCGTCTATCGATTTGTTTTAAAACGTTGCTTATTTCACCGTTTACATATTTCTTAATTTATCTTTTTTATTTGCATTTAAATTTTATTCACGTTAAATCATTTTCCATACTTGGTAATTCATTAGTAAAAAGAATTTACAACTCTAACAAAAATACAATATTCTTATAAACGAATTTAATGTAATTTGCTATTAGGGCAAATTATAATGGCCCCATTGAATTTCCCATATATATATATATATATATATATATATATATATATATATATATATATATATATATATATATATATATATATATATATATATATATATATATAATTTCCTTTTTAAAACTTGTTGTGGAAACTCCACTTATATATATATATATATAATTAACCTTTTATTGCAAGCTCGCCCACTTACAATTATTATATATAAATATACATATATATATAGTTATATATATATGTATACTTATACATATATAATTGTTGTTTTAATAAGAATAGTGGAAACTCCACTTATAGCCTAAAATCATTTTAATATAGAATACCAACTCATTGAGAAGAGGGTTAAATAACCCTAATTTTATTTGTGAGCTAAGTGTTTGTTTGTTTTGTGTAGGGTTTAATGGTGGAGCAGCGGCAGCAGATTTATAGAGAGCGGCGTGGCTATGGAGGTGGGTGGAGAGTGGTGCTCAGGGGAGCGTCGGTGGCGAAGGGCGACGCATGGGTCGCTGCTAGCGGTGGGCGAGGGACGGCAGGGTGTGGCATTTGGTGGCCGCATTGAGCGGCGGAAGGGGGCGTGGTGGTTCACGGAGGGAGGCCTGTGTAAAGGCCGCAGGGGTCATAAGGGGCGGGGGATGTGGGGAGGGGCGGAGCCCCACCCACATCCCACCATGTGGGGTGTGGGTGGGGCTCCGCCCCTCCCCACACCCTCCATATATAACTTCGGTGGGGGTTATTCCCCCCACCCTCCTTTGTAATTTTTTTAAGACTGTGTAAAATTCGAACACAATGAACTCTCTATTTTTATTTCTTTTCAAATTCGTAATTTTTAATCAATATTAATTATAAATATATATATATATATATATTATGTGTATATCTCGTTTTCACAAATACATTTAATTTTAAACTATTTTAAATATATATATGTATGTATGTATATATATACATTCACAAGTGTAACAATATTTTCATTTTCACAATTTTATTTTAAATGAACTGTTAAATATATATATATATATATATCAATTTCACAATTTCAATTAGTGATAAAAATGTAAATATAGATATCAAATGTTCACAACTAAATTTAAAAGTAAAATGATATATAGAAATATATATATGAATTTATATATATATATTTATATAACGAATTTTCATGGTAATATTCATTTCATACTATATTCAACCTTTTAATTTCAATATAACAATTATTCAAATGAAACGGGACATTAACTGTTTAAATCTGTATTTGCCATTTGTAATCTATCACGTAAATTTTTCCATTTCAATTACATTTAAAGAACAGAAGTAAATACATGAAACTATTGAATCTTTTCATTTCAATACACACAACAGTCTACTAAAAAAATTCTATTTAGATTATCTCCCATTGCAAACTTACATCAAGTTTTAGTTTTGTATTCAAGGGCAAATTTGCAACTTTCATAATACAGTAAAATTAACTTTCTCATTAAATAATACAAGGGATATATTTTATCAACTAATCCATTTCAACCACCAATCTAACAATCTACTATATTGATAAACAAGAACAAGCAACTACAAGATCCCACAACTCACAATATTCTAAGGGAGTAATTTACTTTCTTCTCCCAGCCCACACAAATGATGTAATGTAAATCCAATTAAAATCACAACCTTATACATAATGAGAGAGGATTATCTTTCCACTCCCTAGATAATAACTTTTACAACAAATTCAAAGAGAGAAGTTCTCTCCTCTAAGACTCTTACATAATGGAACTTTAAAAAACCAAGCTCTCATTACAAAAAGAAGATAGAACATTTTCTTTAATAGGGTCAAATCCCTTCAAATCCTTTTTACATGCTCCAACAGTAACTTGCAAGACAACAAGGGAGAAAACAACAACGATCTAGCTCTCCTCCCTACCTTTGACCCACAAGAGGGTCACCCCCGAGCTAGGGAGACCATCCTCATACCCAGGGTAGAATAGACGCAAACACAACACAACATTGAACAACAACAACAAAGCAAATAACACACACACACTCCCATGGTTTACTCACAATACAAAGACTTAGCTTAGGTGAGTTCAAGGAGGCTAGGGAAGTAGACATCTCTACCTCTAGGTGTCATCCTTTCATGTTTTATCACATTTTATCACAAGGCCTCAAGCCTTCCAGTTAAATCAAAATTACCAGGGATATCCCAATAGGCTCTCAAAGCCTTAAAGCCCTCTTGGCTAAAAGTATCAACATGCCCTCAAGGCATTTCTTATAACAAGAAAACAAGATGACACCCGAGGAGGGTCACACCTCCCCTTCCCTATACAAGATGAGCATTGCCTTCCAACTAGAAGGAGCTCTTTCAACACGCAAAACAAACCCCAAAACTAACAGAAAAACTCATACAAGACAATTGCAAACTCATTCATCAAGTAAGAAACAAACATACATACAAACAACAGATCAAACAAGAGAGTAGTCTTGTTCACCAAACTTTCAAAGCCCAATTGTGGATGAAATCTGATGAAGAGCTCCTCTCTAGCCTCCTTCCCCAAAACCTCCTTCTTTTCACAATAATCCAACCCCCTTCCTCTCCTCCTCCTCTCTCTTTTAAAAACTAATTCCCTCTATTTTCCTAATTTCCCAAGTGGCATTAAACAACTAATCCACCACTCATCCATTATCCTAGTGGTCTTAAAAACAAATAACCCCCACTCAATAGGTTCCCCACTATAGTCCTTTTAACAACACATAGATAATTAAAATACAATAAGTAAAATAAAAATACAAAGGGAGTGGATGACACACTACCCTTAATAAGGGGAATCCCACCAAAAGAGAGGCACAAGGAGACAAACACTCCATTATTAGGGGATCATGGAGTTGTTCCATGACTTGGAAGTGGGCCTGAGTGTGGATTCCACTTATCCCATTGTCCCCATGCTTCCAAATTCGTCACTTAACTTCACTGTGAAGTTTAAGTGACCATATGGAGGTTAACCCAAGGTTAGCCTAGTCAAAAAGGTCCCTAGACCCATGGGGTATAACCCAGGGTTAATTTTTGCCTAGTTAGAACTCCCAGGGTCAAATAAAAACACAAGAAAAGAGTCTAAAAGAAATATTTAAACAAGATTTAAAACAACATTTCTTACAACACTTATCATAATAAAAGTAAATCAGAAGATGGCCCTTTTTCCCTTGACCTCATGCAACATAACACATTACAACATTACAACATTTTTCCAAACACGAGGTTGATCTTAGTTCCTCATAGAACTAGATCGGCTCACAAGGGATACAACATAGGTATGGGATGATCTCTTGTATTTGTGGTTTCGTTAGCAATACCTGCACACTCAAACTCGAAGTCAATAACACATAAAGATATCTTAGCCGAAGCAAATCTAAATACATGCATTCCTAAACATTCTACCATATAATCACATTGAAGTTCCATATCCATTCATCATTTTCTTAAAAGCAACATCTAATTATCATTGCACAATTATTTCCTTAAAAATCAATTAGGTTTAATAAACAAGATTCAAGGTCAATAGTCTCTCAACATAAAAATAATAGCAATATCACTGCAAATAGTCTCATGAACAGTAGTGTAAAAAGTAGGCCTCACACCGTGGTTACATTTCACATATTGCAGAGCTGGAATTAGCATCTAGATTCATTCATCTACATCATATTCATAATTTAGAGCATTTGGATTAGCTACTAGAAAGTTACTGTAGACACCTAAAATTGGACTGCTCTGCAAACCAATTTTCTGTACCTCTGCACTAATCCACTCTCCCCATCTGCATATCCCTAGTGATCAATTAATTGACCTAATTAATCTATTTAACCTTATGACCCTATCCTCATCAATTGAATGAATATTCCTAATATTTATTTAGTTGATTTATCCATTTCCCTAATCCCTGTTAATAAGATAAATCCTGATTATCTGATTAACCTAGACTTAAGTTAATTAAGATAACACTTAATTAACTCTGCTTACCTCATCATACACTCACTAAATTTAAAATTTGAATGTCTCCCATTATCCTCCACTAAACTGAATTTAAAATTCAGTTGTCCCCCACACTCCTCCAATCACTGAATTTAAAATTCAGTTGTTTCCCACTATCCTCCACTCACTGAATTTAAAATTTAGTTTTCCCCCATTATCCTCCACTCTTCCCAAAATAAAATTTTTTAATTCATCCCCTAGGAATAAAAGATTCACTTTTATTCCTAGCCCTTGATCTCATCAAATGAATCCTCACCCTCCATCCTCATCTCCAAAATTCTATAAATTGGACCCCTCTCTAGGCCATTGAAGAGACCTCTTGATGCATCAAAACTCTATCAAAATCACTCCACAAATCACCTAAAGCCTACCATCCTAATGTCAAAATATTGTCTCAATCCCATCCAATCCATCATCTAATCTCATTCACCTTGTGTTGAGCACTTGAGCAATCCACATCTCCACATTAGTCATTCTAATCAAGGGAAACATCTAAGGAGCTCTAATCGGGTGCAGCTCCTTCCCGCATGGATTCATGAGTCAGAAGGAAGGTATAATCATGTTATTTTGCATTTGATTAGCTCTAATCTTTATTCTAATTTCACTTATCACATTTGGCACACCCAGTCTCGAATCCAATTGTCAATTTATGCAGGTTTTGTTGTCAAATTCTTCTTTTTCTAACAATTTTTGTGAAGTTTTGCAAGTTTTTGGTGATAAACTATTATAGGTTGCCCCTTGAGCTGAAACTGACCTCACCGTTGTCATCAAAACACTGTTTCTGATCTTTTTGATAGTAAACTCGACTATGTTCGGTGACAATTTTTTGAAAAAATTTAAATTTTTTTAGGGTATAGTCCGTACCGTACGGATCCATACTGTACGGAACCGTACCCTAATCGTACTGTTCTGTGCACTTGCTCATTTGCTATAATCACTAGTTTTTTGTAGGTTTAATGGTTGATTTTTTGTAGGTTTAAGGTCACCGCCCCGTCTCTGCCTGGTCGCCACCCACTCCTCTCCGTTTCCCCCCCACGCCACCCCCTGTTTTACCCGCCAACCTCTACATTCAAACCCTTATAGCTCCTATCGTTACTCTACCACTTCCACCTCCCAGTGACCCTCTCGCCACCCGTGCACCACCCCGCAGAGCCCCCCCCCCCCCCCCCCCCCCGCGGCCTCCCTCCAATCCCCACCACCATCCTCCTGCCGCTCGAGCCTCCTCCTCCCCGCTTTCAACACCCCTCCCTACTTCACTCCCCGCAGAGCCCCCTACAGCCTCCCTCCAATCCACACCACCATCCTCACCACCACCCAAGCTCTGCTCCACCACCAAACCTCCGCCTGCCTCTGCAAATCCAAACCTCTGCCTGCCGCTGCCCTAACAACCCTCCGCCCATCTACAAATCCAAACCTCTGCCCGCCTCTGCAAATCCAAACCTCCACCCGCCACTACCCTAACAACCTCGCGTAAACCCTAAAATCCCATCTGTAGCCCAACTTAGCACTTCAATGGTGGGAGAGAGAATCACTCGGTCATATCATTGACCCCGGGGTGAAGGGAAGGGGCTATCGAAGCCCCTTCGTTTTTTTCTTTTCCAAATTTTAAGCCCCTGGTCATATTAGAGACCAAGGGCCTATTTCACCATAACCACTAGCTTTAAACACTAACCACCAGGTTTAAAGCTAACATGTGACCAGGCCTGTGGGTAACCGTTAGTGGCTAGTTTAAAATAGTCAAGTGACCTCTTGTGCCTCCTACATACCAAAGGAGGCTAAATTTTTCTCTTGATCATAACTGGAGCAAACGGAGACAAAATTTTGCAAATGAATAGTCGTCAGAAAGAGGACTCCAAGCACTACACAGTTGTGAGGTTTTTATTAGGTGACTATACTTTTTTCTAGCCTTTTTTTGCAGTCAAAGTCAAACTTGCATTGCAAACTTCAAATCATCATAACTTGTGCAAATTTGATAGTTTTTTCGCAAAATTTTTTTTCAAATCGCATAGAATTTCTTGAATTTTCTATCCATACAATCTGTTTTCTTGTATTAGTTTTTTTTATCAAATTTTATCACATTATCAATTTTTGAATCACAATCTCTTTGGCTAGTCTATTTGCTTCGTTGTCATTTTTGTGACTTGCAGGTGATCATTCGGGACTGGACAAACATCAGGATCAGCATCTACATCAATTTGGATAGTGAAAACAATCCATGTACATCCATTCTAATCTTTCATCTTCAACCTTGTTTGCAAAACACACCTCAATTTGGGCTCATAAAATAAACATTTGTCTTCATCACATATCAAAATTGGGCTTAAAATGAACAATTTGTCTTCTATCACATCTTGAAATTTGGATTTAAAAAGAACCACTGCTTAACCTGTCTTCATCACATTTCATTTTTCTAAGGGATAATTAATCAACTGCGAGTGTGAATCAAGTGGGTGTGTGTATGCTCTCTCCTCACACCGCAAGGTGATCTTGGAGATCAAAAACACCTCACTTGATTCGCTTTTGTTTACCCTATCCTAAGAGGCCTGCTAGGGGATTTCATCACCCCTAGGGATGACCTCATCTGAGGCTGAATCGAAAGACACCCTCTTTGAAATCAGAATCCTGTCACTCTTGGCTAAGCCCCAAAGAACTTTCTACCTTTGGGAAGTGAAGGTGAAGGGTGGGTTACCCCCTTCTCCCAGCTGTGTGATAGAATTTCACTTTCAAATCATTAGTCAACCTCATCTAAACATTGACCAAAACTTAACTAGACATACCCCATCAAACTAGACATTAGGGCCTGTTGATTTGTCTTACACATGTGCTTGTTAATCATTCTCATATTCTTCAAAATTCAAAATTCAAATTTTCTTGTGTCTTGTGTGAGTGATTCTTGTTTGTACATGTGATCATTTTCTAAACATTGCCAAATCAAACTAAAACACCAAACACATCAACAAATCCATATAAACTTTCATCCTAGTCACCTTCATCCTAATCAACTTCATCCAAACAATCCACATCATCATCGAATCATAACCAAGCACTTGCCAAAAAGGACTTAAGATTTAACCACATGTGTGACATCATGTCAACCTTAGAGGACTTCCAAAAGCTTTTTCATATGCTTCACCACATGCATGCAAGCCAATCCCCTTTAGAGTAGCAAACCTTTCAAAGCATTCAAGAATTGATTCAAATAGGTCGAACAAGCCAATCCTCATACATACAATACCTCTCGGAAGAAATCCAACACCTCTTGGCCACTTGCAAAGTCCAACAACCATCCTATCTAGCACCTATCCCATCATATCCACCTACACATCAAACCAATTCTGCATCAACTTATCCCACTTCATATCAACCAAATTCATCCACATGTCATATCAACCCTTTATCAACTTATCACAACCCTTATCCATATCAATCCATATCACAATAATCATTATCCTATGCAACCCCTCCATCATCATCACATCAACACATTTACCAACATCAACAACAAATCATATCACAACAAGAAGTCCAAACACCATCCCAACCTCAACAAATTCTACAACAACCTTACATGTCATCATCTTCAACATCATATCAACCTCCATCATCCTCATATCAACCTTCAACCTCATATCAACTTCCATCATATCAACCTCCATCATCCTCATATCAACCTCCATCATCCTTATGTCCACCTCCATCATCCTCATATCAACCCTCAACTTCATACCAACCCCAAAACCTTTCATCTACATATCCTACCATTACACCTAGCTACCGAGACTATCAATGGCCTCCCCAACAAGCACTAGTGAGCCCAAATCCACCTTTGCAACAAGAAGCACATGCAAGTCCAAGTGGTACCTTGTACATAAATCAAATGAGTCCAAGTTATCCTAGGCAAGATCTAATCACCTTTGACAAGGGAGATACCAATCTGGAGTGGCCTCCACCATCTAATCCACCATCAAACATTCCAAGTCCCAACACTATCACATCCAAAGAATCCTTGTGGGATTTCTTCCAAAGAACATCACCAAGCAAATAAAAGGAATCCCCCACCCCTCCAACACCATCATCTAGTCCAATACCAACCCTTGAACCCATCCACGAACCATCGCAACCTAATCCCATCACCCCCATATCCAATCCCAATCCTAATCCCACACCAACCACCATCATTATCCATCCATTATATTGTTCTTCCACCCATACACTCATGACGGATGCCATCCATTGGCTAATAGAAAGGAATCAAACACCCTCATGCAATCCAACACCTACCAAACCTCTTGAACAATCTCCTATCATAACTCAAGAACAATCATACAGCCATGTTCAAGAACCCATAAGTCAAGCACCTATCACATCAATCCAAGCACCCATCACACCTATCCAAGTCACTTCCACTTCCATTCAAACAAATGAGCTATACCAAGAATCAAATCCAAAGCATGTTGAAACATCAACCCCTTCTCCTAATCAAGATCTAACCATCCCATCCAATCCCATCCCCCATCCCCTCCCATCTATGGATCACCTTATTGATCCCCCATCAACTTCTACCACCCCTTTACCATCCCCCATTAATCCTTCACCTCCATCTACCAATCCCATCCCAAATCCATCCCCTTATCCACTTGGCACAAGCACTTTCATCCATGGTGACTTCCTTGTAGGAGGCGAACAACTTCCTTCCACCACCTATCTATCTCCAACAAATACTGGACTCGCATCTTGTTTCCACAGCAACAAACATCCCATTGCATGTCGCATGCTCCAACTTATGAACTATCAAGGCAAAGGCTTAGGCCTTCATGAACAAGGCATTTTGGAGCCCATTCACACCACATTCCATCCATCCTCACATGGCCTTGGCTATACATCTCAAGGAAAACAACCTACATAGGTCAACACCATCCATCCACCTTCCAAAATCCATTCATCCAATCCCAAACATGGTGCATCTCATCGCACTCCCAAAACATATGTCACCATCCCTCCTCCATCATCCTACCATTTGCAAAAGCATGTGACCATCCATCTCTCCCCATCAAATTTACCTCCACTCCTTCCAACTCCAAATATCCCCATCAAATCCACTTTACCTCCTATCCTACCAACTACCAACATCCCTATCCACAAATCCTCTTATCCTCCTATCCTACCAACTCCCAATATCCTAATCATCAAATCACTTCACCCATCTATCCAAAAATATACTTTTTACCCCTCCATCCATAAAACCACTAAAATTCCCAATCAAGACCAACAAAAGCACACATCTTTCAAACATGAAGCTTCCCCCAAATCCATGGGATTCAAAAGTTTGAATGCCTCAACTCATAAAGCACAAAAGCCTAAGGATATTATCCCTTCCAATCAAAATGAAAAATCAAAAAGGCTATCCAATCCTACACCATCACAAGAAAAAGCAAAAACAAAAATGGTGTGGGTCCCCAAACAAAGATCACTCAAATCTAATGAGGCATCCACCTCCCCATCTACCACAAAATCCCAAACATCCCACTCCCCATCTAAAAATCCCATAATTCCTAAGTCTATTTGGATCCCTAAAACCCCAAATCGACCATCCCAAAATGCCCCATCCTGATCCCCATTACTCCCAACTCCACATCCAAAATACAAGCTTCTAAATACATCACGGTGTGTGCAGCCGTTGGTCTTGGTTCCCCTCCACCACTTAACATTCCCACATACCCCCATCTCTCCATCTTTCGTTCACTATCCTACATATCTTCCCCATCACATTCCTATGGTCCATGCTTTGGCATAATCCACATCATTATCCACATAATCCACATCATTATCCACATTATACACACCATAATCCATCATCCATAATCCATTCCATCTTCTCCTATCTACCAACATCCATGCAATCATCATCCATAATGCTATCCAACATGGGACCATCTTCTCCTTGCTATGGAAACAGACGCTAAAGTCCCCATTCCATCAAAACAAGCAAACAAATAAAAAAATCAAGAAAATAGTCAAGAGAAAAAATCCTTCCAATGGTGAAAACCACTCCTTGTGGCGCCTTGGGCAAGTACCTTGATGAAAACCCCTTGTGGGTGTCATGCGTAATCCCTTCTCCATCCATTTTGTATCCCTACACTTGGGGGAAAAACCATATCCTTCATCCACATCCATCATCTCCTTGCACATCTTATCGACTATCTTATCGTTATCCTATCATATTCCTATCCAACATCCCCTATGTATCCTATCATTTCCCATCCATCATATCCATTATATCTTGTTTCAACCATCTCTCACCCTGGATCTTGATAAAGACAAGGGGCAACATCAACAACATGCTTTGGAGACCTTTTGACATACTTCCTTTGTCAGTATATCCTCCATCCATCTACTGCAAAGTCCATCCATTCAAACATGAACCCATCATGTAAAATCTTAAGCATTGGGGCATACGATTCCTTGCAATCTAGCCATTGGAGAAAATCCTCATCCCTATCTTCCATCTATCTAACATACATCCCTATCACTTGTCCAGTCATCTATCATGAATCAGCTATCCAATCCCCCTACCCAACCCCATCACCTTCACCTCTAGACTTGGTGTTCCCTTGTCATTGGTATCTAGCATAAAGGTTATCCACATGAAATCCAATGCAACCATCTCATAATGAACCATTCCTTTTTCAAAATAAAAAATCCCAAAAAAACATCACAAAATCAAAAAATTCAAAAACATCAAAAAATCAAAACATCAAAAAAAAATCACAAAATCAAAAATACAAAAACATCACAAATATCAAAAAATCCCAAAACAATAGAAAACACACAAAATTCCAAAAATAATCTATCCATCACACAAATAAAACTTGCTCCATCACACTCTCATCATCATCGTATTCATCATCATCCCACATCTATCCTCAATAAGCTTACACTAGATCCAAGCATCGCATCACCTATCAAAGCATTGTCCTTAATCAAAGTCATCAACTATCAAATCAGCATCAATCACAACTTGTCACCATCACATCTTGAGCCACTTGTACAACATCATCAAATCATCTATCAATCCCTGCCTTAGGATATATCTTTCCTACAATAGGCAACATCTATCACATCATCATCCATTTTGGCAAAAGATACAATGGTTACTTGTTTGGTTCGTTGGTCTTTTGGTTTTTTATTTTTATCTTTTGTCCTATTCGAAGATCACATCAAAGCTACCTTGATCTTACTATATCATGGTATGTGGCAAAAACATCTAGAATGGGGCATAGTCTTGCTTTTGTATGCTGTGCTTGTGGGTTGGTCTCATTACTCGAAGCTAGTATTCATATCTTGATTGATCATAGGGTCGGTTCTAGCATATTGATCTCCTTATGCATCTAAAGTTCATCATACCTTTTTTGTACTAAGGGCTTATGCTATGAGTCCCCTTCCCTCGTCTAGACAAGGTTGTACTATCTTGGGCATGCATGAGATCATCCCTTTGTCTACGTGTCTAGTCCATGCAAATGTTGGATAAACATCATCACCCTAGTCGTCTATACCTTGGTGAACATGTCCACTTTGCTATATCAAACATAGGATTGTTCAAATTTAGTTTCAGCACAATAATCATCCATCAATCATCTCCAAACATCATCATCCTTTCATCCCACCACTTATCCTCTGACTAGTTCAACCAATATGTTCCATCCATTTCGAGAGCACAACCATGTTCTTGCAACCCGCCTATCCTCTCGAGGGGGCATCACCCTTACCAATTATCCCCAAACCTTACCCTATTCATCCAAACCAAAATCTTTTTTCTATCCAATCCAACTCTATGTTCTAACTTCTTTGAAATGATGTTACTTAGTCGCAACACCATCTCAAAGAGGGGCAAATGTAGACACCTAAAATTGGACTGCTCTACAAACCAATTTTCCGTACCTCTGCACTAATCCACTCTCCCCATCTGCATATCCCTGGTGATCAATTAATTCACCTAATTAATCCATTTAACCTTACAACCCTATCCTCATCAATTGAATGAATATTCTTAATATTTTTTTAGTTGATTTATCCATTTCCCTAATCCCTGTTAATAAGATAAATCCTGATTATCTGATTAACCTAGACTTAAGTTAATTAAGATAACACTTAATTAACTTTGCTTACCTCATCATCCACTCATTGAATTTAAAATTCAGATGTCTCCCACTATCCTCCACTAAACTGAATTTAAAATTCAGTTGTCCCCCACACTCCTCCAATCATTGAATTTAAAATTTAGTTGTCTCCCACTATCCTCCACTCACTAAATTTAAAATTTAGCTGTCCCCCATTATCCTCCACTCTGCCCAAAATGAGAATTTTTAATTCATCCCCTAGGAATAAAAGATTCACTTTTATTCCTAGCCCTTGATCTCATCAAATGAATCCTCACCCTCCATCCTCATCTCCAAAATTTTATAAATTGGACCCCTCTCTAGGCCATTGAAGAGACCTCTTGATGCATCAAAACTCTGTCAAAATCACTCCACAAATCTCCTAATCCTACCATCCTAATGTCAAAATCTTGTCTCAATCCCATCCAATCCATCATCTAATCTCATTCACCTTGTGTTGAGCACTTGAGCAATCCACATCTACACATTAGTCACACTAATCACAGGAAACATCTGAGGAGACTCTATCGGGTGCATCTCCTTCCCGCATGGATTCGTGAGTCATTATGGAGGTATAATCATTCTGTTTTGCATTTGATTAGTTTTAATCTTCATTTTGATTTCACTTATCACAGTTACCACTACCAAAAGATCGACTGTTTTCTCAAAACAGAGCATCCTAACAGTCTCAAATAACCAGTTAAAGGAGAAGACTTGTAGAGAAGTTCACAATCTTAGAAGCTTAATGACACATCATTCAATGATCTTTGGTTCATGGCCAACCTTCCTAGAGATCCGCACATCATTCCATTCAATTGCAGGGGATTCCTATGCATTTAGGTCTGTCATATCTGTGTACACACATTATAGCTCATCCTTGGAGTTTGTGATCTTCCTTGACCGACACGGAGGAATCTATTGTTCCAAAGATGATATATATTGATGTAATAGATCCTTCATTAGTTAGAAATCAATTCATAATTATTGGTTTAGACTTGAGCAAAGCGACTTCAAAGCTATATCTTGTGTAATTTCTGATTTTCTGTAATCAGGCCTATGTGCCCAATTGTTAGCCCGCTTATTGCCGGCTGATCTGTATTTGAATTCTATGATATTCTAATATACTAAATCTGCATTTGTTTCATATCTTTGAGTTGTTTCCATTGTGTTTACTCTTGTTGCACGGTTTGGATAGTTCATTCTATGAAACCTCCTACCGTGACTGCACCAAGTTATATCAAAGTGAAAGTTTAAATCTTTGGGAGTGAATTAAACAAAGTTGGTGAAGGAATTCCATAAGATCTTGCTGTGGACAGATCGCTGAATTGAGGCAGGTTACTTGTGTTGCAACCGATCACCGATTGTGAGGTAGTTGTCGCCTTGTAGCCTGATCGCCGAGGAGAGTTGCTGTTGTTGGAACAATGGCTGGTAGAATGGATGAGATGATGGAAATGATGAAAACAATGAGAATTCATTTGGATGTTGTTGAAGAAGATAGGCAAAGAAGATTGACACCTAGACCTAATGTTGAAAGTGACGATGAAGAAGAATTTCAATCTATTGAACAAATTGGAGAAACCCTAGAAGGTGATGAAGAAGAAGAATAAGATCAAGTTAAGATGTTGCAAGCTATTTCAAATATTAGAAAGAGACCTAGAGTTCATGTACTAAATTATACTAGTAATTTGAACCCTAAAGAATTGATCAACTGGATAAATGACACGGAAGAATACTTTGAATATGAAAAAGTTGAGGATCTGGAGAAGGTGAAATTTGTAAAGGCAAAGTTGAAAGGATATGCTGCTATATGGTGGAAAGAAGTTCAGTTGGATAGAAAGAGAATGGGAAAAGAAAAGATTACAAAGTGTGATAGGATTGTGACAAAATTGAAGAATCAATTTATACCTGCTGACTATGAGTTGGAGTTGTTGAAAAGATTGCTAAACTTGAGACAAAAGGAGAAATCTGTGGAGTATACTGAAGAATTTCATAAGATGATTATAAGGATAGGACATAGTGAAGCAAGCAATGAGAAAGTGGATAGATACATCAATGGATTGAGATTGAACATTCAAGAAGAACTAAGCTTGGTAAGGATAACATCTCTGGAAGAAGCATATCAGTTTGCCCTGAAAGTTGAGGAGAAATTGAATAAGAGGCATGATCAGAAATAGAGATGTAGAGGAGGTAAATTTTAGAGAGGTAGAACATTTTCTGGAGGAGACAGATCACATCTGGAGCACAACAAGTTTGACAATGCATTTAAGAAGGATGATAGAGATAGCAATGCATACCGGAGTAATGACATAAATTTTCATCATAGGGGTAATTACAATTCATACCGGAATGAAGGATATAGAAGAGAAGGAAGAGGATTTGATAAGAGAACATTTAGAGGCACTTGTTTCAAGTGTGGAGGTGAAGAACATAGGGCATTTGAATGTAATCAAGGAAGTATAAGCAAGAGAACAGAGAACAGTGGAAGAGAAACCTATGTGGAAGAAGAACCTATTGGATCACCCAGTTCAGTTGGTAAATTAGAGAAAGGAGAATCAATTGTGATGAGAAGAGCACTATTTCAAGTAGAGACAACTAAAGAACCACCGCAGAGAAAGAGTTTGTTCAAAACTAGATGTAAATTAGGGGGTAAGTGTTGTAAAGTTGTAATTGATAGTGGTAGTTCAGATAACCTAGTTTCAGAGGAGATGGTGACTAAGCTGAAGTTGGAAAGATTGAAACACCCTAAGCCCTATTAGATAGCATGGATTTAGGATGATCATAAGGTATTGGTGAGTGAACAATGTTTGGTGAAAATTCATATTGGATCTTATCATGATGAAGTCTTGTGTGATATTATGCCCACGGATATTTGTCATATTTTGTTGGGTAGACCTTGGTAGTATGATAAGAAATCTATACATGATGGGAGAAATAATACATACACTATAACATCAAATGGGAAGAGAATTATCTTGATTCCTTTGGAAAAGGATCTTAAGAGTGAAGTATGTGGGAATGCTAGAATCTATTTGGTAAATGGGAGGAAGTTCTTGGATGGTTTGAGACATGAAAATATGTGTTATGCTTTGGTTCCTAAGAAGCCTGAAGCATTGAAGGAGATTGAAAAATCACAACTGGAAGAGATAAAAAGAGTTGCTAAAAGAGTATTAAGACATCATATTAGATAATGTACCTGAAGGATTGCCACCTATAAGGAGTATTAGTCATCACATGGATCTTATACTGGGAGCTAGTTTTCCTAACAAAGTAGCACATAGAATGACACCGACAGAGAATGAAGAAATGAATAGACAAATACAATAATTGTTGAGGAAAGGTTTGATCAGATAAAGTTTGAGTCCTTGTGTAGTACCTATAGTGTTAGGACCTAAGAAAGATGGAGAATGTGTATAGACTCTAGAGCAATAAACAAGATCATAGTTAAGTATAGATTCCCTTTACCTAGAATGGATGATATCATGGATTGTTTGAGTGGAGAAAGATATTTCACAAAGATAGATTTAAAGAGTGGATAGCATCAGATCAAAATCAGAGAAGGAGATGAGTGGAAGACTGCTTTTAAGACAAATGAAGGATTGTATGAGTGGTTAGTGATGCCTTTTGGATTGACAAATGCACTGAGTACTTTCATGAGATTGATGAATGACGTCTTGAATAAATTCTTGGGCAAGTTTGTTATTGTGTATTTGGATGACATTCTAATTTTTAGTAAGACAAAAGAAAAACATTTGTAGCACCTTAGACAAGTTTTGTAGAGGTTGAGAGAAGAGAAATTGCTGATAAACATCAAGAAGTGTAGTTTCATGAAAGAAGAATTGGTATATTTGGGATTTGTGATTTCTGTAGAAGGATTGAAGATGGACCCTGAGAAAGTAAGAACAATTGTTGAATGGCCTACACCGGAGAGCATTGGAGAGGTTAGATCATTTCATGGATTGGCTAGTTTCTACTGGAAGTTCATAAAAAATTTTAGTTCAGTATGTAACCCTATGACAGAGATAATGAGAGGTGATAGGAAAGACTTTAAGTGGACATCAAGAGTAGATAAAAGTTTTGAATTGTTGAAGCAGAAGGTGATAGAGCAACCAATTTTAGCATTACTAGATTTCAATAAGGTATTTCAAGTAGATTGTGATGCAAGTGGAAATGCGATTGGAGCAATGTTAAGTCAAGAAGGTAGACCTGTAGCATATTTTAGTGAGAAGTTGAATCATGCAAGGAGAAGATATTTAGTTTATGATCAAGAGTTCCGTGCCATAATTCAAGCCCTGAAGAAGTGGGGACATTATTTTCTACCTAAGGAATTTGTGTTGTATATAGATCATCAAGCTTTGAAATATTTGAATAGTTAAGGTAAGTTGAATCGGAGGCATATGAGATGGGTAGAGTTCATGCAGAGTTATATTTTTGTATTGAAGCATAGGAGTGGAAAATCAAACAAAGTTGTGGATGCATTGAGTAGGAGAAGAAACTTATTGATAGAGAAGAGAGTTGAAGTGTTGGGATTTGATGAATTGAAACATATGTATGAGGGAGACACTAATTTTGTAGAACCTTGGAAGGCATGTAAGGAACCCGTTGTGATAGATAGGAGCAAGTGGTTGGACTATTTCATTCAAGAAGATATGTTGTTTAGAGGAAATCAGTTGTGCATACCTAGAAGTTCAATGAGAGATAATTTGATAAAGGAGAAACACAGTGGTGGATTGGTAGGACATTTGGCATGACAAGACAATGGCTTTAGTAAGTGAAAATTACTTTTGGCCTCAGATACATAAGGATGTTAGGAAATTTGTGCAGAGTTGTAGAGTTTGTCAAGTTACAAAAGGGAGTAGTCAGAATACTGGATTGTATAAACCTTTGATAGTACCAGAGAGACCTTGGGAAGACATAAGAAAGGATTCAATATTTTCCAGTTCTGTTCAAGAAATTCAGTCAGTAGTAGTTTCTATAGTTTGGTCCACATTCTACCACAGTTGTATTTCACATCTTGTGGAGCTAGACTTAGCATCTAGATTAATTCATCTACATCATATTTAGAATTCAGAGCATTTGGATTAGTTACCTGAAAGTTATCGCTACTAGAAGATTGACTGTTTTCCCATAACAGAGCATCCTGATAGTCTCAGATAACCAGTTAAAGGAGAAGACCTGGAGAGCATTTCACAATCTTTGAAGCTTAATGACACATCATTCAATGATCTTTGGTTCATGGCTAACCCTCCCAGAGATCTGTACATCATTCCATTCAATTGCAGAGGATTCCTATGCATTTAGGTCTGACCTATCCATGTACACACATTACAGCTCATCCTTGGAGTTTGCAATCTTCCTTGGATGACGCAGAGGAATCTGTTGTTCCAGAGATGATATATATTGATGTAATAGATCCTTAGGAAGGCAAATTTCATTAGTTAGCAATCAATTCATAATTGTTGGTTTAGACTTGAGTGAAGGGACTTCAAAGCTATATCTTGTGTAATTTTTGAATTTTTGTAATCAGGCCTGTGTGCCCAATTGTTAGCTCGCTTCTTGTCGGTCGATCTGTATTTGAATTCTATGATATACTGAATGACTAAATTTGCATTTGCTTCATATCTTTGAGTTGTTTCCATTGTGTTTATTCTTGATGCACAGTTAGGATAGTTCGTTCTATGAATACTCCTACCGTGACTGCACCAATATGTAATTGCATTAAATCATTACATCAAAATGGACCCAAGATTATATGGAAAAATGATCATAGATGTGCAAATTTCACTATTACAAATATAAGTTTTAAAAATAAAAAGTAATATTTAGTTAGAGAATATTTTAAAATAGAATTATTTTTTCTAAGAGCTAATTAACTAAATCTCATGAGATATGGAAACTTAATGTTTATTAACAAGTAATACTTAAAATTTATAATTATATATTTTTAATATTTAAAATAAATTAATAGATTCTTTTCTAAATTTACGGTAAATAAAAGTAATAAGAAAATACAATTAGATTACCCTAGTTTATTAAGTTGAGTAAAAATAATTAAAAATATATATTTTTAGAATTGGCAAAGAGGATTAGGGTATTGATCTCCATTTGCAATGAGATGACGCTTTGATGTAGCTTCTGCTTGGTAATCCAATTTGGCTCTTGCTATCATATCATAGATAATGAAGCTTTGACAAATTGAAAGATGTTTTGTACTTAGTCCAAGTTCAATCATGTAGTTGCAAAAGTGATCCTTGCACCTATAGTTCAATCTAATATATGTAATTCTAAACTCTTGTTGTGGTATTGATCCTTGCACTTTTTGTAAAAATAGGTTCTCCTTTTTTATCTAAGATCGATGGTTCTTGAAGACACCATTAGAGATTTTGGTGCTAGGTATGAGAGGTGATTCCTCTCCTCCTACTATAGCTAAAAACTTTGATCGATTTAATGATTTTGAACAAACTATAAGATGCACTAAGTAGAAATGTAAATGTTTATGCTCTCCTAGTGATCTCAAATGCTGTAATGGCCTAATATGATTCTAATGTAGACTAAGAGTCATTGTCCCTTAGAAATGAAACATGCTCTAGTGCTTTTCTTCTTGTTGTTCTATGTATATTACATATATTTCATATGAATTAATTGTACATCGAGTGCCTTTAAATACCAAGAGATAACAACAATTTACAAAAACATGTGTAAAGTCATCTCACAACAACTAGTGAAAAGGGGTAGGAACTTTGGAATTTAAATTTAAAAAGCTAAATTTTGGGTAAATCCCAAGCCATTTGTTGTTGATCTTGGGGCACTCATGATTGACCTAGAATAGGAAAGTGCTAAATTTGAGGTGGGGATTGTGATAGAACTAAAAATTAGCTTAAAATTTCCCACAAAACGTCCATTTCTTCGCCAAAAATCCTGTGACCTAACATATCATTTTAAAATCTTCCTCACTTGAAATACTTCATTTATACGCTCTATAAGTCATCACACTATCAAATTCACATTCGTCACCCTACTCACAAATGAAAAAGATCATGTCAAAGAGACTACACTATACCAGCGGAAGTCATTTTAAGGTCCCTTCAAAGAAGTAGTAAAGTTCATTGAAGAGAAAAATATACATCGACGGGACAAGGAAATTTGTCTCTTCAATAAAGTAATGGCATTTACTACAAAAGGTAACAAAGGAACATCAAGAGGGTTTCGAAAGGACTCCAAAATATCAGAGTAAGTTAATTCATAGTCCATCTAAAAAGGAAAAAGAGATATTAAGTGAAAGAATGTCAAGGGGAGGAATCTATATCAGAGAGACCCAAATATTGGTCCCCTCGACAGCCCTAAAACAAATAAGCAAGCATGACTAAGGTTGAGGACTCCATCAAAGGGAAGAAATACATATTAAAAGAGCAAGAATACTAGCCCCTCAATAAAATGATAGCACTTGTTGCCTCGGTGTGATAAACTTGTGAACATATCGGAGTGATAAGAAAACATCAAAGAAACTACCCACAAGGAAGGTTTCGAGAGAACATTATGATATCAGTATGAAGCCATATGGGGTCCCTTTGAAATCTCAAAGGAAATAAAAAGTATATACCAGTAAGAAGGATATTAGGGAAAAAGGGAAATATCAGTGAGATCATAAATGTGTCATCCCAATAAAGTGAAAGTATTGACAAGACTGTGGCATGATGAAGAGACAATTTGGTAGTGATGAAGAATGATCAAATAGCCTACATTCAAAACATTTAATTACCCTCTTGATGATATGAAATTTACCACCAAACAACATTAATGAACTAGAGCCGAATGCATTAAGAATCAAATTCTAAAAATATTGATATTAGTTCGTATATGTTATCTTGCTGTCTCCAGAGTGGTCTTTCTCTATTACTCAAATTAAGTGTATCAAAAATATATTTAATTTGTCAAGACACACTTGCTACCTGTATGTGATTTTCTTGATTAGTTTCTATGAGAAGTGAATTAAAATCCTCTTAAGAGATTCATTTTAATTAGTTTTTTCCTTGAATTAAAATCCTTTTAAATTAATCATCTTAATTGGTTTCCTTCAAACAAGATTAAAAGTCCTTTCAAACATCACAATAACTTAGGAATATATCATTGGGATTTGTAAGAAGAGATCGATAACTGACAAACTTGCATGTTTATACAAAGTATAGACATCCAAAAGTGTTGAGCAGTTAGAGTTAAGCTAAGAGAGAGGATCCACATATTATACACATCTTGACTCCATTTACCCAATAGGAATAGGCATTGATCTCACTCACTTTAAAACAATACTCTACTTATTCACATATTTAAATTTCAAACATTAGCAGTAGGATTAGCTATTAGTATTATATATATTTCACACTCACATGCCATTAAGAAATAGATCTCTATAGTCAAAGTACATACAACCCTTAAATCTAGTTCATTATCAAGGTGCACCTGCCTAGGTCTAGCAAAGCCTGAAGAGCAGGGAGTTCTAAACCACATTGGTTAACTTAGTTCATTGGCCAAAACATTGTCAAACCTGACCATAGAACCTGGCATACTCTTAGGGTTTACAATATGCAATTTTGGGAACCAATAGATTTGGTGACTCTACTAGGGATAAACCTAAGAAAACCTGGTAGAAGACCATCATAATAGAGTCAAGAAATTAAGAATCATAGCTCTTCTAGTAGAGAAAAACCCATAAGATAAAATCATTCCTCTCTAAGAGAGGTGGCGACTCTAAACAAAAATCCCAAACACATTATGTATGAATGATAAATTGAATATCAGATCAGAAATAGTGGATTTTAAGGCACCAAAGTATCACAGTCTCTCATAACATGGAGGGTAGAAGGTCCTTGCAAAAGGGAAGTCCAAAGAAAGATGGTAAGAAGTGGAACGATAAGCAATATCCCCACCTTCAAAGGCCACTGCTAAGAAGAATGGAGGAACTTCAAATCAGCTAGAGGGCACACAAAACAATAACCATAGTACTCAAGAAAATACATTAGAATAGCCTCTCACAACACACAACAATTTTGAACCTCTACATGGATCAAAATTTTATGAAGGATTTCCATAAAGGGGGTATCCCACCCAGCCTGAACAAAATAGCTTAAGTAACGTTGTTCAGCATTTTAAAATTGACCCTCAAAAGTAGAGTGAATTTGAGGCATGGCTTGAACAAGAAAGGATATAAATCTAAAGAGAGTATGATTATAGAATGGCACTTCAACAAGGTGAAGAAGTTCAATATTGGTCCATGGATCATATGGCATCCATAGAGACTCATGTTAGTCCACCAAAAGACACACGAACTACTGAGGAGGTACAACTAAATCTACAAAAACTACAGGAAGAGCTTAGGTTATCCAAACTAAAGGGAGAGGAAGAATGAACAAAACAATAGTTACAACAGATAAAATCTTGATGTACAACAAGTAGCTCAAAATACATACCACCCCACAAGAAAGGTAGGCCTACCAATACAAGTAATTCATAGGGGTCACACTAGAATGTAAGTGGTCCAAAGGTTTCAAAAACACCTCACAATGCAATAGGAAATCCAAACAACACAAATTATGTACAACAGAATATTCCACCACAAATCCCAAAATCACAAAATATTCCTACAACTTCCCAACCCATGGCTAACTCCTACCCACCTCCTGGTCAGCAGTATGTCCCACCTCACCAACATTATATATCACAATAAAACATGCAAGGTAGTGTATAACCTCACCATAATATACAATAATGTGTACCTCACCACCAATACCAACAAGGCCCTCAGTATCAACACTACCAACATAATCAAAATCCTTACCTACAAGGACCTTTGAACATAAACAGATACAGGCAACTAGATTTATCTAGATATCAGATCTGTCCAGATCCAATTAGTAATGGTTTGAGGAATGTACTACCAAATTTTTTTTGGAATAATGTTATTTCAGCATAAGAACATAGAAAATTTGAGACAATTACGGATAACTTCAATGTACAATATGAAGATGTCCTTATGAAGTTGTTTATGTTATCCTTGATTGAAGATGCTAGGGATTGGTATAAGAATTTTCCCGATGCCTCGATCAGTTCTTTGGAAAATTTTCAAGATCAATTTAAAGAACAATATGGAAATCGTTGTGACCCAAATTTTGTCGTGTATGAATTAACATGCATCCAAAAGCACCACAATGAATCATTGGTAGATTTAAACCATAGGTTCTCAAAAATATACCATAAAATTTCACTTGAATCGAAACCCCTAGATGGTATGGCCCTGGCTTTGTACCTAAAAGACTTTGATCCTAAAATTGGGTATGAACTCTTAAATAGAGCTCCCATTACCCTTGCAAAAGCTCAGAAGGCTGCTATGAACATTAAAAATAATAGAAGAGATGTTGGGAAACTTAGCAAAAGCGATAATATTAGAACCCCACAAAATTCTAATAACCAACAAACCAGGCAGACAAACTGTTATATGAATGAAAGGCCTAGGCTACACGATATGCCCTACAACACTAATTGGAAGGATAGAATACATGTGGATAACAATCAAAAATAAAATTATAGTAAGGACACCCATAACCCCTTGAAAAAACATGGGACACATGTGGTAGAAAATAATCCATGGTGTTTAGCATGCAACTTACCACATTCACCTGAATATTGTGTAGTGGCACGGTCCTTACAATAAAATGGAATATCTTATGATCAGGAGAGGGATGATCATACTATAAACATGTTAGGGATGAGACCCCATCAAATTGATGAAGAATACTCATCCTCTAAAGAAGATGGGTTTGAATATGATGTGAGTAATCAGAGATACAATGTCAACATGGGTCAGCAAGAAATCTTTTCTAATCATGAAGATGATAATGAAGAAACCACTTATATACCTGATGCAATGCCATAGTTCCAATTAAGGAAACCAACTAAAGAAGAGAGAAGGGCTCTTGCAATAGATACTGTGGTGTAGGCTAAAAGCAATTACAACTTGAGGAACAAAACCATAAATACAGATCAAGGAACACCTAGAAGCTTATTCATAAAAGAGCAAAAGCATAAGAAGGATGCCCTGAATAACCAAAAGAAAGGTGAAATTGAAAAAATTCAAAAAGATATACCCAAGGAAACAACAAAGATTGAGCAGAGTAAGACAAAGGACAATGATAAGCTACAAATTGAGGGAAAAAGTTGCACTAAGATAGAAAAAATAGGACAATCAGTCACCACCCCTTCATTTGACATAGCACAAGCATTGTCTTAGATAAAGATGTCAATACCATTGCTGGAGATGATGAAAGTGGATGAATACAGGGATAGTGCTCTCAAATATACCAAACAAGCAGCAAAATTAGAATATAAACAAAGAAAGATCAGAAACTAAGGTAAATAATGTTGTACAAGAGATCATAAAAACACCTAAGGCTTATCTTGGTGATACATTAACAAAAAATCCTTCTCAAGTGGACCCATTTTATACTACACTATTGATTAACAACAAACTGGTAAGACATTGCATGATCGACTTAGGAGCAACAATAAACATCATGCCAATGGTGGGTATGAAGGAATTGGGCTTATGGGTGGATACAACATATGGTAAATGTTATGCAATGGACAATAGGTCTATCCTAGTTGTTAGAGTCATATGGGATGTAGAATTGAAATTAGCCTCATATTTAGAAGCCACTTACAGAACTAACATCACTATAGTAGATAATCCACCATATTATGGTATGTTGTTATCTAGATAGTGGACTATTGCAATCAAGGGAAATGTCCAATTGGACTTGTCATATGCAACAATACCAGTAAATGGAAAATAGGTCAAGTTGTATAGAGAACCAAGATATGAACATATTATAGAGCATTTTGATCTTAACCAAATGAACTATTTTTGTGATGTGGATCTTGGAAGCTTCAGAATTAAAAAATCACAACTTGAGTTGCAAAACACAAAACCAATCAATAGAGAAGCTCAGCTTGATGAACATGGTGTATGGCAAATGTATTTTGATGGTGCATGCAGCAAAGGAGGGAATGGTGTAGGAATAATATTCATCTCACCAACTGGCAAAACATTCAAGTACTCATTTTTATTAACTTTTGAATGTACTGACAATATAGCCAAATACGAGGCATTGCTATTGGGCTTAAATATTGCCATAAGGTATGGAATCAAGTTGCTAGCAGTGTATGGAGACTCTAAATTAATTGTCTCACAAGTTAGGGAAAAATATTCATAAAAAAGAAAGAGGTTAAAACAATATAGAAATGTTGTTTGGGACACCATTAAACTTTTTGATGTATTCTCTATAGATTGGGTAGAAAGATCTAAAAACATAATGGTAGACTTCTTGGAAAATGTAGCTCTAAAGAGATATGATATTACACTAGTAGGAATAACAGAGGTGGAGTTTAAGACTAGACCTACAATCCTTGATAACATCTATAATTGGCAAGTGTTCAATGATGATGAGGATTTGATTAAGTTTCTTCATTGTATAGATCAATATGAATCTCAAGAAATAGATTTCAATGCATTTATGGAGGAAGTAGATGGTAAGGAAACTATCTTTGGGCAAGAGGTGATGCAGCTTAAAACAAACAAAATACCAAAAGGCCTTGTAACCCTAGAGAGAGTATTTGATGGGCATGACAGATTTAATCTGAAACCTACACTGATCAAACATGAAGATATTGAGGAAATCAATCTTGGGATAGAAATGGCTCCTAAAAGGGTGTACATTAGATAAAGGATCAGCCCTAATGTTAGAGAGATGCTTATATCTTTTCTCAAAAAATATAAACATGTGTTCACTTAGTTTAATGATGATTTAAAAGCATACAGAGAGGACCTCTTCTAGCATGAAATACCATTAAAACCTAATGCTAAACCATTTAGACAGAAGCAAAGACCCATAAATCCCATATTAGCACCTAAGATGCAAGAGGAGATCATGAAACATAGAGATGGTGATATTATCAAGCTAATCAGACACTCTTCTTGGGTCTCAAATTTGGTACCTGTAAGGAAGAAAAATGGAGACATAAGGTTGTGTGTGGATTTTAGAAATTTGAATATCTCATCACTCAAAGATAGTTATCCACTTCCAAACATGGAAGCAATGCTAAAAAGAGTGATATGGTGCGAATTGTTGTCTATGATGGATGGCTTCTCAGGGTATAACCAAGTGAAGGTCAAGGAATCATAATAGTATAAAATTACCTTCACCACACCTTGGGGTACATATGTTTACATGAGAATGCCTTTTTGCCTCACAAATGCTGGAACAACATTGCAAAGGGCTATGGACATAGCCTTTGCCAACCTAATCAATGTTATAATGGTGATCTATCAAGATGATCTAACAGCATATTCCAAAAGGGCCAAAGATCATTGTGCACACCTAGAAAATGTCATGCCCACATTTTCCATGTGGTCACAACACACATCACACATGTCATAGCCACATCTGTCATGTGGTTATGACACGAGATATGAAAAAATTTTCTCACACCGTCCTAAAAACCCCTTCACATGTGTAAGCATGCTCGGCGGTGTTCTCTCATGGCGAAACACTACAATTTTTGGCGGGATATAAGTACAATTGCGTGCAACCAGACGCAAACAGATCAACAAGAGGGTCTTTACGACGCCGCTAACGTCATTGCAAGAGTGAGATTACCAAAGTTCCTAACTCTAAACCTCGGCAATTTCCGGCAGCATAATGCCTTACGGCGTCAGTGGGAATTACGCTGCACTCATTTACGCACGTGGTTCGCTGATAGATTAACAACTTCCCACGACGCCTTGTTCCAACTAAACCGACTAGTGATCTCCCTATTTAGTCATTTTTCAGTCAGGCACGGTTGTCTGTCTCCTCTCTTATTTCCTGAAACATACTCCTCCTACGACTTAGCATTCTCAACAAGGCGGTTTGTTTGCTCTCTCTTCCCTTTTCACTGGTTCTTAATTTTGATTGTATTTTTATCGCCCTTACCTTAACTATTTCTCTATTAATTTAGTGTGTTTATATTTCGGTCTCTCTCTCTTTCATTTTCTATGCTTTCTTTATGTGTATCCGGTCCTTTCTTCATGATTTACGTCAATCAGGGTTATCACTGCAGCTATTGTTGATATTAAACCTAACTTCAGGATGGTCTAGGTCACAAAGATTGGTTTACTACTTCGCTGGACTCGGTCTCCTAGTCTTCTCCGATCACAGTATCTCCTCTTCGTTTGTATTAATTAAACTTGTTCCTAAGCAGATTTAGCAGAAGGGTCCGTCAACTTAGTTCTCTTATCCCATGTGGGAAATGTCGCGCATTTTCTCCTCTGTGTTTTCCAATGTTAGTTTTTCTTCTTCGAACTCTCTTACAGGTTTACTTATGAGGACGTTTACTACAGTTGAGATTAAAATGGTCTCACATGAAATCCCTGTGATGTCTCCTTAAGTTTATTTCCAGTGTTCTTTTAAGCAAGGTGACGTGTAATTTTTCCTCTTCATTTTCCGGGTGATTGAAATTACGTTGATAGTTGAAACTTCCGAGAAACTCTTTCCAGAGTATTACGGAATATTCCTTTACACTCTCTTTACATTATAATTTTATTTTCTCTTGTTATAATTACTGTTGTTATTATTACTAATAATGACTATTAATACTCTGATTGTGACTCGTATAACATTGTTAATAGATGTAGGAGGCTCTCCTCTTTATAAAACCCTGTTCATGGAAATATAACTTCTTTGGTTGTTGTGTTCAACACTTAATAAAAACTACTATGAAAATATATATTTTTTTTGTTTTATTTTTGTATATCCACGTGTCACATTTTCTCAAAATTTTAAACGAGGGTCCAATAAAATGGCTCATAAAACTATTTCCATAAATATATATATATATATATATATATATATATATATATATATATATATATATATATATATATATATTTTAATGTATATGTGGTTTACAAAAATGATCTTTTAAATTAATTTAACAAACTCCACGGAATCCCTTATATATATATATATATATATATATTTCATTATATATTGCTATATACATAGACATATATAGTATCTATATATGTCTATATATATGGCAATAATAATGTATTTACTTTTAAAAATAGACCCACTCATATGTTAGGGCCCAAAGCCCTAACATTTTATTTTTTTTTGTTTTTTTGTTTTCCACAGCAGCTGAGGAGCTGGGCGACGGTGGCCGCAGCCAACGACGAACGAACACAGGGGAGGGCGCAGGGGACTGCGCGGGCGGAGGCAGCGTCGACAGGGGCTCCGCGGGGGTCTCAATAGTATGGGGATGTGGGGAGGGGCAGAGCCCCACCCACATCCCACGATGTGGGGTGTGGGTGGGGCTCCGCCCCTCCCCACACCTCGGTGTAACTTAAAAAGGGGTCTGCGGTGGGGATTACTCCCCACCGCCCAACATACATAAAACTTCGACTGTGTATAATACACAGCGCTTTCAAAAGTTTGACAGTCATAAAAATGTAATCCGTTTTTTAATGCATTTCGTGCAATTCGATGATAATAAATTATATATAATATATTTATATATATATATATATTTCTATATATATATAAATATTATTCTTTCAGTCTCATAATAACACATTCTATTCAGTTTCTATGATTCTGTCAAAAATGATAATTTATAATAACTGTTATATATATATATATATATTTATTTATTTATTTCATAATTTTCTCAAATTTCAACCTGTTATAATGATAATTAATTAACAATTATATATAAATATATATATATTCCAGTTTCACTTATTCGGTAGAAATGGTAAATATATAACAACTTATTGTATATATATATATATATATATTATATATATTGATCTATATTCCATTTTCATAAAACATATAAGTTTCTCAAATTAACAAACAGAAATATATACATGCTAGATTTCCTCTAATCTTTTCAAATTAACTGAAACCACTATATATGAAGAATAAACTTAAACATTTAAAATTATCTTTTCCTTTAGAACAATGAACCATAAAACTAACATTTCAACTAGTTAAGCAATTCCAAACTTTCAATTACATAAACAAACTTAGATTAGATTGCAAATAAATAATGAACTCTTCCTTTCAATAATACTGGAAACACAAATAAAATGCTATTTAACAAGTTTTACAAGAAACAAACTTGAAAATTTTAAGCACATTCATATTACAGATTTTAAACCATGGATACAACAACTAACTTCCCAGATATGAACTTTCTTCACCCAAATAGTATACAACTGATAACTTGAGACAACCAAGTAGAAGTCCATTAATAACAAGATCAGAGAGGTGATTTCCTTCACCCCCAGGATAACAATAAATTACAGCAATAACAAGAGAGGTGCTCTCTCTTCAACTCTTAAGAAATGAACTAGGCCTAATTCTCATGACAAAGAAGAATAACTGTTTCTTCACAAATATAACTTCTCCCAAGCCAACCAGAAGCTCCAAGGAAAAACCTGCGTATCAAAGACAAACAAAGAAGAAAACACCACTCATCTAGCTCTCCTCCCTTCCGTAGACCCGCAAGTGGGTCACCCCCGAGCTAGGGAGACCATACTCACACCTGGGTAACTCAAACACTCCACTTCACAACAGTAACAACAACAATCCCAAAGCACACAAACACCCGTGGGTAATTTACACAACACGGAAACTCATCTACAGTGAGTTTCATAAGGGGCAGGAGAGTGGACACACTCGACTCCAGAGTGTCACCCTGACAGATAAGTTAACCAATACAATTTCTCTTGGTCTCAAACCAAGTTTGATCACAAACTTGTAAGAAATTTGTATATGACTCTCAAGTCAAAGATACAGACACAGATACATGCCCTCAAGGCTTTCAACATCCCAAAAGATGGAACAGGTATGCACCCGAGGAGGATCTCTCCTCCCCTACCCCAAACTTGATGAGCATTTCTCCCAAGTGGGAGAAGCTCTGTCAAACAACCCGACAACAAACCCCACAGAACAACAAATCTAAACACAAATTCACACACTTTACATATTCAGCTATACGAAACAAAGGTAGAATTCAAACCAACCTTACAAAGCCTTCCTGGAATGAAGCTGTTGCTGAGCCCACAGAGTTCTCTTCCAACCTTAGCCACCAACTCCCTCTCCCTTCTCTCTCCTTCAAGCTAACTTTTCTATTTTTGGTAAGGCAAAATGAAAGTTTTCCCAAAATTCAACTGACTCCCTCTCATCCCAAAATTGGAAACAAATAACCAAATTCTTTTCAGTTTTGAGGAATGGGGAGGTGACACTTGTCACCTTCTCACTCTCCCCCAAAACCACTATTCTGCCCTGGTGGCTTATGTCACTCACCCTTCCCAAGAGTACTCCTTATTCCTCTCCTCATGTGATTCCTCTTACGCATGGGAGAAATAAAAGGAGTTAAAGGGGGAAGAAGACAGGTGACCCATGCCCCTTCTTCCCTTCTTCACATGGGTGTCCCCACAGCACATGGGGGAATCTCACTATGGAAGGGGTGACTTTAAGTCATTCCTTCAATAATGGATGGCATCTCTTACCTTGGGAAAAGTAGAGGGGATGGGTTGGGTGTTGGTACAACCCATCATGTCCCCTCCTACCTCCAATTTTCGCCACTTAACTTTAGGGGGAAGTTAAGATGACTAGATGGAGGTTACTCAAGGGTTACCCATGCCAAATGGGCCCCTGGACCCGTGGGGTATAACCCAGGGTCAACTTTAACCCATACAAGACACCCCTGGTCAAGGTAAAGCACAAGAAAAGGCCTCATAAATTTAAATTAAATAAGGAAATTCAAATTCAAATCTCTTTACTACACAAATTATAAAATAATGTTACATGAGGGTAACCTAACCCACTCGACCATACGAAAGACCACATTACAACATTACATCAAACACAAAGAGATCTTGGTTCCTCGTGGAACCAGATCGGCTTAACAGGGAATAACAAATAACAAGGTGCGGAATGATCTCCGAATTCTGTGGTTCGATTAGTAATTCCTGCACACTAAATTACAAGATCAGTAACCACATAAAATCATCATAGCCGAAGCAACTTGAAAACATGCATACATAGTACTAATTAACATAAATGAAATCATATTACAATTTTCCATCATCACCTAATTAATGTTTTCTGAAATGTAAACTTATCCAAACATCACCCAATTAGTTTTTCCGAAATCATAATAAAGTTTAATAGTTTGACAATTCCGGGAACTGCTATCCCACAAACATAAAAAGTAACAATAACAGTCATGTAAATAGTCATAACAACAGAAGTAAAAACAGGCGGTCCTCACAGAAAAGATCTTTATCAAGACATTAGAGTATGGCATCTCCTTAAACCCAAAGAAATGTCATTTTTCTATGACAGAGGGCAAGTTGCTAGGATATATAGTCTCAAAGGATGGAGTGAGGATTGATCTTGAATGAGTGGAAACTATTGATAAAATTCCCATTCCAAAGACTGTAAAAGCCATCCATTCCTTCTTTGGACAAATTAACTTTGTCACGAGATTCATTTCAAAATTTGTAGGGATTGTCAAGTCAATCTCAAAGATGTTGAAGAAAGGTTCAAAAGTTGATTGGACAGAAGAGGCTTGTTGTGTGGTTACACAACATGCCCCATTTTGCCCCAACAAAATAGGGACCCAACTTTTCACTTGCTTGCTTGTCTCTTGCTTTGGGTGGTATGGTAAAATTAGTATTGGATGCATATCAAGGTAATGTCCTATGCACATTAGGACATCCTAATATAGGTCCAAATTCTAAGCCAAAATCTACTATCATGAACCTTGCTACCTGAAAGAGTTTAAAATTTTAAGTAGGTTTGCCTTTTGAGTCACCCCAAAATTCCCTAGAATTAAGGAGTTATGTCTAGTCAAAGTTTGTTCAAACAATCACAAGGATATCATCATATTACTTAAGCATTCGAATATTCGCTAATATCCTGATCGTGAATTTTAACAAAGGAAAAGTCAATGTCCACACATTCACAAATATGTAGACATCAAATTTTAGCCTGAGATGTCATAGACCATTAATATACATGGACATTCCGCAAGGGTGCACATCTAATTTTAATATCTCAGATATTTGTTAATATGCAGACTTGTTCAAAATACAATGAAAATACTAAAGGTCTGCATATTAGCTTAATGTCCTCGTATTCACCAACATGATGGTGGCATCATCCTAACCATGTTCTACAAAAACCCCAATAGGAAGATGATGTCATCTAGAGAATCGACATCTAAGGATCATCACATTTCTTAGGGTCTGTCATGTCCCTACATTATGTATTATTCATTCAAATAAAAGATATGAATGATATTATAAATTGAATATATTTAAATAATATTTATTTAAAACAATTAAAAGATATATTATTATTATATTTATAAATAACACATAAACAATAATAATATATTATAAATATATCTAATAATATAAATATAAATATTCTTATATTTATCTTATATTATAATATAAATATAAATAATATAATATAAATCATATATCATTTACTATGATATAAATGATATAATATAAATAATACAAAATAAATAATATATCATTTATTATAATGATATAACATAAATACAAATAATATAAATAAACTATATGTTAAGGGAGTTACGTATGGTTACCACAGGTCATAGAAGGGAATAACATAAAGTAATAAAAATTATGAAAGGGTAAGCATGTCTTTTACCACCAGGCATAATAAATATCCCTTGAAAGGGAAATAAATAAAGAAAAAAAGATGGGCAATAAATAAATAATATCCCATAAATAAATATATTTAGATCCGCATTATACTTATATATATTTCTGAGTCATAACTAGAAAAGATATCATAAATATATATAGGGAGGAATTATTCAAGTAAAAATAAATATAATAATAATAATAATAATAATAATAATAATAATAATATATAATAGTAAATATATATTTATTCATTGCATAATATAAGGGCATTCATATATGGAATCGGGCTGTTGAGAAGATGCCGATCTCATAATAAGGAGCTCTTAACTAATACAAACAAATATCGAGTATCAAAGTTTAATAATATTTATTTATTAAGGGTGGTGACGGGTGGTGAATTGCACCCCTTCAAACTTATAAATATTAATGGGCCCATCTAACAAAAGAAGGGAAAGGAATAGAAAAAAGAAACGAGGAGAATAAATATCTACCGCATCCAAAAAGTACCTGCAGATCGTCTGAACAACAGGTAAGTATTTTAATATATTTAATTATTAAGATGTAATATATCTATATATATGTGTGTAAATATATATACATAAATAAATATATATATATATATATACAATAATATTAATAACATATATAATAATACAATATAGAGATATTATTAATATTATAACAAATATTATAATATATAAATATTAAAGAATAGGCAAAAGAGAATAGAATCCAGTGAGTAGATTCAACAAGACAAATAGCATAAAGAGGTACGTGCACTTTCCTTATTAATAGGTTAGGCAATATAAATGTTGTAGAAGAATAATATGAATATAAATGGACTGTCAAGTTAATTGGTATAATTGTGATGTTAACTATAAATAAATGCACTTAACTTAGACAAAACTATGAATGCACAGAAACTAATATAATGAATAAATGTAATGATATATGATCAATATTAATATAAGGCATCTTGTGTTAAATGCCAATAAGAACAATTATGATATTTATGAAATCAATTAAAGATACAGTAATGGTAGGTTCATCTCATCACTTCTATTTCCCATAACCATAGGAGAGGCGGTCTTCTTAGGTAAAGGTGGGGTAATTCCATCACGATGGATTGGAGAGGGTTTAACGCGCCCTAGACAAGGATGCTAGGGAGAGGCGGAGTAATTCCATTCCCAATCGCATTGGAGAGGGTTCAACGCGCCCTAGACATATAATTTCCCCATCCATGGTTAAGGAATAGAAGGAAGATGATATGGGAAGATGAACTTAGATTATTACTTCTATATTTCTCTATTACTTCATCCTTAAAGGAATGTTAGGTCTTGTGGGGAGAGGCGGAGTAATCCCATCCGTAAGAAGGCCCGTAGGCTGGGACAAAGTCTCCCGTAGGCTGGGTCAAGAGATAAGCCCGTAGGCTGGGACATAGTTCCCGTAGGCTGGGTCAAGAGATGGTTTCAGCGCGCCCTATACATGTAAAGCCTAGTTCTATGAGGAAGAGTAATAAGGAAAATATGCATGATTGAATTATGGAACATATTATAGAATAGTTATCAATAGCAAGTAACAATTAGGAAATAAATAATCCTTGGAATGATGTGAATACATTATCATTGATCTTATTTGATCTATTCATCAAAAAATTATTAATCTATAATATTTCTAATGTCTCCTTGAGAAGCACTTTGAATGCAAATTTAGGTTCAAATGTTTCCTCTAGAAAGAGGGTCATTACAGTGGTATCAGAGCAGTGATCTTGCCATCCTGTAAAAATAAATAAATAAATAAAATTAAAAAAAAATCAATGAAAATGGTAGGTATGAATTTCGTGAATTGTAGGAATAATGTTGTTTAATACATTGCTAAAATATATATTTTTAAAAAATATATATTTATGATGTAACATTTAAAAATTGAAATTTACTTACAAATATGTAATAAATAATGAGTAAATGAGGTGAAAATAAAAATAAAAATAAAATAACTCTTTAATAACAATAAAATTACATTAAGTAAATACTCTAAATGAAATAGTAAAATAAAGTAACTCTATTGAATTCTTATAAAGTAATATATTTGACAAAATTATTTTTATCTTGACTTAATGTTATTTTATAACTATAAGATTATATCATAATATATAATATTATAAATATTATGTGTTGTATAAATACATCATATATAGTTTATATATAGATGTATTTTCAAGAAACACATAAATTAATTAAGGATGAATATAAATATAAAATTTGTGATCATAATAACCATGTGATTAGACCCACAATCCTACTAAACATAACTATAACTTTTAAAATAAATAAATAAATAAATAATAAAAAAGTATTATATACTTTAATATTAAATTACTTATACTTTGGCCTAATCTTTTAACCATAATAATTGTGATTGCTTGAGGACAAGCAATCTTGAGTGGGGAGGGTTGTCATGTCCCTGCATTATGTATTATTCATTCAAATAAAAGATATGAATGATATTATAAATTGAATATATTTAAATAATATTTATTTAAAACAATTAAAAGATATATTATTATTATATTTATAAATAACACATAAACAATAATAATATATTATAAATATATCTAATAATATAAATATAAATATTCTTATATTTATCTTATATTATAATATAAATATAAATAATATAATATAAATCATATATCATTTACTATGATATAAATGATATAATATAAATAATACAAAATAAATAATATATCATTTATTATAATGATATAACATAAATACAAATAATATAAATAAACTATATGTTAAGGGAGTTACGTATGGTTACCACAGGTCATAGAAGGGAATAACATAAAGTAATAAAAATTATGAAAGGGTAAGCATGTCTTTTACCACCAGGCATAATAAATATCCCTTGAAAGGGAAATAAATAAAGAAAAAAAGATGGGCAATAAATAAATAATATCCCATAAATAAATATATTTAGATCCGCATTATATTTATATATATTTCTGAGTCATAACTAGAAAAGATATCATAAATATATATAGGGAGGAATTATTCAAGTAAAAATAAATATAATAATAATAATAATAATAATAATATATAATAGTAAATATATATTTATTCATTGCATAATATAAGGGCATTCATATATGGAATCGGGCTGTTGAGACGATGCCGATCTCATAATAAGGAGCTCTTAACTAATACAAACAAATATCGAGTATCAAAGTTTAATAATATTTATTTATTAAGGGTGGTGACGGGTGGTGAATTGCACCCCTTCAAACTTATAAATATTAATGGGCCCATCTAACAAAAGAAGGGAAAGGAATAGAAAAAAGAAACGAGGAGAATAAATATCTACCGCATCCAAAAAGTACCTGCAGATCGTCTGAACAACAGGTAAGTATTTTAATATATTTAATTATTAAGATGTAATATATCTATATATATGTGTGTAAATATATATACATAAATAAATATATATATATATACAATAATATTAATAACATATATAATAATACAATATAGAGATATTATTAATATTATAACAAATATTATAATATATAAATATTAAAGAATAGGCAAAAGAGAATAGAATCCAGTGAGTAGATTCAACAAGACAAATAGCATAAAGAGGTACGTGCACTTTCCTTATTAATAGGTTAGGCAATATAAATGTTGTAGAAGAATAATATGAATATAAATGGACTGTCAAGTTAATTGGTATAATTGTGATGTTAACTATAAATAAATGCACTTAACTTAGACAAAACTATGAATGCACAGAAACTAATATAATGAATAAATGTAATGATATATGATCAATATTAATATAAGGCATCTTGTGTTAAATGCCAATAAGAACAATTATGATATTTATGAAATCAATTAAAGATACAGTAATGGTAGGTTCATCGCATCACTTCTATTTCCCATAACCATAGGAGAGGCGGTCTTGTTAGGTAAAGGCGGGGTAATTCCATCACAATGGATTGGAGAGGGTTTAACGCGCCCTAGACAAGGATGCTAGGGAGAGGCGGAGTAATTCCATTCCCAATCACATTGGAGAGGGTTCAACGTGCCCTAGACATATAATTTCCCCATCCATGGTTAAGGAATAGAAGGAAGATGATATGAGAAGATGAACTTAGATTATTACTTCTATATTTCTCTATTACTTCATCCTTAAAGGAATGTTAGGTCTTGTGGGGAGAGGCGGAGTAATCCCATCCGTAAGAAGGCCCGTAGGCTGGGACAAAGTCTCCCGTAGGCTGGGTCAAGAGATAAGCCCGTAGGCTGGGACATAGTTCCCGTAGGCTGGGTCAAGAGATGGTTTCAGCGCGCCCTATACATGTAAAGCCTAGTTCTATGAGGAAGAGTAATAAGGAAAATATGCATGATTGAATTATGGAACGTATTATAGAATAGTTATCAATAGCAAGTAACAATTAGGAAATAAATAATCCTTGGAATGATGTGAATACATTATCATTGATCTTATTTGATCTATTCATCGAAAAATTATTAATCTATAATATTTCTAATGTCTCCTTGAGAAGCACTTTGAATGCAAATTTAGGTTCAAATGTTTCCTCTAGAAAGAGGGTCATTACAGTGGTATCAGAGCAGTGATCTTGCCATCCTGTAAAAATAAATAAATAAATAAAATTAAAAAAAAAATCAATGATCGTGAATTGTAGGAATAATGTTGTTTAATACATTGCTAAAATATATATTTTTAAAAAATATATATTTATGATGTAACATTTAAAAATTGAAATTTACTTACAAATATGTAATAAATAATGAGTAAATGAGGTGAAAATAAAAATAAAAATAAAATAACTCTTTAATAACAATAAAATTACATTAAGTAAATACTCTAAATGAAATAGTAAAATAAAGTAACTCTATTGAATTCTTATAAAGTAATATATTTGACAAAATTATTTTTATCTTGACTTAATGTTATTTTATAACTATAAGATTATATCATAATATATAATATTATAAATATTATGTGTTGTATAAATACATCATATATAGTTTATATATAGATGTATTTTCAAGAAACACATAAATTAATTAAGGATGAATATAAATATAAAATTTGTGATCATAATAACCATGTGATTAGACCCACAATCCTACTAAACATAACTATAACTTTTAAAATAAATAAATAAATAAATAATAAAAAAGTATTATATACTTTAATATTAAATTACTTATACTTTGGCCTAATCTTTTAACCATAATAATTGTGATTGCTTGAGGACAAGCAATCTTGAGTGGGGAGGGTTGTCATGTCCCTGCATTATGTATTATTCATTCAAATAAAAGATATGAATGATATTATAAATTGAATATATTTAAATAATATTTATTTAAAACAATTAAAAGATATATTATTATTATATTTATAAATAACACATAAACAATAATAATATATTATAAATATATCTAATAATATAAATATAAATATTCTTATATTTATCTTATATTATAATATAAATATAAATAATATAATATAAATCATATATCATTTACTATGATATAAATGATATAATATAAATAATACAAAATAAATAATATATCATTTATTATAATGATATAACATAAATACAAATAATATAAATAAACTATATGTTAAGGGAGTTACGTATGGTTACCACAGGTCATAGAAGGAAATAACATAAAGTAATAAAAATTATGAAAGGGTAAGCATGTCTTTTACCACCAGGCATAATAAATATCCCTTGAAAGGGAAATAAATAAAGAAAAAAAGATGGGCAATAAATAAATAATATCCCATAAATAAATATATTTAGATCCGCATTATATTTATATATATTTCTGAGTCATAACTAGAAAAGATATCATAAATATATATAGGGAGGAATTATTCAAGTAATAATAATAATAATAATAATAATAATAATAATAATAATATATAATAGTAAATATATATTTATTCATTGCATAATATAAGGGCATTCATATATGGAATCGGGCTGTTGAGAAGATGCCGATCTCATAATAAGGAGCTCTTAACTAATACAAACAAATATCGAGTATCAAAGTTTAATAATATTTATTTATTAAGGGTGGTGACGGGTGGTGAATTGCACCCCTTCAAACTTATAAATATTAATGGGCCCATCTAACAAAAGAAGGGAAAGGAATAGAAAAAAGAAACGAGGAGAATAAATATCTACCGCATCCAAAAAGTACCTGCAGATCGTCTGAACAACAGGTAAGTATTTTAATATATTTAATTATTAAGATGTAATATATCTATATATATGTGTGTAAATATATATACATAAATAAATATATATATATATATATATATATACAATAATATTAATAACATATATAATAATACAATATAGAGATATTATTAATATTATAACAAATATTATAATATATAAATATTAAAGAATAGGCAAAAGAGAATAGAATCCAGTGAGTAGATTCAACAAGACAAATAGCATAAAGAGGTACGTGCACTTTCCTTATTAATAGGTTAGGCAATATAAATGTTGTAGAAGAATAATATGAATATAAATGGACTGTCAAGTTAATTGGTATAATTGTGATGTTAACTATAAATAAATGCACTTAACTTAGACAAAACTATGAATGCACAGAAACTAATATAATGAATAAATGTAATGATATATGATCAATATTAATATAAGGCATCTTGTGTTAAATGCCAATAAGAACAATTATGATATTTATGAAATCAATTAAAGATACAGTAATGGTAGGTTCATCTCATCACTTCTATTTCCCATAACTATAGGAGAGGCGGTCTTGTTAGGTAAAGGTGGGGTAATTCCATCACGATGGATTGGAGAGGGTTTAACGCGCCCTAGACAAGGATGCTAGGGAGAGGCGGAGTAATTCCATTCCCAATCGCATTGGAGAGGGTTCAATGCGCCCTAGACATATAATTTCCCCATCCATGGTTAAGGAATAGAAGGAAGATGATATGGGAAGATGAACTTAGATTATTACTTCTATATTTCTCTATTACTTCATCCTTAAAGGAATGTTAGGTCTTGTGGGGAGAGGCGGAATAATCCCATCCGTAAGAAGGCCCGTAGGCTGGGACAAAGTCTCCCGTAGGCTGGGTCAAGAGATAAGCCCGTAGGCTGGGACATAGTTCCCGTAGGCTGGGTCAAGAGATGGTTTCAGCGTGCCCTATACATGTAAAGCCTAGTTCTATGAGGAAGAGTAATAAGAAAAATATGCATGATTGAATTATGGAACATATTATAGAATAGTTATCAATAGCAAGTAACAATTAGGAAATAAATAATCCTTGGAATGATGTGAATACATTATCATTGATCTTATTTGATCTATTCATCGAAAAATTATTGATCTATAATATTTCTAATGTCTCCTTGAGAAGCACTTTGAATGCAAATTTAGGTTTAAATGTTTCCTCTAGAAAGAGGGTCATTACAGGGTCTTGGATATTCAATAATAGCCTGACCCAATGTAATATAACGATAAATCTCAATATCCACACATTAACTTAGCACCCTAACTTTTGCTAATGTGAAGATGACATCACATTATAACTAGTCCAGGACATTATTTGAGATAGTGACATCATCCTGATCTTAGGATTTGGAGGGGGATAATTCGTACAACTAAGTACCCTGATATTTCTTAATATCTGTATATCCACTCTCAGGACCCATAACATGTAGATTTTCACGAACCAATAAAGGATGCCATGTGGCATGTTGACCTAATCATATCAACATATCATAATGCCCTGATATCCAAATGGAAGTAAAATACCTTCAAGTCTTCACGACCCATTTCTTAACTCTGGTCAATGTTGACCAGTTTGATGATCACATCATGCTTATATTCCAAAAGACCATGTGCATTGTTTAAATACCCTGACATTTTCAAACATGTAGACCTTGTATTAAATGACATTTAATGGTAGGTGGATATTCAAAATTTCAAACCACATGGTGCCACATGTTTTAATATTAATAACTCTGTATGTATATCCATGGACACGAATGATCTAGCATTGATTATTCCCTAATTCATCAATGTTAATGATTAAAATAGGGGATTTACACTCATTTTTACATTTATCAAGTATCTAGTGAGAAATTACAAAGCCCCTGCATGATTAAGACCACCATTATGGCAATTTGCAACCTCAACGGAATGGTGGGCACATTGGACAACAAACAGGAAATGATGATTGAACAGTGAACCCACATATCCTGATGTAACAAATGAAACCCTTGTTTTGTCTTTTCTGAATAGTAAATAGGTAAATGGTTTTTACTAAGGTAAAATCATATGATGATGTTCATATATGTTTCTATAAAAGGTAAAATATCATGGTATCCATGAAAATGGTTAGATATAAACCCCTAAATGCATGTGAGGTTAAGACGTATATATCTTCATTTCAAGATATAATGGAGATCTGTAAGAATAGGTTAGATACCGAGTTCTTGATGCCTATGTGCATACAACCTAGAGGGTCAGTGTTCAAATACAGACGAATAGGTGATATGCACCCAGGGAACACTAATCTAGATGCATGGACAGCCAAATCAGAGAAAGGTAGTGGAAACCCTCTACTTATCAATATATATAATTCAGGCTTGTGGCATGCTGGGGGATTCCCATATGCGGTGGAATCAATTGAGCTAGTAGTAGAGTGTGCTAATAATTACAATGTCCACACCAGAAGGTTGGACAAACACGGCCGGGTGTATGCAGTTTTTTCAGTCACAGGCATCACCTCCACATTCAATTTGCCATCAAGATCTCATCTATACAAGATTAACTTGGGAGCCCTAGAGAAATAATATCAGGGTAGTTTCAAGGAGTGTAAGAAATTCAAGTTCTCATGGAGGGCCAGTGACAACACCTACTAGGTATCAACTAAATTGCTAGTACACATGTACAAATTCAACTTTGCCCCTGAGTACCAATACATGATGGTTATGCTCAATCAGATGAGGGGGAGACCAAATGAAGGTTATTTTGAGGACTGGATGTATGGCCTCATGAGGATGATAGAATACACCAATCAAGTGTCGCAATGCACAAAGCTAATCAGGGACAACCTTGATGAAAGTATGAACAAGCTTGGAGGCAAAAAAACATGTTTCATATGTCTTCCTACGTGGTGTATGCATGTGCAGCCAAAGGAACATTTTATGGTTTGCAAACAATTGGCAAGGTCGACTATAATCCTAGAGATATAAATATTTGGGACCACTATCTGCAACTAGGGAGGAGAGCATCCCTCCAACACTACAAGAGGGTTAATGACTTCTTTATTATGCATCTGGTCCAAACAATGGAGGAGGACATAGCTAAAAGACTAAGCATGGAAGGGGTAAGTGCAAGAAGTTGGGTCCACATAGAGGGGAAGTCGTGGGCAAAAAAAAAATCCTGACAGAAACGGGTACCCGTTTAGGAATGGGTAGTCTTTTCTCTTGTTTTGTACTTAAAAAAAACTTGTAGGTCCAAGGAAAGGGGTTGGCTTACCATGCCTTTCCCGAGCCTAATCTTTTAGGAATGGGTACCCATTCTAAAATGGTTACGCGTTATAAACAAGTACCCATTTTAAAATGGGTACCCGTTCCTTTTGTGTGGAAAAAAAGTGTGCATGGTTTTTTTTTCAAATTTAAACATCTATGTACCCATTTAGGATTGGGCACCCATTTCTATATAGATGTTTAAATTTGAAAAAAAAACCATGCGCACTTTTTTTTCCCACACAAAACGAACGGGTACCCATTTTAAAACGGGTACCCGTTTATAACGCGTACCCATTTTAGAACAGGTGCCCATTCCTAAAAGATTAGGCTCGGGAAAGGTATGGTAAGCCAACCCCTTGCCTTGGACCTGCAAGTTTTTTCTAAGTACAGAACAAGAGAAAAGACTGAGTTTACCTATATGGCTGACAACATTTTTTTTAATTTTTTTTACGAAATTAAAACCCATTACAGATGATAGTGTCTAGTTTTCAAATATGCAATTTTTTTTATTGGACTTGTTTTTCTATTTATTATTTAATTTATGAGCAAATAGGTCCAAAAACTTGAAATGACAGGTGTTTGTATTTTTTTAATAACTTTTAATTTCAAAAGTTTTTTGAAAAAAATTTTGTCATCAATCTACACATCATTTTTTACACAATTAAAAAAAAAAAAATTATGATTAGTTTTTCTCAAATTATGTTGGCCGTACACAAGGGTTTTTGAAACATCAATTAGGACCAATAAAAAATTAATAAAAAAAAATATTTGGAAAAAAATTATAAAAAAATATCCTCATCAAACTTCACTATACTATACATCTTTCCTCAAAAAGATTTAGAAAAATACTTTTATTTAGGTCAAATTATGTTGGTCGTACACGTGCATGGTATGGTAAAAAAAAGTGACTTTTAAACAGTGGTTTTTAGAAATGCCTATTGAAAAATAATTTGTATCATCTAGGTATTAAAATAAATTACATATTTGGAAACTAGACTCCGAGTACTACATTTAATATTGCTAACTTTTTCCAGGATTCAATCTTTAAGTGCCTCAAATGTTTAGGTCAAATGTAACAAATTCTGAAAATCGGGGAAAACACTTCCACTTTTTGGCCAAAAAGTGGACCCAACTTCTTGCACTGACCCGAAGCTCAAGTGACAGTAGGTAGAAATGGAGCTTGGTTCATCTAGTTCCCTGCATTTACTTACATAAGAATGGAAGGCTTCAATGGCCAGCCCTTGATGTTTCCAAGATACCCAACAAACAAGGTCATAGTAATGGAGATGGCTAGGCAAATATTGCTTTCACATCAGGCATTTGTCCAAAAGAATAAGATACCCAAGGTCATGTTCCCACTTAGCATTGGTTGGTATATGTGTCCTGATGTAGAAACAACCAAAGAGGCAATAGGAGGATTATAGATGATGTGTTTGCAACCTTTCTCCTTATCCAGGTAGTATGATCATTACCATAGGATGGAAGCATTATATAAGAAGCATGTGCACCGGGTGCACATAGAAGATTATTGGGCTGATTGTCTTGATGATGTTGAAGTACGAAGGAGGAGCTACCAAAGTCTCACACTAAAACAAATCCGCACCTTGGATTGTATCCCAGTACCCCCACAATTACATGAAGATGATGAAGTAATCATGTCTAAAGAGTATGAAGACAAGAAGATATTGTTGGCAAGAGACACTATATGGCTTCATAAGTGTTGCCATTGATGGTAACAAAGTTCATCCCACCCATCCACAAAACATGGTGTGTCTATACCGGAAGTCAGATTGAAGAAGTGTTGTGGTCCGGTAAGCAAGAATAGAGCATGCAGCAAGGTCTGACAGTCAGGTCTGGATCTCTCAAAGGAAGTATCTTAGTAAAGTACAGATTTGGGGAAGTTAATAGGAGTACATTGACTAATAGATTATAGGGATTGAGCCTCCGGTGATGGAAGAGTGAAGAAACATGAGCACTTGAGTGTTGGGTTTTTGTTTGGCAGAGTAGACAGAGGAAGAACTAACCAGTAGAGCATCAGACCTAAATCTGGATAAGATATTGATGGTGATCAAGCTTCCTAAGGTATCATTCATGACTGGCTGACATGATTGATGACTTCTATAAGCATCTCTTTGATCCGCATTACTTGGTAGGCAAAGATTCAGCCGACAGATCAGAGTTTGGGAAAATATTAAGCATTCCAGATGCCAACTAGAAAGTGGATGAAATCCTTGGTGTGGATATATATACCCGATGGATTTAGATATGAATGTCTGTGTGTGGTGTATTGTGAGGTGGAAAGAAAAGTAGAAAAGCAGTGTGAAGGCAGTAAGATAGGTTTGGAATGTAATAGGACAATAGCACCTAAGAGAGTAAGAATGAAGTGCAGCAGATCAGTTTATTGGGCTTAACTGGAACTAAACTTCAGCATATGTGGATGCTTCTCATTAGTTCATTTATCTAGTTTCCTTGTATAAACTATTGTAGGCAGTGAGCCTCCTGTGAGCAGTGTGCTCGGGCAGTGAGCCCTAATTGGCAAGTGTCATTTTGTACTATCTTATACTTCTAATAGAGAATACAATCTTGGGTTAATCACCCCGTGGTTTTTCCCTTAACAGGGTTTTCTACGTCAAAATCATTGTGTCATGTGTATTGATGTTATTTCCATTTCATGGTTATGTTTGCTTATTTAATTTAATACTGCACTAATTGATAAGGAAGTTCAGAAAGCTGAAATAATTAAGATAATTGATTCACCCCCCTTTCAATTATCAACAATTGGTATCAGAGCCAACTTCCTCCAAAAGAGCCTAATAGCTTGAGGAAGATCTAGGAACTCAAATGGATGTATATGATATGAGGGAACAACTTCAGTCTACCCTAGATGATCTTGAGCAATCAAACTCTGAAGTCAATGAATTGAAGGAAAGACTCAAACAGGCTGATGATTTCATAAATGAACTAAAAGGGAAACTGAGTATCTCTATGAAAAATAGAAAAGATCTACTTTAGCAATTGGCAAATCAAAGTGAAGACAATGGTACAAATGAAGATCTGAAGGAGAAAACCAAGATATATGAAAAGTTATCAAAAGAAGTCATTATGGTAAGACATGAAATGGAATCAGGAGTTATGAAATTCACCCAAGAAATTGAAGAGAAAAGAAAAACTGAAGATGATCTAAGACAATCTCTCAAGGAGAAATCAGAAGACTGCCACAAAATGGATAGAATAATCAGGCATCTAGAATTTGATCTTGAAGATGCTAGAGATAATGAAGAAAAACTTGAGGATCAAATTGACACTCTTAAAAAGATCTTCAAACAACAAATGAATACAAAGAGAAATTCAAGATAAGTTCTTCTCAACTTGTAGTTCTTCTTGAAAGCCAAAAGAGGGTAGATGACAAGTGTGGCTTGGGATATGAGAAAGGTGAAAGCTTATGATCCGGTCAGAAAAATTTTGGATTAGGAAATCCAAGGAACAGGCCTAGAAGACCTTCGATAAGGCAACCTAATGCTCAAAAATATCCATCCTCCAATGGATACTACCACAACTGCAATAACTTTGGTCATAAAGCTAATCAATGTAGAATGAGAATAAATCAGACCAATACATCCTTCTCTGGACAATGTTTCAACTACAAAAGGTATGGTCACAAATCTCATGAATGCAAAAATATGCAAATGAACAATTCATTCAATGGTAGATGCTTTGCATGCAATAGAATGGGACATATGGATAATCAATGCATATCAAGAGGATATCATTCAAATATGCAAAGAAATGTTGTTTGCCACAATTGCAATAGATCTGGTCATATTGCCAAATTCTATAGAAGCAAGAATCAAAACAAAAGGGGTCTGGTGCATCATAATTAGAATCAAGACAAAGGAAAAGGAAAAGTGAATGTGGATGAAGTTAAAAGTGAAATGAACAAAATTTGGGTAAAGAGAAGTACAGAGAATGTAGGGGATGGATCTGCACTAGAATCTGGTGCTGATATTCCTTCCAGAAATTAAAAAGTGAGCTCTAGCTCAAAGGAAGACACAAGGAAAATAATTTTCCCCCAGCCAGTTAATTGGTGCCTCAAATTGGCACATGGGAAGTTGCAGAATAAAAGGTTTCTCAGAGAAACATCTAAAGAAAGCTTGGTAAAGATATGGAAGATCCGCAGGAAGATTTGAAGAGTCTAATCTTCCAAGATTGGTCCGGTTTAACAGTCTTTTGGTAAAACAGGATTATCACAGTTAAATCTGGTATGATTCTAATTCGAGGCATCTTGTTCTATGATAGATCAAGTGTTTAGGGAAAGAAATATAATTTGTTATTAATCATCAAGGACTTCTCTAAGTATATCTCAGTGGTCCAGAAAAAGATCTTTCTCAAAATAAGAAGAACCAGGCATTCGGAATGACTTGAGTTGCACATTTACTGCAATATAAAATTAGGGTTTTCCCATAGATAAAAGGGTTCATTCGCTCATCATTTGCACATTTGCATTCAAAAAGAAGAGAAAAGGAGCTCTGCAACAAACTATCTAAAATTCTCAAAAGATCAACCGTTGAAGTCGATTCATCTAGCAAATTAATCTGACTCATTCAGCGAACCCTAGAAGCGCAAAAGGTATTTTCTGTTATTGAATATTTCTCTGTAAAATCCTTTGAAGATAACTACACCAAATGTTGTAAAGATCATTGATAGGCCATGTCCTAAATTCAAGAAACATCAATATAAATCCCTAGAAGTTGATCCCCTAGGCACCTTTTCAAGCATTCCACACGGGGTTCTGCATGTAGAAGATGTTAGGGCATATATTCACGTGAATATTGAAGATTTTGGGGAATCTAAACTGATTGATATCTATCATGAGCATTTGATAGATGACTCATTTGAACTCAAAACATAGTATAAAGCCATCTGGGACAAGCATTTTGCACAATGCATTCATTTCCCCTATTTTATAGAAGAAGAATGGGTCCATTATATTTTGAGCAGAGTGCATGACAACTTCATGTGGTTGAATGGACCATTTAAGATAACCAAGGATGTCATTAGGGCAGTAATCAAATTGTACTCATCCGGTGGGATTCCTGTTCTCAAATCCGTCAAGAATCAAATTGTGAGTGAGGCTACCAGATCAAAATTTGACAAAAGAGCAATGACAATAGAAGACATCACCGATCCAGATGTCAAGTTTGCCTCCATGATCATCGGTTATAATATATATCACTCTAGCATGGAAAATTCAGAACTCAGAACTGGAATTTACACTGCTTATGAAATGTTGAGAAAAGATGCAGATTATGATCTTTGTGAACTCCTTCTGAACCAACTAATGAAAACCTACAAAAGATCAAGAAGGACAAGAAGAACTCCTTCAAGTATGGTGGGCTATTACTGTGCTTGTTCTTCTACTTCATGAATGAGCTTCCTAGATCCAGTGGTTGGGTATGGAAGAATGATAGACCAGTAGCCATCCAAATCAGAGATTATATACATGGGCTTGGTGATGCCAAGGCACAGAATACAACACTCTGGGGCTACTTCAAGAATTTCTAGAGCATGATGTAAGCAAGAGAGAGAATCCCCCAATCCTTTGTTGAAAAGTATAAAGATACAGTATGCTTTATGGTAGAAACTGATCAATGTCTAATGGAGGCAATAGAGCCAAGAATAGTCTGGATCATGCCAATAGGGTATGAAGTAGATGAGAAAATTGTTGAGCTACATGTTCAACACATGCTTAGTCAACCCAAGGATCCTAAAGCAGAAAGGTTTGGAACCTTTGAAGAATTAAGTGTGAAGATCCATGTGGAGCTAAGACAACCGGAAATAAAAAGAAAAGTGAGAAGGGAAGTAGAATAGTTTGCCAAGAGGCATGGAATCTCAAAAGAGGCACTAGATGCAAATAGAGAAAAGATGGAAAGGGTAGAAAAGGAAAAGGCAGAAAAAGAAAGTACTCCGATGCAAGCCCCTTCCTAGACCAGATCAACCAAAAGCTTTGCACCTGCCACTTCCAAGGGTCAAAAGGCTTCAAAACTGGAAGCTCAGACATCCGGAAAAGGAGAAAAGAGAACCAAGAAAAAGGCAACAAGGTCCTACACAAGCCAAAAGGATGAAGAAGAGACAAAATCAGATGAGGAAGTAAAGAAAATGAAGAAGAAGAGGAAAACATCCAATGAACCCTCTACTGAAGAAGTAACAGAAGAATTTGTTGAGAAGCCTACTCTGTGCATTGATGACATTATAAAATTAGTTTTTGTGGATGGGAACCTTCAACCAATGGCTGAATTCTATGATGATTACAATGAAGCTGACTAAAAGATCTTGCAAGAAGCCACAGTTAGGTATCTGAATATCTACAACAAGGCTTTTATTGAAATCATATCTCTCATTCCCAAAAGCTTAGAGAAGGAATTAGAAGTAAGAAAGAATAATGCTATGGCAAAGGATCTTGAGATCTGAGAATAGATAACTATTCAGCTATATCCTTCAATCACTCCTAAGCAGAAGAATATGATCTTCAAATATTGTAAGGATGAGTTATGAAGCAAAGCCAGAATGAATCAGCTCATGCTCGGAGAAACTGACAAAGTAGCAAAAGAGATAGAAGACATCCTCCGGAATGCATACAAAAGATTCAACATTCCTATTATAGAGGACTTAGGTGATGATCCCTTAGCTACAGATGTTGAAAAAGAATCTACTAAGATAGGTGAAGGAAAAGGTAAGGTCTTAGATTCCTCTGCTCTGGAAGAGGAGGTCCATGAAAAAACAAACATCTCTCATCCGGTTTCCCCTGCAGACTCCGGATCCAAAGAAAAAGAAAGAGTAGAAGAAAAGATCAGTCAAGAAGCAGAGGAGAAGGAAAAAGAAGATGACAGTAGTAAGGCTGGAAAAGGGAAGAAAATTCTATCTCTGGCAAGAGACACAGCTGAAGTAGTCAAAGAGTTTTTGACCAAAGAGATGAGGGAATTTGATGAATTGGAATTGCTTCAAGGGCCATTCAATTTTGATTCCGTCTCTCCGGTTCAAACCATGAAACTAGCTTCCTTCACTCAAGCAAAGGCAAAAGAAAAAATACTGAAGTCTCACATGGAAGACTGTGAGCTCATAGAAATTGCATCCGGTGTATTGGAAAAGATCATGCCATCATTCCAAAAGGATCCTACAGCCTCCACATCCAGTAATCTAAAGTCTCTTATAAATTCCATTAATACTCATTTTGATTCTTTATAGAAAGCAGTAGAAGAGAAAGTCAGGAAAGAATTTTTGGATAAGAGATTCTCTGAAGTACAGGGTCTAATCTCAAATGACAGGAGAGTTATGGATATTGAGATAAAGAGTTTAGAAAATGCTCTCAAAGATGGTAGAAATATTTATAAATTTTGTTTATCCTGGCCCAAAGTGACCAAAGATGTTGATAAGAAAGTAAAAGAGCAAGAAGATAAACTACTAAGTTTGTCTCAAACTTTTGATCCTCTCTCATCTCCCATAATAAATCAAGACTGTCAGACTATTGCAATCTTGAATGAAATTAAGAAGCTTGAGAAATAGAAGAAAAATAGAATAAGTAGGTTGAGTGAACTAAGAGGGATCATTATCCCCAAGTTAGAGGCCATGCGTGAGGCTCTAAGTGATGCTCAGACTACAGCCCGGACCTGTGATCTGACAGATCTAAAAAGGGCAGAAGCTTTTGCATTTTTGTTGAGTGGTCACATCTCAATTTTGGACAGGATGAAGCAGAGTTGGGCGATAGAAGTGGTACAACTAAAGACCACTTTTGTAGATATAATTTAGTATATGTAGGTAAAACATGTATATATGTTCTATGCGGCTAAGTATATATTTTTTTTTGGAAATTTTGGTGTACGGACCCCACCCTTTGCCATTGATGTCAAAGGGGAAGTGAGGAACAGTGAAAAATGAGGAATCCAACTAAGGGGGAGCTCTGGAAAATGTACATAAGACCAGAGCATCAGCTAAGGGGGAGTATAGTGTGACACTTAGTCATTTTTCACTAAGTGTTGCCATCAATGCCAAAGGGGGAGATTGTTGGCAAGAGACACTATATGGCTTCATAATTGTTGTCATTGATGGCAACAAAGTTCATCCCACCCATCTGCAGAACATGGTGTGCTTATACCGGAAGTCAGATTGAAGAAGTGTTGTGGTCCAGTAAGTAAGAACAGAGCATGCAACAAGGTCCGATAGTCAGGTCCGGATCTCTCAAGGAAGTATCTCAATAAAGTATATATTTGGGGAAGTCAATAGGAGTACATTGACTAATAGATTCTAGGGATTGAGCCTCTGGTGATGGAAGAGTGAAGAAACATGAGCACTTGAGTTGGGTTTCTGTTTGGCAAAGTAGACAGAGGAAGAACTAACCAATAGAGCATCAGACCTAAATCTGGATAAGATATTGATGGTGATCAAGCTTCCTGAGGTATCATTCATGACTGGCCGACATGATTGATGACTTCTATAAGCATCTCTTTGATCCGCATTACTTGGTAGGTAAAGATTCAGCTGACAGATCAGAGTTTGGGAAAATATTAAGCATTCTGGATGCCGACTAGAAAGTGGATGAAATCCTTGGTGTGGATATATATACCTGATGGATTTAGATATGAATGTCTGTGTGTGGTGTATTGTGAGGTGAGAAGAAAAGTAGAAAAATGGTGTAAAGGCAGTAAGACAGGTTCAGAATGTAATAGGACAGCAACACCTAAGAGAGTAAGAATGAAGTGCAGCAGATCAGTTTATTGGGCTTAACCAGAACTGAACCTCAGCATATGTGGATGCTTCTCATCAGTTCAAGTATCTAGTTTCCTTGTATAAACTATTGTAGGTAGTGAGCCTCCTGTGAGCAGTGTGCTCGAGTAGTGAGCCCTAATTGGCAAGTGTCATTTTGTACTATCTTATTCTTCTAACAGAGAATACAATCTTGGGTCAATCACCCTGTGGTTTTTCCCTTAACAGAGTTTTCCACGTCAAAATCATTGTGTTAGGTGTATTGATGTTATTTCCATTTCATGGTTATGTTTGCTTATTTAATTTAATACTGCACTAATTGATAAGAAAGTTCAAAAAGATGAAATAATTAAGATAACTGATTCACCTGCCCCCCTCTCAGTTATCAACAAATATACAATGAAACAATCTCCCCACTTGACTAGAGCCAACTAGAGGAAACCTCACTGGAAATGATAACACAAAGGGTCATGCAATTGACCAAAGCATGGGTAGATCAGGAGATTGTTGCACTCAAGGCCAAGGAGGTGGTCGTACCATTGATAATAAAAGAAAGAGACAAGAATTGGCAAAGAAGGATTATGATGACTTCCTTAAAGATAAAAGACAATCTCTGGAGAAGAGAATATAGGAAGGTTCTTCCTAGGCAACCAGGAGAGGAGGGATGAACATTGGTGTTAAGATAACTTCAAAACCCTCACCTCAGAAGGCACAAGCTTCAACCTATGCTACCACAACATCTAAGAACCATGAGAACCAAACTAAGCATATAGTAGAACCTAGCATTACTTATGAGGATTTGGAGGAAAGTGATGATGATGAGGAACCCCTAATAATAAAAAGGAGAAAGAAAATTCAAGAATCATCACCAAGAAAAGTCCAAGCTCAAGCACCAGCAATGAGGGGATTTGTAGATAAATGTCCAGGCGTTGCGTTAAAAGGCCAAGGAGGTGAAGGTATAATCAAAGATGGGGGAATTCAACAAAGTATGCAGCATGGTATTCCTATCCCCACCATTGTCAGATTTAAAATTGAATTAGCAGAAGATGCTAGAGAAGAGATGAAGAAAAGAGAGGGTGATCAACCCCTACCTCTAGATAAAATAGTGGATATCTTTGATGATGAGGTAGTAGATGAGGTGTCTACTAGTCCTATGGACTCATTAGTAAAAAATACAATGGTCACACCTCATAACACTCCCATAGTACAACAGGTGAGGGAAGAGGAAATAGAAGAAGATAATCAAGAAGTCATGGCATAGAAAATGGGCCTAGAAGGATTAATTGGTCATGTCACAAGCCCAGTAGTAATTAATTTAGCATATTATGGAAGTGATGAGGTAGGAAAAGATGAAGATATAGTCTTAGAGCATGATGAAAATGAAAATAATGTAGCTATGGACATGCATACAGAGATACCTGGTCAGTCAGATGCCCAAGACACTGAGTAGGAACATGTTGAAGAAGAAGAGATAACTAATACATCTAGACAATTAGGTCCTAATGTCACATCTGAACCTCAAGATACTAAGGATACAAACATGTAAAAATCTAGACAAGAAGGTCCATTGAGGGGAGATGATAGTAGAGAACAAGAAAGGGTGGGTAAAGATAGTCAATCAAATCATTAGGATATTCAGGATCTTGGTCATTAGGGACCTGATATAGATCCAACACCACCTCAAGATGAACAAATGATACCTGACCAAGATCCATGATGATATAGATCCACCACCACCTTAGGATCTTGGTCATTAGGTATATGAACTTATCCGAGGGACTATTAGTATACAAATAGAAGATGACCCATCTACAGATGAGGAGGAATGAAGAGAAATGTAGGGCACATAGACATTCTGGCCAAGTTGACATAATGTTGAAGAATATTCTAGAAGGACAGCTATATCCCACCAGATGGTTGTCAATTGGCAACTTGTGCCACATATTTTTGCCTGTTGACCAAGTCAAAGGAATGTAAACCATTGATTATCATAGATGAATCCTAACCATAGGATCTTTTGTCACCGCATCCCTTCCTTATTCTATAAAAGGAGGGGGATTGTACATTGTACAATCTGACAATGTGTTTTTCCCTTTTTGGGTTTTCTACGTACAAATTCTAGTGTCTATGTGTTGTGTCTTTATGGTTGTTGTTCTTATGTTTATTTTGATTCCATGTTATTGAATTTGGTAGTTGGATTAATGGACATGTAAAGAAGTGGTTTTGTGGAATATTGATTCACCCCCCTCTTAGTATTCCTTGTATTCAACATTGTCATCACTGACAAGTGTGGTGAAGACTCGTATTAACTACAAAATATGGTAGGAGAAGATCAAGAATTGCCAGTGCATGGACAATTCTTGAAACACTTCTTTTCTTGAAAATTATTTATTTTTCCATGCACAGTAGTTTAGGATTTCTTTTCTTTTCCCTTTCCTATTCACTCAACTTTATCCATAGTCTACATCTCAGAGAATACTTATGGATTCTTACAATGACCTCACAGTCATTCATCACCAACCAGAGCCATTGTTGGAACTAAAAATTAGCCTAAAATTTCCCACAAAAAATTGATTTCTTCACCAAAAATCCTATCACCAAACATATCATTTTAAAATTTTCCTCACTAGAAATACTTCATTTATACACCCTATAAGTCATCACCCTAACAAATTCACATTTGTCACCCTACTCACAAATGAAAAAGGTCATGTCAAAGAGACTACACTATACTGGTGGAAGTCATTTTAAGGTCCCTTCAAAGAAGCAGTAAAGTTCATCGAAGAGAAAAATATACATCAGCAGGACAAGGAAATTTGTCCCTTCAATAAAGTGATGACATTTACTACAAAAGGTAAAAAAGGAATATCAGAAGGGTTTCAAAAGGACTCCAGAATATTAGAGTAAGGTAATTCATAGTCCCTCTAAAAAGGAAAAAGAGATATTAAGTGAAAGAATGTCGAGGGGAGGAATCTATATTGGAGAGACCCAAATATCGGTCCCCTCGACAACCCTAAAATGAATAAGCAAGTGACTAAGGTTGAGGACTCCATCAAAGGGAAGAAATACATATCAGAAGAACAAAAATATTGGTCCCTTGAAATGATAACACTTGTTGCCTCAGTGTGATAAACTTGTGAACATATTGGAGCGATAAGAAAACATCGAAGAAACTACCCACAAGGAAGGTTTAGAGAGGACATTGTGATATCGGTATGAAGCCATATGGGGTCCCTTTGAAATCTTGAAGGAAATAAAAATGATATACCAGTAAGAAGGATATTGGGGAAAAAGGGAAATATCAGTGAGATCAGAAATTTGTCATCCCAATAAAGTGAAAGTATTGACAAGACCGCAACATGAGGAAGAGATAATTTGGTAGTGATGATGAAAGATCAAATAGCCTACATTCAAAACAATTAATTACCCTCTCTATGACATGAAATTTGCCATCAAACGACATTAATGAACTAGAGTCGAATGTATTAAGAATCAAATTTTGAAAATATTGCAAAATCATTAAGCAACTAGAGAAAGGAAGAACATTGTTATAAGAGGTAGGGGTTATGTTGCTCTCTGGGTGGGATATGAGCTCCACCATTGTATTTGACAACTTCTGGAGGAGCCAAAATAAAAAATTGTAGTTGAGCATTGAAGGAGTAGACAAAATTTATAGTGGATTAGGTTATGATCCAGATAATGCAACTTTGTTAATGTGGGCCTTGTACCCACCAAACAAAAAACCTTTAGTTATTGATGATCCTAACAAGGCATTTGGCTATCTCCTGGTACAACAGGTTGAAGATACTAATCCCCTGGAAACTACAAACTTGAATGTTAATGTTGCAAGGTTCACTAAAGCCCAAATCGAAAGGCTAGTGAAAAATAATAAGATATATATGATAGAAAATGAGAAACTGTGGTAGGAAATCGCCAGCTACAGAGATAAATTTCCATCATCTTCAAGTACTTAGTCCCCATGGTTGGACACCGACAAAAAGGTAATAGAGGCCAGGGTTGAAACTACTTATTGGAATCACAAAGTTGAGAAATTCCAGAAAAGGGGTGATAAATTAGAAGTGGAAATAAAGTCTATCAAATACAAAATGGTCTCAGAACTGATAAAGAAAAGATTTGAAAAGATGCTCAAGAATGCTGACAAGTTATGGGTGATCCACAATAAAACACATTCTTCTTACCAAGAGCACAAAAGGCTGCATCATAGGATGATGGAAAAGAAGGAAGAATTAATAGCCAAGGGAGATGTTGAAAAGCAAGTGTTCAAAATTTATGATGAATTAACTAACATGCATGAGAAGTTTCATACTGTGTTGACACAAGAGCTTGGTGATTTTGACCAGCCCCTGGATATGGCTTTTACCAATTTCTTTAATGATGAAGGAAAGATAAAAGAATAGAGCTTTTGGGAGAATGAACTAGCTCGGCTATTACCAATGGCCCTTGACAAAGTTAATGATGAATCAGTGGTGTTGTAAAATACACATGTACAGTTAGAGAAAATTTTCACTTTGGAGATCATTATGAAAGATATAATCACTACTGCAGATACTTGTGCTATCTAGGAATATATCGATCATCTTTCTAGGATCAACATGTTCATTAATCGAGTAGCATTGGGGTCAGAAGCTTCATCGAAGTCATTCAACATTAGATACACCATCATGGAGAAGGGACTTTAAACAGATCTTAAGTGGTCACAGGTGCCTTACGGAGACTAACAAATTGTGGTGTTACGATTGTTGGGGATTTCATTGTTGTGTTTGTTAATTACATAACCATTATACCAATTTGTATTGTATAGCTGATCATGTAATCTTGGTGGCTTATCATTCCTTTGGAAAGTTGGTCTTTCATTTGCCAAAATCTTTTCTTGTCTAGCAATCTTATAATTCAAATCCTTCAAGGTACTCATGACCTTATCCATTTTATCTTCTTGTGAATATGCTCTCTGCAGATTGTCTATCTTCTTTCTTTGTATTCTTCAAAAGCTTCACATCTTCTCTCCTCCCCACTTTACCAGTAACTTTTCTATTGCTTTCAATATGTAGGGAAACTTTGTAAGCCTCTCTTAGGGTCTGGGGATTCTTATCTCTAAGAAGATATCCCTTTTTAGGATCAAATGCATTATATATGTAACCAAACATACAAGCTCATTTGGTCTTAAATGATTTAGAACTCTATGCATGACTTTCTAAAACATTATGTTGAAATTAGAAACCATCTCATTTTGTCCTTTGGAGATGTTAACTTCATTCAGCATGAACTAAGGATCTATTTTGTCACCATACTATTCTCTAGACACCCTTTTGAATTCTTCCCATGACCCAATTCTTCCCATTGGTAAGCCTCTAAACCAATCGCTAGCATCCTCAGTGAGTGATTGCATAAACAACTTCATCCTTACATCTTCATTTTCTACTTCAAAATCATCCATCATATCATTAAATGACCTTAGGTGATCTTCTCCACTTATGGAATTATTTCTAGAGAATATGACTAACACTTTCCTTATATCATCTAGGAGAAAATTCGGATACCCAGGTATCCCATCAAAGCAAAGTTGTCTATATCCATCCAGCCGCATAGGTCTTCTAGTAAATAGGCCTTTCTAATCTTTTGGCTATCTATTTACACCACTTCCCCCTACACTGAGACTTCCCTATTGTCTCATGGTTTGACCTCTAGACTGAGTGTGTGTATGAGAGTTAGAGTTTGATTTTTTAATAGAGGTTGAAAGATTTACATCAATGGGAGAAGAGGTTATTGGATTATGAGAAGCAGATGTTACAAGATTTCCAATGGAGGACTAAATAGAAATGTAATTTTCCTCTAGATCTCAACATTTGCATCCAATATCTCTGCTCTTTCCAATTCCTTTTGTAGTTGTTCATTTTCTTTCTTCAATTTAAGATCTAATGAATGAGACTCTTCTATTGCAACAACATTTTGAGATGACCCACCTTCATTGACATGCGCTCCTTTTATAAGCTGTTTCCCTTTATCACCGCATTGAACAGAGGGTTTAAAAGGGACTGCAAAACTGGTGGTAACAATAGAACTAGTCCAAGTGTTTGCAGGGATAGTACTTAATGGGACGGTTATATTATTTTGGATAGGTATTTGAGAAACTACTAGGCCATTGTGTGTAACAGATGTAGGTTCAAGCTCTTTTAGAGTTGTTGACTTCAAACATTCTAGCCTCAACTTCATCCTATCTCTCTCATCCATAGCACTTCTAATCCTTTCATCTCTTTCTTGAGCTCTTCTTATATTCAACTCCTTTACTCTCTCAATCTCTCTATGTAACTAATTAATATCCTTCATTAATTCTTCTTCACTAGGTAATGTAGTGTCTGAATCAGAAGTTTCCAGGGTACTATCTAGGAGATTTGTAGAACTCATGTGAAAACCAGGGGAAGGTGACCTACTAACAGAATTGCCTAATAGGTCAAAATATATAAGACTAGGAGGACTTGTCATTCTAGGGATTGTCTGTTTGTTAGCTAGGAGTCTTGAACAAGAGTTTTCACCTTCAACAAAGTCTCTCAAAATAGAAGCATCCTTATTTGTAGCAGGCATACCGAATTCATATTATCTTTGCAAACTATCAGCACTATTATGAAGAGAACTTCTAGATTCTAGTGGAGGAGAGCATATATTAGACTTACCAGTGTTTGCATTCTTCTTCTTCCATGATTGTCGAGTATTCTATGGCAATTCCCCTTCTAGCTTTTGTTTAGGATGATTCCTCATGTGTCCTCTAGTTCCTTTCATCTCTCTGTAACTTTTCCAGCTTCCTCTTTTACTTAATTTCCTTGAAGTGAATCTTTCACCAATATAGGAGAGTCAGAGTCACCACCCAATTGAGGGAATTCAATATATTCTGTCTTCCAAAGAAGCCTTACAAAGATATAGGTGAAAATACAAAGGAATCCTTCCTTTTTCATACACAACTATTCCTTTCTTCTTTTTTTATTAGAGTCACCACCCTCTTCAAAGGGAATAATACAACACTATAATGATGTAAAATCTACACACCCTTGGTAGACTAATACAATGTCCCCAGTAGAGTCATGATTTTTGTTGGTTGTTTTTAAATCCCAACCTTATCTCATGAAATAGCCTATGATTTAGCCACTTTCAATGTTCAACTATCATGAAGGGCTAGCCAACACATAGGTGAATGTTGACACAACTTTCCCTCTTCACTATAGGCTCTGCAAAACCTGGGAGGGTAATCCCTTAATAGTATTCAATAACCTCCTATACCATTTATTACAAATACTATGAAAAGTATATTGTTTCTATGCAAATTTCCTTGAGGATTATGAAAATATGAAGACCTAGCTCAAATCAATCAGTCTTTTACATTCCTCAAAGCCACAGAATAGGGAAGAACATCAAGTAAACAAATACTTAAAATTGATTTTAGTGATTTTAGAGTATTCGGATGTCTAACTTGTTGATGATGATTGTTAGTCATAACAACATGCATAAAAGTTCACACAACAAACCTTTATTATCTTGAAAAGTATGATCAATTTGGAATGAATTGATGACTCCAAGTTTCCATTGATCAGGCATGATCATTTGACATTACTTAGAGATTGATGTGATACATTGTTTTCCATTTCAAGGGGACTTACATTGTTCTAATAACATGAATTGATGTCTAAACATCTTGTTATACACCTACTTCCTATAAATTTACTTCACAAACAAGGTTATTTCTACTGTATTCAACACATGATGATCATATTTATAAGTTTGATCAATTCTTCTGAACATCAACTATCATGAACTAATTATACTTTTGCACTTATGAATTTGTATAAATAATGTGCCTTTAAGTTGATATTTGTAAGATTACCATTATTATTTCTGTATTTGCATGAGATTCTCAATTTTACATGCAGATTTACTCAAATATGCTCGGTATATTCAATTATTTGTGGGATATAGGAACATTTCATATATTTGCTTAGAATTATCTATGTAGTTGCAACTGTTAAGGTGATTTGTAATGAAATTAAACAAATTGAGATAAATTTTTTATAAATTTAATGAACCTTTAGCTATTGATTTACATACATTCTAGATACTTTCATGAAGAGAAGAAACCAAACCGTAATTTCACTAGGATGTTCCATAGCTAGGTATGGTTGATGCTAACATCAAAGGAACAAAGAATGAAAACAACACATGCAAACTGATAAGCACTCCAAGGGACGTAGCTAATCAATGCGTATATCAAGAATTCATGCACTGATTACTCAAGATTTATGATTATTTGTAATCAAAACATCTTCTCTTTCATCAGGTATGCAAAAGACATGTACATTCACAATGAGCTTTGAAATTAGTCCTGAGAACTTCAATAATCTAACTTCAATTAAGTTTCCAATGACCATATAAGGTGCATTCTATCTCCTTTTATAGAATAAACAGAGGAGGTAGATAAAAGTGATCAATGATCAGGATTAGCCTATCTAGATCAATGCTTAATATCTCTTCTTTGACTAGGTCAACACATGTAGACATGGCACAGGTTGCTAGATGGTAACCATCTACTAGAACTCGATCATTTCTTTTGTCTGATTATGCATATGACTCTATCATCATGTACAAATACTTACTCTTCATCCTGGACCTTAGCCTTCACCACAACATGCTTCTGAGAATGGAATTGTGCCTGCAAAGCAATCCATTTGCTCTTTCTACTGTTTAATCTCTCATTATATGTTTCTACCTTGGCTTTCATTCTCATAGCCTTAGTGATTACATCATCTATCAAATGATGAAGAGGATCATATGTTTCCTGCTTGAAGTTATCATGGAAAGCTTGGATTCCAAAATCAGTATCCTGATTCTCTATCTTTCCTTCTACATTACCCTCCAAAGCTTCTAAAATACTTATCTCATCAGCCAATAGGTGGTGTAGCTTTATACTGATATCCCTAAGCTTGCTATTACATTTCTTTAGGATATCACTCTCAAACTTGGTGTCCTCATAACATAGGTCCAACAATTGTGCTATGTTGTTATCTAGTACTTTATTATCTATAAGCACTTACATATGTATTCGCCTCATCCCAGCCATGGCATCTAGGTGCTTTTCCAATTTGAAGGATCAGAGGCCCACCTCATTTTGCATTTTATCCACCTTACTCTTCAGCGTACTAAGCAAGTCCCAATTTGTGAGGGAGGTCTTTATTACTTCTTCAACTTCAGAAATAAAAAGAATAAACCAATTATCCATTAAACGTTTTAGTTGGCACATGATTAGGGTCAATTAACCCTTTTATGAATGCATACAACTAAGCAATATGCTCTTTATGCACCTTGTTCTTATCCTTTTCTTTCTTTACACTTTGTGTCAATGAATCAATGATATCTTTGGCCTCCTGGCCTTCCTTCTCTTCTGTAGCAAAACCTAGATCAAAATTGGTTATCTGAAATTCATCTAGGCCTATTTTTCCTTTCTCCTTATCTACCATTGGTAGTGCTACTTGAGCTGTCCTCCTACTAGTGGTAGAATCTCTTCTTATTATAGAGGTAGGCCTTTCCTTTCTTTTTGGCTTCATCATACTTTCTAAAAACAATGTAGAAACATCAAATTCAGGTACCTCTTTTATCTGCTATAGATTATTTCTTGTTGTAGGTAGTATGGAACATCACCCTTGGGTCCTTGTTGGTTAGTCTGCTCATTTTGAGCATCCTAAGACTCTGTATTATGCTCTACCCTTGGTGGTGAATTTTCTATCCTTGGTTCTTCCTCATGCACTTTCTCATGAGGGATCTCTTGCTGAGGTATCTCCCATGGAGGGGTCTCCTATTGAGGGGGAGGTTCTTATGATGTATGTACATTCTGATCATGTACCTCCTCTTGTAATCTATCCTCATGAGGATCATGAATATCTTGATTTTACATATTATGTGGCACCTGATCTTCATGAGAATATTGAGCATTTTAATATTGGGGATCACCTTGATCACCCTTGGCTACATTTTATGGTCCCTTTTGCTGACAATCATCTTGTGGTAAACTTTATTCCTCACCTCTTGATGCATTTATTTCTCCAAGGTCTAGGACCTTACCCAATTCCTTCTCATTTGTTTTCTCTTCTAATGTTGGGTTATCATCCTGATTATCACCTTTAGCAGGTGCTGATACATTATTCTGGTCCTTATCCTTATCAGACATTTCTTTTCAGTCTCTTCATGTACATTGATTTCTACTTTTTCATGTTCCAGAGGTGGATCATTATCTCTGCTTTGATCTCCATCACCTTGGTAGGCTAAGTCTATTACTACAGGGCTACTGACCTGATCAACCAAATTGGTCAATTCTATCTATTGGGCTACCTCCTCAAGGTCATCTTCTTCAATCTCCTCTAGATCAACCTACTCCTGATGTGTTTCCTTTTGGACCATAGGAGTGCCATGAGGAGTCTTTTTTGTATTAGCCACTAGGGTCTCCATCTTTTGAGAAGCAACATCCCTAACTACCTCATCATCAAACAAGTATAATGTATCATCAAGTGGAAGAGGTGGCTCTTTCCTTTCCCTATGCCTCTCTTCTTTCTATTCTTCTGCCTTCTTAGTGTTAAATTGAATAATATCTCATATTGGAACCTCATGTTTTAGGTTCTTCATAATACCTAGACCACCTGCACCCCTCAATAAAATGGGATCAATATTCACATTTCCTCTCATTATAGTCTTATGTTTCTTTTGGGGTGGTGTCTGCTGCACCTTCTTCCTCTTCTTGTTATCAACAAGTCATCGTCTAGATCTTCCTCATCCAACAGTTCCTCCTCTTCTATAATCACAGGAGCAGGCTTTGTGACCTTTTTTTGTTTGGTAGGGGTATGTGGTGATGCAACTGCTGATGTGGAGGCCACATCGCCTTTTGGTTGAGATCTAATTATGATTAGCCCTCCTTGTACATGGGTTGCCTTCTTGTTTTTACCTTGTTGCTTTTCTTCTACAGCTGGCTGCCTTTCTCCATTGGATTTCCTCTTCTCAATGAGGAAGTCACCTTATTCCTCCACAGACAATTCCTATCTTTTTGTTCTATCTTTGTATAAACAGGGAATTGGATAAACCAAGCCCCATATTTGTATATCATAGCTTGGGCTTCCATACTTAATCTTTTTGTTCTATCTTTCTCCATGGTTCTGACCAGATGCATAGAAAAGGAATCATTTACTATTTTGTAATCTTGGAGAGATCCTCTTCTATTCAACTATGGGCAATGTTCCCATATGTTCACATCACCAAGATTGTTCCCAACCCTGCCTATTGCTTGTAACCCATTAAGTGTTCCTCTAAAGGCACAAACATATATGACATAAGAAATCATATGAAACATACACATCTTGTCATCCAACCTTCTCAATCCCTCATCTAAACTATCACTTATGATCTTAGCCCAGAGAGGCTTATCATCTAAATACTCCACCATCTAGATAATTCCATACATCTAATTTTTTAAGTTTCCAACATGTTGTCTTCCTTTCATTCTGCTAAGCATGACCATCATGTACTAATATTCTTAAGCAAAATCAAACTTAAATAAGTACACTAGCAATTTAGTAGAGGCCTTATATGTACTACTCTTACATCTCCACTATTACATGATCCTCTTGGCCTCCTTTTGATTATTATGGTATTCCTTTTCCAATCTACTTAGGCTCAATTTGACCACATTAGGTCCTATAGGAAAATTAAATGCAGAGGTGATGCCCTTGATTGAGAAATCTGCATACACTCTGCCATACTTCTCTACTTTCCTGGTTTCTAGATTATAGTTTCATGCACACTCAACCACTAGTTCAGTAGCTTCCATGGCGTAAGGAAATTCCCCAGTGTGCCACATCCCTGAGGAGTATATTCTTTGAAGTAAAGGGTTTCCACTTCCATTGTCTAATCTTCTCGTCCATGCATCCAGGTCTGTATTTCCCTGATGTGTGTCATTGATCATTCCATACCTGAATCCTACCCCTTCTGGCTATAGAAACATGGGTTTCAAGAACTCTATGTCGGACCTATTCTTTCTAATTTCCATTAAATCCTATGATAAAACCATGCCTTTCTTACCCTAACATGTTTGTATGTAGCAGGGTTCAAGGATCACATACATTCTATAGGAGTAATTCTATTATTCTAACTGATTTCATGCATCACCATGCTAATTAACTTAGTAAAACCATTTTTACCTCATGATTTACTATAAACGACAAAAGAGAGGGTTTCAAATTTGCATACCTGATAATCACTTTCCTCTTTTACTATATGAGTGATAACGGTATGAATGTGACTGTGCTGTGTTTACTGTCCCATTCCATCTAGATGCGGGCCCCGTTCCATTTTTAGGTGATTATGATGCTTTGATCTTCAAAGCTCTATAATTTTTTCTTAAATGTATGGTAAATGTGAAATGAACCTTGTAATTTACCTTTTAACTAATCAATACGACAAATTAGGGTGTGCTTAATGTCCTATGTTTAAGTCCATCATCCACATCTGACATTCATGGATGTTGACAAGTGGCAGATTTACATTTGAAATTTGAGAGTGTAACCTACCATTGGGTTCACATTTAATTTTGAGGGTGATCTTTGTGAAGATCAGGGATATTTGAAAATATGACCGACATCAGACATATGAGGGTGACATCACAATGAACATGGTCAACTTTTGACCAATGAGCGAGAGCAAGTGACATTACCTATGTTGATAAATCATGACTATATATTGCATTAACATGATCAGAGGAAGTGCCACGTGGCATATTTGGATTGGTCACTATGAGACTAGGCCTTTCGAATCATCAAGGTTAATATGAGGGACATTGGAATTATCCGGGTCCTTCAACACTGGAAAATATCACCCTCATTGAGAACGTGGGGGTGATGTCAGCATTCTATGAGCCTTTGAATTTGTTTGAAAGAATGACATCACTGTCATATTTGTTTAGGTCAGGGATATTTCAAAATGTGACCCTCTTAGGTCTAGATCATGATGACATCATCATCATATCATATCTTCTTTGTTATTGGGTTAGGATGACATCATCACCATATTGAGGAATATGATGGATGTTTGGAAATGTGACCCTCCGTGGGTCGAGCATATTGATGATGTCATCATCAGGATGAGTTCTTTTATATATCAAAACTGGATGATGTCATGTTCGTATTTTGTGAAGGGTGATATTTTGAAACATGACGGATATTAAAAAATGTGACCCTACAAAAATATGCATGCAAACTTGATGGGCATTCGCACTTAAGTTTGACATTCACATATCAGAGAACATATGGATATCGGGTCATCTTCTTGTGTCAGGGTCATCTTAACAAATATGACTAATATTTAGAAATGTGACCCTATGGGGAAATATCTAGGTTAACTAAACTTTGACTTAGCATAACTTTTTATCTTTAAACAATATCAAGGTGATCCAAAAGGCAAACCCACCTAGAATTTTGTAGTCTTTCATACTATGAGGTTTATAATAGTAAATTATAACTTAGATAAATGACCTTCACTTTTGCGAAACACCTGCATGTGCAAGGGTGATACACTTAACTGACATTTGCCAAACCGCCTAAAGCAAGAAAGAAGAAACAAGCAGAAGCAAAAAGTTAGGTCCCTATTTTGCTAAGGAAAAATGGGGCATGTTGTGTAACCACACAACAACTTGCCACCAAAGAAATCAACCAAATTCAAATGATTCAAGTGATGAGGTCACATTAGAACATAGTATCATAACTCTCTCTAAGCATAAGTATCATGACCTTTCTGAATGATATCATGTTCATAAGTGCAACAATGCTGATAAGGGATCAAGTGTGTGCATATGATTAATAATCCTCATCTTGAAAGTAAGTTGAAGACACTAGTAACTAGTGTTAAGCTACATATTTTGGGTTCATACCTCATAGCCAACCGGGATAGAGCCTTGTTACTAGCAGGTGTCCATAGCCCCGACAAGGTTATCTTTACAATCCACCTAAGTAGAGCCCCACTACCAACAAGCATCTATAGCCCCAGTAGAGTTACTTAGATGGCCTAATTTGTATCCTCTTTGGATTTTGAATGTTCATCTCTTTCTTTTTTTTTATTCATATGATATCATCATATAAGCTCAATATGCAAGGTGTGATCACTTGCTGCTTTAGGTTGGGGATTGCAATGGTAGCAAGGGTGACCCTTTGGATTTTTCACTTAACACCTATACTGATGTATTCAATAAACCCAAGGCTGTTAGGTGAGTCATTATGAGAACCTCCTTAATCAAGAAAAGGCATCACTGATGAAAAGGATATCATAGACCTAATCAAGGATACTTCTCAAACTGAGTCACAACCTATGTAGAAATTTGTTCTCATCACTTGAATCCCAAAAATTTGTCGGTTCCTTAGGGTGATAAGGTGCATCATCTTGACTAACCAAAACAAAAACTCAACAACAACAAGCAAACAAGAAAACACACAAAACAAAGCTATACAAATAGCTATACAACATATATACACTGTAATACAAATGACTTACATGACCCTATTTAAGCTTGAAAGTAATGTTTGAGGAACTGACCATTGACTGGTAATGGGACATCCTCACTGGTTAAAGTCCTAATTATGTAGGTACTGTCTCCTAGGATCTCTAAAATTTGAAAAGGACCTATCCAAAGTTTGTCAAATTTCCCATGGTCACCTTTCCTTTCATGTGCTTTGTCCCATGTGAGGACCAAATCTAAAATCCTAAAAGCTTTTTGATGCAGAGGAAACGCAACAGAGGCTTACAAATGGGAAGGAGGAGTCATTAACACAACCAGCATGTTAAAATCTAGGACATGCAGTATGTAATACCTATCGGCTTATCATCATCATCATATTTCTTGCTAACACAGACAGCATCATCATATTTCAAAGAGGCATGAAATATCCTCCTGCTAACTACTGTTCACTTCCTTATCGCCTTTCGCCTTTCGCCTGTCAGCAGCATCATGATACTCGACGAACACAATTATCCTCCTGATGATCACTATTCATCTTACCGCCAAACTCTACCTTCAGCATCATGATGTTCGACATCATCTTCGTCAGCAGGATATAAAATATCCGGTTCCTCCCATATATCCTGATGACGACAACTTCAAGCACCTTTCCTTCGATGCTTACGTCACCCCGATATCTGACCACTTAAACAAGCAGCATCAGGATATGACTTATCAGGTCATATTGAAACATCCTGATGATGTTAACCAAACTTTATGCCGATGACTTACGCCGATGCCAAAACACTTAGCGACAGCAGGATAAACTTGCATAGGGTGATATGCGCAATATCCTGATGACGATGACATCACTTGCACCTGATGATGATGTCAATGCACCTGATGATGATGTCAACAGGACATAAGACACTTATTACTTGATGCCAAAGGAATTCATAGTATTCACAGATAACCAAGCTCTGAGTTTCATAAACAGCTAGGAAAAGCTGAACCACAGACACATGAAATGGGTAGAAACCTTACAAGCGTTTACTTTTACATTGAAGCATAAGAAAGGAGTCAAGAATAAAGTTGCAGATGCTTTGAGCAGGAGAGTTCTAACAGTCAATGTATGTGATTTAACTCCATACAAGTCTTATCCAGATGCAGATCAAGAACTCCTACAGGATACAGTCCATGATAACATTCCCAAGCATGATCCTCCACAGTTGCAGAAGGTTTTGGACACCAGAGTTGTCAAACAGACCCGAAACAAACAGTACTTGGAGTATCTAGTCTCTTGGAAGGGAAAACCTAATTCTGAAGCAGTCTGGATGACTGAAGAGCAGATCCAGAAACATGGTGTAGATCTTCATACTCTCAACTCAAGTGGACTTGAGATTTCTTCTTCTGGGGAGTATGGTGCAGGAGCACCCCTACAAGACAGGATATAGGTTCATTGTCTGCATGACAGGACATTAGTCTATTTTTAGCATGTTTGACTTCATAATGTAATAAGGTCCATTGGACCAATGCATATGTATTAGATCAGCCTAGGAGAGTGTGCAGGCAGTTAGAGCTCGTGATCAGGTAGTATGAGCTGTCCTCTCCCAGCCACTTGGAAGCTCCCAGCCGCTGGGAATCGAGTTGGTAGTACTCGTAGGATATTGCTATAAATAACTCAGATCAGTTAGGGTTTGAGATCGAGAAGAGAGTAGTAGTTATGTTATGTTGGACTGGTGATTGATAAGAGAGTAGTAGTTATGTTATGTTGTACTGGTGATTGAGTGAGATCCAGAGATCAGGCCAGACATTGTGAAACATTGTTGTTCGATAGTATTGTAGAAACAGGACATTTGTGTTTCATCTAAATAAGATCTCATCAATTGCATTATCTGGTTTATCAGCTGTTTATGTTTTGATTTCTGTTCTGATTACAGGTTAATGGATTCTTTCAACCCTTCCACCAGTTGATTCTGTGAATCGGTGGAATGGTCATGCATGTTAGTTTAGGTTGTATTTTAGTTTTCTGTTTATGCATTTCATTGTGTGGGAGATCGATTGGTAGCATGCTATGAACCAACCTAGCATCCTCATGTGCTAGGGTTTAGGAAGATAAACTGTTAAGTTTTGATCTGAAGGTGATCCGGCCCGATCATCATGTTTTCTTTGTGAAATTGTGCGGTTCTGTGAGTTTGCATGCAGCTGACGGATATACAGGGATCTGCATGTGCTTTTCCAGACGGAGTGAATCGTATCGTCATCTACGAGTATATCGCTATCAGGATCAGGTTCTGAAGTTGGCAAAAATTGCATGTTTCAAGTGCATCAGGATGATATAGGTTGGATATATACTCAGTGTGTATATCATCGTCAGGATCATCTTTCGTGTGTATCCATCGTCCGCATATCGCTATCGTATGCAGAAGTGAAAGTTCACTTTTTGGCTAAGGACCGGAAAGGTCATCATCAGGATATTGAAAAGATCACCGGATATTCATTATCATGTTGCGGAGGATATAAGTGTCTTATATCCTGTTGACATCATCATCAGGTGCATTAACATCATCATCGGGTGCAAGTGACGTCATCGTCATCAGGATATTGCGCATATCACCCTATGCAAGTTTATCCTACTGTTGCTAAATGTTTTGGCATCGGCGTAAGTCATCGGCATAAAGTTTGGTTAACATCATCAGGATGTTTCAATATGACCTGATAAGTCATATCCTGATGCTGCTTGTTTAAGTGGTCGGATATCGGGGTGACGTAAGCATCGAAGGAAAGGTGCTTGAAGTTGTCGTCATCAGGATATATGGGAGGAACCGGATATTTTATATCCTGCTGATGAAGATGATGTCGAACATCATGATGCTGAAGGTAGAGTTTGGTGGTAAGATGAATAGTGATCATCAGGAGGATAATTGTGTTCGTCGAGTATCATGATGCTGCTGACAAGCGAAAGGCAAAAGGCGATAAGGAAGTGAACAGTAGTTAGCAGGAGGATATTTCATGCCTCTTCGAAATATGATGATGCTGTCTGTGTTAGCAAGAAATATGATGATGATGATAAGCCAATAGGTATTACATACTGCATGTCCCAGATTTTAACATGCTGGTTGTGTTAATGACTCCTCCTTCCCATTTGTAAGCTTCTGTTGCGTTTCCTCTGCATCACCTTTATTCTAGCTCTCTTATAAAACTAGCATTTGATAGTAGCCAAATGTTTGGCAAACTGATCAATTGCTCTATCTCTTTTTTCTTCTAGGTGCATGAGCTAAAGTAGTCCAAATTCTTGTTTGTTATCTATGCCTAGATATTCTTGTGCAAATTGCAATGTGGCAATCTTTAAGTTAATAGGAAGAATAGGATCCACTCCATACACTAATTAATAGGAAGAATTTCTTAATGTAACCTTTATTCTAGTTCTATCTACCCACAAGGCATACTTTAGCAGGGTGTTCCACTCCCTAGGGTTCCTCTCTATCAGTTTCTTTATGATATTTAGTAAGTTCTTATTTGTTGATTCTGCCAAGCCATTACTTGGGGGATAGTAATTTGAAGAAAATTTCAAGATAATCCCATGATCAAAAGCCCAACTAGACAATTTTAATGATGCAAAGGCAGGTCCATTATCATATACTAAAGCATATGGTATCCCATACCTTGTCACTATGTTGCCCTCCAAGAACTTGATCACATCATCTGCATTGCATGTCTTACTGCTGACTACTTCAGTCCATCTGGTGCAATAATTAGTGATTGTTAGAACATACCTATGGCCTGAAGATGATGGAGGATTACTGGGTCCTATGAAGTCCATGCCCCATTGAGCAAATGGGTCCATCTCCATCACTACCTGCAAGGGTTGAGCAGCATATCTCTCTCTACTAGCAGCAACTTGACATGTATGACAGGATTTAATATGTTCTATAGCATCCTTAAAGATAGTAGGCCAATAATATCCTACCCTCAAGATAGCATGAGCAGTAGCCAAGTGAGACCCATGTGCAGTTCCAAACTTATCATGTAACTCAGCTAAAACTTTGTCATCTTCTTGCCTATCCAGGCATCTGAGATATATTCCTTCATAGTTTCTTTTGAAAAGGATTCCTCCTTTGATCATATACTTTTGTGATCTTATCTTTAGGGCCCTCCTCTATGAAGCATGTATCTTTGAAGGGCATCTTCCAATGATTAGGATATGCCTGATATCAGAATACAATTCTTTATCATCTTTGGAATTCACTACATATTGTTGGCTCATAATATTAGGATCAGTCTCATAAATCATCTGGCTTAAAGCTTGTCCCCTTACTAACTTCATGGGTGTTATATCCATATCATATTCCTAGAGAACTGTTATCCATTTGGCTCTCTTTTCTCCTGGCTCACTTTGCATTAGGAACATCTTTACTACTGCATCTGGTACTACAACAATGATCTTACTTCTCAAGATGTAATGTCTAAATTTCTTAACTGCTCAGACCAAAGTGAGAGCTTGTCTCTCTACATCCATGTATCTAAGCTCTGCATCCTTGAATGGGCAGCTCATGAAAGCTATAGGTTTCTCTTCTTTGGCTTCATTTCTTTGTGTCAGCACTACTGCACAAGTATGCTCTGATGCAAATGATTAAATGTAGAAATCTCTTGTATAGTCTGGACTAATCAGAATAGGAGCATCAGATAAGGCTTTCTTAATGTCCTCAAAGGGAGCTCTTGCTTTAGGAGTCCATTGAATTTTAACATCCTTCTTGAGCATTGCATTTAGTGGTCTTACAATCTCTGTAAATCTGGTGATGAACTTTCTAACAAAATTTATCTTCCCAAAGTAGGATTTAAGTTCTTTCTTACTTCCAGGTAATTATAGCTTCATGATAGATTCTACCCTAGCAGGATCAATGATTATCCCATTTTTTGTTATCAAATGACCTAGCAATTTACTAGTTGTCATGCTAAATATGCATTTCCTTGGATTTAGGGAGATGCCATATTGTTCACACTTCTTGAGCACCTTCCTAAGGTCTTCTATCTAATCCCCTCTTTTCTTTGAAAACATGGTCAAGTCATCCATATAAATGACTGCATTTTCCAAATAAGGCTCTGAAAGCTATATCCATTCCATGCTGAAAGGTGGCTCCAACATTTATCAATCCAAAAGGCATGCTCCTGTAAGCAAATATTCCCCACTTTGTGGTGAATGTAGTCTTCAATCTATCTATTTTATCTACCATCACCTGGTTATACCCTGAGAAACCATCTAAAAATGACATCATCTAGGCTCCATTCACTATTTGTAAGACCTCATCCAGTGAAGGTAAAGGATAATTATCTTTTCAGAAGATCTGTTCAGATTTCTGAAGTCTACACATAGGTGGATATCACCATTTTTCTTTCTTACAGGGATGAGATTGGCTACCCATGTTGAATGTCTCATAGGAAATATGATCCTAGCATTGAGCAACTTGTTAACTTCTTCAATGATGATGGGTTCTAACAAGGCGTTAACAGGTCTCTACTTTTATCTAAAAGGTTTATCATCTGGCTTCAATGGTATAGTATGGGTGATAATCAAGGTATCATAAGTTTTTAGCTCATCATAGGTCCAAGCGATAACATGGATGTAATCCTTAAGTGCTTGAGTTATCCTCGCCATTTCTTCTTCTGTACAAACTTTGCCAATCAGGACATTCTTTGCTTCTTCATTTTATCCTATATTGATTGGTGAATACTCTCCTCCATCAATCTTTGGGAGATCTTTCTGTTTCATCATATTGTGTAAATCAAAAGCCTTTTCTAATTCTATCATACCATTGGGAATCCTATTTGGTGCAGGAGCACCCCTACAAGACAGGATATAGGTTAATTGTCCGCATGACAGGACATTAGTCTATTTTTAGCATGTTTGACTTCATAATGTAATAAGGTCCATTGGACCAATGCATATGTATTAGATCAGCCTAGGAGAGTGTGCAGGTAGTTAGAGTTCGTGATCAGGTAGAATGAGCTGTCCTCTCCCAGCCGCTTGGAAGCTCCCAGCCGCTGGGAATCGAGTTGGTAGTACTCGTAGGATATTGCTATAAATAACTCAGATCAGTTAGGGTTTGAGATCATGATAAGGAGAGTAGTAGTTGTGTTATGTAGTACTGGTGATTGAGTGAAATCCAGAGATCAGTCCAGACATTGTGAAACATTGTTCAGGACATTTGTGTTTTATCTGAATAAGATCTCATCAATTGCATTATCTGGTTTATCAGCTGTTTATGTTTTGATTTCTGTTCTGATTACAGATTAATGGATACTTTCAACCCTTCCACCGGTTGATTCTGTGAATCGGTGGAATGGTCATGTATGATAGTTTAGTTTGCATTTTAGTTTTCTGTTTATGCATTTCATTGTGTGGGAGATCGATCGGTAGCATGCTATGAATCAACCTAGCATCCTCATGTGCTAGGATTTAGGAAGATAAACTGTTAAGTGTTGATCTGAAGGTGATCCGGCCCGATCGTCATATTCTCTTTGTGAAATTGTGCGGTTCTATGAGTTTGCATGCAGCAGACGGATATACAGGGGTCTGCATGTGCTTTTCCAGTCAGAGTGAATCGCATCGTCGTCTGTGAGTATATCGCTATCCGGATCAGGTTATGAAGCTGACGAAGACTGTATGTTTCAAGTGCATCAGGATGATATAAGTCGGATATATACTCAGTGTGTATATCGTCGTCAGGATCATCTTTCGTGTGTACCCATCATCCGCATATCGCTATCGTATGCAGAAGTGAAAGTTCACTTTTTGGCTAAGGACCGGAAAGATCATCATCAGGATATTCATTATCATGTTGCAGAGGATATAAGTGTCTTATATCCTGTTGACATCATCATCAGGTGCATTGACATCATCATCAGGTGCATGTGACGTCATCGTCATCAAGATATTGCGAATATCACCCTATGCAAGTTTATCCTGCTGTCGCTAAGTGTTTTAGCATCGGCGTAAGTCATCGGCATAAAGTTTGGGTAACATCATCAGGATGTTTCAATATGATCGGATAAGTCATATCATGATGCTGTTGGTTGAGTAGTCAGATATCGGGGTGACGTAAGCATCGAAGGAAAGGTGCTGAAGTTGTCGTCATCAGGATATATTGGAGCAACCGGATATTTTATATCCTGCTGATGAAGATGATGCTGAACATCATGATGATGAAGATAGAGTTTGGCGCTAAGTGAATAGTGATCATCAGGAGGATGTTTGCGCTGCCGAATGTGATGATGCTGCTGACAGGCGAAAGGCGAAAGGCGATAAGGGAGTGAACAGTAGTCAGCAGGAGGATATTTCATGCCTCTTAGAAATATGATGATGATGATAAGCCGATAGGATTTTAACATGATGGTTGTGTTAATGACTCCTCCTTCCCATTTGTAAGCTCCCGTTGCATTTTACCTCTGCATCATAGTGGTATCAGAGCAAAGGAAGGATCTTCTGGAAAAGATAAGGATATAGCAGGATGTCAGGTGACGAAGGAACATCTGAGGTTCCGGCAAGGATGACCAACGTTGAGTTGGCAGTTTTGGTGAAGAAACAGATTGCAGAGAGCAAGGCCGTGAAGGCTCAGAATCAAGAATTGAAGGATGAGTTAGCGAAGTTGAGGAGCAGAGTAGGTTCTGGTAGAGAAGAAGATAGGGAAGAAGAAGAGATCCCTAGTTGGAGCGAGGAGGTCGTTCCTGCAGACCAGAGACCACTGTTGAACGCCCTCAAGGCCATGGAGAGGAGAACCATGGATGTGAAACTGGATTTGCCAGTGTTTATAGGAAAGATGGAACCTGATTCAGTGATGGAGTGGATAGACTGCTTGAACAATTTCTTTGAAACAGAGGAGATACCAGAACAACAGAGGGTGAAAATAGCCCAGTCAAAAATGAAAGAAGCTGCCTTGACATGGTGGAATTTCGTCCAAGATGACAGAGTACAGGAAGGAAAGCGTAGAGTCACTACATGGAAGAAGATGATGGCATTAGTAAAGGAAGCTTATGTCCCATTGGATTACAGTATCCAATTACACAAGAGGAAGCAAAACCTGAAGCAGAAGGAGCTAGATGTCAGCTCATATACAGAAGAATTCATGAAACTTTGCATGAAAACAAAGGTAAAGGAAAGTGAAGAAGAGAAGGTAGCCAGATACCTTAATGGATTGAGGTTCAACATTCAGGAAGATTTAAGTCTGCATAATCCAAATACAGTTCAGAAATGCTTTCAGTTGGCATTGAAAGTGGAAGAGAAGTTAAAGAGAAAACAGGAACAACACAATAGAGGAAGAGGAAGACAACAAAGAGGTGGAAGAGGTCCTTTTAGAGGTAGAGGACATGGACATGGATATCAAGGAGAATCCAGTCATGACAATAGTAAGGGAAACAATAGTCAGAACCAGAGGGAAAACTATAGTCAGCAAGGAAACTTCAGGGGTAGAAGACCTTTCAGAGGAAGATCCCAGGGCAGAGGATCCATCAGATGTTATAACTATAACAAAGAAGGCCATATAGCCAGCAGATGTCCAGAAAAGGCCACAAGCTCAACAGGAGAAAGGAGAACAAATCTGATCCAAGAACCTGATAATCAAAGTATGACAGGCTCTAATGATTTTCACAGTGTGAATGCTCCTGATAATTATGGATACCTAGAAAGTGGAGAGTCCCTAATGATGAGAAGAACAGTGACTACCATGAAGGTACCTGACAAAGAATCCCCTCAAAGAAAGTCTCTTTTCAGGACTATTTGCAAAGCAGGAGGTAAGGCATGTAAAGTTTTGATTGATTCTGGTTCTACTAAAAATTTTGTGTCTGAAGAAATGGTGACAAAGCTTAAGCTTAGGAGATTGCCTCACCCATCCCCATATAAAGTCTCATGGCTTACCCAAGGTCAGCAGACAATTGTAGAAGAGCAGGCTTGGGTAGAATTTTAGATTGGAGCATATAAGGATAAGTTGTTGTTTGACATTACCAAGATGGATGCTTGCAATCTTTTATTTGGTAGACCATGGCAGTATGATTTGAAGGCACAACATGATGGTGTTAGAAACATCTATACAATCACTAAAGATGGTAAGGATATAAAGTTACTACCATTGACAGAGAAGGAGGAGAGATCTAAAGGAAAAGAGGTGAAGGTAATGCTGATGGAAGGTAAACAGTTCATGAAAGAAGTAGCAGCAGAAGGTGCAGTTGCATATGCCCTAATCCCATGTATGAGGATGAATAAAGAACAGCAGCAAGAAGTCAAGGAAGAGAAAAAGCAAAGGTTCATAGACCCAGCTATCCAAGAGTTATTGGATAAGTACAAAGGTATCATCTCAGAGGGAATGCCAAGATCCCTACCACCTGTAAGGGATATTAGTCACTGCATAGACTTAATTCCAGGGTCAACACTTCCAAACAAAGCAGCCTATAAGCTCACTCCAGAACAGAATGCAGAAGTAGCCAGACAAATTGAAGAATTATTGGATTCAGGTCTGATTGGGAAAAGTTTAAGTCCATGTGCAGTACCAGCTGTTCTAACACCAAAGAAGGAAGGTACTTGGAGGCTTTGCACAGATTCCAGAGCTATTAACAAGATCACAATCAGGTATAGGTTTCCAATCCCTAGGATAGAGGATTTACTTGACTGTTTGGGAGGTGCTAAGTATTTTACAAAAATAGATTTAAAGAGTGGATATCATCAGATCAGGATTAGACCAGGAGATGAATGGAAAACAGCATTCAAAACTAATGAAGGGTTATATGAGTGGAAGGTTATGCCTTTTGGTTTATCTAATGCACCTAGTACTTTTATGAGGTTGATGAATGAGGTTTTGAAAGAGTTCATTGGTAAGTTTGTCATAGTATATCTAGATGACATTCTGATTTTTAGCAACACAAAAGAAGAACATCTTAGACACATAGATTTGGTTCTTAAGAGCTGATGATAAATTTAGACAAGTGTTTGTTCATGCAAGAGGAGATCACATATTTGGGTTTTGTCATTTTACAAGGAAAGTTACAAATGGATAAGGAGAAGGTAAGTGCCATATTGTCTTGGCCAACCCCAAAGACTATGAATGATGTCAGAAGTTTCCATGGGTTAGCAACCTTCTACAGGAAGTTTATAAGAGGGTTTAGTCATATTTGTGCACCCATGCTTGATACCATCAAAGGAGGATAGAAGTGCAGATTTGTTTGGACTCAAGGAGCAGATGATTCTTTTGAAACATTGAAGAAGAAGGTGGCATAGCAGCCAGTCCTTGCACTTACAGACTTTAACAAAATCTTTCAGGTGGAATGTGATGCCAGTCACATGGCCATTGGAGCAGTACTCAGCCAAGAAGGTAGACCTATTGCATTTTTCAGTGAGAAGCTCAATGATGCTAAAAAGAGGTATTCCTCATATGATTTGGAAATGTATGCTTTAGTCCAGTCACTCAAGAAATGGAGGCATTACTTGATGCCAAAGGAATTCATAGTATTCACAGATAACCAGGCTCTGAGTTTCATAAACAGCCAGGAAAAGCTGAACCACAGACACATGAAATGGGTAGAAACCTTACAAGCTTTTACTTTTACATTGAAGCATAAGAAAGGAGTCAAGAATAAAGTTGCAGATGCTTTGAGCAGGAGAGTTCTAACAGTCAACCAGATTCAGTTAGAAAGTGTTGGCATTGATTCACTAAAGACCATGTATGAAACTGATGAAGATTTTAGGGAGATATATCATGTATGTACTTCTTTTGGAGAGAAATATCATGCTGAATTCTCTGAATTTTTGATTCAGGATGGATTGTTGTTCAAAGGTGGACAGTTATGTATTCCAAGGTGTTCTATGAGGTTAAACATCATTAAGGAGAAACATTGTGGAGCTATGGTAGGTCATTTTGGTCTAGATAAGACTCTTGATCTGGTCCGAATACATTACTTTTGGCCTAAGTTACAATCAGATGTCAGAAAGTTTGTAGAGACATGTGTGATATGTCAGAAAGCTAAAGGCAGGTCAACTAATGCAGGTTTATATCAGCCCTTACCCATTCCTTCCAGACCATGGGAAAGCATAAGTATGGATTTTGTCTTGGGTTTACCAAGGACAAGGAAAGGGTTTGACAGTGTTTTTGTTGTAGTGGATAGATTCAGCAAAATGGCACATTTCTTGCCATGCAAAACCACTGCTGATGCTTCATACATTGCAGGTTTGTTTTTCAGGGAGATTGTCAGAATCCATGGATTGCCATTGAGCATAGTGTCAGATAGGGATGTGAAGTTTATTGGTCACTTCTGGAGAACTCTTTGGAGGAAACTTGGAACAAATTTGTCTTTTTCCTCTGCATATCATCCTCAAACGGATGGACAGACTGAAGTAGTGAACCGTTCCTTAGGAAATTTGCTTAGATGTTTGACAAAACAGCATGGAGAAAAGTGGGATAATATTCTATCTCAAGCTGAATTTTCATATAATGATACTGTCAATAGGAGCACAGGGAAATCACCTTTTCAAATAGTTTATGGTATGCATCCAAGAGGAATTTTGGAATTGAGAGATCTACCTACAGTAGACCCTGTTAGTGCAGAAGGAGAAGCTTTTGCAGAAGCCATCAAAGAGGTTCATGATCAAGTCAAGACCCAACTGCAGCAAACCACCTTGAAGTATAAGGAATATGCTGATAAAAAGAAGAAGGATGTACAGTTTGATGTTGGAGATTTGGTATGGGTTCATTTGAAGAAGGACAAACTTCCTAAGGGAAAATATACTAAACTCATGCAGAGAAAAGTTGGACCATGTCAGATCTTGCACAAGCATGGACAGAATGCTTATGAGATACAACTCCCACCTGATCTTGGTTTGTCCCCTATATTCAATGTATGTGATTTAACTCCATACAAGTCTTATCCAGATGCAGATCAGGAACTCCTACAGGATATAGTCCATGATAACATTCCCAAGCATGATCCTCCACAGTTGCAGAAGGTTTTGGACACCAGAGTGGTCAAACAAACCCGGAACAAACAATACTTGGAGTATCTAGTCTCTTGGAAGGGAAAACCAAATTCTGAAGCAGTATGGATGACTGAAGAGCAGATCTAGAAACATAGTGCAGATCTTCATACTCTCATCTCAAGTGGACTTGAGATTTCTTCTTCTGGGGAGTATGGTGCAGGAGCACCCCTACAAGACAGGATATAGGTTAATTGTCCGCATGACAGGACATTAGTCTATTTTTAGCATGTTTGACTTCATAATGTAATAAGGTCCATTGGACCAATGCATATGTATTAGATCAGCCTAGGAGAGTGTGCAGGTAGTTAGAGTTCGTGATCAGGTAGAATGAGCTGTCCTCTCCCAGCCGCTTGGAAGCTCCCAGCCGCTGGGAATCGAGTTGGTAGCACTCGTAGGATATTGCTATAAATAACTCAGATCAGTTAGGGTTTGAGATCATGATAAGGAGAGTAGTAGTTGTGTTATGTAGTACTGGTGATTGAGTGAAATCCAGAGATCAGTCCAGACATTGTGAAACATTGTTCAGGACATTTGTGTTTTATCTGAATAAGATCTCATCAATTGCATTATCTGGTTTATCAGCTGTTTATGTTTTGATTTCTATTCTGATTACAGATTAATGGATACTTTCAACCCTTCCACCGGTTGATTCTGTGAATCGGTGGAATGGTCATGTATGATAGTTTAGTTTGCATTTTAGTTTTTTGTTTATGCATTTCATTGTGTGGGAGATCGATCGGTAGCATGCTATGAATCAACCTAGCATCCTCATGTGCTAGGATTTAGGAAGATAAACTGTTAAGTGTTGATCTAAAGGTGATCCGGCCCGATCGTCATATTCTCTTTGTGAAATTGTGCGGTTCTGTGAGTTTGCATGCAGCGGACGGATATACAGGGGTCTGCATGTGCTTTTCCAGTCAGAGTGAATCGCATCGTCGTCTGTGAGTATATCGCTATCCGGATCGGGTTATGAAGCTGACGAAGACTGTATGTTTCAAGTGCATCAGGATGATATAAGTCAGATATATACTCAGTGTGTATATCATCGTCAGGATCATCTTTCGTGTGTACCCATCATCCGCATATTGCTATCGTATGCGGAAGTGAAAGTTCACTTTTTGGCTAAGGACCGGAAAGATCATCATCAGGATATTCATTATCATGTTGCGGAGGATATAAGTGTCTTATATCCTGTTGACATCATCATCAGGTGCATTGACATCATCATCAGGTGCATGTGACGTCATCGTCATCAGGATATTGCGAATATCACCCTATGCAAGTTTATCCTGCTGTCGCTAAGTGTTTTAGCATCGGCGTAAGTCATCGGCATAAAGTTTGGGTAACATCATCAGGATGTTTCAATATGATCGGATAAGTCATATCATGATGCTGTTGGTTGAGTAGTCGGATATCGGGGTGACGTAAGCATCGAAGGAAAGGTGCTGAAGTTGTCGTCATCAGGATATATTGGAGCAACCGGATATTTTATATCCTGCTGATGAAGATGATGCTGAACATCATGATGATGAAGATAGAGTTTGGCGCTAAGTGAATAGTGATCATCAGGAGGATGTTTGCGCTGCCGAATGTGATGATGCTGCTGATAGGCGAAAGGCGAAAGGCGATAAGGGAGTGAACAGTAGTCAGCAGGAGGATATTTCATGCCTCTTAGAAATATGATGACGATGATAAGCCGATAGGATTTTAACATGCTGGTTGTATTAATGACTCCTCCTTCCCATTTGTAAGCTCCCGTTGCGTTTTACCTCTGCATCACTATTGGTTGGTAATTCAATGATTTCTTCTTCTTCCTAGATATGATCTAAGCATCAAATATATCTCTATTTGATATGAAATCCAAAATGTGTTGGTCATCATCAAATACTTAGAGATTGATGCCATTATCTAGTATGGAAGGCACTGATACTAATTTAACTGAGAATCTCTTCAAACTGGAAATGGACAATGGTTCCAATGTGCTTATAGCCTACGCCAAGGCATCTGCTCTGTGATTCAGTTTTCTGGGCACATGGGTGATGTTGAATGCATCAAATTCTTCTATTAATTCCCACACCCTATGTCTATAATTAGACAACTTCTTGTAGTTGGAAGAGTATATACTCCTTACTTGTCTTACCACCAATTCTGAGTCTCCATAGACATGCAAAATTTTCACTCTTTTCTTGAGAGCAAACAATAACCCATGAATTAAAGCTTCACATTCTATCACATTATTGGTACATGGGAATTGTAGTCTATATGCTACCAAGTAGGATTTTCCTACTAGATCAATAAGATCTATCCCTACTCCAACTCCTTGTTTTGACTTTGATCCATCAAACCTAAGGATCCATGGTTTATCTTATGTCAAGGGCTTGTCAGGACCCTCTCTTTTCTTTTTAGCTCTGGCAGCTACACCGCCTGATATCCACTTTAGTTTCTATGACTCATTCTTTGTCAATTTTGGTGAATGATTTGTATCTGATAGCTTTCATTGTCTAATATATGTGGTATCATCATTATCTTTTCCTGATTGTGCTTCCATCCCTTTATCTTTAGGCATGCATTTACTATCAGATAACTGATCTTTTAAATAAACCATCTTTTGTTTATTCAACATATGTAAGCATAATGCACATGTGGTTTCTGAATGTGGTGCTTCATGCAACCTACACCACCCTTCAATCAAAACTTGATGTGTAGGAATCTTCTGCAACATAAGCCATTGAATCTATTTTGATAAGAACTCCTCAAATTTTGTTAAATTACTCCCTTTATCTTCATCAGATACTTCATATTCTGACTCAATCAAATAGTCAGTCCTTGGGGTGATTTTATTTTCATCCTTAGAAATCTTCTCAGCATACATCAGGACCTCCTCTGAGTTGTGAGTGTAGATTTCATCCTGATATGTATCTCCTTATGTACCTACAGATGACAAACAAGAATCAACATCACTATAATTATCCATATTACTTACCTCAATTGATGATAATCCTCCCTCGCTACATACTCATTCTAAGTCCATCATGTCTAAGCAAGCATCACAAGTTTTCTCTAAATGTGCTTCATCATGTAACTGTTGGCAAGAGACACTATATGGATTCATGGTTGTTGTCATTGATGGCAACAAAGGTCATCCCACATATCCGCAAGTTATAATGTGTCTCTACCGGAAGTCAGAATGAAGATTGTTGTGGTCCGGTGAACAAGAACAGAGCATGTGGCAAGGTCCGACAGATTGGTCTGGATCTCTCAGAGGAAGTGTCTTGGTGCAGTGCGGATTTGGGGAAGTCAAGAGGACTACCTTGAGTGGTATATTCCAAGGATTTAGCCTCCGGTGATGGACAAAGAAAAAGATATGAATAGTTGAGTACCGGATTCCTGAGAGACAGTGAAAACAGAGGAAGAACTGACTGACAGAGTATCAGACTACTTTCCAGATGTGTTACTATTGATGATAGAGGTTGTGAAGGCATGAATCATGTTTGGCCGACATGATTAATGATATCTACAAGTATATGCTTGATCCGCATTGCTTGGTGAGGAAGGATTCAGCCGACAGAACAAGAGTTTGTAAGAAACTAGACTGTTCCGGATGCCGACTAGAAAGGTGATGAAATTACTTGTGCGGATATATATAGAGGATGGATTTAGTTGTGAAGTGTGTGATGGTGTGAAGATATATGCGAAGAAGTACAGAACAGAGCAGAAGTAGCAAAAAGGATCCGGTATGTGAAAGATAGCAGAATAAAGAACAGAGGAAAGATGAAGTGCAGCAGATCAGTGTACTGAGCCTAACCGGAACTGAACTCCAACATATGCAGATGCTTCCAATCAGTTCAAGACTGTGATTCTTATCACTTTGTAGACAGTGTGTCTTCTTGTAGGTAGTGGGCCTCTTGTGAGCAGTGTGCTCGGGCAGTGAGCCCTAATTGGCAAGTGCCATTTTTGTAATCTCCTATTCTTCTAACAGAGAATAATTTTTGGGTTAATCACCCCGTGGTTTTCTCCCTTAACAGGGTTTCCACGTCAAAAATTACTGTGTCATGTGTTTCTTATTTCATGGTAATGTTTTTGTGTTTGATTCAATGCTGCATTAATTAATAGGAAAGTTCAGAAAGGGAAATAATTAGGATAATTGATTCACCCCCCCCTCTCAGTTATCAACAATTGGTATCAGAGCTAAGTTCCTCCTAATAGAGCCTAACAGCTTGAGGAAGATCTGGGATTTCAAATGGATGCATATGGTTTAAGGGAGCAACTCAAGACTGCTTTTGAGGATCTTGAACAGTCAAATTCTGAAGTCAGTGAATTAAAGGAAAGACTCAAACAGGCTGATGAATTCATAAGAGAATTAAAAGACAAATTAAATCTCTCTATGAAAAAGAGAAAGGAGCTGCTCCAACAGTTGGCAAGACAAAGTGAAGAAAGCAATACAAATGAAGAATTGACTGAGCAAACCAAGTTATGTGAAAAGTTATCAAAAGAAGTCATTATGTTAAGACATGAAATGGAATCAGGAACTATAAAGTTTACTCAAGAGATTGAAGAAAAAAGAAAGGCTGAAGACAATCTAAGACAATCTCTTAAAGAAAAATCAGAAGAATGCCACCAGATGGACAGGATTATCAGACATCTTGAATCTGATCTTGAAGATGCCAAAGATAATGAAGAAAAACTTGAGGATCAAATTGCCTCTCTCAAAAGAGACCTTCAAACAGCAAATGAATATAAAGAGAAATTCAAGATAAGTTCTGCTCAACTTGAAGTTCTTCTTGGAAGTCAAAAGAGGACAGATGACAAGTATGGTTTGGGATATGAGAAAGGAGAAAGCTCCGGATCCGGTCAGAAGAATCTTGGATCAGAAAATCCAAGGAGCACGCCTAGAAGACCTCCGGTAAGACAGCCAAATGCTCAAAGATATCCATCCTTCAATGGATACTGCCACAGCTGCAACCACTTTGGTCACAAAGCTAATCAGTGCAGAATGAGAATGAATCAGATTAATTCATCCTTCTCCAGACAGTGCTTCAACTGCAAAAGGTATGGACACAAATCCCATGAATGCAGAATTATGCAAGTAAACAAATCATTCAAAGGTAGATGCTTCACATGCAATAGAGTAGGTCATATGGCTAATCAATGCAGATCAAGAGGATATCAGTCAAATATGCAAAGAAATGTTATTTGCCAAATCTGCAATAGGTCCGGTCATAATGCTAAAGTCTGCAGAAACAAGTATCAGGACAAAAGAGGTCCGGTGTATAATCAGAATCAAGACAAGGGTAAACAAAAGATGAATGCGGATGAAGTTAGGAATCAGATGAGCAAGATTTGGGTGAAGAAAAGTTCAGAGAATGTAGAGGTTGGATCCGCACCAGACTCTGGTGCTGATATTTCTTCCGGAAATTAAAAAGTGAGCTCAGGCTCAGGGGGAGACTCAAAGAAAATCCTGTTCCCCCAGCCAAACAAGTGGTGCCGAATGTGGCACAAGATGCGGATTAAAGGGTTTGCAGATATGAGTCTTGAGATGCTTCAGTCAAGTTTTCAGAGGTCCGCATGGAGTTATGAAGAAGCTGTGATCGATCAAGTAAGACCTGTTCAGGGAGATGCTCCGGTATGATAAAGGATTACAAAAAGGTCCGGAGAGATCCGGAAGTGCACTATCTTGTTCTGCGGATTGGACAGAGTGTTTGGGATGTTCTTGTAATATGTTACTTTGATTTATTCATGATTGAAAGATCCGGATGATATCCACAGATCAGGACTAATCCGGGATACTCGAAGCTATCCAGACAAGGCAAACTGGAATGATGTAGGTGAAGCATTTATTGCAGACAGATATTAGGGTTCGCGGAGCAATTTAAGGGATTTCTCAAAAGTCATTTGCTCATTCTGCACTCAAGAAGAAGCGAAAAGTGGAGCTCTGCAACAAGGTTCATCAAGCACACCAAGGATCTCCTGCCGAAGTTATTGCATAAAGAAATCAATCCAACCACTCCATGCAAACCGAAGGCGCATAAGGTATTCTCCGTTTTTCATTATCTCACTACAAATCTTTGAAGAATGGCTACTCCAAATATAGTTAAGATCTCTGATAGACCTCGCCCCACATTCAAGAAACATCCTTACAAATCATTGGAGGTAGATCCACTAGGAGCCTTCTCTAGTGTTCCTCACGGAGTTTTACATACTGAAGACATTAGGGTTTACATACATGCAAGCATTGAGGAATTTGGGGAATTCAAATTAAGAGACCTCTATCACAAGCAACTGATAGACAATGCTTTTGAGCTTAAACCAGAGTATAAGGATATCCAGAAGAAACAATTTGAGCAATTTATTCATTTCCCCTGCTTTGAAGAAGATGAATGGGTCCGGTATGTACTGAGCAGGATGCATGACAACTTTCTATGGCTGGATAGACCCTGCAAGATCACAAAAGAGGCAATTAGAGCAGTAACTGGTCTATACTCTTCCGGAGGGATACCTATCCTCAAATCTGTCAAGAACAACATTGTAACTGAGGCCACCGGATCAAAATTTGATAAGAGGGCAATGACCATTGAAGATATTTCGGATCCGGATATCAAATATGCATCCATGATAATAGGATACAAGATCTATCACTCCAGCAGGGAGAATTCTATATCCGGAACTGCAGTATACACTGCCTATGAAATGCTAAGAAAGAATGCAGAATATGATCTCTGCGAACTACTGCTAAGCCAATTAATGGAAAATATACAGCAAATCAAGAAGGATAAGAAGAATTCCTTTAAGTATGGTACTCTTATTGTATGTCTATTCTTCTACTTCATGAATGAGCTACCCGGATCAAGTGGATGGGTATGGCAGAATGACAAACCTGTTGCAGTCCAGATAAGAGACTATTTGCATGGACTTGGGGATGCAAAAGCGAGAAATATAGCTCTATGGGGATACTTCAAAAACTTTCAGAGCATGATGCAAGCAAGAGAGAGAATTCCCCAGTCTCTTGTTGAAAAATACAAAGACTCAGTGTGCTTTATGGTTGACACTGATCAGTGCCTAATGGAGGCAATGGAGCCAAGGACTGTCTGGATCATGCCCATGGGGTATGAAGTGGATGAACAGATAGTGGAGCTGCATGTTCAACACATGCTAAGTCAGCCCAAAGATCCTAAGGCAGAAAGGTTTGGAACCTTTGAGGAGCTGAGTGTAAAAATACATGTAGAACTCAGGGAACCTGAGATTAAAAGAAAGGTGAGAAAAGAAGTAGAGCACATTGCTCAAGGCCTAGGCATCTCAAAAGAGGCACTTGATGCCAGCCGGAAAAAGAGGAGGAAGGCTAAGGAAGAAGAGAAAAGTAAAGAAAGTGCTCCGGTTGAAGCTCCCACCCGGACCAGATCATCAAAGAGATCTGCACCTCCCACAACCAAAAGTTCAAAACTGGAAGTCCAGGCATCCGGTAAGAGATCCAAGACAAAAGCCACAAGGGCTTATGAAAGCCAACAGGATGAAGAGGAAACAGAGTCAGATGAGGGAGTAAAAGAAATAAAGAAGCAGAAGAAGAAAGGATCCGGTAAACCCTCCACAGGCCAAGACAAAGATGAAATGGCAGAGGTATCTATTGAAAAGTCCACTCTGTCTCTAGAGAGTGTAATCAAGTCAGTCACGGTAGATGGAAACCTTCAACCTTTGACTGAATTTTATGATGACTACAATGAGGCTGACCAAAAGATTCTGCAGGAAGCCACAGTCAAATATCTGAACATATACAATAAGGCTTTCATTGAGATCATATCTCTTATTCCTAAAAGCCTAGAAAAGGAATTAGAAATAAGAAAGAATAATGCTCATGCTAAAGATCTTGAGATCCGGGAGCAGATAGCTATTCAGCTATATCCTCAAATTGATCCCAAGACAATGAACATTATCTTCAAGGACTGCAAAGATGAGTTCAGAAGTAAAGCCAGGATGAATCAACTCATGCTTGGTGAGACTGACAGAGTGGCCCAAGAGACAGAAGAGATCCTCCGGAAGGCCTTCAAAAGGTTCAATCTTCCTGTTGTAGAGGACTTAGGTGCAGAAACAGCTGCTGATTTGGAATCATCTGTTCCGGAAGAAGTGAGCCCTGAACAGACAAACATCTCTCCTCCGGTTTCCCCTACAGTCTCTGGATCCAAAGAAGAAGAGGAATTACAGGAGAAGGAAGCAGGGGTAAAAGATAAAGAGGTTGACAGTTCCAAGACTGCAGAAGAAAAGAAACATCTGTCTCCGGCAAGAGACACTGCACAAACTGTTCAACAATTTTTGAGCAAAGCCACTGTAGAAATTGATGAACCGGACCTACTCAAAGGACCATTAGATTTTGACTCTTTGTCACCGGTGCAAACAATGAAAATAGCCTCATTTGCAAATGAGAAAGTCAAAGAGAAGCTGCTGAAATCTCACATGGAAGACTGTGAGCTTATGGAGGTAGCATCTAGAGTGCTAGAAAAGATCATGCCATCCTTTCAAAAGGATCCCACAGCCTCCTCTTCCGGTAATCTCAAAACCTTAGTCAGCAGCGTTAGTACTCATTTTGAATCTCTAGAAAAATCTGCTGAAGAAAAGGTCCGGAAGGAATTTTTGGATAAAAGATTTTTAGAAATATTAGAATTAATCTCTAAAGATAGGAAGATTGTGAGCATTGGAATAAAGAGCTTAGAGAATGCTCTTAAGGATGGCGGTGACATTTACAAATTTTGTATATCCTGGTCAAAGGCAACAGCAGCAATTGATAAGAAAATAAAAGAGGAACAGGATAAGCTACAAAGCTTATCTCAAAGTTTTGATCCTCTCTCTTCCTCCATAATAAATCAAGAATGTCAGACTATTGTAGTCTTGAATGAAATAAAGAATCTTGAGAAGGAAAGGAAGAATATCACTAACCGGATGGGAGAACTTAGAAGGATTATAATCCCTAAGTTGGAAACTATGCATGAGGCCATCAGTGATGCTCAGACCACCGCCCAAACAAAAGATCCGACAGATCTCAAGCGGGCAGAAGCTTTTGCATTTTTGTTGAGTGGTCACATTTCAATTTTGGATAGAATGAAGCAAAGTTGGGCTACAGAAATGATCCAATTGCAGACATCCTTTGCAGACATTCTTCAGTATATGTGAGTATGTAAATATGCAGCTATGTATAGAAATTTCTTGAAAATTTTGGTGTGCGGACCCCACCCTTTGCCATTGATGTCAAAGGGGGAGTGAGGAGCAGTGAAAAATGAGGAATCCAATTAAGGGGGAGTTCCAGAAATTGTATATAAAGACAGAGCATCAGCAAAGGAGGAGCATAGTGAAAACACTTAGTCATTTTTCACTAAGTGTTGCCATCAATGCCAAAGGGGGAGATTGTTGGCAAGAGACACTATATGGATTCATGGTTGTTGTCATTGATGGCAACAAAGGTCATCCCACATATCCGCAAGTTATAATGTGTCTCTACCGGAAGTCAGAATGAAGATTGTTGTGGTCCGGTGAACAAGAACAGAGCATGTGGCAAGGTCTGACAGATTGGTTCGGATCTCTCAGAGGAAGTGTCTTGGGGCATTGCGGATTTGGGGAAGTCAAGAGGACTACCTTGAGTGGTATATTCCAAGGATTTAGCCTCCGGTGATGGACAAAGAAAAAGATATGAATAGTTGAGTACCAGATTCCTGAGAGACAGTGAAAACAGAGGAAGAACTGACTGACAGAGTATCAGACTACTTTCCGGATGTGTTACTGTTGATGATAGAGGTTGTGAAGGCATGAATCATGTTTGGCCGACATGATTAATGATATCTACAAGTATATGCTTGATCCGCATTGCTTGGTGAGGAAGGATTCAGCCGACAGAACAAGAGTTTGTAAGAAACTAGACTGTTCCGGATGCCGACTAGAAAGGTGATGAAATTACTTGTGCGGATATATATAGAGGATGGATTTAGTTGTGAAGTGTGTGATGGTGTGAAGATATATGCGAAGAAGTACAGAACAGAGCAGAAGTAGCAAAAAGGATCCGGTATGTGAAAGATAGCAGAATAAAGAACAGAGGAAAGATGAAGTGCAGCAGATCAGTGTACTGAGCCTAACCGGAACTGAACTCCAGCATATGCAGATGCTTCCAATCAGTTCAAGACTGTGATTCTTATCACTTTGTAGACAGTGTGTCTTCTTGTAGGCAGTGGGCCTCTTGTGAGCAGTGTGCTCGGGCAGTGAGCCCTAATTGGCAAGTGCCATTTTTGTAATCTCCTATTCTTCTAACAGAGAATAATTTTTGGGTTAATCACCCCGTGGTTTTCTCTCTTAACAGGGTTTCCACATCAAAAATTACTGTGTCATGTGTTTCTTATTTCATGGTAATGTTTTTGTGTTTGATTCAATGCTGCATTAATTAATAGGAAAGTTCAGAAAGGGAAATAATTAGGATAACTGATTCACCCCCCCTCTCAGTTATCAACAGTAACCTGCACCATCCCTCTATCAAAATGTCCTCATTGGGTGTATTCAATATTTTGCAATGTTCCATTTCCCTAGATAGGTACAACTCAAAGTTCTTGAAATGATCAACTTCATTACTATCATCTGAACTATAATCGGACTAAATGATCACCCTATTGTCTTGATGAACATGCTCAGAGATATGAGCATCATACATGAGAATTTCTTCTATCCTAATTGTTCTGGGTTTGATGGAATAAACCCCTAGTTCTACATCTACATACAATACCTCATTCATGTTGTTATACTCAGTGATCATGTGCTTCATTTGAGGTTTAGCCTCTATTCTGATTTGATTAGGGATCCCCTTCCATGGTAACCACATGTGACTAAAATCTGTAGACATATAGCCATTGTCTTTGACCAATCCCTACTAAGCAGCATTCCATAAGTGTCAGGGATATCTACCACTTGAATGTCAATGTAATACTGAATCCTTGGATTTGATGCTAACTACATGTGGATATGTGTTAATTCTCCCACTATACTTAATTCAGATTTGTCTAGTTGTGTCACTTTCTTGAGTGATTTGGCTGGATGTAACCCTAAGGCATTGCAGATTGATAGTGGCATCACATTAGTAGATGCACCTGAATCTACTAGGCAATTATGTAGGTTTTTACCAAATATCCTCAATGTGAGTAGGAAAGGAGGTGACTCAGTTTTATCTCTATACAAAGTTATATGAGAAGTTTCAATAGTCTGAAGAGTAGCTGGGGGTTTGTGTTTGACATTATTGTCTTTAGCTACATGATCTTTGTTTAGAACTTGACTGGGATTATGAGCATGACTATCTTCTTTTGGAATAGGCTCATTTAAGGACCTCATGAAGGCTTTCCTAATGGTTGGAGTCTTCGGCAGTTCTGATAATGACAGGCTAATTTTAAGCCTTTTCATTCCCTCTGCTAAATATGTGACTAACTTATCAGACTCAAAAGATTGATTATTAGCCCTCGACATTGTATTTTGTGGTGCAAAGTACTAAGCGTTCACTTTGGGAAGACCAGGATTATTACATGCTTTTGGATCTGGAGGAGTGTTGAAGTTGTTAGGAGGTAATGATGTGGTCAAGGGACCAAAGAGTTTGTTAGTATTATTCCTGAGGTTGTAATTGTGTCTACCTTGTCATTGCTACTAGTAGGCATGAATTTCTTCATGTTCCATTACTAGTTAGTTTTCATCTTCAAATGGAAACACATAATTTGTTTCAAATGCCAAGGAAGATTCCTCACATGCTAATGTGTAGTTCTCATGAGCTGAGGCTACTTGGTGCTGAGGGTGATTTACATAGCTCTCTAACACAAGGGTAGAATCATATCTACAAGGGACAATCTCATTTCCTTCAATGAAAGGAGGGTTATGTCTAGCTCAACATGTGCATTGGTGTTATGCATTCTACATTAGTTTGTAAGGGCTGCCTCTACTAGGTTTACTCTAGTGGTCTGTTTTGGTTCACTAGGAGACTAATTATCTAAAGGTGATGGCAAAGAACCATTGTTTGGCCTAGTATTCCACACTCTAGGCTGCCTAGGTGCATTATTATAATTGCCATTGTTGTTGTTATAGTTTTTGTCATTCTTGTACCCTCTATCAGGATATCCTAATCTATCATTGCTATATCATCTGTTTTGATTTGACTGGGAATAAAAGTTCTGACCTCTCAGATGTGTAATTTCTATTTTCAATTTCCTTAGTAGTGTAAATATCTCTTTGATATCTTCTTTCCCTTCCTAAACTTTGGCTACTACATTTTCTTGTTGAGGTTTAAAGAAAGAAAAACTATTATTATTATTATTATTCTATCCTACATCCTGAGATGTTTGAGCATGTCCTGGATATTGTACTATCTGACCATTTCCATTTGGAGGGGGCATGATGCTAAGTGGAGGTACATGTAAAGGACCAGGCACTACAATAGGAGGCATCATGACTCCATTGGTATGCTACTGAGTAGGATATGTAGGATATGTGGGATAGGTAGGAAATGCTATGTTTGGTGTTGGAGTAGGAATCAGTTGCTGATTAACTTTTATTGCTTCTTCAAAGGCTCCTGTCAAAGTTGTGACACCAGGATGTGTTCTCCTTATGAACATAGAGGTCAGGGGATCTAAGGCTAAGTAGTATATACTTCTGGCTACCTCATCAGCTACATTATAAGGAGCTACCAGTTTAGAATACATCTTCTGAAATCTAGCATTGAAGTTTGAACTAGGTTCCCCTTCAAATCTTTTAATTGTGGCAAAGAGGTGATAATTCATTAAAGGATCTATAGGTATCTTAAACCTATCCTTGAAGGCTTTTTCTAAGGCATCCCATGAAGAAATTGAGGCTTTGGAAAGACTAATGTACCAATTGTATGCCTCTTCTCCCAAGGAATATGGAAATAGCCTACATACCACATCCTAATGCTCAATCCTCACTTTGCAGCAAGTTTCTTTAAGTGTTTTGATATGATCTTCAGCATCCTAATATGGATGATATTTAAGGAAAATCTTATTAGGGTTCCTAGGTAAAGGATGATATGCAGTGAAAGTCAAAGGTGAGTCAGTAGCAAAGAATGACATTGTGACTGGTGCTTGATGCACTTGAGGTGTAACTGGTGATTCTAGAGGTGTTTGAAGTACAACTAGAGACACTGGAGGTGTTACAGTATGTCTTGGTGAAGATGTTGATGCACCTGAGTTAGGAGTATGATAGATATTTGTGGTACGAGGTCTTAGTCCATGAATGGACAACTCCTCAAAGAGTCTAATGGATCTAGACCTAGTATTAGGCCGATAAGATAGGATTCTAAAAACTTATGATAGAATATGGAAATTTGACCTGATTTCTATAAAGATCAAAAGAACTGACCTAGCAAATGTGATATTTCTAGTCAAGACTCAGTAATTACTAGATATTTTTGCACTATTTGCATCAAAGAGGCAAATATGAGAAAATATCAAGCTCCTGGACATAGAATTTAGGATATCTGACTACACATGCAAGTCAGCACAAGGAACTCATAGGAAAACCTGAACAATGACTCAATCTTCAAGGATTTCAAAGCTTTAACTGTAAAGCCTAAAGTATTTATGCTCAATTCTAAAATATTTATGATAAATAGACTTGAAACAGTACAAAGCAAGCAAATCTTTGTACAAACACTCAAAACATAAGCAATTATGATGAACTTCAAGAAGATTACCTGGTACAGATGCAAGATTACATGTATGCAATTAATTTCACTTACCAGGAGAGAGAAAAAGGTCCTCCTTCTAGCGCCAATTTATGTTGATGATGATTGTTAGTCATAACAACATGCATAAAAGTTCACACAACAAACCTTTATTATCTTAAAAAGTACGATCAATTTGGAATGAATTGATGACTCCAAGTCTCCATTGATCAGGTCATGATCGTCTGACATTACTCAGAGGTTGATGTGATATGTTGTTTTCCATTTCAAGGGGCCTTACATTGTTCTAATAACATGAATTGATGTCCAAACATCCGGTTATACACCTACTTCCCATAAATTTACTTTACAAACAAGGTTATTTCTACTGTATTCAACACGTTATGATCATATTTATAAGTTTGAGCAATTCTTCTGAACATCAACTATCATGAATTGATTATGCTTCTACACTTATGAATTTGTGTAAATAATGTGCCTTTAAGCTGATATTTGTAAGATTACTGTTATTATTTATGTGTATTTGCATGAGATTCTCAATTTTACATGCATATTTACTCAAATATGCTTTGTATATTTAATTATTTGCAGGATATAGGCACATTTCATATATTTTCTTAGAATTGTCTATGTATTTGCAACTGTGAAGGTGATTTGTAATGAAATTAAGCAAATTGAGATAAATGCTTTATAAATTTAATGAACCTTTAGCTATTGATTTACATACATTCCAGATACTTTCATGAAGAGAAGAAACCAAACCATAATTTCACCAAAATGTTCCACAACTAGGTATGGTTGATGCTAACTTCAAAGGAACAAAGAATGAAAACAAAACATGCAGACTGATAAGCACTCCAAGGGATGCAGCTACTCAATACATATATCTAGAATTTATCCACTGATTACTCAAGATTTATGATTATTTGTAATCAAAACAACTCTCTTTCATTAGGTATGCAAAAGACATGTACATTCACAATGAGCTTTGAAATTAGTCCTGCGAGATTTAGCAATCTAACTTCAATTAAGTTTCCAATGATCATACAAGGTGTACTCCATCTCCTTTTATAGAATAAAGAGAGGAGGGTGATACAAGTGATCAATGATCAGGATTTACCTATCTAGATCAACAGTCAATATCTCTTCTTTGACTAGGTCAACACATGTAGACGTGGCATAGGTTGCTAGTTGGAAACCATCTGCTAGAACTTGATCATTTCTTTTGTCTGATTATGCATATGACTCTATCATCATGCATCTCTACTTACTCTTCATCCTAGACCTTAGCCTTCACCATAGCATGCTTCTGAGAATGGAATTGTGCCTACAAATCAGTCCATTTGCTCTTTCTATTATTTAATCTCTCTTTATATGTTTCTACCTTGGATTTCATTCTCATAGCCTTATTGATTAAATCCTCTGTCAAATGATGAAGAGGATCATATGTTGCCTACTTGAAGTTATCATGGAAATCTTGGATTGCAAAATTAGTATCCTGATTCTCTATCTTTCCTTCTACATTACCCTCCAAAGCTTCCAAAATACTTATCTCATCAACCAGTAGGTGGTAAAACTTTACACTGATATCCCTGAGCTTGCTATTACATTCAGGATATCACTCTCGAACTTGGTGTCCTCATACCATAGGTTCAACAATTATGTTGTGTTGTTATCTAGTACTTTATTATTTGTAAGCACTTTCATATCTATTTGCCTCATCTTAGCCATGGCATCCAAGTGCTTTTCCAATTTGAAGGATCGACGACCCACATCATTTTGCATTTTATCCACCTTGCTCTTTAGTGTACTAAGCAAGTCCCAATTTGTGAGGGAGGTATTTATTACTACTTCATCTTCATAAACAAAAAGAATAAACCAATTATCCATTAAATGTGCCTTGTGCTTCATGACATCTAACCCTGTTATCTCATTTTTAGATATGATAGTCAATGGGGTAGCTTTATTAGTTGGCACATGATTAGGGTCAATTAACCCTTTTATGAATGCATGCAACTGAATAATGTGCTCTTTATGCACCTTGTTCTTATCCTTTTCTTTCTTTACACTTTGTGTCAATGAATCAATGATATCTTTGGCCTCCTGACCTTCCTGCTCTTCTATAGCAAAACCCAGATCAACATTGGTTATCTAAAATTCATCTAGGCCTATTTTTCCTATCTCCTTATCTGCCATTGGCAGTGCTACTTGAGTTATCCTCCTACCAGTGGTAGGATCTCTCCTTATTGCAGAGATAGGCCTTGCCTTTCTTTTTGGCCTCATCATACTTAATGAAAACAACGTAGAAACATCAAATTCGAGTACCTCTTCTATCTGCTGCAAATTTATTTCTTGTTGTAGCCAATAGGTAAAATCACCCTTGGGTCCTTGTTGGTTAGTTTGCTCATTTTGAGAATATTGAGACTCTATATTATGCTCTACCCTTGGTGGTGAATTTTCTTTCCTTGGTTCTTCCTCATGCACTTTCTCATAAGGGATCTCTTGCTAAGGTATCACCCATTGAGGGGTCTCCTGTTGAGGGGTCTCCAATTGAGGGGGAGGTTCTTGTGATGTATGTACATTCTGATCATGTACCTCCTCTTTCAATTTATCCTCATGAGGATGTTGAATATCTTGATTTTGCATATTATGTGGCACCTAATCTTCATGAGAAGATTATGCATTTTGATCTTGGGGATCACCCTGATTGCCCTTGGCTATATTCTCTGGTTCCTTTACTGACCATCATCTTGTGGCAAACTTTGTTCCTCACCTCTTGATGCATTTATTTCTCAAGGCCTGGGACCTTACCCAATTTCTTCTCATTTGTTTTCTCTTCTGATGTTGGGTTATCATCTTGATTATCACCTTTAAGAGGTGGTAATGCATTATTCTGGTCCTTATCCATATCAGGCATTTCTTTATTAGTCTCTTCATGTACACTAATTTCTACTTTTTCATGTTCCAGAGGTGGATCATTATCTTTTCTTTGATCTCCATCACCTTGGTAGGCTATCTATTACTACAAGGCTAGTGACCTGATCAACCAAATTGGTCAATCCTATCTATTGGGCTACCTCCTCTAGGTGTTCTTCAATATCCTCTATCTCAACTTGCTCCTGATGAGTTTCCTTTTGGACCATAGGAGTGCCATGAGGAGTCATTTTTGTATTAGCCACTAGGGTCTCCATCTTTTGAGCAGCAACGTCCCTAACTACCTCATCATCAGATAAGTATACTATATCATTGAGTGGAAGAGGTGGATCTTTCCTTGCCCTATGTCTCTCTTCTCTCTATTCTTCTTCCTTCTCAGTTTTAAATTAAATAATATCTGGGATTGGAACCTCATGTTGTAGATTCTTCATAATACCTAGACCACCTGTACACCTCAATAAAATGGGATCAATATTCACATTTCCTCTCATTGCAGTCTGTTGTTTCTTTTGGGGTGGTGTCTCCTACACCTTCTTCCTTTTCTTTGTTATCAACAAGTCATCATATAGAGGTTCCTCATCCAATGGTTCCTCCTCTTCTATAATCACAGGAGCAAGCTTTGTGACCTTTTTCTGTTTGGTAGGGGTATGTGGTGATGCAGCTACTGATGTGGAGACCACATCTCCTTTTGGTTGAGATCTTTTTATGATTTCCCCTCCTTGTACATGGGTTGCCTTCTTGTTTTTACCTTGCTACTTTTCTTCTATAGTTGGATGCCTTTCTCCATTACATTTCCTCTTCTCAATGAGGAAGTCATCATATTCCTCAAACAATTTTCTTCTTGTTATTCACAATAAGGGCTACACCCTTCTTTTTCAGCTTATTGACTTCAACATCTACCTAACTTTGGGTCAATTGAATAACCTTCTACATTATTTGATCAAATGAAGTCACCTCAGGAAGAGTCAAATTAGGAGTTTATATGGTTTCAATATACACATTTTGGTCCCTGTATTCACTAGACATGATCTTTCCATCATCCTTGTGCAACTGGACAAGCACTGATATGCAATCAAAGGTGCGAATTTGATTGAGAGTAAGCCTCTGATAAGTCCTTCGCCTGACCTCTGCTTCATCATCACAATCAATCCAGTAATCTTCAAGGTGATTTTGATGTATATGCTTCCCTAATAATGTTTGCATCCTGCCATATGGGTCATATGGCCTAGCTATTGAAAATGGCTGCAAGTGCATTAACTTCAATCCTCTGATCTATCCTTTATACTTTCCTTGTCTGGACATATATACCAACCAATGAAAATTGGAAACAACACAGGTGGAATCTTCCCCTTCTCAATATGAGCTTCAACCGAGGGCAAAATTTGTTTGGCAAATTCCATTAGGATGACTTTGTCATTGGTGTATCTAGGGAGAACGAGAGGTTTCTCTTTAAGTCCTTATATTCTAATGTATGAAAAGGTAGGGAATTGGATAAACTAAGCACCATATTTGTATATCACAGCTTGGGCTTCCATACTTAATCTTTTTGTTCTATCTTCCTCCATGGTTCTGACCAGATGCATAGAAAATGAGTCATTTTCTATTTTATAATCTTAGAGAGATTCCCTTCTGTTCAACTGTGGGTAATGTTCGCATATGTTCACATCACCAGGATTGTTCCCAACACTACCTACTATTTGTAATCCATTAAATGTTCCTCTAAAGGCACAAGCATATACGACATAAAAAGTCATATAAAACATACACATCTTGTTGCCCAACCTTCTCATTCCCTCATCTAAACTATCACTTATGATCTTAACCTAGAGAGGCTTTTCATCTGAATACTCCACCATCTGGATAATTCCATACATCTAATTTTTGAAGTTTCCAACATGTTATCTTCATTTCATTCTACTAAGCATGGCCATCATGTACTGATATTCTTCAGCTAAATCAAACTTAAATAGGTACACTAGTAATTTAGCAGAGGCCTTATGTGTACTGCTCTTAGATCTCCACTGGTACATGATCCTCCTAGCCTCTTTCTAATTACTACAGTATTCCTTTTCCAATCTGCTTAGGCTCAATCTAACCACATTAGGTCCTATAGGAAAATTACATGCAGAGGTGATGCCCTTGATTGAGATATCCGCATACACTCTGCCATGCTTCTCTACTTTCCTGGTTTCTGGATTATAGTTTTGTGCACACTCAACCACTAATTCAATAGCTTCCATGGCATAAGGAAATCCCCCAACGTGCCACATCCCCAAGGAGTATATTCTTTGAATTAAAGGGTTTCCACTTCCATTGTCTAATCTTCTCATCCATGCATCTAGGTCCGTAATTCCATTGTGTGTGTCATTGATCATTCCATACCTAAATCCTACCCCTTTTGGCTGTAGAAACATGGGCTTCAAGAACTCTATGTCAAACCTATTCTTTCTGATTGCCATTAAATCCTGCGATAAAACCATGCCTTTCTTACCCTAACATGTTTGTATGCAGCAAGGTTCAAGGATCACATACATTCTATAACAGTAATTCTATTATTCTAACTAATTTCATGCATCACCATGTTAATTAACTTAGTAAAACCATTTTTACCTCATGATTTACTGTAAACGACAAAAGAGAGGGTTTCAAATTTGCATACCTGATAATCACTTTCCTCTTTTATTGTATGAGTGATATCAGTATGAATGTGACTATGCTGTGTTTACCATCTCGTTCCGTCTAGATGTGGGTCCCGTTCTGTTTGTAGGTGACTGTGATGCTTTGATCTTTAGAGGTCTGTAATTTTTACTTAAATGTATGGTAAATGTGAAATGAATCCCATAATTTACCTTTTAATCTATCAATACAACAAATTAGGGCACACTTAATATCCTCTGTTTAAGTGCATCAATCCACATCTGACATTTGTGGATGTTGACAAGTGGCGGATTTAGATTTGAAATTTGAGAGTATGACCTACCATTGGGTTCACATTTAATGCAGAGGGTGATCTTTGTGAAGATCAACGATATTTGAAAATATGACTGACATTGGGCATATGAGGGTGATATCACCATGAACATGGTCAAATTTTGACCAATGAGCGAGACCGAGTGACATTACCTGTGTTGATAAATCGTGACTATATACTGCATAAACATGATCTAGGGAGATGCCACGTGGCATCTTTGGATTGGTCACTATGAGACTAGGCCTTTTGGGTCATCAATTTTAATATGAGGGACATTGGAAATATTTGGGTCCTTCAACACTGGAAACTATCACCCTCATCGAGAACGTGGGGGTGATGTCAGCATTCTATGAGCCTTTGGATTTGTTCAAAAGAATGACATCAGTGTCATATTTGTTTAGGTCAAGGATATTTCAAAATTTGAGCCTCTCGGGTCTAGATCGTGATGACATCATCATCATATCATATATTCTTTGTTATCAGGTTAGGATGATGTCATCATCATATTGAGGAATATGACGGATGTTTGGAAATCTGACACTCCATGGGTCAGGCATGTTGATGACATCATCATCAATATGAGTTCTTTTATATATCAAAATCGGATGACATCATGGTCATATTTTGCAAAGGGTGATATTTTGAAACATGACGGATATTAGAAATGTGACCCTACAAAAATATGCATGTGAACTTAACGGGCATATATTCTATCACACTTAAGTTTGAAGTTTGCATATCAAAGAACATATGGATATTGGGTGATCTTCTTGTGTTAGGGTCATCTTAACAAATATGACTGATATTTAGAAATGTGACCCTATGGGGAAATATTTGGGTTGACCAAACATTGACTTAGCATAGCTTTTTATCTTTAAACAATATCAGGGTGATTCAAAAGGCAATCCCACCTAGAATTTTGTATTCTTTTATACTATGAGGTTTGTAATAGAAAATTCTAACATTGATAAATGACCTTCACTTTTGTGAAACACCTGCATGTGCAAGGGTGATACACTTAACTGACTTTTGCCAAACTGCCCAAAGCAAGAGAGCAGAAACAAGCAGAAGCAAAAAGTTGGGTCCCTATTTTGCTAAGGCAAAATGGGGCATGTTGTGTAACCACACAACATGACTAACTCTAGAGTGTGAAAGATAGATACAAAGACAAGAAATCGGTGCCTTGTCCATTGGAAACAAAGTCAAACCAAGTGTAGTTGAAACTTGATAACAGTATTTTACCCAAGCATCAGACAACTTTTTAACATTACCTTACAACATTATACTCAGTATTTCTAATTCACTCATTCTTATGATATCCTTGCATACATTCACACAAATCTATATTCTTGTTAAAGCATTCAAATCATTCTTTGAATAAGAGCCTCAGACAGAAAAACACATCCATAAGAAGTTTATGGAGACAAGATGAACAATCTTTGATCTATTCACTCATAATTTATGCAAACCACACCTCAGGAGACAACTGAATTTAGAAACTTGCCAACGTAGTCATTAGGATGCTAGTACTATTAAAAAAAATTTACAAATACATACAATTCAGACTTAGAACCTAGAAAAAGGAAAGAAACTTCTATTCCCTATGTACTACTACACAAAAGCTTCTCAGAAAACCAACCAAGTGCCCCCCCAATGTAAATGGCCCTAAATTCCTTTTATAAAAAAGGAGCAACAAGCTTCAGGCCATTACATATGTTATAATGTTACTTGACAACCATAACAACAATCTTCCCATTCATTGCTAAGCAATCTGATCCTAATATTCAGTTATGAACATAGTAAATGCCATTAGTTGCAAAGTAATAGTGCACATAAAAAGCACTGTTAGACAATCAAATTTGATTCAGATTTAAATAGCTTTAGAACCCAAGATCAGATCTTCCACCACCTAAAATAATCATAACGATTTCTACTGTCAGAATTGTTAGATTTAGGGCAGACAACTGAGAGGGGCGGTGAATCAGTTGTACAAAACTTCCTTCCAATTAAACACTTAACTTCACTTTGTAATTTAGTAGCATAATGATAAATCAATCATGGAAACATAATACAATGAATCAATAGAAGAAACACATTAACACATGAGACACCAAGATTTTGACATGGAAAACCCAGTTAAGGGAAAAACCACGGGGTGATTAACCCAAGATTGTATTCTCTGTTAGAAGAATAGAAAGAACAAATGGCACATGCCAATTAGGGCTCACTACCTGAGCACACTGCTCACAAGCGGCCCACTGCGTACAGGAGACACACTGTCTACAAGAAATAAGTATCACCTACTTGAACTAGAAAATAGCATCCTCACCATGCTTGAATTAGTTCCATTTAAGCCCAATACTTCTGCTCTACCTTTCACTCTCCTCCTTGCTACCACACACTCATCTCCACAAAGACACCTTTGAAATGACTTTGCAATCCCTCATTTATACAAGACATCAACTTAGGAATGATCATCTAAGTCAACAAACATCAACAAGAACATCCGCAGGATGTGTAACTCATCCGGTAGGCCAATCTCAGGAAGAACAGCATCATTCAAAAGTTATTCCTCAATTGCGAGCTCCAACTCCAATGTGGATCACCAACATGAACTGGACACAATCCAAAGACCTCCACAAGCTTGCCTGAATCACCAAGAACATCCACACTTCATTTGTTTACTGAAATCCTTCTCCCCTTCATCCAGAACCTCAAGAACACAGTCTATCATTACTGTCATAAAGGAATAGATGCTTGCAGAGTTTGAAACCATGAACTAATCAAGTTGCTACTTCAAAAAGACTTCCTAAACACTCCCTCAAATGCACAGAATAGGATACTGCATTTCTGGATCTCACCGGACCTATCTGTATCACTCTGTCACCACTAAACATCTGCCGGAACTAGTTCCACTTGAGCGGCTACAACTTCTTCTGATCTTCATGTGGACCTCTAAAATCTCTACTGGACCACCTTAAGACACATATCTATAAACTCTTTAAACCGTATCCTCTGATCCTCATCCTATCTTGGACTTTTAGCTTACTATCATCACTGTTCTTCACTGTTCCTGATTGAGACTAATTTTCTCAATATCCTCAGCACATAGCTCATCCAATCCTTATCATTAATGCAACAAGAGTATGTTGACATCAATGACAACACTGGTTAGGCCCATACTTGCAACAAGAATGCCATCTCAGAATTTGCAATTCACCTAGAGTCTTTTGGCAACTTCCACGTAGGATTATGAGCTTCTACAAAACATCACTGAGCCTCCTAAATTGTGACATGGATTTCCACATTGAAGTCGAAGGTCTTCATGTTGTTTAAAATCTATTGTTGATGCCAACTTATACATTACCGCAATCTTGTACACCATATTTGTTGTCATGCAAAACCATCGTGGGGTTGTGTGCTGCATTTTATGCCTTATTAACTATTATGTCAAAAAAAGTATCCTTGAGGGTTTTTTCCTATTAAGGTTTAGCTCTCAGGTCCCTTAGAATGCATTTAGAGCATCTTACATGATTTTGATAACTCCCGATGAGAAAACCCTAAGGTTTCATGGCAAATGGGACTTAGGGGATGTGCTTAAAATAAATCTTGCCTAAAATAGGGGGAAGGACTTGGGCATCCACACCCTAGTCCTACCCTATTTTAGGTCAGGACCTATTTCAAAGTGTCAGTTTATGACTGTTATTTAGGTCCTATGTTGACACAGTAAGTTTGAATTATGAAATTCTTTGTGGGAATGTTTGTAGTTGCATATATAAGCATGATTAGTGATTCATTTGTAAACTAGATGGATATAGCAAACTTGTGGCTTTATATGAAAGTGATTCAAGGTATTCATAATGTGATAGAGTAGAATTTTGTGTTGTTATTGTGTTTGTATTTGTAGATTTGGGCATCCATCTCCTCATGGCATGAAGAGCATCTTCCTTCCATGAGATCTTCATTGCAAGGTGATATAAATTATGTTTTCTATCATTTATCATTTAGATTTTTGCCTCTATCCCATAGGGATACACTTTCTTTATCTAACAACAGTGTTCAAAAGACTTGAATGTCTCTCTGGGGCTTGACTGAGGCAAGCTTCTAAACACCACAACCCCCAACCCACTTTTATGTGATTGCAGGTTACAGGTTGCGAAAGTGAAAGAAGTGGAGTTGTAGGAGAGCAATGTAGACTATCAGAATTGTAGATCAAAGAAGAAAATAGGGACCTAGACTCGGGTGCCTGCTCATTAGTCCTCCAGATCCGACAACTGTAAAATCTTTTGAACAATAGGAACAAGCTATAGATAAGATTCCTAGATCCTGACAAAAATTGTGGCACTGGACTAGGGCGCCCGTTCATTAGTCCTTGACTTTTCCACACTAAAATTCAAAATCTAGTACACATTTGGTTGTCATTTGATATGTTTGTGTGTGATCATTTTTTGTAATTTATCTGTTTGTTTATGAATTTACGAAATTAAGGTTTTGAGCATAATTGGGCTTAATTAAACAATAAATCTACACAATTCCAATCATCCCCTATGTTCTAAGTGAAAGGAGATCTATAGTAGAGTTCTCTACTTGGTTGAATGTCCTTGAACATTTAGTGGTGAAAGGAGGATCAACACAAACCAGTAAAATCAACCCTAAACATTTCTCACACTAAACATTAACCTTCTACCGTCGTCTTGTAGCAATCCCTTAAGACCCCTGCGGGGCTGCAACTAGCAGTCACATTATACTGCAGGCTCTTGCAAGCCCACACACATCTTCATATGTAGCCACGAGAGTGTGGGGAAACTTTTAATGGCTCCACTCACGCCTTTACCACCAACCCGCACGGTGGATAGAAGACTCACACAAGGTTGTGGTTAAAATTCACTTCATCCCTCAGGCTCCCACAAGCTCGCGTACACATTTTCTAACTATCACGACAATGCAATGAACATATTGTGTTTCATGAATAATCTCACCACCATCCCGCATGGTGACTTTGTGATTGCAACAGTAACATGATGACTATTAATCTTTTACCACAAACCAATAGAGTAGATAAAAGACTCCTACGGGGCCATAGGAAACATCATATACCTAGCTCAAGCCTTACCACCATCCCACACACCTTTCTAATGACCTCTGCGGTACAACGGTGAAAACATTGCTTCTCACCACTATCTTGCAGGCTTCTTCCTTAACTATTGTGGTAATGCAGTGATGGTTAGATCCTTACCATTGGCACGCCATGCTTCATGTAGACTGTTGTGGTATTGCAGTAAGTGGTTCAGACTATTTCTTTTACTCCCACAAACCCATAGACCTTTCAATTAATGGTCGTGACAATGCCATAAGTGGCTATATTGCACCCTAGCTCCTGCAAGCCCACAAGGGTTCATCAAACATACCCGTGGGGATGTGGGAATGATAAAAATTGCAAAGTTTTAGCATAACACGACAAGAGATGACTCAACAAGGATTTCAACAATGGTTTTTAATTTTACAACAATGAGCAACATAAGGATTTAAAACATTTTCTAATGAAATTCTAGAATATGGTTTTAGGGATAAGATCTTCAAAAAACATTCAAACCCTAACCAAGGACTCATAGGTTATGTAAAAATTAGGATTTTACTAGAGTCCTATCAGAAACCATGAAGTAAACTTGTATTAAGCTCAAAATATTGACAAATATCAACAATTCCCAAAATTGTTGTGGAGAAAACCATGAAAGTAACATGAAAAATTACAAAATACTATGTATTTTCCCTAAAATCCCAATAGCACAATTTCTTTCCAATGATTTTTTTCCAAAAATGCCAATAAGAACCAACGGTTCTTCACCAATTCTAAATTTCTCCTCACAAATTCTAACCTCTTACAATGAGTTTCAGTTTTTTTCCCTAAAATATAATTGCTATGATCAATTTTTAATCCAATGGATCACATTTGATGCTCCAACACAAAAGTCAATTTTGGTGGCAAGGAATATTCCACTTCATCCCATGTGGCTTCCTCAACAAGCTTCCCTTAGTATCAAAAAGTAATAATTTTGTAGACACCCAAAAATGTCCACCTTGTCATAACATTACATCATTTAGGCATCTTGTAGCATGTTTTGCCCTAGGTACCCATGTCTTCATCCTAGCACTTCCTCTAATAAATTAAATAAATCTAACATTTATTTAATTTATCCCATCCCTTCACATTATTAAATAAATAAATTTTATTTATTTATTTAATCTCCTTTCCTCTTGAATTAAATAAAATAAATCTTTTACTTTATTTTAATTTATCATCCTCACATGCCTCATAATTTAAATAATTTTTAAATTATTTAATTATGACTTCACTTACCTTCCATTTCTATCTCCCAAGTTAACTCGATTCACTATCTAATTTCCTCTCAAGTGAACTCTATTCACCTTCTATTTTCTCTCCCAAGTTACACAATCAACTTTCTAATTTCACTATCCCTCACTAAAAGGGAAGTTTTATCCCTCCATCTTCTCATCTTTGTCTATAAATTAGCCCACAACCAAGCCATTTGTATGGATGAGCTTTCAAGTACCGTCACTCTACCGAAATATCTCCACAATCTTTCATCCATCAATCATCTTTCATCTTCTATCTATCCATCTTTCATCCATCAAATCTTCATCCTATCATTGTTATGTTGTGAGTCTGAGCAACAAACATCCAATCGGTCAATCGATCAATCATGCATGCATCTACCTTTCAAGGCATCATCTAAGGTATTCGAAGGGTTTGGACTCAAGTATTGCATGTTGTTGTTTTATCTTTCTTTTGTCCACATTTTTTGGTTACATTTCTGGCAGACCTAGTGGGACCTACTTCTCCTGATCAAATCTTATATTTTTGCAAGTTTTTGTAGTAAAAATTTACATGCTTTCTAACCCTCATTTACAATTTTCATAGAGGATCTATCACAGGTTATCTCTGGGGCTCAAACCGACTATGCCATCACATCTAGAAGGTTGTTTCCATTCTTTTGACTATAAAATTGCATATATTTCATCACCATAAATTTTTTGTAAAAATTTGATTTTTTATATTTGGCAACCATACTGTATGGATCCATATAGTACAGACTACCATTGGGGTCTAACCTGCATATATCCCTATTGTGCTTTCGATTAGGGTTTGATTCTATTTGCAGGATAATCTTTGTTGGCAGGTAAAGCTCACTAGGTTCAAATGTTTCTCTGTCCACTTGCAAATATACCTCCTTGTCAAAGCCATGTAAAACCCCTTATCACTCCTATCAACCTCCGAACAAACCCTTATCCATAGTGCATCTTGTGGTTGCATTTCATATGCCATAGTAGCTCATCCATCTAAGTGTCAGTCATCTCCTTGTTTAAATGGTCTCCACTGATTTTCTTTGCATCCAAAAGCCTAATCGCTACAATCGATACATTCGGCCACCTCCAATTCAAAGTTGATGCCCAAGTCCAATCTAGACCTCCCAATAGTCTTTTGATTTACTACCCATCTAGAGCTCTGTTTTACCTGTCATAGTCCATCAATCATTAATTGTTGCTATTTCTACCTCTAGTTGCAGCACACATGTGTCTTGACTGCCATTCCAAAAACTTAAGTTGACACTAAAACCCAGTCAAAACCATGCATTCTATCTTGGGCAACTAAACCCTAAATCTGCCGGCAACCATAACCCACACCCTATTGACACTTTTTTAGCCCATCAGTTTCAAAACACAAATCCTACCTCCATCAGTAGTTTTTAAGCAACATCGACCCTCAGTCCTAAAAACCTCGACCACCTCAAACTAAAACCTTGACCATCATCAAACTCAAAGCCTCGATCAAGTCGCTTTAGGGTTTCATCCCAACGGCTGATAGTTTGATAGTTGGTTCATTATAAGCTTTCAATAAATTTTAGCATTTTCATTACTCATAAGTCACTAGTATTTAGGGCTCTTATATTATAGGTTAGCCTACGGTTGGGAATTAAGTTGTGTGCTTTGAGTCTTAAAATTTCAAAGGCACCAAGGTTTTATTCAAACTACTAGCACAAAATGGTAACCACAGCAACACGTGATCAAAAAATCTTACAAAACCATCAAAAATCCAAAAAGTCAAACTTAAAAAAAAAGTCAACGAGTCAAGCTACAGTCAAAGCTATCTTCTTCAAACATGCCAAAAAAGGCTTTTTTTTCCTTTTGCTATAACTGGGTCATATGAACTCGTAACCATGCAAATGAATACTCGTTGGAAAGAAGTGAGAATGAAATCTGCAGTGGCATCATTAGTTTCAGGTAATTTTGTCATTTTATCAGCTATATTTACAATCAAATTTCAGCTACCTTCCAAACTTCAATTGAGCATGTCTGGAACAAAACTTATTAGATTTCAACAAATTTTTTTAAAGTGCATAGAATTTCCCAAACTTTCTATCTATCTAGTCTATTTTTCTATATCAGATCATTCATTCCAAATTTTTAATAGATCACATCTTTTTGACCTAATCCCCCTTTTGTTTGCAAGTTCATTTTTTTTCTTGTCTTAGTGATTTTTAGGGGCATCTAAGGAGTTGGAATAGCAGGGGCATCAACATACATAGCAGATTTAAAAGAAAAAAAATCAAGTGAAATCAATCCATCTCATATCTCTAAACATTTCTTGCTTCCACACTTTGATTTAGGCTTAAAAATCAATCTTGTTTGCTATCACATCATTGAAATTGGGCTAAAATGAACAAGTGTCTTTCTTCACATTTGGCTTTAGGATCTTAAAATGAACAAGTGCTTGCATTTTCTTCTTATCACACATTTCATTTCTAAGGGTTAATTAACAACTGTGATTTGTCAAACCTTATCTAGGAGACCTACTAAGGGATTTCATCACCCCTAGGGATGACCTCAACCACGTGTTCTGGCAGGGTATATCAAAGGGGGAGAGTGAAAGTTGTACCTCAATCTAGCTACGTAGTCATTGGGAGAACTTTATGGCCCCAGGTGATTCCGGACACAAGGTGAAGTGGTATTCGCTTACGCTTATACCACATCCCTTCAACAGGCTAGTGTTCACAGATTTGGGCCCCTCGTACCTTGTGTATATCGGGGACACCCCTAGTTAACCCTTGTGTAGCCTAGCTTAATACTTATCAGCCATACCCTATCTAATTAATCATTAGGGCTTGTTGTTGGGTTTTCAAGTGTTTGCTTAATCATAACATTTAATCTTGAAAGGAAATTTAAACATTGTGCTTGGCGTGTGTGTTTATGTATTCACATTGCATTTGATATTCCCCAAGTCAAACTACTAATCTTTCCTTCTCATCTAAGCAATCACATCCTAATCAAACACTTGACACCATGTCAACATTAGAAGACCTAGTACAAGAGCTCATTCACATACTTCACCAAGCTCAAATAAGCCAATCACCTCTAAGCCAACAAATCATTCAAAAGGTCCATGGCATGATTTAACAACTTCAACTTCAAGCAAGCCAATCCCTGCATATGCAACACCTCTTAGCACAAATCCAACACCTCTTGGCCACTTATTAAATACAACAAGCACATCATCAACCAATGCCATTTCAATCCTATGTTTCACCTATATCATCACATCAAACCTATTCATCCAGCTATCATGTTACCCCTACACCAACTTATCCTCTTTCTTCTAATCTCAATCATTAACCATATCAATCCACCTCTCAACAACCATTATCCTATGCAATCCCTCCACCACAACACTGTCACAACTTCCAACACATTCTATCTCAACCCCAATCCTATGTGTCACCTAATCTTACTCCAAGTGGCCCCTTGTTTATAAATCAAGTGTCCTTAAGTCAATCTTTGGAGCAAGATCTAATATCCTTTAACGTGGGAGATACCTATGTGTCACCTAATCCTACTCCAAGTGGCCCCTTGTATATAAATCAAGTTTACTTGATTCAATATTTGGAAAAGATTTGATATCCTTTGACAAGGGAGATACCAAACTAGTCAATGCATCCTATGAGCGACCTCCACCATCTAATCACATGCCAACACATAAGCCTACTAGTCCTATCTTGGCACCACCATGTGATCCTAATCCTAATCCATCTAGTCCTACTATCCCTCCATCCAATCTAATTAGCCCTCAACCTTATCATGACCATAATCCTACAACACTCTCCACCAATATTGTCCATCCCCTCTATTGTCCATTCACACATACCCTAATGAAGGATGTGATCCATTGGCTACTAGCTAGGAACAATTTATCCCCATGTAAAACACCTATCTTAGCACCTAGAAATGAGCGTTCAAATGTCATGCTTATCCTTCCAACCCCATCATGTGATCCACAATCCGTTAATCTAATTGAAGAGCATCCTATCATGAGCCCAAGTCAAAGTTCATCATACTCTCTTATGGATGAATACCAAGGACCCATCAAACTTATCCAAGAGCCTTCCACTTCCATCCAAAATCAAGAGGTATGTCAAGAAGATAATCTAAAACATGTGGAAACATCAACCTCTTGTCTAAGTCAAGATCAAATCCTTTCCATGCAACCCATCCATAACATTTACCTTTTCCATGATCAAGATGATATTACCTATAAAGAAGATATCAATGAGCACCTTGATCTTGTCCATAATCCCATACCCATCCATGAGAAAGATATCCAAATTGCTCCAATTCATCCTCCATCTAGCCCTAATGTGCAAGCTTCCACTTCCCATGATGAGACATGTGCCTCCCAAGAACACTTAAGCATAGAAGATCAAACAAATACCTTGGATCCTAATGAACACGATCAAGATCCTGATGATCCTCCGTCCACATCCACCATTAGCTCCATTTCAAAGCCATCACATCCTATTGGCCTATCCACTCTCATTCATGAATGTTCCTCCCTAGGAATACAACCACTTTTGTCCACCATTTCCTCTTCTCCATCCAATAAGAAAATCGTGTCTAGTGTTCCACCTACACATAGTACCATTGTCCATCGCATCCTCCAAAACATGAACTACCAAGGTAAAGGCTTAGGTCTTCTTGAACAAGGAATTTTGGAGCCCATCCATGTCATGGTCCCTCTGTGCTCATTTGGCCTTGGATAGACACCCCAAGGTAAGCAATCTAATGATGTTGGTATTTCCTCCATGCCTCCTAAGTTCAATATTTCTTATCATAAATCCCATCATACATCCAAAACATATGTTGTCATTCCACCTCCATCCTCTTACAAATGTAAAAAATCATCTGACCATACACCTCCCACCATCCACTTTGCCTCCGTTACTTCCAACTCCTAACATCCCTCCATCAAATCTACCTCTACTACTTCCAACACCTTATCCATCCATCCAAAAATCTTCTAAAAGTCCTAATCATGACCAACAAATGCACACATTGTCTAAACAAGAAGCTTCCACTCATTCCACCATGTCGATGGGATTCAAACGAAAAAATTTGGATCCCTACACTTATAAAGAAAAAAATCCTAAAGATCCTCATGCCTTAGGGCACAAATGCAAAGATCAAAGCAAAATCCATCCAAAAAGTTATCCAAACCCATACCTTCATAAGCAAAGTCAAAAACTAAAATGATATGGGTCCCTAAGCAAAAATCCATCAAGTCAAATGAGGCATCCACCTCTCAAAGATTCCAACCATACACTTCCACCTCAAATTCCCATTCTATTCAAATATCCCAAAAATCCCACAAGAAAAATAAAAGACATAAAAATACTAAGTCTATGCGGGTTCCTAAAACACTTAGTCACCCATCTCCTAAGCAACAATCTCCATTGCTTCCTACACTACCATCCACCCAAAATCTTCAATGTTTATCACGGTGTGTGCAACCATTGGTCATGATTCCTTTCCATCCCACAACATTTCTACATACTTCCTGTATACACCTAAAAATGACACGACTCTAGCTAAATAAATATTTTAAATATTTATTTCATTCTAAATTCCTCTATCAATAAATAAATAAATCAATTTATTTATTTGATTCATATTTCTCCAAAAAATTAAATAAAACCATTTATTTAATTAAATCATCCAAATTCTTCTAAAATCATTCTAAATTAAATAATACCAAATTATTTAATTAAATTATTCTCATTCTCTTTATTTAAATAAATCCAAATATTTATTGAAATTATCCTTTTCCTCAAAAAATTGAATTAATACCAAAAATAATTTAATTGATCCACGTGCACATGTAATAAAATATTTTCAATATTTAATTAGCTAATATTCTCTCACACACATGTCCTATTTCTCCTCCTATTAGATTAGTTATCTCATCAATCAAAATAGTTAATTGATTAGTCATCTAAGTTCACTGTTCAATCAAATCAGTCAACTCCCCAATCAGCCTACTTATCTCTCCAATATATTATGTTAATTGATCAATCATCTCAGTTAACTCTTCAATCTATTATGTTAACTGCCCTGTTGCATGAAGGAGCAGAACACATGTCCTCTCCCTATTCGCGCACATCCTCTCAAGTTTCCTCAACCATTGATCTTCTTATTCACTCTACACCGTTGATCTTCTCTCTCACAAGTCTATAAGTACAATCCTTTTCCTCCATTCAAATCATCCAAGCTTTTAGTAAACTTACTCTACAGGAATCATAGTGCACCTTTGGCACCAAAACCATATCCATAGCTTGAGATCACCATTATCATTGTATTGAATATCCTCTTCATTGAAAGAACTATCATAGCCGTTCTCTATTGTCATCTTGAAGAAAAAAGCAAGGAAGTGCATCTTCTAAGGGCTTCATTCACATACAAAAGATCAATTTGAGATAGGCGACCAATGGAAGCTATGAAGTAACAAGGTTTGTAAGGTATTGTTCTTTGTGTTTTGAATCTTGATTATTTCCATTTCATAGAGTTACTAGGATATTATTGATATGTTGATATTGCTCCACATGTTCCCGTAACATTTTTGGCACCCACCATGCGGCCAAGCCCCAATTTAACCTCAAAATTGAGTTTCTGTATGTTAGGATCCGTACACAGGACATTATTGCACATTCGACACATTCTGTAATGCATTTACTCTCCATATCCATGCCTCTGTCTGACCCGCACATTTACTCTTTGTTTCAACATATTTACTCTCTGATTTGGTGCATCTGATAGAACGACACATATATTCATTGTTTGGGCGCATTTAATCTCTGTAACTGCGCATTTATCCTAACTGTGCATCTATTCTTTCTTTCAATGCATGTACTCTCTGTAACTGCACATATACCAGATCTGCACATCTGTTCTTTGTTTTGAGGCATTTACTTTGCTAGGTTTTTTGAGTTATTTTCTTGAGAAATCCCTAATACTAACAGAATTTGCAGGGACATTCTCATATCCAACTTGCAGGTTAGAAGCTGCTGAGTCATATAGCTACATTGTTAACTCACATCTAGATCTAAATAGCAAAAGAAGTAATTGAACTTGTTCATACAAATTTCACTTAGGTTCTAAATAGGAGAGAAGTAATTTGTACTTGTTGCATCACAACTTGAACATAGTCCCAACTAGGAGGATTAAAATTGAACAATTGATTTCAAAATCTTTTTCAAAGTTAACAAATCTTATGTGCCCAAATAGAGTAACTCATTTAGTTTTTCTCTTTTTAACTAGGAGGAAAGAATCAATGTTTTTCCTAATTTTGGAATGATGATAAGACTATGCTCTCCCCTTAACTAGGTGAACAAAATGCTAGAATCAACATTTCGCATGTGTTTCCTTTAGAGAGGCATGCCCTTGGAATTCCTTCCTTCCAAGCAGGACAACCTTAAGTGGTAATGGGCTAACGCCAAGCTCTTCCGATCCACTATAAATAAACTGTGTTTGAGGCAAAAGATTCATGAAACAAGTGTGGATTAGTTATACCGACAACTAACCTCCCCATAAACCCCGCAAGGTGTAACTCTTGCAGGATGGGAGACTCCATAACAGAGCGTAGTGTTGCCGCATGTATAACCACTCGAATGGTTGCCCTTACTACATATCCATTGTTTGTAGAAACCAAAATCCCCTATTCATTGACACAGGAGGAAAACATTCTCCAGAGCCATCCAACGGCATACACTCATTCAGTGTAGAGACAGCAAAGTTTAACTCTTCAAAGGAACTATAGCTTGGTATGCACGAGAAGTGAGTGCCGTGGAGGGGAGCTGATGCTATCAAGCTATTAGCTATCCACCTTTATGCAAGTGGCTGGTGTAGAAACCAAGTTGGAACTTATTGAATACTATCCTTGCCTACCTTAGGATTGTGTATGCATTGTAATCAAAGAATAAAAAGAAAAAAAAAACCAAACAATCATGAAAATATTCTTTGTGTGTGATGTGTCCTTCTTGCCATAATCAAAGAAACAAATAAAAAATAGCACCATTCAAACCAAGAACCAAAAAACATTGAAGAACATGCCTTTACCAAGTCAAAAGTAGTCAAAATCAAGGAAAAGAGACAGATCTGCACATTTGCTTCACCCTATTGCACATATGTTTTATGTTACACATATACTTAGTTTTGCTACACTTTTACACAATCCTGCTTTGCATCTACTTCTCTTACTAGTCCTGTGCTTTTGAGACTTGTTACTGTGCATTTGTCCTTTGTTCTAGCGCATTCACTTTTTCACCAGGTCTATGCTTCTGCTTCCTATTGCTACACATATACACTCTATTCCTATGCATTTGTCACAATGAGCACTTTCGTACAGTTCGTCAAAAAAACACCTACCCTTTTGAGCACCCATTTTAGTCTTGTATCAGTTTTAAGGATATGACAAATCAATTAGAAGCACTTACCCAACAAATCCAAGCCATACAACAAGTGGCAATCTTATAAATTGGATCTTCCACAAAATGATATCTGCTAGAGGGCATATCTCCTTATCCATTTGATAAAAGCTTGGCTAAGATACCTTTCTCTCCTAGTTTTGATGTGCCCAAGTTTGACAAATATAAGGAAAAGGATGATCCATGTGAACCAAATCCCTCCCAACATGAGTATGCCAGTACTAGCCACGCCTCACATCAAGATCATACATCCTTAACTTGTCTTAATGATACTATTGACAAGGGAAACACCACCTTAAGTTTGAAATCATATACCACTCCATCTACTAGTCCTCCACCATCCCCTAGAATACATATCCAAAAGCATACTAGTTCTACACCAACACCACCATGCCCCAAGCTCTAATATTTCAACCAAAGAGTTCTTAACTGATTTTCTCGAAAGACTCTTTACAAAATCTAAAAGCAAAAAAAAAGATAGGGAGAAATCTAAATCTGCTCATCCAATTTCATCCCCATCCAACACAAGCAATCCTAACCTTAATCATAAGCCTATGCCTTCTACCATTATTCTCCATCTATTATATTACCCATCCACCCATACACTCATGAAGGATGTGATCCAATGGCTATTAGCAAGGAACCAGCCATCTCTGTGTAATAAAACACCTATCCCAGAGCCTATCAAAGAACCTTCAAACATGTCCATTGCTCCAACCTCGTCATGTAATCCACAACCCCTTGAGCTTATTGAATAACCTCCCATCATGAACCAAAGTCAAGGTCCATCACACCTTCATGTTGTTGACCAAGAGCCTATCCAAGAGTTTTCTACCTCCAATTCAATTCAAGAAAATCAAGAGTTATGTCAAGAGTATACTCTAGAGCATGTGGAAACATCAACCCTTTATCTATATCAAGATGAAAGCACTTCCATCCAAACCATCCATAACATTTATCTTTTCCATGATTAAGATATTACATATGAAGAAGGTCTCCATGAACAACTTGATCCTATACCCATACATGAGAAAGAAACCTAAATCCAACCCATCCATAACCTATATCTTTTCTATGATCAAGATATTATCATTGATGAAGAAACTATACATGAGCAAATTGATCCCATCCATATCACACTTAATCCTATCTGTGATCAAGATCCTACCTATGATCAAGATCCCATCTATGATCAAGGTCCTATCTATGAACAAGAGAACCATGATGATCCTCTAAGCCAACTTTAAGCATTCCATGGTCAGGAGCTTATTACCCCATCTACCCATAACCCCATAACCATCCATGCACAAGAAACCTCCATTACTCCTACCCATCCTCCACATAGTCCTATCCCTAATCCAATAATGCCCACTTTCCTTGATGAGACACTTGCCTCCCAAGTGCACATAGATGATTGAACCAATAACTTAGATCTTAGTAAGCATAACGATAATCAAGCTCCTAATAATCCTCCACCATACATTATCGACCATGTTGCAAATCCGTTATCCTATACCCTTGGTCTCACTACCTTCACCCATGAATGTTCTTCCTTAGGAGAGTAACAACCATTATCTACCACTTCACCTTCCCCATCAAATAATGAGATCTCATCTAGTGCCCAAATCACCCATAATCACATTGTCCACCACATACTCCAACATATGAACTATCAAGGTAAAGGCTTAGGCCTTCATGAACAAGGTATTTTGGAGCCTATCCATGTTGAAGTCCCTCCACCCTCTTATGGCCTTGGTTATACTCCCCAAGAAAAGCAATCTCATGATGTTGGTACCTCCTCCATACCTTCTAAATCCATCACTTCCCATCACAAACCCTATCATATTCCCAAAACGTATGCTGCCATTCCACCTCCATCATCCTACAAATGTCAAGAGCATGTGACCATACACCTTCCACCATCCATTTTGCCTCCACTCTTTCCAACTCCTACTATCCCTCCATCCACTTTTCTTCCACTTCTCCCAATGCCAAATTCATCCATCTACACATTCCCTTACATTTTGAATCATGACTGACAAATACACATACTGTCTAAACATGAGTCTTTCACTCATTCCACCAAACCTATGTGATTCAAAAACAAACATTGGGATGCATCCTTTCCTAAAGTCAAAAATCCTAAGGGTCATCATGCCTTAGGAAATCAATTCAAAGAATTAAAGAAACATCCATCTCAAAAGCTGCATACAACCACACACCTCAAAGCAAAAATGAAAAAGGTGTGGGTCCCCAAGCAACAAGTAATTACCTCAGTAGCTGCACAAAAGTTGCATATACCCAAGCCCATACCTTCACAAGTATAGTCTAAAAGAAAAATGGTTTGGGTACCTAATCTAAAAGACATCAAGTTAAAAGAGGCATCTACATCTCAAGAATCCCAACAATCCACTTTCCCCTCTTCCATCCAAAAATCCTATTCCATCCAAAAGTCTCAAATCCATCCATCCCACATGAAAAGAAAAAATTAGAATAATACTAAGTCTATGTGGCTCCCTAAATGCCTAAATCACCCATCCGCTAAGCAAAAATCTCCATTGCTTCCTACACCACCTTCCTATCATAAGCTTCAATGTTTATCATAGTATGTACAACCGTTGGTCATGGTTCCCTTCCATCCCGCGACACTTCCACACACCTCCATCTCCCCTTCCTTCCACTATTATCCTACATATCTTCCCCATCCTATTCCTATGGTCCATGCTTTTGCATAAGCCTTCCCTCCATCCTTGTATAAGTCTTACATAATCTGCATGTCATCCACTATTGCACCTTCCATAATCCACTATCTATCTTCTCCATCTCACTTTCATGCAATCCCCTACCAACATCTATGAGAACACTTGACATAGTCCATGCAACAGCATCTGTCTAGTGGGACTATCACCTTTCATGGAACTAGACACTTGAGGCTCTCCCATTCATATCCACCTTCTCCCATCCAAATGTTTCAAAAAACAAAAGTAAAGAAAAATCCTTTCATCCAATGGTGAAAACCTAGTAAATAGGAGCCTTGGATAAGTACCATGATGAAAAACCTGGCAAATAGGCGTCATGTGTAGGTTGATCTTCTATGTCATTTACCCTTGGGAGCACATTGTCTCATCAACCCTATCATTTTCCATCCTATCTTACCATACCCTCCTATCATCCGTATCCTGCATATGCCTATCATATTGAGTCTATCCATCCTCCATTCCTCTTTTGATCTTGATAAAGGTATGGGGGCAAAATGTTGAAGCATGCTTTGGAAAAACTCTTGATATAACTTGTCTTTTTCAAAATAATCAAATCCCCTCATCCTCCTTCATCATAAGCTTTGTCATGTCAAATCCTGAGTTATTCCTATGTGACATAGTCCTTAGAGATCACATCCTTTTTTCCTTCTACCTACCCATCCATTTACCTATCTGTGGTGTTCCCTTGTCATCAATATCCAACATTTAGGCTATCCAAGTTCCCATCCAAAAAACCCCACAAACATCAAAACATTAGCAAAATCTAGAAAATCCCAAAAACAACAAATCGTCTGCAACCCCAATCCATTGGTACCATTTTTCAAAATACGTTGCCTCTATGTCTTCACATAGGCAAGGCCATTTAGTAATGATCCCCGGAGGCACTAGGTCAGTCCCTTAGGGCCCGTCCCATCGAGTCAACCATCAATGTCTCACCATCCACTCTTCCATAATAAAATCGATCCTTTACCTAATTGGGGGCAAGTCCTCAACCTAGTTATGGAGTTGGATTCTGCAATGCCACATGTTCTAAGAGGACACCAATAAGGATTGTGATACCTTTCACTGGACACACAAGTACAAAACAAAGAACACTTCCAAAATAAAATTTTTGATGCTAGACATCAACCTATCCAAAGCAAAACAAACAAGTGTCTAAACACTCAAAATGATTTCATCTAAATTATGGCAAGAAAACACATCTAATGCAAGAAAATTTTGTTTTGATTGGTTGTACCTAAAATCTTAAACTTTTTGTTATCATGTTTCCTACACTTCTCAAGGATGCCTAAAAACTAGAGATGCTATGATGGGGGCAAGATTTTTTATTTTTTTGCTACTTGTGGATTTATCTTTAGTACTGTGAAGCCTTGTCTAAAGACATGATCGATACAATGATCATCAAGGACATCAGAGGTCTAAACATGAAACATGTATAATACTTATTTGCTTATATGCAAGAAATACTCAGGTCATCTAGATTCAATTTTGACTAGATTCTTGTATCAACTTGCTATATCAAAATCCATGTAAGGGATACTCAGGTCATCTCGGTTTAATTATACTTCGATGCTTATATTTTCTTACAATATTTTAAAACACAAAAAAATAAAAAATGCCCAATGATGAATTAAGCACTTCAAAATACATGCAATATCAAGGTGACAAATATCCACATCCATATGTATCAAATTGCATTTCATTCCTTAATAAACCTTTTCCAAGTGTTAAAACATCCATGTCCTTTCTGGTAGTTTATCCAATTGTATCTTTTAGTTATCCATATAATCCATTCATCCTAGTCCAATCAATACGAGCAATGATCCAAATGCAAGTCTATCCTTAATCCATACCAATCAAGTTAATCAATCTTGTCAATTTATCCAATCACAATCAATGGTCTTGATCCTAATCTCTCCATAAACCAAATTAGTCAATCATAATTATCAGTGGGATATATCTCTCCCATGCCTATCGTGTTGATCTAGGGATATAACATTCCCTGCAATGACAACACTATCATCAATCATTATCAATTAATCATTGGTTTATAGCTGGACAGGGGCAATACCTTGTTTGTTCTTGTATCATTTGTGCATAATTGCTTACTTGCTTGTGTGTGTTATCATTTTATCTTGCATCACATATCATTCAGCTCTTTCTTCATCCCATTTTACTTCCATATCAACCAATTTCTTCACCCTAACCTAGCTCTTCAACCTATCTCATCGTGAGATTGTCTGTATCATGCCCTCAAAACATTCTTCCTTCCCAATCTCCCAAGGGAGCATCCTACTGTCGTTAAACCTATACCAGGGGCAAACTAGGGCATGTATCATTCTTTGAAGAAATGTGATTAAACACATTGCATCAAAGAGGGGAAAAATGTATACACCTAAAAATGACATGACTAGATAGCTAAATACATATTTTAAATATTTATTTCATTCTAAATTCCTCTATCAATAAATAAATAAATCAATTTATTACTTTGATTCATATTTCTCCAAAAAATTAAATAAAACCATTTATTTAATTAAATCATCCAAATTCTTCTAAAATCATTCTAAATTAAATAATACCAAATTATTTAATTACATTATTCTCATTCTCTTTTGTCATGTCCCCTTTCCAAAAATAACATTTTCTATTTTTAGTAAGTCCCTCCTATCCAAAAATTGCAAGTCACTTTACATGGTAGCTTGGAGGGAAATCAATTATTTAATATTATGTTTGTTTCGATGCATTTTCAAATATTAAAGGACAAATAAATATTAAATAAAATGTATTTAGAGCTCAAATATTCCCTTTGGGCATTTGGATTTGAGAGGGAATATTTTATGGAGATTTGGGGCAGATTTGTGAAGAGATTTGCTAAAAATAGGGACTACACCTTTGACAAGTGGATGGTGGGCATTGTTTGAAGCCTCCAAGTGGCATATGGGAGTTGTAACTCCCAAGATTCAGGCATGGGAGATCTTGGATGTGCAAGATGGCCTCTCACATCATAAAATAATGTAACATTTCATTTTGGGAGGCTAATGACATTTTCTCACTCTTTCTTGTAGAGCAGATGCTTGTGCAACTTTAGTGGACATGGAAACCATTGAAGATGAAGCTTGTGGTTGGTGGACATGAGTTTCTAGTAACCTGAGGGTGGTGTTCTTGGGTTGATATAGCAATCTTATCTTAGAGATTGCATTTGTGCAGACAAGATTCAGTAGTACAATGTTCTTGTGTTGTTGTAGGGTTTTGTAGTGATTTCGTAGTGTGTTTGGAAGTTGTTTATGTTGTTGTTCACATTTACTGTTGTATGGGGTTTGGTTTTCTATGTGTGCTGCTGTAATACATTATCTACAATGTCATTCTATAGCCATATCAGTTCTAAGTGTGAATCTAAGAGTCTGGAGGCTTTGTAGTGAGTTATTTTATGTATATTTCAGCATTTTGCTTAATGGGTTGTGGCTGAAATTACGGATTTGTTGTGATAGTTTCCTGCTAGGTAAATATTATGTATCAAACCTGCACATATGTGTTTCCATCAGAAAATAATAATAAAATTAGTTTGGAGTTGTGTTGCAATATTTTGGATGGTTTATTGTGCAAACTAGTCACTAGTTTCTAGAAATTGTGATGCATAGTTGTGTTGTTAATGGAAAGTCACTTTCAAATTTTGTGGGGTTCTAATAAAAATCAGATTAGGGACATTTAGTGGTATCAGAGCATGATCTTGTCATCCTGTAGGGTTTCTTGATTCATGCTTCCAAGTGAAAGAGATCTCAAAGCTTGGAGAAGAGAGCAAAAAAAGTTAACAGCTAACAGAGAAACTGAAGAAGTTCAAATAATGGCTGAGGATAGTGGCAAAAGTAAGGGAGAGGAAGCAGGTGAAAGTTTTTTAGCCACTATGGATAGATTGGCTCTCATTGTTGAACAAATGTGGACATATCAGAGTAAGAAAAATGGAGAAGATGCTATTGGTGAAGGAAGCACTTCCGGAGGAAGAAAGGCAACAACTACGTCAAGGCAAAAGGAACCCATATTTCTACCTGAGAATGGAGGAGGAGAAGTTACAACTGATGTTAACATAGAGGCTATCACTATTGAGGCAATAGCTAAGTGGCTTGAGGAGTATTCCAAGAAATCACAAGCCTATAAAACAACCATTTCATTTGATAGATTTTTGGAGATCTTTGGTAAGTAACATAGGAGAAGGGAGCAAGATAGAGGAGAAAGAGAACTTAAAAGTAAACTGAACAAACTTGCAGCACCTACTTTTGATGGTAGTGACAAAATCTTAGCTAGAGCATGGTTACAAAAACTACAAACATACCTCACCCTCAATCCTATGACTGAGAAAGATGCTATTCAGTTTGCAATTCTGCATCTGGAAGGTAATGCTTATGAGTGGTGGTATCATGGGACCATTACTCAAGATCATGATCAGGTGAATACATTTGTAGATTTCAGCCAGAGGCTATTAGACCACTTTGAACTCAGAGATGAAGAAGAGTATTTCAAAGAACTTTCAAAGATTAAACAGAGGACTATGGTGAGTGAGTATGTGGACAAGTTTCAGAAAATTGATGTTATGGTGCCTAACATATTAGAAAAAAGGATTGTTTACCTCTTCTTGGAAGGATGTGAAGATCCTTTAGGAGGACATATCAAAGCCTTTTCACCTACCACACTCCAAGAAGCAATTAGAAGAATCTTGTAGCTTGAACTCACTTTTCCCAAGAAGATCTTGGCACAACCATCTAAGAGATTCTTTTCAGGACAGAAAAAGAGTGGTTTCCAAAAGAAGACTTTCCCAACCCTTATACAAAAGACTGCATCACCTGTACCACCTATAGCCCCTAAGAAGATAGACCTCAATGACAGGAAGGAGCTTAGGAGGAAGAACCTTTTCTTCCATTGCAAAGAACCATGGGACCCTAGCCATCGATGCCTTGGTAAGGGAAAGGTGCATTTCATTGAAGTATCTTTAGACCCTGAGTCTGAGGAGAATGAAGAATTTCATGACTCTATAGACCCTAGTTTTGAAGGAGTGGAAGTTGAAAACAACAAAGAGGGTTCCTTGGCATCCCTATCAGAAGCCCCTAGATACCATCCATTTTGAGTTTGTGGAGTCCTAGCAGGACAAAGGATGGATGTGTTGATTGATAGTGTGGCTACCCACAATTTCATTAATGAAGGATATGTGATGAAGAGGGGATTGAAAACTAAGGAGTTTAAAGGATTTAATGTCATAGTTGCTGATGGTTTTATAATGCATTGCAAGAAAGTGATTCGGTAGCTCAACATTACTATGGGAGATTATAATCTAAGTGATGATTTCTATGTGGTGGGTTTTGGTAAACAGATGTGGTGTTGGGTGTGCAATGGCTGCACTCCATTGGAGGTTATTACCAAAACTACCAAACTATGGAATTCAAATTCCATTCAGATGGAAGAGAAATTGTTCTAAGAGGCCTTTCGAGTGGAGTACCAAGAGTAGTAACTATGAAAAAGATGGAGAGGACTTTCAGGTGAGGGCAAGTAGCTTAGGCTGCAACATGCTTGATACATCCTTCGAGTTCCCCACAAGAAAAAGGTAAATTTCATTTTGAGATTCAAGAAATTTTGGATAAGCATAGTATTGTTTTCAATGATCCACCTCCAGGTTTACCTCTAGATAGAGGATTTCAACGTGTGGTTGAGTTGGAATAGGGTGCAAAACCTATTATTACAACTCCTTCCAGACACCCACGAGGTTATAAGGAGGAGATAGAGAAGACTATTAGAGAGCTCTTGGATATGGGTTTCATTAGGCCTAGTTCTAGCCCATTTGCTTCATCAGTGGTGCTTGTGAAAAAGAAAGATGGCACTCTTAAGATGCGTATAGATTACAGAGCATTAAACAAGAAAACAATCAAGAATAGATACCCTGTTCCAAGAATAGATGAACTCATAGATGAGTTACATGGAGTAGTTTATTTTTCAAAGATTGACTTAAGGTCGGGATACCACTAGATTTGCATGAGGGAGAAAGATATAGAAAAGACAGCTTTCAGGTGTCACTATGGGCACTTTGAGTTCTTAGTCATGCCCTTTGGCCTCACCAATGCTCTAGCTACTTTCCAATCTTGCATGAACTAGGTATTCAATAAGCAACTCCGAAAATTCATGCTAGTATTTTTTGATGATATTTTGATATACAACAAAACATGGAAAGAACATTTGGAGCACCTAGATACAGTTTTGGGGATTTTAGAACAGCAATCTTTCTATGCCAAAATGTCCAAATGTGAGTTTGGGCTGACTGAAATTTTATATTTGGGGTATGTCATAAGTACTGAAGGAGTCAAGGTAGATCAGCAAAAAATTCAAGCCATCCTAGATTGGCCACCACCTACCAATCTCACACAGCTAAAGGGTTTTTTCGGACTATGTTGTTACTATAGAAGGTTTGTGAAAGTTTTTTCACAACTTGCTGTTCCAATAACTGATTTGACAAAGAAAGGAGCATTCATGTGGACAGAAGAAGGACAAAAAACTTTTGATAAGTTCAAAGAGGTAATGAGCTCTTGCCCTGTGCTTGCAATTCCATATTTTTCTCTTCCATTCGTAGTAGAATGTGATACATCAAGAGAGGGTGTAGGGGCTGTCCTCACTTAGAATAAACATCCCATAGATTTTGAGAGCAAAAAATTGAGCAAGTTAGAAAAAGGATACTCTATTTATGATAAAGAAATGTTGGAAATAATGCATGCACTGGAAAAGTTTAGATAGTACCTAGTCTATGGGAAGTTTATAGTAAAGATAGATCATAATAGTCTCAAGTTCTTTATGGAGCAAAAGAACTTGAATGACTACCAACAGAAGTGGGTAAGTAAATTACAAGCATATGATTTTGAGATTGAGTATATGAAAGGGAATAATAATGTGGTGGCAGATGCACTTTCTAGGAAGCCTACTTTATGCTCTTTGTCAACTATTTCAGCTAATTGGAAGATGCCCATCATTGCTTAGTATGCAAAAAAACCCTTTGCTACTAACATCTTGGATGAGTTGGTCAAGGATCATAGGTATGTGGTGATGGATGGGCTGATCTATTACAAAAATCGGATCTATTTGGTGCCTAAATCCAAGGTTAAAGAGAAGATCCTAAGGGCCTTTCATGATACACCACTTGTGGGTCATCAAGGATATTACAAGACTTATAGACAAATCCATGAGAGATTTTCTTGGAAAGGGCTGAAGGAGGATGTGCATAGCCACATTAAGGAGTGCATGGTATGTCAATAGAATAAGAGTGAACAACTTTATCCTACAGGGCTTTTACAACCACTACCCATACCCGAACAGAAATGGGAGAGCATCTCCATGGATTTCATTACAAGTTTACCCAAGGGGTAAGGTAAGGATTGTATTTATGTGGTGGTAGATATATTGACAAAATATGCTCATTTCTTCCCTATTACAGCTGAATTTAAAGCGCCACAAGTAGCGGAATTATTTTTTAGAGAAGTTTTCAAATTGCATGGGCTACCTAGAAACATAGTTAGTGATAGAGATAGCAGATTCCTTAGCTCTTTTTGGAAGGAACTCTTTCACTTAACAGGTATTGAACTCATTCCCAACACAAGCTACCATTCACAAACTGATGGACAAACTGAAATAGTGAACAAGCGGATAGAAGGATACCTGAGAAATTATGTTTCAGATCAGCAACATGCTTGGGTGAAATGGTTGCATCTAGCGGAATATTGTTACAACACTTCTTTTCATATGTCTATAGGTATGACTCCTTTTAGAGCTCTTTATGGGTATGATGCACTTTCCTTTGCTGATTTACTATTTTTGCATAGTCGTGTACCAGCAGCAAGTGATCTAATAAATCAAAGTCAAGAGATTTTGAGGTCACTTAAAGATAACTTAAAACATGCACAAAATCAGCAAAAAATTTATGCAGATAAGAAGAGGACAGAGAGAGTATTTGAGGTTGGGGACTTGTTCTTTGTGAGATTGTAGCCATATAAACAAAGTACATTGAAGAAGAATGGGGCTGAGAAACTCAAGCCCAAATACTATGGTCCATACAAAATCATCCGAAGGATCGGAGAAGTAGCCTATGAGTTGGAGCTTCCTTCAGGTAGTAAAATTCATAATGTTTTCCATGTTTCATTCTTGAAGAAAGTGGTAGGACAGAAAGTTGTTACTTCAAATGATTTACCACCATTGGATGATGAAGGGAAATTAATTCTTATTCTGGAAAGAGTGTTGGAAACAAGGGAGAAGAAACTTAGAAACAGGTGCATCATAGAATATTTGATCAAATGGAAGAACTTGCCAATAGAAGATGCATCATGGGATGGACCTGAGATACTTGAGCATCCTAATCTCCATTGCTTGAGGACAAGAAAACTTTGGGAGGGAGGACTCGTCATGTCCCCTTTCCAAAAATAACATTTTCAATTTTTAGTAAGTCCCTCCTATCCAAAAATTACAAGTCACTTTACATGGCAGCTTGGAGGGAAATCAATTATTTAATATTATGTTTGTTCTGATGCATTTTCAAATATTAAAGGACAAATAAATATTAAATAAAATGTATTTAGAGCTCAAATATTCCCTTTGGGTATTTGGATTTGAGAGGGAATATTTTATGGAGATTTGTGGCAGATTTGTGAAGAGATTTGCTAAAAATAGGGACTACACCTTTGACAAGTGGACGGTGGGCATTGTTTGAAGCCTCCAAGTGGCATATGGGAGTTGTAACTCCCAAGATTTGGGCATGGGAGATCTTGGACACCCAAGATGGCCTCTCACATCATAAAATAATGTAACATTTCATTTTGAGAGGCTAATGACATTTTCTCACTCTTTCTTGCAGAGCAAATGCTTGTGCAACTTCAGTGGACAGGGAACCATTGAAGACGAAGCTTGTGGCCAGTGGACACGAGTTTCTAGTAACCTGAGGGTGGTGTTCTTGGGTTGATACAGCAATCTTGTCTCAAAGATTGCATTTGTGCAAACAAGATTCAGTAGTACAATGTTCTTGTGTTGTTGTAGAGTTTTGTAGTGATTTCGTAGTGTGTTTGGAAGTTGTTTGTGTTGTTGTTCGCATTTTCAGTTGTATGGGGTTTGGTTTGCTGTGTGTGCTGCTATAATATATTATCTACAGCATCATTCTATAGCCATATCAATTCTGGGTGTGAATCTAAGAGTTTGGAGGCTTTGTAGTGAGTTATTTTATGTATATTTCAGCATTTTGCTTAATGGGTTGTGGCTGAAATTATGGATTTGTTGTGATAGTTTTCTGCTGGGTAAATATTATGTATCATACCTGCACATATGTGTTTCCATCAGAAAATAATAATAAAATTGGTTTGGAGTTGTGTTGCAATATTTTAGATGGTTTATTGTGCAAACTAGTCACTAGTTTCTAGAAATTATGATGCATAGTTGTGTTGTTAATGGAAAGTCACTTTCAGATTTTGTGGGTTTTAATAAAAATCAGATTGGGAAAATTTCATCTGTATTTAAATAAATCCAAATATTTATTTAAATTATCCTTTTCCTCAAAAATTGAATTAATACCAAAAATAATTCAATTGATCCACATGCACATGTAATTAAATATTTTCAATATTTAATTAGCTAATATTCTCTCACACACATGTCCTATTTCTCCTCTAGTCAGATTAGTTAACTCATCAATCAAAATAGTTAACTGATTAGTCATCTGAGTTCACTATTCAATCAAATCAGTCAACTCCCCAATCAGCCCACTTATCTCTCCAATATATTCTATTCACTAATCAATCATCTCAGTTAACTCTTCAATCTATTCTGTTAACTCCCTTGTTGCATGAAGGAGCAGGACACTTGTCCTCTCCCTATTCGTATACATCCTCTCAAGTTTTCTCAACCATTGATCTTCTTATTCACTCGACACCATTGATCTTCTCTCTTACAAGTCTATAAGTACAACCCTTTTCCTCCATTTGAATCATCCAAGCTTTTAGTAAACTTACTCTACAGGAATCATAGTGCACCTTTGGTACCAAAACCATATCCATAGCTTGAGATCACCATTATCAATGTATTGAAGATCCTCTTCATTGAAAGAACTATCATAGTTGTTCTCTATTGTCATCTTGAAGAAAAAAGCAAGGAAGTGCATCTTCTAAGGGCTTCATTCACATATGAAAGATCAATTTGAGATAGGTGACAATGGAAGCTGTGAAGTAACAAGGTTTGTAAGGTATTGTTCTTTGTGTTTTGAATCTTGATTATTTCCATTTCATTGAGTTATTGGGATATTATTGATATATTGATATTGCTCCGCATTTTGCCATAACACTTCCATCTCCCCTTCCTTCAACTATTATCCAACATATCTTCCTCATCACTTCCCTATGGTCCATTCTTTTAAATAAGCTCTCCATCCATAAGTGCTATAATATAATCCACATCATGATCCACTATCATTCCCCTCATAATCCACTATCTACCTACTCCATCTCACTTTCATGCAATGCCTTACCAACATCTATGAGCACACTTGACATGGTCCATGTAATGACATTATCTCTAATGGGACTATCAACTTTCATAGAACTAGACACTTGAGTCTCTCCCATCCATTTCCACTTGTCCTATCCTATCAAAAAAGTCAAAAAAAAGTAAAGGAAAATCCCTTCGTCCAATGGTGAAAACTTGGTAAACAATTGCCTTGGATAAGTACCATGATGAAAACCTGGAAAACATGCATCATGTGTAAGTTGATCTTCCATGTCACCTACACTTGGGGGCACATTGTCTCATCCTCCTATCATGTTCCAACTTATCATTTTCAACCTATCTTACCATACCATTTCCTACCATCCTTATCCATTCCAACACACACATACCTATTGTATTGAGTCCATTCATCCCTTCCTCTTTTGATCTTGATAAAGATTGGGGGTAAAATGTTGAAACATGTCCTGGATATCACTTGATATACCTCCATCCTTTCCATCCAATCCTATCACTATCCTATTGTCATGAAAAATCCTAAGCATATTATCTAGAATGGGGCATGTTATTTCGATGTGACATAGCCTTTTGAGATCACATCCTTTCTCTTATGCATAAATCCATCCACTATAGCCTATCCTTGTACCCATCCATCTATCATAAGCTTTCTATTCTATAGCATATCCATTTAAATATGCATCCTACATTCTTTCTTGCACCTAGACTTGGTTTTCTCTTGTCATTGGTATCTAGCACAAAGGCTGCCCAAATTTGTCAATCCATTGACATCCCAAAACATATCAAAAATACTAAAAAAGTCCTAAATAAAATACAAAAAAATTGAACTATCTAAAAAACACAAAAAAATAAAAAAATTCATAAAAAGTCCTAAAAAAATCATAAAAAATCATAAAAAATCATAAAAAATCCCAAAACATATCAAAAATATCAAAAAAATCTTGAAAAAAATATCAAAACATTTCAAAATTACAAAAAAAAATCAAATATCCAATAAAAAATTGAATCAATAAAAATCAATCCTCATGATCCAATCAACTCACATTCTTCAAATCATTCCAATCAAATATTCCACTCAATTCTTCCAATCCAATCATCACTTCGATTCTTTCATTCCAATCATCTATCTAATCTAATGCCATCCTCAACTAAATTCATCCAATTCATCAAATCAAATCAATTTTTTCCAATCAATCCATCCAAATACTTCTTCCAACTCCATCCAATCCTTAATCCCCTTCATCTTCCATCATCATCAATAAAACATAAATCAGAACTACATCCCATCTCTATCATTAAGTACCTTGATCCCATGGACATGAGTATGTAGGTAGTCTGGGATACAAAGGAAGTACCCAGATTCAGGCATAGATGATATTCCTCTTTCTTCTCTCATCATCTTCTTCTATCATCTATCTTCATCAATTCATCAATCTTTCAAAACAATTCTTCCAATCAAATCACTTCCTCAAATCATCAATCCATCACTTCTTCCAATCAATCACATTCATTCATCTAATCCTTCAATCAATCCAATTAAATTCTTCTTTATCCAATCATCCATCTAATAAATCTAAATGCAAGTCATCCTTAATCCATAGCAATCAAGTTAATCAATCAAGTCAAATTATCTAATCACATCAACAGTCAATTGATCCTAATCTTGTTGTAAACCCAATCAATTAATCAATCATCCTTTTGTTGATCTAGGGATATATCGTTCCTTACAATGACAACACTATCATCAATGAATCAATCAACAATCAATCATTGGTTTATAGCTTGACAGGGGCAATACCTTGTTTGTTTTTGTATCATTTGTGCATGCTTGCTTTCTTTCTTGTGTGTGCTATCATTTTTTGCATTTACATAAAATCCAACCTAGCTAATATTCATATCTTGTACCTAGACAAGGTTGTATTACGCTGGGGCACGAGACACATCATCACCTTGGTCTTTATACCTTGGTGCATAATGTCTAGTGCTAAATCAAACATATGAATTCTCACTTTATTGCAACATAATGTGTCCTTCTTCTCTTTCATCCACTTCCTATCTTGCATCATTCATCTTATCTAACCTACCTATCCTCTCGAGGGGGCATCATCATCCCATCATCATATCTTTACGTGATCATCATCCTATCTTTCCTTCATCATCCATCCTTTTCCTCTACCCATACCTTAACTTCTTTAAAATGATGTTACTTGACACAAATCTCATCATCTCAAACATCATCTCAAAGATGGAAAAAATGTAGACACCCAAAAATGTCCACCTTGTCATAACATTACATCATTTAGGCATCTTGTAGAATTTTTTGCCCTAGGTACCCATGTCTTCATCCTATCACTTCCTCTAATAATTAAATAAATCTATTTATCCCATCTCTTCACATTATTAAATAAATAAATTTTATTTATTTATTTAATCTCCTTTCCTCTTGAATAAAATGAAATAATTCTTAAATATTTTAATTTAATTTATCATCCTCACATGCCTCATAATTTAAATAATTTTTAAATTATTTAATTATGACTTCACTTACCTTCCATTTCCATCTCCCAAGTTAACTTGATTCACCTTCTAATTTCCTCTCAAGTGAACTCTATTCACCTTCTATTTTCTCTCCCAAGTTGCACAATCAACTTTCTAATTTCACTACCCCTCATTAAAAGGGAAGTTTTATCCCTCCATCTTCTCATCTTTGTCTATAAATTAGCCCACAACCAATCCATTTGTATGGATGAGATTTCAAGTACCATTACTTTGCTAAAATATCTCCACAATCTTTCATCCATCAATCATCTTTCATCTTCTATCTATCTATCTTTCATCCATCAAATCTTCATCCTATCATCATTATGATGTGAATCTGAGCAGCCAACATCCAATTGGTCAAGTGATTAATCATGCATGCATCTACCTTTCAAGGCATCATCTGACGTATTCAAAGGGTTTGGACTCAAGTATTGCATGTTATTGTTTTATCTTTCTTTTGTCCAAATTTTTTGGTTACAATTTTAATTTACTTTTTGTTACTATTTTTTTCAAATATGGCAAAAAGTAACTTTTGGAAGCCAAAATATTAAACATTTGCAACTATAACTACCAGACAAGTTGTTGTAGTAAGACAAATATTTATAAAAAATACATAATCATCTATAGAAAATCATTTCCTCCATCATGGGTGGTTGTACTTGTCTATTTTCCATGTGCAAGCAACAATATCTAGCTGTAGGTGACCAAAACTATCATAAAGAATCCATTTCTAGCCTTCATACTTCATGATTTATCCATTTTTCACCTCAAACCTCCATCTTAGACCTGGAGTAGCAAGTTGTACACTTGTAGAAAGTTCTATCAGTCATGTTTGAGGCTACAAATCAGGTATAAGGTGGCACAATTCATCATCCAACACTTGCATGGCATTTTTTCCATCATTTTCCACCATTTTGGGCTCCAAATGTGCATGTACAATAGTAGCTTAGGTTTGATTTTTTTGTTTCTACATCTTCTAGGGTTTGTATTAATCATCCTTGACATCAAATTAGCTTTATTTTGTAGGTGCATCAGTGATCTAGGCATGAAAATCACATTTGTCCATAGCTGGGATAATAGGGTGTCTCCTAGGTTTTATTTCTCCATGATGGCTCCAGCTTATCCCTTCATGTTTTAGCCCCTTAAACTTGCAACCAACAAAGACAAGAATCAATTTCATAAATAAATAAATCATTTTAAGTCAATACATATTAAATCACATCCATTTTCATCATGGATCAATCATGCGTGAGTTGACAAATAATGATTAAAACTTGCTTGTTTTTTTAAAAAAATTGGTAAACCTATCATGAAAACAAATAGTCTATTGCGGCATCCATAACTTTTATTTTATGATTTGAATTTTTCCAATATTTTCAAGGAAGGTGTGTAATTTAGTTTTTTATATCTCCACAAGAAATTAGCCATACCTAAATTGTAGATCCAAAGATATGATCGAATTACTAACGGTCTATCTCTACTGATATTTAATTGGGATTATACTCTCATTAAACTTGTGGTTTCCCCTTGATTCCTTTGGTTTATTGATGCATCCTCTTGACCTTTCCATCTTCCCTACCTGATAAAGCCTGTCATGTCTCAGACTTTGATACTTTCTAGAATTACTTTATGTGGAAATATTTCATGAACAATTATGTGTGGTTAGATAAATAATATGCTATTTTGGAAGATGAATGATTATTTTAATATGGAAAAGATGAAATGAAATGCATGTTATATTCATGTTATTAATTTTGATGCTTGGACTATTGGGTTACTAACCTATTAATGGGAAATTTGAGTTTATCATGAGTTGCAGGTTGTCGAAGACAAGAGTGTGGTTAAGGTAAATGAGGTTAGTAGCCTGTCAGGGTTAAGATGGAGGGTTTTCTCTCACACACATCACTTAGAGTCATGTAGATGCATTATAATTGCATTTAATTTATTTTATAGTTCTTATTTTATTGTGTTGCAGTTAGATTATTTAATTAATTGGCATTTTATATTATATGTTAATAGAAAAATAGATTAAATTGTTTAAATTGTTTATTTGATTTTTATTAGAAGAATGAAAATATTATTATTAAGTGTCTTATAGAGATAATCATGCTTATTATTTTAATATTATTTGTAATAAATTAGAGAATAGAATTAGAAAATAAAACAAGATTTTAGAACAAAACAAAAAGGAAGAAAACAATAAAACAATAGAAAAATAGAAAAGAAAAATTTATTTATAAAAAGAAACACATAAAAGAAAACAAAGCAAGAATGGAGAGGAAAATAATAAAAGAGGAATAAATCTCATCCTCTCAACACAGAAAATCATTCACAACTATCAAATCTGAAAACTAAAAATAGAGACATACGGAATTGGGGGTTTAGCAAAGAGGAAGTCTCAGATTGGACAAGAGAGCATTCGAAGAACAACAGTGCAAGAACCAACTACAAGAAGCATTTTACAGGTTCTTATGCAATTCCATTGTTGATCTTTTATGAAAAATAATTGTGAATAATTGCATGTAAATCAATCATATTTCCGTAAGAAAGGATAAATTCTTTGTTGTTAATTGTATGTATTGATGAATTATATTATTATGGTCTGTCCATGCAATTATATCTTATTGTTACATATATATATATATTGTGATATAAAATTCTATTATTGTATAAAATATAATACTGGGTACTTTTACTAAAAATATTACATAGAATGTATATCTATGTAAACATAAATATATTTACATAGATAATTATACTAAAACTATATACATATAAACACCAAAGTTGTTTTCTATAAGTGACTGGTAAAAATAAATAATATTCACAATACAATGTTGAAATTTGTTAAAAATTTGTATTGAAGTTGCATAGAATTTATGGAAATTGTATGGATTTATAAAAGAAAAACGTAATATTATATGTCTTGGCATGTAATTGTTAGCCATGGGGAGAAAAGCTCCTGAGGGAAAAACCTACACTCTCCATAGGTTTATGGTGTTTGTTTTTGTTCATATAAAACTTTAAATTTAAAAATTCTTTTGTTGTTCTAAAGAGGCCGTCGACTCTCTCTTCACAACCATCGAACTATTGATATATATGTTTCTATTTAAATCTTCAGACATCTTTTAAGTTTCTATTGAAAGTGTCACTCCATTTTAGTGGCGGTTCTCTTAGATGAGATTGCAGTAATTTCAATATTGCCTTCCCTTGAAATTTTAACACTGTCATCATAAATCTTTATGACTACCGTCAATTGTAATATCTTGCATAAATATATGTATTACTGTATCTATAGATATATACATTGCTTTAAATCGATCAATAATAAATTCATTGCATTAGCATTACATTTTATGTTGTTCCTATATGTGTATTTGACTCGGCGCTGCCTTCTGTGTTTGTATCAGATAGTGCATTTTTATTAAAAAACATGAAATCTTTGACTTTTGATAGTCACGATATGATGTGTTATATATATATATATATACACACACACACACGCTACACTAAATATGAAGTTATTGTTGTGCTTATAGGCACTTTCTGTATTTTTTTTTCATATCTGATACATACATATATATATATATATATATATATATATATATATATATATATATATATATATATATATAAGTTGCTGAGTATTTGATAGATATATATCTCTTTTTCAAGATTGAATATCTGGGTAGTGTAATTTTATTTTCTTTGTATGGTAGTAAGCATATGAAAATTATCAAAACTATTTATATACAAATTCATTCATGTTAAACCATTATAAAGAGAAAAGAGGTTGAAACATTAACTCAGGAAAAGATAGAAATGTATGAACACTAAGAGATTCTCTAATTAACTCAAAGATCCTTTTTTTTTTTTAACTAGAAAACATATTCTTTACATACCACTAGAAATTGAAAACTTAGACATTCACAAACTAGAGAAATGAATTGGTTTATGTAAACTAAAATTGTTTTCTGAAATGAATATTTTGATTATGGATATTTAGTCATAGAAAACTATTCGTTACATGTATTTTGGGTAAAGTAATGTACTTTTGGGATAGGATGCTGAATGTGGGCTCTGAGAGATGATAGTTTTACTTTTTTATAAAACTATCACTTTTGTTTTATTGCTTGGCCAAGCTACTGTACCATTGAAATAGATAGACTATTAAAAAGCCTAGAATTATGTTATATATGTCTCTGCCACATCCTTCTTGTAAGAGTTTATGTCATTCTAGGATAGGATGCATACAAGCAATAGGCACACATTAAGAGATTCCCTGCTACTTACACCATTCTAGGTTGCTAGGTTCCTTGTGTAGGGTCGGTGCTTTCTTCAAGTTAGGAAGAAACCCAGGGAAGTCCAGTACTTCATTGTTGGGTGGAAAAATCACCTTAACCACACTCTTGGTCTCAGCTTGTGGAGGATTGGAGGATCATAGCAGTCAAGTTCAAAGATTCTTATGTTATATGGACATTTATTTCATTAGATTACTCTTGTATGGCTTGCATAGCCAACTATAAAATGTAATATTTCCTTCATTGATAAATTGATGTTATATCTTTACTTGTAACATTGAAACAGATATTTGTAAAACCAGATTGGTGTATGTAATGGAATTGTAACACTTCTTAGTGTATGGAAAACTTTTACGTCATTAATGGATTCTTGCTATTTTATATAGTTATGGATATTTGGGAATTATAAATGATTTATTTTCAATTTTTGGATTAAGCAATGCTTTTGGAATACTTTGTTAAGTATGTAATTTTCCACACCTTACATTTTGTATCAAAGCACTAGGTTCAACTCTAGGACCTATGCCTAATTACGCTTTAATGAAATGTTTCAGAGTAATCCAGATGGATGCTAGATTCACTTACAAGCGTGGAGGTGGATCCCGTGGTGATCCGAATGAAAGATTGGATCAGATCATAGCCATGTTGAATTAACAAGAGGCCAGAATGGATGGTCTGGAATAGGAAATTTGAACAGGACAACCTGAGGTGAATGCAGGCAGAAATGATGGTAACAGAAATGAAACAAATGAAGAAAACCCTAAGACTGAAAGAAACCCAAGTAAGCAAGAGAAAGTGGCTAAGGAATTACGTAAATACCTCAAAAAGGTCACCCTGCCAAAATTTGATGGCAAGACAAATTGGGAAGGGGTAGAAGCCTAGATAATCGAGATGGAGAAGTATTTCTTCCTGAGGAATTTGTCTAATGAGACTAGGCTATTTGGGGATCGTACCAACTCATCAGTGAGGCTACCACTTGGTGGGATAATGAGAAGGCTGAGAAGCGGCTATTGCCTAGCAAGGTGACATGGGACCAATTTTTGTAGATGTTTAGAAAAAGGTGGCTACCACAACTATATTTTTATAAGAAAATGACTGAATTTTAGAATCTCACCCAGGGTGGAATGACAATAACTCAATATTGGGAGAAATTTTCCCACTTTCTCAAGTATGTGCCTCAATATCAGTAGGACAAGAGGTTTCAAATTTGCAAATTCATCATGGGGCTTAGGCCTCAAATTGGAGCTAATGTTGACATTCATAACCCTTCCACCATGGATGAGGTTTTTGAAAAAGCAATCAAGCAAGAACAGAAATTGCAATAGGTTGCAAACTACAGGAAAAGCAAAGATGCCAAGTATGGTAATAAGAAACCTCAAGGAAACAACCAGAACAATTAGAATCAGAACAATCAGGGTAATAACAATAACAAGCAAATCAAGAATCTCAAGAGGGGAAACAATTCTCAAGAACTTAATGAAGGAAATTAGAATAGCAACAAGAGGACAAATTATAACAATAATAACAACAATAATAGGAGAGATGCTTCAAATAGACCCAAAGCACCTTGCAGTGGTCGCTACGCAGAGCTGAGCATTATGCTAGTGTGTGTCCTCAGAGGGGGAATGATCAGAAAAATAGAAACTAGCATGACATTCATGCCGTGGTAGATAATTGCCAAGCTAATTTCCAGGCTACACTAATCCAGTTCTTAGGTAAGCTTTTTGGATGCCTTGTTTCAATTTTAATTGATACCGGAGCCACTGAGTGTTTTGTAGATCCCATGCTATTTCTAAATTGTTAGTTAAACTAGGATTTATGTCTAATTCATGGAAGGTACAACATGGAAATCGGGTAGAGAAAATGATAGAGCATTGTCTTGCATGTCGTGAACTTAAACTTCCTAGTTTTGAGACACAGGTCAACTTATATGTGGCACCCCTAGGAACATATGATGTAATTCTAGGAATAAATTAGCTTACTGAGAATAAATCTATTGTAGATTGTGAAGAGAAAATAGTGAAATGCTTAGATGATTAGGGTAACCAAGTTGAGATTCATGGATTAAAAAGACCCTTAAAGCTCAAGAAGATTTTTGCCATGCAGCTAAAAAAGGCCAACAGAAAAGGGTGCGCTATTTATGTAGTAAAGGTCAGGGATCTTGATAACTCAAAGTCGTTAGCTAATGACCATCCCATTCTAAAGGATTTCCAAGATGTATTTCCTGATGAACTGACTGAGTTGCCTCCTAAATGGGAATTTTATTTCTTGATTAAATTATTACTTGGAACTGAGCCTCTGTCAAAGGTACCATATAGAATGAACACCATTGAATTGTATGAACTAAAGGCACAATTACAAGAATTACTTAACTAGGGATTTATAAGACCAAGTGTGTCTCCATGGGGAGCACCTGTCATATTTGTGAAGAAGAAAGATGGTACCTTGAGGATGTGTATTAATTATAGAATGTTAAACAAGGCCACCATCAAAAATAAATATCTGCTCCCTAGAATTAATGAGTTGTTTGACCAGATGAAAGAAGTGAAGGTATTCTCAAAAATTGATTTGAGATCAGGATACCACCAGCTAAGAATAAAAGATGAAAAAAAATTCAAGACTACCTTCAGGACTAGATATGGACATTATGAGTTCACGATGTTACCATTTGGGCTAACCAACACCCCAACAAATTTTATGAATTTGATGAACATCTTTAGAGACTACCTCGATGAATTTGTATTAGTTTTTCTAGATGATATATTGATATACTCCAAATCAGAGGAGGAGCATGACAAACATTTGAGGATAGTGTTGCAGCATTTGCAGGATCATAAGATTTTTTGGGAAGATGTCAAAATGTACTTTCTACTAGACTAAGGTACACTATTTGGGCCATATTATTTTAGTTGAGGGGATAGCAGTGGACCTAGATAAGATCAAGGCTATCATGGAGTGGCTAGCACCATAGAATGTGTCAAAAGTTTGGAGCTTTATGGGGCTTGCTGGCTACTATAGAAAATTCATGAAGGGGTTCTCAACAATTGTGGCACCCATCACTACACTCCAAAGAAAGGGAAAGAAATTTGAATGGACTGATAGATGTGAGCAGGCATTTCAGTTGCTAAAATAGAAACTTACTTCTGCACCCATCCTGCTTGTGCCGGATCCAAATGGGCACTTTATAGTTATTACAGATGCTTCAGGGGAAGGTGTAGGAGTAGTTCTTATGCAGGAAGGTTAGATAGTGGCTTATGAATCTTAGAAATTGAAGCAACATGAATTGAATTATGTGCCACATGATTTGGAGTTGGGTGCCATCATGCACACACTTCAAATGTGGAGGCACTGTCTTTTGGGGAAGCCTTTCAGCCTAAAGACAGATCATTTGGGATTGTAGTACATATTTATTTAGCCTAACCTAAATGCTTGATAGAGAAGATGGTTGGAATTCTTAAGCGAATATGATTTTGGCATTGAGTATATAAAAGGAAAAGAAAACAGAGTAGCGGATGCCCTAAGTAGAAGGAAACATCTCACAACCATGGTAACTATAAGGTCGACTTTCAGACAGCAGGTGATGCAGGCTTTGCATGGTGATGAATTTTGTGATAGGGTGAAACAAGCCCTAGAGCAGGATCCTTTGGATCATAGGTATGATGGATACTTGTTTGAGTCTGGTGGACTCTTGAGATATTAGGGATGAATATATGTTCCAAATGCAACAGGATTAAGAGAACTTGTGCTAGAAGAATTTCATAATGCACCTTATTCAGGACACCCTGGTGTAAGAAAAATGATAGAGGGACTCAAACCATTGTATTTCTGGCTAGGAAATAGGAGGGATGTTACATCTTTTGTAACCTGATGTTTAGAATTCCAGTGAGTTAAGGCTGAGCATGTACATCCGGTAGGACTTCTTTACCCACATAGGGTGCCGGAATACAAATGGCAGGTTATCACTATGGATTTCATTCAGGGGTTGCCTATGACCAAGACTTGACATGATGTCATCTTGGTTGTGGTTGATAAATTGACAAAGGTAGCTCACTTCATTCCTGGGAATCTTAAGGATGGCTCATTGGTTTTGGTGAAGAAGCTTGTGCAGGGGATTTTTTGATTGCACAGAGTACCTAAAACGATCATCTCTGATCATGATACTAGAATGACCTCTAGATTTTGGACCACTCTATATGCTTCTTTGGGGACAAAACTAAACTTTAGTTCATCATATAATCCTCAGACTAATGGTCAGACTAAGAGGGTGAACCAGGTAGTAGAGGATCTCCTTAGAATGTACTATATGGATCAGCAACATAAGTGGGAGGAGTACCTACCTCTAGTAGAATTTTCTTATAATAACTCTTTTCATGCCTCTCTAGGTATGACACATTTCAAGGCTTTGTATGGTCGCAAATGTTGTACACATTAGTTGGAATAGAGTGGAAGACAGGATTGTTGTTGGGCCAGAGATGTTGAGGGAGATGGAAGATCAGATGAAGCTAATTAAGGAAAAGTTGAAGTAATCTTTAGATCAACAAAAGAGCTTTGTTGATAGGAACAAAACGTTTAGACAATTCTCAGTGGGGACAAGGTCTTCTTGAGGGTTCGACTACAGAAGAGTTCAATCTCATTTGGGAAGGGGTCTAAGCTTGCCCCTAGATATGTTGGACCATTTGATGTCTTGGAGGTTATCAATCTGCGCTACCACCGGCTCTTTCCCAGATACATAATGTCTTCCATGTTTATGTACTTAAGCCATACCATCCGGATGCATCTCATATTCTTGATTGGCATGCATTGTAGGTTTAGGATCCAGGGGTGGTGCTAGTGAAGCCCACCAAGATTTTAAAGGCACAACATTAAGTTGCAGAACCGCAATGTCGTAGAGTATAGGATCTAGTGGGACTAGTATTTGGTGGACAATGCCACCTAGGAAAATACAAAAGATATTGATAGAGCTTTTCCACATCTGAGATTTTAGTTTATTTTTATTATGCATAAGATGACATTTATTATATTATTGATATTTAATGTATAAGACTCTTTATGTAGATTTTTTGTACTAAGACATCGAGACGATGTCTCTTCCAAGTGGGGAAGAATGTCATGCCTCAGACTTTGATACTTTTTGGAGTTACTTTATGTGGAAATATTTGATGAACAATTATGTGTGGTTAGATAAATAAAATGTTATTTTAGAAGATGAATGGTTATTTTAATATGGAAAAGATGAAATGAAATGAATTTTATATTCATGTTATTAATTTTGATGCTTCAGCTATTGGGTTACTAACCTATTAATGGGAAATTTCAGTTTATCATGAGTTTCAAGTTATCGAAGACAAGGGTGTGGTTAAGGTAAAGGAGGTTAGCAGCCTAGCAGGGTTAAGATGGAGGGTTTTCTCTCACATACATCACTTAGAGTCATGTAGATGCATTATAATTGCATTTAATGGATTTTATAATTCTTATTTTATTGTGTTGTAGTTAGATTATTTAATTAATTGGCATTTTATATTATATGTTCATAGAAAAATAGATTAAATAGTTTAAATTATTTATTTGATTTTTATTAGAAGAATAAAAATATTATTATTAATTGTCTTATAGAGATAATCATGCTTATTATTTTAATATTATTTGTGATAAATTAGAGAATAGAATTAGAAAATAAAACAAGATTTTAGAACAAAACAAAAAGGAAGAAAAAAATAGAAAAATAGAAAAGAAAAATTTATTTAGAAAAAAAAACACAAAAGAAAGCAAAGCAAGAATGGAGAGGAAAATAATAAAAGAGGAATAAATCTCATTCTCTCAACACATAAAATCAATCACAACTATCAAATCTAAAACTAAAAACAGAGACATACGGAATTGGGGGTTTGGCAAAGAGAAAGTCTAAGATTGGACAACAAAGCATTTGAAGAACAACAGTGCAAGAATCAGCTATAGGAAGCATTTTATAGGTTCTTATGCAATTCCATTTTTTATATTTTATGAAAAATAATTGTGTGAATAATTGTATGTAAATTAATCATATTTCCATAAGGATAAATTCTTTGCTATTAATTGTTTGTATTGATGAATTATATTATTATGGCATGTACATGTAAAGATATCTTATTGCTGCATATATATATATATATATATATATATATATATATATATATATATATATATATATATATATATATATATATATATATAGTGATATAAAATTTTGTTACTGTATAAAATATAATACTGGGTATTTTTACTAAAAACCTTACATAGAATTTATATTTATGTAACATAAATATATTTACACGGATAATTATACTAAAACTATATACATATAAACACCAAAGTTGTTTTCTATAAGTGATTGGTAAAAATAAATAATATTCACAATACAGTGTTGAAACCTATTAAAAATTTGTATTGAAGTTGCATAGAATTTATGGAAATCATATGAATTTATAAAAGAAAAATGTAATATTATATGTCACGGCCTGTAAGTGTTAGCCCTGGGGAGAAAAGCTCCTCAGGGAAAAAACTATGCTCTCCACAGGTTTATGGTGTTTATTTTTGTTGATATAAAACTTTAAATTTAAAAATTCTTTTGTTGTTCTAAAGAGGTCGTCGACTCTCTCTTCACAACCACAAAACTATTGATATATGTTTTGCTATTTAAATCTTTAGACATCTTTTAAGTTTTTGTTGGAAGTGTCGCTCCATTTTAGTGGCGATTCTCTTAGATGAGACCACAGTAATTTCAATATTGTCTTCCCTTGAAATTTTAACACTATCACCATAAATCTTTATGACTACTGTCAATTAATAAATATATGTATGGATGTATCTATAGATATATATATTGATTTAAATCAATCAATGATAAATTCGTTGCATTAGCATTGCATTTTATGTTGTTCCTATATATGTATTTGACTCAGCACTTCCTTTTGTGTTTCTATCAGATGAAGCATTTTTATTAGAAACATGAAATCTGTGACTTTTGACAGTCGCGGTATGATGTGTTATATATATATATATATATATATATATATATATATATATATATATATATATATATATATATATATATATATCAGATATGAAAACAATACAAAAAGTGTCTGTAAGAACAACAATAACTTCATATTTTGTTGTGCTTACAAGCACTTTCTGTAGGTTTTTTTTGTATTTGATATAAATAAGTTGTTGAGTATTTGATATATATATATATATCTTTTTCATGATTGAATATCTGGGTAGATGTATTTTTATTTTCTTTGTATGGTAGTAAGCATATGGAAATTATGAAAACTATTTATATACAAATTCGTTCATGTTCAACCATTATAAAGAGAAAAGAGGTTGAAATGTTAACTGAGGAATAGATAGAAATGTATGAAAACTAATAGATTCTCTAATTGTGGTGCAGTCATGGTAGGAGGGTTCACATAGTGAACTGTCCAGGCCATGCAGCAAGAGTAAAACACAACGGAAACAATTCAAAGATATGAGCTAAACATAAATTTAGTCATTCAGTATATCATAGAATTCAAATACAATCTGGCCAGCATCATGCGGGCTTACAATTAGGGCTCAAAGGCCTGATTATAGAATATCAAAATTTGCCCCAGATATAGCTTTTAATGTCCCCTTCATGCAGAATCCAAACTATGAACTTCTGCTAATGATCATCACTTGATAACTACTTTCCTAACAATCTATTACATCAATATATATCATCTCTCAAATAATAGATTCCTCCGCGTCGGCCAAGGAAGGTCACAAACTCCAATGAAGAGCTATAATGTGTGTACACGGATAGGTCAGACCTAATCATGTAGAACACCTCTGCAAATGAATGGAATGATGTACGGATCTTGAGGAAGGTCAACCATGAACCAAAGATCATTGACTGATGTGTCTTTAAGCTCCACAAGTCAAGGAATGCTCTGAAAGTCTTCTCCTTTAGTTGATTATTAGGGACTGTCAGGATGCTCTATTCTAAGAAAAGAGTCAATCTTCTGATAGTGATATCTTTCTAGTACTTAATCCAAATGATCTAAATTCTAAATATGATGTAGATGAATTAATCTAGATATCATGTCAAGCTCTGTAAGGTGTGAAATGCAACTGTAGTAGAATGCAAACCAAAATACAGAAACTGCTACTAATTGAACTTCTTAAACTAAAATGGAAAATAAAAGGAAACAAACTAAATTGCAAACAACTGAAATGCAAATGTTTTTTGGTTGATGCAATATTGCTCTTGAACTAGGGATGCTCCTGCATCAGACATCCAGGGTTATTGAAAAAAAGTGAGTCCCTCACTTTGCTGGGGCTAGGGGAGAACCAAGACGATTGACCTCAGCCTGGGAAATCCATGCTAAATCTACTTCCGGTCTGCCTTTCCACTTCACAAGATATTCTTTGTACTGTCTTCCTTTAGTGTTGCATCCAACTCTGCTATCCAAAATGTCTTCAATTTGCTCCAGTGCTTGTTGTGGTAATTGCTTCTTCAAGTTTTCATCCATGTTGTCATTGAATTCTGTTTCATGATACTGATACAAGTCTTCAATGTTGAAAATAGGTGATAGACCCAATGTCTCTCATAACTCTACTTCTTATGCATTTCCTGAATCAAATTTTCTAAGTATCTTACAATGTCCAAACTTCTTCATCTTCAACTTGTTATATGTCCCAACTAGAAATCTATCTTTTCTTAAGTATACCATCACTTCATCTCCAACTGCAAATTCCTTATGTCTTTTCTTCTCATCTGCCTTTTCCTTATACTTACTGTTCATATCCTCCAAATGCTTCTTCACCTGATTATACACTGTTTTCATGTGATCTGCAAATTCCTCTGCTTCTGTACTTCACTTTTCTTTCATATCCATGTCCCTCAATTCTGTAACTCCTCTAGGTGTTACTCTAGTAACAATCTCAAATGGTGTTCTTCTAATACTCCTATTTACTAAATTTTTGTATGCAAACTCTGCTTGTGAAAGAATCAAATCCCAACTTCTTGTCTTCTCTCCAACTAAACATCTCAACAAGTTTCCCAAACTCCTATTCACTACCTCTGTCTGTCCATCAGTTTGTGGGTGAAATGCTGAACTAAACTTCAAATCTATCTTCATCTTCTTCCAAAGTGTCTTCCAAAAGTATCTAAGAAATCTGGTGTCTCTGTCTGAAATTATACTCTTAGGTAATCCATGTAATCTCACAATCTCCTTGAAAAATAGGTTTGCTACATGCACTGCATTAGTTGTGTTCTTACAAGGTATGAAATGAGCCATATTTGAAAATTTGTCCACCACTACAAATATTTAATCATGTCCTCTTTGTGTCTTCAGCAATCCCATCACAAAATCCATGCTTATGTCTTCCCAAGGTCTCTTTGGTACTGTCAAAGGTTTATACAATCCAGTATTATGACTACTCCATTTTGCAACTTGACAAACTCTACAACTAATCACAAATATCCTAACATCCTTATGTATCTGAGGTCAAAAGTAATTTTCACTTACCAAAGCCACTGTCTTATCAATGCCAAAATGTCTTGCCAATCCACCACTATGTTTCTCCTTGATCAAATTGTCTCTCATTGAACGCTTAGGTATGCATAGCTGATTTCCTCTAAACAACATATCTCCTTGAATGAAATAATCTAGCCACTTACTCCTATCTATCACAATAGGTTTCTTACATGCTTTCCAAGGTTCTGCAAAATCAGTGTCTCCCTCATACATGTTCTTCAATTCATCAAAACCCAACACTTCCACTCTCATTTATGTCAACAAGTTTCTTCTTCTACTCAACGCATCAACAACTTTGTTTGATTTTCCACTCCTATGCTTCAACACAAAAGTGTAACTCTGCATGAACTCTACCCATCTCATATGTCTCTAATTCAACTTACCTTGACTATTTAAATACTGCAAATCTTGATGATCTGTATATAGTACAAACTCCTTAGGCAACAAGTAATGTCTCCACTTCTTCAAGGCTTGAATTATTGTATAGAACTCTAGGTCATAAACTTAATATCTTCTCCTTGCATCATTCAACTTCTCACTGAAATATGCTACATGCCTACCTTCTTGACTTAATACTGCTCCAATCACATTTCCACTTGCATCACAATTAACTTGAAACACCTTATTTGTTGCTTTGTCACTTTTTTCTTCAACAATTCAAAACTTTCATTTGATCCAGATGTCCACTTAAAGTCTTTCCTATCACCTCTCATTGTCTCTGTCATAGGGTTAAATACTAAACTAAATTTTTTTATGAACTTTCAGTAGAAACTAGGCAATCCATGAAATGATCTAACCTCTCCAATGCTCTCCGGTGTAGGCCATTCAACAATTGCTTTCACTTTCTTAGGGTCCATCTTCAATCCTTCTGCAGAAATCACAAATCCCAAATATACCAACTCTTCCTTCAATAAACTACACTTCTTGATGCTTATCAACAATTTCTCTTCTCTCAACCTCTACAAAACTTGTCTAATATGCCACAAATGTTCCTATTTTGTCTTACTAAAAATTAGAATATTATCTAAGTATACAATCACAAACTTGCCCAAGAATTTCTTCAAGACTTCATTCATCAACCTCATGAAAGTACTTGATGCATTTGTTAATCCAAAGGGCATCACCAACCACTTATATAATCCTTCATTTATCTTAAAACTTGTCTTCCATTCATCTCCTTCTCTGATTCTGATCTGATGGTATCCACTCTTCAAGTCTATCTTTGTGAAATATCTTGCTCCACTCAAACAATCCATGATATCATCCATCCTAGGTAAAGGAAATCTATACTTAACTGTGATCTTGTTTATTTCTCTAGAGTTAGTACAAATTCTCCATTCTCCATCTTTCTTAGGTGCTAATACTGTAGGTACTGTACAAGGACTCAAACTTTCTCTGATCAAACCTTTCCTTAGCAACTCTTGTATCTGTCTATTCAATTTTTCATTTTCTGTCGGTGTCATTCTATATGCTGCTTTGTTAGGCAAACTTGCTCCTTATATAAGATCCATGTGATGACTAATACTCCTTATAGGTGGTAACCCTTTAGGTACATTATCTGATATGATGTCCTCATACTCTATCAGTAACTCTTTTATCTCCTCTAGTTGTTCTCCTCCAGTATCTTTCTTCAATGTTTAGGGTTTCTTAGGAATCAAAGCATAACACATTCTCATGTCTCAAACCATCAAGAAATTTTCTTCCATCTACCAAACAAATTCTAGCATTTCCACATACTTCACTCTTAGGATCATCTTCTAAAGGAATCAAAGTAATTCTCTTTCCATTTGCTATTATAGTGTATGTATTCTTTCTCCTATCATGTATAGCTTTTCTATCATATTGCCAAGGTCTACCCAACAAGATATGACATACATCCATAGGCATAATATCACACAAGACTTCATCATGATAAGATCCAATATGAAATTTTACCAAACATTGTTCACTCACCAGTACCTTATGATCATCCTAAATCCATGCTATTTGATAGGGATTAGGGTGTTTCAATTTTTCCCACTTCAGCTTATTTACCATCTCCTCTGAAACTAGGTTATCTGAACTACCACTATCAATCACAACTTTACAACACTTACCTCCTAATTTGCATCTTGTCCTGAACAAAATTTTCCTCTGTGGTGGTTCCTCATTTGCTTCTACTTGAAATAGTGCTCTCCTCATCACCAATGATTCTCCTTTCTCTGGCTTACCAACAGAACTAGGTGATCTAACAGGTTCTTCAACATAGGCTGCTCTTCCACTGTTTTCTATCCTCTTACTTGTACTACCCTAATTACATTCAAATGCTCTATGTCCTTCACCTCCACACTTGAAACAAGTACCTCTGAATGTTCTCTTATCAAATCCTCTTCCCTCTCTTCTGTATCCTTCATTCTGATATGCACTAGAGTTTCCTCTTCGATAAAAATTTATATCATCTCTCCAGTAAACATTATTATCTTTGTCATCCTTCCTGAATGTGTTATCAAACTTGTTCTACCCTGAATGTGATCTATCTCCTCTAGAAAATATTCTACTTCTCTAAAATTTACCTCCTCTGCCTTTCTGTCTCAGATCATGTCTTTTATTCAACTTTTCTTCAACTTTCAAGGCAAACTGATATACTTCTTCCAAAGATGTTATCCTTACCAAACTTAATTCTTCTTGAATGCTCAATCTCAGTCCATTGACATATCTAGCCACTTTCTCCTTACTTGCTTCACTATGTTCTATCCTTATGATCATCTTATGAAATTCTTCAATGTACTGCTTCATAGATTTCTCCTTCTATCTTAGGTTTTGCAATCTTTTCAATAGCTCCAACTCACAGTCAACAGGTATGAATTGAGTCTTCAATTTTGTCACCTTCCTATCCCACTTCATGATCTTTTCTTTTCCTCTTCTATTTCTTTCCAACTGAACTTCTTTCCACCATATAGCAGCATGTCCCTTCAACTTTGTCTTTGCAAATTTCACCTTCTCCGGATCTTCAATTTCTTCATACTCAAAGTATTCTTCCATGTCATTTATCCAGTCAATCAATTCTTGAGGGTTCAAATTACCAGTATAATTTGGTACATCAACTTTAGGTCATTTCCAATCTTCAAAATAGATTACAACATCTTTACTTGATCTGATTCTTCTTCTTCATCACCTCCTGGGGTTTTGCCAATTTGTTCAACAGATTGAAATTCTTCTTCATCATCACTTTCAACACTAGGTCTCGGTGTCAATCCTTTTCATCTATCTTCTTCAACAATATCCAAATGAATTTGCATTGTTTTCATAATCTCCATCATCTCATCCATTGTACCATCCATTGTTCCAATAGCAACAACTCTCCTCAGTGGCATCTTCCTAGGATTGAGTGTAAATTGCCTCAAGTTCGGTGATCAGGCTATAAGGTGACAACTGCCTCAGATCGGTGATTGGTTGTGACACAAGTAATCTGCCTCAATTCGGTGATCTATCCACAACAAGATCTTATAGAATTCTCTCGCCAACTTCGCTCAACTTGCTCCCAAAGATTCACACTTTCGCTTTGATACCACTTGGTGCAGTCACAGTAGGAGGGTTCACAACGTGAACTATCCAGGTTGTGCAGAAAGAGTAAACACAATGAAAACAACTCAAAGATATGAGCTAAACACAGATTTAGTCATTTAATATATCATAGAATTCAAATACAATCTAGCTGGCATCATGCGGGCTTACAATTAGGGCTCAAAGGCTTGATTATAGAATATCAGAATTTGTGCAAGATATAGCTTTGAAGTCCCCTTCATGCAGAATCCAAACTATGAACTTATGCTAATGATCATCACTTGATAACTACTTTCCTAAGGATCTATTACATCAATATATATCATCTCTATAATAATAGATTCCTCCGCATCGGCCAAGGAAGGTCGCAAACTCCAATGAAGAGCTGTAACATGTGTACATGGATAGGTAAGACCTAATCATGTAGAACATCTCTACAAATGAATGGAATGATGTGTAGATCTCAAGGAAGTTTGGCCACAAACCAAGATCATTGAATGATGTGTTGTTAAGCTCCACAAGTCAAGGAATGCTCTGCAAGTCTTCTCCTTTAGCTGATTATCAGAGACTGTTAGGATGCTCTGTTATGAGAAAATAATCATTTTTCTAATTACAATATCTTTTCGGTACTTAATCCAAATGCTCTAAATTCTAAATATGATGTATATGAATGAATCTAGATACTAAGTCTAGCTCCGCAATGTGTGAAATGCAACTGCGGTAGAATGCGAACTAAAATACAGAAACTGCTACTAACTGAACTGCCTGAACTGAACTGGAAAATGAAAGGAAATAAACTGAACTGTAAACAATTGAAATACAAATGTTTTTTGGTTAATGTAAGATTTCTCTTGAACCAAGGATGCTCTTGCATCAAACTAACTCAAAGATCCTTTTTTTTTGAAAACAAGAAAACATATTCTTTACATACCATTAGAAATTGAAAAATTAGACATTTGCAAATGAGAGAAATGAATTGGTTTATGTAAACTAAAATTATTTTTTGAAATGAATATTTTGACTATGGATATTTAGTCATAGAAAACTATTCAGTGCATGTATTTTGGGTAAATTAATGTACTTTTAGGACATGATGCCGAATGTGGGCTCCCAGAGACAATAGTTTTACTTTTTCTAAAACTATCACTTTTGTTTTATTGCTTGGCCAAGCTACTGTACTATTGAAATAGATGGATTATTAAAAAGCCTAGAATTATGTTATATATGTCTCTGCAACATCCTTCTTGCAAGAGTTTATGTCATTCTAGGATAGGATGCATACAAGCAATAGGCACGCATCGAGAGATTCCCTCCTGCTTACACTGTTCCAGGTTACTAGGCTCCTTGTGTAGGGTCAATGCTTTCTTCGAGTTAGGAAGAAACCCGAGAAAGTCCCATACTTCGTGGTTGGGTAGAAAAAAGTGCCTTAACCACACTCTTTGTCTTAGCTTACAGAGGATTGGAGGATCACGGTGGTCGAGTTCAAAGATTCTTATGTTATATGGACATTTATTTAATTAGATTACTCTTGTATGACTTGCATAGCCAATTGTAAAATGTAATATTTCCTTCATTGATAAATTGATGCTATAGCTTTACTTGTAACATTGAAATAGATGTTTGTAACACTTCTTAGTGTATGGAAAACTTTTACTTCATTAATGGATTCTTGCTATTTTATATAGTTATGGATATTTGGAAATTATAAATGATTTATTTTCCATTTTTAGATTAAGTAATGATTTTGGAATACTTTGTTTAGTATGTAATTTTTCTCACCTTACAAAGCCTCCCATCAGTTTAAAAATGCCTTCTGAGTCCATTATAGAGGCCAAAATAAGATCAAAAATTCAACTTCTTCATGGTTGTCCTAGGATTTCTGGGTTGTCAAAATTTAGTTTTAGGATTGTTTTCTAACCATTTTAGGTGAGACAATGATTGGATTTTGCATTTAGGATACTTACACAACATTCTCATTCAAGTCCTTTAGCTAATTTTAAGGCTTTTTTCAAGGTTTTGAGGATTTTATGTTCATGTATAAACTATTTTTTGACTCTGGTAGTAATAGACAATTTTAGAACATTGTAGGAATTGTGCTCTTTTCACCCTTGCATGGATTTTTTCTTCACTTCCACCTAATGGTTTCACTTTATTATTATTTCATGACTTTCATAAAGTCTTTGGTCTTATAACAAACCAAAAAATAACGATAATGACATGATATGATCTAAGCATACCACATGAATGCATTCATACATTTAGTCATCTGACACCTCCTAAGACTCTACAAATATGAAGGATTATACTCTTAACTTTATATATGAAGATGAAGCAATAAATAAACTTGAATGGGTCATCAAAATCGACCCCATCCTCTAAAACAAAAAATTTCCTTCCTTTTCAAGAGTCCACAAGGCTTGAAAATGCAATCAATCAACCATGAAGGACTTGTCAATATGATTATGAGCATGATAAAATGAGACAAGACCATTCACCACAACTCCATGAAAACTAAAAACCAAATGAAACAATGAAGCACATACTTGATCAAGACTCATCAAACCCAAAACATGCCAAAACCAACCCAATCAAATAATATCAAAACTCATAAAAGTAGATAGATCATCAAAGTGCATCTGAAACCAAGTGAGACAACTAAGACCCAAGAAATTGTCAAAATATTTCAAAATTATGCAATGGATCATGAACTTGTACAATCAAATCAAGCTACTCAACCATGACTTAGAGCACTCATAACAAGCTAAAACACCCAAAAGAGGCTAAGAAACTCATCAAAAGACTCAAGCAAAAGAGGGGGTCCCCATTTTGCTCATGTGAAAAGTGGTGTGTGTGTTCAAGGCACAACACTAACTTCTTAGATCATCTAACTAACTTACTAAATCTTAACTCTATTTCCTTCTAATGCATCTAGTGAATAATTATATAGCAATTCTAGTTTCAATGAATGATCCGTGATGGCCTTAAGGGTTTCAAAGTTCAATGACTGATGAAACATGTAGGTCGGCCTAATTCCAATGTTGATGGATCATATTGCGGTTCTGGTTGAAGGTGCCTTTGGTCCCATAATGCCTTTTTAGATGTTCCATTAGGTGCCACAAGTCATGGGAAGGTACCACAACTCCATATGCTATGTTAAATGTTGAATTCTCTAAACAGTGTATCCTGGTGAAGCTTCTGACAATTATATCTTCATGTAGATGATTGCAAATTTCTTGAATTCCAGATATGATGTAGATGTACTATTACAGAGTCTTAATCTTGTGTTGTAAATTGTGGAGTGATCATGTGGTAGAATGTGGTGCAATCTACTAAGGCTGAACTGACTGAAATGCAAGAAAAGAAAAGAAACAAAATGATTTTGGTTGATGCAAGATTGCCTTTCAACCTGGGATGCTCCTGCATCAGACATACAGGGTTGTTTGTAAAGTGAGTCCCTCACTTTCCCAGGGCTAGAGGAAAACCAATGTGGTCTACCTTAGCCTTAGAAATCCATGATGATTCTTCCTCTAATCTTCCTTTCTACTTAACTAGGTACTCCTTATATTACTTTCCTTTGGTGTTGTGCCCAACTCTGCCACCCAAGATTTGTTCTATCTACTCCTATTTTTGATGCAATATTTGATCCTTCAAACCAACTTTAGTGGTTTTATTACTTGATTCTCCCTCATGATACTGATATAGATCTACAATGTTGAATATGGGTGATATGTCAAATGCTCCTAGTAGTTCCACTTCTGATTCAGGAGCATCCAAGGTGTAAGAGCAATCATGTATCATCCAAAACTATTGTTTCTTTTTCAATAAGGGCTAAAATTAGCAAGGTTACTATTTTTAGTAAGTTGGCATTTGTGCACGTATGGACACAAAATCTTACACAAACCTCCAGAATGGTCAATTGAAGCCAATGGTGAAGAAATCACTTCAATATCATTTTTCATTTGTGGGATATTAATATTTTCATGTTTCAAAATCTTGATAAAAATATTCAAAGTCAAATTTGAGGCACTTAGAGGCTTCGAATGGGCCCAAAAGTTAGCCAAAAATCAAAACATACCAAATAGTACCATTTTGCAACCAAGTATATTTTTGAGAGATTTCCAACAATAGATAATAATTGAAAATTTGATGGTTAGATCAAAAGTTATGGTCCCGGGAAATTGTACTACCGAAATTTTAAAAAATTAAAATATCTTCTTGGGAGGAGTTACATTTTCTAGAATATTTTGGGGGCAGTTACACATTCCAAATAGAGGAGGCTAATGGGGGTTTTAGGAGGGAGTTCAGTAGTGCAGATGGTGGCTCTTGCTTGTAGACTTTTGTAATTAGAAAGCTCATGTGGTTGTAGCTTGTAATTTTCTTGAATATTGTAATTTTATTACATTGAGATAATAGAAAGTAGGTGTTTCTTTCTCACATTCATTGTGTTATTCTCTATTATTGTTGTGTGTTTGGGTTGGTAATGGGAGTACCTTGAATTAACTTCATATGTATTTTCTGAGTCAAAATTCCTTAGAATCCTACATGGTCCTGTTGGTCATGATGTTAGTCATTCGCAAACATAGAATAAAAGTTACACAACAACCTTTACTCATCTTGAAAGATACGATGAATTCAAAGAATTCATGATCCCAAGTCTCCGTTGATTAGGTCTTAATCTACTGACGTTACTCAGTGGTTGATGTGTGCTACTATTTTCCATTCAGGGGCCTTACGTGTTTCTGCAAAGTTCATCATCATTATCTTCAAATATCCTGCTCTGGATGTTTGCTCCGCATAAATCTCCAACAATTCTACCTCTGCACTGTGAATTTAGTCAAATAATGTGCCTACAGGCTGATATTTGCATGATTTCTATCATTATTTATGATTCTTTGCATGATATTTTCAATAATACATGCACTTAACTCAAATATGCTAATGATTTTCAGTTACCTACGGGATTTCAGCATATTTCACTGTTTCTGCTTGTTATTTATCATGATTTGCAGTTATGGTGATGAATTTATGAAATTAAAAGAAGAAAAAGGGTTAAGAAATGAGATTCCCAAAACTACTTGACTTAGATCACTGATTCACATACAAGCTCCCATACATGCAATGAAAAGAAGGAAAACTAGAAATCATACTTCACCAGGACATTCCACAAATCCGCATGATCTAGTGCAAATCTTCAAAGGAAAAGTTGACAACAACATGTAATGAAATGAAAGCGCTTCCAGTTGAACACAACATTCACCAGTACATATCCAGAAATCAATAGAAAGATTACGTAAAATTTACAATTAGGATGTAATCTGGAACTTCATATCCATTCAGTATGCTCAAGAACAGGTACATTTACAGTGATCTGAAGAAAGAACCTTGACATTTCAACAATTCTATCCTCATTAGTCTCAGTAATCCGATCTCCTAATTGATTCTACAGTAATTAGCTTTTATGCGCCAGATGCGTCTGTGTATTCTAATGTATTCCTCCTTTTTTTGATGACAAGCTTTGGCTCTTATATAGAACAACTGCCAAAAAAACGGTTACAACGATCCAAGGATCAGGATCTTCTCATAACAAACAACGGTCCAGATGAAAAGCACATGCTTCGTCAGTTGGCAAATGCACAGCTGGCACAGAATATTCCAGCATCTTCAACTTGATTCGGTCTCCAGCTGGCGAACAGCATATTTGACAATATCCTCCTCATTTCTGGCTCATGTTGCCTCCATGTGCAACTTTGTAATGCTCAGCTTCAGCAGCAGCATCATGACTTCCTGCAAATAAACAGACAAACATTAAGTTCATCATCATGTGGATAAACAACAGGAAGTAAACATTTTATTAAACATACCTCCCAATGTGCAGCTACAGGCAATCAGGCTTTACCTGTGGAAAATACGCACTAAATGCATAAACAGCATAAAACAACCAGGTCAACTCTCGTTGACCAAAATCAGGCAGTCGAGCTTTTAAATTTCTATCGTTTCAAATTTTCCCGCCCATTTCCATGTGTATCGGGTTCAAATATGATCATGCATGTCAAAATATACAAGGAAATAACCGCTCTTAACAAATTACTTCACATCTGGCTTTGCATGCTCTGTTTGTATGCTTCGGGTCATCATCATATTAGCATCGGTGTGACCACATATGATCAGGGTGACAAATTTAGACTCGGCCGATGGCAACAGTTATACCTACGTCAAAAATCATGATGATGCCCAACTCCATGTCTTCTGTCTAGCCGCAGGATATCATGAAATATGATGCTCCTCCTTTCCGAATGCTCTGATGAAAAGCACATCAGGATGTTTCACTTCTGCATACTGGGGAAAGAAAGACATCGTCGTCATCATCATGATGAAGACAAACAGGATTTGGAATATGATCCTGCTGCTGAGGAAAGGAATATGATGGTGACGTCATCGTCATATTCAGGCTTCATTAAAATGCAAAGGATGACGTCACCGTCATGTTTCGTTAAAATCAGGGGATAAATGGAATATCGGGTCACCTCTAAGGAAGATGATCAGGTGGTGCATGTAAAATGACCCCTTTTCGGCCAAGGTAACCTGCTTGGAAGATCAGGATGATGATGATGATCATCATCATCATATCCGCACTAGGTGATTTAAAATATGATCCTGCTGAAGGTCCAGATGACGTCATCAGGATATCCGGGGCCTTTGTTAATCTTATAACATGACATCATCGTCATATTCGTGAACAGGATCATGCCTTGGAAAACATCCTGCTGAAGGAGAAGGTGATGGTGACATCATCCTGATATTTGCTTCTTCGTTTATCAGGTCGGGATGACGTCATCAGGATATTTGCAAAAGGTTATACTTCTCGGCAGGAGGATATTGCGAAATGTCGGGTAGACAAACAAGATCATGATGATCTTGTCAACATGACTTAGGAATGAAATATCACCCTCCCCTTTGAAAGATAAGGTGATCATCATGATCACGCAAAAGGAGATCAGGAGGATATTACGAAATGCGACCCTGCCCTGAAAGATCATGATGATGATGATCACCAGGACTTTGACGTGCGCGTGCAAATTATGCAGATGGCAGATTTCTTAAGCAAGGTGATATTATAATATCAGCATGATATTATAATATCGGGTGATGTTAGAATATCATGATGCTCGCGATGTGCCCAAGGTTGCTTGACGGGTAAAACACACTATCACTTAAGATTGACGTCCGGATGTTTCGGGACTGCATGATTTTTATCAGGTGATAGAGTAAGATCATGATGATGATGTTCATACAGCAATTATCAGGTTTGACAAAAACTTTGACTGTGCATAACTCCCTCATATGGACGAATTTTCAAGTGATGTAAAAGGCAAACCTGCATGGAATTTCAAGCTCTTTCTAACCATGAAGTCATAGAAACAAAATATGAACTTTGACAAACTAACCTCATGATGATGACCTACCTCATCCTGACCTTCATGATGATGATGCACCTGACCTATTTTTACCAAACCGCCAGAAAGCAGACAACACAAACCAGAACAAAAGTTGGGTCCCTGTTTTGCCAAGTCAAAATGGGGCGTGTTGTGTAACCACACAACAACTTGCCACCAAAGAAAATAAACAAATTCCAATGATTCAAGTGATGTAATCACATTTATCTATAGTGTTCTAATTCTGTCTAAGTAAAATCATCATGATCTTTGAATGATAAAATTTCATTATGGTGATAAAGCTAACAAAGGATCAGGTGTGTGCATATGATTAATTATCCTCATCTTGAAAGTAAGTTGAAAACATAAGTAACTGGTGTTAAACTACATAGTTGGAGATCATCCCTCATAGCCAACCTGGATAGAGCCTTGCTGCCAGCAGGCGTCTATAGCCCCGGCAAGGTTATCTATACAATCTCCCTAAGTAGGGCTCCACTGCCAGCAGGCGTCCATAGCCCCAGTAGAGTTACTTAGATGGCCTAATTTTATTTCGTTTCTGATTTTCCTTTAAAAATTTAAATTTGATATCATCATGTCCGCTCATTTGTACAAGGTGTAGTCACTTGCAGCTTTAGGTTGGAGATTGTATTGGTAGCAAGGGAGTCCCTTTAGATTTTTCATTTAACACCTATACTCATATCTTCAACAAACCCAAGGCTGTTAGGTGTTTCATTGTGTTTGATTCACTTTGGACAAGAAAAAGTACCCTGATGAAAAGACATCATAAACCTGATCATGAACACTTCTTAGAATGAATCATAACCTATATTTAAATGTGATCTCATTACTTGAATCCTAACAATTTAATTATTTTCTTAAGGTGATGAAGTGCATCATCCTGACTTACCAGAACAAGGTCCCAACCAACAAAACAACAACAACAACAAGCAAACTGTACAAACAACTATACAAATATACAATATGATACATGAGACTGTCATGAAGTCACTCAGGCCTGGAAATAATGTTTGAGGAATTGTCCATTGACTGGCAACGGGACATCCTCACCTGTCAGGTTCTTAAGCCTATAAGTGCTGTCTCCTAAAATTTCAGAAATCTGAAAGGGACCTATCCATAGTCTATCAAACTTACCATGATCACCTTTCCTTTCATGGGCTTTATCCCACATCAGGACTAAATCTGATATCCTGAAAGCTTTAATTCTGGCTCTCTTGTCAAACCAGTGTTTGACAATAGCCTGATGTTTTGCAAATTGGTCAATCGCTTGACTTCGCTTTTCTTCCAGATGCATCAACTGAAGCAACCTGACTTCCTGTTTATTATCTATGCCTAGATAGTCTTGGGCAAACTGCAGAGTAGGAATTTTCAAGTTTACAGGGAGGATAGGATCCACCCCATATACTAGCTGGAAGGGTGAGTTTCCCAATGCAATTTTCATTCTAGTTCTGTCTACCCATAAGGCATATTTCAGAAATGAGTTCCATTCCCTGGGATTTTTCTCTATCAATTTTCTTATGATACTCAGTAAATTCTTATTGGTGGATTCTGCTAATCCATTTCCCTGGGGATAGTAATTGGATGAGAATTTAAGTATGATCCCATGATCAAAAGCCCAACTTGACAATTTAGTGGAAATGAAGGCTGAACCATTATCACTTACCAATGCATAAGGAATTCCATACCTGGTGACAATGTTGCTTTCCAGAAATTTAATGACATCATCAGCAGTACAAGTTTTGCTGCTGATAGCCTCAGTCCATCTGGTACAATAATCAGTAATTGTTAGGACATACCTCTGGCCTGAAGAAGACGGAGGATTGATTGGTCCTATGAAATCCATGCCCCACTGTGCAAATGGGCGCTCTTCCATCACTGGCTGCAATGGTTGTGCAGCATAGTTTTCTCTGTTGGCAGCAACCTGGCAAACATGACAACATTTAACATGATCAGCTGTGTCTTTAAAAATTGTAGGCCAGTAATATCCTGCTCTGAGGATTGCATGTGTTGTGGCCAACGCTGATCCGTGGGCAGTTCCAAACTTGTCATGTAACTCTGTCAAAACTTTATTGGCTTTTGGTTTCTCTAAGCATCTCAGGTATATCCCTTCATAATTCTTTTTAAACAGGGCTCCTCCCTTCATCATATACTTCTGGGATCTTATCTTTAAGGCTCTTCTCTGTGAGGCTTGCATTCCTGAAGGACATCTTCCCATGATCAGGATGTGCCTGATGTCTGAATACCATTCTTTATTGTCTTTCTCATCTATCACATACTGTTGACTGATGATGTTTGGATCAGTTTCAGATATCATCTGGCTCAGAGCTTGTCCTCTTACCAGCTTCATTGGTGTGATCTCCATGTCATATTCTTGTAATACAGTAATCCATTTGGCCCTTTTTTCACCAGGTTCACTCTGCATCAGCAGCATCTTTACTGCTGCATCTGGTACCACAGCAATCACTTTGCTTCTCAGTATATAATGTCTGAACTTTTTTACTGCTCTGACTAATGCAAGTGCCTGTCTTTCAATATCTACATATCTCAACTCAACATCCCTGAAAGGACAGCTCATGAAAGCGATTGGTTTCTCTTCTTTATCTTCATTTCTTTGAGTTAACACTGCTGCAGAAGTATGTTCTGAAGCAAATGAGTAGATGTAGAAATCTTTTGTATAATCTGGACTAATGAGGACAGGAGCATCTGAAATGGCCTTCTTTATATCTTCAAAGGCAGCTCTGGCTTCTGGTGTCCAGTCAATTTGTGCATCTTTTTTCAACATGGCATTCAGTGGTCTGACAATCTCAGCAAAGCCGGTGATGAACTTCCTCACAAAATTTATCTTACCAAAATAAGATTTAAGCTCCTTTTTGCTTCTTGGAAGTGGTAACTTCATAATGGATTCCACCCTGTCAGGATCAATGATAATCCCATCCTCTGTGATCAGGTGGCCTAGTAACTTTCCTGTTGTGACCCCGAATATGCACTTCTTGGGATTCAAAGATATTCCATATTCTTCACATTTCTTCAGTACACTTCTGAGATCAGCAACATGATCTCCTCTTTCCTTGGAGAATACTGTCAGGTCATCCATGTAGATGACTATACATTTTCCTACTAAGCCTCTGAAGGCTATGTCCATTGCTCGCTGGAATGTAGCTCCAGCATTTATCAGTCCAAATGGCATACGTCTATATGCAAATATCCCCCATTTTGTGGTGAAGGCAGTTTTTAATCTGTCAATTTTATCAACCATCACTTGGTTGTATCCTGAAAAACCATCCAAGAAGGACATCATCTTGGCTCCATTTACCATCTGCAGAACTTCATCCAAAGAGGGCAAAGGATAATTATCCTTTTCTGATGCTCTGTTCAGGTTCCTGAAATCTACACACAATCTGATGTCTCCATTCTTCTTTCTGACTGGCACCAGATTTGCCACCCAAGTGGAGTGCCTTATAGGAAATATTATCCGGGCATTTAACAATTTCTTGACCTCTTCAAGGATGATGGGCTCAAGCAGAGCATTGACTGGCCTCTGCTTCTGTCTGAAAGGTTTTGCATCTGGCTTGAGAGGTATAGTATGAGTTATGACAGAAGTGTCATACGTCTTCAACTCGTCGTAAGTCCATGCAATTACATGTATATAATCCTTAAGGGCCTGAGTTATTCCTTCTAACTCTTCAGGTGTACAAACCTTACCCAACAAGACATTTCTCTTGTCATCAGCTTGTCCAATATTCACCTGTGAATATTGACCTCCATCTGCCTTAGGCAGATCCTTATGTTTAAGCATATTATCTAGATCAAAGGCTCTTTCTAATTCAATCATACCTTTGGGAATTGTGTTGCTAGGCAACTCTAATATCTCATCTTCTTCCCAGACATGATCTTCCATACCATTTTCATCTATGATCTGAGCTTCAAATACGTCTCTGTTTGATATGAAGTCCAGGATGTGCTGATCATCATCAAACACTTGGAGATTAGTCACATTGTCAGGTACCGAAGGTACTGACACCAATTCTACTGAAAATCTCTTCAGACCAGATATAGACAGCGGTTCCAGCGTACTGGCGGCCTGAGCAAGTGCATCTGCCCTTTAGTTCTGTTCTCTTGGCACGTGAACGATGTTGAAGGCATCAAAGTCTTCAATCAGGTCCCACACACGATGTCTGTAATTTGACAGCTTTCTGTAGTTACAAGAGTAAATTCCTCTTACTTGTCTCACAACTAGTTCTGAATCTCCAAAAACATGTAAGATCTTCACCTTCTTCTTATGGGCAAACAACAGTCCATGAATCAGAGCTTCATACTCTGTGACATTATTAGTGCAGGGGAACTGTAATCTGTAAGCTGCTAAATAGGATTTTCCTGATGGATCAATAAGGTCAATTCCTACCCCAGCACCTTGCTTAGATTTGGATCCATCAAACCTCAGCATCCAAGGCTTATCTTCAGCAGGACATTTGCTTGAGCTTTCTTTTTTCTTTGCAGCTCTGGCTGCTGCTCCGCCTGATATCCACTTTAACTTAGGGGTGTCATCTTCAAGTTTCTTCTTTCCTTTATCTGATGAGCCTGATGGCTTTTCTGTTTTCTCTTCCATCCTAGCAGGAGGATGATGTTCAGCACATACAGCTGCATGCTTCTTCAAAATGTGTAAGCACAGTGAGCAAGTTGTTTCTGAGTGAGGCGCCTCATGCAGCCTACACCAACCTTTAATTAAAACCTCCTGGGGAGATCTACACTGTTGTGTCATTTTTTTTATTTCTTTAACCAGAAATTCTTCGAACTTCGTCAAGTCACTACCTTTATCCTCATCAGACAACTCGTAATCCGGTTCCATGAAGCAATCACTACCAGGAGTGATCTTGTCCTTTCTCGCATCATTTGTCTGATTGGACACCAGGATCTCTTCTGTTTTTCGGATATGATCCTCATCAGGATCCGTCGACTCTTCCATTCCTGCAGAAGACAAATAAGAATTAGTATCATCATCATCATCAGATGGAGCACTCACCTCAGAATATGATGATGATGCTTCACTATACGTCTGCTCCAGTATTATCATGTCTAAGCATGGTTCACAAGTCTTTTCCGAGTGTGCTTCGCCATGTAATCTGCACCATCCGTCAATCAAAATATCATTAGTAGGTATATTTAATAATTGACAACGTTTTATCTGAGTAGATAAATGCATCTGAAAATCCCTGAAGCGATCTATTTCATTCTCATTATCAGGATCATTATTAAGTTCTACAACTGGCATATCCTCCTGATAATCATCGTCATGATGATGATGAACATCAAGCATCAGGATCTCTTCTATTTTGACAGTTTGCGGCCTGATGTGATAAACTCCAGGTTCTACGTTTACATACATGATCTCATTTGTTCTGTTATATTCCGTGATCATATGTTTCATCCTAGGCTCAGCATCAATCCTGATCTGATTAGGTATACCTTTCCATGGCAACCACATGTGACTGAAGTCTGTGGACATGTATCCGTTAAGCATTTTAGACCAGTCCCGGCTAAGCAACATCCCGTATGTATCAGGTATGTCAACTACCTGAATGTCAATGTAATACTGGATCCTAGGATCAGACGCTAGCTGCATGTGAATGTGAGTGAGTTCTCCTACGACACTTACTTCTGTCTTATCCAGTTGAGTGACCTTCTTTAAGGATTTAGCAGGATGCAGTCCTAATGCGTTGCATATTGACAAAGGCATAACATTAGTTGAGGCTCCTGAATCAACTAAACAGTTGTGCAAATTCTTACTGAACATTCTTATGGTGAGGAGAAACGGAGGTGATTCAGTTTTATCTCTGTACAAGGTCATGTGAGAGGTTTCAGCAGCTTGGACTGTGGCTGACACTTTGGGCTTGACAGTATTATCTTTAGCAGTATGGTCTCTGCTATTGGATTGACTCGAAAGGTGATTATCCTCTTTAGGAGCAGGATCATCCAGTGACTTCATGAATGCCCTTTTGATGGCAGGAGTTTTCAGTAACTCAGATAGGGACAGGCTGATCTTGATTTTCTTCATTTCATCAGCCAAATAACTGACTAACTTGTCAGACTCATGAGGTGCATTTGCGACTTTTGTTACTGTGTTTTGAGGAGACAAGTATTGAGCATTCACCTTAGGGAACCCAGGGTTATTGCTAGCCTTAGGATCAGGAGGTGTGTTGAAGTTGTTTGGAGGTAGAGATGATGTCAATGGACCGGCAGGTCTGTTGGCATTACTCCTCAGGTTATAATTGTGCTTACCAGGGTATTGCTGCTGGTATGCATGTACTTCCTCATGCTCTCTTGTAGGTTCGTTTTCATCCTCAAAAGGGAAGACATAGTTTGCTTCAAAGGTTAAGGCAGATTCTTCACAGGTCTGATTATAATCCTGATGAGGCTGATTAGTGTATGTTTCCAGCACAAAAGCTGAGTCATATCCACAAGGAACTATTTCATTTCCTTCTGCCTGAGGTGGATTTCCAGAAGTATTAGACACTTCAGTCTGAAAGATGCTGGCAGCAATCCTAAATTGTGGACAATCTAATTCTGCATGTGCATTGGTATTGTGAATCCTGCACCAATTGGTAAGGGCTACTTCAGCAAGATTGACTCTAGTAGTCTGTTTGGCTTCACCAGGAGGCTGATTGTCCAGGGGTGATGGTAATGAACCATTATTTGGCCTGGAGTTCCACACTCTGGGCTGCCTAGGAGGATTATTGTTATTTGCAGCACTACTGTTGAAGTTATTGTTGTATCCTCTGTCAGGGTAATTTGGTCTGTCATTGGAATAACTCCTATTCTGACCTGACTGTGAATAAAACCCTTGATTTCTCAAGTGTGTTACTTCTGTGGTGAGTTTTCTCAACTGAGCAGAAATTTCTTTGATTTCTTCTTTCTCCTCTTGAGCTTTGGCCACTACATTTTCAGTCTGAGGCTGGAAAAAGGAAGATCCATGGTTATTGTGGGATAGATCTGTACCCTGAGGTGTCTGAGCATGTGCAGGATATTGTGGCAATTGGCCATTTCCATTAGGAGGAGGCATGATACTCAATGGAGGTATTTGCAAAGGTGCAGGCATGATTGCTGGGGGCATCACTAATCCATTTGGATATTGTGCAGGATATTGCGAAGGATAAGCTGCAGGATACTGTGCTGGATATTGTGATTGCATGCCAGGCAAAGCAGGGAATGCTATATTTGGAGTAGGAGCAGGTATCAGCTGCTGATTTACCTTGATAGCTTCTTGAAAAGCTCCCGTCAAGGTGGTGATCTCAGGATGTGTTCTCCTGATGAACATGGAGGTTAATGGATCCATGGCTGAATAATAAATACTCCTAGCAGCGGCATCAGCCACCACATATGGGGTAACTAGCTTGGACAACATTTTCTGGAACCTAGCATTGAAATTTGCAATAGGTTCATGCTCAAATCTCTTAATTGTGGCAAACATGTGGTAATTCATGAATGGATCAATAGGGACCTTGAATCTGTTAAGAAAGGCCTTCTCTAAGACAGCCCACGAACCGACAGAAGATTGACCAAGACTGATGAACCAATTATAAGCCTCTTCCCCTAAGGAAAAAGGGAATAATCTGCACACCACGTCCTGATGTTCTATTCTGGCTCTGCAGCAAGCTTCTTTAAACGTCCTGATATGATCATCCGCATCCTGATAAGGATGGTATTTTGGACAAAGTTTGTCCGGATACTTTGGTAACTCATGATACGCAGTAAAGGTCAATGGTGATTCTGCTGCAAAGAAAGACATTGCAACCTGAGGGGGCTGAACTGGTGGTGCAGTTGGCTGAGGTTGGACTAAAGGTATACCCTGAGGTTGAACAGGAGGTGTCACGGATATACCGGAAGGTATCTGCAAACCAACAGGAGTTACAGGAGGAGGTCCTGGTGAAGCTCTAGACGTACCAGACCCTGGAGTATGGTGAACGTCTACAGTCCTAGGTCTAAAACCTCTAACAGGCAATTCTTCAAAAATTTCACTATGTCTAGACCTGGTATTTATCCTGTGAGCCAGGATTTCTCGATTTGGAGGCCAATTAGCTGAAACTTTACAAATATTGGCTAGATTCCACCGGACGAGGTGATATTTGCGGTCAAATTGCAAATCAGACTGAATATTTACGCAATATTTGCGAAGACACTGCAAATAGGACAGGATATTGGGATACTCCGACCGGTAGCACCAGATCTCACGTGTTTAAGGCTCAAATTCTCAAAGCTTGAATAAATTTATGCATCTTTGGCTAATATTTAGTGAATTTAAAGAAATCTACTGTAAAGCTTGCAATATTTATGTGAAATCAGGAAATCTTTACATAGAATGTGCATATACAAACTTGTCGCAGCAAATATTTACGCAATATGATGAAATTCACAGACGATCTGAGGTTACCTTACTCTAAGCGTCATCAAACCTGAAAGTACTGATGATGAACATGATCTTCTGGACTCAGGCCCTCCTTCTAGCGCCAATTTATGTTGGTCATGATGTTAGTCATTCGCAAACATAGAATAAAAGTTACACAACAACCTTTACTCATCTTGAAAGATACGATGAATTCAAAGAATTCATGATCCCAAGTCTCCGTTGATTAGGTCTTAATCTACTGACGTTACTTAGTGGTTGATGTGTGCTGCTGTTTTCCATTCAGGGGCCTTACGTGTTTCTGCAAAGTTCATCATCATTATCTTGAAATATCCTGCTCTGGATGTTTGCTCCGCATAAATCTCCAACAATTCTACCTCTGCACTGTGAATTTAGTCAAATAATGTGCCTACAGGCTGATATTTGCATGATTTCTATCATTATTTATGATTCTTTGCATGATATTTTCAATAATACATGCACTTAACTCAAATATGCTAATGATTTTCAGTTACCTACGGGATTTCAGCATATTTCACTGTTTCTGCTTGTTATTTATCATGATTTGCAGTTATGGTGATGAATTTATGAAATTAAAAGAAGAAAAAGGGTTAAGAAATGAGATTCCCAAAACTACTTGACTTAGATCACTGATTCACATACAAGCTCCCATACATGCAATGAAAAGAAGGAAAACTAGAAATCATACTTCACCAGGACATTCCACAAATCCGCATGATCTAGTGCAAATCTTCAAAGGAAAAGTTGACAACAACATGTAATGAAATGAAAGCGCTTCCAGTTGAACACAGCATTCACCAGTACATATCCAGAAATCAATAGAAAGATTACGTAAAATTTACAATTAGGATGTAATCTGGAACTTCATATCCATTCAGTATGCTCAAGAACAGGTACATTTACAGTGATCTGAAGAAAGAACCTTGACATTTCAACAATTCTATCCTCATTAGTCTCAGTAATCCGATCTCCTAATTGATTCTACAGTAATTAGCTTTTATGCGCCAGATGCGTCTGTGTATTCTAATGTATTCCTCCTTTTTTTGATGACAAGCTCTGGCTCTTATATAGAACAACTGCCAAAAAAATGGTTACAACGATCCAAGGATCAGGATCTTCTCATAACAAACAACGGTCCAGATGAAAAGCACATGCTTCGTCAGTTGGCAAATGCACAGCTGGCACAGAATATTCCAGCATCTTCAACTTGATTCGGTCTCCAGCTGGCGAACAACATATTTGACAATATCCTCCTCATTTCTGGCTCATGTTGCCTCCATGCGCAACTTTGTAATGCTCAGCTTCAGCAGCAGCATCATGACTTCCTGCAAATAAACAGACAAACATTAAGTTCATCATCATGTGGATAAACAACAGGAAGTAAACATTTTATTAAACATACCTCCCAATGTGCAGCTACAGGCAATCAGGCTTTACCTGTGGAAAATACGCACTAAATGCATAAACAGCATAAAACAACCAGGTCAACTCTCGTTGACCAAAATCAGGCAGTCGGGCTTTTAAATTTCTATCGTTTCAAATTTTCCCGCCCATTTCCATGTGTACCGGGTTCAAATATGATCATGCATGTCAAAATATACAAGGAAATAACCGCTCTTAACAAATTACTTCACATCTGGCTTTGCATGCTCTGTTTGTATGCTTCGGGTCATCATCATATTAGCATCGGTGTGACCACATATGATCAGGGTGACAAATTTAGACTCGGCCGATGGCAACAGTTATACCTACGTCAAAAATCATGATGATGCCCAACTCCATGTCTTCTGTCTAGCCGCAGGATATCATGAAATATGATGCTCCTCCTTTCCGAATGCTCTGATGAAAAGCACATCAGGATGTTTCACTTCTGCATACTGGGGAAAGAAAGACATCGTCGTCATCATCATGATGAAGACAAACAGGATTTGGAATATGATCCTGCTGCTGAGGAAAGGAATATGATGGTGACGTCATCGTCATATTCGGGCTTCATTAAAATGCAAAGGATGACGTCACCGTCATGTTTCGTTAAAATCAGGGGATAAATGGAATATCGGGTCACCTCTAAGGAAGATGATCAGGTGGTGCATGTAAAATGACCCCTTTTCGGCCAAGGTAACCTGCTTGGAAGATCAGGATGATGATGATGATCATCATCATCATCATATCCGCACTAGGTGATTTAAAATATGATCCTGCTGAAGGTCCAGATGACATCATCAGGATATCCGGGGCCTTTGTTAATCTTATAACATGACGTCATCGTCATATTCACGAACAGGATCATGCCTTGGAAAACATCCTGCCGAAGGAGAAGGTGATGGTGACGTCATCCTGATATTTGCTTCTTCGTTTATCAGGTCGGGATGACGTCATCAGGATATTTGCAAAAGGTTATACTTCTCGGCAGGAGGATATTGCGAAATGTCGGGTAGACAAACAAGATCATGATGATCTTGTCAACATGACTTAGGAATGAAATATCACCCTCCCCTTTGAAAGATAAGGTGATCATCATGATCACGCAAAAGGAGATCAGGAGGATATTACGAAATGCGACCCTGCCCTGAAAGATCATGATGATGATGATCACCAGGACTTTGACGTGCGCGTGCAAATTATGCAGATGGCAGATTTCTTAAGCAAGGTGATATTATAATATCAGCATGATATTATAATATCGGGTGATGTTAGAATATCATGATGCTCGCGATGTGCCCAAGGTTGCTTGACGGGTAAAACACACTATCACTTAAGATTGACGTCCGGATGTTTCGGGACTGCATGATTTTTTATCAGGTGATAGAGTAAGATCATGATGATGATGTTCATACAGCAATTATCAGGTTTGACAAAAACTTTGACTGTGCATAACTCCCTCATATGGACGAATTTTCAAGTGATGTAAAAGGCAAACCTGCATGGAATTTCAAGCTCTTTCTAACCATGAAGTCATAGAAACAAAATATGAACTTTGACAAACTAACCTCATGATGATGACCTACCTCATCCTGACCTTCATGATGATGATGCACCTGACCTATTTTTACCAAACCGCCAGAAAGCAGACAACACAAACCAGAACAAAAGTTGGGTCCCTGTTTTGCCAAGTCAAAATGGGGCGTGTTGTGTAACCACACAACAGGTCCAAACTTCCTCATCTTTAGCTTGTTGTATGTCCCTACTAGAAATCTTTTCTTCCTGAGATACACCATGACTTCATCCCCAACATAGAATTCCTTATGTCTCCTCTTTTCTTATGCTTGTCCCTTATACTTGTTGTTCATCTCTTCTAAATTCTTCTGGACTTGAGTGTGTATTGTTTCCATGGATCCTACAAATTATTTTGCTTTTACACTCCTTTTGTTATCCATACTGATCTCTCTATGCTCCGCAACTCCTCCAAGTTGTATTCTAGTCACAACTTCAAATGGTGTCTTTCCTAGACTTTTTCTCACTAAGTTATTGTATGCAAACTCTAGTCATGGTAGAATTATATCCTAATTTCCCGCCTTATCTCCTACCAATCATCTCAACAAGTTACCCAAACTTCTATTTACTACTTCTGTTTGTCCATCTGTCAATGGGTGAAATGATGAATTCAACTTTAGGTCTATTTTCATCTTCTTCCACAGTGTCTTCAAAAACTATCCTATGAACCTTTTATCCCTATCTAAAACTATACTCTTTGGTAATCCATGCAATCTCACAATCTCCTTTAAAAAATAGGTCAACAACATTCATAGCATCATGTGTCTTCTTACAAGGAATGAAATGTGCCATCTTTGAAAATTTATCAACTACTACAAATGTGGAATCATGTCCCCTTTGTTTTCTTAGTAACCCTAATATGAAATCCATGCTTATATCTTCCCAAGGTTTCTTTGGTACTATCAAAGGTTTATATAATCCATTATTTTGACTACTCCCTTTTTCAACTTGACAAATTCTACAACCTTAAATAAACTTCCTTACATTCTTATATATCTAAGGCCAAAAATAATGTTCATTCACCAAAGCTACTATCTTCTCAATGCCAAAATGTCTTGCTAATCCACCACTATGTTTCTCCTTGATCAAATTCTCTCTCATTGAACTCCTAGTAATGCATAATTGGCTCCCCTTGAACAACATACCATCCTAAATGAAATAGTCCAACCACTTGCTCTTATCTATCAATACTAGTTCTCTACATGCTTTCTAGGCTTCTACAAAATAAAAATCATCCTCATACATGTGCTTGAGTTCTTCAAAACCTAGTACTTCTACCTTCATTTCTATCAATAAGTTCCTTCTACTCAATGCATCTGCCACTTTGCTTGACTTTCCACTCTAGTGTTTTAGTACAAATATATAACTCTGCATGAATTCTACCTATCTTATGTGTTTCAACTTATGCTAACTAATTAAATACTACAAAGATTGATGTTCAGTGTACAACACAAACTCATTTGGCAACAAGTAATGTCTCCACTTCTTTAAGGCTTGAATTATGGAATAGAACTATTGATCATATACTGGATACCTCTTCCTTGTATCATTAAAATTCTCACTAAAATATGATTTGGTCTCCCTTCTTGGATTAACACTACTCCTATTGCATTTCCACTGGCATCACAATCAACCTGAAATACTTTATCAAAATATGGTAATGCTAACACTGGTTGCTCTATCACCTTTTGCTTTAGCAATTCAAAACTCCTATGTGCTCATGATGTCCACTTAAAATCTTTATGTTCTCTATGAAGCTCACTTCCCTTACCAACCCAAACACATAACAATAATAGAGAATAAAACAATGAATGTAAGAAAGAAACACATGCTTTATATTATTTCAATGTAATGAAATTACAATATTCAGGAAATTTACAAGCTACAACCACATGGGCTTTCTGATTACAAAAATTTGCAAGCCAAAGCCACCATTTACACTATTGAACTCCCCCTCTTGTAACCCCCATTCACCTCCTTTATTTAGAATGTGTAACCACCATAGAATATTCTGGAAGATGTAATTCCTCCCAAGAAGATATTTTCAATTTTTTTTCTAATTTTGGTAGTGCAACTTCCTGGGATCATAACTTTCGATTTTAATTATTATATATTGTTGGAAATCTCTCAAAAAGACACTTATTTGTAAAATTGTACTGTTATGTAGATTTTGCTTTGCGGCCAACTTTTAGGCCCATCCAGAGCCTCTAAGTGCCTCAAAGTTGACTTTGAATATTTTTATCATGATTTTAAAAAATAAAAATATTAATATCCCACAAATGATAAATGATATTGAAGTGATTTCTTCACCACTAGCTTCAATTCACCATTCTAGAGGTCTGTGTAAGATTCCATGTCCATACATGCACAAATGCCAACTTACTAAAAATAATAACCCTACCAAATTTAGCCCTTATTGAAAAAAAGAAACATTTTTTTTAGGTGATGCAAGATTGCTCTTACATCGTAGATGCTCCTACATCAGGTTTCCTCTCATGGTCTTTGTCATTGTTGTGCATATGGTACTAAAATTTTTGATGAAATTCCAGTAGAAACTTACCAATCCATGAAAAGATCTTACCTATCCAATATTCATAGGTGTTGACCATTCAACAATTGCTCTTGCTTTTTCTAGGTCCATCTTCAATCCTTTTGTAAAAATCACTATTGCATGTATATTACCCAAGGTTGTCACTGATGTGGTGTTATGGTTGTCATTAATGTCAACATTCAGTTTGGGGTGTTTGATGTCAACACTTAGTTTGGACTGTCATTAATGCTTATGTTGATGATATGCTAATAGTGAGGTTGCTAATGTTCATGGTTGGATGTCATGCATCATTAAGTTTTATTGAATATGTTTTTTGTCAGCAGAGATGATATCATGATGATATATTAAGATAGGAATTAGAAGCATTAAGATGAATGATGATATATTAAGATGGGAATTAGAAGCAATGTTGATGTTGAGAAGATGTTGTTGATGATCTGTAGCATGTTGTATGCTCTTTCCTGATGATCCTAAGGAAATATGTGTTTCTATAAGAAGGTTCTGGTCTCCAAATGTTGCTAAAGGTTATTCTTGCAGAAAGCTTCCTGGAAGATTGCTTAGTAAAATGCTATGCATTCATCCACATTTGAAGATATGGTCTTGTGGTTCAAAAGTTGAGTTTAGTATGTTGTGAAGGTGTTATATCTAAGAGGTCAAGTCATTATAGCTTCAACAGTGAAAGTTACAAGTGACAAAGTTTCAGTCTATGCTCTGGCAGAGTAAAGTAATGATGAAGACTTGTTGGAATGCTCTACATTCCTCTGGAAGTGAAGATTTTTCCATGTAGTTTTGTGGACATGTTCAAGGATGTTCAATACATGATACTTTGTAGTATCAGGTGATTTAGAGGTCTATAAGTTTAGTTTTCAAATGACAATGTGCTACAGGTAGTTTGAATGACTAATTGTTCTACAAAACCTATGTTTGAGTACTTGTGCCAGTTAGAGATTGTACAGATTAATTATATGAGTTTATGTGGATGGATATTCTACATGTCTGTATGTTTCTTAGGTTTGATGCACATGCAGATCCTTCATGTTTCCAATACTACACAAATTTCTCAAGTTAGTTTGTGAAGAGTTATTGTTGTTGAGGCTAACTTAGGAATGTTGATGATGTGCACCACATGAAAGTTCTTGTTGTGCAGAGTTCAAGAAGTGTTTGGAGATGTTGTGTGGGTCATGTTGACTCATCTAGAAGAAGTGTAAGCAATGTTTAATCCTCCAAGAGTACCGCCAAGTTGTAATGACTAATGTGTTACAAGCTTCATGTTTTCTTGCTTAAGGGTGACCTAATTCAAATGTGCAAGACGTGTGGATGTTATTCTATGAAGGACGATGTTGTGAAGAATTTTTAGAACTAGGTTAAGCATGTGTTGGGATCCATAAGGCATGTTCCTCTTCCTGGTGTTGTGTGTGGTTCATGATAGGACTTGCCCTCTATAAGTTTCATGTTGTTTGGTCTTTGGCCAACTTTTAATTGTAATATTCTTGTTGTATTGACTAACTTATAATGTAATCAATGCATTATCATGTATACATTGTAAACCTAGTTGATCTCGGTGAGGTATGATTGTAAATATGAGTGTGTAAAGAGTAGAATATGAATATGTAATGCATTATGATGTACAACTAAAGGAGAAAAAGTAGAAGCAATAAGGCCTATCCTGATTCATCTTGAAGACATTTTTCAGACAGGAAGTGAAGAGTGTGCCTAACTAATTGTTGAAGGTAGTGAGCCAAAGGAAAAACTTCTTAAAGGATGAGAGCAGTGAGTTAGTAAGCTACAGAGACGACTGTTAAAGAAGTTGGCAAAGTAGAAGAGCAATCATCAAAAGAGGAGTGTTAAAGTAGAAGTGCAATCATGAAAGGAGTGATCTTCATTGTCAGTTTCAAGCAATAGAAGGATTGTCATGCTGTAATCATTTTTGAGTTTATTCTTAGTTCAGGGAGTAGTTGCTTTCTTGGGTTGTAGTCCTAAAACAATGTCAGCGGGGAGTTGTAGCTTCCTTGGGAGTGACTCTAAAACCTTTCTTCAGGGATTAGTAGCTTCTTTGGGTTGAAGCCCTAAAACAAAGTCAACAAGGAGTAGTAGCTTCCTTGGGTTGTAGCCCTAAAAAAAAGTTGTAATATTTTATTGTAGTTAGCTTCATATATTGTGAGTTAATCCTCATAGTGGTTTTTCCACGTATATCTGGTGTTGTGTTGTTATGTATTGTGTTGATCTTTCATGTTTATATTAATTATCCAGAGGATTTGAAGTTTGTTTGGATACTGATTCACCCCCTCCTCTTAGTATTCAGGTGTGTTCAACAATGGTTATCAAATCCAAGTTACTCAGAAGAAGCTTAACCACTTGAGGAAGGTCAGGGATGGCTAATAATGGATCTCAAAAAGCACCTATGTTTTATGGAACAAATTACACCTTTTGGAAGCTAAGGATGGAAAACTATCTATCCTCTCTAAGGTTTGGTGTTTGGCAATCTATCAAGAATGGTTACACTACTCCTACTAGTGATCCCATAGATGTAGATGAGATTAAGTTATATGAGAACAATGCCAAGGCAAAGAGTGCAATCATGAGTGGCATAGGTGATTTAGAACTTCTAAAGGTAATGAGTTGCAAATTTGCTAAGGAAATCTGGGTGAAACTTAGTAGCATTTATGAAGGAGATAGTAAGGTGAAGCAAGCCAAGATGCAAAATTTTATGAGCAAATTTGAGACCCTAAGAATGATAGAAAAAAAAGACATTGCTAGTTATATGCTCCAAATGGATGAAGTAGTTAATGACATCAGAGGTCTTGGTGGAGAAGAGGAAGAAGATGAGATTGTGAAGAAGGTTTTGAGATCTCTCCCTAAATCTTACAGTCATAAGGTATTTGCTATTGAGGAATCTTAGGACTTGGATGCCTATATAGTAGATCAATTGTTTGGTTCACTCACAACCTTTGAAATGAGATAATTTGACAAAGGTGCTCCAAAGAAGGAAGCAACATTCAAAGAAAGCAAGAAGATAGAAGATGAAACAACTAATCAAGATGATGATTTTGATGAGGTAGAGGCAAACTTTGTGAGAAGATTAAATAAAGGTACCAGCAAATATAAAGGTAAGTTACCCTTCAAATGCTTCAATTGTGGGAAAGTTGGTCATTTTGCTTCTAAATGTCTTTTTAAATTATCAAAGCATAACAACAAAATAGATAATCCCAAAAGAATTATTTATTCCATGGAGAACAACTACTCTTCAAAAGATGAGGATCATGATGATTCAAATGATGAAACACTTTTCATGGCCTTGAATGTCAGTGACAAAAAGGATGATATTGGGAATTATGAGAAGTCTAATACCTTGTAGGTTGACCAAGATAATGAAAAATTAATGGTTGTATGGACTGCCTTTCATGCAAAAGAAGAAGCAAATGCTTGGGTAATTGGTAGCGGTTGTTCTAACCACATGACTAGTGACAAGGAGAAGTTTATCATCCTTAAGAAGTGGAATGGTGGCGTTGTTAAGTTTGGTGGTGATGAGTCAACAAAAATCTATGGAAAAGGTGCTATAACTATTGATGGGAAGAACAAGACAAAGGATGTCCTCTATGTCAAAGGGCTAAAGCACAATCTTCTTAGTGTTAGTCAAATGTGGAGTAAAGGATACAATCTTACTTTTCATGCCAAAGGCTGTGAAATCAGGAAGGCAAGGTCTAGAAGACTTGTTGCTAAAGGTATTAAGACATATGGAGATATCTATCATCTAAAGGAGGTAAATGGAAGAACCTATTTATTGGCTCAATCTAGTGAGTGCTGGTTGTGGCACAAGCGAATGGAACACATCAACTTTGATAATATGGTAAAGATTAGCTCTATTCATGCAATGAGAGATATGCCTATGATAACCAAGCCTGCAAACACATTATGCAAGGAATGTCAAATGGGAAAGTAGATATAGATAAATTTCAAGAGAAAGGAGTATTCTTATACAATACAATTAAAGCTGATTCACACTGACCTATGTGGCCCTACAAGAACAAAAAGTCAACAAGGTGAAGGTATTTCATGTTGCTTATTGATGATTACTCTAAAAAGATGAGTTACTTTTTTTAAGAGAAAAATTAGAAGCCTTTGATAAATTTAAAATTTTCAAAGAAATAGTTGAGAATGAAATGGATGCTAAGATCAAATGCTTAAGATCTGATAGAGGAGGTGAATTTAATTCAAATGAATTTGAAAATTTTTGTGAAGATCATGGTATTAGGAGACATTTGTCTACTCCTAGGACCCTCAGTAGAATGGGGTAGTGGAAAGAAAGAATAGGACAATGCAAGAGATGGCTAGGGCTATATTGAAATATGCGGATCTACTTGATATGCACTGGAAGGAAGTAGTTCACACTATTGTCTATCTACTTAATTGAGTACAATTGAGGGTCAATAGCATTAAGAACCTTTATGAGCTATGGTATGGAAGACCTCTCACTATTATATATTTCAAGATCTTTGGCAGCAAATGCTACATTAGGAGAGATGAAGAAGACCTTGGAAAGTTTGTCTCAAGGTGTGATGAAGGAATCTTTCTTGGTTACTCAACCATAAGAAAAGCCTATAGATGTTACAACAAGAGATGTGGAAAGATGATTGAAAGGACAAATGTCAAGGTGGGTGAAGACTTTTATCAAATCTCACAAGAGCCATAGGACTGTGGATCTAATATACCTCCCTATATTGAAGAAGAAGAAGAGAAGGAGAAAGAAGAGAAGGAACAAGAATTAGAGAAGAACCCTAAAACTCTAGCAAAGTATGTTTAGAGGGAACATTAAATAGATCATATCATTGGGGATAAGAATTAAGGTGTGCAAACCAAGAGAAGGTTTACAAAAGCAAGTGAGAAAGTGAATTTGTGTTTATTGTCAAAGATAGAGCCCAAAACCTTTATTGATGCTAGAAAGATGATGGATGGTTGAAGGAAATGGAAGAATAATTGAATTAGATAGAGAAGAATCAAACATGGGAATTGGTTCCTAGAGTAGCCAATAAGAATGTTATAGGAACAAAGTGGGTGTTTTGGAACAAATTGAATGAAGATGGTGAATTTGTGAGGAACAAAGAAAGATTGGTGTGTAAGGGTTATTAACAAATTGAAGGCATTAATTTTGAGGAGACTTTTTCTCTAGTAGCCACGATGGAGGCAATCAGGATGTTTCTTGCCCTTGCTACTCACAAGAAATTCAAGGTTTATCAGATGGATGTCAAGTCAGTATTTTTGAATGGTGATCTAGAGGAAGAGGTCTATATTTTGCAAACAGATGATTTCTAGCTATCAAAGGATCTAGACATAGTGTGCAGATTCAAGAAAGCTTTATATAGACTCAAGTAAGCTCCTAGAGCTTGGTATGCTAGGTTAGATAAGTACTTACTTTAGCAAGGATTCAAGAAAGGTACCACAGATAGTAATCTTTGCATTAAGGAAGAGGGAGACATGATCTTGATAGCTGTAGTATATGTTAACGATATCATCTTTGGTGGAGATGACAATATGTGTAAGAGGTTTGTAGAAGAGATGCATAAAGAGTTTGAGATGTCTATTATTGGTGAGATGTCTTTCTTCCTTGGGATTCAAATTATTCTGGTAGATGATGGTATCTTTTCTTCTCAAGCTAAGTATGTTAGAGAGGTGTTGAAGAAATTTGGTATGGAGGACTCGAAACTAGTAAGTAATCTTATGGTTACTGGTTGTCACTTAAGCAAGGCAGATGAATCACCTAAAGTTTATCAAAACCTTTACAGATGTATGATTGGAGGATTATTATACTTGACTATTTCTAGACCTGATATTATGCATGCAGTATGTGTGGTTGCAAGATATCAAGCTAATCCTAAGCAAACTCATGAGGAGGAAGTAAAAAGAATATTCAAATACTTGAAGAGAACTCCAGAATATGGCTTATGGTATCCAAGAGGTATTGAATTTGATCTAAGTGCTTACACTAATGTTGATTGGGTTGGTTGTGTTGATGATAGAAGAAGTACAAGTGTTGGTGCTTTCTTTTTAGGAAGCAAATTGGTTTAATGGCATAGTAAGAAACAAGATTTAGTATCTTTATCAACTGTAGAGGTAAAGTATATTGAAGAAGCATCCTACTATACACAAGTATTGTGGATGAAGCAAACATTGAATATATCAAGGTACAATATGTCAACCCTATTCCTATTTTGTGTGATAATACTAGTGCTATCAATATTTCCAAGAATCCAATGATGCATTCTAGAACCAAGCATAAATTAATCAGGTATGACTTTTTGAGAGAGAAGGTTGTAGATAAAGAAGTGAAGTTGAAATATGTTTCAACAAAGGATTAGATTGTAGATATTTTCACAAAGGCTCTTGCAAAGGATACTCTTGAGTATCTTTGGTAGAAGTTAGGGGTAATTGCCCCTCCTTCTTGCTAGATGCATAGTTGATGCATCTATCCAAAGGGAGTAATTCATGCTATATCTTTTTCTTCGACTGATGGTGCCTACCTCTCAGGGCGAGTAGGTAGTGGTTGTTACTGAAAGGGGGAGAAGGTTGAAAATAAGAGTTTGTGCCCTAAGGGGGAGAAGAAGTTGCCCTTTGTCCTTGATGTCAAAGGGGAAGAATGAGTAGGTGTGTGTTTCCATCAATTCCAAAGGGGGAGATTGTTGCATATATGTTACCTAAGGTTGTCACTAATGTGGTGTTGTGGTTGTCATTAATGTCAACACTCATTTTGGGTTGTTTGATGTCAACACTCAATTTGGATTGTCATTGATGCTTATGTTGATGATGTGCTAACAGTAAGGTTGTTGGTGTTCATGGTTGGGTTTCATGTATTTTTATGTTGTATTGAGTATGTTTGTTATCAACAGAGATGATATCATGATGATATATTAAGATTTGAATTAGAAGCATTAAGATGAATGATGATATATTAAGATGGGAATTAGAAGAAATGTTGATATTGAGAAGATGTTGCTGATGAACTGTAGCATGTTGTATGCTCTTTCCTGATGATCCTAAGGAAGTATGTGTTTCTATAAGAAGGTTTTGGTGTCTAGATGTTGGTAAAGGTTGTTGTTTTATAAAGCTACCTAGAAGACTACTTAGCAAAATGATTTGCATTCCTTCACATTTGAAGATATGGTCATGTGGTTTAGAAGTTGAGTTTAGTATGTTATGAAGGTGTTATATCCAAGAGTTTAAGTAAAGTAATAGAGTTCTGATCTATGCTCTGGTAAAGTAAAGTAATGATGAAGACTTGTTGGAATCCTCTGCGTTCCTCTAGAAGTGAAGATTTGTCCATGCAATTTTGTGGACATGTTCAGGGATGTTTAATACATGCTACTTTGTAGTATCAAGTGGTTTGGAGGTTCGTAAGTTCATTTTTCAAATAATGGTGTGCTACAGATAGTTCTGGATGCCTAATTATTTTATAGAACCTATGTTTGAGTACTTGCGCTAGTTGGAGATTGTACAGATCAATTATATGAGTTTATGTGGACATTCTACATGTCTCTATATTTCTCAGGTTTGATGCACATGCAGATCCTTCATGTTTCTAGTACCGCACAAAGTTTTCAAGACAGTTTGTGAAGAGTTATTGCTATTGAGGCCAAATTAGGAATGTTTATGATGTGCACCACAAAGTTCTTGTTGTGTCGAGTTCAAAAAGTGTTTGGAGATGTTGTGTGGGACATGCCGACTCATCTGGGAGAAGTGCAAGCAATGTTTAATCCTCCAAGAGTACCACCAAGTTGTAATGACCGATATGTTATAAGCTTTAGGTTTTCCTACTTAAGGGTGACCTGATTCAAATGTACGAGACGTATGGATGTTATTCTATGAAGGATGATGCTATGAAGAATGTTTAGGACTAGGTTAAGCATGTCTTGTGATCTTCAAGGCATGCTCCTCTTCTTAGTGTTGCGTGTGGTTCATGATAGGACTTTCCCTCTACAAGTTTCATGTTGTTTGGTCTTTGGCTGACTTGTAATTGTAATGTTCTTATTGTATTGGCTGACTTGTAATGTAATCAATGTAATATCATGTGTATATTGTAAACCTAGTTGATCTAGGTGAGGTATGATTGCAAATATGAGTGTGTAAAGAGTAGAATATGAATATGTAATTCATTATGATGTGCGACTGAAGGAGAAAAAGTAGAAGGAATAAGGCCTATCCTGATTCATCTTGAAGACATTTTTTAAGCAGGAGGGAAGTGAAGAGTGTGCCTAATTGATTGCCAAAGGTAGTGATCCAAAGGAAAAACTTCTTGAAGGCTAAGAGTAATGAATTAGTAAGTCGGAGAGAAGACTATTGAAGAAATTGTCAAAGCAGAAGAGAAATCATCAAAAGAGGAGTGTCAAAACAAAATTGTAATCATCAAAGGAGTAAGCTTCATTGTCAGTTTTAGGTAGTAGAAGGATTGTCATGTTGTAATCATTTTTGAGTTTGTTCTCAGTTCAGGGAGTAGTTGCTTTCTTGGGTTGTAGCCCTAAAACAAAGTCAATAGGGAGTTATAGCTTCCTTGAGAGTGACCCTAAAACCTTTCTTTAGGGAATAGTAGCTTCCTTGGGTTGAAGCCCTAAAACAAAGTCAATAGGGAGTAGTAGCTTCCTTATGTTGTAGCCCTAAAACAAATTTGTAATCTTTTATTGAAGTGAGCTTCAAATATTGTGAGTTAATCCTTACTACAGTTTTTCCACGTATATCTAGTGTTATGTGTTGTTATGCATTGTGTTGATCTTTCATGTTTATGTTAAAGCTGTAAAGTTTAATTTTTAATCTTCTCTGGAGGATTTTAAGTTTGTTTGGATATTGATTCACCCCTCCCTCTCAGTATCTAGGTGTGTTCAACAATCACAAATCCCTAAATATACCAGTTCTATCTTCATGAAACTATATTTCTTGATGTTTATTGAGAGGAACCTCCTGCAACAATATAATGAAAATGCATGAAATAACATAAATATATAAATAGCAGAAACAAAAGGAATTTATTGATTGCAGGCCACTTCAAGGGGGTAACCTCCTTTGAGAAAGATCAATACAATAATTTGTAGATGCCTTCATTGGCCTTAACACATACTTATATACTAAGTCTAATCTAAACAACTATTACTTCCCATAAATGTGGGATAATACAATTTATTCACAAGATGACTTACAAAGCATATGCATCCAAAATTAATATACCAACAAAGTAAAGAGAAGGGTTAAACATAGGTTCCTAACATCCCCTCCCTCTTAGAAAAGCTTTGTCCTCAAAGATTAAGATGTGGAAATTGTTGTTGAATCTGAAGGAGTGGTTCCCATGTAGCATCCTCTAGTTGCATTCCATTCCACTGAATTAATACCTTTGTGATGGATCAAGAGTGAAGCTGACGAGTGCACCTATCGAGGATTGCCTCCAGCTCCAAAATGATGGATCCTTCATTATCTAGCTATGGTAAAATAATTTATGCTCTGATGTTGGTACCAAGAACTTTCTTTAGATGAGACATGAAATACTGGATGAACGAGGGAAGGAGGAAGCTCCAATTTATAAGAAACTAACCCAATCTTTTGAAGAACCTTATATGGTGCATAGAACTTTGGACCTAGCTTATGACGCCCTTTAATTTTTAGGGATGATTACTTCTATGGTTGTAGATGAAGAAAAACCATATCACCTGCTTGAAAAGTGCATTTAGAACGGTGCTGATCAGCTTGTTTCATTCAATTTCTTGCCATGTGAAGATTGTCCAACAAGATGTGAAGAATCTGATTCCAGGTTCAAAGAACCGTGTTGACTACCTGAATTGGTGAACTACTAGGGGTGTATGGAAGGAGCACTGGTAATGCCTGACCATAGACTGCTTCATATGGGGTCATTTTAGATGTAGTGTGGTAGGAGGCATTGTACCACCATTCAACAAGAGGGAGCCGCTTTGCCCATTGATGTTGTTCTAAGGTGAAGCAACAAAGATAAGTTTCCAAACATTTGTTGATAATTTTAGTTTGACCATCTATTTGTGGGTGATACCCTAAACTCATCTTCAGTTTGGTGCCAGTGTGTCAAAATAGTTCTGTCCAAAAATGACTAGTGAAAGTTGCATCATGATCTGAGATAATGGAAGAAGGGATGCCATGAAGACGGAAGATCTGGTCCATGAATATTTGTGTGACTGAGGAGGTGGTATAGGGATGGTTGAGGGCACAAAAATGACTATATTTGGAGAGGTGATCAACCACAACCAAGATCATTGTCTTCCCTCCAAATTTAGGGAGCCCCTCAATGAAATCCATAGAAATATTTGTCCAAATTTGTGTAGGGATGGGTAAGGGTTTGAGCAATCCAGGAAGGAGTGTCATTTCACCCTTGTTGCATTGGTAGGTATTACATGCAGCCACCATCTATTGAATTTCTCTTTTCATTCCCTTCCAAAAGAAGTTATGTCGTGCCCACTCATAAGTTTTGAGGAACCTAGAGTGCCCTACCCATGGAGAAGTATGGAGTTCATAGAAGATAGCCTGTTGAAGATCTGTGCTCTGGGGAAGCACCAGACGACCCTTATATCTCATAGAAGCACCATCCCAAGAGTAATGTGGTACATCAGAAGGGTTATTGGCCAACTATTGAATGATTTGAGATAATGAAGAGTCATTGACATATCCCTTCTAGACAGAATCCAACCAATTTGGAATAGGCATAGAAATAGCTGAAAGAGAAGCTTGGTCATCAAATGTGCAAGAAAGAGCATCTACCACAATATTGTCCTTACCCTTCTTGTAAGTGATCTCATAGTCATAACCCATGAGTTTGCTAACCCATTTATGTTGTGCTCAGGAGGAGACCCGTTGTTCCAAGAAATATTTCAGACTCTGGTGATTAGTCTTGATGCAGAAATGATTCCCTAGTAGGTATGGCCGCCCCTTCTGTACTGCATGCAAAATAGCCATCATTTCCTTCTCGTATATAGGGTCATCCCACAATAATGGGTTACACTTTTTGGCCAAACTTGACATTCAAATCAACATTTTGAACTAAATATTCACTTTCTGACACCTATAGTTGCTAAACCATTAGGAATTTGAAGATGATGCGAACTAGTGATTTGTGAGATTTTGTTTCTAGATTCTAAATATATATTTTTTAAAAAAAATTGGAGTTACATTGTAAATTTTTTTGTGTCTCCTTTGATAACTAGATTTTAATAGTAAACAACATTTTTTTAAAGTAATGTGTATTGGTGCAGTCATGGTAGGAGGGTTCACAAAATGAACTGTTCGGACTGTGCAGCAAGAGTAAACACAAGGGAAGCAACTCAAAGATAAAAAACAAATGCAAATTTAGTCATTCAGTATATCACATAATTCAAATATAGATTGGTCAGCAACATGTGGGCTTACAATTAGGGCTCACATGCCTAATTACATACATGCACAAGATAAAGCTTTGAAGCTCCTTCCCACAAAATCTAAACTATCAATCTTCTAAATCATGAGAACTATGCTAACTACTTTCCTAGGGCTCTATCACATCAATATATATCATCTCCAGACCAATAGATTCCTCTGCGTCGGCTAAGGAAGGTCACAAACTCTAATGAAGAGTTGTAATGTGTACACAGATAGGTCATACCTAAATGCATAGAACACTTCCTCAATTGAATGGAATAACATGCGGACCCTCAGGGAAGGTCTGCCACAAACCAAAGATGATCGAATGATATGTCATTAAGATTTGCAAGTCAAAGAATGCTCCGCAAGTCTTCTCCTTTAGCTAATTGTATGAGACTGTGAGGATGCTCTGCTCTAAGAAAACATTTGATCTTCTGATAGTGATATCTTTCCGGTAACACATCCAAATGCCATAAATTCTAAATATGGTGTATATGAATGAATGTAGATGCTACTTCCAAATCTGTAAGGTGTGAAATGCAACTATGGTAGAATACCGGACCAAAAGATGAAACTACTTTTGATTGAACTCCCTAGACTGAACTGGAAAAATGAAAGAAACAAACTAAACTACAAACAAACTCAAACGTAAATATTTTTGGTTGATACAAGATTGCTCTTGAACCAGGGATGCCCTTGCATCAGACATCCAGGGTTATTGAAAAAGTGAGTTCCTCACTTTGCTGGAGCTAAGGGAGAACCAAGATGGTCCACCTTAGCCTAAGAAATCCAAGATGAATATTCTTCCAGTCTACCTTTCCACTTCATAAGATATTCTTTGTATTGTCTTCCTCTAGTGTTGCATCCAACTCTGCTATCCAAAATGTCTTTGATCTGCTCTGATGCTTGGTGTGGTAATTGCTTCTTCAAGTCTTCTTCCATGCTATCACTGAACTCTACTTCATGATACTGATATAGGTCTACAATGTTGAAAATAGGTGAAATACCCAATGTCTCCGGTAGTTCCACTTCATATGCATTTCCTGAAACAAATTTTCTGAGCATCCTACAAGGTCCAAACTTCTTCATCTTCAACTTATTTTATGTCCCAACTGGAAATATTTCTTTTCTCAAGCACACCATCACTTCATCTCCCACTTCAAATTCCTTATGTTTTCTCTTATCATCTACCTTTTCCTTATACTTACTATTCATATCCTCTAAATGCTTCTTCACCTGATTATGCATTGTCTTCATATGATCTACAAATTCTTCTACCTCTACACTTCTCTTCTCTTCTCTTCTATACTGATATCTCTCAATTCTACAATTCCTCTAGGATTCACTCTGGTCACAATCTCAAAAGGTGTTCTTCTGGTACTCCTATTTACTAAATTATTGTATCCAAACTCTACTTGTGAAAGAATCAAATCCCAACTTCCAGCTTTCTCTCCAACCAAACATCTCAACAAGTTTCACAAACTCCTATTCACTACCTCTATCTATCCATCAGTCTATAGATGAAAAGTTGAACTAAACTTCAAATCTATCTTCATCTTCTTCCAAAGTGGCTGCCAAAAGTATCCAACAAACTTTGTGTCTCTGTCTGAAAATATACTCTTAGGTAATCCATGCATTCTCACAATCTCCTTGAAAAATAGGTCAGCTGCATGCACTGCATCAATTATCTTCTTACAAGGTATGAAATGAGCCATCTTTGAAAATCTGTCAACCACTACAAATATTAAATCATGTCCTCCTTGTGTCTTAGGCAATCCCATTAAAAAATCCATACTTATGTCTTCCCAAACTCTCTCTGGTACTGTCAAAGGTTTATACAATCTAGTATTTTGACTACTTCCTTTCGCAACTTGACAAACTCTACAACTCTACACAAATCTCTAAACATCCTTATGTATCTAAGGCCAAAAGTAGTTTTCACTCACCAAAGCCATTATCTTATCAATGCCAAAGTGTCCTGTCAATCCACCACTATGCTTCTCCTTGATCAAATTATCTCTCATTGAACTTCTAGGTATGCACAACTGATTTCTTTTCAACAACATATCTTCATGAATGAAATAATCCAACCACTTACTCCTATCTGTCACAACAGGTTCCTTACATTCTTTGCAAGGTTCTGCAAAATCAGTGTCTCCCTCATACATGTTCTTAAATTCATCAAAACCTAACACTTCAACTCTCATTTCTGTCAACAAGTTTCTTCTTCTAGTTAATGCATTAGCAACTTTGTTTGATTTTCCACTCCTATGCTTCAACACAAAAGTATAATCTGCATGAACTCTACCTACCTCACATGTCTCTAATTCAAATTACCTTGATTGTTCAAATATTGTAAAGTTTGATGATCTATATATAACACAAACTCCTTAGGAAACAAGTAATGTCTCCACTTCTTCAAGGATTGAATTATGGCATAGAACTCTTGACCATAAACTGAATATCTTCTCCTTGCATCATTTAACTTCTCACTAAAATATGCTACAAGTCTACCTTCTTGACTTAATACTGCTCCAATCGCATTTCCACTAGCATCATAATCTACTTGAAATACCTTATTGAAGTATGGTAATGCCAACATAGGTTGTTTTGTCACTTTCTACTTCAACAAATCAAAACTTTTGTGTACTCTAGATGTCCACTTAAAGTCTTTTCTGTCACCTCTCATTATCTCTATCATAGGGTTACAAACTAAACTAAAATTTCTGATGAACTTCCGGTAGAAACTAGCCAATCCATGAAATGATCTAACCTCTCCAATGCTCTCCAATGTAGGCCATTCAACAATTGCTTTCACTTTCTCAGGGTCCATCTTCAATCCTTCCATAGAAATCACAAATCCCAAATATACCAACTCTTCTTTCATAAAACTACACTTCTTGATGTTTATCAGCAATTTCTCTTCTCTCAATCTCTGCAAAACTTGTCTAATATGCCACAAATGTTCCTCCTTTGTCTTGCTAAAAATTAGAATATCATCCAAGTATACAGTAACAAACTTACCCAAGAATTTCTTCAGAACTTCATTCATCAATCTCATGAAAGTACTCGGTGCATTTGTCAATCCAAAATGCATCACTAAACACTCATACAGTCCTTCATTTGTCTTAAAAGTAGTTTTCCATTCATCTCCTTCTCTCATTTTGATCTGATGGTATCCACTCTTCAAGTCTATCTTTGTGAAATATCTTCTCCACTCAGACAATCCATGATATCATCCACCCTAGGTAAAGGAAATCTATACTTAACTATGATCTTGTTTATTGCTCTAGAGTCAGTACACATTCTCCATTCTCCATCTTTCTTAGGTGCAAGCAATGCAGGTACTACACAAGGACTCAAGCTTTTTCTGATCAAACATTTTCTCAACAACTCTTGTATATGTCTATTCAATTCTTCATTCTCTACCAGTATCATTCTATGTGCTTTGTTAGGAAAACTTGCTCCCGGTATAAGATCCATGTGATGATTGATACTCTTTATAGGTGGTAATCCTTCAGGTACATTATCTGATATGATGTCTTCATACTCTGTTAGCAACTCTCTTACCTCCTCTAGTTGTGTCTCTTCAGTCTCCTTCTTCAATGTTTCAGGCTTCTTAGGAATCAAGGCATAACACATATTCTCATGTCTCAAACCATCTAGAAATTTTCTTCCATCTACCAAATAGATTCTAGCATTTCCACATACTTCACTCTTAGGATCATCTTCTAAAGGAATCAAAGGAATTCTCTTTCCATTTGTTGTTATAGTGTATGTATTCTTTCTCTCATCATGTATAGTTTTTCTATCATACTACCAAGGTCTACCCAACAAGATATGACAAACATCCATAGGCATAATATCACACAAGACTTCATCATGATAAGATGAAATATGAAATTTCACCAAACATTATTCACTCACCATTACCTTATGATCATCCTGAATCTATGCTATCTGATAGGGCTTAGGGTGTTTCAATCTTTCCAACTTCAGCTTAGTCACCATCTCCTCTAAAACTAGGTTATCTAAACTACCACTATCAATTACAACTTTACAACACTTACCTCTTGATTTGTGTCTAGTTCTAAACAAGCTCTTCCTCTGTGGTGGTTCCTCATTTGTCTCTACTTGAAATAGTGCTCTTCTCATCACCAATGATTCTCCTTTCTTAGGTTTGCCAACTAAATAGGGTGATCCAATAGGTTCTTCAACATAGCTTGCTCTTCCACTATTTTCTATCCTCTTTCTTGTACTACCCTAATTACACTCAAATGTTCTATGTCCTTCACCTCCACACTTAAAAGAAGTTCCTTTGAATGTTCTCTTATCAAATCCTCTTTCTTCTCTTCTGTATCCTTCATTTTGATATGCACTAGGGTTTCCTCTCCGGTAAAAAAATTTGTCATCTCTCTAGTAAGCATTGGTATCTCTGTCATCCTTCTTTAACGGGCTGTCAAACTTGTTCTATTCTAGATATGATCTGTCTCCTCTGAAAAAATTCCTACCTCTTTGAAATTTACCTCCCCTACCTCTCTGTCTCTGATCAAACTTCTTATTTAGTTTCTCTTCAACTTTTAGTGCAAATTGATATGCTTCCTCCAAAGATGTCATCCTCACCAAGCTTAACTCTTCTTGAATGTTCAATCTTAGTCCATTGATGTATCTAGCCACTTTCTCTTTGCTTTCTTCACTATGTCCTATTCTTATGATCATCTTATGCAATTCTTCAGTATACTCCTTCATAGATTTCTCCATTTGTCTCAGGTTTTGCAATCTCTTCAACAACTCCAACTCATAGTCAATAGGTATAAACTGACTCTTCAACTTTGTCACCATCTGGTCCCACTTTGTAATCCTTTCTTTCCCTTTCCTATTTCTTTCCAACTAAACTTCTTTCCACCATATAGCAACATGTCCTTTCAACTTTATCTTTGCAAATTTCACCTTCTCTAGATCTTCAATTTCCTCATATTCAAAGTATTCTTCCATGTCATTTATCCAGTCAATCAATTCTTCAGGCTTCAAATTACCAGTATAGTTTAGCAAATCAACTCTAGTTCTCTTTCCAATCTTTGAAATAACTCGCAACATCTTTACTTGATCTGATTATTCTTCTTCATCACCTCCTAGGGTCACACCAATTTGTTCAACAGATTGAAATTCTTCATCATCGCTTTCAACATTAGGTCTCAGTGTTAATCCTCTTTGCCTATCTTCTTCAACAACATCCAAACATATTCACATTATTTTCATGGTCTCCATCATCTCATCCATTCTACTAGCCATTTTTCCAACAGCAACAACTCTCCTTGGCAGCATTCTTCCTAGGATCAAGTGCAAACTACCTCAAGTTTGGCGATTCGGCTACAAGGTGACAACTGCCTCTCAATTGGTGATCGTTTGCAACACAAGTAACTTGCCTTAATTTAGAGATCTGTCCACAACAAAATCTTATGGAATTCCTTCACCAACTTTGCTCAATTCACTCTATTTTCTCCCAAAGATTCAAACTTTCACTCTGATACCACTTGGTATAGTCACAGTAGGAGGGTTCATAGAATGAACTATCCGGACTGTGTAGCAAGAGTAAACATGATGGAAAAAACTCAAAGATACAAAGCAAATGTAGATTCAGTCATTTAGTATATCACAAAATTCAAATACAGATTGGCCAGCAACATGCGGGCTTACAATTAGGGCTCATAGGCCTGATTACATACATGCACAAGATAAAGGTTTGAAGCTCCTTCCCACAAAATCTAAACTATCAATCTTCTAAATCATGAGAGCTATGCTAACTACTTTCCTAGGGATCTATTACATCAATATAAATCATCTCCAGACCATTAGATTCCTCTGCGTTGGCTAAGTAAGGTCACAAACTCCAATGAAGAGCTGTAACGTGTACACAAATAGGTCAGACCTAAATGCATAGAACACTTCCTCAATTGAATGGAATAATGTGCGGACCCTCGAGGAAGGTCGGCCACGAACCAAAGATCATCAAATGATATATCATTGAGATCCGTGAGTCAAAGAATGCTCCAAGTCTTTTCCTTCAGCTGATTGTCTGAGACTGTTAGGATGCTCTACTATGAGAAAATAGTTGATCTTCTGATAGCGATATCTTTTCGGTAACTAATCCAAATGCTCTAAATTTTGGATATGATGTAGATGAATGAATGTAGATGCGACTTCCAAATCCACAAGGTGTGAAATGCAACTGTGGTAGAATACCAGACCAAAAGTTGAAACTGCTTCTGACTGAACTACCTGGACTAAAATGGAAAAATGAAAGAAATAAACTGAAATGCAAATGTCTTTGGTTGATGCAAGATTGCTCTTGAACCAGGGATGCTCTTGCATCATGTATTCTGTAGCACATAACTTTTTTTCTACAAAGGATTAAATTTTGATTCTTTTGAATTTAGATTGGTAACACTAATATATAGGGCATGCATTTGGTTTCATAATGCTTTATTGAATATTTTATTTAAATTAAGTTTTGAAGTCAAACCAATTATAATTTAGACATAGGCGTATTCTATAAAAAAAAAATTCTGTATGTATTGAAATTCAATTTTTCTTTTTTTGTTGAAACAAGGACATCAATACCTAGGGCATAGATATTTTTTAGAATTTTTTTTCACTAATTTACTAATTTTCCATGTGTGTAGACCATAGAACTTGATGTTCGGTGAAAAACCTACATTCACAAGAAATAAAATATAAATATAATAATCAAATTAAATATATTTAAATTTATACTTTTTGGGAAGCTTATAATAAGGACTACATACTTACAAATTTTAAATGAATTCATTTGATCCCTCAAAAGGTAAATCAAAGTGGTTTTTTATCAGTATTTTGATAGGTGTAGAGGAGACTCCATTATAGGTATGGTTTAAAACTAGCGGGGTTCTATCCAAGGGGGCTTGAATCTAAGGGGGTTTGATCAAACCCTCTTTAATTAAAATCGTTTAAATGGAACCTTTCAAGCCTTAAATCATTATATTTTCTAAAAATATGTGATTTTAGCAAAAATTAGGATGTCCCAGAAAGTGTAACCCATTATTGTGGTAGCACCCTGTAGAGAGTACTAAATTCTTGCCAAAAAGGGCTTTGTTGGTGAACACAATGGGATGTTCATCTTGATGGAGAAAAGCACCAAGTCCATTGCCACAAGCATCACTCTCAATATTGAAGGTCTTGGAAAAATCTGGCATAGATAGAACAGGTGTAGTACACATAGCTTGTTTCAGTTTTTCAAATGCACACTCAGCAACATGTGTCCATGTAAAAGCATCCTTTTTCAACATAGTTTTTAATAGAGCTGTAATCTTCCCATAATCCTTGATAAACTTGTGATAGTAGCCAATCAGTCCCAAAACCATGGAGGCTCTTGAGTGTCTGACGATGCAGCTAATTTTTCATGGCATCTATTTTTGCAAGATCCACCGAACGCCTTGGGCTGAAACAATATGCCCAAGATACTCCACTTCTTCCTAGCCAAAAACACTTTTAGACTATTTTGCACAGAGATGATGATTAGAGAGAAGTTGCAGTATGAGATCTAGATGTTACAGATGCTTAGCCCCATGTTTTACTATAGATGAGGATATCATCGAAGAAGACCAGAATGAATTTCTGCAAGTAGGGCCAGAATATTTTATTCATCAATGCCTGGAATGTTGAAGGAGAATTAGTGAGGCCAAGGGCATGACTAAAAACTCATAGTGGCCATCATGTGTGCAGAAAGCTATTTTAGGGATATCATCCTCATGAAGTTGAATTTGGTGATACTCAGAACGAAGATCCAACTTGGAGAAAAAATGAGCGCCATGAAGCTCATCAATAATAGGAATCAGAAACTTATCCTTGATTGTGATATGATTAAGTGCTCAAAAGTCAATGCAGAGGCACCATGACCCATCCTTTTCCTAGACAAGAAGGATTGGTGAAGAAAAGGAACTGGTACTAGGGTGAATAATACCTTGCTTCAGTAAGTCTCAAACAAGCATCCCAATCATGTCTTTTGGTGAAATGGGTAGCGGCAGGGCCTAATGTTGGGAGGAATACTTCTAAGAAGGAGCTAAATGTAGTGGTCCTCTAGTCGTGAAGGTGTTAATCCTATTGGTTCAGCAAAGTCACATTAATACATATCAAAAATTCATTGTAGATCCAAAGGAGTAGTGAAGACCACTGATGGTTGCATCTGAATGGAATGGAGCTGAGTGATGACACCATGTGAATTCTTCTTAAGAAGCTTTTCCATGTGATGTGAACTTATGATGCTGATAGACCCTAGTTGTAAGCCCTTCAATGTGTGTTTTTTTCCCATTGTTTGAAAACTGCATCCAAAGTTCAACAAAATACCATAAGATGGGTTCAAGTGTGTGTAACCATTGAGCACCCAAAACCACATCACATCCACCTAAGGGCAAGGAAAACATGTCTAAGCACAGGTTATAATCTCAAATAGAGATACGCACATTGCGACATTTCCCTTTGCAAGTTAATGCGCCCCCATTGGCAATCATGACTTCAAAGCTAGAGCAAGGATGGACAAAACAATCAGCCTATTTGGTGATCCGAGGGTCAATGAAGTTATGAGTGCTACCAAAATCAATGAGTATTATAAGAGGGAGCTTCTTGAAGTAACCCTTGACCCGCATGGTTTGTGGGATGGTGACTCTTGCTAAAGCATGGAGAGAGATCTCTAGGTGGTCTTCCTGACAAGTAGCATCAATAGGCAGCTGCTAACTTTTGACCTGGTCGTCTACTGTATCCTGAGCATCTTCATAAACTTTAGTTGCAGGTGGAGAATCCACATCCAAGAGATAGAGCTTTTGCTCAACACATCTATGTCCTCGAGTGAATTTCTCATCACAATTATAACAAAGCCCTTTTTCTCTATGTGACCACATCTCTGCTTCAGTCAAATGCTTGATAGGAGTTGTTCTAGGAGCTGGCGTGATTGGAGGTCTTTGGGAAACCATATTTCTGAATGGAACAAAATTAGATTTGGAGCATTGTTGAGCTGTGATCTTGTCGTCCGCCAACTTAGCCAACCCTAGGGCTTCCATCATTGTGTTGGGATAGAACATTTTAGCCTTAGATTGGATTGTATCCTTCAAACCACTAACAAAACAACTCTTGAAGAATTCATCAAATAATCCCTCTGTGTGGTTGGCCAGTTTTTCAAATTCTGTCTGATATTGCCTTGCAGTGCCTATTTGGCAAAGTTTAGTGAGTGCTCTTATGAAGTCATCAAAAGCACTAGGGCCAAATCATTGTAAAATGAGTTTACAAAAATATGTCCATTTTGGTTCTTCACGAGCCTTGATGTACCAATGGAACCATTGAAGGGCTTCATGTTCCAAATGAAAGGATACAAGTGGGACTTTGTTGACATCAAAAGTATTATGTAGACTGAAATATTGTTCTACCTGGTATATCCATCTAGTCAGATCATCACCATTGAAGTGAGGAAAATCAAGCTTCGGCCCACACAAATTGCTGGAAGAAGAGAACCCAGTGTCTACAGAAGACTTTGTTTGTCATCTATTGTTCATGGTTGAATGCTGAAGATTAAGGCCGAGAATTTTTTTCATCCAAATCTTGGAGTTTGGTCTTAAGGGCTACAAGTTCATCCTCCATGTTTTTTGATCCTATGTGGGTGACAACCATAACTAGGAGTTTTTTTTTTCAAGAATGGGTAGAAAAATAAAAACAAAAACTTTTTTAGTAAAGGAAAATTTGAATTTGGGAAAAACTCTGATGGGTAATTGGGGTTTGACTAGGTTTTAGACACTTTCTAGGGAAAGGGAAGTAGAAAATGGGGATTTCAAAAGTGGGGTGAAAGAATGGGAAAATTTGTCCAAGAGGGACAAAGGAGTAGAAATATGAAATGAACACTGTGGTAAAATTTGAAGACTATTGGGTGAGAATCGAAGAAGTTATGGCAAACCCTAAAAATAGACAAATGTGGGATTTCTGGCTTCGATAAGTGGAATTTGAGATAGGGTCCTCAAGGAAGGAAATATGCAAAATGAAATTTTAGGGGTTCCAATTAATTTTGAGAGGAAACATAGCTAAAAAAAGGAAGATATAGAAAAAAAATTGAAACGATCTGCCAACTACTCTGTACGGATTCAATATGTGATTCGTCAGCTGTCCATAGATATGGACCCCAAGTATGTTTAGCTTCCTAAAGGTTTAGGGGAGTCACTTGGCCACCAATGTTGTCTAACGGCTTGTGTATTGGGGTAGTACCCCTCACTCCATGGCTTAGGTAAAACTGATAACCGCTTTACCACAAATGACATCTCTTGGTTTACCTCAAGAATGGGAACTAGTCAATCAGGTAGGGGCTGTTGCCATTTTCACTGGCAGGTCCTCTCAATGGGCCAGCTACTTTGGGGTTCCTATGGTACTCCTCCAATGAGTTTTAGGGCTATATGCCTAGGCACTTCCCACAATTAAGTGGATAGGGATATTCTCTGATCCGAACTTGCAATTGAAATAAACAATGTAGATGCGAAAAAGAAAGAACTACTACAATAATCACAGCACCTAGAGGCCACTATGGAAAAATTTTTTGACAAAAATTCCACCCAACGAGCCCAAGAAAGTGCTCTGATACTAGATTAGAGGAACCTCCTGCAACAATATAATGAAAATGGACAAAATAACAGAAATATATAAATAGCAGAAATATAGAAGGAATTTATTGATCGCAAGCCACTTCGAGGGGGCAACCTCCTTTGAGCAAGCTCAATACAATAATTCATGGATGCCTTCATTGGCCTCAACATGTACTTATATACTAAGTCTAATCTAAACAACTATTACTTCCCATGAATGTGGGATAATACAATATACTCATGGGATGACTTATAAAGCATATTTGTCTAAAAGTAATATACTAACAAAGTAAAGAGAAGGGTTAAACATGGGTTTCTAACATTTATCAACAATTTCTTTGTCTTAGCCTCTAAAATACTTGTCTAATATGTCGCAAATGTTCTTCCTTAGTTCTACTAAAAATTAGAATAACATCCAAATAGACAATAACAAACTTACCCAAGAATTTCTTTAGTACCTCATTCATCAACCTCATGAAAGTACTTGGCACATAGTTAATCCAAAAGGCATGACTAGCCAGTCATACAATCCTTTGTTTGTCTTGAATGTAGTTTTCCATTCATCTCCTTATTTGATTCTAATCTGATGGTATCCACTCTTTAGGTCGATCTTTGTGAAATATTTTTCTCTACTCAAATAATCCATAATGTCATCCATCCTTGGTAATGGAAATCTATACTTGACTGTTATCTTATTGATTGCTCTTGAATTGGTACATATCCTCCACCATATTTCTTCAATGCTAACACTGCTAGTACCATACATGGGCTTAAACATTTTCTAATCAATCCCTTCCTCAACAGCTCTACATTTCTTGTTGGTGTCATCCTATGTGCCACTTTGTTTGGAAAACTAGCTCTAGGTATGAGATCCATATGATTACTGATACTCTGCATTGGTTGCAATCCTTCTAGCACATTTTCTGATACAATATCTTGGTATTCTGTCAACAATTTTGCTACTTCTATGATTGTTCTTCTCCTTTTGCGGTAGTGACTTTTACACTTTGGGTATTGTGCTTCTTTGGAATCAATACAAAACACATGTTCTCATGTCTCAATCCATCCAAAAATTTCCTTCCATCTACCAAGAAGATTCTAGCATTGCTGCATACTTCACTCTTGTTCTCTTCTTCCAAAGGTATCAAGATGTATTTTCCCATTTGATGTCATAGTATAGGTATTCTTCCTCCCATCATGTATTTCCTTTCTATCATATTGTCATTGTCTTCCTAAAAATATATGGCATACATCCATCAACATAATATCACACAATACTTCACCATTATAAGATCCTATATGAAATTTTACCAAACATTGTTCACTCACCAGTATCTTGTGATCATCTTGAATCAATGCTATCTTGTAGGGTTTTGGATGTTCCAACCTCTTTAGATTTAGCTTCCTTACCATCTCTTCTGAAACAAAGTTTTCAGTACTACCAAGTTGTCAATGATAACTTTTCAACATTGACCTCCTGATTTGCATCTTGTCTGAAACAAACTTTTCCTTTGTGGTGACTCCTCAGTTGTTTCTTCTTGTAACAAAGCTCTCCTCATGACCAATGAATCACCCTTCTCTAGTTTCCCTACTGAGATTGGTGATCCAACCAGTTCTTCCTCCACATATGTTTCCCTTGCACTATTCTCTATCCTTTTGTTAGTACTCCCTTGATGACATTCAAATGTTTAGTGTCCTTCACCTACACACTTGAAATAGGTTCATTTGAATGATCTCTTGTCAAATCCTCTTTTAACTCTCTAGTATCCTTCATTGTGGTAAGAATTATGACTTCCTCTATTGTTGCAGTAGAAACTCTTGTCATCTCTCCCTCAATGATATGAATAGTTATCTCCTTCCTCTTTACAGTATGAGCTACTTTCCTTATTATGCTTTGCATATGATCTTCCTTCTCTGTATTGGGTCCTACCTTTCTAAAATATACGTCCTCTACCTCTCTATCTATGGTCAAATTGCTTGTTCAACTTCTATTTAACCTTCAACACAAATTGATATGCTTCTTCCACTGTTGTCATCCTTACCAAGCTTAATTCTTCTTAAATGTTGTTTCTCGGTCAATTTATGTACAACACAACTTTCTCCTTGCTAGCTTCACTATGCCTAGTCCTAATAATCATCTTGTGAAATTCTTTAGTGTACTCTTTCACTGTCTTTTCTTTTTTCCTTAGGTTTTGCAATCTATTCAACAATTCTAGCTCATAGTCAGTAGGTATGAATTGATTCTTCAATGTTGTCACCATTATATCCCATTTAATGATTTTCTCCTTTCCCCTCCTATTCCTATCCAACTAAACTTCTTTCCACCAAATAGAAACATGTTCTTTCAACTTAGCTTTTGTAAATCCACTATTTATGAATCTTTAATTTCTTCATACTCAAAGTATTCCTATGTGTCATTTATCTAGTAAATCAACTCCCCAGGGTTCAAATTACTCACATAATTTGAAATCTCAATTCTAGGTCTCTTACCAATCTTAGAAATAGCTTTCAACATCTTTACCTAATTTGACTCTTCTTCCTCTATTTTTTCTTCATTTTGGTTGGTATCTTGAACTCCTAATTCATCATCATCACTTTCATCCTTATGTCTAGGGTTTAGACCTCTCTTTCTATCCTCTTCTACCACATCCAATATAACTTTCATTATTCTCATCATATCTATCATTTTTTCCATTCTTCTAGAAACATTGGCCATAATAGGCATCCTCCTCTGTGGTAACTCTTCCTTGGATTTGGTGTAATTTCCTCAATTCAACGATCTAACTACAAGGTTCAGTTACCTCACAATTGATGCTCTATTGAAAAACACTTGCAGGTTCCCTTAGGTCAGTGATTTATTCACCTTAAGATCTGTTAGAATGCCTTCTCCACCAAAGGATTCAAAAACTTCACTCTGATACCACTTGGTACAGTCATTGATGGAGGGTCCAAGAATAGGACTGTCCAGCCATGCAACCTTAGAGTAAACACAACAGAAAACACAAAGAATGGAGCAACAATTGGAAATTGATTGATTCAATATCATAAATAGTTACAATCTTTATATGCTAGTAATATGCAGACTACAATAAGCTCATAGGCATGTCCTTTGGCTTGTTAAATTTTACATGAAATATATAGCTTTGAAGTGCTACTTCGCAATCCAAATTCCTAACTTCTTAGATAATCTATATAACTTACTAACTCTTAACTCTATTTCATTATAATGCATCTAGTGAATAATTATATAGCAATTTTGGTTTCAAGGAATGATCCATGTCAACCTTAAGGATTTCAAAGTTTGATGATTGATGAAATGTGTAGGTCAACCTAATTCCAATGGTGAAGCCTCCAATGTTGATCCTTGGTTATAGTTGAAGGTTCCTTTGGTCCCATAATGCCTTGTTAGATGTTCCATTAGGTGTTACAGGTCATGAGAAGGTGTCACAACTCCATATGCTATGTTGAATGTTGAATGCTTTGAATAATGTATACTGGTGAAGCTTCTAAAAATGACATCTTCCTATACATTATTGCAAATCTCCTAAATTGTAGATATGATGTAGATTAACTATTGTAGAGTCTTAATCATGTACCACAAATTATGCAGTGGTCATGCAGTTGAATGTGGTGCAATCTACTAAGACTAAACTGATTGAAATGCAAGAAAAGAAAAGAAACAAAATGTATTTTGTCAATGCAAGATTGACTTTTAACCTGGGATGCTCTTGCATCACAAAGTAGCTTCAATGTGAGTCTTCCAAGTCTCTATATGATTCTCCTTGTGTAACTGACACATAAACAACAAATGATGCCATGTGTAATCTAACTAGAGTGACCCATTTTTCTTCTATTATTATTTAATTTCCTTTTTTTCTTCCACATCTCTTTTCCCATACTTCTCTCATGTCATCCTTTTACCTTTTCTCACTTTTGTTCTTATTTATTTTTAATTACATTTCAAGTTTCAACTTAGAATGATAGAGTTCACTAGTGACATCCCTAGTTTATGAACCAAAACAACTAAGGAGTTGCCTAAACCTTTATCCTTACATACACTAGTAATGTCACACATTCTCTTCCTCGTATAACATGCATTATCACTTTATCTTCTACTGCACACTAATTATTTGCATGATGTGTTCATTGATTTAGTCACTTAGCCTTGGATATTTAAGATCTCTATGCTTCCATTATTGATGCAGGAGCATCTAGTGGTGTAAAGGGAATATTGCATCACCCAAAAAAATGATTTTCTTTTCTATTTCTTTCAAATATGGAAATTTTGGATACCCATTTGCTTGAATAATCATTCAAAACCTTCAAAGTTTCCAAAAAGGCCAAGAATACCACAACTTACTATTTTTAGTAACCCTATATCAGAGAAGTGGTTAATCCCAAAATTTTCCCCAAAGCTTTGGAATAGTCAAATAAGAATTCTTGGTAAATTTTAGCTCAAGGTCATGTCTGGATTTCAAGATATTAAAGATTTCATCCAAGGAAGTCTCAAGTTCAAAATTGAAGGCCTTAGATGCCCTAAAAAGGGCTGAAAGTTGCTGATCCTATAGATCTGATGAAAGCATGGCATAGATCTCTTCACAAGCTTTCCAATGGTATATAATAATTAAAAATCCAACAAACAGATCAAAAGTTATGGCTCCCGAAAGTTGCACTATCCAGTTTTCCAATTTTAAAATTTTAAAATTCTTCTTAGGTGGTAAAATGGACAATTGGGTTCATTTTGGTGCCCAAATGGAAGTTACACATTTCAAAGCAAGCCAACATTGGGGAAATTACACTAACTAGTTCCAACTTGTATTTAAAGCCTATCTTGGGATAGTTCCGAGGGTGGTCAAAGGAAGTGATTGGAAAGTCCTGTTCATGCGAATCAGGAGGTCGGATAGAAATCAGAAGGCTCTACAAGTCATATATTTCTATTGTAAGACAACCCATATTGATGTAATAAGCAAGCATATGACCCTAAAAATTGTACTCCAAATTTGTAGCCTTTGATAAGCAAGTTTAATGAAGAAATTATGAATCAGTTTGCAAATTGTTTAACTAATCTTTCTTGAGATCTTATTCTTGTCTATTTGAAATCTATAAATTGTTTTGTATGTTTTTTGGGTGGAGTCCACCCTCATCAATTATAGCCTTTACATTCATGTGGCCTTTACAGCTACCTCATGCTAGGTATACTTCCCATGATCTAAACTATCTATGCTATTTCCCCTTCTATATCTCAAATACCAAAATATCATTAGTGACCCTATAAATTTATAGGTGGACCACCTCTCCCCTCTTTTCTCATCTAATATTAAGTATCATTAAGCATGTTGATGTATGTACTCCTAGTTGGAGGCACTATCCAAATCTATGGGGGGTGTCTAATAAAATAAATGTCTGAAATTGCTCTTCTAATCCTTGGTGATGAGCCCTTACATCCTACTAGTTGCATGTGATTAGGCTATAGGGGTGGAATCAAAAATAAAAATAAAAGCACCCAATCCTTAGAGATGATATTCAAATCCAAATAAAAGTAAGTCAAGAAAATTTTAAATTAAAGTAAAAAAGTGGAAAGAAATTCTATAGAAAATATAAAGAAAAAACACTAAATCACTCTACTAGGTTGATATGTTTCCCCTTCTTATTCTTCCTTGCTATTTCAATCCACTTATAAGTCATTCTAGGTTGAAATTTTGAGCTAGGGTGTCTTCTTTTCCTATTCTTCTATAACTCATGACCTAATATTAGACCAATACTTTAGAATATTCAATCCATCCATTCATCTCCCAATTCTCCTTATACACTTCTTTTTCTCTTAAATTCCTTGACCATATTAATTAGATCATTGAACATTTCATTGCAAGCCCTTTTACCACATTGTCTTTAATTACACTACTCTCCTACTACATTACACTACCACCATTATAACATTTCCATATCCTTCACATTGATTCCATTAAACATCACACCATCCATAAAGAAGTTGGACTAAAACAAACTTCTTGGCTATCATGGTGCATAAACTTAGAATTGCATTATGAAACCTACTTATTTATGTTGTGACCCTTGTTTGTATTTGTGATCCTTTCTCTTCTTCCTGACTTATTCCTTTATCTATATCGTTCTTTTCTCTCTACTTCCCATTATATATTAAGCTCACCTTTACTTTGAAACTTTCCTCTTCCTTTTTCATATCCCCTATTTTTTATCACTTCTTTGTCTTTTGCCCTCTATTTCTTTTCACATATTTTGGTTTCCTTTTCTACTTGCCTTGTTCCCACCTTGTCTTTTTCTTATTCCTCCTAGTTTGTGTCTTTCTCTCTTTCTTTCTTGATTGTATCTCTTGTACTATGTTGATGGAGAATGATTATCCATTCTTTAGTTACTACTATATACTCTTAAGTTTGACTCCATCCACATAGGTTAGTGGTATTGATCAATAAATTTATTTACTCTGATATTTTTTCTGATTGTTTTATGTGTTCTAGCTCTTATGATTGCTTGATATCACCTTTTATCATATGTGACCTTTCTTTTCTATTTCCATTTTGGAAGCATTCCCTTCTTATTGTCATTTATTTTCTCTAAATCCCCTCTTCCACATTAGCTAGTCCCTCTTTCCTCCTTATACTATACTTACCTTTTTGATTTACCTCCTTAGCCATTCTAATATCATGTTGACTTCCCTATTACTCCTTTCTATTGACCATATGCACTTGGGTGTCATTGGCCTAGTTTCTTCCCCTTATGATTCCTCTTCCTCTTCTTAGAAGCATGATATTGGTGTCCCACTCTCCTCAATTCTCTCCCAATAATTCTCATCATGGGATCTTTCTCTTCTTTTCCTCATATCTTTCTTATCCGACTTAGTAGAGAAGAGTATAATAAGTATATATCCCACGTATTCTACAAATACATTATGGTTTTACTTTGTCTTTGCATGAAAATGGCTATTGAACTATAAATATGTCATCGAGGTGTAGGATCCTTAGTACTTCTACAAAAGCCTCATCGAGAGACTCACCATTCCAATACTTAATTACTAAACACCCAAGATATCTCCATCCTCACCCAAATCCATCTAGAAAAATTGGTATACCCTTGACCATCTCATGCCAACTAAACTCTAATTTTAATACCATAATATCTAACAGCATATCTCTAAGGAAAATTATCATCATACTCAACTAGAAGATTATCCCTAAATCATAACCAATCCTCCCACTACATATACAAGAAAAACATGTACCCCAATAACTTCCTATGACTCCATGATTTATATATTAACATTAGAAGATTATTTGTCTCCAACTAACAAATCTTCTTAAAAACAACCATATCATTCTAAGACTCCACTTGAGATCTAAAGTCCAGCATGGCATAATAATATGTCACTACCAAATCTCTCATTGAAATTGATCCATATATACCCACAACATCATGATAAACCTATGACAAATTCTCAAATAGAACCATGTCATTCCAAAACTATAATTGTGTGAACAAGAGCTTCTCATAGCATTATGATTGCCATCTTGAAAATAAGAAGACAATCTATCACAACCAACTATGTTCCTACAAAAATCCTACTAAATCATGATCTAGAGCCACTCATGTTAGCATATTTCATGTTCTAAAAGAGCCTTGAAGACCATATTTCTTTGACTAGTAGATCCATATTTAACAATGTTGTCATTGTCAAAACTCCCACTAAAGAGTAATTTGGAAATTCCCATGGAAAATTGGTTCATGTCCTCAAAACCTTGAGAATAGTCACTAAGGTCTCATTATAGTGATGAATTAGAAAATTATTTCAAGTGACTTGATGTATTGATGAGGTGCAAGTCACTTCAAGTGTCATTGGGGCAACATCTTCCTATCACTTCTTCCAAAAAACATGAGATATCACTATGGTGATGTTTTGAGGTCTCCCCAAATATAAAAGTGTTTCTATGGCAATGCCTAGGGGTATCCCCATCCTTGAAAGTGTCACCTAGGTGATAGATAACTCAAGCATCTCACATTGAAACTTCTGGGAGCTATAATTTTCATGTACAAACTCAAAATTGAGCACTATTTTTTTTAAACTGAATGTTTTTGAGATGGATACAAATATGCAATCTAGAATTATCCAAGAGAACTAGGTGATAGTTATTTTTAGTTCAATATTAAGCTTACTTAAATTTAGATCTCGATCTTTAATCATATGTATAAATTATAATGTGAGGTCTCTTTATAACATATATTTATAATCCTCTTTTACATCAAGAAAAACATAGAAAACATTAATAAAATTATTATTCCTAATAATGAAGTATTAAATTAATAATTACTATGTATTTCATAAATCATCACTCCTATATTACCTTTTCTTCGTCTAGTAGGTGGAAATGGGAAGGAATTCCAAAGTAAAAAGTGATATACCCAAAATTTATAATAATTTAATGATATTAATTATGTTCTCAAGAAATAAAGGCCATATCATAATTTATTCTATGCCTTCAATAGCTTTGTAAATTAATTTGTCAAAATTAAATCTATAACATCTTATAAAACTACTCTTTTTACTAGCTTAGTAAAAATATTGTACTTTGTAAATGATATATTATTTTTCTAGGTTTCTCTTTGATGCCAAATATAATGCTAATTTTTCCTAGATTATTAAAATTAAAAGGATTAAAGCTATCAAAGTTAATTTTTAATATTTTAGTAGATTTAATATAGTTAATAATTTAGAATATGCAATAATATTAAAATAGATGTAAATAGCCAATGTAAACCACATCGTATGGTAATTTGGTAATAATTAGAAAGTAAATAATTAACATAGTAAATGATGTAGGAGCATCCCTGGTTCAAGAGCAATCTTGCATCAACCAAAAAAACATTTGCATTTTAGTTCTTTCATTTTCTAGTTTTAGTTCAGGCAATTCAGTCAGAAGTAGTTTTCAACTTGTGCTCCGGTTTTGGCATTTCACATATTGTGGATCTGGAATTAGCATCTACTTCCATTCATCTACATCATATCAAGAATTTAGAGCATTTAGATTAGTTACCAGAAAGTTATTGCTATCAAAAGATTGACTATTTTCTCAGAACAAAGCATCCTGGCAATCTCAAATAATCAACTAAAGGAGAAGGCTTGCGGATCATTCCTTGACTTGTGGATCCTAATGACACATCATTCAATGACCCTTGGTTCATGGCCGACCTTCCCCAGAGATCCGCACATTGTTCCATTCATTTTAGGAAGTGTTCTATGCATTTAGGTCCGACCTATCTATGAACACATTACAGCTCTTCATTGGAGTTTGTGACCTTCCTTGGCCAACGCAGAGGAATCTACGGGTCTGGAAATAATATATATTGATGTAATAGATCCTTAGGAAAGTAGTTAGCATTTTTTATTCATAATCCTTAGTTAAATTTTGTGTGAAGGAGCTTTAAAGTTGTATCTTGCGCATGTATGTAATCAGACCTTTGAGCCCAGTTGTAAGCCCGCATGTTGCCGACCAGATTATATTTGAATTCTTTGATATACTGAATGATTGAATCTACATTTGCTTTATTTCTTTGAGTTGTTTTTGTTGTGTTTACTCTTGATGCACGATCCAGACAGTTCATTCTATGAACCCTCCTACCATGACTGCACCAAGTGGTATCAGAGCAAAAGTTTGATTCTTTGGAGTGAATTGGAGAAGGGGATTCTGTAAGATCTTGTTGTAAGCAGATCACTGATCTAAGGTAGGTTACTTGTTAGAAACCAATTGCTAATTGAGAGGCAGTTTTTGCTTGTAGCTTGATCACCGACTTGAGACAGTTTGCACCTGATCCTAGGAAGATGTCACTACAAAGAGTTCCTCCTGTTGGTACAATGGCTAATAGAATGGATGAGAACAATGTGAATTTGTTTGGATGCTATTGAGGAAGATAGGTGAAGAGGATTGACACCAAGACCTAATGTTGAAACTGATGATGAAGAAGAATTTCAATATGTCGAACAAATTGGCAAAACCCTAGAAGGTCATGAAGAAGAAGAATCAGATCAAGGAAAGATGTTGCGAGCTATTTCAAATATTGGAAAAATACCTAGAGTGGATGTGCCGAACTATCCTGGTAATTTGAATCCGGAAGAGTTGATTGATTGGATAAATGACATGGAAGAATACTTTGAATATGAGGAAATTGAAGATTTGAAGAAAGTGAAATTTGCAAAGACAAAGTTGAAAGGATATGCTGCTATATGGTGGAAAGAAGTTCAGTTGGAAAGGAATAGGAGAGGAAAAGAAAAGATTACAAAGTGAGACTGGATGGTGACAAAGTTGAAGAATCAATTTATACTTGTTGACTATTAGTTAGAGTTGTTGAAAAGATTGCAAAACCTGAGATAGAAGGAGAAATCTGTGAAGGAATACACTAAAGAATTTCATAAGATGATCATAAGAATAGGACATAGTGAAGCAAGCAAGGAGAAAGTGGCTAGATACATCAATGGACTAAGATTGAACATTTAGGAAGAACTAAGCTTGGTAAGGATGACATCTTTGGAAGAAGCATATGAATTTGCCTTGAAAGTTGAAGAGAAGCTAAATAAGAAGCATGATCAAAGATAGAGAGGTAGAGGAGGTAAATTTAAGAGAGGAAGAATGTTTTCTAGATATGATAGATCATTTGTGGAGCAGAACAAATTTGATAGCCTAGTTAGGAAGGATGACAGAGATAACAATGCTTACCAGAGAGGAAACCCTAGTGCATACCTGAATGAAGGATATAGAGGAGAAGGTAGAGGATTTGATAAGAAGACATTCAAAGGTACTTGTTTTGAGTGTGGTGGTGAAGGACATAGAGCATTTGAGTGTAATCAAGGTAGTACAAGAAAGAAGACATAAAATAGTGGAAGAGCACCCTATGTTGAAGAAGAACCTGTTGAATCACCTTGTTTAGTTGGTAATTCAGAGAAAGGAGAATCACTTGTGATGAGGAGAGAACTATTTCAAATAGAGGCAAATAAGAAACCATCACAAATGAAAAGTTTGTTTCAAACCAGATGCAAATCAGGAGGTAAGTGTTGTAAAGTTGTGATTGATAGTGGTAGTTCAGATAACCTAGTTTTAGAGGAGATGGTGACTAAGCTGAAGTTGGAAAGATTGAAACACCCTAAGCCTTATTAGATAGCATGGATTTAGGATGATCATAAGGTACTGGTGAGTGAGCAATGTTTGGTGAAATTTCATATTGGATCTTACCATGATGAAGTCTTGTGTGATATTATGCATATGGATGTTTGTCATATCTTGTTGGGTAGACCTTGGTAGTATGATAGAAAAGCTATGCATGATGGGAGAAATAATACATATACTATAACAGAAAATGGAAAGAGAATTACTTTGATTCTTTTGGAAGATGACCCTAATGGTGAAGTATGTGGGAATGCTAGAATTTGTTTGGTAGATGGAAGGAAATTTCTAAATGGTTTGAGAAATGAGAATATGTGTTACGCCTTGATTCCTAAGAAGCCTGGAGCATTGAAGAAAGAGACTGAAGAATCACAACCAGAGGAGATAAACGAGTTGCTGACATAGTATGAAGACATCATATCAGATAATGTGCCTGAAGGATTACCACCTATAAGAAGTATTAGTCATCACATGGATCTTATACCGGGAGCAAGTTTGCCTAATAAAGCAACACAAAGAATGACGCAGAGAATGAAGAATTGAATAGACATATACAAGAATTGTTGAGGAAAGGTTTGATCAGAAAAAGATTAAGTCCTTATGCAGTACCTATAGTGCTTATACCGAAGAAGGATGGAGAATGGAGAATGTGTACTGATTCTAGAGCAATAAACAAGATTGCAGTTAAGTATAGATTTCCTTTACCTAGGATGGATGATATCATGGATTGTTTGAGTGGAGCAAGATATTTCACAAAGATAGATTTGAAGAGTGGATACCATCAAATCAGAATTAGAGAAGGTGATGAATGGAAGACTACTTTTAAGACAAATGAAAGATTGTATGAGTGGTTAGTGATGCCTTTTGGATTGACAAATGCATTAAGTACTTTCATGAGATTGATGAATGAAGTTTTGAATAAATTCTTGGGTAAGTTTGTGATTGTATATTTGGATGATATTATGATTTTCAATAAGACAAAAGAAGAACATTTGTGGCATATTAGACAAGTTTTGCAGAGGTTGAGAGAAGAGAAATTGCTAATAAACATCAAGAAGTGTAGTTTCATGAAGGAGGAGTTGGTATATTTGGGATTTGTGATTTCTATGAAGGATTGAAGATGGACCCTGAGAAAGTGAAAGCAATTGTTGAATGGCCTACACTGGAGAGCATTGGAGAGGTTAGACCATTTCATGGATTGGCTAGTTTCTACTGGAAGTTCATCAGAAATTTTAGTTCAGTTTGTAACCCCATGACAAAGACAATGAGAGGTGACAGAAAAGATTTCAAGTGGACATCAGGAGCATATAAAAGTTTTGAACTGTTGAAGCAGAAAGTGATAGAGCAACCTATTTTGGCATTACCAGATTTCAATAAGGTATTTCAAGTTGACTGTGATTCAAGTGGAAGTGTAATTGGAGCAGTATTAAGTCAAGAAGGTAGACCTATAGCATATTTTAGTAAGAAGTTGAATGATGCAAGGAGAAGATATTTAGTTTATGATTAGGAGTTCTATGCCATATTTCAAGCCTTGAAGAAGTGGAGACACTATTTGTTGCCTAAGGAGTTTGTGTTGTATACAGATCATCAAGCTTTACAATATTTGAATAGTCAAGGTAAGTTGAATCAGAGACATATGAGATGGGTAGAGTTCTTGCAAAGTTATACTTTTGTGTTGAAGCATATGAGTGGAAAATCAAATAAAGTTGTTGATGCCTTGAGTAGGAGAAGAAACCTATTGACAGAACTGAGAGTTGAAGTGTTAGGATTTGATGAATTGAAGAACATGTATAAGGGAGACACTAATTTTGCAGAACCTTGGAAAGCCTATAAGGAACCTATTGTGACAAATAGACTTAAGTGGTTGGACTATTTTATTCAAGAGGATATGTTGTTCAAAGGAAGTCAGTTGTGCATACCTAGAAGTTCAATGAGGGATAATTTGATCAAGGAGAAGCATAGTGGTGGATTGGCAGGACACTTTGGCATTGATAAGACAGTGGCTTTGGTGAGTGAAAATTACTTTTGGCCTCAGATTCATAAAGATGTTCAGAGATTTGTGCAGAGTTGTAGAGTTTGTCAAGTTGCAAAAGGGAGTAGTTAGAACACTGGATTGTATAAACCTTTGACAGTACCAGAGAAACCTTGGGAATACATAAGCATGGATTTTGTAATGGGATTAACGAAGACGCAGATAGGACATGATTCAATATTTGTAGTGGTTGACAGATTTTCAAAGATGGCTCAATTCATACCTTGTAAGAAGACAACTGATGCTGTACATTTAGCTGACTTATTTTTCAGGGAAATTGTGAGATTGCATGGATTACCTAAGAGTATAGTTTCAGACAGAGATAAAAAGTTTGTTGGATACTTTTGGAAGACACTTTGGAAGAAGTTGAAGATAGATTTGAAGTTTAGTTCAACTTTTCATTCATAGATAGATGGACAGACAGAGGTAGTGAATAGGAGTTTGGGAAACTTGTTGAGATGTTTGGTTGGAGAGAAGATAGGAAGTTGGGACTTAATTCTTTCACAAGAACAGTTTGCATACAATAATTCAGTAAAGAGGAGTACTGGAAGAACACCTTTTGAGATTGTGACTGGAGTAAATCCTAGAGGAGTTGTAGAACTGAGAAATATCAGTGCAGAGGAAAAGAGAAGTATAGAAGCAGAAGAATTTGTAGATCACATGAAGACAATACATAATCATGTGAAGAAACATTTGGAGGATATGAGTAGTAAGTACAAAGAGAAAGAAGATGAGAAGAGAAGACAAAGAATTTGAAGAGGGAGATGAAGTAATGGTATATTTAAGAAAAGAAAGATTTCTAGTTGGGACATATAACAAGTTGAAGATGAAAAAGTTTAGAGCTTGTAAGATACTTAGTAAATTTGATTCAGGAAATGCATATGAAGTGGAGTTACCAGAGACATTGGGTATATCACCTATTTTCAACATTGTAGACCTATATCAGTATCATGAAGCAGAGTTTAGTGACAACATGGAAGAAGACTTGAAGAAGCAGTTACCACACAAAGCACCAAAGCATATAGAAGACATTTTGGACAGCAGAGTTGGACTCAGCACTAGAGGAAGACAATATAAAGAATATCTTGTGAAGTGGAAAGGTAGACTAGAAGAAGATTCATCTTGTATTTCTTAGGCTGAGGTGGACCGTCTTGGTTCTCCCTTACCCCGGTAAAGTGAGGGACTCACTTTTTCAATAACCCTAGATGTTTGATGCAGGAGCATCCCTGGTTCAAGAGCAATATTGCATCAACCAAAAAAACATTTGTATTTCAATTTATTTACATTTTTGTTCTTTCATTTTCCATTTTTAGTATAGGTGGTTTAGTTAGAAGTAGTTTTCAGCTTGTGGTCCAGTTTTGGCATTTCACATCTTGTGGATCTAGACTTAGCATCTACATCCATTAATCTACATCATATCAAGAATTCAAATCATTTGGATCAGTTACTAGAAAGTTATCGCTATTAGAAGATCGACTATTTTCTCAGAATAGAGCATCTTGATAGTCTCAGATAATCAGCTAAAGGAGGAGGCTTGTAGATCATTCCTTGACTTACAGATCCTAATGAAACATCATTCAATGACCCTTGGTTTGTGGCTGACCTTCCCCAGAGGTCTACATGTTGTTCCATTCATTTGAGGAAGTGTTCTATGCATTTAGGTCTGACCTATTTGTGAACACGTTACAACTCTTCATTGGAGATTGTGACCTTCCTTGGCTGATGCAGAGGAATCTACTGGTCTGAAAATGATATATATTGATGTAATAGATCCTTAGGAAAGTAGTTAGCATTTTTATTCATAATCCTTAGTTAGATTTTGTGTGAAGGAGCTTCAAAGCTATATCTTGCGCATGTATGTAATTAGGCCTTTGAGCCCAGTTGTAAGCCCGCATGTTGCCGGCCAGATTGTATTTGAATTCTTTGATATCCTGAATGACTAAATTTGCATTTGCTTTATTTCTTTGAGTTGTTTCCATTGTTTTTACTCTTGCTACACAGTTCGGATAGTTCATTTTGTGAACCCTCCTACCATGATTGCACTAGTAAATTACATAACACATTCACATAATTCAATCAAATTAGCATCAAAATCATGTTTATATAATAATTTTCTATTATTTTCAATGGTAAGAGATTAAATACTTTTCTAAGGTTAACCATCAAAATGGCTACTTTCACTCTAGGGAGATCTTAGTGGTTTAGACCCTATTAATTATGACATACTTGCAAAGGAATCTATGTAATATAACACATGTGTCCATGCATTGGTTCTCATGCACCCCATTGGTGCCTATGCATCACAACCTTAACCGATAAAATCTTGTGTGTACATTGTACCTTGAGTTGGATGCACACTACATGCCCTATCTCTCGAGTCTTATGCACATAGCCCACCAAACCACCTTCTTTCTTGAGTGATATACATGTCATTTTCAAGTTTATTACATAGTTTATATACTATTTTAAGGTGTGGTTCCAAACCATCTCACCATCTCATAAAGAATTAATTTAATTATTTTTTTCCTTTTTTTCTCTTGAGATCCATTTTTCACCTAATAATTAGTTATTTCGTAGGTATTTATTTCTTCCCCTCTTTTAACTCTAGGGTAATTACATATAATTTTTGTTTTTATCTCCTTTTTACAAAAGGGTCAAACAACATTAACTTTTATTCCCACTTTATTTCCAAAGGGCTATTTATATGGGAAAATATTATTTTCTTTCCTGTCTAGGGAAAAAGTCCCATAACATTATTGAAGATCATAAAAGGAGCCAACCTTTTAATCCCAGAGGTTGTCCTACAAACTATGTCCCAAGTATCTAGGATTCCCATGCTTAACATTCATATGAGTGATGTGAGAGATATTTAAATGTCAATAAAGCACATAATGCCAAAATCTAATATCCCTATTCAATAGGAGAAGGAAAATGAATCCATTATTCCCATCATCCTACAACTAAATTTAAATCCATGTAAAAAACCACAACCATGACCCATAAGACCACAACATCAAAATGACAATTCACAAATAAAACATATTCAATTAACAACAAATTCCAAAAATAGATTTTGTTTCAAGACATGAAAACTCAAATAGGAACTGAGATCCTACCTTAGTCTCTCAAGCTCAAGCTTTAGGAATCCAATCACTTTAACTTCTCACTTTTTCCAAGAATCTAACAAACCCAACATTCAAATGATAAATTTATAAAAACTAGACTAGAAAAATTCACATGTAAAGCCCTTCAAAGGCCAAGAGTTCAAACCTAAATAGAAGTACCATAACATTTCTCTTCAACCATTATGGTGAAGTCACATAGAATTCTAAATCCCAAAACACTCTAGTCACATAGCATTCCAAATACTAAAACACTCTATCCTCTAATAAAATATATAAATGTTCTTACAAATCCATATGCACCTACATAGGTGCATATGCTTCCAAGCAAGGATGAGTTGAGTGTACACCAACTATTTATACAAATTGAAGGCAACAAGGTGACATGTAACGGTTTGATCTTCACTTCACTCCACCCCACATGCAACCCATACATTTCATTTCCCAAGGCCAAAAAAGTACCTTACACATCTCTTAAGACACTCTAAGGTTTTCACAAACTGACTCTAAAACTTAGGTACTATTAGGGACTCAAGATTATTAAGAAAAGAGAAAAATTTGAGATTTATGACATTTTAAATCCCAAAAAAAGAATCAATTTGAATTTATTTAACAAAGGGGCCTTATGTGCTTCAAAAATGTTACACAATTGAAACCTAAAAATAAACACATTTTCATCCAAATCACATGCTAGGTGTATGGTATAATGTTAGAAATTTCTAGGTGGTGATAGTATCCAACACACAACTTAGATTAACTGGTACAATTCATGGGTCCATCACATTTCATACAATCTCTTCCTCCATTGCATTGAGAGAGATGCTTGGCTCAACACATGGAGAGCCTCTTATTTATTTCTTGAACAAACCTATCCTTGCACACTCAATTTACACATAAATTACTTTCATGGAAGAATATATAGCCAAAGAAACATCATCACACATCATTGCATAATAAAAAAACATGGTGAAGACAACATACAATTCAACTCATAATAATTCTATGATTCAAGAAGAAACATGATAATAAAAATAGTTAATGTGGCATCTAATAAAGTTAATGTATATCAATATTGTAAACTACACTAATTACATTATTGATCACAATAACTATATTGACAACAAGATGTAGGTATTATTTAAGTATCATGTTAATAATGAATGTGATTCTAAAATTAACCTACTCAATTAATATAATTATCATATAACAAATATACAAGAAGAATAAATTTGTGAGTGTACTTGTAACATATGATGAAATTTACTAAATCCAACATAGGTGTCATAGGAGCATAAAAGATATAAGAGATATTTTCTAGCCTAACATAACATGCTAAAGAACATTCACCTAATCAAAGTAATTACAAAGAAAATTGGCAAAACCCCAACAATTTGTATAAATAATGATTTCTACTTGAACATGACAATCAACATAACTACATCTCATCAACACTCAATACACACAATCATGATAATCATAATCTTGTAGCAATTGTTAGCATTATCAACTAATCATACTAATTAAAACAACATATATAATTCATGTATCACCTAATGTAATTCACTTATAAAGAGTTGCACATCAATATAAGTAAAGTAACTCAAGAATAGTAGTCAACACCTTGTGTCCAAAATATGTCATTAATAAGGAATAATAGGTACAATGAGTGCAACAAGAGTCACAAAATAAAAGGACCTTACACAATGGATATATCCATTTTGATTACACTAGTTAAGGCATCAACTGTCTTTTGCATGTTATCAAACCTTTTATGTAGAGTGGTAGAAAAGGGCACATTAGGAGTGGGAATAAGAATGGAAACAACATGTGACATAGTGGTTGGAGTAAATGTAGTGTGTGACATAATAAAATAAATTGGAGTGATGACAACATGATAAGTGGACATAACATTATGGGCCTCGAGAATGGGAGGTAGACATCATACTAGTAGGATGAGAAGTGGATACAATGAGAAATGTGAACAATGGAAGATGGATGAGCTTGAGAAGTGGGTATAATATGGGAGGTAGGCAAAATAAAAGGCTAAATGAGAGTAGTAGAAACATGTGGCATACACAAAATATGAGAGGATGAACTAGGAGGAATAAAGAAGGAAGAGGCCTAGGAGGGAGGTGGAGACACACCACTCAAAGGGATTAAGGATCCTACCATTTACCTATACCTTTAAGCACCTCCAATACAAAGATTACTAATCAACAAAGAGTTGAGCATATCAACCAATATAGAAGGGATACCATCACTAGATAAAATTGCAAGATCAAATGTTTAGTCGCATGTACATTTAAAGTTATTTTGATGCAGGGACTTCCAGAGGTCATAACTTTTGACTCGGATGTGGGTTTTCTACGAAATTTTACAGGTGGATGCGTTATGAGGTGGCCAGTGGTTTCCCAACCCACCCTAGTTAGTTGGACCTCATCTTGGCACTTTTTCGGGGCTTGAAGCTTTCATCTCGGCCCTCAAAATGGCAAATTAGTGTTTTTTTCTAGTTTTTTAAAAGTTGCTTTTTTTAATAACTCGAAACTCATGTTTCAAATTTAGGATGTTAGTTGGTTTTTCGTCCTACCTTAGCTTTATGAGATTTTTGGGAAAAAACTAAATTCTCAAGATATGATTGTAAAATTACCTAAAATGGCAAAATCTGACAATTGTCGAAATCTGCCAAAAAAGGTAATTTTTTGTTTTTATTTTTATTTTCTTAGATATAAGAGTTTTCTCTCATTGTAGCCGTAGAGTTGATGAATAGAAGTTTTGTTATGTTTCAGCTTCCAAATTTTTGTCTCTCATGTTTAATGGCACAATTCTATTGAGTGTATGGTGTGTGCTACATCATATTTCTTGTCTATCCATTTGCTCAATGTGGGCATCATGATAAAATTCTTATTCCCTAGTAAGATAAGTAGTACAATTCAAATTCTCAATCATACTATCTTTTGTTTGACTCATATCCATGTCATGATTCAATCTATGACTTATTCTTAATAGGGAATGAGGACAATGAGACATTACCATACAAATAGAAGATTAAAACCCTAGAATAGGAACAAAATAAGGTTCATATCTAATTAAAAGCTAGAAAATTAGAAATGATTAGATCTAAAACTAAAAATCAAAAAGCAAATCCTAAAGGCAAAAAACCTTAGGAGTGTAAGATTAGACAAGCTCATCATAACATGAAAAGAAATAAATATATTCTTTTTTAAATTAAGTTAGGGTATAAACACAATAAACAAATACAATCAAATAACCCTAACTTGAGGAGCTAAGTTAGAAACACTATGCAAATACAATTTCAAAAATTAATAAAAAGGATTAGGTTACCTACTTAGCTTCATTTGTAAAGAGATGATGCTTTGTTATAACTTTCACTTAGTGATCCAATTCTTGCTCATGCTATCCTATCCAAGATAGTGAAGCTTTGACACATTAAAAGATGCTCCATGCTTAATCTAGGTAGAATCCTGTAGCTATATAAATGATTCCCACACTTATGGTTCTAAATTTTCACAACTTTGATCCCTGTCCAATCTTGGTGGTGCCTAAAGACATGGTTATATCTTGATGTGATATGTGTAGGAGGTAATTTTTCCCCTCATTTTGTCTTAGTTAAACCCATGGATTAAGTTAATGATTTTGAACAAATTGAAAGAAACTAATCATAAATGAAGATATTATGCTATCCCAATAATATTTGATGTAGGTGCATCTTGAGGAATCATGGAAATGTGGTATCATGTCTAAGAAACTAGAATTTGTGGTTTAGTTTAGTAGTTTGTGCGTTTGCAAGTTTGTGGTTAATAGTTTGTGGTAAATGAAGTTAGTGCATTTCACTGTATTGAGGAATTAGCTTCCATGGTGTGGGTAGTAGTTTTGTTTATGGTTTATTTATCTTCTATTAAAATTTGAGGTTGATTGGATAAGTAAAGATGGTGATTTGGATAATAAAGTGTCTATGGGTTAATAGTGTGTTTAGTTGGAACTATTTTATTTGCGGAAGGTTTATTTTAGATTTGTGCCAAAGGAGAATATTTACAAAACTTATTATAACCATTATAGAGGTGCATGGTGTATCGCATGGAGATTCTCCACTATTTAACCATTATAATTTGTAAGTTTGTTATTTTTAGTTAGTGACACATTTCATGTGGTTTCAAGCTTTGTACCGCCTTGAGGATAGTGCAAATCATGTGAGGATCTTGAGGACACTATATATATTGGGTGTTACATCAATTGAAAGCAAGGAAGAAGACATGGTGTCATAGAATGACAGAGTGTGAGTTTTGGAAGTGAAGGGTGAGGTCTGAGAGGTTGAGTAAAGGTACAAGGAGTATGATATGGAATTCAATTTGAGAAAAAATATAGGGGGTTAAGTGGATGTCATTACAATAGGGTAGCGGTAGAATTATGAATTTATATTGTACTTGTTATCATTATGCTTCTTGCCGCAAGTTCTAGAAGTGGTGTTTCCATAGTTTAGTGAGTATATGCATGTAGGGAGTCTGTGGGGTGACTATCCATTTGTGTAATCTTGTCATAATCAAATGATTGCATCTTGACATGCAAGAGGGCTCATTGTGACAAACATTCTAGTTGTACTCATGGATAATTATACAAGCTTATATAATTGATTGTTATTTTTGAAAGATCGTGTGCTATTATGGATGTTGATTTTATTTGGTTGCATGGCTAGATAGTCCTTTGTTGGACCCTCCTACTATGGCTGCATCAATCTTAGATGCCCCTAGATCTAGCATAGGAATATGCTTTTGTATGGATAAGTGCTCTTTTTTATGGACATCTAAACTAAATTAGAGTTTATCCTTCTATACAACACACTAGTGTAATAATTTAAATATTTTGTGTTTGGTTTAAAGGGCAAGAACTAATTAGAAGTGAGTTAGTTTTGGACCATAATTAGATTTAAATTTGGAAGTTTGGGGTCAAAAGAATACGTGAAGTTCAAAGCTATAGTTGTAATTTTGAACTAGCATAGAAAATAATAGATGTTAAAGTTGAGTTTGGACTACTTGGGGATATGGACTCATAATCTAACATGATATAGACTGTATGTTAACTCTTACATAGAAATGCATAACTTGAACACTAGTTTATTACATTTTCTAAAAACTGTCAAAATAAGTCCAAAATAAATATAGAAAAGTACTAAGAATGCACTTTTCACCCTTCAAGATTCTATCACAAATAATATATAAAACTATTAAAACAAAGATGGAATGGTATCATATTTCAAAATCACATAAACCAAACCAAAAAAACAAACAAGTGGCCACAAAAATTTGAAACATTTACCAAACAAACAACATCAATCAATCCCTAGAAGAAAACAACCCATTAAAATTTGATGGTGAACCAAAATTGAAGTTACACTCTCATGGTTGAAAAAGAATTGCACTCTTAACAAGTGTCATACAAGTGGACATATTGAGTCTATTAGAAGGAAGTTTCAAATACATAAGATTTTGCACAAGTAGATATAATAAGCCTATTAGAAGGAAGTTTTCAGATACATAAGATTTTGAACGAGTGGATATATTGAGTCTATTACAAGAAAATTTCAAATAGATGCTCTCTTAAATATTTTGCAGCCGCCATTTCCAATTCTGGGTATGGATGTTTAAGTGGAGTTTCTTTTATTGTTCAAATATGTTAATGACCATCCTATCAGAAGTTAGTTGTTGATTGATTTGCAAGCCTTTGGATAAATGTTAAAGAACTTTTCATGCATTACCATCACAATCAAGTTCACTCAATTCAGAATCCTTTAATCTTTCTTATTCACTCAATTCGGAATCCTTTCATCTTTCTTTCTGAGAAGAAAAGTTGTTTTCTGCTTGTACGGTTGCACCTATATCTGGCAGATCACTTTCATTGCCTGATTGGTAATTATGCTTACAAGCTATCTATCAACAAAAATTCCAAATCTTAAGCAGATCCGATAGACTGAGAATCATTTAGATTACTGGATGATCCAATGAAACAGTCTTCAAAAGCTACTACTGGATATTATTGTTAATAATATTTGGATTACAGGACTATGAAAGTGTACTCTTAGTTTATAGATTCGATATGACTATCATGAATAATATCTTCTAGGAAATTCATTTTCATGAGACATGAACTTTAAACAAAACATTTAGAATATAATAATAAATTTGAAAATGACTTATGATTTAATGTTTGGTAGATCTTTATGACAGATTAACTTAATGTAAGAGACGGAAACAGAAAACACTGAATATTTATTTAATAAAAATGTGTATAAGTTTTTGGTAGAAGATGGGGTCTTGATGGCGAAGATGGTCTAGAGGAAGGACTCCTTGGCTTGGTTAGCTGAAAGGTAAAAGTACTGTAGGCTTGGGGACTGGTGTGTGATGATTGGCTAGTATCAAAAGTATAGAGGGGATTTTTTGTGCTCTATTTTATGGAACATTGTGATTGTTTTCTTTTTCAGTTAAGGTGTGGCTCATTTTCCAACACCTCTTTTGAACAGCATTGTAGGTGTTCAGGGCTCCTAGATTGGGCTACCTCTATTGACCTCGCTCTGATACCACATTAAAGTTTTTAATAGACTAGCTAGGAGTCGAACCTAGGACCACCCATTTGTTGCTGGGGTGCTCTACAACTAAGCTACTAGCCCCCTTTATGACCGATCCATCTTCAATTTAAGTGTGGCTCATTTTCCAACACCAAATAATATGCTGTCAAAGTATAATGTGGACATATTGGCAAATAGAGAAAAAGAGCACCAAAAAATTCTCACACACAAACATACATGTCCAAGTTGGATTCCACTAAAAATGCTCAAAAATAAAAAGTATTTTTGATTAGTAAACTTGATCTTGGACCACATTCACACATAGTTTTACAAACACCTTATAACCCCATACACCCTTATCATTTTGAGCACCCTTATTTCACCAAAAATTACACCTTTTTTATAAAATAAGCTTTCTTATCTTCTTATAACTAAGTGTGAATGATTATTTGCAAATTCACCCTCATATCTCTATTGTTCAACTTTTCACTCCAAAAATGGCAATTTTAAATACACCTTAGTTCACTTATTTCATAGAAGAAATATAGTCCTTTAAAAAAAAGTGTAATTCCTTTGGTGCTTGCATCTGGTCATTTGTTAGACTTTTCTTTTCGATCCACTACTGTTATTGGCAACGATGTTTTATTATACCATCGAGGTATTTATGATGGGTTTTGTATTGGCATCTAGACTTTTGCCTATGGTTGTAAATGTTGTGATTTTGTATGTTGGGTCTTTCAGTGTTACTATTCCACTGCTTTGATATCTATATATTGTACAAATGTGTTTATTATACTTATATTAGTATTTTAAAATATTGTTGGTAATTACATCTTTATGATTAGGATCGATGATTTATGTTAGATGTGTTGTTTAGTTGATTTATATGATGTGATACCATGTTGAGTGTTTATGGTTTGCTTTGGTTATTATATATGGTGCAAACCTATGCCTAATATTTGACTTGATTGTGTAGGTGTAGGGTTATTCCCCAATGGTGGTTATAAATGAGATGTTTGTATTGGGTAAAATTGTGTATTAACTTTTATCTCACTTGATTCAAGTATGAGATGGATCATATGTATCCCTATGCAAACCAAGATCTGAATCAACAACAATTTCAAAATCCTCATGTTGTTAAAACCTGTAAAGTGTGTGGAATTCCTTTGCATATGTTTGATTTTATCTTTGCACATTGCATTTAAATTTATCTTGAATGGCATGTTTACCATGTTTGTGGAAAATATATTTGGTTATGCTTTGATAGAAAGGGCCTATGACATTTTATTATTTTATATAAAAAGAAAAATACAGTGAATTTATTTGCCTTAGGGAATTATAATTATTGTATAAAGAAAATGTATTCATGAGAGGCTTATTTTTCATGATTTCAATACATTAGCTCTATTTTAAATAAGCTTGGGAATTGTCATTTAGAAAAGATTTAATTTCAAAATGCATGTTTTAAAATAACTTGATAAGTGTGAAAAGGAAAGGAAATAAGAAAGGGATTTAGCGAATTATAGATAAAAGTTTAAAAAAAGGCATTTCATTTCCATTCTTCCATTGTATGGAAAACCTCTCCCTCTCTCTCATTTTCCCTTCTCCTTTTGAAAGAAATAATCCTTGCATTAGAAAGAAAGGAAAGAGTTGTGAATTGCTTGGGGTAAAGATCATTGGTGGTGTGTTGGCATTTGAAGGAAATAAATCTTATCCATTGTGTGAGTCTTCTTGGAAGGTATTTTCCCCTTCTTGTATGCTTAAAATTTGAAATTTGAAATGGAAATTATTTGTTGCCATGCCCACACTAGGTGGTTGGATATGGCTTAGCTATTGTAGGATTGGTTTGTTTTGATATTATAGGCCAAATTTTATAGTTTAAAATCATATTTTTGAATTTGGAAAATATCTAAAATAGAGCCATTACTATGGTAAAATTTCCCTAGAATCTCCTTCTCCAAATTTTGTTTAAGATTATTGATGTTGGGTGGATTATGCATCAAAGGGTAGTTTCACTTTTGCATTTTTCTCCAAATTTAAATATGAAAAAAAATGGAGGTTGCATGTAACTCCATTAATGGAGTTAGGGAAATTTTATCATTTTACGATGCCTTGGAATAAATTTGGAAAATTGCATTTTATGGCTTAATTGATGAATTGTTTAATGAAATGTATGGTGTCCATTACTAGTGGACTTATTGCATCTTTTGGTATTATGTTGTGAAATTATTAATTTATACATGTGCCACACCCAAGTCCTAAGTTAGGACATGATGAGCCTTTAGTATGGATGACTAGGATTGGAAAGGAGTGGCTCTCACACTCTTGTCGTGATATAAAGAGATTGATAGAACAAATGAGAGGAGAGTTTTTAACAAGTGATATAATCAATATATGTTGGGTAATATAAATAAATTAATCAAGAGTTTTTCTGCTATGATGTGAATCCTTGTAGAGATTCAATTGTAGTGTGAAGGGCATGTTGCAACTCTAGGAGTTGGCAGATGTCATAATTCCCCATAGTAGTTGTGTTATGTGTGATGACACTCCTTGACCAGATGACAATCCTTGTCCATTTCCTAGAATTCTTATCCTTAACTTTAGTCATATTGCTCATTCAATGAGTATTAAATCTTGTATTAGTGCTTGGTGATTATTGCACTTTGGGTATATTCATGTGGATATAGTACATTGTATGCATGATTGATTGACTTGTGTGTTTCCATACTCCCTTAATTTATGTGAGTGTGTTGTTGTACCCTTGCATTAATCTCTCCATTCAGTTGGGGTGGGCCCCAGGGTACCACATGGTTGGGTGGTGTTGTACCATCATTGGAGGCTTTAGAGATCTCCAAGATATTTTTTTAATGTATTGAGAGCTTGCCCATCTTGACAAAATGGTGAGTCCTCAAAATTAGATGTATTCCCATAATTTTCATTTTAGTCATGTTTTTCTATCTTATGGTTTAGAAAGTGGAATTCACGTATCACTTCTTTTCTTGGCAACTATACACTTTAGGAGGATCTCATTTGGCCAAGTCAAATCCCACAATCCTTTGAATGTAACCCCAAAACTATTTTTAAATAGCTCTAGAATCAAGGAATTTATGCCTTGTAGAGTGGAAAATAACCCTAATGTTTTTCCATTTCTTAGTGACTTTTTGGACTCTATCTTTCAAATTAGAGATATAGTTTGAAATGCATGTAGGATGGGTTTAGCAGTCTGAAATTCATGTTGTAGTCAATTCCTAAAACCTAGAAATGTAGGAGGTTCATAGTTTAGAAACCCAACACACTTTACATAGTGCATTTTGTACTTAGCATCTAAGTCTAAGGTCATAGGTAGTACAGAGTTAAATGTTCACTTGCACTTTGCAAATATGTAGATCCCTAGGGGATCCCAAAGTCTGATGTGTTGCTAGTTTAGAGTTTGGAGTCAAATTTCACTTTGCAAATGTAAAAATTAGAAGAGGTTTCTGAAGTTTGAGTTTTCTCTAAACCCAAGTATCGGAGTCTAGGAACACTTTGCAACTTGCGAGTTGAAGGTATTTTTGGAGCCTAAAGTAGTTTGTAGGGCAAAGTCCAAGGTCAGTATGTCATTTGCATTGTTTACTAATTCAATGGAGCCTGAGGTCTATGAGGGTGTAGTTTGCAATTGTGACTCAAAACTTGAACCTGAGCTTATATCCAGGTTGTGAGTTGTAACTTGGCTCCAAAACCTAACCCATCTCCTAGTTCTTCCAAAAACCCAAAATTGGTAGTTTTGGTCTTTCTACTTGTCATAACTCTATGAAATCTAAGGGGTGGTATAACAAAGGTGTCGTGAGGATTTCCTAGTGATCTTGGAGATCTTATCTCTCTGCCACATATCATTTTTCATCTCAACCATGGTGTCTTGTCCTATGGTATTGTTAAGTCTTATACTTGTGTCACTTTGCTTTATGCATTTGTGTGCATGCCAAGGGTGTCATCATGGATTACATATGACACCTTGAACATATTAGTATGTTGTGTGGTTTCTTTTTACCACTTTTTCTCATTAAAAAAATTGTTTAATTGAATTTTGTCCATTAATTTCAAGTGAAAGCTTGGGACATTACATTTGGTATTAGAGCCCATGTTGCAACATTATGGGATTTGATTTATGTGCTTGCTTATGTGTTTGTATAAATTCCTTTTAGGTGCATACTAGTTGTAGGTTTCCTTATGTTGTTAGGAAGGATGTCACCTAGGTCTTACCACACTCGACTCAGAGGGAATGTTAACATGGTTGAGAGTCATGGGAATTTGAGAGTGGTAATTCTATAAGACAAGATTGTATTGATGACCCTTTAGGTGCACTATAGGTTGTAATCCTTCTTTAGGAGATCTTGGCAAGGTTGACCCCTCGTTGGGAGGGAATGCATGTTAGTAGTTGGCACCCTTCTCAAGCAAGGAAGAGGTTCCTAATAGAGATGGTGAAAGGGAATTCTCTAGGAGCCCATGACAGTCTAGAGTGGAGGAAGTACCCTTTTGATATGTGCCCCATTATGGTGATAGATAGATGGTGGATGAGGACAATGTGATCACAAGTCACACAAGAGATATTTTGCAAGCTATCTCACCCATGTTTGAAGGATCTATGATGTGAGACCTAGTTGACACTACTATCGAGACTACTTTTTAGTGACTTTGTTATGATTTGTGTTATTGAGTATTGTGTGCATGGTTTATGTTGTCTTCACAGGATCATGGACGTTTATGTTTACACACACACACACACACATATATACATATATATGTGTGTGTATGTGTGTATATATGTGTGTGTGTGTATGTGTATATACACACACACACACTATACACACATATGTATATATGTATATATATGTGTGTGTGTGTGGACATTATTTTGGATTATAATTAGTGTTAGCTGATCTAATTTAATTAATTGCTTTTAACTATGCAATTTAGATGATTATGTATTTAAATGTTAATTTCAAAAAAATGATTATTGTATTATTAATTATGAAACTTAATGAATTATTCTTTTATTTGTAGAAATTTTAGAAGTTTAATATTTATTTATATGTTGCTTTGGATATCTCTTCCATGAAATATTGATGTTTGAAATTGAGTTTTGTAGGTGGGCAACCCAGATCCTTTTAGTTCGGAGACATTCTCAAGATACCTATTTTTATTTGATTTTTGTTAGTCGTGCCTAACCTATATTGGGTTAAAAAGGCAATTTGTTGTGTGGTTGAAGTTATTTGGGTTAATTATCTTGTGCCTTTGATTTAATTATTCATGTGGATTATTATTATTATTATTTCTTATTGTGATAATGTTGGGGGATCTAAATAAGGTTTATTTATTTTGTTGTTATTTTATTTTGTGGTTGAGTTTAATATTATGGAAGTTAAAGAGTTATTATTTCTCTTAAGCTTCCATTTGGGAAGTTGGGATGTTTAATTTTAATTGGATTTCATTCTTTTGGGGATGTGTGCATGGATGGTGGTCTCTCTTTTTGGATTGAGAAGAGGAAATGAATTTTGGCTTGTTGTAGAAGGAATTTTGGATGAAGAGTTTGAAGGAGAAAAAAATTCTGCTAGAAAGGATTTGTTGTTGATTTGGATACCATCATTTAGGTTGTTCCTAACTTGGATAGCCAAGGTAGGGTGTTAACTTTTTTTTTTTTTTCCTTTGTAGTGTATGAAATCTGTGGGCATGGAAGAATTTGTCAAAATCTAAAATTTATTTTGTTGATAACTGAGAGGGGGGGTGAATCAGTTATCCTAATAATTCAACTTTATGTGCTTTCTTAACAGTTAATGCAACATTAGATTCTATAAGCAAGCATAACTATGAAATGTAAATAACACCAATACACATGACACAATGATTTTGACATGGAAACCTTGTTAAGGGAAAAAACCACGGGGTGATTAACCCAAGATATTATTCTCTGTTAGAAGAATAGAAGATACAAAATGGCACTTGCCAATTAGGGCTCACTGCCCGAGCACACTGCTCACAAGAGGCTCACTGCCTACAAAAGACTTATTGTTTACAAGAAGAAAACTTGAACTGATGAAAAAGCATCCACACATGCTGAAGTTCAGTTCCGATTTAAGCTCAATAGACTGATCTGCAGCACTTCACTCTGAATCTTCTTGAGTGTTGTTGTCCTCTTACATTTCGAACCTATTTTTCTTCCTTTTATTTATTCTTCTACTTTTATTCATATTTACACACCCACAACACCCACTTCACATCTAAATCCATCTTGTATTTATATCCGCACAAGTGATGTCAACACTTTTCTAGTCAGCACCTGGAATAGTCAATATTATCTCAAACTCTGGTTTGTCGGCTGAATCCTTGCATACCAAGTAATGCGGATCAAGGATATGCTTGTAGAAGTCTTCAATCATGTCAGCCAATCATGAATGATACCTTAGGAACCTTTATCACCATCAACATCTCATCCAGAATAACTTCTGATGCTCTGCCTGTCAGTTCTTCCTCTGTCTGTTCTACCGAACCGGACCCCAATACTTGAATGCTTATATCTCTTTATTCTTTTATCACTGGAGGCTCAATTCCTAGAATCTATCAGTCAAGGTACTCCTCTTGACTTTACCAAATCTGTACTTCACTGAAATACTTCCTCTGAGAGATCTGGACCTGACTGTCGAACCTTTCCACATACTCTATTCTTTCTTACCCGACCACACCACTCTTTAATCTGACTTTCGGTATAGACCCACCATGTCTTGCAGATGTGTGGGAAGAACTTTGTTGCCATCAATGACAACAATCATGAAGCTCCAATGTGTCTCTTGCCAACAATCTCCTCCTTTGGCATTGATGGCAACACTTAGTGAAAAATGACTAAGTGTTATACTATACTCCCCCTTAGCCGATGCTCTGTCTCTATGTACATTTTCTGGAGCTCCCCCTTAGCTAGATTCCTCATTTTTCACTGCTCATCACTCCCCCTTTGACATCAATGGCAATGGGTAGGGTCTGCACATCAAAATTTTCAAAATTTCAACTATACTTGGCCACCGCATAAGTATATACATATAGCATACTTACATATACTGAAGTATGTCAGCAAAAGTTGTCTTCAATTGGACGAATTATGTTGCCCAACTTTGTTTCATCCTGTCCAAAATTGAGATGTGACCACTCAATAGGAATGCAAATGCATCTGCCCTTTTTAGATCTGTCGGATCACTGGCTTTTATGGCCTCATGCATGGCCTCTAACTTGGGGATAATTATCCCTCTGAGTTCACCCAACCTACTTATTCTATTTTTCTTTTCCTTCTCTAGCTTCTTGATTTCATTCAAGACTGCAATAGTCTGACATTCTTGATTTATTATGGAATGAGAGAGGATCAAAATTCTTTGATAGATTTGTTAGTTTGTCCTCCTGTTCTTTTACTTTCTTCTCAATGTCCAATGTTACTTTGGACAATGATAAACAAAATTTGTACATTTCTCTACCATCTTTAAGAGCATTTTCTACGCTCTTTATCCCTATACTCATATTCCTCCTATCATAAGTTATTAACCCTTGTACCTCTGATAATCTTTTAGTAAAAAATTTCTTCCGGACCTTATCTTCTGCTACCTTCTCTAGGGAATCAAAATGTGTGCTAACACTATTTACTAGAGTTTTAAGATTACCGGATAAGGAGGCTAAGGGATCTTTCTAAAAAGATGGCATAATCTTTTCTAACACTTCGGATATAGCTGCTATAAGCTCATAGTCTTCCATGTGAGACTTTAGGAGTTTTTTGTTGGCCTTTGCATTAGCAAACGAAGCTATCTTCATTGTTTGTACAAGAGATAGAGAGTCAAAATCAAAAGGCCCTTTTAGTAGTTCCGGTTCATCAATCTCCATAGTTTCTTTTGTCAAAAAGTCCTTGACCGATTCTGCAGTGTCTCTTGCCAGAGACAGATTCTTCTTTTCTTCTGCAGTCACAGAACTGTCTCTTAGAGCTTTCTCTCCTTTCACAGCCTTTGTACTATTATCTTCTTTTTCCTTCACCTCTGCTTCTTTCTCCTTTATTCTTTCTTCTCCTTTGGATCTAGAGTCAGCAGGGGAAACTGGAGGAGTGATGTTTGTCTATTCATGCACTTCCTTTTCTAGAACAGAGGATTCCAAGTCCTTATCCTTTTCTATACTGGTGTCCATGATTTGCTCAGTGGATTCTTTTTCAACACCTGTGGCCGAAGGATCAACACCCAAGTCCTCTATAATAGGAAGACTGAATCTTTTGAAGGCATTCCAGAGGATCTCTTCTATTTCCTTGGCTACCTTGTCAGTCTCACCAAGCATGAGCTGATTCATTCTGGCTTTGCTTCTGAACTCATCCTTGCAATCTTTGAAGATCATATTCATTTGCTTTGAATCGATTGAAGGATATAGCTGAATAGCTATCTGTTCCCAGATTTCTAGATCTTTGGCTTGGGCATTGTTCTTCCTTATTTCAAGTTCCTTCTCCAAGCTTTTGGGGATCAGAGATATAATTTCAATGAATGCTTTGTTGCAAACATTTAGATACCTGACTATGGCATCTTGTAATATCTTCTGATCAGCTTCACCATAATCATCATAGAATTCAACCATTGGCTAATGATTTCCGTCCACAGTGACTGATTTTATTATGTCATCAATGTGAAGAGTGTGTTTTTCAACATATTCCTCTGCCTTTTCTTCTTCACCTTGACCGGTAGAGGGTTCACAGGATGTTTTCTTCTTTTTCTTCATCAGATTCAATCTCCTCTTCATCCCTTTGACTTGCATAAGCTCTTGTGGCTTCTGTCTTTGTTCTTTTCTCTCCTTTGCTGGATGATTTTGCTTCTGGTTTAGTTGTCCTTGAGCTTTTAGCAGTGGTAGGTGCAGATCTCTTTGATGATCTGGTCCGGGTGGGAGATTTTACCGAAACACTTTCCTCACTTTTCTTTTCTGCCTTCATCTTCTCTTCCTCAGCCCTTTCCATCTTTTCCCTATTGGCATCAAGTGCCTCTTTTGAGATGCCAAAGCCTTTGGCAACTTCTTCAACTTCTTTTCTCACCTTCCTCTTGATCTCTGGCTGCCTTAGCTCTGTATGAATTTTCACACTTAGTTCTTCAAAGGTTCCAAATCTTTCTACCTTTGGATCCTTTGGCTGACTGAGCATGTGTTGAACATGCAACTCCATAATTTGTTCATCAACTTCATACCCCATCAGCATGATCCATACTATTCTTAGTTCCACTGCCTCCATAAGGCACTGATCAATTTCTACCATAAAGCATATTGTATCTTTATATTTTTCAACTAAAGATTTGGGGATTCTCTCTCTTGCTTGCATCATGCTCTGAAAATTCTTTAAATAGCCCCAGAGAGCTATATTTTGTGCCTTGGCATCGCCAAGCCCATGTATATAATCTCTGATTTGAATAGCTACTGGTCTATCATTCTACCATACCTAGCCACTGGATCTGGGAAGCTCATTCATGTAATAAAAGAATAGGCAGAGTATCAAGCCACCATACTTGAAGGAGTTCTTCTTGTCCTTCTTTATCTTTTGCAAATTTTCCAAAAGTTGGGTTAGAAGAAGTTCACACAGATCATAGTCAGTATTTTCTTTTAGCATTTGATAGGTTGTATAAACTGCAGTTCCCAGTACTGAGTTTTCCCTACTGGAGTGATAAATCTTGTAACCAATTATCATGGATGCAAATTTGACATCTGGATCAGTGATATCTTCAATTGGTCATAGCTCTCTTGTCAAATTTTGATCCGGTTGCATCACTTACTGTCTGATTCTTGACAGATTTGAGAACAGGTATCCCACCGGATGAGTGCAGACCAGTTACTGCCCTAATTGCATCTTTGGTGATTTTAAATGGTCTATTCAACCATAAGAAATTGTCATGCACTCTGCTTAACACATACCGGACCCATTCATCTTCTTCAAAACAGGGGAAATGAATGCACTGAGCAAAATGCTTCTCCTGGATGGCTTTATACTAAGGTTTGATCTCAAAAGAATCATCTATTAACTGCTTGTGATAGATATCCATTAACTACTTGTGATAGATATCCATTAACTTTGATTCGCCAAATTCTTCAATGCTTGCATGAATGTAAACCCTAACATCTTCTACATGCAAAACCCCATGCAGAATGCTTGAAAAGGTGCCTAGGGGATCAACTTCTAGAGATTTATGTGGATGCTTCTTAAATTTAGGACGAGGTCTATCAAAGATCTTCACAATATTCAGAGTATCCATTTCCAAAAGGATTTTACAGAGAGATATTTAGCAATGAAAAATACCTTTTTCATTTCAAGTGTTTGCTGAAAGAGCTAGATTTGATTAGCTGGATGAAACAATTTCAATGGCTGATCTTGAGAGTTGAGACAGTTTGACGCAGAGCTCCTTTGTCTTTTCTTCTTGAGTGCAAATGAGCAAATGATGAATGAATGAACTCTTTTAATTCTGAAAAGCCCTAATTTTCACCTTGCAATAAATGCGCAACCTAATTCATTCTGGTTTTCCTTGTTTATCTTATTCGGAGACATAACCTTTCTGGATCATTGAGATAGACTTTAAAGTTCCTTTTGGAGAATAGTGATAATCCATCTTCCTTTCACTAATCATTTGATCTATCCGCAGATCAAGATTCCATAGTTTGAATCATATCAGGTTTAACTATGAGAAACCTACTTCTCACCGAATGACTGAGGAATCAGATTAGTCCTCTACCTGTTTAAGACTTCTTACAGATCTTCATATCTTAATCACAATTTACTTGGATGTTTCTCTAAGAGCCCTTTAATCCGCAATTTTCCTTGTGCCAATTCTGGCACCAATTGATTGGCTGGGGGATAATGTTTTTCCTTGAGACTCCCCTTGAGCTAGAGCTCACTTTTTAGTTTCTGGAAGGAATATCAGCACCAGAGTTTGGTGTGGATCCATCCCCTATATTCTCTATACTTTTCTTCACCCAAATCTTGTTCATTTCACTTTGAACTTCATCCATATTCACTTTTTGTTTTCCCTTGTCTTGATTCTGATTATGATGTGTCAGACCTCTTTTGTCCTAATTCTTGCTTCTATAGAATTTGGCAATATGACCGGATCTATTGCAAATTTGGCAAACAACATTTCTTTGCATGTTTGATTGATATCCTCTTGATCTGCATTGATTAGCCCTATGACCCATTCTATTGCATGCAAAGCATCTACCATTGAATGAATTGTTCATTTGCATATTTTTGCATTCATAAGATTTGTGGCCATACCTTTTACAGTTGAACATTGTCCGGAGAAGGATGTATTAGTCTGATTCATTCTCTTTCTGCACTGATCAGCTCTATGACCAAAGTTATTGCAGTTGTGGCAGTATCCATTAAAGGATGGATATCTTTGAGCATTAGGCTGCCTTACCGAAGGTCTTCTAGGCCTATTCCTTGGATTTTCTAATCCAAAAATCTTCTGACCGGATCCGGAGCTTTCTCCTTTCTCATATCCCTGTTGGATCTAGGGCATACAACTGAGAGGGGGGGGGTGAATCAGTTGTATAGAACTTGTTCTATTTCAAACACTTTATTCTCTGTTGTTAGTTAGCAGCATATCAAATAATCATTCATGGAAGCACAATATATAAACACAAGAGTAGATAAGCATCAACACATTGAACACCAAGATTTTGACGTGGAAAACCCGGTTAAGGGAAAAACCACGGGGTGATTAACCCAAGAATTATTCTCTGTTAGAAGAATAAGAAAAAATGAATGGCACATGCCAATAAGGGCTCACTGCCCGAGCACACTGCTCACAAAGAGGCCCACTGCCTACAAGGAGACACACTGTCTACAGAGTGATAAAAATCACAGTCTTGAACTGGAGAATGACATCTCTACCATGTCCGGATCAGTTCCAATTAAGCCCAACAATCTCTGCTCTGCCTTTCGCACCTTTCTTCGCTACACCATGCTCATCCACATGCTACACTCTGAAATGAATTCACAAATCATTTTTTATACAAGACATCGACTTAGGAACAAGCATCTAAGTCGGCAAACAACCATAGGAGTATCCGCAAGATGAATAACACATCCGGTCGGCTAAACAGAGCAATAACTTCATCCGGAAGAGTAACTTCAATTCCGGGCTCTACCATCAATGCGGACCAACAACACAACCTAAACATGATTCAAGAACCTTCACAAGTCTGTCTGAATGTCCGGATACATCCGCACTTTCTCTGCTTACTGGGATCTCTTGTCTTCCTCATCCGGAACTTCAAGAACACAGTCTGTCGCCACTGTCATAATGCAGGAGGTACTTCCGGACCTCCAAATCACACACAAATCAGGATGACACATCACAAGGACATCTCAAACACTCCTTCCAATCCGCAGATTATGATAATACAATTCCGGACCTCACCGGACCTTTTTGTGATCCTCTGTTACCTCCGGATACTTGCCGACCCGGTTCTATACCGGCAGCCATAACTCCTTCAGATCTTCATGCGGACCTCTGAAATCTTAACTGTAGCATCTCAAGATTCATATCTACTAACCCTTTAATCCGCATCCTCCGGTTCTCATCCTATACAGTATATTTACCTTCTTCTCATCACTGTTCTTCACTGTTCCTGACTGAGGCTAATTTTCTCAATATCCTCAGCATAAAGCTCATCAAATCCTTCTTGTCAGTGCAGTATGAGTATGTTGACATCAATGACAACACTGGCTCACCTCATACTTGCCAACAATCTCCCCCTTTGTCATTGATGGCAACATATGATGTGAAAAACCATCAAGACAAGAACTTCTCTTTTCTGTCACAGCTCCCCCTATCAACAACAACTCTTCACATGTCTTCCTTTGCTGCTCCCCCTTTGATCATCAACCACTTGTTTTTCACATGTCTTCTCTCCCCCTTTGACATCAATGGCAAAGGGCTCATACTTGCAACTCTCATGCATCAGAATAATACCAGCTGCTCCCCCTTAGTTGCAGCTCCCCATTAGTCCGGATCACAAGATATGACTGTGATAGCCACCGGACTGATGCACATCAGTGCATCTTAGTTCATCACCGGAGGGGCCATGACCCCTAACTTCTCCCGGAGATATTCAAAAGAGTCCTTGGGAAGAGGTTTTGTAAAGATATCTGCAATCTGATCCTTGGAGGGAACATACTCCAATCTGACTTCTTCCTTGTTTACTTGTTCTCTCAAAAAGTGAAATTTGATAGATATGTGCTTAGTCTTAGAATGCAATACCGGATTCTTGGAAATATTAATTGCACTTGAATTATCACAGAAAATTGTAATAGGCTCCTCATATTCAACTTTGATGTCTCTTAGCATCTGCTTCATCCACAAGATTTGAGTGCAACTACCTGCTGCTGCAATGTATTCTGCTTCAGTTGTAGACAGAGATATTGCATCTTGTTTCTTGCTTAGCCAAGAAACCAATCTCTTCCCCAAAAAGAATGCTCCACCACTAGTGCTCTTCCGGTCATCCACATCTCCTGCCCAATCTGCATCTGTGTAAGCATGAAGAGAGAAATCCGGATCTCTAGGATACCATAGACCATACTCAACTGTCCCTTTCAAGTATCTAAAAATTCTTTTGATTGCCATAACATGAGATTCTCTAGGATCAGCCTGGAATCTTGCCACAAGACCAACAGCTTGCATTATATCTGGTCTAGTTTGAGTGAGATACAACAATCCACCAATCATTGATCTATACTTTGTCTGATCTGCCTTTGGAGAATCATCATCTTTGCTTAACTTACATCCGGTTGCCATAGGAGTGTTCATAGGCTTTGAGTCTTCCATACCAAATTTCTTTAACAATTCTTTCACATATTTGGTCTGAGAAATGAAGATCCCTTCTTTTGTTTGAGTAATTTGCAGACCCAAGAAGAAATTCATTTCACCAAGCATAGACATTTCAAACTCACTTTTCATCTGATTTGCAAAAGTTTTACACATACTATCTCTTCCTCCAAAAATGATATCATCCACAAACACTTCAACAATCAGAATGTTTTCATGATCAATTTTGAAATATAAGTTGCTGTCAGCAGTACCTTTGTTGAATCCAATCTGCACAAGATGCTTATCCAACCTTTCATACCATGCTCTTGGGGCTTGCTTCAATCCATACAAAGCTTTCTTCAACTTGCAGACCATATCATTATTATCAGACAATTGAAATCCATCCGGTTGTTCAATGTAGACTTCTTCTTCCAGATCACCATTTAAGAAGGCAGACTTGACATCCATCTGATATACCTTGAAATCTTTGAAGGCAGCAAATGCAAGAAGTAATCTGACTGCTTCAATTCTTGCTACCGGAGCAAAAGTCTCTTCAAAGTCAATTCCTTCTATTTGAGAGTAGCCTTTGCAGACCAATCTAGCTTTGTTTCTGATTACTTCACCAGCTTCATTTAGTTTGTTCCGGAAGACCCACTTGGTTCCAATTACATTCCTGTCTCTAGGTCTGGGAACAAGATCCCAAGTATGATTTTTCTCAATTTGCATCAGTTCATCTTCCATTGCTTTGGTCCAATTTTCATCATTGCAGGCTTCATTTATTGTTTTAGGTTCAATCCTTGAAATCAGACAACATTCATTCTGATCTTGAGCAATATTCCTTCTAGTTTGTACACCTTTGCTTCTGTCACCTATGATCTGATCTTCAGAGTGATTCAGTTTTACATACCTTGGAATTTTGGGAGTATCCAGTACTGCTGTTTCTTGATCAGGCTCATTTAAACCTAACTCTTCTTCCTGATTTACCGGATCAGGCTGACTCTGTTTCACCGGAGAGGATTGAGTTCCTTGAACACTATCTTGGTCATCTTCATCAAATTCATAAAATCTTGAAGGCTTCTCAATTCCTTCATCAACCTTTACATTGGTACTTTCTATCATCTTCCTCAATCTCTTATTGTAACACCGATATGCTTTGCTTTGAGTGGAGTAGCCCAAGAAAATTCCTTCATCACTTCTAGCATCAAACTTTCCTAGATCTTCATCTCTTTTAAGATAACACTTGCTACCAAATACCCTGAAATATTTCACAGTAGGAGTGATGCCAAACCAAAGTTCATAGGGGGTCTTACCGGTGTTGTTTCTGATTTGAACTCGATTGAGAGTGTAGACTGCAGTGCTGATAGCTTCTTTCCAAAACATTTGAGGAACATTTGCTTCCAACATCATTGTCCTAGCAGCTTCCTGGATGGTCCGGTTCTTTCTCTCAACTACTCCATTCTGCTGTGGAGTCTTAGGAGCAGATAACTGTCTCCTTATACCCTGTTTCTCACAAAAGTCAATGAATTCACCAGATGTAAATTCACCACCTCTATCAGATCTTAGACACTTTAGTTTCAATCCGGTTTGATTCTCCACCATAGCTTTGAAGATTTTGAACTTCTCAAAAGCTTCTGATTTTTCTTTTAGAAAGGTAACCCACATCATCCGGGAATGATCATCAATTAACAACATGAAATATCTATCACCTTGCAGACTCTTGATTCTTGTCGGACCACATAGATCAGTATGTACTAATTCCAACAATCCGGTAGAAGACTGATCTTTGCTTTTAAAAGAGACTCTGCTTTGTTTGCCTAACTGACATTCTTTACACACACTGTTTGTAGGTTTTATCAACTTTGGAAGATCTCTCACAGCCTGAGTATTGCTTATTTTGATGATGTTATCAAAATTTACATGACACATTCTTCTATGCCATAACCAACTCTGATCAATTTGAACAAACAAACAACTTTTATTTGAACCAACCAGATGAAAGATGTTACCTCTTGTCTGAGTACCGGATGCAATTTCAGTTCCGGAGCTTGTAAAGATTCTGCATTTTCCATTCTTGAACCGGAGATCATAGCCTTTGTCCACTAACTGACCAACACTGAGAAGATTGTGCTTCAATCCTTCAACATATAGTACATTACCTGTTTTGCTCTTACCATCAAAGGAAATAGTTCCCCTACCTCTGATTCTGCCAGCAGAATTGTCACCAAACTTTACCATTCCTCCTTCATATCTTTCCAAGTCTAAGAACTTATTCTTGTCACCAGTCATATGGTGAGAGCATCCACTGTCAATAACCCAATCATCCTTTTCTTCCACTTGAGCAGCCAAGGCTTTTTCAACAACTTTGTGATTGACAGATTCAGAGAGCAAGGAATCTTCTTCCTTGATGGCTATAAACACCCACTCATTTCCGGATTTGCTTCCTGGATCTGATTCATCATCTGTTACTCCTTCATTGTCATCTTCTTCATGAACATAATAGCAATTCTTTTGAAACCTTTGTCTGTGAGTATTAGATCTTGCAGATCTCTCCGGACATCTTGAGGCAAAATGACCAATCTTATTGCAGTTAAAACACTTAAAGGGTAGTTTTCCTTCATACTTACCGGATCCTCTTGGCAGTCTCTTTGCAATGAGGGCTTCAAGTTGAGCTGTTTCTACTTCTTCTTCTTCCATGTCTCTTCTTGCTTGATCATACCATGACATTTTCCTTGATGAGTTTTCACCCGGATCAAATCTCTGTTTGCCTTTCACATAGGCACTGGCTTTAAAAGCAGACTCAGTCTTGGGTGGATCATCTCCAAACTCGGTCATTTCAAATGCAGCTAGTTTGCCAGCCAATTGTTCTCTTGTGACAGTTGTGTGGGCTCTGAATTCATCAATGGCAGCAACTTTGATTTTGTAGGCAGCAGGAAGGGATCTTAGGATTTTGCAGACAATCTCATTTTCATCTAGAGTTCCACCAGCATTTCTGATTCCACATACCAGCTCATTTACTCTTGGCATAAAGGTAGTAATGTTTTCATCATCTCTCATTTTCAATCTTTCAAATTTCCCTTTCAGACTTTGCAACCTTGCACTTTTGACAAACTCATCTCCTTCATACAGAAGTTCCAGTTTGGTTAGGATCTCATATGCAGTTGGTAGGTCAATGACATTCGAGAGATCTGAGTCATTCAATGCGCTTAGAAGAGCTTCCTTGGTCCGCAGATTGTTTTCAGCTTCTGTGGTTTCATCAGGAGTTGTCGGACCACCTTGTGGGGGTATATATGGTTTAGAAATCATAGCCAAGTATGCTTTTCCCATACATTCCAAATGACACTTCATGCGACCTTTCCAGAGAGTGAAGTTGGTTCCATCGAACTTCGGACTATCCTTCTTGTATGACGACATCCTGGATCACCTCAAGCGGTTAAGCTCCTATCAGAGGAACTCAGCTCTGATACCAATTGTTGGATCTAGGGCATACAACTGAGAGGGGGGGGGTGAATCAGTTGTATAGAACTTGTTCTATTTCAAACACTTTATTCTCTGTTGTTAGTTAGCAGCATATCAAATAATCATTCATGGAAGCACAATATATAAACACAAGAGTAGATAAGCATCAACACATTGAACACCAAGATTTTGACGTGGAAAACCCGGTTAAGGGAAAAACCACGGGGTGATTAACCCAAGAATTATTCTCTGTTAGAAGAATAAGAAAAAATGAATGGCACATGCCAATAAGGGCTCACTGCCCGAGCACACTGCTCACAAAGAGGCCCACTGCCTACAAGGAGACACACTGTCTACAGAGTGATAAAAATCACAGTCTTGAACTGGAGAATGACATCTCTACCATGTCCGGATCAGTTCCAATTAAGCCCAACAATCTCTGCTCTGCCTTTCGCACCTTTCTTCGCTACACCATGCTCATCCACATGCTACACTCTGAAATGAATTCACAAATCATTTTTTATACAAGACATCGACTTAGGAACAAGCATCTAAGTCGGCAAACAACCATAGGAGTATCCGCAAGATGAATAACACATCCGGTCGGCTAAATAGAGCAATAACTTCATCCGGAAGAGTAACTTCAATTCCGGGCTCTACCATCAATGCGGACCAACAACACAACCTAAACATGATTCAAGAACCTTCACAAGTCTGTCTGAATGTCCGGATACATCCGCACTTTCTCTGCTTACTGGGATCTCTTGTCTTCCTCATCCGGAACTTCAAGAACACAGTCTGTCGCCACTGTCATAATGCAGGAGGTACTTCCGGACCTCCAAATCACACACAAATCAGGATGACACATCACAAGGACATCTCAAACACTCCTTCCAATCCGCAGATTATGATAATACAATTCCGGACCTCACCGGACCTTTTTGTGATCCTCTGTTACCTCCGGATACTTGCCGGACCCGGTTCTATACCGGCAGCCATAACTCCTTCAGATCTTCATGCGGACCTCTGAAATCTTAACTGTAGCATCTCAAGATTCATATCTACTAACCCTTTAATCCGCATCCTCCGGTTCTCATCCTATACAGTATATTTACCTTCTTCTCATCACTGTTCTTCACTGTTCCTGACTGAGGCTAATTTTCTCAATATCCTCAGCATAAAGCTCATCAAATCCTTCTTGTCAGTGCAGTATGAGTATGTTGACATCAATGACAACACTGGCTCACCTCATACTTGCCAACAATCCCAAACCATACTTGTCATCTACTCTCTTTTGACTTTCAAGAAGAACTTCAAGTTGAGCAGAACTTATCTTGAATTTCTCTTTATATTCATTTGATGTTTGAAGATCCCTTTTAAGAGAGACAATTTGATCCTCAAGTTTTTCTTCATTATCTTTAGCATCTTCAAGATCAGATTCAAGATGTCTGATAATTCTATCCATCTTGTGGCAATCTTCTAATTTTTCCTTGGGAGATTGTCTTAGATCATCTTCAGTTTTTCTTTTCTCTTCAATCTCATGCGTAAACTTTATAACTCCTGATTCCATTTCATGTCTTACCATAATGATTTCTTTTGATAACTTTTCACATAACTTAGTTTTCTCCTTCAGATCTCCATTTGTATCATTGGCTTCACCTTGTCTTGCCAGTTGCTGAAGTAGCTCCTTTCTCTTTTTCATAGAGAGACTTAGTTTCTCTTTTAATTCATTTATGAAATCATCAACCTGTTTGAGTCTTTCCTTCAATTCATTGATTTCAAAATTTGATTGCTCAAGATCATCTAGGACAAACTTAAGTTGCTCCTTCATACTATATGCATCCATTTGAATTCCTAGATCTTCCTCAAGCTGTTAGGCTCTGTTTGGAGGAACTTGGCTTTGATACCAATTGTTGATAACTGAGATGGGGGGTGAATCAGTTATCCTAATAATTTAACTTTCTGGGCTTTCTTAACAGTTAATGCAACATCAGATTCTATAAGCAAGCATAACTATGAAATGTAAATAACACCAATACACATGACACAATGATTTTGATGTGGAAACCCTGTTAAGGGAAAAAACCATGGGGTGATTAACCCAAGATATTATTCTCTGTTAGAAGAATAGAAGATACAAAATGGCACTTGCCAATTAGGGCTCACTGCCCGAGCACACTGCTCACAAGAGGCTCACTGCCTACAAAAGACTTACTGTTTATAAGAAGAAAACTTGAACTGATGAAAAAGCATCCACACATGCTAAAGTTCAGTTCTGGTTTAAGCTCAATAGATTGATCTGCAGCACTTCATTCTGACTCTTCTTGAGTGCTGCTGTCCTCTTACATTCTGAACCTGTTTTTCTGCCTTTTATTTATTCTTCTGCTTTTATTCGTATTTACACACCCACAACAACCACTTCACATCTAAATACATCTTGTATATATATCCACACAAGTGATTTCAACACTTTTCTAGTTGGCACCTGGAATAGTCAATATTATCTCAAACTCTGGTCTGTCGGCTAAATCCTTGCATACCAAGTAATGCGGATCAAGGATATGCTTGTAGAAGTCTTCAATCATGTCGGCCAATCATAAATGATACCTTAGGAACCTTTATCACCATCAACATCTCATCCGGAATAACTTCTGATGCTCTGCCTATCAGTTCTTCCTCTGTCTGTTCTACCGAACCGGACCCCAATACTTGAATGCTTATATCTCTTTATTCTTTTATCACCGGAGGCTCAATTCCTAGAATCTATCAGTCAAGGTACTCCTCTTGACTTTACCAAATCCGTACTTCACTGAAATACTTCCTCTGAGAGATCCGGACCTGACTGTCGAACCTTTCCACATACTCTATTCTTGCTTACCGGACCACACCACTCTTCAATCTAATTTCCGGTATAGACCCACCATGTCCTATGGATGTGTGGGAAGAACTTTGTTGCCATCAATGACAACAATCATGAAGCTCCAATGTGTCTCTTGCCAACATATTTGGCATTTCTGGTTTTTTCGTTGTCGAGGTTTGGGTAGTATAGGGAGTGCATCTCCCCTGAGGGGTGAGAGCCTCCCTTATGTGGGGTTGAGAGAGGCATGGAGCCTCTCTTGGGAAAATTTGATGGATATTGTGCATAATGGTGGATGGGATGGTTGTGATGTTTTGGTTGTGCTAGAAGGGTTGTGGTGTTGTGGTTGTGTTGTGGCATGGATTGAATGGTTATGATGTTGTGGGTGTGATGTAGTATGGATTAAAGGGTTGTGGTGTTGTGGGTATGCTATGGTATGGGTGTTTGGAGGAATGAGGAGATGGTATCTATGGTTGTGATTTGTGCAAGAGGAATTATATTTTGTGATATGTTGGTATTCCCCAAGAGAGATGTGAATTCCCTGTCTACCCCTTTTCAAGAATCTAGAAAGAATTCTTTGTGTGTGAGTCAGCCAATTGCGAATTTAGTATTTGTTGTGTGTTTCAATCTGTATTTTACTTGTTTGGTTGCAATGTTGGTTATTGATAATGTCTACTACTCAGGGGAGGGTTCGTAAAATAAGCCCTATGGTTGGGTGGAGAGCGGGACTAGGCTGCTCGTTTGGTTGTAGGAATTCACTCTAGCCAGAGAAGGGATTTGATTGAGCTTGTATGCTCTATTTATATAGAATTTTAAATATGTTATGTAACTGTCTCCTTGACAATTTCATTGTAAAAAAGTACTCCTTGTGAATTTGTGGTATAAGAGAAATATATTTGTTTTTTTATCCGTGTTTAGAGGCTAGAAAATACCTCTATATTTAACCCAGTTCTTCTTGATTTTGGCATACAAATCATGTTTTGTTTTTAATAAATTATTGCATTATTGCACTATATTGATCTGGTTAATTCTGAGTAATTTTTGTATCAAATTTAGGGTTGTTATCTAGCCCCTGTTATGCACAGAAGATAAATATTACATTTGTTGTTTATATTGGTATGTTGTATAATTTTACAAAGTAAATGTATTAAGGAAACTATTGTTTTTTATTAAAAGTGTATGCCTATGGAAGCCATGGAAGTCATGGGCCTCCACGGCTACCATGACCCCCTTGGGAATCGTGGGGAGCCACGGCCTACATTGTCGGCAAGCCATTGGCTAGGCATCGGCTTAGCCAAGCCTGCCAAGGCTTGGATGAACCTTATGATATGCATAAGTTCTTTTAATATGAAATTATTTAGTTCAATTTTATTTGTTCATATATATATATGTTAGCAAGATGGTTGTCGTTGCACCAAAAGATTGACCTATTAATGCCTGATACAATTGCCAAATTTAATGAATCCATGGCGGTTAAGCTTTGTCACGAACCCAAGTGTTGTACTGTACAACACAAGGAGACCAAGGGTGCACACCTTGCAACAATCCCCCCAGTGCAAGGGAGAGATTTGAATCTGTGACCTAGGCTCTGATACCAATTGTTAGCAAGACGGTTGTTGTTGCACCAAAAGATCGACCTTTAATGCCCGATACAATCACCAGAGTTAATGAATCGATGAGAAGTGGTTAAGCCTTGTCACAAACCCAAGTGCTACACTGTACAACACAAGGAGACCAAGGGCGCACACCTTGAAATAATATATGTAACATTATTGTCATCTATTCATATATCTATTTTAAGAAGGAAGAATACTTGTTATTTTCAAATTTCTATATGTATATTATTTGAATATGTATATAGATATGTATGAAATATACCAATGTTATTGATTACTTTATTAAATAGAATTCGATGGTGATTAGTAGATTTTATAAATCCCTAATTTTGTTAGTTAAGCAAGTTACAATGTTATGTTAGAAGGAATTCATAAAATAGATGTTTTCATGATTACTCATTGTATTTAAATGAATATGATTATATTTTAATTTGATGAAGTGATTATAATTCTAAATCCAACTGTTGTTTTTAATTGATTTCTTTACTTAGATAAATGTAGTAATCATTTTGATAATTTTCTGATTAGCTTAAACTCTTTCTTTCTCTAGTTGTGAAATATAGAAGTAAACCTTGAGGAACCGTTTTACCTACTAGGAGTTTCACTCAACAATTAGGTAAATTGATTTCTTGAATTTGTTATTGATCTATTTTCTACAAGTACTTAGTTTTAGAAAATGAAAAAAATTGTAGTCTTTTTGTTTTCATGTCCATACTTATGGTAATCATAAGGGTGGGTGTGACTTTTGGTCTTAGGGCCCAGGTTACCAACACTTTGTGAACTTTGGGGTTATTTTGTTGTTGTATAACTTTGTTTCTTGATCTTGTAGTTTGCCTCCCCGATGAAGACGCACTCATTTTGTGCCATCATAAATTGACCACTCTAATGAACATATTAATCAGGGCCCTCAGATACTCTAGACTCTATAACATCTAGTAGATGTTATTTAGGCTAGACTTCCTCTGCCAGCTCCTAACCCACTTTGTAATCAGGATCAACTTCATTTTGATGAGCACCATTCTACTCCCCATGAGCATAGCAGAAGTCTTAACATAGGCAAAGCAGAACATGATGAGGAAGGGGTGGGTGAATCAAGGAATTATGAACCCCCTCCTCAGTTTGGATAGTTAGACCAGGATGCACCTATTGATGTTGGCAAGCAAATCAAAAAATTCCTGTCTCTAACCTCTGAACTTTTTTGAATCCACCGAGGGTACTGATGTAGAGTAGGAGGTGGACTCAATATGGTCTAACTTGTTGATTAAACTAATCTTGCATGATTTAAGTTGTCCTATTACTTTCCTACCCGTTCCCAAGGCTTGTAAAGGTAACTCAACATGGGTTAAAATGCATGGGATGCTTACCCAATCCTTCAAGGCAATTGAAATATTATTGAAAATGACTAATTCTCACCTTTCAAAGATAGATCAAAAGGATTCTTGAACCCACTAAATTGACTGTCACAAAATGGCAAGTTGTCTCTTCAATGAACATGGTTGCTAAAAAATGAAATATGCATAAATGAAGGGTAGATGGTTAAACTAACTGACTGACCCTCAAATGCACTTGAAACTAACTTAATATGATGAATGGACACTCATGAAACTCAGCAAGAAGCTTGGTAACACAATCTTCCTATTGTTCTCCACAATTAGCCTTAATGACTTGTAGCCCTTAAAATGAGGTTTTTGAGAGATAACTTGCAAAAAACATAACAAACCCATGAACATATTAGTTTTCTAGATACCCATTAAGGAATTACAAAACATATCTAACATACAAGGTATGTTGTTTTGGAACATCTTCCCTAAAAAGTGACTGTACCTACTATCCTATAGGGCAATTAGCCCTATTTTGCAAAGGATGTATGATGAATACTTCACCCAAGACTAAAACCCCACTTTTACAAGCTTCTACATAGGACAAATAGACTACTTTTATAGTTTTTGACATTTGTATACATGGTTTTCTTATCAAACCAATACCCACGTATGCTACCTAGCCTTCTTTGCCCAATACGTGAATATATTAGGCCAATTTTAGTCCAAACAATCTCAAACACTCTTCCCCTACTCCTACATTGCAAAAAAAAAGGAAATTCACCCTAACTAATGCCATTCCACTAGGTCTTGAGGATTGAGACAAGTGGTATGGGTCAAAACCCCATCGCTTTCCTTAAACCCTCCAAACCTAGGGTTTTTGAGCAGCTACAACAAAAATGTTTATAAAATGCCTCAAGACTAATGTCAAGATTCCAAATTAGGCTCAAATGAAAGGTTGCTCTACATATTTATATATTCTATGCATTGGAGCCCATGACTATACTGTACAGGTGAGTATCAAGTACAAGAATAGCGAAAAAATAGAAAAATTACAGAAAACAGTGAAAACTTTGTTATTTCTCTAGAAAAAACTTACATATCTCCTCCTCCTCAAGTCAAGAAAGGTATATATCATCTATTTACAATGAGAATCCATGATTTTCTCCCACTCCCATCATAGGAAAAGCCATCATAAAGGCAAAATTTGACTATTTTTACCATAAAAGACTGACTATCTAAAATTAGACTATCCTAATTTTAAGTAAACTTAAGACTCCACTACAATGTGACCTTAAAACAAAAGAGTGGTCTACAATTTGACCTTTATTACAACATTAACAAAAATAAAACTCCTCCTAGGCTCATAATGAGCACAAAAACCAAAATTTACTGTGGTGGGCTCTGCACTATACACCCAAGGAGAGAAAGATCTCAGCTTCCACCTGAGATCAGATCAATGACTGTTGTTCCATGCTTTGCAATGTCTTTAGCTGTCATCCATGTGGTATATTCATGGGTAAAACCTTGTCACTTCACCAAGTATTCATTATAAACCTTATGTCTTGTCCTCTTGACTTCTTTGGTATCTAGAATGGCTTCAAGTTTGACTAGAGCAGCAGGGGGAAGATCTTTAACCCAATCAGCATCGTCGCCTTCATGAACACCTATACCTACATCCAAAGACTCCTTGAAAGGATATAAGTTAGCAATATTAAAGATTGGTGAGATAGTAACTCTAGGACGGAGGTCTATCTCATATGCATTTTCACCAATTTGTGGACCACCTTGCATGGCCCAGTCTTCTTCATCAACAACTTAGTGTATTTGCCCTTAGGTAACCTCTCTTTTCTGAGATGTGCAAGTACTAGATCTCTAACTAAACATTCCTCCTCTTCAAGTCTGCATGCTTCTTGTAAGTTTCAACACTCTTCTTGAGTTATTCTCTAACTTGATCATGGATGTCTTTCATGGCCATAGAAAACTCATCTCCTTTAGCACTTCTCTTCTCTACTCCTCTCAAATCTCTTAACTTAAAGATACCTCTTGGGTTCAATCCATACATTACCTTAAAAGGGCTTTTACCTATGCTTCTGTTAATGGAGTCATTTTAAGCATACTCTGCTTGTGGGATGACAAGATCCCATTGTTGTCCATGTTCTTTTGTAAGACATCTAAGTAGATTCCCCAATGATCTATTCACTACTTCAGTCTGCCTGTCAGTTTGTGGGTGATAGGCAGAGCTGAAAGTCAAGTTTGTTCCAAGTTTTCTCCATAAGGTTCTCCAAAAGTGGCCTATAAAATTTGAATCTCTATCTAAAACAATGGAGAGGGGCAGTCTATGTATTCTAACTATCTCCTTGAAGAATAGACTTGCAATATTGGATGCATCACTTGTGCATTTACAAGGAATAACGTGTGCCATCTGGCTAAATCTGTCCACAACTACAAGAATAATATTAACTCTGCTCTGAGTTTTGGGTAGGCCTAACACAAAATCCATGCTAAGATGCTCCCAAGGTCTACTAGGAATTGGAAGAGGCTGATATAAGTCTACATTAGAACTAGAGCCCTTGGTTCTTTGACAAACTCCATAAGACTCAATAATTTTTTTGATATCAACATGCATCTTAGGCCAAAAGTAAAACCTTCTTACTTGATCAAGTGTTTTGTCTATGCCAAAGTGTCCTCCAAGACTTCCACAATGCTTCTCCCTTATGAGATTTGTCCTCATAGAGCATCTAGGGATGCATAACTGAGCTCCCTTGAATAACAGTCCATCTTGCAGCAAGAAATCAAAAAATTGGTCATGGAAAGTACCTTGAAATTGTTGACAAAAGGAATATGCATCCTTGAAATCTGGATCAGTAGCATACATGTCCCTTAGTGCTTCCAAACCCACACTCTGAAGTTGTATTTCATGCACTAGGACTGATCTCCTACTCAATGCATCAGCTACCTTGTTAGCTTGGCCCTTCTTATGTTTGATTGTGAAGGTATAACTCTATAAATACTCCACCCACTTGATGTGCCTATGACTTAACTTGTCTTGGTTGTTCAAGAAACTCAATGCATGATTGTCTATGAAGACTACAAATTCTTTAGGTAAGAGGTAATGTCTCCACTTCCTCAAGGACTGCACTAATGCATAAAGCTCCAAATTATATGAAGAGTACCTCCTCTTGGCCTCATTGAGTTTTCACTAAATAAAGCTACTGGCTTGCCTTCTTGGCTCAGGATTGTACCTATGGCTACTCCACTGGCATCACATTCCACTGTAAATATTTTCTCAAAGTTAGGCAAAGCAAGTAGGGGCTATTGTGCCACTCTCTTTTTCAGGTATTCAAATCTTTTTTGTTGCCTCTTCAGTCCATTGAAACTTTATTTTCTTATCTCCCTTAAGGGTATCAAGAATAGGAGAACAAATATGACTGAAAGTTTTGATAAACTTACTATAAAATGTAGCCAAACCATGAAAATGTCTTACCTCTCCTACTGATTTTGGAGTTGGCCAGCTAAGAATAGCTTCAACTTTGGAACGATCCATCTTTAATGTGCCTTTAGAGATGACAAAACCTAGGTAGACTAGCTCTTCTTTCATAAACTCACACTTCTTGAGGTTTATCATCAGCATCTCCTCATTCAACCTCTGCAAAACCATGTCAAGGTGTTGCAAGTGCTCCTCTTTTGTTTTGCTGAACACAAGAATATCATCTAGATAGACAACTACAAACTTCCCAATAAAAGGTTTCAGGATGTCATTCATTAACCTCATGAATGTACTAGGAGCATTTGAGAGTCCAAAAGGCATTACCATCCATTCATAGTCCCTCATTGGTTTTGAAGGCAGTCTTCCATTCATCTCCTTCCCTAATCCTGATTTGGTGATATCCACTCTTGAGATCAGTCTTGGAAAAGTAGCCTGTACCTCCTAAGCAATGCATTAGGTCCTCCATTCTTGGGATTGGGAACATGTATCTAATTGTGATCTTGTTTATGGCCCTTGAGTTAGTAGACATGCTCCACTCTCCACCTTTCTTAAGTGCTAAGACAATAGGAACAACACATGGACTTAAACTCTCTCTGACGAGTCCTTTGTCTAACAATTCTTGGACTTGTGCTTTGATCTCTTCATTCTGCTATGGGGTCAGCTTGTATGCAGCCTTATTGGGAAAATTAGCTCAAGGGATTAGGTCTATATGATGGCTAATATCTCTCATGGGAGACAATGAGCTTGGCAACTCATCTACCACTATGTCCTTATACTTGTCCAATAAAGACTGAACTTCACTTGGTATGTCTTCCACCTTATTTGTTGTTGTATCAAACTTGATTTTAGGTATGATCACTACTACAAAGATTTGTCCTTCATATTTCATTGTTTGTAAAAACTCCTTCTCTCCTACCACCATAATACTGGACCCAATCTGCTTATTAGATTCTTCTTCAAGAAAGGGTGTTAATGAAAATGAGACTCCATCCTTCTCTATCACATAAATGTTCTGACCATCATGTTTTCTCTTTCTGTCATGTCACCAGGGTCTTCCTAGCAGCAGATGACAAACATCCATAGGGATGATGTCACAAAGGATCTTATCCTTGTAACCACCAATGTTGAACTTGACCCATACCTATTCATTCACTAAGAGTTGCTGCCCCTTATTCAACCATGACACCTTATAGGGTGTGGGGTGAGGAATCTTCTTCAAATGTAGCTTCTCTACCATTTCCAAAGAGACTAGATTATTAGTGGATCCTGAGTCAACAACTACTTTGCATACCTTGCCATGTGATTGTTAGATTCAGGAAAGACAACTGAGAGGGGGGGGTGAATTAGTTGTCAAAACTTTCTTTCCAATTACACACTTAAAATCTTCTTAGTGATTTAATAGCATATCAATAAATTAATTATGGAAACATAATGCATTTAATCAAGAGCATAAACACATCAACACATAAGACACCAAGATTACGTGGAAAACCCGGTTAAGGAAAAAACCATGGGGTGATTAACCCAAGATTGTATTCTCTATTAGAAGAATATAAAGAACAAAATGGCACATACCAATTAGGGTTCACTGCCCGAGCACACTGCTCACAAGAGGCCCACTGCCTACAAGAGACACATTGTCTACAAAAGAATAAGTATCACATACTTGAACTAGAAAATAGCATCTTCACCATGCTTGAGTCAGTTCCATTTAAGCCCAATACTTCTACTCTACCTTTCGCTCTCCTCCTTGCTACCACACACTCATCTCCACAAGACACACTTTGAAATGACTTTATAATCCCTTATTTATACAAGACATTGACTTAGGAATAATCATCTAAGTCGGCAAACATTAACAAGAACATCCGTAGGATGTGTAACTCATCTGGTCGACCAGTCTCAGGAAGAATATCATCGTCTGGAAGTTATTCTTCAATTGCGAGCTCCAACTCCAATGCGAACCACCAACATGAACTGGACATGATCCAAAGACCTCCACAAGCTTGCCTGAATCACCAAGAACATCCACACTTCATCTGCTTACTGAAATCCTTCTTTCCTTCATCCAGAAACTCAAGAACATAGTCTGTCATCACTATTACAAAGGAATGGATGCTTGCGGACCTTCAAACCACAAACCAATCGAGTTGACACTTCACAAAGACTTCCTTAAAACTCCCTCAAATCTCCAGAATAGGATAATGCATTTCCATATCTCACCGGACCTGTCTGTATCACTCTGTCACCACTGAACACCTACCGGAACCGGTTTTACTTGAGTGGCCACAACTTCTTCAGATCTTCATGCGGACCTCTAAAATCTTTACTGGATCACTTTAAGACTCATATATATAAACCATTTAAACCGCATCCTCTGATCCTCATCCTAACTTGGACTTTTACCTTACTATCATCACTATTCTTCACTATTCTTGATTGAGACTAATTTTCTCAATATCCTCAACACATAGTTCATCCAATCCTTATCATTAATGCAACATGAGTATGTTGACATCAATGACAACACCGGTTAGGCCCATACTTGCAACAATCTCCCCCTTTGTCATTGATGGCAACATATGATGTGAAAAATTATTTTGACCATCAAGACAAGAACTTCTCCTTACTGTCACAACTCCCTCTATTAGCAACAACCATTCACATGTCTTCTTCCCTTTACTGCCCCTCCTTTGATCAGCAGCCACTTGTTTTTCACATGTCTTCTCTCCCCCTTTGACATCAATGGCAAAGGGCACATACTTGCAATTCCACTACTTCAAAATCATACTTGCTGCTCCCCCTGAGTAGCAGCTCCCCATCATCAATCCAGACCACAAGATATGACTATGATATCCACGAGACTGATACACATCAGTGCACCTTAGTTCATCACCAGAGGGGCAATAACCCCTAACTTCTCCCTAAGATACTCAAAAGAGTCCTTAGGTAGAGGTTTAGTAAAGATATCTGCAATCTGATCCTTGGAAGGCACAAACTCCAATCTGACTTCATTCTTGTTCACTTGCTCTCTCAAAAAGTGAAAATTGATGGATATATGTTTAGTTTTTGAATTCAACACCGGATTCTTAGATATATTTATTGCACTTGAATTATCACAGAAAATTGTGATAGGCTCCTCATACTCCACTCTTATGTCTCTTAGCATTTGCTTCATCCACAAAATTTGAGTGCAACTACCTGCTTCTGCAATATATTCTACTTTTGTAGTGGACAGAGATATTGCCTCTTGTTTCTTGCTTAGCCAAGAAACCAATCTCTTCCCCAAAAAGAATGCTCCACCACTGGTACTCTTTTGGTCATCCACATCTCGTGCCCAATCCGCATCAGTATATACATGAAGAGAGAAATCATGATCTCTAGGATACCACAGACCATACTCAACTGTCCCTTTTAGATATCTAAAAATCCTCTTGATTACCACGACATGAGATTCTCTAGGATCAGCTTGGAATCTAGCAACAAGACCAACATCTTGCATAATGTCTAGTCTAGTTTGAGTAAGATATAATAGTCCTCCAATCATTGACCTATACTTTTTCTGATCAGCCTTAGGAGAGTCATCATCTTTGCTCAATTTAAATCTGGTTGCCATGGGAGTATTCATTGGTTTTGAATCTTCCATCCCAAATTTCTTCAACAATTCTTTCACATATTTGGTCTAAGAAATGAAGATTCATTTCTTTGTTTGAGTGATTTGTAGACCCAAGAAGAAATTCATTTCCCCAAGCATGGACATCTCAAATTCACTTTTCATTTATTTGCAAAGGTTTTACACATACTATCTCTTCCTCCAAAGATGATGTCATCAACAAATACTTCAACAATCAAGATGTTCTCATGATCAATTTTGAAATACAAATTACTGTCAGCAGTACCTTTGTTGAAACCAATCTTCAAAAGATGCTTATCCAATCTTTCATACTAGGCTCTTGGGGCTTGCTTCAGTCCATACAGTGCCTTCTTCAACTTGTAGACCATATCACCATGATCAGACAATTGAAATCCATTCGGTTGCTCAATGTACACTTCTTCTTCCAAGTCACCATTCAAGAAGGCAGACTTGACATCCATCTGATATACCTCGAAATCCTTGAAAGCAGCAAAAGAAAGAAATAATCTAATTGCTTCAATTCTTGCCACTAGAGCAAAGGTTTATTCAAAATCAACTCCTTCTATTTGAGAATAGCCCTTGCAGACCAATCTGGCTTTATTTCTGATTACCTCACCAACTTCATTCAGTTTGTTTCGAAAGACCCATTTGGTTCCAATCACATTTTTGTTTCTACGTCTGGGAACAAGATCCCAACTGTGATTTTTCTCTATTTGCATCAGCTCTTCCTCCATTGCTTTAGTCCAGTTTTCATCATTGCAGGCTTCATCTACTGACTTAGGTTCAATCTTTGAAATCAGACAATACTCATCTAAATTTTGAGCAATTCTCCTTCTAGTTTACACACCTTTACTTTTGTCACCTATGATTTGATGTTCAGAGTGGTTCAATCTTACATACCTTGGAACTTTGGGAGTTTCTTGCACTTCTGATTCTTGATCAGGCTCATTAAAACTCATCTCTTCTTCTTGATTTATCAGATCAGTTTGAATCTAACTTTTAGAAGAGGCTTGGGCTCCTTGAATTAGAACACCATTCTGATCATCTTCATCATATTCATAAAACCTTGAGGGTTTTTCAATTTCTTCATCAACCTTCGCATTTGTACTTTCTATCATCTTTCTCAGTCTCTTGTTATATCATCGATATGCTTTGCTTTGAGTACAGTAACCCAAGAATATTCCTTCATCACTTCTAGCATCAAACTTTCCTAGATCCTCATCTCTTTTGATGTAACATTTGCTACCAAAAACTCTGAAATACCTTACAGTGGGAGTGATGCCAAACCAAAGTTCATAAGGAGTCTTACTGGCAATGCTTCTGATTTGAACTCGATTGAGAGTATAGACTGCAGTGCTGACAACTTCTCTCCAATAGATCTGAGGAACATTTGCTTCCATCATCATGGTCCTAGATGCTTCCTGGATGGTCCAGTTCTTTCTCTCAACTACTCCATTCTATTGTGGAGTCCTAGGAGCAGACAACTGTCTCTTTATTCCATGTTTCTCATAGAAATCTATGAACTCACCAGATGTGAATTCTCCACCTCTATCAGACCTTAAACATTTCAATTTTAATCCAGTTTCATTCTCTACCATAGCCTTGAATATTTTGAATTTCTCAAGGGCTTCTAACTTCTCTTTCAGAAAAGTTACCCACATCATCTGAGAATAGTAATCAATTAGTAACATGAAGTATCTATCACCTTGCACACTCCTGATTCTTGCCGGACCCCAAAGATCAGTATGAACTAAGTCCAATAATTCGGTAGAAGATTGTTCCTTGCTTTTAAATGAGTCTGCTTTGTTTTCCCAACTGACATTCTTTGCACAAACTAATTGTAGGTTTCACCAGTTTTGGAAGATCTCTTACAACCTAAATATTACTTATTTTTATGGTATTATCAAAAATCACATGACACATTCTCCTATGCCATAACCAACTATGATCAACTTAAACAAATAAACAACTTTTACCAGTACCAACCAAGTGGAAGATATTACCTTTAGTTTGAGTACCAGATGCAATCTCTATTCTAGAACTTTCAAAGATCTTGCATTTTCCATTCTTGAATCAGATATCATAGCCTTTGTCCACCAACTGACCAACATTGAGAAGATTGTCCTTCAGTCCTTCAACATATAGTACATTACCAGTTTTGTTCCTTCCATCAAAAGAAATAGTTCCTCTTCCTCTAATTCTACCAGCAGAATTATCACCAAACTTTACCACTCCTTCATACCTTTCCAAATCTATGAACTTATTTTTGTCACCTGCCATATGGTGAGAGCATCCACTGTCAATGACCCAATCATCCTTTTCTTCAGTTTGGGCAGCCAGAGCTCTTTCTACAACTTTATGGTTGACAGATTCAGAGGACAATGGTTCTTCTTCCTTGATGGCAATAAACACCCAATCACTTCCAGATTTGTTTCCTGTCTCTGATTCATCATTTGTTACTCCTTCATTATTGTCTTCCTCGTGAACATAGTAATAGTTCTTTTGGAACCTTGATCTGTTAGGATTTGGCATTGAAAATCTTTCCGAACACTTTGAGGCAAAATGACCAATCTTATTGCAGTTAAAACACTTAAAAGGCAATTTTCCTTCATACTTACCAGATCCTCTTGGTAGTCTTTTTGCAATAAGGGCTTCAAGTTGAGCAGTTTCTGCTTCCTCTTTTTCTAGGTCTTTTCTTCCTTTTTCATACCATGAGAGTTTCCTTGAAGAGTTCTCTCTCGGATCAAACCTTTGTTTACCTTTCACAGAGGCACTGGCTTTGAATGCAGATTTAGTCTTAGGAGGGGCATCTCCAAACTTGGTCATTTCAAATGCAGCCAATTTACTAGCTAATTGATCTCTTGTGATAGTTGTATGGGCTCTAAATTCTTCAATGGCAGTAGCCTTGATTTTATAAGAAGCAGGAAGGGATCTGAGAATTTTGCCAAGAATCTCATCTTCCTCCAAGACTCCACCAGCATTTCTAATTCCACAAACAATCTCATTTACTCTTAGGATAAAAGTAGTAATATTTTCATCATCTCTCATATTCAGATTTTCAAATTTCCCTTTCAGATTCTGTAACCTTGCACATTTAACATACTTGTCTCCTTCATGTAGAAGTTCCATTTTTTGCCAAATCTCAAAAGCACTTGGTAGGTCAACAACATTTGAAAGCTCTAAATCTGATAGTTCGCTTAGAAGAGCTTCTATAGTCTGCATATTGTTTTTAGCATCTGTGATTTCATTTGGGGATTTCAGACCACCCTGAGAAGGAGTATACTTTGTTGAGGCCATGTTCTAGTACTCCATTCCCATACATTGCAAGTGACATTTCATGCGACTTTTCCAAAGATTAAAATTGGTTCCATCAAACTTTGGACTATCCTTCTTGTAGGATGACATCTTGGATCTCCTCAAGAAGTTAAGCTCCTTTTAGAGGAACTTGGCTCTGATACCAATTGTTAGATTCAGGACAGACAACTGAGAGGGGGGGTGAATCAGTTGTCAAAACTTTCTTTCCAATTACACACTTAAAATCTTCTTAGTGATTTAACAGCATATCAATAAATCAATTATGGAAACATAATGCATTTAATCAAGAGCAGAAACACATCAACACATAAGACACCAAGATTTTGACATGGAAAATCTGGTTAACGAAAAAACCACGGGGTGATTAACCCAAGATTGTATTCTCTATTAGAAGAATAGAAAGAACAAAATGGCACATGCCAATTAGGGCTCACTGCCCGAGCACACTACTTAGAAGAGGCCCATTGCCTACAAGAGATACACTGTCTACAAAAGAATAAGTATCACATACTTGAACTGGAAAATAGCATCTTCACCATGCTTGAGTCAGTTCCATTTAAGCCCAATACTTATGCTCTACCTTTCGCTCTCCTCCTTGCTACCACACACTCATCTCCACAAGACACACTTTGAAATGACTTTACAATCCCTTATTTATACAAGACATCAACTTAGGAATAATCATCTAAGTTGGCAAACATCAATAAGAACATCTGCAGGATGTGTAACTCATTTGGTCGGTTAGTCTTAGGAAGAACATCATCATCTGGAAGTTATTCTTCAATTGTGAGCTCCAACTCTAATGCAAACCACTAACATAAACTAGACATAATCCAAAGACCTCCACAAGCTTGCCTGAATCACCAAGAACATCCACACTTCATCTACTTACTGAAATCCTTCTTTCCTTCATCTGGAAACTCAAGAACACAGTCTGTCATCACTGTTACAAAGGAATGGATGCTTGCAGACCTTCAAACCATGAACCAATCGAGTTGACACTTCACAAAGACTTCCTTAAAACTCCCTCAAATCCGTAGAATAGGATAATGCATTTTCGGATCTCACCGGACCTGTCTGTATCACTCTGTCACAATTGAACACCTACTGGAACCGATTTTACTTAAATGGCCACAACTTCTTCAGATCTTCATGCGGACCTCTAAAATCTTTACTGTATCACTTTAAGACTCATATCTACAAACCCTTTAAATCGCATCTTCTGATCCTCATCCTAACTTGGACTTTTACCTTACTATCCTCACTATTCTTCACTGTTCCTGATTGAAACTAATTTTCTCAATATCTTCAGCACATAGTTCATCCAATCCTTATCATTAATGCAACAAGAGTATGTTGACATCAATGACAACACCGTTTAAGCCCATACTTGCAACAGTGATTTGCATGCTGTCCTAAACAATGACATCCTCTGTGAAGGCTCCTTGGCTGCTGGTACCTTGAGGAGTGTCCTCCTTGTTGCACATATGTGTCTAAGTGCTGTTGTCATTGATGTCAACATATTCTTGTTGCCATTGATGTCAATTGTATCCTATTTTTCTATCTGTATAGAAGACCTTACTATTGAGGATATTGAGAAAATTAGTAACAATAAATTCATACAGGCCTTATGGCTGTGTAGAGAATTGTCAGAGGTTGCTCTAGTCAAGAATTGAGAGATCCACATGAAGATCTGAAGAAGTTATGTCCATCTGAGTAGAACTAGATTTTGCAGTATTTAGAAGAGACAGTGTGATAGTAGGTTGGTCTAGATTGCTCCGCAGTGAAATATCTTGGTCTGCGAATCTGAAGGCATGTTTGGGAAGTTAGTATGTATCATCAACTCTAGTGCTTCATGGTTTGGAGGTCCACAAGCTATCCTTCTAGTTTGATAGTCATGACAGAGAGTGTTCTTGAGGTTCCAGAGGAAGATTCAAATGTTTCTGGTAATATGGTTTAGAGTGAATGTTATTTGTGATTTCAATGTGCTTGTGGAGGTCTCTGGATCATGTGGCTACTATGTTGCAGGTCTGTATTGAAGTTTGAGGTTGTCCATTGAAGATTTCTTCTTTAAGGTTGATGTTCTTCCTAGTCTTGGTCGACCAGATGTTCCTAGCATGTTGTGGATTCCTTAAGGGAATTTTTATGAAGCGTGGAGTGGTTGTAGATGAAGATTCAAGTCTTAGTTGTGTTTGGCTAACAGTGTGATGATCCGTGTCAAGTTTAGCCAACCTTGTTGATCATTCCAAGGTTGATGAAGCATATAAATACTTGTTGAAGTGTCATTGAAAAACATCCTTGTGTAAATTAGATAAAATTCAAATAAAGGATCAGGAGCAGAGTACAGAAGAAAAGGAGTGAGAGTTGATCTATGCTTTAATGTTTACATCATTCATCTGATAGTAAGATAATAAAGAAGGTTAAAAAGAAGAAAAAATAATTATTGTGGATGACTGATTCACCCCCCTCTTAGTTGTCCGATCTAATTCCAACAATTGGTATCAGAGCCAGATCCTCTTGTAAAAGCCTAACCGCTTGAGGAGATCCAGGATGTCGACCTGCAAGAAGGATAGTCTGAGATTTGATGGAACAAATTATTCTATTTGGAAGAATCACACGGAGTGCCATTTGCAATGCATGGGTGATGCCTATTGGGCAATAACCATTGTTGAGTATAAACCTCTGGAAAAATGTCCTTCAACTCTAGATCAAATCTAAGATGCTGAAAATAATATGCGAGCTAAAGAAGCCTTGTTGGGTGCCCTGACTGATTCAGAAATGACAAATGTGTTTGGTCTAAAAACTGCTTACGAAATCTAGAAAAAGTTGGAGTTTCTGTATGAAGGTGATAAATATGTCAAATGCACCAAGTTGCAAAGTCTAAGAAGAAAATTTGAAACTATGAGGATGAGCAAAGATGAAAACATCACAATCTACATGCAAAAGATAAATGAACTTGTGTGTGGTATCAGATGTGCTGGTGGAACTTTGGAAGAATCAGAGATTGTATCAAAAGTGCTTAGATCTTTACTTGATTCATACAAATATAAGGTTACAGCCATAAAGGAGATCAGGATTGTCTCAGATGTTACAAGAGATAATCTAGTTGGCAAAATTTTAGCTTTTGAATTAAGTGAGTTTAGTGATTCTCTTCCCAAGTCTAAATCTGCATTTAAGGCCAGTGTATATGGAAAACAAAAATATGATCCAGGTGAAAGCTCTTTTGCAAGATCAAACAGATTCCTGAAGACTAGGAAGGATCTTGAAGATGTTAAAATTGGAACTGCAGATCTTGAAGCTCTTCTTGCCAAAAGATTGCCAAGAGGATCTAGTAAGTATGAAGGAAAATTGCTACTCAAATGTTTTGCTTGTAATAAGATTGGTCATTTTACCTCAAGATGTCCAGAGAGGTTTTCAAAACCAAACCCTAACAGATATAGAAATTAGAATAAATGCTACTATGTTCAAGAAACTAGAGAAGAAGGAGTCACAGATGATGAATCTGATCATGGAGGTTCCCCTAAAAATGATTGGGTGTTCATTGTCATCAAAGAACAATATTCAGTGTCCACTAAATCTGTTAATGTGGAAAGTGCCTTAGCTACTGAGGTTGTTGAGAAAGATGAATGGGTTATTGATAGTGGATGTTCTCATCATATGACTAGAGATAAGAGTAAGTTTGTGAATTTTGAAGATTATGAAGGTGGGCTTGTAAAATTTGGAGATAACTCAGCTGGTAGAATCTATGGAAGAGGATCCATCTCTTTTGATGGTAAGAATAACACCAATGATGTTGTGTATGTGGAAGGACTGAAACATAATCTTCTCAATGTTGGACAGTTGGTTGATAAAGGTTATGATCTTTGATTCAAGGATGGAAAGTACAGAATCTTGGAGAGTTCCATAACTATAATTGCATCTAGTACTCAAACTAAAGGTAACATTTTTCACTTAAGCAGCTCTAGCAAAAATTATTTGATTGCTCAGATAGATCAAAGTTAGTTTTGGCATAGGAGGATGTGTCATGTGAATTTTGATAACAATGTCAAAATAAGCACCACTCAGGCTGTAAGAGATCTTCCAAAGCTTGTGAAACCCACTAGCATGTGTAGAGAATGTCAATTGGGAAAACAGAGCAAAATTTCATTCAAAAGTAAGGAACAAGTTTCAAATGGTTGATTGGAAATAGTACATATTGATCTTTGTGGTCCTACTAGAATTAGGAGTGTGCAAGGAGATAGATATTTCATGTTGCTGATTGATGACTACTCCAGAATGATGTGGATAACCTTCCTAAAAGAAAAATCAAAAGCTCTTGACAAATTTAAGGTGTTCAAAGTGATGGTGGAAAATGAAATTGGTGAAAAATTGAAATGTCTGAGATCTGACAAAGGTGGAGAGTTTACCTCTCTTGAGTTTGATGCTTTCTGTGAAAAGTATGGCATAAAAAGATAGCTATTTGCTCCTAGGACTCCCCAACAAAATGAAGGTGTGGAAAGAAAGAACCGGACCATTCAAGAAGCTGCCAGAACTATGATGATGGAACAAATGTTCCTCAAGTTTATTGGAGAGAAGCTATCAGTACTATTGTCTACACTCTTAACCGGGTGTAGATCAAAGGCAACTCTAGTAAGACCCCTTATGAATTGTGGTTTGGTCATCCTCCTATAATGAGATATTTTAGAGTTTTTGGTAGTAAATGCTATATCAAAAGAGATGAGGATTTAGGCAAGTTTGATACAAGAAGTGATGAGGGAATATTTTTGGGATATTCTACGCAAAGTAAGGCTTACCAGTGCTTTAACAAGATATTGAAAAAGATTGTTGAAAGTGCTAATGTTAGAGTTGATGAAAGCAAGGAATGACATTCCAAGTTCTGCGGATATGATTCAAATGATCAAAATGAAAGCCAAAGTCAAGGAAGGTTAGTTCAATCTCTGACTTAGTTGCAACTTGATACAGAAACCCCAGAGATTTAAGGAATTAGTATAGATGTTGAGGAACAAGCTCAAGAAATAGAAGCCCAAGCAATTCCAAAAATCCCCGAGTATGTAAGAATGAATCATCCTAAAGATCAAATCATAGGAGATAAAAATAGAAGTGTTCAAACTACGAGAAGAGTTGCTGAAGATCAAGAAGATATTTGTTTGATTTCAAAAATTAAACCTAAATTAGTAAGTGAAGCATGCAATGATGAAAACTGGGTTAAGGCAATGGAAGAAGAATTGATGCAAATTGAAAAGAATCACACTTGGGATCCTATTCCCAGACCTGAGAAAAAAATGTGATTGGAACCAAATGATTCTTTTGGAATAAATTGAATGAAGATGGTGAGGTTGTAAGAAACAAGGCAAGGTTGGTATGTGTAATGTCAGAAAATGTCCCCTTGGGGGCTTTTCCCTCATAAGGTTTAGCTCCTAGGTCTTTAGTGTGCATTTAGGACATCTTAGTTCATATTTTGGCTTCCCAATGGAATGAGACCTAGGTTCCATGGCAAATTGGACCTAGATGGACCCCTTGAGCTGTACCCTACCCAAAATAAGGGGAGGACTTGGGCACCTATGCCTTAGTCTTGCCCTATTTTGGGGCAGCCCTAATTTATGGGTATCAATTTATGACTATTATTTGGTCCTTTTGCCAATACAGTAAGTTTTGATTTTTAAAATATTGGTGAGAGTGCTTGTAGTTTCATATATAAGTATGCTTAGGTATTCATTTGTAAACTAGATTATTACTAGCAAGCTATTGTGTTCTTGAGGTGATTCAAGGCTTTCATTGTGTTGCAAGAGCATACTTGCATGTTTTGTGGGTTAATATTTATAGATTTAAGCATCAATTTCCTCATGGAATGAAGAGATTCTTCCTCCCATAAGAGCTTCACTACAAGGTGACATAATATTGTGTTTTGATCATTGATTCCTTTGGTTTTAACCTCTGCCTTACAAGGGCACACACTCTTTATCTAAGGATGGTGTTCAGAAACTTAAGTGTCCTCTGGGACTTGACTGAGGCCAGCCTCTAAACACCACAACCCCTAAACCAAGTCTTTTGATTACAGGTTGCAGGTGTCGCATTTGGGAAAAGTGGAGTTGCAGGAAGGATTGGCAAGCATCAAGGATTTGGGATCTGAAGGAAAGGACACAGGAGCACTTCTAGGACTTGGGCACTCGCTCTAGTGTCCTTCGCATCTGAGTTTTGGAAAACAAAAGTTATAGTGTTGATCAGTGTTAGAAGGAGGTCTAGATCCCACGAAGAAACCTGCACCTTGGACTTGGGCACCCGCTCCAGTGTCCTTGACTGTTCTGCTTCAAAACCTCGAAAACAAGTATTTTGTAATTTGATATTTTACTCCTATTTGCAAGAGCTTTTTCTGTCATTCATCAATTTGTTGTCGTATTTGCATAATTAGGGTTTTAATGGTTAATTGGGCATAAAAGAAGGAAAATTGATAATTAAATTCCCTAATCCAAGTTTCCCTACATTTGCAAGTGACCTAGGGTTTGATAGTGCTCGTCACTTGACCCTAGATCCTTGAATGTATAGTGGAGAGGCGGATTTGAACATCTAAAATTTAGAACATCAATAAATCCAATTTTCCCCTAAACATTTTGGTGAACCTATGTTTTTGGATTTAAATTACAACTTGCTGAGTGTTTGTCTTCAGATTTGGATTGATTTCATTCATTCATATAGTCATTCATTTTATTGCATTGAGAAAAATTCAAAAAAAATAAAAAATTTGGAAAATAAAAAAAAAATGCATTGTTTGGCTTACTAAATTGCATCAATTCTTTCTAAATTTTCCTAATTCATGAATTTTGCATCAGATCTGATATAAACTATAGAAAAATCAAAAAATTTAGAAATTTGCATTGCATTTTAATCATTTAATTGCTAAGGTCTTGTGGAAATTTTGACAATTTTATATAACCTAGTAATTACAAAATCTAGAGTTAGTAGGCAAAATCTTTTCTCATATTTTTCTACTTATTTTAGAGGCTCATTAAAATTAACATTTGGCTGTTGTCTTGCATTTTAGTGTAAATTTGCATTTAGATTTAAAATATTTGCATTTTTGCATAGAAAATTTCAACAAAAACTAACAATTTTGATGCATTTCATTAAATTTGCATGGGCATTTTGCATGTTCAAGATTGAAAATAATTTTTAGATCTGAGAGTAATTTATTTTAATTATAAATCAGACTTCAAAACATTTGCATAGTATTTTATCCCAAGATCTCAAACATAGGGCTTCAAAAACAACAATTTTCACTAAAATTGGCCTTATTGACTTTATAAACTTGCACCATAGGTGTGTTGTGAAAATTATTTTGGAATTATTTTTCTATTATCAGGGTAATCATTTTCTTCCCCTCCTAAAAATATTCACAACACCCTTTTAACAGGCTCTTGTAGTGAAAATTCGGTGAAAAACTACACATTTTGGCTATTTTTGCCCTAGGGTTTGACCTAGTTTGCACTCCAAGCGTGTTGTGAAAAATTTTATGGATTGAGGTGACTAATATTATTGATATTATTTGTTTTACCTCCTAAAATTCATTACAACACCTCCTTTGCTAGGTCTTGGAATTGAAAAACCGTGAAAAATAGCCTATTTTTGCTATATTTTCACTAGGGTTTTACCTTAGGTGACACTAAAAGCATGTTGTGTTGGGAATTTTGGAACCAAGTGGCTATTATTACTGATATTATTTTCTTTCCATCATCATTTTCCTCACAAAAACCTTTGTTATGACTCTTTTGCATTGAATTTTGGTGAAAAAAGTGCCTATTTTGATATATTTTCACTATATTTTGACTTGGCATTATCTTGAATTTGCATCAATAGTCTGTTGAGAGTGATTATATTGCTATTTTGGACTGATATCAGACATATAACTTTCTTCCATTGTATGAAAACCTTACAACATCCTTTATTTCATTCATTGGCATTGAAAAGTGTATAAAAAACCAAACATTTTTGGCCGTCAATCATATCCTTCTCCTAGGATTTGTTTTCTTAGTTTGTGCTTTGGTATAATCTTTATGACACACTGTCCTAAAAATAATATCCATTTGAGAAGAAGTAAAAGATTAATGGGATCTAGTGCTCTCAAAGAAGTTGGTACTTTGGACACCTTTACAAAGGGAGAAACTCAAATTGTGCAAGACATTATACACCCTCCAACCACAATGGAAGAATAAACTTTTCATGATGTTGATAACACTATTCAGGTAGTAGGATATGTATCTGATGAGCAAATAGAAAAGTTGGATAAAGACCTATTGATGATGATTATTAGTCATAACAACATGCATAAAAATTTGCATAACAAACCTTTATTATCTTGTAAAGTATGATCAACTTAGGATAAGTTGATGGCTCCAAGTCTCCGTTGATCAGGTCATGATCATCTGACGTTACTCAGATGGTTGCCAGCTGGCAACCTGTGCCACTAAGGAAGGTTGACTAATTCAAAAATAAGGATTATCTACCATTGCTCTTAATCAACAAATCTTGACCGTAGGTCATTTGTAACCGCTCCCTCACCTTATTCTATAAAAGGTGCAGGGGTGCCATATTTTGAATATTTAGAAGCTTAATTAAAATTTGATTGCTGAAATATTAGGACTTATTTCAAAGTTGTTGTAAACATACATGTTTTGCATACTGAATGAAAGAGAAGACAATTTGATTACAAATCATCATAAATCTTGAGTAAAATGTGTTTGAGATCTTGATACATGCTTTGATCAGCTGCGTCCCTTGGAGAGCTTGTCAGTCTGCATGTGTTGTTTTCATTCCTTATCCTTTGAAGTTAGCATCATCTATATCTAGCTGTGGAACATCCTGGTGAAAATATGGTTTGATTTCTTCTCCTCATGAATGTATCTTTAATGTATGTGGTTCAATAGCTAAAGATTCAGCAAAATTAGAAGCATTGTTTTAAAGTTCTTTCAATTTCATAACAATTCATTACCATAATTGCACATAACAGAGAATTAAAAGAAAATGACATGAAATATGCTGACATCCTGTAGATAATTGGAAATACATAGCATATTTAGAGTTAAAGCATGTTAAATTGACAAATATCATGCAAATATCTACTTATAGACACATTACTTGAGTAAATATACTATGTAAAGGAAAGAATAAGTTCATGATGATCAATAATTAGAAGAATTGATCAAACTTGCAAATACATCAGTTATCTTTGGAAATAGAGTAGCAATAACGTCTCTGTGGAGTATATTTATAGGAAACAGAATCATAATGATCACTCAAACAAACATAAGGCCCCTTGAAATGGAAAACAACACGTCAAATCAACCTCTGAGTAACGTCAAACAATCATGACCTGATCAATGGAGACTTGGAGTCATCAACTTATCCTAAGTTGATCATACTTTACAATATAATAAAGGTTTGTTGTGCAAATTTTTATGCATGTTGTTATGACTAATAATCATCATCAACAAGACCTAGCTGAATTTCAATCATTTATGGAAAATGAGAGAATAGCTGAAGAAGTTGTCCCTACAATTCACAATATAAGAGAATTGATAAAGAGGGACAAGATGGTGTAAATGCAATTCGTGGTCTAGAACATATTGTACAAACCAATATCATGCCGGTAACCGAATGTGCATAAATGATAAATAACACTTTATCACCATCTCATACTTAAGTTTCCATACCTATACCAAATACAAGAATATTCACTTTTACATCAATGATCTTAACAACTAATGCGAATGCTTGTAGTAATGCTACCACTGGTATTGGAGTATCTAAAGGCACTAATTACAAAGTTGTGGGATTTAATTATCAGAATTTGATTCCTAAAGGGACCTCTCCTATGAATAATTGTTCTCAACTTCCTATCTATTCCACTCATTTCCAGCTACCTATTACACACTCGCAACCATATTCCACCTATCATTATGGCCAACCACCATTAACATATTCTTAGCCTCCGCATATTGTATCTCACGCTGATGAAGGGGGTAAATCATAAAACACACAATAACAGAAATTGAACACAGAGAATAGAACTTTCTTTTATTGATCTAGGCAACTCATTACATTACAGAAGCTTAATTATAATAAGAGGAATTAGTCCTCCACAGGCTACAACACACTACAGCTACCATCACTAGGCTCTAGAATCTTTCGCCTTCTGTAACCCCCAAATCAGCTAGGGTTTTTGTTTTCCTGCCTATTCTTGACTCTACACTTGCCCCCTTAACTCTATTCCCCTAGGGGTTCCCAAAAATGGTTATATATTGCCCTTTTTGGCGAGCGCCAGCTTAATTTCAAAATTTGCATCTCCCTCTAAAAATAGGTCAACTTCGTGGGGCCATAACTTTCGATTCGACTGTTGGATTTTCAATTATAATACCTTTTCAGAAAGCTCTCGAAAAGATGATGGAGCGCCAAGTAGTATCAATAAGTAGACTACTTGGGTTTCCCACCAAATTTCGGGCCCATCCAGAGCCTCTAAGTGCCTCAAATTTGACTTTGAATATTTCAACAAGATTTTTGGAATTTGAAATTTTAATATCTCACAAATGACAAATGATATTGAAGTGATTTCTTCACCATTATCTTCAATTCACCATTCTAGAGGTCTGTGTAAGATTTTGTATCCAACCGTGCACAAATGCAAACTTACTAAAAATAGTAACCCTATCAAATTTAGCCCTTATTGAAAAGAAACAACATTTTTTTTTTGGTTGATGCAAGATTTCTCTTACACCCTAGATGCTCCTGCATCAGACACCCGGGGTAATTTGAAAAGTGACCTTGTCACTTCTCAGGTGTTAGAGGGAAACCAAAACGATTGACCTCAATCTCAGATAACCATGATGAATCTTCAACAGGCCTTCCTTTCCATTTCACCAAGTATTCTGTATATTGCCTGTTTCTTGTACTCTTACCCACACGGCTATCCAGAATGCCCTCTATCTCCTCCTTCTCTGAAGTAGATGCTGGAATGTCCCACTGTGTTTCCTTATCAATTCCATCATCATGATACTCTATCAGATCTAAAATGTTGAACATTGGTGAAATATTGATGTCATCAGGCAACTCTACCTCAAATGCATTTCCTGAATCGTGCTTCTTCAGGATTCTACGTGGTCCAAATTTCCTCATCTTCAGCTTATTATATGTACCAACTGGAAATCTTTCTTTTCTCAAGTGAACCATGACTTCATCACCCTCTTGAAACTCCTTATGCCTCCTCTTCTGATCGGCCTTAGCCTTGTACTAAGAATTCATCTTATAGATATGCTCTCTTACCTCTTCATGCAAATTCTTCATGTGCTCAGCAAAATTTTCAGCTTCGGCACTACTCTTCTCCTCCTTATCCATCCTCCTCAATTCAGAAGCAGTTCTTGGGCTACTCCCATACGCAACCTGGAATGGAGATTTACCTATGCTCTTATTGACAAAATTGTTGTAAGCAAATTCTACCTGTGGTAAAATCAAATCCTATCCCTTGGGCTTATCTCCTACTAAGCATCGTAGAAGGTTACCCAAACTCCTATTCACCACTTCTGTCTGTCCATCAGTCTGTGGATGGTGTGTAGAACTGAACTTCAAATCTGTCTTCAACTTCTTCCACAATGTCCTCCAGAAATAACCAACAAACTTGGTATCTTGATCTGAAACTATGCTCTTAGGTAGACCATGCAGTCTCACCACCTCCCTGAAAAATAACTCTGCAATGTGAATAGCATCATTAGTCTTCTTGCAAGGAATAAAATGGGCCATCTTTGAGAATCTATCCACCACCACAAAAATGGAATCATGCCCTCTCTGTGTCCTTGGTAAACCAAGAACAAAATCCATACTGATATCATCCCATGGCTTCTCTGGTACAGGTAATGGTTGATACAACCCTGTATTCTGACTTGTTCCTTTTGCCATCTGACATACTCTACAACTCTGCACAAACTTCCTCACATCCTGCTGCAGCTGTGGCCAATAATAATTTTCACCAACAATAGCAATGGTCTTATCTCAACCAAAGTGTCCGGCCAATCCTCCACTATGCTTCTTCTTAATCAGGTTCTCTCTCATGGAACTCCTTGGAATGCACAACTGGCTTCCTCTAAACAACATGCCATTTTGGATTATGAAATCCAACCATCTTGTCCTGTCCAAAGTAACAGGTTCCAAACAAGCTTTCCAGGCCTCTGCAAAATTTGGATCCTCAGGATACAAACTTTTGAGCTCATCGAACCCAACAACCTCTATTTTCATTTCTGTCAACAAATTTTGCCTTCTACTCAAGGCATCTGCAACTCTGTTGGACTTCCCACTCCTGTGCTTCAAAACAAAAGTATACCTCTACAAAAACTCAACCCATTTTAAGTGCCTTTGGTTCAACTTTCCTTGACTATTAAGATACTGTAAAGCATGATGATCAGTATATAAAACAAACTCCTTTGGCAACAAATAATGTCTCCATTTCTTCAAAGCCTGAACTATTGCATAAAACTCCTGATCATAAACAAAATACTTTTTCTTGGCATCATTAAGCTTCTCACTAAAATAAGCAATGGGTTTACCTTCTTGGCTCAAAACAGCGCCTATACCACTACCACTAGCATCACAATCTACCTGAAATACCTTATTGAAATCTGGAAGTGCCAAAATAGGTTGCTCTACAACTTTCTGGTTCAATGTATCAAAGCTCTTGTCTGCTCCTTTAGTCCATCGAAACTCTTTTCTATCCCCTCTCATTGTCTCAGTTAGGGGTGCACAAATGCTACTAAAATTCTTGATAAACTTTCTATAAAAACTTGCCAAACCATGAAAGGATCTTACCTCCGTTGTACTCCTTGGCATAGGCCATTCAATGATAGCCCTTACTTTTTCTGGGTCCATCTTAAGACCTTCTTCTGAGACTATAAATCCCAGGTATACAAACTCCTTCTTTGCAAAACTACATTTCTTTAGATTAATCAACAACTTCTCCTCCCTAAGCTTCTTTAGAACTCTTCTGATATGCATCAGATGCTCATCCCAAGTCTTACTAAAAATTAAAATATCATCCAAATAAACAATAACAAAACTTCCCAAAAACTCTTTCAATACCTCGTTCATGAGCCGCATGAATGTGCTCGGTGCATTGGTTAGCCCAAATGGCATGACTAACCACTCATACAAACCTTCCCTTGTCTTGAAGGCTATCTTCCATTCATCTCCTTCTCTGATACAGATCTAGTGATACCCACTCTTCAGGTCAATTTTCATGAAGTACTTGGCTCCACTCAAACAATCCATAATGTCATCCATTCTTGGCAATGGAAATCTATACTTGATAGTTATCTTATTGATGGCTCGAGAGTCTGTACACATCCTCCATTCTCCATCCTTCTTTGGTGCTAGTACTATAGGTACCGCACATGGACTTAGGCTCTCCCTTATTAGTCCCTTCCTTAACAACTCCTGAACTTGTCTGTTCAGCTCTTCATTCTCTGCAGGGGTCATTTTGTGGGCTGCCTTGTTTGGCAAATTGGCTCCTGGTATCAAATCCATTTGATGACTTATCTTCCTTACTGGTGGCAAACCTTCTGGTACATTATTAGAGATAATGTCCTGGAACTCTTCCAACATATCTGAAACTTCTGCTGGTACATCTTCACAGTTCTCTTGACTAATCTTAGGAATCAATGCAAAGCAATGACACTCATGCTTCATACCCTCCAAAAATTTCCTGCCATCTACCAGGCAAATTCTGGCAGTACTACATACCTTTTCTTCCACCTCCTTCAAGGGCTTCAACTTATGACGAACTCCATCCTTTGTCAGGGAATATGTGTTTGCACGACCATCATGGACAGTGCTCCTATCATACTGCCACGGCCTCCCCAACAGCATATGACATGCATCCATCGGTATGATACCACACAACACCTCATCATGGTAATCACCAATCTTGAACTTCACTAAACACTGCTCATTGACCAAAGCTCTATGGTCCTTCTGCAACCATGCAATCTGATATGGATGCAGATGCTTTCTTCTTCCCAACTTCAACTTGTCAACCATTTCCTCTGAAACAAGATTATCAGTGCTTCTACTGTCAATAATAATATCACAACACTTACCTTCACATTTGTACCTTGTGTGGAATAAAGTCTTCCTCTGATTGGGTTCTTTCTCCTCATTCAGCAAGGTTCTTCTAACAACTAGGGTTTTTCCCCTTTCAGCATCTTTAGAATGCTCAGAATGTGCATCTTCATCTACATGTGCAACTCATGCATTTCCTTCAGGTCTTCTATTTGTCCTTCCTTGATGTTGCAGACACTCGTATGCTTGATGCCCTTCTTCCCCACATTGGAAATAGGTTCCTCTAAAACCTCCTCTTCCGGGTCCTTGCCCAGGTCTAACTCTTCCTCTTCCTCTTTACTCACCATTGTTTTGGTCACGAGGGTGATAGGCGTTATCCCCTCTCTGATTTCGACTGGTGCCAGCTTCTTCACTTTTCTTTTGATCTTCATTACGGCCTCCATAGGGCCTCCCACCAGTCCTTCCGCCTTGACCTCTTCCCCTTTGCTTGCTATCAAATCTTTTATTCAGCTTCTCTTCCACCTTCAGGGAAAACTGGTATGCATCTTCTATGGTGGTCATTCTGACTAGGCTCTGCTCCTCTTGAATACTTGGCCTCAACCCATTAATGTAATATGCCACCTTCTCCTTGTTGGCCTCTCCATGGCCTATCCTTATAGTGATCTTATAAAAATCTTCTATATACTCCTTAACAAACTTGTTACCTTGCTTCAGTCCTTGCAACTTCTTCAGTAACTCCATCTCATAATCCACAAGAATGAAATGCTTCTTTAGTTTCTCCACCATCCAATCCCATCTAGTGATCTTTCCTTTTCCTCTTCTAGTCCTCTCTAGTTGGACCTCCTTCCACCAAATATTGGCATGGCCCTTCAACTTTGTTTTTGCAAACTTGACCCGATCTGGGTCCTCCACATCTTCATACTCGAAATACTCCTCCATGTCATTGATCCAATCAATAAGCTATTATGGGTTCAAATCCCCAGAATATGTAGAAACCTCGACCCTGGGCCTCTTTTCGATCTTCGAAATAGCCCTCAACAACCTAACTTTTGCAGGATCTCTGGCAGCTTCTTGTTCTTCCTTAGATAGCTCTTCTTCAGCTTCATCTTCGCTTTCGTCTCTTATCCTTGGCTCAAACCCTCTTCGTAGCTCCTCTTGTAATGCATCGATTTGCCTTTGCAGGGCTCTAAAACCCTCTTCTGTCAAAGCATTCCTCCCACCATGGTTTCTTCATGGAGGCATCTTGATCTATGCAGCAAACCCACAACCTCAGGTCCTAGTGCAAACTGCCTCACGGTCGGCGATCTGTCTACACACTCAGGAACCCTTGCTCTGATACCACTTGATGAAGGGGGTAAATCATAAAACACACAATAATAGAAATTGAACACAGAGAATAGAACTTTCTTTTATTGATCTGGGCAACTCATTACATTACAGAAGCTTAATTACAATAAGAGGAATCAGTCCTCCACAGGCTACAACACACTACAGCTACCATCACTAGGCTCTGGAATCTTTCGCCTTCTATAACCCCCAAATTAGCTAGGGTTTCTGTTTTCCCACCTATTCTTGACTCTACACTTGCCCCCTTAACTCTATTCCCCTAGGGGTTCCCAAAAATAGTTATATATAGCCCTTTTTGGCGACCACCAGCTTAATTTCAAAATTTGCATCTCCCTCCAAAAATAGGTCAACTTCACGGGGCCATAACTTTCAATCCGACTGTTGGATTTTCAATTATAATACCTTTTCAGAAAGCACTTGAAAAGACGATGGAGTGCCAAGTATTATCAATAGGTAGACTACTTGGGTTTCCCACCAAATTTCGGGCCCAGCCGGAGCCTCTAAGTGCCTCAAATTTGACTTTGAATATTTCAACAGGATTTTTGAAATTTGAAATTTTAATAGCTCACAAATGACAAATGATATTGAAGTGATTTTTTCACCATTATCTTCAATTCACCAATCTAGAGGTCTGTGTAAGATTTTGTATCCAACTGTGCACAAATGCAAACTTACTAAAAATAGTAACCCTGTCAAATTTAGCCCTTATTGAAAAGAAACAACATTTTTTTTTGGTTGATGCAAGATTGCTCTTACACCCTAGATGCTTCTGCATCACAAGCGCATTCACCTCCTCACTTTAGTTCTAATTCCTCACAACAAACCGCATCTCCCAGTGATGCCATCCTAAACCAACTTTTATAGGGCATGATTGCTTTGCAACAAAAGGTAACAAATTTGACAAATTCTTTGCAGCCTAGTCTACCAGCATATCATGCCCATAATTTATTATCCTATGCAATTTTGAGAACTCCTATGCCCGAGAGGTTTGAGACTCCTCACTTTGAAAAATATGGTGGAAAAGGTGATCCTAATATTCATGTGGCAGCATTCACAGCTATGTGTAGTGATTTTTATTTTGAAGAGGATTTGTTGGAAAAACTTTTTCCACGACCTCTCAAAGATACTACTTTAGAATGGTTTTTCTCATTGCCTCCGAATTCAATACACTCCTTTTCATAGTTGATTGATCAATTTTTACATCATTTTCAAGAAAACATCAGACCCCAAGTCACTCTTATTGACTTGGTTCAATGCAAACAAGGTCCCAAAGAAAAGTTGACTGAATTCATTAGTCGGTATCAAGGACTTTATGGACAGATTCGATATCAAATGAAAGATGAGGATGTTCAAAATATATTCATTACAAATCTACAACCTAATATTCGTGATAAGATTCTCTTGATGAAATATAACTCCTTTCAATATTTATGCACCACCCTTCATGATTATCAAATTTCATCTAGTCAGTATGAAAACCAAAACTCATCAGCTCAAGTTGGTCAATCCATGGGTGGATTGTCACAAAACAACTTTAAGAGGAACAACAATAGGGGTTTCATTAAGATCAATGGACCAAATATGAATGTGTCTGCTATAAATAATCCAAATAAAGCATTGTATCAACCAAGAAAGTTTGCTCTGATATCTGAGTCTTACCATTCTATCATGAATCAAGCTGTGAGTAATAACATTCTAAAACTTCCCCTGATCAATCCTGTTGATCCTAATAAACAAGGACCTTACTTCAATGCTAACACCTTTTGTCATTATCATCAGATGCAAGGACATGACACTAAATGATGTATGTGTCTTAAACATGAAATATAGGACCTTATTGATTCAAATGTCATCCAAGTATCGGGTGTGAATGATAATGGAAATAAGTCGGTTGCTTCGCCAAATCAGAATTTACAAATCTTCACTAATCCTTTCCCTAAGCATACTGAAACAATATTGTGGAACAAGGTTTACTAGAAGTAGACGAGGATGATTACTTGAACTATGATAGCATCATCAGAATGATCAAAGTGGATAAGAAACAAATGGATAATCCACCTCATCCATGAAGAAATAGAATTTATGCTGAGGCTCCTCCTCTATTATCATCATATGGATTGGGAGACATTCAAAATGCATCAGAAAAGAAAGAACAACAAATGATACGGATGAGTAAGATGGTACAGGATGATTCCCGTTACTATTCTAGAAAGATTCAATAATGAAAACTAACTAAAAATCATAAAAGAGCAAGACGACAATAATAGTCAGAAATAATAGTGGTTCTCCCCCTCATAAGCACCAAAAAGTCTCATTCAAACAAGGATTTAAAGGAACAAGGATCATATGATAACAAACAAGACTTTCATAAGAACCACTGAAATTTTACATTAAATATGATCGAATACCTCTCCAAGAGGTTCAAGAGCTCCAAGATGCAATATGAAGACCCTACAAGTAAGTATCTCCAACCCTTTATCTCTCATGATGTGCTTCCCCTGTGATGTGTTATATGTTGTTTAAGCCTCCTGGAATGACCTTAGATTCTCCCGTAACATTTGGGATACCAGGAGACCACCTCTGTTGTGACCTTCTATTTATATCATCTTTCTTCTAAATTGCCTCTCTCTAATTTCATTATTGTGTGTTGTACCTTATGGACATAGTGTCATGGTTGGTGACCTAGGGGCACCCTCCTACATGACTGTCCCTAAGACACTTGTTTCTCCTCTGTTATTTATTGTTTCCCTTCCTCTAGTGTTTCCATCTAGTGGACGAATGATGACAAACATTTATACTGGTGTAGACCTAGTGTCCCTTTTGAGAGCAATAAAAAAATGGACTTAGTTCATAACATGACGATGGGGTTATATATCTTATCCGATGCTTGGCTAGTGGAAGCACTCGTGATTTACGCATAGTGAATGTTATGATGTTTCTATCACATTTACAAACCTTAACAACAATACTTCTACTCTATGCACCTTTGTTTGTCTTTGAATCTGGCCTTGGTGCTATTTTTTTCAGAGAACTTCATGATATAGCCCTATGGTTATCCTCAAACTCCGAATTCATTGTATAACCTTGGCTCTTTGTGTGGTTCATCATATGCATTGATGTTGCTGTTTATCATGATTTTGTAGACACTAACATGTTTCTTGCAGGGATGTGTTTGTGGGAACATTTGGTGATCGTAAAGTACATGTCACCTCCAGGGGGCATGGGCTTTGCAAAAGTCAGTGTTCCCTTGTGTGTTTTCTTCCTACCTTAATGTGCTTGATATCGATAACTGACATCAACCACCTTAAGGTGGGGGCATATAAGGTAAGTTGTCTATTATAGATGTTAGCAATGTGTTTGACCTCAGATGCAAAGACCTGCGCCTTAGGGTAGTGCATCATGCATCCTAAGTTTGTTTACAATCACTCAATCAATCATGTAAGACCTTTGCAGAGGTAGGATATCATGTATATCCTTTTTATCCTAAGCACTCTGCGGAAGTGGGGGTGGTGTATTTCTAGGAGTAGATTGCATCATCCTGTCATTTTCAAAAGTCCTTTGTGGAGGCGGGGAGTGGTTCTATGACTAACTCAACCCTTAAGCATGTCTATGGTGATTGTTGTGGTGAAGTCCAATCATCGGTGTGTGTCTATAATGTGCCTGAGATGGTGATGAGCCTAGAAATAGGGAACACACCATTGTTTATCTGCCATGTTTTCTTTGTGTCTTCAAGTGTGTGTTTTGGTGTGCTTGTTTTGTGTGGCATGTTTGTTGCCCCATATGCAGAAACAAGCATCCTCAAGTAGTGCTTCCTACATTTTAGGAGGTTTTGTGTGTCTTGCGTGTGTGTTGCCCCATATATACAGAGACTTGTACCCTAGGGTAGTGCATCCTATATTATGGGAGGATTGTTTACTTTCTAGTACTTGCATTTGCATTTCATATATATGAGAAAAAGAAAAGAAAATATATCATTTCTGTCTTCTATGCATTAATGTGTCTTCTATGCATTGATTGTCTTCTTTGTGTTCTACATGACTATAACTATCTTCTCCATGTTTTGCATGCCTATTACTGCCTCCTATGTGATTGGCGTGTCTTCTCCGTGCTTGTGACCTTACTTTAATGCATGTATTGGCCTCGCATATATACATACATTAAATGGGGGCTAAATGTAATGTTGAAAAATGTCCCTTTGGGGGCTTTTCCCTCATAAGGTTTAGCTCTCAGGTCTTTAGTGTGCATTTAGAACATCTAAGTTCATATTTTGGCATCCCGATGGAATGAGACCTAGGTTCCATGGCAAATTGGACCTAGCTGGACCCCTTGAGCTGTACCCTACCTAAAATAGTGGTGGAGGACTTGGGTACCCACGCCCTAGTCCTACCCTATTTTGGGGTAGCCCTAATTTTTGGGCGTCAGTTTATGACCGTTATTTGGTCCTTTTGCTAACATGGTAAGTTTTGATTTTTAAAATCTTGGCGGGAGTGCTTGTAGTTGCATATATAAGCATGCTTAGGCATTCATTTGTAAACTAGATGATTACTAGCAAGCTATTGTGTTCTTAAGGTGATTCAAAGCTTTCATTATGTTGCAAGAGTAGACTTGCATGTTTTGTGTGTTGATATTTGTAGATTTGAGTATCAATTTCCTCATAGAATGAAGAGCTTCTTGCTCCCATGAGAGCTTCACTACAAGGTGACATAATATTGTGTTTTCATCATTGATTCCTTTGGTTTTTACCTCTGCCTCACAAGGGCATGCACTCTTTATCTGAAAATGGTGTTCAGAGACTTAAGTGTCCTCCGGGGCTTGATTGAGGCAAGCCTCTAAACACCACAACCCAAAAACTAAGTCTTGTGATTGCAGGTTACAGGTGTCGTATTTGGGAAAAGTGGAGTTGTAGGAAGGATTGGCAAGCATCAAGGATTCAGGGTCTAAAGGAAAGGACACAGTAGCACTTCTAGGACTTGGGCACTTGCTCTAGTGTCCTCCACATCTAAGTTTTAGAAAACAAAAGTTACAGGGATGATCAATGTCGGAAGGAGGTTCGGATCCCACAAAGATACCCGCACTTTGGACTTGGGCACCTACTCTAGTGTCCTTGACTGTTCCACTTTGAAACCCTGAAAATAGATATTCTGTAATTTGATATTTTAGTCCTGTCTGTAAGAGCTTTTTTTGTCATTCATCAATTCGTTGTCGTATTTACATAATTAGGGTTTTAATGGTTAATTGGGCATAAAAGAAGGAAAATTGATAATTAAATTCCCTAATCCAAGTTTCTGTACATTTTCAAGTGACCTAGGGTATGATAGTGCTCATCACTTGACCCTAGATCCTTGAATGTATAGTGGAGAGGCGGATTTGAACATCTAAAATTTAGAACATCAACAAATCCAATTTTCCCCTAAACAGTATGTAAAGGTTATTCTCAAGTGGAGGGAATTGATTTTGAAGAAACTTTTGCTCTGGTGGCAAGGATAGAAGCAGTTAGATTATTTCTTTCTTTTGCTACTTTCAAAGATTTTAAAGATTATCAGATGGATGTCAAATCAGCTTTTCTAAATGGACATTTGGAGGAAGAAGTATACATTGAGCAACCAGAAGGATTTCAGTTGTCTGATCAGGGAGATATGGTTTATAGACTAAGAAAAGCCTTGTATGAACTCAAGCAAGCTCTAAGAGCTTGTTATGCCAGATTAGATAAGAATTTGCTTAAGCTAGGATTTAGTAAAGGTACTACTAGTAGTAGTATGTACTTCAAGATAAATCATGAGGACATTCTAATTGTTGAGGTCTTTGTTGATGATATCATTTTTGGTGGAAATGAATTCATTTACAAAGCATTTGTTGATCAGATGAAAAGTGAGTTTGAGATGTCAATATTTGGTGACATGAATTTTTTCCTATATCTACAAATTGTTTAGTCAGATAAAGGTATCTTCATATCTCAGTCTAGGTATGTGAAAGAATTATTGAAGAAGTTTGGAACGAAAGACTCAAAGCCAATAGGTACTCCTATGGTAATCGGATGCAAGCTAAGCAAAGATGATGACTCCCCAAAGGCAAATTAGAAAAGATATGGATCAATGATTGGAGGATTGCTCTATCTGACTCAGACCAGACCTGACATCATGAATACAGTTGGACTTGTTGCTAGATTTCAAGTTGATCCAAAAGAATCCCATGTTGTGGTAGTCAAAAGAATTTTTAGATATCTTAAGGGACAATTGATTATGGACTATGGTATCCAAACGACAATGATTTTACTCTTCATGCATATACAAATGTTGATTGGGCAGGAGATGTGGATGACTGAAAAAGTACTAGTGGTGGTGCATTCTTCTTGGGAAGAAGATTGGTCTCTTGGATGAGTAAAAAGCAAGAAGCAATTTCTTTGTCTACTGTAGAGGTAGAGTATATAGCCACAACAAATAATTGTTCTCAAGTTCTGTGGATGAAGCAAATGTTGAAGGACATCAGTGTTGTGTTTGAGGAGCCAGTCATAAACTTTTGTGATAATTCAACTACTATAAGCATTTCCAAGAATCTGGTGTTGCATTCAAAGACAAAGCATATATCGATCAAGTTTCACTTCTTAAGAGAGAAAGTTAATGAGAATGAAGTCAAGCTAGAGTTTGTGTCCTCCAAAGATCAAATTGCAGATATCTTCACTAAGCCTCTTCCCAAAGATACTTTTGAGTATCTCAGAGAGAAGTTAGGGGTAATTAACCCTCCTGATCAAAACTAAGATGCACTATGGTGCATCAGTCTGGTGGAATTTACAATCATATTTTGTGATCCAGATTGATGTTAAGAAGGTACTACTCAAAGGGAGAGTAGTCCATATGTAAATTTTGGGATCAGTCTAAAGAAAAAGGGGAGAAAAGATAGAAAATATGTGCCCTTTTCCATTGATGTCAAAGGGGGAGAGAAGTCATGTCAAAAACTATTAGCTGATGTAAGGGGGAGCAGTAAAGGAAGTAGTTGCAGAAATGAGAAGAGAAAGGGAAGAAGTTTGTGTCTTGATGGTTAAATTAAGTTTTTCACATCATATGTTGCCATCAATGACAAAGGGGGAGATTTTTGCAAATATGTGTCTAAGTGGTGTTGTCATTGATGTCAACTGTATCCTATTTTGTTGTCTATATAGAAGATTGGATTGTTGAGGATATTGAGAAAATTAATAACAATAAATGCATGCGAACCTTATGGCTATGTATAGGATTGTCAGAGGCTGCTCCAGTCAATAATTGAGAGATCCGCATGAAGATTTGAAGAATTTATGGTCATCTGAGTAGAACCAGATTTTCCAATATTCAGAAGAGATAGTCTAACAGTAAGTTGGTCTAGATTGCTCCACAGTGAAATATCCTGGTCTGTGGATCTGAAGGCATGTTTAGGAAGTCAGTGTGTATCATTAACTCTAGTGGTTCATGGTTTGAAGGTCCGTAATCTATCCTTCTAGTTTGACTGTCATGATACAGAGTGTTCTTGAGGTTTCAGAGGAAGATTCAAATGTTTCTAGTAATATGTTTTAGAGTGAATGTTATTGGTGATTTCAATGTTCTTATGGAGGTCTCTGGATCGTGTGGCTACTATGTTGGAGGTCCGCATTGAAGTTTGAGTTTGTTAATTGAAGATTTCTTCTTTAAGGTTGATGTTCTTCCTAGTCTTGGCTGACCGGATGTTCCTAGCATGTTGCGGATGCCTTAAGGGAATTTTTATGAAGCATGGAGTGGTTGTAGAAGCAGATTCAAGTCTTAGTTGTGTTTGGTCGATAGTGTGATGATCCATGTCAAGTTTAGCCAACCTTGTTGATCATTCCAAGGTTGATGAAGCATATGAATACTTGTTGAAGAGTCATTGAAAAACATCCTTGTGCAAATCAAATAAAATTCAAATTAAGGATCAGGAGCAAAGCAGAGAAGAAAAGGAGCGAGAGTAGTATAGAGTGTGAAGAAGAATTCAGGGAAAAGCAAAAATATTTGAACATTCATTGAAACTAAATTAGGCATAAGTAGATGCTATTTCTCAATTATTCCTTTATGTTCTAAATAAATTCTATAGGCAGTGAGCCTCTCTTTTGAGTAGCGAGCTTTGGGCAGTGCACCCGAAGGCATGTGCCTTCTATTTTTCTAAAGTACTTTTAACTGGGTATAAATCTTTGTGGGTTAAACCCCACCGTGGTTTTTCCCTTAATCGAGTTTCCATGTCAAAATCTTGGTGTCAAGTGTGTTGATTATATTTCTGCTCTTATGTTGTTGATCTATGCTTTAATGTTTACATCATTTATCTGATAGTAAGATAATAAAGAAGGTTAAAAAGAAGAAAAAATAATTATTGTGGACAACTGATTCACCCCCCTTCTCAGTTGTCCGGTCTAATTCCAACACTCCTTAACCTTAATGCATCACCCCTCTCAGGAGTAGCTAGCTGAAGTGGTAAATTGACACTTTCATTGTCTTCTTCATGCACTATTTGGGTTCTTCGTTGACCTCCTTGAGAGCTTGATGCTTTCTTTTCTAGGCATTTGAATGTAGGATGTCCAAACTGATGACAGTTGTAACATTTGCCTAAGAAAGTGTTTGACCCTCTACCTTGGCCACAAAACCTTCATCTACTATTTGATCTTCTTCCTCTAGAGCTGCCTCTTTCACTTGACTCACCTCTTGGTTCTTGATTCTCTTTATTGCTACCACTTGATTCTCCTTGCTATTTTTGGGACTATCCTCTTGCACCAAAGTTCCCTCTACCTCTGCCCCTAGTCTATTGCTCTTGTCTCCTTCTTATCTTTTCTTCTGCCCTCACTGCCAATTGGAAACATTCTTCCACATTTCTAGGAGTGGCTAGACTGATTTCATCCTGAATATTGAGCCTAAGCCCATTGATATACCTCGCAATTTCTCAACTTCATCTTCAGTGTACCCTATCCTCATGGTCAACTTTTGGAATTCTTCAGTATAGGCTATAACATCCATGCCTTTTTTCTTTAAATTCTGGAATCTCCTAAAGGTTTGAATTGCATAATCCTTAGGAAGAAATTGACTCTTCACTTTGGACACCATCTGGTCCCATGAACTAATGTTTTCTTTTCCTTGCCTTAGCCTTTCTGATTGAACATAGTTCCACCATGTCAATGCTGGTCCCTTCAACTTGGTCTTAGCCAATTTGACCTTCTACTCTTCTATCATCTGCTTGTACTCAAAGTAGTTATCCAAGACATCAATCCAATCTAACACTTCCCCACTATTCATTTTTCATTCATACATGGGTAACTCCATTTTGACATTAGTGCCCTCTCCTTTCACAGTCTACAACATCTTCATAAACCTTCTATCATCTGGATCCATCTCTTCCACATTGGATCCCTCTTGAGGGCCTGCATTCTCACCCTAATTCTCTTGGTCACTCTCTTCCTCAATGACCCCACCTCTTCTCAAGTTTGCTTCAATGGATACAAGTCTAGCTAGGACTCCTTGAGATTTCTTCATCATTCTCACTTCTCTAGTGAGGATTGGACTGGCTCTTGGAGGCATCTTGTACTATCCCTTCTTCACACTTCAACTTCCTTCTTTCTTCCCAAATAGAACCTGCCCTTGGCTCTGATACCACTTGATTCAGAGTAGGTGGTGGACTCAATATCATCTGACTTGTTGATTAAATTGATCTTGCATGATTTAGGTTGTTCTCTTACTTTCATACCCGTTCCCAAGGCTTGTAAAGGTAACTCAACATGAGTTGAAATGCATGGGATGCTTACACAATCCTTTAAGACAATTGAAATCTTCTTGAAAATGACTAATTCTCACCTTTCAAAGATAGATCAAAAGGATTCTTGAACCCACTAAATTGACTGTCACAAAATGACAAGTTGTCTCTTCAATGAACATGGTTGCTAAAAGATGAAATGTGCATAAATGAAGGGTAGATGGTTAAACTAATTGACTGACCCTCAAATGCACCTGATACTAACTTAATATTATGAATGGACACTCATGAAACTCACCAAGAAACTTGGTAACACAATCTTCCTATCGTTCTCCACAATTAGCCTTAATGGCTTCTAACCCTTAAAATGAGCTTTTGAGAGATAACTTGTAGAAAACATAACAAACCCATGAACATATTAGTTTTCTAGATACCCATTAAGGAATTACAGAACATATCTAACATGCAAGGTATGTTGTTTGGAACATCTTCCCTAAAAAGTGACTGTACCTGTTGACCTATAGGGCAATTAGCCCTATTTTGCAAACAATGTATGATGAATACTTCACCCAAGACTGAAACCCCACTTTTACAAGCTTCCACACATCAAAAATAGACTACTTTTATAGGTTTTGACATTTGTATACATGGGTTTCTTATCAAACCAATACCCACCTATGCTACCTAGCCTTCTTTACTTAATACATGAAGATATTATGCCAATTCTAGTCCAAACAATCTCAAACACTCTTCCCCTATTCCTACACTGCAAACAAAAAGGAAATTCACCCTAACTAATGCCATTCCACTAGGTCTTGAGGATTGACACAAGGGGAATGGGTCAAAACCCCATCGCTTTTGTTAAACCCTCCAAACCTAGGGTTTTTGAGCAGCTACAACAAAAATGTTTATAATATGCTTCAAGACTAATGTCAAGATTCCAAATTAGGCTCAAATGAAAGGTTACTCTACATACTTCTAGATTCTATGCATTGGAGTCCATGAATGTACTGTACGGGTGAGTATCAGGTACAAGAATAGCAAAATAATAGAAAAATTGTAGAAAACAGTGAAATCTCTGTTATTTCTCTTGAAAAATGTTACATATCAAGAAAGGTATATATCATCTATTTACAATGAGAAACCATGATTTTCTCTCACTCCCATCATGGTAAAAGCCATCATAAAGGCAAAATCTGACTATTTTTACCATAAAAGACTGACTATCTAAAATTAGATTGTCTAAATTTTAAGTAAACTTAAGACTCCACTACAATGTGACCTTAAAACAAAAGAGTGGTCTTCAATTTGACCTTTATTACAACATTAACAAAATAAAAACTCCTCCTAGGCTCATAATGAGCACAAAAACCAAAATTTACCATGATAAAACCAAAATTTACTATGATGGGCTCTGCACCAAGTACAGAGGTAGAATCTTGGCTACTAGGACTTCTGAGGTGTTTTGGACTCAAAGTCTATGAGAGTAATCTCAAGGATAGATTGACCATTCACTCACTTAGAGATAATGCTGCTACTCGGTGTCATTAGGAGGAGAGAAAAGGGCATTTGTTAGTGGACATTGTTACTTGGGAGACCTTCTTGGAGTTGTTTAGGAAAAGATATATCTCAGAACATTTATGGAAATGAAAGATTGATGATTTTCATGATCTTCAGCAAAGAGGTCTCACAGCGGCACAATATGAGAACAAGTTCCTAGAATTGTTGCAATATGTGGATTATATTTAGGATGAGAAGCTGATGGTTAATCATTTCATCAAAGGGCTCAATCATGGCATTGCAGGTCCTATATGTTTGGTAGAGACCTCAAATTTGAGACAGGTAGTGGAGAAATCCCTTATTACGGAAGAAATTCAACCCAAGCATCATGAGATTCATGATAATTTTTAGAACCCATCTAAGTAGCACTATAACTTTTCTAGACCATCCTTGCCTCCTAGGGGTGGACTCAGAGCTAACTCTTTTTCTTCCAGATCAGCTCCTCAGTAGTAGCAGGCATAGAAAGCTGTGTTTTCAAGGAGGACCATCTAGGTCTTGGTAGGCTCCACCTTATAGGAGAGATTAGAAACCACAAACATGGAATGTAGGGCTAGCTCATTCACAACAAAATTTTAGAGGTAGTCAAGCTAATTCTAGTCAACCTGCATTTTAGCAGCAGACATAGGCACCACCTAGAGGCCCTTGTTATGCATGTGGAGGTATGTGACATATTGATCAAGAATTCCTATAGAATAGCTCAATTATATGAGGTCAGCATGCAACTACTTTTGAGCCTATAGTTGGTGATGTGGGGAAATCTCGCAGTGTTTTTATAGCAGTGGATAATTGGTAGGCAGACCATCATGCGTCAATCATAGACTCATGGTAAGATTGTTAGTGTTGTTATTTCCATACTTTTTTATTCTGGGCTATGGATTCATTCGTATCCCTATTGATAGTGGAGCAATATAGGTTGGTGGCTATTAAGTAGGATGTCAAATGGGATGTAGAGTTAGCCTCAGGGGCCATGATGTCAATTAATTCTTTGGTTAAGGATTATCAATTAGGACTTGGAGCTTTTACCACCTTGGTAGATCTGTGAGTTATTCCTTTATGGTCCTATGATGTGATTTTGGGCATGGATTGGTTGAATGCTCATGAGGCTAAGTTGGATTGTCTTAACAAATTGATTGAATGCTTGGATGATGAGGGTAACAAGGTATTGATGATGATTGTTAGTCATAACAACATTCATAAAAATTTGCATAGCAAACCTTTATTATCTTGTAAAGTACGATCAACTTAGGATACGTTGATGACTCCAAGTCTCCGTTGATCAGGTCGTGATCATCTGACGTTACTTAGAGGTTGATGTGACATGTTGTTTTCCATTTCAAGGGGTCTTGCATTTGTCTTGATGACTAGTATTACACTTTTTCCTATAAATTTACTACACAGAGAGGTTATTTCTACTCTATTTCCAAGATAGCTGATATATTTACAAGTTTGATCAATTCTTCTGATTATTGATCATCATGAAGTTGTTCTTTCTTCTACACTGTATATTTATTCAAATGACGTGTCTATAAGTAGATATGTGCATGAACTTCATGGATATTTGTATGAATTCGGATGATATTTGTCAATTTAACATGCTTTTACTCTAAATATGCTATATATTTCCAATTATCTACGGGATGTTAGCATATTTCATGTTATTTGCTTTTAATTCTCTATTATTTGTAATTATGGTGGTGATCTATTATGAAATTGAAATAAATTTAAAAGAAAGCTTCTAATTTTGGTGAATCTTTAGCCATTGAACCACATACACACAAGATACATTCATGATGCTAACTTCAATGGATAAGGAATGAAAACAACACAGGCAGACTGACTAGCACTCCAAGGGACATAGCTGATCAAAGCATGTATCAAGATTTCAAACACAATTTACTCAAGATTTACAATGATTTGTAGTCAAATTATCTCCTCTTTCATTCAATATGCATAATATGTACGTTTACAACAACTTTGAAATAAGTCCTGATATTTCAGCAATCACATTTCAATTAAGTTCCCAAATATCAAAATATGGCACCCCTACACCTTTAATAGAATAAGGTGAGGGAGCAGTTACAAATGACCTACGGTCAGGATTTGTCAATTAAGATCAATGGTAGATTATCACTTTTTGACTCAGTCAACACTTTCATTGTGGCATAGGTTGCCAGCTGGCAACCATCTAGATGATTCATTATCTTATGAGTACCATATGCATATGTATTCTTCATAATGCATCTTCATTCATTCTTCATGTTCCTCCTCTTTATCTTCTTCTTCATCATGATCATCATCTTAATTACTCTATGTATCGCTATCACCCTGATGAACATCATCCTGTATATGGACCTTCATTGCCGTCCTAATATTCTCATATGCATGCACTGTTTTATCTACCTCTCTGCCATCTTGAATTTTGGCTTTTGTTATGGCATGCTTATTAGACTGAAATTTAGCTTTGATTGCATCTAGCTTACCTTTTCTGTTGTTTAATGTCTCATTGTAAGTCTCCACCTTGACCTTTATTCTCATGATCTTGTTCATCACCTCTTCTGTCAGGTGGGTGAGGGGGTCATCAGCTACCGACAGAAAATTATCATGTAGAGCTTTGATAGCAAAGTATGCATCTTGATTTTCTATCTTTCCCTCTACTTTTCCTTCTAATGCTTCAAGGATCTCTACTTCATATGCCATCATACTGTGCAACTTTATACTAATATCCCTGAGCTTGCCACTGCATTTCTTCAGGATATCACATTTGAAGCTGATGTCCTCATACCATATGTCTATCAACAGGGTGGTGTTATTATTCAATACTTGGTTATTTATTAGGATTTGAGGATCAATCCTCTTCATCTCACTCAAAGCATTAAGGTCTTTTTCCAATTGGAATGACTGTCTTCCTATTTCATTCTGCATTTTATCTACTTTTCTCTTCAAACTGCTTAAAGAATTCCACCTTTGTAAGGAGGTTCTCAAAACTTCCTCAGCTCCTGTGAGGGCTGATAGCATCCACTTCTCCATGATCATGGATTCATGCTTCATGAGGTCCAACTTGTTGACCTCCTCCTGAGATATGACAGTCAATGGGACTACCAAATCAACTAGTGTATTACTAGGGTTAATCAACCCCTTTATATATGAATGCAGCTGAGCAATGTGCTCTTTATGATGTTTATTTTTCTCTTTCTCTCTCTTTACCCTTTGGGTCAAAGAATCAATGATGTCCTTCCCCTCTTGACCTTCTTGGTCCCCATTAGCAAAACCCAAATCAACAATTGTGATTTAGAATTCCTCAAGGGTGATCTTGCTCTTCTCTTTCTCTATAGTGGGAAGTGCTACTTGGGCAGTCCTTCTTCCTGTAGCAAGATCTCTTATAATAGCCGATGTCAATCTGGCTTTCCTCTTTGGCTTCATGATTGTCTCTGCAAACAAGGTGGAAACATCAAATCCTTGAATTTCAAAGCCTTGTTCTGTACCTATTTCTTTCTCTAGCCACTGAGACACTTCATCTCTAGATCCTTATTGTCCTTTGTCATCATCATGTTTGCCTTGTTCTCCAATATCTGTTTCTATTCTGGGTGGAGAAGGCGACTTCCTAGTTTCTTCCTCATGGAATTCCTCATGAGGGGGATCCTGTTGCATCTCTTCTTGCTGAGGGGCTTCTTTTTGTGAGGGAGGATCCTGTGGAATGTCCACATGATGATCCTGCGCTTGATCATGCACTCCCTCTTTTTGGGTTTCATCCACCTTAGTAATTTCCTCATCTTGAGGCATGTTGACATTTGTGGTTGTCTATGTGTCTATGCCTGGTGCATCACCCTAACCTTGGGTTACATTTTGTTCTACACCAGATGTATTGATGTCTTGTGTCTTAAAGTCCTCATGACCTGATTTATCTTTTTCTCCTGTATCTCCTTGAGTTTGGGTGACATCATCACTTGATGTATCTTTATCACTTCCACCCTCTTGTTAGACTTCCACTATCTTTGGATCAACGAGTGTCTCATGCTGTTGTTGGCCCATATCTAGAGCATTGCTCTCTTCTTCTACATGTTTGGCCATGTCAACTTTCTCCATCACATCAGGTGCCCTTGCTTTGTCCTTGGGGCTCACATCCTTCCTATATGTCAAATCTATAACTATAGGGCTAGTCACCGAATCAACCAACTTGTCAAGCCCTATTTGTTGGGCTGCCCTTTCTGGGCTACTTTCTTCTTCTTCCTCTGTTTGCTTCATCTCCTTCAACACCGCCATCTATGCTAATGGGGTCCCATGTGGAGTCATGTGGGTACTAGAGGCAAGAGTCTCCATTCTCTAAGAGGCTACATTCTGCACTACACCATCTAATAGGTCCATGATGTCTTTTAAAGAGAAAGGACCACCCTGACTTGCTTTGAAAGTCTCTTTTACTTGCTCCTCTGCTCTCTCTGTCTTAAATTTGATTATGGTGGGAAGTGGCACATCATGTTGCATCTCCTTCCTAAACACTCCACCAGCAACTCCTCTCAATACTATAGGATCGGCCCTGATATCACCCCGTATAGATGTTCTTTGCTTCTTAATTGGTGACGTCAAGGGCGCCACCCTCCTCTTCCTGCTGACCATCATTGGGTCATCACCTACAGGCTCTTTATCTACTAGCTCTTCTTCAAATAGGATATCTTCTTCTACCCCATGCTGTGAGGTTTGGCCTTCCTCCTGTACTACTATGATTTCTACAGCTAGTCTCAGGATCCTCTTTGTCTTTGGTTTGTCCATTAGAGGCGATGCAGATGAGGTAGATGCCTGTCCTGATGTTGATGCACCTGTAGCTGGTATGGCAATTCTTTCTATTATCACCCCCTTAGGCTCATCATCAATTTTCTTTCCTCTAGGGGGACCCTTCCTCTATTTCTGGGTAGGTAACCTTTATCCATTGGACTTCCTTTTCTCATTAAGGAAGTCATCATACTCCTCATCAGTTAGTTCTTGCCTTTTCTTCTTGGCATCAACAGTAAGGGCCATACCCATTTTCTTCAATCTGTTTATTTGCTCATCTACCCATGCTTGGGTTAACTGCAACACCCCACTTGTAAACTGATCCAAGGAGATATCCTTTGGCTGTGTTACATCAAGGGTTGATATGGTGTCATTGTACACCTTCTTGTCTTCATATTCATTTGACATAGTTTTTCCATCATCTTTCTTTAGCTGTGCTATCACTGGGATGCAGTCATATGTCCTTATCTGGTTCAAAGTGAGTCTTTGATATTTTCTTCTTCTCACCTCAGCTTCATCCTCACAATCTATCCAAAAATCCTCCAGATGCTTCTGATGAATATGTTTTCCTATTATTTTATGCATCTTGCCATAAGGGTCATAAGATCTAGCCAATGGAAATGGCTGTAAATACATCAGTTTTAGACATCCTATGACATGCTCTATGCTCTGTAAATCTGAGCACATATACCAGCCCATAGATACTAGAAATAGTACTAGAGGTATCTTCTTTTGTGCTTTATATGCCTCCACTATGGTAGATACTTGTCTAAGAATCTCCATCAGGACTACCCCATCAATAGGGTACCTTGGTAGTATAAGGGGTTGTTCTTCATATCCTTCTATTCTTATATATGAAGATGTGGCATACTGGATGAACCAGGCCCCATGTCTGTATACAACTTCTTGAGCCTCCATGCTCAGTCTCTTGGTTCTGTCCTCCTCCATGGTTCTAACTAGATGCATAGAGAATGCATCATTCACCAATTTGTAATCTAGGAGGTAGTTCTTTCTCTGTAGCTAAGGATAGTGGTCCCATATGTGGGCATCATCCACACCACTGCTAACCTTACCCACTGTACTGAATGTATCAAAGGTTCCCTTGTAGGCACATGAGTACACAACATATGAGGTCATATGGAATGAGCATTCCTAACCTCCCAGCTTTCTCATCTCCTCATCCAATACATCACTGATGACCTTAGACCATAATGGCTTGTTATCTGTATAAAGGACCATCTAGATGATTCCAAACATCCAATTCTTAAAATTTCTAGCATGAGGCTGACCTATCATCTTGCTTAACAGGGCAATCATGTATTGGTACTCATCATCAAAATCAAACTTATACAAGTGTACGGGCAATTTAGTTGAGGTAGTGTAGGTGCTGCTCTTTGACCTCCACTGGTACATCCTCTTCCTTGCATTCTTCTTATTGTTATTATACTCTGTCTTCAATTTATGTAGATCCACACTGATCACCCTCTTTCCAACTGGCAAATTGAAAGTAGATGTGATTCCCTTAATTAAAAAGTCAGCATATACCCTTCCATGCTTCTCCACCTGCTTGGTCTGAGGGTTATAGTTCCTGGCACACTCTACTACTAGTTCTGGGGTTTCCATGGCATAGGGGAATCCAGCTACATGCCACATTCCTGATACATATATTGCATCCAAAAGGGCATTGTCCTTATCATGATCTATTCTGGATGACCATACTGCTAGGTCTGTATCTCCTTGGTGAGTGTCACCAATGATGCCATACTTGAATTGTACCCCCTCGGGCTGAACAAACATAGGCTTAAGAAATTCTGCATCAGACCTGTTCCATCTAAAATCCGCCATGGACTCCTGCAATAAACATGCCTTGTCTTACCATACGATATCCATATGCTTTCATACAACATTATACATCTCTATAGAATCATGCATACTCTATTCATTACTCTTTACTTCATTATGATATGCACATTTACAGATCCAAACCACAAGAAGGAACATACTACCTGAACATGCAGAAAATGACAATGGGAGGGTTTTTTAATTACTTACTTGATAACGCTTTCCTCTTGGGTTAGATGGATGATTACGGAAAAGGGGGACAACTGCTGATGATCACCCATTTCATTACGTTGGAAGATCTTGTCCATTCACAGGTAGCTTGTATGATGGTTTGACTTCTCTGCTCTGTAATTTCTCATTTTTTCACAAGGTAAATGAAAATAACCTTGGAAAGTTAACTTTAAGCACATTCATAGGGCAAATTAGGGTAAAACTACGTTAAATCGATTAAATCCGTTGATCCTCTGTAGAGAATCCATGGATGATGCCAAGTGTTTGAATTGTATTCACAATTGGTGGGAATTCATCTACCGTATTTATGTCTATTTAATGTTAGGAAATAAGAGGGGTGTGATCTTCAAAAGATCAAGTGATATTCAAAATATGACCCCCTCTGTATAAAATGACCTTCCATCTTTGAGTGGCAAAACTAATGCAAAAGGATCGGGTGATGTGGTCAACGTTGACCACATGTAAATCAGGTCATGAATTTAAGATCAAGGGATGTTTAAAATATGACCCCGCAAATAAAATGACCCCCCCTGGGAAAAAGATCAGGGTGATGTCACCGTGTTGGCAACCTTGTTTAAGCATTGTGTTATAATGGCATCACTGTCATGTTATTGAATATGGTGGGCATCAGATATATATACCTATGAGGGGTAAAATGAAATGATGACTTCATCATCAGGGTGATTTCCTTTGTTTGTTGGATTTAGATAACATCATCATCATATTGGCATAGAGTGATATTTTGTGAAGAGGGTGATATTCGTAAGATGACAGATATTAAAAATATGACCCCCGCAAAATAGGTGAAGTCGTTTGATGGGCAGATAACAACTATCACGTAAAATTGACGTCCATACTTCACACATAAAATGATTATCAGGTGATAAACTTATATCAGGGTAATCTTATATAATGTGACTAATGTTTAAAATATGACCCCTCCTGCTTGGAATATCAGGTTTGACCGAAACTTTGACTTATCATAACTTTCTCCCCTTAGAGAATTTCAGGGTGATCCAAAAGGCAAACATGCTTGGAATTTTGTGCACTTTCCAACCATGAGGTTAATAATTTGAAATATTGACTTTGGAAATTGACCTAATCATGGTGACCTATCTACCCTCCTGTAGGGTTACTAGCATGACTTAATTTTACCAGATCGCCCAAAGCAGAAAAACAACAAGCCAAAGCAGCAGAAAAGTTGGGTCCCTATTTTGTCAAGTCAAAATGGGGCGTGTTGTGTACCCACACAACACAAGGTTAATATTTTAGGTGTTAAGAGGCCATTGTCACTGATGAAAGAGATTACGGATACAATCCTAGAAACCTATTATCAGAAAGAACTCAGAGAGAATTTAGAATGAATGACAGCAAACACAACATAATTCCATCTAATGATAGGAGGTAATAAGATTAACAACATAAATTTTAACCAACAATGACACATGACAGGAGGGATATACTTCATTCATTTGTATTTCTATTTAAATCAAGATTACATAATCTAGATATTGGCCCATATATTCGGCCTCACATTTCAGAATTTCAAAAGAAATGATCAAACCTATCTAGCTTGTGTCAAACAACTCTATATGAACTGTCGCCCTCTCCTCTAACTAACCACAACCTCCTATTCATCTTAACTTCTCCTATTTACTTCAACCTCTGATCATTCTCATTTCAGCACAAAATATATCTCTCACATAGATGATAACTGGTCCTCTACTTTGCTTAACACTCAGCCTCCCAGACTATCACCTCTCCTCCTATATCCTCAATTGACCTTCTCTCCCCTCTATATGTGAATCACTCCTATTTTGAAAGAAAAACAAATACTGCTCAACAAACTGGTAAAACAAAACACCCATGTTCAACAAATGCAATAAAGATTGGAGCCGTCAGCAACAACCAATAGTATGAGGGAGATAAATAGTGTTTACTTTTTTGGAATGCACGATTTGAGGTGTTTTAGACCTCCTTGCCTTAATAACGGTAGAAATAAGGCATTGCTATCTTTAGCCAAAACTGCCAGCCACGATTTCTATAGAAGACTGCATAATATATGTCAGAGATAGAATAGAGTATTCTGTCACTTCGGTGATAGGAAGATCACCAAAACTCAACAAAAACCAAAAAAATTGAAAACAATGAAATCCAAAATTAGAGAAACCAGGATGCCATTGCATCAGAATCCCCAAGTAGAAAAATTCATGAGCTCCTGCTCATGAGGTCTATGACAGAAACTTCATTTCTACTTTCTTTTTCCTTATCTTCCAGTTTCTTAATTCTACACTTCCATACTTGCATTTTTGCCTTTGAAGTTTTGTTGTCTGCATTTGCTAGCTTCTTTCTCTCTGTGCATAGTTCCACCTTCGATTCTTCTTATCAACTCCAAATTTCCACCATTTTGAATCGTCATCACAATCATCTATTGGTATCATCTTAAATGAAAACAAAACCTCATCCTTACTTTGTGTAAAAGAGATTACCTCTAGAATCTTCATTTCTGTAATGTTATTTGGTAACAGTAAGTCTTTTGCCTCTTCTACATCCTTTGGTTCTTTCATTGAACCTTCTGTACTTCCTTTCTATACTACATCTGCCTTCACTGCGTCTGTACTCTCTTCTTCCAAATACTCTTCCAAACTAAACATTTCTTCTACTCCCAGATTCTCCACTAATTTCTCCTCATCCTCACTACATTTGCCATCATTAGAAATGAAAATAGGAACAAAATCTTTTCCATCATCAAGCTTGTTGATGATTGTTTTTAAACATTCATAACAAAAGTCAAAATTCACATATTGAACCTTAGTTGTCTTGAAAGATATGAAAAATTAACTAAGAATTCTTAATCTCAAGTTTCTATATGGTCAAGTCTTGACCTTGTGGACAATTCAACAAGTTGATATGAAACTATAATATTCAAGGGGCCTTACGTGAATTAAGATAATCAATGACTTACTTGACTCAAACTATGCAAATTGTTGCAAATATCATAAAAGTATTCATTATTTCACATAAATTCACTATTGTATCATAAAGCTTTGTATGAATTTCAATGAAACAAACTTTGCTTTCAAATTTATATGAAAATTGTCAGATATCATTGCAATTTCTTATTCTTTATTCAAATGCAAGACAATTTCCTTCAAATTTCTGCGTTTAAGCTAATTAGTTTTCAATTGATGGAGAAAAGTTAGAGAAACTTAAACTAAGGATCATTTCACTATAGGATTTAAATGTTCTGTTACTCACGTCCTAAAGCATACAGTGAATTGATCAAATCAATACATTTAAATCTTCAAATGTAAAGTCCTGAACATTTTCATGAACATACACTAGAGATTGCAAGCTTTCAAAGAATAATACTTTAGATACCAGTAAGAGTTAAAAAACACTCTGTAATAGACGTAGAATTCTGAGTTTACTTTTATTCAAAGCACAAAGTCATATAAGATTTACAATGTAAGAATGACCTTTGTTTCATTAATCAAATTACTAGAAAACTTACAAACATTTTTACAGATACACCAAGGAGACTAGACATTCCACATACTCCTTGCTGTAGACACGGACAACCTCCTTTTCTAAACTAAAAGAAATATCTTCTCTATTCCAATACTTTGACAAATTATTAGTGCAAACTACAATACTAAAATCCCTGTGTAATATGTTACAAGTAGCTAAGCTTCTTATATAGAATTTGAAGCTTCATACTGCTACGGTTACAAAACTCAATCTATGGTTAGCATTCAAACTTTACAAATCAATGGTGTGCATCCATTCTTAACCATTTCCCAAAATATCTTTATGGTATCTTTGTTTGCCTCAAAGGATGCCTTTTGGAATCTTTTCAAAATAAAGATACCCACTGACCTTCTCTTGTTTGTTGACTTTGGGAAACACTATATTCAATTACATTCTAGCCTTGCATGTCCTCCTTCAATACTTTCTATTTACTTAGGTACTATGCAAAATTACATCTTACTCCATTGAAAAAAGTACGATCACTTTCCTAGCTTTTTTCCCATGTGAATTCCTGTGCTTGGACTCCTTTTAACTTCTTCTCTTCTGGTGCCAAGTCTTCAACTTTTTTCTAATATTTTTTGAGTTTGGCACCTATTTCCATCATAGAATCAATCATTTATGTGCTCAGGTGTTCTATGAGGTTCTCCAAACAGGGTGAGAATATTTCCTTAAATTCCTTCGCCACCTTTTCCACCCCATATGCAGGTACTTCTAGGCATTCATGCCCAATAAGCTTCTCTATCAATTTCATATGTATCCTTATCATACTATCTGTGACCTCTTCTAGGTCCCTTGTGTTAGTGATGCATCTCTTAAGAATTTCTTCTTCATACTTCAATTCCAATTTGGCATGTGGTAACTAATTGATGATTCGAGGAGTAATGGCTCCCTCGATTATTAGTTCCTCTGTTCTATCTTTTATTTCATCAAGTTGCTTTATTTCTAATTTACATTCCCCTAAATTCTAAATTGGTAGTTATGTAATATTACATTGCATTTGTTCTTCTCTGCCAAAGCTATCTCCCAACTAGTTGTTGTCTACCTTGTTGCTTCTCCTTTCTGTATCAAGTCTTTAAGCCATTTCTCAAAAATGTTGGCTTCAATTTTCTTATTTCCCGTCTCTTTTACCTCTTCCCTTGATAGCATTGTCATTTCATTAGGTAATTCTAGTATATTGGCACTGAGATCAAAAATCCCTTTGATAAACTACTACAGTTGGATGATGTGTCCCTTCAGGTATTCATGTTTATCCTTATCTTTCTTCAATATCTCTATAGTAGCCTGAGGCATGTCCTCCCACTCATGTATATGTTGTTCCCTTGTCCTATGGCCAAGATCTATATTAAGTATTTTATAATCTTCTATTGTTATTTCTCCTTTCGACTTGTCTTTTTTTGGTATAGCCAAATTGAGTATTCTAGATCTCGAAGGACCTCTTTGTATGGCTGACATGATTCTGGCTTTTCTCTTTTCTTTCCATGGTGTGGAACCACCTAATAAACTTTTGATGTCTATAGGTACCAATTGTACCTCCACCTTTTCTCTCCTGACTTCTGAGCCTAGCCAGCTAGAACATCCTTTGCAACCTTTTCTATTTTCTCTTCATTGATCACCTCCTCTCGAGGCTTCTCCATTTCTACTTGTTCTCATTGCTCATATTGTTGTGGAGGGGGGTGAGGTTAAGGGCCTTGTTCTGAGACAAGTGGATCATTCTACTGTTTAGACTCACCCTCATTATTATCTTCCTCTATTTTAGTATCTCCTCCCTCTTCATCACCTTCCTTTGAATTCTCCTTCTCTAAATTCGTTTCCTCTGAAGACTCTTTTTGCTCTTCTTCTTCATTATCCTTTTGCTCTGTATATTCTATATCCATACCTTATTTTTGTTTCTCATGTTCAATATTACCTTCAACAACACTTTCTATTTTATCCTTGCTTTCCTTAGGCTTATCTGATGTTTCCTTTGATTCCCCTGTTGTTTCAACTTGTTCCTGCACTTTCTCAGACATGTTTGTTTATTCTATTTATGAAGGTGAACCTGTGCTCTTTTTAGGTTCCTTTGTACCTTTCTCCTTTTCATGCTTACTCTCTATATTCTTTTCTTCTTCACTATTTTCATCATACAAATTCAAAATACCTAACATATTAGTACCAAACGCACTTATCTCTATTTCCTTCTCAGCATGGGCTGATGTTCCCTTTACTATTTTTTTTGGTGTGTCTTCCTTTTCAGATTCCTCTATCTGGTGTGCTACATCATGCACCTCTTTAATAATTTCAGGTGACACTAATATACCAAAAGGATCTATTGCCTCAGCTTTATCTTGTACGTTTTCTCCTTCAGATTGTGAACCTTGTTCAATCTCCATATCTGTTTGAGTATTCTGCTCTTCTTCCTCACCAGAGTATTCACTTGATTTCTCTTCATCCATACCAATTTCTTTTCTTGTCTTGGGATCTACCTCCCTGACCTCACTATGACTACTATCATCTTCAACATTGATAGTATCCCTTACTTGTTTGGCTTCATGCAATCTTGACTCTTGCAACTTTTCTTAAACCAATTCTATTTTAACCTTTGCATATGTTTGTCTTTTTTCTTCTAATGTGGCCTGAATAGTTATGCCACTCAATTTGGAACCTACTTTCTATTCACCTATAACATCACTTTGTTTTGATGTTTCTCCTTTTGATGTTTCCACTACTATTGCCTTCATGATTTTCTGTCTTGTTGACCTTTTAACAGCCTGAGCCTGCTTTGCACTCGTGTTATGGCTAGATGACTCTGCTGCCATAAATGTACCTGATGATACTACCAATGTCACTTCTAAGGCATACAGATCCATTAGGGTAGCATTCTTATCCTTTTCAATAATCTTTGCTTCTACAACCCTTCTCTTCTTTTCATAGAAGCATTGGAGTTCATCTTGATGCTCCCTTACTCTTTTCTTACCTTTGTTTGGAAATGTGGGCTCAATTCATTTAGCCCTGAGTTCTTCTATTTTGTCCTTTAACCATGTCTTGGAAAACAAAATGACCGGTTCGGATAATTTATCCAAAGATGTATTCCATGGTTGTGACCAATTAGGCTCTCTAATAGGAACAAGTCTAGCACTCTTATAGCTATGATGTAAGAATTCATTATCATCTTTAATTTCTAGAGGCACATAGATTTCCCCCATAGTTTTCATTTGTTCTACTGTCATCCTTTTGTGTGCTCTTTTCCTTCTCTATCATCTTTGCAATCTGACCAGTAGTCCTCAATGTGCACTTGATGTTTAAATTTAGGATCAATGGTTCTTTGGATCCTGTGGAAAGGATCAAACTGTCTTTATAGTTCAAATTCTTCAAAGCCATAATATCTTAATTCCTTCTCTGAATATCCAGCCACTTCCTCACTATAGCAAAAATATCTTCCACTTGCCTAAGGAAGTTTAATATTTCCTCTATTCCACTTCTTCTTATACATTTTGAAAGCATTCAAATTTTGTCTTGAAAATTCCAATACAATCAACTTATTTGATGGATATCTAGGTAGCATGAATGGCTTCCCCTCAAAACCCTCAGTTCTAATATAGGTAAATTGTTGGAATTGTATATACCAAGAACTATGCAGTCAAATAGTGTTCTCTGCATCCTTAGATAATCTTTTATCCTTTTCTCCCTTCAAAACTCTTTCCATGTATGTATAGAATACATCATTAACTAAAGCATATTTCTTCAATGCATTATCCTCCTGTAAATCTAGATAATGTTCATAGACTAACTTCTGACTTGGGCCATTCCCCATGGTCCCAACTCTATCAATTCCAATTATGTATGGTTGAATCATTGATGCACATGAATATAACACATATGATGATAAGTAAAAAGGCATCATATTTTGTTTTCTCAATATAGCCTATTTCCATATGGCCATACTAATAGTCTTATCCTAGTGAATTTGTCCATCATCCTTTTTTGCTTCCCTTATGAATTGAATGACAATGAACATCCAGGGTTCACATTTTATTGCATCTCTCAGACCTACTAGTCTACTCAACATTGTTATCATCAAATGTATCTCTTCTTTAAAGTCTATCCTGCAAAGATTCTTTGGCACTCTTGCTACAACCTTAGGTTTATTCTCTGCATTTTACCAGCTATAGAAGATTTTACTTTTGCATTCATCATTTATTACTATTAAAATCTTCATTGTATTGGTCTATATCTATGTCTACTATTTTCTCTTGAATTTCCAAACCAAATGTCCTTGCTATCCCCTTTGTAGTCAAGTCTATAATCAATTGGTCTTCATGTATTATCTTTCTGGTATTTATATCATACTTGTATATGCACTCTAGAACCAAATCCTTAGCCTCCATGGCTAACGGAAAACTTGCAACCCTGTATAATCCACTGTCCCAAATGCATTTCATGTCTGGAGTGGCATCTATCATTGTGATCTTCTAAAGAATATCTTATGCATCATGAGACCCCACACTTGTATCAGTGCCAACTCCGCTTGCATCAAGTAAGGTTGGATACCCTCTGTGCATCGGTAGTTCTTCCTTTTCTATTTCCTTTAGCACCTTTCTTTCTTTCTTCACTTTTTCTTCACCCCCTGGATCTACTTTCTTTTGTATCAGAGCCATCCTATGAAAATTTACATATTTAGCTACTTGTTTTACTTCAATTTTCCTAGGGTTTTACCATGAATTTTTACATTTTAACATTTAACCTAACCCTTTTTGTCTTTTCTGTTTTAAATTTCAAGTTATTTAATGTAATCAGCTAATTTCCTAATCAGATACAGTAATTTGTCACTTTCTTGCATTTTAAATGAAATTACTGGTAATTATTTTGCATTTTAAATTAACTTAACTGTAACGATGTTTCAAGAAACATACCTATATCCATGATAGCTCAATTATAATAGTGTTGACCCAATTTACCATTTTCAAGCTTTTCTGTTTTAAAATTCCATCCCGCGATGAATTTTCTATTCAATCTATGCAATTTTAGTTTTAATGATGCAATTCTGAAAGAAAAATAATCTTTTTATTTTCCCTAACATGTTAAAATTCATCCTTTCGATGTTAGTTCTACAATAAATGCTGCATTCAATGCACATACAACTTTGGCTTACGATTTCAACTTTTAATTTTGAACATTATATCCGTTAGTTTTCCCTTTGCATATATATCATTTTTTTGTATGTCTCCTTGTATATTACCTTTTTGTATGTCCGTTTGTATGTCATTAATATACAAGCCTACATATGCAACAGGTTATAAAACAATGTTACCTTTCACCTTATGTTCAATTTTCTATCTTTTATTTGTATGTCACAATGTATATAAAATAGATGCAAATCATCATACAAATGCAACTCATACAAACCTTTTATCCTTTTATAATTCCTGACAGTGCACTTTACCTCTTTGTATATCAAGATTGTATGTGGTTAATATACAATCTTTCATACATATAAAGCATGAACCTTATTTCATCTCTTTTTGAAATCTACTTTGAATCTTATCTTTCATTCCTTTATATCTTTGCTTGTATATCTATTTGTATATTCAACATACAACCGTGAGATACACTACTGCGGGCCTCACTTTACTTACCCACTTGTATCCTCTTCAAAACATAAATGTATCTACACTTAGATACAATCCCTTATACATGCAAACCCTTATACAACCATTTCAGACTTTTCACTTTTATTAACCATATTGCATAATCCTTACAGATCCGTACATGCATACTCAGTGAATGCATACTTACTCAAAATCTAAGATACAATGCATCGCTTACATCAGATTTAACTATCTTTCAGAATCTGCACTTGTATGTATGTTAAAGATGCAAAACTAAAACATACAAACTATGGGACATACCTATATCACCTTAATGAACCATACTTTATATCTCCCTTGGGTCTGTGAATGTATATCGCCTTGCATATTGTTTGTGTTTAGATTGGACATATATACAAACTAACATACAATGCAAACTTGACACTTTATTCATTCCACTTCTTAAACCTATCGAGTCTAACTTGCACACAAAGGATACAAACATTAAGCATATGCATGCAAACTACCAAAATACAAATCCTAATTATACTCGACATGACTTATAGAATGACTTCACATACAAATGACTTTGTATATGCAATATATAAACCTCTTTTATAATGCATTTTACCAAACACACACATATCTTACAGAATATTGGGAATTTTTTACTAGTTCAAAAAGTAACCTTTACTCATTTTTAACAAAGAATTCACCTCTATTCTCTATTGGTAATTAATAATAAATATTTTCAATTTTTTACATGATTTGTAATACTAACCTCTTTTCCCTTTACCACCAAGCAAGACCACACACAAGCAGAAAGTAAACAGCCATAGTAGGGGTCCTCATTTTGCTAAGAGGTAAAATGGGGTGTGTTCTGAGCATCACAACAACTAACAACCAAACAAAACAACTAAATTTAAATGATTAAAGAAAACTAAGTGAAATAAATTCATAACTTCCAACTTTCTTTTCTGCAAACCATTGTTTAATCTGAGACTCAATGTATTCAATAAGGTGCATGAATCTTTCAATAGAGTTTAGGTGTGTGCATGAGATTAATAATCCTCATCTTGAAAATGAGTTGAATAAACCAGTAACTGGTGTTAAACTACATAGTTGATGTCATTCCATTATAGCCAACCAGATAGAGCCTTGCTTCCTGCAGCCATCCGTAGCCTCGACAAGGTTATCGTTACAATTCTCCTAAGTAGAGCCCCACTGCCAGCAAGCGTCTATAGCCTCGGTAGAGTTACTTAGATGACTTAATCTTGATTTTCCTTAAAATTCATTTTATTTATTTATATTTTTCTTAACTCTATGTAACATAAGAATCATAAGATATTATCATTGTAAATTCATGATGCAAGGTATGATCACTTGCTAAAATTAATCTGAGAATTATAATGGTAGCAAGGGTGACCTCTCATTTTTCAATTAACACCTACACTGGTATGTTCAAAAAACCCAAGGATTTTAGGTGTGTCATCGTGAGAAACTTCCCTTGAATACTCAACTCACAATTATTGAATACAAAATTTCACAAGTCAAACACTACTCTATATTTTTGAAAATCACAAGTTATGCATAAGTTTCAAATGATTAACCTAAATGTTTTGAATTTTCTATTGTTTTCAGTGGTTGTTAATCTGCTCTTGCATAGCTTAAATCAAAACAAACATCCCTACCAAGAAAACACAACAAACCAACCAACCAAACAACAAAACAAAAATAAACAAAATAGCAAAACAAAAATAAACCCTATACATTGTTTACAATAAGATACATAATAGAACAAACCCTGTCATCTCAAGCTTGGAAGTAATGTTTCAAATGTTGGCCATTAATAGGTAATGGTACATCTTCTCCAGTCAAAGTCTTGAGCCTAAAAGTGTTGTCTCCTATTATCTCTACGACCTGTAGTGGACCTAACCACAATTTGTCAAATTTTCCATGATTTCCTATCTTTTCATGTGCTTTATCCCAACACAACACTAGATCTGATATTCTGAATGTTTTGACCCTTGCACTTTTATCAAACCACCTTTTGACCACAATTTGGTGCTTAGCAAATTTATCTATGGCTTGATCCCTCTTCTCATCCAACTATAACATCTAGACCTATCTAGCCTCTCTATGATCATCAAAACCTAAATACTCATTAGCAAACTTCTAGATAGGTATTCTTAAATTTACATGAAGTATGTGATCAATCCCCTAAACTAGGTGATAAGGTGCATTGCCTAAGACTAACTTAACCTTAGTCCTATCCACCCATAGTGCGTATTTTAACAATGTGTTCCATTCTTTTAGACTTTTTACAATTAGCTTCTTAATGATATCTAACAGGATTTTGTTAGTAGATTCTGCCAAACCATTACCCTGAGGGTAATAATTTGAAGAAAAATTTAAAACTATACCATACTCAAATGCCCATTTCAAAAATTTCAAAGAAGAAAAGGCATGGCCATTATCAGATACCACAGTGGCCCCAAACCTTGTAATGATGTTTTCTTCTAGAAATTTGATGACAACTTCAGTAGTAGAGAATTTACAACATGTTGCCTCAGTCCACCTTGTACAATAGTCAGTCACTGTTAGTATAAACTTATGCTAAGCAGATGATGGAGGATTCATGACTCCAATGAAATCTAAGCCCCATTGTACAAATGGCCTAGACTCAATAACTAGCTATAGTGGATTAGCCTAATTTCTTCCCTTGTTTGCTGTAGTTTGACACGTATGACAACTTCTAATATGATTCTCTATATCTTTAAACATGGTAGGCCAATAATAACCAGCTCTCAAGATCTTATGAGTAGCAGCTAAGTGGGAAGCATGAGCTGTTCCATATTTATTATGTAACTCTAACAATACCTTGTCTGCTTCTCCTCTGTTCAAACATCTCAAGTATATTCCCTCATGATTCCTTTTGAAAAAAAGATCACCTTGTACCATATATCTTTGTGCTTTTATCTTCAAGGCTCTTCTCTGAGAGGACTTCATCTTATTTGGATATTTTCCTGATATCAAAAATGTGTTTAAATCATCGTACCAACCTGATGCATCATTAGAATTTAATACATACTGTTGCTTCACCAAATTTGTATCTATATTGGCTATTGTCTATACTAATGCCTGCCCTCTAACTAACTTCATTGGAATAATCTCCATATCAAACTCTTGTAATATGGTGATCCATTTGGCTCTTTTCACTCTAGGTTCATTTTGCATTAGTAACATTTTCACCGCTGCATCTGGTTCTATGGCTTTAACTTGGCTTCATAATATGTAATGCTTGAACTTTTTTACTGCCCTTACTAATACAAACACCTACCTCTTTGTGTCTAACTATTTCAATTGTTCATCTTTCAAAGGTGCACTCATGAAAGCAATAGGCTTTTCTTCATTTTCTTCTCCCTTTTGTGTCAAGGCAGTTGTAACTGAGTGTGTAGATGCAAAAAAATAAATGTAAAATGGCTTGATATAATCTAGACTTGCTAACATAAGAGCATTAGAAATGGCCTCCTTAATATCTTCAAATGCAGCCTTACCTACTGGTGTTCATTCTATTTTTGCATCCTTCTTTAACATTGCATTCAATGGCTGCACGATCTCTGCAAATCCTGTAATAAATTTCCTGACAAAGTTAATTTTTCCAAAGAAAGACTTTAACTCTTTCTTACTATTAGGAAATTGCAACTTCTTAATCCCTTCTACTCTATCTGAATCAATTGATATTCCATTTTTAGAAATGATATGTCCTAATAATTTTCATCTTGTCATGCCAAATGAACACTTCTTAGGATTGAGAGAAATTCCATACCTTTCACATCTTTTGAGCACTTTTCTCAAACCCTCTACATGAGTTGATGTATCTTTAGAATATACATTTATACCATCCATATAAATGATAATACACTTAATTGACAGTCCTCAAAATGCAATGTCCATGGCTCGCTAAAAAGTAGCACCTGCATTAATCAAACCAAAAGGCATTCTTCTATATGCATAATTACCCCATTTACAAGTCAATGTCATCTTTAACCTATCATCCTTATCAACCAAAACCTAGTTATATCCTAAAAATCCATCTAAAAAGGACATCATCATAGCTCCATTTACTTCTTGTAGTACTTCATATATTGGTGGTAATGGATAATTGTCTTTTTCAAAAGCTTTGTTTAAGTTTCTAAAGTCTACACATAATCTAATGTCTCCATTTTTCTTTCTCACAGGTACTAAATTTGCTACCCATGTTGAACGTCTTACTAGAAAAATTATTTTGGCAGACAATAATTTTTTGACATCCTCAAAGATCAAAGGCTCTAAAATAGCATTCACAGGCCTCTATTTTTGCCTAAATGGTTTCACTCCTAGTCTTAAAGGTATCACATGAGTTATGATGGATGTATCATAAGTCTTCAAATCTTCATATGTCCATGCTATTACGTGTTTATATTCTTTTAGAACATCACAATTTCTTTTCTCAATTCTTCAGAGTAGGCCATTCTAATCAACACATTTTGTGGACTTTGCTCTATTCCCAACTTATAGGGATCACACTTACCCCCCTCAATTTTGGGCAAATCTTTTTTTCTAACTACCCCATCAAAGTCAAAAATCTATTCCAACTCTATTATCCCCTTGGGTAAGAAATTACTCTTCAGGTTTACTATGTCTTCTTCATCCCAAGACACATCAAGTCTCTCCTGGTCATCAATGATCTGAGCCTCAAATACCTCATTACAAGTAAGAAAGTCCACAATTTGTTGGTCGCCTTCAAATACTTGAAAATGAGTAATGTTATCTGGTATAATCGGGACATTCACTAGTTCAACAACAAATCACTTTAAACTTGATAGTGTTAATGGTTCTAGGGTACTAGCAACAATTTCTAATACATCCAGTCTTTGATTCAATACCCTAGGCACATGCTCAATGTTAAAAGCATCAAATGATTCAGTTAAATTCCATACTCTATGCCTATAACTAACCATTTTCTTGTAATTACAAGCATACAGTTTCTTGACCTGTATGACCACTAATTCAGAGTCAGAAAAAACTCTGATCCTCTTCACCTTCTTCTTAATAGCTAGGACAAGTCCATAAATTAGAGATTCATACTCTGCCACATTATTACTATAGGGAAATTGTAACCTATATGCTGGCAAAAATGACTTACCACTTGGACTAATGAGCTCAACCCCAGCTCCTGCTCCTTGCTTAGATTTAGATCCATCACACTTTAATGTCCAAATGCTATTCTTATCATTGTGACCTTGAACTTTCACTTTAGAATGACTTTTCTCACCTGTTACATGCCTTGGAATGCCATGTTTATTTCTAGGTGTCTCATCTTGCATCACCTGTACATTAGCATTTTCAGCTTGTAATCCAGAATAATCAACATTTTTCATTGTTATTTCTTCTAACAAAGCCTAGGTTGGTTCATTTATGTCATCAAGAAAATGCAACTCTAGTTTATCAGGAATAAACTTTTCACCTTGTTGTTCCATTTTCTTTATTCACTTTCCATATTGATACTCAATGATATCCCTGCACATTCCACAATTCTCTCCAGGATGGGGATGTAGGAATACACACAACACTGAGAGGGGGGGTTGAATTAGTGTGGTTAACAATTTTAAAACTTTTTACACCTTTTCATTAATTTAATTTCATAATTATAAAATTCTTCAGATAGAACAAAAATTATGTAGAGTATCAACACAAAATTTGACACAAGAAATTTCCCGAGTGGAAAACCCTCCTGGGGTATAAAAACCACTCAACTGCCTCACTGGCTTAACAAAAATTTTAGATTACAACTGTCTCACTGACATTACAATTTTGCCTCACTAGCATGTTGTACTTCTCTGCATCTCTCACTAACATTACAACATAAAAAATTTCAATAAAAAAACTCAGGGGGTTTCCTTGTTTCAATAAAACAACACCTTATTTCTCCTTTTCAAAAACAAACAAAAATATATTCTCTGCAATCAAATCAAACTTCAACTGTCATCAACATATCATCTACAATCAATCAATTGCAAAATATCTCATACCTCTGCAAGATAATCCCAAAATCAATTTACAATTTCATCAAATTTCACACTGCAATTTTGAAGAATTAACTCTTTCTAAAAAATTGTTATCTTTTAACACCTCCACCTTCTCTGAGAAAATATTGATCCTGATTGAAAACTTTATTCATTTAATACACCATCACACTTCCAAAACTAAACATATCTCCCTGTCTAAGAAAATGTCTCTTCATACCTTAGACATACCTGCAATACACAAAAATACATTTCATAACAAAAATCCCATTCTCAAAACTTCTCACACTCTTCAAGATCATCTCTTATCTGCTTCTTTGATCATAAACAAACTTGCAATCTTGACTGCACCATCACACCTGCAAAAATTCATTTCATAACAAAATCTTCCATCCTCTGAAAACAAATCTCTTTCATTCTCAAAACTCTCTCAAAACTCCTAAACTCCAAAAAAAATCCACTTCTTTTCACTTAAAAAGCAATGTATATCTTTTTAATTTCTATATTGAAACTTTCCATTTTCAATATCTCCCATCGATTCATATTCCACAAAAATAAATAAAAATCTTTTATGAGACTTTCCATTTCAAATACTTTCTAACTTTTCACCTTCTTCTTTCGCTATGATTAAAGATAGAAACAAGTTTGCTTTCATGCTTTTTCATCATAGAGGCCGTCAAATTTAACAGTCACAAACTGTGGCATCGTTTTGAACTCAACCGTCAGATGTGGCAATCCTGCCAACTGTGCTTTGAATGTAGAGCGTTGATGTATGCTTCCCGCCGGTTTAGAACCTCCGCTACCTGGTGACCGGATACCCTAGGCGATGGGGCCGGTAAAACCCATGACAATACAGCCCTTAAGTTGTCACTTAAGTGACTACCACCTCCTCAGCCGGTCAACTGGCAATTAGAACAAAAGTTATGATGTTTGTTTAAGGACTTTTAGAACATGATTTATGATCTTCAACTTAGAGTTTAGTGAGCTCACATAAGAATATTTTGCCCCAAGTATGAACCCGATACCCACATCTGATCAAGACATATAACTTGCACTAACATAAATTAACATAGAAGGCATGATTTGAACTGAGATCAAGACTCCTTGAAGTACCCTTTTGCCAACCATATTGAAGATCAATACTATGTCTTGTCATGATTATCATACGATGAGAAGAATTCTCATGAACAACATAATCTCCACTGAAGAAGATACATGATCAACTTCTAATTAATTCCTGCCATGATCAACTGTGAAATGCTTGAACAAACATCTTGTAAAAAACAACAACATCCTGATACATGTTTAAAACATCATCTACTACACATGTGATAGAATGAAGACCTCCTGTCAATTAAATGCCACTGTCACAAAGATCATACCTTAACCATTAACATTATCTCTGTCATCAATCATTATTAACCTGTCAAGTATATTTAACTAATATGCCAACTAATCAATTGATATGCCAACTAATCAACTAAAGCTTCAATCAAACTTTGAATATCCATATCAACATCAATGAACTCCCTTATCAACAAATGTTATCATTTCTGCCCTGTGAACCTTCAAAGTTGAAATTTGACACTTTAAGCAACAACACACAAGATGATGTACTCCTGATGATGCAAGATCAAACCTGTGAAGTATAAAACCATTCTCTGCATCTGCAAGACACATATGATGTGATCATCACAAGACATTAAGGATTTCTGCATTAAATCTCTCCCACTTGAAGACATCCTGAAATATGACATGAGGACCAAACACCTTTTTGTCATCAATACAGTATGAACACCAAACCAACATTATGCAAATGAAGCACTTCTTGAGAGTGAGTTGATTTACTGATGTTCTTGTTCAAACTTCATGGAGATGAGTATGTATCACTTAAATGAATCAAGACCAAGACACCCTGAGATTGAGATCAATATATATAGTGCAAGCTGTTCAACACTTCAATTAGCACACCACATCATATTCAACCTGTCAACAATGTCAACCTTAACATGATTGGAGATATACTGATTGAGACCACATCTCCTGCAAGACCTTTTTGACATCAATGACAACTTGACACCATCAATCTCCCCCTTTGTCATTGATGGCAAAACCACCTGATGCAATTTATCTTTCTCCCCCTTTTTGACATTGGATGACAAAGACTATTATCTCCCCCTGAGAACAACTCCACTGAAAAGATGTTATAGCTTGATAATTACTATCACCCTGTGATGCAGAGGTGTTAGGTCTCCAAAGATAATCTAACAAGATCAAAGGGTTTCAATAGTTTGCGGGCTTCAACCAATAAGACTTCTCTAGCCTTCCTCTTGTCCTAAACTCCACCAAAGGGTTCAAGTCTGGATTCCAACTTCTCAGATGAACTCTAGCATCTTCTAGGGTCTCAACCTACCCCAACCAACAAGGTTCCAAAGGTTTCACAAACCAATTGGATAGATTCTTGACAATTCCCCTTAAACAGGCCTAATCCTTGTAGTCTTGTTCAGCGACTAAACTGTACTTTTCTCCAAACTTTCCCAAAACACTTTTGAAAAAAATGACTGATTTGGATACCCTCTATTGAGTTCTAAAACATATCTCAAACTCACCTACTATTGTTTTGGACGAAATGTGACTGTCCTAACACCCGGCTGCCTTCCCACAAGGCCTAAATTGACCATTTTACAAAGGAACCCTATGACAAACTTGTCCCACACACTTCAAACCTAAAAACAGTCTTAGGAAAGGGTTCAAAACCAAGGATTTTCCATGTCTTATCAGGAGGTTTGCACATTTAAGGTTTGCAATACAAAAATCTCATTTCTAGGCCTCAAAACCTAGGGCTTCCTAGATCTCCCACTTCCAATCACTTCCAGACCTCATTCAAAGGTCCAACACCATCTTATTGACCATATTACACAACAGCAATCATAAAAATATCACCTTGTTAAGACGGATCTCCGGCTGCTATAACCATGCCACCATTCTCAATGCTCTTTTCACATGCAATCTTGACTCCAAACGGTGATCACCTCTCCCATTTACACTCCTCCTGCTTTTTCATGGTTAGAAACATATGGTACATGTTAATAAGGACCTACTCCATGAGAATCAGAATCCTACATTCATGGAAAGGTCCAAAAATGCATTGCAAACCCTCAAAATCCCTGTTTTCACAGTCAAACAGGCAGTTCCAGAAAAACAGCGATAATTTCCTCTAGGAATGGAGTTAGGACCTCAAACCAGATGCATTGGAAAGGTTATTCAATCCTCTTTCCAACCATATATGGCTTGCCTTTTTATCTGTCCGTACAGAACCGTACCAACGCTGGAAACAGCAAATTTGCAGTCAAAAAGTACAGAAAAACAAGGAAAAAAAGGCAAAAACGTGATTTTTATTCATCCAACCTTTCTCCTCGGGGTATGTGAGGGTATTTGTACATATGCAAGGTGGTTTTCAACTGTCCACAACTGTTTTTCAACTGTGGGGTCGTTTTCCCCTCTTTACAACACATGTTTACATTGGTTTTACAAAATAACTCTTAGAAAACCTTACATTGCATGACTTCCTTTGACTAGACATACTTCAAGGACCTTAACATGACTTGATTACATATGAGAGTGGTCATTTGGACCTTATTAAAAAACATGAGAAATGGTCTTTCAAGACCTTATTAACAACCATGGTCTCCTAGAACACAAAAACTTCAAAATGTGCCTTATGGGGGTTTGATGACACCTCAGGTGCTCCTGCACCATACTCCCCCTCTACAAAAGAACTCATGTCCCATGAGGAAGGACTGAAATCAACTCCACAACATTGGACAAACTCATGATCACCCTTAGGTCTGCTCCATGGACTCAAATACTGCAACATGGGCTGCCAAATTGGAATCATGACATTGTCATCTTGCAAGTTGGTCTGTACTTTGGGGATCACATCTGAATAGGACTTGTTTTCTATCCTTGGACTTGGAAATGGCATCCATCCTTCCTTCTTGCACTTACAAATACTTTCACCGTGATGAGAAGCCCATATACTTGCCTCTCTCGCTGCTGCAACTACAGACTCTTTGGGTTCTTCCTTGTGTAGCATATCCTGCTCTTGCAAATTGACCACTACATCCACGGTTGTATCAGCACCGTGCACCATTGTGCCTGTACTTTTAACTTGTATAACAACCTTATCCTGCACCAAAGGACACACTACCATTCCAATCAAAATGTTAGCCTTCCAATCAATTACTAATTCATCTTTTACATCAGACTTTGGTTTGAACTCGTTTATGACAGCAGCTTGAACCTTTCTATCAACTAGTATGGGTTCTTTCTTCCCACACATGATCACCGTATTCATTAGACCTACATCCTCATCATCCTCAAGGAGTGGAAACAAAGTAAATATCTTGCCTTGACTATGTATGGTATATGTATTATTCTTGCCACTATACCACACATCCCTATCATATTGCCAGGGTCTACCAAGAAGTAAATGACAACAATTCATGGGTACTACATCACAAAGTACCTTATCCCTATATCCTCCAATAGAAAACTCAACAATAGCTTGTTCATTAACCAAGAGAGTTTGATCATCACTCAACCATGACACCCTATATGGCAACTCATGAGGAATCCTTTGTAAATTCAGCTTATTAACCATTTCATTTGAAACCATATTTGTAGTAGATCCTGAATCAACTATAACCTTACATACCTTATCCTTGCACTTACATGTGGTTTTGAAAAGAGCTCTCCTATTCAATGAATTTTTGGATGCTTGCAATGGTGTTCTTCTCATCATCAATGTCTCTCCATCTTGAACTGGGGCTGCACTCCCAATTGGAGAGTTAACACTTTCATCTACCTCCTCTTCTTGCACATATTGAATCCTCTTTTCATTCCTTCTTTCACTACCACTGGATGTAGAACTTTGTTTCATTGGACACTTGTATGCTGTATGACCAATCTCATTACAATGATAACATCTCCCAGTGAAAACATTAGAACCTCTACCTCCACCTCTTGTGCCTCTAAATCCCCCTCTAAAATCAGAAACTTGGTCCTTACCTTTGCTTGTGTCTCCTTGGTCTTCTTGGATTGATCTTGTTCCTCTTCCTCTATTGGTATTTCCTCTACCTCTTCCTTGTCTCTCTTGCCTTCTTTGCAACTTTTCTTCAGCCTTCATAGCCAGCTTGTAGCATTCTTCAACTGTTCTTGGTGTTGTGAGACTGAGTTCATCTTGGATATTGTACCTCAACCCATTGAGATACCGTGCTACCTTTTCTTCATCATCTTCCTCATGTGCTGTTCTAATATCCAACTTATGAAACTCTTCCGTATATGCTTGCACATCCTTCTCCTTTTGTCTCAGATTTTGCAGCCTTTTGTACAACTGAACATAGTAGTCATTGGGCAGAAACTTTGCCTTCAACCTCTCCACCATCTTGCTCCAAGAAGTGATCTTTGGCTTGTCTTTCTTCCACCTATCAGCCTGCACACAATCCCACCATAACAAAGCATGACCTTTCAATCTTGATTTGGCCACCTTAACCTTCTGATTTTCTTCCACTTCTTCACACTCAAAGTAGTTTTCCAAAGCCCCAATCCAATCTATAAGTTCTTCACCATCTAATTTCCCTCCATACATTGGTAAATCTGCCTTGGCTTTGTGGTCACTCACTCTAACTGCCTTAAGAAGTTTTGCCATCCTTGCATCTTCTGGATCCAATTCTTCCTCTTGTGGAACTTCTTCTCCACCATCTTCCTCTGACTCACTCTCACCTTCATCAACTCTCCTCCTCCTATCTCTGGCTTCCAATGCTGCAACTTGCTCTTTAAGGGCCTTCAACTCCCTAGCAATTGCTGATCCACCTTTTGGAGGCATCTTGCCTTCAACTATCCAAACTTTCTTCTCTCAACCTTCAAGAATCTACTCCCTTGCTCTGATACCACTATGATGCAGAGGTGTTAGGTCTCCAAAGATAATCTAACAAGATCAAAGGGTTTCAATAGTTTGCGGGCTTCAACCAATAAGACTTCTCTAGCCTTCCTCTTGTCCTAAACTCCACCAAAGGGTTCAAGTCTGGATTCCAACTTCTCAGATGAACTCTAGCATCTTCTAGGGTCTCAACCTACCCCAACCAACAAGGTTCCAAAGGTTTCACAAACCAATTGGATAGATTCTTGACAATTCCCCTTAAACAGGCCTAATCCTTGTAGTCTTGTTCAGCGACTAAACTGTACTTTTCTCCAAACTTTCCCAAAACACTTTTGAAACAAATGACTGATTTGGATACCCTCTATTGAGTTCTAAAACATATCTCAAACTCACCTACTATTGTTTTGGACGAAATGTGACTGTCCTAACACCCGGCTGCCTTCCCACAAGGCCTAAATTGACCATTTGACAAAGGAACCCTATGACAAACTTGTCCCACACACTTCAAACCTAAAAACAGTCTTAGGAAAGGGTTCAAAACCAAGGATTTTCCAGGTCTTATCAGGAGGTTTGCACATTTAAGGTTTGCAATACAAAAATCTCATTTCTAGGCCTCAAAACCTAGGGCTTCCTAGATCTCCCACTTCCAATCACTTCCAGACCTCATTCAAAGGTCCAACACCATCTTATTGACCATATTACACAACAGCAATCATAAAAATATCACCTTGTTAAGACGGATCTCCGGCTGCTATAACCATGCCACCATTCTCAATGCTCTTTTCACATGCAAACTTGACTCCAAACGGTGATCACCTCTCCCATTTACACTCCTCCTGCTTTTTCATGGTTAGAAACATATGGTACATGTTAATAAGGACCTACTCCATGAGAATCAGAATCCTACATTCATGGAAAGGTCCAAAAATGCATTGCAAACCCTCAAAATCCCTGTTTTCACAGTCAAACAGGCAGTTCCAGAAAAACAGCGATAATTTCCTCTAGGAATGGAGTTAGGACCTCAAACTAGATGCATTGGAAAGGTTATTCAATCCTCTTTCCAACCATATATGTCTTGCCTTTTTATCTGTCCGTACAGAACCGTACCAACGCTGGAAACAGCAAATTTGCAGTCAAAAAGTACAGAAAAACAAGGAAAAAAAGGCAAAAACGTGATTTTTATTCATCCAACCTTTCTCCTCGGGGTATGTGAGGGTATTTGTACATATGCAAGGTGGTTTTCAACTGTCCACAACTGTTTTTCAACTGTGGGGTCGTTTTCCCCTCTTTACAACACATGTTTACATTGGTTTTACAAAATAACTCTTAGAAAACCTTACATTGCATGACTTCCTTTGACTAGACATACTTCAAGGACCTTAACATGACTTGATTACATATGAGAGTGGTCATTTGGACCTTATTAAAAAACATGAGAAATGGTCTTTCAAGACCTTATTAACAACCATGGTCTCCTAGAACACAAAAACTTCAAAATGTGCCTTATGGGGGTTTGATGACACCTCAGGTGCTCCTGCACCACCCTGCAATATGAGAAATCTGATGACAATACCACTGTGAAGATGAAGACTGACATACTCCTTCCTGATAACATCACAAACTTTCAAAACAAATAGTTCTTCTTTAATCAACAACCTTTTTGACCTGAAATAACAAATCTCCAAGATCTCCCATGTGTTAAAGTTCACAAACAAATTACTACTCAGAAATACCATTGGTAAACACTGACAAGACTAACCAACATAACTCAACTCAACTCAACACTTATTCACTTCTTGAATTAGTCCTAAAGCAACATATCAACCTAAAGTATACCATCCATTTACTAATATTCAACCTTCTGAACACTTTTGCAAAGAAATCATAAACATACCAATACTCTTTGATGAACAAATTTGCAAAAAAAAAAATGAAGACTCCTTATCACACAGTTCTCAACACAAGATGCCAAGATGACCATTTTTGATAAGATCTTTACTTGCCTCAGATACAAAATTCACCATCAATGTCATAAGAAACTCTAGATTATCATAACTTGAAGCTCATACCTGAAACCACCAAACCTTTCTAAACCATATTAATGAGGAAGAACATGTCAAATTATTATACCAATGATCATGAACATTTATTCTGCAACCAATCTATACTTGCACATCCTTTTTGACATGAAAAGAATGAAGACCACCCTGTTGTTCCTGCACATCTTTTTACAACACATTGTCAAATCTGACAACCATTATCAATACCTTTGCAAAAACAAAACAATTGACTTCTTTCATTTGCAACTTCCTCAACCAACACATGCTAACATCTCAAGAGAACTTCTTGAGAATACACAAGATCCATAATACAAATCAGCTTATCAAGATTGCACAACTTTCACCATCAAACTCTTCCTGTAACAACACTTTGCAACAATGTCAATCCTGGTATATATTGCAATCAACATGAATTAATTTAACCATCAAGTACATCATGATAAGCAATTTAAACAAAATAAGATCATCAAGTTGATAAACATCAATTGAACTCCTCCTTTAACTTTTTGGGGAAAAATGATAAGACAAGAACAACTCCCCCTCGCATCATGCTATCTGTTATGCAACAGATGAAAAGACTTGTGCAAGATGTACAAGCTTAGATTCTGACTTCTCTTTATTTTCTTTCTTCTTCCAAATTTTCATAGGTGCTTTCTTCCTCCAAACCTTTTCAATCTTTTTCTTTTCGCAACCTTTCAAATTAGGTGATGCTCTCCAACAACTGTGTGCTTTATGACCAAGAGAGTTGCAATTATAACAAATTATGTTGTAATCAAAATCAATTGATTGATAATACCTTTGAGCACTCATATTAAGCTTCCATGAAGGATCATACACTCTGTTCATTTTGCAGTATCTTTGAATATGTCCAACATTATTGCATTGGTAACAAATAATGTTAGTATTCCTTCTGCAATTAACTGATTTGTGTCCAAATTGATTACAAGTATAACAATAACCATTAAATGAATAGTTATACCTATACATGTATGCTTGTCTAACGGGAGCACTTTTTCTAAAATTTCTTCTGATTTGATTATGTATTTTGTTTTCAGTGGTAACATTCAAATCAATCTTCTTTCTGGGAGTCTCTCTAACTTTCGAACATTCTCCTTCTTCAAAACCAAGTCTATTAGTGTCTCCATATAGTTTTTGTTTACCAAGCATCTTATGTAGCTTGCTTGTGCTTTCTTCAAACTCCTTATACTTATTAGATAAAGCCTTAAGACCATCATACTCTTTTCTCAGATTAATAATTTCATCCTCCATTTTTAGATTTTCAATCCTTGAAACTTCAAGGTTAGAAATTGAGCCATTAGCTATCCTTTTAGCTTCTCCAATTTTTGTCTTCAATCTAGCAATTAGTTTGTCTGAATCATCAATATATGTCTTTAAACTAATAATTTGACATTCAACCTCTTCAAGATCTATAAGAGCTTTATCTTTTAAATCTCTTTCTTGTTGCAACTGCATCATTAATTTATTGTTCTCCTTCTTATAATTCTTGAGCTCACTCAGAGCATATATGAGCTCTCCTTCCAAATCAATCTCACAATCTTGTTCATTATAATCCTGATCATCATCACTTCTGACGCTAGCTTCTTCTGAATTTGATTGGGATTGAACTTCATCTCCTTCATTTGAAAGTCTCTTTTCATTGCTACTTTCTTCACACACCAGAGTGTCCCCTTCTTTATCATTATCTTGATAAATTCTTTTCAATCTCCTCCACATATCCTGAGCTGTAACACAATCCATAACTTTACAAATAACATCATTAGATAGAGCAGATAATAAAGCCTTCTTTGCAATATCAATACATTCAAGAGCTTCTTTGTTATTTGCAGAATTACCATTCTCAACTGACATTAAAACATCATATCCTAAGGAGGATAAATACACTTGCATTCTAACATACCAAACTGAAAAATTTGAACCATCAAACTGAGGAACATCTGAAAAATTTTCTTCTAAGACAATATCAGATTCAACTTGGAGAACATCTTTATCAACTGACTTTATATCAACATCTGGATTTGATATGGATGATTTCTTTTGACTAGAAAGAATCTTAACATTTCTCATGTTCTTAATTCTCCTGCACTTACCCATTTAATTCCACTACCAGAATCTACCTGAGCCTATTAGACTTCAAACAGGGAACCTTGCTCTGATACCAATTGTAGGAATACACACAACACTGAGAGGCGGGGGTGAATCAGTGTGGTTAACAATTTTAAAACTTTTTACACCTTTTCATTAATTTAATTTCACAATTATAGAATTCTTCAGATAGAACAAAAATTATGCAGAGTATCAACACAAAATTTGACACAAGAAATTTCCCAAGTGGAAAACCCTCCTGGGGTATAAAAACCACTCAACTGCCTCACTGGCTTAACAAAAATTTCAGATTACAACTGTCTCATTGACATTACAATTTTGCCTCACTGGCATATTGTACTTCTCTGCATGTCTCACTGACATTACAACATAAAAAATTTCAATAAAAAAACTCAGGGGGTTTCCCTGTTTCAATAAAACAACACCTTATTTCTCCTTTTCAAAAACAAACAAAAATATATCTCTGCAATCAAATCAAACTTCAACTGTCATCAACATATCATCTGCAATCAATCAATTGCAAAATATCTCATACCTCTGTAAGATAATCCCAAAATCAATTTACAATTTCATCAAATTTCACACTGCAATTCTGAAGAATTAACTCTTTCTAAAAAATTGTTATGTTTTAACACCTCCACCTTCTCTGAGAAAATATTGATCTTGATTGAAAACTTTATTCATTTAATGCACCATCACACTTCCAAAACTAAACATATCTCCCTATCCAAGAAAATCTCTCTTCATACCTTAGACATACCTGCAATACACAAAAATACATTTCATAACAAAAATCCCATTCTCAAAACTTCTCACACTCTTCAAGATCATCTCTTATCTGCTTCTTTGATCATAAACAAACTTTCAATCTTGACTGCACCATCACACCTGCAAAAATTCATTTCATAACAAAATCTTCCATCCTCTGAAAACAAATCTCTTTCATTCTCAAAACTCTCTCAAAACTCCTAAACTCCAAAAAAAATCCACTTCTTTTCACTTAAAAAGCAATGTATATCTTTTTAATTTCTATATTGAAACTTTCCATTTTCAATATCTCCCATCGATTCATAATCACAAAAATAGATAAAAATCTTTTATGAGACTTTCCATTTCAAATACTTTCTAACTTTTCACCTTCTTCTTTCACTGTGATTAAAGATAAAAACAAGTTTGCTTTCATGCTTTTTCATCACAGAGGCCGTCAGATTTAATAGTCACAAACTGTGGCATCATTTTGAACTCAACCGTCAGATGTGGCAATCCCGCCAACTGTGCTTTGAATGTAGAGCATCGATCTATGCTTCCCGCCAGTTTAGAACCTCCGCTACCTAGTGACCGGGATACCCTAGGCGATGGGGCCGGTAAAACCCACGACAATGCAGCCCTTAAGTTGTCACTTAAGTGACTACCACCTCCTCAGCCGGTCAACTGGCAATTAGAACAAAAGTTATGATGTTTGTTTAAGGACTTTTAGAACATGATTTATGATCTTCAACTTAGAGTTTAGTGAGCTCACATAAGAATATTTTGCCCCAAGTATGAACCCGATACCCACATCTGATCAAGACATATAACTTGCACTAACATAAATTAACATAGAAGGCATGATTTGAACTGAGATCAAGACTCCTTGAAGTACCCTTCTGCCAACCATATTGAAGATCAATACTATGTCTTGTCATGATCATCATATGATGAGAAGAATTCTCATGAACAACATAATCTCCACTGAAGAAGATACATGATCAACTTCTAATTAATTCCTGCCATGATCAACTGTGAAATGCTTGAACAAACATCTTGTTAAAAACAACATCCTGATACATGTTTAAACATCATCTACTACACATGTGATAGAATGAAGACCTCCTGTCAATTAAATGCCACTGTCACAAAGATCATACCTTAACCATTAACATTATCTCTGTCATCAATCATTATTAACCTGTCAAGTATATTTAACTAATATGCCAACTAATCAACTAAAGCTTCAATCAAACTTTGAATATCCATATCAACATCAATGTACTCCCTTATCAACAAATGTTATCATTTTTGCCCTGTGAACCTTCAAAGTTGAACTTTGACACTTTAAGCAACAACACACAAGATGATGTACTCCTGATGATGCAAGATCAAACCTATGAAGTATAAAACCATTCTCTGCATCTGCAAGACACATATGATGTGATCATCACAAGACATTAAGGATTTCTGCATTAAATCTCTCCCACTTGAAGACATCCTGAAATATGACATGAGGACCAAACACCTTTTTGTCATCAATACAGTATGAACACCAAACCAACATTATGCAAATGAAGTACTTCTTGAGAGTGAGTTGATTTACTGATGTTCTTGTTCAAACTTCATGGAGATGAGTATGTATCACTTAAATGAATCAAGACCAAGACACCTTGAGATTGAGATCAATATATATAATGCAAGCTGTTCAACACTTCAATTAGCACACCACATCATATTCAACCTGTCAATAATGTCAACCTTAACATGATTGGAGATATACTGATTGAGACCACATCTCCTACAAGACCTTTTTGACATCAATGACAACTTGACACCATCAGGGGAGTGTTATGAACTCCGCAAAAATTCTTGTACAACTTACATTAAATTGGAGATTGTTGTTTAATGCACTCCTCTATCTCCTATCTGATAATATGGCCAAAACTATTTACAACATTATTCTCTTCATCAAAAGAATTACCATCTGACTTAATGAATACCACCGTTACTTTTCTAACAAGCATTGTCTCAAAGTTTAACATCAGGATTTCTTCAATTTGTACTCCCTTTTTTGTGACTTTATAAACACCTGGTTCAACAGAGGCATACAATATCTCATTTGTTCTATTATACTCTATAATCATGTGTTTCATTCTTGGCTCAGCTTCTATCCTAATCTAATTTGGGACACCTCTCCAGGATAACCACATATGTGAAAAAATCAGTGGCCATATATCCATTCAATGTTTTGGACCAGTCCCTACTCAGTCCCATGCCATAATTGATATGTATATCAACTACCTAAATATCAATAAACTTACTCTAGGATTAGAGGCCAACTGCATTTGGATGTGCATTAATTCACCTATCACATTGACCTCAGTTTTGTCCAATTGTGTAACAACCTTGGCAGATTTAGTAGGAGTCAATCCTAAAGATTGGCATATCCCTAGAGGCATAATAGGAGTCAACAAGAAAGTAGGAGCCTCCTTCTTATCAGCATACATGACAACATTGGTGTTGGAAGGTTTCTCAGCTTTCTTATCTTTGTCTTTGGACTGTGTCTCTTTACCATGAACGTCATTGTCAACAGAAGTTTCTTTTGCTAAAGATGTGTCTAAAGATTTCATGAAAGCAGATCGTATCCCTGGACTTTTCAATAACTCATATAGAAGTACACTCACCTTACTTTTTCTTATTTCTTCAGATAAATAGTTCATTAACTTCACTATTTCCATAGACTTTGTTTTTCCTATTTGGACCTTTGATACTGCTGTCCCACCAATTCCTTGATGATTAACTTTTAAAATTGCAGGATTATTATTGGCATGCTGATTTGGAGGAGTATTGAAGTTGTTAGGAGGAGTGGAAGTAGTGAAAGGACCCCCAGGCTTGGTATTATTGCTCAGATTATAAGTGTGATTCCTATTAGATTGTTGAAAAGCCTGCACCTCCTCTAGCTCACTTAATATCTCATTTTCAGTCTCAAAAGGAAACTGAAAAGCATCTATTACTAGGGCTGACTCTGGATACAAACTCAAACAACAATAAGGCTCATCCTCCAATATCTAATTATCCTCTTCTCTAGTCGTGAAATTGAAACTTTCTAAGACCAAAGTAGACTCAAACCCTGAAGTTACTAACTCATTCCCTTTGGGAATGAGATATTCAGAAGTAGGAGCTTGTACATCAACATTGAAAATACTAGCAGCAAGGTGAAATAGACAGCAATCAAGCTCAGCATGTGTACTTGTATTGTGAATTATGTACCAATTTTTTAATGCTACATTGGCCATTTGAATTCTGGCTCAAGTTGTTTCCTTTCCTAATTACTTAGACTCTCAAATAGAGATGCCAGAGTACCATTATTTGGTCTTGTGTTCCATGTCTTAGATGGCCTAGGTTGATTTTGATTTCTGTTGTTATTACCCCAGGCTTTGTTATCTCCATTATGTCCCTGATTATGATTTTGTCCTTGGTTGTAATTCTGATTTTGATTTGAACCTTGAGCCTGACTATAATTATGGTTCTAGTTTTAACTATATCCCTGAGTATTTCTACCATAGAAATTCTCATTCCTAAATTATGTCATCTTCATGGTCAACCTTCTTAAATGTGTAGTTATTTCTTTTATTTCCTCTCTATCATCTTGTCCCTTAACAACAAAAGTATCCTAAGGAGGTTGGAAGAAAGAATGACCATTAGTTTGATTGTTATTGTTATTATTACTAGTATAATGAACTATCGCCTAGATAGGGGAGAGATTATACACAGGTGTATGTGTAGGAATTGGATTTAACAATGGAGTATGATGCATCAAAACTCCATTCCATGGTTGTGCTTGATTTTACATCCTAGGATTTCCTACATTCAAAAACGGATTGTATGTGGTTTGTCTCATCTCTTGGTTTACATCAACTACTTCTTTATAAGATTTTGATATAGTATCTATATCAACTTTTCTCTTGACAAACATAGCAGTCAACAGATCTAAAGAAACATAATACATGGTTAATATTGCTTCAGGAGTTACAGTATAAGGAGCAACTAACCTAGAGAAATACTTCTGAAACCTATAATTGAAATTGTCAATGAGATCTCCTTCACCTCTTTTAATTGCTGCTAATTTATTATATAAGGTAGAAGGATCGATTGGTCCCCTAAATCTTCCATGATTGCCCAAGAAGAAACATAACCATTTGGCAAGTTGACATACTAGTTAGAAGCTTGCTCATTGAAGGTGTAAGGGAACAACCTACACACCACATCTTCATGTTCTAATCTAGCTCTGAAGCACGCTTCTTTGAATATCCTAATATGATCTTCTGGATCTTGATGCAATTGATATTTAGGACAAATATTTTTAGGATTCTTTGGCATCTCATGATAATCATTGAATGTTATAGGGTAATTGACATTGAAATATGACATCACTAGACCAGGAGGTGGAGTAGGACCTCTAGGTGGACTTGTATTTAAGGGAGGACTAGGATGTCTAGGAAGACTAGGACCTCTAGGAGGTTCTAACCAAGATTCGGAGATCTAAACGAAGAACTATTAGGACTTATGATATTATGTATATTGAAAGGTGATCTAGGTGGAGTTCCTGATGAGCCTCCTATGTGTGATATTCTAGGATTCTAGATCGAACGACCTTTATTCTATCTCCTATCAGGCAATTACACAAAGATGTCTTCTGAACTAGACCTAGACCTGGTCACTCAACCACTATTTATCAGCCTCCTTTGCTCAAATCCTACTTCAACTCATATCAGGCCCTCATTCTAGCACCAAAAACTGTTGATTATTTTTACACATTCATAACAAAAGTCAAAATTCACAAAATGAACCTTAGCTATCTTGAAAGATATGAAGAATTAACTAAGAATTCTTAATCTCAAGTTTCTCTATGGTTAGGTCTTAACCTTGTGGACAATTCATTAAGTTGATGTGAAACTGTAATATTCAAGGGGCCTTATGTGAAATAAGATAATCAGTGACTTACTGGACTCAAACTATGCAAATTGTTGCAAATATCAACAAAGTATTCATTCTTTTTCATAAATTCACTATTGTATCATAAAGCTTTGTATGAATTTCAATGAAACAAAATTTTCTTTCAAATTTATATGAAAATTGTCAGATATCATTGCAATTTCTCATTCTTTATTCAAATATAAGACAATTTCCTTCAGATTCTACGTTTAAACTAATTAGTTTTCAATTGATGGAGAAAAGTTAGAGAAACTCAAACTAAGGATCTTTTCACTATATGAATAAAATTTTCTATTACTCACATCCTAAAGCATACAGTAAATTGATCAAATCAATACATTTAAATCTTCAAATGTAAAGTCCTGAACATTTTCATGAACATACACTAGAGATTGCAAGCTTTCAAAGAATAATACTTCAAATACCAGTATGAGTCAGAAAACACTCTGTAATAGACACAGAATTATGAATTTACTTGTATTCAAAGCACAAATTCATATAAGATTTACAATGTAAGAATGACCTCATTTCATTAATCAAATTACTAGAAAACTTACAGATGATTTTACAGATACACCAAGGAGACTAGACATTCCACGTACTCCTTGTTGCAGACACAGGCAACCTCCTTTTCTAAACTAAAAGAAATATCTTCTCTATTCCAATACTCTAACAAATTATTAGTGCAAACTACAATACTAAAATCCCTTTGTAATATGTTACAAGTAGCAGAGCTTCTTATATAGAATTTTAAGCTTCATACTGGTACAGTTAGCATTCAAACTTTACAAATCAATGTTGTGCATCCATTCTTAACCATTTCCCAAAATATCTTTATGGTATCTTTGTTTGCCTCAAAGGATGCATTTTGGAATCTTTTCAAAATAAAGATACCTGCTGACCTTCACTCATTTGTTGACTTTGGGTGACACTATTTTCAATTACATTCTAAGCTTGCATGTCCTCCTTCAATAGTTTCTATTTACTTAGGTACTTTACAAAATTACCTGTTACACCTTTGATAAAAGTACGATCACTTTCCTATCTTTTTTCCCATGTGAATTCCTGTGCTTAGACTCCTTTTAACTTCTTCTCTTCTGTTGCTAAGTCTTCAAGTTTTTTTTGATATTTTCTAAGTTTGGCACCTATTTCCATCATAGAATCAATCATTTATGTGGTCAGGTGCCCTGCGGGGTTCTCCAACATGGTGAGAATGTTGCCTTAAATTCCTTCGCCACCTTTTCCACCCCATATGCAGGTACTTCTAGGCATTCATGCCCAATAAGCTTCTCTATCAATTTCATATGTATCCTTATCATACTATCTTTGACCTCTTCTAGGTCCCTTCTGTTAGTGATGCATCTCTTAAGAATTTCTTCTTCATACTTCAATTCCAATTTGGCTTGTGGTAACTAATTGACCATTCGAGGAGCAATGGCTCCCTCAATTATTAGTTCCTCTGCTCGATCTTTTATTTTATCGAGTTGCCTTATTTCTGATTTACATTCCCCTTTTTTGAATTGGCAGTTATGTAATATTACATTGCATTTGTTCTTCTCTACCAAAGCTATCTCCCAACTAGTTGTTTCCTGCCTTGTTGCTTCTTTTCCTTTCGGTATCAAGCCTTTAACCCATTTCTCAAAAATGTTGGCTTCAATTTTCTTATTTCCCATCTCTTTTACCTCTTCCCTTGATAGCATTGTCATTTTATTAGGTAATTCCAGTATATTGGCACTAGGATCACACATCCCTTTGATAAACTACTACAGTTGGATGATGTGTCCCCTCAAGTATTCATGCTTATCCTTATCTTTCTTCAATATCTTTGCAGTGGCCTAATGCATGTCCTCCCACTCATGTATATGTTGTGTTAGGGTAAAATAGGATAAAAAATGAATAAGCAACAAACAACATCAAATACCCATAACTCAATAGAATAGTGAAACTAAGAAGATTGAATAAAATGAAGCAATGAATAAAACAATGCAAACCTTCCTCAAATCGAAACTTCTATTGTTGCCTATCAAGATCATCCTTGTTTGTATGAAGTAGGCCCTCAGAGAGTGCACTCCTTTGTTGTTTTCAAGAATGTCGATAGTGAATGCCTGTGATGATAAACATACAATGAAGAGGAGCTTCAAAGCTTGGGGTGATCTCAAGCAAATTGTATTGGGGTGCCAAAGGTGCGCTGGTGAATTTCTGCAGAGTAATAATATGAATAGCCTGGATGAATAGAATGGAAGAATAAGGTTCCATTTATAGACTCAAAAGAATGAAGATCAACGGTTGAGAAGAAGTATGATGATCAATGGTTGAGAATGGTTGAGGAATGTACAACGAGTAGAAAGAGGACAAGTGTCCAAGCTCCATCATGCAATAGGGGAGTTAACAAAATTGATTGGAGAGTTAACTCCATTAACTGATCAGTTAACAAACTTGATTGATCAGTTAGTAGAATGGATTGTGGAGCTGACAGAATTGATTGAAGAATTAACTCAATTGACTAGTTAGTTAACAATTTTGATTGATGAGTTAACTAACTTTGATTAGAGGAGAAATAGGACATGTGGGTGAGGGAATATTAGATAATTAATTATTTAATATATTTAATTACATGTGCAACATGGTGAGGTGGAGAAGGGTGAGGTGGAAAGGTTAGGTGGATTGGTGAGGTAGATTTATGAAATTAGGACTTAGGATAGAGGAATTTGGATTAATTAAATAATGTAAGATTATTTAATTATGTGAGACATTAGAAGAATTTAGGGAATTTAATTAAATAAATTGATTTTATTTAATTTCGACTTCAGAAGAAATAATTAAATATTTTGATATTTTATTAATTAAGAGGAATGGGAATCAAATAAATAAATTTGTTTATTTATTTATTGATAGAAGAATTAGAAGGGAATAAATATTAAGAATATTTATTTAGACTGAATCGTGTCATTTTTAGGCATATACATTTTGTCCCTCTTTGATGCAATGTAGTTTACGACATTGCTTCAAAGAATAAAAAGTCTGATTGGTGATAGATGCCCCAGTTTGCCCCTGGTACAGGTTACAATGATAGGATGCCCCCTCAGGAGATTGGACGAAAAAAAAAGTAGAAGGCATGAGATGGACAATCTCATGAAGATGAGGGTTTTAGGTTAAGTTGGAAGAGAGAAGACGCGTTTCAGGGAAACAGGAAGAAAATTGGAAGAAAAACGGGCGCAGGAAGTAGTCACAGTCACCGCCTAGCTAGATTAGGGTTTTGCAAGCTATGAATATGAGATGGGTCCACAAGACAATTCATTTGCACACTTGTCTTATCTTGACTTGTCTGGGAGAGCTTAGAGCAACTTTGGAGCAACATGGCAACTAGAGAGGCAGACATTCCATGCAAGGAGCACCGATTCAAGTGAGTCCATCGATTCGACCAGCCAGTAGAGGCAAGACCCCCAGTATGTGTCTCAAAAAAATTCCCCTAGGGTGGAGTTAGGGTGTCATAAATGCTAGGGAAAAATTAGGGAAACAAATGCATCGAAACGCAAAACAATGCATATGTAGCATGAAACGGCACATATGCAGCATGAAACGGCACATTCATCGTTTTACGGTGCATATGCTGAATTGTATGGCACATGCATGAAAGTTGTGCAAACGTGGACTTTGGCGATGCATATGCGAATCCACGACGCATTTGCCGAATGTAGCGGCGCATGCATTAAAGCTGCGCATATGTAGAATACAGCGGCATATCCATGATTTTGTGGTGCATTTGCCAGAAGTGGCGCATGTGTGAAGAAATGGCGCACTTACCACCTGTAGTGGCGCATATGTTTTAGAGAGCATAGTACTTAGCAAAATTGACTCGATGAGCATCTTGTTTGACACGTCAATCGATGAGCTATCTCTGAGATTGTAGGAATCTAGTCAAGAGATGTAGTTTTCTATTTTGATCAATTTGAAATGTTAAGTTAGTTGATATAGTTTTATAGATATGTTAAGTATGGGATTTTTTAGCTTGAGGTTGACGCCTTGCTTTGCATGCTTGCAGGAGGAGATAAGGGATACGCTACAGTCTAGGGAGCAATTCCCTATGCCCTTGTTGCAGAGACATATGCTGACCGAGATAGATAGAGAGGCACTTGGTGCTATGGGATTGGATTATGTATGCTTCATGCCTGAGGTTCGGGTGAACTGCGGATTGCTGACTGCTGCAGTGGAGAGATTCCACAGTGAGGATGGGACTTTCCACCTCCCTACTGGCGAGATGACCATCATCTTGGAGGATGCCTACTGGATTCTACACTTGCCCATTGATGGCGAGCTTGTGGAGTATGACCCACAGAGAGGTGCAGGACTCATTGAGTGCAGGCGAATATTTGATGACCCAGAGTTGGTAGGACAGGTCATCTCATGGCATGATATCTATGACTGTTACGACTACTTCCATGGGATTGTGGCAGGATTGATTGGAGGCGTTGTGTGCCCCGACAGGCGATCGCATGGATTCCCCATTGGATGGGGTAGGATCATGGAGAGGATGGTGACAGAGGGCACCCGATATGTGTGGGGTGTCTATGTATTGGCTCACTTGTATCACGACATGCACCAGGTAGTATACCACCAGAGCACGAGCCTTTCAGCTGGTGTGTCACTATTACAGTTTTGGCTATGGGAGCACATAGCGATCACGTGACTGATATGTGTCTTTGCGAGACAGAGGGGAGAGCCATATAGCTATGGCTATGCAGGAGTGATTTCCCAGCATAGGCTAGGGAAGCTACAGTATTGGAGACATGCCTTGGATGGGGTAGATGTGGTCATCTGGAGACCATATTTGGAGTGCGAGCTGTGGGATGATGAGGCAGATGAGTTACCTTACTGCTTTCAGATGAGATGGTTGATAGGACAGACCCACCACATACTAGAGAGGTAGATTATTGGCAGAGTACTAAGACAGTTTGGCAAGAGGTAGGGCATGCCACAAGGGCAGGCTTAATTTGCACGGACACATGCGGAGAGGGTCAGATGGGGGCCGATGGCATCCTATGAGGATGCCCTAGTAGAGTTTCGGTAGACACCTTATGTCACCTGGGATATGAGGACGGAGATACCAGATGCAGGGATGATGCAGGATTACGAGGACTGGATTACTGCACACCCCTTTCTGAGATATTCAGGGCCTGGGATGTTGGTGCCTTGCATAGATGAGGCAGACTTAGATGATGAGGGCCAGGTGGGCCAGAGGAGGATGAGGGGGAGGAGAGGAGGACGAGGGGGTGGCCAAGATGGAGGAGATGACAAAGATGATGGAGATGACAGAGGTCAACCTAGACAGAGGCAGAGAGTTGAGCAGGAAATGCCATCACAGGTTGCACAGCAGGTGCCATAGCAGGTACAGATGCTGCCACCCCAGTAGGGACCTTAGCAGCAAAGACCTTAGCCACAGGGGCAGAGACAGGCAGAGGCAGCACAGGGGCCAGTGCAGTTAGACATATATGAGAGGGCCATAGCTAGCCTGAGAGGCCAGGTTAGAGAGCTACGAGCATAACTCAGGAGGGCAGATGCCCAGCGGGGGACTGATGCAGCGGTGATTGCAGGGTTGACCCAAGAGAGGGACATGGTAGATGCACAGGTACAAGTTATCTGTGTAGAGCGAGATACTGCAGTGGCAGCCCTGTGGACAGATGTAGTGAGCACCTTCTTGGTTGGACAGGTAAACTAGGCACAGGTGTAGGGGGAGCTTGCCAGAGTGCAGGCACAGGCACAGTATTATCGAGGCTTGTATCATGGAGCGGTGCCAGTGAGCCAGAGGGCTTTGAACTTTAGGAGCTAGTCTACAGGTTCCCAGAGAGTAGGTCCATCAAGGTTAGGAGCTTTTGTGATGGGCCCACAACAGTTAGGGGTTGGCAGAGAGGGAGACACTGTTGGCAGTGGTGGCTCACAGCAGCAGGGGTAGACTTGTACCACACTTGTACTTTTTGAGACATGTTATCACCATCCATTGGGATGTATTTTTGTATATGACTATGATTCAGAGACAGATACTATGATATTGTACATTTGCACTCATTTTATGATATGTACATGATGATGCAGCTATGTGGCTTGCTCTATATGTTATGAGTTTATGATTCTTTTCTATTGTATGATGTGATGTATATGCAGACTTAGATGTGTTATCTGATGCTATATGAGATGTTATCTAGATGTAATGTTTGATATGATACTATGTGATGTTTATATGATCTAATGCAGTTTTAAATGATTTATCTGATGTGTTTGTAATGTATGTGAGTGCAAATGGTATTTATATGATTATGCAACTTATGTGATGTACTTTATCTATGCTTTTTATTTTTTCTATTTTGACACTATGTGATGTTTGCAACAAATTGTATATGGATGACTTAATGCACTCTATGATGTATGCACTTGATTATAATCATGTAAATGACAACCTCATGTGATATGATATACTACTATATGTTCTATTTTTGTGACGTCCAAATGTACGCTATCAACACAGAAATGACAGATAGAAGATTGATTAATAGAAGAATGACTCGATAGAAGGATTTACAAGATTCACATTGTATTGTCACTCTACGTTACTGGGATCATTTATTGCATGGGATACGAATGTATGGATGTGGAAATGGATGTATAATGGATGGATAATGGATGGATTTGATTTTGACTTCTTGATGGTGCAAGTATTTGGGAGTGCTTTATTTCATCATTGGGCGATGTTTTTGGTATTTTTCTGAAATGTTATAAGTTGACACAAGCATCTAGGTATAATTGAACCAAGATGACCTGAGCATTTCTTACATGAATTTTGATATAGCAATCTAATACAAGCCTCGACGTATAATTGAACCGAGAAGACCTGAGTATTGCTTGCGTGTCAACAAACAAGGATTGCCCCCGTTCATGTTAGACCTTTGATGTCCTCGATGATCTTTTGCCGATCATGTCTTTAGACAAGGCTTCACATTACTAAAGATTAATCCACAAACAACAAACAAAGAAAATAATCATGCCCCCATCATAGCATCTCTAGATTTTGGCATCCTCGAGTAGCATAGAAAGGCATGACAGCATAAATCAAGACTCAATGTTTTAACCATGTTTCCAATTTATAAGACATTTTTGCATTTAGATGTGTTTATTTCTTGCCATAATTTGAGTAAAATCATTTAGAAGACCTTAGGTGTTTGTCTGCTTTGCCTTGGATAGGTTAAGTGCTTTGTGTCAAAATTTATGCTTTGGAATCAGGTTCTGCTTGCACTTGCTTGCTTGGTGAGAAGATTTCACAATCCTTATTAGGGAGACGGACCCTAAGAGATTGACCTAGTGCCTCAAGGGCTCATTGCTAAATGGCCTTACCTACGTGATGGTGTAGAGGCAACGTAGTTCAGGGTAAACCCTAGCGGACCTAAGCATAGGTGGTAGAAATTGAGGTGGACTCAGACGGATAGAAGGACTAGACATAGGATGGATGGGACAATGGGGCCTTGGGAGCGCATTAGAAAATGGCCTTGCCTACATTACGACACAGAGGCAACGTAGTTCACAGACTTGGACCATGGATGAACTGACGAGAGACACTATGGCAGGCTCATACTATGGATACGGTATGGGACAAAACCTTGGTTGACAAGACCACAAAGGGAGAGAGTACCAAGCCATGGTAGGTAACTGTCAGATTTTTATTACAGGATAGATATGGGTCGAATGGGATACGAGTAAAGGAAGAATGGACTCAAGGTGATTGGTTTCCCAAAGATGGGGGAGATGGTTTATCACAAGTAATGCCTGTTTTACCAGGTTTTCACCACTTGCTTTTATTTGCACGAAGAAGCCAGAAAGTAAACACGACACCTGTTTGCTAGGTTTTCACTGTGATACCTATCCAAGGTGCCTGTTTGCTAGGTTTTCACCAAAGGATGTTTTTTTTGTACTTTTCTGATTTTTTATTTTTTTTGTATTTTTTTGATGTTTTGATTTTTTTGTATTTTTATGCCCCCCTTACATTGGGATTCACCTAGTTATAGAACCGGCGAAGATGCATGTTGCTGATTGGGTCATTGAACAACTTACCCTTTGATGTTGCCAACTGATATGCCCCCGATCCATAAGTAGCTACAATCACATAGGGCCCAAGCCAGTTAGGTTCAAACTTGCCTTTCTTTTCTCTATCTTGTTGATTGCGAGAATTCTCCTTAAGAACAAGATCACCAACCTTAAATATTCTTTGGCAAACTTTGTGGTTATAGCTTCTTGACATCATCTGTTGATATGCCTTGAGATGATCAAAGGATTTCTATCTCCTTTCTTCTAGCAACTCTAGTTCTTGCAACCTGGAGACTCTGTATTCTTCATCTGATATGAGACCTTTTAGCGACACCCTGAGAGAAGGTAATTTGACTTCAATGGGGAGGATAGCTACTGAGCCATAGACAAGGGCGTAGGGTGTAGCACCTGTGGGAGTGCGTATACTGGTTCTATAGGCCCACAGAGCGGGATTGCGTTGGATATGCCAATCATAGCCAGCATCATTGACTGTCTTCTTGAGAAGTTTCAAGATGGTCTTGTTGGATGCTTCAGCTTGACCGTTACCTTGGGGGTAGTATGGAGTGGAGAAACGGTGTTGGATTTTGAAATGTTCACATAGTTGTTAGACGTCCTGGTTTTTGAATGGTCTTCCATTATCCATGATAATGGATGAAGGAATGCCATATCTGCAGATGAGGTAATTCAGGATGAATGAGGAGATTTGTTTACCTGTGACGGTGGTGAGGGGAACGACTTCAATCCACTTTGTGAAATACTCAGTGGCAGTTATGATGAATTTGTGGCCATTGGATGAGGGTGGATGGATCTTTCCCACAAGGTCAAGTCCCCATTGGCAAAAGCGCCAAGGTGTCATTAAAGGTCTCAACTCTTGAGCTAGTGCATGTATCATGTTCCCATGTATTTGACACTGCTTGCACTTCTTGACAAACTGATATGAATCCATTTCCATGTCCAGCCAGTAATAACCCAAACACATGAGTTTCTTGGCTAAGGAAGGACCACTAGATTATGTTTCGCAGATCCCTTCATGTATGTCTTGCAAGGCGGTTATGGATTCTTCTCATTCTAAACAATAGAGTAGAGTACCATCGAGACCACATCGGTATAGGGTATCGACAATGATGGTATAGCGAGAGGTTTGGCATATAAAAGTTCATCGTTGGTTAGAAGATAGGTCTAGTGGAAGGATGTCATCCTTGAGGTAAGTGTAAATCTTACCGTACCAAGGTGAATCAGATCCAACTAGAAGGTAGATGGAATGGGTCTCAAGAAGATCATAAGCTGGTTGTCAGATAGTTTCCACTAAGAACTCGTACTGTGACTCATTCTCAGGTATTTCTAGGAGAGAGGCAATGGTTACCATGGCATCTGCTGCTTTGTTCTTGATCCTAGGTATCTGTTCAAAAGAGATGATCCCAAAGTGTTCCTTAAAGTCGTCGACCATCTGCTTGTATGGGATAAGCTTCTCATCTTTGGTTTGGTACTCATCGTTGACTTGATTGACTATTAGTTGAAAATCACCATAGACATGTAGTTCTTGGATTTTCCACTCAGTTGCCATCATGAGACCAATTACTAAGGCTTCATATTCCGCTATGTTATTGGTGAATGGGAATAACAAATGGTAAGACTTAGGAATTGTGTCACCATGAGGAGTCACAAACAGGATTCCTGCCCCCAATCCATGGTTTGTGTAGGACCCATCGAAGTACAGTTTCTAGGAACGTGTCGATATGTTGAATAGGGATTCATCTGGAAACTCAAATTGCATCAGTGTGGTGTCCTGTAATGGTGTATCTGCTAGTTGATCAGAAATGATCTGTCCCTTGATAGCTTTTCTGTCTACATATTCAATGTCATATTCGCTTAAGAGCATTACCCATTTAGCTAGGTGACCTGTGAGAGCTGCTTTGCTTAGTAGGTACTTTAGTGGGTCTATTTTTGCAACAAGTTTAACTAGATGTGCAAGCATATAATGGCAGAGTTTTTGTGAAGTAAAAACTACTGCAAGACATGATCTTTCTATCTGTGAGTATTCCAATTCATAGCCCACTAGTGTTCAGCTGATGTAGTAGACGGCTCTTTCCTTATTCTCATAATCTTGTTGCACTAGAAGAGCCCCAAGAGCTGTAGGTGTAGCAGATATGTAGAGTATCATGAGAATGGGTGGATTCGTAAGATATTCTTTCAGTTTGTTGAATGCCTCTTCACACCTTTCGTCCCATCTGAATGGAATGTTCTTGTGCAGGAGATGACTGAATGCTTAGCACTTGTCTACTAGCTAGGATATGAATCTGCAAATTGCTTGTAGCTTTCCCTGTAGTGATCTTAATTGAGTAAGAGTCTTGGGTGGTGGCATGTCCGTAATAGCCTTGACTTTTGCGGGGTCCACCTCTATTCCATTTGCCGACACGATGAAGTCGAGTAGCTTACCTAAAGTGACTCCGAACACACATTTCTTTGGGTTCAGCTTGACTTGGAATTAGTCTAATCTCTGAAAGACTTTTTCTAATATATCCAGGTGTGATTCCCTTGTGAGCAACTTTGCTAGGATATCATCGACATAGTCCTCCATTGTTACATGCATCATATCATGGAATATAGTCGTCATAGCATGTTGATATGTAGCTCCTACATTTTTTAGCCCAAATGGCATGACATTCCAGCAGAAAGTGCCCCATGGACAAGTAAAAGTTGTCTTGTGTTGGTCTTCTGATGCTATTCAGATCTGATTATATCCTGAGAAACCATCCATGAGAGATAACATGGTGTGCCCTGTTGTTAAGTCTACTATGATATCGATATTTGGCAACAGAAAATCATCCTTGTGGCAAGCTTTGTTTAGATCTCTAAAATCATTGCATAGTCTAACTTAGCCATCAGGCTTGGACATTTGTACAATGTTGGATATCCATTCTGGGTAGTCTATAGCTCTGATGAACCCTACATCTTGTAATTTCTTGAGTTCTTCTTTGACCAATAACGCTATGTGTGGATGCATCTTTCTAAGCTTTTGCTTCTCTGGTTTTACTCTTGGGTCTAATGGATGATGTTGTAGAATCAAGTTCGGGTCTAGACCTAGCATGTATGCATATGACCAAGTGAAGCTACCCCTCTTTTTCTTGAAGAATGGTACAAACCTAGTCTTTTCTGGTGGAGTAAGGGATTTAGCAAAGTAAATGATCTTAGGCTATTCCTCTGTTCCAATATTAACAGGTTCTGTCGGTTCCAAAACAATCTGTGACTTTTCCTGGTGCATATCATTAGGGAGTGTGTCAAGCCTTCCATCGTCAGATGCCACAGTTGGGTTTTCACCTTCGAATGCATCCTTTCTTTTTACTATTTTGGGATCTGACACTGCCGCAAAATGGTTTTCACCATCAGATCTAATTTTTATCTTGATATTTTTGCGACTGAGAGGCTTGGCACCCTCTCTGAAGTAAGCCATGGTATTAAGTTCAATAGAGAAACCAGCTTTATGATCTCCTTTGGGTAGGTGGTCCCTAAGTTCCATATAGTCAATGTAAGCATCATCATTTTGGAACATATCTAGTTGGGGAGTTCCTCGCAGATCCCAGTCGATAAGCTCAAGATGTACAAGGGGGAGGGAGTCAGAGGATAGACATGATTCATTGATAGTGTGAATGGATATGTTAGGAGCACTGGTAGGGGTGGTGTTCGGGATGGTACTTTCCTCTAAGTTGTTTCTTGTGATGGAACTTGAACCTTCCTCAAAAGCCATAATCTCAGAGATGGGCAAATCAGACTCTAGTGGTTTGTTCGGTAGCGTTTGTCCCTCACAGTAGGGGCTAAAAGTTTGGATGGTATCGACCTCTTTGTCGTCATAGGAATGCTCTGTTAGCTCATCCCACTCATATTCATTGGAGCCTGTGTCATTGTCTTCTTGAAGTGTATGGGTCATTTCCACAAGACAAGCATTTTCTTTAGCTTTGCCCTTGCCTTTGTATCCTAGGCCATTTGTATTTCTAGCCAATGAGGATGAAGAAGGTTGAATAGGCTCTATGATTCCTTCTTTTCTGAGGCCAATGGGGCCTTTTCCTTTGTAGCCCATTCTGTGTAGAATAGTTTCACCTCGCCCATAGAGCTCTGTTGGGAGCCTAGGCAGTTCTTGTGATGTGCTCTCTTCTTCAGTATAAAGCCACTGTAGGATATCTCTTTCCTCTAATTCATCAGAAAAGGTCCCCCATTTTACAAATGGAGTTGCGGGAGCTATAGGAGGAGCAGATGGCTTTGGAAAATGTTTGGGTTGGCCAAAAGATCAAGGAGACAAAGGCAACTTGGCTAGATTGAGGCTATGCTCTATGGAATATTCTCCCACTCCGCTTTCTTTTATGGTAATTTTTTGCTCTTTGGGCCTTGAGGAGGAGGCTTCAGTGGTATGATCATGCTATGGGATAGGGGATATAAAGGCTCTGTTATTTGGTATGATGTAATCAGGTTTGGAAAGGAAGGAGTTGCAATGCTGAAAGGGGTCAGGATCGCCTTGGATGGTGACTTGCTTGCCATTGTGTGGGAATTTTATGCATTGGTGATAGGTCGAGGGTATTGCTTTCATGGCATGAATCCATGGTCTTCCTAGAAGAATGTTATAAGCGATCTCCCTATCAAGGACTTGGAACACAACATCTTTTATTACTAGTCCCACTTGTATGGGTAGGACTACTATTCCCTTTGTAGTTCGCTCTTCCTCATCATATGCTTTGATAGTAATCTTCTTCCTTTGATTAACTACTTTTTTAGAGAACCCCATTGCAAGGACTAGCTTTAATGTGCAAATATTTAAACCGGCCCCCCCATCAATGAGAACCCTCTTGATGCGGTGCTTGTGGATGAAGGCAACAATATGTAGAGGGGTGTTATGAGGTTGAGACATAGAGAGGTCATCTTGCTCTGTAAATGATATGGAGCTTGAGGAGGTTAGATTACCTACCATGGCCTAAAACTTCTCTTGGGCCAAGTTACTGGGGATAGTGGTTTCCACTAAGGCTTTCTCGAGGATCTCCTTATGGGAAGGAGATAGATGCAACAACTCCAAGATAGAAATGTGGGCTAGAGTTTTCTGTAATTGGTCTATGACATTATACTGACGGAAGTTGGATTGAGAAGGTGACGAGCTTAGAGGGGTAGTATTGAGAGTGACTTTACCACTGCGGTTAATGAAACTACAACCAATTCTCTTAGGTCCTGATTGTTGGTTGGGCATGATGACATTGATTTGCGGGACATGCTTAGAAATGCAATTTATGGTATAGTCAAATGGCACACTTGCATAGTTAGCATTACTATTTCCACTATTTTGATTTGGCCTGTTGCAATTGTTGTTGGCATTGTCGTTGTTGTTATGGCCGTTGTTGTTATTGTTGTTGTACGACCTGTTGTGATTTAGAAATGGATCCCTGTATGCCACATGTGTCTCATTGGAAGTATGTTGTTGGGTTCCCCCTTGATTTTGATCAAGCACATCTTGGATAACATTTTTGAGATAGATACAATTGTTGGTTGTATGCCCCCTTCCTCTATGATATTCACAATAGTCTGTATCCTTCCAATAGGGAGGTTTGACTATAGGCTCATAATCACTTGTTGGTGGTAGAGAAATTTCATTATTAGCCAACAACTTCCTTAATGCGGATTCTTGAGACTAACCCAACAGTGTGAACTTTCACCTTGGATTTGAACTGAACCATGGTCTTGGTTCCCGAGAGAATGGTTTGTTGGGTGCAACATTGTTTGCTTCTCCTTTGAGAGTGAATATGGGTTGTTGCTTGGGAGTTGCCACCTTGGCATCCACTACCCCATCATTGACAACATTCTTATTCTTGGTCCAAAACTTTGATTTGTCTGTCATGTAGTTGGAGGTAGGTGTTGTTGATAACTGAGAGGGGGGGACTAAATCAGTTATCTTAATTATTTCAGCTTTCTAAACTTTCTTAACAATTAATGTAGCATTAATTCAATTAAGCAAACATATCCATGAAATGGAAATATACATGACACAATATTTTTGACGTGGAAACCTTGTTAAGGGAGAAAACCACAAGGTGATTAACCCAAGATTGTATTCTCTGTTAGAAGAATGGAAATACAAAATGGCACTTACCAATTAGGGCTCACTGCCTGAGCACACTGCTCACAAGAGGCTCACTGCCTACAATAGTTTATACAAGAACAATAGATACTTGAACTAATGAGAAGCATCCACTTATGCTAAGGTTCAGTTCCGGTTAAGCTCAATATACTGATCTGTTGCACTTCATTCTTACTCTCTTAGGTGCTGCTATCCTGTTACATTCCAGACCTGTCTTACTGTCTTCACACTGCACTTCTGCTTTTAATCGCACAACACAATTCATGACACACACTTTCATACTGAAATCAATCTGGTATATATATCTGCACCAAGGATTTCATCCACTTTCTAGTTGACATCTAGAATAGTCAATATTTATCTAAATTCTGATCTGTCGGCTGAATCCTTACTTATCAAGTGATGCGTATCAAAGAGATTCTTATAGAAGTCATCTAACATGTCGGCCAATCATGAATGATACCTTAAGAACCTTGATCACCATCAATATCTCATCTAGAATAATTATGATGCTCTATCGGTTAGTTCTTCCTCTGTCTACTCTGCCAAACCGGAACCCAATACTCAAGTACTCATGCCTCTTCACTATTCCATGATCGGAGGCTCAATCCCTGGAATCTATCAGTCAAGGTACTCCTCTTGACTTTCCCAAATCTACACATTACTGAGATACTTCCTCTAAGAGATCCGGACTTGTCTGTCAGATTTTGCTTCCTGCTCTGTTCTTGCTTACCGAACCACAACACTTCTTCAATCTAACTTTTGGTAAAAACACACCATGTCCTGTGGATGTGTGGGATGATCTTTGTTGCCATCAATGACAACACCAATGAAGCCACACAGTGTCTCTTGCCAACAATCTCCCCCTTTGGCATTGATGGCAACACTTAGTGAAAAATGACTAAGTGTTATACAACACTCCCCCTTGGTTGATGCTCTGTTCTATTGTACACTATACCGGAGCTCCCCCCTAGCTGGAGTCCACATTTTTCACTACTTCTCACTCCTCCTTTGACATCAATGGCAAAGGGTGGGATCCAGACACCAAAATTTTCAAAACTTAATCTATACTTAGTCGCATAAGTATATTATCCGGTTATACTTTACATATACTTTAGTATATCTACAAAAGTGTTCTTTAATTGTACAACTTTTGTTGCCCAACTCTGCTTCATCCTGTCCAAAATTGAGATGTGACCACTCAACAGGAATGCAAAAGCTTCTGCCCTCTTTAGATTTGTCGGATCACTGGTCCAGTCTGTGGTTTGAGCATCATTTAGGGCCTCATGCATGGCCTCTAACTTAGGGATAATTATTCTTCTAAGTTCATTCAACCTACTTATTCTATTTTTCTTCTCCTTCTCAAGCTTCTTCATTTCATCTATGATTGCAATAGTCTGACACTCTTGATTTACTATGGAGGAGGATAGAGGATCAAAACTTTGAGATAAACTTAATAGTTTATCCTCTTGCTCTTTTACCTTCTTCTCAATGTCCATGGTCACTTTAGGCTAGGATAAACAAAATTTGTAAATATCACTTCCATCTTTGAGAGCATTTTCTAAGCTCTTTAACCCAATATTCATAACTCTCCTATCATTGGTTATTAACCCTTGTACTTCTAATAATCTTTTTACCAAAAACTCTTTCCGGACTTTATCTTTTGCTAACTTCTCTAATGAATCAAAATGTGTGCTAACACTATTTACTAGAGATTTGAGATTACCGGATGAGGAGGTTGAGGGATCCTTCTGAAAAGATGGAATGATCTTTTCTAGTACACCGGATGCAATGTCTATGATCTTGCAATCCTCCATGTGAGACTTTAGGAGTTTTTATTTTGGTTTTGCTGAAGTAAAGGATGCTAGCTTTATGGTTTGAACTGGGGAGAGCGAGTCAAAATTGAGCAGTCCTTGAAGAAGTTCCGGTTCATCAAATTCCATCATCTCCTTGGTTAAGAATTCTTCTACTACTTCTGCTGTGTCTCTTGCCAGTGACATGGTTTTGTCCCCTTCTGCAGCCTTACCACTATCATCTGTGGCCTTTTCTGTTGGAGTCTTCCCTTCTTCTGCAGCCTTACTACTGACATCTTCTTTTTTCTTCTCCTCTACTTCTTGACTGATTACTCTTTCTTCTAATTTAGATCCAGAATCTGCAGGGGAAACCGGATGAGAGATATTTGTTTCTTTTTCTTCACCTATCTCGTTTGCCTCTTCTGACATTTTCTTAGTGAATTCTTCTTTGTTATCTATTCCTGAGGGATCATCACCTAAATCCTCTACAATAGGAATATTGAATCTTTTATAGGCATTCCAGAGGATTTCCTCTATTTTTTTTGCCACCTTATTAGTTTCTCCAAGCATGAGCTGATTCATTCTAGCCTTACTCTGAAACTCATCCTTGCAATCTTTGAAGATCATATCCATTTGTTTTGGAGTAATTGAGGGATAGAGCTAGATAGCTATCTGATCTCTAATCTCTAAGTCCTTAGCTTTGGCATTTTCTTTTCTCATATCAAGTTCCTTCTCTAAACTTTTAGGATTTAGAGAAATTATTTCAATAAATGCTTTATTATATATGTTCAAGTATTTAACTATGGCTTCCTCCAAGATCTTTTTATCTGCATCATTATATGCATCATAGAATTCTGTTATTGGTTGCAGGTTCCCATCCATAGTAACTACTTTAACCACATCATCTAATGACAGAGTGGGCTTTTCAACAAACTTTTTTGTCTCTGCCTTCTTGGTTTCACTGGATACTTTCTTCTTTTTCTTCATCTTCTTGATCTCTTCATCAGATTTAGTCTCTTCATTTCTAGTTGATGTAGCTCCACATGGATTTTCACACTCAACTCTTCAAAGGTTCCAAACCTTTCCGCCTTAGGATCCTTTGGCTGACTTAGCAAGTGTTGAACATGCAGTTGTACAATTTTGTCATCCACTTCATACCCCATAGACATGATCCATACTATTCTTGGTTCCACTGCTTCCATTAGGCACTGATCAGTTTCTACCATAAAGCATATTGTATCTTTATATTTTTCAACTAAAGATTGGGGGATTCTCTCTCTTGCTTGCATCATGCTCTAAAAATTCTTGAAATAGCCCCAAAGAGCTATATTTTGTGCCTTGGTATCACCAAGCCCATGTATATAATCTCTGATTTGAATGGCTACAGGTCTATCATTCTGCCATACCCAGCCACTGGATCTGGGAAGCTCATTCATATAATAAAAGAATAGGCAAAGTATCAAACTATCGTATTTGAAAGAGTTCTTCTTATCCTTCTTTATCTTCTGCAGATTCTCCAAGAGTTGGTTCAGAAGGAGCTCACAAAGATCATAGTCTATATTCTTCCTCAACATTTCATAAGCTGTATGTATAGCAGTTTCGGATACTGAATTCTCCCTACTGGAGTGATATATCTTATACCCAATTATCATTGATGCAAACTTGATATCTGGATCTGTGATATCCTCAATAGTCATTGCTCTTTTATCAAACTTCGATCTGGTAGCCTCATTGACAATTTGGTTTTTGACAGATTTGAGTGTAGGTATTCCACCAGTTGAGTGTAATCCAGTTACTGCCCTAATGGCATCCTTAGTGATCTTAAATGGCCTGCTCAACCACATGAAGTTGTCATGCATTTTTCTCAAGATATACCGGACCCATTCATCTTCCAGAAAATAGGGGAAATGAATGCATTGTGCAAAATGTTTGTCCCGAATAGCTTTATACTGGGTTTTGAGTTTGAATGAGTCATCTATCAAATGCTTGTGATAGATATCAACCAACTTAGATTCCCCAAATTCTTCAATACTCACATGAATATATGCCCTAACATCTTCTACATGCAGAACCCCATGTGGAATGCTTGAAAAGGTGCCTAGGGGATCAACTTCTAGGGATTTATATGGATGCTTCTTAAATTTAGGGCGTGGCCTATTAGAAATCTTCACCACATTCGGAGTACCCATCTTTCAAAGATTTGTAGAGAGATATTTAAGAATGGAAAATACCTTTTGTGCTTCTAGGTTTTACAGAGTGAGCCAGATCGATTGCTGGATGAATCAACTTCTACAGATGATCTTTGATGGGCTTGAGGAAATTTGTTGCAGAGCTCCTTTTCACATCTTCTTGAATGCAGAATGAACAAATGTTTAATAAGAAAGAACCTTATATTTCTCTACAAACCCTAATACCAAGCTACAATAAATGCTCAACTTAAGTCATTCCGATTTGCCTTGTTTTCCTTATTCGGATGACTTGATGAACCGAAACGATCTTGTTCAAAACATCTTGTGGATCTTCCATATCTTAACCATAGTTTATTTAGATGTTTCTTTGAGAATCCTTTAATCCGCAACTCTCCTTGTGCCAATTCCAGCACCAATTAACTGGCTGGGGGAAAATGTTTTTCCTTGTGTCTCCCCCTGAGCTAGAGCTCATTTTTTAATTTCTGGAAGGAATATCAGCACCAGACTCTGGTGCGGATCCATCCTCTACAGTTTCTGTACTTCACTTCACCCAAATTTTGTTCATCTCATTTTTAACTTCATCTGCATTTACTTTTCCTTTTCCTTTGTCTTGATCCTGATTATGATCCACCGAACCCCTTTTGTCCTAGTTCTTATTTCTATAGAATTTGGCAATATGACCAGATCTATTGCAATTGTGGCAAACAACATTTCTTTGCATATTTGAATGAAATCCTCTTGATCTGCATTGATTAGCCATATGTCCCATTCTATTGCATGTAAGGCATCTACCATTGAATGAATTGTTCATTTGCATATTTCTACATTCTTGAGATTTGTGACCATACCTTTTTCAGTTGAAACACTGTCCAGAGAAGGATGTATTAGTTTGATTTATTCTCTTTCTGTACTAATTAGCTTTATGACCAAAGTTATTGCAGTTGTGGCAGTATCCATTAAAGGATGGATATCTTTGAGCATTAGGTTGTCTTACCAGAGGTCTTCTAGACCTGTTCCTTGGATTTTCTGATCCAAAATTCTTCTGACCAGATCCAGAGCTTTCACCTTTCTCATATCCCAAGCCGCACTTGTGATGCAGAGGCATCCACACTATAACCTTCGCATATAGCATGAATGTCTGCAGACCAACCTCATCATCATCATCTTTATACTGTCAGCATCATCATGTTTCCTAAAACCAACAACATCATCATATTTCGGACACTCGCAATTGTCCTCCTGCCGACTACTATTCACCTCCTCCGCTTTCCTCCTAACATCATCATCATGATGTTCAGCGGGCGAACACATCCTCCGGTTGCACTGTTCATTGGGCTCCGAACTCCATCGTCATCATCATATGCAACACTTCCTTCGTCAGCAGGATATTCAACATCTGGTTGCTCCAAATATCCTGATGACGATCACCTTCAGCAGTTTACCTTCGACGCTCCGCTACCCGACAATACAAGCAACAGCATCATGATCTACTTTATCCGGTTGTCTTCGAAACCTCCTGATGATGCTAATACAACCTTCTGCCACGGACTTCTGCCGATACCTTAGCACTTTAACGACGGCAGGATAAACTCGCATAAGGGGGATATCTCAATATCCTGATGACGATGACGTCATATCCTGATGACGATGACGTCACCCAATATCCTGATGACCTCTTCAACACTTAGCCAAAAAAAACAAACTTTCTTTCCCGCATCTACTCGCGATATGCGGATGTTTGGCACTCCCGATATGATGATCCTGATGCCGATACACTCCTCGGCTCCTCCTGCTGATGATCACCCCGACGAACTCACACTTCATGCAATCGACAACATCATGCCGATCTTCTCCACTTATCCGGATGATGATGTCCGAACTGTCTGCAGGATATTTGCAGAAATATCCTGATGATGCCGTTTTAACAGACTTCTTCACTTAGCGAAATCTCTCTTCGCCGATCCACCAGGGATGACCCGATCCAACCTCAGGGTGATCTTCAACACTCAAACTTCTCAACTTGACCTAGCACATGAGGATGCTAGGGTCTTCAACATCTCTTGACCGCGATCCTGCACACCTGCATGCAAACAAACAAACTACCTACTAACCTACTGTACATTGCCATTCCACCGATCAGATGAGTCAACCGGTGGAATGGATCAGTATATCCATGAAAACCTCTCAAACCAGCAATCGATTACAGGAAGGAGATCAAACAGAAAACGAAACAGGATCTTTATTGACTCAAAGACGCAATACAATATGATGTTCCTCACACAGAACACTCAACTCCTCTGCTTGATGCAACACTACACTGCCGATCGATGATATCTGTCTGTCTATCCAACATCAACCGATCTCATGCTTATAAAGACTTTCCCTACGAGTACTACTGACCTGACTCCAAGCGGCTGGGAACTCTCCAAGCGGCTGGGAGATCCCACTGAACATACATCATGACAGCTGTTATAACTAACTAGCTAAAAATAGCAAAAGCCTGGTCAGCATGATCTTATCATGATCAGCATGACCTTATTACATGCATTTGGTCTAACAGACCTTCTTGGAAACACAAACAAGACCTAAACTACTAACTGCCTCATGAAGACCAGCTGTCAGGTAGGTGCTCCTGCACCATACTCCCCAACAGAAAAGAATTCATGTCCCATGAGTTTAGCATGTGGAAGTCCTCCACCTCGACACTTTGCCTTGTCAATAGTCTAACCTGCTCCAGCTTTGTCCTCTGCTGGCTCTTGGCTGCTCCAAGACTTCTGAACTGTAACTTGCTTTCTGGCAAGTAAATCTGCATGCCTGTTGATGTAGGCCTTTCTCTCACATACCCTGTGTTTGTCAGATTGTCTGACCAGAACCTCTGGCTGAACTGCCTCTGTGGTGTTCAACTGTACCTTTCTTTCAATCTTCATAGGACAAGCAATAGTCCCAACTATGACAACATCCTTGTCATGCCTCTCAACTGGTTGCTGTGTACAAACCTGTTTCTGCACCTGCTGCTGACCTCTGTCAGTCACAACTGAAACTTTCTCCAGCTTGTTGTCTTTAACAACTCCTTTCCCTGCAGTGTCCTGAACTGCCTTCATGCCTGTTCCTCTAGGCATCTGCACATACTCCTTCTTTCCCATTAAAATGAGTTGAGCTGCCTGCTGTACTGCAGCTTTTGCCTGCAATGGCATCAACTTAATAGTCTTCCCATCCTTCTGGATGGTGTAGGTATTAGCATACCCATCATACAGTACCCTTCTGTCAAATTGCCATGGTCTACCTAACAGTAGGTGACAACATTCCATAGGCAAAATATCACACAAGATTCTATCCTGATATGGTCCAATCTGGAAATCCACATATGCCTGTTCAGAGACAAAAAGTGATTGACTATCACTCACCCAAGATGCCTTGTAAGGGTGTGGATGTGGAATCCTTTCCAGCTTCAGTTTATCCACCATTTCCTGAGATACCATGTTGTCTGTTGAACCAGTATCAATGACAACCTTACATACCTTACCTTTGCTCTTACATGTGGTTTTGAAAAGAGCTCTTCTTTGCATCATATCCTTTGATGCCTGCCAACTAATTCTCCTTAACATCAATGATTCTCCACTCTCTGGATAGCCAAAATTCTCAGGACCTCTGTTTGAACTCTGTGCACTTTCTTCTTCTTTCTCTTCTTGTACCAATTGTACCCTCTTGTCACTTGTTCTATCATTTCTGGATGATGAACCTTTGTTTTCTGGACATTTGAAAGATGGATGACCAAACTCTCCACAGGTGTAACACTTTCCTGAAAATGTAGTAGAACCTCTACCACCTCCAAATCTTCCTCTATTACCTTTCCATCCACCTCTGAAATCAGACTGTCCCTGTCCTTTACCAGTGTCTTCTTGACCCTCATTGGTTTGCTTTTGTGCAGGGGCTGTTCCTCTTCCCCTATTGTTTCCTCTTCCTCTCATGGACTTATCATGTCCTCTATTCAGCTTTTCTTCAATCCTGATTGCCATTTGATAACAATCCTCCACATTCTTAGGGTTAGCTAAAACTAACTCATCCTGTATGTTAAACCTTAAACCAGCCAAGTACCTAGCCACCTTTTCTACCTCATTCTCATGATGACCAGATCTCATACTCAACAGATAAAATTCCTCAGTATATGCTTTCACATCCCTGTCTTTCTGCTTTAAAAATTGCAGCTTCTTAAACATCTGGATTTCATAATCCCTTGGCAAGAATTTACCCTTTATCCTTGCTACCATCTTATCCCAAGAAGTGATCTTTGACTTCCCTTGTTTCCTTCTCTCAGATTGTACATAATCCCACCATACCAAAGCATGACCTCCTAACTTGGTCTTTGCAATCTTTACTTTCTGATCCTCAGCAACATCTTCACATTCAAAGTGATTATCCAGAGCAGCAATCCAGTCCAACAACTCATCTTCATTCAAGCTTCCAGTATACTTGGAAACATCAACCTTTACCTTAGGTTTTTCACTCTGCACTGCCTTTAACAGTTTTGCCAATCTCTGGTCTTCAGCATCCAGATCTTCAGCTACCTCTTCATACTCTTCAACAGTATCTGCCTCTTCTTCAGACTCACTGTCTTCCACTTCCCTCTTTTTGTTCTTTTCCAAGGCTGTCAGCCTGGCTTGAAGTGCTTCAGCAAGCTCCTTCATCTTCCTCATCTCTCTAGCATGTTTCTCCTTCATTTCCTGCAATTCCCTTGCAGTACCATTACCTTTAGGAGGCATTTTGTCAACCTCACAATCAACACACAACTCAACTCTATCTCTACCTCTGCCCTTTCAGTGACAGAATCAACACACAACAGCCCAGACCTTTTGCTGAGCTCTGATACCACTATGATGCAGAGGCATCCACACTATAACCTTCGCATATAGCATGAATGTCTGCAGACCAACCTCATCATCATCATCTTTATACTGTCAGCATCATCATGTTTCCTAAAACCAACAACATCATCATATTTCAGACACTCGCAATTGTCCTCCTGCCGACTACTATTCACCTACTCCGCTTTCCTCCTAACATCATCATCATGATGTTCAGCGGGTGAACACATCCTCCGGTTGCACTGTTCATCGGGCTCCGAACTCCATCGTCATCATCATATGCAACACTTCCTTCGTCAGCAGGATATTCAACATCCGGTTGCTCCAAATATCCTGATGACGATCACCTTCAGCAGTTTACCTTCGACGCTCCGCTAACCGACAATACAAGCAACAGCATCATGATCTACTTTATCCGGTTGTCTTCGAAATCTCCTGATGATGCTAATACAACCTTCTGCCACGGACTTCTGCCGATACCTTAGCACTTTAACGACGGCAAGATAAACTCGCATAAGGGGGATATCTCAATATCCTGATGACGATGACGTCATATCCTGATGACGATGACGTCACCCAATATCCTGATGACCTCTTCAACACTTAGCCAAAAAAAACAAACTTTCTTTCCCGCATCTACTCGCGATATGCGGATGTTTGGCACTCCCGATATGATGATCCTGATGCCGATACACTCCTCGGCTCCTCCTGCTGATGATCACCCCGACGAACTCACACTTCATGCAATCGACAACATCATGCCGATCTTCTCCACTTATCCGGATGATGATGTCCGAACTGTCTGCAGGATATTTGCAGAAATATCCTGATGATGCCGTTTTAACAGACTTCTTCACTTAGCGAAATCTCTCTTCGCCGATCCACCAGGGATGACCCGATCCAACCTCAGGGTGATCTTCAACACTCAAACTTCTCAACTTGACCTAGCACATGAGGATGCTAGGGTCTTCAACATCTCTTGACCGCGATCCTGCACACCTGCATGCAAACAAACAAACTACCTACTAACCTACTGTACATTGCCATTCCACCGATCAGATGAGTCAACCGGTGGAATGGATCAGTATATCCATGAAAACCTCTCAAACCAGTAATCGATTACAGGAAGGAGATCAAACAGAAAACGAAACAGGATCTTTATTGACTCAAAGACGCAATACAATATGATGTTCCTCACACAGAACACTCAACTCCTCTGCTTGATGCAACACTACACTGCCGATCGATGATATCTGTCTGTCTATCCAACATCAACCGATCTCATGCTTATAAAGACTTTCCCTACGAGTACTATTGACCCGACTCCAAGCGGCTGGGAACTCTCCAAGCGGCTGGGAGATCCCACCGAACATACATCATGACAGCTGTTATAACTAACTAGCTAAAAATAGCAAAAGCCTGGTCAGCATGATCTTATCATGATCAGCATGACCTTATTACATGCATTTGGTCTAACAGACCTTCTTGGAAACACAAACAAGACCTAAACTACTAACTGCCTCATGAAGACCAGCTGTCAGGTAGGTGCTCCTGCACCAACTTGTCATCTACCCTCTTTTGGCTTTCAAGAAGAACTTCAAGTTGAGCAGAACTTATCTTGAATTTCTCTTTGTATTCATTTGTTGTTTGAAGATGCTTTTTAAGAGTGTCAATTTGATCCTCAAGTTTTTCTTCATTATCTCTAGCATCTTCAAGATCAGATTCTAGATGCCTGATTATTCTATCCATTTTGTGGTAGTCTTCTAACTTCTCCTTTAGGGATTGTCTTAGATCATCTTCAGTTTTTCTTTTCTCTTCAATTTCTTGGGTGAATTTCATAACTCCTGATTCCATTTCATGTCTTACCATAATGACCTCTTTTGATAACTTTTCACATAACTTAGTTTTCTCCTTCAGATCTTCATTTGTACCATTGTCTTCACTTTGACTTGCCAATTGCTGAAGTAGATCTTTTCTCTTTTTCATAGAGATACTTAGTTTCCCTTTTAGTTCATTTATGAAATCATCAGCCTGTTTGAGTCTTTCCTTCAATTCTCTGACTTCAGAGTTTGATTGCTCAAGATCATCTAGGGCAGATTGAAGTTGCTCCCTCATACCATACACATCCATTTTAGTTCCCAGATCTTCCTCAAGCTGTTAGGCTCCTTTTGGAGGAACTTATCTTTGATACCAATTGTTGATAACTGAGAGGGGGGTGAATCAGTTATCTTAATTTTTTCAGCTTTCTAAAGTTTCTTAACAATTAATGTAGCATTAATTCAATTAAGCAAATATAACCATGAAATGGAAATATACATGACATAATATTTTTGACGTGGAAACCCTGTTAAGGGAGAAAACCATGGGGTGATTAACCCAAGATTGTATTCTCTGTTAGAAGAATGGAAATACAAAATGGCACTTGCCAATTAGGGCTCACTACCTACAATCATTTAAACAAGAAAACTAGATACTTGAACTAATGAGAAGCATCCACTTATGCTAAGGTTCAGTTCCGGTTAAGCTCAATATACTGATCTGCTGCACTTCATTCTTACTCTCTTAGGTGTTGTTGTCCTGTTACATGTCGGACCTGTCTTACTGTCTTCGCACTGCACTTCTTCTTTTATTCGCACAACACAATTCATGACACACACTTTCATACCAAAATCAATCTAATATATATATCTGCACCAAGGATTTCATCCACTTTCTAGTCGGCATCTGGAATAGTCAATATTTATCTAAATTCTGATCTATCGGCTGAATCCTTACTTATCAAGTGATGTGTATCAAATAGATTCTTATAGAAGTCATCTAACATGTCGGACAATCATGAATGATACCTTAAGAACCTTGATCACCATCAATATCTCATCCAGAATAATTCTGATGCTCTGTCGGTCAGTTCTTCCTCTGTCTACTCTGCCAAACTAGAACCCAATACTCAAGTACTCATGACTCTTCACTGTTCCATGACTAGAGGCTCAATCCCTGGAATCTATCAGTCAAGGTACTCCTCTTGACTTTTCCAAATCCACACATTATTGAGATACTTCCTCTAAGAGATCCGGACCTATCTGTCGGACCTTGCTGCCTTCTATGTTCGTGCTTACCGGACCACAACACTTCTTCAATCTAACTTCCGGTAAAGACACACCATGTCCTGCGGATGTGTGGGATGATCTTTGTTGCCATTAATGACAACACCAATGAAGCCACACAGTGTCTCTTGCTAATAGGTGTGTCCTTATATAACTTGATTGCCCCCTTGGCGATCATAGCTTTATTGATGAACAATCCCATTTCAATGACTTTTGAGAATGATGTAGGGCATTGTATTTGTATTTGATAGCTAAGATCGATATTGAGGTTATGGACAAACATCTCCAATAGCTGCTTCTCAGGTATATTGTAAGAACACTTGTTTGCTAGTTGTCTCCATCGTTGTAGGAAGGTGGAAAATGACTCACCACTCTTTTGTTTGGTGTTGCATAGATATTTCATGTTTGATATTGTAAGAGAACTGCATGATAAATTTGTTGACTAGTTCATCAAAAGTTTTGATGCCTGGTGGAAGCTGTGAGAACCACTCCATAGCTTGGCTACCTAGAGACCTAGGGAATAGTCTCATTATGTACGTCTCATTGTGAGCTACTTCCAAACATGCTACGTTGAATTCCCTTATATGGTCTCTAGGGTCCCCTTTCCCTTTGTACTTCTCAAACTTAGGAACTTTGAATTAATATGGGAATGGTTTCATGATCAAACTTTTGTCAAAGGGGCATGGTGCAATATCTTCCAAGGAGTAGTTTTTGGTGTTTGTACCTATCTTGAGATCCAAGATTTGTTGCGTTAGACTCTTAAGATGTTTCCTCATGACTTCCATAGGAGCATTTTGGTCCATGGTTTGCTTTCCTCTTTCATTTGCATTTGGGTCTATGGCATTCTTTTCCTTTTCGTGATCATTTTCCATGTTTTCCATTATTGAGCTTATATCAAAATCCACGGGGAGTTTAATTCCAAGACTAGCAAGATGATAGAAATACTTATGAGGGTCTTCATGGAGCACTTTCTCTATTAGGCGTTGGAATTTCTAATTTTGGATGCTTCCTTGATAATCCTCGTAAGAGATTTCTTTGTCACTATCATGAGGTGTGACGATGTGGTTGGATGAGCCGGCCATTCCAAGTTGCTTCTTGTACTGAGATCTAGTAAGAACCATGCAAGGTGACATGGGACAAAGTGGATTGGGACTAGAAATTTTGGCAAGGTGCCGATGGAGACTGTTGTGGATAGGATACCTAGGACAAGACTTGGACAAAGGACTTTCTTGCTCAATGATTTCAAATAAGATGGCTGATACAAGACGGTAGCCACTAGAAAGGTTACTCGATACTAGTCTTACTGTGTAGGGACTAGTCATGTAACAAACCACTAGCAAAGTTTTGTGACCTATTAGGTTTACTTGATTTCACAATGATACGAAGAAGGGACCTACGCTGATCTAATATGGAATATTTTGACTTTGGGACTAGAAAGACCTGATAGAAGGTGGGTGGGACGATTGATGAAAGAGAGACTTTTTGGACGAAATGGATGAAAACTGACTGCAAGGTAGAACCTGATCTCTGATCTTGGAGCTAAGCTGAAGTGGGTACTCAGAACTGGTAAAATTTTTCCCTCAAAAATTGTGCAAGTGCTCACTGTCGTGTATGCACTGAAATAGATGCACAGTAGAAATTTACAAATGCGTAGCAAGTCAGGATATATGCACTGTACTGGTAAAAGGTGTATGCGCAGCAACAAACAACAAAAGCGCAGGAAGTCTAAACAAATGTGCCGCAAGTCAGCACAAATGCGTAGGAACAGAGGACGAATACGCCGCTCTGGCTTTCCTCAGTGTTTTTGCAATTTTTGGAATTTTTTTTATGTTTTTGGTACTTTGGTTGCAAAAAAGGTCTTCTTGATTTGATTTTCTGAATTAGTGGCAAGAAGACACAGCAAACACAAATATTTTTTATGATTTTTTAACTTTTTTTTTAGTGATTTTTCTGACTCTTTTTTGGACTAAAAGGAACAAAAGCAAGTACAAAAATCTTAGGCTAGAAATAGATTACAAGGGTTTTTGGCCACTAGAACAAGAGGTGTTTAATGCAGGCAACCGTTCAAGTGGTTACACATGCGGCGACACCACTCTTCGTTATGGAGTCTCCCAGCCTCAAAGGGTTGCGCCTTAGAGTGTTTTAGGGGAGGTTGGTCGTCGGTGTAACATAGCAGCACTTGTTGTAGGAGGTTTTCACCTCAAGCACTTTTATTTTAAGTGGACTAGTAGGGCTTGGCTTTTAGCCTATTTCCACTCAGGGTCATTCCCACTTGGACAGGCATGCATCCAAGGGCAGGCCCCTCTAAAGGTTAAACAGATGGAATAACAAGTCTGGCATTTTGGTCACCCAATAAAGGGGAGAGCATAGGCCTGTTGTTATTCGATAAGCACGGAAGACACTGATTAATCCAACCTAGTTAAAAGTAGAAAAACTAAATGGGCTAATCTACTTGGGCAAGCATAGAACTTTGAAGTGATTTAGCAAGATAGCAATGGTTCAGTTTTTAACCCAGGAAGCAATGGTGAGTTCAGTTTTAATCCACGTAGCATGAATAGTTAACTTTGAAATGTTGGTCAATTGAGATAGCAGTGGTTTAGTTTTAACACAGAAAGCAATGATAAGTTTAGTTTTAATCCACGTAGCACGAATAATTAACTTTGAAATGTTGGTCAATCGAGATAGCAGTGGTTCAATTTTAACCCTGAAAGTAATGATGAATTCAGTTTTATACCAGATAGCAATAACTTTGAAAAGATAGCAATGTTGCAATGCAAGATAGTAATGATCCAATTACCTCTTTCCTAATTAAAAGCTATGTGAGATTTTACATGAGTATATATTTTACTATCCTCTTAGAAAGTGAAGTGTGAGCTATCAAAATGCAACTATATGAAACTAAACCCGAACCTATCCTGCAAAACAGCTCCAGAGAATACCTGCAAAGTTGTCAAAGTTAGCAAATCGTCTTAGAAAAACCCTACAATCATTGCCTACCATAGAAGTGCCACTTCAGTGACTAAAGGTGCAGAAATAGTCAACAGAAGCATAGTACAAACAAATGCACTGCAACAGTAATTAAAAGCACAGTAAGAAAGAACAGATGCGTAGGAATAACATAGGCACAGGAACAGAGTTTAAAAGCACCGTAAGACAGAATAGATGTGTAGCAATAACATCAAATACCCATAACTCAATAGAATAGTGAAACTAAGAAGATTGAATAAAATGAAGCAATGAATAAAACAATGCAAACCTTCCTTGAATCAAAACTTCTATTTTTGCCTATTAAGATCGTCCTTGTTTGTATGAAGTAGGCCCTCAAAGAATGCACTCCTTTGTTGTTTTCAAGAATGTCGATAGTGAATGGTTGTGATGATAAACGTGCAATGAAGAGGAGCTTCAAAGCTTTGGGTGATCTCAAGCAAATTGTATTGGGGTGCCAAAGGCGCGCTGATGAATTTCTGTAGAGTAACAATACGAATAGCCTGGATGAATAGAATGGAAGAATAAGGTTCCATTTATAGACTCAGAAGAATGAAGATCAACAGTTCAGAAGAAGTATGATGATCAATGGCTGAGAATGGTTGAGGAATGTGCAACGAGTAGAAAGAGGACAAGTGTCCAAGCTCCATCATGCAATAGGGGAGTTAAAAAAATTGATTGGTGAGTTAACTCCATTAACTGATTAGTTAACAAACTTGATTGATTAGTTAGTAGAATGGATTGTGGAGCTGACAGAATTGATTGAAGATTTAACTCAATTGACTAGTTAGTTAACAATTTTGATTGATGAGTTAACTAACTTTGATTAGAGGAGAAATAGGACATGTGGGTGAGGGAATATTAGATAATTAAATATTTAATTACATGTGCAACATGGTGAGGTGGAGAAGGGTGAGGTGGAAAGGTGAGGTGGATTGGTGAGGTGGATTTATAAAATTAGGACTTAGGATAGAGGAATTTGGATTAATTAAATAATGTAAGATTATTTACTTATGTGAGGCATTAGAAGAATTTAGGGAATTTAATTAAATAAATTGATTTTATTTAATTTCGACTTCAGAAGAAATAATTAAATATTTTGATATTTAATTAATTAAGAGGAATACGAATCAAATAAAAAAATTTGTTTATTTATTTATTGATAGAAGAATTAGAAGGGAATAAATATTAAGAATATTTATTTAGACTGAATCGTGTCATTTTTTAGGTGTATACCTGTTCCCTTGTCCTGTGGCCAAGATCTATATTAAGTATTTTTTAATCTTCTATTGTTATTTCTCCTTTGGACTTGTCCTTTTGTGGTATAGCCAGATTCAACATTCTAGGTCTAGAAGGACCTCTTTGTATGGCTAACATGGTTCTAGCTTTTCTCTTTTCTTTCTATGGTGTGGAACCACCTAATAAAATTTTGATATCTATAGGTACCAAGTGTACCTCCACCTTTTCTCTCCTGACTTCAAAGCCCAGCCAGGTTGGAACCTCCTTTGCAACCTTTTCTATTTTCTCTTCATTAATCACCTCCTCTTGAGGCTTCTCCATTTCTGGTTGTTCTCATTGCTCCTGTTGTTTTGGAGGAGGCTAAGGTTGAGGAACTTGTTCTGGGACAAGTGGATCATTCTTCTATTTAGATTCACCCTCATTATCATCTTCCTCTATTTCAATATCTCCTCCCTCTTCATCACCTTCCTTTGAATTCTCCTTCTCTGAATTCTTTTCCTCTGAAGACTCTTTTTTCTCTTCTTCCTTATCCTTTTGCTCTATATCTTCTAAATCCATACCTTCTTTTTGTTTCTCATGTTCAATATTACCTTCAACAACACTTTCTATTTTATCCCTTCTTTCCTCAGGCTTATCTGATGTTTCCATTGATTCTCCTGTTGTTTCAACTTGTTCCTACACTTTCTCAAACTTGTTTGTTTGTTCTATTTGTGAAGGTCAACCTGTATTCTTTTCAGGTTCCTCTGTATCTTTCTCCTTTTCATGCTTACTCTCTATATTCTTTTCTTCCTCTATATTCTTTTATTCTTCACTAGTTTCATCACAAATATTCAAAATACCTAACACATCAACACCAGAAGCACTTATCTTTGTTTCCGTCTCAACCCGGGCTGATGTTCCCTTTACTATTTTTTTTGGTGTGTCTTCCTTTTTAGATTCTGTGTGCTACATCCTGCACTTCTTTAATAATTTTAGGTGACACTAACATATCAAAAGGATCTATTTCCTTGGCTTTATCTTGTACATATTCTCCTTCAGATTGTGAACCTTGTTCAATCTCCATATATGTCTGAGTATTCTTCTCTTCATCTTCACTAGAGTATTCACTTGATTTCTCTTCATCCATACCATTTTCTTTTCTTGTCTCAGGATCTACCTCCCTGACCTCACTATCACTGCTATCGTCTTCAACATTGACAGTATCCCTTACTTGTTTGGCTTCATGCAATGTTGACTCTTGCAATTTTTCTTCAGCCAATTTTGTTTTAACCTTTGCATATGTTTGTCTTTTTTCTTCCGATGTGGCATAACTAGGTATGCCACTCAATTTGGCACCTACTTGCTATGCACCTATAACATCACTTTGTTTTGATGTTTCTCCTTTGGATGTTTCCACTGCTACTGCCTTCATGATTTTCTGTCCTATTGACCCTTTAACGGCCTGAGCTTTCTCTGCACTGGTGTTATGGCCAGATGACTTTGCTTCCATAAATGTGTCTAATGATACTGCCAATGTTACTTGTAAGACATATGGATCCATTAGGGTGGCATTCTTATCCTTTACAATAATCTTTGCTTCTACAACCCTTCTCTTCTTTTCATAGAAGCATTGGAGTTCATTTTGATGCTCCCTTACTCTTTTCTTACCCTTCTTTGGAAATGTGGGCTCTATTCCTTTAGCCCTAAGTTCTTCTATTTTGTCCTTTAACCATGTCTTAGAAAACAAAATGACCAGTTTGGATAATGTATCCAAAGATGTATTCCATGGTTGTGAGCAATTAGGCTCTCCAATGGGAACAAACCTAGCACTCTTATAGCTATGATGTAACAATTTATTATCATCTTTAATTTCTGGAGGCACATAGATTTCCCCCATAGTTTTCATTTGTTCTACTATCAGCATTTTGTGTGCTCTTTTCCTCACTTCTCTATCATCTTTGCAATATGACCAGTAGTCCTCAATGTGCACTTGATGTTTAAATTTAGGATCAATGGTTCTTTGGATCCTATGGAAAGGATCAAACCATCTTACTAGTTCAAATTATTCAAAGCCATAATATCTTAATTCCCTCTCTGAATATCCAGCCACATCCTCACTGTAGCAAAAATATCTTCTAATTGCCCAAGGAAGTTTAATATTTCCTCTATTCTACCTCTTCTTATACATTCTGAAAGCATTTAGATTTTGTCTTGAAAATTCCAATACAATCAACTTATTTGATGAATATTTGGGTAGCATGAATGGCTTCCCCTCAAAACCCTTAGTTCTAATATAGGTAAATTGTTGGAATTGTATATACCAAGAACTGTGTAATCCAATAGTGTTCTCTGCATCCTCAGAAAATCTTTTATCCTTTTCTCCCTTCAAAACTCTTTCCATGTATGTATAGAATACATCATTAACTAAACCATATTTCTTCAATGCATTATCCTCCTATAAATATGGATAATGTTCATAGACTAACTTCTAATATGGGCCATTCCCCATGGTCACAACTTTGTCAATTCCAATTATGTTAAAGATGCAAAACCAAAACATACAAACATACAATCTACGGGACATACCTTTCTCACCTTAATGAACCATACTTTATATCTCCCTCAGGTCTGTGAATGTATATCGCCTTGCATATTGTTTGTGTTTAGATTGGACATATATATAAACCAACATACAACGCGAACTTGACACTTTATTCATTCCACTTCTTAAACCTATCGAGTCCGACTTGCACACAAAGGATACAAACATTAAGCATATGCATGCAAACTACCAAAATACAAAACCCTATTATCCTCGACATGACTTATACAACAACTTCACATACAAATGACTTTGTATATGCAATATACAAAGCCTTTTTATAATGCATTTTACCAAAAACACATATATCTCACAAAATATTGGGAATTTTTTACTGGTTCAAAAAGTAACCTTTACTCATTTTTAACAAATAATTCACCTCTATTCTCTCTTGGTACTTAATGCTAAATCTTTTCAATTTTTTACATGATTTGTAATACTAACCTCTTTTCCCTTTACCACCAAGCAAGACCACACACAAGCTAAATGCAAACAGCCATAGCAGGGGTCCTGATTTTGCTAAGAGGTAAAATGGGGCATGTTGTTAGCATCACAACAACTAGCAACCAAAAAAAACAACTAAATTTAAATGATTAAAGAAAACTAAGTGAAATAAATTCATAACTTCCAACTTTCTTTTTGGCAAACCATTGTTTAATCTGAGACTCAATGTATTCAATAAGGTGCATGAATCTTTCAATAGAGTTTAGGCATGTGCATGTGATTAATAATCCTCATCTTGAAAATGAATTGAGTAAATTAGTAACTGGTGTTAAACTACATAGTTGATGTCATTCCCTTATAGCCAACCAGATAAAGCCTTGCTACCAGCATGCGTCCGTAGCCCCGATAAGGTTATCGTTACAATTCTCCTAAGTAGAACCCCACTGCCAGCAAGCATCTATAGCCCTAATAGAGTTACTTAGATGACTTAATCTGGATTTTCCTTAAAATCCATTTTATTTATTTATATTTTTTTAACTCTGTGTAACATAAGAATCATAAGATATTATCATTGTAAATTCGTGATGCAAGGTATGATCACTTGCTAAATTAAGCTAATAATTGCAATGGTAGCAAGGGTGACCTCTGATTTTTCAATTAACACCTACACTGGTATGTTCAACAAACTCAAAGATTTTAGCTGTGTCATCATGAGAAACTTCCCTTGAATACTCAACTCACAATTATTGAATACAAAATTTCACAAGTCAAACACTACTCTACATTTTTGAAAATCACAAGTTATGCATAAGTTTCAAATGATTAACTTGAATGTTTTGAATTTTTTGTTTTTTTTAGTAGTTTTTACTCTAGTCCTACTGGTGCAGGAGCACCTTCACATCAGGGTTTATTTGATCTTCAAGATGTTTGATTTGTTTAATGGGGTCCTTGAGACCATTAAGTTGTCGTAATGAGGCTTGAAAGCCATGTTGTAATGGACTATGTCCAAATAACTAGAATCTTCTATGGTTATAGTATTAGTCCTAGGTAGGATAGTCATAGGTAGCTTACAAGAACCATTTAAGTTTTGATAGGTTAGTCATTTATGTTTTAATGTTTGTATGAGGAGTCAATTAAATTCTCATGTTTATAAGCCTTTTAAGGCATGTCAAAGGTGTGTAGATGGGTTATAACCTTGTCCAAAGGTTAACCATAGGTTAGAAAGCATTTTCTAAACATGAATCAGGCACTACTATTAGTGAAAAGACAAGTTTCTAAAAATAGTTTTAAAGCTGCAGTTACAAATCTTGAAGAATTCGATGGTTGAGGAGTTATATGGAATCCCAAATGACTCCAAGCATTGTAGAAGGCTATTTGAAGCCAAAGATGATTCATTGTATGCAGACCATTTGGAGGAATAGAAAGAAATAGCAAAAAAAGACTATTGTTTTACTGTTTTTCTATTTTTTCTGATTTTTCTATGCTTTTCTCAGGCCGTACCTGGGCCTGTACGGAATTATTATGGCATATGTTTGTAATGGAATGTGAGAAGGCTGAAGTAGCTTTGTAATGGTTCTTATTTGGGGTCTTGAAAATGACCTAGGTGGGAGAAATCACTGTGAAACCTTAAACTATTTTTAAATCTGTTGTTTACAGTCAAGAAAATTCACTATTTTATGCACTAATCCATACATGTATGGCCTGGAGATGGAGGTTGCTGATGATGATCGGTTAGTGGGGAGTGTTATCTATCTTGTGTAGGTTATTTGAGGTCTTGACAGTAGAGATAAGGAGAGATATTCATACTTTCCCTCAGACTGTCTTTGGGAGTGACTGTTTTCTGAATTTGCCATTGTGATAGTCCATACTGTATAGAGGTAAAGAATTGATTCTTTCATTGCATGAGTTGATCAGTAAGATTGAGATGTTAGCTTTCTAATGAAGTTGATTTGAGGCTATGAAACTCATATAGGAGGAAGTAATAAGGATTTCTTTGGGATTTGGTTTGGTGAAACCCTAGCTTAGGTTTTAGTGGAATTTCTCACTTTTACCATCATTTTATTGATATAAGACCTCACCAATCAATGGAAGGGGATGTGAAATAGTTTGTCCATAGCCTTGTGAAGGTTGCAGGGGTAGGAGATTGGGAATGGTGTGTGGGCATGTGAGAAACCCTACAGAATCAGTGTTAGGAGTTCAGAGAGAAGGACAACTGTCTTAACCAAGAAGGAAAAGGTAAGTTTGGTCAGTTTGTTTGCTTTGTCATTGAAGGCAATTAAGTGTTAGGTATATTGTTGAGTTGGTTGGTTATTTGGCATTGGACTTGTGTCAATGGAGATCACCCCAAGGAGGGTACCCTGACTATCTCCTTAGAGATAGAAGTGTGTGACTGTCTTTAATAAACAATGTTGAAGATTGTTGTCCTACATAGTGGTTGGATAGAGTTTTGATTGGAGTTGGGCATCTTGGAAGATGTAGAATGAAGTTATTGGGTCAGAGACCATGTGTTGGTCATGTTGTATTGTGCAAAATGCTAGTATGAAGTTGATTTTCTGATTACCTCTACATCACCTACATACCTTAAATCGAAACAAACATCCCTACCAAGTAAACACAGCAAACCAACCAACCAAACAACAAAACAAAAATAAACCCTATACACTTTTTACAATATGATACATAATAGAACAAACCCTGTCATCTCAAGCTTGGAAGTAATGTTTCAAATGTTGGCCATTAACAGGTAATGGTACACCTTCTCCAGTCAAAGTCTTGAGCCTAAAAGTGTTGTCTCCTATTATCTTTGCGACCTGTAGTGGACCTACCCATAATTTGTCAAATTTTCCATGATTTCCTTTCTTTTCATGTGCTTTATCCCAACACAACACTAGATCTAATATTCTAAATATTTTGACCCTTTCTCTTTTGACCACAACTTGGTAATTATCAAATTTATCTATGGCTTGATCCCTCTTCTCATCCAACTGTAACATCTGGACCAATCTAGCCTCTCTATGATCATCAAAACCTAAATACTCATTAGCAAACTTCCAGATAGGTATTCTTAAATTTAATGGAAGTATGGGATCAGTCCCATAAACTAGGTGATAAGGTTCATTGCCTAAAGCTGACTTAACCTTAGTCCTATCCACCCACAGTGTGTATTTTAACAATGTGTTCTATTCTTTTGGACTTTTTACAATTAGCTTCTTAATGATATCTAACATGTTTTTGTTAGTAGATTCCGCCAAACCATTACCCTGAGGGTAATAATTTGAAGAAAACTTTAAAACTATACCATACTGAAATGCCTATTTCAAAAATTTTAAAGAAGCAAAGGCAAGGCCATTATCACATACTAGAGCATAGGGAGCCTCGAACCTTGTAATGATGTTTTCTTCTAGAAATTTGATGACGACTTCAGTAGTAGAGAATTTACAACATGTTGCCTCTGTCCACCTCGTACAATAGTCAGTCACTGTCAGTATAAATTTATGCCCAGCAGATGATGGAGGATTTATGACTCCAATGAAATCTAAGCCCCATTGTGCAAATAGCCTAGACTCAATAACTGGCTATAGTGGATTAGCCTAATTTCTTTCCTTGTTTGCTACAATTTGACAGGCATGACAGCTTCTAATATGATTCTCTATATATTTAAACATGGTAGGCCAATAATAACTATCTCTCAAGATCTTATGAGTAGTAGCTAAGTGGGAACCATGAGTTGTTCCATATTTATCATGCAACTCTAACAATACCTTGGCTGCTTCTCCTCTATTCAAAAACCTCAAATATATTCCCTCATGATTCCTTTTGAACAAAAGACCACCTTGTACCATATATCTTTGTGCTTTTATCTTCAAGGCTCTTCTTTGAGAGGACTTCATTTTATTTGGATAATTTCTTGATATCAGAAATGTGTTTAAATCACTGTACCAACCTAATACATCATTAGAATTTAATACATGTTGTTGCTTCACCAAATTTGGATCTATATTGGCTATTATCTGTACTAATGCCTAACCTCTAACTAACTTCATTGGAATAATCTCCATATCAAACTCTTGTAATATGGTGATACATTTGGCTCTTTTCTCTCCAGGTTCATTTTGCATCAGTAACATTTTCACTGCTGCATCTGGTACTATGGCTTTAACATGGCTTCGTAATATGTAATGCCTGAACTTTTTTACTACCATTACTAATGAAAATGCTTGTCTCTCTATGTCTAAATATTTAAATTGTGCATCTTTCAAAGGTACACTCATGAAAGCAATAGGCTTTTCTTCATTTTCCTCTCCCTTTTGTGTCAAGGAAACTGCAACTGAGTGTGTAGATGCAAAAGAATAAATGTAAAATGGCTTGATATAATATGGACTTGCTAACACAAGAGCACCAAAAATGGCCTCCTTATTATCTTCAAATGTGGCCTTAGCTATTGGTGTCCATTCTATTTTTGCATCCTTCTTTAACATTGCATTCAATGGCTACATGATCTCTGCAAATCCTGTAATAAATTTCCTGACAAAGTTAATTTTTCCAAAGAAAGACTTTAACTCTTTCTTACTGTTAGGCAATTACAACTTTTTAATCCCTTCTACTCTATCTAGATCAATTGATATTCCATTTTTAGAAATGATATGTCCTAATAATTTTCCTTCTGTCATGCCAAATGAACACTTCTTGGGATTGAGAGAAATTCCATACCATTCACATCTTTTGAGCACTTTTCTCAAATCCTCTACATGAGTTGATGTATCTTTAGAATATACAATTAGATCATCCATATAAATGACAATACACTTACCTAACAGTCCTTGAAATGCAATGTCCATGGTTCACTAAAAAGTAGCACCTGCATTAATCAAACCAAAAAGCATTCTTCTATATGCATACTTACCCCATTTACAAGTGAATGTAGTCTTTAACCTATCTTCCTTATCAACCAAAACCTGGTTATATAATAAAAATCCATCTAAAAAGGACATCATCCTGGCTCCATTCACTACTTGCAGTACTTCACCTATTGGTGGTAATGGATAATTGTCTCTTTCAGAAGCTTTGTTTAAGTTTCTAAAGTCTACACACAATCTAATGTCTCTATTTTTCTTTCTCATAGGTACTAAATTTGCTACCCATGTTGAATGTCTTACTGGAAAAATTATTCTGGCAAACAACAATTTTTTGACTTCCTCAAATATCAAAGGCACTAAAATAGCATTCACAGGCCTCTGTTTTTGCCTAAATGGTTTCACTCCTGGTCTTAAAGGTATCACATGAGTTATGATGGACATATCACAAGTCTTCAAATCTTCATATGTCCATGCTATTATGTGTTTATATTATTTTAGAACATCAACAATTTCTTTTCCAAATTCTTTAGAGTAGGCCTTTCCAATCAACACATTTTGTGGACTTTGCTCTGTTCCCAAGTTATAGGGATCACACTTACCCCCTTCAATTTTGGGCAAATCTTTCTATCTGACTACCCCATCAAAGTCAAAAAACTTTTCCAACTCTATTACCCCCTTGGGTAAGAAATTACTCTTTAGGTTTACTATGTCTTCTTCATCCCAAGACACATCAGGTCTCCTCTACTCATCAATGATCTGAGCCTCAAATACCTCATTACAAGTAAGAAAGTCCACAATTTGCTGGTCTCCTTCAAATACTTGAAAATGAGTAATGTTATCTGGTATACTTAGGACATTCACTAGTTCAACAGCAAATCACTTTAAACCTAATAGTGTTAATGGTTCTAGGGTACTAGCAGCACCTGCTAATGCATATGGTCTTTGATTCAATTCCCTAGGCAGATGCTCAATGTTAAAAGCATCAAATGATTCAATTAAATTCCATACTCTATGCCTATAGCTGAACATTTTCTTGTAATTACAGACATATAGTTTCTTGACCTGTTTGACCACTAATTTAGAGTAAAAAAAACTCTGATCCTCTTCACCTTCTTAATACCCATGACAAGTGTTGGTCATGATGTTAGTCATTCGCAAACATAGAATAAAAGTTACACAACAACCTTTACTCATCTTGAAAGATACGATGAATTCAAAGAATTCATGATCCCAAGTCTCCGTTGATTAGGTCTTAATCTACTGACGTTACTCAGTGGTTGATGTGTGTTGCTGTTTTCCATTCAGGGGCCTTACGTGTTTCTGCACTGTTCATCATCATTATCTTCAAATATTCTGCTCTGGATGTTCGCTCTGCATAAGTCTCCAACAATTCTACCTCTGCACTGTAAATTTAGTCAAATAATGTGCCTACAGGCTGATATTTGCATGATTTCTATCATTATTTATGATTCTTTGCATGATATTTTCAATAATACATGCACTTAACTCAAATATGCTAATGATTTTCAGTTACCTACGGGATTTCAGCATATTTCTCTGTTCTGCTTGTTATTTATCATGATTTGCAGTTATGGTGATGAATTTATGAAATTAAAAAAGGAAAAAGGGTTAAAGAATGAGATTCCCAAAACTACTGGACTTAGATCACTGATCCACATACAAGCTCCCATACATGCAATGAAAAGAAGGAAAACTAGAAATCATACTTCACCAGGACATTCCACAAATCCGCATGATCTAGTGCAAATCTTCAAAGGAAAAGTTGACAACAACATGTAATGAAATGAAAGCGCTTCCAGTTGAACACAGCATTCACCAGTACATATCCAGAAATCAACAGAAAGATTACGTAAAATTTACAATCAGGATGTAATCTGGAACTTCATATTCATTCAGTATGCTCAAGAACAGGTACATTTACAGTGATCTGAAGAAAGAACCTTGACATTTCAACAATTCTATCCTCATTAGTCTCAGTAATCCGATCTCTTAATTGATTCTACAGTAATTAGCTTTTTGCGCCAGATGCGTATGTGTATTCTAATGTATTCCTCTCTTAAATGACAAGCTCTGGCTCTTATATAGAACAACTGCCAGAAACGGTTACAATGATCCAAGGATCAGGATCCTCCATAACAAACAACGGTCCAGATGAAAAGCACATGCTTCGCCAGTTAGCAAATGTACAGCTGGCGCATAATATTCCAGCATCTTCAACTTGATTCGGTTTCCAGCTGGCGAACAGCATATTTGACAATATCCTCTTCATGTCTGGCTCATGTTGCCTCCACGCGCAACTTTGTAATGCTCAGCTTCAGCAGCAGCTCTAACAGCATCATGACTTCAATGCTCGGCTTCAGCAGCATCATCATGTCTTCAATGTTCAGCTTCGGCAGCATCATCATGTCTTCAATGTTCAGCTTCAGCAGCATCATCATGTCTTCCTGCAAGTAAACAGACAAACATTAAGTTCATCATCATGCTGATAAACAACAGGAAGTACAACGTTTTATTAAACAAGCCCCCAAAAATGCGCAGCTACAGGCAATCGGGCTCCAAATTTCCATCGCTTCATGTTTTTGCCCACTTTCTTGTATATCGGGTTCAAAATATGATCATGATGATCTCAAATTATACAGGGAAATAATCGCCCTTCAACCATCCTTAGAATCTGGCTTTGCATCATCATCATATCTGCATCAGTGCGACCACATATGATCAGGTTGACAATATTAGACTTGGCCGACGGCAACAGTTATACCTACGCCGAAAATCATGATGATGACCAACTCTATGTCTTGTATCTGGCCGCAAGATATCACGAAATATGATGCTCCTCCTTTCCGCATGCTCTGATGAAAAGCACATCAGGATGTTTCACTTCTGCATACTGGGAAAGAAAGACATCGTCGTCATCATCATGATGAAGACAAACAGGAGGACTTGGAAAATGATCCTGCCACTGAGGAAAGGAAAATCATGGTGACGTCATCGTCATCATCAGGCTTCGTTAAAATGCAAAGGGATGACGTCACCGTCATGTTTCGTTAAGATCAGGAGGTAAATGGAATATCGGGTTCCCCCCAAGGAAGATGATCGCGTGGATGAATGCAATATGACCCTTTTCGGCCAAGGCTATCCTCTTAAAAGATCATGATGATGAACATCATCATCATCATATCCGCACTGGGTGATTAAAAAAAATGATCCTGCTGAAGGTCCTGATGACGTCATCAGGATATCCGGGGCTTGTGTTAATCTTCGAACATGACGTCATCGTCATCATCATATGGCGAACAGGATCATGCCCTGGAAAATATCCTGCCGAAGGATAAAGGTGATGGTGACGTCATCGTCATCATCATATCCGCAAAAGTTTATATTTCTCGGCAGGAGGATAATACGAAAAGTGGGAGAGACGAACAAGATCATGATGATCTTGTTCAACAAGGCAGGAATGAAATATCACCCTCCGCTTCGAAAGATAAGGTGATCATCATGATCACGCAAAAGGAGATCAGGAGGATTTTACGAAATGCGATCCTGCCTTGAAAGATCCTGATGATGATGATCACCAAGACTTAGTCGTGCGCATGCAAATTTTGCAGATGGTAGGTTTCTTAAGCAAGGTGATGATGATCTTCAGCATGATATTATAATATGCTCGCAACGTTGGAATATCATGATGCTCGCGATGTTAGAATATCATGATGATGATGATGTTAGAATATCATGATGCTCGCTATGTTTCCAGGGTCGCTTGACAGGAAAAGCTCACTATGACTTAAGATTGACGTCCGGATGTTTCGGGAGTGCATGATTTTTATCAGGTGATAGAGTAAGATCATGATGATGACCTTTGGCGATACAAAAGACCGCATGACGGGGACAACCTACTACGACTTAAACTTGACGTCCGGATATTTCGACCTCAGGATATTATCGGGGGGCTTTTCAAATATCATGATGATGATGATCATCAGCAATTATCAGGTTTGACCAAAACTTTGACTGCTCATAACTCCTTCATATGGACGAATTTTCGAGTGATGTAAAAGGCAAACCTGCATGGAATTTCAAGCTCTTTCTAACCATGAAGTCATAGAAACAAAATACGAACTTTGACAAACTAACCTCATGATGATGACCTACCTCATCCTGACCTTCATGATGATGATCCACCTGACTTATTTTTACCAAACCGCCAGAAACAGACAACACAAGCCAAGCCAAAAAGTTGGGTCCCCGTTTTGCCAAGTCAAAATGGGGCGTGTTGTGTAACTACACAACAACAAGTCCATAAATCAAAGCTTCATACTCTACCACATTATTAGTATAGGGAAACTATAACCTATATGCTGCCAAAAATGACTTACCACTTGGATTAATGAGCTCAACCCTAGCTCCTGCTCCTTGCTTAGATTTAGATCCATCACACTTTAATGTCCAAATGCCATTCTTATCATTGTAACCTTGACCTTTCACTTTAGAATGACTTCGCTCACCTATTACATGCCTTGGAATGCCTTGTTTATTTCTAGATGTCTCATCCTACATCACCTGTACATTAGCATTTTCAGCTTGTAATCCAGAATAATCACATATTTTCTTGTTATTTCTTCTTCCAAATCCTGGGTTGGTTCATTTATGTCATCAAGAAAATGGAACTCTGGTTTATCAGGAATAAACTTTTCACCTTGTTGTTCCATTTTCTTTATGCACTTTCCATATTGATACTCAATGATATCGCTGCACATTCCACAATTCTCTTCAGGATGGGGAGTGTTATGAACTGCACAAATTCTTGTATAACTTACATTGAACTAAAGATTGTTGTTTAATGCACTCTTCTATCTCCTCTCTGATAATATGGCCAAAACTATTTATAGCATTATTATCTTCATCAGAAGAATTACCATCTGACTCAATGAATACCACCGTTACTTTGCTAACAAGCCTTGTCTCAAAGTTTAATATAAGGATTTCTTCAATTTGTACTCCCTTGTTTGTGACTCTATAAAAACTTAGTTCAACAGAGGCATACAATATCTCATTTGTTCTGTTATAACCTTTAATCATGTGTTTCATCCTAGGCTCAGCTTCTATCCTAATCTAATTTGGGACACCTCTCCAGGGTAACCACATGTGTGAAAAATCAGTGGCCATATATCCATTCAATGTTTTGGACTAGTCCGTAATATATAACATGCCATAATTGATAGGTATATCAACTACCTGAATATTAATAAACTGACTCACTCTAGGGTTAGAGGCCAACTATATTTGGATGTGCATCAATTCACCTATCACATTGACCTTAGTTTTGTCCAATTGTGTAACAACCTTGGCAGATTTAGTAGGAGTCAGTCTTAAAGCTTAACATATCCCTAGAGGCATAACGTTAGTTGAGGCCACTGAATCCACCATACAATTGTGTATATTCTTTCCTAACATCCTAATAGTTAACAAGAAAGGAGGAGCCTCCTTCTTATCACCATACATGACAACATTGGTGTTGGAAGGTTTCTCATCTTTCTTACCTTTGTCTTTGGACTGTGCCTCTTTACCATGAACATCATTGTCAATAGAAGTTTATTTTGATACAGATGTGTCTAAAGATTTCATGAAAGAAGATCGTACCCCTGGACTTTTCATAAACTCATATAGAGGTACACTCACCTTAATTTTTCTTATTTCTTTAGACAAATAGTTCATTAACTTCATTTTTTCCATAGACTCTATTTTTCCTTTTTAGACCTTTGATGACGTTGTCCCAACAATTCCTTAATGATTAGCTTTTAAAATTGCAAAATTATTACTGGCATGTTGATCTACAGGAGTATTGAGGTTGTTAGGAGGAGTGGAAGTAGTGAAAGGACCCCCAAGCTTGGTATTATTCCTTAGATTATAAGTGTGATTCCTATTAGACTGTTGAAAAGCCTGCACCTCCTCTGGCTAACTTAATACCTCATTTTCAGTCTCAAAGAGAAATTGAAAAGCATCTAATACTAGGGCTGACTTTGGATACAAACTCTCACAACAATAAGGCTCATCATCGAATATCTAATATCCTCTTCTCTAGTCGTGAAAGTGAAACTTTCTAAGACCAAATTAGACTCAAACCCTAAAGGTACTATCTCATTCCCTTTGGGAATGAGAAATTCAGAAGTAGGAGCTTGTACGTCAACATTGAAAATGCTAGCAGCAAGGTGAAATTGAGGGCAATCAAGATCAACATGTACAATTGTATTGTGAATTTTGTACCAATTTTTTAATGCTACATTAGCCATTTGAATTCTGGCTAGTTTTTTCCCTTCCTGATTATCTAGACTCTCAAATGGAGATGCTAGAGTACCATTATTTGGTCCTGTGTTCCATGTCTTAGATGGCCTTGGTTGATTTTGATTTCTGTTGTTATTACCGTAGGCTTTGTTATCTCCATTATGTCCCCAGTTTTGCATTCCCTGTTCCTGATTATGATTTTGTCCTTGGTTGTAATTCTAATTTTGATTTGAACCTTGACCCTGACTATAATTCTGGTTCTGGTTTTGACTATATCCCTAAGTATTTCTACCATATAAATTCTCATTCCTCAATTGTGTCATCTCAGTGGTCAACCTTCTTAAATGTGTTGTTATTTCTTTTATTTCCTCTATCATCTTGTGCCTTAGCAACAAATTTATCCTAAGGAGGTTGGAAGAAAGACTAACCATTAGTCTGATTGTTATTATTATTATTTCCAGTATACAGAACTATAGCCTGGATAATGGAAAGATTATACACAGGTGTATGTGTAGGAATTGGATTTAACAATGGAGTATGATGCATAGGAACTCCATTCCATGGTTGTGCTTGATTTTGCATCCCAGGATTTCCTACATTCAAAAGTGGATTGTATGTGGTTTGTCCCATCTCTTGGTTTACAACAACTGCTTCTTTATAAGATTTTGATATAGTATCTATATCAACTTTTCTCTTGACAAACATAGTAGCCAATGGATCGAAAGCGATATAATACATGGCTAATAATGCTTCAAGAGTTACAGTATAAGGAGAAACTAACCTAGAGAAAGCCTTATGAAACCTATCATTGAAATTGTCAATGAGCTCTCCTTCACCTCTTTTAATTTCTACCAATTTATGATATAAGGTAGAAGGATCGACTGGTCCCCTAAACCTAGACAAGAATGCCTCTTCCATGAGTGCCCAAGAAGAAACATAACCATTTGGCAAGTTGACATACCAGTTAGAAGCCTGCTCATTAAAGGTGTAAGGGAACAACCTACACACCACATCTTCATGTTCTAATCTAGCTCTGAAGCATGATTCTTTGAATATCCTAATATGATCTTCTAGATCATGATGCAATTAATATTTAGGACAAATCTTTTCAGGATTCCTTGGCATCTCATGATAATCATTGAACATTATAGGGGAATTGAAATTCAAATATGCCATCAGTGGACAACGAGGTGGAGTTGGACCTCTAGGTGGACTTGTATTTAAGGGAGGACTAGGATGTCTAGGAGGACTACGACCTTTGGTAAATTCTAAACCAAGATTCAAAGATCTAAATGAAGAACTATCAAGACTTACGATATTATGTATATTGAAAGGTGATCCAGGAGGAGTTCTTGATGAGCCTCCTACGTGTGATATTCTAGGATTCTAGGTCAAAGGACCTTTATTCTATCTCCTGTCAGGAAATAGGACAAAGATGTCTTCTAAACTAGACCTAGACTTGGTCACTCAACCACTATTATGAGCCATCTTTTCTCAAATCCTACTTCAACTTAAATCAGGCCCTCCTTCTAGCGCCAAAAATTGTTGATGATTGTTTTTACACATTCATAACAAAAGTCAAAATTTATAAAATGAACCTTAGCTGTCTTGAAAGATATGAAGAATTAACTAAGAATTCTTAATCCCAAGTTTCTGTATGGTCAGGTCTTGACCTTGTGGACAATTCAGCAAATTGATGTGAAACTGTAATATTCAAGGGGCTTACATGAATTAAGATAATCAGTGACTTACTAGACTCAAACTATACAAATTGTTAAAAATATCAACAAAGTATTCATTCTTTTGCATAAATTCACTATTGTATCATAAATCTTTGTATGAATTTCAATGAAACAAACTTTTCTTTCAAATTTATATGAAAATTGTCAAATATCATTGCAATTTCTCATTCTTTATTCAAATACAAGACAATTTCTGAAATTTTTTTGTGTTTAAGCTAATTAGTTTTCAATTGATGGAGAAAAGTTAGAGAAACTCAAACTAAGGATCATTTCACTACAGGATTTAAATGTTCTGTTACTCACATCCTAAAGCATATCGTAAATTGATCAAATCAACACATTTAAATCTTCAAATGTAAAGTCCTGAACATTTTCATGAACATACACCAAAGAATGTAAGCTTTCAAAGAACAATACTTTAGGTACCAGTAAGAGTCAGAAAACACTCTATAATAGATGCAGAATTCTAAGTTTACTTGTATTCAAAGCACAAAGTCACATAAGATTTAAAATGTAAGAATGACCTTTGTTTCATCAATCAAATTACTAGAAAACTTATAAACATTTTTATAGATACACCAAGGAGACCAGACATTCCACGTACTCCTTGCTGCAAACACAGGTGACCTCCTTCTCTAAACTAAAAGAAATATCTTCTGTATTCCAATACTCTAACAAATTATTAGTGCAAACTACAATACTAAAATCCCTGTGTAATATGTTACAAGTAGCAAAGCTTCTTATATTGAAGTTGAAGCTTCATACTGCTACGGTTACAAAACTCAATCTACGGTTAGCATTCAAACTTTACAGATCAATGGTGTGCATCCATTCTTAACCATTCCCCAAAATAACTTTATGGTATCTTTATTTGCCTCAAAGGATGCCTTTTGGAATCTTTTCAAAATAAAGATACCTGTTGACCTTCTCTTGTTTGTTGACTTTGGGCGACACTATTTTCAATTACATTTTGACCTTGCATGTCCTCCTTCAATACTTTCTATTTACTTAGGTACTGTGCAAAATTACCTGTTACTCCTTTGATAAAAGTATGATCACTTTCCTACCTTTTTTCCCATGTGAATTCTTTTGCTTGGACTCCTTTTAACTTCTTCTCTTTGGCTGCCAAGTCTTCAATTTTTTTCTAATATTTTCTAAGTTTGGCACCTATTTCCATCATAGAATCAATCATTTCTATGCTCAGGTGCGCTGCGAGGTTCTCCAAACATGGTGAGAATATTGCCTTAAATTCCTTTGCCACCTTTTCCACCCCATATGCTGATACTTCTAGGAATTCATGCCCAATAAGCTTCTCTATAAATTTCATATGTATCCTTATCATACTATCTGTGACCTCTTCTAGGTCCCTTGTGTTAGTGATGCATCTCTTAAGAATTTCTTCTTCATACTTCAATTCCAATTTGGCCTGTGGTAACTGATTGACCATTCGAGGAGTAATGGCTCCTTCGATTATTAGTTCCTTTGCTCTATCTTTTATTTCATCAAGTTGCTTTATTTTTTATTTACATTCCCCTTTTCTAAATTGGCAGTTATGTAATATTACATTGCATTTGTTCTTCTCTGCCAAAGCTATCTCCCAACTAGTTGTTGCCTACCTTGTTACTTCTTCTCCTTTCTATGTCAAGCCTTTAAGCCATTTCTTAAAAATGTTGGCTTCAATTTTCTTATTTCCCATCTCTTTTACCTCTTCCCTTGATAACATTGTCATTTCATTAGGTAATTCTGGTATATTGGCACTAGGATCACACGTCCCTTTGATAAACTACTGCAGTTGGATGATGTGTCCCTTCAGGTATTCATGTTTATCCTTACCTTTCTTCAATATCTCTGTAGTGGCCTAATGCATGTCCTCCCACTCATGTATATGCTATTCCCTTGTCCTGTGGCCACGATCTATATTAAGTATTTTATTATCTTCTATTGTTATTTCTCCTTTGGACTTGTCTTTTTGTGGTATAGTTAGATTCAACATTCTAGATCCAGAAGGACCTCTTTGTATGGCTGACATGGTTCTGGATTTTCTCTTTTCTTTCTGTGGTGTGGAACGACCTAATAAACTTTTGATATCTATAGGTACCAATTGTACCTCCAAGTTTTCTCTCCTAACTTTCAAGCCTAGTGATGAAGGGGGGTAAATCATACAACACACAACAATAGAAATTACACACCAAAAATAGAACTTTCTTTATTGATTTGGACAACTTATTACAATACAGAACCTCAGATACAATCGGAGGAATCAACCCTCCATAGATTGCAACACATTACAGCTTACTCTCACAAGACTCAGGAATCATCTGTCATCTCTAACCTCAAATCTGCTAGGATTTCTATTTTCCTGCCTATTCTTGACTCTACACTTCCCCTCTTAACTCTACTACTGCCTAGGGTTCCCAAAAATGGTTATTAATAGCCTTTTTGGTGGCCAACAACCTATTTTTGAAATTTGCATCTCCCTCCAAAAATAGGTCAACTTCTGGGAGCCATAACTTTTGATCCTGGTGTCTGATTAACGAACTGTTTTATGTGTTAGAAATCTCGCAGAGTGCTCTACGTGCTAAGAACCTGCTCTACTAGTTCTAGCCATTTTCAGGCCCGTACGGGGCCGTTTAGTGTCTCAAACTTGAGTTTGAATAATTTTGAGGCATTTTTTAACAAACAGAAACTTTAATATCTTTCAGCTCGCAAATGATCTTTGCATGATTCATTCGCCAAAGGTCTTATTTTTACGTTATGAAGCTTCCAGTAAATTTTCACTTCAATCCATTCCCAAATACAAACTTTCTAAAAATAGCAAGTTGCTATTTTTAGCAGTTTGGAAAAACTAAAAGTTCTACATCATTATTCGAGCAATTATGGAACCAGAACCACAAATTTTGAAAAAAAAATGGAAAGAACATTAGCAATTTTGAAACACATCTTTTTTTGGGTGATGCAAGATTTCTCTTACACCACTGGATGCTCCTACATTAGACACCCAGGGTAATTTGAGAAGTGACCCTGTCACGTCTCAGGTGTTTGTGTGAGGAAAACCCAAATGGTCAACTTCTGCCTTAGACAACCAAGAAGAATCTTCAATAGGCCTTTCTTTCCATTTCATAAGATATTCTTCATATTGCTTGCTCCAAGTACTTCTTCCCACATGGCTACCCAAGATCTCTTCTATCTCTTCTGTTGAATTAGATACCGGAATACTCCACTGTTCTTTTGTTGGTCCATCCTCTGTTCCACCTTCATGATATTCTGATAAATTAGCAATGTTGAAAACAAGGCAAATGTTGATCCCACTCAGCAGCTCTACCTCTTATTCATTTCTTGAATCATATTTCTTCAAAACTCTGCATGGTCCAAATTTCTTCATTTTCAGCTTATTGTATGTTCTAATTGGGAACCTTTCTTTTCTTAGGTGAACCATGACTTCATCTCCTACCTAGAATTCCTTATATCTCCTCTTCTGATCTGCCTTAGCCTTTTACTAAATATTCATCTTATTAATGTGCTTCCTCACATCTTCATGCAAATTCTTCATATGTTCTGCAAAGTCTTCAACCTCAGCACTTGTCTTTTCTCCTTTGTCCAGATTCCTTAACTCTGAAGCATTTCTTGGACTATTCCCATATACAATCTGGAATGGTGATTTACCAGTACTCCTATTGACAGGAATTGTTGTAAGCAAATTCTACCTGTGGTAAAATCAAATCCCATCCCTTAGGATTATCTCCTACTAAGCATTGTAGCATGTTACCCAAACTCCTATTCACCACTTCGGTCTATCCATCAGTCTATGGATGGTGTGCAGAACTAAACTTCAAATCTATCTTCAACTTCTTCCATAATGTCCTCCAGAAATAACCAACAAACTTGGTATCTCGATTTGAAACTATGCTCTTTGGTAGACCATGTATCTCACCACCTCCCTGAAAAATAATTCAACAATATGGACTGTGTCATTAGTCTTCTTGCAAGGAATAAAATGTGTCATCTTTGAGAATATGTCCACCTCCACAAAAATGGAATCATGTCCTCTCTATGTCCTTGGTAAACCAAGAATAAAATCCATACTGATATCATCCCATGGCTTCTCTGGTACAGGTAGTGGCTGATATAGACCTGTATTCTGACTTGATTGTGATCTTATTGATGGCTCAAGAGTTTGTACACATTCTCCACTCTCCATCTTTCTTTGGTGCTACTACTGTAGGTACTACACATGGACTTAGTCTCTCTCTTATCAATCCCTTCTTCAACAACTCATGAACTTGTCCGGTTAAATCTTCACTCTCTGTTGGAGTCATTCTATGGGCTACCTTATTTAGCAAACTGGCTCCTAGTATCAAATCCATTTGATGACTTATCTTCCTCACTGGTGGTAAACCCTTTGGTACATTATAAGAGATAATGTCTTGAAATTCTTCCAACATATCTGAAACTTCTATTTGTACATCTTCACATTTTTCTTGACTAATCTTAGGAATCAATGCAAAGCAATGACACTCATGCTCCATACCCTCCAAAAATTTCTACCATCTACCAAGCAAATTTTGGTAGTACTACATACCTTCTCTTCCACCTCCTTCAAGGGCTTCAACTTATGATGAACTCCATCCTTTGTTAGGGAATATGTGTTTGCATGGCCATCATGGACAGTGCTCCTATCATACTGCCATGGCCTCCCCAACAACATATGACATGCATCCATTGGTATGTTGTCACACAACACCTCATCATGGTAGTCACCAATCTTAAACTTCATTAAACACTGCTCATTGACCAAAGCTTTATGGTCCTTCTACAACCATGCAATCTGATATGGATGTGGATGCCTTCTTCTTGTCAACCATCTCCTCTGAAACAAGATTATCAGTGCTCCCACTATCAATAATAATATCACAACACTTACTTTCACATTTGCACCTTGTGTGAAATAAACTCTTTCTTTGATTGGGTTCTTTCTCCTCATTCAACAAAGTTCTTCTGACAACTAGCATTTTTCCCCTTTCAACATCATCAGAATGCTCAGACTACACATCTTCATCTACATGTGCAACTCGTGCATTACCTTTAGGTCTTCTATTTTTCCTTTCTTGATGTTGCAAACACTCGTATGCTTGATGCTCTTCTTCTCCACATTGGAAATAGGTTCCTCTGAAACCTCCTCTTCCAAGTCCTTGCCCAGGTCTGCCTCTTCCTCTTCCTCTTTGCTCACCATTATTCTGGTCACAAGGGCGGTAGGCATTATCCCCTCTCTAATTTCGACTGGTGCCAGCTTCTTCAATTTTATTTTGATCTTCATTACAGCCTCCATAGGGTCTTCCACCAGTCCTTCTGCCTTGACCTCTTCCCCTTTGCTTGCCATCAAATCTTTTTTTCATCTTATGTTCCACCTTCAGGGAAAACTGGTACCCATCTTCTATGGTGGTCATTCTAACCAGGCTTAGCTCCTCTTGAATACTCGGCCTCAATCCATTAATGTAATAGGCTACCTTCTCCTTGTTGGGCTCTACATGGCTTGTCCTAATAGTAATTTTATAAAGCTCTTCTGTATACTCCTTAACAGACTTGTTACCTTGTTTCAACCCTTGCAACTTCTTCAACAACTCCATCTAATAGTCTACTAGAATGAACTGCTTCTTCAGTTTCTCCACCATCTGATCCCATCTGGTGATCTTTCCTTTTCCTCTTCTATTCCTCTCTAACTGGACCTCCTTCCACCAAATACTAGCATGGCCCTTCAATTTTGTTTTTGCAAACTTGACTCAATCTAGGTCTTCCACATATTCATACTTGAAATACTCCTCCATGTCATTGATCCAATCAATAAGCTATTCTAGATTCAAATCTCCAGAATATGTAGAAAATTCAATCCTGGGCCTCTTTCCAATCTTAGAAATGGCCCTCAAAAACCTAACTTCTACAGGATCTCCTACATCTTCTTGTTCTTCCTCGGATAGCTCTTCTTCAACTTCATCCTCACTTTCTTCTCTTGTTCTTAGATCAAACCCTCTTCGCAGCTCCTATTGCAATTCATCGATTTGCCTTTGTAGGGCTCTAAAACCCTCTTTCGTCAAAGCATTCCTCCCAATATGATTTCTTCATGGGGGCATCTTGATCTCCGCAGCAAACCCACAACCTCATGTCCTGGTGCAAACTGCCTCACGGTCAGCTATCTATCTACACACTCAGGAACCCTTGCTCTGATACCACTTGATGAAAGGGGGTAAATCATAAAACACACAAAAATAGAAATTACACAGAAAATAGAATTTTCTTTATTGATTTGGACAACTTATTACAATACAAAACCTCAAATACAATCAGAGGAATGAACCCTCCGTAGGCTGCAACACATTACAGCTTCCTCTCACAAAACTCTGGAATCATCTATCATCTGTGACCCAAAATCTACTAGGGTTTCTATTTTCCCACCTATTCTTGACTCTACACTTCCCCCCTTAACTCTACTACTGCCCAAGGTTCCCAAAAATGGTTATTAATAGCCTTAATGGCAGCCAACAACCTATTTTTGAAATTTGTATCTCCCTCCAAAAATAGGTCAACTTCCAGGAGCCATAACTTTGCATCAAAAAACTCGTGGAGTGCTCTATGCGCTAAGAACCCTCTCTGCCAGTTCTGGCCATTTTCAGGCCCGTATGGGGCTGTTTAGTGCCTCAAACCTGAGTTTGAATAATTTTCAGGTGTTTTTCCAATAACAAAAACTTTAATATCTTTCATCTCTCAAATGATCTTTGTGTGATTCCTTTGCCAAAGGTCTTATTTTTCTATTATGAAGCTTCTTGTAAATTTTCACTTCAACCCGTGGTCAAATGCAAACTTTCTAAAAATAGCAGGTTGCTATTTTTAGCAGTTTGGAAAAATAGAAAGTTCTACATAATTATTCAAGTGATTATGGAACCAGAACCACAAATTTTGAAAAGAAATGGAAAGAACATCAACAATTTTGAAACACACCTTTTTTCTGGGTGATGCAAGATTGCCCTTACACCACTGGATGCTCCTACATCACCTAACCAGGCTGAAACATCATTTGCAACCTTTTATGTTTTCTCTTCATTGATCACCTCCTCTTGAGGCTTCTCCATTTCTGCTTGTTCTCGTTGCTCCTATTGTTGTGGAGGGGGCTGAGGTCGAGGGCCTTGTTCTAGGACAAGTGGATCATTCTACTATTTAGACTCACCCTCATTATCATCTTCCTCTATTTCAGTATCTCCTCCCTCTTCATCCCCTTCCTTTGAATTCTCCTTCTCTAAATTCTTTTCCTCTGAAGACTCTTTTTGCTCTTTTTCTTCCTTATCCTTTTACTCTGTATCTTCTATATCCATACCTTCTTTTTGTTTCTCATGTTCAATATTACCTTCAACAACACTTTCTATTCTATCCTTTCTTTCCTCAGGCTTATCTAATATTTCCATTGATTCTCCTATTGTTTCAACTTGTTCTTGCACTTTCTCAGACATGTTTGTTTGTTCTATTTATGAAGGTGAACCTGTGCTCTTTTCAAGTTCCTCTGTATCTTTCTCCTTTTCATTCTTACTCTCTGTATTCTTTTCTTCCTCTGTATTCTTTTCTTCTTCACTATTTTCATCATACATATTCAAAATACCTAACACATCAGCACCAAAAGAACTTATCTCTATTTCCTTCTCAGCCTGGGCTGATGTTCCCTTTACTATTTTTTTCTAGTGTGTCTTCCTTTTCAGATTCCTCTATCTGGTGTGCTACATCCTACACCTCTTTAATAATTTTAGGTGACACTAATATACCAAAAGGATCTATTGCCTCAAGTTTATCTTGTACATTTTCTCCTTCATTTTGTGAACCTTGTTCAATCTCCATATTTGTCTGAGTAGTCTTCTCTTCTTCTTCACCAAAGTATTCACTTGATTGCTCTTCATCCATACCAATTTCTTTTCTTGTCTCAGGATCTACCTCCCTAACCTCACTATCACTGTTGTCATCTTCAACATTAACAGTATCCCTTACTTGTTTGGCTTAATGCAATCTTAACTCTTGCAACTTTTCTTCAGCCAATTATCTTTTAATCTTTGCATATGTTTGTCTTTTTTCTTCTGATGTGGCCTGACTAGGTATGCCACTCAATTTGGCACCTACTTGCTGTGCACCTATAACATCACTTTGTTTTGATGTTTCTCCTTTTGATGTTTCCACTACTATTGCCTTCATGATTTTTTGTCCTATTGACCCTTTAACGGCTTGAGCTTGCTCTGTACTAGTGTTAAGGCCAGATGACTCTACTTCCATAAATGTGCCTGATGATACTGGCAATGTCACTCCTAAGGCATATGGATCCATTAGGGTGGCATTCTTCTCCTTTTCAATAATCTTTGCTTCTACAACCCTTCTCTTCTTTTCTTAGAAGCATTGGAGCTCATCTTGATGCTCCCTTACTCTTTTCTTAACTTTGTTTGGAAATGTGGGCTCAATTCCTTTAGCCCTGAGTTCTTCTATTTTGTCCTTTAACCATGTCTTGGAAAACAAAATGACCAGTTTGGATAATGTATCCAAAGATGTATTCCATGGTTGTGACCAATGAGGATCTCCAATAGGAACAAGCCTGACACTCTTATAGCTATGATGTAACAATTCATTATCATCTATAATTTCTGGAGACACATAGATTTCTCCCATAGTTTTCATTTGTTCTACTGTCAGCCTTTTGTTTTCTCTTTTCCTTACTTCTATGTCATCTTTGCAATCTGACCAGTAGTCCTCAATGTGCACTTGATGTTTAAATTTAGGATCAATGGTTCTTTGGATCCTATGGAAAGGATCAAACCATCTTGATAGTTCAAATTCTTCAAAGCCATAATATCTTAATTCCCTCTCAATATCTAGCCACTTCCTCACTGTAGCAAAAATATCTTCCAATTGCCCAAGGAAGTTTAAAATTTCTTATGTTCTACTTCTTCTTATACATTCTGAAAGCATTCAGATTTTGTCTTGAAAATTCTAGTACAATCAACTTATTTGATGGATATTTGGGTAGCATGAATGGCTTCCCCTCAAAACCCTCAGTTCTATTGTAGGTAAATTGTTGGAATTGTATATACCAAGAACTGTGCAATCCAATAGTGTTCTCTACATCCTCGGATAATCTTTTATCCTTTTCTCCCTTCAAAACTCTTTCCATGTATGTATATAATACATCATTAACTAAAGCATATTTCTTCAATGCATTATCCTCATGTAAATCTGGATAATGTTCATACACTAACTTCTGGTCTGAGCCATTCCCCATGGTCCCAACTCTGTCAATTCCAACTATGTATGGCTGAATCATTGATGCACATGAATATAACACATATGATGATAAGTAAAAAGGCATCATCTTTTGTTTTCTCAACATAGCATGTTTCCATATGTCCGTACTAATAGTCTTAGCCCAACGAATTTGTCCATCTTCCTTTTCTAGTTCCCTTATGAATTGAATGACAGGGAACATCCAGGGTTTACATTTTGTTGCATTTCTCAGACCTACTAGTTTACTCAACATTATTATCATCAGATGTATCTCTTATTTAAAGTTTATCCTACAAAGATTCCTTGGCACTCTTGTTATAGCCTTAGGTTTATTCTCTGCATTATACCAGCTGTAGAAGATTTTACTTTTGTATTCTCTTTCATTACTATTAAAATCTTCATTGTATTGGTCTATATCTATGTCTACCATTTTCTCTTGAATTTCCAGACCAAATGTCCTTGCTATCCCCTCTGTAGTCAAGTCTCCAATCACATGGTCTTCATGTATTATCTTTCTGGTATTTATATCATACTTGTATATGCACTCCAGAACTAAATCCTTGGCCTCCATGGCTAATGGAAAACCTGCAACCCTATATAATCCATTATCCCAAATGCATTTCATGTCTAGGGTGGCATCTATCACTGTGATCTTTTGAAGAGTATCTTTTGCATCATAACACCCCACACTTGTATCAGTGCTGACTTTGCTTGTGCCCAGTAAGGTTGGATACCCCCTGTGCATCGATGGTTCTTCCTTTTTTGTTTCCTTTCACGGCTTTCTTTCTTTCTTCACTTTTTCTTCACCCCATGGATCTACTTTCTTTTGTTTTTGGGCCATCCTATGAAATTTTACATATTTAACTGCTTGTTTTACTTCAATTTTCCTAGGGTTTTACCATGAATTTTTACATTTTAACATTTACCCTAACCCTTTTTGTCTTTTCCATTTTAAATTTCAGGTTATTTAACATAATCAACTCATTTCCTAATCAGATACAGTACCTTGTTGCTTTCTTGCATTTTAACAAAATTACTGGTAATCATTTTATATTTTCAATTAACTGAACTGTAACAACATTTCAAGAAACATACCTATATCTGTGATAGCTCAACTATAACAGCGTTGACCCAATTTACCATTTTCAAGCTTTTTCATTCTAAAATTTTGTCCCGTGATGAATTTTCTCTTCAATCTATGCAATAGTTCTCTTTCTCTGCAATTTTAGTTTTAACGATGCAATTCTAAAAGAAAAATAATCTTTTTATTTGCCCTAACATGTTAAAATTCATCCTTTCAATGTTAGTTCTACAATAAATGCTACATTCAATGTACATACGGCTTCGGCTTGCTATTTCAACTTTTAATTTTGAATATTATATCCGTTAGTTTTCCCTTTGCATACATATCATTTTTTGTATGTCTCCCTGTATATTACTTTTTGTATGTCCATTTGTATGTCATTAATATGCAAGCCTACATATGCAACGGTTTATAAAACAATGTTACCTTTCACCTTATGTTCAGCTTTGTATCTTTTATTTGTAGTCGCAATGTATATAAAATAGATGCAAATCATCATATAAATGCAACTCATACAAACCTTTTATCCTTTTATAATTCCTAATAGTGCACTTTACCTCTTTGTATATCAGGATTGTATGTGGTTAATATACAATCTTTCATACATACAAAGCATGAACCTTATTTCATCTCTTTTTGAAATCCGCGCTGAATCTTATCTTTCATTCCTTTATATCTTTACTTGTGTATTTGTTTGTATATCTGTTTGTATATTCAACATACAGCTGCGAGATACACTACTACGGGCCCCACTTTACTTACCCACTTGTATCCTCTTCAAAACATAAATGTGTCTACACTTAGATACAATCCCGTATACATGCAAACCCTTATACAACCATTTTAGACTTTTCACTTTTATTAATCGTATTGCATAATCCTTACAGATTCGTACATGTATACTCAGTGAATGCATACTTACTCAAAAAAGCTAAGATACAATGCATCGCTTACATCAGATTTAACTATCTTTTGGAATCTACACTTGTATGTATGTTAAAGATACAAAATTGAAACATACAAACATACAAACTGTGGGACGTACCTTTCTCACCTTAATGAACCATACTTTATATCTCCCTTGGGTCCGTGAATGTATATCACCTTGCATATTGTTTGCATTTAGATTGGACATATATACAAACCAACATACAATGCAAACTTGATAATTTATTCAGTCCACTTCTTAAACCTATCAGGTCCTACTTGCACACAAAGGATACAAACATTAAGCATATACATGCAAACTACCAAATTACAAAACCTAATTATACTCGACGTGAATTATACAATGACTTCACATACAAACGACTTTGTATATGTAATATAGAAAACCCTTTTATAATGCATTTTACCAAAAACACATATATCTCGCAGAATATTGGGAATTTTTTACTGGTTCAAAAAGCAACCTTTACTCATTTTTAACAAAGAATTCACCTCTATTATCTCTTGGTACATAATGCTAAATCTTTTCAATTTTTTACATGATTTGTAATACTAACCTCTTTTCCCTTTACCACCAAGCAAGACCACACACAAGAAAAAAGAAAATAGCCACAGCAGGGGTCCTCATTTTGCTAACAGGTAAAATGGGGCGTGTTGTAAGCATCACAACAAGGTTGAGCACTATCTTTTCCCAGATTATCAAAACATTCAAAATATGAACTTACTAGATTCAGAGAATTAATATTTGCCCTAGTTTCTATCACTGGATAATCTTCTTCCTTACCAAATTCACAGTCCTCGTCAACATCCTTCGCTTTCTTTCTATTAACCTCTTCTACCCTTGATGTCATTTTTCTGTCACAAAAGTTAATACAAACCACTCCTCTTTGTTGCACATCAACAATTGATTTCCTTTTCCAAGATGGGATTATATACCCATGATCTACTAATTTACCCTTTTCCTTTTGAACTTGCACATCTACATTCCCATTACCACTTGCACAATCAAAATGAACTTTTACCTTGTCATTGGTCTGCTGCCCCAATTTGTAAATATTCTTGGTTGCATGTCTTGCCAACTCCTTCTCTTCACAGGCTTTCTTCTTTTCTTGATCATCCCTCTCTCCACCTTTAGGTACTACTGCTACAAACTATCTTTTATTATCTATTGTTGCAATCTGGTTTCTTTTACTCTTATCTCCGGCTCCATTAACAAACTCTCTTCTTGCCCTTTCTTTCTTTTCCTCCAAAGGCTTGTCCTTATTCCTTCGCACACCTATATTCACAACTTCAAACAAAATATCAGAAAATAAATCAAGAGACCAAGATGTATCCTCTAGTGTCTCCTTCCTGGACACTTTCTTTTCTTCTTTTTTTGGTGCTCCTTGCTGCACCTCCTCTTTTATCTTTTTCTTACTTTTATTCAAGTCCTCTGTAATAAGAACTTTCTTCTTTTCTCCTTGTCTGCTTTCTATAGTCACAACCTTGTTAGGAAAATAAATCTTTTCCAAGATCTCCATTCTTCTCGAGATCTTTTCCAATCCCTCGTGATATTTCCCACTTTCCACTTCATCCTAATATCTTTCCCAAAATGGGATTATGATGGGTCTTTTCACACAAATGCCCATCCTCTCACTGCTGCAATTCCACAATCACTATACCAATCTTCAAGTGCAAACTGCCTCTCCTTCGACGATCTATTCTATGAGGCCCATTATTGTTTTCCTTCCTTATTTTGATCATTATGCATTTTAGTTGATGACATTATCAAACTTTTTAGAGACTATGTTTCATTATACATACTTGATTATATCTCCTAATTTTGATAGGACATTGATTAGACATATGTGATTTGATTTGAACATATTTGATGCTATTTTGTGATTCGATATATGAGATATATATTGATGATGTTTTGTGATGTGATTCTAGTTATTTATGTGATGATGATTAATTGACATGTGATAGAAAAAATGCAATTTAATTCAGATTTATGTTATAGTTGATTATTGTTGTATTCGATGGATTGCATTTAATTCTAGTTGCTTCGGCTATGATTATCATGATATGATTGACACTTGATCGAGATGTGCAGGTTTTACATTCCCTAGCCACGGGAAATTAGAGGTAGAATTCACACCAATGTTATCCCCTGTGAAACTGATCCATTCCCAAGAGGGATAAGGATCACGTTTGAAATTTGAGTGTTGATTTAAGTATTTGATTTAATTTTATCATTTTGGCCTAGTACCCTTGGTTAATTTATTAATATTAAGTGTTGTATAATTTTATTTGACTTACACCACTTGGTATTTGTTTTAATTTTTGAGGCCATTTAAAGTGGATTTATGACCCCCTTGGTGAACCTTAGTGTCCCAAACGTTACCCTAGGTGGTTACCCATGGGTCTAGGGTCAAGTTTGCCTAACTAACCCTTGGATTAACTCACTTTTGGTCACTCTAAACTATGGTTTAGTCAATGTGACAAAATTTGAAATTAGGGAAGGTGGGAGATGAGTCATGCTTTGGGAAAGACTCATCTCCCTTCCCAAAGTTTGGGAATCCTTTCCCAAGGAGGACTTGGGAGGTCTCCAAGACTCCCAAGTGTGTGGGATCTTCCTCCAAGACTCTCACATACGTTTGAGAGCATCTTGGAGGGAGATGGCTCTTTGAAAGAATAAGAGGATGCCATATGGCATCCCTTATCCTCTTGGAGGTTTGAGTGGAAATGCCACCTCACCACTTGTCCTCTCACACATGTGTGAGAGCACAAGTAGATAAGGTGAGGATTGAGAGGGAATTGGAGGATGACACTTGTCACCCTCACACTTCCTCTCCCTTGCAAGTGGCATTGGAGGAGGAAGGAGAAGGTGACAAGTGTCACCTTCTCATTCCTCAAGGCCAAATTGATGGCCTATAATATCTCCTCTTGTTGAGGAGTGTGAGGTTCTTGCATTTTGGAGTTTCTTTCTATCTTGGAGGAATTTGGGAAAGTTGGAGGAATTCTTGGAGATTGGAAGGTTTAGGAAAGCTTGGAGCTCTTCACCAAATGTGCCTCCATTATAGGGCTTTGAAGGTAAGCCTCTTAAGCTATGTTTATTCACCCTTGCTTATATATATTGTGATGTGTTTGTGTTTTTTGTTGGTTGTTATTTCTTTAATTTTGTGTGGGATGGGAGTATGGTAAGTACCTCCATTTAGAGGTAATGCTCAACTTGTTTGGGTAGGGGAAAGGAACCTCCTTGAGGTCACTCCCATATTGTGCTATTTATGCCTTGAGGGCTTTTACTTGTTGAGGAGATTACTTGAATGGCAAGAGTACCATGGAGGTTATTTTGTGATTTTGTGGAGAGTGGTGTTTTTTGGAGATTTTTGGCTTGAGGCCATGAGATTGGTATTTTTATCATTTGGGTGACTTTTGAAGTAGAGGGGTCCATTCCCTACCCTCATCAAACTCATTTTCATGAGTTTAGTTATGTGTTAAACCTTGGGGCTATTTTTGTGTTGTTGTTGTTGATTCTTGTTGTGGAATGTTTACACCTGTGTGAATCCCTACCTCCCTAGCTCGGGGGTGACCCACTTACGGGTCTATGGTAGGGAGGAGGGCATTTCGATGTCGCTAAGTTGTTCCTTTTATTTTGTTTTATTTGTAGGTGTTTAAATGAAGAATGGAGTGGAGAGGAGTGCATTTTTTGTGTTCATATAGTTTCTTTGTGTTGGTTGTTTGAGCCATGGCCATTATGGCCTTATTGTATTTATTTTGGAAAGTTTATGCCCTTGGAGTTGGCTATAAAAAAATATTGCAATGTAAACATTATTTTATTTTATTGGAAGATTGTTATTTCCTTTATTGTGGAGTCAGTTTTGTGTGGAGAAAAGTATGAGTTGATTTATTTTCTACCATCATTCTTTTCATAAAGATTATATTTACGAATGAGTGCTGCTAAATAAAGTTTATTGTATTCCAAGAAAGAAAGAGAAAATGTATTTACATTTTTGTCATTATTCTCTTCAAGTAAGGAATACATCTTAGATGTAGAATAATTTTTATTGCATACAAAAAGAAAAGGAAAGTTTAAATCAATTTTTTGTTGTTGTATTAAATGATTAGAAGATATTTTGTTGCTATTGAAAGTTGAATGCAATGCATTTCTACCTTACATAATGTTTCAAAAAAAAAATTTATATATAGCTATCTGTTTAAATGTTATGTTCCCTTTCAAAAAAAAAATGAAAGGGGAAGCCATTGTTTTAGTTATTTTATAAACTGAAAGTTATTTTTTCTGCTATCTAGGCCAGTGTTATGTGTAGCTGATCATTGAGTATATATTTAAATGTACATTTATATATATATGAAATATATATATATATATATATATATACATTTCATCTTATTTTCCTATAAACTAGTTGATGTCAATTTTATGTGTATCTACAGCAAGGTATAATAACCAGAGACTTGAATGTGTGGGTGGATGGGTGGGAGCCTTGCCACCTCAGCATGAGGGGGCAAGGCCGAGCCAGGGGATTAGGCAATTATGAGTTGGAAAGGTGAGTGGTGGCACGAGCCGATTAGACTCCTACATTCATTCCTTGTAGTGTCCTCGAGAGCCGGATGCTGGCATTCATTTCATAGAAGGGTTTCGAGAAGTTTCTGGCAGCATGTTTTTAGGGCTGGCAATAGTTTTTTCACAGCATACTCCCCTTGGTTTCAGAGTGATGCCTTCATACTTCATCGCAATTTTCTCTGTGGATGCTATTAGGTGTGGCGGAATGGACACGCCAGTTGGTTTAACCAGTTGCAAATGGTAGATGGCCTTCCTTGGAGCCATCACTGATCTTCAGCTACAGAAAATGTTGTGCAGGTCCGATGCACTGATGGTTGGGGAAGTGAAGATGGTGTTGGGCAGGGTGTTCTTGGAGAATGGAGAATTATACTAGGTTGATACAGATATTTCTTCCCAAGTTTTGGCGATGCTGCTCGAGTTGGGAACAAACAAACAAGTGGCGAAATCCATTATGCAGGGTGTCTTCAATGCGGAGCATCTAGGGGATCTAGAGGCTTTACTATAAATGGCCAGGCCTAGGGTTGGCATCCTGCATCCGAAGGATTGGTATTTGTTTGAAGACCCTGGCACTGTTATCAAGATTTATCCCTTCATACTGGATGTCTGAGGCTTTGATCTGCTATTGCTGAAAGATCAAGCGACATTGGCAGTAACCTACTTCAAAAAGGCTCTAGGTCTAGAGGTGGTTGATGGTCTCGGATGGGTGGAAGACTTCCGTAGGCTCCTTACATCTGTAAATATCTAGTTCTGTCTACTTCTAATGCTCCATTTTGTTCAGCTGGAGCTTCGAATTATTAGTATAGGTTTTAGTAAGTTTCCTCTGTCGCTTAGTAATATGACCCTGTGTGGTCTAGTTCCTGGTTTCTCAATTCTTATAGGCAGACTGTTAGTCTTAGACTAGCCATGGGAAGGCTAATGTTTTGTATTCTCCTTTGACATCTTTTAATATAATACTGTTATTATGCATAAAAAAAAATAACTAAAGACTTGAAAATTTGTTGTAGTCATTATATATATATACACTTATATATTTATATATATACATATATATATATATATATAAATATATGAGTACATATAAAAATATATATATTCATGAAAATACAGTGTGTATACATCTGTGTAAATATCTATATATAAATATTTATATTTACATTTTGAGATATACATTATGGAGATAAATACATATTTTATATGTATTGATTAGACCTGAATTATACATGGCAGAAAGAATAAACAGATAAACATCGGTGGACTATATATTTTGTAATGAAAGACTTTAAACAAAAAAAAAAAGAAATGAGGCTGTGGGAAGCGATGCCACCCACAGCAGTAAGTTTTTCTTTGAGGGTGTGGGGAGGAGGCTCTGACTCCACCCACACCCCCAAACCCCTAACTCCCGCAGCTCCCACGCAACACTCCTCCAGGCTCCACCCCCCTCCACTCATGGTTTACTCTCCGCCAGACCCCCACTCCATAGACCTCCCTCTCCGCTTCCCACACCAAACCTCCCCACCGGTCCTTATACTTCAAACCGTAGTTGGCTTCCCTGCGGCACTTCTCTCCCATGCTCCCCACATCCCCAAACATATCTCCGCCCACGCTGTTGTTAGACTCTGACCCACCTCCGCGGCCTGCCTCACATACACCCCGTCTCTCTCTCTCTTGTGACGATCTGCCCTTAATCCCCAGCGGCAGCGCCATGGAAGTCACTTCAACTCTGTGGTATGTAATAAGATTTTAGAACATACAGATATTTTTAGATCTATATATATATCACTCAGAATAAAAAAAATATACTCATTGATCTATGACAGCAATCTTGAACCAGCCGTATGCTTACCTCCATGAGTTTCATCAATGGCTGCCTCTCAAAACCCTAACCTACAACACATAAGGCAAAACAAACAAAGGAAACAAGAAAGGAGAAGTAAATGAAATTAGGGCAACATAGAGAATAGAAAACAATAAAATGCAATTAGGGCTTTTCTATTTTAATAAACCAATTTTCAAAGAGGGAGTTAGGGCAAGAAATTTTGTGAGTGTTTATTTTACTTATTTTTAAATCCTCCATTTTTCTTTACTTTTATCTCATTTTTGTATTTCTTTTAATTTGCCTAGATTAAATGGGATTTTGGCATTTTTGAATTATTGCATTGTGATTTAGATTTTAAGGGAGGGGTTTGGAATCCTTGTTTTAAGTTGGGAAGAGTTCTTCATTTGAATTTAAATTATTTCTGTTGGGAGGTTGATTTTTAATTTTCCCCTAGTGGGATTTTACCGTTTTAACTTTTATTTGTTTTATTTTATTATTTTACGAGGAGTATTTTAACCTCCTTCCTCCTCATTATTCCGAGTTCATTAATAAATGTAATTACCGAAATTATATTTATTAATGGACTCAACTTTGAACTCCAATTTGACATTTATTATTATATTATTATATTTTTTTAAAAAACATTTATTCCTTCTGCAAGGTCGATTATATGACCTTGGCAGGACATGTTTTTTATTATTTTAAATTGTTTAGAAATTATTCTTAAGTTTTGATTTTGGTTATTAAATTTTATTTTATTCCCTATTGGTGTTCTTTTTTTTAATTTTAATTTGTGTTTATCAAAAGCGCATTATGTTGTCAAATTTTCCTAGATTTTTAGGGTTTAATTTTTGTGTTATTTTATTAGCTTTTATTCCATCTTTCCACTTCAATCATGTGCCATCATGTCATATTACTTAATCACTTTTTGATCTGAGTTAAGTTAGGGTTCAATGCTGGTGGAATCATCTTCACCTAGGAAACTGAGGGTTCAGATTTAAGATCAGTCTAACCCTCAAACGCGACACACTTCATGTCGCACACCCCCTAGACGACTATCATCATGCAGTTATGTTTGGCACGTTTACACCTTATGCGTATTGCCACCGAGCATGCAGACATGTGTGAGGGGGTTCTTAGGGATAGGTAGAAAAGTTTCTCATAGTTCATTTCATGACCACATGGCAAATGTGGACATGACATGCGTGTGTTGTGTCGTGACCGCATGGGAAATGCGGGCATGACATTTGGTATCAAAGCCAAGTTTAAACACTGGGCTTGTTTTGGGCACATTATTATTTCCGCAACTTTCATTAATTTGTGGTTACTTCATTTTTGTAGGATGTGTCCCCGACGAGTTCAACGAGCGCAGTCCCACTGCACTCCACCTGCTGAGGTGCACACTGACTCTTCAGTTGAGGGACCAGATCAGCCAGTCCTACAGCCACTGCTAGACCTACTAGTACCACAGGTACCACTGGCCCTACCAGATATTGGGTCATAGATATTACAGGGCTTACAGGCAGTTTTAGATAGGCTTCCATCGGTTGTAGCCGAGCCATGCGTAGAGCCACGTGTTGAGCCACGCGTAGAGCCACATGTCGAGCCCCGTGAGGATCCATGAGAGGAGCCACGTGTGGTGCCACAAGCTGAGTCCCGTGTTGAGCCATGTGTGGAGCCCCGCGTTGAGCTGCGAGGGGCACCACATGTGGAGCCTTATGTTGAGTGCCAGAGACAATGGCAGAGGAGGTTGGTTCAGTCGACAGGGCCCGTAGTAGGAGTCCTTCACACCATGCTTGGTGTGAGGAGGCAGTATGAGTAGAGCACATTGTTCACAGACCTTATGATGATTACACAGATGAGCCTATCAAGAGGCACAAAGAGAGAGGGGATTCCATTAGGGATATATTGAGGCTGAACCCTCCTACATTGATCAAGACCACAGAGGGAGTTGAGGCAGAGACCTAGCTCATCAGCTTAGACAGATGCTTCGTGTTGCGTCCTTATGAGGGCAACACAAAGGCTCGTGTAGTAGTACACTTGTTACAAAATGCAACAGCTACCTGGTGGCGCACTAAGGAGTGCAAGTGTCACCTTTCATTAGACACTCTCACATGGGAGACCTTCATTGGGTGCTTCAATGTATGATACTTATTAGATCATTATAGGCAGCGTCGCATAGATGAGTTCCATGACCTTCAGCAGAGAGGACTTACAGTGGCACAGTATAAGGGTAGATTTACTGAGTTATCCTGTTATGCAGAGTATCTCCATGACAAGAAATTCCTTGTGCATAAGTTTATCAAAGGATTGAACCATGGTATAGTAGGGCCTATTCATATGGCAGACCCCCAGACTTTGAATGATGCTGCCGAGAAGGCATATATCGCTGAGGAGATTCAGGGATGAGGGTAGAGTTCATGCCCTCAATTTCAGGATCATGGACAACAGCAGCATCAGCAGAGTTTTCGTAGACCATCACAGCCACCTCATAGAGGAGGGTTTAGTTTCGCACCCTTACCTCCTAGGCCCCCACAGCAGCAGCAGAGAGCTATGACACAGGTGAGGGCACATATGAGACATAATAGAGGTTGGCAGCAGCAGGGCCCACGCAGAGATCAGAGGCAACAGGGACCACCTGCAGGACTCGCGAGGTCGCAGCAGTCTTATAGGAGCTCACAGGGGTCTACTGGTAGATTAGGACAGCAACAGTCGAGTAGGACTCAGACTGGATAGGTGCAGGCTAGGGACCCTTGTTATGTTTGTGGTGGAGCTGGACACCTAGCCAGAGAGTGTCCATAGGGTTTTATAGCAAGGGGACAGCCTCATGCAGGAGGATCTGAGCAGACTGTTGGTGATGTGGGTAGATCCCACCGTATGTTCGCAGCGATTGATAAGCGCCAGACTAATTTTCAAGCGTCAGTGATTGAGACATTAGGTATGATTGGGGGTAACCCCATTTCTATTCTCTTTGATTCTGGTGCTATTGACTCTTTCATATCTCCATCGTTAGTGGGACGTTGTAGGCTGGTGGCCTCTAGGCAGGGTGATAGGTGGGTGGTTGAGTTGGCCTCAGGGGCCAAGATGACAATAGATGTCTTAGTCCATGACTGTGAGAAGTCTTTGGGACCCTTTACCATAGTATGTGACCTTAGAGTCATGACATTAGGATCCTATGATGTGGTGTTGGGTATAGATTGGCTTGTGGCTCATCGAGCCACGCTAGATTGTCTCCGAAAGGCGATCAGCTGTTTAGACGACCATGATACATCAGTTGAGATATTAGGCATGCAGAAGCCCACAACAGTGCATATGATATCCGCTCAGTAGCTTAAGCAATGCATGCCGAAGGGATGCCAGATGTTAGCCATCATAGTGAGCGATAGATCAGATGACGAGCCTGAGGCATCCTTGGATGATCATCCCATCCATAAACAATTTGCTGATGTGTTTCTAGTAGAGTTACCAGGGATGCCACCCCGATGTGAGGTAGACTTTCACATAGACTTAGTGCCGGGTGCCGAGCTAGTGTCTCGTGCACCCTACAGGATGACCACACATGAGCTCATAGAGCTCAAGTTACAGTTGGAGGACTTGCTTGAGAAGGGGCACATCCGATCGAGTGTTTCACCTTGGGGCACTCTTGTCATCTTTGTGAAGAAGAAGGATGGGTCTCTTCGATTGTGCATGGACTACAGGCAGTTGAATAAGGTGATGGTGAAGAACCGTTATCCTCTACCCAGGATTGATGATCTTTTTGATCAGATGCAGGGAGCTAGAGTGTTCTCTAAGATAGACCTGAAGTTCAGTTATCATCAGCTACATATCATAGAGGTGGACATCTATAAGACCGCCTTCTAGACTCGATATGGCCACTATGAGTTCATAGTGGTTCCCTTTGGCTTGACGAACGCCGCTGCAGTGTTCATGAGTCTCATGAACGGGGTGTTCTGTACCTATTTAGATTGGTTTGTGATCATTTTCCTTGATGACATTTTGATATACTCACGGACCGAGGAGGAGCATGAGGAGCACCTTCGTCAGGTTCTACAGTGTTTGAGAGAGCAAAATCTTTATGGGAACTTGGTAAAGTGTGTATTTTTTAGTACAGAGGTTCAGTATCTGGGGCATGTCCTATCTGGTGATGGAATCTTTGTAGATCCATCGAAGATCAGGGCTATCAGGGATTGGCCAGCACCCACTAGTGTGATAGAGGTCAAGAGTTTTATGGGGATAGCTAGTTATTACCGTCATTTTGAGGGTTTTTCTTAGATAGCACACCCCATCACTTCCCTTCAGTGGAAAGGGAAGAGCTTTCTATGGACTAAGTAGTGCGAGAGGGCCTTCGAGGTCCTCAAGGAGAGTCTTACTAGTGCTCCCATTTTAGCGGTTCCTAATCCTGCAGTAGATTTTATGGTTTGCACGGATGCATCACTTGAGGGTTTGGGAGCTGTACTTATGCAAAGTGGTAGAGTGATTGCCTATGAGTCACGAAAGCTCAAGACCCATGAGATGAACAACCCCACGCATGACTTGGAGCTAGCGACAATGGTTCATGCTCTAGTTCATTGGAGACATTTCTTATTGGGTCGTCGTTTTGAGCTACATTTAGGTCATCACAGCCTTCAGTATATCTTTACATAGCTGAATCTGAATGCCCGTCAGTAGCGTTGGATGGAGTTCCTTTGCGAGTATGACTTTGATGTCCACTACATCAAAGGGAAGGAGAATGTGGTTGCTGACGCATTGAGTTGGAGGGGCCACGAGCTCTTGACCTTGACTCTGAGTGTGGACTTGAGACGTCGCATTATTCAGCATCTGCCAGAGCATGAGTGGTTTCTTGAGGTACAACAGGAGATTAGTTCACAGAGGGCCCTTGTGGGCAAGTTTGCAGGATATTCACTTGAGGCAGATGGGTTACTTCATCATTGACAGTGCATCTATGTACCCGGCATAGGTGACCTATGTATTGTAGTGTTATTAGAGGCTCACAGAGCACCATATGCGGCACATCTGGGGTTGAAGAAGATGCATGCTAACCTACGACATCTTTACCATTGGGCGGGTATGAGATGAGATATAGCAGAGTTTGTTGCTCGATGCCTTGAGTGCTAGAGGGTCAAGGCCAAGCATCAGTATCCAGCGGACCTTCTCTACCCACATGACATACCTGAGTGGAAATGGGACACCATTTCCATGGACTTTATTGTTGGTCTTCCTATGTCTTCATGTTGCCATGATGCCATCATGGTGACAGTCAACAAGTTGACCAAGGTGGCGCATTTCTCACCTGTACGCATGACGTACAATGCGCTAGCAGTGGCAAGGGTATTCTCAGATGATATTGTGAGATTACATGGAGTACTTCACCATATCATTTTTGATAGAGATCTAGTTTTCACTTCAGCATTTTGGAGAGCCTTGCAACAGGCGTTGGGCACACAGCTCAACTTTAACTCCTCTTATCATCCTGAGACAGATGGACAGACAAAGCAGGTGAATCAGGTATTGGAGGACATGCTTCAGATGTATGTTATGGACCATCAATCTAGATGGGAGGAGTATCTATATCTGGTTGAGTTTGCCTACAATAATGAGCATCACAGCTCGTTGGGTATGCCTCCCTTTCAAGTTTTATACAACAAACCATGCAAGACACCATTGAGTTGGGATCAGATAGAGGACAAAGTTGCCATTAGTCTAGGGCTAGTTTAGGATATGGAGCAGCAGGTCACACTAATTAGGCAGAGGTTACAAGAGGCACAAGATAGACAGAAGAAGTATGTCGATGCTAAGAGGACTGATCAGAGCTTCTCAGTGGGTGACAGGGTATATCTTAGAGTGCAGCCACACAAGAGTCCTATCCATTATGGAAAGGGCTCTAAGATCGCACCACGGTTTGTAGGACCCTTTGAGATTTTGGAACGGATAGGACCAGTTGCCTATCATCTAGCGTTGCCACCTAGCCTATCACGTATCCACGATGTCTTTCATATTTCTATTTTAAGGTGATATATATCTGATTTATCTCACATACTGGACTGGAGTGCTCTGCAGGTAGAGGCAGATGGGCAATTAGCTTTGGAGCCAATTCGCATATTGGCTCGTCAGACGCTGGGTCTTCGAGGTTGAGAGTTAGACTAGGTTAGGGTCCAGTGGGATCGTTATGATGAGGTCACAGCAACTTGGGAGGATGTAGCTAGTTTGAGGGCACTCTATCCTCACCTTTTTTATGACTTCTAGGAGGAAATTTAGTCTTAGGGGGGAGGATGTGAGGCTGATTATTTTTTTCCTTCCTTATTTTGATCATTATGCATTTTAGTTGATGACATTATAAGACTTTTTAGAGACTATGTTTCATTATGCAGACTTGATTATATCTCCTGATTTTGATAGAACATTGATTAGACATATGTGATTCGATTTGATCATATTTGATGCTATTTTGTGATTTGACATATGAGATATATATTGATGATGTTTTGTGATGCAATTCTAGTTATTTATGTGATGATGATTAATTGACATGTGATAGAAAAAATGTAGTTTAATTCAGATTTATGTTATAGTTGATTATTGTTGTATTCGATGGCTTACATTTAATTCCAGTTGCTTCGGTTATGATTATCATGATATGATTGATGCTTGATTGAGATGTGCAGGTTTTACATTCCCTAGCCACGGGAAATTGGAGGTAGAATTCACACCAATTTTATCCCTTGTGAAACCGATCCATTCCCAAGAGGGATAAGGATCATGTTCAAAATTTGAGTGTTGATTTAAGTATTTGATTTAATTTTATCATTTTGGCCTAGTACTCTTTGTTAATTTATTAATATTAAGTGTGGTATAATTTTATTTGACTTACACCACTTGGTATTTGTTTTAATTTTTGAGGCCATTTAAAGTAGATTTATGACCCCCTTGGTGAACCTTAGTGTCCCAAAAGTTACCCTAGGTGGTTACCCATGGGTCTAGGGTCAAGTTTGACTAACTAACCCTTGGATAAACTCACTTTTGGTCACTCTAAACTATGGTTTAGTCAAAGTGACGAAATTTGAAATTAGGGAAGGTGGGAGATGAGTCATGCTTTGGGAAAGACTCATCTCCCTTCCCAAAGTTTGGGAATCCTTTCCCAAGGAGGACTTGGGAGGTCTCCAAAACTCCCAAGTGTGTGGGATCTTCCTCCAAGACTCTCACACACGTGTGAGAGCATCTTGGAGGGAGATGGCTCTTTGAGAGAATAAGAGGATGCCATATGGCATCCCTTATCCTCTTGGAGGTTTGAGTGGAAATACCACCTCACCACTTGTCCTCTCACACGTGTGAGAGCACAAGTGGATAAGGTGAGGATTGAGAGGGAATTGGAGGATGACACTTGTCACCCTCACACTTCCTCTCCCTTGCAAGTGGCATTGGAGGAGGAAGGAGAAGGTGACAAGTGCCACCTTCTCATTCCTCAAGGCCAAATTGATGGCCTATAATATCTCCTCTTGTTGAGGAGTGTGGGGTTCTTGCATTTTGGAGTTTCTTTCTATTTTGGAGGAATTTGGGAAAGTTGGAGGAACTCTTGGAGATTGGAAGGTTTGGGAAAGCTTGGAGCTCTTCACCAAACGTGTTTCCATTATAGGGCTTTAAAGGTAAGCCTCTTAAGCTATGTTTATTCACCCTTGCTTATATATATTGCGATGTGTTTGCGTTTTTTGTTGGTTGTTATTTCTTTAATTTTGTGTGGGATGGGAGTATGGTAAGAGCACTTCCATTTGGAGGTAATGCTCAACTTGTTTGGGTAGGGGAAAGGAATCTCCTTGAGGTCACTCCCATATTGTGCTATTTATGCCTTGAGGGCTTTTACTTGTTGAGGAGATTACTTGAATGGCAAGAGTGCCATGGAGGTTATTTTGTGATTTTGTGGAGAGTGGTGTTTTTTGGAGATTTTTGGCTTGAGGCCATGAGATTGGTATTTTTATCATTTGGGTGACTTTTGAAGTAGAGGGGTCCATTCCCTACCCTCATCAAACTCATTTTCATGAGTTTAGTTATGTGTTAAACCTTGGGGTTGTTTTTGTGTTGTTGTTGTTGATTCTTGTTGTGGAATGTTTACACCTGTGTGAATCCCTACCTCCCTAGCTCAGGGTTGACCCACTTGCATCTCTACGGTAGGGAGGAGCGCATTTCAATGTGGCTGGGTTGTTCCTTTTATTGTGTTTTATTTGCAGGTGTTTAAATGAAAAATGGAGTGGAGAGAAGTGCATTTTTTGTGTTCATATAGTTTCTTTGTGTTGGCTGTTTGAGCCATGGCCATTATGGCCTTATTGTATTTATTTTGGCAAGTTTATGCCCTTGGAGTTGGCTGTAAAAAAATATTGCAATGTAAACATTATTTTATTTTATTGGAAGATTGTTATTTCCTTTATTGTGGAGTCAGTTTTGTGTGGAGAAAAGTATGAGCTGATTTATTTTCTACCATCATTCTTTTCATAAAGATTATATATACGAATGAGTGCTACTAAATAAAGTTTATTGTATTCCAAGAAAGAAAGACAAAATGTATTTACATTTCTGTCATTATTCTCTTCAAGTAAGGAATACATCTTAGTTGTAGAATAATTTTTATTGCATACAAAAAGAAAAGGAAAGTTTAAATCAGTTTTATATTGTTGTATTAGAAGATTAGAAGATTTTTTGTTGCTGTTGAAAGTTGAATGCAATGCATTTCTACCTTACATAATGTTTCAAAAAAAAAAATTATATATAGTTATCTATGTAAATGTTATGTTCCCTTTCAAAAAAAAATGAAAGGGGAAGCCATTGTTTTAGTTATTTTATAAACTGAAAGTTATTTTTTCTGCTATCTAGGCCAATGTTATGTGTAGCTGATCATTGAGTATATATTTAAATGTACATATATATATATGAAATAAATATATATATATACATTTCATCTTATTTACCTGTAAACTAGTTGCTGTCAAGGTATAATAACCAGAGACTTGAAAATTTGTTGTAGTCATTATATATATATATATACACCTATATATTTATATATATACATACACATATATATATATATATATATATATATATAAATATACGAGTGCATATAAAAATATATATATTCATGAAAATACAGTGTGTATACATCTATGTATATATATATATAGATATATATTTACATTTTGAGATATACATTATGGAGAGAAATACATATTTTATATATATTTATTAGACCTAAATTATACACGACAAAAAGAATAAACAGATAAACAGCGGCGAACTGTATATTTTGTAATGAAAGACTTTAAACAAAAAAAAAGAGGCTGTGGGCAGTGGCGCCACCCACAGCAGTAAGTTTTTCTTTGAAGGTGTGGGGAGGAGGTAGAGCCTCCTCCCCACACCCCCAAACCCCTAAATCCTGTAGCTCCCATGCAACACTCCACCAGGCTACGCCCCCCTCTGCTCATAGTTTACTCTCCGCCAGACCCCAACTCCACGGACCTCCCTCTCCGCTTCCCACACCAAACCCCCCCACCAGTCCTTATACTTCAAACCGCAACTAGCTTCCCTATGGCACTTCTCTCCCATGCTCCCCATGCCCCCAAACCTATCTACACCCACGCTGTCGTTAGACTCCGACCCACCTCCGCGGCCCGCATCACATACACCCATCTCTCTCTCTTGTGACAATCTGCCCTTAATCCCCAGCGGCGGCGCCATGGAAGTCACTTCGACTCTATGGTATGTAATAAGATTTTAGAACATACAGATATTTTCAGATCTATATATATATCACTCAAAATAAAAAAAATATACTCATTGATCTATGACAGCAATCTTGAACCAGTCGTATGCTTACCTCCGTGAGTTTCATCAATGGTTGCCTCTCAAAACCCTAACCTACAACACATAAGACAAAACAAAGAAAGGAAACAAGAAAGGAGAAGTAAATGAAATTAAGGCAACATAGAGAATAGAAAACAATAAAATGCAATTAGGGCTTTTCTATTTTAATAAACCAATTTTCAAAGAGGGAGTTAGGGCAAGAAGTTTTGTGAGTGTTTATTTTACTTCTCATTTTTAAATCCTCCATTTTTCTTTACTTTTATCTCATTTTGTATTTCTTTTAATTTTCCTAGATTAAATGGGATTTTGGCATTTTTGAATTATTGCCTTGTGATTTAGATATTAAGGGAGGGGTTTGGAATCCTTGTTTTAAGTTGGGAAGAGTTCTTCCTTTGAATTTAAATTATTTCCGTTGGGAGGTTGATTTTTAATTTTCCCCTAGTGGGATTTTACTGTTTTAACTTTTATCTATTTTATTTTATTTTATTATTTTACGAGGAGTATTTTAACCTCCTTCCTCCTTATTATTCTGAGTTCGTTAATAAATGTAATTACCAAAATTATATTTATTAATGGACTCAACTTTGAACTCCAATTTGACGTTTATTATTATTTTATTATATTATTTTTTAAAAAAAATTATTCCTTCTGTAAGGTCGATTATATGACCTTGGCAGGACATGTTTTTTATTATTTTAAATTGTTTAGAAATTATTCTTAAGTTTTGATTTTGGTTATTAAATTTTATTTTATTCCCTATTGGTGTTCTTTTTTTTAAATTTAATTTGTGTTTATTGAAAACACGTTATGCTGTCAAATTTTCCTAGATTTCTAGGGTTTAATTTTTGTGTTATTTTATTATCTTTTATTCCATCTTTCCACTTCAATCATGAGCTATCATGCCATATTACTTAATCACTTTTCGACCTGAGTTAAGTTAGGGTTCGATGTTGGCAGAATCATCTTCACCTAGGAAACTTAGGGTTCAGATTTAAGATCAGTCTAACCCGAAAATACGACACACTTCGTGTCACATACCCCCTAGACATCTATCATCACGTAGTTATGTTTGGCGCATTTACGCCTTATGCATATTGCCACCGAGCAAGCAAACACATGCGAGGGGGTTCCTAGGGATAGGTAGAAAAGTTTTTCGTAGTTCATGTCATGACCACATGTAAAATGTGGACATGACACGTGTGTGTTGTGTCGTGACCGCATGGGAAATGCGGGCATGACATTTTCACACACAACAACACAACTCTACACCTCACCTAGGGCTTCTCTCTTTCTTCTCTACTCAATCTTTTGGTGTTTTCTCTTTCTGTTATTGTGTTAATTAGCAATTCTCATATACTGTCCTTCTACAATTCTTCTAGGGTTTACTCGAGACACAACCACCTAACACTTTTCCATACCCACTGGTCCTAGTACAGGTTGCCTCATTGTCAGCGCTCTACCCATGCACTCAGAACCACCATGCTCTGATACCATTTGATGGCAAAGATTATGGATAGAGTCCCAAAAACCCGTTATCAGAAATAACTCAGAGAGAATTTAGAATGAATGACAACAAACACAACACAATTCCATCCAATTATAGGAGGGAATAAGATTAAAAACATAAATTTTAACCAACAATGACACATGACAAGAGGGATATACTTCATTCATTTGTATTTCTATTTAAATCAAGATTACATAATATATTGGCCCATATATTCGTCCTCACATTTCAGAATTTCAAAAGAAATGATCAAACCTATCTAGCTTTTGTCAAATGACTCTGTATGAACCATTGCTTTCTCCTCTAACTAACCATGGCCTCCTCTTCATCTTAACTTCTTCTCCTATTTATTTCAACCTTCGATCATTCTCATTTCAGCACAAAATATATCTCTCACATAGATGAAAACCGGTCCTCTACTTTACTTAACACTCGACCTTCAGAGCTTTCCGGGATGCTTCCTCGGTGAGAGATTGATTTTCGCATTGACTTGGTACTAGGAGCACAACCTACTTCTAAAGCTCCTTATAGAATGATGACTAAAGAGCTTTAAGAGCTTAAGTTGCAGTTGGAGGAACTTTTGGAGAAGGGTCATATTCACCCTAGTGTTTCTCCTTGAGGTGCACCTATTATCTTAGTGAAGAAGAAGGATGGGTCTCCTCATCTTTGCATTGACTATAAGTAGTTGAACAAGGTCATGGTGAAGAATCACTACCTATTTTTGAGGATTGATGATTTGTTCGATCAGATTCAGGGAGCAAAGGTTTTCTCAAAGATTGATCTAAAGTCAAGATACCATCAGCTAGGGATAGAAAATGTAGATATTCATAAAACAACATTTCACACTCCCTATGGTCACTATGAATTCATTGTAGTTCATTTTGGGTTGACCAATGCCCCATCAGTATTCATGAGCACGATGAATGGATTTTTCCACACTTTTTTGGACCAGTTTGTGGTCATCTTCCCGGATGACATTTTGATCTACTCCCTACGAAAGAAGAGCATAAGGAGCATTTGCGATTGGTATTGTAGTGCTTGAGAGACAACCACTTGTATGCTAATCTTTCCAAATATGATTTTTTCCAAATAGAGATCTAGTATTTGGGACATATTATTTTAGGAGACAGGATTGTAGTGGATCCTTCTAAAATTTAGACTATTTTGGGATGGCCTACTCTGAATAATGTTGCTAAGGTTAGAAGTTTTATGTGGCTAGCTAGTTACTACCAAAGATTCATGGAAGGATTTTCTAGGATTGCACATCCAATTAATTATCTTCAAAAGTAGAGTAAGAAATTTATGTGGACAAAATAGTGTGAGAGAGCATTCTAGATTTTGAAGGAGAAACTTACCAATGCTCCTATCTTGGCAATTTTATATCCTACAGGCGACTTTGTTGTTTGTACAAATGCTTTGATTTAGGGTCTTGGTGCAATTCTCGTGTTGGAAGGATGTGTGATTGTTTTCGAGTCTCTCAAGTTGAAGGTCCATGAACTCAACTATCTAACTAATGATTTAGAGCTTGCATCTATTGTGCATGTTTTGGTTAAGTGGTGACATTTTCTTCTTGGGCATCAATTTGAGCCTCATTCTAATGACTAGAGTCTACAGTACATCTTTTCCTAGTCGAACCTTAATGCTCAACAACATTAATGGATAGAGTTTTTATACAAGTATTATTTTGAGATCCAGTATATAAAAGGCAAAGAGAATGTTGTGGTAGATGTTCTTAGTAAATGGAGACATGATTTTCTCTTGTTAACAGTGAAGATGGATTTGAGAGGGCGTATCTTGGAGATTTTGCCGCGAGATACTTTGTATAGTGAGATACTACAACTTTAGGGTCCCATGAGGGACAAGTTTGAGGGTTATTCATTTGATGTTGATGGCTTGCTTAGACATTATGGTCGTATCTATGTTCCTTGGGAAATTTTAGAGATTTTTTTCTTACAGAAGCTCATAGAGAACCCTATGCAGCACATTCAAGAATCAAGAAAATGCATGTAAATCTCTGGAAACTCTATTTTTGTGTTGGTATGCAGAAACATATAGCAGAGTTCATTGCCCATTGCCTCAAGTGTCAGAGGGTGAAAGTTAAACATTAACACTTGACTAGATTGTTGTATCCTCATGCTATTCTGGAATAGAAGTGGGACATCATCTCTATGGATTTCATCATAGGCCTTCCTATGACTACTCAATGACATGATGCTATCATGGTGATAGTGGATAAGTTAACTAAGGTGGCACACTTCTCTTTGATGAATTCTTCATATAATGTTGCTTCTATGGCCTAGGTTTTCTTGCATGACATTGTTAGACTTCATGGTGTCCCAAGGAGGATCATATTTGATAGAGATCTAGTTTTCTGGTGTAGGGCACCCCTTCAACAAGTCAATTATACACCTAAGGGAGAAGATTAAATTCTTGATATGTCTTAGGCATATCTTTATTTAATGTAATAAGGTTTGTTTGACCAATATCTGTTATAGTAGTGTGCATCTAGGTTTCTGTACAAGTCTCTAGGACACTTGTCGATCTATAATAACAAGGTTGTTAGTTTGTTAAGAGTTTGTTAATTGGTTGTTATTTCCCAGCCACTAGGAACCAAGTCAGTACTACTCATTGTAAGTGGATAAATAGCCTAGATTTGATCAATTAGAGATATAGAGAGCAGATGTTAGACAGAGTAGTAGTTGTGAAATTAAGTTGTGCAACTGTGAAATTAGATATTTGTATGCATTTCTAAAAGTAATAAGAAGATCCTATTTGTGTTATTTTTCTGGTTTTCAAATTCACTGTGTAATTGATTTTTTGCTTTCGAATCGAAATGGGTTCTTAGCCCATTCCACCAGTTGGATTACTTCATAATCGATGGAATGGTTGTTTATATTAGTTTATGTTCTTGTTTTGTGTTTTCTATTTGTTCATTCTATGTTCGCAGGATCGGTTACAGCATGCTTAGATAAGCCCTAGCATCCTCATGTGCTAGGATAGCAAAGTGCAAAAGTTTGTATGTTTGCGGAGAGATAGTTCTGTGCAATCGCTAAGCATGAAGTGGGTCAAATAGTGAAAATCCACGTGGTTTCAATAGATATACAAATTGTGTGTATATCACTTTTGTATGTGGGATATACCTTCTGTGTATATATCACAAAGCATATCGGGTGTGGAAACATGTTGAAAATGCATGTTATGAATATACAAGGCTAAAACATATTAGATATACAATTCCTATGTATATCACAATTGTATGAAGGTATATTTCTTGTGTATATCATTATCGCATGTTCTTGTGTATATCGCAGGTGTCTAACGTGGTTGTATGTAACAAATGTACATTGTAAATGTACAAGTCCATCGGCATACAAAGGAGAGAGAAAGCTTCAGATACATGCAAGGTGGTCAATGTCGGTCAAAAGGTTGATTCATCTGCATGTGGGAGGAATGCACCTTTAGGTTTGCATATTGTGGTTGTATGTTGAAACATACATTGGTTTTATATACAAAGAAGTCAGCGGTCAACTTTCCTTGAAGGCATATTTGGCGAATGCATGTTTGAGTTGTATGTTTTTGAATGCATATTGAAATATACATTCCACAGATACATCGGGTTAAGTTACATAAGGTTACCGGTAGCAAAGGTTTCTTTGATACAAATATCGACCGTTAGAAATGGTAGAAGGAAGCGGCACGACAAGTCAAAGGGCGTATGTATAGGTTTGAATGCATCGGGGTGACAAGAACCATCGGAGTGAAATATATCAGAGGATCTAATAGAGGAAGTGTTGCCAATAGAAGTGTCAGAGACACATCGATGTGAAATAGGACTTCGGTGCGAAAGGAATTTGGTTGGCCGATGAATTTGATCTCACCGATGGGTAAACATACAAAAGTAAATGTTAGTGAGTGATTGACAGCCATTCGCACGTTTCCATTGGTAGCTCTGCATCATAGTAGTATCAGAGCAAAGGTTGTATCTTTTGGGAAGGAGAAGGGTCCGAAGAGTTCCTAGCAAGGATGACCAATGCTGAGTTGGCCGTCCTAGTAAAGAAGCAAATTGCAGACAAAAAAATAGTCAAAGCTCAGAATTAGGCTTTGGAAGATGAGTTAGAGAAGTTAAGGGACAAAGTAGGAAAGGGAAGAAAAGATTCTGGTGAGGAAGATAGGGATGAAGAGGAGATCCCTAGGCAGGAAGAGATAGAGGTTCCTGTAGACCAGAGATCCTTACTTAATGCCCTCAAATCCATGGAGTGAAGGACCATAGATATGAAAATAGACCTACCAGTGTTTGTAGGCAAGATGGATCCTAATTCAGTGATGGAGTGGATAGACTCCTTGAATAATTTCTTTGAAATAGAGGAAATACAAGAACATCAAAGGGTAAAGATGGCCCAATCCAAAATGAAAGAGGCTACACTAACTTGGTGGAATTTCATCCAAGATGATAGGGTAAAAGAAGGAAAGAGAAGAGTTGCTACTTGGAAGAAGATGGTGGCTTTAGTGAAGGAAGCCTATGTTCCATTGGATTACAACATCCAATTACATAAGAGGAGACAAAATTTGAAACAGAAGGAGTTAGATGTCAGTTCATACACTAAAGAGTTTATGAAATTATGTGTCAAGACCAAGGTGAAGGAGAATGAGGAATCGATGGTCACAAGGTATCTCAATGGGTTGAGATTTGCCATCCAAGAAGATTTAAATCTGCATAGCCCAGATACAGTCCAAAAGTGCTACCAATTGGCACTCAAAGTAGAAGAGAAATTAAAGAGAAGACAAGAGCAAAACAGTAGAGGAAGAGGAAGATAGAAAAGAGGGGGAAGAAGTCTTTCCAGAGGTAGAGGTAATGGATTTGGACACCAAGGTGAATCCAATAAAGAGAACAGCAAAGGAGATAGCAGTCAAACTCAAGGGGGAAGTTACAATAAAAAAGGAAACTTTAGGGGTAGAAGACCACCATTTAGAGGGAGATTTCAGGGTAGAGGACCTCTCAGATGTTACAATTGTAATCAAGAAGGCCACATAGCTAGCAGATGTAAAAAAAAAGCAACAAGTTCAATGGGAGAAAGGAGGACAAATCTGATCCAAGAATCTGATTGTCAAAGTTTGACAAGCTCAAACACTTATCAAAGTGTGAATGCTCCTAACAGTTATGGATATCCTGAGAGAGGAGAAGCTTTGATAATTAGGAGAGCAATGACCACCATGAAGTTGTCTGACAAAGAACCCCCACAAAGGAAGTCTCTTTTCAGAACTACTTGCAAAGTAGGAGGAAAGGTATGCAAAGTTATGATTGACTCTGGATCCACTGAAAATTTTGTGTCCATTGAGATGGTAGAAAAGCTTAAGCTTAGAACACTACCACATCCTTGTCCATATAAGGTCTCATGGCTCACCCAAGGTCAACAAACAGTTGTGGAAGAACAGGCTTGGGTGGAGTTTCAAATTGGAACATATAAAGACAGATTATTGTTTGACATTGCCAAGATGGATGCTTGCCATCTCTTATTTGGAAGACCATGGTAGTATGACTTGAAATCACACCATGATGGAGTTAGAAACACATATTCAATCACCAAGGATGGTAAGGTGATAGAGTTGCTACCATTGATGGAGGATGAGGTAGAATCAAAAGGGAAAGAAGTAAAGGTAATGATGGTAGAAGGTAAACAATTCATGAAAGAAATAGTAGATGAAGGTGCAATAGCATATGCCCTAATTCCATGCTTGAAGGTGAACAAGGAGCAGCAACAAGAAGTCCAAGGAGAGAAGAGGCAAAGGTTCATAGATCCTGTTGTCCGAGAGTTGTTGGATAAGTACAAAGGCATCATCTCTAATGGAATGCCAAGGTCCCTACCCCCTATAAGGGACATCAGTCATTGCATAGATCTGATCCCAGGATCTACACTTCCAAATAAAGCAGCATACAAGCTTACACCAGAGCAGAATGCAGAGGTAGCAAGGCAGATTGAGGAATTGTTGGAGACAAGCCTAATTGGAAAAAGTTTAAGCACATGTGCAGTACCGGCTATACTAGCACCAAAGAAGGAAGGTACTTGGAGACTTTGTACTGATTCTAGGGCTATTAACAAGATAACAATTAGGTATAGGTTCCCAATCCCAAGGATAGAAGATTTACTTGATTGCTTGGGAGGTGCCAAATATTTCACAAAAATAGATTTAAAAAGTGGCTATCATCAGATTAGGATTAGGCCAGGAGATGAATGGAAGACTGCATTTAAAACAAATGAGGGGCTATATGAGTGGAAGGTCATGCCTTTTGGTTTGTCCAATGCCCCTAGTACCTTTATGAGGTTGATGAATGAGGTCTTGAGAGAATTTATAGGTAAATTTGTCATAGTATATCTAGATGACATCCTGATTTTTAGTAATACAAGGGAAGAGCATCTCAAGAATATAGACTTGGTTCTCAAAAGGTTACATGAAGAGCAGCTAATGATCAACTTGGAGAAGTGTTTGTTCATGTAGGAGGAGATCATCTACTTGGGTTTTGTAATCTCACATAACAAACTGAAAATGGATCAAGAGAAGGTAAGTGCCATATTGTCTTGGCCAACTCCTAAAACCATGAATGATGTCAAAAGTTTCCATGGGTTAGCAACCTTCTATAGGAAGTTCATAAAAGGGTTTAGTCATGTCTGTGCATCCATGCTTGACACCATAAAAGGAGGATAGAAGTGTAGATTCACTTGGACAAAGAAAGCAGATGATTCATTTGAAACATTGAAGAAAAAGGTGGCACAGCAGCCAGTCCTTGCCCTTCCTGATTTCAACAAGATTTTCTAGGTAGAATGTGATGCAAGCCACATGGCAATTGGAGCAATACTCAGTCAAGAAGGTAGGCCTATTGCATTTTTCAGTGAAAAACTAAATGATGCAAAGAAGAGATATTCATCCTATGATTTGGAGATGTATGCTCTAGTACAGTCACTCAAAATGTGGAGGCATTACTTGATGCCAAAAGAATTCATAGTGTCTATAGATAATCAGGCCCTTAGTTTCATAAACAATCAAGAGAAGTTGAACCATCAACACATGAAGTGGGTGGAGACTTTGCAAGCTTTCACCTTCACACTTAAGCACAAGAAAGGGGTTAAGAACAAGGTGGCAGATGCTTTGAGCAGGAGGGTTCTAACCATCAATCAGATTCAATTGGAAAGTGTTGGTATTGATTCCTTAAATACTATGTATGATGTTGATGAAGACTTTGGAGAAATCTATAAGGTATGTACTTCCTTTGGTGACAAATTTCATGTTGAGTTCTCTAAATTTCTGATCCAAGATGGATTACTTTTCAAAGGTGGACACTTGTGCATTCCACGGTGTTCTATGAGGCTGAATATCATTAGGGAGAAACATTGTGGGGCCATGGCAGGACATTTTGGTCTAGATAAGACTCTTGATCTTGTAAAGAGACATTACCATTGGCCTGAGTTATAGTCAGATGTGAGGAGATTTGTGGAGGCATGTGTGATATGTTAAAAAGCAAAAGGGAGATCCACTAATGCAGGTTTATATCAGCCATTGCCCATTCCTTCTAGGCCATGAGAGAGCATAAGCATGGATTTTGTGTTGGGTTTACCTAGAACAAGGAAGGGATATGATAGTGTTTTTGTTGTAGTAGACAGATTCAGTAAAATGGCACATTTCTTGCCATGCAAAACCACTTGTGATGCTTCATATGTTGCAGATCTATTTTTCAAGGAAATAGTGAGGATACATGGATTGCCATTGAGCATAGCGTTAGATAGAGATGTGAAATTTATTGGCCATTTTTGGAGGACTCTTTGGAAGAAGCTTGGTACAAATTTATCCTTCTCATCATCTTATCATCCCCAAACGGATGGACAGACTGAAGTGGTTAACTTTTCATTGGGAAATCTACTCAGATGTTTGACAAGGCAGCATGGAGAGAAGTGGGATAACATCCTATCACAGGCAGAATTTTCCTATAATGACACCGTCAATAGGAGTACCGGGAAATCACCTTTCCAGGTGGTATATGGTATTCATCCAAGAGGTATTTTAGAGTTAAGAGATCTACCTACAGGAGAATCTATTAGTGTAGATGGAGAAGCTTTTGCAATAGCCATCTTAGATGTGCATGATCAAGTCAAGAACCAACTCCAACAAACCACATTGAAGTATAAAGCCTATGCTGATAAGAAGAAGAGAGATGTACAGTTTGATGTTGGAGATTTGGTGTGGGTTCATTTGAAGAAAGAATGGCTCCCAAAAGGTAAATATACCAAACTCATGCAGAGGAAGATTGGACCATGTTAGATTTTGAAGAAATGTGGACAGAATGCCTATGAGATCCAACTTCCTTATGATCTTGTATTGTCACCTATTTTTAATGTATGTGATTTAACTCCATACAAGCATAATCCAAATGTAGACCAGGAACCATTATAGGGTACAATAGCTGATGATATTCCTAAACATGATCCACCACAATTACAGTAGACTTTAGACTCAAGAGTGGAAAAGAAGACATGGAACAAAGAGTATATGGAATACTTGGTGGCTTGGCAAGGGAAACTTGATTCAGAGGCAGTTTGGATGACTGAGGAACAAATCAGAACACATGGTATAGACCTTCAAACTCTCATCTCAAGTGGACTTGAGATTTCTTCTCTTGGGGAGTATGGTGCGGGGGCACCCCTTCAACAAGTCAATTATACACCTAAGGGAGAAGATTAAAGTCTCGATATGTCTTAGGCATATCTTTATTTAATGTAATAAGGTCTATTTGACCAATATCTATTATAGTAGTTTGCATCTAGGTTTCTGTGCAACTCTCTAGGACACTTGTCAATCTGTAATGACAAGGTTGTTAGTTTGTTAAGAGTTTGTTAATTGGTTGTTATTTCCCAGCCACTTGGAATTGTCTCCCAACCCCTGGGAACCAAGTTAGTACTATTCATTGTAAGTGGATAAATAGCCTAAATTTGATCGCTTAGAGATATAGAGAGCAGATGTTAGACAAAGCAGTAGTTGTGAAATTTAGTTGTACAACTATGAAATCATATATCTGTATGCATTTCTGAAAGTAATATGAGGATCCTATTTGTGTTATCTTTCTAGTTCTTGAATTCATTGTGTAATCAATTTTCTACTTTGGAATCGAAATGGGTTCTTAGCCCATTCCACCGATTGGATTACTTCGTAATTGGTGGAATGGTTGTTTATATTAGTTTATGTTCTTGTTTTGTGTTTTCTATTTGTTAATTCCATGTTCGCAGGATCGGTTACAGCATGCTTAGATAAGCCCTAGCATCCTCATGTGCTAGGATAGCAAAGTGCAAAAGTCTGTATGTTTGCGGAGAGATAGTTCTGTGCAATCGCTAAGCATGAAGTGGGTCAAATAGTGAAAATCTGTGTGGTTTCAATAGATATACAAATTGTGTGTATATCGCTTTTGTATGTGAGATATACCTTCTATGTATATATCACAAAGCATATCAGGTGTGGAAACATGTTGAAAATGCATGTTATGAATATACAAGGCTAAAACATATCGAATATACAATTCCTATGTATATCGCAATTGTATGAAGGTATATTTCCTATGTATATCCCAATTATCTAACGCGGTTGTATGTAGCAAATGTACATTGTAAATGTATAAGTCCATCGGCATACAAAGGAGAGAGAAAGCTTCGGATAGATGCAAGGTGGTCAATGTCGGTCAAAAGGTTGATTCATCTGCATGCGGGAGGAATGCACCTCTAGGTTTGCATATTGTGGTTGTATGTCGAAACATACATTGGTTTTATATACAAAGAAATCAGCGGTCAACTTTCCTTGAAGGCATATTCTGGAGGCATATTCGACGAATGCATGTTCAAGTTGTATGTTTTTGAATGCATATTGAAATATACATTCCACAGATACATTGAGTTAAGATGCATAAGGTTACCGACAACAAAGGTTTCTTTGATACAAATATCGACTGGTAGGAGCAGTAGAAGGAACCGGCATGGCAAGTCAAAGGGTGTATGTATAGGTTTGAATGCATCGGGGTGACAAGAACCATCGGAGTGAAATATATTAGAGGATTCGATAGAGGAAGTGTTGCCGATAGAAGTGTCAGAGACACGTCAATGTGAAATAGGCCTTTGGTGCGAGAGAAATTTGGTTGGCTGATGAATTTGATCTTGCCGATGGGTAAACATACAAAAGTAAATGTATGTTAGTGAGTGATTGATAGCCATTTCGCACATTTCCATTGGCATCTCTGCATCATTTGTACTTCTTCTTTTTGGACTACACTATAGCAGGCTTTGGGTACTCAGCTCAACTTCAACATAGCCTACCATTCAAAGATAGATAGATAGATGAAAAGGGTGAATTAGGTCCTTGAGGATATGCTCAAGATGTACATCATGGATCAACAGTCTTGTTAGGAGGAGTACTTGTACCAGGTAGAGTTTGCCTATAATAATGAGCACCATAGTTCTCTTGGCATGGTTCCTTTTGAGGCCTTCTACGGTACACCCTACAGGATGCAACTAAGTTGGGATCGATGTAACAAGTCATCTCATATTACTTGGAATTACACACAATTTACTAAGAAAGTAAATGAACATATTAAACATGAAAGAATTTTTTTTTAACATTTACATAATCACATTAAATTAAAAGCATATTTTTCAAACTTGAAAATTGCAATATATTCAAAGATAAAAACATAGTGAAATTACATCACTTTACATTTACAAATAATTTGCACTTGGTAATATAAATAAGTTTACATAAGTTTGACAATCATAAGTCATAGCATAAAGAGTGCAACATCTGGAATCTGATATCTATCTCACAAGTCTTAGTGAGTCTTCTGCTATAGAGGGAGAGCATATCATTTGAGTGATTTACCTCCAACCATAGACTGGCAGTTCCCCGCACATCTTCCATCTGGAAATGGCCCTACCCTTCACGAAGAGTATAGACATAAATAAGAAATAGGTTTCCATCTGATTTCTAGTGTTGTGTCCTATGTAACACAATTTACCATACAACTCTAAGCAATCTTCTAGCTAAGTATGATCATTCTGACATGTTACACAATCTTGACATAGTGAACCGACTAATGCATGCAAAGATGAATGCATCACTTTGGTCAAAGTTTTTATATTAATTAATGTTTTCAATAAATGTAGTGATGTGTTCACACAACTCTAACTCAACTTGGAAACTATCTCATCCTACAATTTGATTTGTTTGACTAGTTGTAGACACCCAAAAATTGACCTAATTATCACTAGTATCAAATATTGTATTATTTATCATCTGCATTTGTCTAACACACTTGATCAATTTGTCTATTTATCAAAAGCACCTATTTCTTCTATTAATTAAATAAATTTACATTTATTTAATTAATTCATTATCTATTTCTTCTAATTTATAATTAAATAATCTTTAATTATTTAATTATCCTTATTTCTATCTATTTTAATTAAATAAGTCTTATTTATTTAATTAAAAATCCTTTTATAATCCCACAATCAAATTAATTAAATAAATTTTATTTATTTAATTAATTTCTCTTATTATTTATCTTCATACGCCGACATGTGTGCCTCTTTTATTTAAAAAAACATGTGCAGTACTACATCTTTTATTTAATATCTCACATGTAGTACTTTTTATGTACACGGTCACACATGAGCCTTATCTTCCCTCCACTTGTCATCTACACATTCACCCATGACTATCATTTCATCCAAGCCGTTCACATAGCCACCAAATCTCCACCATTGATTATTTTGGTTGAAGTCTATATAAACACCCTCTCATTCCATACTACATCTATCCAGCATTTTTCATATAGCGTCTATATTATCATCTTGAGCATATTGAGTACTTTAGCATCCATTGAGCTTATTATCATTATCATCCATCCATCATGGTAGCTTTGGTCTTCATAATTGTTCATTGTTAAAGAAGTAATCCACATCACAAACAAGGAATCCTACAATCTAGGTGATATTGTCCTTGAATTGCATGCTTTTGATTGCACTTGGATTCGATTCTTTGATGGTGGTAGGATTAGGTTTTCATTTGTAATGCTTGATCTTATTGACCTAATTTTTACCTATCACATTTTGGCATGCCCAATGGGACTCACGTCCTTGATTAACTTTGTTATTTGACATTGTTTTATGAAGTTCAATTTTTTTGGAGCACTTACGACAAGTTTTAGTTGCTTCTGAGTGAAAACCAGCCACTTACAGAACATACACATCACTTTTAAGCTGAAATCTGCCACTTTTAGCATTTTCTAGGTCATTTCTAAGCCTATAGTGGTTGCTTCCTGTCAAATATGCGTCGCCTTTAATCAGATCCTAGTCGCATCTGTCATAATTTGCATCACTTTTAACCTAAAACTGATCACTTCTAGTTTTCTAGATCACTTCCTGTAGTTTAGGGTTTTTTGGTAACATCTAACTTTTTGCAGGGAATTTTTACGTATTTGGCAGATTTAGGTCACTTATGAGCAATAACAGTTCACGTTAGGCTTTTCTGCATTGCTTCTAAGCAATAATAGTTCACATCTGGGTCTATCTGCATCACTTCTAACGAGTAACAGTTCACTTTCAGCATGATATAGAGCACTTTTGAGCAACAGTCAGTCACCCCTAGTAACTGTGTGCCACTTTCAGTTTTATCATTTACAATTCAGTTTTCTTCACTATTAATCAGTTATTTGTGCAGCATCTTATCAATTGTCCAAGAAAAGAAGGTTGTCAAACTACTAACATATCTATTGTAGCTCTGATCGGTCCAAGATATTGATTTTATCACTAATTTAGGAACATTTGGGCTTGGTGCTTAAAAAGAATAATTGTTTGCTCCATGCTTGTTTTATCTTTCTTGATTGCTTGATTACGCATGATTGTAGCCCAAATTTAATAGCAAAAGTATCCTCTCCCCTTGCCTATCAAATGGATCTTGGGTGTATGCGAACTTGTTATTGTCTTTAGAGGGCTTGCCTTCCTAGTGTGAGAAGGGGTACAACCCAAGCGGTAACGAGCTAAAGCCAAGTCCTTCTGAACCGCTATATAAGAAAAGTGTTTGTGTCAAAAGCCACAAACAATAGGTGTTGTTGTGTTATACCGATAGCCAACCTCCCCTGAAACCCTCCAAGGTGTAACCCTTGAAGGCTGGGAGACTCCATAACGAAGAGTAGTGTTGCCACACGTATAACCACCCAAACGGATACTATTACTAGCAACCTTGTGTAGTAGCCAAAAACCCTCTATTTGTTGATGCAAAAGGTGGGACCTTTGAAGCCACCCTAATTCTCGTGGTTCTTAGTAGAGATAGCAGGGACAATCCTAAGGTTTGTTGGGGTGACAAGCCTTGGGAAACCTAGATCTTGGTATGCATGAGAAGTGAGTGTCGTGGAGGGGAGCCAGTGCTACCAAGATCTTGAAGCTATCAGCTTTGAATAGGCACGGTAAGGGGACTCAACAAATACAATCCTTTCCTAGCCTAGGTTGTACAAGCTTGTGTATGTTGTGAGTGTGAGTGACTAAAATCATTGTTTTCTTGTCAAAAACATCATTCAAACATATCCTCTGTCAGACATAGATCACCTTTGAACCTTAACTACTCACCTTCAGAAATCCAAATCACTTTCAAACAACAGTTGTTTGCCTTTTGCAAAAAACTAGATCACTTTTAACCAACAGTCGCTCGATTCTGGCAAAAACTGCGTCACTTTTAAATGGCAGTAAATCACTTTTGACTTGTAACTGATCACCTCTGGTAAAACTAGTCGCCTCTAGTCACCACTACAGTTTGTCATTTGAAACAAAACCAGATCACTTTTGAGCTATTATTTGTCACTTTTGGCCTTATCCAAGTCACTTCTAAGCTATTACCAGTTGCTTCTAGTCAAATATTAGAAATCAATATTAAACCAGCCCAATCAGTTGCACTTCCAGACATTCTTAGCTCTATCATCAGCTTTTAGACAGTTTTCTAAGCATCTACAGTCACCTGAGCATTGTCTCTTATCTTGAGCCTATCAAACCATTGGACTTTTTGAGCTTTCCATCTTTTGAGACCCCAAAACAACAACCAACCATCAAAACCAGCAACCAAACATCATCCATTTGGCTTTACCTAGCCCTAGCAATACCAGGAAACAACATCAGCAACTGACTTTTCCCTTGAGTGTGTGATCTATCCTCTAGGGAAGTTTTATCCAACAATAACAACAACCATACAACCAAACAACAAACAACAACAACAACAACCAAGAAACCAAACAACAACAACCAAGCAACCCATTAGCAAACCAAGCAACCAGCAAACTAGTAAAACAAACCAACACCAAACAATCAGCCAACCATCACCTTTTGGGTCTCAACCTTGACAAGCTAAGTCCAACTTTCAAAATCAACCATCAGGCCTCAAACTAGGAGGCAATATAGAGCTGAAATGGAAGCAAAATTGTGAGCTAAGATGAAAGCCAAAATACAAGAATCTCTATCAATGCCCCTTAAAGATGCAACTCAATTCACAATTGGTATGCCTTCTTACATGTTCATACCTGAAGGATACGCCGTTGGACCATCATCTTCACGCCAAGTGCAACCACACCCATTTACAGTGACTTATGAAGAGCAATTCCAAGAGGAGCTATCTGAATTTCAAGACACAAATGTATGGGACCAAGTTGAGAAGCTTATTTTATCTGATCTGGATCACCACTTCTTGCAACTAGCCCACATGGGAGCTAAATTACCAAGTGACTTTGACATATCTGCTATTCAAAAAAATGATCCAAACACTCCCATTGTTGTTGCAAAGGGACCAACCATTATAGCCACACCTTTGCATCCACCTTCCAATCCATCTTCCTCATTGCCTACCGCTACACCATCAAACCTACCATGCTCGGAGTACACTCTAGAACGGTTGATAACTCCAACCAATGTACTTCCTTTTCTTTCACAAAATTTGAGCGTTCCACCTTTTCATGTTCCACAACACACATCTTCTCCTACCATGACCGTATCTTGACCTCAAGTATCACAAGTTGTCCATGTTTCACAACTCCAAACTCCTCAAATTTTACAAGCCATTCCTATACCACAAACTTCGCAAGTTTCACAAGCTATTCAAACACCACAAGCCATACAAGTCTCACAACCATTACAAACTCCTACCTCTATTGCATCACATGTGGAAACCACACCTCACACTCATATTACTATCACCTCTAATATGGTCTCCATGATTTCCATGAATCCATCCCACGCACCATATAATCCTAATGTTAGTCTCATTGACATGACTGATCCACCTATTATATCACAAGCTACTCCTAGCACCGTTGTCTCTTATGTTGATCAACTTACATCACCCACTCCACCTCCATATAATCCTTTACCAACCATCAATCTGTCTTATGCAACCTAAGGATTACCCATTGTCACCCAATAGATGACGTATACCAATCCTCATGTCTATAGGAGTCTAGGACAACATTGAGAGGGGCGGGTGAATCAGTGTTGTATAAATTTTAACCTTTTTGCAAATTTTGCTTACAAGACAAAAGAGGAAGACATTGTTAAACACATATACATAAGACTACTAATAAAAGAGGATATATCCAACACCTTATGAGTAAATCATACACACACATAGAGAAGATCAATATAAATCATGACACAAGATTTGCACAAGTGGAAAACCCTCTAGGAGTAGAAAAACCACTCTAAAACTGTCTCACTGGCTTTATCAAAAACCTCACTGGTTACAATGTTTAGAAGCACCAACTTCAAGGAGACCAACCCCTAATACATTTAGAAGCACCAACTTCAAGGAGCACCAACCCCTAATACATACAGAACAAACTGCAAAGTGTGCAAGAAATGATTGCCACTCAATTTGATTTGCACCATTATATAACTTGTCTTTTCTTTTGCATATCTCTATTCAATTTCAATCTAAATATCAATCTCATTACCAATTCACCTGATACTCAATCAACTCAAATCAATCTGCATACTAGTCTCAATGTCTTTGTTCAATCAATTCATAATTCATTCACCTGATTATCTATGCATACCAATTCACCTGATGCAATCAATTGCATATTGTCTTTCTGATGATCTTGTCAATCTCTATATCTAATTCAGTTTATCTCTGCACAATTAATTTCATATTATCTTCATGCTTGATTTGATTCAATCTGTGTCTTTCAAGTTGTCTTCAATTTTTCATATGGATTCACGTCCATTTCAACTGTATTATCAAATTATTTCATCATTGATCTGCACACTCACACACTCATCAATCCATCTGCAATACCATTAAATGTGAAATGACCTTTCATATTCAACTTTTAACCTGCAAGGAAAAATAACCTGACCTTTAATATCTCTCTTTTTTCTATATAATCAATTTAAAAATCAATTCATTTTCTTCTACAAAATGATCATCTGAAAAATAAAGTAATTCTTGATCTTTCATTGTCGTTTCTCCTCTATATATACAATTCATTTTTCTCTCTTCATTCATCTTCTCTCTCAATCTGAAAAACTTTGCATGATGCTTCATATTCTTTCTTTTCAAATTCCTTCAATCTACTCCAATTTCTTCATATTCCTTTGAAGAAACTTCATTTCAATTCCCATCATAAAATATTCTTCAACCTGCAAGAATAAAAAAAACATATACAAATATTTTTTCTTCTCTACATCATTGTTATCTTGTTCTTTTTGAAATTCTTCTCTCTACAATAGATAAAAAAAATTCTTCGACCAATGCCCTTTTCACATAAAAACTCCTCTGGTCTCAAAATAAATCTTCAACCAAAAAACATTCTCCCTTCATCTTCTTTAAAATTCTTTAATTTGTGAAACTCATCTTCAATCATTTCATCTCAAAAAAAAACTATTCAATCTGTCCCCTAAAAAAATTTAATACATCTCTTAAACTTTCCAAAAGCAAGGTTTTCAAAAAGCAATTTTTGTTTATTTATAGGCCTCCTTCATAATAGTCTTTCATGCCACGAGAATAGAAATAAAAACTACAAAATATCCAAAAGGATCTGCCTTTTACAAAATACCAAAAAAAAAACTCTTTGCAAACTCCACTCTATGTGTTGTCATAGAGATGACATCTAAGTGGCCATCAATTTAGGAGTCAATAGAAAAAGTTTCTAAATTTAAAAGGAACCATTGATTGGCTTATTTGTGCCCACACCATGTTTGAATGTGACCATTGATCACAAACTTGGTGCCCAACACTTATTATGGAGGACCGAAGCATTCAGTGATGGGAGAGAGAGGACCGATCAATATTATGACTGAGAGAGCCTTAAGCAGGTCACTTAAGTGATCTTGACTTAACATAGCAGGTCAACTTAACATTATAACATAAAGTGCACTATATGTATGACAGGCTACTAAGAGATTAATACATGATCACAAAGGTAAGCTTAGGATTTAATAAGTAGTGACAAAACTTAGCTTAGCCTAGATCTTTATTGAGTTGTAGTTTCTTAACAGCCTTAACACAATAACACCATTAGAGACAACTACAAACCATACTATAGAGATCTTAGACAACATGTAAAATGATAAGGCATGACCTATAACATAGGCTTATAAAAACATTATAGTGGCATTGAGGTCTAAAGATTTATAGAATATTTAAACCAAAATGGTTTAAGGACATGTAAACAAAAGACATAGGCTATAGGATATTATAACATGACTCTATGACACAAGAATATCCAAGACAAAAAGACAAAAGAACATTTAGGATGTGATGACACAAGTAGGACATGAAGGGGATGAAGGACATTTACGACTATATACCTCTACATATGTTACAACTGCAACTAAGATCAAATGAAGTCCATGCCACTGTAAACTAAGATCAAATGAGAACCATGAAGATCATGCCACTGTATACCATGAAGAACATGCTACTGTAAACCATGACTTGAAAGCAACTGAGGTCAAATGAAGACCATGCCACAACTTTCACTATTAAGACCATATCACTGTATGTTATTTGCAAGAGACTATGATATCACATGTCATAAGTCATAACAAGAAGATATCAGATCCAAGATAAAGTTATCAAAGGTCAAAGCAATGCCTCTATATCATGCTAACAACTGTATTGCAACAAATGTCATGAGATGAGCACATCCTGAGAAGACCAATATGCCAAACAAGAACAAATGTCTCCAACACCAACAAGTTAGCATTACAAACAATATATTTTCTCTGCTACTGTAAACCACTGTCACCTGAACAAACCTTGAAGTCCTAAGAGCACAACCTTTGACATTATCCTCAAACCATCTTTATGCGAAGCTTTATGTGAGCATCAACAAATAATGTGATCAAGCTGATCAAACAAGTCCTGTCATAAACACCAAACATCAAGACTATGAGAATACATCCTACTATACATCCTGCCATACATACTGCCATATCTGCATCATCATCAACTCAACACCTTTTTAACATCAATGACAATCAGTCACCATCAATCTCCCCCATTGTTATTGATTGCAAAACTCCATAAAGCATTCCTTCTTTCTCCCCCTTTTTGACATCTGATGACAAAGCCTAAATCAACTCCCCCTGAGAACAACTCCACTGAAAGATGTTATAGCATGATCATAACAATTATAATCACATTGCATTATGAGTACCTTTAACTTTCTCTGACGAAATACAAGATATCACCATCAATGTTATAGCTTGAAGAACTCTGTCTAAAACATATTAGTGAGGAAGATCATCAATGAAACAAGTGAAACATTGTCTCCAAATCATCTGAAAGCTTCAATACTTATGCAAGACATATGCCATAAAACATAACTCAACAAGGTAATAGATATGATCATCAAATTGACTACTTTGATATGAACTTGAATTTCATGCAAAGACTATACTTTTCACCAATAAAAATTAGTATGAATCACAATCCATGATGACATGAATATCACACAAGAGATGTCCTTGCCAAAGGCTTCCAACATGAACTATCATCCTGCAACCAATCTATTCTTGCACACCCTTTTGCAAAAACCAAATGCAGAAGGAAGAATAATGAATTGACTTCTTCCATTTGTAAACAACTTGAGTACAATTTAATTGATTTTGAACTTCACAATCTCACTTTCAAGAACTCTCAACTTTAGAAGAATGATATGAAGAGAATATAGGATCATTCATAAACCAAGTTATCAAACTTTGACCATCCTTTCATTATCTTGAAACCAAATATCACCTGCATCACTGTCATACACTGAAAATCAACTTAGTTAGCAATACCACAATAAATTTCATTTCTTAAGATTGACAAGAATCAATATGACAAGATCACTATTTAAATGATCTCCTTCCTGAAACCTCTTGGGGATAATTAATAGAACATGAACAACTCCCCCTAACTTCATGCCATCAATTATTCAACTGATGATGTAACTTGTGCAAGATGCACAAGTTTAGGATTTGCCTTCTCATGATTATGTTTTTGCTTCCACACTTTTATAGGTTCTTTCTTTCTCTAGACCTTTATACCTTCTTTTCCTTTCAACTTTTTCAATTCAGGTGAAGCATACATTCTGCAACTCTGTGCTTTGTATCCAAGAGTATTGCAATTATAACAAACTATGTTACAATCATAATCAAATGACTGATAGTACCTTTGAGCACTCATGTTAAGCTTCCATGCAGGAACATACCTTCTATTCATTTTGCAGTTTCTTTGAATGTGACCAGCACTATTGCACTTGTAACATACAAGGTTAGTATTCCTTCTACAATCAATTGCTTTATGTCCAAAATAATTATAGGTATAACAATAACCATTAAATGAATAATTATACCTGTACATGTATGTTTGTCTTATAGGAGCATTTCATCTAAAATTTCTTCTGCTTTGATTATGCATTTTAAAAAAATCATCTTTAGTATTTATTTCAGCTTCTAACTTCTTTTTGTCTTCAAGAGCACTAGCATGAAGATCAATTTTCTTTTTGGGAGTTTCTCTGGCTTTTGAACACTCTCCTTCAAATCCTAAACTAGTAGTATCCTTATGATGCTTCTATTTGCCCAACATCTCATGCAACTTGTTTGAGCTATCTTCAAACACTTGATATTTCTTAGATAAAGCCTTGAGATCATCATACTCTTTTCTCAAATTGATAATATCACCCTCTAATTTCATATTCTTAATCCTTCTAACTTTAAGGTCAGATTTTGAAACATTTGCTATCCTCTTGGCTTCCTCAATTTCAATCTTTAATCTAGCAATTAATTTGTTTGAATCATCAATATATGTCTTTAAACTTATAATCTGACATCTGCCCTCTTCAAGATCTGTAGATACACTTTCAAGGTCTGAAAGTGCTTTGTCTTTAGATTCTCTTTCTTGTTGCAACAACAACATTAATTTATGGTTCTCCTTCTTATAATTCTTGAATTCACTCAGAGCATATATGAGCTCTCCTTCCATATCAATCTCACAATCTTGTTCATCATATTTCCAATCATAATCACTTGTGATGTTAGCTTCTTCTAAATCTGATTGGGTTTGAACTTCTTCATGTGATTGTCTTCTTTCATGGTCAGTTTCATTAGACACCAAATTGTTCTCTTCTTTATCATTACCTTGATAAATTTTAATCAATTTCTTCCACACATCCTGAGCTATTTCACACTGTACAACTTTACAAGAAACATCATTAGATAAACCAAATAAAATAATCTTCTTGGCTATTTGATTGCATTCAAGAACCTCTTTGTTATTTGTAGAGTTAGAATATCCATTCTCAACAGACATCCATACATCATATCCTAAAGAGGATAAATAGACTTGCATTCTCATTAACCAAACTAAAAAATCAGAACCATTAAATAGAGGAACTCCAGAAAACTCTTTCACTGATTTAAATTGTGAAGCATCTGATTGAACATTAACACCTAAACTTGATATGGATGATGTCTTTTGTGTCTTTTGACTAGAATTAAGCTTGACATTTCTCATGTTCTTATTTCTTCTACACTTACCCATTGAACTCCACACACAGGACCTACCCAAGATGATTAAGCTTCAAAAGGGAACCTTGCTCTAATACCAATTATAGGAGTCCAGGACAACACTGAGAGGGGGGGTGAATCAATGTTGTATAAATTTTAACCTTTTTGCAAATTTTATTTACAAGACAAAAGAGGAAGACATTGTTAAACACATATACATAAGCCTGCTGATAAAAGAGGATATAACCAACACCTTATGAGTAAATCATAAACACACAGAGAGAAGATCAATATAAATCATGACACAAGATTTGTACGAGTGGAAAACCCTCCAGGGGTAGAAAAACCACTCCAAAACTGCCTCACTGGCTTTATCAAAAACGTCACTTGTTACAATGTTTAGAAGCACCAACTTCAAGGAGCACCAACCCCTAATACATACAGAACAAACTACAAAGTGTGCAAGAAATGATTGCCACTCAATCTGATTTGCACCATTATATAACTTGTCTTTTCTTTTGCATATCTCTATTCAATTTCAATCTGAATATCAATCTCATTACCAATTCACCTAATACTCAATCAACTCAAATCAATCTACATACTAGTCTCAATTCTTTGTTCAATCAATTCATAATTCATTCACCTGATTATCTATGCATACCAATTCACCTAATGCAATCAATTACATATTGTCTTTCTGATGATCTTGTCAATCTCTATATCTGATTCAGTTTATCTCTGCACAATTAATTTCATATTATCTTCATGCTTGATTTGATTCAATCTGTGTCTTTCAAGTTGTCTTCAATTTTTCATATGGATTCACGTTCATTTCAACTATAATATCAAATTATTTCATCATTGATCTGCACACTCACACACTCATCAATCCATCTGCAATACCATTAGATATGAAATGACCTTTCATATTCAACTTTTCACCTGCAAGGAAAAATAACCTGACCTTTCATATCTCTCTTTTCTCTGTATAATCAATTTAAAAATCAATTCATTTTCTTCTACAAAATGATCATCTGAAAAATAAAGTAATTCTTGATCTTTCATTGTCGTTTCTCCTCTATATATACAATTCATTTTTTTCTCTTCATTCATCTTCTCTCTCAATCTGAAAAACTTTGCATGATGCTTCATATTCTTTCTTTTCAAATTCCTTCAATCTACTCCAATTTCTTCATATTCCTTTGAAGAAACTTCATTTCAATTCCCATCATAAAATATTCTTCAACTTACAAGAATAAAAAAAAACATATGCAAATATATTTTCTTCTCTGCATCATTGTTATCTTGTTCTTTTTGAAATTCTTCTCTCTGCAATAGCTAAAAAAAATTCTTTGACCAATGCCCTTTTCACATAAAAAATCCTTTGCTCTCAAAATAAATGTTCAACAAAAAAACATTCTCCCTTCATTTTCTTCAAAATTCTTTAATTTGTGAAACTCATCTTCAATCATTTCATCTCAAAAAAAAACTATTTAATCTGCCCCCTAAAAAAATTTAATACATCTCTTAAACTTTCCAAAAGCAAGGTGTTCAAAAAGCAATTTTTTTTATTTATAGGCCTCCTTCATAATAGTCTTTCATGCCATGAGAATAGAAATAAAAACTATAAAATATCCAAAAGGATCTGCCTTATACAAAATACCAAAAAAAACTCTTTGCAAACTCCACTCTATGTGTTGTCATAGAGATGACATCTAAGTGGCCATCAATTTAGGAGTCAATAGAAAAAGTTTCTAAATTTAAAAGGAACCATTGATTGGCTTATTTGTGCCCACACCACGTTTGAATGTGACCATTGATCATAAACTTGGTGCCCAACACTTATTATGGAGGACCGAAGCATTCAGTGATGGGAGAGAGAGGACCGGTCAATATTATGACCGAGAGAGCCTTAAGTGGGTCACTTAAGTGATCTTGACTTAACATAGCAGGTCAACTTAACATTATAACATAAAGTGCACGGTATGTATGATAGGCTACTAAGAGCTTAATACATGATGACAAAGGTAAGCTTAGGATTTAATAAGTAGTGACAAAACTTAGCTTAGCCTAGATCTTTATTGAGTTTTAGTCTCTTAACAACCTTAACACAATAACACCATTAGAGACAGTGACAAACCATACTACAGAGATCTCAAACAACATGTAAAATGATAAGGCATGACCTATAACATAGGCTTATAAAAACATTATAGTGGCATTGAGGTCTAAAGATTTATACAATATTTAAACCAAAATGGTTTAAGGACATGTAAATGAAAGACATAGGATATAGAATATGATAACATGAGTCTATGACACAAGAATATCCAAGACAGAAAGATACAAGAACATTTAAGATGTGATGACACAAGTAGGACATGAAGGGAATGAAGGACATTTACAACTATATACCTCTGCATATGTCACAACTGCAACTAAGATCAAATGAAGTCCATGCCACTGTAAATTGAGATCAAATGAGAACCATGAAGATCATGCCACTGTATACCATGAAGAACATGCTACTGTAAACCATGACTTGAAAGCAACTGAGATCAAATGAAGACCATGCCACAACTGTCACTATGAAGACCATATCACTGTATGTTATTTACAAGAAACTATGATATCACATGTCATAAGTCATAACAAGAAGATATCAGATCCAAGATAAAGTTATCAGAGATCAGAGCAATGCCTCTATATCATGCTAACAACTGTATTGCAACAAATGTCATGAGATGAGCACATCCTGAGAAGACCAATATGCCAAACAAGAACAAATGTCTCCAACACCAACAAGTTAGCATTACAAACAATATATTGTCTCTGCTACTATAAACCACTATCACCTAAACCAACCTTGAAGTCCTAATAGCACAACCTTTGACATTATCCTCAAACCATCTTTATGTGAAGCTTTATGTGAGCATCAATAAATGATGTGATCAAGCTGATCGAACAAGTCATGTCATAAACACCAAACATTAAGACTATGAGAATACATCCTGCTATACATCTTGCCATACATACTACCATATCTGCATTAGCATCAACTTAGCACCTTTTTGACATCAATGACAATCAGTCACCATCAATGTCCTCCAAAACACAAACCCAAATGTCCATCCGTTTTCATCTACCAATCCTCATGTTGTCCAAAACACAAACCCAAATGTCCATCCATCTTCATTTACCAATCCTCATGTTGTTCAAAACGCAAACCCAAATGTCCATCTTTCTTCCTCATCCACCAATCCTTCCATCACTTACTATAATCCAAACCCAATTTTCAATCCACAATCATCAACCAACATCAATCCATCCTCTACTTCCCATATGATGCAAACTCTTGGAGCTAATCCATTGCAATATACCCAACCACCACTTGAGTCTCAAGGACAGCAATCCTCAAACACATATGTGTCACATACCAATTTTTTGACATATAATGTGAGCACACAACCTCAACAAATGGTCATACCCACATACATTCTGCAACAAAAACCATAATATACACCATATTACATTTCACCTCCAAACCATCAACCCCCTTTGCAACAATAGCAACTATCTCAAGCGGATATTGAACAAAAGATTAACAAGAAAGTAGGGCAAAACAAGAAGACATTTTCCTTAAGAGATATATGTGCTTATCCATTTGACAAGTCACTTCATATAACACCTTTTCCACCACACTTTGAAATCCCACAATTTGACAAATATAAAGGGAAAGGAAATCCAGATGACCATCTTAGAGCATTCAATGTTGCATGTCTTGATGTCGCTCAAGATGATACATATCTCTTGAGACTATTCCACCGAAGCTTAGCAGGGCAAGCTCTTGAATGGTTCTCTCACTTACCTCCAGGAATTAAGACTTTTGCAGAATTAGCAAATAAATTTCAATCCCATGTCACTTTCAACATTGAACATGAGGTGAACATGAATGATCTTGTCAACAACAAACAACACAATGGTGAAGCTTTTTCCTCATTTACCCAACGATGGTGCAACATGGCTAGCAGACTATCATGGAAAATACCCGAGAAACAATAGCTTGATATCTTTGTCCAAAATCTTCACCCCGAGCTTTCATTTCAATTGCAATTGCAAAGTGCTAGCACCTTTGATGAGCTTATATCCAAAGGAACCACCATTGAATGCACTTTAATTGCTAAGGGCATCATCAATATTTTTAGAGATAACAAAGACAATCCCCAATCGTCAAATGATAAATCCCGCTTTTAGAACAAAAACAAAATTGTTGTTAATGATGGTGTTGTGGATGCAAAGAACATACAAGTAGTGAAAGCTCCTATTAACATCCAAGACGCATCTGCAGAAAATCAACCTTTTCAATGAAACTGAAAAAGAGTGAATCCAACACCTCGATGACAATTTACTCCCTTAGGGGAACCCATGGAGGTAATCTTTCATAAAATTCTCCAAGTGAGAGATGTCATCTTACCTAAAGCACCACCTAATGGCGAACCAATATTCAAAGCTCCTTGGTACAAAGAGAAGGAATATTGTGAATACCATAGGGCTAAAGGACATAAAACCAATGGTTGCATGCACTTAAAACATGTCATTCAAGATTGCATCGATCAAGGTCTAATTAAAATCACACCGCCAACATCACAACCGGTCCATCAACCAACATCAAACTATGACCTAGATGCTTTCAAGAATCCATTTCCACTTCATGATAAGACAAGTAACCCCCATACTGGGAATTCTATTCATTACAACTATGAATCATCCATGATTGGATGCATTGACCAAGCTCGCATCTCTACCATTACAATCCAAGGCAAAGCACCTGATTTCACTATAACTACTAGAAGAGGTCACGTTACCATTCAAGGAGCACCTGTCAATCCTTCTCAACTGTCTTCTAGCTATAGTATCCTTGATCATCTTGGCAAAACTCCTACACATATCTCCATCCTAGAATTGCTTCGTATATCCCCCGCCCACAAAGGTATCTTTGACAAAGCATTGCAAGAATCTTTGGTGCCTAACGATATTGATATCACACAATTCCAATCTATAGTAGCTAGCATTATAGCCCCCTACCATCTTACTTTCTCTAACAAAGATCTTCGACCATCCATCAACCCATCACATAATGAAGCCCTCCACATAGAAGTGTTTGTAAATCAACGCCGTATCAAACGAATCTTAGTGGATGGTGGAGTTGGTCTTAATATTTGTTCTTTAAAATTAATAAAACAATTGGGATATTCTGAGAAAGACATTGACACTTCCAAGGTCATTACTATCAAAGCATATGATGATGCTGAGAGAGATATTGAAGGAATTATCCATTTGCCTATCCAAGTTGGTCCTGTCACTACTAACACCCATTGTCAAGTTCTTGATATTGACCTTCCTTATAACATTATCCTTGGTCATCCATGGATCCATGCCCTTAAAGCTGTTCCTTCCACATACCATCAATGCCTCAAGTTTCCACATAACTGTGTTGAAGTTACTACCCATGCCGATCCCAATCCATTTGAGTTCTATCATGCTTTTCAAGCTAAATATCAAACCCCTAACCGTATTCCTATCAACACTGAAGCTTATCCATCTTCATCCTATGTTGATCCATCTACTTTACTTGAGCCATCATCTAGCAAGGCCACCCCAAATCTTTTTATCAAGTACACTAAACATGGTCTAGGTGAATACAAACTACAAGCATCTTCATCCACATCCATTTTTGATATGGGAGCTAGACCTTCTTTGGTAGGAGATATTTCTAACTCCGATACCATCGATGACTCCTTGCTTCCTATCACCAACCTTTTTCAAGGAAACTCCATCTTCATGATCTCAGTCATTTCTTCTTCTCCATCTAGTGATGAACTCAAGCCTAGTTCCCAAAACACTCATAGTCCCATTGTCAATCATAGGCCTCCCCAAGCTAAAGATGTTGGTAATTCCTCCATCCATCCTAAGTCTATCATTTCCCATCAAAAACCTCATCCTAAACCCCAAAAGAATGTGACAATACATCTTCCACCATCTGATTTACCTCCACTTCTTCCAGCTCCTCAACTCCTACCATCAACTTTACCTCCATATCTACCACTTCCACCATCCTATAACTTGCAAAAGCATGTGATTGTACATCTTCCACCATCTGATTTACCTCCACTACTTCCAACTCCAAATATCCCTCCATTTTCCTTACCACCATTACTACCAATGCCTAATTATCCCTTTATCTATAAGTACCATTACATTCCTAATCATGACCAACATATGCACACATTATCTAAACGTAGAGCTTCCACTCATTCCACCAACTCCGCTTCCATCAAACCCATGGGATTTAAAAATAAAAATTTGGATGCCTCTACCTCTAAAGCTAAAACTCCTTTCAAAAATTCTAAAGATCATCATGCCTTAGGGCATCAAAGCAAAGACTCATAGCTAAATACATCTAAAGAGCCATCTGAGTCCATAACTCCATAAGAAGAGTCCAAGACCAAAATGGTTTGGGTTCCTAAGCAAACAAGCAAGCAAGCTGAATAAGGCATCCTTATCCACCTTTCAAAAATCCTAATCATCCACTTCCATCCAAACATCCCATTCCATCTAAAAATCCCACAAGAAAAGCAAAAATCATAAAAATACTAAGTCTATTTGGGTACCTAAATTACTCCATCACCCATACACTAAGCAAACATCCACATTGATTCCTACACCACCTTCCCGTCAAGAGCTTCAATGTTTGTCATGGTGTGTGCAACCTTTGGTCATGGTTCCATTCCATTCTGCAACATTTCCACATACCTTCATCTCTCCATCCTTATCTGTTATCCTACATATATCCCCAATCACCTTCCTATGCTCCATGATTTTGCATAAAACTTTCATCCATCCTTTTTCTTAAGTCCAACATAATCCACATCATAATCCACTATCCCCCATCCTTACACAAACCTTTCATAATCCACCATCCACTTAATCCATCTCCTTTCCATGCAATCCCCTACCAACATCTATGCACATAACAACATGGTCCATGTGATGACATCCATCTCCAACAAGACTACCAACATCCATCAAACTAGACACTTGAGTTCTTCCTCTCCATTACCATGGTGAAAACCTAGCAAATATGTGCCATGTGTAATTGTCATATTCCAAAAAATAAATCCATCCAATAGTGAAAACCACTTTGTGGCTCTTTGGATGACAAAAGAAAATATATATAAATAATTCATCCTTTGGTGAAAACCTGGTAAACATGTGCCTTGGATAAGTACCATAGTGAAAACCTAGCAAACAGGCGCTATGTGTAAAGACTAGCTTCCATCATTTACTTTGTTTGTTTGATCACAGCTTTTCATAGCATCATCCACTATCTTACCTACATAATCCACTATTATCCCTATATAACCCATTATCCTTTATCTATCCATAATAAAAGCCTTTTTGCCCTTGCCTTTGCCATGTTAGCTTTCATAGTTTGGACTTCATTGGGGTTAAGATATCATTTGGCACATTAGCATATCATTCACATGCACATATCCATTGCAATATATTCCTAATAACCTTTATCCCACACTGGGGGCACTTGCTGAGCCTTTTTTGGAAGTGGATATGTACAACTCTAGCTCATAACATTTCAACCACCAAAACACAACAATCAATCAAAACCAAAACATCAAAAAACAAAAAAAACAAAACATCCCAAAAATCCAAGCAATAAAGTTGATCCTTTGTCATCAACCATCAACACAATAAACAAGAACCACATCACAACTCTATCATTCAAAGCCTTGATCCCATGGATACAGGGTATGTAGGCAATCTGAGATGCAAAGGAAGCACTTTGATTCAGGTAAAGATGATAGCCCTTTTCCCATTATCTGTCTTTCATCTTTCTTCTAATCTTTCATCATTTACATCATCAATAAACCCAGAACTACATATTCATAATGTCTCATCACCATTGTAATGTGCTTTGATCCCATGGATATAGGGTATGTAGGCAGTCTAGAATACGAAGGAAGTATCCAGTATGCAAGCACAAATGATACACCTCATCTTCATCTTCTTTCATCTTCCATCTTCTTCTCTTTGACCAGCTCAAACAAGAAGCAGACAATGCACATTAGTGAAAACTCAAGCACTTCAACAAATCATTGATAAGCCAGAAGCTATTTGTCCACATGCCTTAAGCCAACATTTGCTATAGCATTTTATCAAACATCCTTAGCCTTCAATAGGATGTATCTTTCCTCTTAACAAGGTGCTAGCTTTGTCCATCCAAGAGCACTTTAATTTGGCAAGAGAACATGATGACAGTATCTTTTATTTTATTTTTTATTTATCTTTTGTCCCTTTCCTATGCCTAATCAAGACTGCCTCGATCTATCATATCTAGGTATGTTGCAATAAAGTATGGAATTATCATATTGCTTTCGTATGCCATGTTTGTGGGATGATCTTATTCTCTTCCTATGCGTATTGGTATCTTGTACGTGTTGGGATTAGCATCTTGCATATCAATATCTCTTGCATATGAGAAGCTAAACAATCTCATATGCATTTGAGACTATTCTATGCTAAGACTATTTCCATACATATAACCAGCAAGGTGTCATTATGTGTAGTGGAGATAAGCTCAAACCTTTGCTTGTAGCATCAATGTCCATCTCAAAACACTAGCTGCTATCCATATCTTGTGTATGTTGGTTCAATATCTTGACCTCATGTGTTTAGGCAAGATTGTAGTATGCTAGTTATACATTGGATACCTCGACACCTTGGTCGTTTATACCCTGGTGCATAACATCCATATGCTATATCAAATATAAGGATTGCATTTCTTTACTTCCAAGCAATTACTTTAAAAAAGCTGCCATATCATTTATCCATTCCATCATACGCCTATATAGTCCTCAACCAAGATCAATCTTTCCCTCCATCTTCCTTTTCCACATTCCTTGTCCTGCAAAACAAGTGTGTTAGGCATGCATGGGTCCATATCATTAGCATTATCATCTATATATTTGCATTATTATAACCTCATTATCATACATTGCCATTATGTGCATTGTTATTATCATAATACCATTAGCATGATACATTTCCATTATTACCATTTCCATATTCATATCATTTGTACAAACATTCATATAAACCATAAAAATACATAACCGTCATAACATAAGTGCATCCATAATCATTACAACATCCCATAGGTCATCAAAGTCTGCATATATATATCATCCAACAAGTCAATATACAAGTGTCTACAAATACAACATGATCTATCCATGAGCCATCAAAATTGTAAGTACAATCCACTCATCGACCTCATCATGATACAATAATATACAACAATATAAGGTAGCCCTAGTGACTACTGGCAGCTCCCTCTCCCTATCTGCCACCACCGGGTCCAGCACCTAGCCCGCCATCTCTAGGAGGCCCCATCACCAAAGCTACAAACCTTGATCCTCCTGTCCTCCATGAACTAGAAGCCCCTGACCTGCTCCTATAGCTTAGTTGTCTATGCTCCATAGGCACTGCTCCATAATATAAGCCTCTATAATACTCAACCTCACCCTGTGCTCTCCTCAGTTCTTCCTGTGTCTGTGTCAAGTGGGTGGCTAGATACATAGTAGATCCATCTATACCCAAGGTAGCCACTGCCCTATCTCTTTCCATCCTCAGAGCATCTCTCTCTACTGTGATAGCCTGCACTTGCTGCACAACTACATTCCTCTCAATAGTCATAGCCTAAACCTATTATACTGCAATATCTCTCTTAGTTGTCATTGTCTATACCTACTGCACTACTACATCTCTCTCCCTAGTCACTCTTGCTAGTGTCCCATCATCATGTTCATCTCCTCCCTATGCCCTAGCCTACAAATGAGCGTGATAGGCTTGTGGCTATGCTCTAGCCTATCGCATGGCTGTCACCACCTGATGTATGTCTATCTCCACTCTCCTCAGCCTAAACTGAGCTCGCTGCCTCCATCTCTATTCCTCTCTAATCCTCCACCTAAGTTGTTGTATCCCCACATCATCACCTCCTAGCACCTATGCCTGTGGCTGTGCAAGAACCTGTGGTGGCATCTATCCCTGTCCCTGAATACCTAGAGCTGCTGGTACTACCGCCTGTGCTACTAGAGCTCATACCCTCCTCCTAACCAGCCTCTCCATCCCAATCTCTCCTATCTCCCCTGGCCTATTCAACCGAGTTGGCCTAGCAGTAGTCTAGTATGCATCATAATCTGGAAGTGTCCCAGGATTGGCAGGACCTTGTCTCCACTACCATACTACTGGTTATAATCCATACCTCTCCACCAAAGCTATATAAACCACAATCTCTAGTCCCCAATCAAATACCTCCTGCCGAGTCCTCCCAAAAATAGCATCACCTACTGGTACTCCCTGTGGGATACCGAACTACCTCAACACCCTCTTAGACAAATAACACTCTATAATATATATTCCATGATCAAAAATGTATCTCACCTGCCTAGCATATACGAGCTCTCTATCCTCCTCCCATCTCTCACATGATAGCCATGGTCTCCATATAAACCTATCAGTCTCATCCAATGTCCACCTCTAGTAAACTATACCCCTATGCTGCTAATAGGTAAGAGCTCACCTATACATCCTCGCATATGGATCTCCTGCTCCTCTCACTACCCATCCATCTGGCCTCATCACTGGAATGTGCTCATATGCCCATACATGTAGAACTGTGACTCCAGCTGACATACTAGCTTCAAACATATATGTGCAGTCATGTAAATAATGATATAGCTATCCTAGTACACACTTAGCCCATGCATATCTGGTACCATAGGAGAACATCCCCTCCATCATTATCCCCCATCCAACGAGAAAACCTCTAGCCCGTCTATCTCCAACCAGCCATCTGATGATCGCCACCACTACTCGATGTAACCTATCACATAGCTCCTCCATCCTAGCCATAGGAATCTCTGAGCCCTCTACCCCAATGTCTGGAGTCCTGAATAACCATCTAAATGTAGTTGGACCCAAGTTAGGATCATAATCTACTCCATTTCCATCAATCGGAACACGCAGAATCTGGAACACATCGTCTAGGGTAATCGTCGCCTCTCCCATTAGTAGCAGGAACGAACGATGCTCGCTCCTCCACCTCTCAACCATACATGTCATCGATCGTCGATGTGCCTACACTGGCTCTAATCTCGACACATCCTCCAAACCAATAATATCTAAAAATAGCTACTCCTCTGCATCCAATACCTAGACTAATTACAAATCCCTAGGATGTGGCTCTCGCGACAACAATAGTGGTAGTAACTCCTGCATCATTCAGTACACCTTGTCAGTTTCTTGCACTAAAAATTTGACTTTTGACTATTAGCAACTGATTATTTTTTGCTAAAAGTGACTCACTTTTCTATATGAGCTAGCCTTTTGACCATAAATGAGCTATTTTAATAAAAGCGCATAGTTTTTTCTCATACATGATTTCTTTACCATACACGAGCTACTACTAGTTGGACATGACCTCAATTCCTCTATGCGACCATTTTTTACTTATAAGAGATTCATTTTCCATATGCAAGTCATTGTTGCTCACAAGCAAGCTCTTGTTGCAAGTATGAGGTGAGCCAGTGTTGTCATTGATGTCAACATACTCATATTACATTGACAAGAAGGATTGGATGAGCTGTGTGCTGAGGATATTGAGAAAATTAGCCTCAGTCAGGAACAGTGAAGAACCGTGATGAGAAGAAGGCAAATGTATTGTATAGGTTGAGAACCGGAGGATGCGGATTAAAGGGTTTGTAGATATGAGTCTTGAGATGCTTCAGTTAAGATTTCAGAGGTCCGCATGAAGATCTGAAGGAGTTGTGGCTGTCGGTGTAGAACCGGTTCCGGCAAGTATTCAGAGGTGACAGAGGATCACAAAAAGGTCCGGTGAGGTCCGGAACTGTATAATCCTAATCTACGGATTGGAAGGAGTCTTTGGGATGTCCTTGTGATGTGCCATCTCAAGTTGTGTATGATTTGGAGGTCCGGAAGTACCTCTTGCATTATGACAGTGGCGACAGACAGTGTTCTTGAAGTTCCGGATAAGGAAGAGAAGAGATTCCAGTAAGTAAAGAAAGTGCGGATGTACCTGGTCATTCAGGCAGGCTTGTGAAGGTTCTTGGATCATGTTGAGGTTGTGTTGTTGGTCCGCATTGATAGTAGAGCCCGGAATTGAAGTTATTCTTCCGGATGAGTTGTTCATCCTGCGAATGTTCTTGTGGTGGCCGACCGAATGTGTTATTCATCTTGCGGATACTCTTATGGTTGTTTGCCGACTTAGATGTTTGTTCCTAAGTCGATGTCTTGTATAAATAACGGTTTGTGAGTTCATTTCGAAGTGTGGATTGTGTGGATGAGTGTGGCATAGCGAAGAGAAGTGCGAAAGGCAGAGCAGAGGTTTTTGGGCTTAAATGGAACTGATCTGGACATGGTAGAGATGTCATTCTCCAGTTTAAGATTGTGATTCTTATCACTTTGTAGACAGTGTGTCTCCTTGTAGGCAGTGGGCCTCTTTGTGAGCAGTGTGCTCAGGCAGTGAGCCCTAATTGGCAAGTGCCATTCTTTTTCTTATTCTTCTAACAGAGAATAATCCTTGGGTTAATCACCCCGTGGTTTTTCCCTTAACCGGGTTTTCCACGTCAAAATCTTGGTGTTCAATGTGTTCTGCTCTTGTGTTTATCTATTATGCTTTCATGGATGATTAATTGATATGCTGTTAACTAACAACGAAGAATCAAGTGTTTGAAAGAACAAGAAGTTTTATACAACTGATTCACCCCCCCCTCTCAGTTGTATGCCTTAAATCCAACAATTGGTATCAGAGCCAGGTTCCTCTGAAAGGAGCTTAACCGCTTGAGGAGATCCAGGATGTCGTCATACAAGAAGGATAGTCTGAAGTTCGATGGAACCAACTTCACTCTCTGGAAAGGTCGCATGAAGTGTCACTTGGAATGTATGGGAAAAGCATACTTGGCTATGGTCTCAAAACCATATGTACCTCCACAAGGTGGTCCGACAACTCTGAATGAAATCACAGATGCTGAAAATAATCTGCGGACCAAGGAAGCCCTACTAAGCGCATTGAATGATTCAGATCTCTCAAATGTTATTGACCTACCAACTGCATATGAGATCCTGACTAAACTGGAACTTCTGTATGAAGGAGATGAGTTTGTCAAAAGTGCAAGGTTGCAAAGTCTGAAAGGGAAATTTGAAAGATTGAAGATGAGAGATGATGAAAACATCACTACCTTTATGCCAAGAGTGAATGAGCTGGTATGTGGAATTAGAAATGCTGGTGGAACTCTAGATGAAAATGAGATTGTCTGCAAAATCCTAAGATCCCTTCCTGCTGCCTACAAAATCAAGGTTGCTGCCATTGATGAATTCAGAGCCCACACAACTGTCACAAGAGAACAACTGGCTGGCAAACTAGCTGCATTTGAAATGACCGAGTTTGGAGATGATCCTCCCAAGATTGAATCTGCTTTCAAAGCCAGTGCCTATGTGAAAGGCAAACAGAGATTTGATCCGGGAGAAAACTCATCAAGGAAGATGTCATGGTATGATCAAGCAAGAAGAGACATGGAAGAAGAAGAAGCAAAAACAGCTCAACTTGAAGCCCTCATTGCAAAGAGACTGCCAAGAGGATCCGGTAAGTATGAAGGAAAACTACCCTTTAAGTGTTTCAACTGCAATAAGATTGGTCATTTTGCTTCAAGATGTCCGGAAAGATCTACAAGGTCTAATACTAACAGACAAAGGTTTCAAAAGAACTGCTATTATGTTCATGAAGAAGATGACAATGAAGGAGTAACAGATGATGAATCAGAACTAGAAAGCAAATCCAGAAATGAATGGGTGTTTATTGCCATCAAGGAAGAAGATTCAATATCCTCTGAATCTGTCAATCACAAGGTTGTGGAAAGAGCTTTGGCTGCTCAAGTGGAAGAAAAGGATGATTGGGTTATTGATAGTGGATGTTCTCACCATATGACTGGTGACAAGAATAAGTTCTTAGATTTGGAAAGGTATGAAGGAGGAATGGTAAAGTTTGGTGACAATTCTGCTGGCAGAATCAGAGGTAGGGGAACTATTTCCTTTAATGGAAAGAGCAAAACAGGTAATGTACTATATGTTGAAGGATTGAAGCACAATCTTCTCAGTGTTGGTCAGTTAGTGGACAAAGGCTATGATCTCTGGTTCAAGAATGGAAAATGCAGAATCTTTACAAGCTCCGGAACTGAAATTGCATCCGGTGCTCAAACAAAAGGTAATATCTTTCATCTGGTTGGTTCAAACAAAAGTTGTCTGTTTTCTCAAGTTGATCAGAGTTGGTTATGGCATAGAAGAATGTGTCATGTGAATTTTGATAACATCATCAAGATAAGCAATATTCAGGCTGTAAGAGACCTTCCAAAATTGGTGAAACCTACAAATAGTTTGTGCAAAGAATGTCAGCTAGGTAAACAGAGCAGAGTCTCTTTCAAAAGCAAAGATCAGTCTTCTACCGGATTGTTGGAATTAGTACATACTGATCTCTATGGTCCGACAAGAATCAAGAGTCTGCAAGGTGATAGATATTTCATGTTGTTAATTGATGATCATTCCCGGATGATGTGGGTTACCTTTCTAAAAGAAAAATCAGAAGCATTTGAGAAGTTCAAAATCTTCAAAGCTATGGTAGAGAATCAAACCAGATTGAAACTAAAGTGTCTAAGGTCTGATAGAGGTGGTGAATTTACATCTGGTGAGTTCATTGACTTTTGTGAGAAGCAGGGTATAAGGAGACAATTGTCTGCTCCTAGGACTCCACAGCAGAATGGAGTAGTTGAAAGAAAGAACCAGACCATCCAGGAAGCTGCCAGGACAATGATGTTGGAAGAAAATGTTCCTCAGATGTTTTGGAAAGAAGCTATCAGCACTGCAGTCTACACTCTCAATCAAGTTCAAATCAGAAACAACACCGGTAAGACCCCCTATGAACTCTGGTTTGGCATCACTCCTACTGTGAAATATTTCAGAGTATTTGGTAGCAAGTGTTATATTAAAAGAGATGAAGATCTAGGAAAGTTTGATGCTAGAAGTGATGAAGGAATTTTCTTGGGCTACTCCACTCAAAGCAAAGCATACCGGTGTTACAATAAGAGATTGAGGAAGATGATAGAAAGCACCAATGTGAAAGTTGATGAAGGAATTGAGAAGCCTTCAAGATTTTATGAGTTTGATGAAGATGATCAAGATGGTGTTCAGGTTCAAGGGACTCAATCCCCTCCGGTAAGTCAGAATCAACTTGATCCAGTAAATCAGGAAGAAGAAATAGGTCAGAATGAACCTGATCAAGGAGCAACAGTGCAGGATATTCCCAAAATTCCAAGGTATGTAAGACTAAACCACTCTGAAGATCAGATCATAGGTGACAGAAGCAAAGGTGTGCAAACTAGAAGGAATGTTGCTCAAAATCAGGATGAATGTTGTCTGATTTCAAAGATTGAACCTAAAACACTAAATGAAGCCTACAATGATGAAAACTGGACTAAAGCAATGAAAGATGAATTAATGCAAATTGAGAAAAATCATACTTGGGATCTTGTTCCTAGACCTAGAGACAGGAATGTGATTGGAACCAAATGGGTCTTCCAGAACAAACTGAATGAAGCTGGTGAAGTTATCAGAAACAAAGCTAGATTGGTCTGCAAAGGCTACTCTCAAATAGAAGGAATTGACTTTGAAGAGACCTTTGCTCCGGTGGTAAGAATTGAAGCAGTCAGATTATTTCTTGCATTTGCTGCCTTCAAAGACTTCAAGGTATATCAGATGGATGTCAAGTCTGCTTTCCTAAATGGTGATCTGAAAGAAGAAGTTTACATTGAACAACCGGATGGATTTCAATTGTCTGATAATGATGATATGGTCTGCAAGTTGAAGAAAGCATTGTATGGACTAAAGCAAGCCCCAAGAGCATGGTATGAAAGGTTGGATAAGCATCTTGTGCAGATTGGATTCAACAAAGGTACTGCTGACAGTAACTTATATTTCAAAATTGTTCATGAAAACATTTTGATTGTTGAAGTGTTTGTGGATGATATCATTTTTGGAGGAAGAGATAGTATGTGCAAAACTTTTGCAAATCAGATGAAAAGTGAGTTTGAAATGTCTATGCTTGGTGAAATGAATTTCTTCTTGGGTCTGCAAATTACTCAAACAAAGAAAGGAATCTTCATTTCTCAGACCAAATATGTGAAAGAATTGTTAAGGAAATATGGTATGGAAGATTCAAAACCAATGAACACTCCCATGGCAACCGGATGTAAGTTGAGCAAAGATGATGACTCCCCAAAGGCAGATCAGACAAAGTATAGATCAATGATTGGTGGATTGTTGTATCTCACTCAGACTAGACCAGATATAATGTAGGCTGTTGGTCTTGTGGCAAGATTCCAGGCTGATCCTAGAGAATCTCATGTTATGGCAATCAAAAGAATTTTTAGGTACCTGAAAGGAACAGTTGAGTATGGTCTATGGTACCCTAGAGATCCGGATTTCTCTCTTCATGCTTACACAGATGCAGATTGGGCAGGAGATGTGGATGACTAGAAGAGCACTAGTGGTGGAGCATTCTTTTTGGGGAAGAGATTGGTTTCTTGGCTAAGCAAGAAACAAGATGCAATATCTCTGTCTACAACTGAAGCAGAATACATTGCAGCAGCAGGTAGTTGCACTCAAATCTTATGGATGAAGCAGATGCTAAGAGACATTAAAGTTGAATATGAGGAGCCTATCACAATTTTCTGTGATAATTCAAGTGCAATTAATATTTCTAAGAATCCGGTATTGCATTCTAAGACTAAGCACATATCTATCAAGTTTCACTTTTTGAGAGAACAAGTGAACAAGGAAGAAGTCAGATTGGAGTATGTTCCCTCAAAGGATCAGATTGTAGATATCTTTACTAAACCTCTTCCCAATGACTCTTTTGAATATCTCCGGGAGAAGTTAGGGGTCATGGCCCCTCCGGTGATGAACTAGGATGCACTGATGTGCATCAGTCCGGTGGATATCACATTCATATCTTGTGATCCGGATTGATGATGGGGAGCTGCAACTAAGGGGGAGCAGTTGGTATGATTCTGATGTATGAGAATTGCAAGTATGAGCCCTTTGCCATTGATGTCAAAGGGGGAGAGAAGACATGTGAAAAACAAGTGGTTTATGATCAAAGGGGGAGCAGTAAAGGAAGAGAAGACATGTGAAAAGTTGTTGTTGATAGGGGGAGCTGTGACAGAAAGGAGAAGTTCTTGTCTTGATGGTTTTTCACATCATATGTTGCCATCAATGACAAAGGGGGAGATTGTTGCAAGTATGAGGTGAGCCAGTGTTGTCATTGATGTCAACATACTCATATTGCATTGACAAGAAGGATTGGATGAGCTATGTGCTGAGGATATTGAGAAAATTAGCCTCAGTTAGGAACAGTGAAGAACCGTGATGAGAAGAAGGCAAATGTATTGTATAGGTTGAGAACCGGAGGATACGGATTAAAGGGTTTGTAGATATGAGTCTTGAGATGTTTCAGTTAAGATTTCAGAGGTCCGCATGAAGATCTGAAGGAGTTGTGGCTGTCAGTGTAGAACCGGTTCCGACAAGTATTCAGAGGTGACAGAGGATCACAAAAAGGTCTGGTGAGGTCCGGAACTGTATAATCCTAATCTGCGGATTGGAAGGAGTCTTTGGGATGTCCTTGTGATGTGCCATCTCAAGTTGTGTATGATTTGGAGGTCCGGAAGTACCTCTTGCATTATGACAGTGGCGACAGACAGTGTTCTTGAAGTTCTGGATAAGGAAGAGAAGAGATTCCAGTAAGTAAAGAAAGTGCGGATGTACCTGGTCATTCAGGCAGGCTTGTGAAGGTTCTTGGATCATGTTGAGGTTGTGTTGTTGGTCCGCATTGATAGTAGAGCCCGGAATTGAAGTTATTCTTCTGGATGAAGTTCTTGCTCTGTTTAGCCGACCGGATGAGTTGTTCATCCTGCGAATGTTCTTGTGGTGGCCGACCGGATGTGTTATTCATCTTGCGGATACTCTTATGGTTGTTTGCCGACTTAGATGTTTGTTCCTAAGTCGATGTCTTGTATAAATAACGGTTTGTGAGTTCATTTCGAAGTGTGGATTGTGTGGATGAGTGTGGCATACGAAGAGAAGTGCGAAAGGCAGAGCAGAGGTTTTTGGGCTTAAATGGAACTGATCCGGACATGGTAGAGATGTCATTCTCCAGTTCAAGATTGTGATTCTTATCACTTTGTAGACAGTGTGTCTCCTTGTAGGCAATGGGCCTCTTTGTGAGCAGTGTGCTCGGGCAGTGAGCCCTAATTGGCAAGTGCCATTCTTTTTCTTATTCTTCTAACAGAGAATAATCCTTGGGTTAATCACCCCGTGGTTTTTCCCTTAACCGGGTTTTCCACGTCAAAATCTTGGTGTTCAATGTGTTCTGCTCTTGTGTTTATGTATTATGCTTTCATGGATGATTAATTGATATGCTGTTAACTAACAACGAAGAATCAAGTGTTTGAAAGAACAAGAAGTTTTATACAACTGATTCACCCCCCCCCCTCAGTTGTATGCCTTAAATCCAATAGCTCTATATCTATATGCGGTCACTTTCTGCCTACAAGCAACCTAAATTTACACTATGCACATTTCATCTATTTATTTGCCTTAGCTAACTAGAAGTGACTTATTTTTGCCATAAGTGATCACTTCGTGCCTATAAGTGACCTATTTTACCCTAAGCTATCCCTTTTCCTTTACAAGCGACCTAAACTACCTATCCTAAAACCTAGTCGTTTTTGGTGAAGTGTGTGCATTTATTACGCGTTGAGCCTACAAAATCACACATTTAGCAGAAGTATCAATACATACCACTGTACCTACTCCTGTTGGTTGCCTATGTGTCCTCACTCACTTGGCATGATGATCTCTGCACAGAATCACCATCCTGATAGCTCTCTGATACCCTAAACACTATCACAGTCTAGGGAGCTCTAGATTTTCTAAAAGCAACAAGCACAAATAAGCCTATTTTCCTTTGAGGGACCTACTTCTAGCCTGCTTCCAAACACTAATTCTTCTATACCACAACCTCTTTTCTTCTATACCATCCCAATTTTTCCTTCTTAACCATTGTTTTCTTCATGTCAACCTTGTTTCTAGCCTTTAATCTTATCACAAGCCAACCCAGCCCTTCCTGGTTAGCCTAGCTTACCTCTCGAGGGGGCATCACCTGCCAGTTACATTGGGGCATCACCTTATTTATTGAGTGAATTATCGTATCTTCTTTGACACAACATTCTAATGAACATTGTATCAAAGAGGGGCAAAATGTAGACACCCAAAATTTGACCTAATTATCACTAGTATCAAATATTGCATTATTTATCATCTGCATTTGTCTAACACACTTGAGCAATTTCTCTATTTATCAAAAGCACCTATTTCTTCTAATTTATAATTAAATCATCTTTAATTATTTAATTATCTCTATTTCTATCTATTTTAATTAAATAAATGTTATTTATTTAATTAAAAATCCTTTTATAATCCCACGTTCTAATTAATTAAATAAATTTTATTTATTTAATTAATTTCTCTTATCATTTATTTCATAAGCCGACATGTGTGCCTCTTTTATTTAAAAAAAATGTGTGGTACTACATCTTTTATTTAATATCTCTTACACGTAGTACTTTTTATGTACATGGTCACACATGAGCCTCATCTTCTCTCCACTTGTCATCTACACATTCACCCATGACTATCATTTCATCCAATCCGTTCACATAGCCACCAAATCTCCACCATTGATTGATTTTGGTTGAAGTCTATATAAACACCCTCTCATTCCATACTACATCTATCTAGCATTTTTCATATAACGTCTACATTATCATCTTGAGAATATTGAGTACTTTAGCATCCATTGAGCTTATTATCATTATCATCCATCCATCATGGTAGCTTTGGTCTTCATAATTGTTCATTGTTGAAGAAGCAATCCACATCACAAACAAGGAATCCTACTATCTAGGTGATATTATTCTTGAATTGCATGCTTTTGATTTCACTTGGATTCGATTCTTTGATGGTGGTAGGATTAGGTTTTCATTTGTAATGTTTGATCTTATTGACCTAATTTTTACCTATCACACTAGTAACTCTAGACATGTATTGTCTTGACTAAAATCACATCCTAGTCAATCTCACTTAGAATTTAATCCTTAATCTAGGATGTATGTAATATGTAGGTTTAGGTAATTTTAACCTTTCAAAGAGTCCCTCGTTCCATACTTACAAATACTAGGGTCTATGAATTTATGTCTTTCTACTCAATGACCCAAAGATTGAGCAATATCAAGTTTCTAATTTTAACAAGAAATCATTTATTTTACATATGTTCTTTCATATCTTGATCTATGATTTCTCGACTATTCACTGTTGACCATAAAATAGAATAGACTAAATCAAAGTCATAATTGACTTAAGAATTTTCAAGTCTTCTAAGCCCTTCTGGGTTGATTCTAGGGTTTTTAACTTCTCTAACCCAATATATTGTAATATCAAAAACTCTTGTAATCCAAATATAAGAATGTATAGTAATATAACATGAATATAATATCCTCTAGTCTTCTCTAGACTACTTGGTATTGTTTGAATTCACATTTCTCATATCACGTATAAACATAGAACATGAGTTTTTAACCTCATGCATATAAAATCTTAATGAATACTACCATTATCATAAATACTCTTGACTAAATTCCTGATCTTATAACCTAAATGGGTTTGAGTCTACGATAATTACAATACAATACTTTTGACCTTTTTGGTTTTTGTAAGTCCACCATCTTTCGTTATAGAATAGGTTGTGAACTCATGTATGATATTCTTAGAATATCATGATAATACTTTTCATTGTTGAATGCAAAAGTGATAATATATCACTATCCTTAGATCTTTTCTAATGATATTGTTATCACATGGAATTGCACCCTGCTTGAAGCCTATTCAAACACTCCAATGACACAATGGGACTGATCTTAAGGTGTGGGACCTTGCAAATGAGATAAGACCTCAAGAGAAGGTTGGTTCCTTTTTTTGAGCTTAGGACTCAGAGAATGACAGCTAAATCTAATGCTAATACTTGTGGGGAAAAGGGGAAGGAGAACTACTGGAATTAAAAGAGTTGATGCACAAGATTTATAGTGTTAGCTAGGATTGACATAAAAAAACCATGATCTCAAATATTGAAATGAACTCACATAGACTTACAACTTTAACAAAGGCTCAAATCAGAAAACTGTAACTGTAAGAGGGGCCATTTTACTCACAGAATCAGCTACAGATTTAATTAAACATAGAGTAAAAGTATAAGAGAGGCAAATATCAATGATTGTATTGATCATGAGGACTAAATAGCTATTACAAAAGAGGGGGAATTATTGTAGAGAAAGTAGACACAAAATAACCAGTTACATTCATTAGCAAACAATCAACTAGAGATAACAAAGGCTCGGAGTTAAGCATAATGTATCAGATCTAGTTGATTCATGCAATTGCATTACAAGGTCAGATCCCAAAGAACTCTCCAGCTTGTATAATAGCCCAAAAGAATAGGTAGTAGAATTACATCTTTTCCACATGTATATAGAGCATTTTAATTCATTCTGTAGTAGTGGGCACTAAATTCAGTCAACTGACCCTGCACATGCCCACAATGCATTAAACTCTAGCTCTGAAGCCCTGCAAACATTGGGTGGCAGCCATGCTTTGTAAGGTCTATGAACATGCAGAAGAAGATTGCCTGTATGCATGAGTGCCAGGTGCATTTATGAGAGAAGGCCCGAAATACTTCCCAAGTACCTGCAAATCCATTTTGTTTCTCATTTGTATAGGAGCATTGAAGATTTTTACTATTTTAGCTGCCTATAATTGACTTTGGCCTATGAAATTGAATGCTGGGTACCTCTTCGTCCTGAGATAATGGCATGGTTTTAGGAACTAATTTGCAAGCTTTTACAACACTTTAAAGTGTTGTACCTCTAAAATATGCCTTTAGTGCCACTGAACTCTTTATCAGCAAATTTGTTGTGATCTCCTCTGTCACTGATTTCCACATTTTTAGAACCTTCATTGCTTTGCTTCATCGGCAAAATCTCATCTTTACAAACTATCTCCCTTTGGCTCTGATTCTTTCAATATGCCTCATTAGAAAATCTCTCTATTTGTGAAGCTGGCCTACTTGGTCCTTTATTTCACCTTATTAGCAAAATCTCTATTTGGTGAGCCTACTTTGTGTTTGCTTTCCCTTTAGTCGACAAAACCTGACTTTTGCAAACCAAACATGCCTTCTTTTCACCTTATCAGCGAATTCACACTTTTATGAACTCGGTCTCTCTTTAGCCTTTTGGTCCTCCCTGACTTCCCAATTGTGCTATTAGCAAATCTCTAAATCCACTAACTATCTTTGAGTTCACTTTTTCTCGAGATGCCAATTGGATACCTTCTCCCTTTGTCCTTCTCTTTGTTTTGTCTTATCGACAACTTTACTTTTCACGAACTTGATTTACTTCCCTCTGTCGGTGAAATTTAACTTTCATGAACCTGCTATCTTTACCTTTTCCCTTATCGGCAAAAGCTCACTTTGGTGAACTTCTTCATTTTATAGCTCATTGGGCCTCTAGTCTCCTTATTGGTGAATTTCTAAGCTTCCCCTGTTTGTCGATTCCTCGACAAGGCCCCTTTTATTTCATCCTTTCGCCTTAACAATGAATTTTGACTTTCTCAAACCATCCTTTCTTCTTCCTTCCTTTCATCTTTTCTTCTACTCCTTGCTTAGTCGGTGAAAGTCCTATCCACAAAATCGCTGATCAACAACCACAAACCATTAATTTTGCCAAAAGAACCTGCCCTTTATCTACTTTACCTTTGTCCTGTACTGCTTTGCCTTAGCCAATTCAACCTTTAGTTGGCAAACTGGCAAATCGACAAATCAGCAAACTGGTGAACTGGTAAACTAGTGAAACAAAGGTTCTCCAAACTAGTATTTTTCCAACTAAGGCAAAATAAGAGACAAAACACTTAGAGAATTTTGGGGATTTTTCTAGGTTTTTTCTAAGGGGAAACCTCCTTCCATTTGGGCTTTCTCAAATCAGATTAATCTGATGGGAGGAGGGATTTTTTTGGGTTATTTTGGCCTGGGCAAAAATAAGACAACATTTTGGTGACCATGCAGTGGTGTTTGCCTACCAAACACATGGATCTAGCTGCCTTATATAATACATTGGGAATAGTGTCAAAAGGAAAATTGCAGCAACAAGACCAATACAACACTGAAACTACCTCTAGGGAACACAAAAAACACACAAGACCAACAATCTCCTAACGAGAAGCTACCTATGCAAAAGCACTTAGAGGATGGGAAACCTAAAATAGAAACAAACTACTCTAAACATTTACAAGAATCTCAAAACCAAACTCAGAAGTATGGTTTAAGATGAATCCCATTCACTCAGATTAGAAGTGATTCACCAGTCATCTTAGACAGTTGAAAGGCAATCGTCTACTTGCAACTGGTGACAATGTAAGGGCCACTCCATAAGCCACCAAATTTAAAATTCCTCCCATCCTTAGCTCTGTCCTCATCCCATTTTAGTACCAAATCTACCTCTCGGAAGACTCTGTCAACTTCTTTTCTATCAAAGGTCTTCTTAACTTGAGCTTGGTGGGCTTCAAGGTTCTTCAGAGTAGCATCCCTTTTTTCTTTAAGCTCCATTAGCTCAGCACACTTGAATGTCATGGCATCATTTTCTAACAACTCCAACTGTTGGTCTAGCTCAAGGGAAGACAACTCCAATGATAATAGAAGTTGTGCTTCCTTTCCATATACCAGCATGAAGGGTGAATTGCCAATGGCCCTCTTAGGGATAATTCTATCAACCCAGAGAGTTGTCTTCAACTTGGAATGCCAAGTTCTCTTATTGTCATCCACTATCCTTTTGATGATCCTAATTAAGTTCTAATTTGTGGACTCAGCCAGGTCGTTCCCTTGAGGGTAGTAATTGGATGGTGTCTTCAAACAAACCCCATATTTAAGTTCCCACTCACTAATTTTTGTGCCTACAAAGGCCTTGGCATTGTCAAAGATAATGGTGAATGGAACACCAAACATAGTAACTATCCCCTCAAGGAAGTCTAAAATGGAGGCCTCTGTGGCATCATTCAATGCAACCACCTCTGTCCACTTGGTGAAATAATTAGTGGCTGCTAGAATCCACTTGTGACTAGCACTAGAAGGTGCATTAATCATCCCAATGAAGTCCAAACCCCATTGGGCAAATGGCTGATTAGTTTGAATTGGGTGTAGGGGAAAAGCAGCTAATCTTTGTTTCCCTACAAATAATGTACATTCTTTGTAGCTTCTTACCCATCTATGGATATCTCTAAACAAATTGGGCCAGTATTAACCAACCCTCATAATCTTCATAGTAGTTGTTCTTGGAGAATAATGGCCACCAACAGGGCCATTATGAAATTCTTCTAATAATTAGAGGTCTAATCTTGTGCAATGCATCTAAGAAGAACTCCATTGATGTCTTTTCTAAACAAGACACCATAAACAAGGACATAGGGGATGGAATGAAGCTAGAAATACCTCCTTTTGGCCTGATACAGTCCATTTAGGCATCTACTTGACTACAGAAATGTGATCATGTTGTGATACCAGTTGCCTGAGGCATGGAAATCAACAGGATACACCTGCTCAAGGACACATACAACGTTATCTCTGTCCTCAGGATCTGCAACCATCTATTCACATAGGCCTTTATCGCATACCAACTTGGTGATGTTGATGTTCACATCATATTCCATTACTTTTGTGATCCACCTAGCCCTTTTTTCTCTAGCATCTCTGCTCAAAAGAAACTCTTTAATGCCAAGGTGGTTCACCATCAACTGTATTTTTCTATTTGGAAGCATAAGGCTAAACTTTTTGAGTGCTTTCACTACAATAAACACTTGTTATTCAGATCATATTTTTAAGCAGCTGGCTGAAGAAAGCAATTGGTTGTTCCATTGTCTTTTCATTTTTCTGTGTTAAAACATCTGATATGCCCTCCCTACCTCCAAAGGCATAAAGGATAAAATCCTTCTCATAGTTGGGGTTTATTAGTGTGGTAGCCTATGCTATGGCCTACTTGGTAGCTTCAAAATTGTCCCTGCCTTCTCCTGACCATGTGAAGGCATCATTCTTCAAAAGCATGGTGGTGAGGGATTTTTCTATTGAACCAAAAATAGGTATAAACCTCCTCACAAAATTAATCTTCCCCATAAAACTTTACAAGCCCTTCTTGTGACTGGGAAGGGGAAGAGACAGAATGGCATTGGTTCTTTTAGGGTCAATGGCTAGCCCTTTATTTGAAACCACCACATGTCACAGTAATTTACCTTTTGAGACAGCGAACACACATTTCTTTGGATTCAACAATCTGCCATATTCCCTACATCTTTGAAAGACTTTTCTTAAATGACCCAAATGGTTAGTTGCATGCTTGGAATATATAGTTAGATCATCAAGATACACTAAAATAATATCATTGATTAGCCTTTAAAATCCAAATCCATTGCTCTTTGGAAGGTTACCCCAACATTAGTCAACCCAAATGGCATTTTCTGATAAGCCAAAGTACCCCACTTGGTGGTAAAGGTTATCTTGTACTGATCTGATTCTTTTGCAAGAATTTGGTTATAGCCCGAGTAGCCATCTAGGAGTGAAAATATTTAAGCTCCTACCATTGTTTGGAGGATCTATTCCATGGAAGGAGTGGATAGTGGTCTCTAAGGGAGGCCTTGTTTAGGTCTCTAAAGTCCACACACAATCTGATATCCCCATTTGTTTTCTAACTAGGACTAGATTAGCCACACAAGAGGAATGTTTGATGTGATAAATGATTTTAGCCTTTATGAGCTTGGATAGCTCTTTTCTCATTAATGGCTCAATTTTGGGGTTGAATGGCCTTTGTTTTTGGTAGATAGGTTTTGCATTGAGATCTAAATCAATGGTATGTTGGATTAAACCAGGATCAAAGTATTTCAGATCCCTATAATCCCAAGAAATTAAATCATCAAATTAATTACAAATCTCAACAAAACCTTTCCTTTCAACTTGGTCACATACCTTGCCATGTTTTAGAAATTGGCCCTGTGCAATCTCCACCTCTTCATAGTCTTCTTTCTTGACTATCATGTTCATTTTATCCTTCTTTGGTTGATCATCAACACCAAATATATTTTCCAAGGTCCAATCTCCTAGGCAGTTTATTGGTCTTCAGTTGGATCACCTAGTCATCGTATTGCTCTTGCAATATTAACTGATTGTTAGCCACATACCCTACCTCATCTTACATGAAATTTACATTATGTTGGTCATTCTCAAATACTTGCCAGCTTGTCACATTGGTAGGCACAACAGGCCTCACAACAATATTCACATGTTTATCTGAGTTTTGTTTGACATTCTGGGGAATATCAAACTAGGCGCCAACTATACTCAGCCTATCAGCATCATTATTTCTTTATCTGGGCACTTCCTGGATAAGGAAGGCATCAAAGTCTTCAATCAGGTCCTAGACTATGTGTTTGTATGACTTGAGAAAGTCATTCTTTGAAGCACTCTATGATCTAATTTGGTGGACAACAAGTTTTCTATCACCAAATGCCTATAAATTTCTTATTCCTTTCTTTTATGCTAGTTGTGTCCCTGTTGTGTGATTACACAACACGCCCCATTTTGACTTGGGAAAATAGGGACCCAACTTTTTGGCTTAACGTGTGTTGTCTGCTTTCTGGCGGTTTGGTAAAAGTAAGCCATGTGCATCATCATGTAGAATCAAGATGGGGTAAGCCATCATCATGAGGTCAGTTTGTCAAAATTCATATTTCATTCCTGTGACCTCATATTTAGAAAGAGCATTAAAATCCATGCAGGTTTGTCTTTTACATCACCCTAATATTCATCAGGATGTGAGAGTTATGAACAGTCAAAGTTTTGGTCAAACCTGATATTCGCAACGGAGGAGGATCATATTTTATAACCTCAGTCATGTTGTCGAAGATCATCCTGATCTTGGTACATCACCCAATAAGTCATGCGGTCCAAATATTCGGATGTCAACTTTAAGTGGTAGTAAATCTTCCCGTCAAACAATCTTATATATCGTGAGTGTCATATTTCCAAATGTAACCTGATATTTCTTAATATCCCCCTGCCGTGAAATATCACTCTAAGTCAATATCCTGATGACGTCATCTAACCCTGATAAATGAAGAAACAAACATGACGATGACATCATCATCATATTTACCTCTCGGCAGGATATTTTCTAAACATGATCATGTTCGCATAACATGACGATCACATCATGATGCCTTTCTGATATAATGAATGAATATCTGGATGACGTCACCCTGATATCCTGAGAGTTAGAAAAGAATGACTTCGGTGATCATCATCATCTAAAAGCACAGCTTGATATTTTCAAATATCCTCCCGACGTTTAAAGCATAGCCTAATGGCGCGAACATCACCCGATATCTAAACATAACCTGACGTTTTCAAATATCATCCTGCTGTTTAAATATCACCCCGCTCCCATTGCCACCATTAGCATTGAATGCACACAGACATGGTAGGTGGTTCCCGCCGATCATTAAACCAGATGGAACACCTGGCGAACTCCTGACTTGTCATGCAGAAAATCAATGAATAAAATCTAATCTATTAGGATTTGCCCTAAATTTACCCTAATTACAAGGTTAAAAGGTCAAACTAACGCCATTTTCACGTTTACTTTGTGAAGAAATTACTTTTCACAGAACACAGCTTCCATATCCTCCTGCAAGCGATATTACGACGAGCAAAGTTTCTAAGCAGCAGAAAGTGCGTGATCATCAACAAGAATTAAGAGTACTTTCAGAATTCCATTGGTATAAACAGAAATCAGCACAACCAGGTAAGTAAATGAAGCCCTCATCTTGTTGTTTCTATAAAAGTCAGGTATGATGCTGTATATTCTGGTTTATACACCACCCATGATGGGCGTATGCTGAACAAATGTGATATGCATGATGAATATTAAAGATAAATTGTTATAGACATGCATGTATATACCCATTGTAAGACGGGATTTTGTTAATTGCAGGTACCCATGGCTAACAAGAGGTTCGTCAAGTGTCAAGCAAAATTCAGTAAGCCCATGTTCTCATCTCAGAGGGGCATCCTGTTCAAGTATGGTGCAATCACAAATACCCATCAGGGGAGCACCAATTTGGAAGCCTGGTCAATCAGGCTAAATGGTGAGAATAACAAGAGTCCTATGCTGGATGCAGTTTTTGTATCCGGAATGTGGAACGCCACCGGTTTTCCATACTCTATGGAATCTCTGGAGCTGGTAATTGAGTGTGCCCGAAACTATAACCCAGAGACTAGGCAGGTGATGAAGCATGGGAGGATATATGCCAACCTATCCATCAAAGGTCTATCCAGGACCTTTGGATTGCCATTGGGTAACAAGGTCAAAAGTGTGGACCTGAAGAAGTCAGAGAAGGAATATGAAAACAACAAGAAATCAGCCAGGAAGAACATGTATCAATGGAGGGCTGAGAACAGCACATATCCTGCAGCAGCCAAACTTCCTGTGCACCTATTTAAGTATGATTTTGCTGATGAATATCAGTATATGATTGCACTACTAAATAAAGTAACAGGCCAGCCTGATGCTGGTAGTTTCAGGGATTGGATGTATGGAATAATAATGATGTGTTTATATTTGGATATCAAGCCACTGTGGGCCCAGCTAAAAGGTGATGCTCTGCATGAGTAGCTGATGAACCTGGGAGGTTCAAATTGTGCTTTCTATATGACATCCTATATTGTCTATTCCTGTGCATACCAAGGCACATTTGATGCACTAGCTACCGATGGAAAGCTTACAGGTACAAATGCTGTGCATATCTGGGATCATCATCCCCAGCTGCAAAGAGTCAATTACCTCCAAGACTACAAACTGGTCAATGATGCATTCTCTATGCATCTGGTGAGGACCATGGAGGAAGACAGAACAAAGAGATTGAGCATAGAGGCTCAAGAAATAATTTACAGGCATGGAGCCTGGTACATACAATTTACCACCTTTTCATACATAAGAATTGAAGGTTTTGAGGGACATCCCCTAATGCTGCCCAGGTATCCCACTAATGTAGTGGTACTTATGGAATTCATCAGGCAGGGCTCCACAATGATAAAGACATACAAGGATGCCAAGAAACTACCACTGATTTTGTTTCCAGTCAGCATTGGCTGCTACATGTGCCCAGACTCAGAGCACATAAAGAAGGTGATGGTCACCTTGAATAAAATGAATCTGCAGCCTTTTCCACTAACAAGACCATATGATCCTTACGGCAGGATGCAGAAAATAATAGGAAAGCCTATTCATCAGAGGCACCTAGAAGATTTCTGGGCTGACTGCGAGGATGAAGCAGAAGCAAGAAGAAGGAGATATCAGAGGTTAACTCTGAATCAAATCAGAACCTTTGATTGCATCCCCATTCCCCAACAATTGAAGAAGGATGATGGCAGGATAATTGCAGATGAGTATGAGCAGAAGAAAATTTATAACGATACTATCTCTGCACCTGACCTCACTATACAGGAGGACATATCCTTGGACCCGTTCATTGCCAGGACCATGCAGCTAACCCAAGCTTGGGTTGATGAACAAGTAGAGGCATTGAAGAAGAAGGGTGTTGCCATTACGGTGGACAACAAGAAGAAGGGGCAGGATATTCCCAGGAATGAGTTTGATGACTTCCTGAATGAAAAGAGGAAGGCTAAGGGAGATAGACTCCCTCCACCACAACAACAGAGCAAAAGACCCCCAAGGGGCAAGAAGGTAGATAAAGAACCCAAAGGGGTTATTATTGAAAAGCCAGTATTTGTAGCTGAGGAGGCAGCAGCATCAGGATCTGGATCAGAGTCAGCATCCCCTCCAAGGACAAGGAAAGAAAAGTCCAAGAAGAGTAAGACAGTAGAGGCTAGAATCACTGGGACCCTAGAAGAGGGTCAATCCTCAAGAAAACATGATAAAGAGGATATCCTCATGGAGGAAGAGCCTGAAGAAGAAGAGGCTCCATTGATAATAAAGAGGAAAAGAAGAGCTCCACAGGTGGTGATGTCTACCCCACCTAAGAAACAAAGAACCTCTATGAGAGGTGAAATAAGACAACCCCCAACATTGTTACAAGGGGCAGGTAGTGAAGTGCCTAAGGAACTTCAACATAATGTTCCACTTCCTACCATTGTTAAGTTCAAAACTGAACTTGCAGAGGAACAGATGAAAGAAACTTCTCAGACGCAAGCAGGGCATGTCTTGCTAGACGAGACAATAAATTTGTCTGATGATGAAGTTGTACAAGAGGTAGCTGCACAAAAGATGGAAACACTTGCTACTGGTACAAGCATGACCCCTCAAAAGCCTCCACCAATTCAAACTATATTGGAGGAGATGAAGCAAGTGGAGGCAGAACAAGAAAAGAGCCCAGAGGAGATAGCTCAGGAAATAGGGCTAGAAACATTAATCACCCAGGTGACAAGTCCTGCAGTGGTAGACCTGACAGAGAAAAAGGATGCAAGTCCTGAACATCCAGCAGGATCACCCGATAAAGGGCAATATACAGAGGGAGTGAAGATGGCAGAACCAGAAGGCCATACTTCAGAACTGGGCCGACAAAGTCCACAGGACACATCAGCGGGGCCTGCCATAATAGAAGTCCAAGAGAACATAGCTGATGAGGAGAAAATAATAGAAGATCCTGCCGCCAAACCTCAGGAGGTTGATAATGTAGGCGCGGAACAAATAATGGCTTCAGAACAAACGCCAGCGCCTCAGGCAGATTCCACAGTATCTAGTACAGTGGACATGCAACAAGAAATAGAAAAGCCAAAGGAGGATGATGAACCTCAACATGGGGAAGAATTGAAAATAGATGAAGTAATGATGGAGAAAGATCATGATCATCATGATCAACATATAGATGCACCACAAGATCCCCCACACCAAGAAGATGCTCCTCCAGAGAAAGAAATCCCTGAACAGGAGGATTTGCCGCAGGATCAACAACAAAGTGAGCATCAGGAAGAAGAAATGAGAAAATCACCATCTCCACCACATCTGTTGACAGAAATAGGAGACACAGGTGAACATCATGATGATGTCGAAAAACATGATCAGGTACCTCCGTGGTTGGAGAAGGAGGTAAATATAGAAGAAGATTTTGAAATCCAAGAATTTGATGTGTCCACCTTGATCTTCGGGGATATAATGAAGCCTAAGAGGAAGGCCAGAATGACTTCGGCCATCAAAAGAGATCCAACGACTGGAAGAAGGACTGCACAGATTGTTGTACCTACTATGGAGAAAGAAAAAGGTAAAATCACCTTAGATGAATTTTAAATTAGCACAGTGGATCTCAGTTTTGCCAATGAAGACCAAGAGGGTCAGGAGGGCAAAGATATTATTGATTCTTTGATTCAAAAGGTAAAAAGAGAGAAAGAGAAAAATAAGCAACACAAGGAGCACATTGCTCAGTTGCATGCCTACATAAGGAGGCTGATTAATCTTGATGATACTACAACTGAACATGCAGTCCCATTGACTGCTATTTCTCAAGGGGAAGTAAATAAACTAGACCTCATGAAGCATGAGGCATTTGTATTAAGGAAATGGATGTCATCCACATTAGATGAGGCTGAAGAAATGGTAAAGGCCTCCTTAAAGAGATGGAGCATTCTCAGTGACTCTAGGACCAAAGTAGACAAATTGCAAATGCAGACAGGAAAAAGGTCTTATAAATTGGAAAAAGTCCTAAGCATCCTGGGAGAAATAAAGAGGATAAATCCTCAGATGCTTATTAATAAACAGGTATTGAACAGTAATACCACCTTGATAATTGATATCTAGTACAAGGACATTCAATTTGAATGTGGAGTGCTCAGAAGATGCAATAATAAGCTGAGAGATATCAGCATGAAGTTGCACGATTTAATGGCTGTTGAGGCAGAAATATTAGAAACATTAGAAGGAAAAATGGAAGGGAAAATAGAAAATCAAGATGAGGAATGTGCCATCAAGGCTTTACATGACAACTTCCAATCAGTAGCAGATGATCCACTTGTCCACTTGACAAAAGAAGTTATAGATAAAATAATGAGGATCAAGGTCAAGATGGAAAAATACAATGAGACACTGTAGGATAGGAAAGACAAACTGGATAGTAGTAGAAATAAGTATGAGGCACACAAGCACGCCATCATCAAAGCAAAGACTCAGGATGGTGGAGGAATAGATCAAGTTGTGCAGTCATATGAGTAGGTCCGGAGCAGCATACAGCCCCATATGCGGCGTCATCATCATCAGGATAGTGAAAGTTCGGGAAGTGATGCACATGATGATGATCCACATGAATCAGACAAGGAGCATGATGAAGACACATCATAAAGGGAGATATAAGTGTAAATAACCCAGATAGTTGCCAGCTGGCAACTTGTGCCACTTTTGATAAGTTTGACAAGGTCAAGGAGAGTGATGACCGTAGATATGCATTGATAAATCAGGATCGTGGATCTTTTTGTAACAGATTCCTCACCTTGTTCTATAAAAGGTGATGGAATGCCTTATTGTAAATATTCGAAACTTAATTGAAATTCATCTACTGAAACATTCAGAGCTCATTTCAAAGTTTTTGTATACATTTATATTTTTGCATGCTTAATGATTGAGAAGACTGTGTCAATTACAATTCATGGTAAATCTTGAGTAATCAATGTATGAATTCTGGACATATGTGGTGATCTGCTGCATCCCTTGAAGTGCATGTCTACTTACATGTGTTGTCTTTGTACAAATTCCCTTTGAAGTTAGCATCAACTATATCTAGCTGTGGAATGTCCTGGTGAAAATATGGTTTGGTTTTCTTCTCTTCCTGACAGTATCTAATATACATGTGGTTCAAAAGCTAAAGGTTCAACTATAATTTGAAGCATTCTTTCAATTTCTTTTAAATTTCAAGGCATTTCATCCTCGTAATTGCAAACAATTGATGATCTTAAGCAAATAACACAAATATGTGGACATCTCATAGATAATTGCAAATATTTAGCATATTTGAATACAAAACATGCATAATTAAGAAAATCATGCAAAGATTGAAGTATTTCTGCATCATTTCATCAAATAATGGTACGGTATGACCTCTCTGTAAAGAATTTCTGCAGGAGTATCATGATGATGACAAACTTTCACGTAAGGCCCTAAAATGGAAACAGCAACTCACATTAACCTCTGAGTAATGTCAGAAGATTAAGATCTAATCACCGGAGACTTGGGATCATGAATTCTCTGAATTCACCATATCTTTCAAGATGAATAAAGGTTAAAATGTACTTTTATTCTATGCTTGTTTATGACTAACATCATGACCAACATAAATTGGCGCTAGAAGGAGGGCATGATTCGAAAGACTATGCCCATCATCATTATTTTCGGGTTTGATGATGTAGAGAGTAAGGTAACCTTGAACCGTCTGTGAATTTCAAATATTACGCAAATATTTGCTGTAGCAATCTTGTAGATGCTCATTCTATGTAAAGGTCTCCAGATCTAACATAAATAGTGCAAGCTTTACAGTAGATCATTCTGAATTCACAAATATCAGCCAGAGCTACATAAATTTGTTCAAGCTTTGAAAAATTTTGGCCTTAGAAACTTGAGATCTCGTGCTAGGGGTCACTATACCTCAAATATCCTTTCATATTTGCAGTATCTTTGCAAATATTTCATAAATATCTAGTCTGATCAGCCATCTGACCGCAAATATCACCTTAGCTAGTGAAATCCAACCAATATTTGCAATGTTTTAGCCAATTGCCTCAAAATTGAGAAATCCTGGCTCACAGGATAAATACCAGGTCTAGACCTAGTGAATTTTTTGAAGAATTGCCTGTTAGAGGTTTCAGACCTAGAACTGTAGACGTCCATCATACTCCCAAATCTGGTGCTCCAAGAGCTTCACCAGAACCTCCCCCTATAACTCCTGTTAGTTTGCAAATACCTTCTGGGATATCTGTGATACCTTTGGTTCAACCTCAGGGTGTACCTTTAGTCCAACCTCAGCCGGCTGCACCACCAGCTCAACCCCCTCCAGTTGCAATGTCTTTCTTTGCAGCAGAGTCACCTTTGACCTTTACTACATATCATGAGTTACCAAAGAATCTGGATAAACTTTGTCCAAAATATCATCCTTACCAAGATGCTGAAGATCATATCAGGACCTTTAAGGAAGCTTGTTGCAGAGCTAGAATAGAACATCAAGATGTGGTGTGCAGATTATTTCCTTTTTCCTTAGGGGAAGAGACCTATAATTGGTTCATTAGTCTTGGTCAGGGTTCTGTTGATTCATGGGCCTTACTAGAGAAAGCTTTTCTTGATAGATTCAAGGTTCCTGTTGACCCCTCAATAAACTATCATTTATTTTCCACTATCAAGAGATTTGAGAATGAACCTATTGCAAATTTCAATGCTAGGTTTTAGAAAATGTTGTCCAGGGTGGTCACTCCTTATACTGTGTCTAATGAAGCTACAAGGAGCATTTATTATTCGTCCTTGGATCCCTTGACCTCCATGTTCATAAGGAGAACACACCCCCAAATTACAACTTTAGCCTTAGCCTTTCAAGAAGCCATACAGGTAAATCAGCAGTTGATACCCGCTCCTACTCCAAATATAGTATTCCCTACCTTGCCTGTCGTGCATTCACAATATCCTACATCATATTCTGCACAGTATCCTGCACAATATCCTAATAGAGCAGTGATACCCCCAGCAGTCATGCCTGTACCTTTGCAAATACCTCCACTGAGCATTATGCCTCCTAATGGAAATAGCCAATTTTCACAATATCCTGCACAAGCTCAGACACCTCAGGGTACTGATCTATCCAACAATAACCATGGATCCTCTTTCTTCAAGCCTCAAACTGAAAATGTGGTGGCCAAAGCTTAAGAAGAAAAGGAGGAAATCAAATAAATCTCTGCTCAATTGAGAAAACTCACCACAAAAGTGACACATTTGAGAAATCAAGGTTTTTATTCCCAGTCAAATTAGAATAGAAATTATTCTAATGATAGACCAAATTATCCTGATAGAGGATACAACACCAATAATTTCAATAATAGTGGTGGAAATAACAATAATCCTCAGAGACAACCTAGAGTATGGAACTCTAGGCCAAATAATGGCTCTTTACCATCACCCCTGGACAATCAACTCCAGGTGAAGCCAAACAGACTACTAGAGTCAATCTTGCTGAAGTAGCCCTTACTAATTGGTGTAGGATCCACAATACAAATGCACATGCAGAATTAGACTGTCCACAATTTAGAATTGATGCTAGCATCTTTTAGAGTGAAGTGTCTAACACTTCTGGAAATCCACCTTAGGCAGAAGGAAATGAGATTGTTCCTTGTGGATATGACTCAGCTTTTGTGCTAGAAACATATACAAATCAACCTCATCAGAGTTATAACTAGGCAAATGAGGAATCTACTTTAACCTTTGAAATAAACTACATATTCCCCTTTGAGGATGAAAATGAGCCTACAAGAGAACATGAGGAAGTACATGCGTACCAGCAACAATATCCTGGTAAGCATAATTATAATTTGAGGAGTAATGCCAACAGACCTGCTGGTCCATTGACATCATCTCTACCTCCAAATAACTTCAATACACCTCCTGATCCTAAAGCTATTAATAACCCTGGGTTCCCCAAGGTAAATGCTCAGTACTTGTCACCTCAAAACATAGGATCAAAGATTGTAAATACACCTCATGAATCTGACAAGTTAGTCAGCTATCTGGCTGATGAAATGAAGAAAATTAAGATCAGCCTATCCTTGTCTGAGTTACTGAAAACTCCTGCCATCAAAAGGGCATTTATGAAGTCACTAGATGATCTTGCTCCTAAGGAGGATGGCCATTTTTCAAGTCAATCCAGTGGTAAAGATCATGCTACTAGAGATAATACTATCAAGCCTAAAGTGTCAGCTACAGTCCAAGCTGCAGAAACCTCCCACATGACCTTGTATAAGGAGAAAACTGAATCACCTCCGTTCCTTCTTACCATAAGAATGTTCAGCAAGAACCTGCACAACTGTTTGGTTGATTCAGGGGCCTCCACGAATGTCATGCCTTTGTCAATATGCAAAGCCTTAGGACTGCATCCTGCTAAATCCCTAAAAAAGGTGACACAGCTAGACAAAACAGAAGTAAGTGTAGTAGGGGAGTTGACTCATATCCACATGCAACTAGCATCTGATCCTAGGATCCAGTATTACATTGACATTCAGGTAGTCAACATACCTGATACTTATGGGATGTTGCTTAGCCGAGACTGGTCCAAAATGCTTAACGAATATATGTCCATAGATTTTAGTCACATGTGGTTACCATGGAAAGGTATACCTAACTAGATCAGGATTGATGCTGAGCCTAGAATGAAGCATATGATCACTAAGTACAACAGAACAAATGAGATCGTGTACGTAGACGTAGAGCCTGGAGTTTACTGCATCAGGCCATAGACTGTCAAAATAGAAGAGATCCTGATGCTTGATTTTCATCATCATCATGATGATGATCATCAGGAGGACATGCCAGTTGTAGAACCTGATGATAATCCTGATAATGAGAATGAAATAGATCACTTCAGAGACTTTGAGATGCATCTGACTAATCAGGTAAAGCGTTGTCAATTGTTAAATATACCTGCTAATGATATTTTGATTGATGGATGGTGTAGATTACACGATGAAGCACATTCAGAAAAGACTTGTGAAACATGTTTAGATATGATGATGCTGGAGCAAACATGCAGTGAGGCATCATCATTATATTTCGAGGTAAATTCTACGTCTGATGATGATGATGATACTAATTCTTATCTATCTTCTGTAGGAACAGAGGAGCTGACAGATCATGATGAGGATCATATCCTGAGAATAGAAGAAGTTCTAGTTTATGACCAGATAAATGATAAGAAGAAAGAAAAGATCAGCCCTGGGAGTGATTGTTTTATGGAGCCAGACTATGAATTGTCCGATGAAGATAAAGGTAGTAATCTGACTAAGTTTGAAGAATTTCTAGTAAAAGAAATAGAGAAGATGACATGACAGCATAGGTCTCCTCGGGAGGTCTTAATTGAAGGTTGGTGTAGGTTGCATGAAGTACCTCACTCAAAAACAACTTGTTCACTATGTTTACACATCTTGAAAAAGCATACAGCCGCAGATCCAGAGGATCATCGTCCTGTTAATGTGAAAGAGAAAATAGAAAAGCCATCAGGCTCACAAATGAGAGGAAAGAAGAAACTTGAAAATGATGACATCCCTAAGTTAAAGTGGATATCAGGCGGAGCAACAGCTAGAGCTGCAAAGAAAAAAGAAGGTTCAGCTAGGTATCCTGTTGAAGATAAACCCTGGATCCTAAGGTTTGATGGATCCAAGTCCAAGCAGGGCGCTGGGGTAGGAATTGACCTCATTGATCCATTAGGAAAATCCTATCTGGCAGCCTACAGATTACAGTTCCCCTGTACTAACAATGTAACAGAGTATGAGGCTCTAATTCATCGGATACTGTTTGCTCATAAGAAAAAAGTAAAGATTCTGCATGTCTTCGAAGATTCAGAGCTAGTTGTGAGGCAAGTAAGAGGAATCTACTCATGTAACTACAGAAAGCTATCCAACTATAGACATCGTGTGTGGGACCTAATTGAGGACTTTGACACCTTTAATATCACCCACATCCCAAGAGAAAAAAACCATAGGGCAGATGCACTTGCCCAAGCTGCTAGTACATTGGAGCCATTATATATATCAGGTCTAAAGAGATTTTTAGTAGAACTGGTGTCAGTACCTTCAGTACCTGATAATGTGACCAACCTCCAGGTGTTTGATGATGATCAGCACATTTTGGATTTCATCTCAAACAAAGACATATTTGACGCTTAGATTATAGATGAGAATGGTATGGAAGATCATGTCTGGGAAGAAGATGAAATATTAGAATTGCCTAGCAACAGGATCCCCAAAGGTATGATTGAATTAGAAAGAGCTTTTGATCTGGACAATATGCTGAAACAGAAGGATCTTCCAAAGGCTGATGGAGGTCAATATTCACAAGTGAATATTGGACAGGATGACGACAAGAGAAATGTACTGATTGGTAAAGTTTGCACACCAAAGGAGTTAGAAGGAATAACTCGGGCCCTCAAAGACTACATACATGTAATTGCATGGACTTATGATGAGCTGAAGACATATGACACATCAGTCATAACTCATACTATACCTCTCAAGCCAAATGCTAAACCTTTCAGACAGAAGCAGAGGGTAGTCAATGCTTTGCTTGAACCAATAATTCTTGAAGAAGTCAAGAAGTTGTTAAGTGCCCGGATAATTTTTCCTGTGAGACACTCCACTTGGGTTGCTAATCTAATCCCGGTCAGAAAGAAGAATGGAGACATCAGGTTATGCGTAGATTTCAGGAATCTGAATAGAGCATCAGAAAAGGACAATTATCCCTTGCCATCATTAGATGAAGTTCTACAGATTGTAAATGGAGCCAAAATGATGTCCTTCCTAGATGGCTTTTCAGGATATAATCAGGTCATGGTTGACAAAATTGACAGACTAAAGACTGCCTTCACCACAAAGTGGGGGATATTTGCATATAGACGTATGCCATTTGGGCTTATAAATGCTGGAGCTACATTCCAGCGAGCAATGGACATAGCCTTCAGAGGCTTAATAGGAAAATGTATAGTCATATACATGGATGACTTGACAATATTCTCCAAAGAGAGGAGCGACCATGTAACTGATCTCAAAAATGTATTAAAGAAATGTGAAGAGTACGGAATATCACTGAACCCCAAGAAGTGCATATTTGGGGTGACAACAGGAAAGTTACTAGGCTACCTGTGATGGAGTCAGGTTGTCATTGATGTCAAAAAGGTGTCCTCAGTTGGTTTGATGTCATCAGGACTTGGTTATGCAGTGTAGAGATACATACTTGTTAAAAGGATCGGGAGCAGCAAAGAGTTCACATCATCCTGTGTAGAGTTTATATCATCTTATATGTTATTGATTACATCATCTTGTGTGTTCTTTACAGATGACATACTGTATTCAGTGGTTTGGTTATTTGATCTTAGTATTCAGTTTGTGAGATGATCATATATGCAATTAGTATCTTGTATCAAGAGACAATGTTTTGTGGTGATGACATCATGTGAAATGATCATGATGCAATTCATGTTTTTTCATGTTGTGTGGATAGTGTTGGGATCCTATTTATAGTTCACTCAATCAGGATAAGTGTGCTTATCATATCTTCATTGAGGATGGTGACTTGATAAGTGTATATAGTGTGGGGTGTCTTCAAGGATGTAGCAAGAATCAAGTTGTTTGATGGAGAATGTCATGCTTATCTCAGATTGCTTCACTATATTGTCTTCAAATCATAATCAGGAGTTTGGTCTTATATCAGTACTGTCTTGGGATTAGTGTATTAGTATATGGTCAGGTATGGTTCAGTTGCTTGCATCAGTAACTTCAATAGGCTCTTGCAGAGTTTATCATCATGAGTGGATGACAAGATGGTGTTACATGATATTTCATATCAAATGTTCAATTTGGAGTGCTTTCTGATTTATGGTGGTAAAGGTGTTCAGGAATATTTGACAAAATTAAAGGTTTGAAACTACCTAAAGATTTCATCTATCATCTAAAAATCCTAAGTTGGTTTTGCTATGATCCTAAGTCCCTAAAGTTTATGTTGCACTACATATGATGGCCGTCACACATTGTTTGCTTTTTGTTTTATTTTACTGTTGACCTATTAATACAGGTCAGTCACTTATACATGACCTGCTAGAGGGTTTCTTACACATGGCGGTGACCGGCCTCTTTCCCTTGCTGACCGGTGGCTTTGGTAATGAGGTGAGCGCATGGGCGCCAAAGACCAAATCTAAGGATATGTTTGAATATGTGAAGAGCGCGAAGTATCTATCTAACGGTTGTTATTCAAACCTTGAAATCTGATTTGAACCTTCTTGTTTGACGTTCCCGTGAACGTATACTGCCCTTGTATAACTATAAACTGTGTTTTTAGAAAGTTTTTAAGGCAGTTTATAGAATTTGTTGGAGCCCGATTTTTTCATTAAGGTGCATGTCTTCAAAACAAAAGTCATCGAATTTCAATTAATGAAGGAGATTGCATTGGATTTTTTATAAGAAAAGCATGCTTATAATACATGGAATGAGGAGCATATTAAGGGCAAAATACATTTGTTAGAAAGTTTCTTATAAAGCATAGAATGCTTTGATAGCAACATTAGTTGCTCGAATAGGAATGTCAAATGCTTTTGGAGAGATTTTATGAAGATTTTTTTTTAGAAACTCTTTTTCACTTAAAGAGATTTTTGGAGATTAAAAGATATATTGTCATTGAAGTTTTTTTTTTTTTCAGAGAAGAGATTTTTTTTTGTATGAAGAATATGAAGAGATTTTTGAAACAAATTTTTGTGGAAGATTTTTTAAGTGTTCAGATGATTTTATTTTTTGTCTTCATACAAAGGAAATCCAAAAGAGAGATTGAAAATACTCTTGCAGACTGAGAAGAAGAAGAAGCTCAAGGGTTTTGAATGTAAAAGCTTGGAAGCTTTTAAGGGGTTTTTTTTTACAGATGATTTGTTTTGAGATGTGGAATATGAAGATTTATTCAAGATGAAAATTGAAAAGAAAATGATTTTTTTTTTTGAAGAAATGTAATTTGTTGCAGGATAAAAAGAGGATACAAGAAGAGTCTTTATTTTACAGGGCACTGATTAACATTATTTAAGATTTCATAATATTGTAAATTAGATTTTTCTTCTTGCAGATGGATTTTTTATTGTGCAGATATTATTTTAAGATGTTTACAGAGAAGAGGAAATGAAAAGATTTTTTTTGAGACATTGAAGAAAATATGAAGAGGATTTTTGTAGAGGAAAGGAATATGAAAAGATATTCAGAATTTGTATATAATGATTTTAAAGTACATTGACAGAAATGTATGGAACTGAACAGAGATATGAAGACATTTTCTAATAAATCCTTTTGAAGAGAAAAGAATAATGATAAGATGATACTGGGTTTGTAATTCAGAGATAATCAGCTGAATTATTATGCAGGTGTGAAGGAATTGAGAATTGAATGGAAACAGAGTATCCCTCTGATTTGGTTTATAACTTCTATTGGTAATTTGGTTTGCCAGTGAGGCAGTGTATTATCCAGTGAGGCTTATAGGTCAGTGTGACCTTGATATTTGTCAGTGAGACAATTTGTATTGCCAGTGAGGCATGTTTTTTTTAGTTAAGCCAGTGAGGCAATTCTGGAGTGGTTTTTCTACCCTTGGAGGGTTTTCCACTCGTGCAATTCTTGTGTCTTGATCTTCTTTCTGTGGTTGTATGTTTTACTCATGAGTTTTGTTTTATTCTCAGTTATGTTCACATGAATTTGAGAAATCAATGATAGCTCTCTCTCCTTGTACTCTGTAAGTTAAAGTTTTTAAAAAGATTAGAAATTTCACACAACACTGATTCACCCCCCCTCTCAGTGTTGCCTTGACTCCTACAATTGGTATCAGAGCTAGTTTCCCTCTTGCAGCTTAATCAGCTTGGGTAGGTCCTGTGTGTGGAGTTCAATGGGTAAGTGCAGGAGAAATAAGAACATGAGAAATGTTAAGATTCATTCTGGTCAAAAGACATCATCCATATCAAACTTAGGTGTTAATGTTCAAGCAATTGATAAAGATGCTTCACAAGTTGAATCAATAAAAGAGTTTTCTGGAGTTCCTCTATTTAATGGTTCAGACTTTTCAGTTTGGTGTATTAGAATGCAAGTGTATTTATCCTCTTTAGGATATGATGTTTTAATGTCTGTTGAGAATGGATATTCTAACTCTGCAAATAACAAAGAAGCTCTCAAATGTAATCAGATTGCAAAGAAGGCTATTTTATCTGCTCTATCTAATGATGTTTCTTGTAAAATTATGGATTGTGTTACAGCTCAAGATATGTGGAGGAGATTGAAAAGAATTTACCAAGGTAATGATAAAGAAGAGGACACTCTGGTGTGTCAAGAAAGTGGCAATGAAAGGCAATCATATGAAGAAGTTGAGACCCAATCAAAATCAGAAGATGATGATGATCAGAATTATGATGAACAAGACTATGAGATTGATCTAGAAGGAGAGCTCATATATGCTCTAACTAAACTCAAGAAGTATAAGAAGGAGAACCAAAAATTAATGTTGCAGCTGCAACAAGAAAGAGAATCAAAAGTCAATGCACTTTCAAAACTTGAAATTGTATCTACAGATATTGAAGAGGCTAGATGTCAAATTGTAAGTTTAAAGACATATATTGATGATTCAGACAAACTAATTGATAGATTAAAGACATAAATTGAAGAAGCTAAGAGGATTGTTGATGTCTCAATATCTGACCTTGAAGTTACAAGGATTGAGAATCTAAAACTAGAATCAGAAATAGTCTCTTTAAGAAAGGAGTTAGAAAAGGCTTCCTCTAAGTTGCACAAGAATCTGATGTTTGAAAAGAGTACTGAAAAAGGGGAATGTTCCAAAACTAGAGAAACTCCTAGAAGGAAAATTGTTTTAGCTGCCACAGAAGGTAAAAGGAAGAGTGAAGCTGAACAGAAAACCAGAAATGAATTTGTGTACAATCAAAGAAGGAATTTCAGAAGAAATGCCCCTGTTAGACAAGCATACATGTACAGGTATAATTATTCTTTTAATGGTTATTGTTATGCTTGTAATCAATTTGGTCACAAAGCAATTGTTTGTAGAAGGAATACTGACATTATTTGTTACAAGTGCAATAATGTTGGACATATACAAAGTAATTGTGAAAGATATGATTCTGCATGGAAGTTTAACATGAGTTCTCAAAGGTACTATCAGTCATCTGATTATAATTGTAATATAGTTTGTTACAATTGCAACTCTCTTGGTCACAAAGCTTACAGTTGCAGAATGTTTGAAGGAATTGCATCATCTAATTTGAAATGGAAAGAAACAGAAAAGGTTTGGAGAAAGAAAGCACCTATGAAAATTTGGAAGCAAAAAGAAAGTAAAAAGAAGTCAGAATCTAAACTTGTGCATCTTGCACAAGTTACATCATCAGTTGAATAATGGATAGCATGAAGTAAGGGGGAGGTATCAAATGTTCTATCAGTTAACCCCAAGTTTCAGGAAGGAGATCATTTGATATGATGATCTTATCTGTCTATTACTCTTGCCATGCTTTGAAATAGTTGATTATGATGTTGCTAACAAAGTTGATGTTTAGTATGTGATAGTGTTTCAGGTGTTCTTTGGCTCATTATCCTGAAAAGGTGTTTCAGAAGCTCTCTGCACAAAGAGGTTGATGTTGTTGTGACTTGATATCATGTTGGTATTTAAAAATTGTGTTGCAGTTCTGTGTGATCATGCTTGTCAGAGCAAAGAGCTTGAGATGCTCTCAAGAAGCTCTTATCATAAAATTAGCATGTGTTGGCTAAGGTGGCTGAAAATGAAAGTGCAATTCATAACAATTATCTTTGTTTTTGATTTGTGCAAAGTGTTGTTGCAGATGCAGTTTGTTTGAATGACAAAGTCAAGAGGTAGTAGTTCTTGTATAATACAGTATGTTTTAGATGTGGTGTCTTGTGTAGAACAGGAGGTTAGTTCAGTTGGTCTTCATTCTTTGCCATGACAGAAAAGGTCTCAGAATAGTTTGGTTGCAAGATGATAATTTGATGATTATATCTTTTACTTTGTTGAGTTATGACATGTGACTTGGAGCTTTCAGGTGGTTTGAAGATAATATCAAAAGAAGATGATAAACTAGATATATTAAGGAGTTTCTGATGTTTCATTGATGATCTTTCTCTCTAATTTGTTTTAGACAGTGTTCTTCAAGCTATGATATTAATGGTGATATCTTCATTTCATCAGAAGAAGTTAAAGGTATGTTTTGAATCAGCAATATCAGGTGGTAATGTTAAAAAAAAAAGGTTAAGGAGTCTCCATGATTTTTGCCTATAATTTTGTTTATCAAAGAGTATCGGTATGTTTATGATTTCTTTGCAAAAGTGTTCAGAGGGTTGAATATCAGTAAATGGATGGTATACTTTAGGTTGATATGTTGCTTCAGGACTAATTCAGGAAGTGGGTCAGTGCTGAGTTAGATTGAGTTATGTTGATTATTCTTGTCAGTATTTACTAGAGATGTCTTCCAGAAATATTTATGAGCAATGATTTGTTTGTGAAGTCTATCACAGTGGAAGCAAATAGATTCATTGGAGATTTGTCATGTTGGTTAAAAATTGTTGTTGATTGTAATTCAGGATAAGTTTAGCAAAATTGCATTCAATGCCTTCAATACTTTGAAAGACAAGTGGTATCAAAGATTTTGGGGGAGTTAATTCCAACTTTGTCATCAGATGTCAAAAAGGGGGAGAAAGAAAAATTGCATTAGGTGGTTTTGCCATCAATGACAAAGGGGGAGATTGATGGAGTCAGGTTGTCATTGATGTCAAAAAGGTGTCCTCAGTTGGTTTGATGTCATCAGGACTTGGTTATGCAGTGTAGAGATACATACTTGTTAAAAGGATCAGGAGCAGCAAAGAGTTCACATCATCCTGTGTAGAGTTTATATCATCTTATATGTTATTGATTACATCATCTTGTGTGTTCTTTACAGATGACATACTATATTCAGTGGTTTGGTTATTTGATCTTAGTATTCAGTTTGTGAGATGATCATATATGCAATTAGTATCTTGTATCAAGAGACAATGTTTTGTGGTGATGACATCATGTGAAATGATCATGATGCAATTCATGTTTTTTCATGTTGTGTGGATAGTGTTGGGATCCTATTTATAGTTCACTCAATCAGGATAAGTATGCTGATCATATCTTCATTGAGGATGGTGACTTGATAAGTGTATATAGTGTGGGGTGTCTTCAAGGATGTAGCAAGAATCAAGTTGTTTGATGGAGAATGTCATGCTTATCTCAGATTGCTTCACTATATTGTCTTCAAATCATAATCAGGAGTTTGGTCTTATATCAGTACTGTCTTGGGATCAGTGTATTAGTATATGGTCAGGTATGGTTCAGTTGCTTGCATCAGTAACTTCAATAGGCTCTTGCAGAGTTTATCATCATGAGTGGATGACAAGATGGTGTTACATGATATTTCATATCAAATGTTCAATTTGGAGTGCTTTCTGATTTATGGTGGTAAAGGTGTTCAGGAATATTTGACAAAATTAAAGGTTTGAAACTACCTAAAGATTTCATCTATCATCTAAAAATCCTAAGTTGGTTTTGCTATGATCCTAAGTCCCTAAAGTTTATGTTGCACTACATATGATGGCCGTCACACATTGTTTGCTTTTTGTTTTATTTTACTGTTGACCTATTAATATAGGTCAGTCACTTATACATGACCTGCTAGAGGGTTTCTTACACATGGCGGTGACCGGCCTCTTTCCCTTGCTGACCGGTGGCTTTGGTAATGAGGTGAGCGCATGGGTGCCAAAGACCAAATCTAAGGATATGTTTGAATATGTGAAGAGCGCGAAGTATCTATCTAACGGTTGTTATTCAAACCTTGAAATCTGATTTGAACCTTCTTGTTTGACGTTCCCGTGAACGTATACTGCCCTTGTATAACTATAAACTGTGTTTTTAGAAAGTTTTTAAGGCAGTTTATAGAATTTGTTGGAGCCCGATTTTTTCATTAAGGTGCATGTCTTCAAAACAAAAGTCATCGAATTTCAATTAATGAAGGAGATTGCATTGGATTTTTTATAAGAAAAGCATGCTTATAATACATGGAATGAGGAGCATATTAAGGGCAAAATACATTTGTTAGAAAGTTTCTTATAAAGCATAGAATGCTTTGATAGCAACATTAGTTGCTCGAATAGGAATGTCAAATGCTTTTGGAGAGATTTTATGAAGATTTTTTTTTAGAAACTCTTTTTCACTTAAAGAGATTTTTGGAGATTAAAAGATATATTGTCATTGAAGTTTTTTTTTTTTCAGAGAAGAGATTTTTTTTTGTATGAAGAATATGAAGAGATTTTTGAAACAAATTTTTGTGGAAGATTTTTTAAGTGTTCAGATGATTTTATTTTTTGTCTTCATACAAAGGAAATCCAAAGAGAGATTGAAGATACTCTTGCAGACTGAGAAGAAGAAGAAGCTCAAGGGTTTTGAATGTAAAAGCTTGGAAGCTTTTAAGGGGATTTTTTTTACAGATGATTTGTTTTGAGATGTGGAATATGAAGATTTATTCAAGATGAAAATTGAAAAGAAAATGATTTTTTTTTTTGAAGAAATGTAATTTGTTGCAGGATAAAAAGAGGATACAAGAAGAGTCTTTATTTTACAGGGCACTGATTAACATTATTTAAGATTTCATAATATTGTAAATTAGATTTTTCTTCTTGCAGATGGATTTTTTATTGTGCAGATATTATTTTAAGATGTTTATAGAGAAGAGGAAATGAAAAGATTTTTTTTGAGACATTGAAGAAAATATGAAGAGGATTTTTGTAGAGGAAAGGAATATGAAAAGATATTCAGAATTTGTATATAATGATTTTAAAGTACATTGATAGAAATGTATGGAACTGAACAGAGATATGAAGACATTTTCTAATAAATCCTTTTGAAGAGAAAAGAATAATGATAAGATGATACTGGGTTTGTAATTCAGAGATAATCAGCTGAATTATTATGCAGGTGTGAAGGAATTGAGAATTGAATGGAAACAGAGTATCCCTCTGATTTGGTTTATAACTTCTATTGGTAATTTGGTTTGCCAGTGAGGCAGTGTATTAGCCAGTGAGGCTTATAGGTCAATGTGACCTTGATATTTGTCAGTGAGACAATTTGTATTGCCAGTGAGGCATGTTTTTTTTAGTTAAGCCAGTGAGGCAATTCTGGAGTGGTTTTTCTACCCTTGGAGGGTTTTCCACTCGTGCAATTCTTGTGTCTTGATCTTCTTTCTGTGGTTGTATGTTTTACTCATGAGTTTTGCTTTATTCTCAGTTATGTGCACATGAATTTGAGAAATCAATGATAGCTCTCTCTCCTTGTACTCTGTAAGTTAAAGTTTTTAAAAAGATTAGAAATTTCACACAACACTGATTCACCCCCCCTCTCAGTGTTGCCTTAACTCCTACAACCTGATCACAGAAGATGGAATTATCATTGATCCTGACAGGGTGGAGTCTATTAAGAAGTTACAACTTCCAGGAAGCAAGAAGGAACTGAAGTCTTACTTTGGTAAGATAAACTTTGTGAGGAAGTTCATCACAGGCTTTGCTGAGATTGTTAGACCGTTAAATGCCATGTTGAAAAAAGATGCACAAATTGAGCAGACACCAGAGGCCAAAGCTACATTTGAAGATATAAAGAAAGCCATTTCTGATGCTCCAGTCCTCATTAGTCCAAGCCATTTCTGATGCTCCGGTCCTCATTAGTCCATATTACACAAAGGATTTCTACATCTATTCATTTGCTTCAGAACATACCTCTGCAGTAGTGCTTACTCAGAGAAATGAAGAGAAAGAAAAACCAATTGCTTTCATGAGCTGTCCTTTCAGGGATGCTGAATTGAGATATGTAGATGTTGAGAGACATGCACTTGCATTGGTCTGAGCTATAAAGAAATTTAGACACTACATACTAATAAGCAAAGTGATTGCTATAGTACCAGATGCAGTAGTGAAGATGCTGCTGATGCAGAGTGAGCCTGGAGAAAAAAGAGCTAAATGGATTACTGTATTACAAGAGTATGACATGGAAATTATACCAATGAAGCTGGTAAGAGGACAAGCTCTAAGTCAAATGATATCTAAAATTGACCCAAACATCACCAGTCAGCAGTACGTTATTAATGAAAAGGATAGTAGAGAATGGTATGCAGATATCAGGCACATCCTGATTATTGGAAGATGTCCATCAAGGATGCAAGCTTCACAGAGAAGAGCCTTAAAGATAAGATCCCAAAAATACATGATGAAGGAAGGAACCTTATTCAAGAAGAATTATGAAGGAATATACCTGAGATGCTTAGAAAAGCCAGAAGCAAATAAGGTCTTGTCAAAGTTACATGACAAGTTTGGAACAGCACATGGATTAGCCTTGGCCACAACACATGCAATCCTCAGAGCAGGATATTACTGGCCTACAATTTTTAAAGACATAGCTGATCATGTTAAATGTTGTCATGTATGTCAGGTTGCCGCTAATAGAGAGAAGTATGCTGCACAGCCCTTGCAGCCAGTGATGGAAGAACACCCATTTGCGCAATGGGGCATGGACTTTATAGGACCAATCAACCCTCCATCCTCCTCAGGCCATAGGTACGTCTTAACCATTACTAACTATTGTACCAGATGGACTGAGGCTGTCAGCAGCAAGACTTGTACTGCAGATGATGTCATTCAATTTCTGGAGAGTAACATTGTTACCAGGTATGGAACTCTTTATGCTTTGGTAAGTGATAATGGTTCTGCCTTCACTTCAACTAAATTGTCAAGTTGGGCTTTTGATCATGGGATTATACTTAAGTTTTCTTCCAACTATTATCCCCAAGGGAATGGTTTAGCAGAATCCACCAACAAGAACTTATTGAATATCATAAGAAAACTGATAGAGAAGAACCCTAGGGAATGGAACTCATGTTTAAAATATGCCTTGTGGGTAGACAGAACTAGAATGAAAACTGCATTAGGAAACTCGCCTTTCCAACTAGTGTATGGGGTAGATCTTATCCTCCCTATAAACTTGAAAATTCCTACTCTGCAGTTTGCCCAAGAATACCTAGGCATTAATAATAGGCAAGAAGTTAGGTTGCTTCAATTGATGCACCTGGAAGAAAAAAGGAGTCAAGCAATTGACCAATTTGCAAAACATCAGGCTATTGTCAAATGCTGGTTTGACAAGAGGGCCAGAGTTAAAGCTTTCAGGATATCCAATTTAGTTCTGATGTGAGATAAAGCCCATGAAAGGAAAGGTGACCATGGTAAGTTTGATAGATTATAGATAGGTCCCTTTCAAATTTCTAAGATATTAGGAGACAGCACTTATAGGCTTAAGAACCTGACAGATGAGGATGTCCCATTGCCAGTCAATGGATAGTTCCTCAAGCATTATTTCCAGGCCTGAGTGACTCCATGACAGTCATGTGTATCATATTATATATTTGTATAGTTGTTTGTACAGTGTTCTTTTGTCCTATTTTGTTTGTTTGTTGAGTTTTGTTTTGGTTAGTCAAGATGATGCAACTCATCACCCTAGAAAATGACTAAATTGTTAGGATTCAAGTGATGAGATCAAATTTAGATATAGGTTATGATTCATCCTAAGAAGTAATCATGATCAGGTTTGTGATATCCTTTCATCAGGGTGCCTTTTCTTGGTCAAAGTGAATCAATCACAATGAAACACCTAACAGCCTTGGTTCTGTTGAACACACAAGTATAGGTGTTAAGTGAAAAATCTAAAGGGACTCCCTTGCTACCAATACAATCTCCAACCTAAAGCTGCAAGTGACTATACTTGCTACAAATGAGCTGACATGATGATATCAGAAAAGAAAAGATATATAAATAATAATATTAGGTCATCTAAGTAACTCTACCACGGCTATAGACGCCTACTGGCAGTGGGGCTCTACTTAGGGAGATTGTATAGATAACCTTGCTGGGACTATGAACGCCTGCTGGCAGCAAGGCTCTATCCAAGTCAGCTATGAGGGATGATCTCCAACTATGTAGTTTAACACCAGTTACTCATGTTTTCAACCTGCTTTCAAGATGAGGATAATTAATCATATGCACACACCTAATCCTTTGTTAGCATTGTTACCATGATGAAATTTTATCATTCAAAAGATCATAATGATTATGCTTAGATAGAATTAAAATACTATAGATGAATGTGATCACATCACTTGAATCATTGGAATTTGTTTGTTTTCTTTGGTGGCAAGTTGTGTGATTACACAACACGCCCCATTTTGACTTGGCAAAATAGGGACCCAACTTTTTGGCTTGGCGTGTGTTGTCTGCTTTCTGGCGGTTTGGTAAAAGTAAGTCATGTGCATCATCATGTAGAATCAAGATGGGGTAAGCCATCATCATGAGGTCAGTTTGTCAAAATTTGTATTTCATTCCTGTGACCTCATATTTAGAAAGAGCATTAAAATCCATGCAGGTTTGTCTTTTACATCACCCTGATATTCATCAGGATGTGAGAGTTATGAACAATCAAAGTTTTGGTCAAACCCGATATTCGCAATGGAGGAGGATCATATTTTATAACCTCAGTCATGTTGTCGAAGATCATCCTGATCTTGGTACATCACCCGATAAGTCATGCGGTCCAAATATCCAGACGTCAACTTTAAGTGGTAGTAAATCTTCCCGTCAAACAGTCTTATATATCGTGTCATATTTCCAAATGTAACCCAATATTTCTTAATATCCCCCTACCATGAAATATCACTCTAAGTCAATATCCTGATGATGTCATCTAACCCCGATAAACAAAGAAACAAACATGATGATGACATCATCATCATATTTACCTCTCGGTAGGATATTTTCTAAACATGATCATGTTCGCATAACATGACGATGACATCATGATGCCTTTCCGATATAATGAACGAATATCTAGATGACATCACCTCGATATCCCAAGAGTTATAAAAGAATGACTTCGGTGATCATCATCATCTAAAAGCACAGCCCGATATTTTCAAATATCCTCCTGACATTTAAAGCACAGCCTAATGGCGCGAACATCACCCGATATCTAAACATAACCCGACGTTTTCAAATATCATCCTACTATTTAAATATCACCCCACTCTCATTGCCACCATTAGCATTGAATGCGTGCAGACATGGTAGGTGGTTCCCACCGATCATTAAACCAGATGGAACACCTGGTGAACTCCTGACTTGCCGTGCAGAAAATCAATGAATAAAATCTAATCTGTCAGGATTTGCCCTAAATTTACCCTAATTACAAGGTTAAAAGGTCAAACTAACGCCATTTTCACGTTTACTTTGCGAAGAAATTACTTTTTACAGAACACAGCTTCCATATCCTCCTGCAAGCAAGTGAAGTTTCTAAGCAGTAGAAAGCGTGTGATCATCAGCAAGAATTAAGAGTACTTTCAGAATTCCATTGGTATAAACAGAAATCAGCACAACCAGGTAAGTAAATGAAGCCCTCATCTTGTTGTTTCTATAACAGTTAGGTATGATGCTGTATGTTCTAGGTTATGCACCACCCATGATGGGTGTATGCTAAACAAATGTGATATGCATGATGAATATTAAAGATAAATTGTTATAGGCATGCATGTATATACCCATTGTAAGATGAGATTTCGTTAATTACAGGTACCCATGGCTGACAAGAGGTTCGTCAAGTGTCAAGCAGAATTAAGTAAGCCCATGTTCTTGTCTCAGAGGGACATCCTATTCAAGTACGGTACAATCACAGATACCCATCAGGGGAGTGCCAATTTGGAGGCCTAGTCAGTCAGGCTAAATGGTGAGAATAATAAGAGTCCTGTGCTGGATGCAGTTTTTGTATCCGGAATGTGGAACGTCGCTAGTTTTCCATACTCAATGGAATCTCTGGAGCTGGTCATCGAGTGTGCCCAGAACTATAACCCAGAGACCAGGCAGGTGATGAAGCATGGGGGGATATATGCTGACCTATCCATCAAGGGTCTATCCAGGACCTTTGGATTGCCATTGGGTAACAAGGTCAAAAGTGTGGACCTGAAGAGGTCAGAGAAGGAATATGAAAACAACAAGAAATCAGCCAGGAAGAACATGTATCAATGGAGGGCTAAAAACAGCACATATCCTGCAGCAGCCAAACTTCCTGTGCACCTATTTAAGTATGATTTTGCTGATGAATATCAGTATTTGATTGCACTACTAAATAGAGTAACAGGCCAGCCTGATGCTGGTAGTTTCAGGGATTGGATGTATGGAATAATAATGATGTGTTTATATTTGGATATCAAGCCACTGTGGGCCCAGCTAAAAGGTGATGCTCTGCATGAGTAGCTGATGAACCTGGGAGGTTCAAATTGTGCTTTCTATATGACATCCCATATTATCTATTCCTATGCATACCAAGGCACATTTGATGCACTAGCTACCGATGGAAAGCTTACAAGTACAAATGCTGTGCATATCTGGGATCATCGTCCCCAGCTGCAAAGAGTCAATTACCTCCAAGACTACAAACTGGTCAATGATACATTCTCTATGCATCTAGTGAGGACCATGGAGGAAGACAGAACAAAGAGATTGAGCATGGAGGCTCAAGAAATAATTTATAGGCATGGAGCCTGGTACATACAATTTACCACCTTTTCATACATAAGAATTGAAGGTTTTGAGGGACATCGCCTAATGCTGCCCAGGTATCCCACTGATGCAGTGGTACTTATGGAATTCATCAGGTAGGGCTCCACAATGATAAAGACATACAAGGATGCCAAGAAACTGCCACTGATTTTGTTTCCAGTCAGCATTGGCTGCTACATGTGCCCAGACTCAGAGCACATAAAGAAGGTGATGGTCACCTTGAATAAAATGAATCTGCAGCCTTTTCCACTAACAAGACCATATGATCCTTACGGCAGAATGCAGAAAATAATAGGAAAGCCTATTCATCAAAGGCACCTAGAAGATTTCTGGGCTGACTGCGAGGATGAAGCAGAAGCAAGAAGAAGGATATATCAGAGGTTAACTCTGAATCAAATCTAAACCTTTGATTGCATCCCCATTCCCCAACAATTGAAGAAGGATTATGGCAGGATAATTGCAGATGAGTATGAGCAGAAGAAAATTTATAACGATACTATCTCTGCACCTGACCTCACTATACAGGAGGACATATCCTTGGACCCCTTCATTGCCAGGACCATGCAGCTAACCCAAGCTTGGGTTGATGAACAAGTAGAGGCATTGAAGAAGAAGGGTGTTGCCATTACGGTGGACAACAAGAAGAAGGGGTAGGATATTCCCAGGGATGAGTTTGATGACTTCCTGAATGAAAAGAGGAAGAGTAAGGGAGATAGACTCCCTCCACCACAACAACAAAGCAAAAGACCCCCAAGGGGCAAGAAGGTAGATAAAGAACCCAAAGGGGTTATTATTGAAAAGCCAGTATTTGTAGCTGAGGAGGCAGCAGAATCAAGATCTGGATCAGAGTCAGCATCCCCTCCAAGGACAAGGAAAGAAAAGTCCAAGAAGAGTAAGACAGCAGAGGCTAGAATCACTGGGACCCTAGAAGAGGGTCAATCCTCAAGAAAACATGATAAAGAGGATATCCTCATGGAGGAAGAGCCTGAAGAAGAAGAGGCTCCATTGATAATAAAGAGGAAAAGAAGAGCTCCACAGGTGGTGGTGTCTACCCCACCTAAGAAATAAAGAACCTCTATGAGAGGTGAAATAAGACAACCCCCAACATTGTTACAAGGGGCAGGTAGTGAAGTGCCTAAGGAACTTCAACATAATGTTCCACTTCCTACCATTGTCAAGTTCAAAACTGAACTTGCAGAGGAACATATGAAAGAAACTTCTCAGACGCAAGCAGGGCATGTCTCGCTAGACGAGACAATAAATTTGTCTGATGATGAAGTTGTACAAGAGGTAGCTGCACAAAAGATGGAAACACTTGCTACTGGTACAAGCATGACCCCTCACAAGCCTCCACCAGTTCAAACTATACTGGAGGAGATGAAGCATGTGGAAGTAGAACAAGAAAAGAGCCCAGATCAAATAGCTCAGGAAATAGGGCTAGAACCATTAATCACCCAGGTGACAAGTCCTACAGTGGTAGACCTGACAGAGAAAAAGGATGCAAGTCCTGAACATCCAGCAGGATCACCCGATAAAGGGTAATATACAGAGGGAGTGAAGATGGCAGAACCAGAAGGCCATACTTCAGAACTGGGCCGACAAAGTCCACATGACACATCAGCGGGGCCTACCATAATAGAAGTCCAAGAGAAGGCAGCTGATGAGGAGAAAATAATAGAAGATCCTACCGCCAAACCTTAGGAGGTTGATAATGTAGGCGCGGAACAAATAATGGCTTCAGAACAAACGCCAGTGCCTCAGGAAGATTCCATAGTATCTAGTACGGTGGACATGCAACAAGAAACAGAAAAGCCAAAGGAGGATGATGAACCTCAACATGGGAAAGAATTGAAAATAGATGAAGTAATGACAGAGAAAGATCATGATCATCATGATCAACATATAGATGCACCACAAGATCCCCCAAACCAAGAAGATGCTCCTCCGGAGAAAGAAATCCCTCAACAGGAGGATGTGCCATAGGATCAACAACAAAGTGAGCATCAGGAAGAAGAAATGAGAAAATCACCATCTCCACCACATCTGTTGACAGAAACAGGAGACACAGGTGAACATCATGATGATGCAGAAAAACATGATCAGGTACCTCCGTGGTTGGAGAAGGAGGTAAATATAGAAGAAGATTTTGAAATCCAAGAATTTGATGTGTCCACCTTGTTCTCTAGGGATATAATGAAGCCTAAGAGGAAGGCCAGAATGACTTCGTCCATCAAAAGAGATCCAATGACTAGAAGAAGAACTGCACAGATTGCCGTACCTACTGTGGAGAAAGAAAAAGGTAAAATCACCTTAGATGAATTTCAAATTAGCACAGTGGATCTCCGTTTTACCAATGAAGACCAAGAGGGTCAGGAGGGCAAAGATATTATTGATTCTTTGATTCAAAAGGTAAAAAGAGAGAAAGAGAAAAATAAGCAACACAAGGAGCACATTGCTCAGTTGCATGCCTACATAAGGAGGCTGATTAATCCTGATGATACTACAACTGAACATGCAGTCCCATTGACTGCTATTTCTCAAGAGGAAGTAAATAAACTAGACCTAATGAAGCATGAGGTATCTGTATTAAGGAAATGGATGTCATCCACATTAGATGAGGCTGAAGAAATGGTAAAGGCCTCCTTAAAGAGATGGAGCATTCTCAGTGACTCCAGGACCAAAGTAGACAAATTGAAAATGCAGACAGGAAAAAGATCTTATAAATTGGAAAAAGTCCTAAGCATCCTGGGAGAAATAAAGAGGATAAATCCTTAGATGCTTATTAATAAACAGGTATTGAACAGTAATACTGCCTTGATAATTGATAGCTGGTACAAGGACATTCAATTTAAATGTGGAGTGCTCAGAAGATGCAATAATAAGCTGAGAGATATCAGCATGAAGTTGCATGATTTAATGGTTGTTGAGGCGGAAATATTAGAAACATTAGAAGGAAAAATGGAAGGGAAAATAGAAAATCAAGATGAGGAATGTGCCATCAAGGCTTTACATGACAACTTCCAATCAGTAGCAGATGATCCACTTGTCCACTTGACAAAAGAAGTTATAGATAAAATAATGAGGATCAAGGTCAAGATGGAAAAATACAATGAGACACTGCAGGACAGGAAAGACAAACTGGATAGCAGTAGAAATAAGTATGAGGCACACAAGCACGCCATCATCAAAGCAAAGACTCAGGATGGTGGAGGAATAGATCAAGTTGTGTAGTCATATGAGCAGGTCCAGAGCAGCATGCAGCCCCATATGCAGCATTATCATCATCAGGATAGTGAAAGTTTGGGAAGTGATGCACATGATGATGATCCACATGAATCGGACAAGGAGCATGATGAAGACACATCATAAAGGGAGATATAAGTGTAAATAACCCAGATAGTTGCCAGCTGGCAACTTGTGCCACTTTTGAGAAGTTTGATAAGGTCAAGGAGAGTGATGACCGTAGATATGCATTGATAAATCAGGATCGTGGATCTTTTTGTAATGGATTCCTCACCTTGTTCTATAAAAGGTGATGGAATGCCTTATTGTAAATATTCGAAACTTAATTGAAATTCATCTGCTGAAACATTCAGAGCTCATTTCAAATTTTTTGTATACATTTATATTTTTGCATGCTTAATGAATGAGAAGACTGTGTCGATTACAATTCATGGTAAATCTTGAGTAATCAGTGTATGAATTCTGGACATATGTGGTGATCTGCTGCGTCCCTTGAAGTGCATGTCTACTTACATGTGTTGTCTTTGTACAAATTCCCTTTGAAGTTAGCATCAACTATATCTAGCTGTGGAATGTCCTGGTGAAAATATGGTTTGGTTTTCTTCTCTTCCTGACAGTATCTAATATACATGTGGTTCAAAAGCTAAAGGTTCAACTTTAATTTGAAGCATTCTTTCAATTTCTTTTAAATTTCAAGGCATTTCATCCTCATAATTGCAAACAATTGATGTTCTTAAGAAAATAACACAAATATGTGGACATCTCGTAGATAATTGCAAATATTTAGCATATTTGAATATAGAACATGCATAATTAAGCAAATCATGCAAAGATTGAAGTATTTCTGCATCATTTCATCAAATAATGGTACAGTATGACCTCTCTGTAAAGAATTTCTACAGGAGTATCATGATGATGACAAACTTTCACGTAAGGCCCCGGAATGGAAATAGCAACTCACATTAACCTCTGAGTAACGTCAGAATATTAAGATCTAATTACCGGAGACTTGGGATCATGAGTTCTCTGAATTCACCGTATCTTTCAAGATGAATAAAGGTTAATGTGTACTTTTATTCTATGCTTGTTTATGACTAACATCATGACCAACAGTACCCTAAATTAAGACTTCATATTCAGCCACATTATTAGTACAACAAAACTATAATCTAAAAGAAAAGAAGTAACTTTCTTTCTAGGGTGAAATCAACACAATCCCAGTACCTACTCCATTTTTGCTTCGTGAACCATCAAAATATACCTGCCATATCCCTTCCAGATCTAATGTTGCATTTTCAAGATTAGGGATGGTGGTGTCCTCTTCATGGATACAATATGTACCCAGCCCCGTGTCTTCTAAGTGATCAAGAGTATCAAACTAAAAATAGTTTGCCCACTCATCAAGCAATATATCAGGGATCTCCTCTGTAGGTGTGGTACCCTCATGCTTATTGTCATCATCCTCCTCTAACTCATGGATTGTGCAGTTCAATTGGTTGGGTTAGGAGAATAGGCTCAGCTTTAATGGTCACTTTAGTGGCGTATCTAGTTCTAAACAACATGTGGGACCAATCAAAACATAGGTACCCACCTATTTTGGCAGTGAAATCTCTAGATAGGCATATGCTTGTTTAGGGTAAAATTGGGATTTGTTATTATTTTAGTTTTTAGATGCTTGAATCCTCCTTTCACCCTAAACATTCAAGGATCTAGGGGTGTGGCAATTCACTATCATACCCTAGATCACTATGAGATGTAGGGAAGCTTGGATTAGGGAATTTAATTATCAATTTCTCTTCTCTTATGCTCAATTGACCATTAAACCCTAATTATGCAAATACGGAAATAAACTGACGAATAATGGAAAAAAGCTCTTGTAGACAAAAGTAAAATAGCAAATCACAGAGTACCTATTTTTGGGGTTCCAAGGTGGAATAGTCAGGGACACAATATAATGTCACCTTGTAGTGAAGATATCATGGGATGAAGATGCTCTTCATTCCATGATGAAATGGATGCTCAAATCTACAAATACAAACACATAAACCACACAAGCCTGCTCTTGCAACACATTGAAATCCATTAATCACCTTAAGAACACAATAGATTGCTAGTAATCATCTAATTGAAATCTAGTTTACAAATGAATGCCTAAACATGCTTTTATATGCAATTACAAACACTCCCGCCAAGATTTTTGTAATTCAAACTTACCATGGCAGCAAAGGACCCAAATAATTGTCATAAACTGACACCTAGAAATTGGGGCTACCCCAAAAAAGGGCAGGACTAGGGCATAGGCACCCAAGTCCTCCCCCTTATTTTGGGTAGGGTACAGCTCAAGGGGTCCTCCTACGTCCCATTTGTCATGTTACCTAGGGATCATTCCATCAGGATGCCAAATTATGAAGTAAGATGTCCTAAATATATTCAAAAGACCCAGGAGCTAAACCTTATGAGGGAAAAGCCCCCAGGGGGACATTTTTCGACATTACATTTAGCCCCCACTTTAATGTATGTATAAACTTGAGGCCCATACATGCATTAAAGTAAGGTCACAAACACAGCAAACACACCAAGCATGGAGAAGACACACCAATCACATAGAAAATAGTAATAGGCATGCAAAACATAGAGAAGATAGTTATAGCCATGCAGAACATGGAGAAGACAGTCAATGCATGGAAGACACATTAATACATAGAAGACAGGCATGATTTCTTTTCTTTTCTTTTTATATATATGAAATACAGATGCAAGTACTGGAAAGTAAACAAACCTCCCATAATACATGATACACTCATCGCCCAGGTCTTTGTATATATGGGGCAACACACACACAAGACACACAAAACCTCCCAAAATGCAGACTGTATATGGGGCAATAGACATGCCAAACAAAGAAAGCATGCCAAACACACACACTTTGAAGACATGGAGAAACCACGGCAGACAAGTGATGGAGTGTACCTATTTCTAGGTCCAACACCATCTTAGGCACATCACAGGCACACACCGACAATTGCGTTTCACCACAACAATTGTCAAAAACACACTTAAGGGTTGAGTTAGTCACAGAACAGCTCCCCGCTTCTGCAAAGGACTTTTGAAAATGTAACCCCACCTGTGTCACAGAGATGCCTTACAGTGAAAAGAAGGCATGAGCTCAAAAGTATACAATCCCACCCACATCACGGACATGCCTTATAGTGAAAAGGAGGTATACACTATAGATTTCAAGATAGATTGATTGATTGCAAACAAACTCAGGATGCAGGAAGTCCTCATCGCACTAGTCTGCACCTAAGGACAAGCACATTGCTAACATCTACAACAAATAGCTTACCTTATATATGCCCCCATCTTAAGGTGGTTGATATCATGCAACAATATCAAGCACGTTAAGGTAGGAAGAAAACACATAAGGGAACATAGACTCTCGCAAAGCACATGCCCCCTAGAGGTGACATGTACTTCATGATCACCAAATGTTCCCATAAACACATCCCTGCAAGAAACATTTTAGTGTCCATAATCATGATAAACAACAACATCAATGCATATGATTAACCACACAAAGAGCCAAGGTTATACAATGAATCCATAGTTCGAGGATAACTATAGGGCTATATCACGAAGCTCTCCTAATCGAGTACCACCAAGCCTAGATTCAAAGACAAACAAAGGTGCATAGAGCAGTAGTGTTGTTAAGGTTTGTAAATGTGATAGAAACATCATCAAATTCACTACACAGAAAACATGAGTGCTTCCACTAGCCAAGTGTCAGATAAAATATACAACCCCATCATCATATTAGGAACTAAGTCCATTTTTTGATTGCTCTCAAAAGGGACACTAGGTCCACATTAGTATAAATATTTGTCATCATATGCCCGCTAGATGGAAACACTAGAGGAAGGGAAACAATAAATAAGAGAGGAGAAACAAGTGTCTTAGGGATAGTCACGTAGGAGGGTGCCCCCAAGTCACCAACCACAATGCTATGTCTGTAAGATACAACACACAATGATGAAATCAGAGAGAGGAAATATAGAAGGATGATGATACAAATAGAAGGTCACAACAGAGGTGGTCTCTTGGTATCCCGGACCTTATGGGAGAATCAAGGGTCATCCCAGGAGGCCTAAACAACACATAACACATCACAAGGGAAACACATCATGAGAGAGATGAAGGGTTAGATGTACTTATCTGTAGGGCCCTTGCCAGGCTAGCAGTTTTCTTTAAGCAAATCATCATCATCATCCTCCCACTCCCTGATGTTAGAGGAAAGTGGGACATAAGGTACCATAGCCCAACTCTTGTATTGCTCATCATGTTGTTCATTGTTAGGATCATGTTTGTTTGGTTCAATGTTAGGATCAAAGTTTTCTTGTTGAGATGCAAGGTAAGCTCATCACCTTCTCTTTCTCCTTTTTGTATGTTGACATTGTTATGCTTTACGACTTAGTTTTTGTAACATAGGGCTTTGCTCTTTCAAGGATTTTTGTGTTGCAGAGGAGGAAGTACCAAGGTCAAAGTTCATTTGTCTAGGTGGAATGTTTTCTTGTTGAAGCTTACTAGCATGCTTATTCTTTATCCTCTTAATGATGTCCAAATGACTTGAATATTCAAACAAAGGAGGGACATTAAAGGTCTTCTCTTCCTTAGTGAAATCCAAGGTGTGTGAACAATCAACTAAAGGAAGGAGGTTGGTGGGATGATCCACAGAGGTAGGAATTTGATTATTGCTAAATGAATATTCATGGTCTACCCATGGAATGTTCTTTGTTAAAGGGAGCTATTCATTCACTAATGCTTCAACTTGGCTAGGGATAGTAGTAGAATTACTAAAGCTATCCCTAGTATTGTCATTTGAGTATTTAGTTATAGGGGAAGTAGGATAACTTGTGGGATCATCATTAGTTTTTTCCTTGCTACTCATTGAGAAGAACTCAGTTAAGCTTTCTAATATCGTAGGATGTTCACTCATGAGGGTTAAAAATTGTCCAAAATCAAGATCTTTGATAAATGCATGCAAAGATACCATTGAAAAATGACAGGAAGGTGCCATTTCAATGTAAGATCAGATTTTGGGAATCTTTTCAAATTGATGCAAAAGACAAGTGCAAAACTATATGTAAAAATAGCCTTAAATGCTTGATTTTTTATGTTTTTTCAATGCAAACGAATGTAACAAAGGATGTTGTATGGATTTTGATCAGGGGAAGAAATTTATCTATCTGATATCATTCCAAAACAGAAATAAGACCCTTCTCAACACACTCTTGATGCAAATCCAAAATAATGCCAAGTCAAAATATAGTGAAAATATGTCAAAATAAGCACTTTTTCACCAAAACTCAATGCAAAAGAGCATAAAAAAGGGTTTTGTGTATGATGGAAAGAAAATAATATTAGTAATAATATCCACTTGGTGCCAAAATACCCAACACAACACGCTTTTAGTGCCACTTAAGGTAAAACCCTGGTGAAAAATAGCAAAAATAGTCTATTTTCACAGTTTTTCAAATCCAAGACCTAGAAAAGGAGGTGTTGTAATAAATATCAGGAGGTACAACAAATAATATCAATTATATCAGTCACATCAATCCATAAAATTGATCACAACATGCTTGGAGTGCAAACTAGGTCAAACCCTAGGGCAAAAATAGTCAAAATATGTAGTTTTTCACCAAATTTTCAATACAAGAGCCTGTTAAAAGGGTGTTGTGAAGCTTTTTAAGAGGGGAAGAAAATTATTACCTTAATAACAGCCAATTAATGCAAAAATTATTTTCACAACACACCTATGGTGCAATTTTATGGAGTCGATAAGGCCAAATTTAGTAAAAATCAGTGTTTTTGAAGCCCAAGGTTTGAGATCTTGGGACAAAATGCTATGTGAATGTTTTCAATTATTATTTATGATGGAAATGAATTAATCTCAGATCTGAAAATTATTTTCAAGCTCTAATATACAAAATGCCAATGCAAATCTAATGAAAAATTGCTAGTTTTTGTTGAAATTTTCTATGCAAAAATGCAAATATTTTAAATCTAAATGAAAATTTACACTAAAATGCAAGAATAAATAAAAATTAAAATTTGAATTAACCTCTAAAATCAGTAGAAAAATTTGAAAGAAGATTTTGCCTACTAACCCTAGATTTTGGAATTACTAGGTTTAATGAAAATTGTCAAAATTTCTACAAAAGCCTAGCAAATTAATGATGAAAATGCAATGCAAATGATTGAATTTTTGTGTTTTTCTATATTTTATATCATATCTGATGAAAAAATCATGAATTAGGAAAATTTAGAAAGAATTGATGCAATTTAGTAAGCCAAACAATGCAATTTTTTAAAATTTTTCATTTTTTTCATTTTTTTGAATTTTTCTCAATGCAATAAAGTGAAAGACTATATGAATGAATGAAATAAATCCAAATTTGAAGACACACACTCATCAAGTTGCAATTTAAGTCCAAAAACATGGGTTCACCAAAATGTTTAGGGTAAAATTGGGATTTGTTAATATTTTAGTGTTTAGATGTTTGAATCCTCCTTTCACCCTATACATTCAAGGATCTAGGGTCGAGTGGAAATTCACTATCATACCCTAGATCATTGTGATATGTAGGGAAGCTTGGATTAGGGAATTTAATTATCAAATTCTCTTCTCTTATGCTCAATTAACCGTTAAACCCTAATTATGCAAATATGGCAATAAACTGACAAATAATGGAAAAAGCTCTACAAACAAAAGTAAAATAGCAAATCATAGAGTACCTATTTTTAGGGTTCTAAGGTGGAATAGTCAGGGACACTGGTGCGGTCACCCTAGTCCAAGGTACCAGTTTCTTCATGGGATCCAGACCTCTTTCTGACATTGATCAGCACTGTAACTTCTGTTTCTAGAGATTCAAGTGCAGAGGACAGTAGAGCGAGCACCCAAGTCCTAGAAATGCTTTGGTGTCCTACTTCTCTTTAGATCCAAAATCCTTGATGTTTGCCAATCCTTCCTACAACTCACTTTTCCCAAATACGACACCTATAACCTGCAATCACAAGACTTTGGGAGGGGGTTGTGGTGTTTAGAGGCTTGCCTCAGTCAAGCCCTGGAGGACATTTAAGTCTCTAAACACCGTTGTTAGATAGAGGTGTGTGCCCTTGTGAGGCAGAGCCAAAAACCAAAGGAATTGATAATGAAAACACAATATAATTCCACCTTATAGTGAAGATATCATGGGAGGAAGATGCTCTTCATTTCATGATGAAATGGATGCTCAAATCTACAAATACAAACACAAACCACACAAGTCTGCTCTTGCAACACAATGAAATCCTTGAATCACCTTGAGAACACAATAGCTTGCTAGTAATTATCTAATTGAAATCTAGTTTACAAATGAATGCCTAAACATGCTTTTATATGTAACTACAAACACTTCCACCAAGATTTTTGCAATTCAAACTTACCGTGTCAGCAAAGGACCCAAATAACGGTCATAAACTGACACCCAGAAATTAGGGCTACCCCAAAATAGGGCAGGACTAGGGTGCAGGTATCCAAGTCCTCCCCCCTATTTTGGGCAAGGTATAGCTCAAGGGGTCCTCCTAGGTCCCATTTGTCATATTACCTAGGGCTCATTCCATCGAGATGCCAAATTATTAAGTAAGATGTCCTAAATGCATGCAAAAGACTTAGGAGCTAAACCTTATTAGGGAAAAGTCCCCAAGGGGATATTTTCTGACATTACAATGCCAAAGTATGCAGGGAAGTCAATAATTGAAATGTCCTATGAAACATAGTAGCGAGGGCATGTATGCAGAGTGAGTTTCAAATCCTTAATCACACCTACTATCTTGACAATGTTGACGTCTAACTACACCTCTCCCTTATTCATAGGCTCATATTCAATGCCTAACTTATTAGCTATATTTTTGGCATAATAGAGCTGCCCGCCCTAGAATCTATTATGTAATTATGCAACAATCTTTCACCAATGATTAGGTAAATGTAGAATGGAGGGGGCTTACTAATTTTGTTTGTGATTGCCTCCTCTTTTGGTTGGCATAGGCTTGCTGGGATGACCACCTTTCTTTTGTTGCCTCTATGGTAGGTTGGTTGAAGCTTGTCAAAACTTCCTATAATAAATCCCTTTATGATGGAATTAACATAGTGTCCCACATAGTGATGCTTAGGTTGGTCTTCTTCATTTGATCAATGATGTTGAATGGAACTTGATCGACCTTTTGGGTAGTCTTAGAAATAGTAGATTCAACCCTTGCTTGTTGGCTAGCCTAGGAGTCCATTGTTGGCGCCGAATTTACTCACCCAACTATATGATCCGCCTAGGCTAAATGTGTTTTCTTTGTTGTGCCTTTAGTTGTGTTTGCTAGGAATGCATTAAGCATAGCTGGATGAGAGATGGAGGTGCGAGCAGCTATGCGGGTCGTTGCATCCTTAGTCACCCTCCTCTTGGCTCTTGTATTGAATGTGATTGAGTTGGTGCCCTGATTGACACCACATAAAACATCCTATGTACAATTCATCAAAGTAGAATTGTTTTGCATTTGTTCTTGTCCCCCTACCATCTCTTGACTAAAGATGACTTGTTGCTCTGGAGGAACTAATTGGCTTTGCATTGTCAAAGCTTGACTAAATTTTCCACTTTGGCATAAGTTTTGATCATGTGGTTCATTGCATGGATAACACCAATCATTATCATGGGCCAAGTTGTTTTGTATAGGCACCAAAGGTCCAGATGTGCTTGTTGTACTAGGATGGACAACATTTAGTGGTCTGATGTAACTAGGCTAATTTGCCTCTGCACATTCCCCTAATATGGTGGTCTATTTTGCTAGTAATTCTGATTGAATGGATGATATGGCCTGCTAGGTTGTGCATTCTATTTCTTTAGTGCCACCAACTCATTTCCAAATATTTGTAGCAGAGCCTTAACCTCATGTAATTCATTTGATGATGTCATAGAAGAGGTTGCAGAGGTGACTGTTATAGGAATTGGAGCCACAATAGGCTGAATAATAGCAACCTCTAGAAATAAAGGCATTGGTGGCCTTGGAGCAATCTTCTCAGGCTGAATTAATTAGTTTTCTGCCCTGATATATGTGTTATATATATCTAGTAACACAGTCCCTCCCTTAGATTGAATCATGACAGCAATGTTAGAATTCAGAGACCTCAAATAATAAATAAATGAAGTCTTTGGGGAGGGTTTCACCAATAATGGGATTTTGTCCCATGTTTTCTAGAATCTATAGTTAAAGTCCACCATATATTCATGGAGGTCTCTCTTGATTGTAGCTAGCTTCTCCATCAGTGATAGATGGTCACTCTTGTACTTGAAATGTTGACACAATTTTGTCCCTAGGTCATCCCAATTATGAATGGAATTACTTACGAGACATCTATACCACTGCAGGGCTTTCCCCTTAAAGGAAGAGATCATAAGCCTCACAACCACATTGTTTGCAGTGACATTATGGACAAAGTAGATGGTGGCAATTTCCTAAATATGCTTAGCAGGGGTAGTAGAGCTCTCACCAGCAAAGGATTTTATAGTCTTTAGAGCTAAGGTGGGGATATCATCATATTAGGCCAGGTCTAGAGGGCTACCTCCATTAAATGCAACAAAGGGGAGGTTCCTTGCCATATTAGGGATATTTAGATTAATTCTGCATATATGCAAGGTCCTTCTTGAATATTGGAATCTAATTAGAGGGGGTGTGGACTAGGCTCTTGAAGGAGATGGAACAACACTCCTATTTTCCTTCACAGGGGACCTAGACAATCTACTTCTTCTCGATTTAGTAAAAGATAGTTCTATGAATTGAAAATTACCTCTAGAAGAAAATATTGTTTGCAGTCTAGGCATGAAATGTTGAATAATTTGGATACTAGCTCAACAGAGTCGCCAAGTGCTTGTTGTATGCTTCCATAGCAATGAATGAACTAAGAACAACACCAAGATTTCTCAATTCATCTTACTCAAAGCGGAGAGTCCCACTAGGCATGCTAGAAACTATTATCACTTGGAATTACATCCTTCTTGAAGCTTGTTCAAGTACTCCAATGACACAATGGGATTGATCTCGAGGTGTGGGACCTTGCAAATGAGATCAGACCTCTAGAGAAGGCTAGTTCCTCTTTCTAAGCTTAGGACTCAGAAAATGACAGCTAAATCTAATGCTAACACTTACAGGAAGAAGGGGAAGGAGAACTACTGGAATTAAAAGAAGCGATGCACCAGATTTATAGTGTTAGCTAGGAATGACATAACACAACCATGATCTCAACTATTGAAATGAACTCACATAGACTTACAACTTTAACAGAGGCTCAAATTAGAAAATTGTAACTACAAGAGGGGTCATTTTACCCACAGAATAAGATATAGATTTAATTAAACATAGAGTAAAAGTATAAGAGAGGCAAATATCAATGACTGTATTGATCATGAAGGCTAAATAACCATTACAAAAGAGGGAGAATTATTGTAGATAAAGTAGACACAAAATAACCAATTTCATTCATTGGCAAACATTCAACTAGAGACAACACACAATGTATCAGATCTGGTTGGTTCATACAATTGCATTACATGGTCTAATCACAAAGAACTCTCCAGCCTATATAATATCACAGAAGAACAGCTAATAGAATTACATCTTTTCCACATGTATATATAGCATTTTAATTCATTTTGCAATAGTGGGTTCTAAATTCAGTCAACTGAGCCTGCATATGCCCACATTGCATAAACTCTGGCTTAGAAGCCCTACACATAGGATGAGGGCCATGCTCTACAAGGTCTGTGAACCTATAGAAGAAGATTTCCTACATGCATGGGTGTCAGGTGCATTTATGAGAGAAGGCCCAAAATACTTCCCAGGTACTTGCAAATCCATTTTATTTCTCATTTGTACAGGAGCATTGAAGATTTTCACTGTTTATGTTGCATGTAATTGACTTTGGCCTATGAAATTGAATGTTGGGTACCTCTTCATTCTGAGATAATGGTGTGATTTGAGGAATTGATTTGCAAACTTTTAGAACACTTTAAAGTGTTGTACCTCTAAAATCTTCCATTGGCGCCACTGAACTCTTTATTGGCAAATTTTCCCTGATCTACCCTGTCGACGATTTCCACATTTTTACAACCTTCATTTCTTTGCCTCATTAGCAAAATCTCATCTTTATGAACTATCTCCCTTTGGCTCTAATTCTTTCACTTTGCCTCATCAGCAAATCTCTCTATTTGCAAACTTTTCCTACTTGGTCCTTTATTTCACCTTATTGGCAAAATCTCTATTTGGCGAACCTACTTTGTGTTTGCTTTCCCTTTAATCGACAAAACCTAACTTTTGTGAACCAAACATGCCTTCTTTTCACCTTATCAGAAAATTCACACTTTTATGAACCTAGTCTCTCTTTAACCTTTTGGGCCTCCCTGGTTTCCCAATCACCCTATCGGTGAATCTTTGAATCCACTAACTTTGAGTTCACTTTTTCCCGACCTACCGATTGGCTACCTTCTCCCTTTGTCCTCTTTGTTTTGCCTTATTGGCAACTTTGATTTTCATGAACTTGACTTAGTTCCCTCTGTCAGCAAAAGTTAACTTTCACAAACCCGTTGTCTTTACCTTTTGCCTTATTGGCAAAAGCTCACTTTGGTGAACTTCTTCATTTTATATCTCATTGGGCCCCTATGTCACCTTATCAACAAATTTCTACTTTTTCAAACTGGTTGGCAGGTTCCCCTTTTTGCCAATTCCTAGACAAGGCCCCTTCTATTTCATCTTGATGTAGGAACATTCCAGGTTGCAGAGCAATCTTGCATTAACCAAAAACTTTTTGCTTTCTTTTCTTTTCTTTCATTTCAGTTGCAGTTAAATAATTTACAATTTAGCATTTTCTATCGCATTTTACTACATCTTCATATCAGAGTCATAGAGAAGGATTTATCTTCTATACCATGTTAGCTACGTCATATTAAGATTTCAATAAATTTGGATGTGTCTACAAAAAGTTATCACTATTTGAAGATCATCTTTCATAGAGTAGAGCATTCAAGCAACCAATTGAAGGAGAAGGTTTGCGGAGCACTTCCATGACTTGCAGAGCTTAATGGAACATCATACATGGTACATAAGGACTAGATAGACCTTCGCACCAAGTTTCATTCATTTACAGAGCAATACCATATGTTGTAGGCCGACCTACATGTTTCTACATGTTTTATCATTCATTGGAGTTTGTAACCTCTTGTGGCCAACGTGGAGAATTAGTAGAGCTGGGAGATGATATATATAAATCTCTTAAATGCATTAGGAAGCTAGTAATTTAGTTAAATAGTTTTAGATAGAAAATTCTTTTCTGAGGAGGCACTTCAGTGCCACATCTTGCATATTTGTTGTAACCCAGAAAGCAGGCTTGTGAGCCCTTTGATTGTAGCCTGCATGTTGTTGGCATATAAATATTTTGATTATCTGATATATTGAATATTTGAATCTTCCATTGTATCCTATATTTGTGTTGTTTCTGTTGTGTTTACTCTAGCCGCATGGTTTGGACAGTTCATTATTTAAGCCCTCCATCCATGACTGCACCAAGTGGTATCAGAGCAAAGTTTTGAATCCTTGGGAAGTGAAGGCATTCCAAAAGATCTTGTGGTGAATAGAGCACCGACCTGAGGTAGTCTACTTGTGTTTGTCAATAGAGCATCGATTGTGAGGTAGTTGCTATCTTGTAGTCAGATCACCAAATTGAGGCAGTCGCACCAGATCCTAGGAAGAGATGCTACCAAGGAGGATGCCTGCTATGGCTAATGTTGCTGGAAGAGTGGAAGAAATGATAGAGATGATGAGGACAATTGAGGTTAGATTGGATGCTATAGAAGAAGATAGAAGAAGAGGACTAAACCCTAGACATGAAGCTGAAAGTGATGATGATGAATTTATGGCTACTAACCAAAATGAAGAAGCCCTAGAAGAAGAAGAATCAGATCAGGTAAAGATGTTGAGGGTTATTTCTAAGATTGGTAAAAGACCTAGAGTGGAAGTATCAAACTATACTAGAAATCTAAATCTCAAGGAATTGATTGATTGGATAAATGACTCAGAGGAATACTTTGAATATGAAGAAATTGAAGATCTGGAGAGAGTAAGATTTGTAAAAACTAAGTTGAAAGGACATGCTACTTTTTAGTGGAAAGAAGTTCAATTGGATAGGAATAGGAGAAGAAAAGAGGAGATCATAAAATGGGATAGGATGGTGACAAAATTGAAGAATCAATTCATACTTGTTGACTATGAGTTGGAATTGTTGAAGAGATTGCAAAACCTTAGACAAAAAGAGAAATATGTGAATGAGTATATTGAAGAATTTCATAAGATGATCCTAAGGACTAGACATAGTGAAGCAAGAAAGGAGAAAGTGGCAAGATACATAAATGGATTGAGGATGATATTCAAGAAGAACTTAGTTTGGTGAGGATGACAACAGTAGAAGAAGCATATTAGTTTGCATTGAAAGTTGAAGACAATATGAATAAAAGGCATGAGAAAAGATAGAAAGGTAGAGGAGGTAAATTTTGAAGGGGTAGAACATATTCCAGAGGAGAAAGGCTTATGCAGAGAAAAATAAAGAAAGTAGTCCATACAAGAAGGAAGACAGGGATAATAATTCATACTAGAGAGATGATAAGAATTTCTACTGCAACAGCAGAGGGAATCATAATTCTTACCACAATGAAGGATACAAGATAAATGAAAGAGGGTTTGACAAAAAATCATTTAGAGGAACTTGTTTCAAGTGTGGAGGCAAAGGACATAAAGCATTTGAATTTCATCAAGGTAGTACAAGCAAGAGGACAGAGAATAGTGCAAGAGCATCTTATGCAGAGGAAGAACCTATTGGATCACCTAGTTCAGTTGGAAAACTAGAGAAAGGAAAATCATTAGTCATGAGGAGAGCATTATTTCAAGCAAAAAAAACTCAGGAACCAATGCAAAGGAAAAGTTTGTTTCAAACAAGATGCAAATCAGGAGGTAAATGTTGTAAAGTTATCATTGATAGTGGTAGTACTAATAATTTGGTTTCAGAGGAGATGGTGACTAAGCTGAACCTGGAGAGATTGAAACACCCTAAGCCCTATGAGATAGCATGGATTCAAGATGAACACAAGGTACTGGTGAGTGAACAATGTTTGGTGAAATTTCATATAGCATCTTCTAATGATGAGGTATTGTGTGATATTATGCCGATGGATGTATGTCATATATTGTTGGGGAGACCACGACAGTATGATAGAAAGGATATACATGATGGGAGAAAGAATACTTATACTATAACATCTAATGCAAAGAAACATATCTTGATACCTTTGGAAGATTAGGCTGAGAGCGAAGTATGTGGGAATTCTAGAATCTGTTTGGTTGATGGAAGGAAATTTTTTGATGGGTTGAGACATGAGAATATGTGTTTTGCTTTGATTCCAAAGAAGTGTGGAACCCTAAATATAGAAAACACCATAGCAAAAGCGGAAGAACAATTGTCGGAGGAGATAATTGAATTATTGATAGAGTACCAAGATATCATATTAGATAATGTGCCTACAGGATTGCCACCAATCCAGAGTATTAATCATCATATGGACCTTATACCTAGAGCAATTTTTCCTAAAAAAGTAGCACATAGAATGACACCAGTAGAGAATGCAGAGCTGAATAGACAAGTACAAGAGCTATTGAGGAAAGGATTGATCAGAGAAAGTTTAATCCTATGTACGTTACCTACAGTACTAGCACCGAAGAAAGATGGAGAATGGAGGATGTGTGCAGACTCTAGAGAAATCAATAAGATCATAGTCAAGTATAGATTTCTATTGTCAAGGATGGATGACATCATGGGCTATTTGAGTGGAGAGAAGTATTTTACAAAGATAGACTTGAAGAGTGGATACCATCAGATCAGGATCAGAGAAGGAGATGAATAGAAGGTTACATTTAAAACAAATGAGGGATTGTATGAGTGGTTAATGATGCCTTTTGGATTGACTAATGCACCAAGTACTTTGATGAGGTTGATGAATGAGGTTTTCAAGAAATTCTTGGGTAAGTTTGTTATTGTATACTTGGATGATATTCTAATTTTCAATAAGGCAAAGAAGGAACATTTGTGGAATATTAGACAAGGATTGTAGAGGTTGACAGAAGAGAAATTATTGACAAACATCAAGAAATTAGTTTCATGAAGGAAGAGTTGGTATATTTAGGATTTTTTATTTCTTCATAAGGATTGAAGATGGACCCTGAGAAAGTTAGAGCAATTGTTGAGTGGCCAACACCTATGCACATTGGAGAGGTAAGATCATTTCATGGACTAGCAAGTTTCTACCAAAAGTTCATAAGAAACTTTAATACAATATGCACACCAATGATATAGACAATGAGAGGTGACATAAAAGATTTTAAGTGGACATCAGGAGAAAATAAGAGTTTTGAATTGTTGAAGCAAAAAGTGATAGAGCAACAAGAATTAGCATTACTAGATTTTAACAAATTATTTCAAGTTGATTGTGATGCCATTGGAAATGTAATAGTAGTGTTAAGTCAAGAAGGGAGAGCAATAGCATATTTCAGTGAGAAGTTGAATAATGCAAGAAGAAGATATTCAGTTTATGATTAGGAGTTCTATGCCATAATTCAAGCCTTGAAGAAGTGGAGAGATTACTTGTTGCCTAAGGAATTTGTGTTGTACACTGATCATAAAGCTTTATAATATTTGAACAGTCAAGGAAAGTTGAATCAGAGACATATGAGGTGGGTAGAGTTCATGCAGAGTTACACATTTGTATTGAAGCATTGGAGTGGAAAGTCAAAATAAGTTGCAGATGCATTGCAGAGTAATTTGTTGATAGAGATGAGGATAGAAGTATTAGGATTTGAGGAACTAAAGCATATGTATGAAGAAGATCTTGATTTTGCAGAAGCATGGAGAGCATGTAAGGAACCTGTTGTGACAAATAGAAGTAAGTGGTTGGATCATTTCATTCAGGAGGATATGTTGTTTAAAGGAAATCAATTGTGTATACGTAGGAGTTCAATGAGAGATAATTTGATCAAGGAGAAGCATAGTGGTGGATTGGCAAGACATTTTGGAATTAACAAGATAGTAGCTTTGGTAAGTGAACATTACTTTTCGCCTTAGATATATAAGAATGTAAGGAAATTTGTTCAGAGTTGCAGAGTATGTCAAGTTGCAAAAGGGAGTAGTTAGAATACCAGTTTGTACAAATCTTTGACAATATCAGAGAGACCTTGGGAAGATATAAGCATGGATCTCATATTAGGTTTGCGAAGAACACAGAGGGGATATGATTCTATATTTGTAGTAGTGGATAGATTTTCAAAGGTGTCACATTTCATTCCTTGTAAGAAGATAAATGATGTAGTGCATGTTGTTGACCTATTTTTCAAGGAGATTATGAGATTGCATGGATTACGTAAAAGTATAGTTTCAGACAGAGATACAAGATTCATTGGATATTTTTGGAGGAAATTGTGGAAGAAGATGAAGACATGCCTAAATTTCAGTTCCACATTTCACCCACAGACAGATGGATAGAAAAAATTGGTAAATAGGAGTTTGGGTAACTTGTTGAGATGTTTAGTGGGAGATAAAGCAGGAAATTGGTATCTAGTTCTACTGCAAGCAGAGTTTGAATACAATAATTTAGTGAACAGGAGTATAAGGAAGACACCATTTGAAGTTATGATAGGAATGCAACCTAGAGGAGTAGTAGAGCTGAGAGACATCAATAGGGAGAATAAGAGAAGTACAGAGGCAAAAGAATTTGCAAGATACATGGAGACACTACATAATTAAGTCAAAAAGAATTTAGAGGAGATGAATAGCAGGTATAAGTAGAAAGTAGATGAGAAAAGGATACATAAAGAATTTTTAGTTAGACATGAAGTTATGGTATATCTAAGAAAGGAGAGATTTCCAATGGGGACATACAACAAGATGAAGATGAAGAAGTTTGGACCATGTAAGATTCTTAAGAAATTTGATTTAGGGAATGCATATGAAGTAGAGATACCAAAGATATTTGGTATATCACCTATATTCAACATTGTAGACCTATATTAGTATCATGAAGGAGAGTCAACTGACAACATTGATGATGAATTGAAGAATCAGTTACCACAACAACAACCAGAGCAGATGGAGAACATCTTGGATAGTAGAATTAGACACAATACCAGAGATAAGTAGTACAAAGAATATTTGGTTAAGTGGAAAGGAAGACCAGAAGAAGATTCATCATGGATTTCTTAGGCTAAGGTAGACTGCCTTAGTTTTCCTCTAGCCCTAGCAAAGTGAGGGACTCACTTTTTCAACAACCCCAAGTGTCTGATGCAAGAGCATCCCAGGGTGCAAAGCAATCTTGCATCAACAAAAAAAATTTACTTTCTTTTCTTTTCTTTCATTTCAGTTGTAGTTTAGTAATTTACAGTTCAGTATTTTCTACCACATTTTATTGTATCTTCATATCAGAGATCATAGAGCAAGATTTATATTCTATACCATCCCAGCTACATCATATTTAGATTTCAGGAGATTTGGATGTGTCTACAAAACGTTATCGCTATCAGAAGATCATCAACTTTCACAGAGTAGAGCATTCAGGTAGCCAATTGAAGGAGATGGTTTGTGGAGCACTTCTGTGACTTATAGAGCCTAATGGAACATCATACCCAACACCTAACAACTAGATAGACTTTCCTTGAGGTCCGCACTAAGTTTCATTCATTTGCGGAGCAATAACATATGTTGTAGGCCAACCTACATGTTTCTACACATTTCATCATTCATTGGAGTTTGTAACCTCTTGTGGCTAACGTGGAGAATCAATGGAGCTGGGAGATGATATATATAGATCTCTTAAATGCATTAGGAAGCTAGTTATTCAGTCAAGTAGTTTTAGATAGAGAATTCTTTTCCAGGGAGGCACTTTAATGCCACATCTTGCATATCTGTTGTAACCCAGAAAGAAGGCATGTGATTTGTTTGACTGTAGCCCACATGTTGCCAACATATAAGTATTCTGATTATCTAATATATTAAATATTTGAATCTTCCATTACATTCTGTATTTATGTTGTTTCCATTGTGTTTACTCTAGCTGCATGGTTTGGATAGTTCATTCTTTGAACCCTCCATCTACGATTGCACCACATCTTTTCACCTTATTAGTGAATTTTGACTTTCTCAAACAATTCTTTCTTCTTCCTTCCTTTCATCTTTCATTCTGCCCCTTTCTTAGTCAGTGAAAGTCCTATCAGAAAAATTGCCGATTGGCTAACTATGAAGTTCATGAACCATTAACTTTGCTGACAGAACATGCCCTTTATCTTCTTTTCCTTTTCCTTGTACTATTTTACCTTAGTCAATTTTCCCTTTAGTCAGCAAACTAGCATATTGGTGAATCGATGAAACTCTGAACTGGTGAATCAAAGGTTCACCAAACTAGTATTTTGCTGACTAAGGCAAAATAAGAGACAAAACACTTAGAGAATTTTGGGGATTTTTATGGCTTTTTTCTAAGGGGAAACCTCCTTCCATTTGGGCTTTCTTAGATCATATTTCTCTGATAGAAGGAGGGAGTTTTTTGGGTTATTTTGGCCTAGGCAAAAATAAGACAATAAATATCAATATCATTTGGATATATTCTAAAATAAGTGAAATATATCACAAAATCTTTGGTTATAAACAATAATACTTGCACATATAAATCATTGTGAAAAGTATACTGATCTTAGTCTAAAATTTTTACAATCTTTCTCCTCTTGACTCCTAAATTTATATCAGGGTTCTCACAAAATTTGAATCTCAACATTATATATATAACTTGACTTAGTTATAATATTGTGACTTTAACAAAATATGTTCACAGTACCTTGTGCTCTAAAGTGAAAACATAAGTTTGTCTTTTGTCTATGTTTATATGATAGCTATGTACTCATAATAATGACTTGTCAGCTAATAGAAAACTAAAATAGCTTGAGTAAACAAGGTTGAAGGATAAGTTTGCTACAAAATAAAGTCTCTAAAAAGATCAATTTAAACATAACATTCACTATATTTCCTATGTCTTAACAAGCAACTCAATTTTTCTATAGATTGAACATACAACACGAAGGAACAAAAAGGATAACTACATAGTATTCCCATTATTAACAATAGCATTCTAATGTTTAAATATTGTGGTCTCAAACTATCATTTGAGGACAATAACTCTTATCGAACAATCGAACTCCATGTCTTTTGCAAATAGAGTGTAGTTTCATAACTAAAGAAAATAATTTCTTTACTTTCCACATAACTATGTTTTCTTAGTTTCTATGATCACAAGATGACTATTTGGATAATCCTAAATACTTTACGTAAAACATATCTGAAATCTTATACAACTATTCGTAGGTTAAGAATGAAATAATAGTTTAACGTGATATACATACCTCTTCGTTAATGGTTTCCAAACCTGCACTAGTTCTTTCCATTCTACCCGATCTATGATATGATTTCATGTTCGCTAGACTCCTTTCTCACGTATGCTCAAAGATCATAGCTCCTATGGATATGATAACTGAGTTCACTCTAAAATCTCTTTCTCTCTTTATGGAAATAGATCTCTTAAATTGGTAAGATCCCTCTTTCACACCTCATTACCCCTTAAAAATCTTTATTCCACTTCATCCATGTGGTTACCTTCCCAAAATCAAGCCTATAAATTCTCTCTACAATGGCATGTAGATAATAAAGAGGTTAATTGTCATTAAAGACCACTTCTCAATTAGTTTGAAACACTCCTCCATACTCTCCAATCTGTCATGGAGTAAAGGAATTTAAGTATCCATAAGGTCACATAGTAGTTGGCATTAAATTTGCAACTTTACCACGTACCCTATATATATATATATATATATATATATATATATATATATATATATATCAACATAATATTTGTGTATACAATGTTATACTAACATTATTTTTTTTAACACTCGACAAGATATGAGAATGGGGTTGAGGTATTCTCCCCCTCTCAATCTTGTGTAAATGCCCAAATAGATAGGTTATCATAATGGAATTTCAACTAGAAATTACCGATAATTAAATAGTTTAACCATTAATAAATATTCTTTCCTTTAATATAATCTATATCACATAAGAGTTAATGACTATTGACCATTCCTTGTCGATGGTCATACTTTCCTGACTTAGTTTTTGACAAAGTTGACAATCGACAATTTATTGAGTCAACACCAAACTTAGACCAATTGGTCAAACACAACTTACCAACTTACTAAACTATGAAAGCATGAGACTTAGATTGCAATAACCTATTCCTATCCATACGTCTATTCTCTTCTCTCTTATGATGCTCTCCCTCTCTTTTCTCAAAGGGTGGAAAATCTATTACCTGATTACAACTTGCATTCACCAAACTAGGATTAGTGTATCATTAGTCAATTCATAAACCTTATGAAATCATAACATATTATAATCACATGTCTAAATTCTATTCATATAGACATAAACTCATGATATCATTGATTTTTCATGACATTTTCACTTAATGTCAAATCATTAATTCATGCATAATCAACTACTAATTATGTGCAAGTAAAAAGTACAACATAGTCAAAATTTGGGGTGTGACATATCTCCCCCCATAATACTCATCATCCTAGATGATCCAATGTATCCAAAACAATAATATAAAGATAAAGTTTTTGTTCAACTTTGAAAAGCATGAACAAATGAGAAAATCTCTGGTAAAAATCATGGTAATCTTCCCATGTGGCACTATCCTTTGCATACTCATCCTACGAGACCTTGCATTGAGAAACATCTTTGTTACGCAAGTGGAGCTTGTAAACTTCAAGCATCTTGAGGGGCTCGATCATGATCACTCCTAGGTCCTATACCTGTAAAGCATTCCAATCAAGAATATGATTATCACCTACTATATACTTTTTCAAATATGAAACATGAAAAACATTATGCATCCAAGAGCTAGTGGTAGAATAACTTTGTAAGCAACTTGATTGATTGCTTCAAGAACTTCAAAGGGTCCTACATATCGAGGAGATAGTTTGGAAGACTTTCCAGACTTTATGAAACTCTTCTGAGGTTTTACCCTCAAAAGAACATTTTCTCCAATAGAGAAATGCCTTGGTGTATGCTTGGCATTAGTGTAACTTTTTTGTCTATCATTTGCTTCCGCCAATCTATTTCTGATCAACTTGATCTGTTCTTCCATTTGTAACAACATTTTTGGACCAATGCTAATCCTATATTCTAGCTTATCCCAACTTATAGGAATTTAGCATCTTCTTCAGTACAATGCTTCAAATAGAGCCATCTTGATAGCAGAATTGTAGGAATTGTTATAAGCAAACTCCACAAGCAGTAGATACTCTTCCAACTTGTATTGTTGATCCATGCATTACATCCTTAACAAATCTTCTAGAACTTGATTTACCCTTTTAGTTTGACCATCTCTCTTAGGGTGATAAGCCAATCTTATATTGAGTTGAGTTCCTAGTGCTGAGAACAAAGTTTGTCAAAATCTTAATGTCATGCATGCATCTCTATCTAAGATAATTTTCTCAAGAAATCCATGCAATCTAAACACTTCTTGCACAAAATTGCGAGATATAATTGGTGCTCCATCTATTAAAATCCCATGTATAAAATGAGCTACCTTGGTGAGTTTGTCCACCACCACCAAAATAGCATCATGTCTATTTCGATACATTGGGAGACCTTGCACAAAGTCCATACTAATGACCTACCACTTCCACTCTAGAATATCATGCAAATACAAAAGTCATGTTGGATGTTGATGCTTAGCCTTGACTTTTTGACACTCTAAGCAACTTGCTACAAATCTTGCTACATCATTCTTCATTCCTTTCCAGAAATAAAGAAGCTTTACATCAGCTAGGATTTTGGTTACTCCAGGATGACCTGAATATGGTGTGGAATGAACTTCCTTCCACACACGGTTTCTTAATTCTACCAAATCTGGAACATACATCCTTCCTCTATATCTTAAAATCCCATTTGGTTTAAAATAGAACCCATCATACCTTGAATCTTAAGGATTTACTGTGAGAGCTTGCTTAACTTGCTCATAGTACTCATCACCTATAGAATTTTGTAACACTAAATCCTTGAAGTTTGAGTGGATAGAGACAATTGAAGAGATATGCCTATGTCAACTCAGAGCATCTGCTACTTAGTTCTCTTTACCTTTGATATAACTTATCTCATAGTCATGGTTGGATATCAATTCCAACGATCTTCTTTGTTGAGAATTTAGAAGAGGTTGGGAAAATATATACTTAAGACCTTGATGGTCTGACTTTAATTCAAAATACTTCCCTAGCAAATAGTGTCACCACACATGCACAACTGCTATTAACTCTAAGTAATGAGGAGCATAATTCTACTCATAATCTCTTAGCTTCCTAGATTCATAGGCTACCACTTGCCCATTCTACATAATCACTCCTCCTAAACCTTTGCCTAAGGCATCAGTGATTACAATAAATTAACTTTTTGGATCAGGAACATTAAGTATTGGTGTAGTTGTTAATCTCTCTTTTAACTGATTAAATGCCTCCTGACATTTTTCTGACCAGTCAAAACACTTTCCTTTTCTCTAAAGCAAAGTGAATGGGTTTTGCAATCTTAGAAAAGTTCAATATGAACTTCCTATAATATCTAGCTGACCCCATGAAACTGCACACTTCATGCACATTCTTTGGCACAGGCCACTCTAGAATAGCTTTGATCTTTGCAGGATCTACTGAAATTCCTTTAATTGATATTAACCTTGAAGGAAATGTATAGTGCAAAAAGATGATATGCATGCTCATCCTCATCACCATACATCAAGCACTTGAAATCACCTATAAAACCAAAATTTGTAAGCCTACCACTAATCAATACTATTCCATGGAGGGTCGACCAAATAAAATTCATATCCTTTTGTAAGTAAGTTTTGCTCGAATAGAGTTTAAATGGCCATTCCTTAAAGAATTGTTGATTATTAAAGCTAGTAGATAACAACACTTCACCAAGTAGCATCCTAATTTTTATCATGACCATCTAATCTTATCCTCACCCTTACAAAAAACATTCTCTTAGATAATTCTTCTTGAAACATTAATTTTTATTCTTCTAGAAAAGGGCAATTCATGACATTTTTCCATCTACACCAATTAAGACCATTCTCATTAGAGACACACAGGTAGTATTTCACTAGAACACCCCATTGCGATGAAAAAAAATGCATTACCTCCCTTAGGTCATCTCTTTAAAATTCCCCAAATTAAGTATCCAGTCCACAATTCTTCCTAAAATTAAGTTTTATTACCATCATAATGTTGCAAGTATGGTGTTGTCATTGATGTCAACATGCTTAGGTTGTCATTGGTGTCAACTATGTCTTCTGATATTGTTGATTGTTGCCTAATTGAGTTGTCATGCTAAAATGATTTGGATGCCTTATAGAAGTATTGATGATGTTGGTATAGTTCTCTTGTTGCTGAGTGTCCAAGTGCTTTTGAGAAAATTTGCTCTCCAGAGGAAACAATGTGTTGTAGAGTATTATGGCTTGCAGGCTACTATCTGAGTTTTTTCTTTGCATTTCTTCTATGTTGAAGACTAGAGTGTGAGATTTGGATATGTTTTAGAGAAGTGTTTTAAGATACTAAATCCATAATTTGGTGGTCCAGATCATTGTGTAGTAGAAGTTATGTTCACTAGTTTGAAGACTATAATTGACAGAGTTTCTGGGTTGTGCAGAGGTGTCTAGGAGAAAGTATTTTACTACGCATTTATCCGCAGAGTGGTTTTAGGTGATGCAGTTCTAGACATATGTTTATAAGGTGCTTAGCTATCTTCATTCCAAAGGATTTGTGATTTGGTGCTCTAGAAAGCAACTTATTGAGTAGAAGAACTTAGCAGTGTTGATTGTAAGGTGTCTTCAAGTGAGATTTGTCTTCTTCAAGTGAAACTTGTTATAGCTAGATTTGTTGGCTCCCAGGTGATTTTATCTTGCTTGTGGATGTCTCCAAATCATTTTGAGGGCTTGTGTTTGGTTTGTAATTTATGGTTGTGCTCTTGGAAGCATGTTCCTAAAGATCCTAGTGCTAACACTAGTTTTGGTCGATCTAGTGGTTTACACTCTTTGCGGAGGTGCTTCATGTGGATTATGGAACTATGTTGAAATGTGTGAAGATGTGTTTAGGTCTAAGATAAGTTGTTAAGAGGTCTTCCTTCATTTGTTTTCTCTACAAGATTGTTTAGGTCCAAACCTAATTTGAATTGTGTATGTTTGCCGACCTTGGAGACTATTCCAAAGGTTGTAGAATGTGTTGCCGACCTTGATGTATGTTCCAAGGTTGATGATTGGTATAAATAAATGTAATCAATTGTGTGTATTGTGCGAAGGTGCGAGGATGAGGATGTGTGTATTGTGAGGATGTGAAGGTGAGATTCATTGTGCTTCATTGGAACTAAACTCAGGCATGTGGTAGATGATATTATATCCGTTCATGGCAGTGTGCCACCCTTTGGCAGTGAGCCACCTTTTGGTAATGAGCCTATTGCAGTGAGCATTATTTTGGGCAGTGAGCTCTTTGGTAGTGAGCCTCTTTGTAATTCGGTATTGATACTACATTATATTGTAAGATAATCCTCACCATGATTTTTCCCTTTTAGGGTTTTCCACATAAAAATTTGGTGTTCACTTGTGCATGGTGTTGATGTGATTAAGTTTATGTTATCTATTTTTTATGTTTAATCTTCATAACAGAATTAATGTTTAAGTGAGTTGATGTGGATGTGATTATGTTTGTGAAGGCTTAATGTTTTTGATACAATTGATTCACTCCCCCCTCTCAGTTGTCTTGTGTACTCAACAATTAGTATCAGAGTGAGGGTTCCTTGGAAGAAAGCCTAATAGTGTAACGTAGATCTGGGATGGCGCACAAGATAAACATTCCTTAGTTTGATGGAACTGACTATGCCTTCTAGAAGGCACGAATGCAAAGTTATATGATTTCTCTTGGTTACAATGTGTGGAGAATGGTTATAGTTAAATACATTATACCTAAACATGATCCTGTGACTACAAGTGAAATAAGGGATTATGAGACTAATGGGAAAGCTAGAAATTCACTACTAAATGCTCTATCTAATACTAAAATGGCAAAAGTGTTGGATCTGGAAACTGCTCATGTGATCTGGAAAAAATTGAAGGGTATCTATGAAGGTGATGAATCTGTAAAGAAAGCCAAGATGCAGAACTTGAAATCCAAATATCAAACTATGCAGATGTCTAAAGATGAGAACATAACAAGCTATATGCAGAAGGTTGATGAAGTTGTCAATGGCATCAAAGGTCTTGGTGGAACTCTGACTGATGAAGAAGTTGTAAATAAAATACTCATAACACTTCCCATATCCTATAGTCATAAAGTGTCTACCATTGAAGAATTCCTAGATATAGGGAAGCTTTCAAAAGATCAATTGCTTGGAAAACTAACTGCTTTTGAGATGAGAGAATTTGGGACTACTGAGGGTCCTATGAAAGTTGAAACTACTTTCAAATCCAAATTAGAAAAGACTGTTAGATCAGATAAGTATGATGTGGAGTTAGATGAGGAAAACGTTGATGAGATTGAGGCAAACTTTGTAAACAAGATGAAAAAAGGAACTGGAAAGTTAAGAGGTAAGTTACCTTTCACATGTTTCAGTCATGGTAAGATTGGCCATTATGCTTCAAGATGTCCTGATAGAGCTTTGAAGATCAAGAACAAAGAAGGTAGAGGTAAGATGGTAAGGAAAAGTTACTATGTTAAAGATGATGAAGGGGTAACTAATGATGAATCTAATTTTAAAGATGGTAATGCTAGTGAATGCTTGTTTATTGCTATAAAAGAAGAACATGTTTCTTCTAACCTTGTAAGCTATGTGAAGGAAGGAAGTTTGAAAGAAGAGAAAGAAATATTTGCATTCCATGCTAGAAAATAAAAAGGATGAATGGGTCATTGACAGTGGATGTTCAAATCACATGACAGGAGAGAAGAGTAAGTTTGTCAAATTAGAAAAGTATGATGGAGGATTAGTTAGATTTGGTGATGATGCAGCTGGTAAGATTTGTGGAAAAGGGTCAATTACTTTTGATGGCAAGCATAATACAAATGATTTTCTTTATGTCAAAGGCTTAAAGCATAATCTTCTAAGTGTTGGACAGATGTGTAACAAAGGATATAATCTGATGTTTAAGGAAAATGGATGTGAGATAAGGAAAAGCTCTGGAACAATAATTGCTACTACTAAGAAGACTCATGGTAATGTTTTGTTGCAAGTATGTGCCTAATCGGTGTTATCATTGATGTCAACATATCTGTGTTGTCATTGGTGTCAACTATGCTTCTATCTTGTTGTTTGCTTGTAATGAGTAAGATACTTTTTATTTACTTATGTAAGTAATCTTGATGTTGAGGATATTGAGAAAATTAGCTTCTCCAATAGAAACAATGAGTTGCAATGGAAACAATGTATTGCATATAGAAGAATAGTCCAGAAGAATGCTCTACATTTTCTGTAGAATGAATATCTTTGTCTGTGGATTGGAAGTTATTTAGAATTGCACCTAAAGATGCTATGTTCTAAGTTTGAGCCTCTAGTATGAAGAATTGAGTGAGTTATATTCACCAGAGTGAAAACAACTTTTTTTATATGTTTGGCAAAGACAGGGAGAAAGTATTATGCTCCGCATTAAAGTATTTTGATCTATGGTTCTAGAGTTAAGTCTATTAAGTACCTTCAACTCCAATGGTTCACGATTTGGCAGTCCACAAGCTATCCTTTATTTATCACAGTAGCTGACAGTGTTGTTCTTGTGCTATGGTTTGAAGAATCTTCTTGACAGAGTGGTTAGAGATCATGCGGTTGTTCCTGGTGATTACAATGTGCTGATGGATGTCTCCTGATCATGTTCCTACCTTTGGATTAGTCTCCAAAGAGAAGTGTGGATCATGAAAGAAGAATGTTCTTAGAAAACCTTGTGTTAACTCTAGTCTTGGCCGACTTGGTTGTTTTCACTACTTGCAGAGATGCATTAAAGATTGTAGAAGCATGTTGTGGCATGGAGGATTGTGTTTGAGTCCCAACTAAGGCGTGGCATGTTCATCATACTTGTCTACATCTTTCCTTAGCTAAATTTTGCAATAGGTCTAGACCTATTTCTGTGTATGTTTTGTAATGCTGACCTTGGAGAATGTTCCAATGGTTGATGAATGTAATGTAGACCTTGATGTACATTCCAAGGTTGATGAATTGTATAAAATAATGTAATAGAGTTGCAAAAAAAGTGTGTGTGTGAATATGAAGAGATAAGTGCGAAGGTGTGAAAGAGCAGAGCAGAGAAGTTATATTGTGCTTCAATGGAACTGAATCCTAGTATGGAGTAGATGCTACTTAATTAGTTCACCCCCTTGGCAGTGAGCCACCCTTTGGTAGTGAGTCTTTCTGTGCAGTGAGCAATCTAGGCAGTGAGCCTCAATTTTTAGGTATTGTTATATCTCATTTATTTATGTGGTCTAACACCCACCATGGTTTTAGACCACATACAATTATTTGATGAATTGTATAAAATAATGTAATAGAGTTGCAAAAAAAGTGTGTGTGTGAATATGAAGAGATAAGTGCGAAGGTGTGAAAGAGCAGAGCAGAGAAGTTATATTGTGCTTCAATGGAACTGAATCCTAGTATGGAGTAGATGCTACTTAATCAGTTCACCCCCTTGGCAGTGAGCCACCCTTTGGTAGTGAGTCTTTCTGTGCAGTGAGCAATCTAGGCAGTGAGCCATGTAGGTAGTGAGCCTCAATTTTTAGGTATAGTTATATCGCATATATTTATGTGGTCTAACACCCACCATGGTTTTTCCCTTTCAGGGTTTTCCACGTAAAAATCCGGTGTCTACTGTGTTGGATGTGTGTTTGTGATTAAGCTTATGGTTTCATGCTTTCATGATTAAATCTGATTATAAGCAATTAAGTTGTTGATGGTTTGATGTTCATATGAAGCTAAGTTTTTGTGACAACTAATTCACCCCCTTCTTAGTTGTCCAATGTATTTCAACAATTGGTATCAGAACAAGGTTCCTCGATGGTAAGCTTAACAGCTTGAGGTAGATCCAGGATGTCTTACAAGGAGGCTCTGTAGTTTGATGGGACAAATTATGCAACTTGGAAGAATCACATGAAAATCCATCTACTTTGCATTGGTTATAAAGTATGTCAAGTGACACAGACTAAATATACCATGTCAGAGAATGGTCTGACAACTAAAGATGAAGTCAAAGATTATGAGGTAAATCCAAAATCTAGAGATGCTCTTTTGAGTGCATTGACTGACTCTAATTTAATAAAGTTCATGGATTTTGAATATGCTAAAGAAGTCTGGGATAAGCTAAGTAATCTGTATGAAGGAGACAATTTTGTAGAGTGCCAAATTGTAGGGACTGAAAGCTAAATATGAAGGTCTTAAAATGGGAGAAGATGAAAACATAACATCCTTCATGCAAAAGATTGATGAACTTGTTACTGGAATCAAAGGTATGGGAGGAACTATTGATGAAACTAAAGTTGTGATGAAAATTCTTAGGTCATTACCTAAATCCTATGCACACAAGGTAGCTGCAATTGAAGAAATAATGACTGTGAAAAAGATTAATAAGGATCGGTTCCTTGGTAAGATAAATGCTTTTGAAATGAGAGAGTTTGGTGATGCTCTGCCAAAAGTAGAAACTTCTTTCAAATCCAGTACTTCAGAAAAGATCTCCAGAGCAGAAAAGTACAAGGTAGAACCTGATGAAGAGCTTGATGAAATTGAAGCCAACTTTGTTGACAAACTGCAAAGAGGTTCTAATAAGTTCAAAGGAAAATTACCTTTCAAATGTTTCTCATGTGGTAAAGTAGGTCATTATGCTTCTAGATGTCCTGAAAGAATTGAAATGAATAGAAAAATATTTGAGAATAGGCCTAGAGCTCCAAAGAAATGCTACTGTGTTATAGATTTTGATGGTGAAGGTGTGACAAGTGATGAATCTGATGATGCTAGTACTAGTGCAAATGAATGCTTGTTTATTGCTATTAAAGAATAACTTGTGTCTACTAATCCTGCTAGCTATGTGAAGGAAGAAAAACCAGTGGAAGAAAGTGCTTTGGTTGTTCAAGTTGAGAAAGATAAGGATGAATGGATTATTGATAGTGGTTGTTCACATCACATGACCGATGACAAAAGTAAGTTTGTAATTTTAAAAAAATATGATGGAGGACTAGTTACGTTTGGAGACAATGTAGCTGGTAAGATTTGTGGAAAAGGATCTATTTCATTTGATGGAAAGCATAACACTGACAATGTTCTCTATGTGAAGGGTTTAAAGCATAATCTTTTGAGTGTTGGTTAGATGTGTGACAAAGGTTATGATCTAAGATTTAAAGACAATGGATGGAAGATAATGGAAAGCTCTAGAACTATGATTGCTACTGGTAAGAAGACTAGAGGTAACATGTATCAATTAAGAGGAACTAATGATTACTATTTATTAGCCCAAGTAGATGAAAGTTGGTTGTGGCATAGAAGGTTGTGTCATATAAATTTTGATAATTTGGTAAAGATATGTTTAGGTTAGACTGTAAGAGATCTACCAAAACTTGTGAAACCCTCCAATACTATTTGCAAGGAATGTCAGTTGGGGAAGAAGACAAGAACAAGTTTCAAGAGTAAAGAGCAATTTTCTATCAGTTTGTTAGATCTAGTTCATATAGATCTATGTGGTCCTACTAGGATAAGAAGTCTACAAGGTGACAAGTACTTCATGTTGCTTATTGATGATTATTCTAGAATGACTTGGGTTACTTTTCTAAAAGACAAATCAAAAGCCCTAGAGAAGTTCAAATCCTTCAAAGCAATGGTTGAAAATGAAATAGAACTAAAAATCAAATGCTTGATGTCCGATAGAGGTGAGTTCACATCAAATGAATTCAACATTTTTTGTGAAGAACAAGGAATAAAAAGATAGTTGTCTGCACCTAGAACTCATCAGCAAAATAGAATTGTGGAAAGGAAGAACAAGATAGTTCAAGAAGCTGCTAGAACAATGATGAAGGAAGGAGGCCTGTTGGAAGTCTTCTAGAAAGAAGCTATACATACTGTTGTCTACATTCAAAACAGAGTTCAAGTGAAAGGTAATGGCACTAAAACGCCCTATGAATTGTGGTATGGAAGAATTTCAATAGTAAGATACTTAAAAGTCTTTGGAAGTAAATGCTATATCAGAAGAGATGAAGACCTAGGGAAATTTGATGCAAGATGTGATGAAGGAATCTTCCTTGGATACTCTACCAAGAGTAAGGCCTACATGTGCTACAAAGATTGAAAAAGATTGTGGAGACTGCAAATGTGAAGGTGGATGAAGGCAAAGGAAAAACATCAGACTGAACTTGCTGATATAACTTATGAAGAAAAGGTTTTAAACAAGAAGACAATCAAAGAGAAGAAGAAAAGGCTCTAGAAATTGTTAAAACTCCCAAGTATGTAAGAATCAATCATTATGAAGATCAAATTATTGGAGACAAAGAGAAAGGAGTACTGACAAGGAAAAGAACTGTAGAAGAACAAGTGACTTATTGTCTGCTCTCTACAGTTGAACCAAAAACTGTGAATGATGCCTGCAATGATGAAAATTGGGTTAAGGCAATGGAAGAAGAACTAATGCAAATAGAAAAGAATGAAACTTGGGAACTAGTTCCTAGACCTAATGACAAAATGTTATTGGAACCAAATGGGTCTTCGAGAATAAGCTGAATGAAAATGGAGAAGTTGTAAGGAATAAAGCAAGGCTTGTGTGCAAAGGATATTCTCAATTTGAAGGGATAGATTTTGAAGAGACTTTTGCTCCAGTAGCTTAGATTGAAGCAATCAGAATGTTTTTGGCACTTGTAGCTAACAAAGATTTCAAAGTGTATCAAATGGATGTGAAGTATGTATTCTTGAATGGGGAGTTAGAAGAGGAAGTCTACATTGAGCAACTAGAAGGATTCCAACTATCAAATCAAAGTGATATGGTATGCAGGTTGAAGAAAGCATTATATGGACTCAAGCAAGCTCCTAGGGCATGGTATGCAAGGTTGGATAAGTACTTATTGTAGTTAGGATTCAGTAAAGGCATTGCTGACAATAATCTTTATTTCAAGATTAATGGAGATCAAATTTTTATTATTGAAGTCTTTGTTGATGATATCATCTTTGGTGGAAATGAAGGTATGTGTATGGAATTTGCTGGTGAAATGCAGAAAGAGTTTGAGATGTCTATGTTTGGTGAGATGAATTTATTTATGGGTCTGCAAATCAATCAATTAGATAAAGGAATCTTCATATCACAGTCTAAGTATGTAAAAGAGTTGTTAAAGAAGTTTGGGATGGAAGACTCTAAACTGATATGTACTCCCATGGTGACTAGCTGCAAATTGAGAAAAACTAATGAATCACCCAAGACTGATCAGAAAAAGTACAGATCCATGATTGGAGGATTACTTTATCTAACTCAAACTAGACATGATATTATGCATGCAGTTTGTCTTGTTACAAGATTTCAAGTTGATCCAAGAGAATCACATGTGATGGCAGTAAAGAGAATCCTAAGGTATTTAAAAGGCACTCTAGATCATGGCTTATGGTATCCAAAGGATAATGATTTTACTCTTAGTGCTTATACAGATGTTGATTGGCCAGGAGATGTTGATGACATAAAAAGTACAAGTGGAGGTGCTTTCTTCTCAGGAAATAGATTGGTTTCATGGCTGAGCAAGAAACAAGATTCAATCTCATTGTCAACTATAGAAGCAGAGTATATTGCAGCAACATGTTGTTGTACTCAAGTGTTATAGATGAAGTAGACTTTGAAGGATATAAGAGTTGTTTATGAAGATCCAATTGCAATCTTATGTGACAATACAAGTGCCATAAATATTTCTAGGAATCCAGTAATGCACTCAAAAACAAAGCATATATCTATAAGGTATCACTTTTTTAGGGAAAAGGTGATATAGAATGAAGTTAAGTTGGAATATGTGTCCACAAAGGATCAGATTGGAGATATTTTCACTAACCCTCTGCCTAAAGATACTTTTGAGTATCTCAGGGAAAAATTAGGGGTCATTACCCCTCCAGCTCTGAACTAAGATGCAAAGGACTGCATCAGTCTAGTGGTGCCCAAAGATTCACTCTTTGATTTGGATTGATGTTTTGAGAGCTACCTCTTAGGGGGAGTAGCTGAATGATGACAAAAGAGTTGGTTCCAGAAGTTCAAATTTGATCAAAGTAGTAGAGTGCAAGTATGTGCCCTTTGCCATTGATGTCAAAGGGGGAGAGAAATCATGTGAAAAACTCATAAGCAGAAAAGAAGTGCAGATGTGTAAAGAGAAAGGGGGAGACTCATGTATTGATGGTCTTTATAGTTTTTCACATCATATGTTGCCATCAATGACAAAGGGGGAGATTGTTGCAAGTATGTCCCTGATTGGTGTTGTCATTGATGTCAACATATCTATGTTGTCGTTGGTGTCAACTGTGCTCATATCTTGTTGTTTTCTTTTAATGAGTAATATTCTTTGTATTTACTTATGTAAGTAATCTTGATGTTGAGGATATTGAGAAAATTAGCTTCTTCGGTAGAAATAGTGAGTTGCAGTGGAAACAGTGTATTGCATATAGAAGAACAGTCTAGAAGAATGCTCTGTATTTTCTGTAGAATGAATATCTTTGTCTGTGGATTGGAAGTTATTCAGAAGTCCATCTGAAGATGCTTTGTTCTGAGTTTGAGCCTCCGATATGAAGAATTGAGTGAGTTATGTTCACCAGAGTGAAAATAGGTTTTTCTATATGTTTGGCAAAGAAAGGGAGAAAGTATTATGCTCTGCATTCCTCCACATTGAAGTATTTTGATCTGTGGTTCTATATTTAAGTATGAGATAGTGTTAAGTGCCTTCAAATCCAATGGTTCGTGATTTGGCGGTCCGCAAGCTATCTTTTATTTATGACAGTAGTTGACAGTGTTGTTCTTGTGCTCTAGTTTGAAGAATCTTCTTGATAGAGTGGTTAGAGATCATGTGGTTGTTCCTGGTGATTACAATGTGCTTGTGGATGTCTCATGATCATGTTCCTACATTTGGATTGGTCTGCAAAGAGAAGTGTGGATCGTGAAAGAAGAATGTTCTTAGAAAACCTAGTGTTAACTCTAGTCTTGGCTGACTTGGTTGTTTTCACTATTTACGGAGATGAATTGAAGATTCTAGAAGTGTGTTGTGGCATGGAGGATTATGTTTGAGTCCCAGCTAAGGCGCGGCATGTTCATCATACTTCTCTACATCTTTCCTTAGCTAAATTTTGTAATATGTCTAGACCTATTTCTGTGTATGTTTTGTAATGCCAACCTTGGAGAATGTTCTAATGGTTGATGAATGTAACGTCAACCTTGATGTACACATTCCAAGGTTGATGAATTATAAAAAAGCATGTAATAGAGTTGTAAAAAAGTGTGTGTGCGAATATGAAGAGATAAGTATGAAGGTGTGAAAGAGCAGAGCAAAGAAGTTATATTGTGCTTCAATGGAACTGAATCCTGGCATGGAGTAGATACTACTTAATTAGTTCACCCCCTTGGCAGTGAGCCACCCTTTGGCAATGAGTCATTATTTGCAATGAGCAATATGGGCAGTTAGCCATGTAGGCAGTGAGCCTCTATTTTTTAGTATTGTTATAACTCATATATTTCTATGGGCTAACACCCATCATGTTTTTTTCCTTTTAGGGTTTTCCATGTAAAAATATGATGTCTACTGTGTTGGATGTGTGTTTGTTATTAAGATTATGGTTTCATGCTTTCATGATTAAATCTTATTATAAGAAATTAAGTTGTTGATGGTTGATGTTCATATGAAGCTAAGTTTTGTGACAACTGATTCACCCCCCCTCTCATTTGTCTGGTGTATTTCAACATGTTTATCATTTGAAAGGCACTGACAATTGTTGTTTGTTGGCTTAGACAAATGAAAGCTGGTTATGGCATAGGAGAATGTGTCATATTAACTTTGATAATCTAGCAAGAATAAGCTCAGTCCAAGCTGTAAGAGACTTGCCTAAGATTGTGGAGCCTACTAATGCTATTTGCAAAGAATGTCAATTTGGGAAGCAAACAAAGACTAGTTTCAAAAGCAAGGAACAATCCTCTACTAATCTATTAGATTTGGTGTATACATACCTATGTGATCCTACAAGAACAAGAAGTCTACAAGGTGACAGGTATTTCATGCTACTTATTGATGATTATTCAAGAATGACTTGGGTTACTTCCCTTAAAGAAAAATCACAATCCCTAGACAAGTTCAAGGCATTTAAAGTAATGGTTGAAAATGAAATAGATTTGAGAATCAAGTGTTTGAGATCTGACAAAGGTGATGAGTCTACTTCAAATGAATTCAATGCTTTTTATGAAGAACATGGGATAAAGAGATAATTGTCTACCCCTAGAACTCCTCAGCAAAATGGAGTAGTTGAAAGGAAGAATAGAACTGTTCAGGAAGCTGCTAGAATAATGATCAAAGAAGCTGACCTTCTGAAGGTATATTGGAAAGAAGCTATTCATGCTGTTGTCTATATTCAGAATAGAGTACAAGTCAAGGCAAATGGAACAAAGACACCTTATGAGCTATGGTATGGAAGAACTCCTATTGTCAAGTACTTTAAAGTTTTTGGAAGTAAATGCTATATCAGAAGAGATGAAGAGTTGGGAAAGTTTGATGCTAGATGTGATGAAGGCATATTCCTTGGGTATTCTACAGAAAGCAAAGCTTACTGGTGTTACAACAAAAGGTTTATGAAGATCATTGAAAGTGCAAATGTAAAGGTAGATGAAGATATTTAGAAAGCCTTAGAGCCTGATGGATATGAGTCAGATGAGTCTACTGATACATAAATAGTTGAGGAAGACAAAGATAAGGAAGTTCATATTGATGAAGAAGAAGCTCCAAAAAGAGTTCCTAAAACCCCCAAGTATGTGAAAAAGAATCACTCAGAGGATCAAATCATTGGTGACAAAAACAAAGGTGTTTTGATAAGAAGAAGAGTTGTAGAAGAATAGTTAAATCTCTATTTAATTTCAAAGGTTGAACCTAAGACTGTCTCTGAAGCATGTAAAGATGAACATTGGGTCAAGACAATGGAAGAAGAATTGATGCAAATTGAAAAGAACAAGACTTGGGAACTTGTCCATAGGCCTGTAGATAAGAATTTGATTGGAACAAAGTGGGTTTTCAGGAATAAGTTGAATGAGAATGGAGAAGTGCTAAGAAACAAAGCAAGACTTGTATGCAAAGGCTAATCACAAGTGGAAGGAATAGACTATGAGGAAACTTTGCTCTGGTGGCAAGACTGGAAGCTATTAGGTTGTTTTTGGCCTATGCAGTACATAAAGATTTCAAGGTATATCAGATGGATGTAAAGTTTGCCTTTCTGAATGGTGAGTTGGAAGAGGAAGTATATATAGAGAAACTGGATGGATTTTAGTTATCAGACAAATAAGACATGTTATGCAGATTGAACAGGGCATTGTATGGACTGAAGCAAGCTCCTAGAGCTTGGTATGCCAGATTGGATAGGTATCTGTTGCACCAGGGATTCAGTAAAGAGTCTGTAAATAGTAATTTGTATATCAAGGTAAGCAAAGATCAAATCTTGATTATTCAAGTCTATGTAGATGATATAGGCTTTGGTGGAAATGAAGGTATGTGTAAGAACTTTGCAAATGAGATGCAAAAAGAATTTGAGATGTTAATGTGTGGTGAGATGACCTTCTTTCTTGGATTGCAAATTAATCAAATAGATAAGGGCATTTTCATTTCACAATCAAAGTATGTCAAGGAATTGTTCAAGAAGTTTGGAATGGAAGAATCTAAACATGTTTGTACTCCCATGACAACTGGTTGCAAGATGAGAAAAGATGATGAATCTCCTAAGGCTAATCAGAGAAAATATAGATCAATGATTGGAGGACTGCTATACCTAACTGCTACCAGACTGGATATCATGCATGCAATTTGTCTTGTGGCAAGATTTCAAGCAGATCCTAGAGTCACATGTCATGGCAATAAAGAGAATATTCAAGTATTTGAAGGGAACCCCAGATCATGGTTTGTGGTATCCTAAGAACAATGACTTCAACCTAAGTGCCTACACAGATGCAAATTGCGCCAGATGTGTAGATGACAGGAAAAGTACAAGTGGTGGTACGTTCTTTCTTGGAGATAGAGTGTTGCAAGTATGGGTCTAACAGGTGTTGTCATTGATGTCAACATACTCCTATTGCACTAATGATAAGGTTTGGATGAGCTGTGAGCTGAGGATATTGAGAAAATTAGTCTCAATCAGGAACAATGAAGAACAGTGATGATAGTAAGGCAAAAGTCCAAGATAGGATGAGCATTAGAGGATGCGGATTAAAGGGTTTGTAGCTATGTGTCTTAAGGTGGTCCAGTAGAGATTTTAGAGGTCCACATGAAGATCTGAAGAAGTTATGGTTGTTCAAGTAAAACTGGTTCTGGTAGGTGTTCAGTGGTGACAGAATGAAATAGAAAGGTCTGGTGAGTTCCAGAAATGCATTTTCCAGTTCCGTGGATTTTAGGAAGCATTGAGGAAGTCTTTTTGGTGTGTCCAATCAATTGGTTTGTGGTTTGAAGGTCTACAAACATCTATTCCTTTGTGACAGAAATGACAGTCTATGTTCTTGAGGTTCCAGATGAAGGAGAGATGGATTTTAGTAAGCAGATGAAGTGAGGATGTTCTTGGTGTTTTAGGCAAGCTTGTAGAAGTCTTTGGATCGTGTCCTGTGCATGTTGATGGTCCGCATTGAACTTGGTGTTCACATTTGAAGAACAACTTCTAGATGATGGTGTTCTTCCTAAGATAGGCCGATCGGATGAGTTATACATCTTGCGGATGTTCTTGTTGATGTTTGCCGACTTAGATGATCTTTCCTAAGTTGATGTCTTGTATAAATAAGGGATTGCGAAGTCATTTCAAAGTGATTTTCTGTGGAGATGAGAATATTGTAGCAAGGAGGAGAGCGAAAGGTAGAGCAGAAGTATTGGGTGTAAATGGAACTGATTCAAGCATAGTGAAGATGCTATTCCCCAATTCATGTATGTGATACTTATCTCTTTGTAGACAGTGTGTTTCTTGTAGGCAGTGGGCCTCTTGTGAGCAATGTGCTCGGACAGTGAGCCCTAATTGGCATGTGCCATTTTGTTCTTTCTATTCTTCTAACAGAGAATACAATCTTGGGTTAATCACCCCGTGGTTTTTCCCTTAACCGAGTTTTCCACGTCAAAATCTTGGTGTCTTATGTGTTGATGTGTTTCTGCTTTTGATTTGAATGCATTATGTTTTATGATTGATAACTACTAATCACTAAGAGGATTTAAGTGTGTAATTGGAGAAAGTTTTGCACAACTAATTCACCCCCCTCTTAGTTGTGTGCCCTAAGTCTAACAATTGGTATCAGAGCAAGGTTCCTCTAAAAGGAGCTTAACCGCTTGAGGAGATCCAGGATGTCATCTTACAAGTACGATAGTCCAAAGTTTGATGGAACCAATTTTAATCTCTAGAAAGGTCGCATGAAATGTCACTTGAGATGTATGTGAATGGCATACTGGACCATGGCTACAACACAGTATGTACCTTCACAGGGTGGTTCGAAAACCCAAAGTGAAATCACAGATGTTGAAAACAATCTGCGGACTATAGAGGCTCTTCTAAGCGCATTATCTAATTCAGAGCTCTCAAATGTTATTGACCTACCAACTGCTTTTGAGATTTGGCAAAAACTAGAACTTCTTCATGAAGGAGACAAGTATGTTAAATGTGCAAGGTTACAGAGCCTGAAAGGGAAATTTAAAAATCTAAAGATGAGAGATGATGAAAATATTACTACTTTTATGCCAAGAGTAAATGAGATTGTTTGTGGAATTAGAAATGCTGGTGGAGTCTTGGATGAAGATGAGATTGTTGGCAAAATTCTCAAATCCCTTCCTGCTTCTTATAAAATCAAGGCTACTGCCATTGAAGAATTCAGAGCCCATACAACTATCACAAGAGATCAATTGGCTGGTAAATTGACTGCATTTGAAATGACTGAGTTTGGAGATGCCCCCCCAAGACTGAATTTGCATTCAAAGCCATTGCTTCTGTTAAAGGTAAACAAAGGTTTGATCCGGGAGAGAATTCATCAAGGACGCTGTCATGGTATGAAAAAGTAAGAAAAGATCTGGAAGAAGTAGAAACTACTCAACTTGAAGCCCTTATTGCAAAGAGGCTGCCAAGAGGATCTGGTAAGTATGAAGGAAAATTACCTTTTAAGTGTTTTAACTGCAATAAGATTGGCCATTTTGCCTCAAGGTGTCCGGAAGGGTTTTCAAGGCAAAATCCCATCAAGCCAAGGTTCCAAAAGAACTGTTACTATGTACATGAAGATGATGATAATGAAGGACTAACAGATGATGAATCAGAGATAGGAAACAAATCCATAAATGAATGGGTGTTCATTGTCATCAAGGAAGAAGATTCAATGTCCTCTATATTTGTCAATCATAAGACTGTGGAAAGAGCTCTAGCTGCCCAAGTTGAAGAGAAAGATGATTGGGTCATTGACAGTGGATGCTCTCACCATATGATAGGTGACAAAAATAAGTTCATAGATTGGAGAGGTATGAAGGAGGAGTGGTAAAGTTTGGTGATAATTCTGCTGGTAGAATCAGAGGAAGAGGAACTATTTCTTTTGATGGAAGGAACAAAACTGGTAATGTATTGTATGTTGAAGGTTTGAAGCACAATCTTCTTAGTGTTGGACAGTTGGTGGACAAAGGCTATGATCTCCAATTCAAGAATGGAAAATGCAAAATCTTTAAAAGTTCCAAAATAGAGATTGCATCCGGTACTCAAATTAAAGGTAATATCTTCCACTTGGTTGGTACTAGTAAAAGTTGCTTATTTGTTCAAGTTGATCAGAGTTGGTTATGGCATAGAAGGATGTGTCATGTGAATTTTGATAATATCATCAAGATAAGCAATACTCAAGTTGTAAGAGATCTTCCAAAATTGGTGAAACCTACTAACAGCTTGTGCAAGGAATGTCAGTTGGGTAAGCTGAGTAGAGTCACATTCAAAAGTAAGGAACTGTCTTCTACCGGATTATTGGACTTGGTTCATACTGATCTTTGTGGTCTGGCAAGAATCAGGAGTATTCAAGGTGATAGATACTTCATGCTTCTAATTGTTGACTATTCCCGGATGATGTGGGTAACCTTTATAAAAGAGAAATCAGAAGCTCTTGAAAAATTCAAAATATTCAAGGCTAGGTAGAGAATGAAACCAGATTAAAATTGAAGTGTCTGAGGTCTGATAGAGGTGGATAATTCACATCTGGTGGGTTCATAGAGTTCTGTGAGAAACATGGAACTAAGAGACAGTTGTCTGCTCCTAGGACTCCATAGTAAAATGGAGTAGTGGAGAGAAAGAACCGGACCATCCAGGAAGCATCTAGGACCATGATGATGGAAGCAAATGTTCCTTAGATCTATTGGAGAGAAGTTGTTAGCACTGCAGTCTATACTCTCAATCGAGTTCAAATCATAAGCGATACCGGTAAGACTCCTTATGAACTCTGGTTTGGCATTACTCCTACTGTAAGATATTTCAGAGTCTTTGGTAGCAAATGCTACATCAAAAGAGATGAAGATCTAAGAAAGTTTGATGCTAGAAGTGATGAAGGAATGTTCTTGGGCTACTCTACTCAAAGAAAAGCATACCAGTGTTATAACAAGAGACTGAGAAAGATGATAGAAAGTACAAATGTGAAGGTTGATAAGGGAATTGAGAAACCCTCAAGGTTTTATAAGTATGATGAAGATGATCAGAATGGTGTTCTGATTCAAGGAGCCCAAGCCTCTTCTGAGAGTTAGATTCAAACTGATCCGATAAACCAGGAAGAAGAGATGAGTTTCAATGAGCCTGATCAAGAATCAGAAGTGCAAGAAATTCCCAAAGTTCCCAGGTATGTAAGATTGAACCACTCTGAAGATCAAATCATAGGTGATAAAAGAAAAGGAGTACAAACAAGAAGGAAAATTGCTCAAGATTCAGAAGAGTATTGTCTAATTTCAAAGATTGAACCTAAGACAGTGAATGAAGCTTGCAATGATAAAAATTGGACTAAGGAAATGGAGGAAGAGCTGGTGCAAATTAAGAAAAATCACACTTGGGATCTTGTTCCCAGACCTAGAAACAAGAATGTGATTGGAACAAAATGGGTTTTTCGGAACAAACTAAATGAAGTTGGTGAAGTAATCAGAAATAAAGCCAGATTGGTCTGTAAGGGCTATTCTCAAATAGAAGGAATTGATTTTGAAGAAACTTTTACTCCGGTGGCAAGAATTGAAGCAGTTAGGTTATTTCTTGCTTTTGCTACCTTCAAGGATTTCAAGGTATATCAGATGGATGTCAAGTCTGCCTTCCTGAATGGTGACTTGGAAGAAGAAGTGTATATAGAGCAACCAGATGGATTTCAATTGTCTGATCATGGTGATATGGTATGCAAGTTAAAGAAGGCTCTATATGGACTGAAGCAAGCCCCAAGAGCCTGGTATGAAAGATTAGATAAGCATCTTTTGAAGATTGGCTTCAACAAAGGTACTGCTGACAGTAATTTGTATTTCAAAATTGATCATGAAAACATCTTGATTGTTGAAGTATTTGTTGATGATATCATTTTTGGAGGAAGAGATAGTATGTGTAAAACCTTTGCAAATCAAATGAAAAGTGAGTTTGAGATGTCCATGCTTGGAGAAATGAATTTCTTCTTGGGTCTGCAAATCACTCAAATAAAGAAAGGAATCTTCATTTCTCAGACCAAATATGTGAAAGAATTGTTGAAGAAATTTGGGATGGAAGACTCTAAACCAATGAATACTCCCATGGCAACTAGATGTAACTTGAGCAAAGATGATGACTCTCCTAAGGCTGATCAGACCAAGTATAGGTCAATGATTGGAGGACTGTTGTATCTCACTCAAACTAGACCTGACATTATGCAAGTTGTTGGTCTTGTTGCTAGATTCCAGGTTGATCCGAGAGAATCTCATGTCATGGCAATCAAGAGGATTTTTAGATATCTAAAAGGGACAGTTGAGTATGGTTTGTGGTATCCTAGAGATCATGATTCCTCTCTTCATGCATATATAGATGCAGATTGGGCAGGAGATGTAGATGACCAGAAAAGTACCAGTGGTGGAGCATTCTTTTTAGGGAAGAGATTGGTTTCTTGGCTAAGCAAGAAACAAGAAGCAATATCTCTGTCCACAACTGAAGTAGAATATATTGCAGCAGCAAGTAGTTGCACTCAAGTTTTGTGGATGAAGTAGATGCTAAGAGACATCAGACTGGAGAATGAGGAGCCTATCACAATTTTCTGTGATAATTCAAGTGCTATAAATATATCCAAGAATCTGGTGTTGCATTCAAAGACTAAGCATATATCTATCAAGTTTCACTTTCTGAGAGAACAAGTGAACAAGAATGAAGTCAGATTGGAGTTTGTGCCCTCCAAGGATCAAATTGCAGATATCTTTACTAAACCTCTACCTAAGGACTCCTTTGAGTTTCTCAAGGAGAAGTTAGGGGTTATTGTCCCTCCGGTGATGAACTAAGGTGCACCAATGTGCATCAGTTTGGTGGATATCATAGTCATATCTTGTGATCCAGATTGATGATGAGGAGCTGCTACTCAGGGGGAGTAGCAGGTATGATTTTGAAGTGTTGATATTGCAAGTATGTGCCCTTTGCCATTGATGTCAAAGGGGGAGAGAAGACATGTGAAAAACAAGTGGTTGTCGATCAAAGGGGGACCAGTAAAGGGAGAAAAGACATGTGAATGGTTGTTGCTGATAGGGGGAGCTGTGACAGTAAGAAGAAGTTCTTGTCTTGATGGTTAAAACAGTTTTTCACATCATATGTTGCCATCAATGACAAAGGGGGAGATTGTTGCAAGTATGGGTCTAATAGGTGTTGTCATTGATGTCAACATACTCCTGTTGCACTAATGATAAGGTTTGGATGAGCTATGAGCTGAGGATATTGAGAAAATTAGTCTCAATCAAGAACAATGAAGAATAGTGATGACAGTAAGGCAAAGTCCAAGATTGGATGAGCATTAGAGGATTCAGATTAAAGAGTTTGTAGATATGTGTCTTAAGGTGGCCCAGTAGAGATTTTAGAGGTCTGCATGAAGATCTGAAGAAGTTATGGTTGTTCAAGTAAAACCAGTTTTGGCAGGTGTTCAGTGGTGACAAAATGAAACAGAAAGGTCTGGTGAGTTCCAGAAATGCATTTTCCAATTCTGTAGATTTTAGGAAGTGTTGAGGAAGTCTTTTTGGTGTGTCCAATCGATTAGTTTGTGGTTTGAAGGTCTGCAAACATCTATTTCTTTTGTGACAGAAATGACAGTCTGTGTTCTTGAGGTTCCAGATGAAGGAGAGATGGATTTCAGTAAGCAGATGAAGTGAGGATGTTCTTGGTGTTTTAGGCAAGCTTGTGGAAGTCTTTGGATTGTGTCCTATGTGTGTTGATGGTCCGCATTGAACTTGGTGTTCACATTTGAAGAACAACTTCCGAATGATGGTGTTCTTCCTAAGATAGGTCGATCGGATGAGTTATACATCTTGCAGATGTTCTTGTTGATCTTTGCCGACTTAGATGATCTTTCCTAATTGATGTCTTGTATAAATAAGGGATTGCGAAGTCATTTCAAAGTGGTTTTCTGTGGAGATGAGAATATTGTAGCAAGGAGGAGAGCGAAAGGCATAGCAAAAGTATTAGGTGTAAATAGAACTAATTCAAGCATAGTGAAGATGCTATTCCCCAGTTCATGTATGTGATACTTATCTCTTTGTAGACAGTGTGTCTCTTGTAGGTAGTGAGCCTCTTGTGAGTAGTGTGCTCGGGTAGTGAGCCCTAATTGGCATGTGCCATTTTATTTTTTCTATTTTTCTAACAGAGAATACAATCTTAGGTTAATCACCCCGTGGTTTTTCCCTTAACTGGGTTTTCCACGTCAAAATCTTGGTGTCTTATGTGTTGATGTGTTTCTGCTTTTGATTTGAATGCATTATGTTTTATGATTGATATACTGCTAATCACTAAGAGGATTTAAGTGTGTAATTGGAGAAAGTTTTGCACAACTGATTCACCCCCCCCTCTCAGTTGTGTGCCCTAAGTCTAACATAGAGTTGTGTCATGACAAAGCAAGAAGTAGGATTCAGTATCATTATTGACTGCAGAGGCAAAGTACATTGCAGCAACATCATGTTGTACATAAGTTCTATGGATAAGAAAAACTCTAAAGGATATCCAAGTTGAGTATGAGGATCCAATTCCTATTTTCTATGATAATACCAGTGCCATTAACATTTCAAAGAACCTAGTGATGCATTCAAGGACAAAGCATATTTCTATTAGGTATCACTTTCTAAGAGAGAAGGTTGCAGAGAAAGAAGTGAAGCTTGAGTATGTGCCTACAAAAGATCAGATTGTTGACATTTTCACCAAGGCTCTTCCTAAGGATACATTTGGGTATCTCCAGGAGAAGTTAGGGGTTATTGCCCCTCCAGTGTTGAACTAGATGCATGAGGAAGTGCATCAATCCAGTATGGTTCAGGAGTCATTCTTTTCTGGACTGATAATGGAGGCTACCTCTCAGGGGGAGCAGGTAGTGACATTGGAGAGTGTTGTAGTCAGAAGGAAGTATTCAGAGTAGCTAAGGACAATGCAAGTATATGTTGTATCATATTCAGGGGGAGAAGGCTTGAAGAAGGTGGGTCACCCTTTGCCATTAATGTCAAAGGGGGAGAGAGTTCATGTGAAATATAAAGGGAGAGTAAGATGTATAAAAGAAAAGGGGAGATTGAGATTAGTGCAAAATTGTGTCACGATGGTTTTTCACATCATATGTTGCCATCAATGACCAAGGGGGAGATTGTTGCAAGTATGTGCTAACCGGTGTTGTCATTGATGTCAACATGCTTAGGCTATCATTGGTGTCAACTGTGTCTTCTGATATTGCTGATTGTTGCCTGATTGAGTTGTCATGTTAAAGTGATTTGAATTCCTTATAGAAGTGTTGATGATGTCGCTATAGTGCTCTTGTTGCTGAGTGTCCAAGTGCTTTTGAGAAAATTTTCTCTCCAGAGGAAACAGTGTGTTGCAAAGTATTTTGGCTTGCAGGATACTGTCTAAGTTTTTGCTTTGCATTTCTTCTGTATTGAAGACCAGACTATGAGATTTGGATATGTTTTAGAGAAGTGTTTGAAGATACTAAATCCAGAATTTGGTGGTCTGGATCGCTGTACAGTAGAAGTTATGTTCACCAGTTTGAAGACTATAATTGACAGTTTTTGGGTTGTGTAGAGGTGTCTGGGAGAAAGTATTTTGCTTCACATTTCTCCACAGAGTTGTTTTAGGTGATGCAGTTCTAGACATATGTTTATAAGGTCCTTAGCTATCTTCATTCCAAAGGATTTGTGATTTGGTGCTCCGAAAAGCAAGTTATTGAGTAGCAGAACTTAGTAGTGTTGATTGTAAGTTGTGTTCAAGTGAGATTTGTTGTCTTCAAGTGAAAATTGTTGTAGATGGATTTGTTGTCTCCTAGGTGATTTTATGTTGTTCGTGGATGTCTCCAAATCATGTTTAAGGCTTGTGTTTGGTCCACAAGTTATGGTTGTGTTCTTGGAAGCATGTGCCTAAAGATCCTAGTGCTAACTCCAGTTTTGGCCGATCTGGTTGTTTACACTCTTTGCAGAGGTGCTTCATGGATTGTGGAAGTGTGATGAAACATTTGAAGATGTGTTTAGGTCTGAGCTAAGTTGTAAAGTGGTCTTCCTTCATTTGTTTGCTCCGCAAGATTGTTTAGGACTAGACCTAATTTGAAATGTGTATGTTTGCCGACCTTGGAGACTGATCCAAAGGTTGTAGAATGTGTTACCGACCTTGATGTATGTTCCAAGGTTGATGATTGGTATAAACAAATGTAATGAATTCATGTGTATTGTGTGAAGGTGCGAAGATGGGGATGTGTTTTGTGAGGTTGCGAAGGTGAGATGCATTGTGCTTCATTGGAACTAAACTCAGGCATGTGGTAGATGCTATTATATTAGTTCATGGTAGTGAGGCACCCCTTGGCAGTTAGCCACCCTTTGGCAGTGAGCCACCTTTTGGCAATGAGCCTATTACAGTGAGAATCCCTTTGGTAGTGAGCCTCTTTGTAATTCGGTATTGATACTACATTATAGTGTGAGCTAATCCTCACCATGGTTTTTCCCTTTTAGGGTTTTCTGGTGCAGGAGCACCTACCTGACAGCTGGCCTTCATGAGGCAGTTAGTTAGTTTGAGTCTTGTTTATGTTTTCAAGAAGGTCTGATAAGACCAAATGCATGTAATAAGGTCATGCTGATCATGATAAGATCATGCTGACCAGGCTTTGCTATTTTTAGCCAGTTTGTTAGAACAGCTGTCATGATGTATGTTCGGTTGGATCTCCCAGCCGCCTGGAGAGTTCCCAGCCGCTTGGAGTCGGGTCAGTAGTACTCGTAGGAAAATCTATTTAAGCATGAGGATCGGTTGATATTGCAGATATCATCGATCGAGCTAGGTTGCAGGGAGTGAGACTGAGAGAGAGTCTGATCATTGTATTTGCATCTTTTGAAATCAAATAAAGTGATCCTGTTTGTGTTCATCCTCTGTTTACTTCCATTATCTGATCGATTTGCTGGTTTGGTGGCTGTATGGATTCACTGATCCATTCCACCGGTTGATTCGTCTGATCGGTGGAATGGTTATGTACAGTAGGTTAGGTGTTAGTTTTTTTTTTTGCATGCAGGTGTGCAGGATCGCGGCTGAAAGGTGTTGAAGACCCTAGCATGGGCATGTGCTAGGTCGAGCTGATAAAGTGTGGTAGATCACCCTGGAAGTGGATCGAGTCATCCCTGGAGGATCGGCGAAGTGAAATTTTGCTAAGGCTAAAAGTTCGTGAAAACGGCATCATCAGGATATTTCTGCAAATATCCTGCAGTCGCGTTGGGCATCGTCATCCGGATAAGTGGAGGAGATCGGCATGATGCGGTTAGTTGCATGAAGTGCAAGTGCGTCGGGTGATCACCATCAGGAGTTGCCGGAGAGGAGTGTATCGGCATCAGGTAGCTGAAGATCTGGATGCTGAAGACCAGAGACTGGCAAAACTGTTAAAGGCAGTACAGAGTGATAAACCTAAGGTAAAGGTTGATGTTTCCAAGTATACTGGAAGTTTGAATGAAGATGAATTGTTGGATTGGATTGCTGCACTTGATAATCACTTTGAATGTGAAGATGTTGCTGAGGATCAGAAGGTAAAGATTGCAAAGACCAAGTTAGGAGGTCATGCTTTGGTATGGTGGGATTATGTACAATCTGAGAGAAGGAAACAAGGGAAGTCAAAGATCACTTCATGGGATAAGATGGTAGCAAGGATAAAAGGTAAATTCTTGCCAAGGGATTATGAAATCCAGATGTTTAAGAAGCTGCAATTTTTAAAGCAGAAGGAAAGGGATGTGAAGACATATACAGAGGAGTTTTATAAGTTAAGTATGAGATCTGGTCATCATGAGAATGAGGTAGAAAAGGTGGCTAGGTACTTGGCTGGTTTGAGATTTAACATACAGGATGAGTTAGTTTTAGCTAACCCTAAGAATGTGGAGGATTGTTATCAAATGGCAATCAGGATTGAAGAAAAGATGAATAGAGGACATGATAAGTCCATGAGAGGAAGAGGAAACAATAGGGGAAGAGGAGCAACCCCTGCACAAAAGCAACCAAATGAGGGTCAAGAAGACACTGGTAAAGGACAGGGACAGTCTGATTTCAGGGGTGGATGGAAAGGTAATAGAGGAAGATTTGGAGGTGGTAGAGGTTCTACTACATTCTCAGGGAAATGTTACACCTGTGGTGAGTTTGGTCATCCATCTTTCAAATGTCCAGAAAACAAAGGTTCATCATCTAGAAATGATAGAACTAGTGACAAGAGGGTACAACTTGTACAGGACGAGACAGTAGAGCAAAGTGCACAGAGTTCAAACACTTATCACAAGGATAAGGAGCCTGATAATTATGGATACCCAGAAAGTGGAGAATCTCTGCTGATGAGAAGAACAGCAACTACCATGAAGGTACATGACAAAGAATCCCCACAAAGAAGAGCTCTTTTCAAGACCATATGCAAGAGCAAAGGAAAAAAATGTAAGGTTGTCATTGATACTGGTTCAACAGACAACATGGTATCTCAGGAAATGGTGGATAAATTGAATTTGGAAAGGATTCCACACCCACACCCTTACAAGGCATCTTGGGTGAGTGATAGTCAATCACTTTTTGTCTCTGAACAGGCATATGTGGATTTTCAGATTAGAGCATATCATGATAGAATTTTGTGTGATATTTTGCCTATGGAATGTTGTCACCTACTGTTGGGTAGACCATGGCAATTTGACAGAAGGGTACTGTATAATGGGTATTCTAATACCTATACCATCAAGAAAGATGGGAAGACTATTAAGTTGATGCCATTGCAGGCAGATGCTGCAGCACAAGGGGCAGCCAAAATCATTTTAATGGGAAAGAAGGAGTATGTGCAGATGCCTAGAGGCGCAGGCATAAAGACAGTTGAGGATACTGCAGGAAAAGGAGTTGTTCAGGACAACAGATTGAAGAAAGTTTTAGTTTTGACTGACAGAGGTTAGCAGCAGGTGAAGAAACAGGTTTGCAAACAGCAATCAGTTGAAAGTATTGACAAGGATGTTGTCATAGTTGGGACTATTGCTTGTCCTATAACGATTGAAAGGAAGATAGGATTGAACATTTCAGAAGTTCAAGAGGCAGTTCAGACAGAGGTTCTGGTCAGACAACCTGGCAAACACAGGGTATGTGAGAGAAAGGCCTACATCAACAGGCATGAGGATTTACTTGCCAGAAAGCAAGTTACAGTTCAGAAGTCTTGGAGCGGCCAAGAGCCAGCAGAGGACAAAGCTGGAACAGATCAGCATATTGCAAAGGCAGGGTGTAAAGGTGGAGGACTTCTACATACTAAACTCATGGGACATGAGTTCTTTTCTGTTGGGGAGTATGGTGCAGGAGCACCTACCTGACAGCTGGCCTTCATGAGGCAGTTAGTTAGTTTGAGTCTTGTTTATGTTTTCAAGAAGGTCTGATAAGACCAAATGCATGTAATAAGGTCATGCTGATCATGATAAGATCATGCTGACCAGGCTTTGCTATTTTTAGCCAGTTTGTTAGAACAGCTGTCATGATGTATGTTCGGTTGGATCTCCCAGCCGCCTGGAGAGTTCCCAGCTGCTTGGAGTCGGGTCAGTAGTACTCGTAGGAAAATCTATTTAAGCATGAGGATCGGTTGATATTGCAGATATCATCGATCGAGCTAGGTTGCAGGGAGTGAGACTGAGAGAGAGTCTGATCATTGTATTTGCATCTTTTGAAATCAAATAAAGTGATCCTGTTTGTGTTCATCCTCTGTTTACTTCCATTATCTGATCGATTTGCTGGTTTGGTGGCTGTATGGATTCACTGATCCATTCCACCGGTTGATTCGTCTGATCGGTGGAATGGTTATGTATAGTAGGTTAGGTGTTAGTTTGTTTGTTTGCATGCAGGTGTGCAGGATCGCGGCTGAAAGGTGTTGAAGACCCTAGCATGGGCATGTGCTAGGTCGAGCTGATAAAGTGTGGTAGATCACCCTGGAAGTGGATCGAGTCATCCCTGGAGGATCGGCGAAGTGAAATTTTGCTAAGGCTAAAAGTTCGTGAAAACGGCATCATCAGGATATTTCTGCAAATATCCTGCAGTCGCATTGGGCATCGTCATCCGGATAAGTGGAGGAGATCGGCATGATGCGGTTAGTTGCATGAAGTGCAAGTGCGTCGGGTGATCACCATCAGGAGTTGCCGGAGAGGAGCGTATCGGCATCAGGTAGAAGATCGGGTCATGAAACTGTTAAAGTTTGCATGTTGCAAGTGCATCAGGATGTTTTAAGTCGGATATATACTCAGCGTATATATATCACCGTCAGGATCATCTCTTGGGAGTGCCCATCATCCGCGTATCGCTAGCAGATGCGGGAGTGAAAGTTCATTTTTTTTGACTAAGTGTTGAAGAGGTCATCAGGATATTGGGTGACATCATCGTCATCAGGATATGACGTCATCGTCATCAGGATATTGAGATATCCCCCTATGCAAGTTTATCCTGCTGTCGTTAAGTGCTTAGGTATCGGTAGAAAGTTGTGTTAACATCATCAGGAGGTTTCGAGAGAACCGGATAAATCATATCATGATGCTGTTGCTTGTATCGTCGGCTATCGGGGGATCGAAGGGAAGCTGCTGAAGTTGTCGTCATCAGGATATTTGGAGCAACCGGATATTGGATATCCTGCTGACGAAGGGGGTGTTGCATATCATGATGATGCCGATGGAGCTTGGCGCCCGATGAACAGTGCAACAGGAGGATGTTTGCGCTAGTTGAACATCATGATGATGATGATAGGTGGAAAACAGAGGAAGTGAACAGTAGTCGGCAGGAGGATAATTGTGCTCGTCCGAAATATGATGATGATGCTGATAGTGTAAAGCAAAATATGATGATGATGGTGATGATGATGATGATGATGATGGGCTGCAGACATCCATGCTGTATTGTAAGGTTATAGTGTGGATGCCTCTGCATCATTTTCCATGTAAAAATCTGGTGTTCACTTGTGCATGGTGTTGATGTGATTAAGTTTATGTTATCTATTTTTCATGTTTAATCTTCATAACAGAATTAAGGTTTAAGTGAATTGATGTGGATGTGATTATGTTTGTGAAGGCTTAATGGTGCAGGAGCACCTACCTGACAGCTGGCCTCCATGAGGCAATTAGTTTGTTATAGGTCTTGTTAATGTTTCCAAGAAGGTCTTATAAGACCAATGCATGTAATAAGGTCATGTTGACCAGACTTTACTATTTTTAGGTAGTTTGTTATGACAGCTGTTATGCTGTATGTCCGGTTGGATCTCCCAGCCGCCTGGAGAGATTTCCCAGCCGCTTGGAGTCGGGTCGGTAGTACTCGCAAGAGATCCTATTTATGCATTAGGATCGGTTGGTTTTAGGCAGTATTGCAGATCATCGATCAGACTTTGCAGGGAGTGAGACAGAGAGAGGAGAGACAGAGTATTGTAATTGCATCTTTTGAAATCAATAAAGAGATCTTATTTGTGTTCATTCTCTGTTGAATTCCATTGTTTAATCGTGTGGCTGTTCTGGTGGTTTCATGGATTCGCTGATCCATTCCACCGGTTGATTCGTCGAATCGGTGGAATGGCTATGTACAGTAGTTTAGGATTTAGTTTGCTTTTTCTATTTGTTCACATGCATGTTTGCAGGATCGTAGTCGAGAGGTGTTGAGAACCCTAGCATGGGTATGTGCTAGGTCGTGCTGGTAGTTAGAGTCTGGAAAGTTGTCCAGGAAGCGGATCGGGTCACCTCAGGAGGTTCGGCGGATCGAAATTCGCTAAGGTTGGAAAATCCATCGCAACGGCATCATCAGGATATTTCTGTGTATATCCTGCGGTTACTTCGGGCATCATCCGAGTAGATGGAGGTGAACATGATGCAGTAGTTTGCATAAGGTGAATGTGCATTGGGGTGATCATCATCAGGTGTTGCCGAGGAGGAGCGTATCGGCATAAGGTAGAAGATCGGGTTGATAAAACCATCGCGGGCCGATAATGTTAAGTTTGGCCGACAGCAGGATATTGAAGGAACTGCATGTGACGTCATCATCATCAGTTGAATCGTCATCAGGATATCGGGGCAGCAGGATATTGAAGGAACTGCATGTGACGTCATCGTCATCAGGATAATCGTCATCAGGATATCGGGGTGACGTAAGCATCGAAGGAAAGGTGCGTGGAGTGTCGTCATCAGGATATATGGAGGGAACCGGATATTTTATATCCTGCTGATGAACATGATGTTGAACATCATGATGCTGCAGATAGAGGTTGGCGGTAAGATGAATAGTGAACATCAGGAGGATGTTTGCGCTTGCCGAACATGATGATGCTGCCAATAGTTGAATATGATGATGCTGCTGACAGGCGAAAGGTCGAAGGTTTGTCTGCAGGAGGATATCGGTCGGCAGAGAAAATATGATGATGCTGACAGTGTTAAGGAAAATATGATGATGATGATGGGTTGTAGACATACATGCTATATGTCAAGGTTTTAGTGTGGATGCCTCTGCATCATAGTGGTATCAGAGCTCAGCAAAAGGTCTGGGCTATTGTGTGTTGATTCTGTCACTGAAAAGACAGAGGTAGAGGAGTGAGAGGTTGACAAAATGCCTCCGAAAGGTAATGGTACTGCAAGGGAATTGCAGGAGATGAAGGAAAAACATGCCAGAGAGATGAGGAAGATGAAGGAGCTTGCTGAAGCACTTCAAGCCAGGCTTGTAGCCCTGGAAAAGAACAAAAAGAGGGAAGTGGATGACAGTGAATCAGAAGAAGATGAAGATGCTGTTGAAGAGTATGAAGAGGTAGCTGAAGGTCTGGATGCTGAAGACCAGAGATTTGCAAAACTGTTGAAAGCAGTACAGAGTGGTAAACCTAAGGTAAAGGTTGATGTTTCCAAGTATAATGGAAGTTTAAATGAAGATGAGTTGCTGGATTGGATTGCTGCACTTGATAATCACTTTGAATGTGAAGATGTTGCTGAGGATTAGAAGGTAAAGACTGCAAAGACCAAGTTAGGAGGTCATGCTTTGGTATGGTGGGATTATGTACAATCCGAGAGAAGGAAACAAGGAAGGTCAAAGATCACTTCATGGGATAAGATGGTAGCAAGGATAAAAGGTAAATTCTTGCCTAAGGATTATGAAATTCAGATGTTTAAGAAGCTGCAATTTTTAAGGCAGAAGGAAATGGATGTGAAGGCATATACTGAGGAGTTTTATAAGTTGAGTATGAGATCTGGTCATCATGAGAATGAGGTAGAAAAGGTGGCTAGGTACTTGGCTGGTTTGAGATTGAACATACAGGATGAGTTAGTTTTAGCTAACCCTAAGAGTGTGGAGGATTGTTACCAAATGGCAATCAGGATTGAAGAAAAGATGAATAGGAGACAAGATAAGTCCATGAGAGGAAGAGGAAACAATATGAGGGGAAGAGGAGCAGCCCCTACAACAAGGCAAACCAATGAGGGTCAAGAAGACACTGGTAAAGGACAGGGACAGTCTGATTTCAGAGGTGGATGGAAAGGTAATAGAGGCAGATTTGGAGGTGGTAGAGGTTCTACTACATTTTCAGGAAAGTGTTACACCTGTGGTGAGTTTGGTCATCCATTTTTCAAATGTCCAGAAAGCAAAGGTTCATCATCCAGAAATGATAGAACAAATGACAAGAGAGTACAACTTGTGCAAGAAGAGAAAGTAGAGCAAAGTGTGCAGAGTTCAAACACTTATCAAGGAGATAGGGCTCCTGACGATAATGGATATCCTGAGGAGGGAGAAGCATTGATGCTTAGAAGAATTAGTTTGCAGGCATCAAAGGATATGATGCAAAGAAGAGCTCTTTTCAAGACCACATGCAAGAGCAAAGGTAAAGTATGTAAGGTTGTCATTGATACTGGTTCAACAGAGAACATGGTATCTCAGGAAATGGTGGATAAACTAAATTTGGAAAGGATTCCACACCAACACCCTTACAAGGCATCTTGGGTGAGTGATAGTCAATCACTTTTTGTCTATGAACAGGCATATGTTGATTTTCAGATTGGAGCATATCATGATAGAGTTTTGTGTGGCATTTTGCCCATGGAATGTTGTCACCTACTGTTGGGTAGACCATGGCAATTTGATAGGAGGGTACTGTATGATGGGTATGCTAATACCTACACCATCAAGAAAGATGGGAAGACTATTATGTTGGTGCCATTGCAGGAAGATGGTGTAGCACAGGGGGCAGCCAAAATCATTTTAATGGGAAAGAAGGAGTTTGTGCATATGCCTATAGGAGCAGGCATAAAGGCAGTTGCGGACACTGCAGGGAAAGAAGTTGTTAAGGACAACAGGTTGAAGAAAGTTTCAGTTGTGACTGACAGAGGTCAGCAGCAGGTTCAGAAACAGGTTTACAAACAACCACCAGTTGAGAGGAATGACAAGGATGTTGTCATAGTTGGGACTATTGTTTGTCCTATAAAAGTTGAAAGGAAGACAGAATTGAGCATTGCAGAAGTTCAAGAGGCAATTCCTAAGGTTATTCAACCAGGTATTCAGACAGAGGTTCTGGTAAGACAACCTGACAAACACAAGGTATGTGAGAGAAGGGCCTACATTGACAGGCATGAGGATTTACTTGCAAGAAAGCAAGTTACAGTTCAGAAGTCTTGGAGCAGCCGAGAGCTAGCAGAGGACAAAGCTAGAACAGGTCAGAACACTGACATGACAAAGTGTAAAGGTGGAGGACTTCCACATCCTAACTCATGGGACATGAGCTCTTTTCTGTTGGGGAGTATGGTGCAGGAGCACCTACCTGACAGCTGGCCTCCATGAGGCAGTTAGTTTGTTATAGGTCTTGTTAATGTTTCCAAGAAGGTCTTATAAGACCAATGCATGTAATAAGGTCATGTTGACCAGACTTTACTATTTTTAGGTAGTTTGTTATGACAGCTGTTATGCTGTATGTCCAGTTGGATCTCCCAGCCGCCTGGAGAGATTTCCCAGCCACTTGGAGTCAGGTCGGTAGTACTCGCAAGAGATCCTATTTATGCATTAGGATCGGTTGGTTTTAGGCAGTATTGCAGATCATCGATCAGACTTTGCAGGGAGTGAGACAGAGAGAGGAGAGACAGAGTATTGTAATTGCATCTTTTGAAATCAATAAAGAGATCCTGTTTGTGTTCATTCTCTGTTGAATTCTATTGTTTAATCGTGTGGCTGTTCTGGTGGTTTCATGGATTCGCTGATCCATTCCACTGGTTGATTCGTCGAATCGGTGGAATGGCTATGTACAGTAGTTTAGGATTTAGTTTTCTTTTTCTGTTTGTTCACATGCATGTTTGCAGGATCGTAGTTGAGAGGTGTTGAGAACCCTAGCATGGGTATGTGCTAGGTCGTGCTGGTAGTTAGAGTCTGGAAAGTTGTCCAGGAAGCGGATCGGGTCACCTCAGGAGGTTCGGCGGATCGAAATTCGCTAAGGTTGGAAAATCCATCGCAACGGCATCATCAGGATATTTCTGTGTATATCCTGCGGTTACTTCGGGCATCATCCGAGTAGATGGAGGTGAACATGATGCAGTAGTTTGCATAAGGTGAATGTGCATTGGGGTGATCATCATCAGGTGTTGCCGAGGAGGAGCGTATCGGCATAAGGTAGAAGATCGGGTTGATAAAACCATCGCGGGCCGATAATGTTAAGTTTGGCCGACAACAGGATATTGAAGGAACTGCATGTGACGTCATCATCATCAGGATAATCGTCATCAGGATATCGAGGCAGCAGGATATTGAAGGAACTGCATGTGACGTCATCGTCATCAGGATAATCGTCATCAGGATATCGGGGTGACGTAAGCATCGAAGGAAAGGTGCGTGGAGTGTCGTCATCAGGATATATGGAGGGAACCGGATATTTTATATCCTGCTGATGAACATGATGTTGAACATCATGATGTTGCAGATAGAGGTTGGCGGTAAGATGAACAGTGAACATTAGGAGGATGTTTGCGCTTGCCGAACATGATGATGCTGTCGATAGCCGAATATGATGATGCTGCTGACAAGCGAAAGGTCGAAGGTTTGTCTGCAGGAGGATATCGGTCGGCAGAGAAAATATGATGATGCTGACAGTGTTAAGGAAAATATGATGATGATGATGGGTTGTAGACATACATGCTGTATGTCAAGGTTTTAGTGTGGATGCCTTTGCATCACTTAAAGTTTTTGATACAACTGATTCACCCCCCCTCCCAGTTGTCTTGTGCATTCAACACATAAATTTCTTAAGATGGTTCATGATTAATTGTATATACTTAATTAACAAATTATAGATATGTGATCCTTTTAGCAAGTTAGCAATAGTCAATATTATGCCCACTACTATTTAATACAAATATTTTGATTAGAGAATTCTACACCACCTAGAATTTGAATGGGAAAACATGCCCCAAACAAGCTTCACTCCCAAGGCTAAGTTCTAGACAACAATATTTCTCAAACCAACTCCCCCATTTGACTTGAGAGAATAAACAACATCCTAGGCTATGAGGTGAAATTTATTTTTTTCCACCTCAGAACCTCCCCATGAAAAGAACCTCATGATTTTAACCAAGGTAGTAACCACTAGTTTAGGGGTATGTGCAACATCATTTAAATAGAAATAGTAGCTAGAGCTAATTTAATGAGATGGATCCTATCAGAAAAAAAAATATCCATTTGGATTTCCAAGATGAGAGTGTTGAAAAAAAGAACTCTAGTTTATTCCATAAATTAACTTTGTATGCACCCAAAAAGGAGCGACAACCAAATATTTGCAAGGAAGTTTCCTGACATTAAGGCCTAAAAATTTCAAAATTCTTTTCTAAATAGGAGTTGGAGTGTTGACAAAAGATATATTTGATTTGTCCTTATTTATCTTCTACCTAAAAGCCTCACAATAAGATCTAAGGATGGAATTAATAGTCAACACCTCATTCTAGATAGGGGAGCCAAAGAGCAATTTATCATTTACAAACTATTGATGAGTTACCATTTCAATGGTGTCCACCATATTAACACATTTTTGACTCCCTTCTAAATAAGCAGTAAGTATTGCACTTCCTAAAGCATCAACCATCAAAATGAATAAAAAGGGGGGAATTAGATCCCCTTGTCTCAACCCATGAAATGTAGGGAAAAATCTTAGAGGGTTTTCATTAATGAGGACCAAGTATCTCAAACATGATATACAACTGAAAGACCATTCACACCATTCTTTGCAAAAACCAAAATTTTCCATCACCTTTAGAAGAAATTTCCAACTCACCCTATTATATTCCATACTCATATCTAGATTGACTAACATAGCTTTGATTTCTTGGTTACAACCAAATGACTAACCTCTGAGATAGGATAATTCATTTTATATTTTCCCTTTGAAAGACAAAATCAACTTGTTTTGGTGCAACGATAGATGAAATAATTTATTTCAATCTAAAAGTCATAGGTTTTGTTATTATTTTATAAATCATATTGCAAAGGGAGATTAACCTAAAAGTAGAAAAAGACTTGAAAAAGGACCCTTTGGAATAATGCAATGAAGGTACAATTTAGCTCTTTTAATATATTTCTCTACCTCCTAAATTCTTCCACTATCAGCTAGACATCATGACCAAGCAAATCCCAACACTTTTGGAAAAAAAGGCCAAAAATCCATAGACGTAGTGCTTTGTCTCCCTCCATGGAAAAAATCATTGCTCTAATTTCCTCTTTAGTGGAAGGGGCCACTAAGAAATGATTCTATTTTTCTAACCATAGAAGGGATGTGAGAAACAAGGCTATTAACATTGATGGATAACATATCATCCTTGCCCCCAAGCTAGGTGCTCAAAAAATTTTTAGCTTGAGTGTTAATTTCTTCTACATTGTCAAGGACTTTACTGTTTGAGAATCTAATTGTAGAGATCCTATGAAAGGACCTTCTCATTTTAGAAGCATAACAATACTTAATATTTCTATCCTCTCATTTAACCATAGGAGACCATAGTTCCTAGGATATTTGTCTCCAATAAACATCTCTCCTTACTTTTATTCCTTATAAATAATACTCTTGGTTTAGGTTAACATTCCTTACTATCTCACTCAATAAATAATAAAAATATTACTTTACACTTTATCATTGTAAGACACTTAATCTTAATATGTTGATTACAAATAGTAAAAATTGATACCCACAAATTTTAAATTTGGGCATAACTATAACATCTATGTAGATTATGGACTAGCTCACCTTAAGGATAGCATTACTACTAGCTTTTCACAGCAATGAACATTCTCTAGTTTAGTAATGTGAGTGATACTTCAAATATTATTTGGAATAGATGATGAATATTACATTTTATTCACATAGCTAACTCTTTTGGTATGTTCTCCAATATTGTGGGTAAACCTTTTTCTATTTGCTTACTATTCTTTTATAGCTATCTAGAGATATGTTACCACTCTACTGAATATTTCTTGTTTCAAATGGTAGCATTGGACATACAGCATGCTAGTAGAGTTGGTCCGTACCCTAATTACCAATTCTTTGAAATACTAGACAAGATGGGCCTTTGAACATTGAGGACCCCATTGATTTTCACAGAGCTGGTAGTTTGTGTCGATTCCTTTCAAGATATTTGTTTAAATAATCATTATTTTAAGACTCATAGTCGGACAATTGTGCTGTAGTCTAATTTTGTCATGAGTGGGAGCAATATAAAATCTTGCAGTCGAAGTTCATTGTATGAAGAAGTCATCCATTAATGATAATTTGGATATCATCACATCATGTCTGGGCACTGAATTTAAGGCTTCGAATAGTAGGATGATGAGGATCATTTTCGTTTGTTTATGCTACCATACTTTACAAAAGGTCGGTGGTCATAATAAGTGTGTGTTCTGTTGTTGGATGTGGATGGTGGGACTGTACTCCTGCTAGTCCTTGATAGTCACATCACCCATTTTCAGATTTACAGATGGCAGCATGGTACCCCAACACAACTTTTCCACCATTACATCTCACAATCTGAGGTAATCCCAAGGTTTATATTGATCTGACAATATGAAAGCTTGGCCAAGAGTTTACAGTAAACAAAACAAAAAATAACAAGTTCATACAAAATGTATTTGCATGCAACAGAAACATTTCTGGATTGCACCTTGTGTTTTAGGTCTCTGTTCAAGAAACTGCAGTATTTCTTATATTTTAAGATGTCTTTTCTTTTTGTCATAATCAAACTTTTGGCCATCGGTTGGTAGCTATACATAAAGTACTTCTGTAACATCATCTTTCGGAGAAATTGACAATTCATTCATTTTTTCAGTGATAGTAATAAACGACTCTGGAAACAGAGAGAACATGTCATTTATTCAATTTCTTGTATAGGTAAAGATTCCACCATTGTTCAAAAGCACATAAGTTTATAAGGACTAAACCACAATCTGGTTCTTACTTTTGAGGATTACGAAGACAACAGTATTCTGAGGTCTTCTCACAAAAATGTCAGCAACCTAGAACCTTGGTAATATGCTTGTATCACGATGCCTCACCAATGTTTTGTAGACCTCCTCAACTACAACAATAGGTGTTTTATTAGGTGGATTATAAGTAGTTTGAAACTTGGAGTTGTATGGTTGAGGTAGAGTTTTTAACATATTGTAATTGTTTATAATGTTGTGGATATAGATAATTTTAAGAGTGTAATGGTGAAAATTCTATATCATTATTTTTCTCATTTATTTTGGGTTTATTTTGTTTTGGTTATTTTCAATGTAATAATTAGTGGTATATTTATATGTAAAAGTTGGTAAATTACTTGAATTTAACTTGATTCTAGTTACATATATTTTTAGTGAGTAGTCTTAATTCTTAGTTCATTCACTCTTTTATCTAGATCAAATGTGTAGGCACGAAAATGACCCTAGAACTTTTAAATTCAAACTTTAAATTGGACCCAAGTTGACTTCCTCTCAAGTAACCATTATTTGTTGACTTGAGTGTGACATATGTTAATTTGTGTGGGAGGGTGTTATATAAAATGACAAATCATCTAATATATCATTTAAAAGATCATTTTCAACATGCATATTCATATAGAGACAATTAAAACATTCATTGCATCATCAACTTATGTCACCTTAGCAGACATCTTGAATGGTTGCTTGTTGTCTTCAATCCTTGTTACAAACCATTGAATTATAATTTAAGTGTTTGACTAAAGAAGTTGAATATCAAAAAGAGTACTCAAAGGAGCTCTAAGGTTTATTGAGGGAGATGAACAATCACCCTCCATTGTCAACATGCGCAATGCTCCTTTGGCCAAAATTGATTCCAATTAGTGGCCTTCATCACTTTTGGTGCAATTTGTCCAATTTCTCCTTGTTTTTAGTTTGTTTAAGGGTCATTTTTGGGGTCAATTTGGTTAAGGATTACTTGAAAACCCACTTTGTGAGTTTGTTTGTTAATTTGAATTTGAATTGTGTCTTTTTAATTAATTTTCTATTTCTACCCTTTTTTAAATTGGTGATTTATTACTATTTGAGCCATGGGTACACAAGAGTGAATTAACTTTGTCAACATACCTCTTGGGAGTCAGTGAAGACTCATTTCAAATGTGAGTAATTGCTCACTTGATAGGGGCAGATAGAGAACGAATAACATAGTGTAAAGAAAAGAGAAGGGATTCATAGTGCAAAAGCACGAAAATCATACAAAGAGTATTGAAAGAACACCAATACACTAAGAGGGGGGTAAATCAGTGTATGCTAATTTTTAACAAAATTAAATCAAGAGACAAAATTCAAGAGCACACATAAATCACATAACACCAGATGTACGTGGAAAACCCTAAAAGGGAAAAACCACAGTGAGAATGTTTCTTGAGTCTACTGCTCAAATCTAAGCTCACAATAAATAGTGATTACATGTGTTTTGAAGGAACCAACCCACAGGTACACCAATACCCAAGATAATGTTTCGAGGTGCCAACCTACAAGGACATCACACACCTTAATTAAGATCCAACTCAATATAATGAGGCACCAACCCCTGAAATCTTACAAATTCATGTATGCAGATAATGGTTCTTTTCTAACCTGAAATGCACCTCTTCAATTCATGTAGTATGCTCTCCTTCTCTGCCTAGTGTTCTCATGAACACGATCTTCTTCTCTCTCTCAACTCACCTTGCACTCTACAATCTCCTTTTTTACTCAATACACACGCCTTTGAACATTTGTATGTTTGTGCAAACTCTTCACACTCTGCCTATGAAAGAAAATGTCCAGTTGAGTATCATTCTTCAATTGAATTCCTTGTGTATATATATCCCATGTACACACAGCAGAAATCTATCTTCAGCAATGATCAATTGAAATGACACCAGAAAGTAACCGTTTCACAGTTACAATCCATCGAAATCGTCTCTTGAACGATTTTGCACCATTTTACAAAAATGTAGTAGAATCGACTTCTTCTCTATAACTGCCTGTCAAATTTTGGCTTCAGAAAATAGTTTTTTTCCAACTTTAAATGTTGGCCATCAATCTCACCTTTCCCACCATTAGAGTGAACATGTGTCATCATGTCACACTATCACAATCGATGATCAACAAGCATGTATTGCTATGTGCTATAGTGATCTCTTTCTTTACATGCTGGCCCATTGAATAGTCTTCGGCCAATGAGGAGTTGCCACACTAATTGCTTGCATCCAAAGCTTGTCACTTGTTGGTATAGTGCAAGCACACAGAGTGGCAATTCTTCAATCTCCAAGTCCTTGCATGGATGCACAGACCTGACACGTGGCTTGCTATCACACTCGCGCACTAGCATAGATTCTTGAATTTTCTTCCTTGTGTGCATGCGCTATTCATTGATCTCGTAAGATTAACGTGCACCATTAGATCCACATCAAGATGAATGCACTTTATCCTCCTTCACCACACAAGCCAGTAAGTACTAGGAAACAGGGAAAATCAAAGCACGACACAAAGGTACTTAATTTGTCACTTAAGTGACTTCTCACCAGGGATAACAGGTCAACATTAAAATATAATGTCTAAGGAAACAAACCTTGCATGGGGTTTTAATGGAGATAAAACCCTAACCTTCAGACCATTCTTGGCTTGAATTGCACATCACTTGCAGAGCTCGACTTGTGCTTTAGGAATATGAATGCTTCAATATCATACTTTTCAACTGCACAAAAACATCAATGACAATAATGTCAACAATCTCCCCATTTGTCATTGATGGCAACACCTAAATATGCATGAATGGCAACACCTGAATGATCTACCCTGAAGTACATTATCTCCAGCCAAGCCATCATTCTTCAACAACACTATTCTCCCCCTTGTTGCATTAGCCATCTTAGTGCACTATATTATTCTCCCCCTTTGACATCAATTACAAAGGGATTAACAAAAATCTCCCCCTGAGGACCAGCATCCTACAGAGCAATTGTATTACCAGGGATAGAGGAATACTCAAACATGCTCCCCCTGAGAACCAACATCTTATAGAGCAATCATATTACCAGGGATACAGGAATACTCAGACATTCTCTCCCTAGATGAATACTTCATGTATTCAATTGGAGATAGGAGAAGGAACAACTCCTAACTTCTACTTGAGTTGTTCAAATGTCTCCTTTGGAAGGGGTTTTGTAAATATATCTGCCAATTTTTCTTTTGTCTAGCAACATATTCTAACTTGACTTCTTGTTCAACAACTTTCTCTGTGAGAAAATGATACTTAATGGATATGTGCTTGGTCCTTGAATGCATGACTGAATTCTTAGAGATGTTTATATCACTTGTATTATCACAAAGAATGTTAATTGGCCCATCAAACTCAGTCTTGATAGCTTGTAGAGTTTGTTTCATCCATAGAACTTGAGTGCAGCAAGATACAACAACAATATATTTAGCTTCATTTGTTGATAAAGAAATTAAATCTTGTTTCTTACTCAACCATGCTACTAATCTATCTCCTAGAAAGAATGTACTGCCACTAGTGCTCTTTCTATCATCCACACAACCAACCCAATCTGTATCTGTGTATGCAGTCAAAGTGAAGTCATCACCAACAGGATACCATAGACCATAGTCTAATGTACTCTTCAATTATCTTAATATCCTCTTCACTGCTTTGACATGTTTTTCCTTAGGAGCATCTTGAAATCTAGCAACCATGCAAACAACTTGCATGATATTAGGCCTGGTTGTTGTAAGCTATAAGAGACTTCCAATCATGGATCTGTACAAAGTTTGATCTGCTAAAGCAAATTCATCATTTTTGTTGAGCTTACATCTAGTGACCATAGGTGTACTAATTGGCTTGCAATCTTCCATCTTGAATTTCTTCAGAATTTCCTTCACATACGTAGTTTGAGAAATAAAAAACCCTATTTCTAATTGATTCTCCTATAAACCAAGAAAAATACTAATTCGCCTAGCATTGACATCTCAAACTCTTTTTGCATAGCATCAAAAAAATCTCTACACATTTTTTCACTATCTCCACCAAATATTATATCATCAACATAAACAATAACAATCAACATATGATTACCTTCAGTTTTAAAATATAGATTGCTAGCAACTATACCTTTCTTAAAGCCTTATTGTTGAAGATATTTGTCCAGCCTAGAGTACCAAGCCCTAGGGGCCTGTTTTAGACCATACAGTGCCTTTTTCAATGTGCACACATAGTCTTTGTTTTTAGGCACCTTGAATCCTTTAGGTTGCTCTATACAAAATTCCTCATCTAGATAGCCATTAAGAAATGTAGACATTACATCCATCTAGTACACCTTGAAGTTTTTATAAACTGAATATGCAAGAAACATTCTAATGGATTCAAGCCTAGCCACATGTGCAAATGTCTCTTCAAAGTTTATGCCCTCTACCTGAGCATAGCCCTTGCAGACTAATCTAGATTTGTTTCTAGTTATCTACCCATCTTCATTTAGTTTATTTCTAAACACCCATTTTGTGCCAATGACATTCTTATCAACAAGTCTTGGAACAAGTTCCCAAGTCTGATTTTTCTCTATTTGATTGAGTTCTTCCTTCGTGGCCTCAATCCAACTCTCATCCTTACTGGCTTCTTCATAAGATTTAGGTTCTATTTTAGACAGTAAAGAATAGATTACCTATTCTTGTTGTGTAAGCTTTCTCCTTGTCATGACACCATCAGTTTTTTTCCAAGAATTTGATTCTCAGAATGATCTCTTTTCACATACTTGGGTGGAGCCTTTGGGGTAGATTTTGGTTGTTCTTCTCCATCAACATCATTCTTCTCCTGTGACTCTTCTTTTGCAACTTTTTCTTCTTCTTCTTCATAAGCAGGGACCTTTGAATATACATCATTTTTATGTGACAACTAATAGCAGTCTTTATCCACTCTAACATTCACACTTTCAACTATCTTTTGTGACCTTTTATTGTAGCACTTATAGGCTTTTCTTGTAGTTGAATAACCAAGAAATATTCCTTCATCAGACCTTGTCTCAAATTTACTCAAGGTATCTTCATCCCTTTTTATAAAACATCTGCTTCCAAATATTCTAAAATACTTCATAGATGTAGGTCTGCCTTTCCATAATTCATATGGAGTCTTATCATGGTGTACTCTTAACTAACATCTATTAAGAATGTAAATAGCAGTATGAACTGATTCCTTCTAGTATCTATCAAGCAGTTTGGCTTCATTCAACATTGTTCTAGCCATTTCCTGGACAGTTCTATTCTTTCTCTTAGTAACTCCATTTTGTTGAGGTGTTCGAGCTACAGAGAAATGTCTTTTAATCCCATGCTTTTCACAATATTGATCAAATTCATTAGATGTGAATTCTCCACCTCTGTCAGACCTTAAACATTTTATTCTTGAACCAATCTCATTCTCAACCATAGCCCTAAATATTTTGAATCTTTCAAAAGCTTGAGATTTATCTTTAAGAAAAGTTACCCATGTCATTCTTCAATAATCATCTATTTGCAACATGAAATACCTTTCTCCATTGATGCTTTTGGTTCTAGTTGGTCCACATAGGTCTATATGTATCAACTCCAAGGGTTTTGAAGTTGAATATTCCTTTGTCTTGAAATTGGTCCTTGTTTTCTTTCCTTCTTAGCATTCTTTACAGAAGGTACTTTCTGCCTTGCCAATACTAGGCATATGTCTGACTAAATTCTTCTTGCTAACCTTCACTAGATGGTCAAAGTTGATGTGGCCCATCCTTTTGTGTCATAACCAACTTTCATTAGTTTGTCCTAACAAACATCTTCCACTTTTCACCTCTTTCAGATGGTATAAATTGTTGCTTGTTCTGCTTTCCTCAACAATAATTCTACTAGAGCTAGCATTTCTTATCTCACATCCACTAGCATGAAATAACAAGTTATACCCCTTGTCACACATCTGGATGATAATGAGAAAGTTATGTTGTAATCCCTCCACGTACAACACATCTTGAGCATTAGTTTTACAATTTGTGCATAATGTACCTTTTCTAGCTATCTTAGCAATTGTATTATCACCAAATTTGATAGAACCACCATTCCATTTCTTTAAATTGGTGAACTTGATCTTATCTCCAGTCATATGACTAAGTGATTGTCTTGTCCTTTGGCATGAAAAGATATTTAGACTAACATGGACTGTTTATTCTTCTTCTCTATCCAATGCCTTTTTGAACTTTTCTCCTTTTCCTTAGAAGGCTTTGTAGGTTCTTTCTCCTAAGAAGGGAGTGCAAATTCTTTCTTCTAACTTGCAGAGGATTGTGTAGGTCTTTTCTGTTTTCCTACAAGAGCATGTGCAGGTCTATCTTGCCTTGGAGGAGTAAATCTCCTTTTCTCCTATCTAGGAGGCTATATAAACACACTTCTGCAAACATTGGCAATATTCCCATAGTTGTTACAATTATAGCAAACATCATTCATATCAACTAAAGTGGCAAAAGGATTTTTTCTTACAAAATCATGCCTATCCATTCTCCTAGGTCTAATTCTGCAGTTTATTGCTTTATGTCCAAACTGATTACATGAAAAATAATAACCATAAAAAGCATAATTAAACCTGGTTTGTCTTACAGAATAGTCCTTGAATCTCCTCTTTGAATTGTGAACTTTGATGAATCCATCATCCTTCTTTCTAAGATCTTCAGTTCTCTTATTCTTCCTAGACCCTTCAGGCTTCTTAGAAGCAACGACACTCTTTTTAGGCTCTTTTGTCTTCTTAGGCATAGTAGAACTTGATTCACCTTTTTCTTCAACTGCTTTTTGAAAAAGAGTAGTAGCTTTGATAGTCTTCTCTTCAGCATTCTTCTTAGAGACAACATCCTTGAAACTCTTGTCTTCCACATATCCTAACCCACGCATGTTGGAGAAGGACCTTTGACAACCAATTATTTCATCAAGAATTTCAGAGCTCTTCACAAACTTAAGCCTTCTATTTAATTGTATGTTTACCTTTTCTAACTCCTTTCTTAGAGAGACAACTTCAACCTCTATCTTTTAACATTCTTCTAGTTTGGTTTTCAAACTCAAACTAGTAACTTCCTCTATTCTCTGAGATTTTGCTAGCTACAACTTCAAGCCTACTACAAGTTTTTCATCTTCTTTAATCCTTAACTTGTATTTTTCATTTTGTTTTCTCTCATCTTTCAAGTCCTCTAAGGCAAAGACTAGTTCACCTTCCAAATCGACTTCACACTCTTCTTCCTCATCAAAGTCTTCACAACAATCTTCTATAGGAGTATTTTCATATTCTTTGATTTCAACAGTCATAAATGAAGTTTCATAATTTTAAATTGTAGAGGAACAATCATCTGAAGAACTAATTTCTTTATCTACATGTAGATTGTTTTTCTTCTTATTAAATTTTCTCTTTTTATACTTGGAAATATTTTGACTCCTAGAACTATCTCCCTTTTCATTTTCACCTAAGGGACATTTGGAGGCAAAGTGACCAATTTTTCTACAATTAAAACATTTGAAAGGTAGATTACCTTTGTATTTGCTAGAGCCCTTCTTCAATTTTCTGACAAAATTTACTTCTTCTTCACCTGAATTGATACTTGGTTCTGAATCTTCTTCAATCTGCTTGACTTTGGAAGTCTTGAATGCTACTTCTTTCTTTGTTGAACTAGTATTCTCACTTCTCATCTCATATGCTATTAGTGACCCAAATAGTTCATCCATAGTAAGCTTATCTAGATATTTTGCTTCCTCAATTGCTGAGACTTTAGAGTCATACCTCTTTGGGAGAGACCTCAGAACCTTCTTTACAACCACCTTATCTTTTACTTCCTCTCCAAGACCTATGATAGAAATCACTACCTCATCTACTTTGAGCATGTATGCTCTAATATTATCATCATCTTTCATATTTACAGCCTCAAATTTACCTCTATGAATTTTTAGTTTCGCTTGCTTGACTTTATTATCACCACCATAGATGTTGTGCAGCTTATCCCATACATCTTTGGTAAATTTACAATGCATGACTTTTACAAATTATGTATTGGTTAGACCACACAGTATAGCATTCTTTTCTTTGGCATTATTTTCACAATATTTCTTATCAACTGTAGTGGGAGTAGTTGTTGGTGGTGTGTAGCCATCAATAATGGATTGCCATACATGAAATCTAAGAGAGGTTAGGTAAGTCTCCATTCTCATCCTCCAGAAAGAATAATTATATCCATCAAATAATGGTGCTTTATTTGAAGAACCCTCATATCCTACCATAGTGGTCTTGTGACCGGATCTTCCTTAAGTGGTTAAACTTTCTTCAAGGAACCCTAGGCTCTATTACAAATTGGTGAAAGAACACCAATACACTGAGAGGGTGGGTGAATCAGTGTATGTTAATTTTTAAAAAAATTAAACCAAGAGACAAAATTCAAGAGCACACATAAATCACATAACACCAAATGTACATGGAAAACCCTAAAAGGGAAAAACCATGGTGAGAATGTGGCTTGAGTCTACTACTCAAATCCAACCTCACAATAAATAGTAATTACATGTGTTTTGCAGGCACCAACCCACAGGTACACCAACACCCAAGATAATGTTTTGAGGCACCAACCTACATGTACATCATACACCTTAATTAAGCTCCAACTCAATACAATGAGGCACCAACCCTTGAAATCTTACAAATTCTTGTATGCAGCTAATGGTTCTTTTCTAACTTGAAATGCACCTCTTCAATTCATGTACTATGCTCTCCTTCTCTACCTGGTGTTCCCATGAACACAACCTTCTTCTCTCTCTCAACTCACCCTGCACTCTACAATCTCCCTTTTTACTCAATACACACACCTTTGAACATTTGTATGTTTGTGCAAACTCTTCACACTCTACCTATGAAAGAAAATGTTCAGTTGAGTAACATTCTTCAATTGAATTCCTTGTGTATATATCCCCTATACACACAACAGAAATCTATCTTCAACAGCAATCAACTAAAACGACACCAGAAAGTAACCGTTTCACAATTACAATCCATCAAAATTGTTGCTTGAACTATTCTGCACAATTTTACAAAAATGTAGTAGAATCTAGTTCTCTATAATCGCTCATCATATTTTGGCTTTAAAAAATAGTCGTTTGCCAACTTTAAATGTTGACCGCCGATCTCACCTTTCCTGCCATCAAAGTGAACACGTGTCATCATGTCCCACCATCATAGTTGATGATCAAAAAAATGTATTTTTATGCACTGTTGTGATCTCCTCTTTCTTTACACACTGGCCCATTGAATAGTCTTCAACCAATGAGGAGTTGCCACACTAACTACTTGCATCCGGAGCTTTCCACTTGTCAACATAGCGCAAGTGCGCAAAGTGGCCATCCTACAATCTACATGTCCTTGTGCGAATGCACAGACCTAACACGTGGCTTGCTATCGCACTCATGCACTAGCAGAGATCATTGACTTTTCTTCCTTGCACACATGCACTAGCCGTTGATATCCTAGAATTAATGTGCACCATTGGATCCACATCAAGATGAATACACTTTCTCGTCCTTCACCACCCAAGTCGATAAGTACTAGGAAATGGGTTAGTCAAAGCATGACACAAAGGTACTTAAGTTGTCACTTAAGTGACTTCTCACTGGGGATAGCAGGTCAAAATTAAAATATAACACCTAAGGAAATAAATCTACCATGGGGTTTTAAAGGAGATAAAACCCTAACCTGCAGACCATTCTTGGCTTCAATTGCACATCACTTGCAGAGCTCAACCTTTGCTTTAGGAATATGAATGCTTCAATATCATGCTTTTCAATTGCATAGAAACATCAATCCTTGACATCAATGACTTTGATAGAGACACTCCCTTGAGATCAATGACAATAATGCCAACAAAGACATTCTAAATGTAGAAAATGCAAAAGTGATAAAATCATACAAAGACATTCTAAATGCAAAAAATGTAGAAGCAGCACTAGAATATGCCAAGATTGAGGCCAGAGTCAGAATCGACTATGGAGAAGCCAAAAAAATGGAGAATGTAATGACGTTGGAGGCTAGGAAAATGGTAAGGGCCTTCTCTTGTTAGGTATTCTCTGAATTGGTCCTAATTTGGAAATGATTGAGGTAATTAGAAAAGAAGAAGCTAGATTAAAGATGTAATTATTTTTCTTGCTTGCATGGATAATGATAATCTCCCATCAAGGATTTTTTTTGATAATTGGTTGTTGAATGTTTGGGAAAAAATTAGGGATTTATATTTCCTTCTATCACATGATTCAAAAGGGCCTTTTTGTCATTTTTCTCAAAAATCACAATATGCAGAAGAGGGTCTTAGACAAGGAATTTTGGAACCAATTGGTAAATCAATTTTTAAGTTGGTGCCATGGTCACCAGAAATGACCCATGAAGAAATAATGTTTTGTTTAGTCCCTAGGTGGATGGTTATCAAGAATGTGTTTCCCCAAATGTGGGCCTTTCTAGCCCAATTGGTTAAACCAATAGGAAAAGCCCTACAAGTTGAAGATACTATTGCAAATATGTGCCTAATCGATGTTGTCATTAATGTCAACATATTCTTGTTGCCATTGGTGTCAACTGTATCCTATCTTGTTGTCTGACTAGAAGACTAGAATGTTGAGGATATTGAGAAAATTAATAAAGATCAATGGATGTGAATCATACGGCAACATAGAGGATTGTGTGAAGTAGCTCCAGTCAGGATTTGAGAGGTCCGCATGAAGATTTGAAGAAACTATGGCCATTTGAGTAGAACTAGTTCTGCAGTATTCAGAAGAGATAGAGTGACAGAGAAGTGGTTCAGATCATTCTAGATATGTCAAATAATGATCTGCAGATCTAGAGGCATGTTTGGGAAGTCGGTGTGTATCATCCATTCAAGTGGTTTGTGGTTTGGAGGGCCGCATGAAATCTTTCTAAGGTGACAGTCATGGTAGATAGTATTCTTGAGGTTCTAGATGAAGATGCAAGTGATTCTGATGATTTAGAGAAGTGCAGATGTTTTTGTTGAATTCATTGTACTTGTGGAGGTCTCTGGATCATGTGACTATTGTGTTGGAGGTTCACATTGAAGTTTGAGATTGTTGATGAAGATTTCCTTCTTGGTGTTGTTGTTCTTCCCAGTCCTGGCCGACTGAATGATTCAAGCATATTGTGGATGTTCCAAAAGCAATTCTCAGGAGCATGGCATGTTGTTGAAAGAAGATTCAAGTCTTATCTATGTTTGACCGACAGCTTAGTGATTTGCATTAAGTAAGATGTTTGGTGTGCCAACCTTGATGTTTATTCCAAGGTTGATGAAGCATATAAAGGAGTGTAGTTAAGTCGTGGAAAATTATCCTTGAGTGAAAATAATAAATCCGAAGAAAGGATCAGGAGAAGAACAAAGAAGAGGAGGAGAAGAAGAAGAAAAGTAGAATAGAGTAAAGAGTTAGTGAAGAAGAGTTTGGAAGAAAAAAAATTATGAGCATTCAATGAAACTAAACTAGGCATGAAGTAGATGTTATTTCTTAGTTAATTCTTTCTATGTTAAACTTAAATTTCTTGTAGGTAGTGAGCCTCTCTTTTGAGCAGTGAGCTTTGGGTAGTGAGCTTGAAGGCAAGTGCCTTCCCATTCTTTTTAAGTACTTTTAATAGGGTATGAATCTTGTGGGCTAACACCCACCATGGTTTTTCCCTTAACCAAGTTTCCACATCAAAAATCTTGGTGTCAAATGTGTTGATTATGTTTCTGCATATGTGATGTTGTTTCATGCTTTAATGTTTACATCATTAATCAATTTGCAAATTGTGAAAGAAGATTAAGAGGAAGGAAAGGTTAAATTTTGGTACAACTGATTCATCCCCCCTCTCAGTTGTCTGGTCTAATTCCAACAATTGGTATCAGAGCCGGTTCCTCTAAAAGAAGCTTGACCACTTGAGGAGATCCAAGATGTCGACCTACAAGAAGGACAGTCCGAGATTTGATGGAACAAATTACTCTAGTTGGAAGGATCGCATGGAGTGCCATTTGCAATGCATGGGTAGTGCTTATTGGGTGATAACTAAGGATGAGTATATTCATCCAAAGAATCCTTCAACTCCAGATGAAGTCAAAATGTTGAAAACAACCTTTGAGCTAAAGAAGCCTTGTTGAGTACCTTGACTGATTCAGAAATGACAAATGCCTTTGGACTAAAAACTATTCATCAAATCTGGAAGAAGTTGGAGAATCTTTATGAAGGCGATGAATATGTCAAATGTGCCAAGCTACAAAGTCTGAGAGGAAAATTTGAAAATCTGAGGATGAGTGAAGATGAAAACATCGCAATCTACATGCAAAAGATAAATGAAATTGTGTGTGGTATCAGGTGTGCTGGTGGAACTTTGGATGAATCAGAGATTGTGGCAAAAGTGTTCAGATCTTTACCTGATTCATACAAACATAAAGTTGTTGTTATAGAGGAGATCGGGACTATATCAAAAGTTACAAGAGATCAGTTGGTTGGCAAAATTTTAGATTTTGAATTAAGTGAGTTTGGTGATTCTCTTCCTAAGTCTGAATCTGCATTCAAAGCTAGTGTTCATGGGAAGCAAAGATATGATTTGGCTGAAAGCTCTTTGAGAATATCAAATAGATTTGCTAAGGCAAGGAAGGATCTTGAAGATGATGAAATTGAGTCTACATGAACTTGAAGCTCTTATTGCCAAAAGAATGCCAAGAGGATCTGGTAAGTATGAAGGAAAGTTGCCATTCAAATGTTTTGCTTGTAATAAGATTGGTCATTTTGCCTCGAGATGTCCAAAAAAAATTTCAAAGCCAAACCCTAACAGATATAAAAGTCAAAAGAATTGTTACTATGTTCAAGACGCTGGAGAAGGAGTCACAGATGATGAATCTGATCATGGAGAAAATGAGTGGGTGTTCATTGCTATCAAAGAAGAAAATCCAGTGTCTATTGAATCTGCTAGCTATGCAAATGTGAAAAGTATCTTGGCTGCTCAAGTTGTTGATGAATGGGTGATTGATAGTGGATGTTCTCATCATATGACTAGGGATAAAAGTAAGTTTGTAAGCTTTAAAAAATATGAAGGTGGATTTGTGAAATTTGGAGACAACTCAGCTGGTAGAATCCATGGCAGAGAATCCATCTCTTTTGATGGTAAGAATAACACTAATGATGTTCTGTATGTGGAAGGACTGAAGCATAATCTTCTCAGTGTTGGATAGTTGGTTGAAAAGGGTTATGATCTCAGATTCAAGGATGGGAAATGCAGAATCTTGGAAAGCTCCATAATTAAAATTGCATCTGGTACTCAGACTATAGGTAACATCTTTCATTTAAGTAGTTCTGGTAAAAGTTGCTTGATTACTCATGTGGATCAGAGTTGGCTCTAGCATAGGAGAATGTGTCATGTAAATTTTGATAACATTGTTAAGATAAGTTTCACTCAGGCTATAAGAGATCTTCCAAGGCTTGTGAAACCTACTGATAGCATGTGTAGAGAATGTCAATTGAGTAAACATAACAAAATTTCATTCAAGAGTAAAGAACAGTCATCAAGTGGATTGTTGGAACTTGTGCATACTGATCTTTGTGGTCCTGCTAGAATTAGAAGTATACAAGGAGATAGATATTTCATGTTTCTAATTGATGATTACTCCCGAATGATGTGGGTAATGACAAGGTGTCATTATACCTCATCATTTAATCTATTTTTAGATGTCAAAATCCAGGGGCTGTGTCCTCGGCTGTCTGCAATTAGGGATTCTACAGTTACCAGTTTTCCTAGCTAATCTTAACAGCTTCTACTAATTTGAAAAGATTAATCTATCTACTTACTAAATGAATTTAAGGAAGGTTGAAAACAGAATTAAACAGAAAGTTACTTAAAGCAATCTTAAAATAGTAACATGCACCTATCTATCAAAATCAGTAAATATTTTTCACAGCAAAATCTGAAGTAACAAAAATAGTGGTACTAGCCTTCTACCTTGGTGGTGAGAGTGGGCCCTTGCTCCACACCCTTGGGGCTGAAGGCTATAGTAGAGGATCAGCACAAAAGAAGAAGATCACAACTAAATTTAATCTAATTCCATTCGCTTTGCATTCATGAAAAAAATATTGATATCACAGAACTGAGATTACTGAAAATCAAAGTAATCAAATCATTGTATCTTCTTCTGTTGTTTCTATCAGTATATATGAAAATGAGTGATAACATATCACTTATCTACCAGTTCTTTTATGAGATGACATCCATCTCTTTATTACACTAGCTATCTAACTATGGAAAATAAACATGCAATAAAAGTAGATTGAGTGGAACAGAAGTCCACTCAAAATTCTAAGTTTGAGTCTTAATACATTTGGGCATCGAGGCCCTAAAAATATGGGTATTGAATCAATTCTATTTGTAACTCATGCAAAAACTTTATAAAGATAAAAACTCCAACAGTTTAACTAAAGATGTCCCTTCACCACTCAGGTGATGATTTGAGTGAAATGAGGGGTATTATGATCACTGCTGAGAGTGCCTGATCGGTAACTTATGTTGGAAATATGCCCTAATCTCAGGAGGTGCCAGAGATATCTATCCCTGTCTGCAGCTCTGGAGATATGTCTATAGCTCCGGAGATATTTGTAGCTTTGGAGATGCTTTCCTTTTCTTACTTCAACACTTCTGATGTCATGGTACTCTGGTATTGTCTCCGAAGATCATTAAAGACTATCTCCGGAGATGCACAAAATTATTGTTCCTGGCATCTACAGCTGTTGATTCAAAAAGAGAGAAGTTTCTGCATTTTTCCATCAATTCCATGCACATTAGTCTCTCAATCAAAAATTATGATCTTAAGTAATCTATCTCAATTAATCATTAACTAGAACGATCTTGCTAGCTTATTTGGGTGTAGACATTAATAAAGATGGGATCAGGAAGGAGAAAAAGAGAGGTAAAAAGATGTATTTCATGGGTGCAACTTGCCACTCATTATCCCCCCATACTTAAGGTTTGGCAGGTCCTCCTACTTCTCATAATCTGGATTTATTCTGGTGAAGTAGCTTGTCAGTCAAGCTATAATCCTGTGCATAGGTAGACCAAGTTATGTGGTTGCTATTACCATTGCCTCTATATTGATCAACCTGCTTCAACCAGTCCTGCAATTTCTCATCTTCCATCTGTTCATCCTAGATAGGGAGTGGTTCAATTATTAGAGGGGGCTTGAACCGTCCACCTATCCATTCCTGCTTATACTTATCCATCATTTTGGATATTAACTTTTATTTTCTCATAAATAATCTTAAGTTTGTAGGGGTGACCACCTCTCTCATTTTCTACTTTGAGGTCAAAACATTCCATCTTTTCTTTGCTATGGCAAGTACTAGATTTGCTGAACTGATCATGAAAAGACCAAAATCGATAGAGCACTCTTGTAAACTTTTTAGGTATAATGGCAAATTTTTGTTCTTACTCTTAGGGTGATAGATATAGGACCTGAATTGGGTCCTAAAAGAATTGGAATTGGGACATTCCTTCTTGATGAAGAGTTCTATTTTTGTATCTTTCTTGAGATGATCTTCCAGAGTTTCTATTCTTTTTGTTTTGGTAGTGACTGCCTTTTGTAACTACAGCATAGGCTTGGAAGCCTTATATTATCTGCATTTCCTCTCCTAATGGAACAGGGAATGTCAATGGGGATTGGACCCACATATGCATCTATTTGTATTTCCTTTTCATTGGTTGCCCTTGGGCCAGCCAACTCTTGAATATATTCCTCCTGGTCATCTAGTTTGTTGTTGGCCCAAGTTAACTGTCCATCCTGGCTATGTATTTTCTCAATTAATGTTGCCATTATTGTGAGGCTATTGTCTCTAGCCATGGTGATCTCAGAAACACTCTGTGCTACTTCTTTCTCTTTTTCTTCCAATAGTTTGACTGCCTCAATTTTCTAGGCCTACAATTCTGCTTCTTTCTCAATTCTCTGGGCCTCTAATTCTGCTTCCTTCTCAATATTCTAGGCCTCTAATTTTGCTTCTATCTCCTGGATGATCTTATTTTTTCTTTGGAGTTCTGTTTGTAGATTTCAATGACTTTTTTTGGCTCCATTTCTATCTCTATTTTGACCTTCTTGAGGTCAGTAATAATCAGATTCTTCCCCCAGAGTAGTCTCTTTAGGTTTTCAATTTCTTCCATCATTTGTTGTTCCTTTGAAATTTCAACATCCTCTTGATCAAAGGGATGAGAGAAGGTTTCTTCTTTTTCTTCTACTTCTGCTTCTGTTGCCATTTGCTGATCATTAGGGTTTGCCATGGCCATTTACCCTACACTGTCAATTGTACCCATTTGCCATGTTTCATCCTTTTCTCTAAACTGTCTATCTTGAGGGTCCTCTTGGGGTTCCTCTGCTTCTACTAGCATCGATGAAGGCCAGCCTTATCCTCATATGTTTTAAAACCTAGGAGTACCTTAGCTAGGAGAGCAGTATATTTCTCAGCCTGGGAGAGCTATCTTTTCCTTTTGCTTCTCCGTAGCAGAGGTGGGGCAGGTGCCTCCGGAGCAGGTCTCTCATCCTTAGAATCTAAGGAAATAGTAAGAGTTTGTATGTGCTCTATCTCCAAAGCACATGATGGTTCTAAAAATGGGCTTGACCCCAGGTGAACAAATGGTGTTGGGGAAACTTCTCTTTGTTTTCTCTTCCTGACTAGAGGGATCTCATCTGAATCATGAGATGGTTCTTTAGCCCAGAATCTCTCTGCTCTCTGTTCTAACCTCTCCTCTATTAATTCCTTAGGGAAAGATTCCTCAGTTAGAGTCATCTTTCTCCTAACTAATCGAGTCATGTATTGGGTTTGTTTAGGAGCAAGCTCTGCAATTTCTTTGCCTTTCTTCTTTTTATCAGGTATAGGGGCTATAGATGAAGTTGCCTCCTGTGAGGACTTCTTTCCTCTTGGAACAACTATGGAGGAGGCTGAAGGCTTAGTTTCTTCTTCTTGGTGAGTAGGAGAACCCTCACCTCCTGGCTGTGCCATCTCTAGTTCTCTGTCCTGAGAATTCTGTTCAAGAAAGTTTTTCCATAATTCCTCCCCATTGGCCTGAGACAAGAAGTGGCATTTGACTACTAGAAAAATGAGACCATGATGTTTCATGGGACCCTTATTTTGTTGATATTTTTCTACAGTTGCCCTAATGGAAGAATATAGGAAATTGGGGATGTTTATGCTAAACTCAGGGTGTCTATTCCCATGCCTTAGAAAAATCAGCATTTTCATGATTGGCCCTAAAACTAGAGAGAATTGACCATCACAAGTAAAATATTTCATCAACCATGTGGCAACAGATTGCCAAGGGTTTGGGAGTGTGGACCTAAGAATTCCTTTTACTTCATTTTTATTTAAATGCAGTTGTATTGCAGGTTCACCTTGAACAGAGAAATTCTTAATTAAATCAGTGTATAAGGTTTTTAGGTGATAAAACCTCTCACCTTGTTTAGGTAGCCCAGAAATGTGACTAATAGTGGCTGAGGAGAGATTGATTCAGACTCCTCTGATGGTTGTCTGATTGTCCTTTAGATTTCTAAGGAATTCATCCATGACATCTTCCTAAAACCCTTCAAATTTTTCTAAGAAGTCCAGCCATCCTGCAGCTCTGAGAATGTTTGTTGTAGCTTCATCTTGTAGAAGACCCGCAACACTTTCTAGCTCAAACTTCTTCTTTACCCCCATTGCTAAATTGGTTCCACTTTATGTGCTTAATTCCTCACTCTCCTTAATCTGTAGTTTATCCTTTCCTCTTAACTCTGTAGGCTCCGGAGGACTGTTCAATTTGCTATGTTCTTCAAAGTACTTCAGAGGTTCGAATGAGGATTGTTATGTTTCTTAGGTTAGGCTTATGGAAGATTTGCAGATTAGTTAGAGTACCTAGGTAGTCATAAATGTGACAGAATGATAGGACACTCCGGAGGCAAGGTGGCAGTACAGCACAGATGGCGGCATGTGTAAATTTAGGAAAGCAAATGATGGTAGGAGGACGTGTCATAGTGGCGGCACCCAAAAACAGAAAGACAAGACAGTTGCTATTAATGCTTAATTAAAGATAGAATTACCTAGATCATTTTTAATGATGAGAAGTGATGTACATGACAGAGATGCTACATCATTTTATGAGATTACACGTGTTGCGACACATGAACAGCTTTTGGTGGCTTGAGATGACGCCCAGTACTCCATTGGTACGTGACCTGCAATCATTGCGCTGAGTGGTTCGAGAATCCACGTTCCTTGGGTGACGTCAACGTCGTCTTTGTGAATACCCCTGCAAATGATATGCGTGCTAATTTAATTTATTCTTGTGATAAAGTAGAGGATGAGTCATGATGACCTCATCATGTGATGTGTCCACTTTATTGCCTGGAGAGGTGGGTCCCCTCCCCTATTATTGAAATTGACTTCTTTATTGACAGAGTGTCAAAGGTGCTCCTGGTTTGGGAAGCGTCGAAGGTGCATTTGACTAACTCCTGGCACCTGATCACCTCCGTAGCTTGATTATTTTCAACTGTCCTGAAGAAGGGAACCGCCATTTGATGGTTTTCAACTCCCTTGGTCGAGAAAGATAGCCATTTACTGGTTTTCCATCGTTCTCTAATTTTTTTTTTTAGAAGGCCACCATTTGCTAGTTTTCAACCTTTTTTTTTTTTTAATCCAACACTGTGACAGATGAGGTATCCCCTATATCAAAACATAAATCATTAAGAAACTCTTCTTTAGTAGATGGTCTTTTATAGAGTCTGATTTGATGACCATTTACTAGGAATGTGTCTGTACTTCCATCAATAGGTTCCAATAATACTGTTCCATTTTCAAAAACTTCCTTTATTTGATAAGGACCCATCCAATGAGTTTGTAATTTCCCTTTGAACTCCTTGAATTTAGAATCATAAAGAAGAACCCAATCACCTTGTTGAAATGTCTTCCTTTTGATGTGTTGGTCATGCCATTGCTTCCTCTGATACTGAACCAATTATGTTTGTTGAATTGCCTCTGTCCGAATTTCATCCAACTCATTGAGCTGAAGGATTCTATTATGTTGAGTTATAGACAATGGTAGACCAATATCCAATATAGTTTTAAGTGTCTGGAGTTCAAATTCTATAGACAAAATAGGTTTTTTCCCATAAACTAATTCATATGGTGAGAACTTTGTTGTGGACTTCCAAGTGGTATTGTAAGCCCAAACTGCTTCAGGTAATTTGCTAGCCCAATCTTTTCTGTTCATTGCTACTATCCTTGTCAAAATATTTTCAAGTTCCCTATTAGTTACTTCTACCTGCCCATTCGCTTGAGGATGGTAAGGTGAAGATTTTCTATGCTTGACTTGATATAAATCTATGAATGCTTGGATTACTTGTGAAGCAAACTGAGGTCCTCTGTCTGAAACTATTGATCTTGGGGCTCCAAACCTTAAGAAAATCTTATTATAAAGGAAATCAACTTTTTCTTCCCTAGCAAATTGTAATGCTTGAACCTCAGCCCACTTAGTAACATAGTCTATGCATACTAGAATGTATTGATTGCTTGATGATGGTGGAGAAATTGGTCCCACAAAGTCTAGACCCCACTACTCATATGGTTCCATCATGACTTGAGGATGTAGTAACATCTCCTGGGTAAAAGTTGATTGTCCCATCCTTTGGCACTGGTCACAGTGCTGTACATACTTATTTGTATCTTTATGAAGAGAGGGCCAGTAGTAACCAGCTCCGAGGATCTTGTGGACTGTCTGGTGGAAGGAGTAATGGCTACTAGATGGTTCATCATGACATGCTCTCAGCACATCAAAAATCTCATCAGCTTTTAAACACCTGTGTAGAATAAAATCAGGACCACATTTAAATAGTAAACCATTCAACCATTTGTAAGATAAGCTTTCTTTAACTAAACTTTTTTTTTTGTTTTGAGGTAAAATGGGATGGATACAAGCATGTAGCTAAAAGATTAGCTATGTTAGCAAACCAAGGTGCAGTAGAGGAGATAGCAAAAAGATGTTCATCTGGGAACTTGTCCTCCACTGGTTGGTTTTCTCCTCCTGTATGCAATCTTGACAAAAAATCAGCAACCAAATTAAACTTTCCTAGATTATCAACTATGGTAATATAAAATTCCTGCAATAGCAATAACCACCTGATGATCTTTGCACCCACTACAGGTTTATTCATTAGGTACTTGATGGCTGCATGATTAGTATGTACAAAGATCTTATAATTAGTGATATAATGCCTAAATTTGTTTATGGCATAGATGACTGCCAGGAATTCTTTTTCAGTTGTGGTGTAATTTCTTTCTGTAGAGGTAAGGTTTTTGCTGATGTAATAAATGGCATGCATACTCTCTCCTTCCTCCTTTTGTCCTGAAACTACCCTAATGGATTCATTTGAAGCATCAATCTATATATGAAATGGCAAAGTCTAATTAGGTCCTCTCAAAATTGGTGTGACAGTAAGCTTCTCTTTCAAGGTTTCAAATGTTGATTGACATTCTGTTGTCCATAGAAATTATGTCTTTGTTAAGCAGGGTAAACAGGGGGGCAACTATTCTGTTGAAATTTTCTATGAATCTCCTATAATAGCCTGCATGACCCAGAAAACTTCTAACATCTATTTGATTTTTGGGTGAAGGCAACTGTGTGATCACTTCTATCTTGTTTTGATCCACTTTGATCCCCTTTTCTGAAATGTGGTGTCCCAAAACAATTCCTTCCTCCACCATCATGAAGCACTTTTCATGGCTAAGGGATAATTGATTTTTCTCACAGCATTTTAGTACTTTCTCAAGGTTTGTGAGAGCTTCTTCAAAATTATCCCCATACACAGTAAAGTCATCCATATAGACCTCCATGCATTCATTAGCTAGTTCAGCAAAAATAGCTAAAACAAGTCTCTGAAATGTAGCTGGGGCATTGCATAGTCCAAAGGGAAGAACTTTGTAAGCAAAAGTTCCCTAAGAGCATGTGAAGGTGGTTTTGTCCTGGTCTTCAGGTGCTACTTGAATTTGATTATACCCACTGAATCCATCTAGAAAAGAAAAATACTTTCTCCCAGCAAGGTTGTCCAGTACTTGGTCAATGAATGGTAAGGGAAAGTAGTCCTTTTTTGTGGCCTTTTTTAGTTCTCTATAATCAATACACACCCTCCATTTCCCATTCTTTTTAGGCACTATGACAAGGGGTGAGACCCATTGACTATCTGAGATTGGATATATAAACCCTTCTTGAAGTAATTTTTCTATTTTAGTTTTGACAATGTCCTTTAAAGCAGGATTCAATCTTCTCTGGGGCTGTCTGACAGGTTTAATATCCTTAGTGTATATATGATGGGTACAAATCTCAGGAGGTATGCCTTTCATATCTTGGTTTTCCCAAGCAAAAGTTGTTGAATGGGAAATCAGAAGTTTGATGAGTTTTTCTTCCTGATTTGTTGTTAACTGAGTATTGATATTAAGTGTTTTCCCTGGTAAAATCATGACCTGTTTTGTGATTTGATCCATAGATGTAGTTAATCTATACATTGTAGTCATGGTATTGAGAGGACAAGAATGTGGAAGCAACATATGAAAAGTGGCTAAGTCTTTGCAAAAGGTTTCCCCACAAGAAATGATGTTGGCAAGGGTACAATGAGAAGTAAGAAGTTCTCTCCTAGAATCTTGGGTGAGCTCCATCACATCCTTATTGATTAGGATGTGAGTAATGTCTTCTATTGTATCATAGTATATTTCTTCTTCTAACTTTCCCAGATGTTCCTTGATGGTTACCATAGCTACTAAGGCACTGTTGTCATTGTTCTCTGGTTCATCCACCCATACTCTTCCGATATAATGTATTGATGGTTTGGCTGGAGGGTACAAAGATATTTTCATCAAATCTATCCCATTAGAAATGACCATATCCCCAGTTTGACAATCAATAGATGTTGCTATTATAGCCAACCATGGTCTTCCTAAAATCAGTGGATAAGCATTTCTCTGGTTTCTAGGTTCTAATATCAGGAAGTCCACTGGAAATTCCCACGAATCTATCACAACTGGTACATTAGTGATTACTCCTTTTGGAACAGCTACTGATTGGTCAACAAGTTGAAGAATTGTAGTTGTGGATTGGATACCTAATAGAGCTAATTTGTCCATTGTGTGAACTGTCATTACATTAATTGTTGCTCCCAAATCAACCAGAACATTTGAAATTTCTACCCCTGAGATAAAAACAGTTATGACAGGATTTCCAGGGTCTCCATATTTTGGGAGGAGAATTTCTCCCATCAATAGATCTACTACTTTTCCTTCCACCTGTATTGTGGAGGGAAAGTTTTTCTTCTTGCCCTGCATTTTGATACAATACTGTTTAATGAATTGATTTAGTTCCGATACATCTCTGATTGCTTGGAGAAGAGGAATTTCAATGTTTAGTTTCTTGATTTCTTGTAAAAGTTCTGATACCAGGTTGGTTTGGACTTGTTTTTGTAAGATCCTTTTCTAGGGAACATACTGTTTAAGTCGTTCTGGGTATGGTGCTAGTTTTTCCATCTCTGAAGCATCTCCCGAGCTCTTGTCAGAATTGTGTTTAGGAATGTTCTCCGGAGTCAGTCTTTTAGGAGCAACTCCGGAGTTGTCCAAGAATGATTCTTCTAGTACTTTTCGTCAGTAATCTCCTCTGGGGGTTGAGTGGACAAATTTTTCAGGTTCCTCATCATTGGTTACTTCAACTATAGTTGGAGGAGATGGTCTTGGAAATGCTTTCCCAAAACGCAGTTGGAGATTATTTGAATATATAGCATTAATTCCAACCAAATTTTCTTGCTCTGTCATGTAAACAGCTATTCCCTATTTATTTCGTGGGTTTGGTATAGGCTGAGCTGGTAAAGGTGGTTGGCTAACTGGTTCATTTTGTGCTTGGCCTTGTGTGTTGGAAGGTTTAGTTAGTAAAGCTTCTTGTTGAGGTTGGAAACATCTAGGTTGTCCCTAGTATTGTTAATTATATCCCTGTTGAGAACCCCATTGAGGTTGCATGTTTTGTGATCCAAATTGTGGTGGCCACTGTTGACTTCCCCAAGGCTAATTTTGTCAATTTTGGTTTTGCCAATTTTGGTTTTGCCAATGTTGACTTGGCCAATCCTGTTGTCCCTAAGGAATATTATTTTGAGGCCCATGCCAAGTTGGATTCCACTGATTATTTCCCCAATTAGAAGGACCCCTGTAAGAAGGCTGGTTTGGATATTGATTATAAGGGAAATTCCCAACTTGTTTTTGTCCTACATAGTTCAATTCTTCTTACTCAATCATTTCAAGGCTGGAAGTTGACTACATTGACTGGTAGGATGTTCCCTATCACAAATCTGACAAATCTCTGATTTGTCCAAAGGGCATTCTCTCAACAGATGTTTGTTTCTACACCTAGGACAATAGATGGAGAGTGGTTCAGTTGTTCTATTTTGATTAGTTGTTCTAGTTTTTGCTTGAATCCCATCCAATGTGGTATTTAATTGGACCAAAATGTCTATTTTTAGATTTGTAATCTCTTCTATTAACTGTCCTATTCCATTTTTCCCTTTAAAAGTTTTGGATGATCTCACTCCATTTTGGGTTCTAGAATAGTTCCTGCAGAGTTCTTCTATAGCAAGTATATCCATTTTGTTGATATTTCCTTTTCCCATTAGGTCCAGTGCATGTTTTGATTCTTTATCCAATCCTTTTACAAATAGGGTTCTAGCCAAGGAGTGATCTACTGGGTTACCATACCTTCTCAAGGCAAAATTAAACTTGTCAACATAGTCCTCTAAGGTTTCTTCCTCACCTTGCCTAATTTTAAAGAATTCTTCATTTTTATTACTGGATCTACAGTAATCTTGGTATTTTTCCAGAAACTCTGTTTCCATCTGATCCCAAGAATGGATAGAATTTTGGGGTAAACCCATAAACCATTTCATCACAGAATCTTTCAGAGTTGAAGGGAATAGTTTGAGTTTTTGGTTATCTGATCCATAATCATAAGTTTGGCAAACTACTTTGAATTCAAATAAAAACTGATCTAGATCCTCAGAAGAAAGTTCTCTAAAGTTTGGTAGGTGTGCTGGTGAGATATTCTTCATAGGAGCATTGTCTCCAGCAGCCAAAACAATAGGATATGAGAAGGTTCTTGGAGCCTGATTTTCCTCTTCTTCATGATTATCATTGTCCATGTTTAGTACTAGTTCTTCTCCCTGAGGTTCTAGGAAATTAGGTTCTATCAAAGGATCTACATGAAACTTTTGTTGTAATTCCTAGATATAATCGACAAGTGGAAGATTTGGACGATCTAAGGGATTATTGATTTGTGATACAGTTTCCAGAGTAGGTTCTAGGTTTCTTTCTTCAACAAGATCTTGTGCCACCCCACTGCTTTCCCCTGTGGCTTGTTGTTGGGGTGTCTGCTTTATATATCTTCCTTTCGAATCTCTAGCTCTAACCATACAGATCTATCCTAAAAATTGTTTTAACTAACTTTTCCTAATTAACACAATACATCCCCAGCAACGGTGCCAAAAATGACAAGGTATTGTTTTACCTCATCATTTAATCTATTTTCAGATGTCAAAATCCGGGGGCTGTGTCCTTGGCTATCTACAACTAGGGATTCTACAGTTACCAATTTTCCTAGCTAATCTTAATAGCTTCTACTAATTTGAAAAGATTAATCTATCTACTCACTAAATGAATTTAAGGAATGCTGAAAATAGAATTAAACAGGAAGTTACTTAAAGCAATCCTATAACAGTAACATGCACCTATCTATCAAAATCAGTAAATATTTTTCATAGCAAAACTTGAAGTAACAAAACATGGTACTAGCCTTTTGCCTTGGTGGTGAGAGTGGGCCCTTGCTCCACACCCTTGGGGCTGAAGGCTACAATAGAGGATCAGCACAAAGGAAGAAGATCACAACTAAATTTAATCCAATTCCATTCACTTTACATTCATGAAAAAAATATTGATATCACAGAACTGAGATTACTGAGAATCAGAGTAATCAAATAATTGTATCTTCTTCTGCTATATCTATTAGTATATATGAAAATGAGTGATGACATATCACTTATCTTATCTACCTGTTCTTCTATGAGATGACATCCATCTCTTTATTACACTAGCTGTCTAACTATGGAAAATAAACATGCAATAAAAGTAGACTGAGTGGAATAGAAGTCCACTCAGAATTCTAAGTTTGAGTCTTAATACATTTGGGCAGCGAGGCCCTAAAAATATGGGTATTGAATCAGTTCTATCTGTAACTCATGCAAAAACTTTATAAAGATAAAAACTCCAATAGTTTAACTAAAGATGACCCTTCACCACTCAGGTGATGATTTGAGTGAAATGAGGGGTATTATGATCATTGCTGAGAGTGCTTGATCAGCAGCTTATGCTGGAAATATGCCCTGCTCTTAGGAGGCGCCGGAGATATCTTTCCCTGTCTGCAACTCTGGAGATATGTCTATATCTCTGAAGATATTCGTAGCTCCAGAGATATCTGTAGCTTCGGAGATATCTAAGCTCCAGAGATGCTTTCCTTTTTTTACTTCAACACTTCTGATGTCATGGTACTCTGGTATTGTCTCCAGAGATCATTGAAGACTATCTCCGGAGATGCACAAAATTGTTATTCCTAGCATCTACACCTGTTAATTCAAAAAGAGAGAAGTTTCTGCATTTTTCCATCAATTCCATGCACATTAGTCTCTCAATCAGAAATTACGATCTTAAGTAATCTATCTCAATTAATCATTAACTAGAATGATCTTGCTAGCTTATGTGGGTGCAAACATTAAGAAAGATGGGATCAGGAAGGAAAAAAAGAGAGGTAAAAAGATGTATTTCATGGGTGCAACTTGGCACTCATCAGGTAACCTTCTTGAAAGAAAAATCAGAAGCTCTTGACAAATTCAAAGTGTTCAAAGTCATGGTGGAGAATGAGATTGGTGTGAAGATAAAGTGTTTGAGATCCGACAGAGGTGGAGAATTTACCTTCAGTGAGTTTGATTCATTTTGTGAGAAGCAAGGAATAAAAAGATAGTTATCTGCTCCTAGAACTCCTCAGCAGAATGGAGTTGTGGAAGGAAAGAACCGGACCATTCAAGAAGCTGCTAGGACCATGATGATGGAAGCAAATGTTCCACAAGTCTATTGGAGAGAAGCTATAAGTATTGTTGTCTACACTCTTAACCAAGTGCAGATCAAAGGTAATTCTAGTAAGACCCCTTATGAACTATGGTTTGGTCATGCTCCTACTGTAAAGTATTTCAAAGTTTTTGGTAGTAAGTGCTATATCAAAAGAGATGAGGATCTAGGCAAGTTTGAAGCAAGAAGCAATGAAGGGATATTTCTGGGTTACTCTACTCAAAGCAAGGCATACTGGTGCTTTAACAAAAGATTGAAAAAGATTGTTGAAAGTGCAAATGTTAGAGTTGATGAGAGCAAAGAAAGACATTCCAGGTCTTGTAGATATGAATCAAATGATCAAGATGAAAGTCAAAATCAAGGAAGACAAGTTCAAACTCAGACACAGATTCAATTTGATCAGGAAAATCCAGAGGATAATGTAGAACTTAAGGAACAAGTTCAAGAAATAGAAATTCAAGCAAATCCCAAAACTCCCAGGTATGTAGTACTGAACCATCCTGAAGATCAAATCATAGGAGATAGAAATGAAGGTGTTCGAACTAGGAGAAGAATTGCTGAAGAACAAGAAGAGATTTGTTTGATTTCAAAGATTGAACCAAAATCTATAAGTGAAGCCTGCAATGATGAAAACTGGATAAAAGCAATGGATGAAGAACTAATGCAAATTGAAAAGAATCACACTTGGGATCTTGTTCCTAGACCCGAAGATAAAAATGTGATTGGAACCAAGTGGGTCTTTCGGAATAAACTAAATGAAGATGGTGAAGTTGTAAGAAACAAAGCAAGGTTGGTATGTAAGGGATATTCTCAAGTGGAAGGAATTGATTTTGAAGAAACTTTTACGCCGGTGGCAAGAATAGAAGCAGTCAGACTATTTCTTGCATTTGCTGCTTATAAAGATTTCAAGGTATATCAGATAGATGTCAAGTCAACTTTTCTAAATGGAGAGTTGGAAGAAGTCTACATTGAGCAAGCGGAAGGATTTTAGTTGTTTGATTAGAAATATATGGTCTGCAGATTGAGGAAACCACTGTATGGATTGAAAAAGGCTCTAAGAGCCTGGTATGCAAGATTGGATAAGTATTTGCTAAAGCTAGGATTCAACAAAGGCACTGTTGATAGTAATATTTACTTCAAGATTGATCATGAACACATTCTGATTGTTGAGGTATTTGTTGATGATGTCATTTTTGGTGGGAATGAAAGTATGTGTAAAACATTTTCTGATTAGATGCAAAGTGAATTTGAGATGTCTATGTTTGGTGAAATGAATTTCTTCTTAGGTCTGCAAATCACTCAGTTAGAGAAAGGTATCTTTATATCTCAATCCAAGTATGTGAGAGAATTGCTGAAAAAGTTTGGGATGGCAGATTCAAAGAAAGTGGTACACCCATGATAACTGGATGTAAGTTAAGTAAAGATGATGACTCCCCTAAGGCAAATCAAAAAAGGCATAGATCAATGATTGGAGGACTGCTCTATCTAACTCAGACCAGACCTGATATCATGAATGCAGTTGGGCTTGTTGCTAGGTTTCAAGCTGATCCTAGAGAATCACATGTTATGGTAGTTAAGAGAATTTTTAGATATCTCAAGGGGACAATTGATTATGGATTATGGTATCCAAATGATAATGACTTCACTCTTCATGCATATATAGATGCTGATTGGGTAGGAGATGTGGATGATAGGAAAAGTACTAGTGGTGGTGCATTCTTTTTGGGAAATAGATTGGTTTCTTGGTTGAGCAAAAAGCAAGAGGCAATATCTCTGTCTACTGCAGAGGCAGAGTACATAGATGCAGCATGTAATTGCACTCAAGTTTTGTGGATGAAGCAAATGTTGAAGGATATCAGAGTGGTATTTGAGGAACCTATTACAATCTTCTGTGATAATTCAAGTGCAATTAAGAACTCAAAGAATCTGGTGTTACATTCAAAGACAAAGCACATATCCATCAAGTTTCATTTCTTGAGAGAGAAGGTAAATGAGAATGAAGTCAAGTTGGAATTTGTGTCTTCAAAGGATCAGATTGCAGATATTTTCACTAAGCCTCTTCCCAAGGATACTTTTGAGTATCTCAGAGAGAAGTTAGGGGTTATTACCCCTCCTGATCAGAATTAAGATGCACTAGAGTGTATCAGTCCAGTGGAATTCATAGTCATATCTTGTGATCCAGATTGATGTTAAGGAAGCACTACTCAATGGGAGTAGTCTGCATGTAATTTTTGAGTTTAGTCTAAAACAAAACTATGGAGAAAAGACTGCAAATATGTGCCCTTTGCCATTGATGTCAAAGGGGGAGAGAAGTCATGTGAAAAACTAGTTGCTGGTGAAAGGGGGAGCAGTGAAGATAATGGTTGCAGAAGTGATAAGAGAAAGGGAGAGAAGCTCTTGTCTTGATGGTTGAATCAATTTTTCACATCATATGTTGCCATTAATGACAATGGGGATTGCAAATATGTGCCTAATCGGTGTTGTCATTGATGTCAACATATTCTTCTTGCCATTGGTGTCAACTGTATCCTATCTTGTTGCCTGACTAGAAGACTAGAATGTTGAGGATACTAAGAAAATTAATAAAGATCAATGGATATAGATCATACGGCAGTATAGAGGATTATGTGAAGTAGCTCCAGTTAGGATTTGAGAGGTCTACATGAAGATTTGAAGAAACTATGGCCATCTGAGTAGAACCGGTTTTGCAGTATTTAGAAGAGACAAAGCGATAGAGAAGTGGTCCGGATCATTCCAGATATGTCAAATAATGATCTGTGGATCTAGAGGCATGTTTGAGAAGTCAGTGTGTATCATCCATTCAAGTGGTTTGTGGTTTGGAAGTCCACAAGCAATCTTTCTAAGATGACAGTCATGGCAGATAGTATTCTTGAGGTTCTGGATGAAGATGCAAGTGATTCTGATGATTTAGAGGAGTGTAGATGTTTTTGTTGAATTCATTGTGCTTGTGGAGGTCTCTGGATCATGTGATTGTTGTGTTGGAGGTATGCATTGAAGTTTGAGCTTGTTGGTGAAGATTTCCTTCTTGGTGTTGTTGTTCTTCCCAGTCTTGGCCAACTGGATGATTCAAGCATATTGTAGATGTTCCAGAAGCAATTCTCTGGAGCGTGGTGTGTTGTTGAAAGAAGATTCAAGTCTTAGCTATGTTTGGCCAACAACTTAGTGATTCACATTAAGTAAGATGTTTGATGTGCCAACCTTGATGTTTATTCCAAGGTTGATGAAGCATATAAAAGAGTGTAGTTGAGTCATGGAAAATTATCCTTGAGTGAAAATAATAAATCCAAAGAAAGGATCAGGAGCAAAACAAAGAAGAACAAAAGCAGAATAGAGTAAAGAGTTAGAGAAGAAGAGTTTGGAAGCAAAACAGAAGTTTTATGAGCATTCAATGAAACTGAACCAGGCATGAAGTAGATGATATTTCTCAGTTATTTCTTTCTGTGTTAAACTTAAATTTCTTGTAGGTAGTGAGCCTCTCTTTTGAGCAGTGAGCTCTGGATAGTGAGCTCGAAGGCAAGTGGCTTCCCATTCTTTTTAAGTACTTTTAACAGGGTACGAATCTTGTGGGCTAACACCCACCATGGTTTTTCCCTTAACCGGGTTTCCACGTTAAAAATCTTGGTGTCAAATGTGTTGATTATGTTTCTGCTTATGTGATGTTGTTTCATGGTTTAATGTTTACATCATTAATCAATTTGCAAATTGTGAAAGAAGATTAAAAGGAAGAAAAGATTAAATTTTGGGACAACTGATTCAACCCCCTCTTAGTTGTCCAGTCTAATTCCAACAGATACTAGGTCAACTCTTCTACATATGAATGCAAGAGTCTCACTTTCACTAATCACTGGGATTCAAATCCCTAAGGCTATTGAATTTCAACTTGGCAATGCATGGTCAAGCAACTCTTTTAAGTACTCAAGGTACCTTCCTAGAAAAGCACTTTGAGATTGTGGGGTTGATAACATTAACCCCCTAGGTGGACTTTGATATCCAAGTGTTGCGGTTTGATTTATTTGAATGTTTTTCTAATTTTTCATAGCTTGATTCTCATTTGGGAAAACACCATTACTCCCATTTCACAAGTAGAAGTTCAAGTATGGAGGGTCCTGAGATACCCCTAGTCTTTCTCTACCCGGTTGCTGTCATGAGGTCTCATTCTCTTGTCTTGAATAGATTGTTCTGCATCAAGAGTCCTAAATCTTTGGACTAGCATTACAATAAGGTCAGCAAGCGTTGCACCCCTTTGTGTCTCATCATTTCTTAGAATTTCACCTTGCATGTTTTCCACTTGTTCTCATTGTTCTTCTCAAAGAGTGACTTGCAAGGCCTCTTGAGCGTCCTTGGCCTCTTGTAAATGTCTCTCCAAGCATCTTACCTCATCATCTAGATGGGTGTTTTGATTACTTGTTGAAGGTTGGTCTACTTGATGAATCTCCAATCTCACTTGTACCCTTCATGTTCTAGGTTGAATTGTTGAATTTTGTTCCCATATAGGGTTGTTGAATGTTAATGAACATCTAGGTCCTCTTTTGATGCCTTCAAAATCTAAGTCCTCATAGTCGTAACAATTTGAGATAGGTTCCAATGGGTCAGGAGGCACGTACCTATAGTCAAAGGATGGTGTTTCAGGTTCTTTGGAGGGAAAATTCCCTAGGTTAAGTTCTAGATCTGACATATTTGGGGGTGCCGTAGACACCTCAGAATAAATGGAACAAACAAAGAAAAAGATAGCAAAGAATATGGTTGAAATGAGAGCAAAAAAGGCAATGAATGTGAATGTGAACGTGATTGTGACAGAATGTGAAAATGACGCATGAAGTGGAATTTGGATCATTTAGTAGAAATGCAAAAAGCTCTACCAAAAAGGTTTTGCTCTTCATGCCAGGTTCACCAAAATATGTTCTCTTTGAAACATGACACATGCACAATTTTGGATGAGTGAGCTCCAATGCAACACATGGACCATCTCCTTTCTTCAGGTGACCTCCAAGTCACTCTCACTCTTGTGGAAAAAGCTAATCAAGTAAAGGTGAGACTCATGGGTTGTTTTATTTTCTTGGGAGTAGAACCTTGCAAAGAGCGGCTGGCCTGATCTGGGGCCTATTGTGTTTTAGATTTTTCTTGTTCTCTCTATGGCAGTTGTTGTTGAAATGATGATATGACCTGAAGGGTCACTTGTGATTTGTCTCCTATTGGGGTTTATCTAATTCCAATGCCTAGATGGATGTCTATTTTCTTCATTTATGTTTCTAACACGTTATAATCTACCTTCAAATGCTTGTATGTGTTGTTGAATTTGTCGATCTTGTTCTATCACCCCAATGATGTGGTGTTTCTCTTATGTGAGTTGTGGTCTAAGGTTTATCTTCTCTAGTTCTTCTAGAACTACTTTGAACCATTCTCCTCTAAGTCCTGCACACATTCACTTGTTATTCTAAGAGAGTTGGTGTATTTTGACTTGCTTTGACCAAGATTGACCTAGGGTTAACTTTTGTTTTCTTTGAATGTTTACCTTGTGATCATATCAAGGGTTTGTCTCTAATGTGAATATGACTACCTTGTGATGAGATCAAGGGTTTGAATGCTTTGCATTTTCCTAATATTTTTGTGTATGAAAGGAAACTATATGATATGCAAGCTATATTTTTATATTTTTCTTGAATAACTAAAACAATTCTATATGAATGCACTTTACAATGAATTTTACCTAATGCAATGCTATTCTATGTTTTTGTGTTTTTGATGATTTTGGAATCTACTCTAGAAAAGAAAGAAAATATCTAACTAATGAAAGCAAATGAATTAATCTATGAAAAGTAAATTTCCTTTTAATCTATTGCAATGAAATGAAAGAAAACTATGAATTCCTATCAAGAGAAAAATAACAAGTTACATTCCTCAAGAGAAAATTTTCATTATCTAATTACTACAAAAACATGAAAAGGAACTTGGAATAGCTTGGAGCACAATCCTTGCACTACCCTGAAGAATCCTTTTGTACATAAACCTCCTCACCCTCTTGCAGCAATGGGGTTGTCATCTTGGCAGAAAGTGAGAAGAGAGCAATTGATTAGCAATGATATGAGATTTTGAAAGCTTAGATTGAGATGAGCTTGATTGCGAGCTTACAAGTGCTATGAGAGCACTAATTGAGCACTATGGATATGGATATGGGCAATATGAGAGTATGAGAATACTCTAATGAAGCTTTTGAAAGCTTGAATAACAAAACAATGGCAAACAAAAGGCACATGCGTCCTGCATGAGCACCTAAAATGCTAATGGAGAGCAGACTAAAAGCTATGAATGCATGTAATTCTTCAATTTGCCTTCTCTAATGCTTGGAGGAGGGGGTATTATAGGTTGGATTGACACAAGGGGGGTGCGGATGTTGAGGAATTAGCTCTCATCATTGGAGAGTTAACATACTTGATTGATCAGTCAGACTCAATTAATTTGCTTGTGAACTCAATTGAATGAAGAGTGATATGAGCTTAAAAGCTTATCACTCATGGAGGAATGGTTGTTAGGAGGATTTAAAATAGATCACATGAGCTTAACTTAGTTAATTGAAAGTGTTAAATGAGTTAATGATGGCCTCCTCTATGTTTAGCTCGAAATTGCATGCAAATTGGGTGAAAATGGAGTTGTTTTTGGCTCAAATCAAAGAAGAAATCACATTTAAAATCCACAAGGATCACCACTAGATCACCTCTTTTAATAAAAATGATGGCACCTAGGTGAACTTTATTAGTTGTGTATGCTTAATGAAAGGTTGAGAAGGTGATCTGGCATAGGAGGCAGGTTATATGATGAAAAAAGGTAGGGTCACCTAAGGAGATCCGACCATTAATAGGGCAACCCAAAACGAAGAAAAGTTGGGAAAAAGATGAGATATGGGTTTGGTATGTTATGCTATCTAGAGGCTTCCTAGGGTCAGATACGTTCAGAACAAGGTGTTGAAAGGTGGAATTAACATGAAAAGGCAAAAACTAGACATGTAGGCAAGACAAAGAATGTGACAAAAGAAGATTTGACAAAGGGTAAATGAAGAATCGACAAAGGAAAAACAAGACACCATGTGTCACTAGGAGTACTACTAAGAGGGTGCTATTATTCATGCTTCTATGTATGTGATTAGGATAACATATCATCGTGGGGTCCTCATGGAAACCCATGTGTGCTTTTAGTGCTTACAGAACTTTTACCCTATGATACAGTTGAGACTATTCTTTATCATGTTAACTACCATTGATAGATATGTGTCTCACATGACACTTGACATCCTTAGTTGTCTCTCTTTGATTTTCTCTATAACTGGTGATAGAGATATGGTGCAGGGCACCTAACAAGGTTCATGGTGTCTAGTCTATTGAGTCAAATTTACATGTTTTCCTAGTTATATTAGTATGTTCTAGAGTCAAATTTTAGTGTAATGGTCTCATTAATAAGAGACAGTGTGGATTTTGGTTTTAAAATAATGTAATAAAGCCATTTGATTCATGAACATGTAGTGGAGGTTGAGAATAGTCTTTTTCATTTAGTGAGTTTGCAGTTTTTCCTAAAAACTAGGACAGTCTTTTTGTTTTTTTTTTAGTAGAAAGGCTTTAATGCCTTAATTTCTGGATTTTCCATGATTTGAGAGTAGTGGAGTCATGGATTTCTTGGGAAACAATATATCATGCCTTCTTTAGATGGAAAGAGATCATTGTTGAAGTTTGAAGAAGAAATAATAGAAAAGGAGCTTTGTTTTTTTGCAATTTCTTTCTGCATTTTTTTGTTGTTCTTGTGTTCTGGAAAAGGTCGTACAACACTGTCATGAATTCCCATGCATGAAATGTTGAAATGGAGGAACTTATCTTTGTTTTAAATCAATTTGGAGGACTTTTGATGGAGATTGAAGCATGTTTCAAATGATTTCTTTAAATTTGCCTGTATTTTTCTAAGTTTGTTTGTTGTTCCCAACAATTGTACTTGGTTGTACTGCTGTGTCATAAACTCCAATGCATTAAATCTTGAAGTACACAGAGTTACCTATCATTTAAGTCTAATTGGGAAGATTTTTCTGGGAGTTGAAGGATTTTATAGTCTTTTTTTCTAAAACTGCTCATTTAGCTAGGGTTTTAGAGGGTTTTAAGGGAATTTTGAAGAATTGATGGGTTTTTTACCCATTCCACATGCACCATAGATCCAAGATGGGTGGAATGGGGTTACGTAAATGGTTTTTGTCTTTTTTTTTATTGCAGGTGTAGAGGATCTGTCTGGTGTAAGTCTTGAAGCCATTAGGGCTTAATATCTCCATGTATTAAGCCTGCAGAGTAGTCATTTGAGGTGAAGCTGATGTGAGATGGTCATAGAACCATAGGAGCAGCATATTTAATCCATTATCAACTTGTTACATGTCCTAGAGTTAGTTAGTAAAGTCTAGAGAAAGTGTATCAAGTATTAGCCTTTGTGGAAGTGGCCTAAATGGGACTTAGGACAACAGATACAGTAGGTTTTTGAAGCACATATCCCAAAACAATCCACCTTGCATGTTTAATATGTTGTAGTACTCCATAAGGGATGTCTAAATATCTAATTTGATCATGGTTTTGTCAGGATTCTTCCAAGTTATGCTCAAATTCTCATTGACAGGCTACAAGGAGCTAAGGCTAATTGGGAAGGAACGACAGAAAGATTGGGTTGCCTTGATATTTGTTAAGTTTCATGAGTGTATTTTGGTCATGTTAAGTCTGTCTCAGGTATAATAGAGGATCAGTTAGTTAGTCAATCCATCTACCCTTCATTTACCCACATTTTCATCTTTTGGTAACCATAAAACTTGGAGAGACAAGACTGTCATACTAGGATAGTCAACTAGGGACCTTGTGAATCCTTATTGTCTACCTTTGGAAGTTGAAATTAGTCATTTTTAGAGAGATTTCAGTTGCCTTGAAGGTTTTGATAAGCATCTCTTTCATTATCTCATGTAGAGTTACCCTTCCAAGCCATCAAATGGGTGTGAGAGTAAGAAGACAACCTAGATCATGCTGCTGCAGTATAGACAACAGTTAAAACCATATTGAGTTCAACCTATGCTCTGCATCATTTGAATTAACACCTCTTCCTGAGAAAGAGTCTGATAAGCAGATTGGGTTTGGCATCATGATGGTAGGAGAGAAGGAGTTTTTACAAACAATGAAAGAAGAAGGACAAGGATTTGCAGTAGTGATTAGACCTAAGACTAAGTTTGATGTAGCAACAAATAAGGTGGAAGACATACCTAGTGAAGTTCAGGCTTTGCTGGACAAATACAATGACATAGTGGTAGATGAGCTGCCAAGTTCACTACCTCCCATGAGAGACATTAGCCATCACATAGACTTGATACCTGGTGCCAGTCTACCAAAAAAGGCTACATACAACCTTACTCCATAGCAGAATGAAGAGATCAAAACACAAGTCCAAGAATTGTTGGATAAAGGACTCATCAGAGAGAGCTTAAGTCCTTGTGCTGTTCCTACAGTCTTAGCTCCCAAGAAAAGTGGAGAGTGGAGGATGTGTACTAAATCAAGGGCCATAAACAAGATCACCATCAGATACAGGTTCCCAATCCCAAGAATGGAGGACCTCATGGATTGCTTAGGAGGTGCATGCACTTCTCCAAGATTGATCTCAAAAGTGGATATCACCAAATTAGGATAAGGGAAGGAGATGAATGGAAGACTACTTTCAAAACCAATGAGGGACTCTATGAATGGATGGTAATGCCTTTTGGACTCTCAAATGCTCCTAGTACACTCATGAGGTTAATGAATGAGGTCCTGAAACCTTTTATTGGGAAGTTTGTAGTTGTCTATCTAGATGATATTCTTGTGTTCAGCAAAACAAAACTTGTAGCACCTTGACATGGTTTTACAAAGGTTGAATGAGGAAAAGCTGATGATAAACATCAAGAAGTGTGAGTTTATGAAAGAAGAGCTAGTCTACCTATGTTTTGTCATCTCTAAAGGCACATTGAAGATGGATCCATCCAAAGTTGAAGCTATTCTTAGCTGGCCAACTCCTAAATCAGTAGGAGAGGTAAGGAATTTTCATGGTTTGGCTACATTTTATAGGAAGTTTATCAAAAATTTATGTCATATTTGTTCTCCTATTCTTGACACCATTAAGGGAGTTAAGAAGAGAAAGTTTCAATGGACTGAAGAGGCAGCAAAAAGTTTTGAATACCTAAAGAAGAGAGTAGCACAACAGCCCATACTTGCTTTGCCTAACTTTGATAAAGTCTTTACAATAGAATGTGATTCCAGTGGAGCAGCCATAGGTGCAGTACTGAGCCAAAAAGGTAGGCCAATAGCTTTCTTTAGTGAAAAGCTCAATGAGGCCAAGAGGAGGTACTCTTCATATGATTTGGAACTTTATGCATTAGTACAGTCCCTGAGGAAATGGAGACATTACCTCTTACCCAAAGAGTTTGTAGTCTACACAGACAATCATGCGTTGAGTTTCTTGAACAATCAAGACAAGTTAAGTCATAGGCACATCAAGTGGGTGGAGTATTTATAGAGTTATACTTTCACAATCAAGCATAAGAAGGGCCAAGCAAACAAGTTAGCTAATGCACTGAGTAGAAGATTAGTCCTAGTGCATTAAGTACAACTTCAGAGTGTTGGTTTGGAAGCACTAAAGGACATTTATACTGTTGATCCAAATTTCAAGGATGCCTACTCCATTTGCCACCAATTCCAAGGTACTTTCATGAAAAATTTTCTGATTTTCTACTGCAAGAAGGATTGCTATTTAAGGGAGCTCAGTTATGAATCCCTAGATGCTCTATGACGACAAATCTCATTAGGGAGAAGCACTGTGGAAGTCTTGGAGGACACTTTGGCATAGACAAAACACTTGATCAAGTAAGAAGGTTTTATTTTTCGCCTAAGATGCATACTGATATCAGAAAATTTGTTGAGTCTTGTGGAATTTGTCAGAGAGCCAAGGGCTCTAGTTCCAATGTAGGCTTATATCAGCCTCTTCTAATTCCTAGCAGACCTTGGGAGCATCTTAGCATGGATTTTGTGTTAGGCCTACCCAAATCTTAGAGGGGAGTTGATAGTGTTTTTGTAGTTGTGGACAGATTTAGCAAGATGGCACACTTTATTCCTTGCAAGTGTACAAGTGATGCATCTAACATTGCAAGTCTATTCTTCAAAGAGATAGTCAGAATACATGGATTGCCCCTCTCCATTGTTTCAAATAGAGATTCTAAGTTTATAGGCCACTTCTGGAGGAAACTTGGCACCAACCTGACTTTCAGCTCTACCTATCACCCACAAACAGATGGGCAGATTGAAGTAGTGAATAGATCATTGGAGAATCTACTTAGATGTCTTACAAAGGAACATGGACAACAATGGGATCTTGTCATCCCACAGGCAGAGTATGCTTACAATGACTCCATTAATAGGAACATAGGTAAGAGCCCTTTTGAAGTAGTATATGGATTGAATCCAAGAGGTATCTTTGAGTTAAGAGATTTAAGAGGAGTAGAGAAGAGAAGTGCTGAAAGAGAGGAGTTTTCTATGGCCATGAAAGACATCCATGATCAAGTTAGAGAACAACTCAAGAAGAGTGTTGAAACCTACAAGAAGCATGTAGATTTGAAGAGGATAAATGTACAACTGAAAGTGGAAGATTTAGTACTTGCTCATCTTAGGAAAGAGAGGTTACCTAAGGGTAGATATACTAAGTTACTAATGAAGAAGATTGGGCCATGTAAGGTGGTCCACAAGTTTGGTGAGAATGCCTATGAGATAGAACTCCCTCCTGGAGTTGCTATCTCACCAATCTTTAATATTTCTGACTTATATCCCTTTAAGGAATCTTTAGATGTAGGTATAGGTGTTCATGAAGGTGATGATGTTGATTGGATTAAGGATCTTCCTCCTACTACACCAGTCAAACTTGAAGCAATTCTAGACACCAAGGAGGTCAAGAGAACAAGACATAAGGTTTATAATGAATACTTGGTGAAGTGGCAAGGTCTTCCTCATGAGGATACCACTTGGATGACAGCTGAAGACATTGAGAAGCATGGCACTACTATGACTGATCTGATTTTAGGAGATGCTTGAAATCCTTTCTCCTAGGGTGTATGGTGCAGGGCACCTAACAAGGTTCATGGTGTCTAATCTATTGAGTCAAATTTACATGTTTTCCTAGTTATATTAGTATGTTCTAGAGTCAAATTTTGGTGTAATGGTCTCATCAATAAGAGACATAGTGTATTTCAGTTTTAAAATAATGTAATAAAGCCATTTGAGGTATGAACATGTAGTGGAGGTTGAGAATAGCCTTTTCATTTAGTGAGCCTGTAGTTTTTTTCTAAAAACTAGGACAATCTTTTTGTTTTTTTAGTAGAAAGGCTTTAATTCCTTAATTTTTGGCTTTTCCATGATTTGAGAGTAGTGGAGTCATGGATTTCTTGGGAAACAATTTATTATGCCTTCTCTAGATGGAAAGAGATCATTACTGAAGTTTGAAGAAGAAATAATAGAAGAGGAGCTCTATTTTTCTGCAATTTCTTTTTGCATTTTTTTGCTGTTCTTGTGTTTTGGAAAAGGCCGTACAACACTATCATGAATTCCCATGCATGAAATGTTGAAATGGAGGAACTTATCTTTGTTTTAAATTGATTTGGAGGACTTTTGATGGAGATTGAAGCATGTTTCAAATGATTTCTTTAAATCTGCCTGTATTTTTCTAAGTTTGTTGTTCCCAGTGATTCTACTTGGCTGTACTACTGTGTCATAAAATCCAATGCATTAAATCTTGAAGTATGTAGAGTTACCTATCATTTAAGTCTAATTGGGAAGCTTTTTGTGGGAGTTGAAGGATTTTATAGTCTTTTTCTGAAACTGCTCATTTAGCTAGGGTTTTAGAGGGTTTTAAGGGAGTTTTGAAGAATCAATGGGTTTTTAACCCATTCCACAAGCCCCATAGCTCCAAGATGGGTGGAATGGGGTTAAATAAATAGTTTTTGTCTTTTGTTTTTATTCCAGGTGTAGAGGATTGGTCTAGTGTAAGTCATGAAGCCATTATGGCTTAATATCTCCATGTATTAAGCCTACAGAGTAGTCATTTGAGGTGAAGTTGATGTGAGATGGTAATAGAACCATAGGAACAAAATATTTAATCCATTATCAACCTATTACATGTCCTAGAGTTGGTTAGTAAAGTCTAGAGCAAATGTATCAAGTATTAGCCTTTGTGGAAGTGGCCAAAATGGGACTTAGGACAGCAGATATAGTAGGTTTTTGAAGCACATATCCCAAAACAATCCACCTTGCACATTTAATATGTTGTAGTACTCCCTAAGGGATGTCTAAAAATCTAATTTGATCATGGTTTTGTCAGGAGTCTTCCAAGTTATGCTTAAATTCTCATTGATAGGCTACAGGGAGCTAAGGTTGATTGGGAAGGAATGACAGAAAGATTGGGTTGCCTTAATATTTGTTGAGTTTCATGAGTGTCTTTTGGTCATGTTAAATTTGTCTTAGGTATAATAGAGGGCTAGTCAGTTAGTCAATCCATCTACCCTTCATTTACCCACATTTTCATCTTTTGGTAACCATAAAACTTGGAGAGATAAGACTGTCATACTAGGACAGTCAACTAGGGACCTTGTGAATATTTATTGTCTACCTTTGGAAGTTGCAATTAGTCACTTTTAGAGAGATTTCAGTTGCCTTGAAGGTTTTGATAAGCATCTCTTTCATTATCTCATGGGGAGTTACCCTTTCAAGCCATCAAATGGGTGTGAGAGTAAGAAGACAACCTAGATAATGCTGCTCCAGTATAGACAATAGTCAAAACCATATGAGTTCAACCTCTACTCTACATTAAGATAGATGGAACTACTCATAACATCGATGGAGAATCATGATAGACGACCTTCCTTGGGGAGATTAAGGAGGCTAGAGTCTAAAAAGTTTTCTTTTTTCAAGGTGTTGATATCCTTGCTGCCATTCAATATGCACTTAGTAGAGATTTCATATAAGGGGTAATCAACAAGAGGGTTTTAAACATAGACATATCATCCATGTTCATTTCCAACATCTTCATAATAACAAGTGATAAGGAGCTCACTAAGGCTCTAGAGAAATTCTACATATGGGAAAAAAGAGAACAATTTTAGAGGAGGCTGTGGACATTGCTACTTTAGTCAACATGACATCACTTCCCTTCACAGGCTTAGAGTATCATGGGCTAGTGTATATTAGCTCAAGGAAGGGTGTCAAATCAAGGTTGGTGGCTTTAATCAAGGAGGTGGAAAACATCCAAGGCTTCTTAAAGGTATGGTGGGCTTATATAACCCCACCCTAGATGCATTGGAGCTTTATACGCTGAAAAAAACTTCACCGCACTTCATTCTACCAAAAGCGGCACAATCAATTAAATTTCTACAACTAAGCGCTAATTTGGTTAAGTAGGAAGATGCAACTTATGGTTCCAATTTTTATCAATGTAGACAACATGTAATCTGAAATAATGTCTATTAAAATAGAATATATAATAGTAGTAATCATAGGGGACTGTAATAGATTTAGCCTATCCTCTTGATTGTTTTGTTCACAGGTTGTTTGGCTTGCTCACACAACCATTTTGTCTAGGTCTTGACCTTCACACTTGGCCATTTTGTTTAATACTGTCCCTATGGCTTGACCACTCAATGATTTTAATCAAAACACATAATAAATATGTATTTCTATCCACAATCAAAATTTAAATAATTATGTAATTACACCAAAGGCATTCCCTTTGGCAAACAAATACCCGACTTAGGTGCATCAACGACTGGCATTGAGCGAGAGGCATGCAAGATGATTGAATCATCATCCACTATCCAATTTCACCCTTGCCTTTTTTTGTTTTTTCTTGCCATGTTTTTACACTAGAGATAGCAGTGAAATCAACAATTGTCGATGGTACGAAATGTTGCCACCAAAAAACTAGATTCCTGTCTCAATGGCATCACTCAGTGGTTAGAACTATGATTATCTCTCACTTTATTCATCCACCCTTTTTAATTTTATCCTCGTAAATTGTATAAAAAATCATCCTCCATAGTTACTTTTTAGTATAAAAATCAAAACTAAAGAGTTATACTTTAGAGTTAAATTGAAATTTTTTCATTGAAAATGGAGGGCAAAAAGTTAAATTATATATATAGACTATATGTAGCATATTATTAAATTACTATATTTGTTGGTTTGAAGGATATTCAATGGAGCAGAGCGAGGAGCGATTTCCCAAGGCAGACATTCAGTGCAAAACAACTAAGGAAGAAGAGGGCAGGGTGTATCCATCCCATAAGAGTAATGCAAAATCCCCACACATCAGCATTGACATTTCGTAGGAAAGTAGAAAGGAGAGAGAAGCACTTTTGGAAATAGCCTTAATATGTCATTTTATCAGTCCTAGACCCAATAGAAGCGAAATCAAGATTTGGGCAGAGGAAATCTAGTAGGTACCGTGTATAATTAAATTTCTCCCAAAATGTTTTTTGTCACAACATTCGTCTCTCTTGTCGATCAGGACCTGATTCTTAAGGGGAGGAATTGGTCTAGAAATGGTTCTCCATTATACATGAGGAAGTGGATACCTAACTTCGACCCAACCAAATGTGATCCTTATGAAGAGCCAAAATGGATTTGAATATATAACTTGCCACCGAAGTACTGGATAGAGGAATGTTTGCTTAAAATTAGGTGCTCCCTTGGCATGATGTTAACCATAGATGAAGAAATGTTCAGTAGCGACTCGTTCTTATTTGTAAGACTTCAAGTGGTAGCTATTTATAAAATCCCAACAAAAGTAGTTCTACAAACTTAGGACTACCAAAGGATCCAAAAGTTAAAGATGGAGAAAAATTGGTTTTTCTACCTCAACTGCCGCAGCCATAGGCACTCAAAAGATTGATGTCCAAAGAAAAGAGCCATTGATAAGCCAAAAGACTCAATTGGGTCACAGCACGGCACTACCAAGGTTAGAGAAACACAATCTTCATAAAATTAGGGTTTATCCACCTTTCAAGAAGGGGAGGCCGATGATACTCAAGTTGTAGGTTTAGCCAGACCAACAAACTTGAAGATGCCATCTCACATCCATAAAAAAGGTGAGAATCCAGTCATGCCACCTGAAAACCCACAAATTGCAAGTGCGAATGAGATGCCTGACAAAAATATAGATCGATTAAAGGAGAAGATTACAAATCAACCGATGGTGGGTCTAGGGAGAAACTCAACACCTGGAACCACAGCTATGTCACAGGAGATTGGCTTGATTGCATCAGTAATATGAAAATCTTAGATTTTCTCAGGGGTGCTCAAGGTGGGTGCCAAAAGACACATCCCAAAAAAAGAATTAGGGGGCTGAACAACCCCATCTTTGGCATCCCAAGGCACCAAAGACTTAGGAGGAATCTAGCTCGTGTTACGACCAGATCTGTAATAGAAAGACGATACGATTTTAGGACTAGTACTCAGTATAAAACCTTTGGACTTGAGGGATAGAGTAATCTTCACATTCCTAACATCAATAGTCACATGCTACTTTTAAAATCTGAGACCTTGAAAATTAAAATAGGAAAGGACCTAAATTAGCTAGTTTGTGTAGAACCAGCAGCATGTGAAAAGCAAGAAGACATATGATATAGCCGAATAAGATTTGATATCTCTAAAAATAGATTTAGTGCTATGAATGAAACAACCACTCTACAAATCCAACCAAGAATTACCAAAGATTTCCTAGATTTCTGATTGTCCTACTTTGGAAACTTCTTCCCAAGGCAGACCTATGTATCAAATCCAAAGGAAAACACTTTTAACCGATCTCCCTGCCTTAGGTTATTTATAGTAGAAGTTTGAAAATGGATAGCTAAAGCAATGGAAAACTGAATGATTATTGAGTGTGTCTACAAGTGTCAAGAGGAGGAGGAAGATGATGGCTTGGAAGAAGATAAGGAACCTGACGCAGAAGAAGGAGAAGACGATGAAAGCAAAGCTAAGGAGGATAATGAGATGCCAATGGAGTAGATAAAATGCCTCTCCAAGGCCAACTCTGATGACATCATGAATGCAATCTACAAGGTCATAGACTCCAAATTCTTCAGTGGTGGTCACATCCATGACGGGACCCTCTACAAAGAATTCCTCATGAATTCGGTCCTCATACTAAGAAGGAAGAACAGCTCGAAGGTTATGGCCAATAGCTATGTCAAAGATCATATGTACCAAGCTACCACCACGGTGATTTCAAACTTCGACAAGCACCCCAAATATGGACTTATGGCTAGAGTCTTCGACGCTGCAATGATCAACAAGGAGAATAGTGTTATGGGAAATGCTTTGGCACTATTCAATGAGGGCATTCATAACCACAATATGGAGGCATTCACATATATAATTAGTCAATACAGAGACTTACTATCTACCTCCCAGCTGGAGAGTGCTATGGAACTGTCAGAAGGGCTGATGACCCTCTGGCATAAATAACTAATTTTCTTCTATGTAACCACTGTGTGGTCTGACATGTACTTATTTTATCCTTTATTATAATATATTAGTTGTCATATGGGTAGCTACTTATCCATCAAAATATATATTATTAAATTACTAATATATAATAATAATATTATTATACTATCATATTATATTACTATAATAATACGCATAAATATATACTATATTAGTATAGCATATATACTATATATATATATTATAGTTATATTATTGATATATAGATATATTAATTATAAGTATATTTATAGTACTTTTATATATTAATTATTATATAAGATAATATATATACACTTAAATATATTAATATTTACTATATAATAATATTAAAATTATTTATAATATATTATATAGTAATAAACTATTATGTAATATACTATTAACTTAGAGAGGTAGTATATATATATATATATTAATTTGATATAATATAATAATATATAATATTATTTTAATATTTACTATATATAATTATAATATTAATATAGTAATATAATATATTATTATAAAGTAATAATATTAATATAACTACTTTAACATATTATACAATAATATATCTATATAAATAATTTGTCATCCTTTTGTACTAAAATTTAATAAATGCACCTCTTGGCATATATATTATACTTGGCATTTTAATCTTTGGTAGTTTATTCTAATAGTGTTCATCCCATCCTTCCTCTTCTTTCAAGCCTCATCATACTACTACTACCAATTCCATAGCTACTACTACTCCTATTGTCATTCCTAGCTTTGCCCCTACCATTTTCATACCTACCTCAGGTGATCCCATGCCCCTGATGTGCCACCTACATATCATCCTTATATTCACATACCTACTAATGTTATAGCTTATATCCATGTGTCTCACACCATCCATCATTCCCAACCTATGTCTCACATTAACCCTCCTTCCCAACCTATGTCTTATATTATTCCTCCTCTTCATCACATATTGTGGTTCCTCCCTCCATGGCTATGTTTGTTACCTATTTCTACACATTCTCATAATACATCCTCATCTATTTCACGCATGCCTAATACTACCATTAGCTCTACCTCTAACTTTGATATAATGTTCCAAGGCATGGCTACTCTAAAGAAACAAGTGAATGACAACAAGGATACTATTATATACAATCACCTACATGACACACCACTTGCTTGTGAGGTTGTTATATAACCTTTTTGTATGGTATTTGTGGTGCCAAGATTTAAATTACAAGATTGTGAGGGAGATCATAACGTGCATTTACAAGTTTTCACAATGGTATGCTTAGATTTTGCTTATGAGGATAAGCTTTTGTCCAAGTCATTTCCAAGAATCTTAAAGGAATGTGTTATACAATGGTTTTATTCTTTGCCTTTATTCTCTATACATTCTTTTGAAAATCTTGCCACTACTTTTCTAAAGCACTTCCACATCAATATGGGCTTGAAAGTAACTATGCAAGATTTAACAAAGTGTTCCCAACAAAGCAATGAGCAAAATGATGATTATGTTATATAGTTTAAGTACTTATGTGGTAATTTAAAGCATCAGTTTCCATACCTACTTCAAGTGATCCCTATTAGACACACAAGGATACTAAGAGGGGGGGTGAATTAGTATCTAAACAATTCTTCAAATTTAACAACTTCAACTTATCCAGAGCAAATTATAACTTAAGCATCACAACATTAACATGAACATGAAAGATTAACATAATGCACAACAACACATAACACTAGATATAGGTGGAAAACCCTAGAAGGGAAAAAACATGGTGAGGATTAATTCACAATATATGAAGCTCAAATAATAACTTTGTTTTAGGGGCTTTAACCCAAGGAAGCTGCTACTCCCTAAGTAACTTTGATTTAGGGTCACTCTAAGGGAAGCTTCTACTCCTTGATGACTTTGTTTTAGGGGCTTTAACCAAAGGAAGAAACTACTCTATAATCTAAGAACAAACTCAGAAATGATTACAGTATGACAATCTTTCAACTGTCTGAAAACAGCCTTTGAAGCTCACACATGATGATTGCACTTCTGTCTCTTCACCCTTTCTTTTGAAGATTTGATCAGTTAGGAACACTCCAGACTTGATTATTATCTCAAATAAGTCTTCAAGATGAATCCAGATAGTATCAACATCTTCGCTTCCTACCACCGTCGCACATTAAAATATATTTATTCTGCGGCATTGTCTACTTGCAAACCTTTTCCTTCAATTTGCAATCATACCTTTCACATTAAAGTTGATCTACTATTTATACATGATATTAAATTGATTACATAAATTGTCAGCTAGATTAAACATGAAAAATACATTTACAGGTCGGCCATACAATGCACAATATGAAATATGTAGAAGATAGGTCTAATTAGGACAACACATTACACCAACAAAAGACTCAAGCCTTGTAGACCCCAACACTTGCTTAAGCAGGTCCAAAACATCCTTCAAAACTTCAAACATCAAGGAATTACCTCCATACACTCTGCTCATTTGAAAATAGGATAGCTTTAAGGTAAGCTCATGAAAACTTGAAGAGTAACAGCCATATCAACTAGAAAACCTTGTGCAATACTAGAAACAAGAAAAATCTTCATGAAACTCTTCTAGATGAGTCCACATGACTCACACAACATCTCTTAACACTTCTTTTCCACTGCACATCAAAGAATTATGTTGCACACCTTCAATCATTAACTCTAAGAGCACACTGTTATCCAGAACACACTGCAACATGTTATCAATTGAAAAATTAAGTTGTGGACCACCAAGAAGCTTGAAACAAGAAAGAAACATGAAATGCACATTTAAGAACATGTTCAAAAAACTACAAGGTCAATCATTTACTTCTAGAGGAAAGCAGAGCATTCTAGTAGGTCTTTAACACTGCTCCATTATGTCAAAGCACATACCAGTACTTTATCAATCATAAGTTTCACTACAGAGGGAATGATACCATCCTCTGAATATAGATCCAAAACCGCATAGCCATATCTACAAACATGGAGGAATGTGGAGCATTCCATTAACCTTTCAACATCACATTACACTATCAAAGCCTGAACTAGAACTTACTCACTTATATCTTTCATTGTTGAAGAGAAAACACTCTGAAACTTAGGATTTAGCATATTTACATCATGCTCAACTTAACTCTTGAACAGAAAGACCATAGCTTCAAAATTAGAGGAATGCGGAGCATTCCATTATCATGCTAGAAACATCTTCACAAAACCCACACTGTCTTCAACCTACTTTTGGAGGTCAAGTCTTCTTTGCATCACCATATACAACTCAGGATCAATAAGAATGATCATGCAACATGCTTCAAAATAGGAACACATCCTCAGCATTAGCAACGCAACTTGATTCTTCTAATTCATATTAATCAGGCTTCAAACTCAACTCTGCTTTGATTAGGAATGTGACTTTTAGGATCTCCAATGATGAGCTTTCATCTAGGACCTCCAATGATGAGCTTTTTCTTAGGACCTCCAATAATGAGTCTTCTCTTTCTTAGGAGCATGGCATCCAACCATGAACAATATCTTACTCTTATGATAGTGTTGACATCAGTGTATGCTATGTTGGCATCAATGTATGCTACTATGTTGACATAAATGACAACACATATGGCCAACAATCTGCCCCCTTTGTCATTGATGGCAACATATGCTCCCCCTTTGACATCAAGGACAAAGGGATCCAATACCTACTTATTCTCTCCCTTTCATCAATAATCATATATGTGTAAACTTTTCCTTGCAAGCTCCTCCTATCATCAATCACCACTACCTACTCCCCTTGAGAGGTAGCCATCATCAGTCTAGGATAAAGATATAGCATGAACTCCCCCTAGACATATACACCATTTTACATCTTAGCAAGGAGGGGCAATTACCCCTAACCTCTATCAGAGATTCTCAAAAGTGTCCTTTGCAAGAGCCTTCATGAAAATGTCTACAATCTAATCCTGAGTTGGAACATATTCCATCCTCACTTCCTTATCTGCAACCTTCTCTCTCAAAAAGTGATACCTGATTTCTATATGCTTGGTTCTTGAATGCATCACTGGATTCTTGGAAATATTGATAGCACTTGTATTATCACACAAAATAGGAATAGGCTCATCATGCAATACCTTGATATCCTTTAGATTTTGCTTCATCCACAATACTTGAGTGATGCAAGAGGTTGCTGCAATATATTTTGCCTCTACAGTTCATAAGGACAATGAATCTTGCTTCTTGTTGTGCCATGAAACCAATCTGCTTCCTAGAAAGAAAGCATCACCACTTGTACTTCTATCATCAACACAACCAGCCCAGTCAGCATTAGTGTATGCACTTAGATCAAATTCATTACCTTTTGGATACCATAGACCATAGTATGGAGTTCCTTTCAAGTATCTAAATATCCTTTTCATTGCCTTCTCATGTGTTTTCTTAGGATTGGCTTGATATCTGGAAACCACACATACCACATGCATGATATCAGGTCTCTAGATGCAATCAAATACAACAATGCCCTAATCATAGACCTATAAATAGTCTGATCTACCTCCAGAGACTCATCATCTTTGCTTAAGTGGCATCTAGAAACCATGGGAGTACTCAATGGTTTTGAATCCTCCATACCAAACTTCTTCAATAATTCTTTGACATACTTAGCTTGAAAAATAAAGATACCATCATTTAGCTAGGCAATTTAAAGACTAAGGAAGAATGACATGTCACCAATCATAGACATCTCAAATTCTTTTTACATCTCCTCTATAAACTTCTTACACATGTCATCATCTCCACCAAAGATTATGTCATCAACATAAACAACTATCAGTATCATATCTCCTTCCTCCTTGATCTAAAGATTGCTATCTATAGTACCTTTCTTGAAACCTTGCTAAAGTAAGTACTTATACAATCTAACATACCATGCTCTAGGAGCTTGCTTGAGCCCATACAGAGCCTTCTTGAGTCCGCATACCGGTGTCTGAATCTTTTGATATCTGAAAACCTTTTGGTTGCTCAATGTAATCCTCTTCCTCTAGATCACCATTCAAAAATGTTGACTTGGCATCCATTTAATATACCTTGAAATTCTTGTGAGCATCAAGAGCAAGGAACATTCCAATTGCCTCCATCCTTGCTATCGGAGCATAAGTCTCCTAAAAATCAATGCCTTCTACTTGAGTGTATCCTTTGCATACTAGTCTTGCTTTGTTCCTCGAAACTTCAACATCCTCATTTAGTTTGTTTTGGAATACCCACTTTGTTCCTACTAATATTCTTATTGGTTGGTCTGGGAACCAATTCCCATGTCTAATACTTCTCAATCTGATCTAGTTCTTCTTCCATTTCTTTTATCCATTCATCATCCTTGTTGTCTTCGACAAAGGTCTTAGGTTCCACCTTTGATAATAAACACAAGTTTTCTTGCTCATGTGTCTTGGCAAATCTTCTCCTTGTCTGCACACCTTCATTTTTGTCTCCAATGATTTGTTCTACTGAGTAGTTCTTCTGGACATACTTTTTTGGGGTCTTAGGTATCTGTTTAGGTTCTTGTTCCTTTTCTTCTTTTACTTCTTCCACTTCTTCATCTTCAATGCAAGGAAATATATCAAATCCAGTATCCTCTGAATCTTATGTGAGTAGATACTGTAAGTCTTCATCTACTTTGACATGTGTACTCTCAATCATCTTTCCCAACCTTTTGTTGTAGCATCTATAGTCCTTGCTTCTAGTTGAGTAACCAAGAAAGATTCTTTCCTCACATCTTGAATCAAAATTTCCTAGATCTTCTTCATCTCTTCTGATATAACATTTGCTACCAAAGATCCTGAAGTATCTGACAGAGGAAAGTCTTCCATACCACAATTTGTAACGGGTCTTAGTGCTATTGACCCTTAACTGTACTCTGTTAGTTAGATAGACAACAATGTGAATTGCTTCCTTCCAATATACATTAAGCAGATCTGCATCTTTCAACATTGCCCTAGACATTTCTTGCATAGTCCTATTCTTCCTTTCCACTACCCCATTTTGTTGAGGGGTTTTAGGAGCATACAAGTGCCTCCTAATACCATGATCTTCACAAAAAATTTCAAATTCATTTGAAGTAAACTCACCTCCTCTATCTAACCTCAAGCATTTGATCTTAGCATCCATTTCATTTTCAACCAAGGCTTTGAAAGCTTTAAACTTATCAAGAGCATCAGATTTTTCTCTTAAGAAAGTAACCCAAGTCTTTCTAGAATAATCATCAATGAGAAACATAAAGTGCTTTTCACCTTGTTGACTTTTTACTCTTGTAGGTACACATAGGCCTGTGTGAATAAGATCCAATGGATTTTAAGAAGAGTACTCCTTACTTTTAAAAGTTGTCTTTGTCCGCTTTCCCATCTGGCATTCCTTGCATACAGAGTTTGCAAGCTTGATTATCTTAGGCATATCTCTCACTGCATGAGTAGAGTTGATTCTTACCATATTATCAAAGTTGCTATGTCCCATTCTTTTGTGCCACAGCCAACACTCACTAGATTGAGTCAACATACATGTTCTTCCATTTGCTTCTTTCAAGTGATAAATATCACCACATGTCTTGATACCTTCTGCAACAAGCTTTCTAAATCCTACCTTCATGTTTTCACAACCATTAGCATGAAAATTAATATTGTAATCTTTTCTGCATATTTGACTGACACTAAGAAGATTGTGCTATAATCCTTTGACATAGAGAACATCCTTAATCCTATTCTTTTCGTCAATAGATATGACACCTTTTCCACATATTTGTGTTGACTCATCACCTCCAAAATTAACACCTCCACCATCCCACTTCTTCATATTGATAAACTTTTCTGTCACCATTCATATGTGTGAAAAAGCACTGTCAATAATCCAAGCTTTGGCTTTTTCTTTTGCATAAAAGGTAGTCCATACAACCATTGATTTCTCATTGTTTTGAACTACATTAGCATGGTATTAATTTTTCCACATTTTCTAACATTATCATTTTTGCCACCAACACTCATGGCTAAGAAAAATGTTTCATCATTTGAATCATCATGATCCTGATCTTGTAAAGAACAACTATCTTCTACAGAAAACATACTTCTTTTGAATTTACTATTTTTGTTACTTCTAATTTCTTTAAGAGGACATTTGGAAGCAAAGTGACCAACCTTTCCACAATTGAGACATTTGAAGGGTAAATTACCTTTGTATTTGCCAGATCCTTTCTTCAGAGTTCTTACAAAATTTGCTTTAGCATCATCATGGCTTTCATCTTCATCAATAGTTTCTTCTTTTGCCTTTTTACTAACTTTGAAAGCAGCTTCTTTTTGTGGAACATCACTGTCAAACTCTCTCATTTCAAAAGTAGTAAGAGTCCCAAATATTTTGTCTAAAGAGTATTTATCCAGGTCAACAATCTCCTCAATAGCAGATACTTTGGAATTATAAGAATTGGGAAGAGATCTTAGGACCTTTTTCACAATCTCATCTTCTTTTATTCCCCCACCAAGACCAGTGATACCATTGATTACTTCATTCACTCGGAGCATGAAACCAACAATATTTTCATCTTCTAACATCTTTAGGGATTCAAATCTATTCTTGAGTATTTGCATCTTAGCTTGCTTTACTTTCTTATCTCCTTCATAAATAGTTTCAAGTTTATTTCAAACTTCTTGGGCTGAGCTACAACCTATCACTTTTGAAAGTTTTGAATCAGTTAATCCACCCATGATAGTAAACTTGGCCTTGGTATTATTATCATACTTCTTGATTTCATCTACATATGTTGGAATAGAAGTAGGGATAGTATAACCTTTCTTGACAGAATCCCAAACTCCACAACCTAGTGAATTAATGTAGCCTTCCATCCTTACTTTCTAAAAAGCATAATTTGTTCCATCAAACCTGGGAATCTTACTAGATCCTCTTGATGCCATCTTGGACCTTCCTCAAGTGGTTAAGCTTCCTTCAGAAGAACTTGGCTTTGATAACAATTGTTAGACACACCAGGATACTGAGAGGGGGGGTGAATCAGTATCTAAACAATTCTTCAAATTTAACAACTTCAACTTATTTGGAGCAGATCAAAACTTAAGCATCACAACATTAACATTAACATGAAAGATTAACATAATTCACAACAACACATAACACCAGATATATGTGGAAACCCCTAGAAGGGAAAAACCATGGTGAGGATTAATTCACAATATATGAAGCTCAAATAATAACTTTGTTTTAGGGGATTTAACCCAAGGAAGCTTCTACTCCCTAAGTAACTTTGATTTAGGGTCACTCCCAAGGAAGCTTCTACTCCCTGATGACTTTGTTGTAGGTAATTTAACCCAAGGAAGCAACTACTCCCTAATCTGAGAACAAAAACTTAGAAATGATTATAGTATGACAATCTTTCAACTATCTAAAAATTGCCTTTGAAGCTCACACATGATGATTGCACTTTTGTCTCTTCACCCTTTCTTTCAAAGATCTAATCAATCAAGCACACTCTATACTTGATCACTATCTCAAATAAGTCTTCAAGATGAATCCTGACAATATCAACATCTTCTCTTTCTCCCACTATCGCACATTAAAATGTATTTATTCTGCTATTGTCTGCTTGCGAACCTTTCCCATCAATTTGCAATCATACCTTCTGCCTTCAAGTTGATCTACTATTTATACATGATATTACATTTATTACATAACTTGTCGGCTAGATTAAACATGAAAAATACATTTATAGGTTGGCCATACAATGCACAATATGAAATGTGTAGAAAATAGGTCTAATTAGGACAACATGTTACACTAGCAAAAGAATCAAGCCTTGTGGACCCCAACACTTTCTTAACCAAGTCCAAAACATCCTTCACAACTTCAAACATCAAGGAATTACATCCACACAATCTGCATTTGAAAATAGGACAGCTTTAAGATAAGCTCATGAAAACTTGAAGAGTAATGGCCATATCAACTAGAAAACCTTCTGCGGTATTGTAAACAAGAAAGATCTTCATGAAACTCTTCTAGATGAGTCCACATAACTCATATAACATACCAAAACACTTATTTGCCACTGCACATCAAAGAATTATGCTGCACACCTTCAATCATTAAGTCTGAGAGCACATTGTAATTCAGAACACACTGCAACATGTCAATTGAAAAATTCAGCTACGGACCACCAAGAAACTTGAAACAAGAAAGAAACATGAAATGCACATTCGAGAACATGTTCACAAAACTACAAAATCAATCATTTACTTCTAGAGGAATGCAGAGCATTTCAGTAGGTCTTCAACATTGCTCCATTATGTCAAAGCACATATTGGTACTTTATCAATCATAACTTTCACTACGGAGGGAATGATGATCTAGAACTTTGGAAACAACACATTTACCATCCTTTGAATATAGATCCTGTAGACACCTAAAATTGACTTGCTTTACAAATCAATTTCCCCTATCTTCCCTAACCATCTGTCTATCCCTTGTGATCAATTAATTCATTTAATTTATCACTTTGACCTTACAACACTATCCCTCATTAATCAAATAAATATTCCCAATATTTATTTAGTTAAATTCTCCTTTTCGCTAATCCTCATTAATTAGATACAGCATGCTTATCTAATTAATCTAGCCTACTAATTGACCTACCCTACCCTACCCTAGCCTACCTCATCCTAGCCCTAGGATCAATTAAGCAAAACCTCTGTTTAATTAGTCCTAACCTCTCATTTGGGTGGTCAAACCTAGTTTAATGCCCTTCCCCACATCCCCCAAATTAAAAATTGAAATAAATCACACATCACATTTACTTCTCTTACACACCCCTTACCTCACCCATCCTCATTCATTGCCTCTTATCCCCAAATGAATTATTAATTCATTTCCCATTCCCCAAATGAATTTTTAATTCATTTCACATTCTTTCACACCCATACCTCATTTATCACCCCTTTTCCCAAAATGAATAAAAGATTTACTTTTATTCCTAGCCCTTGATCTCATCTTTCAATCCTCACCCTCCATCCTCATTTCCAAAATTCTATAAATAAGACCCCTCTCTAAGCCATTTGGAGAGACCTCTACATCCATCAAACCTCTGCCAAAATCACTCCACAATCCTCTTCATCATACCACCATAATGTCAAAATCTTGCCTCATCTCCATCTAATCTATCTAAATCCACTTGTCTCTCATCCTATTGTGTTGAAAAGAATTGAGCAATCCACATCTACACACTAGTCTTGGGTAAAATCGGAGGAGACTATTGGGTGCAACTCCTTCCCTCTTGGATTTGTGAGTTCATTATGAAGGTATAATCATGTATTTTTGCATTTGATTTATGTTTTAATCTTTGTTTTGTCCTCATTAATCATAGATCCATAACTACATAGCCATATCTGCAAATGCAGAGGAATGAGGAGCATTCCATTCACCTTTCAACATCACATTACATTGTGAGAGCCTAAACCAGAGCTCAGTCACTTATATCTTTCACTGTGGAAGAGAAAACATTTTGAAACTTAGGATTTAGCATATTTACATCATGCTCAGCTTAAATCTTGAACTGCAAGACCATAGCTTCAAAAATTAGAGGAATGCAAAGCATTCCATTATCATGCTACAAACATCTTCACAGAACCCACATTGTCTTCAACCTGCTTCTGGAGGCTAAGTCTTCTTTGCATCACCATATATAGCTCAGGATTAGTAAGAATGATCATGCAACATGCTTCAAAACAAGAACACATCCTCAGCATCAACAACACAACTTGATTCTTCTAATTCATATTAATTAGGCTTCAAACTCAATTCCTCCAATGATGAGCTTTCTTTTAGGACCTCCAATGATGAGCTTTTTCTTAGGACCTCTAATGATGAGTTTTCTTTTTCTTAGGAGCATGACATCCAACCATGAACAGTCTCTTACTCTTATGATAGTGTTGCTATCAATATATGCTATGTTGGCATCAATGTATGCTGCTATGTGGACATCAATGACAACACATATGGTTGTTTTGTATGAAAAGGGGGGGATGATGAATGTGGTTGATTTAGTTTAGATCCTCCCTTCTCACCAAACATTCAACGACATATCAACTGAGTTGAATCTCTACTAAGCGAGAGCATTCACCTAATAGGTTGGGTTGTCACTTGGAACGATGCAGAAGCTCAGATGTTATCAATCAATATGCCAATTGAATGCTTAAGTACTCTAAAAATCCTAAGTATGCAAAACATTAAGTAAATTGATGAATTACGACAACTCCTTTCATATTAAGATAGTAGGTAGAGCGTTATAACTAACCATTTTTTGAAGTTTAGGATGTGGAACAGCCAAGAACACCTCCACTAGTGCCCCTGTTCAAGGTACTATTTTTTGCACAGAATCTAGATCTCCTCCCGACATTGATATTCACTGTATCTTTTATTTCTGCTGTGAAAAAGGTAGACACTGCCACTAGCACCCTAGTCCAATACCAGATGATCTTCAGGGTGTCGGAAGCTCTTTAGATGTTGATTACCACTGTCCAACTTGTTTCTACGTCTGCAACTCTAGAGGACATTGCCAATAGCACCTGTGTCCTAAAATGTTCACCTCTATCCTCTTTCTTTTGGATCCTGAATCCTTGTCTTCTACAACCTCCTTCTACAACTCCACTCCATGAAACTCGGTACCTATAACCTGCAATCGTAAAGGAGTGTGGTTGGGGGTTGTGGTGTTTAGAGGCTTGCCTTAGTCAAGCCCTGGAGAGACATTCAAGTCTTCTGAACACCATTGTTAGATGAGAGTGCATATCCCTGTGAGATAGAGGCAAAATCCAAATAATAAATGATAAAAAACACAATAGATGTCACCTTGAAGTGTAGATCTAACATAAATGAAGGCTCTTCAATCACATGAGAAGATGAAGTCAAATCTACAATCACAAACACAATAACAATGCTCTGCTCTACAACGAATGAATATCTTGAAATCACAAATATGCCTAAAGTTTGCAATCATCTTCTAGTTTACAAATAAAACACTACACATGCTTATATATGCACCTACAAACATTCCCGCTAAGAATTTCCTAATTCAAACTTTAGATGTCGGCATAGGACCTAAATAATGGTCATAAAACGGACATTTAAATTTAGGGCTGACCCAAAATAGGGTAGGACTAGGGTGCTAGTGGCCAAGTCCACCCTCCCATTTTTGTTTGGGGATCATCAAAATAGCACCCCCTAGGTCCTATTTGCCATAAGTCTTCAAGGTTTTCTCATCAGGATTCACAATTATCATGCAAGATGCTTTAAATGCATTCTAAGGACTCGGAAGCTATACCTTAAGAGGGAAAAGACCCCAAGGGGACATTTTCTGACATAACATTTAGCCCCCACTTTAATGTATGTATAAACACAAGGCCAATACATGCATTACAGTAAGGTCAACAAACACAACAAACATGCCAAGCACGGTTAAGACATGCCAACCACATTGAAGATAGTAACAGGCACGTAAAACATGGAGAAGACAGTTACAGTCACACAAAACACAGAGAAGATAACATTGAAGACATGCAAAACATAGTGAATACAGTGAATGCAGTGATTATTTATTTTTCATTTTATCATATATGAAATGCAAATGCAAGTACAAGGAAAGTAAACACACAACCCAAATGCAGGAGGAGCTCATTACCACCAGTCTTGAAACTGCATAAGGGGCAACAGACATGCAAAACAAATCTTAGAGTGTAGGAGGAGCTCATCGCCACCAATCTTCAAACTACACTTGAGAACAAACACGCCATACAAATCCCAAAGCATAAGAGGAGCTCATCGCCACCGGTCTTGAAACTATGCTTGGGAACAAACATGTCATACACACACATGGAAGACATGGAGAAAACATGGCAAACAAGCGATGGAAGAAACCTATTGCTAGGTTCGCAGCCATTTTAGGCACATTACAGGCACACACCGATGATTGGGCTTCGCCACAACAATCGTCGAAGACACGCTTAAGGGTTAGGATAGTCTCAGATATGCCTTGCCTACTTAGAGGACTTTTAGAAAATGATAGTATGTGCAATCTCCTTAATAAATACACCATCCCCGCCTCCACAGAGGGCTTAAATGATTGCAATATAGAAAAATAAAGATGTGTACTCACTCGAAGATACAACATCCCGCCTATGCAAAGGGCTTCAAACATGCTTCTTTAGTACCAAAATCATTAGACAACTTACCTTATATATGCCTCCACCTTAAGGTGGTTGATATCGTGTACCAATATCAAGCACGTTAAGGTAGGAAGAAAATACACAAGGGAACACGAGCTCTCGCAAAGCCCATGCCCCTTAGAGGTGACATGTACTTTACGATCACCAAATGTTCCCACAAACACACAATTTCCTACAAGAAAAGGTGTTAGCATCCATAGAATCATGATAAACAATAATGTATGTAATCATTCATATAAAGAGCCAAGCAAGGAAAGATCCAAGATAATCAAAGTGCACGGAGCAGAAATATTGTTATGTTTTGTAAGTGTGATAAGACAACATCAAAATATCACACGAAGTGATTCTACTAGCCAAGCGTCAGATAATATATATCAACCCCCTCGTCATGTATGGATTAGGTCCATTTTTTTATTTCTTGCTGAAGGGACACTAGGTCCGTATCAATATTTTATGGTTTTTGTCATCTGCCAGCTAGATAGAACCACTAGAAGAAGGTAAACAATAAATCAAGAGAGGAGAAATAAGTGCCTTAGGACAGTCATGTAGGATGGTGCCCCCAAGTCACCAACTGTAACGCTATGCCCCTAGGACACAACACATGGCAATGAAAATAGAGAAGTAATATAGAAGAATGATGATACAAATAGAAGAAGGGTCACAATAGAGGCGGTCTCTAGTATCCTTGACCTTACAAGAGAATCAAGGGTCATCCTAGGAGGCCTAAACACATAACACATCACGGGGGAAACACAACACGGAGGTAAAGAGTTAGAAATACGTAACTATAGGGACAACTGAACTAAGGATTGTCGACATGTAAATCATCCTCTTCCCAATCTTGAATTCTAGAGGAAAGAGGTGTGTAAGGTACCATAGCCCAACTTTTGTTCTTGTTTTTAGGTTGTTCATTCTTAAGCTCTTCTTGGTTTGTTTCAATGTTAGGTTGAATGTTTTCTTGTTGAGTTGCATTTCATTGGGCAAAAGCTTGTCTTCTCTTCCTCCTTTCTCTTGGTTGTCTATTCCTTCTTATCTTACTATTGATCTCTTTAAAGGAATTGTTATGTTTTTTTCCATAGGAGTTTACACATTAGAGGAGGAAGCACCATGTTCAAATTTCATTGGTCTTGTTGAAATGTTTTGTTGTTGATGAAAACCTCCCGATCCCTGTAAGGATGACGGGGGAGGAACTGCAGCATGGATACCATCTCTCCGTGGATGAAGTGAGTTATGAAACTTTTCCTTATCCACTTCTATCACACCAAATATTTCATCATAGTCATAATAGTCATGTTTTGTTGTTATGTTTTTATGAAAAATGCACAATTTCAATCAATTTTTAACAATTTAAGCATGAAAATACAATGCAAGTGAATACTAAATGATGAATTTCTATAATTTAAATTAGATCTGATGAAAATAATAGAAATCTAATGAAATGAAATGCAAATTAGTTCAAAATATGCCAAAATGCAAGCCTAAGATGCCAATTTTTTCAAATTTTCTTATTTTTTTGTATTTTTCAAATGCAATAAAGTGAATGAATGCAAATCTATCACACAACACTTAGCAAGGTGTAAAAATTCAAAAACACAGGTTCACCAAAATATATTTTATGAAAAGGGGGGATGATGATTGTGGTTGATTTAGTTTAGATCCTCCCTTCTCACTAAACATTCAAGGACATATCAGCCGAGTTGAATCTCTACTAAGCGAGAGCATTCACCTAACAGGTTGGGCTGTCACTTGGAACAATGTGGAAGCTCAGATGTTATCAATCAATATGCCAATTTAATGCTTAAGTACTCTAAAAATCCTAAGTATGCAAAATAGTAAGCAAATTGATGAATTACGACAACTCCTTTCAGAGTAAGATAGTAGGCAGAGGGTTATAACTGACCATTTTTCAAAGTTTACGATGCGGAACAGTCAAGGACACCTCCACTAGCACCCATGTCCAAGGTACTATTTTCTGCATGGAATCTGGATCTCCTCCTGACACTAATATTCACTGCATCTTCCGTTTTTGCTCTGAAAAAGGTGGACACTGCCACTAGTGCCCTAATCTAGTACTAGATGATCTTTGGGGTGTCAGAAGCTCTTTAGATGTTGATTACCACTATCCAACTTGTTTCTGTGTCTGCAACTCCAGAGGACATTGCCACTAGCACCCGTATCCCAAAATGTTCACCTCCATCCTCTTTCTTTCAGATCCTGAATCCTTGTCTTCTGCAACCTCCTTCTACAACTCCACTCCGTGAAACTCGGTACCTGTAACCTACAATCACAAAGGAGTGTGGTTAGGGGTTGTGGTGTTTAGAGGCTTGCCTCACTCAAGCCCTGGAGAGACATTCAAGTCTTTCGAACACCATTGTTAGATGAGAATGTGTATCCCTGTGGGATAGAGGCAAAATCTAAATAATAAATGATCAAAAACACAATATATGTCACCTTGAAGTGTAGATATCATATAAATGAAGGCTCTTCAATCACATGAGAAGATGAAGTCAAATTTGCAATCACAAACACAATAACAATGCTCTGCTTTGCAACGAATGAATATTTTAAAATCACAAATATGCCTAAAGTTCACAATCATCTTCTAGTTTACAAATGAAACACTACACATGCCTATATATGTACCTACAAACATTCCTACTCAAAATTTTAAAATTCAAACTTTAGATGTCAGCATAGGACCTAAATAACGGTCATAAAACTGACATTTAAATTTAGGGTTGACCCAAAATAGGGTAGGACTAGGGAACTAGCGCCAAGTCCACCCTCCCATTTTTGTTTGGGGATCATCAAAATAGCACCCCCTAGGTCCTATTTGTTGTAAGACTTCATGGTTTTCTCATCGGGATTCACAATTATCATGCAAGATGATCTAAATGCATTCTAAGGACCCAGAAGCTAAACCTTAAAAGGGAAAATCCCCCAAGGGGACATTTTCTGACATAACAATGGCCAACAATCCCATCCCTCTAATGTGCCACCTATATATCATCCTTATATTCACATACCTACTAGTGTCATAGCTTCTACCCATCCATCAAATTCCTAACCTATGTCTCACATTAACCCTCCTTCCCAACCTATGTCTTATATTAGCCCTCCTCGTCCCATTTTCACCTCATCTCATAATGTGGTTCCTCCCTCCATGGCTATGTCCATTACCTATTTCAACACATCCTCATTAAAACCTTTGCTAAGATATCCACCCATGATCACTTTGTTGTTTTAAGCTATATTATTGGATTCACTCACTTTGTTTATTCAAGTAGTACTTTGAGACATAATTCTTTTTTACACTTGTATTTTGGGTCCACTCACAAATGGGAATTAAAAAAATAAATTCAACACTTTTTAAATTAATATGATTAAATAATAGTATATACAATATAAAATATATTAAATGTATATATTTATAATCATAATATAATATTATAAAAAAAATAGATTAAACATATATATATATATAATATTTATAACTTAATTATATTTATTTTATATAATATATAATATCTAATAAAAATATATTTATTGTTATTACAACAGAAACATGGAGTCGCTCCCGAGCTCGCGCTAGGCAGAAACCCTTACGAACGAATAGGTGAAGCCTTCCTCCACTTCGACGAACATTTCTATCTTTTCTTCCACGATGATTTCAAAAACTACGATTAACAAATCTTTTAAAGATGTGGTGGATGCAAATGAGAGCAAGTTTTTAGGATATGTGGTGGACGCTGGGTCAAATGGTAGAGCTGGGAAAGGCATCAGGGCCTCTGGCTCCTGCGCTAATTTCTTTGGAAAGGGTTTTGAAGGTAAAATAACGCCTTCTAAGGGCAACATAGTATGGGCACTGTGATCTGATCCTGAGGCTAGGGTTTCTCTCGACTTGTTCTGAATAGGCAGAAAATGGATGAGTTGTGATGAGGGTATTAAGAAGAATTTAGATGGCTTGGGGTGCAAAGATCAGCCATTGTTTGAGTCAATGGGGAAGGTTGCCCAGACATGGAAAGTGGGGGCTGGTGAGATGGACTTTGAGGCTTAGCGTCTCCAATGCACCAAATCTTCACCATCTGTGAATTTCAGAGAGGAGATTAGTAGAGAAGTGGCTAAGAATGAAGCGTATTTTGTGAAGATGGGTTTGATTGGGAGATTCAGACATTTTTGGCCAAGTGTTTCAGTCTTGCATCAATGGATCAAAACCACTTGGGACCCTCTTTTAGAGGGGGATACCCAAATCTATCCCTGTGTGCGAGGGTTTTTTGTGGTGGTATTCGACAATGTTAGGGATAGAAATAAAACTATTTGTGATTACCAATGGTTCTATGAGAATTTTCCACTCATGCTAAAACCATGGCACCCTTATTTCAACCCTACCACTGAATCTTCCGATGCTACTCCTATCTGGGTAAGACTACCGAATCTTCCTTTACAATTTTGGTTTGATTCCTATTTTGAAGCTATAAGCAACTCGCTGGGGAAGTTTTTTGGGGTGGATAAAGGTTCTTCCAATTATTTTCACACCACCTATGCCCATATTCTGGTGGAGATGGATATCACCAAAGATCTTCCTATATATATCTCCCTGAAATTTGTTGACAGGTGTTGGAGTCAAATGTTAGATTATGAGGGTTTACCGTTTTGTTGTCGCAGATGTTTCAGCACCGGTCATATTGCTGCTCATTGTTTAAAGCATCGGGTGGACAGTGAGACTCCTTGGTGGAAAAATGTCTCCCCTCATCATTATTCAGTAGAAAACGAAGAGGCTCATTAGATTGATCAATCTATTGTGGCTACCCTGACCGGCGGGGTTAGTAACCATAGGGATGCGCCAAAGGATTTACAAGACAAATTGAGTGCCATGATAGGATCTACTCCTGATGGGAGGGATAGTGCTAAGGCTATTCTAGATCCTTAGTCAAATGAGGAATTGGTAATTCAAACAAAGCTCAAAAATTATGTCACTTGGAGGTAAGGAAAATCATTCAAGAAAATTAGATGAGACTATGGGAGCAGGAGCTTCAGAGGGACAATGGACAGTGGTGCAAAGTAAAAGAAGGAAATAGGAGGTTTTTTTCAACTTGCACCTTTGTTCCCACACAAATGTGGAGCTAAATAATCAACTTATCATGAAGATACAACAATTAACAGGATTTATTATTTGGATTCTTACAAAGTTCTTTGATTGGTTGGAATTGATTTATTGCACCCCTATTTATGGGTCAGTTGCATTATAAGTCGATAGGTTTAGATAGAATATTTCTAGGTTTAGACTAGAACTACGTGGTCAATGTTATGCTCCATAGATTTTTTGTCGAGCCTAAAATGTTAAATATGTTTGTTAAATTTTGGTTATTTAATTTAAAGGGAGTAGTCCCCAAGACTGCAATTTACTGATAAAAAAATTATATTTATTGTTATATAGTATATTTTATATAATGTGAATTATTTAATATATTTTTAAAATATCTTATATTATTAAATCATTTATTTGTATTAAATATTTATTTATAATTTAATTATATGTATTTTATATATAATATCTAATATTTAGAAGTGAGATAGAGACATAGAGGAAGATAGAGAAGGAGAGATATAGAAAGAGGGAGGGAGAGAGCAAGTGAGATAGAGACATAGACGAGGATAGAGAGAGAGAGGTTAGTCACTTTTAATAGTATGAAAATCACTTTTAAAGGTGTCCTCATCTATATAAGAGTAGCCAATTTTTTAGGAGATTGAGCATGGGTAAGAATAAAGAGAGTGACTTTTAATGGTATGACAATGAGAATGAGAGAGAAAGAGGGAGAGAGAGGTTAGTGATGTATGAAAGGTAGAGGAAGAGAGAAGGGGAGAGACAAAGACAAATGAATATATATATAGAGAGAGAGAGAAGGGGAGAGACAAAGAGAGATTGATATATAGAGAGGGAGAGAGATAGACTAAATGAAAGAGAGGTTAGTGATGTATGCCCCTTCCAATTACTTGCATGGAAAAGATACAAAGAAGTGGAGGTAAGGAAAAAAATAAATATATTCTATGTTTGATGTTTATTTATATTTATTATTCTATTTTATATTTATTTTTTATAAAAATTATATATTTTTAGTTTCATTTATAATATTAACCTAGAAGAAATCTAACAACTTAAGAGAGATATAAAATGAGAATGCGAGAGAAAGAGGGAGAAAGGGGAATAGACATGAGAGAGAGAGAGAGAGACAAAAGAGATGAAGAAAATAGAAAGAGATTGTGGAAGGAGAGGGCTCATAAGAGGGTGAAGGATGAGAGGATACACCATTTTAAAAAGTCAACAAGGTACATGTCTTATGTAAAAGAGTAGCCAATTGTTTAGGAGATTGAGCATGGGTATGCATGTCAAAAAAAAGTTGTCTAGGAAGACCAAGATCTTGCTTATCTATATATCTAATTGGAATTTTTTTAATTATTTTTAATTTTTCAAAGAGTTGAATTTGTAAAAAATGTATATTTACATTAAATTTATTATATATAATATATTTATCTATATTTATTATTGAATTATATTTACTTTATATATAAAATTTTAAATATAACTATATTTATTCAACATCTTTGATATTCCATATGATATTTATTTGCAAATTATTTTGGTGTTCGAATGGTTTTATCTATTTAGATTTATGGAAGTGAGTGTTTGTATGAAAATGGTAAGAGCACAAAAAAATGATATGGAGGGATTGAATGCACAGGAGACCACATTTAAAAACCACATGACACGAGTGAAAGAAAATCAATAATGGTTGGGTCAACATTAAGAGCACATGCCAAGGCCTTGATGAAATGATTAAACACAATGAGCTCCCATGACATAGAATGCATACCATTTTTTAGGTCTCAAGATCATTCTCATATCATCTAAATTCAAACAAATAAAAATATTTTCCTTTCAAATTAAATATTTTTAGACAATTAAGAATTCTCAATCTAAAATTATACCATGTCTAGATTTACTTTTAATATTTTTGAGCTCCAAATTATGTAAATGTGTCAAATTATAAATAATAGACATATGTGACGACTAATGGAATGCAAGTGAACCCAGGTGTAGTGCATGAACAAGAATCTAAAAAGGAGATGCATGCAAATAGAAACTAGACACCAAACATGAAAGCTCACTAAGAATAGAGACTATTAGTCATGGGAGCCCATTGTGTTCAATCTCACTTTGGAAAAACTTTTGTAAAAGGAACGTGATTATTAGTCAAAAATAGGCCCCCCATCCAAGGAACAACCCTCATGGAAAACTGACAAATACCTATAGAGAAGGGAAAAAAGGTATTTTAAAAATATCAATGCCCTAAAATTTGTATTTTGTCAAATAAAAAGTGTATATAAGCATGATAGATAGAGATAATATAATAGAGGGAAAGTTAGAGAGAGTTAGTGACAAAGAGAGATAGAGAGGGAGGGAGGGAGAAAGAGAGACAAATAAAGAAGTTGAGAGAGAAAGGGGGAGGGAGAGAGTTGTAAAGAGAGATAGGGAAAATGGAGAATGATATATATATATATATATATATATATATATATATATATATATATATATCAGGAGATGCTCACTGACCCCATATCCACCAAGACTTAATATCATTTGTAAACAAAAAATCTACAAGGAAGCCCTTTTGGCTACATTGCACAACATCAAGACAATTGTTCCTACCACTTCTATGTTGCATGTTGTTGAACACATCTGAAGATTGAGAGGGGGGTGAATCAACCTATACAAATATTAGCTACTTCATGTTCAATCAAAATACTTGAAGAACTGAAAGTAAAGCATGCATCAAATCAAATAACACAATGACACCAAGATTTTTACGTGGAGAACCCAAAGTGGGAAAAACCACGGTGAGTGTTAGCTCACAATATATAATGCTCATTGTTATAAATATTTAGAACTTTGTTTTAGGGCTACCACCCAAGGAAGCTACTACTACCTGAATACAGTTTTAGGATCAAGTGCTCCCAAGGAAGCTACAACTCCCTATAGACTCACTGTCTGATGTAAAGATTACAAAGATAACAATTGCATGAACTATTGTATGAAGACATATGACTTATGTTGATATTGCAGTCCTCTTTACTTTCTCAACTTATATCATCAAACTGACTTCACACACTTCATCCTTTTCACACTAATTTTTTGTACACCACTCTATCACATTCACATCAACACATTCCCTTCACTTAAACACACATCATTTCAACATCGAAATGAACTTACATTTATATGTACAACTTTCACAAACACTTACAACATCAATTAAGTCAGCCTAATTAGATGAAACGTGTAGCACCATAAATTGTCAACACAAACCTCTAACATACATGCCTCGTAGAGGGAACCAAAATGTGTAGCACATCAAAATAGGTTAGCATGACCTATAATTATTCCCATGAATCCGCTCATATCATAACTCAACTCCACACAACCTCAGAACACTTAGGTCAGCACCGGATAGCAAAATTGATGAAGAATGAACCAAATGTTCATCCACAACTTGACATGCGGACCATCAAAATGATCATCACTTCGATTGCACACACTTCTGACATCTATAAACACTTCCTCAAAACTGAAAGGAAGCAAGGTATGCAGAAAATGCTTCCTACACTGATCTAATGAGGAAAGATTTATGCAAATTTTTCTTTTACAGTTATAGATTAAGATGCACATTAACAGAAAGATAATAAAAACTTCCAAATGTAAACACAAAACTCACAACACAAGATATATGTGGGGAAAACCCTTTCAGGTAAAAAACCCCACACTCCAAACCGCCCAAATATATTATTCAGAAATCACAAAGATTACAATGTACTTGCAGAGCAAGCTTTTACAGAAGTATATCCAACCAGAGATCTAGGAGGTAATTCGACATCTATAAGATTCTTACATGTAACCTCCATCTCAAGTTCTTGATATATAGGAGATACAATATAGTACACCGCCAACGGTAATTACAAAACCATGAGCCAAAACCACCAAAAAGTGGCGCCCAAATTATCTCCAATCATAGATGCCTTGTGATGTACCAAACCACACACCAACACATGTAACTCTCCCCTTTACAGCTCTTTTATGTGTCCAACATGTTTTTACATTTCCCAAAAACAAAAGGTCCAACTTCCGGAGGCCATAACTTTTGATCTGGGTGTCCGATTAATGAATCATTTGATGCGTCATAAAGCTCGTGAAGATATCTATCACACTATAACCTACTATGTCAATTATGATAATTTTTGGGATGTTTAGAGAAGTTTTGATTCTGGTAATTGAGTTCAAAACTTTTTTCTGGCAGTTTCAAAAACTAAAACTTTAATATCTTGCGATCCAGATATGATCTTGAGACAAAACTCACCCGAGATGTTCACTTAGTTGTTCCACACCTTCTGGAAAAAATTTTAGGTCAATCTGAGCTCAATTGAAAGACTTACTAAAAATAGTAAGTCTCGTTGTTTTTAGCTCTTTTGGAAACTTTTTGAAACTTTGAAAGTTCTAGACCATTCTCCAAGATAAAGGTATTCAAAAAGACCAAAACTGGGAAGAATAGTAACCTTTTGAGGTTGCAAGGTTGAGACACTTTTCCTAACATTCTCCCACTTGTCGAACACCTTGCAAGAGCAAAGGGAGTATCAACACCATGATTTAATTTCTAGGGGCCATGAGGTCCATAGACTCTGAACACCATCTGAACTTCTTTGTGCTCATAGGTTTTGTCAAGGAATCTGCAACATTCATCAAAGTTTCAACTTTTTCCAAGTTTACCTTCCCATCCTCTACCATGTCATGAACAAAATGGTACTAGACATCAATATGCATAGTCCTTGCATGGAAAGTAGGATTCTTCACCAAACATATGGCACTTTGACTATCACAACAAATAGTAATCTTCCCTACATCAAACCCAACATTAGAACACAATCTCTTAATCTAAATGGCTTCTTTACAAGCATGAGTTGCTGCCATGTACTCAGCTTTAGTAGTGGACAAAGCGACCATAAGTTGCCGCTTACTCATCCAACTAATAGCACCACCAAACATAGTGAACACATAAGCATTGGTGGATCTCCTGCTGTCAATTTCACCTACCCAATTTGAATCCACAAATCCACGAATGCAAAGTGAATGCCAAGGTCTTGTAGGATAACCATGCTAACATAAGGAATACTTAGAAGTACCTCGTAAATATTTGAACACTCTCTTCACTGCATCCCAATGTACCCATCCAGGATTAGCCATAAATCGACTAAGGACTCCCACTTCTTGGGCAATGTTTGGTCTTGTGCAGACCATTGCATACATCAAACTGCTAACTGCACTAGCATAAGGAACTCTTCTCATATCCTCTATCTGAGAAGGAGACTTTGGACAATCTTCAACAGATAAATTTGTCCCCATTGTAACAGGAACAGTCAAAGGTCTGCAATCCGTCATGCTGAATCTCTCCAACACAATGTTAACATACTTACTCTGGCCTAACCAAAGTTTTTTGCTTTCTCTGTCTCTTCTGATTTCCATTCCCAGAATGTACCGAGCTACCCCTAGATTTTTCATCTCAAACTATGTTGACAACTAAGACTTCAAATCAAAAATCAAACTTTTACCATTCCCAATGAGTAACATATCATCGACATACAATGCAATAATGAGAATGCGATCATTGTCAAACTTGTAGTAAACACAATGATCTGATTTTGATCTCTGAAATCCAATACTCAACACAAAGGCATCAAACTTCTGGTACCACATCCTTGGAGATTGTTTCAAACTAGACAAAGACTTTTTCAACTTGCAAACTAGATTTTCTTTACCTTTCACCATGTAGTGCTCTGGTTGTGACATATAGATTACCTCCTCCAAGTCACCATGAAGGAATGTTGTCTTCACATCCATCTGTTCCACTTCTAGATCATACGCTACTGCAAGAGATAACAGGAACTGAATAGATGTTACAATGGGAGAGAAAATCTCACCATAGTCAATTGCCTCCACCTGAGAATACATCTTTGCAACCAAGCTAGCCTTATATTTCTCAATACTGCCATCTACACCAAATTTCTTTTTGAACACCCATTTGCATCCAACAGATTTTCATCCTTCAGGCAAAGGCACCAAGTCCCAAGTATTATTCTTTTCCAAAGAAGCCATCTCCTCTTCCATGGCCTCCTTCCAGGAACCTGCATTTTTCATACCCATAGACTCTTTCACAGTTCTAGGCTCATTAGTGTTAGAAATCAAAGCAAAAATACAACTGGAATCATGTAATGAATAACCAAACCTATAAGGTTGTTGTCTTATCTGCATGGACCTCCTCAAAGGTTGAGGTTGAGGTTCTTCATCTTCTTCTGAACTTTCAGAGCTACTAGAGCTCTCCTCATTATTAGATCTAATAAATGTTTTTGGTTCAACTTTATCAGGGGTGGAAGGAAGCTGAACCACATCGTCTTTCTTCTCTTCTTTCTCTAGTTACAAGACAACAAAAGAAGGATTGAGCTCTCTGAAGATCACACTTCTGCTATACAGAACTCTCTCAACTACTAGATCCCAAAGCTTGTACCTTTTCATACCGATGCCATAACCGATGAAGACACACTTTACAGCCTTGTTCTCCAACTTAAACCTCTTCTCCTTAGGCACATGTGCATATGCCTCACAACCAAATACTTGAATGTGTAATGAAGGCTTTTTACTAGACCATACCTCCATAGGTGTCTTATCAACGAGTGCTGATGTAGGAGACTTGTTAACTAGGTAACAAGCAGTAGCAATAGCTTCAGCCTAGAACTTTTGTTGAAGACCAGCTCCACTTAGCATACTCCTTGCCTTCTCCATCAATGTTCTATTCATCCTCTCTGCAACTCCATTCTACTGAGGGGTATACAGAGTTGTCTTGTGCCTCTCAATCCCTTGTTCTTTACAGAACTTGTCGAAATCTGTTGAATATAACTCACCACCGTTGTCAATCCTCAAACACTTAATCTTTCTATCCTTTTGATTCTCTACAAGAGCTTTGAACTCTTTGAATCTATTAAATACTTCAGATTTACTTCTAAGGAAATACACCCATGTCCTACTATAATCATCAATGAATGAAACAAAGTAAACAGATTTTGAAATCGAAGGAACATTAACAAGACCAAACACATTAGAATGAATCAAGTCCAACACCTTGGAAGATTTGTGAGAACTAGAATAAAAATAAACATGGTTTTGTTTTCTATAAATGCAATGTTCACATAAATTGAACTCAAGGTTATAATCATTCATACCCTCAACAAGATTTTTATTCTTCAGGGTCCTCAAACCCTTTTCACCAATGTGACCAAGCCTTTGGTGCCATAACATTGTCTTCTCAGCTGGAAGTTTCATTTCCATAGAATGAGCATCCTTAGGTACCTAGAAAGCACGACCATTGGAAGTAGATGCAACAGTCTTTTTCGCTACTGGTTCCAATGGTGAGGATGAAGACTCTGAAGCTCTCTTCTTTGAAATAGAGGCACTATTGCACTGAACTACGCATACATCAAGCTAAAACAGAGTGCCAATCTAAACACCCTTAGCCAACACCATAGATCCTCTAGTCATCTTGCATCCTCCATTCGAGAAAACAACCTGCACACCCACATCATTCAATTTACTTACAAAAAGAAGGTTCTGTGTCAAACCAGGGATATGCAGAACACCATTGATTTCCTTTACTCATCCATCAGGGAATTGAATCAAGACTCTTCCCTGACCAACAATATCCAGGTGAGAATCATCACCCAAGTACACCTTTCCACCATCGTATTCTTCATACTTCGAAAACCAGCCCCGATGTGAGGTCATGTGAAAAGATGCAACAGAGTCAATAAGCCACACATCCTCAGATGCATGCATTGCCAAGGCAGCGACAAATGCTTCTTCTTCATCCTGAGAGGACTTGTCAGAATCTGAATCATAATTCTTCTTTTTCTTCTTTTTCTCCTCCTTGCACTCCTTGTGAAAGTGACCAGGTTTGCCACAATTCCAAAACAGGGCCTTGGACTTTTCGGGAGACTTAGATCTCCCACAGGATTTAGATCTTCCTTTTTCTTCCTTCTTCTTATCCTTTTTCTTTCCCTTCTCTTTAGATCTACCATGAACTGCAAGAGCCTCCTTAGCCGATTCAAAAGACTTTCTCCGCATCTCTTCAGACAACAGCAAATAAACCACTTCATCCATCTTGAAGGTGGTAGTGGTACTCCTAATGGCCATAACAAGGTGGTAGGAACATAGTAATGTCATACATCGATCCTCCTCCTCCATCTTCACACCAACAGAAGTCAACTGGGCAACAAGCATATTGAATGTATTCAGGTGATTAGTGACAAATCCTTCATCTTCCATCCTCAAAGAATACAATTTCTTTCATAGGAATAACTTGTTCACCAAGGATTTAGCCTGATAAACATCTCTAAGCTTCTTCCAAAGTTCCTTTGCAGTCTTCTCTTCATATATATTCAGGAGCACTGAATCAGCCAAACAGTCTTATCAAACCCTTAGCTTTTCGATCTTTGAGATCTCAATCTTCTTGAGACATTACCGTTGGTTTTGTACCAGATACGGCTTCCCATAAATCTTGATCTATAAGCATGTCCTCCATTTTGAATTTTCACAACTTGAAATTACTACCATTAAACTTCTCTATCTCAAACCTCCCAGATGTGCTCGCCATCTCTTACCTACAACAAAGATTTCAAAATCCTCTGCACAAGCTCCCACTCAAATGAAGATCAGCTCAAAAAACCCTCTACCCAACAACTAAAACCAAAGGTGATCAGGCTTTGATACCAACTGAAAGGAAGCAAGGTATGTGGAAAACTCTTCCTACACTGATCTAATGAGGAAAGATTATGCAAATTTTTCCTTTACAGTTACAGAATAAGATACACATTAACAGAAAGATAATAACAACTTCCAAATGCAAGTTACACAAAACTCACAACACAAGATATACGTGGGGAAAACCCTTTCAGCTAAAAAACCCCACACTCCAAAGCCGCCCAATATATTATTCAAGAATCATGAAGATTACAATATACTTGTAGAGAAAGCTTTTACAGGAGTATATCCAACCAGAGATCCAAGAGGTAATTCAACATCTATAAGATTCTTACATGCAACCTCCATCTCAAGTTCCTGATATATAGGACATACAATACAGTACACCGCCAACGATAATTACAAAACCATGAGCCAAAACCACCAAAAAGTGGCACCCAAATTATCTCCAATCAAAGAAGCCTTGTGATGTGCCAAACCACACAGCAACATGTGTAACTCTCCCCTTTACAACTCTTTTATGTGTCCAACATGTTTTTACATTTCCCAAAAATAGAAGGTCCAACTTCTGGAGGCCATAACTTTTGATCTGGGTGTCCGATTGATGAACCGTTTGATGCATTGTAAAACTTGTGAAGAGATCTATCACCTTATAACCTTCTATGCTAGTTATGAGAATTTTTGGGACATTTAGAGAAGTTTCAATTCTGGTAATTGAGTTCAAAACTTTTTTTCGGCAGTTTCAAAAAATAGAAACTTTAATATCTCGCAATCCAGATATGATCTTGAGATGAAACTCACCCAAGATGTTCACTTAGTTGTTCTGCACCTTCTGGGAAAACTTTTAGGTCAATCTAAGCTCAATCGAAGGACTTACTAAAAATAGTAAGTCTCGCTATTTTTAGCTCTTTTGGAAACTTTTGGAAACTTTGAAAGTTCCAGACCATTCTCTAAGATAAAGGGTATTCAAAAAGACCAAATCTGGGAAGAATAGTAACCTTTTGAGGTTGCAAGGTTGAGAGACTTTTCCTAACCAAAACCACGTAGCAAAAATGTCATCCGTAGTGGAATGCAGAGCATTCCAATCATGCACTCTACCTCTATAACACTATCACAACTTAGCCGATACTCTGTCAATCAATATCTTCAACTGCGAAAGACATACAACCATGAAACTTTGAATATAGACATCTTTAATCATGCACCATGAATACCATAGAGCCACATAACAAAATTCTACGTAGCGGAGCAAAATACTTTCTCTTTTATAATTGTTTAAGCACTGAAGCTCTGTTTTCAAATTGCTAAACCAAGGATATTCTTCCACAAGTCCAAATGATGTGAAATTTGAAACATATATGCTCAATACCATTATCTTCCTATCCTCAATTTTGCAAGGTCATATCTTCAATAGTGGTAAAGTGTAGAGTAGAATTCTGATCTGGAGTGACCACAAACTCTATGAAAATACACTAACTATTTATTCTGAAGTATACCAAACTATGTCCCAATGACTTGAAAATGTAGGAGAGAGAGAGCATATGCAACATATGTATAATACTTGTTTCTAATTATTTTGTAACATCTATACAATCCTTGTGTCAAAGGGCAAGTCCATATAATATGCATCATAAACATAGTACTTCTTGTGCATGATATCAATGACGACTTTAGATGTAGATAGTCTTCAATACAATCTTCAACCACTGTTGACATCAATGACAATCAAATTCCAACAATCTCCCCCTTTGTCATTGATGGCAACACACACCAAAACTTCTCCCCCTTTGACATCAAGGGCAAAGGGTGCACAATATACACTGATCAAAACTTCTCCCCCTAACTCAAAATTGATCTTATCATTTATATTTGCATGCTCCCCCTAAGAGGTATCTTATATTATCTCAGAATGTACACAAAATTGTTATCTTCTATTCTTCCACATATGTACATTATATCAAGATATAGTAAAAATGAGCCTTACTTGCTAGTAGGAATAATGTTCTTGTAAATGGTCTTCAATTGTAGTAGTGCAGAGTCCCAATGCTTCCTGGCAGAAGTAAGTATGTGTGTTTGCAACTTCCATCTCAAATACCTTATCCACTTCTATCAACATTCCTGTCAGCACTGCCATTCTCAAGCTAACAATCTCTCTCAGATGACTTGTTTGATCCTTGATCTGTTCTTTTTGATAAGTGCATAAGATTTTTCAATTTCAGCCCCTAATTCTCCCTTCTTATCCTTTAAAGGTTCATATGTTGCAAAAATATTGGATATCTGCAACTCAAGGCCATCAATTTGGTCTTTTAGACCTTTTTTTTGTCATAGGCCATGTTAGGCAGAATTGATATAATACTTTTGCTTCTTCCAGAGCATTTTGAATGCTCTTTACACTATCTGCCAACATATTATGTGCATTAGAACATTTTCTAATAAATCTATCATTATTTTATTGTTTATTTGTTCCAATACTCTTTTCTCAGCTTCCTTCTCCAAAAGTGCAAAGTGATTGTTGAAAGACTCCAATAGTTGCTTCATTTGTTGAACAAGAGTCAAGGAAGCATCCCTCTTAGCATTCGGTAATACCTTTTCAAAGGCTCTCATTGCTCCTTCCAGAAGTTCATTTCCTTCTACTTGAGATTGCAAGATTTCTTCTTGAGCAGTAGCTTGGAATATATTTCCCAGTTGAAGCTTCTGCAGAGGAGAAATATTGGACAAATTAATTTTCCCATCCATATTGGGTAACTAAAATAATTGTGGAGAGGCAACATACTGAATTTTCCTTTGTTGTGCTAAGAAATGTTTAATGGAGTCAATTGGGGAGACTCTAGAGTTATGAGTAGATCTCTCTGCATTTATATTTACTTGCTCCTTTCCTGAATCAATGACAATATGTGATTCTAGGTTCTCTGGAGGGGAATTGTTCACATCATTACCAGTATCACTATGTGTCCCTTCATCTTCTTTGTCCTTGTCATGGTACTCAGTGTTTTATGTAGGAGTATTGTCCACAATATCTTCAACTTGTTCATTTTTCTTAGAAATTGTCTCACTCTATCTTCCTTCCTCTTCACCTTCCTAATCATTGTTCTGCGAAGCAGATTTGACATTTTCTACATCAGAGGTGTTTACATCTCCTTGCATATTTTCATCATCCTTCTCCTTTTCATCCTGTTTTGTGTTTTGCGGAGAAGATGTAGCAACTTGATGTGGTTAGTGTGGTGGTGAATCATGTGGTTGTTCCACATTCTTTGTTTTTCTTACCTCACAAAGTATCTTCTGAGTGATTTCTTTAGTTTCTTTTGTAATTTATTCAATATCCTCCTTTCTGTTCTACATAAGAGTATCTGCTCTATGCTTTTTTTCAAGCTCTTGAGATTTCCTTTGAAACAAATTTTCTTTTTCTTCCTTATATAGGGAAGCACAAGCTTTATCCAAAGCATCTTGTCTGAGTTTCTCTTCTAGGACAATAACTTCATCTCTATCCCTTCTTATAGATTTTTGTAAGCTTTCTGGTACTTTAGGTAGAATTTCATCAAGAGACTTGTTGTATCTCATCATATACATAGAAATTTCTTTTTCAATAATGGCTTGATCCTCAAGAGAAGATACCGGATGAAGTGCCACAGTTTCATCAAACAAATTGAAACAAATAATGGCATTGTAGACTGCATCTAGAGACATAGGTTCACTAAGAGGAGGTGTTGGTACTTGAGTGATTCTCTTCTTGTTCTTCTTCTTGAGTGGAGGAGTTGGCTCCTCTTCTTCTTCCTCTTCTTCATCTGCTTCAATACGTTGTTTCTTCTTCCTTTTGGCTTTCACCTTGACCCTTGCTTGTTTTTTTCTATTTTCCTTTCTCCTGATTTCTTGAAATTACTTCTTCTTTATCACTCTCAATCTCCTCTATAATGGTTTCTTTCTTCTTCTCTGGTTGTTTTCCCTTGGATTTCATCTATGTTTGACCCTTAGAAACATGTGTATGTCTAGTAGAGGTTGTCTTTGCAGAGGAGGTAGGTTGTGAAATACTAGTAGTAGATTGAGAAGTAGATCTACCTGATCTTCTTAGTGTTGAATACATAATGGTAGATGGTGCAATTTGTTTTGCAACATTCTGAGCAGTGAAACCACCTAGTGGCATACCAACCTTTTTAAATAACTTTTCTTTGTTCTTCTCTGCATCCTCCTCAACTCTTTTCTTGCATAATTTGTCCTAAATCTCATCATATGTTCCAAATTTCTCACCTTTAGGGTCATTAGGCTAATTTAGCAAGATCCCAACATAGGCCTTAACTTCTTCATCAGATACTTCATATGGAAGATTGGGAATCCATGAAGCCCTTGGCTCAAATGCTACCATATAGCAACAATCATTGTCCACAAGAAATGTTATGTCATCTTTGTATTTCCTAACCAAATCAAAAGAAATTTTATCCCTTTTATGCATTTCAGTTTGGAAGTTCTTGAAGAAACCCCAGAAGACAGTATTACAACTTTGTGAATCAAAGCTTCTCATATATTCTTTAATTTGTGCTGCTACAAGCCTATCTTGTTGCCATATTTTTCCTTTATGTCCCGATAACTCGTTCATGAAATAGAATGCTAGGAAAATGATCAAAGAGCCATAATTGAAGTTGTATCACATCTCCTTTGTTCTTCTTAGATTCTCTAGCAATTTATCCTTCATAACTTTACACAAATTGAAATCCTTACCCTCCTTAGCCATCTGATAGGCAGTGTGTATGGTTGTAGCAGTTGCAGATCCCTCTCGTTTGGAGTAATATACTTTGTATGCAATTCCCATTGCTGCATATCTCACACTAGGGTCAATAATATCATCAATTGTTAACACCCTCTTGTCAAATTTGGCACCTATTAATTTCGTGACCTTTTCATTCTTGATTGATTTCAACTACGGTATGGGTCCAATAGAGCACAGTCTTGTCACAACCCTGATAGCTTCTTTTGTTATTTTATGGGGTTTATCAAGGTATATGAATTCATTATGAATTCTAATGAGGATATATCTAACCCAATTGTGCTCATTGTAGAAATCTGGAAAATCTTTCCAAACATCCAACCATTTTGCTTCAATGTTGACATACTCAGATTTGTAATGTATATAATCATCATCTAACAGTTTATGCCTTAGGGTTTCAAACTTTCCATGGTCTATCTCTTCCAATTTTACGTGAATATATATCCTAACGTCTTCCGTGTATACCACAAATGTATTAACATTAGATAATGCTCTGCTACTGTCAACTTCCATTGCCTTATAAGGATGTTTCTTAAATTTTTGTTAGGGTTCATCAACAATATTGATCAATTGAGGGGTAAAAGAGGTAACCATCATAAACAATCATTATAACATGAATTAGGGTTAGCTAGTATGAAGAATACCTCTAAAATTTGATGTTAGGGTTTTGCCTTTATGTTTCGCTTCTCAAATGCTTCAAGTGCACCTTTTCTCCTTAGCAAAGATCTTTCAAACCTTAAAGTGTAGAATGAGACTGAATCACATGACAATCACATAAATAGATCCAACTTTTTTCCATAAATGCACTTCCTTTTGGTAGATACTTTGTCACTGAAACCCTAAATCATTCTGCAACCTGCCACATTGAAACCTTTTTCTCTAGAGTTTTGAGGATATAAAATTTCATTATCTTTCTTGTGTCCTCCCTAGAAGGTTTCATGTCAGTCCTTCTATACAACTTGCTTCTGTTAAGTGAAGCCTTAGTAGACCAGGGGATACACTGAATTTACCCCCTGACCCATGTCATTTTATTTTAATCAACAATGAAATCTTTTGCCCCAAGCAGAAGCAATGTGTCTTCCAGCCTTATGTCAAGAGTCTTCTCTAGTTTCTTTCTCCATACCTTTTTGACTTTCTCTTCTTCTGTGACCTCCTGATGCTAATCGGATGGTTTCTTGAAACCATTTTTGTAGAATTTTGATTTGTGTTCAAAACCATTACACTTGTAGCACACCTCATTGTATTTAGATGATGCACCGGTATTTTTCTTCCCATAATTATTGTACTTTGCCTTGGATTGAGAATTAATAGCCCTATGACCAAACTTGTTGCATGCAAAGCAGTATCCATAAAAGGAATGAGAAAATCTAGCATTATGGTTGGGAGATGTGAAGGAACTCTTTCTCATGATGTTGTTTATTTTTTTCTTAGATCTACAGTTTGCAGCCTTGTGTCCATATTTATCGCAAGAAAAATAATAACCATGAAATGAATGAGAGTCCACCGCATTGTACCTTGGAGGCCTAAATGAATTTTGATTCATTTTGCTCCTACATTCAATAGCCTTGTGACCAACCTTATTACAAGTATAGAAATTACCATTGAAGGCTTGAGAGTACCTAGTAGGAGTAGGTTGTCTTGTAGGTGGAGGACTTTTGAATCTTCTTTGTGTCCAGACAGGAGTAAATCCATCTTCTTTTGCATCTTGGAGGTATTCTTCATAGGATCTATAGTGCAAGTTTTTCCTTCCTTTATTTGGGATTTCCCTTCTGCTTTGAAATTATCATATAAGTTTGTAGATGTACTGATTATAGGACTTTTCCCCTTTTCAAAACTAAGACCAGATTTTTCTTTTGATGGTTTTTAAGAGTTGATTAATTCATCAAGAATTACAATACCTCATTTTAGTTTTAACCCCTTGTCAATTTGTTCTTTTGCTTCTTCAAGTTATTTTCTCAGATTGACAACTTCTTCCTCAAGTTTTGAACATTCATTTGCTTTCTCAGTGAACTTGATATTGAAACAATCTTCAATCCTCTTGTCTTCTTCAATTTTGACTTTTAAACCAGAGATTATTTCTTTTGCCTTTTTGAGGTTAACCCCACATTCTTTTTCTTCTTCTATCTGAGCTTTCAATTTGCTAATTTCCTCCTTTAGTTTTCCAACTTGTGTTTTTAGTTTGGCAATTTTCTCCTCTAGTCTTTCAAGCATAAATTCATATTTCATATTTAGTTCTCTTGCTTCATCCAAATCATTAAGAGCTAATAGGAGTTCTCCTTCAAGATTTACCTCATCTATATCCAGGGCTCAACCTTCAGGTTCCATAGACTCTAGATCTAGTTCTGGAGTAAATATATCATTAAGCACTACTTTAGGTTCCATGTGTTCAAATGTAGGATCTACCTCAACTAGTAGGCTTCTGAAAGGAACTCAACGCTAATACCAATTGTTGACCACATCCAAAGATTGAGAGGGGGGTGAATCAATCTATACAAAAATTAGCTACTTCATTTTAAAAATCAAAATACTTGAAGAACTAAAAGTAAAGCATACAGAAAATCAAGTAACATAATGACACCAAGATTTTTATGTGGAAAACCCAAAATGGGAAAAACCATGGTGAGTGTTAGCTCACAATATATAATTCTCATTGTTATAAAGATTTACAACTTTGTATTAGGGCTACCACCCAAGGAAGCTAGTACTCCCTGAATATAGTTTTAGGGTCACTCCCAAGGAAGCTACAACTCCATGTAGACTCACTGTTTACTGTAAAGATTACAGAGATAACAATTGCATGAGTTGTTGTATGAAGACATCTGACTTATGTTGATATTGCAGTCCTCTTTGCTTGCTCAACTTATATCATCAAACTAACTTCACACACTTCATCCTTTTCACACTAATATGTCGCACACCACTCTATCACATTCGCATCAACAAATTCCCTTCACTTAACACACATCATTTCAAAACTGAAATGAACTTACATTTATATGCATAACTTCCGCAAATGCTTACAACAACAATTAGGTCGGCCTAAGTAGATGAAACGTGCAACACCATAACCTGTTGACACAAACCTCTAACATACATGCCTCATGGAGGGAACCAAAACATGTAGCACATCAAAATAGGTCAGCATGACCTATAATTATTCCCATGAATCCACTCATATCATAACTCAACTCCGCATAACCCTAGAACACTTAGGTCAGCACCGAATAGCAAAACTAGTGAAGAATGAACCAATTTTTCATCCACAACTTGACATGCGGACCATCAAAACGTTTGCCACTTGGATTACATACACTTCTGACATCTGTAAACACTTCTTCAAAACCACATAGCAAAAAGGTCATCCACAGTGGAATGCGGAGCATTCCAATCATGCACTCTACCATTGTAACACTGTCACAACTTATCGGATACTCTGTCAATCAATATCTTCAATTGCGAAAGACATACAACCATGAAACTTTGAATATAGACATCTTTAATCATGCACCATGAATACCATAGAGCCGCATAACAAAATTCTACATAGGGAGCAAAATACTTTTTCTTTTATAACTATTTAAGCACTAAATCTCTGTTTTCAAACTGCTAAACCAAGGATATTCTTCCACAAGTCCAAATGATGTGAAATTTGAAATGTATATATGCTCAATACCATTATCTTCCTGTCCTCAATTCTGCAAGGTCATATCTTCACTAGCGGTAAAGTGCAGAGTAGAATTCTGATTTGGAGTGACCACAAACTCTTATGAAAATACATTGTATTTATTCTAAAGTATACCAGACTATGTCCCAATGACTTGAAAATGCATAAGAGAGAGAGCATATGCAACATCTGTACAATACTTGTGTCTAATTCTTTTGTAACATCTATCAATCCTTGTGTCAAAGGGCAAGTCCATATAATATGCATCATAAACATAGTACTTCTTCTTGTGCATGATATCAATGATGACTAATGTAGATAGTCTTCAATACAATCTTCAACCATTGTTGGACATCGATGACAATCATATCAAAATCATATGCTTGCAGCTTACTTACCCACTTTTGTTGTTGATCATTCAAATCTCACTGGCCAAGAAAGAACTTCAAGCTATTACGGTATGTTTTGACAACAAATCTTCCACATACCAAATACTTGTAGTTTATTTTTTAAATTTTTTAAAATTTTGTTAGGGTAGCGATCTAGAAAAAAATCAACTTGTGGGTCGGTAGTGGAATCTTAAAGAGTTTGAGTAAGGCCCACCATACTTTTACTTTTACTATGTGTATAGTATACCAAAGGGTGTATGGAAAAACCATATCCTTATCTAAATATGATGTTGAACTAAAATTTGTGGATTCAAAGTACCTTTCAATTTCAACTAGAGAACATGGATACATGCATAACCTTCCTATGAATATAATTATTTCCAAAATCTACCTTTACCACCCATGAAAATTGAAGAGACATTTCCGAAAACAAAAAATCATTAGCTATCATGGGATTACAAAACTAAGCTTAACTGCATAAATATAGTGGCAACAAGTGTTATGTTGTGTGATAGACTTGGGGCTATGGTCAAGCATTCTAATGGAAAACCCTACATTAAAGATCAAGGTATGGTACTTTTACAATGTAAAAAATGGAGCTTCGTATGGGTTGACCCATGTCATCTAGCTCCACTAGAGCCTCATCAAATGGTACTTCTCATGCTAACGATCCAACAGTAAAGAATAAAGAGAGTGTCTTTCAATTGATCGTTCCATGCCAACGATCCATAAATGGCAAGAGCTTTACCAGAGCGATGCAAGATGATTCAAATAATCATGCCCATTCATTCTACCCTGCACCTTCATCTATACAAGTGGAAAGAAATGAGAACTTTTGGATTGACATTTTCTAACTATTGGCACCTTAGAATGAATAGCACCAACATGTTTGAAAGCATTCATTGCCTACGTATATCAAATGAAATGCCAGGAATGAGTAGAAGAGCCCACAAATTTTGATAGATGGCAGAGATTGTGGCAAATGTTAAGGCTTGGATCCATCGACCAACAAAAATGACGCTCCAAAAAAGTTTATTCAACTGGGGACAGTGGAGGAATGATGAGTTTTGGTTCATGTGGATTTTATTAAATACCACAAAGCTCTCAACAACTTGATATACTCTCCTCCAATGTTACATAATGACATAGGCCACAAGGATACAAGCCAATCATCATTCACATACATGACAATTGAACTTCTATAGCTCTTCGGCGTACCCATTGCACACCAAGGTGCGATTGCTAGTTTATTTCAAAATATTATAGGATGGAAAAGAATTCTTGACCCTCACGTGAATTATTAAAAAAAAAAGAGAGAGAGACTCCAATTCCCAAAAGATGATCAATTTAAAAAAACAAAAACCAAAAGTCCCATTTGCCAAAGAGCAAGAAAATCTAATAACAAGGCTTTCGCAAGGCCATTCATCAAAACTCTAAACTTCGTTATTTCGGAAAGAGAGTCTTTCTTTAAAAAAAATGTCAGAAGTACAAAATCAGACATATTCTAAAATAAATTGACAGTCTACAATTTCACCCATTAGTTACCGCATGGAATTTGACACTATACTTTCCTTAATACAAATTCCGAACACGTAATTAATTATAAAAGCTCAAATTCCAAAGCCGGCGAGTCTTGCGGGCCAAAAAGCAGAAGTCCTACAGACAAAGGAAGAAGAGTGTAGTCATTCTCTATTTTTAATCAATAAAAATAAAAAGTCATTCTATTCTCAGCTCACTCTCCGAGACAGAAATGTACGCCATGGAAGAACAATTAATTTGGTTACAGGTGCAACCAGTCAAAGCTCTTACAAAGCGAAAAGAAAGCCACGAAATTAGCAAATTGTTGATTGTGGTCTGGCTTTTCAGAGCCTCAAACACTCAAAACTAACCCAAATTTTCATTATAAACTCTCTTTTTGGAATAGTTGGAAATGCAGAAGACTAAATGAGTACTGAACGTACTGTACTGGAATAGATCGTGGCATGAAATCTCAAGGCAGACTGACGGACATGTCACAATTTTGCCGCATCTCTTTTAAAGAGGTAAAATATTTGTCTGTATTAGTTGTAACTTTTGGTGGGCCCACGAATCGAACTCGAGATCACGTGGGGACGCTTGTGCTCTGCCTCTGCCTCACCTTATGGGGCCCACATATCTAATTTTTATGTTGCGCCATTCTTCTCTGTTGAATTATTTCTGTAGTTGAATTTAATGCTGGGTTTGTTTTGTAGTATAACTTACAGTAGAAGCTTTGGTAGGTATATCAAAAATTACATCATTCACAGCTTGCTGTAGTTTACAAACAGTTCCAATGTTCGTCACCATCCGTCATGCGCAAATAGATAATAAAGACATCTGTAGCTTCTCATTGCAACACTATAAAAAGTAAAAGAACTTGGTTAGGTATATCATGATTCAAATGCTTCTTTTGTTTGGATTTTGATAATTGATTACAGTGTATTTTGAAATATTGATGTATGTTGTAGGTGGTGTTTTTGAATAAGTTAGATAGTTCTGGTTCATAAGATATAATGGTTGTTGGAATATTTTATAAATGACGTAGCAAGTTAAGTAGGTTTAATGAGCAACTTAGAGAGCTCTGGTTCATAAGATATAATGGTTGTTAGAATAGTTTATAAATGGCTAGCAAGTTAAGTGGGCTTAATGAGTAAGTTAGAGAGCTCTGGTTCATAAGATATAATGGTTGTTGGAATATTTTATAAATGGCATAGTACGTTAAGTGGGCTTAATGTTACGAAAGGAAACTTTATGGTTAGATGTGGGAGTAGTTAGAGATGAATGACCTTTCAGAAAATCATTATGCTTCACCCCTACAAGGGTCACTTAGATGTAATGAGTACTAAGTGGACCATTCATACTCATTAGAGTTGGATTCTTGTGAGCCACTAATGAAATATGGGTTGACAAAGATTGTCTAAAAAATTATATAGTTGAATACCAAAAAAATGTCATAAAATTTATACAATTATTGATGATTGATCACAAAATGTATGTTTCCAAATATTAATGTAAATTTTTTTTATAAAGTTAACTTTAGAGATATTTTAATCTATTGTGAAAGTCTTATGTTTGTTGTGGTTATACCATTTTTAAAATTAGAAACACTTTTAAGAGTTAATATATTATGATTCATAAAATGTATTATATGTTTCCAAATATTAATGTAAACAAAACTTATACAATTAATTTTAGAGATATTTTAATTGTTTTTATCTATTGTGAAAACCTTATGTTTGTTGTGATTATATCATTTTTTTAATTAGAAATACTTTTAAGAGTTAATATATTATGATTCATAAAAAATATTATATGTTTCCAAATATTAATGTAAACAAAACTTATAAAGTTAATTTTAAAGATATTTTAATCATTTTTATCTATTGTGAAAACCTTACGTTTGTTGTGGTTATATTGTTTTTTAGGTAGAAGCACTTTAAATGTTATATATTATGATTCATAAAAAGTATTAAAACTACATATTAAACATAAAATGTATTAATTTTATATATTAGAAATTTGACAATACTAGCATCTAGATATCTTAAATAAATCTATCTAAACAATGACAAGAAAGACCAGTCTTAAAATATTTATATTGAATTTGTCACATAAATTAGATAGATATTTTGAAATTGATATCTCTTTGTATCTTTTAGATAGATGTATTTAAGATATCTACGTAGGTTGTGTAAAATTTTCTATATCTACTTCCACTCTAAAAGTTTGTATTCATTAACTGGGTTGCATATTAGAATGGGTTTCCAATTTAGTTGGTTGGTTGTTACTTCCATTAAACTTAATTATAATGGTAACTTAAGGACTTAAATAACTCCCAGACAACCTAGGACTTGGTCATGGCAATCTATCAATATAAAATACATTTTTTCTAGTGTTAGAGTAGAAAGAATTATTTGTAGAGGGTTCATTATCTTTATTTTATTTGAACACTCTATTTAAATGTCACACATTTTAATAGCCAAAGAGTCAATAGCAATTTAACACCTTATCTTCCTTAAAAAATAATAAATAATTATCCTATTTTTATTAATTAAATTTTATTTCTAACCATTAAACTGGATAATATTTAAAAACAACCTCATTTAAAAGAACACTGGAAAAATAAAAAGAAAAGCAAATGCACATGTTCATGCAGAGGAAAGTTGCCCGAACATCTTCTAATTATAACCATAGAAACCATGGAAAATCTATAAAAAACAGGGAATAATATATTGAACTCGTGATATAAATTCTGCAGTGCAATGTCACTTTATTCTGTAACGGATGGAATTAAATTTCTGGAAACATATATGTTCCAACTCTGAGAATTTCTTTGATGTAAACCCATTGTAATAAAGATTATTTGTGATATTTGTTATTGAAGGAAACACCCTACTGTAATTTACAAATGCGATTTCAAGTTGATTAGATATAATAAGCCTTGCATTTCGTACAACAATTTCTATCATATTGTCATAAGTAAAATACTATATGATTGGAGGTACAGCTTTGTCAAAATCCTAATTTATTCTCTGGTTAACGCCTCTGTGTTTTTTCTTTGAGCTTGAGATGTTACAATTCTTAAGTTTAAGTTGCTTTCGTCTTTCACTTGCTTTCAATTTCTTACGTTTCTCAGTAAAATTAACCCAGCGAAAACCTCTTGTTTCCAGCCACGTGTCATGATCCCAGGATATATTTTTAATTTTAAAATGTTCAATCGATCATCGAATTTACCCTAGTACTTGTTAAGGTGAGATACTGATGTTTCATAAAAATCTAGCATAGTCTGTTTTTGGAATATTACTTGCCTCGAGTCCTTAACTACTGCTAAGGGTCAAGGCTAAGTGTGTGAAGTGGTGATAGGTGTTTGGAATTGGGTGTGTAAAATTATGACAAATGTCACAATATTCAGGTATTCCGTCATTTCATATATTTTGGGTGAAAAGAGTTTGAGTTTTTGGTTGCTTAGCCTTCAGTAAGTGATTAAATTGAGTTGTTTGTAACTCTACAAAAAAGCATAGTTGAACCTAGGTTTGAGTCTTGAAAGACATTTAGAATTTTGGCTAAGTGTTGAGCTCATGTTTAGTTAGATTCAAAATCCTTATCATCTTTGTCAACCTTAAAACATCTAAAATCAGCTTTTTATCCATGCAATGTTGTGAGAAATGCAAACTAGACAAGTATCTTAGGTTGGGAAGTCAAATCAAATTTTATAACTACTTCAAAATAAAACTCTCAATATAATGAGAAACCAAGAGAAAGATTGTTGAGCAGTGTTTTATTTATGTACTTTTTCATGCATTTTTTCAATATAAAAATAAAAATAAAAATTTATAACTACTATTTATTACCCTATCAAGCTATGAGAGAAAATTAAATGAGAAACCAAGAGAAAGATTGTTGATGGCACAATTAGACTATGTTAGCATACCCAAGTAAGTTATTAACCAATGGTTAATGGTGTAAATGCCTTTTACTAAGTTGAGATTGTATCCTATGTTAGTTTTAACCCTTTCTTGCATCTAGTAATCTAAATAACATTTATTTGTATATTGTTTCTAGATTTTCTTGCCAGTGGTTCTAATGATGCCATGGAGTGGGCCCAAAGGATTTCATCTTATTCAATGTAGAATCTTTTCTCTTCTTAAACTAGATCATAATTTGTATAGGTAGCTTTGAGAAGAGTCACATCTGATTCTTTATCACATGACTCTATCTTCTTGAGGTAAACTTTTACCTTGATAAAGTATGTAAAAATAATGACAATTTTCAATTTTATTAATTATCACATTAGGTTTGGTTCCCTTCTTGCCTCAATCTTCCATACCTTATTATTAGTGTCAACTTGTCATGTACAACCTTGAGGTTAATTTTTAGTTGGGGTGATCGTAACCTAAATCTTTAGAAATTTAATATCTCATAAGTTTGAGAAGAATGATATAATCTAAATTGGTAAATCTATATTGAATTTGAGATGCTTCTCAAGTCCACTCAAGTTCTCACATTTGAATGACCCATAATATGACTTACTCCTCTAATCATCCTAGCCTTGCAATATAACTGGAATAAATAATCGGATCACGACCACTAGATTTTTAAACTAGGTAAGTAACTAGATTACTTGTTTTTAACTAAAACTAAAGTTTGATGTTTCCCACATCTTGATTGTTCCTCACACAATTTTAAAATTATGAGGACCTTTTAACTTCCAAATGAAACTTACCATTGTTTATTACAAGAGCAAGCCTTGACTTAGGTTTAGATCATGAGGATATCTATTGGGGAGGTAGGTTGTACACCTTACATAAATAATAATTTGATATTATTGTAATTATGGTCCGTCATAGTATAAGGCACCATGTATGCTTGAGATTCCCCTTGTAAACATGATCTTGCCACTCAAATTATTTTTATGATGTGTAAAAGGAGTTACATAAAACATTGAAAATGAGGGTTGAAAAATAGGCTAATAATAGTCATGTGTAAGAGTAATTGATATTTCCAAAATAGAGTGATTGGTTTGTGTTTTATAGGAAAAACTTGGGGGAAAATGAAAACAAGGGTTAATTCCTCCTTTCTCTACAAACATTCAAGGACATATCAACCACGTTGAATCATACTTTTGCAAGAGGATTCACCTACAGGTTAGGCTGTCACCTGGAACAATGTGGAAGATTAGATGTTATCAACTAATGTATCAATTTAATATTCAAATACCATTAAAACCCTAAGTATGCAAAACAGTAAGCAAATTGATGAATTATGACAAATGCTTGCAGATTAAGGTAGTAGACAGAGATTAGTTACGGACCATTTTTTGAAGTTTGGGATGCAAAATACTCAGGGACACTACCAGTGACACCCCTGTCCAAGGTGGTGTTTTCTCTGCAGAATCCTAATCTCCTCTTGACACTAATGATTACTGTATTTTTCATTTCTGCCCCAAGAGATGCGAAGGACACTACTACTAGCACCCAAGTCTAAGGCCAGATAATTTTTAGGGTGTTGGAGCCTCTTTAGATGTTGATTATCACTGTCACAATGATTTTTGTGTTTGCAACTTCGGAGGACACTGCCACTAATGCCCGTGTCCAAGCAGTCCTTTTCTTCAGGGATCCAGAATCTGCACACTGTTTTACTGTTCCTAGCAACTCCACTCCGTCAAAATGTGACACCTATAACTTGCAATCACAAGGAGAGTGGTTGGGGGTTGTGGTGTTTAGAGGCTTGCCTTAGTCAAGCCCCAGAGAGACATTCAAGTCTTCTGAACACCATTTTTAGATAAAGAGTGCATATCCCTATGGGATAGAGGCAAAATCCAAATGATAAATGATTGAAAACACAAATAAATGTCACCTTGGAGGTGTAGATCTCACATATAGATGAAGATTCTTCAACACATGAGAAGATGAAGCTAAATTTGCAATCACAAACACAATAACAATGCTCTGCTCTGCAACAATGAATATCTTGAATGCTCTAAAATCATAAGTTTGCCAAAAGTTTATAATCATCTTCTAGTTTGTAAATGAAACACTAAACATGCTTATATATGAAACAACACACATTCCCGCTAAGAATTTCGTAATTCAAACTTGAGATGTCAACATAGGACCTAAGTAATGGTCATAAAAATGACATTAAAATTTAGGGCTGACCTAAAATGGGGTAGGACTAGGGTGCTAGTGCCCAAGTATACCCTCCCAATTTAGGTCAAGATGTATTTAAATAGCACCCCCTAGCTCCTATTTTCCATAACACTTAGGGGTTTTCTCATCGGGATTCAAAATTAACATGCAAGATGCTTATAATGCATTCTATGGACCCAGGAGCTAAACCTTAAGAGTGAAAAGTCCCAGGGAGACATTTTCTGACATAACATTTAGCCCCCACTTTAATGTATGCATGAATGCAAGCCCATACATGCATTAAAGTACGGTCAAAATATAGCAAACACACCAAGCACTTAGAGCTAATGCATACAAAAAGATTGAGGAACTATTTCTAGCCCCCAGTCTTAGGTAGACATTAGAGAAAACACATTACAGACACGCTAATCACAGTGAAGATAGTAACAGGCATGCAAAACATGAAGAAGATAGTTACAGTCATGCAAAACACAGAGAAGACAATATTGAAGACACACAAATCATAATGAATACAGTGAATGCAGTGATTATTTCTTTTTCTTTCATGTATCTGCATATGCATTCATATATATATATATATATGAATGCATATGTAGATACATGGAAAGTAAAAATGTAACACACCACCTGAAATGTAGGTGGGGCTTTGGCCACACTCTTTGGACTACATATGGGGAAGCAGACATGCAATACAAAACCTCAAGTGAAGATGGAAAATGTTGCTACACAAACACAAGAGGGGAAAACACGCCATACAAAGCCCAAGTGGGGGTTAACCGCACCAGGGGGAAAACACTCAAAAGACACACAAAAAAAATGAGTGCTGTATAGCATGCCAAAGACATACTATACGTCTAAAATAAAACAAACAAGCAATGGAAGGAGGCTATTGCTAGGTTCACCACCATCTCAGGCACATTACAGGCACACCTAATGGTTGGGCTTATGCCACAACAACCGCCAAAGACACGCTTAAGGGAGGATAATCTCATATCCAACCTTGCCTACTCAGAGCACTTTTAGAATAAAAAGGATGTGCACTAATAGACATTAGATTTCCACAGTCCATGATCTTGTATCAGAATGTTTCAGAATTTAACTGTGTGAAGATTTTTTTTCCTCAACGTTTCGGATCACACTCCGTGATCCATCATCAAGAAGAAGAAAAAAATCTTCACACAGTTAAATCCTGAAACATTCTGATATAGGATGTGCACTAGCTCAAGAGATACACCATCCCGCCTCGCGCAGAGGGCTTTTGAATAAAAGGATACGCACTAGCTCAAGAGATACGATATCCTACCTCTGCAAAGTGCTTTTTGATTGCAAGATAGAATAAAGATGTGCACTCACACGGAGATACAACATCTCACCTCCACAGAGGGCTTACAAACATGCTTCGTTAGTACCAAAATCATCAGAAGGTCTTACCTTATATATGCCCCCATCTTAAGGTGGTTGATATCGTGTGCTGATATCAAGCACGTTAAGGTAGGAAGAAAACACACAAGGGAACAAGAGCTTTCACAAAGCCCATGCCTCTAGAAGTGACATGAACTTTATGATCATCGAATGTTCCCACAAACACACAATTTCCTGCAAGAAGAGAGGTTAGAAATCTTTGCATAAGATAATAACCACACCACATTATAAAAGCAATACATATGCATAATCACATCAAAAGCCAAGGTTATACTATGGATTTGGAACTTGAGTATAACCATGGGGCTAAACCATAGAGATCTCATAACCGAATGTAACCAAGGTGAGACCCAAGATAGACAAAGTGCACGGAGCAATAGTATTGTTATGGTTTGTTAGCAAATATAAGACATCATCAAAATATCACACAGAGCAATTCTACTAGCCAAGTGTCAGATAATGTATATCAACCCCATCGTCATGTATGGACTAGGTCCATTTTTGCATACTCGCTAAAGGGACACATGGTCTGTATCAGTATTATTTGTTTTTCATCATCTGCCCACTAGATAGAACCACTAGAAGAAGGTAAACAATAAAATGAGAGAGGAGAGCAAGTGCCTTAGGATCATCACGTAGGAGGGTGCCCCTAGGTCACCAACCGCAATGCTATGCCCCTAAGGCATGACACACAACGATAAAATAGAGAGGAGGAGCAAGATAGAAGAATGATGATACAAATAGAAGCATGACCACAATAGAGGTAATCTCCTAGTATCCTTGACCTTACAAGAGTATCAAGGGTCATCCTAGGAGGCCTAAACAACACATAACACGTCACAGGGGGAAAACAACACAAGAGGAAAGGCTTAGAAATACTTATCTAATACAACCCAATGTTAAGAACATACATATCTAAGGGGAGGCCACTCTTGAGAGCAACTATAATATTTTCTACAATGAGTGTGGCTTAAAGGGGGAGAAATATTTACCTATTTCAATGAGATACTTCTTGGTGGACAATTCTTGTCTATCAACCCAAGGTATCTCGCATGTTGATTTGGTCTTGTTCATATCATATTAACATTTAGTTTAGGATGATGAGAGGCTTTAAAGAATGGTATCCTATACCAGTTGTGTAATTAATTCCAACAAATTGTAAAAGTACTCTGATTCCTTGTTGATTTACACCACATCCATTGCCTACATAGTCATGATTTTTGTACAATATTTGAAATCCACGACCATAGAGAGAGTCTATTTCTTTAGAAGATGGTGAAGCCTCATAGGTCCCATAATTTGTAGTATAAGTGAGAGGATTGTCTTTGTTTTCTACCAAGGAAGCTTTAGTTTTCTTAGGAGTTTCAAAAGATTGATTGGATGAGATCGATGCGACTTTTGATGTGTTAGGGTTATTAAGTTTATATTCCCCTATACTGCAAGGATTAAAATCTAATGAACCCCAATCATCACCAAAAAGTGCATTTGATGTTTTAGAGTCTTGCACAACATTATCTGTGGCAAGAGGCATTGATGAATCAACTTCTAAGTTGTTTAAACTTGAATGATTGTTAACTTGTTTTTGCATTTCAATATATAAACAACTATCTGGTTTGGGATCAACTTTCCTGGTGTAGAGCTTCTCTTGATAAATAAACTTTATTGATCTATGAAGGGTAGACGAAACTGCCCCCATGGCATGAATCCACGATCTACCGAGAATCATATTATATTAAAGCGAACCAGGCATGACATGAAAAAGGGTAGATAATGTCACGGGTCCAACTTTTATAGGTAAAGTTATGGTACCCATAGATTTTCTACCAACATTACCAAAGGCACAAATGCTAATTATATCCGGTTTAATCAAAGATGTGTCCATCTTGATTTTGTGTGGTAAGTCTATGCCACAAACATTAAGAGTTGATCCATTGTCAATCATAACACACTTGATCAATTTCTTTTCTATTTGGACAAATATTATTATTAGAGGATCATATTGGTTTTGAACTTCAATTGACGGTAATTTATGTGGTTGAAAGAGAATATTTGTTTTTGTCGCATGCATACTGTCTAATACAATTGCTACATCATTAGGCTTAGCAGTAGGTGGGACAAATACCTTTTGTAAAGCTTCTTGGAGAATTGTAGGTGATGTTTGTATTAAATCCCAAAGAGAGATTTTAGCCAGAGTAGCGTGAAGCTGCTCGATAAGATAATATTCTTGACCACTTTTAGGGGTAAGATGAGGTGGCGGGGGAGCACAGGTTGAGAAGCTGGGAGGGAGACAGGCACATGAGGTGCTTGCTTACTTTACTTGTTATTACGGGTGTTGTATGTGTGGGAAATCACATTGTGATGTGGTTGTTGCGACACATTTTGAACACCTTGATTTCTTTGAGTGATTTGTCTTGCATAGTTTATAATGTAATCTAGTGTTGAAGTGGTTTTTGATCACCTTGAACCATAATGACTGGTTTTAAGAAAGAAGGTGCACTAGGTGCCCCTCGCACAACCATCTTAGGAACATTGCTACAAAATCTATTAGTGAATATTGAATTAACATGTAATTGTTTTCCTCTCTATTATACCCAACATCTATCCCTAAAGGATTTAATGTGAGAGACCTTTTCTCATCCACTAATGCTACATCTTGGCCAGGGAGAGCATTGGAATGAAAGAAAGGTAAGGTGTTTTTAGGAAGGTTAGGTGTTGTATCATTAATAGATCTATCCATAGTCTTTTCATCTAAGGTTCTTGGAAATTCAACTATAGGAGAAGTAGGATAACTTATGGAATCATCATCTTCATCATATGTTTTAGCTATTAGTTCCAAATCATTAAGAGAACTTTCACACTCATCATTCTCAATCCGTTTTGTTAAATCTTCTACTACCAAAGGGTATGTATTTATGAGAGATATGAAGTTGTCAAAATCAGATACATAGTCAAGGATTTCAAATGAGGAGCATTTAAATATATCCTTATGATACATAGCTTGTATATAAGTGAGAACATGAGGATTCATATTAAGAAATTTGTAGAAATTCTCAATTTTTTTGATATATGCATGTAAAGATACCAAAGAAAAAATGAGATAAAGATGCCATAATGAAATGTCTTGTAACATCAATGTCCAATAAAATCTAGTAATACAAGACATGCAAAGTTTTATGTTACTTGATACACCCTAGATGTGTGACTATTTCACTCCTAAGAACTTGTTTGAGTGAAAGGGCTAAACGGACACACAAAGTCCACAACAAACAAAATGGATAGGAGGAAAGAGAACAACACAACAAGACCCAATTGATGATTTTATGTATTTAGATTGAATGCCATGAAACAACACAAATTATGCTTGTTTATGCACCTAAAATGTTCATTGTTTTCACCTTTTTTCAATGCAAATCACTAAAAGAAGAGGTGTTGTGAAGAATTTTAAGATGGGAATAGAATAATAAGCTCAATATCAGTCCAATAATGCAACAATATCCTTCACAACATCCCTATAATGCAATTCTAGAGAGACGATAAGGTCAAATCTAGTGAAACTGCAAGGTTTTCAAATCCTAGACATGAATTTTTGCAAAAAGGCCACTATGATAAAAAACTACAATTAGAAATTAGTCCTAAATGAGTGTTTGAAAAGGGTAGTAAAATCTGAAACAAGATTTTAACTACAAACCCCAGCTAATGCAAAACTAGGTTTTATGAAAAATGCACAATTTCAAGCAATTTTTAATAATTTAAGCATGGAAATGCAATGCAAATGATTAAAATAGGGTGAATTTATACAATTTAAATCAAATCTAATGAAAATAATGGAAATTAAATGGAGTTAAATGCCAATTAATTCAAATTATGCCAAAATGCAAGCCTAAGATGCCAATTTTTAAAAATTTTCAATTTTTTTGTAATTTTTCAAATGCAATAAAATGAATGAATGCAAATCTAAATTTCAACACTCAGAAAGGTGCAAAATTCAAACAAACATGGGTTCACCAAAATTTTTTATAGAAAAAAGGAGGAAAATGAAAACAAGGGTTAAATCCTCCTTTCTCTACAAACATTCAAGGACATATCAACTGAGTTGAATCATACTTTTGCAAGAGGATTCACCTACAGGTTAGGTTGTCACTTGGAATGATGTGGAAGCTCAGATGTTATCAACTAATGTATCAGTTTAATAATCAAATACACTTAAACCCTAAGTATGCGAAATAGTAAGCAAATTGATGAATTACGACAAATGCTTGCAGACTAAGGTAGTAGACAAATATTAGTTACTGACTATTTTTCAAAGTTTGGGATGTGGAATACTCAGGAACACTACCACTAACGCCCCTGTCCAAGGTGGTATTTTCTCTGTGGAATCCTGATCTCATCCTGACATTGATGATTAATGTATTTTCCATTCTGCCCTAGGAGATGCAGAGGACACTACCACTAGTGCCCAAGTCTAAGGCCAGATGTTTTTCAAGGTGTCAGAGCCTCTTCGGATGCTGATTATCATTGTCATAATAATTTTTGTGTTTTCAACTTCGGAGGACACTGCCACTAATGCCCATGTCCAAGTAGTCCTTTTCTTCAGGGATTTAGAATCTGCACACTATCTTACTGTTCCCTGCAACTCCACTCCATCAAGATGCGACACCTGTAACCTGGAATCACAAGGAGAGTAGTTGGGGTTGTGGTGTTTAGAGGGTTGCCTCAGTCAAGCCCCGGAGAAACATTCAAGTCTTCCGAACACCATTGTTAGATAAAGGGTGTGTATCTCTCTAAATGATAAATGATTGAAAACACAAATAAATATCACCTCAGAGGTGTAGATCTCACATAGATGAAGATTCTTCAACACATGAGAAGATGAAGCTAAATCTGCAATCACAAACATAATAACAATGCTCTGCTCTGCAACAATGAATATCTTGAATGCTCTAAGATCATAAGTTTGCCAAAAGTTCATAATCATCTTCTAGTTTGCAAATGAAACACTAAACATACTTATATATGCAACAACACACATTCTCGCTAATAATTTTGTAATTCAAACTTGAGATGTCGGCATAGGACCTAAGTAACGGTCATAAAACTGACATTAAAATTTAGGGCTGACCTAAAATGGGGTAGGACTAGGGCACTCGCACCCAAGTCCACCCTCCCAATTTAGGTTAGGATCTATTTAAATAGCACCCCCTAGGTCCTATTTGCCATAACACTTAGGGGTTTTCTCATCGGGATTCAAAATTAACATGCAAGATGCTTATAATGCATTCTAAGGACCCGAGAGCTAAACCTTAAGAGGGAAAAGTCCCAGAGAGACATTTTCTGACATAACAGTTTGACTAGGTGGATTCCTTGTTTGTAGGGGTCAAGGATTCTCATGGAGGAGTTATATTATATTCTTGGGGTGTATTCATGAGGTGGGGTGTGTGGGTCTGATTTGAGGAGTATTGACCAAGTTTGGGATCATGGTTTTGATCCTATGGTATTAGAAACCAGTTCTAATTCTTGTTTTACTCATTGCCCATAAATCAAGTGCTTGGGTTAAAGAGTTTGGACATGGTTTTTGGTGATAGGCGCATGCTATTGGAATTGGATCAAATAGTAAAAGTATAGATACATTCCATACAAATAAAATTCTTAATTTATTGTAATCACATTTGTTGATAGTATATTAAGTGGTGTTGTGTTCTTACTAGATTTTCACCTAAAAGGGTTTCCCAAAGTATATTGATGCTTATTCATGTGATTACTTTGTCTATTATACTCTATTTTAGATTTGAATCTATCTAGCACAACTCTTCTTATTCAAATTATTTGTCTTGTATTTCATTTCAGTTTATATCAAAGCTTTGTGCTTGTTTAGACTCATGAGGGGGAGGGTCTTTTTGACCTTTTGATAATCTTTATTTGAGCGAGAACTCTATGTAGATTAATCTAAGTTCTAGCATAGAATATGGAAAGCACTTTGAAGATGGAGACCAAGAAGTTCAATAGATAGAAGAGCAAGTGCACAAAATTGGGGGACAAAAAGCTACCAAATTAGTAATTTTGTAATAATGCGATCATGTTATGTTTAAATAGCAATAACATGGTCATATTTAGGCTTGGTAAATACCAAGCCATAACGCGATCATGTTTTATAACATGACCACTTTTTATATCACAATCACATTATATAAAATGTGACCATGTTATATAAAACCTAATTTTTGTTTAGAAAATTTGAAAATTTTGACTTAGATATTTGGTTGCATTTTTAACTTTAGTCACACTCAATTGATATTATTGTTTTCAATAAATTGTAAATCATTTTGTTTAAAATTAGAAAGTTTTACTTAGATTTTTATTATTATTACTTATAAATGTTTAGAAATTTGTATACTATTTCATTATACAGTCAATAAAGTGTAAAAAAATAAAGCAATAGATAGAGAGAGGGGGGAGAGTTAGGGAGAGATAGAGAGGGAGAGGGAAACATAGAGACAAAGAGAGAGATAGAGAGAGTGAGGGATAGAGAGAG